>JALMGA010000003.1:15700000-18200000 GCA_023333525.1 Aspidoscelis tigris stejnegeri
ATTAATTTAATCTAATCCGTATTCCAAGCTGGCCTACACCCACTAGACCGTCCTAAATTGTAGTCCTGTTTTAACAGGACTGACAGGGATTCAGACTGGCCTGAAATTCCAGTCCATTTTCCACTTCCTCACATGTGAGTGAGGGGATGGCCTAAAGGAGGCAGAACTGTGCTGTGGTAGGTGGCACCCAGTATTTCCTTTCAACCAATCAACACACACAAAGTTCATGAGGCACATCCCCTTCAGCCAATTGGCACGCTCGGAGTTTGTGAGGGACCTCCTCCTCTCCTCAGTTTATGGGCACCTCTCTCTAGCATTTTTACACAAGTTTATTTTTATTATTTTTAAAAAAATTAATTGCAAGGAGAAGAAAAGCACATAAAAAAGGAAGGGTGTGTGTGGAGGTAAGGGAGCAGACTTTAAAAATAACTGCAGACACCCTCACCTCCCTTGAGTGACATGAACGGCATCCAATAGGAAATGAGATAGATGTGTTGTAGCAAAAGGGGTGGAAAGCTAAATGTGTGCAGAAATGTGTGACCAAGGTGACCCAAGGCGGGGACAGCCTCAGGACTGCCAATATTGATCCACGTCTGACCAGCACTGGTACAATCTCAATTCAAACTCATGAACAGGCTGACCTGTTTCGGACTCATCTGACCAAGGCCTACGTTAGATCCATGACAGAGAAGAGGCAGTAAATTTTGGAGATACTAATGTGATGGGCAATCACATCATGACAAGATAGTCATCAAATGGCAAGCAGGTGACTGACAAGCTGATTTGGATTTTCCAGAATTAATCCACAATAAGCAATTCAGCAATTTTTGCTCCCTAGTCTGATCCCATTCTTTTTATGTCATCAAAAGAGTGTGGAGAATCATTTATTGGACAGTTCTATATTACTTTGAAGAGCAGTTTGACTTCATTACCATCATATGCACCATCTCCAGGGAAAACCAGCTGAGTACAATGTCACTACTTTCAAGATAAGAATAGATTCAGCTATTTATGGTAAAGCTTTTCCCTAAGGGATTGCATTTGTATGTTCCACAGTAACCCTCATCCCTTCAGCCCCTCCAAGATTATAAGTAATACCTACACTGCTCTTCTGTAATCAGCATTGCTCTTGCCCTGAAATAATAGAGAATCTTTGATGTTTCAACAGCTGATGTAGATAAATATTCGGTTTATTATGAATGGTAGTCATAAGTGCAGCATGGTACCTGTTGCAAACCTTACATGAACTTACCAAACTGCACTGTGATATGCATCTGAGACCACAGTCACAACTTTACCAGATAGTACATCCCTGGGACCGACAGGGAACTCAAGCCATTCTCATCTTGGACTGAACTGATCACCACCTACCGTGCTGCCACTGCTATGCCAAGCTTTCATGGATCTCCTTTGCTTGGTAAAAGGTAAGCTTCAGCATGGCAGTGAGGTAACAGGGTGGGTGACAGCAGGGGGGGAGGCCCCCTGACACTGTGCTGAAGTTTATCTTTTATCAGGCAAAGGGGATGCTCAAGGACTCAACAGGGTGTGGCGTGGCAGCAGCAGTGGTAGAGGGGTATCAAGGTGTTGAGAAATCAGGGCAGTGGCAGTGGTAGAGGGGCTCAGTGGTGGCATTGGACCATTCCTTGCTGGCTGCCCATCATGCCATTGATGATCTGGACTGGTGTCCTTTGCCTAGGTCTGTTTCTGGCTGAAATGAACTCAATGCTAGGATTATCTGACTGCACGATAGTCCCAATCTAGCTAGGAAAGTCCTCTGAAAAACCTGGAATGCACTTTGGCATCTGGTATCTGAGGACTAAAAATGGCCTCCATCCTAAAATATAAAGTAGGACCACAGCCTGAGAGAACTGGGTTCCTGTAGATTTGATACTTTTTATTTTGTAAAAATGAACGTGAGATCGCAGCTGAACCAAGTCTTAGCAATGGAAACAGAAAAGCTTACTTTCTCGGCAACTGATTTAATAATAAATTAAACTTTCTAACGACTGCTTTATGTTCATATATACTTCCTGTTTCATCCACTGTGTCCTGGCCAAATTTTAGCATGAAAATCTGTCTCTTTTTCAACTTATAAATATGGGAGGAACTAGATATAGTGGTTAAGTATCCTCTTTATATAATATATTAAAATGCTGTTTTTAACAGAAAGGAGGAAAATTCAGTTTTCTTAAAGTTTTCTAAAAAATCATTCAGTGGTTAATTTTATGGGATAAGCCCAAATGAACAGGGTGGTGATTTCTTAGAACTCACACTTCACTTGCAGTGACAGTATTTTCAGATTGTCAAAACTGACGAAAGGAATCTGAATATTCAATATATTCTGAATATAAAAACAGTGAGGGTATTCATGAGTGAAGGGTTGTGATCCATGGGCATGCATATCATTGGGGGGGGGGGAGTTGCAGATTCACGCTTGCTGCCACAGATAGGTGGTTTCTGGGTTCAGGTGAACTGAGGTGGAGTAGAATTTGCTGCTTATCAGGAGTTCTGAAATTCATGCCATTCTGATGGAACCTTTATCAAGAGACGACAGTAAAGCCTAATTATAACTTGATGTGTCTATTCACTCATTCCTGAAAGCATTTATGTAATTCTCTTTAACCCACATATGCACATTAAATGGCCTATCAGGCAAATTACTTTAAATCCAGGGAGTATTGTAATGAATTGAAGCTTTGACTTGTACTAATTTTTATTTAATGTAAGGAGGAAAAGCTTTAAATATGCAAGTAGTACATACCCTATATTTTCAGATTCTGTGATAATGCAAAGGGACCCAAATTATATTTTTGTAATTCGTGATGTCCATTTTGTGTTGCTTGTATTCTTAGGATTTGACAGGAAGTCTGTCATACTTTGATGTAGGTGCCATTCTGTACTCTCCTTTTTAGATAGCCACCTAGGCCACATCCCCATTACAAGCTTAATTCGATTTCGATATGGTTTCAATCCTCGCAGACCCCACGTCAGTTTGGCTTAACATGCTTTCCACGTGTTAAATCGCCCCAAAGCATTGTAAATGTTAACACTCATTTCAACAGGTCTCACTATGGTTCGTGCGCTTGATACTTGTTTCATTTTCTACTGTGGGGACTGTACCGTTTTAAGGGATGAGAATCCATGTTTAGGGTTTCCCTCCCTCAATAGCTTGCTTCCAAAGATAGTGATTTCAGTGTAAAAATCCACCCTTTACAGCAGCTGCTATACTGTAGCAATCCAACCACTTCACACCTGATAACAATGTTGCAATTTTGCACAATTCTAGCTCTTTGGAGTTCTGACCTTTAGAAAGGGAAAGGAAAGCAGCTGCAGGTTATGGGAGATGTGTGAATGTTTAAAGCAAGGGGGCTTGAGGTGCCGCTGCTGCTGTGTGCCCTGGGCAATGGGGAGAGGAAGGGAAAGAATCGCTGGCTGCCTGCTGCGTGCAAGCGGCAGCCACCCAGCCACCCAGCCAGGCTCCCTGAAAAGGTCCCTTATGAGTGGCACGTTCACGCCAGGAGGAAGAGGGCAGGGCAGCCCCGAAAAGCAGCTTTTAAAAAGTAGCCACTTGAGTCCCCCCCCTTGAGTCACATACGCCACATACAGTCCTCAGAATCCAGATCCAACGCGATTGAGTTGAAAGTAATGGGATCAGGCAAATTCGTGTTTGCATCCAGTTCTATTATTTTTGTTTAGGGAAACTGAATTAAGCTTATAATGGGGATGCAGCCCTAGTTGCTTCTCTTGGCTAGTTAGATATAAGCCAAAATATTCACTGTTCAAGTTAGAGTGTCTCTGGATGACAAGAGGCAGGTGTGGGATCATAAGAAGGACCTGTGATTGCTTCTTGTTGGACTTTTACCACTCTGCTTTTTTCATTAGAATTCCTCCCACAAATACCCAGAAATCAAGCAAGCACCCACCTGTATCCCCTTGCAGTCCGTATGCATGCTTTGCTGACTTCCAGGTAATTGCAAGAGCAACAATAACAAAAGGAACTGACGGACTAGGGGAAAGCTATGGCTACTATGGAAAATCTGCCGAATTACCTGTAATAGCGATATTATAGGATGTCAACTCAATATCCTGGGACTAAATTGGGAATGCCACAATTAATCCCAGGGGAATCAAGGTTTTTAGACTGCATCTGGAGGCATCCTTACAGTTTGATCTCAAGTCCATCTTTAGCCCACTCAGTTTGGAATGCCTTGATTCTGTTGGAAAATTAGAACGTATGGAGTTAAGTTGGGACAGCAGTTGCTGATGATTAAGTATACCACTTTAAATATAATCGATCAGGGGTATACAACAGATGTCCTTCCAGATGTTGACAAACTATATTTCCCAACATTCCCTGCCATTGACTATGCTGGCTTGGAATTGGAGTTTGACATTTGGAGGAGACACATATTGAATGCTCCTGTTCTCATATATCTGAGAACAAAATATTGTCTAAACAAATATGACTGCTAGATAGTCTTTTATATAGATTTTAGAAATCTGGAAATGTATTTGATCTATAGCTGGGTCCCAAAAAGGCCTGCAGTGTGCATTCTGAAAAAAGTACAAGATATGAATATTTCCATACTCTGTCCTTCATCTCAAGAAGCTGTACTTTGCATGTGCAGAGAATTTTGCAATAACAAGCCTTTAAGAAATAAAAATACCATCGTTTAGTGTTCACTATTATTTGTACATTCATCACGTCGATTTTAGATTGTCTGTACATAAAAATATACAGTCATTTCAAGGTTTCTAACAATAAAAAAACCATGGGGTGACTAAATGAATTATGTATTAAGGGTAGCTCTAGATGTATAATTTAATCACACTTTAAAAATCAGAGTTAAGATAAAATATGTATTATATATTAAGCTGACATGTATATGGTTGGCAGAATATGCATTTACTTTTGTCTAAATACAGACCAGATGTATAGACCAGACAAGAGAAACTTAGTTGTTCCTTTAGTGGAAAGCTAAAAATGAAAAAGTAGCAAAGTAACATTTAAAAAACAAACAGTGGCCTCTTTGGTGGAAGAGTTTCAAACTGCTCTATTCTCAGCTTTTTAAAGAAAACATGTGGACGTCAATAAAAATGACCGTTCTAATGTTATTGATACAGCTTATTGAGTGTTCTGCAGTCACTAGTACATTACTATATTATCCTAGACAAGTCAGTATGCAGCAACCAGGCTGGCTATATCAAAAGGCCCCCCACACTTGGATTGCTGATTTAACTGGGAGTATTTTGGACATATGTAACAAAGCATGGATTTACCTCTGCGGAATCAGGCATTTCCTCCTTCAAATAAGCTTCCTTAATGATGGCAAACTGTATGTATGAAATGTAAACAGGGGTGGCACATTCATTTAAATATTAAAATAACCTGTATTGTTTGTTACCTGAAAAATGTGTCTAATTTGTAATATAAAATTATCGAAATGGCTTAAATCAGTGGGAAGTAGGGTGCAAGAACGCAGTGATTCACTGATGGTTTCCTCTGTTACCCTCAACGCTGATGGGTTCCCACCCCATCACCAGGGAAAGTGTGTCCATGCCATGCTCTTAGCATTCCGCCTACACCTATTAGTCCCATACGATTTGCAACTTCTAGTCTACATGGAGCCTCTGGTTTTGTTTTTTTTTCTTTCATGCCCAATATAGCTAAATTTCTTTGAAATTTGAAGTTTGGCTATATCCACTGCTTCACGCAGACAACTGCTTTCTATGAATGTGTTCACCTGATGGATTAATTTATTATTTATTTATTATTTACATTTCTATCCCGCCCCATACCCGAAGGTCTCTGGACGGGTAACAGTCTTACCACATGAGATCTTAAAGCTGCCATCCATTTGTTTGTTTATATTTCTATCCTGCCCTATACCCAAATGTCTCAGGGCAGGTAACAACCTTTAAAACAACAGATTACAAACCAATTTATATTAAAAACAATAATATACATAAAAACACTTAAAAGAATCAGCATATTTAATATCAGCATATTTTAATATCCTAAATATTAAAATCATAGTATCTGCAGTGGGAGGGAAAGTATAATCACATTAGCCAAAGGCCAGGGCAAAGAGGTGCGTCTTCACCGCCTTCCTGAATATATACAGAGAAGGAGCATGACGCACCTCAAGGGGGAGACTATTCCATAACCTCGGAGCCATTACCGAAAAGGCCCTTTCCCGGGTGCCCACTTGTATCACTGCTGAGGACGGTGGGACAACCAGGAGGGCTTCACCTCCAGAACTTAAGGCATGGGTTTATGTCGGAGTTCAGTGATGGTAAAGCCAAATGGAAGGTGGAAAGTACACAAGATGGATAGAAATGAAAAGGTGTAAACAGAACTGAAGATGGACTGAAGAAGGTTTAAAGTGAAGGTGCGACCACAATCACTGCTTAGTGACCTTCTAGCTTTTCCTGAGAGAATTGTTTAGGGGCTCCCTTCTACCCTCTCACCTTGGATCCAAAAGAAGGTTGACAGGTCACTGACTATATACGAAAAAATAAACACTTTTATGTCTCAGGTTTTTAAATTATTGTTATTTAAGAAATGTATATCCTTCCCTTCATCAAAAGGTCTCAGGGCGGGTCGCGATAAAAATAAAGCATATAAAATATTAAAACATATTTAAAAATATAACAGGACAACACCCTTAAGAAACTATTTAAACATCAAAATCTACATTAGATCAAAGCAACAGGGACCTGCTGCCCACACTATAGCAAAGACTACAGCAGGCCCTGCCCAAGGCAGGTCCCTATTCCAGGATATAATCTGGAATAAGGCCCCGTGCAGAAAGGGCATGTATTGTTTCTGTGGCACTCAGTCTTTCTTATGGTCCAGCTCTCACATTATACTGGGAAAACCATAGCTTTGACTATACAAACTTTTGTCAGCAAGACAATGTCTCTGATTTTTAGTATGTTGTCAAGGTTTGCTATAACCTAAGGGGAAAAAATCTGGAACTGCTTCCATTTCTTCCCCCTCTATTTGCCAGGAAATGATGGGACCAGGTGCCATGATTTTCCTGTATCTTGCACAGGACATCAAAAAAACTTGCAGGAAAGACACTGCTCACACCTAAGTTTTAATCCACCTTCATTCTAGCTTTAGAGTAGAAGAACCCATCAGCAACACGAATAATAGTTTTCTTTCCACATTATCTAATCCAAAAATGGATTGTCTGAGTCAGATAATGCTGACGGGAAACACTTTGCCACTTTGCTGATATATTCCGTTACTCTGAGAGGGGACTGAAGCTGGATTAAAACTTGGGTGTGAACACAGACTCACATGTGAAAGAGTTTTCAGACGTGCTCTGAAGGAATCTGAACTATGAATGCAACTTGAGGACTTAAACGAAGAAAAATATTCTTGAGGGAACTTGGGCTGCTTTTCCACTGTCACTAGAAGTACCCATTAAGTACCCATTAAAGCACCCATTAATGGGTACTTAATGGGTACTTCTAGTGACAGTGGGAAAACACCCTTGGTTTCATGTTTTCCTCATGCTAATTAAAAAAATTGTTTTAAAACTCTGCAAAGCACATGTTTTGTGCAAATTGATTCAGCTTATTTGTTCCTATGATTGCTCAAATGCCCTACCAAGTTTCAAATTTGCAAAGATTTTCCAAGCCGTAAGGCAGGTTTGCAGGGAAACTGCTCAAACTGGGTGCGTGTTGCAGGGCATGCACATGAAGGATGGAGTATTTTTCATGGATTTTACCACAAACCCCTGCAGATGCCAGGAGATGGATTAGCTACAAGGCAGGAATTGACATGCCCCACCTCATCCCACCCATAGGCCTGGAAAGTCTCCAAGATTTTATTGCATCTCTGAGCAAGCAGCTGAACTAGGAGCAACTTTCTGTCAGGCACAAGGGATAAGCCGTTAGCTCTGCTTTACACATATAATACTATGGAGTTATTGGTAAACTATCTTTCACACAAGCTGGATAAGATAAAAGATGCATGGTAAGGGAGAATCACAGAATTAGTTAAAAAGGGACCAAGAACTACCAAATTATTGGAGGTGGCAGCTGTCCAGAATTCCTGCCCTCCCTGAATAATACTCCATCCAGCCTTAGCTACCTCAGGAACCTGGTGCCACACTTGTGCAACATATCTGTACATCCCATTATGGCCACCTTCAGATGGTGGCCAGATATCCCACTAGGAGGCACTAATGAAGTAAATTCTTCCTCTGCAATTACTGGCTCCTAGCTAGATGGCGCCGTGGCTGGCACTTTCTCCACATGTTTTATTATTGCATGCATCCAGGTGTCCTGAAGGCTCAAAAGTGCACATCGGCAACTCTGTGCACACATGGAGCTTGCTTTGACCTCCATGCGTGATGGATAGAGAGATGATGGTGGCTCTGTCTGAAAGATAACTAAAAAGCACTATTGCTGGAAAATCCATGACCAGCACTGAATATTCCAGCAATAGTTTCTAGGGCTTATTAGGGCAGAAATAGCAGGGCTATGATACGGTTGCTTCAGATATGTGAGGCAATCGCACCATAGTGGAACCACAATTACATTATATTGCCTGTCTGGACAGAGACTCCATTGTATAAATAAGGGTAACTTTAAAAGTCCTGAGATCTTCTATTTAAGACCTTTAGGGCCCTTTCTGCACATGCAACAAAAACCTCATTAGGAACCCGATAGGTACACAATTAGTACAGATCCATTACATACCTTCCACACACACAGCCCCTTAGGGATCCCATTAGGACCCCATTCTGAATGCATTATCTGCATGAGCGCCATTGAAATCCAGATTTAATGAGGTCTTTGTGCTCTTAAATCCAAAGACCCCTTTAATGGTGTCTTTAATCTAGTCTTCCACTGTGAAGACTGGATCAGAGGACGCACTTCCGCACATTTACTGGGGCAATGCGGTCCAGGGGTAAGCTTAGAGGCCGCCATTTGCAGAGGGGCAGCTCCGGCTCTGCCCCTCAACATACACACTACTTAAGCCTGCACATCCTTCACAGTGGTCTACAAAGGCGAGTACAAACTTTGTAGCGGCTACATAGGCAGCAACAAAGCCTTGTCTCCACACCATGCCCACTGTAACAGGAAGTGAACCCTGATTGATGGCTATGCAGGCCAATTATGCTGCACCACTGGCGGACCTTCCTGCTCAGACCTAATCAGGCCTAATCAAAATCTTAGGATGGGTGCCCTGGCCAGCACACAGCGCCCGTTTAGCACCCATTGCCACCGGGTGCTAGACAGCCCATGTGGACACATGGGCCCATCACCATGATGTGGAACGTCAAGGACTGGATTCCATGAGGACCAGATATCAATGATCTGGATCTTCTTCATCTGAATTAAGAGAGGTATGTGCAAAGTTCAAGTGCTGCAAAAATTGTTTTAAATGAAAGAGCTATTGAAGAGTGCATAAAAAATGTATCTTTTTAAGCCTCTTTGGCACAAGGTGTGTCATGCCAGTCTTAGGGTGGGACAGCAAGTTAGTAACAGAATAAATATTGCACAATATAGTATTTGACAAAATATATCTTTAAACCTCTCTGGCACATGCGTGTCATGCTAGTGACAGGGTGGAACAGCAAATTAGTAATAAAATCAACATTGCACAATACAGTACTTGACAAAGATCTGAGTTATTGGTACATACAGTTTTAAGGTAACCTGCTGGCCATTTTGAAATAGTAACAACTTATATTTCATCAGCACATCAGATGATCCACTGCCGCAGCAGGCTGAACTGTGCAAGAACTCATTACAGTTACCCAGTTTTATGGCTGTTCTCCTTTGTATTCAGATCCAGCGCATGCAATGTTCTCTTATATGCAAGGGTCTGTCAAATCAAACAGCGGAGGCGATTTCTGCATGCAAACTTCTGCTCTTTTGTAACGTTATCATTGCTAGAAAGTAGGCAGAATATTTTTCTCTTCAGCGCATGTCTGTTGAGAAAGAAGTTTTTAAAAATACCTACCCAGCACAATGGCACCTGTTTATATGCCTGCAATATATACTAATTGCCATATGGCTTAATCTTAAATAAGTATACACCTGGGCTGTGGACTGGGAACACAGGGCAATGAGGGTGGGAGAGGCCTGTGAATGGAAGCCCCTTTCATATCCCTAAACAAGAGGCCAATTCAGACTTGGCACCATGGTCCACGATAGAGGAGCATCTAGTAAGGAGCATCTGCATTTGCAGGAGGTGCTTCCAACCCAGAAATATTACCCTATCATCTCCTGGCATGCCAACCCTACCTAACCCTACCTTTCACGTCCAGTTCCACGACTACTCATACCATTTCTGGGGCTAGGAGTCATCTGAGGTGCCATGCAAGTGCCTCAGATGACCTTGAACACAACTGAACATGCATGGTGCATCACAACTCAGATGACCCTGAACACAACTGCACATGCATGGTGCATCACTGTCACAGCTGCACCAGTTGGCGCAAAGAAGATGGCAATGATTGGACACATACCTAGATACACGTAAGTCTCCAGGTGCGTGGGGCTTAGTTCAGCATGTACTAGTGTTCCCAGGTGTGAATGCTAGTGTACGTCGTGGGTTCTGCACTTTTCCCATCCAGCAGACAGGAGTGCAGAAACACCCCAGATTTTGATCCACCATACAGTTCTGGAAGACGAAAGACATATTCCCAGTTGGACCCTCCTACTCCCAGTTATTATGTTGCCCCAATCCGTAGGTTATACTGCAGACATGTCGACTGTGCAGTGTCTGTTGTCAGCTTGGTTCCTCTGAAATGAATATAATACGGATGTGCACAAATATTCAAAGCATTCAAAATTTGATCAAATTCGTTCAAATTTGGACATTCGAATTCAAATCTAATGCCTATAAATTCGAATTTAAACATTTGAATGAATTTTGGATTTTCGAATCTATTCATTTGAGTTACTTGGACATTTGTATGTGTACAGGTACGTACAGGATGAGTACTTACACCTATGCATCTTTCCCACACCCATACAGATTCATACGGATCTGTACGGGATGAATACGGGATGCATACAGGAGGTGTATGTAGGCGTACCAGAGGCGTAATGATGCATACGCGTACATAAGATGTCAACATTCGTATGTGCAAATTTGTATTGCAAATTTGAACGAATAGATTCAAATCTATTCGAATCAAATGTGAATACATTCAGATTTTTAAAATTTGAATCAATTCAAATTTTCAGGTATTCAAATCAAATCAAATCCCAAAAACTGCATCAGTGCACACCCCTAGTATATAATGTTAGTTAACCTACATATCAAGATTCACAGCAAACAGCATCGCCTTAATTCAATGATGGCTAACCTTTTGAGCTTGGTGTGTCAAAATTTACAAGAAAACCTAGCTTAACTCGGGTGCTGTGTCACTTCCAGAAATATCCATAATTTTGTGATATTTGTAGCTCTAGTAAGAAAGTTATATTTTTGATATATGTATTATATTAAAAGCAAAAATGAATAATTCTTTACATTTGCTAAATCTTCAATTGAAAGTTGGCATTTCGTACACTTCAAGAACAAGCAAGCACTACATGCCCAGGTGCCAGGGTGACCAGGTGTGTCACCTAAAAGCGCTTGGCGTGTCACCTGTGACACGCGTGTCATAGGTTGGCCATCACCGCCTTAATTGATGGGTATAAGGTGGCACACCAGTTTAGACTAGTGAGTGGCGCTCCAAGCCACAGACACTACACTGCCAATCAAAGATCTTTTTCATAAAACATTCAATCTTTTTACCACATGCAGGTCAGGTGTAACATGTTGCAGTAAGTACTCAGACCACGCAATCCACAAATCTATGTCTCTGCTCCAATTGCTTGTACATGCTTGTTTGTGTTCCCCACAAACCTATGCACACACATAGTATGCAGGTGAAGTTTCCCTTGCGTCAAGGTCAGTTCCTGGTAACTACTTCGACATGTTTGCACAGGTCTCTTGACAACAATACAAAAGCAGTTTGCCACTGCCTTCTTCCACAGCATGTCAGGACTTAACAATATGAATCATGTTTTGTATGGAACAATCACTGAAAGAACTCCTTAAGGCTGAGTCCGCACAGAGCTAGGCTTCTCTGCTTCCGGTCTTCTTCCCGAGTTACCTCTGGTTTCAGTCTTGGAGTTAACTAGAAGTAGTGTTGCAGCACTGCAAGAGGTATAATGAAGGGGATATTACAGATGCAAGCACTTTTCCAGGATGCAAAGCATATGTTTATACAGTAGTCAAAGCAGCACATTTGAGGCACAGAAAGAAATTGTGCGACCACAACTGACATCTTTCTCAAGCTTCAGAACAACAATCCACTGCCTATATTCAACTGAATGAAGCAAATAGAAGCCTAGGCAGTCGAAGCGGTCAAAACACACACAGAGAGAGAGGGAGAGGGAGAGGGAGAGAGAGAACATTCCAAAGGGCGGGGCGATTAGAATGGAGCAACACCACGCCACAGGAAGCCTCCTCCTCACGAGGACCTCCCTTCCGTCTCCTGATTGGCTACTTCTGTCTCCTCACGCAGCAGCCGCTATGCCGAACGTCCCTCCACATGCTCAGCTTCTGTCGGTGATAGGTCGGCGGCGATGAGGAGGAGGAGTTTTGAGTTGCGCACGAGACGGGAGCGGGCGCGCATGCCCTCAGCTTGATCCTTTGCAAGAGACCTCCCTCCCCCCCTTCCTTTTTTTTTTTTTTTTGCGAAGGGGTGGGACTTCTCAGCCTCTCGGAGGGGGAACCGCAGCTGCCCCGGGGTTGGCTATTTGCATAACTCCTCCCCCTGCCGCCCGCCCGCCGCTGGCCCGGCCTTCTCGCTCGGCGCGCGCGCTCTCTTCTTCCTCTCAGACTAGGCGCGCGCGCGACAGCGGAGGAGGCCGAGCCCGCGCCGTTTAACCGCCGCTTCCTCTTTGCGAGCGAAGCCGCCGTCTCGCGCCCCCCCCTCCCTCCCCGCTTTTCTGGGTTCGGGGCCATGTCCGGGTCTCCCGTGAAGAAGCAGAAGATGGAGTCGGCGCTGGAGCAGCTCAAGCAGCACACCACCGTGGTGGCCGACACGGGGGACTTCAACGGTGAGGAGGAGAAGCGGGCGCGCCGGATTCGGCTAGGAGGAGCAGGCCACGGCTCGGTCGGGGAGCCCCGCGGCTCTGGGGTCGGTCGGTTGGTTGGAGGTCGGAGGCTCTCCGTGATCCCCGGGAATCAGGTTCTCAGGGACGACGACGACGACGACGAGATCCAAGGCAGTGAAGGGCTCCGTCCGTGGCTGAAGGAGAGGGAGGACGGAGGCGTTTCCTGTCAGGAGAACGGCTTCAGGTTTAAACCTCCTCAGATTTAAATTTCCTCAGACTGGAGGCGATTCCTGTCAGGAAAACGGCTTCAGATTTAAATCTCCTCAGCTCTTGGTGGGTGGGGGTCAGTCGGCGACTGGTGACGGGAAAGGGTGGGGTGGGGGTGTGGACGTTAAAGGGAAGGGCGCGAGACTGAGGTAAAGTGGAGGCCTTTTCTGTGTTGGCCCCCAGACTCTGGAACCTCCCTCTGGATGCTTGCCAGGGGCCTACATTGTGCAGTTCTGGGCGCCTGGTGAAAACATCTCTTTTCACCCAGGCTTCTGCTTCTTAAACAGCTTCCCCAGGGTGCTGGCCGGTTAGGGAGGGTTGGGAGGTTATAGTTTTAATTATGTTTTACTACTCGATATGCTTTAATTTCATTGTAATCCGCCCTGGGACCGTTGGGTGAAAGGTGTGATAAAAAATGTCTTAATAAATAATAAAGTTCACGCCAGGGCAGTGGGTGGGATTAATGAGCAGTGCCTGCGCTGCTGCTGCTCTCCAGAGGCCTGGCGAGGGCACCTGTGGCCTCCAGTGCCAAGCCACTTCCCCTCCCTTCGCCGTCCAGGAAGAAGGTGAAGGTTCGCGCTTATTACATTGGAATGCCGGTTGTCCTGTTTTGCATCTGGGGTTCAGTTGTTTACTTGTGTCCAGCCCTTTGTGACCCCATTGACTACATCACGACAGGCTCTTCTGCCCTCCACCGTCTCCCAAAGTCTTCCCAAGCTCATGTTTGTTGCACACACCACACTGTCAATTTTGTCCTCTGCTGCCCCCTTCTCCTTTTTGCCTTCAAACTTCCCCAGCATCAGGAGTTTTTCAAGTGAGTCCTGTTTTCTCATGGCTGTTTTTGCACTTAACTGTGTTAATCCGGATTTAGAAGATCCGGATCTTCGAGATGCAGTGCTTGTTGGAATCCGGTCTTTGCAACGAACACCCAATTAAGAACCCGATAGGTTCGCAGTTGGTATGGATCAGCTATCTAGTTTCTGCACACACAATCCGTTAGGCCCCCATTCTGAATGTGCTGTACCCATGAGCACCAGCAAAATCCTAATTTAGTGGGGTCTTTGGACCCTTAAATCCGGATTAACACTAGACCACTTTAATGGTGTCTTGCCTCAGGATGGGTTCTACAATATCCATCAAGTTCTAGACAGACCATGCAGACACCTGGGGCCCTCACCATGATGTGGAACTTCAAGGACCAGATTCTTCAAGGACTGGATACCAAAGATCTGGATCTTCTAAATACGCATTAAGGGAGGTATGTGCAAAAAGGTCCTCACAGAAGATACCATTAACAGGACCTAGCATTAATCTGGATTTAAGGGCCCAAAGACCTCATTAAATCTGGATTTCTGTGGTGCTCTTGGGTACATACAGCACATTCAGAATGGGGTCTTAAGGGGTCTTGTGTGTGGATGGTACATAAGAGCCGTACTAATCAAGTACCTATTGGGTTCCTAGTGGGGTCTTGGTTGCTAGTGCAAAAACAGGCTAAGTGGTAAACATATTTGAGCCACATTTTGACAAAAGTAACCTTTGACTCTACCTCATTTTCCTCTGGTTGCTTTGCTTTGAATGTTAACACACAAAATGCCCTGCAGCATCAATCATTCAATATCTCAGCTTTATCCTTGCAGTGTAACTAACCTTTCCAAGTCAGCACTTAAGCAGCTTTCAGCTACTGGTTGGAAGTGCAAGGATTCTTTCCACAAGGCTGAGGAGTCTTACTGACAGGTGTGAATGTCTTTCTATATGATGTCAGCAGGGCTGCTGCTTCCATTCAGCATTTCTTTTTCAATTAGATTTCTGTTAGTACTGCCTCCAAGTTCCACTCCTTCCAGGCTGCATACTTGCTTGAGTTGTGCACTGCTAGACAGAGTGCTATTTCCAGAGTAGCCTTCGTTATGTAGACGCAGACTGTGTCTCCACAGGTCATTCAGACCACACTGGAGGGGCACTGAAATCTGTCCATCTCCACAGCACCCTCCACAAGAGAGACTTGAAGACGTAGAAGGACTTCCTGAGGTGCAGGAAGTTCAGTGTGTGAGAAACAATTCTGGGCCCGTTTCTGGTACATTAAGCAAGTCCCTTGCTGAGGTGAAGTGTGCTGCATTTGTGTGGAGGATGGGTGGGCTTGAGAATCATGGCCTTGCCAAGCTCCTTGCCGAGGGTGATTGAGGTTGCATAGATGGCAGAGGTGCCACCCTAAATAGTTCTTGCCAGCACAATGGAGACTAGGCCTAAGAGTGGTTCCCTTTTCTCTTTTCAGTGATTGGTGGGAAAAAATGAAAATTTTGAGGAAAGCTAATGCAGTATAGTGATTAAAGTGTTAGACCAAGGTCTGGAAAATGAGCATTTAAATCTCCATTCTGCCACTATGCTCATTGCATGCCATTAAGGCAACCAGTGCTTTTTAGTATAGCTCTTCTCATTGGATTATTGCAAAGATAAAAAAGGAAGGAGTTTGTGTTTTCAGCCTTGAGTTGTTTGGTAGAAAGGTTAAAAACAGCAGATGAGGGTAGTTTGGGAGAGGCTCACTTTATATTCTCTACTATTAAATAAATGAAATTTTATAAAAATTGCCTGTGGGATATATTCCTCCCAAGTAAGCTTGGGCCAAACTGAATACAGGATTCTTCACCCAATAAAGCTTCCCTCTCTGTGGCCCTGTCTTCACTGGATGTTGCTCTGGATTATATCCTGGAAAGAGGATTCTGCACTAGCATGTAAATGGCAGGTTACTATTCCAGGATATAATCTGAAATAAACTACAGTGTAGAAAGGGCCTATAGCACCTAGGTACAGGAAGGGATCTGGTGAGTGATCAGGTGAAGCAGTTAGGTGGTGAAATAGTGTCTGGAGGCAGTGATGGACTTGTCTGCGGTCCAGTAGATTGTAGCTGAATCCAGATAACTTGGAGGTACTGTGTTCTGGGTTCCTGTGTTAGGGAAATGAAAAGATTCCTTTGAAAGAACATGTTTGGACTTGGATGTTGTCCTGGATCCATGTTTGTCATTTGAATTTCAGGTGGCAACTGACCAGGACTACCTATTTCCAACTTAAATTACTCCTGGATGGGGATAATTTGGCCACAGTGACCTACATTCTTATAGCTTCCAGGTTAGAGTCCTGTAGTGAACTCTGTATGGGGTTGCCCTTGAAGACAATTTGGAAACTGGAAAATACAGGAGCCTTCCTGCTAACTGGTGTTATTCTGGTTTGTAATGATCTGCACTGGTCACTGCTTCCCTCCTTAGTCTAATTCAAGCTCCTAGCTTGATCTTTAAAGCTATAAAAGACTTATGATCCTGATACCTGAAGGAATATCTTTATCCGTGCAGGCCAATTCACGAACTAAGATTATTCTCTGAAGCCTTCTTAGTGATCCCATCTCTGGGTTCCATCCTTGTGGCAACAACCAGAGAGAGAAAGCATTTTCTTTTGTGACCCAAAGACTTTCAAACGGCTTTAGTCTAGTGATTCACAGGGTGTAGTCATGGCACTTGTTGAAAAGTCACCTATTCACTCATGCATGAAGGATTAATGCTTTCCTTCTGCTGTTATACGGTTTTTCGTTTTTTAAATATACAGTATGTGGACTTTCTTTTTTCTTACTTTTAATAACTTTTTTTTAGTTTTATATTGGCTGTAGTTACCTGTACAATGCCCTGAGACCTTCATTACAATTGAATAAATTATTTATAACAGCTGTATTATTTATTTATTTAACCAGAACTTTTGTTTTCTAAATGTGAAGTTAATTCGTTTGTAACAGTAAACCCAGTACAAGGAACCTTTTGTAAAAAATTATGAAAGACACTGAAATCTACTGTTGCTTAACAAATGATTGCATCCTGCTGATGCGTAATGACTTGGCAGATCTGGAGAGGCCCAAGTCCTCTGTAGATTCAGATGGAGGCCTATAGGAGAAGTGATTTGTCTGTAATGCAGGGCAGTGCTAAGTATTTGACACAATAAGCAAGAATTGTTCCAGAATTGAGATCTAATGCAGTATTTAAAAGGTGGAATGTTAGTTACAGTGAAGAAATTAGAATATAGCTGCAGCCTTTTTTGGCTGCCGGGTATTGAAGTTAGTTTTGTTGAGGAACTAATTTTCAGGATGATTGAAATGGCTTCTGACTCATAACTAGTAATTTTCTGTTCTGGTTAAAGGCTATACTAGTAGTTGATATGTTTACAAATACTGTATCAAGAGTGGACTTACTGTCGGATCACTTGTGCGAAGTCTTAAGATAGTTGGAAGATGATCATTACTTGGAATAAAGTTTGATTCAGTTTCAAGTGCAACACAACTTTATTGTCGTAAATACACACTAGCATGGTACAATCTACTAATGGAGAGATCAGTAGCCATACTTGAAACATACTTCCTTGGGGATATTTCTTATGGACCCATATGATCTGGATTTCCCTAGCTGTGGTGGAAACAGATGTATCTCTAATGGGGTCTGTAGTGGAAATGGGGTCATCCAGCTCTCAGCCAAGTGAGTCCTCAATGGGTGCTTCAATGGGTACCTGGTGCTAGTGGAATAACACTCTAGAATTGGGCAATGGGGTCTAGAGGAGGCTCGGGGGAGGCACCCATGGGTGGAGTGCCCCAAACTCAGAACTTTGTAGTCCCTCCAAAGCTGGCTCTGAAGTCCCTCTGAAGTTGCCTTCGGAGCCTGCACTAATCTCCAAAGGCAACTTCAGAGATTGCACCCCCTGTCCCCCAAAACACCTGGGGTGACAGGCTGACCCCTTGTGGGTAGATCTGGATTTGCATATGGGTGCTAGACTGCCCATGGAAACACATTGGCTACTTCCCTTAATCTGGATCTACAAGAACCAGATTAAGGGAAGTACCCATTCCTTAGATCCGGATCTTAGATTCAGATTAAAGGAGCGCAGTGGAAAAACACCCATGATATACATCACATAAAAATATCTTATGGACCTTGGTTCCTATCAACTGCTATTGAGCCTTCATACCTCTAACAAGAACTGTGATACAGCACTTGTGTTATCAATCTTTGTATGATTTCTTGGTGTGTTTATAACATGAAAATGAAGTTTTCAGTATTGTTTACATAATCTTCAAGTTAATCCACATCTGAAATATGAGTCTCTTCTCCCTGAACATCAATTTAGCTGTGCTTTTTGCAAGCAGTAAATATAGAATAGAAGAATCACAGAGCTTAGGGAGAGCTTAAACTCTGATGGACTTTTCAGACATCAAAACTAAAATCAATTTTGTAAGCCAATCTTTGTGATGTCTTAAGTAACAATTGAAATTTTACACAAAGACGTGAATACAGTAAGGGGAGGAACTTATATTTTGTCTTGCAGTGAGTAAGCACTTTTCTTTATTAAAATAAGAAAGTATGTGTACAAGAGTAAACATAACACAGGCCGCAGGTTCTCTTTTCTTTCTTTGCTAGGAGTGGGACTCATGTCAGGGCATGCTCTGTGAAGGTGATGGGCAAGAAAGTTTGGACCAACAAGGGGAAGTATCTTTTTTACCCAGAAGAGTCATAAGTCTATGGAATTTACAACCAGATAAGATAACCTAGATAATGTTAAGAAATTAGATGAATTAATGGAGAACAGGTGCATCAGTGGATACCTAGGTACTGCTTCCAGGTTGGAGAGATAGACAGAATACCTCTAAAGCAGTGGTTCTCAACCTGGGGGTTGGGACCCCTTTGGGGGTCGAATTACCCTTTCAGAGGGGTCGTGATGAGTCTCCCGCCACCCTTCCCTCCCACCTCCCAGCTGCTCTGCCCCTGTGGTTGGGGGTCTCCACAACATGAGGAACTCCATTAAGGGGTCGCAGCATTAGGAAGGTTGAGAACCACTGCTCTAAAGGCCATTTGCAATGCCTTGAGAGCAGGTGAAGATTTGCCTTTGTCTTGTGCTTGAGAAGTGCAGAAGCAATCTGTGGGGCTCTATGGGAGATAGGATACTGGACTAAATGGGCTGAGAGCCCAGCTGGGCTCCTCTTAGGTTCATGTTCTGGGTGGAAGAAGCAACCAGGTCCCCTTCGTGGAACAAGCTTAAACAGAGCTCTTAACCTACAGGGGAGGATCTGTTGCAGCCAAATTCTTTTTTCCAACCAAAATATGTATATAGGGGCTCAAGGGCATTTCCATAATTATCTATTTTTCCCTTCCATAGTAAACAATAGAACTGTTGATATTTCACAGCAGCAATATTGCTAGCTGCAGTTTGGAAGAAGTGTGAATGCTATGGGTGTTTTGACTTATTTTGGCAGAGCTCCCAAAACTGAAGTACACTGTGGACACTGATTTGTTTCTATTAACATTGATATGTTCATGTCTTTAACTCATAATCAAGCAATGCTTAGCTTTGGCAGTTCTGTAGTGGAAGAAAGCAGAGGGTTACATATTATTCAACTGCCCCAAGTGTGGAGGATCTGAGGTTAGGACTGCACACTTTTTTCTTTTTCTTCATAGTCTTAGCTTATTAATCATACTGTGAACCTCAGTCTGTCCTATCAATTTCTAACCACAGGGGTGCTGGTAGTCTTTTAAGAACTGAATGCTGTTCCTACATTTTGTGATTGACAAGGATTATTTTAAATACATTTTTATTAATTTTCATATCCTTATAAAATGACAACACAAACAAAGAAAAAAAACCATTGTGACTGAACAAAAAGTTAGCTATATATATATATGCCCCTCAGTGCACTCAGCTGACAACGTCATATAATTCTTCTCTTTTATCTCTGCTTTACTTGGACCACAGAAATAGTCCTGTTATTTCATCTTAAAAATTTTGGAGCTTGGGGTCTCATTGAATAGTTCAATTATTCTTTCCAGTTGTCCTCTGTTTCGGAGCATAGTTTCAATCCTTGGCTTTTAAATCTTATTTCCCATATTTTTTCAAATCTATACTGTTCCATTTGATACTTACACCGTTTATCTAATGTCCGTTTAGTACTGTCCTTCCATCCCAATACAGTTGTTGATTGTGCAGCATGTATCATTTGATCAAATAAATACTGTTGATCTGCACTTATTCACCCTGTTGTGACATGAAACAAAGCTATTTAGGGTGTTAATTCCACACTTATATTTAAAATATTATTAATATTATTCAGAATAATTCTCCAAAACTGTTATGCGTTTTCAAGAAAATTCTTGTTTTTAATTCTAAACGTCTTGGGGATGTGGTGGCTTTTATTTCCATAGCTATTGAGGAGTACAAGCCTCTGGATGCGACCACCAATCCTTCCTTGATACTAGCTGCGGCCCAGATGCCATCCTACCAGCAGTTGGTGGAAGATGCTGTTGCGTATGGGAAGAAACTTGGTGGGTGAGTAACATAATGTTTACACTTGGTACAGTTAACAATTGCTGTATTGCATTTACTTACTTACCTACCTACCTACCTTTTTATCCTGCTGTATACCTAAAGGTCTCAGGATAGATTACAACATTTAAAACCAAATATAAACATATTAAAACAATAAAAGTGTCTGAAAATTGGGGAGAAAAAGCTATATCCACATTCAGCCAAAGGCCAGGGCAAAGGAGTGTGTCTTAACTGCCCTCCTAAACATGTAAAGTGAGGGTGCCTAACGTACCACAAGGAGGAGACTATTCCATAGCCTGGGGACCATCACTGAGAAGGCCCTATCCTAGGTGCCCACCCATTTTGCTGCTGAGGGCAAAAGGTACAATCAAGGTACAAATCGTTCTGAAGCAACTTACTAGTAATATTTTTATATGTTTGTTCCAGTTATAATGTCTCCTTGACCCAAATGGTCCAAATGAAAAGCAATTATAATGACGGAAACATAAAACTCTTTTTTTTTTTACAAATATAAATGATATTACAGTATACAGCTGGTGATAGATATCCTTTGGGAGAGGAGACAATTCAGCTGGAACAGGTTCCTGACATCTTCAGTGGTTTTCTTTTCTCTTAGGGATTATTATGCACACGGTTATTGATGATAGTTCTCCATATGGGGATGGAATCCAGGTGTCTTCTTTGCCTATACTCTCTTTCTGAGAAAGCAGTTGATGCAGAGGTGAGGGAGTAGTACAGCTTGGACAGATGCTGGTCACAAAAAATAGATATCAGTGTTTATATTCATCAGTCCCTAGCTTAATAAGCTTTGAAATACAGGTAATATCTGACAGGGATGAGACAATAAGGCAGATAATTTAACTGCAACCATTTATTTGTTTGTTTGTTTGTTTGTTTTGCAATGGCACAGTAATTAATTTCTTTAAACTGCCGTATTACCCAAATCTTTCATACCTTTGGGCATTTTACTTAATTTTCTTAATTATATTCGTTCATTGTTTCAGATCAGAAGATGATCAAGTTAAACATGCTTGTGACAAGCTTTTTGTGTTGTTTGGAGCTGAAATACTGAAGAGAATACCTGGTCGTGTGTCCACAGAAGTAGATGCAAGGTGTGTGTTTCTTCTGAATTTCATTTAATCAGTTAGATATTTAATTTTTTTTTAAAAAAAATCATCTTTTGTTTGGAGTTTGTGTGTATTCTGAAAACCAGACAGGAGGATTGCCACATGAGGCAAACCCTTCAACCCCGACCTTAACCAGCCAGCAGATGGTGCTTGTCTTTTGGTATATTTCCTGGTATCCTCCCCATTCCTCAGAAGCTGAGGCTGTGTCCTTCCACACTCTGGGACCTGAACAGATTGCAAAAGGGGAAACTATAACCGTTTAGATCAAATGATATGTAAAAAAAATCTGTCACAACAATCTTTTCTATGCAAGTAAGCCTTAGCTATTATGCAAGAGTCCTCACAAAGTGCCCACAACACTTTTGTTCATGATGCAAGGTAAATTTCTTCATCTTACACAACAGTGAATTAGATCCGAAGAGAGGGGTTGTGGGCAGTGATACAACATTACATCACAGTCAACAGCGCTTCTGGGTCATAGCAGCCGTTTAGCTGAAATAACGTCTGTCAGACAGCTTTGAGGGTAGGAGCATCAGAGAAATGTGATTCCATGAAGGAAATCTTGCTGTTCTAGGGTAACACAACATCTTAGCCCTTCTCATGAGCCATTTGACTAAAGACTGCAAGACAGATGCAGCCCAGATACGGGCAGCAAGAGAACTTATTGTATAAAGGAGAATGTCCTGATCTGGATCCCTCTGATGGACTCATGCCTTAAACAGTCTTGCAGGATTCTATCGCAGTGAAGAGAAAGCTGTTCTGTGCCAAATAATTCCAGAGTACTGCTACTGCTCTTTTCCATCTCGTCTTCCTAAGCATGCAACCTGTCAGCAGAAAAAGAGGAAATACGTGCAAGCTCCTGGCATACTGAGCAGTATTGGTACATCTACCTCCTCCCCGCAGCATGGGAGTCTCGGTATCTGGATATATAAGATCACATCAGGTAGCTGAGATGATGTGCAAAAATCTGTGACAGTCCCTAGTGTGGCACAACCTGCTGGAACCACACTGGGTTTCATTTTCATTCTGATGTTGGTAAACATAACTCAGTGGTTTGGAGTCTGTGGGTGTTTTTCCACTGTCACTAGAAGTACCCATTAAGTACCCATTAATGGGTACAAAAATGCCATTTAGTACCCATTAATGGGTACTCAATGGGTACTTCTAGTGACAGTGGAAAAACACCCTATATGTACAAAGAGCAGAGAGAAAGGAGATAAAGAATCTACCCATTGAAAATGTGTTGGAGGATAAGGACATCAGAGACCCTTCTTGTCAACCAATGTGACATTTAGGCATCATGCAAATGAACAAACACGCAAATGTAACAAATGTGCTGAATCAGCTTGGTGCAAGCTGGATTCCCTATTGGAATTCACTAAAAATTCAGGGTTCAGTATGAAAATGAACTGAACTGGGGGGAAAGTGGAAGTGAAAGTGGTAGCATTTGTTGCTGCCCTTACTGGACTGCATTTCTAGTAAAAATCAAGGCAATTTACATAAAAACCCAGTTCACAAAAAGTAAAACAAATAATAGGAAATGGATAATACTGAGAGAGTAATATGATGATTCAACTTTGTATAAGTTTTTTATTGGAGTTACATTGTTCTCACTCCTTTCAGACTTCCTAACCTCCCTTCCACTTCTATAAAAATGTACTCAATACAATGAAATACTTTGCAGCTGCTGCTGTCTCATAAAGAACAGCAGTCAGTGATACCTACTGAAACTAAAAGATGAATGCTTATTACTTTTTCAAAAATCTTTTTGCTTCAAAGGTTGTCTTTTGACAAAGACGGCATGATCAAGAAAGCCAGACACTTTATAGATCTTTATAAAGAAGTAGGAATTAGTAAAGATCGCATCCTTATCAAGCTGTCATCAACTTGGGAAGGCATCCAGGCAGGCAAGTAAGTATATACCTTATACATAAAACTTTTTCATCATCATTGTCATCGTCAGATGATTTGTATATCACCTTCCACATTATATCCAAGGCAGTTTACAAACAATTATTAAACAATAAAATACAGAAAAATATCTGTAGAATATAAAATACAAGAAAATACATTTTAATATAAAACCTGGGCTGAGGGGGACTTTTTTAGTGTTACCATTGAGCCACCATATCCGCGGGGTATTGATTCCACGTCAGGCTGCGGTTACTGAAAACTGGATATTTGAAACATGGGAGGATTGCACTCATTTTCCCATAATTCCTCTGAGATCCCATGAGATTTCACAAGAATAATGGGTGATTATGTAAGATGCACTCAGTTTCCCATAAGTCCTCTGTAATCTTGTGGGATTTCAGAGGAATTATGGGAAGTCTTACACCATTTCAGGTGACTTCCTGCCTGTCCCAGGCCTCAAGAGATATCTTAGGTAAGCCTAATGGCACCTGGTGGGGTGGGGGTGGGGAGGGGGGCTGATCCAGTCACTGTAGAAAACTGAAACCGTGGTTACCAGATCAGTGGATACAAGGGTCTGACTATATTTGATTATTATTGCATTGTTGCTCATTTATTCATTTCATTCCTGTATTACCCTTCCATAAATAGTGCAATACAACATTCTATTAAAGTGCTTGGCCCACAAAATCCTTGAATAGCTCAGGATACTGAATAGTCAATACCAAAGGGGAAACATTAATAAAATAGGCTAAAACTATTTAAGAATTTTAAAACAAAGCTCAAAAATTGAATTAAAATTACGCACATATAGGAATAACCTTTCTTTTTTCCTGTAAGTGCAGTCGCTCAGTACTTCTATGACTTTTATCCCCACAGGATCCTTGAAGAGCAGCATGGGATCCATTGCAACATGACCTTGCTGTTTTCCTTCGCTCAGGCTGTTGCCTGTGCAGAAGCAGGGGTCACCCTCATTTCTCCATTCGTTGGGCGAATTCTCGATTGGCATGTTGCAAACACAGATAAAAAGGCTTATGAGCCGTTCGAGGACCCAGGTAACTGAATCACTAGAGCTAATTAAGAACTGTGTTTGGGAACGCTTTTTTAGAAAAGGGTTTAAGGCATTCCTTGAATGAAGTCTAGTCCTGTAATTTTAAGTAGTATTCCTTTTTAAAATGTACCACATTTCTTTGCAGGGGTGAAAAGTGTTACTAAAATCTACAACTACTACAAAAAGTTTGGATATAAAACAATTGTGATGGGAGCTTCCTTTCGAAACACGGGAGAAATCAAAGCATTGACTGGCTGTGATTATCTTACCATTTCACCAAAGCTTCTAGGAGAGCTCAGCAAAGATACTAGCAAGTTAACACCAGGGCTCAGTGTCAAGGATGGTAAGAGATTTTTTCCTGTGAATATACTATTTTGTGCAATGCCCTTTTTATCCTCTAAATTATAAGCATTTTCTTTGAGAGCTTTTTATTTTGTTGTCACGGAATTAGCAGCAGGACCCTTAAATTGTTCTTGATAAGCTTTGGTATCCTAAATCTTGACTATCTGATATTAAAAGGATTGCGCTTACATAAACTGCAGAGCCAGTGTGTATTGAATGAGAGAGTTTATGGTTAGAAGACTGCTGAGTTTGCTCCAGGATCCATATGGCACTTTGAATATGCTATGAGGGCACAGGGCCCACAGGATGCTGTCCTTTTGTTTGTCCAGTGTATAAGACACGGCTGCTGTAGCACTTGAATATCAAAGCAGGTTGAAGAGTTTTCAGAGCTCTTCAGATTTCTCCTCCCATGTGGTAGTGGCCCTGCTGCAGCCACCACTGGGGTCTTTAATGGTAAGGGACACAGCCTTGTGCAGTCTTAGGTATTGAATGGAATGGTTTCTCTTTCTCGTATCTGGTATTTCCTATTTCCACGGTAGCTGTTGATAGCAGTAGCTGCTGCAGTGAATTTAATGACTACAGAGGCACCTTTATGGACATTATAGGCCAGTGATGACGAACCTTTTGAGCTCGGTGTGTCAAAATTTGCAAGAAAACCTAGCTTAACTCGGGTGCTGTGTCACATCTAGAAATATCCATAATTTTGTGATATTTGTAGCTCTAGTAAAAAAGTTATATTTTTGATATATGTATTTTATTAAAAGCAAAAACAAAGACTGTATTTTCTGGCGTATAAGACTACTTTTTAACCCAGGAAAATCTTCTCAAAAGTTGGAGGTCATCTTATACGCCGGGTGTTGTCTTCTTATACGGCGAGTATATCCCAAACTCTCTATTTTAACTGAAAGGTTGAGGGTCGTCTTATATGCCCAGTCGTCTTATACGCCGGAAAATACGGTAATTCTTTACATTAGTGACTTTTGTTGCTGAATTTCCCTTGCTGAATCTTCAATTGAAAGTTCATATTTCATACACTTCAAGAACAAGCAAGCACTACACACCCAGGTGCCAGTGTGACCATGTGTGTCACCCAAAAGGGCTTGGCGTGTCATGTGTGACACGCGTGTGTCATAGGTTGGCCATCACTGTTATAGGCCAACCCAGTTTTTGCAGCAGCTTCACTAGAATTCTACCAATTCTCTGTGATTTAAGAGTTTCTCCATTCATCATAAGCCTAAAATCAGAAGGGGCAAAATTGTAACTCTTTTAAAAAATATTTGAGATGTGATGCCCAACTGCTGTCTTCTGAGAGTTTGTTGCAGAATATGCAGTTCCTTGCTAATATGAACCCTCTTGGAGATAAGGAGCTCCGTGGTTGGAACTTGTAATAATGTTACGACATATCCATGCTGCAAGATTCCGCATTAGATGAGGATGCACTGTATAATACTTCAGACATTTAAAGCAATTTTGCACGTGTAATTTTGCCTAATTTTGTGGCATTCTTCAACGTAGCACAGGCATCTGACCTAGAGAAGATTCATCTGGATGAGAAGACATTCCGTTGGCTCCATAATGAAGACCAAATGGCCGTAGAGAAATTGTCTGATGGTATAAGAAAGTTTGCTGCAGATGCAGTTAAATTGGAGTCAATGATAAAGGTAAAAATCAAAAGAACAGCACACATGGGCCTTGTCTGCTGCCTTCCATGACTGAAGGATTAAGTAATTGTGACTTTTGTAATATACTTTCATTCCTACATATTAGCAGCAGTGACATTAAGAACACACAGTAGTAGGAACTGGAGGCATGTCAGGTTTAATCCAAAAATGCTGATCACTAGTACCATTAATGTTATGGAAGAATTATTCAGACTTATTCAGAAGCTGCACTGAAGACTAGGGGTGTGCATGGATGCATTTTTTGCATTCAAATATTTCAAAATTTGAAAATCTGGATTTTCAAAAATCCGATTCGAATCTGGATTATCCGGATCTGTACTTTCGAAAATCCGATTCAGACTCAGATACGAATGCCTTATTTTCACACATCCCATTTTTATTCCATTTTCATTCTGTATGCATCCCATTTTCATCCCGCATTATAAGCGGATGTGATATACCTTTTTATTCCATCAAATTATCCAAAAAATCTTTATCGGATTTTCGAATATCCGAAATTCCACCGAATGTGTTAATTTGGATTTTCAAAAATCCGATTCTAATTCAGATATTGATATTCATCAGATTCGAATCTGATTTTCGAATACCCATGCACATTTAAATATATCTAGAAAACGTAAATTCTACTTTCCTTCCTTAAATTTCAGAAAGTTTCAAAAATGTAACAATAGGGTTGAGGTCTAGATGTTTACTTTTTCAAGTACCTTGGTAGCCTATTATGTTCAGACTGATGTCTATAAAAATGTTAATTTAACATTTGGACCCTTAGGACTCAAGGCATTTGACATCATACTCCTTTTAAAAAATCAGATTCATAGATGGTTTGTACTTCCTCCTGTTTGAAGCTTGATTTTCTGCCGTTCAAGTACCACTTGGAGGAGGCACTTTCGCTCTTACTTTTCTTAATAGCATTCTCCCTAACGATTTTTGCTGGGCGCCTTGCAGCCAAAACAGACTTCTAATGCAAAGTGAATCACAGAATCACACAAACAAGCTTGAAGCTTAAAAAGCCAGTAGCAGATGCACCAGTTTACCCTGGCCGTTGTCTGAGGAAACAGTTTCCCTCCCTGCTTTCAGGCACTGTCATTGTTTTTTAGTGTGCTTATTTTATATATTGTTTTAATCACTGTAACAGAATATCCCCCACCACCAGATTACAGCTTTCTTCACTGTTTTACCAAATCTAAATCTGTAGGATACAGAGGTGAAGAACTGGTATCTTACAGGTACCTCCCTCACCTGGGGGCCAGCCTTGCCAGCAGGCGTGGCAAGCAGATTTGAGATGACACAGGAGGACCATAATGATAACCTTGATTTTGTCTACCCAAACTAGACGCTGGAGTAGACTGTAACTGAGGCTTCCTACACACTACACTGATGCTGGCCTGTCCCCCTGTTCTTATGCTGTCCCTCAGGCTTTTCCAGGGCTGCGACCTTTCTTTTCATGCCTCAGTCTGTAAAGATCCTTGTTTAGAAGGAAGCATTTTTGGTGAGGTATCTGCAAAAGTGCCTGCTGTATTGTTGCTCTGCCATGGTGATTAGTTGTTCTGTTTGTACATTTCAAGTGACACAGGAAGATTCTGGATTGCTGCACGATCCTCCATGTGATTGTTCAGTTTTGTCAGTGACAATCCCTGATAATTATGTATTGGACTGTAGTGATTCATTTGTTTTGAGGTATTTCATTTGGCACCTATTACAAATTGAAAACCTTTTTTTCTCCTTTTTAGGAACGGATGTTCAGTGCTGCAAATGGAAAGTAGAAATAATCCAACAAATTCCTGGATGTAAAAATTGATTTTTATTTTATTTTGTATCCTAGGCCTTTTATACGAACTTGCAAAAGAAAGCTTCTTAGCATTTTTGGGCACACTTACATATCAAAATTGACTTTGGTGTGGGGATTCACTGCTTAAGGATTAACAGTAGCTCTCTTCCTCTGTGTCTGTAAATTTCATGTTTCATTGTTCTTACCCCCATGATAGTAAGCAAATGCTACATTTGAAGGGACCTTGATGTCATAATGGTTTATAGTTTTGTCGCATGGAGGGAGATACGTAAAAGAAACAAGGTTATAGATTAGTAAAATTTCCTATAGCTAATTTTCGCTCACAACAGTTCATAACAGATGATGTTTAAGGAACTTTGTCACAATTTCTCATTTGTGACATCATGAGGAAAATTAGCTATAGCAGGGTGGTTTTATGCAGTATGAGCTGACAAACAATTCCAATGGTCATTACTCTGTTCCTGACTTGGAGCACTTTAAAAAATGGAGTACTGGCGACTAAATACAGAAAATCAAGAGACCAAATTT
This sequence comes from Aspidoscelis tigris stejnegeri, assembly GCA_023333525.1. Classification (NCBI taxonomy): domain Eukaryota; kingdom Metazoa; phylum Chordata; class Lepidosauria; order Squamata; family Teiidae; genus Aspidoscelis; species Aspidoscelis tigris. The sequence goes on from JALMGA010000003.1 coordinate 15,729,122, forward strand.
TAAAATCCAGTGCTTAAATTTAGACTCAGGAAATTTGAATCATGAATTCACATTGGTATTTATACAGCTGTGTGACTACAAACCTGGTTCTTTAGGACTGGTCAGTATGTTCTATAGTACTGAAATGTATTTGTAATTCTCAAGAAGCAATTTCTCAGTCTACATTAACTGAATAGCATTTTTAGTTTAGCTAATCATGGCGGTGTTGCTTGGTACAGGAACCAATTGCCCTAAATATTTACTGAAACCAAGTTTTGGGTATTTCTTCATCTTTTAAAATAAAAGAATGCCACTAAAGAAATTCTGTTTATTAAATGTCAGTTATTTTTGAAGTGTATCACAGGAGCTGCTTGCTTTTGCTCTGCCTTCCCAAGCATAGTAAACATTACCTTGATCTCCCATGTTTTTTTATGTGCTAATAACTGGTTCTAGCAAAGTAAGTGTGCTTCCATCAGTGGTAGGAGAGAGGAAGATGATGAATCGTTTGTCCTGTGTTGCATAGACCTTTACTAGACTCCCTTCAGACCTTCTCACATTCCAGCAAGGGGATGGAGCCACCATGGAGCCTCCACATAGCGCAGGGCCAGTTCCGTCTCAGTGCCTCCGAGTGTGTGGGGCCACTCCCCATCGCCGATTTTACTGCTCCATAGCTACATTAAGCACCATTTTACACCTGGTAAAGCTTCACACAAACCCTTTATACTGCTTCCGCGCAAAGGGCGTGTGTGATGAACAGAGCTGCACAGCCACATGCTCCCATCACTCATCACTGTAGCAACAGCCCACTGCACACGGCCGTTGCTGTGGTGAGGTGGGAACCCTGGGTAAGCTGAAGGTAATTTTCAGATGGGTTGGCATTCACAGCGTCCTCTAGGTGCCAGGTGCTCTTCCCCAGATGTTACCTAATTCTTCACTACAGGCCAAAGTGCGAAATGGGCTCGAGGCCAAATGTGCACAAGTTCGGACACTTGTAACCATAGCCTCATCCAGAGGCAACTGAGGAGGTTTTCTGACTGGTCATAACCCAGCTCAAACAGTGAAGATGCCTCCCCCTAGGGATCTTCCATCGTAAAAGTGGAGCCATGACCTCTATGTCCATTAATGCTCATTTGTCTGAATGCCAAGCTTCTAGAAATTATCTTGCCTTTTTTATTTGGCCTGTTCTAGTATTTCTAGTTTCTCAGCTGCACTTACAGTCAACATCTGTGTGGTGCAATTAAGGATTCATCACGTCTTTTTACAGTTGATTTGTTCTTGGCTCCCTTCTGCTGGCCATCTGCAAGTCTGTCCTATGCAATAATGTCCACAGGCTTCTTTTTGTCAGCTTCTCAGAGCAGTTATTCTGGTGTGAGCATATAAAAGTAGTAAGCAAGTATATTTCTTAACTAATGACAAAGGCGCTTGCAGTAGTTTTAAGCACTGGCAGAACGATGAAACGAAACTGCCATACCTTTGTTAGTTTCCAATACTAATAAAATAGATACAATACACTGTGTCTAACTGGAGAGCAGGTTATGGAAAGATAGTTGAAGCACAGACATGCCTTAGATAAGAACTGTCCATTTGCCACGGCTGTATGCTGAGCAACTAGGATGCAAATCCAGCTCTCTTAATTTAAACTTTCCAAAAGATTACCAAGGAGTAATTATTGCAGTATAATGTTATATTTATTCAGTCCAACCGAAATGGTTTCTTTTAGCTTGCTCTGCAATATTAAAATGAGCTTGACCATACATTTGTATGATTACTGATATCGTCTTGTCCTCTACCCCAAAACAAATGAATTCAGTAGCTTATTTTACTGAAGGTTAGTACACCCATCGATTACAATACTGCATTCGTTATAATACTTGAAAAAATTGTCGTTCAAGTTTTCCAATCCTGTCTTTAGAACACGAAGACATTCTCTTTGCCAGTTTGACAAGACAGTTCATGTCGACATCTCCCAAGTCAAGGCAGTCTGATCTTGCTTCTTCCATCCCATTTTCTAGAAAGCTCATTTTCTGTTAAATAAAACATAATAGAGCATTCCTATCAAGAACGTGCCTCTGCCTTGCAGGATGATTTTCACGCCAACTAACACTGGTAACAAACTATTAGCAGCACAGGAGACATCTAAAATACTGAAATGCTGTAAGAGCCATACATCTTGCAAAAGTATATTATGGGTGTTTTTCCACTGCAGCCCTTAGATCCGGATCTAAGAAGATCCAGATCTAAGGAATGGGTACATTCCTTAATCCGGATCTAGAGAATGATGATCTACAGAAAATCCGGATTCAAGGCCAAAATGTACCCATTAGATCCAGATTTCCCCCACGGCCGTCGAAACAATCGGGTCCCAAATGGGTGCCGTGGTGGAAATGGGATCATCCGGCTCACACCCAAATGGGTGCAAAAATGTGTACTTTTTGACAGTGGAAAAACATCCTTATTCTACCACTTTCTCAATAACATATTCATGCTTTCATTAAAGGAAACTACTCCAAATCATCTACACTAGTTACACTGGCATGAGTAATATTCTAGAACCTAAAGGAATATATATGTTGATGCTGAGTGATCAACTCTTGGTTGGCAGTTTCCTTGGCAGAGATACAGGAATGAATTGCCCACTGCCTGCTTCTTTGGAGAGGCTGGGGATTGAACCAGCGACTCTCTGCTTTCCAGGAAGTTAGCTTTACCACTGAGCTACAGCCACTCTTGGATATATCTGTGCAGGACCTAATTCCCTCTCTTCATTATCAAACTTTCCTACCACTTTCCTGCGCCTCTCCCTACCTGCCATTGCAGAGAAAGACAAGGTTTTGGATGGCTGCGATCGTCGAATTTTCATTCTGCCCTGTGACGAGGTGTCTGTCCAGCACGACATGCACTGCATCCGCTTTGCTGGCTGTATCAGAAGAAAGTATGTTCAGTATGTTCTCTGTAGCGGCTCTCAAACTTCAGAAGAGTCTCCCTCCGGAAGTTCACCAGGATCCTACATTATATGGGTTTGGGTGCCTGGTTAAAACATACTCTTAAGGTTTATTTTGAGTGTTGCCCTGCCAGGGAAGTGGCAGGGAAGGCTATCTTTAAATGTGCTTTAGGTAAATTTTATATTTTTATTGTTGTGACCCTTCTTGAGACCCTCAAGTGAAGGGTGGGATATAAATTGTTAATTAAATAAGGATGTCTTAATTGGCGTGCAACATCTCTTCTTCCTTTGTCTTTAAGAAGGGTTTAAGAACCTTAGTTCACTTCCCTGATAAATTTATTTTTGTTTTCAAATCATGGATGTTTTATCTGCTACAACACATAAATTCCACCAACAACATGGCACAAATAAAATATGCAGACTTGGACCCACCGTGTGATTTAGTCAGGTTTTCCACTCAGTGGCATATTAAGCCCACAGCAGACTGTGGACAGAAAAAATCAAGGGCCTTTGGCAATGTTGCCTGTGGAATTTGTTGTGAAATTTATGGGAAAGAGGAAGTAGACAGTACTGTCTCCTTAGACATTCTCCAACACTATAGTGCAGCTTCAGAGTGTGGTCGGCCATGTTGTTGACACCACAGCAGGAACCTCTGGCTGCAGAAGAATTGGGTAACTTCAATAACCTTGGCCCTGCCTTCAGCAACAGCAGACAGATGGCCTAGGGACTTCTCTTCCTCCTGGATTCATTATCCCTATGCAGATCTGCCACTATGAATCTTTCTGAAGGCCGGCACTGCAATCCAAAACCTCCAGGAGCTTGTAGATCAAACATCACGAGTCTTGGACTGAGAAGTTCTTTTTCCCACTACATTCCTTGGAGTTCAAAATTAGGAAAGCAAAAGTTTCCTCTTAATTCCCTACTGGTAAATGTGCAGGAAAAGGCCACTCTGAATCCTGAAGATTCTGTCTGAAATAACAAACTGTCTGAGAGTCCTCCAGATCATAATACAATAAGGCCCTAAATGACTTGGGCCCCAAATATCTGAAGGAACGCCTACTCCCATTATCGACCTGCCTGTATCTTAAGATCTGGAGGGGAGGCCCTCCTGGTTGTCCCACCACCCTCAGCAGCAATAGGGGTGGGCATCAGGGAAAGGGCCTTTTCAGTCTTGGCTCCTAGGCTATGGAATAGTCTCCCCCTTGAGGTGCATCTATCTCCTTCACTGTACACGTTTAGGAAGGCAGTGAAGACATACCTATTTGCCCTGGCCTTGGGTTAAATGGGGATACACTTTCCCTTCCCACTTGCAGATGCTACTGTTTCAATACATAGTGTTGTTTTAATGATGTTTGATTTTAGGTGTTGTTACCTGCCTGGAGATCTTTGGGTATAGGGTGGGACAAAAATGTAGATAAAATAAATATGTCATGAAATATGAGGAAAACATATAAACTCCTACTGAATACTTTCATTTTCCTGGAAACTGAAATGTGGTCACGAGAACATCTAAAAATAACATACCACTAAAGGTAGCTCCAGAATCCTTCGCAAAGTCCTCAAAGATTATGGGTAAACTGGTAAAAGTGGGAAGCTTTATTAGTTCATATACAGAGGGCTGAAAGAGACAAGATGGGAAAGAAATATTTTACATTGCAATCCAGGACAGCAAATGGCATAGAAAAAGAGACTTATTTCCAACAGAGCACCTACATTCTGCAAGTTGTTTAGATTCTTGCAAAGAATACAGTTTTGATGAACCTTGGAATCACTCAGCAAAACAGTTTTGATCACTTCACATAAGACTAGTTTATATCTTAAAAATACAAGATATATCATTGGGTTACAAAATTCCAGCAGAAAAGAGAACACAAAGTTTAAGTGAACTTCCAGCTGCAATAATCTACAAGCTGAAAAGAACTATATACAAATGTGCATCATTACTGTATACCACTATTATAGGTCCAGCTTATGCTTCCTTGGACAATTACTAGACAAAATGGCATAAATCCTCTGGCTGTATTTAAACTGCTAGGACTATATCTGGCCACAAAGCATAACTTTAAAAACAAATGAGGTCAGTCAAGTTGCAGCTGCCTGGAATTAAATGCCGATTGATTTTATTGAAAATAATGTGGGGCAGGTCTGTCATTTTAATTTCAGAACCAGAAGGAAAACCTGCCACATACAAGATGTAGGCCACATCTCCATGTGCTGTTCCATACGTCTATGAAGGGCATCCAAGCTGACTCTTCTCCACTGCACCCCTCCACACCAAAGGGATCTGAATAATGCTCAGAGCTGCCAGAACTTCCGTGAACAAGGGGTGTTTTTCCACTGGCAGAAAGCACCCATTTTTGCACCCATTAAGGACCCATTTGGGTGTGAGCTGGATGATCCCATTTCCACCTCGGCACCCATTTGGGACACATTTCTTTCCACTGCCACTGGGGAAATCCAGATCATATGGGTACATCTCAGCCTTTAATCCGGATTTTCTGTGGACCCCATTAATGGGGTCTTCAACCAGAAAATCCGGATTAAAGAGAGCCTGTTTCCACATTAGTTTGGCAATGGGGTCTAGAGGAGGCTAGGGGCAGGGGGCACCCATGGGGGGGAGCCCCAAAACCTAGGCTTCGAAGTCATTTCGAAGTTACTTTGAAGTTGCCTTTGGAGATTAGCAAAGACTCCGAAGACCCTCCGAAGGCCACTTTGGAGATTAGCAAAGGCTCCGAAGACAAACCTCCGAAAACAAAGGGAGAACAAAGCGGACTGTTACCTTCAGGCATGGAAAGAGGTACATATTTAATGAGGCTGACTCATCCCTGCTCACAAGGAGCTAATTAATACGCAAGCTCTCGCAAGGGGTTTGTCTTTGGTGCTTTTGCTAACCTCCAAAGGCAACTTTGGAGGGATTTCGGAGTTGCCTTCAGAGGGACTTCGGAGGGACTTCGGAGATTGCACCCCCTGTCCCCCGAAACACCCTTGTGGGTCAATCTGGATTTGCAAATGGGTGCTCCGGTGTTTCCACAGCAGGGAGACTAGCATCCATTGCTATTGGAGGCTAGCACCCATTGCTATTGGGTGCTAGACCACCCATGGAAACACATTGGGTACTCCCCTTAATCTGGATCTACTAGATCCGGATTAAGGGAAGTACCCATTCCTTAGATCCAGATCTTCTGAGATCCGGATTAAAGGAGCGCAGTGGAAAAACACCCAAGGACAGACTCCGAGGTCATTCTGTCCGCCACTAAAACATATCCCTGCTGCAGCAAAACATGTCACATCTGCATGATGTTCTGCTTCACCTGCACATGGAAGGTGAGCATGTCCTCCATGTGCAGATATGGAGACTTGATAACATGGCCTTGGGGATGGGAGTGGAGCACCCAAAGCTGCAAGGGAGGCCCACGAAAGCAGTAGCCCCTATACCAGTGGTTCTCAACCTTCCTAATGCCGCGACCCCTTAATGGATTTCCTCATGTTGTGGGGACCCCCAACCATGGGGGCAGCACAGCTAGGAGGTGGGAGGGAAGGGCGGTGGGAGACTCATCGCGACCCCTCTGAAAGGGCAGTTCGACCCCCAAAGGGGTCCCGACCCCCAGGTTGAGAACCACTGCCCTATACAAAGCGCCTTCTGCTCTCCAAATGGAAGCAACAGATACCTTGAAAACCAATGCAAAAGCTAAATACGAAAACTCACCATTTGCTTAAATATTCCACACCTACCCCTGTTAAGCTGTACTCCTGAAACACCCAGGATTTGTCCTCATTCGTGGCACAGCATAAAGCAGCAACTCCGTGTCCAACAGCACAAATGGGTTCTAAAAGAAACAACGTCACCTAAAAATGCATTGGCACATTAACAGCCTGAAAATTCACATGTGTTTGCTCCCGAGACATTCATGGGACAATCCTAGCCTCCAGATCTGAGTCAGGGCTTTGTTATATCTGCATGTCCAAGATCTGCACGGTCAGCCCCTGTGCAAATAGTTAACATCACTGAATCACCCCGGCAGATGGCTTTTAATTCAGGTGGGTATTGTTGCCAACGCTGACAAACATCACCAGGCATAAATCTAACACATTTAAACTTGTAGCCACAAAACTCACCCAACTCTAAATCATGATTTATCTAGGTTAGCACAAAGAGCACCACTACTACTAGTACATAATACGACTGTAATTATGCTACACAATTTCCCCATCCAATCAATTATTGTAACTGTACATGCAATATACAATCTTACCCCCATATCCACCGATTCGGTAACCACAGTTTCAGATTCCCGCAGTTACCGTATCAACCCCCCACTCCCCGCGGGCACCAGAAGGGAAAAGCACCCAGAACCAGAAGGCCTATTTTGGCCTCCAGAGAGTGCCAAGATAAGCAGGCGGCGTCAGTGAATGCCTCCCACCTGCCCCCTTACCTTTGGGGGCACCCTTCAGTGCCATTGCATGCCTATTCCAAGGCTCTACAGAGGCCAAAATGGACCTTCCAGAGGACAGAAAAGCACTTCCGGTTCTGGGGTTGTGCAACCCCAGGACTGGAAGGCCTTTTCACAATTATCCACAGTTTCAGGTAACCACGGTAGAAGCCAGAACGTATCCCCCACGGATACAGGGGTCCAACTGTATAAGCACTGCTGGTAGTCTCTCAATGTCCTTCAACCTAGAACAAAATGCCCCATAGGCAGGCATGGTGGGGACTGTAGCCCACCAACATCTACAGGGCTTTAGGATTTTCCACGATTGAGTTGGGGCTTGCAGTTTCCTCCAACGTAAGTCAGAATGCTTGCAATTATTTAAGAACAGAATACCAAAAACCCTAGTACAGTGTCACTATTTGCAGAATTGAAGAATGTACAAAATACTGGAAAATGAATATCCATTTATAAACTGCATTCTGAATTAGTTTATATTACTTATGTAAACAGTGATCTATGAAAGAAGCCATATTATCAATAACCTATCTTTAAATCTTATGGCTTTTGTCCCAAGCAAAAATGAAGCTTCCAATGAATCAGAATGTTAAGATACTACAAGGTCACATAAAATGTGCTGTAACAAAGCAAAAATCCACAAGGAAAGGAACTTACTGTTCTCAGAGCTGAAATGCTGCAATATTCTAGCTAAGTAACCACTGTTTGCTAGATCAGTCACAGCGCCAGGACAGTCTGGAATCAGCAACGCATGGTATCTGGCACCTAGGCAGGAAAGATAAACTAAGCATAGATTTCTTGGATCATCTCCCAAGTGGTGACTGTAGCAGCTGCAAAAAAAATTATCTTGTGTTATTTCAAAGAAGAGAAAGATTCTGCTTGAACCCAGCAGTTCAACCTCATGGTTAAAACTGGTAATTAATACTGATCTCCTTAAACTTGTTTATTTGCTGAAGACTGTGAATTTTGACTCTTTTTTGTTTTGTTATATTCATTTTACATTTGCTTTGGGATGCTCCTTTACACTGTTTCTTTGATGAGGCAACCTGTCCTAAGACCTCTGAGTACAGGGCGGGATAAAAATACTTCCACCGAGTATAGATGTGCACAAATTTTTATTTTTATTTTTGTATTAAAGCGGCTGACAAACCTACTATTCTTCTTCCCACAACAGAACACCCTGTGAGGTGAGCGGGACTGTGAGAGCTCAGAAAGAGCTGTGACTAGCTCAAGGTCACCCAGCTGTCTTCGTGGAGCAGTATGGAATCAAACCTGGTATTCCTAATAAGAGTCCAGCTCCATAACCACTAGACCAAACTGGCTCACATGTTGTGATCTGCTGAAAATTAATACTTAACATTAAATTAATCAGATGTGACAGGATTGGACAAGACAAACTTTTCATTAAATGATAACAATGACAACAAAAACCAGACAAACTGAATTGCAAATAAAAATATACATCACCATCAGTTGATTCCAGCTTGGCTGGATTTGCGTAGGGCTTCATACGGAAGTCTTGGATCGATCGCATATTTGCCTCATTAATACCGGTGAAATCAATTGGCTTTCCCTGAAAGAATAAATGTACAAAGGCCAATTACCATAGTCAAAATACTACATATGCAAGAATGGTTAAACTCATGGACAGGATGAGTATTTCTATTATTTTAACAATCAAGTCATTTACAAATAAGAAAAAGAAGTTTTTATAGAGAAAATACTATTGTTGGCGTGGATATGCAAAGCATTCTGAGTAAGAACATTCTGAACTCTAATGGGTGATTCCAGCAGATCCAAATAAAAACCTTCCAAAAAGTAGGGCAGAGTGGGGTTTGAGCCCAGTCCCTTTACTAAGTCAGCTATTTCAGCTTCCTAGAAACAGTCAAGCTGTTGGCAGAGAGAAGGTACACATGCAGAACAACAACAACAACAACAACAAGAGTTGGCTTTTCTACCTGGCTTTTCCCACCCATTTAAGGGGACTCAAAGCAACTGACCAAGCTTTCTGTTCTTCTACCCTGTGAGGTAGGTGGGGCTGTGAGAGCACAGAGAACTGTGACTAGCCCAAGGTCACCCAGCTGGCTTCATGGAGGAAGAAGAGTTGGCTTTTCTACCCCACTTTTCTCACCCATTTAAAGGGATTCAAAGAGTCTGGCAAAGCCTCCTGTTCCTCTCCCCACAACAGACACCCTATGAAGCAGGTGGAGCTGTGAGAGCTCAGAAGAGAGCTGTGACTAGCCCAAGGTCACCCAGCTGACTTTGTGGGGAAGGGTGGAATTGAACCTGGTATTCCCAGATAAGAGTCCAACTCCCTAACCACTAGACCAAACTGGCTCCTCTTTCCATTTCAGCCTTGTTTTTAATTTGCTTTGCATTGGTTTTCAACTGCTATAGCCCACCCTGAAACCTCCTGATATAAAGCAATATATTAATGCAAATAAATAAATAAAATTAAAAGACCCCAACTGATTATCAGGGGGTTTCCCTTTGAGGCAATGAAAATGCTCACTGCTGACAAAGGAAATTGTGCTTTTTACACTTTTTCCTCTCACTGCTAAGAAAGGGAGTGAAAAGCCCCATTTATTTTTCCTCCTGCGTAGTTATCAGTTTCATGATTTTTGCATCAAAAAGAAATATCCCCCTTTTTACCTTAGGCAAAGCCAAAAAAAAAAGAGCATTTCCAAGGCAGCTAGAGAAGGCTTGGAGGTGGGATTGGTCACATACCAGTCTGTCCCACCTCTCCTGAACATTCTGTGCTAGAAAAGGTGGATTAGAGAACGTTTTGGAACACAAGGACTCTCTCTTCAGAGGTTTGTACGATTTGAACATACATTACAAATGTGTCTGTAAAGAAAAAAAAAGCCATGAAAGAAACATCAGAAGGCAACCAAACTGACTGAGAAGCTGGAAAACCTCCAATGGAATAAATCTGTACCATGGAGAAGACCGAAGAACTGAAAGAAGAAATAAGGAAAATAATGGGGAACAGCTAATGGTAAAGAAGACCTACTCTATTTCTGGGCTGGGGGGCTGAGGAATTGTGTTAAGTAATGACAAGGAAATATGGCTGTGTACCTCAGATAAGTTGGGGAGGTTTATGGTTTGCTATTTTGTAATTGTTTGCTTAATAAAAATTAAGAAAAAGAAGGAGGAGCTATCAGTATTTCTTCACAAGAGCTCTGTTCGATGGCTGAATCTGCTCACAAGATTTACCGATGAGGGCAAAAAGGGGAAGCTTTAACAGTGCATTAGATTAATGCACACGATACCTGGGCAACCAATGGTTACTATGGTTCTAAACTGTTTCCAGTACCAGAGGCTCAACACCTTTGCACACCAACAGCTGAACTTCATCAAAAGGAGTGAATTGTAACACTTAAGACCTTCTTGCAGGTTGCCTACAGGAACCTGGCCGCCCACAATGAGATCTATCTATCTATCTATCTATCTATCTATCTATCTATCTATCTATCTATCTATCTATCTATCTATCTATCTATCTATCTATCTATCTATCTATCTGTCTGTCTGTCTGTCTGTCTGTCTGTCTGTCTGTCTGTCTGTCTGTCTGTCTGTCTACTTACTCACCTACTTACTTACCTACTTATTTGCATTTTTATCCTGCCCTATAACCAGAGGTCTCAGGGTGGTTAACAACATTTAAAATCCAACATATTAAAACAACAACAGGATATATTAAAACAACAGTGTCTGAAAGTGGGAAGGGAAAGTGTATCCCCATTTAACTGAAGGCCAGGGCAAAGAGGTATAGAGGCTCGAAGTTTGCACTTCTATCCCATTTACTTACATGGGTGTGCCCAGACTTATGGATACTGTGCATTCCAATGCACAGTCGGGGCATGGACGTCACACCTCATGCCCAACACTGCATTGGGGCAGCACATTATGCCGCCGCTACTTTGAATTTACCTACTGCGTAACAATGAGCACTTGCTTCGAAGTATCAGGTAAATTCAAATGTTCCCACCAGTCTGGACAGGACGGCGAGAACAGGGAACGAGAGCTCAGCCTGCAGCTCAGTTCCCATTGGCTGCCTCATACCATGTGACTCATGCCTCACCAAGCGTGCCACCCGAAATTCTATTCCGGGATATAATCTAGAAGCAGGCCCAGTGCAAAAAGGGCCTGAATCTACTACTGATAGGTTTCAATCACCTTAATGTATATAACACATTCACTCACCCCTGGAGTAGCAACCTGCAGATTAAATGCTGAGCTTGCCAGTGTAAAAGAGTGAAGGAAGGAATCTGCTGAAACACCTAGAGAACAGAAATTAAAGAAGTCACTGTACCATAGATGTTATTAAAAGTTTCTTCTCCACCCTCACCACACAGCTTACACATGCTCCTAAAATATAGTAGATTTTTTCAAGGTTTTTCTAAGGACTTGGAGGAAAAACATCTAATAATTGCAAGATATCCTGATCTATTTAAAAAAAAAAAATCAGAGGGAAAGGCAAAAGTTGTAGCCAGCCCTCAAAAACTGCATACTATCTTCAGGTAGCATGTAAACAACCAAAACACTCAGGCATGACCCAAGGGTGATGCCATTTTTAAAATTCTTGTAACTTGAAGGCAACCAAAAGTCAGGAAAGTGAGTTTTTGAGCTATCCAGACTGCCTCCTGGTTGTGTGGAGGAAACCAGAGGAGTGGAGAGGATGTGGGAAAAGTGGGAAATCAGCTCTGAAAGTGGACTGAAGCCGGATTAAACCTTCAGTGTGACCACAAAAGTGGGAAATTAGCAGGAAGGAGAAACAAATTTTCTTCCAGTAATTTTCTTCCCGCATTATCTATCCCAGAGGTGAATTTTCTGAGTTATTTAGCACTGAAAGAAAATGGCTTTCTCTCTTTGCCAATAGGTTTTATCAGCTCTGAAAGTGAACTGAAGCTGGATTAAACCTTCAGTCTGTGACCACAGCCAAAGCTAAATACTGAGCAGATCAGACTGCAAAGAAGTCCTCCCCTGCTGGCTAGGGGGGTGTCCAGTGTTAGGCAGCTCAGCTGGGGAGGGTCGTCTGAGGGGGCAGCAGGGCTTTGCTGCTGCCTCCTCTTCCTCTTCCTCCCTTCCTTCGAATTCTTATCCCGCCCTGCACTCAAAGGTCTCAAGGCGGGTTACAGCATTAAAGACCAGCGAGCATACAAGATGGAACATCAAAAAACATAGCTATGCCTGAATGTGGGGAGGAAAGTCATTTCCTTGCTTAGCCAAAGGCCAGGGCAAAGAGGTGCGTCTTCACAGGCCTCCTAGATGCATAAAGGGAAGATGCCTGGAGGAGACTATTCCACAATCTGGGAGCCACCACTGAAAAGGCCCTATCCCAGGGGGCCTAGCCCTTTTGCTCCTGAGGGCGTTGGGGCAACCAGATCCTAAGGCGTGGGCAGATCTTAAGGCAACTTCCCCATCACGTCTCTGCGACGTGGCCAAGGGAAGGAGCTTGGAGGGCGCGCTGGGGCGCTGCAGGGCGAGAGAGCCAGCGAGCCGGCCGGCCAGCCAGCCAGCCTACCTGCCCGCGCACCTGGCTCTCCTCACCTGCAGTGGCCGCGCTGGCCACGATGAGACACGTCGGCTTGCTGAGCCTCTCGGACATGGCGGCGCCGACGCCCGAGGGGGAGCCCGGACTGGTGGAAGAGGAGCAAGCGAGCGGCTGCCTTCTCATGCGCGCCTGGGCTGGCAAGGAGGGCGAAAGAGAAGCTGGGCTGTCAAGGCCGGGGTGGCACACGGCGCAGGCCCAGTCGCCGCTCCTCCTCCTCCTCTGAGAGGAGGGTTTCCCCCGCCTTGGTCAGCTGGTTTGGGCGGGCAGGCACCGCCCTCCCAGAGATAGGAGGAGGGGCTGGACTGCGGTCACATCTTCACACTTTGGTCTCTAGTGCTTAGGGAGCCGGAATCTTATCTGGGAATACCGGGTTCGACTCCGCCCTCCCCCATGAAGCCAACTGGGTCACCTTGGGCTAGTCACAGCTCTCTTCTGAGCTCTCACTGCCCCACCTAACTCATAGGGTGTCTGTTGTGGGGAGAAGAACAGAACTCTTTGAGTCCCTTTAAATGGGGTAGAAAAGTGGGGTAGAAAAGCCAACTCTTCTTCTTACTCCATGAAGCCAGCTGGGTGACCTTGGGCTAGTCACAGTGCTCTTCTGCGCTCTTACAGCCCCACCTACTTCACAGGGTGTCTGTTGTGGGGAGAAGAATAGAAAAGCTTTGTCAAGCGCTTTGAGTCCCCTTAAATGGGTGAGAAAAGCCAACTCTTCTTCTTCCTCCATGAAGCCATCTGGGTGACCTTGGGCTAGTCACAGCGCTCTTCTGAGCTCTCACAGCCCCACCTCCTTCACGGGGTATCTGCTGTGGTGAGAAGAACAGGAAGCTTTGTCAGCCACTTTGAGTCCCCTTAAATGGGTGACAAAAGCGGGGTAGAAAAGCCAACTCTTCTTCTTCCTCCATGAAGCCAGCTGGGTGACCTTGGGCTAGTCACAGTTCTCCTCTGTGTTCTCACAGCCCCACCTACCTCACATGGTAGAAGAACAGAAAGCTTTGTCAGTTGCTTTGAGTCCCCTTAAATGGGTGGGAAAAGCCAGGTAGAAAAGCCAACTCTCTTCTTCTTCTTCTTCTTCTTCTTCTTCTTCTTCTTCTTCTTCTTCAGTCCATCTTTTAAGTCTAGGTTGTGGTCACATCTTCACTTTAATCCTTCAGTCCATCTTTTAGGCCTAACTGCACAGAGCTTTGATTTTCTGGTCCGTTTTATTTGCAGACTTTCTATTCAGGAAAGTCCAAATGGAGGGAGGAAAGCTCACTCTGAAAGTGGACTGGAGCTGGATTAAGGAAAGTGCAAATGGACTGTGTAGAAAGTTCACAAATAAAACGGATGGAAATGAAAAGGTGTTAGCAGTCAGACTGGAGATGGACTTAAGGAGGTTGAAAGTGAAGGTCTGACCATGATCTTGGTGAGGGAGGTGAAAGGTCTACCAGGGTGCATGCATGAAATAGACGCTTCATATGTTATGGAAAGGGGTGGAGGTGCGCCAGTTTCATCACCATGGCCTTCAGCTAAGGAAACAGCTTCTCCTGACCTCTTTCAGGCGCTGTTCCTGTTTTCAGTGTTTTTGTTTTATTTTTTATTTTTATTGTAGGTTAAATATAAATAAAATAAATGTTGCTCATTTTTTACCCTTTCTGCACTGATCCTGAGTCTAATCAGTGGTTCTCAACCTGGTGGTCAGGGCCCCTTTGGGGGTAGAATTACCCTTTCAGAGGGGTTGTGACGAGTCTCACCGCCCTTCCCTCCCAACCTCCCAGCTGCTCTGCCCCCATGGTTGAGGGTCTCCACAACATGAAGAACTCCATTAAGGGGTCGCGGCATTAGGAAGGCTGAGAACCGCTGGTCTAGATTATATTCTAGAACAGGAGCATGTTTCATGCAGGTGCAAATTGCCTCATGCAGATGGTGAGCCCCTGGTTTGAAATATAATCTGGAATAAGGCCCAGTACCAAAAGGGCCTTTGTCTTCTTCTGTTATGCTGGCAGAGAAGAAAATAGAGGTAAGAATGCTGAAGAGATTTCTTATTAGCCCTTGGACCTTCCTGTCAAAATGGCACAGGATAATTTCTTCATTATGCATGCAAGTGGTAGCCCGAGCAGCTGGCAAAAGTCCCACTGACATTATCTTACCTTTGCACAGGTAATTGTTTATTGTTTATTGTTTATTTTTTTACATTTTATACTGCCCTAGCTAGTTGTCTCAGGGAAGTTTATGATTGAAATGTAGTAAAGTTGTAAAATTAAAAACTATGGCATGAGAGTGGTAGAAAGTAAACTAAATCAAGTGTTTAGGGCCCAAATATATGTTATTGCCAATAGCCTGAATTGGGCAAGGTGGCCAATAATTTCATGTCTTTCACACACATGTGCTGGATTGAGCAATCATAGCAGCTCCGGACACAAGCTAGGTAGGCAGCCTAAAAAGGCACTATTGCTGGAAAAACTGCAACCAGCACGGAGTTTTCCAGCAATAGTTTTTAGTGTTTTTTTTTGGGTGTGTGTGAAAGAGGGGTTATGGTGGGGTTGCCCCAGATATGTGAGGCAACCCCACCTCAGCGGCACTGTAATGGCATTATAGGGTGTTTTTCCACTGTCAGAAAGTACCCATTTTTGCACCCATTAAGGACTCATTTGGGTGTGAGCTGGATGATCCCATTTGCACCACGGCACCCATTTGGGACCCGATTGTTTCGACTGCTGCTGGGGAAATCCGGATCAAATGGGTACTTTCTGGCCTTTAATCCGGATTTTCTGTAGACCCCATTAATGGGGTCTACAATGGGGTCTTCAGGCAAAAAATCTGGATTAAAGGGAGCCTGTTTCCATGCTTGTGTAGCAATGAGGTCTAGAGGAGGTTAGTGGGAGGGGGCACCCATGGGGGGTGAGTCCCAAAACCTAAGCTTCAAAGTCACTTCTAAGTGTGTGCAAAATAGCTCTGGAGTGTCTTTGAAGTCTGTGCTAATCTTCAGAGTGAACTTTGAAGTGACTCCGAAGTCACTCCGAAGTCACTTTGAAGTCACTTCGAAGTTCACTCCAAAGATCAGCACAGACTTCAATGGAGCTGTTTTGCACGGACTTCGAAAGGACTTCGAAAGGACTTCGAAGCCACTTCGGAGATTGCACCCCCTGTCCCCCCAAACACCAGGGGTGACAAGCAGACCCCTCATGGGTAGATCCGGATTTCCAAATGGGTGCTCTGGTGTTTCCACAGCAGGGAGGCTAGCACCCATTGCTATTGGGTGCTAGACCACCCATGGAAACACATTGGGTACTTCCCTTAATCCGGATCTAGTAGATCCGGATTAAGGAATGTATCCATTCCTTAGATCCGGATCTTCTTAGATCCGGATTAAAGAAGCACAGTGGAAAAACACCCATATTCTCCTTGTTTGAACGCAGTCTTAGGTTCTGTTAGCAATTGAAATAAATAGGCCTTGTTTACCACCCTTATGTTCTAGAAGGCTCTGAGAAGATGAAGGCTAGACCAGTATGCTGAAAGATCCACTTCTGCATCTTCCTCCTTACTCTTGAGTAGGGGTGTGCACAAATGCAATTTTCAACATTCAATTCAATTGGAATCGAATATTCGAATGTCCAAATCATATGAATAGGGGGGAAAAAAAGGTTCAAATTCAAACTGATTCAAACACATTCGTATTTATTCGTACAAATAATTTGATGATTTGTTTATACGAATTGCAACAACATTCGTGGGTACCTGTAGGCATTCGTACACATCCCATTTTTATCCTGTATGCATCACATTTTTGTCCCATATGTATCTGTACAAATGCATATGGAGACAAAGAAGACGCATACAGGTACCTACGTAATGCGCACGTAAGGCATACGAATGTCCAAATAATTCGTATGAATGATTAAAAAACAAAGGCATAGACATTCTAATTCAGATGTCTGAATTGAAACAAATTCTATCACATTTCAGATGTTTCAAATATTCTTTCGCATCCTTACCCTTGAGGCTTTTCTTCAAATACACAGAGGTTCATAATTCTGTCTTGTGGGATGCAGTCACAGGAGGCATTTCCACAGTTCTCTTCAGGAAAGGAGTGCGATGACCCAATGTTGACTAACGCTCAAACTTGAGTGCTAGTTAACTTTACCCCTCCCTCCCCCTGGGATCAGATACTCACCTTATTCAATCCTGGGCCCGCTCTTCCTCTGGGCACCTCCATCGTGACAGCAAAACCTCTGAGACCATGCATGCTTCAGCACCATCGCCTTGATGACGCCGACGCTCTGTGCATGTGCGGTCATGTCTACGGTCATCCAGAGTGCCAGTGTGCTTGTGTGCCACCTCAAATAACCCCGGAGCCCTGGCAAGAACAAATGGTTGCACCGCTGGACACTTCAAGTAAGTAATTAGGTAACATTGGTTTCCTAATCAACTATTAGCGCACTTCTGGGGAGGGACGGCACGCTTGTAGGCTGCAACAGCCCACTCAACATGTGTGTGCTCATCCCCAGAGGGGCACTAATTATGCACTAGAGGCCATAGTGCAAAAAGACCTAGGATTTCAAAAGTATAGTCTCCCCTTTTTATCCCTGACCAATGAATAAACCAAAATAGTTTTGTGTGCAAATGCACTCTTAACACAGACGATGTATGTTATTTTAAAAACATAATCCATAGTGGGAAAACAGACTGAAGTAGAAAACACAAAACGATGGTGACTAAAGGAATTTTACAGTATACATACATACATATATATAGTTTATTTCACACAATCCTGGTAAGAGTTACAGGTATATTGGGAATCATTTACAGTTCCATAGTATATGGAGTGGCCATATATCTTCTGATGCAAATAACATACGGTGTGTAAAGCATACATATATCCAGTCAACCCACCCGCCATTCACACAATGGATTTTCAAAGCTAATACTAGATTCAGCTACGTAGGAAAGCCTCGAGAATGCTAGGACACAGTGTTGGGTGTCATACCACACTGTAGGTCACAATGGGACAAGCTAAACTACTTTAATTTTCAATCTAGTATTTCTAGTCTACCTGCATTATTGCATTTATACGCATTTTAAAATTCAAATAAAAGAGAATACTATATGGGAAAGGAAAAATTCTTTGCTATTTTTTGGAGCTGAGCTGCAGCCCATACAAAGTGTCCATAGAAGCATTGGTAAGATTATAAATTCAAAAAGATACAAATTAGTTTCCTAGCTTGTGGTGTCAGTAGATTTCCATGCCCCTTTGGGAAACTCAAATTCCCCACGGGTGACTTTAAAAGAAAAACTAAACCCAAATCTGTATGTTTAACACACAGACAAGTACAGATTAAGTGACAAATGGGTCTGTTTATTTGGAGGGAGGTAAAAAAAATAATCAAGGTGTTAACTAGTTCCATTTAAAAATTATCATTGGGGCCCATTAGAATTAATGAGGAGACCCTTCAGAAATACTTTTTTTCAGGTTTTACTGTGGAGTTAAACACTTGTGTCATTTTATTGGAGTGATTCCCTAAATCAGTGAGCGTTAAAGACTTGGTTACACTAGCATTTCCCATTCAGTTTAAGAGAAGCCATAATTAAAAGAAGAGGGGACATATGAAGAAATGCAATGCATTACTGAAGGTATAATCAAGCAGCCTTACAACATTCTTACGAATTTGATATTTCAGAGACTATACCACACTATAGTGGTATAAAAACGGGTTGACGGATAACACTGAGGTCTCATTTAAACTAATTTCTCAGAACTAGACACTGTAACAAATGAAAACCTTGACCAACTGCTCAGAGCGACTGAATTAATTTTTTTTTCAGCGTCAACATTATCCTTCAGATCAAAGCACAGCCTTCAGTGCCTAATAGATACAATAGAAAACTGCAACAGGGCTATTACTTGCTTTTCTAGCCGACTTCTAGTCTATCTTACACTCCTTATGTTACATATGAATAGTTTTAATACAGAAAATAATTAAGGAAAGTATAAATGATACATGCACAGCTTATGCCAGAGCAGGTTTTCAAGTTACATTAGAAGAACGTAAGAGAAGCCCTGCTAGATCAGCACAGTTCGCCTAGTCCAGCATCCTGCCTCACACAATGGCCCACCAATTGTTTCTTGGCATTGTCAAGCAGAAGACACTCCTGGTTCCCACCTTCCAAAATAAACTGGGCTATCACTCTAAACGGGGCTGAGAAACCATTTTATCCACATTTAATTTAGCTCAGGTTTTGACAATTTGATCCAGAAAAATAAAAATAGTAGAAATCAAAATTACTGTCAGAACGGAGACAAAACTGAGATGGCCACCACAGAGAAAGCCTTCCCCTGCTCTAGACCCCCCACAAATGGCCATGAGAGGCATCCTGCCTCTCTCTTCAACTTGGAGGTGGTAGAAGAGGTGAGAAGAATTCAACCCTGCATTTAAAAACGGCCTTAACGGTAAAATCAAAATGAAGCCACCGTACATTCAAGACTAAAATCAGAACTATCCAGCTTGCAATAAGGAGTTCAGATATGTGAAAACAATGGAGGCTATTTGTGCATCTCAGATTATTTTAAAAAAAGGTTAAGGAGAAAAGATGCAAAAAGAATCCCTTCCCACTGAACAAATTATGAGCCAGAATTCCATGAAATGGCCAAGAAATCAAACAGTGGCGGAAGATGGATGGAGCTAAGGCTTTGGTTACACGCAGTGGTTCTCAGCCATTTGAGTTTGTGTGACCCATCTGAGCTCCGTTTTTTTTATTATTATTACTGTAAACCACTAGTGGCATCCCACATATTAGCTCTTACAACAAAAAGGGAAAGACATGTGTACCTCTTTGTTATTCCCTCATCCCATCTCATCACTTATATCAAGAAGAGCAACAGGATAAGGACTGTGTGGTGGGAAGCAGAAGAGCAGCGGAGAGAAAAGCGTCTCAGCTGGGGCTCTTCCTGTCCTTCATGCTCTCACTAGCATGGCTCCTTCAGAGCACAGCATGCAGCCCTAAAGAAATTTGGAGACCAGCACCACACCATTCAGAAATGCAGTTAAAACATCTCTTCCTTTCTTGGGAGTGACTGTGTATTGTTGCACAATTTCCTGCATGCTATCCCCAAATATCTTCAGTCCCCTTGCTTAAACACTAGTAGGGTTTTCCTGTGACCATAATGTGCATGCTTATGGATAAAATGCAGACTCTCATTTGCTTTGCCACTTCTGAATAAGAAATCGGAAGCAATGATGGGGGAAGAAGAAGAAGAAGAAGAAGAAGAAGAGTTGGCTTTTCTACCCTGCTTTTCTCACCCATTTAAGGGGACTCAAAGCGGCTGATAAAGCTTCCTGTTCTTCTCCCGACAACAGACACCTTTTGAGGCAGGTGGGGCTTTGAGAGCTCAGAAGAGAGCTGTGACTAGCCCAAGGTCACCCAGCTGGCTTCATGGGGGAGGGCGGAATCAAACCCGGTATTCCCAGATAAGAGTCCGGCTCCCTAACCACTAGACCAGACTGGAAGGAGGAAGGTTAAACTAAAACCAGCATATAAAGTTATATAACATATGATACAGACCTGTTATTCCTTTGCCCAATCAGATATATTTTATTTCCTTGTGTGTTCATAACACCAAGGGGTCAGTATTTCACATGAGAGAGAACAATCAAAGACTACTCTTATGTATACCTTGGGCCCTTTCTGCACTGAGGCTTATTCTGAATTATATCCTGGAATAGGGACCTGCCGACTGCATACTAGTGCAGACTATAGTAGGTCTTGGGTAAGCAGATAGCAGTTACCTGCTCTGGGATATAATCCAGTGCAGAAAGGGCCTTAGTTTTGCCCTAATGCCCATGGGTTGCTGTTTTTATCATCATCATTAGTAGTAGCACAGATTGACTTTAGAAACTAGGAACTGAAGGTAGCAAGCCAGGAACCCTCACAAGATAATCAAAACTGTAACCGTATCCTCCAAATTCAGTGGAATCAGGCAGACCATTGTTTCTGGTGCTGCTGTAGAATAGTTTGCCAAAAAAACAGCAATCCAAGAGGAAGTCTAAGTTAATTTCAGTCACAGACTAAAGAAGAAAATATGTGTCCTTCTCCTTTTGGGAAATGTTCCTAAGGTGTAATCCAGCTTCAGTCCGCTTTCAGAGTGAGATAATACATCAGCAAAGTGACCAGTAATGTTCCATCTACATTATCTATCCTAAAAGTGATTTTTTTTTTTAGTTATTTAACACTGAAAGAAAACAGCTTGTCACTTTGCTGATGCATTATCTCACTCTTAAAGTGGACTGAAGCTGGATTACACCTCAGCTGTGATTACAGCCTTTTATATGAAGCAAGTGTTATGCGCACGCGAATCCTTACCAGATTGTAACCCTCTCCGTGTGCCCATTGGTGAGCTCTGCTTTGTGCCTTGCTCTCTCATTCCCACAGACTAGCTACCTGCCACTGATTCCCTTTCCAGCAGCTGCAGCAAGAATTGCGCAACATGTGGCAGATGAATCCACCTGTGTTCCACTGAACAACCCCTTGATACCAACCAGCCCATGGGAAATATGCAGAAAAGACTCCAATATTTTATTCAGGGAGATTTAGAACTGAATAATTTCATACATGAGACTAGGAAGACCTGGGCCCTTTCTGCCCTGAGCCTTATCCCAAACTATATCCCAGAATAGGGAGGGACCTACCATCTGCATGCCAATACAGACTACAGCAGGCCCTGGACCAGACAGAACAAAGACAGGCTTACATTTGGGACCTCAGCCTGCACCCTGTATTACAGAACACTCTTGTAGCTGGCGTGCTGGTCCATCATTTGCTAATCTGGGGCCCTCTTGATGTTTTGGACTGCAAATTCCCAAGGCTGTTCTAGATGAAACAGGTCTCTGTTCATTCACCTCCCCAGTGTCCAGCTGAACAGCAACCAATGAGGCATGGCAGACCGTATGTGATTAAAAGGCCTGGATGGGATGGGATATGTTACTTAGCTTCCTAAAGCAGCTGAGAGGAAAGGATGCACTTTTGCACAATCAAGTGAGATTAGCGGCCACAACGTCCATAAAGCACATTTCCTAACTTTAGGAGAAATAAGCAACAACTGTGCAATCGCCTGGCCAGATTTAAATGCTTCTCGGTCCAGTGGATGCCAATGGACAAGTTTTGTGGCATGTGGCAAACCAACCAGCATGGAACATTAACTCTTGCCGAAACGGGTTGCTGAGGACAAGCAGCGTGTAAGATGGGCAGCCCAATGTTTTCTCAAGAGTCACTCATTGCTAGTAGGCAACAAATGTTCTAAACGTTCAAAATTTGATCGAATTCCACCGAATGTTCTAAAACATTCGTTCGAATGATTTGAATCATTCAAATGTAGATACATATGTATTACATACATACCTGTACGAATATCATATGTATCTGTATGCATTTGTGCTTATAATACGGGATGAAAACGGGATGCATACGGGATAAAACAAGATCCATACAAAATGCATACAGATGCGTATAATACATACCAGTGTTGTCGACATTTGTATCGTCAAATTCAAATCAAACGCTCGAACTAACAGATTCAAATGTATTGGATTCGAATTGGATTTTGTTGCATTTGGATTCTAAACATCCGAATCAAATATTTTGATATTCGATTTGATGTGAATTCGAATGCAAAAAAATAAAAAATAAAAAAAATCCATCCACATCCCTAGTTGGCAGCAGCCAGAATGCAAATTTAACACCGCTTCATCTGCATGTCTTTACACCCATGAGTTGCAATCCTGATTTTTTGTTTACACCCTAGATTGAGGGCCCTATGCAGTGGCAGTAGTTTTCAGCTCCTAGCACAAGAGGGGTTATCATACATTCATGGCTAACCATACATTCTTTTACTGGAAGGAAACTATGTTTTTTTTTAGTGCTGCATGATGTAGTGCAAGTGGCACAAAAACGTGGACACTTTGTGTGAATGCAGTGTGTACAAATAATGGTTGCCTTTCACTTTTTTGTACAAAGAATACAGGGTTTGCAGCTTTACAAGGATTTCCATAATCTTGTAATATATACTGTATATATACACAGAGAGGGAGGGAGGAAGAGATAAAGAAAGACAAATTCTCAAATAAGATATAAGAACATAAGAGGAGCCCTGCTGGATCAGGCCACAGCCCATCTAGTCCAGCATCCTGTCTCACACACAGTGGCCCACCAGTTGTTTAGGGCATCTCAAGCAGAGACAAGGGGAAACCTTCTCCTGCTCTCAAATCCCAGCAAATGGCCTTAAAGAATCCTGCTTGCCCCCACAGCCTGAAAGATGCACCTAGGCATTCATTCTAGTAGCCATGGATATACCTGTCATCCATAAACTTGTCTAACCCTTCCTTAAAGCCATCTAGGCTGGTAGCTGTTACCACCTCTTCTGGCAGCAAATTCCATAAACCGATGACCCTCTGGGTGAAGAAATACTTCCCCTTGCCTGATCCAACTCTCCTACCCATCAGCTTGGGTTGTATAAATATAAACAAAAATACAGGTATCTTCTGGGACCAGGTTCTGGATTCAAGACCATGTGTAACCACAGTGCCCAACAACAACTGTTAGTGAATGGTTCTGCTATGGGCCTAATCTATCACATCACAGCCCTAAATACAAGAAAGACAAGTTGCTCTTCAGGATGAACTAGGCTGGCCACTATCACCCTCTTAACGTATTCCAGGATTAACATATTCCAGGATTAAGTATTCATTTTTGGATACTAAAAATGAAGAAGTAAATTTAGCATCCACATTCATGCGGGGAGGGAAAACGTGTTCCTTCCTATATATCCAGGTGCAACTGAAGGAAAATGCTCTACAAATATTAGTTCAATCTAATTTGCACTTTTTAAAAAGATTCATCTGGTGTTGATAAAGGGATTCCACATGGAAGAGAAGGCAGACGTACTACATCCTTAATTGCTGTATAGGACAGTTTCAGCCGTATGATGCAGCAGCTGCTGCTAATTTGCTGCTCCTGTACAACCATTAAGGATATACCATTAAAAAAAGGTTTATTTATTTATTTATTTATTTATTTATTTATTTATTTATTTATTTTTCTATCCCCCCTATACCCGGAGGTCAAGTTGCATCATGCCTGCCCTCTGGTAAGTCACATCATGTTGATGGCTGCTTTCACATGGTGCACTTGAAGCAAAAAGAAACATCCTCATGAGCTTCTTGTTTGAAATGGTGTCTTGAGCATTCCTGCGTTACAACCTAAGTTCTACTGCCCTGTGGCAGAAAAATTAAACAAAGATGCATCTACTGGACCATTCTTCCCTCTGAAAGTTAAAGAAGCCCACCAACGAAGTGTGACTATCTCAGGATGCATAACTTATGATGAAAAACAACCTCCTGCAAAAAATTACAAAGGAAAATTATTCATTAAAATGTCTTCCCTCTCTTATTTTCAGTGAAAGTGCATCATTCTTCCAGCAGCTCCAGCATTAAAGCTGTAGACTACTGCATTAAAGACCTGAAGGTCAGCCAACCAGTTGAGTTTCTTGTCCTGGGAAACGATGTTCCATAAACATATATGTGGATTATCCAATGCATAATCCAGATTTTCCTTAGCCACAAGATGGGAAAAGGAGGAATCGTCAAACCAAAAGAGAGAAAACCATACGCAGTCATTCCTATCACTTCCTACTTTCTTTCCACTTCTGCTCACAGCCCACGGTGAGAAAGAAGGACAAGCATTTGTCTAAAACCTAAAAGCAAGGGATCGTTCATTGGCGGAAATCTGCATTGCTTCAAATATCAGGTGGTAGGGGGAGAGCTTTGCAAAGCATCTTACAAAGGCCAGTAAAGGATCAAATACTTTTTGTTTGCCCTTGATGGGCATTTAAGGTAGCAAAAAAATAATGCTGTGCTCATCTGTAGCAGCCACATTGTTCTGAGTCAGCCTGAGTTCTAATGCTCCATGGCATGATGGAGAAACCAGTCTACCTATATCATCTTACAAAGTTCAGACTGTAGATCTCCATTAAGCCACCTTTGTTTCCTGTACTCTGATACTGGGCGGTCCATGCTCCAATAACTTCCTTGTTAATTAGACAACTCTCCTGCTCAGATGAAAAAATAAATCAATAAAACGGGACCAAAGAAGTTGATTCCTTAGGCATCATATGTATTCTTGCGCAGCTACAACAGGCTGCACTTGAGATGGTAACCCGAAGACCTGCTGGTGGAAAACCCTCTCTTCCATCTGCCCTACCAGAACCCAATGTGAGAAAGGAAAAGACTCTGGGGCCATGTTTAAGCATCCAGACAAAAGGTGGGAAGAAGGGCCACCGGAAGAAAACACTGCAATAAGCTTATACGGACCAGAAAACGCTATACACAGTGGTGCAAGCTGAGATATGTTACACTGAAGAGCACATGTGCACCGGGTGCCCACACTAGATCAACGCTGGCACACTAATCTAAAACGAGACAGCGACCAGCATTGCATTTGCAGCTACCCAGCTTTCTCAATACAGACTTGTATATTTATAGGTATGTATAAGTTGGTCGCATGCATTGGTTTCAAAAGGAACTGTACAGAGCCCAGGATCTCTCTCGCTCTCTCTCCTGGGCCACTTGGGCATTCTTTTATTTTTTTCGGGCTAGGAGAGCCACACCCACAATCAGAGCAATGGCGGCCACCGCCGCTCCTCCAACGATGATCAGAGGCTTCATGTTCTCAAAGAGGCAGCTGCCAGGTGACTCCTCTGCATTGCTCTCTTTGTGCTCAGAGTCAGCAGGGTGATTCGCCGCTTCCGGGCCCTCTGCGTTGGTGGCAGGGGCAGGTTTCATGTTGCCGTGGTTGTTTAGCATGGCCGCCTCGTTTCCTGTTGTTGCCACCTTTTTGGCCGGAGTGGTGGCTACAGGAGCCGGTTGCTCCTTGGAGGGATTTTCTTTCTTGTCAGGGGTAGCAGCAGGCCCTGGGTTCGGCTTCTCGGCTTTTCCCGAGCTGGGAGTCTTGACGTCAGACTTGTTTCCACTTCGGGCACTTCCTTTGGACTCCATCCTTTGCCCAGCAGTGCAGCAGACGCCAACTGCTACGGCTTCCAGAACAAAGAGCAGTAGGTGCAGGTGGAAGAGACAACTGGTATGGTTCCTTCCACTGGATGCTGAGGCCGATACAAACAGCCCTGTGTCAGGCCTTGCGCCTGAAAGGAGGATGCCTCTGTCAAACAGTATTCCACCCGGACATGTTACAGAACCTACAGGATGAAAACAACAATAGACAGGTTAGGGGTGCTCAACCATCCAGAGCAGCAAATACATAGGCTTCGTTTGAGTGCTGATATCATCAAATACTATATAGTTCTTTTTTAAAAATCTGTATCTGTATGGTGATGCTGTGATGATTTTGTAGCCACTTTAGGACCGACTGTGAAACCATAGCTCAGGAGTACCTAAAATGCCCATGCACTTAAGGTGCTATTGGACTGCAACACCCATCATCCATTCCTAATCAGGTTGCCCAGAGTGGGTGAAACCTGGAGCCTAAGAGCATCTCTTGCACAGCAAGTGACTTAGCAGCTTCCGAGTCACCTTGAGTAGATGGGTTCTCAATGTATGACTAGGCCTGCGTTCCCATTATAAGCTTATTTCAGTTTCAAAATGGTTTCAATCCTTGCAGTTCCCACGTCAGGTTTTCTTAACACGCTTTCCGCGTGTTAAATCACCCCAAAGCGTTGTAAATGTTAATCCTCATTTCAACGCGTCTCACTCCGGTTCGTGCGCTTGAAACATTTTAGATTTTTTACTGTGGGAAGGGTACCGTTTTAGCGGGATGAGAATGCATGTTTAGGGTTTCCCTCCCCCAATAGCTTGCTTCCAAAAATAGTGATTTGACTGTAAAAATCCACCCCTTATGGCAGCCCGTACACTGTAGCAATCCACGTACTTCACACCTGATAACAATGTTGCAATTTTGCACAATTCTAAAAGTTCTGACCTTTAGAAATGGAAAAGAAAGGAAAGCAGCTGCAGGTTCAGGGAGATGTGTGAATGTTTTTAAGGCTGTGGGGCTGAGCGGGCGAAGGGGGCTTGAGTTGCCACTGCTGCTGTGTGCCCTGGGCAATGGGGAAAGGAGGGGAAAGAATCACTGGCTGCCCGGTGCCATTTTTCCTCCATCCAGGCAAGTGGCAGCCACCCAGCTACGCTCCATGAAGGGGTTCCTTATGGCTGGCGCGTTCACACCAGGAGGAAGAGGGCAGGGCAGCCCCGAAAAGTGGCTTGAGTCCCCCCTTGAGTCATGTTTGCCAAGTATGATCCTCAGAATCTGGATCGAACGTGATTTAGTTGAAAGTAATTGGATCAGGCAAATTCGTGTTAGCATCCTGTTCTATTATTTCAGTTTAGGGAAACTGAATTAAGCTTATAATCGGAACTCAGCCTAGATGTGTCCTCAATGTTGCTAAGAAGAGATGGCACACCTTTACTTGGTGGCTACTCCTACTTTGAATGGAGTGCCACTAAGTATTGACATGCCTTTACTGCAGTTGCAAGAAGGAGAAATGGAAGTGGAACAAGGCACATGTGGGCAATAATAAACCATTGCTACATCAGTCGCTTTCTTGTAGAACTCACCTGTGGCAGCCTTGTGTTCTTTAAGAGGTTTTGCCCATCAGTTTCATGCTCTCTCACTCAAATTGCTGCATAATTGTACAGTCTTTACTCAAGAACAGCAAAGTTCATCGAATTGTTATTTAATCCCATGACAGGGAAGATTAGACATATCCCCTGCCAAAAATGCTGAAGGTCCATGGCCAATTCTAGTTATCAGGACTGAGGAAGAAGAAAAGGTGGCTTTTCTACTCTGCTTTTCTCACCTATTTCAGGGGACTCAAGGCAGCTGACAAAGCTTCTCTATTCTTCTCCCCACAGCAGAACACCTTGTGAGAGCTCAGAAGAGAGCTGTGATGAGCCCAAGGTTACCCAGCTGGCTTTGTGGAGGAGTGTAGAAACTAGACATTTCAAGTGTGATTTGTAACTATTTTCTACAGACTTGCACTGGCTGCCAGTTTGCTACCGAGACCAATTCAAGGTGTTAAATTTAACTTCTAAGGCCCTAAATGACTTGGGCCCCAAACATCTACTCCCATATCGACCTGCCTGTGCCTTAAGATCTGGAGGGGAGGCCCTCCTGGTTGTCCCACCACCCTCAGCAGCAAAACGGGTGGCCACCTGGGAGAGTGCCTTCTCAGTGATGGCCCCTAGGCTACAGAATAGTCTTCCCCTTGAGGTGCATCAATCACCTTCACTATACACGTTTAGGAAGGCAGTGAAGATGCACTTCTTTGCCCTTGCCTTTGGTTAAATGGGGATACACTTACACCTTCCCACTTGGAGACGCTGTTGTTTTAATACATACTGTTACTGTTCGTATTAACAATGCTTCAGGTATAGGGATGGATGGATGGATGGATGGATGGATGGATGGATGGATGGATGGATGGATGGATGGATGGATGGATGAATGGGTGGGTGGGTGGGTGGGTGGGTGGATAAACCTGCCCGCAAATTATGTCTTGCTCTTTTGTTCAGTGCCCACTATTTCAGCATCTTCTAGATTCCACCATGCATGTTTGCTTTATTTAGCAATCTGCAATAACATCTATCCTACCAAATCACTTTGTGAGCATGCAAAGAGTGAGGAAGCAAAGCTAACAAAACAGGTAATTAAAGTGGATAAAAAATAGATCTGCAGACAAATTGCCTTCCTGGGTGGAGGAGGTTTCCTTGGCACTGCAATTTTTCCAGGACTGGTAGAGCAGAAAGAAGAGAAAGTTTGCTATAATTATTAAAAGAGACAATTACTAATTGCAGAGGGCAAATAAGAACAGAAATGTGAGATTCAGCTTCGTTGTGTTTTGAGCACTAAGCTTCTTGTCGAGAAGAAAAAGAAATCTTCTATACATATTTTTTAAAGGGCTAACTCCAGAAGGGACTCTGGGTCCCCCAGTGGTAACTCCAGCATGGGCAGTTCCCAGCAGGATTTTAACTGAATCATTGCTGGAAACTGCATGGAAGCTTTCCAAAGTGGTTGTGTGCTGCCTGCAGTCCTGCCACTGCTCCTGACCATGCTAACATCACAGCTGGGGAACTTTCATTCCCCGGCTATGATGCTGTCAGCCTAGACCATTTCCTCTGTTCAGAGACAGAGGAGGGATGCCGGCAGTGAAGACAGCAGACAAACTTAGGTCTAATGAAGGGTAGGTGGTATAGCGGTGGCACAGCCACTGGAAAAAAAATGAAAGTACATGCCATTGCTGTATTTTCACTCACTCTTTAGAGCACTCTAGCAAGTGACCCAACACTTTCAGAGGTGTGAGTGGGTCTATGTCGATACCATACACTGTCAATGCAGTAAGAGAGCCATGGCTGCGCCAAGCAAGCAGACCCTGCATCCTACACTCAGAGACAATGCCATCGTGGGGCCATTGCGGATCCTGATACAGAATTATAATGTAATTGGCTTGAGTGTAAGCCAAACAGGAAGCAAGAAGGGGGGAAACCTCATCCGTCAGTTTCAAACTCACAAATCCTATGTACAACCTACTCACCAGTTGATCACTAAACAATGCTACAAAGTCTGTCTGGAACTCTAAAGAAGAGCAGTGTATGGGGGTACACTGTAACATTTTGTGGTGGGCCATTTGTTTCCTTAACTGGTGAACCCAGGCATATAGAACTGGAATACTGACTGTGGAAAATATCCACCACATCTCATTGTGGAGTTGAAAAAGTGAAGGCAGTGATGGCCCATGCACCAGAATCATGGTGAGGAGCAGTAATGATTGGAAGATTTTGCCTGTCTTGAATCTGATGCCAAGAAGGAGGAGAAGGAGAAGGAGAAGGAGGAGAAGGAGGAGGAAAAAGAGTTGGCTTTTCTACCCAGCTTTTCTCACCCATTTAATGGACTCAACGCGGCTGACATCTATTCTTCTCCTCACAGCAGGACACCCTGTTAGCTGGGTGGGGCTATGAGAGTTCAGAAGTGAGCTGGGACTAGCCCAAGGTCACCCAGCTGGCTTTGTGGGGGAGAGTGGAATCAAACCCAGTATTCCCAGATAAGAGTCCTGTTCCCTAACCACTAGACCAGTGGTTCTCAACATTGCTAATGCCGCGACCCCTTAATGGAGTTCCTCATGTTGTGGAGACCCCCAACCACAGGGGCAGAGCAGCTGGGAGGTGGGAGGGAAGGGCGGCAGAAGACACGTCGCGACCCCTCTGAAAGGGTAGTTCGACCCCCCAAAGGGGTCCCGACCCCCAGGTTGAGAACCACTGCACTAGACCAAACTGGCTCACCAAGTAAAAGAAGTTAGTCCACAATCCAAGCTGAAGTTGTAGAAAAATAACTACCTGGATAGATGTTTTTACTTCTCCCTTACATCCACACTCAGAGACACCTCTCACCTCTCCAGTGAAAGAGAGCCATCCTGTTAATCCTGTTTAGTGATAAGCTGTGCCCCATCTCCAGAGAGACAGAAAAAAGCACCTGGCCACATTCTGTTTCAAAGGATGCCTTGTGCACTTTAGCGCTCCAGTTGTTTTCCTCCTCATCATTATGGAACAGAACAAGCTACCCAAATGTGGGGAGGCAAGAGCTCCGGCTTCCTGCAACGTTTCTCTGAGCATTAGTTAGTGCCAAGAAATACAGGCAAAACCAGAGTCCCTGCTGCTTCTCTAGATATTCTGAACTGCTTTTTTCATCCCCCAATTGACTAGACTGATGACTAATAGGCCTTTTTAAAAAATCAGGGCTCTGACTTAGATCAGGCCTATAAGACGTGTTGGATCGAAAGGGGAGGATTTTCAGCTCACTCAGAATAAAATTCTAAGAGGGATTAAAATGTTAATATTTAGTAATCGCTGCTGGTTCCTGAAAGAGAGAATATGGCCTTTTCTATATCAGGCCTTATTCTGGGTTATATTCCAGAATAGAGGCCTGCTACCCAATTGCTGATGCAGACCACGGCAAAGCCTGCCTTGGGGCCTGTTATACTCTGCACTAGCATGCTGACGGCAGGCCCCTATTCCAGGATACAATCCAGGGGCCTATTCGCACTTGGCCTTTTTCTGGAGTATATCTCAGGATAGGGATCTGTGGTCCACATGCTAATGCAGACTCTGGCAGACCTCACTTTGGAGCTGGTAAAGCCTGCACTATCATATGGACAGCAAGTCCCTATTCCATGATATATTCCAGAATAAAGCCAAGTGCGAATAGGCCTCAGAATAAGGCCCAATGCAGAAAGATCCTACAGGTAAACATGGTCTGGATTAAACACCAATCACAAGCTGGGCCCTTTTCACACTTCAGTCAGATGGCTAGAGTGCTCTAGGGTTGGTACATGTGGGGGACAGGTCAACCATTCACATTGGCTGGTGAGGGAAGCATTCTGAATGCGTCCCTTACCGGCCAAGATGTGAATGGCCATCCCGTCCCCTGCATGCACCAGCCTGCGCCACCACCACAGGAGCCGGAAGTCCCACCCCCAGGCTGCCGCCATTGGCTGCTACCAGTCACACCAGCTGGCAGTCCAAAGCCAAGGGTGGCATTGGGCCGGCCCAGTGGCATATTGGGTTAGGATCCTATGTATTCAGAGTTTGGTTTCTTGTGCTCTGCGCAGGTGTGCACTTGTGCTGAACATGCAGGATCAGTAGCTGTAAACAGCATGGGGACCAATCCAGCCAGGACCGGCAGTCCAGACAGGTGAGTGTGGCACGGGCGGTGGGAGGCTGCACGTCCCCCTGGGTGATGGCAGGGACCGGGCAGGTTTGTGCTGGCTGCCACAGACCCAACCAAGGCAGTTGGGGGCTGTGGTATGCCAATCCGCCATTGGGCCGGTTTGAACACACTTCTGGCATCGGATTGCTAGCCAGCACAACACAGAATGTGTGACAGGGCAGGCAGCAGCCAACAGCAGCAGCCAGGAGGCGGGAGTCCTGAACAGCCCAGCAGGAAGGATGAAAATGGTCTCCTTGCCAGACACTTCAGGTAAACCAGGGTTAAGGTTGAGGCAGGTGTGGAGAACAATTTCATGCACCACACCTCGGACACAATTAGGACAGTTTTGGTACAGGCCCGGGACACTTCTGGGCAGAAATGGCCTCCTGCAAATGTGTATGGTCCGTACCAGACCTGTCCTAATTGCATGCTAGAGGTCTAAGTGCAAACAGGCCTCTGGTCCCCAGTAGCATCCTCTCCCTGTCAAATGAACCTAAGGCTGTGGTCTCACTTAAGGTTTAATCCAGCTTCGGTCCCCTTTCAGAGTGAAAGAACACATCAACAAAGTGACAAGCTGTTATCTTTCAGGGTTAAATAACTCAGAACATTCGCCTTTGGGGTAGATAATGTGGAAAGAAAATTACTGGTCACTTTGCTAATGTGTTGGACTGAAGCTGGATTAAACCTGAGGTGTGACCACAGCTGAAGAGAAAAGGAGGAGAAAACTTCAGACCTGACTGGAGGAACCAGTGATAGGCATAAAAAGAACCCATTCCCCCTTGTGCAAGACTGTGTATATCCACCTCCGAATCAGAAACAGTGCAGCAGAAAGGTGGAATTGCTAACTGATGCTTAACCCTTGATTTCTCTCCCTCTCTGAAGAACCAAGGCAGAATCCATTTTTAGAAGCTGTAGTACCTGAGGCCCAGTTCCAGCACTGGTGCTCTTGAGTACTGACTGTATGAATAAAGAAGTAGTTGTAGTTCAGGGGTACAGGCACTGCTTTCAAAGCAGAAGGTCACAGTTTCTACCTCTAGCGCCTCCCTAGAAGAAGATTTGGAAACTACTTCCTTAATCTTGCCAGGGAAACTGCATTCACTTGTAAGTCAGCCAGCACTCAGAGGCAAGGGTTTTACGTGCGTTTGCTTGCTTGCTTTTTCCAGTATGGCAGTGATCTGAAGTTCAGACCACATCAAGAGGGTAGCATTCGGACACACCTGAAAATGGTATCGTGCTTAATAAATGCCTTCTGCATTCCCCAATGTCCTCATCAAATTCAATGCAACAAATGTCTACATCAGCAGTTCTCAACCTGGGGGTCGGGACCCCTTTGGGGGTCAAACTACCCTTTCAGAGGGGTCGCAACAAGTCTCCCACTGCCCTTCCCTCCCACCTCCCAGCTGCTCCACCCCCGTGGCTGGGGGTCTCCACAACATGAGGAACTCCATTAAGGGGTCATGGCATTAGGTAGGTTGAGAACCGCTGGTCTACATGAAAAGACTCCAGGCTTCCCAGTCTTCAAACAATTCCTATAGAGATATTTTCTGCCTTCACAAACACCCAGAGCACACACTACAGTGAAATATTTTTGCAAACCCATCTTATCAAAATTAGCTAGATGGCACTCCTATGCCACAACAAGCAAGGCTGACCCACTTTTATTTTCCTCATGAGATATTTATGATCTCTTCTCTCAACCTACCAGTTGTTAGGTCTTTTTCAGACAAAGGCATTCTCAGTATATGCCTCCCAAGTGCAAGATCACCCTATACATCTAAAATTTCCAGATATCTTGAAGTCACTTGGGATATCTTGTCTTTATAATTCTGAAGTAATCTTGTTCCTTTAGGGACTTAAAATAGTTTGGCCTTTCTTCATAAAACGGTCATGTTTGGTATACTAAATTTAACAGTATACTTTAAATATACTAGCTATGATTTGAATTTGGGCATTGCCCTCTTTCTGTCCCTTTGTGAAAGACAAGGGGTTCAGAAAAACATAAGAAAATACCTGCTACAATGTAACTATAGTTTCAGGGAGATTGGCAGCTCTGTTTGACCTGCCAACTTTTGTGAGAACTACTGGTACATTCAAAAGGATTTACAGTGAGAAATCGGCTCAAAAATCAATTAATTACAAAATCAGTTTATGGCATGTGACAGCCGCTGATAGATACATTTGTTGAAAGAGAGCATGCTTCCATCTGAAAGTATCTAAGCATTGATTCAAAATTATGAGATTAGCATTCATCAGCTTACTTATGGCGTACAGGAGAGCTGGCTTGTAATTTATCTAATGAATTATGAGACTTGGTGCTGTACAAGAAAAGGCAAATAGAATACACAGCTACCACTTCAGATTCATTTTGGCCTCATTTGTTGGCAAAATCTGAAAAGGAAAATGAATGTTTCCATCGTAGCAGTCTGGTACGTAAATTAATTATTATTTGTAAATGGATATCAGTATTGTAATGCCATTGTTCTTTTAGTTTTTAAAACAACAACAGTGAAAGGCTTATGTATATGTCAGTCAATTCTCTCATTGACTTGGCTGGGATAAAAATTGGATAAAGAATCTTGCAAGGTCCTGAATTCTATAGGCACTGGCCCAAAACTGCTGTGTCGCACTCGAAATATAAGAAACTACTGCAGACAGAAATCCCAGCTCAGCTCAAAGCAACGACCTTTAGCAAAGAACAGCACATCTCTCTTGGGAGGACTTATCAACAGCCCAGGCCTACTCAGAAGCTACCTAGCTAGGCAACAGATAACCATGCTGTTCTCCTCCCTGTTCGTCCCTTGTGCTACGAGGGATTCAGCAGGAAACGCGCATGCATCATAGTTCATCAGCCACACGTTCTCCTTGTGATGGATCATTTATATGTTATGGTGCTGGTGGGACAAGAAAGGCTGGCATGGGTCTGTTCTTCCTTATTGCAAGGAGGCCTGTCCAAAAGGAAATGGATGGCAAGGAGATCAGAAGGTTGCTAAGGGCTTCCAATGGCAGAATGCCAGAGGATGGGTGGTGACAGAGGAAGGAGACAGCTAAAGAATGACTGGACATTACAGGAGTTCTTGAATTTTCCACACTGTACCTTCAGATGGCAATGACAGAAGGAGGTTTCAAAATATCATTTTAGGCTTTCATGGCAGAAAGTATGGAATGGGGGACCAAAACATTCAGATGCTGTAGATGTCTAATGTTAAAAAAAAAGAAAAAAGGAAAATCATAGAAATGCTACTACGTTCTATCTTGTACGCCTTCATAAGAAGAAGAAGAAGAGTTGGCTTTTCTACACCACCTTTCTCACCCATTTAAGGGGACTCAAAGTGGCTGACAAAGCTTTTCTATTCTTCTCCCCACAACGGAACACCCTGTGAGGTGGGTGGGGCTGTGAGAGCTCAAAAGAGAGCTGTGACTAGCCCAAGGTCACCCAGCTGGTTTCATGGGTGAGGGGGGAATTGAACCCAGTATTCCCAGATAAGAGTCCTGCTCCCTAACCACTAGACCAAACTGGCTCACCAAGTAAAAGAAGTTAGTCCACAATCAAAGCTGAAGTTGTAGAAAAATAACTACCTGTTGTTAGATAATTAATTTAGACATAGGTACAACAACTTCTCAAGAGAGACTGAACAATCAAACGTGCAAAATCAGAGTATTTGCCCAAGGGAACAGACAACAGAAATCCACCACTGGAATGAATTGAAAACCTGTGTTTGACTGAGAGCACTGCATTGCTCTGAACAGTGATGAATATTCTGGACCCATGATGAACTATTCTCTAAAGTACATCAGAAGAAAATGGATGTAGAATAGATACGAGGCCATTCAGTATTTTCTAATAGAGCTGTAAGAACAACAAAACAAAATAGTTTTCCAAAATGAATGGCTAAAGCAATTTGAGTCTCATGTACATGTCTACACAGGACTGTAATCCACTAAGTATCCCACCTATGTATAGAAATCCAATTTAAAAAGAGCAAACTTCCGAACATCTCAAACTTTCAGTTATTAAAATATCCTTATGTTTCTGGTTATAGCCAAAATAACTGGAAATGCCGGGTTCTTGGCATTCTTGCTGATGTTAGAAAATCCTTGTCTGAGGACAGATTTGGAAACCATGGGTGTTTTTCCACTGTCACTAGAAGTACCCATTAATGGGTACCCCATGTTGTCCTGAAAGAATCTTGCTCCTCGTTTGTATTCTGAATGACAAGATTTAATGCTCATTAAATTTTTTTTCAGAAGAAGTCCGCATCAATAGGTATATTCCAAGCATTAAGGAAAGTACAAATTACAGAAGCAAGCAAGGCATACATACATCTTGTATAGTCAGCACCTTTTGGGTAAGCGAAAGGGGGAAACCTTGCGGCCCATTAAGAATCCCTACATAGCTGCTTGGATCTTTCAACTTTCCATCTATTTTTACAACTGCTGCTCTAAATCCAAAGAAAATCAGGATACAGTAAGCGGCATTAATCCAACCCGTTTGTTTTAGCAGCATGCTACTTGCATTTCAAACACTACTGTGTGGGTGGGGGGTGGGAGAAATATTTAGATTATATCTTGAAAAAGGTGAAGGGCATTTTTATGGCTTCTTTGAACAAATCAACGCTTGGCTTGGTATGCTACCTGCAGGTGAATGGAAGAAAAACAGACCAAGCAAAAATAACAGCATATAAGATTAAGACCAGCCCATTGTTTTTTCAAGCCTGAAGGCACATTATTGTGCGTACGAAGTAAAAGCTGCACTAAAGGTATCTCTTTTTCTCTTGCTTACGTTTTCAATTAGGGCTTCTTCGTATCCAAGGCTTTCTATATTTAAAGTGCCGTTAGCCTGGCGACATATTCTAATTCTTAGCCATTTTTAAGGCAGGGTGGCTTTCGTCACCACAAAATGCCTCGGCTAGGTTTGCTCCTGAGCAGGCACCGCAACTGTTACCCAAAGGTAGTTCTAGCTGCACAGAGGGGGCAAAGCAAAATGCAGATGACGTCGCGCCGTATGCAGCATGTCGGTCTTCCGCTTCTGTGCATTCTCACGCCCACCATCTGACCTTCAGGTTGGAAGACATGGCACGCAGGTCCTGAACGTGGAACTTCACACGCCCCACGGCGACGAGCTGCTTTTTCCTCCCCTTTCTTCACGTCAAGGTAGCCTCGGTTGACAGGAGAAGGCCAGAGGCACCGAGAAAGGCCTGGGCATCCTGTTGCACTGGATTTCTTCAAGCAACCCAATGACCTCGCCTGCCTTGGCGACACACACACACACACCTTTAAGCAAGCATATCTGCACCTTTACCTGCCTGCCACAGCATCTACGCAGCCGGCTTCCCTCCCTCCCTGCCTGCCTTCTTCCAAGGCCACAGGCTGCCCTTCCTTCAAAGACCCTCCATCCTAAAGGGCCACAAATCCCCAAAGAGCCCTTACCTTCGCGGCCACCTTAAGCCTCTGTCTGCTGATGTCACACCTTGGGAGCTGGATGTTCCGCAGCGAGGAGGACCAGAGATGAAGGGGAGGAGGAGGAGGGGGAAGTGCGGTAGGAGTTTCCCACAATGCCTCGCGGCAGACCCGCATCAAGCCGTGGGGGAGCCGGAGGGAGGGAGGGGCACATCGAGGGGGTGGGGCTAAGCGGGGTCTAAATGGAAAGTCAGATCGGGCGCAGGCTGGGGGAATTGCTGCCGCCGCCTGGACTGCGCTCACACCTACGTTTCAATCCGCCTCCGATCCACTTCGAGAGCGAGAGAATGGACTAGGAAAACGACCAGCGGTTTGCTTTCGGCATTCCCGAACTCAGATAACCCGCTTTTGTGGGTTAGACACTAATGTGGAAGGAAGACGGACTGAATCTGGATTCAAACTTAGGTGTGGACGCAGCACGGGAGAGTTCTCCGTGGAGAGGTAGAGGGAGGCGGCGCTGGGAAGGAGGAAAAGGGGTGACGCTCAGCGCGGCGTCTCTCCACCCACTTCGCTTTAAAGCAGGCAGGCGGAGGCGATTCCGCTCCCAAACCGCCTTTTTAAAGTGCCCGTTCAGACGGGAGGTGTCGTCGTCGTCTCCAGATGCGTCCATTGCTTCCCCGTCTTCCCCGCACTATGGGAATCCGTGCGCAAAATCCGTCGGAGGGCCGGAGGGAACTCGCTCGGGAAAGCGTGCCCGGTGCTCGTCGGGACGACTCGACACGGGGAGGGATTCCCTTGCGGTGCGATGGGCGGTGGGGAGCAGGGGAGCTTGCCCCTTAGCCGGGCAGGATGAATGTCCTGGTTCAGGTACATCTAGCCGGAGAGAAGAGATGGGAAAAGGCACCTGAGAGATGCTGATGGGCGAGAGAGAAGTGTTTTCGCATCAGAGGTCTGTGGAATTCAGTACCAGAAGTGGTGACAGCAACCAACCTGGAGGAATACCTTCTTCCATATCCACCTGCCCCTGGTTGTACGGCTGCTCACAGCAGCAAAAAGGGTGAGCCCACAGGACAGGGCCTTTTCAGTGGTGGCTCCCAGACTGTGGAATAGTCTCCCTCCTGAGGTGCCTTCATTCTATGTATTTAGACAAGCTGAGAAGACGCACCTCTTTACTCTGGCCTTTGGCTAAGTAAAAGAATAGCCTTTTCCGCCCCACATTCAGACACCGTCATGGTTTTAAATTTGCAGCCGCCGTGGCCTCCACATCGTTCTCTGTCACCCACTAGCTGATGGATATTTAGAAAGAAGTTTGCAGACAGGCCATAATGCGACTACAGGGGGGTGGAGGATAGGATAAAAGCAGCACCTGTGCAGAGCGTCAGACTGAGGCACAAGAAGGTCGTGGCAAACTGCTTAGATATCCCCCAGTCTCTGTGTTTGATGCCCAGCTGGCGGGTTAGACTCTCTGGCCATGGTCATGCCTTCACTTTAAACCTCCTCCATTCCATCTTCAGGTCCAACTGCTCACACCTCTTCATTTCTTTCTAGTTTATTTGTGGACTTTCCTTTCAGGAAAGTCCAGATGGAGGGTGGAAAGCCCTCCTTCCTGCGTTGGCATCACACAGTGAAATTTAAAACCAGTTTCATATGGGAGTTCATTCCTGGAACTCTACAGATGACCGGCAGATGGCAGTCACCTGCTCTAGTTACCCAAGAAAGTTCAGGTGGAAAAGAAGACAGGACCTACCAGGTGAATTGCCTTTGGAAAGCCTGCCTGCGTTTCCAGATAAGGATTAGCTGAAAGGCAAATAAGTTGCATCTCCGTTGCCCAGTTATCCTGCCGTAACTCAAGGGAAGTTCATGCAGTTGCGTTCTCCAAATTCAGACTATCCATATATGAGCAACTGGAACAATTGCATAGATTGGCTACCTTACTGCTTATATTAAGTCCCAGAGGGCTTTGAAAGTGAGAAATGACCATCTTACGCCTGTGTAAACCAGCAATGAATCAAAGCCCCTAAGGAATGCGTGCAGACACATCGCCTGTGTCTTGCATACAGTTGGTTTCCTTGGAAGCAAGTAACCTCTGTCTACATCTTATTGCATTAGCAATACAGAATATGATTCAGAGACTGCTGGTAAAGCAGAATGTTCCATTTAGAATGATGTGCAGTAAAGCTAATGGACTAACAATTTTGTGGAAGCCAGAGGGTTGCCTTGGACTGGATCTACCAACAACACTGGGATCAACCAGCATGCCCTGTTATGGTGGCTTCCTTTACCCCAAAGCCCCATGTCCTTACTCCAGGAAGGGGGTGATGCACTTTCGCCTTTTTACATGCCCTTTCCCTATTTAAGGGTGCTTTGTCCCACCTATGTGGCCTCCGTGAATTGGTCCTCCGGCTAACCCATCCCATAGTCATTTCAAATGTTAGGGGGTTTAGCCACGCATTGCAGCCTGTGGATGCAAAGCACTGTGAAACAGCCCTAAAGCCATCAATTTCAATTAAATAATTATGGTCGTAGACCAGTATAGCATACTAACTGAAATATAAATAAAATTAAAATATTGCGCATTTATATACATGAGTATATACAAGGTGTACTACTAAAATTATAATCCAATAGATCAAAGAATTCCGATTGTAGCACCCTATTCTGAGGCAGTTTGGTCTAGTGGTTAGGGAACCGGACTCTTATCTGGAAATACCGGGTTTGAGTCTCCTCTCCCCCATGAAGGCAGCTGAGTGACCTTGGGCTAGTCACAGCTCTCTTCTGAGCTCTCACAGTCCCACCCATCTCACAGGGTGTCTGTTGTGGGGAGAAGAATATAATAAGACCTTTAAACAATTTGCTTTCTTATTCTGCCAGTTTGAGCTAGCACTTGTAAATGATCTTATAGGTGACCTATATTAATCTGCTTTACCTGGTATTTTATATAATAATGGAGATAAGTAATAGATATGTCTCTATAAAATGGGCAGTATAATTAATACATGAGAGACGTTGTTCCGGATTGGCAGAAGTACGTATGACATTCATCTGCATGTTGTATCTCAAACCTTTCTTCCGAAAGAGAAGATGAAGGCAAATCCAGGTGATCCACCCCAAAGCTTTTCTGCAGAGACAGATGTTCCCTACCTCCTGCTTCTTAGGCTGGATCCAGAAAGGGGTTAAAAAGCACAATGACGTTGGGTTTTGCTGGGACTGTTACCCGTATTTATGGCAACCCCAGCGTAGCATAAGGGTAAAATCATGCTTTTTTCTATTCAAAGAAAATCCAGCACTCAACATGAAAACATACCTGCCTTTGTTTTTCCCCTTGTGGAAGGAACTAATAATGTATGGTGCCTTCAGAAGTCTGTAAGAAAGTGACCAGTCGGCATTTGTAAACAGCTTTGGTTGGGACAGCTGGCACAAAATAAAAAAACACCTCTTCAGTGCACTTAAGGAAAAAATAGCTCAAGGTAGCTGCTGAGGGAAATAGATTGAGCTAGCCAGCATTGCAAAGTCCTTGCAAAGGGACCCAGATTAACAAGTCTTTTAATTCTGCTTTTTGTTGTTGTTGTTCTGTGTCCAGGGTAGTGCAGGAGCGTAGGGGAGCACACAAATGCAATTTTCAGCATATATCCAAAGATTTGAATCAATTTAAATGTTTAAAATTCAAATGTATTTACATTCGACTTAAATTGAATACATTCGTCTCTATTCGTATTTGAAGATATGAATACGCATCCCATTTTCATCCTGTATGCATCCTGTTTTTGTCCTCTACGTATCTGTACAAATCTGTATAGATATATATGTAATGCATATGTATGCGTACACATGTGAATGTCCAAATAATTCATACAAATGATTGGAAAGATTCAAAATTCATTCATTTAAACTCGAATGTATAGAACGAATTCGATCGAATTTTGAATGTTTTGAATATTCGTACACATCCCTACAGGAGTGCATTTCTGCAGTCATTTTAGGATTGTTAGGCTGCATTCCCATAACAAGCTTAATATTGTTTCCCTAAATCGAAATAATAGAACCAGATGCAAACGCGAATTTGCCTGATCCTATTACTTTCAACTAAATCGCGTTCGATCCGGATTCTGAGGATCGTACTTGGCGAACGTGACTCAAGGGGGGACTCAAGCCACTTTTCGGGGCTGCCCTGCCCTCTTCCTCCTGGCGTGAACGCACCAGCCATAAGGGACCCCTTCATGGAGCGTAGCTGGGTGGCTGCCACTTGCCTGGATGGAGGAAAAATGGCACCAGGCAGCTAGCGATTCTTTCCCCTCCTCTCCCCATTGCCCAGGGCACACAGCAGCAGCGGCAACTCAAGCCCCCTTCGCCCGCTTACCGCCACAGCCTTAAAAACATTCACACATCTCCCTGAACCTGCAGCTGCTTTCCTTTCTTTTCCCTTTCTAAAGGTCAGAACTTTCAGAATTGCGCAAAACTGCAACATTGTTATCAGGTGTGAAGTGGGTGGATTGCTACAGTGTAGCGGCTACTGTAAGGGGTGGATTTTTACAGTCAAATCACTGTCTTTGGAAGCAAGCTATTGGGGGAGGGAAACCCTAAACATGCATTCTCATCCCACTAAAACGGTACCCTTCCCACAGCAAGAAATGTAAAACGTTTCAAGTGCACAAACCGGAGCGAGACCTGTTGAAATGAGTGTTAACATTTACAACGCTTTGGGGCGATTTAACATTTGGAAAGCGTGTTAAGCCAACCTGATGTGGGGACTGCGAGGATCGAAACTGTTTCGAAACCATTTTAAGCTTGTAATGGGAATTCACCCTTAGTTTCCCGTTTTGTCCAGGAAGATCCCTGAGAACTGGAACAGTTGGAGGAGAGTTGCTGGTGAGGAGCAGACAGAGGGGGTTGGAATTTGAGCAGCATGTGGAGAGGTTCTTCTCCTGGGAACAAGAACATCAGATGTGCTTTAAATAGTCAGGCCTGTCCTCTCCTTAAGCAGCATCTCAAGCAATTTCATCTGGAATTTATTTTGAAGAGTGAGGTAAGGTTGGCGGTTTTTAGATCACAATCAAGGCTTCTGTAGGAGAATTTGCAAACTCACTCCACACACCAACAATCGGTTAAAATGCAAAGAATCACATCTTTGAAATCAGGGGGACTCTCCTATAAAGAACCACATGAAGTAATTATAAAGTGCAGAAACGTAAGCTGAAGGCACAAATGAAGCAAAACGCCCAAAAGTTCCTTGTGGTTCTATTTAGTATATTTATTTTACACGACACTACACAAGGAATTGTTTTTAAAACTCTCCGAGAGAAAAAGTTTCCCCTCTTTTTAAAATTTTATTTTGTAAGCAGCAGTTTCAAAAAAAACAGTACAATAATGGTCCAGGTTACCTACATCAACATAATACAGCATCATAAAAGGTGTTAACTGATACAACAAGTTCAGGAACTGTACATCTCACAAACACATACACATGGGGTTGCAAATTGAAACATTTACTAGAGGGCTCACTTAACTGAATAATATTCAAAACGGCTGACAGCTACCCAAGAACTAAATGGATACCCAGAATGACTGAAAACAAATCCTTTTGAATACAAGCAAATGGATAGTTAACGAAACAGGAAAAACAAAATCAGCCAAACACGCTTATCATGAAGTTTTCTGACTTAAAAAGACACACATAAGGAAATGTATTGGTCTTACTTCCTTTCTTATTAAAGATCGTGGAACTGTACTAAGGAGGAAGAAGCTAAGAAGGATAATTTTACAATGGAAGGTTCTTATGAACCCTCAGACTCTGCCAATACCACAAGACCAAACCAGGAAATACAGCACAGACAGAGATGCTAAATTTGCATAATAAGAAGAGAGCTTGTTTCAGTATTCTTTACAGTCTTAACATCCAGCTCTCTGGAACAGCTTTGGACGTCAAACTACAGGCACCAAACAATTCACAGCATTAAGGAAATAGCTTTTAAGCCCTGAAATACATATTTCAGGAAGCAGAAGAAAGGAAGATAGAGAACAAATACAGTAAGAATGATTCAAACAAAAGGAATACAGTTAGCACT
Source organism: Aspidoscelis tigris stejnegeri (assembly GCA_023333525.1). NCBI lineage: Eukaryota > Metazoa > Chordata > Lepidosauria > Squamata > Teiidae > Aspidoscelis > Aspidoscelis tigris. The sequence goes on from JALMGA010000003.1 coordinate 15,772,235, forward strand.
GGTGCTCCTTTAACTTAGGTGGCCTATGGTTAAATTAAGCTCACTAAGGGTGTTTTTCCACTGTCACTAGAAGTACCCATTAAGTACCCATTAATGGGTACAAAAATGACATTACGTACCCATTAATGGGTACTTAATGGGTACTTTTAGTGACAGTGGAAAAACACCCTAAATCAACAGCAAGGGGCAGAAATTAATTCAGTTGTTCCACTATGGATGTTAAAAATAATAAAAATAAAAAGAGAAATCCATCCCGCAAGAATGCTGAACAGGGCTCACTCTTGTATATGTGCAGCTACAGAAAGAAAGCAATATTCTGCCATTAAAAATCGATACACAAAAGATATGAACAATGGTTAGGTGATAATTTGCACAAAACAGGTATTTCAATGTACTCCTTTTTGTTTCTACAAGGAAATTATTAGGATTTTTCAGGTTTATTGAAGTTAATCTTCTGAATAGGCTAGGAAAACCTGCAGCCCTCCAGATATTTTTGGACTCCCACAAGTGGATGTGATTTTTTTTTTAATTCCTTAAAACAAAACCTTTTTCTTTTAATAGATTCAGTTCCCTGTCTTGTTCTGGTCTTTCTGTTTTCATACACAATAAAATTGCTGTGTGAGCACATTTTTCAAAGGATGCCCAAACTCAAAATGTCTGATTAGCATGTAGACCCCTTTGGCAAAGAATGATGAACATACGTCCGTTCAGCCACAGAAGTCACATTCAGCGATGCCTATCAACTTTACATATAATATATCGTGGATGGGTAAGTGTTTGAAATGGACATGTATATTTGTTTGTGTGCGCACCTGCACAAATGTGTTTGTATACATGCAACTATGTTAAAGTACAGAAATCAATATATAAGTGCAGATCCCTAAAAATCAAAACTAAGCATGCTTTTAAATACTTTCTCCTTTTCTCCTACTAGGGTGTTTTTCCACCGCACTCCTTTAATCCGGATCTAAGAAGATCTGGATCTACAGAATGGGTACATTCCTTAATCCGGATCTAGTAGACCTGGATTAAGGGAAGTACCCAATGTATTTCCATGGGTGGTTTAGCACCCAATAGCAATGGGTGCTAGCCTCCCTGCCATGGAAACACTGGAGCACTCAATTGGAAATCTGGATCTACCCATGAGGGGTCTGCTTGTCACCCCAGGTGTTTGGGGGGACAGGGGGTGCAATCTCCGAAGTGGCTTTGAAGTCATTTCGAAGTGGCTTCGAAGTCTGTGCAAAGCAGCTCCATTGAACTCTATGCTGATCTTCGGAGTGAACTTCGAAGTGACTTTGAATCCTTTGGAGTCACTTCGAAGTTCACTCTGAAGATCAGCACAGACTTCCAAGACGCCCCGGAGCTATTTTGCACAGACTTCAAAGTGACTTAGAAATGACTTCGAAGCTTAGGTTTTGGGGCTTCCCCCTCATGGGTGTCCCCTCCCCCTAGCCTTCTCTAGACCCCATTGCCACACAAGCGTGGAAACAGCTCCCTTTAATCCAGATTTTCTCCCTGAAGACCCCATTGTAGACCCCATTAATGGGGTCTACAGAAAATCCAGATTAAAGGCTAGAAAGTACCCATTTGATCCGGACTTCCCCAGCGGCAGTTGAAACAATCGGGTCCCAAATGGGTCCCGTGGTGGAAATGGGATCATCCAGCTCACACCCAAATGGGTCCTTGATTGGTACAAAAATGGGTACTTTCTGACAGTGGAAAAACACCCCTAGATCCAGCCCAAATGATAGACAGGTATGGTAGGAATCCTGAGTTGGCTTGACTGGCACTCATGAATAACTGCCACTCGCATTCAGCCACCGAATGCAAAATGGCTTGGCTTCAAATAAGAGAGCGTTATTTCTTTGTTTTACAACCCACTGGCTATGTCTGGATATAACCTTGGCCTGGGCTGTCAACATCCCCATTCAAGTATCTTTGAATCATAGCTCCTAACTGTGTTCACAACTGTGAGAACACAAGTGCCACAAGCTACCTTCTCTAAGGAAATTTTGAACCCCCTTTTTATTATATGTAGACGATGTTTTATTTTGCATCAACATTGGTGTCCTGAATCCCTCTGCTCTTAATTTTTTATAAGACGGATTAGGGTATTTTCAGTTCATCTCAAGAAATCCAGGCTATGGTAAGTGGCTGTTTAAAACTATGGAATATGATTCTGCCAGAGGGCAGGAACAGGCCTGGAACAACCAGGAACAGGCCTGTGTACATTTTTAAATGGGTTTTGCTTTGATATTTCTGTCATACAGCAGCATTGGCTGAAAGCAAATCATTAAATATGGTCCAGGTCTTTTCCTTCGCTACGTTCTTAGTCAACTGGAAGACTGATGACAGACATGATGTGGTATTTGCACAGCTGTTAAGTATGACTGCTAGCTGTGTTGGCAAGGAGTGATTTAGACTAAAGCAAGGAAAAGAAAGCATAACCAGATACAATCCTTTAGGAGGCGCATCAGTTGCCCTGTGGAATTAGCTCTGTGGTTGAGGATATTTTATTCCATCAGTGAATACAAAACAGAGAAAACAACAAAAATTAACCCATTATTAAGGTAATTAACCCATTATTAAGAAATTAACCCATTAAGAAGGCCCATTATTAAGCACAAATATTTGAGCACTGAGCACATTTAAAAAAATGCATACTTCTTGTCTTAAATTTATTATCTCAGAAACATTTAAATCCAAGTCTTCCCTATCCTGGGCCTGTCATACCCTTCACTAACATGTGGATGGCAGACCCTGATTCCAGGATATATTCCAGAATAAGGCCCACCGCAGAAAGGGCCTATAACCTCCTTCCTAGAGAGAGGAACAAACCTCGCTATGCACTCTTCTTTGGTTTTATTCTGTACCTATCCCATTTATACCTTGTCACTTTTACGTGTTGTTTCCTTGGGATTAAACAGGAATGCTTGCAAATCCACAGAGAAGCCACGATCGAAAGCGCTGGTTAAATTTTTATTGTTATATTTGAAATAGAGGGAGATTATTTATCCAGCTGTGTAAGAACTAAAAGGTGGTCAGGCTACTCAGGGAGAGAGAGGAAAAGAAAAATAAATTCCTTCTGCAGGAGGCAGTTTTTTGGAATAATCACATCTCATCTTCCAAATTTATCATTCTGCTCAGAATTCTGCTCTCTCCTTTCCCTCAGCTGTTCTCATCCATATCACTGCTACCACTTACAACCCTGCACATATTTTTTTTTTAATTTCTCTAGCTTCCTCTTCCCCACAGTTCCACGATCCATTTCTTTTCAAACTGTCTTCATGCGACAGCTTTTGAAAAATCCATGTTCAATGCTCAGGCTTTGGTGGCTTCACATCAACAAACCAGGAGCTTATTATGTCCATCTGTGTCTCACAAAGCCAGTTCACGTTGGCTATTGAACACATCAGCACTATTTCACAGCCCAGTCAACATTTTGTTCTGTACCCTCTTTACGTGTTCTCATGTGGAGTGAATAGCAGCCATTGACCGCCCCTTTTCAGTGTCCCATGACTTCTGCCGTCACTGAAGGACAGGAGCACAGCAAAACCCAATTGTCAACATGTGATAGATTGCCTTGACAGAAGAACCAACAAGTTATACCACTGCTGAAGCTTCTCTGTGTCTGTCACAAAGGCTGTGATCAAACACAGAAAAAAGCACCTCTGAAGAGCCTCAGAGAAAATTTTGAGGTGGGCTTGTTCACACCTCGGTCTGTCCCACCTCCTCTCCTGAACATCCTGTGCTAGAAAAGGTGGATTAGAGAACGTTTTGGAACATGAAAGGCCACGGACCGTCTCTCTGAGGCACTCCTTTTGTTATGTTTCAATACAGCCGAAATCTGAACCAATCTCCAACCTCCTTGTTTTTAAAAAATCTTGAGAGCAGGGATCCCTGATGTTTGTTTTTCAGGAAGCCAAAACCGAGTGCAGATGAACTGAACTGCAAAGGGGAGACCCTTTGCATCTAAACAACTCCCAGGTTCCCCTACAGAAAGTGGCAAGGAAGCTATGATAAATATCTATTTTCAAGAGTTCCTAGCAAGGTCAGTGAAAGACAGTCTTAAAAAACCCAAACAGTCATGCCTAAATGCACGTGTCAAGCAACTTCTATTTTTATCTGACATCTGTGTATAAATGGAACAGTTACTGCCAGATCTCCCAACTTATTGAGTCTCATTGATTTCAACACTGATACAGTGGACAACCAAGATTCAGTTTTGCCTAGCACAAAACTGAATAAGTCTGGAACTTATGACAGATTATATCCCAGAATAAGGACCTGTAACCTGCAAATTGGTGCAGACCAAGCATCTGTATTGTAGAAAATCAGGAAAGATGGAAGAACAATATACACAAATACACACAAATACAAATCACACTGCAAGTCACTTGGGTTTTTTATGGGGTTCATTTGTGGCATAACATTTCAGTTAATTTTTATTAGTGCACTTACATACTGCCTTTCTCCCACAGAGTGTGTGAAACATTCTCCTCTACTCACAACAACCCTGTGATGTAGGTCACACTGAGCTTCCATGGCCTGGTGTGAATTTGAAGCCTGTTTTTGAGATTCTAGCACCTACCCCACACCTGCTATTTCTATTTATGAAAAACAAGTGTCTTCAGAGTGTCAGAAGGGGTCTCATTACACAACATTTTTCTGTTCAGGCCCCAATGATCCCCAGAACAAGAAAACAGAAAACCAGCCCTGACAGCAAAGTCTGAGGAGGTTGGGTTCTTCAGGCTTTATTCTCCAGTTATAATGGAAGAATGTAGAGTTACTAAACATTGATTTAGCTAGCCATTTCCCTGATGAAAATTGCCATACTGTAGTTCTTCACTTTGTGAACTGTACCCTAACGGTGTTCCTGTCTACTTGAATGAGCACTCCAGCTTGACCGCTATTTAACTGTTTATTTGCCTATGGAAGGAATTGCCACCTATAAGTAAAGATTCTCCAGCTTGTAGCAATGTAATGCATTGGCTAAGACGGAGGACATTTGCAAACCTCAATGAACTCAGTGGAGTTTGTTTTTAAGTAGACACCTATAGAATTGTACTGTCAATTGCTCCTGAGTGTAATTCATCAAGTCTCAGAAACTTTATATGGATACAATAATGGATTCCTCTAGAGCCCTCAAGTCTACAGTTTTTATTACACTTTTGTCAGCTGAGTTTACATCATCAAATGCAGATGAAATATCAACTGGATCTGGTCTTCGGTATACCAGGAGATCTGTGGAATCTGTTAGCCCTGACTGGCCTTCAGGTAATAGTTATCCTCAAGGAACATAACTCTGGCTGCATCCATATGTAATTTATGTGTTCCACTATCTTTGGATATTCTGGAATAAAGCATGGATATTCCAAAATATCCACGCTTTATTCTGGAATATCCAAATGTAGAAGAATAGCAGAAGCAGGATGGAGCCTCTGATTAAAAACTCATCACAGCAGCTTATGTAGCAATTAAATATTTTCTCAAGTTCCGGGGCCAGAAAAATATTGTCCGTCCATGAGCTCAAAATTATGTGAACCAAATGGGATGAAATGTGCTTATTTATTTGAGACGTATAAAGTACTTAACAGTGAATCTATACTAGTTTGAAAATATATAAACAAGAGAGAGATGCCAGAATGGAATTCCAGATAAGAATTCAGAGTCAGGAAGATAGTGGGTCAGGAATATTCAGCTGCTGGGACTTAGGTCGTCTCTAGACTGCAAAAGAAATATGTGGGATTTTGTTTAGATCCTGCAATTTCTCCTCACTGTCCCTGCCAGACAGCAGGGCAAAGTCACAGGGCGACCTGGCCTTCACCTCATCTGATGCTTTCGTCTGGAACAGTGCAGTGGGTACTTGTGATGCCTTAGCTCGATTTCTCCCTGTGCATGCGCAGAGGCCGTTTTTAAAGAAGATGGATTACAGAATAAGCATACAGAAAAGATAAGCCATATCACTAATTTGGGAGAAAATTGGTTCATATGACAAGATTTCGCCCTTATATTCCAGGGCCTCATATGGGTAGCCATCTCAGTATAGTAACTGGATGATCCTAGGGTGATAAAAGACAGAACATTTTGCTGGAAAGCAAGTAGAAATTCAATTGTGGTGTTTTGTTATTTCAGTCTTTAATATATATTATTGTTCAATTTATATATTTTAATGTTTTCTTTATTCCCAAAATATTTTATTTACTCTCAACATTTTTTAGATCTATGTTTATATCTATTAAAACTTATTCTTTCAAAAGAATCCTGCTGGGTGTCCCCCCACCCCCTACTTTTCTGTTCCCTACCTGCACATTCAAATTCACTTCCGGTATTCCTCACAGACAGAAAAAGGGCTGGCAACCATATACTAAACCGGTGATGGCCAACCTATGACACGCGTGTCACAGGTGACACGCCAAGCCCTTTTAGGTGACACACATGGTCACCCTGGCACCTGGGCGTGAAGTGCTTGCTTGTTCTTGAAGTGAACGAAATACCTACTTTCAGTTGAAGATTTAGCAACAAAAGTCACTAATGTCTTTGCTTTTAATAAAATACATATATCAAAAATATAACTTTTTACAAATCTCACAAGATTATGAGTATTTCTAGATGTGACACAGCACCCGAGTTAAGCTAGGTTTTCTTGTGACTTTTGACACACCGAGCTCAAAAGGTTCGCCATCACTGTACTAAACAATAGTTGTGTACACACCTGTTTGAATCCAGTTTCAATCCACTTTCAGAGTGGGAGAACACATCAGGAAACTGATAATGATGAAAGAAAACAGTCTGGACACTTATTCCTGATGTGATCGCTACTTTCCCCTGAAGGTAGGTGTGAAAATGAATGTTTCAGACATTCATATGAATAGTTTGGACATTTGTTAAACTGGTGTCAAGGAAAATCAGTATTACAAGAGATCTATAATCAATGCTTGCAGTATAATCACTAGCCTTTTAACTTTGCCCTTATAATTGAGCACATAGCTGGCCATGATTCAAGGGGACAGCAGTAATGCTGTCAATGCAGAATTAAACTTGGCATAGACTGTTGAATGGGTGACAACAGGAAACAGTTGCTGCGGTTAGGCTGCCTGGGAAAAACGGAACCATTCTTTCTATTAGAGCTATCTTACGCTATCTTGAGGTGACACAATAGCCCTTGATGTTATTTTAAGAAATAAGCTGTAATGTTATCTCAACATTATTACATTCTTCTATGCACTTTTGATGTGCCTTTTGATGTACTCCTGTGGTTGGGAGGGGGGCTGTTATGCTTGGCTATATAACCACGGCGTATCTCTTGTATGGCAAGGAGTGCCCTTCCTTGACTAGTCTCGAATGTGGTTTAATAAATCTCATAGAAGGAAGCACTGTGTCAGATTTTGATTTTACACTGGGGAGGTGGGAAAGCGGCTGAGCCAGTCACATCTGCAGTGGATCCACACTGCACTCGAGATGGATCGAGAGCGGATTAAAAGCGGATTCAGGTCAGATTTGACACTTTCAGAGCGGATATGTTATGGGATACATATCGGATACTTATGCATTCATGCCAGATACGTATCGGATAGTTTTGTCTGTATGGGATATTGGTATGAATACATTTGTATCAAATGGAATCCTAACACATTTGAAGGGAATCTATTCTTTTTTTTCTTTTCAGAGTTTTTTTAATTTATGAAGATCTATTCTAACGAATATGGATTTTCTAACATTTGATTCATTAGAAATCGAATGTCAAAAAAACCTACACCAGTTACCCAGAATATCATAAGCACTTCTTCAGAACAAAGGTCTTCTAAATTTGTAAACAGATGAGCTGCAGAAGCAGAAAACTGGCTGATCCAATCCATATGCTTCCGGGTCTCTCAAAAATGCTTAAATGTTGTCATCTGTGGTATGAATTCATTTTACTCTGTAGCAGTAATCCCTTTCCGCTTAATGCTGCACTAAGAACCTTTGCAAAAGAGATAATGGCTGCTTCTAACTTAAGTGGAAAAAGACACACCCATATCTCAAAAAAAGGTCTACTTTGCATTACATCAGTTTGTCTTACGGGCAGTTTTAATGATGGTCCGTCTTCTGCTCTTGTTCCAGTTAGTCTAAATAAAGCACACGGAAAACAGGCACAACCTCTTTCCAATCACTTGTTTTGAAGCCTATTTAGTCAGAAGATGCCTCTTTCAAAAGAAATGCCAAGCGCTCCAAAATCTGTACAGAGGCAATTGGAAGAAGAGTTGGCTTTTCTACCCCACTTTTCTCACCCATTTCAGGGGACTCAAAGCAGCTGCCCACAACAGAATACCCTGTGAGGTAGGTGGGGCTGTGAGAGCTCAGGGGAGAGCTGTGACAAGCCCACGGTCACCCAGTTGGCTTCATGGAGGAGGGCACAATCAAGCCCAGTACTCCCAGATAAAAGTCCGGCTCCTTAACCACTAGACCAAACTTGCTCACAAGGGAAGAGGGAAATCCTGGCTGACAGGATGGTCCCATCTCTGGTTCCTGCTTTTGATCTCCCCCCCCCCCCCACTTACCTGGCAGACGTAGATGGTCCATTTCCCTGGACCTCTTTTCCTGCCACTTGCTCTTCTAAAAGACACATGAAAGAGCCTCCTTCCCTCCTCCAGCCCTCTCTTGTTTCTAATCGGGAAATGAAGCTGGGACATGCTGCTTAAAATGGTGCAACGTTGCAGCATTCAAGCACAAGTTTCTCGCTATTTCTGCCCAACTTTAGTCTAAGTCTAGGATTTGCCCTCTGCCAATTGTGATAGGAACATATCTTTTATAAACACAACTACTTCTGAAACAAGAAGTCAAAGCCAGATGTATTTTGCCTCTTTCAGTAAATCCAAAGAGTCAAGCAAACACTGAGCCCGCATGGCAAAGAAATGCAACAGAATATGTCTTTTCAACAAGATATTTTAGAAAGGACAGGGCCTTTCTAAAGGGAAAGGAAATAATGATTTATTCTGACATGCTGGTCAGTTTTACTTTTATCTTTTTTACTGAACTTTAGTGACCAGTCTGGATAACTAGCAAGATTTCCGAGAAATATGCACATTGGTAACAGGTGTGGAAAAATTGGGTTAGAGTACACCTAAGATAATAGTTTTTCTGTTAAATAATTGTCCATTCAAGGTTCAGTAATTCATAAGAAGTACTGAAAGCACAGTTTCTAACTAGAGAAAGGCCATATTGGGTGTTTTTCGACTGTCACTAGAAGTACCCATTAAGTACCCATTAATGGGTACAAAATGCCATTACGTACCCATTAATGGGTACTTTTAGTGACAAACACCCATTGTCTACTCTCTTCCCAAGACAAACGTTGGTGATGGTGGAATGATTAATTATTCTCAATGATGTGGACAATATAAGAGGCAAGCCAGACACAAATGGGTTCTGAATGTATTTTATTGGGTTATCTGTTTTATTGTATCTAAATTTTTGATTCTGAAGATAAACTAAGATAAAGCAAATAAAAAATTGTTACATGCAGATGAGGTAGAACTTTTTCTTTTTACTTCCCACATAGTTCTCTTGCACGAAGCAGACATTTTATATTGAAGCTAGCTCAAATAAAGACTGTATGCACAATTGAGTTTTTACAATTATTTAAAGGGAGATTGTTGCCACAATAATGTACTTTTTGTAGGGCTAATTATTTTGTCTAACTGTACACTTAATATTGATCCAAAATATTTACCTCATGGCTGGACCTCTGACGTTAACAAAAATAAAGTTTCATAGAAGAATGAAAAATGTTAAATCGTGGCCTGTAAACTCTGGGTTCCTCAAATGGCTTCAGAGTCATCTACTTTTATTTTAAATGACTGGCATTTTTAGCACAATATTAATCGTTGGGCAGTGTACATTAATTTCACAGCAAAGGAAATTTCTAAAAAAGATTATGGCCAACAGTTTGGTGTGAAACTTTATGATCCTAGAAAATTTAGGAGTACAGGAAAATATAATGTTAGGGAAAGGAAATAATGATTATTATTTTTTCTAAAAGGGTGATGACTAGTTTATGATGGAATGTCAATAGTATAGAAGACCCTCTTGCTTCCCAAATCACTTTTGTGATATTGATTATGGGAGGTATAGAGGGATATATAATAATATAACAATATATAATCATGAACAACATATTTTGTTAAGACAATGGGAACAAAAAATACTTCGGGAGGGAAGGATATAATATCTGTATTGATGATTATGTATAATTAATTATATTTCTGCAAGTCTTGTTTGTTAATAATAATAAGAGAATGCTTGGCATTTTTAAAACTAAATATATTTTTCCCCAATGTTTTGTTGGTAATTTGGTCTACAGAGCCTTCATGAATCTTGCTGAATGGATTTTTTGCAACTTTTTAGCACTGACACAGCTTGGTATAGTTTATGGCTATTATGGCTAACTATCTCAAAAGCTTAGGGTTCTTTTATTTTTTTCCCAGTATGGAATGATACTTGTTACTTCTCAGCACACTGTTTGTCATCAAGAGTGTAACTAAAATAAATTTTTAAAAAATGAAAAGAAATTCAGTCCATGATTATACTTAGAATAGATTTTATCATTTACATGGCTGGCTAGACAAACGCAGCTACATATTGGAAATAAAGCTATTCTAATTTTAAAAAAACAGGGTGAACTTAGGTACAGTATAACAGATGTGAATGGACAATTATAAGCAGATATGAACAGTAATGTAATATATATGGTATACCTGTTGGAAATTACAATTTATAGCAGGACTCTGTGTAGTTGAAAAACACAGACCACAGTTCCTAACCCAATTATTCAGAGTATTCCCTACCGTGGAATGCTGTCTAACTCAAAAACTGTCTCAGTTCTTAAACTAATAGCTCCAGTGAGGATTACTTATAACCAGAGTCTCAAAATAAGCAGCTTGTTTGGAAGTGTCCCAGTTTGCTATCTAAAATGGCGGTCTCAAGAGGTGGGTCTACCTGCTTGCAAATAGAGAATTTCTGTGCTTACCTGCACGAATGCCCTCTGTTGACTTTTGCATGCTAGAACTATAAACCCAAAAAAAGCAGTGCTGGGGGGACCACAGAAGCTGTGCTGCACAGTGGCATCTGAAAGCAAGTACAAACTAAGCAAGATCTGCTGCGGACACAGCTTTCACGAGACTGGAATGAGTGCCATGTGCTAACCTATGCAATACTCAATACGGCAAATTTAAAACGAGTAGTTGATGCTATGGCAGATTCTACCAGTCACTATAAACTGTTTGGTGCACAAAGGGAATCCCTAAGGAAGGCTGTTGTATGGGATGTGACCGTGACCTAGAAAACCGATGGAGAACTAGTGACTTGCAGACTAGGACTGCAGGATATGGGGAAGGGGTTCCCACTGTAGGCCCCCCTGTTCATCTTCCTCAACTACAATTTGATCAAATGCAGATCAAAGTGCTTCCTGGAATGATGAAGCTCTGGCTTCCAATCAGAGCCCTTTCCCATTTGCCATCAGTCCAGTCCAGTCTGGACTACCACTGCTTGATGTATAGCATCAGGCCTGCCAATCTTACATCTCAAGGTTCTAATGGACATCAAAGCAATACTAATTAACCTTGAAACGACAGGATTTCTGCCAGTCACAGGCGCACCAGAAATGACCTCAAATTTATTTATTTTTTAAAAATGAGAGTAAGTTGGACATTAAAACTCTGAAGGTTTTAGAAAGCTTTAATCTACGCTATAGATTCAAACGGCTCACAGTTCCTTCCTCAGGAAACACATGACATCTAACGACAAATTTCTATTTGGCTGCAAAACAACAAATAGTTTAAAACAGAGTCAAGATGCCGTATGCCACCTGCAGTAACCATAGTTTAACTCAGCATTAAACATTTCAATTTACAAACAGTATGCAGGACTAGCAAATAATAGCACTCAGTTCACCCAAAGCGGAGTTTAAGATTATTTTCATTTATGCAAAAAAGCAGTACCGTCTCCCTTACAGAAGTGATCAGAACCTCAGTACGAAACTGGTCTGGTGAGCACCATTTATGGCAGGCAGGCCTAAACCAGAATGAACTTTTAGTTATTTTAATAATAACTGCTTTTTAAAAGCCATTTCTACGTAGATTCTTACTTTCATCCAGGCAAAAGTTTGAGTGTTTGAAGCTTTAGTTTTATTATAGTCTCATACGTGCTGTTGCGGATTCTATTTTGTCTCTCATTTCAATTTGTTTTCACTTACCAACTCCCCACAAAAGAGATTTTTCCAAGGGGTGGTGTTTATAAATGAGGTTACAGCTACTGTTGTTTTTAAAGTGCATAAATTACCCTGAAAATAGTGCTTCTTTAAAACACCAAAGAGTTGCTGATTTCTGTTTCTGAAGTAACAAAATATTCCTAACCTGGATAAGAGAATCTGTGGTTTTTTAATGCACTCAAAGGGGCTGCTGGATTTGGTAAGGTGGCAACAACATGACTTTAAAGGCCTCCTATCTTCAGATTGACGTTTGGTCATTTGGGTGAGACAGACATTGCAGAACAAGTTTTGAACACCGATTAAACACAAAAGACTTACAGTAATAAAATAAGTAACCTCAATTATTAAATATAGCTCCTGCTATGAGTGAGTCCCAGCTATTTTTCTCCATTATTTTGTCAGGTAGCCCCTATGGTGCTAAATCAGTCTCCCACAAGGGAAAATGTTAACATTTGATTTTCAAGGCAAATAGAGGAATAACTCCTGAAATCCCACATTCTTCTGGCCTTGTTCTTTTAATTACAGGAAAGTGAAAATGTGCCTCATAACACAAGCACACTTTCTCCTGCTGTTCAATGGGCTCAAAAGCAAGCTGACTGAATGGAAAGTAGGAGGTTTCTGCACTTTTAATAACTGTGGAAATGATAGAATTTTAGCAATACACTCATTCAAATTTCCTCTTCGACGCAACCATTAAAAGTACAGGAAGGCTCTGCTCCCTTTTTCATCTTGCCTTCTGTCCAGCAGTAACATGGAAAGGAGTAACTGAAGAGACATCACCAAGGGCGACCGTGAAGAAAGATGTCATCAACGTACAGCATTCTTTGGAATGAGATGCAAGCAACGATCATTTAGAGCCATTTACACATACATAGCGACAAAAGTTGCAAGCAAGAAACCCCATACCACTTTAAAATCTAAAAATTTTAAATTCTCTAAACTCTCAACAGAAAGTTTTTTTTTTTAAAAAAAAAAATTGCCCTGCAGGGTTGTAAATTTAAGCAGCATTGTTGACACCTGAGTAGCAGGAAAAGGAGCTAATGAGACAGACTGGATAATGGTCCAGAGACCGTGAGACAAAAAGAAGTGGCCAATATTAGCACTGATACTTTCCATCTGTGGAGAGCTGTTCCTAAGTAACCACTGAGAGAAACAAACAAACAATTCAGACTTCGACTCCCAATTTTAGCCTGAATTAAAACAAAACAAAACCTTGGTATCTTTAAAACACAATACACTAGAGCTAAACAAAAACTAGTAGCCAAAGTGTTGTTAAATAGTATTTTGTTTTGTTTACAGCTGAACCTCAAGAAATATGCAAGATGGTTTTCATTTATCTCAGCTGTGATATATCTTTGCATCCCTCTGAAATGTTATAGCTACGACAGAAATCCCTTGTTTCCTAAATAATCCTTTGGCATTATTGGTGCTCCTCGAGCAAGCCAACAAAGGGATATACATCTTCTCAGGCACAGACCAGAAGATTAGACAGGTAAAAGGCTGGTGAGACCATGGCATTAGCAGCATCAACCAGATGATTGAAAGGAATGTTGTTGTTTTATCCAGCATCTTAAAAAGAAAGTAGGAAAGCAAATAAAGACAAACAGATTGATCCCAAGACTATTCAGCTTTCCCCCACCATAATGGCTGACAGATACTTCACCACACTGGATAGCTCTGAATTTCCACAGATGTGGCCCTTGGAGATTGAGGACACAACCGCAGGAAGTATTAGTTGCCCAAGCACATGAATTTAGAAAGGCAGTCCCTTTCATAATATCTAAATATAAGTTTTCATTTTTCCCTTCCCTAATCCTTCAATACCCAGAGTTTATTTAAGTCCAACTAATCAGGGAGAGGAAAATACAGGAGACAACCTAAAAAACATACACTTCAATATAAGGAATTACTCGCTTTCTCAACAGGTAAAACTGGCCTTCCTTTTAATGGGTTCCAGCCCCTTGTCTTCCCTAGAGGCCTGACACCAAGAAGAAGGTAGTGGGAAATAAATGTTCTTCTACTCCTTCTTGATTTGTTGGTCATTCAGAGGACATAGGCAAAGAGAAACACCAGACCTGTTAAGGCAGTCTGTGCTAACCATTGTCTTTAGACTGATAATTAATAAGGAGATATGCACAATGAGAAATTCTCCCTGGCATACTGGTGGGGCCTTGTTGACTGGAGGTAAACCAAACTTTACTTTGAGGCAATATCCGTTCTCTCTGTTACTGCTTTAACCCTTTGTGCTGTTGGTCTGACATCACGATGACAAAGACTACGAACGACAATGAATTCCAACTGGATGGGGAGAAGTTTGAGGGAGGTTAATCCCGTCGCTTCGGAAGCATGTCTAAGATGAATTCTGCAATGCCGATGAAATAGACAACTTGTGCAATACCAAATAACGGGGCGATGACCAAAGCTCTGCAATATGCACCCTTCAAAAAGGCTGTGGGACCTTCATTACGCCAGATTTTCCTAAAAAACACACCAAGAGAGACACAAATAAACAAAAAAGAAAGAAAACAAAACCCCACAAGAGTCTGTGTGGTGTCCTTTATCATTCATATTCCTCAATCTAGCCTTCTCAAGTGGAGCCAGGCCTGTAGCCAGGGTAGAGGGGCAGGGGCCCCAATTTTTTTTCCCACCCTCAAAATTTTTAATCCATTTACAGAAAAATGTCACATATTACTCATTCATCCCCAAATTTGTAACAGCTCTGAGTGGAGCATGTAACCCACCCTGAGACCTCCAGGTACAGGAAGGATGGATAGGTAGGTAGGTAGAGTCTTTCTCTTCCTGTTGCTATTCCTATAATTGTGGGGAAGCAAATAGCTATCAAGGTTAGTGTCTATACTTAAGGATTTGCTAGTATTGGTTAAAATGCCAGGATCCTGTCCGCATCTCAGTAGTGTCTGCAGATCCAACCTGACACAGTGTTAGGCTGCTACTGGCATATCTAGCTGAAGCAATGGATTTAAGACAATGCAGAAGTAGTACCAGCACTATCTTAAAAGTTCCTAGATACTTTCACTGTACTGTTCCATCTGGTGTCATCTGCACTGGTACAGCAATGGACCATTCACCCAGGAACTCACTGCTGGCCTGAAAGTAAAGAGACTTCAGCAGTGAATTCCCAGATAACTGATCCATCACTATGCTACAGTAGATCTTGATGACTACAATTCTGCTCCTCTGTGGAGAAACTGCAGCATTTTTTAAAACGGTGTCTCCTCATGCTGTATGCAGCAATCCTTAGCACAATTACAGTAACACGAGGCGCATAATTTAGCAGATTGCCATGCAATAAATCCAGAAATAAATTACATTTTAAAAAATGTTTCAATCTACATGTATCAACATCACTTATACACTGTAATCTTGCCCAAACATTTTTGTCTAGTGAAAAAAATCATTTACCTGGCACAATCTATTATGCCTGAGTATGTGTCTTCATTGATTCCTCTCTGCAAGGATTGTAATCGTGTCTTGATTACTGGGGAAAGAGGCAACAGAGTTTGATGTAGTCAGTGATCCAGTCTATACAGCCAGTGATCCAGCCTAGTCTCTGGGTCTTAGCAGGGGTTGTTCCCATTTATGACTAGAGAGATAGCAGCATCACACAGGCAGTTCACATAAAGTGGAACCAGGTATAAAAATTGGCAGAACTTTGGCAAACAGAACACTAAAGCTGCAGAACTTCACACATCCACATGAGACTTGACCTCATTGAATGCACCTATTTACAAGTAAAATAAATGGGATTATTCACAGACTAGCCGTTCTTGGAACATAATAAAAATGTTGGATTCCTATCTGACAGTCTCATTTTTGTTCACACTCCTACATGAAGCCAACTGGGTGACTTTGTGCTAGTCACACCTCTCCTCCTGAGCTCTCACAGGGCACATCCCCATTATAAGCTTAATCCAGTTTCCCTAAACTGAAATAATAGAACCAGATGCAAACGCAAATTTTCCTGTTCCCATTACTTTCAGCTTAATCGCATTCGATCCGGATTCTGAGGATCATATGTGGCATATGTGACTCAAGGGGGGAATCAAGTGGCTACTTCTTAAAAGCCGCTTTTTGGGGCTGCCCTGCCCTCTTCCTCCTGGCGTGAACACTGCACCCATAATAGACCCCTTCACGGAGCCTAGCTGGGGGGCTGGGGGGCTGCCGCTTGCCTGGATGGAGGAAAAATGGCAGCGGGCAGCCAGTGATTCTTTCCCCTCCTCTCCCCATTGCCCAGGCACACAGCAGCAGCGGCAACTCAAGCCCCCTTCACAGCCACAGCCTTTAAAACAGAACCTCCAGGTGCTTTACTTTCTTTTCCCTTTCTAAAGGTCAGAACTTTCAAAGAGCTAGAATTGCGCAAAATTGCAACATTGTTATAAGGTGTGAAGTGGGTGGATCGCTACAGTGTAGCGGCTGCTTTAAGGAGTGGATTTTTATAGTGGCTGTTTTGAGGGGTGGATTTTTTCTGTGAAATCACTATCTTTGGAAGCAAGTTATTGGGGGAGGGAAACCCTAAACACGGATTCTCATCCCTTAACACCATACAGTCCCCACAGTAAAAAATGTAAAACACTTCAAGCGCACGAACCGGAATGAGACCTTTTGAAATGAGGATTAACATTTACAACGCTTTGGGGTGATTTAACATGTGGAAAGCATGTTAAACCAAACTGACGTGGGGTCTGCGAGGATTAAAAATGGTTTGAAACCGAAATAAGGTTGTAATGGGGATGCGGCCACAGGGTGTTCTGTTGTGGGGAGAAGAACAGAAGCTTTGTCAGCTGCTTTGAGTCCCCTTAAATGGGTGAGAAAAGCAGGGTAGAAAAGCCAACTCGTCTTCATTGTCGAACCGGAGTCTCACCCTTTCTGCGCCACTCTTGTGATTGGACTGGGCAGCCACCTAGAGATGTGAAGTTGCTGGCATGGCTCTTTGTTAAAACACCCATGATGATATTAGGATAATGGAACTCTACTAGATGGTAGATCTAAAAATAAATACAGCTCTCCTGCTCCTTGGTTTTCTGGCACTGTCCATATACTAATCATCCATTAAGAAGCAATGGACTTCCCTTGCCCCGTTGCACATTTACTAGCCCCTGGAGTATCCTGTCCTCTCTATGCTCTTTCTTTATGCTAATGCTGCAAATATTGTTTTCCCCTTTACTCACTAAGAAAAATTCTAGAGTTTCATATTTTGCTGAAAACAATTTTGGGCTGTATAAACCATTATCCAGAATATCTGTCCAGTACTTGAACACCTTATATGCCCTTCGCATCCTGAACTGCCCTGGAATTATAAAAGTCAATTGCTCTATCAACATTCATTTTTGTTAGATCAGGAACAGATGATCTGAATTAGGCAAACTGTCTCATGACTGTCCCGTGATGTTTTCTGTATATCATGTGTCTTAGTTTTCCTAACTGTCTTTTTCTCAACCAGGACATCACAGAAAGCCTTCTTTCTCTTTTTGTATAGTGAAGCTGATGCTATTGTGTATGCTGTTCAGGTAATTGAGGAACTCCTTTAGTTTGTCCTCGCCATATGTCCATACAGCAAATGTGTCATCCACATATCTGTACCATAAGGTCAGTTTAAACATGGCATTCTCCGGGGCCTTGTTCTCAAAGTGCTCCATACAGAAGTTAGCTATGGCTGGGCTGAGGGGATTCCTTCCCTTTGTTTGTAGCAGTCACCATTCCAAAGGAAGTAACTTGTTGTGAGTCAGTGTCTGAACAGGTCTGAAGACGGATATCACAGCTACATCCAAAAGCTAAGGTTCTCAGAAGAAACCTGGAACATGGCGTAACAGCCCCAAAACTGCTGCAAATGATACTGAATCTGGCCGTGAAAGCCTACATATGACTATTTGATGTTTGTTTTGTGTCTGTGATTGCTGAACAAAATTTTAGGATGTGCCAAGACCCTTTTTCTCTGAGCCTGTACAAACAGCCACAGCACATTTTGCAACACTCCACACCTCCCTCGTTCCACCTCTCCATGAAGTCTTTGAACCTTTCTGAGCTGGACCTTATTCCAGATTATATCCTGGAATATAGGGCTGTCACCCCTATGCTGCTGCAAACTATGGTGGGCCTCTCTGCATCAGCATGTGGACAGCAGGCCCCCGTTCTGGAATATAATCTAGAATAAGACCACTGCAGAAAGGGCCTTTGATTCAATTTGACTACAATACATACCGTCACAAGGATTCACTGCTACAGCCGCTGTGCTACCTGCGGCACATCCAGCAAGGAAGGAGACGTAGAACGGAGCCTTGGCATCAGGACTCGCCATCCCCAGTTTGTTCAAGTTTGCAAACAACGGAAAATAAACAATGGAAAATGGTACATCCCTGGGACAGAAGAAACAAAGGCAAGGACAGTTTTTAATTTGTTCTCCATGACAATCTGAAAGAGACAGTATGGGCAAAGTCATGAGGTGCAGCCTTTTCATTCCACTTCCCATTTCAAGAATAAATTCTCGTTTAGTAGTACCAAGCTTGAGAAGAAGACTTAAGTCCACAAAAATAGCACCTAGGTAAGATACCTTTGCCTCTCCATTCCTGGTTATCTTCACTACTCCAGGTGCAGCAGAGCCCTACAGTTTTTAATTGGTGCTATTCTTTAAATGACTACCAACTTTGTTGACATTATCTTAAGAACATATAGTAGGCAACTATTAGCAGTAGAAGGCTTTTGGGCCAGGAAGCAACGGCAATGCATTTTATTCATATTGGCACAATAGTCCAGCTTCTTGTGGGAAGGTAAGATCTTCATGCATCAATCCACTGCCCTAAACACATGGCAAATTACCACGCTCAGTATGGGTTTAAAAAGCAATTATGGCCGATGCCGTAACAACATCCTCTACCTTAGCAGTGTAGCGCCGAGTCCCTTATACAGCCCTGCAACACCTTTGCTCCGAAGTAACTCCTTTGTGATTTGCATCGCTGTCGGTCTTGTTTCCACAATGGACTCTGCTGCTCCGGCGCCAGTCGAAGGGTTTAACTGAGCCATTAGCTTCTTCTGAGCAGCTGCAGGGATTCAAAGCAGTATCGTCACTGACTGCGTCATAATGGTGCAGACTGAAAACATCACACAGTCTACACTAAGTCAGATAAAGGTGTTTGCATGTTTGATAAAGGCTTCAATCACACATAGCAAAAAAAAAAATATCTCAAAAGTACTTTTGAGATGATGGAATGCGAACACAAGGGCCACATGCTATCTCTAATTCACCTTTTCTAGCCTAGACTGATCAAACTGATGAACCAGCTTCATTCTGGAATGGATCCTGGAACAGGAGCCTGCGGTCAATATGCTTCTGCAGGCCCCAAGTTTGGCCTACCAGAGCCAGTTTGGTCTAATAGTTAGGGAGCAGGACTCTTAACTGGGAATACTGGGTTTGATTCCGCTCTCCTCCATGAAGTCAGCTGGGTGACCCTGGGCTAGTCACAGGTCTCTTCTGAGCGCTCACAGCCCCACCCACCTCACAGGATGTTCTGTTGTGGGGAGACGAATAGAAAGCTTTATCAGCTGCTTTGAGTCCCCTTAAACGGGTGAGAAAAGCGGAGTAGAAAAGCCAACCTTTCCTTTTTCTTCCAGTGTCATGCAGACAACAGACCCCCTATCCTGAGATATATTCCAGCATTTGGCCAGTTGCAAACAGGCTCCTGATCTGAGCTGTCTCGAAGACATCTCAGAGGTGCTTTAAACTAGCTAAATGGTAGCAGACAGGTTTATTTCACCCTAGTTGCCTCTCAAGGGTCTACAGAGTGAGGCAAAGGTACAAAGATGCAGCTAGAGTTCTAAGATGTCTGGTTGTCTTAATAGCTGATGTGGCACGCCAAATGCTGGCCCAAAGATGGCCTGGGCGTGAGATTTCCCACTCTCAGAGTGCTGTACCCTTTCCAGGGCTTTATGCCAGAACCAGCTGCCATTGGACCATAGCTGTTGCTCCGCTTCAACCCCAGCTGTGTGTGAGTGAAGCTTCAGTTACTGTTATCTAGACGACTTGATACAGGCAGCCATTTTACGTTTATTCTTTCTCCCATTTCTCCTCACCAAGCAACTTCTTTTGCAGCTTTCCCCCTGACAATTATATGGTGTGTTGTTGTTTTTTTAAAAAAATCACAGTTCCATGAGTGTTACTACTTCTGACCATAACTTAAACAGTTGACGATGAATGTGCTTAGTTAAAATAGGTCCTATCCTAACTAGCAGCAGCACAAAATGTTTGAAATACTGTCCATGAGCCACTTGTATTGCAGTTTGGCTGTTTTATCACAAGATGGAGCCCATGTAAATCCACTGAGCTAATACAGTTGCCATCTATATATTCCGTTGTTTCTGCTGTTCTAAATGAGACACCATCAATTCCAGGTTCCGTAACAACATTTCTACAGCATTCTAACATGGTAGCCTCAAAAGATTTGAAGTAAAAGTAGGAATGGGAGAAATACATGGTGTTTTTAGATATTACAAAATCCTACATATAGATTGAGAAAGTGGCTAGATCTTAATGGAGTTTACAGTTATGTTTCTCTTAGGCCGCATCCCCATTACAACCTTATTTCGATTTCAAACCATTTTCAATCCTCGCAGACCCCACGTCAGTTTGGCTTAACACGCCTTCCGCATGTTAAATTGCCCCAAAGCGTTGTAAATGTTAATCCTCATTTCAACAGGCCTCACTCCGGTTCGTGCGCTTGAAACGTTTTACATTTTTTACTGTGGGGACCCTATGGTTTTAACGGATGAGAATCTGTATTTAGGGTTTCCTTCCCCCAATAGCTTGCTTCCAAAGATAGTGATTTCATTGAAAAAAAACCACCCCTGAAAACAGCCACTATAAAAATCCACTCCTTAAAGCTACACTGTAGTGATCTACCCACTTCACACCTTATAACAATGTTGCAAATTTGCGCAATTCTGAAAGTTCTGACCTTTAGAAAGGGAAAGGGAGGGAGGAAAGCAGCTAGAGGTTCTGTTTTAAAGGCTGTGGCTGTGAAGGGAGCTTGAGTTGCTGCTGCTGCTGCGTGCCCTGAGCAATGAGGAGAGGAGGGGAAAGAATTGCTGGCTGTCCGCTGCTGTTTTTCTTCCATCCAGGCAAGCAGCAGCCACCCAGCCAGGCTCCCTGAAGGGGTCCCTTATGGGTGGCGCATTCATGCCGGGAGAAAGAGGGCAGGGCAGCCCCAAAAAGTGGCTTTTAAGAAGTAGCCACTTGATTCCCCCCTTGAGTCACGTACGCCACGTATGATCCTCAGAATCCAGATCCAACGCGATTAAGCTGAAAGTAATGGGGACAGGCAAATTCGCGTTTGCATCCGGTTCTATTATTTCAGTTTAAGGAAACTGGATTAAGCTTATAATGGGGATGCGCCCTTAGTAATTTGGGTTCCTGCTCATGAAACTTACAGGTTCCCATCAAATCTTGCTGCAAGGATGGGGCCTCCTAATTAGCACAGCATTTTTAAAACACTACAAACACTGTTACCTCTTTGTGGTGGTTAAAAAATGCTGGGCTTCTAGAGTGTGCAAGGACACCAGTAACAAGCTGTTGCATATTCCTATCTGTCTTGCTTGTCAAGAACCAATACTGGGGCTTTTGGAAATGCCCATGTACTGCATGCACAGTTCCACTGAGAGTTCAGGATGTGGCTGGAACCTCATGCCATTTAGCTTCCCTATGCTAAAAACGTTTCATGTCCCAGAGTTCTTACAAGTACAGATTAATGCTCAACAGTAAACGGACCCCAAACCTGCTCCCTCTGTATCCAGTTTGCCAAAAGAAAGGAGTCGGTACTCTGGATTCTGCACTGAAGGCAAGTGAAAACCAACAAAAAAAAGGAGAGAACAATATTGACGGTGTGGAAGAAAATGTCTGTTTGTGATGCTAAAAATTGTGGCGGTGGCTGGTTGAGAAGAAAAAAGTGTCATTAAAAAAAAGCACAAGCAAGCCTTTCCTTTCTTGTCTTGGGTATCCAGTTTAATAATTCACAAGCTAACGAAGCTACTCATTTACCTGCCCTCTTTCCTGTATACAGATAGCTAAAGATACAGTTTCATTAGGGTGGGTGGACTTTGTTGATGACTCACCCACATGCAAAAAACAGAAAGACTCCTTCTTTGGAGCACAAGGAAAAGGCCCTGTCTAGATATTTCAAATTTTGCTTTTGTACATGTAATGTATTGATAATTACACATTGTCTTAATTTTTTTCTTTGCATTGTTCATCATACTATAAGCCATATGATGCTTGCCATAAATATAAATTCAAAACATCATCTCAGGTAATGAGCTGTAACATGGACGCACACAGGGAAAAGCTGATTTAGCTTTCAGAATTCTTGAAATGACACTGTATTGTAAAACTAACTAAATAAATGATTATTTAGTTAATGGACAGGAACAACTTAGGTTTATACTTGTTAACAGTTTCTTAACTTCTTCCATTTCCTGTCCTTAGTTTCAGTCACCTTTTGTTTTGTTTTTCATTTACAGTACATCTGTGGAAGTTTTATTCTTCTTTTATTGTTTGTTATGCCAACAGACCAAATATTCAGAGTAAAGGGTAGTGACACATCTTGCGTTCAGCCTAAAAATCTTGTGGTTCAGACATTGGTTTATACTTGGTCACCAAGAACACCACCCTCCTTTGGTTCACGAAACTGGAAGTTTTTCTCCAGCCCCTCCCCAAAGGTGTAAAATTACTTTGCTGCTTGTGACACAAGATAACACAATCCTAACAGCCTTAGGTGGGGAAACTCCACATGAATAATTAAGCATTTGCACCAAAGTGTGAAGGAACATGATATTAAAATGTTAATCAGGCTACAATTTAAATCACATCAAGCTGGATGAACCTCTTTTATTTATTCTTCCTGAAGTAATCTGAAGTGGATGCTGCGCCTTGTTAGGAGCCTTTCCTATACAGGTTTTTGTAAGATCATCAACTTAGAACATGTTTTAGGGCCGCGGTTCTCAACCTGTGGGTTGCGACCCCTTTGGGGGTCGAACTACCCTTTCAGAGGGGTCATGATGAGTTTCCCGCCTTCCCGCCCCATCTTCACCCAAGCTGCCTGCCCCTGTGGTTGGAGGTCTCCACAACATGAGGAACTGCATTAAGAGGTCGTGGCATTAGGAAGGTTGAGAACCGATGTTCTAGGGTATAGTAAGAGCTGAGGTACACCAAGGGCTGAACTGTGTGTGATATTGGGTGTTTTTCCACTGTCACTAGAAGTACCCATTAAGTGCCCATTAATGGGTACTAAAATGCCATTACGTACCCATTAATGGGTACTAAAATGCCATTACGTACCCATTAATGGGTACTAAAATGCCATTACGTACCCATTAATGGGTACTTAATGGGTACTTTTAGTGACAGTGGAAAAACACCCATTATTGACTAACTGGAAACTGGCTCAAGAATAAAGACCTTGTTTGTTCTGGATCTTCAAGGCATTTTTATACAGCCCATCATAAAATCTTATCCTGAGTTATCTGTGCCTTTCTCTCTCCTACCGCTACTTTACTCTCTCATTTTCTATGTTCTTTTCCTGTATGGGGATGTTGAAGGGAGAAGAGAGATGGGTGAGGTACCAATTCGGCCGGCATCCTGCAGCTGGATTTTGAGCATCTCCATGGGGGTGGTGACAATCACCTGGCAGGTCCCTGCCCCGCAGCCGGCGAGCATTTCCTTCATCAGTGTCAGCTGCTTCCTGGCAAAACAATGGAAGAGAAAGAAATTGGCACACAAGTAAATACAAAGTAAACTGAATGATCCCAGCTGGAGTAACTTGCTTCCAGGCAAAACAACAGCCAGACTTCATTCTCTCGGTAAGAGGTCCTTTTCTTTGTTACTTAGGGACCACAGAAGGGACAAACCCTGGGGAATATTCTAACATGGAGTTATCAGCAGTGAATTTCAGTGGAATAAGAAGAGTGCGGGTAACCAGGTGGTTTTAAGAACCCAAGAGGCTGTTTGGTGCTGTGCGCAATTTTGTAATTTATTATGTAGCACATGGTATACCGTATTATGCTTTCCCTGTGGTTGTAAACTGTCTTGAGCATTTTGAAAGGCAGTATACAAATAAAAACAGAAACAAAGAGACCACAAGAGAAACAAACAAACAAAAGAAGCTGGACACACATCACAACCCAGCCTCCAAAGGCAAGTTTTGTGGGGGGGGGGAGGAGGAGGAGGAGGAGGAGGAGGAGAAGTAGAAGAAGAAGAAGAAGAAGAAGAAGAAGAAGAGTTTGCTTTTCTACCCTGCTTTTCTCGCCCATTTAAGGGGATTCAAAGCGCCTGACAAGAAGAGAGCTGTGACTTGCCCAAGGTCACCCAGCTGGCTTTGTGGAGGAGGGCAGAATCAAACTCAGTATTCCCAGATAAGAGTCTGGCTCCATAACCACTAGACCAAACTGTTTCCCATGTTGCAATCTGCTGAAAATTAACACTGAAGGGGGAGTGCAGATCCAAACCCTCACCACTAGACCAAACTGGCTCACCAGTTATTCATGATGGAATGAGAAAGATACAGAAACTGCTCCTTCACCAACACCGTTTACACAGCATCACTACTGTGCTCCTAAGGCACTTAGACAACCAGGTGTGCAAAGAGCCAAAGTGGAAGGCAAACACCCATGGAAAGAAGAAGCAGTGTGAAGGCTGGTGGTCATCACAGAGTTGCCCAAGACCTTTCTTAAAATAAAACCCCTGTGATGAGAAAACATTTTATCTTAATTATCCAAAAGCAAATGTAGACCGTAGCTCATTTTTATCACCCCCTATGCCAGTGGTTCTACTTTGTCAAAATGCAAAACAACTTTCACACCTGCAAAGACAGAAGCATCACTACTGGAGCAGAACGTACTGTACAAGCCAGGATCAAACCATGATTTAAATAAATCATCCTACATTACAACCCACCACCACCACCACCACCACCAGGTTTGGTTCACTTTCTCATAGCCACATTTGGAACAATATAATTTGCTGACGGCAACCATTTGGGAAAAATCTGGACTCTTTTCCACTAAACAAGTGTTCAGTGCTAATGTGCACAAGCATAGCACATTGGACTCATGTGTTCACTATTTCCTGCTCTTCCCTTCTTATATTACGTCTGCAAGAAGACTGGAATCACTCACTTCTAAAGGAAAGAGAGTTCTGCATTTCACCAGAATGTTAGGCAGGCCAGTTTAACTCTCACCGGTATGGCTAATATGTGATGCAATTTTTCCACTACACAATGTGAAGACAGGTGGGGGAATGGTACAAACCGAACAGCAGAGGAAGAAAAAAGAGAATTAGCAAAATGCATCAAGGGGAGCAAAGAACTACTGAATGAAGTTAGTAAAACAAACAAACAAACAAACAAACAAACAAACAAACCTAAGGATCAGAGGTCTATTGAAATAAACCACTTTAGTATGTACTTCAGTGGTTCTCAACCTGTGGGTCATGACCCCTTTGGGGGTCAATCTACTCTTTCACAGGGGTCGTTATGAAGTAGCAACGAAAATAATTTCATGGTTAGGGGTTAGGGTTAGTGTTAGGTTGGGAGTCACCACAACATGTATTAAAGGGTTGTGGCATTAGGAAGGTTGAGAACCATTGCTGAACTTTAATACCAGCCAACTACAAGAAAGTAGAAGTTGCTAAAAAGGAAGGCCCTTTCTGCATTGGGTCTTATTCCAGAATATATCCCAAAATAGGGCCCTGTGCCCTGCTGTAGTCTGCTCTAACATGTGGACACTAGGCCCCCTATTCTGGGATATATTATGGAATAAGGCTCAACACAGAAACGGCAAAATGTCTCAGATTTGCTACACAGAAGCACCCCCACTGTACAAACTCCAAATTTTGTGCAAGTGTTATCATAGTGAAAAGCCAGACTGTAGCTCTTTTACGTAATGATGGAAAGCCCCAGGAATTTTATCTCTGTTGTTTCTACTTACAAAGTTTTGATATCAGACATGTGGCTCTTTGCTTAGGATTGTACATGCTCTGGTCAAGGACCATAAAAAAAAGAACGTCTGCATTATAAAAACTGAAATATCACATACAACCAGCTGCAAAGTCCTGCTATTATAGGAAAGTTATAACATGGCTTTGATCCAGAACTTTATGGTTGTACAGGGTTTCCAAAGCCTTATCTCTGTGTGCACATGGGCACTTAGCCCAGTATGTGAAGCAATGGCAGAGCTTGATTTATGCAAGCAGCTTTTTAAAAAATTATGCAAGCAGACTGCTATCACCACACTACACTACTGTGTTTGTTTCTGTATTAATTTGTACCACTATATGCCGCTCGGGCTTCTGCCCAATAGAAAGTCATATATTTAGGACACGCACACATGTCTTCTGCAGAGTTTAATTTTTCCATAGGTTCCATACTGGTTATCTGGTACTTTCCATACAGAAACAGCAGCGTTCCCAAGTCTAATGCAGCTGTGGAAAATCTGCAACATTAACTCTACTAGATTCGCCGCCCCATTCAGTTCCAAGTATAGTAATCTGCATGTCAGGCAATAGTAGTAACTGAATGTGGCCAGTTCTCCATCCACCCTTGTGCTACCAACCTCACAGTTTTTATGAATAAGCAGTATACTGAATAGGGTTGTGCACAGATATTCAATACAAATTTGGACACTCAGACACAAATCAAATGTTACAACATTCGTACATTAACATTCGTACGAATATGGATCTTTTGGAATGTTCATATGAATAGCTCACTAAACTGGGGATACGTATTGGATACATTTTCATTCGTATAGGATACGTATCCGATACATATCCCATATATATGCACTAGTGCAGAATCTGTATCCAGGATCCATACGCAGGGTACGTATCCAGGATACGTATGCCTTCGTATTGGATAGTCATACGAATCCATTCGTATCGAATAGAATTATAGCTTTTCGAAGGGGATCTATTCAAATGAACACAAATTTTCTAACATGCAATTTGTTACCAATCTAATGCAAAAAAAAACCAAAAACCCTTTATGCACACCCCTAATCCAGAATACAGTTGATTGGCACTAGCAAGCAATTGTAGTCCCTGTTCCAGTTGTGCCTGACTAAACAGGGAGACAAAAGCACACATGGGAGGTATACAAGCAGTTGTCACATATTCTATCTGCATCTGCACATTATTAAGAGACTGGTCCCATGGTATCTTGGGCACACAACTATCCACACATGGGATATGCAATACTAGGATGCTTGGCTAGGATGCTCTACTTGGCCCTTTTTGCACTGGCCCTTATTCCAGATTATGGGTGTTTTTCCACTGTCACTAGAAGTACCCATTAAGTACCCATTAATGGGAACAAAAATGCCATTACGTAACCATTAATGGGTATTTAATGGGTACTTCTAGTGACAGTGGAAAAACACCCTATATCCCATTATATCTTGGGGTCTGCCACAGTCTGCACTAGCATATGGATGGCAGTTTCCTGTTCTGGGATACAAGCCAGAATAAGGACCACTGCAGAAAGGGCCCTTACCAACACACAGTTCTCTGGCTTCCACCATCAACCACTGCCACCAAGACACTAGAAGGCTCTACAGCGGTGGTTCTCAACCTTCCTATTGCCGCGACCCTTTAACACAGTTCCTCATGTTGTGGTGACCCCCAACCTAACCCTAACCCTAACCCCCAACCATAAAATTATTTTCGTTGCTACTTCATAATGACCCCTGTGAAAGAGTAGATCGACCCCCAAAGGGGTCGCGACCCACAGGTTAAGAACCACTGCTCTACAGCATGCTGAAGTTTAGTGTTCTATAACAGCAAGAACTTGGAAATGGGTGGGAAAAAAATCACTTTTGATTTCTGGCCCCTAGTGATGGTTCTCACTATGTTAACTGAAGCTTCTCCCACTGGAGGGGTCCTTCAAGATACTTCGCATTCAATATCCAGTTTGGCCACCATAACGACATACTGCCCACTAGAAGACTTTGGTTAAAATCTAAATGCACATCTAGCTCCATCCCTAGTACCCATTTCTTAGTTCCCTGAAGCACCAATAAAGGTAAGAATTTGGGCCACAGAATAAAAGCGGTACATCCCCATCTGGGCACTTAACTGCAACTTTTGCATTTGTAATTTAACTTGTGTAATTTTTAATACGTTTTTAAAAATTTTCCATCGCTGCACTCGTCTTGTGGCCTTTGGGTACCTTGTGGCTTAGAAAGGGAGATAAATGTTTCAGAAATCCTTCTTTCAGATCCAAGCATAATATACTTGACGTGTAGCCATATGTGAACTGCCAACACTTTCAAGTCTGCATGGGCCTAAAGTTCATTCAGATTCCTAGAATAATTACAGCTGCCTAAAGCTTTTTCAAATCCACCGTTGGCCTCCCTGAAGATAGGGGGAAACTGCCCGAGAGAACCAACTGAACAGGTTCCTCGGTCTGTTTGAATTGCTGTTTTAAATTCCTCATCCTTTTCATCTGAGAGGATTATAGGTGCAAGGCCACAGGGAAGATTATAAACTCACTAAATATAGACTTCTCCTTTCAGAACATAGGAAGGAATTTTCTCTACACAAAGTTAGATTGGTATGAGAGAGCTGCCAACCCGACATGCCTTCCAAACAATCCATTCCTGGCGGCAGTTGGTTAGTGGCTTCTATATGGAACGAGATATGACAAAGAAGTTGTCTCTGTGAAGAACTCATTTCCTAGAGTCGTCTCCTCTTTGGGCCCTTCATAAATTTAAAAGACATTCTAGACATTTTTCAGGAAGGGATCCCTTGAGAACTTCAAAGTGTTATGGACATTTGGAAGAAGATTTCAGAAGAAGATTCACAGCCTTTTATAAAAACATTTCAGGCTTTGAAATAAATTGCATTTCTCCATCTCCCCGGTTTCTTAACCATGTGGCCTTAGAAAGTTAGGAAAGGTAGACTGTTTAATATTTCTGGGGAGCAACATATTTCTTGCTGAAGGTTTGTGCAAAATAGAACCGTACAACTGTTAGCATCTGAGGAGATATGTACCTGTATGTGGGCCCCTGACTCTATCTATCTATCTATCTATCTATCTATCTATCTATCTATCTATCTATCTATCTATCTATCTATCTATCTATCTATCTATCTATCTATCTATCCATCCATCCATCCATCCATCCATCCATCCATCCATCCATCCATCCATCCATCCATCCATCCATCCATCCATCCATCCATCCATCCATCCATCCATCCATCCATCCATCCATCCATCCATCCATCCATCCATCCATCCACCCACCCACCCCCTATCTGCGTTTTTATCCCGCCCTATACCCAAAGGTCTCAGGGTGGATCATGACATATAAAGCACACACATTAAAACCAATCATATATTTTGATATCCATGGGTAGGCTGTGCTGTGAGGGAGCAATAGGCTTGCCACAATCTAACCTAATGTTGTTCCAAATTGCAGTCTTCCCGGTTCAGCAGTTTAGTTATCTGAACTGTGCTAACGTGAGTTGGACTGAGCCCAGTTGGTATCATTCAGCGTCCAAAGTACTACAGTCAATAAGCCAGAGAGACGAGCACGCTGAAGGCAGAGTGCACCAAGCGTTACTTCCACAGCACAGCTGCACATGGAGAGCATGGGTGTCCTAATCAACCACCGCCGCCTATGTACAAGACTGCATTTGTCAAGTGTATTATCTTGTATTATCTTAACAGCCTCCCAAGCCATTCCACAAACTTCAGCACAACTCCTCAGTTCCAATAGTCTACCTCTCACCTTCAGTTCTGCACCGTCATTCACTGGGGAAAGGGCACACAGCTGGCACTGTCCCCAGTCAGTTAAAAGCTTCTGCCACACTAACCTTAGCTGGCACCCATATTCTTATAAACAACTGCAATTAACCTAGTAGGCGATCATTCACTCATATAAATAAATCTTTCATGCTGACTAATTCAATCAACTGACCAAAGATCAGGCCTTCTCCTCTTCTTTAGTAGAGAAGGCAAAACCAAGAACTCTGAAGACACTCTTAATTCTTGATAGGAGGAAGGAAGGAAGGAAGGAAGGAAGGAAGGAAGGAAGGAAGGAAGGAAGGAAGGAAGGAAGGAAGGAAGGAAGGAAGGAAGGAAAAATGAGAAACCTGGCAATAATACTATGAAATCTCACAGGCTGCCATAAAATATGTTATGGTTGCAGACATGAAATAATGTTTTGTGATGGCAGTAAACCTAAATCAGCCTAGAGTAATATGAAAAACAAAGGATCCAAGTATTAAAATTAATACCTACATCTATATCTAGATGGTCAATGAAGTGAATAAGCATGCAGCTACCATGCAGGATGCTGTTTCAAATCCTACCAGGGAGTTCCTAGGCAAGACTAATAATGCTTTATCTACCCTATCTCAACTGCAGAGAAAGAAATGTAAATAGAGTCATGCTGGCTTGGCTGCTGCCCAAATTAACAAAGTCTGTATCAAATGCTGTAGAACCACAACATTCTGGATCTCTTTTCAAAAACACACGTGTTTGGTAGAGGACCCAAGACTGAGTTAGACCACCGCTAAGGGATGAGAAAAAGTTACCCATCCATCCATCCATCCATCCATCCATCCATCCATCCATCCATCCATCCATCCATCCATAACTTTATATTACTATTTGAATCCTTTATAGACTTATATATATATTAAAACTCTAGGTATCTAAATAGAGAAATTTAAATTTATATGGCTGGATCATGTGTATTTCACACACCCTGGAACACCTAAAAAGTATTTGGAAAAGCAGAAGAAAAGTTATTCAAGTAGCCCAACTTTTTTTTCCCCTAAGCAAGAAAGTAAGAGACTAAATATATTAGTTTCCCTGCTGATTTAGATTTTGTCTGCAAAGAAACAACGAAAGCAATAGTGCCTAGTGACTACAAAGAGAAAAAGCTAACCTCAGCAGCTTTCCAGCTCCACTTTAGAATGACAAACAAAGCAAAGGTCAAGACTGAAAAAAGGTTTAAAAAATTAAAAAGTACTATTGTTTTTTGGAAGAACTCAATACTGGTAAAAGTAAAACACCTTTAACAAAAAGAAGAGAAATCAGAAATACTGCAACATTTTCAAATATATACATCTATAACATAAAAGCCAAATCTGTGACTAAAGCAAAACAACCACAATTTATTAAAATGACATTTTTAAAATCAGTGATAATATCTGCTGCCACAACAGAGTGCAGAAGTCACAGCTATGCAATGCAATTTATAAAGACAGAATTGCATGATTACTTTGTTTGTTTCAGAGCTTTGTAGACAAGCAACACTTATATTTTTCACATTGAGATCATTTTCATGTTAACCAAGAAGCAAATTCAACTGGGTACCAGGGGCATGACTTCCTGCTAAGGCTATGTCCAGACAAGGTATAAAACCCTGAATTATCCTGGCACAATACTAGGATTGCCACATGTATCTGTGGCAATCCCAACACAGTCCCAGAATACAGAGGTAAAATCCCAGAATATCATGAGTGTGGGGAAATGAAGAGGAGAAGTTGGCTTTTATACCCTGCTTTTCTCAACCATTTAAGGGGACTCAAAGCGGCTGACAAAGCTTTCTGTCCTCCCCTGGGTTTTCTCCCACAGCAGTACTGCTAAACTTTGGTGCTTGCTTCCAGGAAAATTCCCACTGTGCAAGCCCAGAGGTGAAACTGGACCGAAAATACATAAGAGCCCAGGTTTGCCCCATGATTTCACCCTGCCTTTTGGCAAGGATGGTAAGATGAAACTGTAGGATCTAAACAGCCTGTGAGGCAACCTAAGTAGATTTAGGACTGCAGACCTAAATCACTAAGACCAGCACCTAGTGAATTCTAACGAAACATTTTCATCCATGTATCATTTTTAAGATTGGACAATGGTTGCCTTATCTTTGATTGGCTGGTTCTATTGCAGCTGTAACAGTAAAATTCATTGGTTGATGAGAATAGAAAATTTGCCTTTGTGGCTTGAGAATGCCAGATCAAAGGATGCCAGAGTTACTGGCATAATGAGAAGAGCAGAGAAGTGGCAGAAATGAATCTGCACTTAAATTTCATTTAAATACCCATAAACATAGTTCAGGAAAACGGCTTCATCCAGAGGTCAACCATGATAAATGAAGCTTGAACATCCTTGATGGAGCATGTACACTGCATGGAGCTGCTTCTATTCTCACAGCCAGGATAGGTGTGGAACACATTTTTGTGCCCCACAACTTACCCAGCCGTTGGCCAGGAACCTCCTGAATGCTCTACTTGCACCTCCTCTGTGCAGAAGAGCCGCAAATGGAGTGTGTGACCAGCGATGCAGGTTCAGCTGCGCACACTTTTTCCCAGGGCAAAGTGCGAAAAGGCCCTCTGTTTCGTATTACCATCCTCCTTTCTAGAACTTTTCGTTTTATAGGACTAATGAAGTGCGGTGCAGTCCAGTGCTTAAAGCAGAACATTAAAATTCAGGTCAAAAATGGCAACAGAATTTTGCTGCCTCCGCAGACACTCTCCTCAGCAAAAGCATCAACAAATACATAAACATGCACGGCTGCCTTTTTCTAATGCAAATACTCCATATCTATGATGCTGCAAGGTGGCCTCCATCGGCAGATGTTTGCACAAGGCAAAACCCGTTCCACAAAAATGGCTCTGCACTATAAACAGGGCACTTAGCAGCCATAACATGCTAATTACATTTGTCCGTGATTGAACTTGTATTCATCCCTCAAGCAATTTGACTCAGGGGCCTATCTTCAAGGGTTATATTTTATTCTAAGTACACAGGTTGTGACACCCAAAGGCTTGTAACACAACCTCCACCAAATCTATAATTGAACCTACACAGAGACAACGATGTTTGAAAGGCAGTTTGCAATAAAATTAAGCTAATAACTAGGCCCGTGGTGTTTATGGGACGCTCAGACCATATTTTGCTCGTGCTCCTTACAAAATTACCACAGCTAGAGTTACAGTCACATGCTAGAACCATTAAAATGGACAGTAAAATTTTGTTTTCCACATTTTGCTTCAGCCTGCAAAACTAATCCTGTGTGTATCAGCATTAGAGTAGTTTCTGCAAAATTCCTGGCTGTAGTTATAAAATAAGGGAGAAGTCAGGAAATGAAACCCTGCAACCGAGTGACTTTGATTAGAGATATTCTGGGGGGAAATCTTATTCTTGATCATATGTATTTAAATCCATTATGTTGTTTTATTTGTCTCTTATAGTGGGCCTTTTTACCTGTTTTATGTACTATCCTCTGAGTATGTAGGCTCACGTGATTTTTACTCAATTTTATCTGCACATTGTGATTTTAAATAACTTTCTGGTGAATTTTTGTACTTTTTAATATTTGCTGTTTCTGGTCTGTAACAGTACAACTATACCGGTGATGGCCAACCTATGACACGCGTGTCACAGGTGACACGCCAAGCACTTTTGGGTGACACACCTGGTTACCCTGGCACATCTGGTTACTCTGACACCTGGGCATGTAGTGCTTGCTTATTCTTGATGTGTGTGAAATACCAACTTTCAATTGAAGATTTAGCAAATGAAATTCAGCAACAAAAGTCACTAATGTAAAGAATGATTTGTTTTTGCTTTTAAAAAATACATACATCAAAAAATTAACTTTTTTACTAGAGCTACAAATAACACAAAATTATGGATATTTCTAGATGTGACACGGCACCTGAGTTAAGCTAGGTTTTCTTGCGAATTTTGACACACCAAGCTCAAAAGGTTCGCCATCACTGAACTATACTATACTATACTATACTATACTATACTATACTATACTATACTATACTATACTATACTATACTAAAAAAATGTGTAAAGCAGACTTTTTTTAAAAAAAAAAAGTAGAATAAACTTCTGAGTAATACACTCTTTCTTTCTTGGCATGGAAATCTTATCCTGTCAGGAAAAGATGTACCTGATAGGCTATATTTTCACACAGCTTTAAATCCATCTTTTTTTAAAAAAAAACGAGGACTGTATAATGTCTCACAGAATATATCTGTACTTCTTTGCCTCATTTGATCTTCCCTGCCTCAATTTCCAGCCAGTCATACAAGTAAGAAATCACAATCTGTTCTTCTACTTGTGGACCATTAAGCTGAACTTTATTACTGCTTGCAGGCCAGATTTATTTTCTTTCTGATCACCATTCCGTCTTTGATAGTAAAGGCTGGATTCAGATGATGGGTCTTTCTGCACAGAGTCCATTAAGGGCTTCCCTTCTGCATGTTAGTATAAATTAGAATACAGGAGGCCCTACCATCAATAGTCAGCTCTGTTCACACAGGACAGAGTGGGATCCAACTAGGAGGTCCCTGATCTGGATTGCTGAAAGACCTCAGTACTGTGGTCATCCAGTGTACTAGGAGGACCAAATCTGAAACATGGGATCATGCAGAAAGGTTCGTGCCTCTGTGTTCTAGTTTATAGGGGGACCCATTTTAGCAGTGCACCTAACTGTGCCACCAACACCTCTGTGGTTGCTGGAGCTTGTGCAGGCCAGCTCTGAAGCTCATGCAAGATAGCATCGTTCCAGCCCACAGCGATCCATCCCGGCCTTGCCTCAGATCACCCCATTCCTGCCTTGCTATTCCAGACCAGAAGATATAAGTGGAAAGAGGTCCTATCTTTTATACTTCTCCACTGTTTTCTGAAGCAGCCTGTTGGGCAAGCTTCTTCTCCAGTGTCTTCTGTGTGATTGCCCAAGAAAGGCCTGAAGACCTCATTTGACTCTCCAGGCATGTTTTTTGCAATTTTTGGCTACATCAGCATGAAGGAGGAAAAAACTAGAGTAAGCAGGTTACATCGCTCTACCCTTGGTGGGAATGTAAATCATGCTGTGCCCAGTCATGAAATCATTTGTTTAATAAACAGTGAGACGTTAGCTTTTCTTCCCTCAGCTGAACATGTTATATGAGTACGTGTCTGAGAACGCGAAGAATATATATATATTTTTGGTCACACACACCCCTAGCGTGCTGCCCCCAGAAAACAGCAAAGGGAAAATACAAGCATGCAGCCAAAAAGACTAGCCTCACTAGGGATTGTGCACGAATGCATTTTTGGCATTCAAATTTGAGTCGATCTGAATATTCGACCATTCGATTCGAAAACCAAAAATCCGAATTTTCAAAATTCCAGTTCAAATCTGGATTATCCAAATCCATATTTTCAAATTAGTATCTGATTTTCAAATTAGTGCGCACCCCATTTGCGTCCCGTTGTCATCCCGTGTTATAAGCGCACATTGACCCGATATTCGGATGTGATATAAACGGATCTATTCAGTCGT
This sequence comes from Aspidoscelis tigris stejnegeri, assembly GCA_023333525.1. NCBI lineage: Eukaryota > Metazoa > Chordata > Lepidosauria > Squamata > Teiidae > Aspidoscelis > Aspidoscelis tigris. The sequence goes on from JALMGA010000003.1 coordinate 15,807,828, forward strand.
ATTATTCGAAAATCCGCATCGGATTTTTGGATATTCAAAATTCAACTGAATATGAAAATTTGGATTTTCGAAAATCCTATTTGAATCCGAATGTCTGTCAAACTCGAATCGGATTTTTGAATTTTCGAATATCGGTGCAATCCCTAAGTCACACTACTACCAATACAATATGAAAGTGTTGAGTCTTTAAGCAATACAGTTTACTGCTTTCCCCAATACATACTGAGATAACTAAGGCTGTATTCGGAAACACACACACACAAATCCCACTACTGAGGTGGCTCAGGCTGTGTTCACACCTAACTTTTAATCCACTTTCAGAGTGAGAGGACACATCAGCAAAGTGACTACTCACTTTCCTTCCACATTATCTAACCCAAAAGTGGATTTTCTGAGTTGGATACTGCTGAAAGTAAATAGCTTGTCATTCTGCTGATGCATTTTCTCACTGGATTAAAACTTAAGTGTGAACACAGTCTTAGAGAAGACCTCGAGGTGGAACTGTCCACACACACCAGTCTGCCCCTCCCCAAACCCCTCAACATTCTGTGCTAGAAAAGGTGGATTAGAGAAGAGTTGGGAGCTCAAGGATCACACAAGATTCTCTCTCTGAGGTCCCTCTGAGGCATTGCTTTTCTTTTGTCTGTACCTCTTTGTTACAGTCTAACATGGATCAAAATGATAGCCTTATTCAGGCAGCAATTCTTGATTACTATGTTTTAAATCAGTGTTTCCCAAAGTGTGGTACATGTTTGGTGGGGTATGCGTTGCACCGGAGTTTGGTGGGGATCACGTGGGAATATCCACGTCTCAACATAAACAATTTCATCCTTCTCATTGAATCAAATAAATGTTCTTCATAATAACTTTCGTTTATTTTGTGTATGTACCAAAAAAATAAAAAATAAATATATTTTGATTTTTATTAAAGCATATGTTTTTTATGAGGGGTACTCAGTGTTACGAATATTATAGAAGGGGTACACATATGTCAAAAGTTTGGGAAACACTGTTTTAAATCATGGCGCAAGCAGGCAGAAGAGCAGCAGCAGCAGGAATAGGCGTTTCTAAATCACCTGCTGAAATTCTGTTTGGCAGCATGATAAGCTGAGAGATTTTATACCTTTTTGGTTGATTGAAGAATGACAAGAGGGCAACATACGTTAGACAAAGGCCAATGCTTGTACGCACACAGCCTCTCTTCTAGTCTTGAAGTGGCAATTCATTTCCAGCTTTCACTGGTTTAAAGGCTGCTCTGAAGTACTCTAAGGGTTCTGCTTTTGAAAAATATAGGCAAATAAAAGCAATTCTACTTCTCCTTACTTCACTGCACTAGCTAAAAGACTACTATCTATAAATAAGAACAAGGTATCTCTGTGGTCATAATTAGTGCAAAGCTTTATCTCTACAGAAGTTCTCTGATGGACAGAATGCACCACAATTGCTTAACCTTGTCCCAGAAGAGGAGGAAGAAGAAGATTTGGTTTTACTATGCCGCTTTTCTCACCCATTTAAGGGGACTCAAAGCAGCTGACAAAGCTTTCTATTCTCCCCACAACAGACACCCTGTGAGGTAGGTGGGGCTGTGAGAGCTCAGAAGAGAGCTGTGACTAACCCAAAGTCACCCAGCTGTCTTCATGTAGGAGTGCAGAATCAAAGCTGGCATTCCCAGATAAGAGTCTGGCTCCTTAACCAGAATTCTCGTGGATGTGTTCATTATTTATTTCTTTAAAACATTTATATACCACTTCCCATTAAAATATAATCTCGAAGTGATGTACAAAGAATAAAAACAGCTAAACTATTAATAGTTATATAAAAATGAATGTTTCACTGGAATTTTCCGAAATAGATTTTGTAGCTGTAGACATTTCGCCATGAGGCTAGTAGCATCATCAGTGTGAATGATTCACATTGAAGATGCTATCTAGCTTGGTGGTGAAATGTCCCAGCCACAAAATCCGGCCTGGAGGATTTCTGCATGTGAATCATTAATTTATATAATCTGTGATACAATACCCTCTTATAGATTGTGATATCTACATGATTATTTTTTTCAGACAGGCTTAAAGCGCATGTTATAGCCTCTTGAACATCCTTAGACTTCAGGATCCTAATAAAAGTATGCCAGAGTAGCCAATTATTTTAAAAGAGAAAAAAAATCCTGAAGTTTATCTAGTTTAATTTGCTTATTTTGAGAAAAACAATCAGCAACAGTCCTAAGAACAACCCTCTTAGGGAACAATTACAGGTCATGAGTGAAGCCAGCTTCAAAATCCATGACAAAAAAATAAAGCATCTGGGGATATCTTACTCCAAGAAATATTAACATATTAATTCCTTCAAACTAAAACACAGTACTACAACAATAGAAAAGAGATTAAATTTGGGGGTACAAAAAAATATTGTTGATATAGCAATTGTAAAAATAATTAAAACGTTATTTCAGTTGCTTATTTACAATCCAACTAAACCAAAGGTCAAAGTTTTCAAGGGATTGTTAACTAAATTTATTTGTAATTCTACAGGGAACAGGATAATGAAATATCTCTAAAAGTAGTTCTGATGTGGATGGGGAATCCTGAATACTTGTGTTACTAATTTATACATCATTTGAGAGACCCTCTGCCCACAACAGAACACCCTGTGAGGTGGGTGGGACTGTGAGAGCTCAGAAGAGAGCATTGACTAGCCCAGGGTCACCCAGCTGGCTTCATGGAGGAAGAAGGAGGGTTAACTTTTTCTACCCCGCTTTTCTCACCCATTTGAGGGGACTCAAAGTGGCTGACAAAGCTTTTCTATTCTTCTCCCCCCAACAGAACACCCTGTGAGGTAGGTGGGGCTATGAGAGCTCAGAAGAGAGCTGTGACTAGCTCAAGGTTATCCAGCTGGCTTCACGGGGGAGGGCAGAATCGAACCCGGTATTCCCAGATAAGAGTCCGGCTCCCTAACCACTAGACCAAACTGGCTCACTGAACAGAGATGAAGGATTCTAATTTAATTGGATACATTCCGTATGTAAACATGCTGATCAAGAAGAAAAGTGATACTGACAATGTCTTTGTGCTGGAACAATTATGATCTTGGATTCTGTGACAGAAGCAATTTCTGCCTACAGCTCCCACTTTGTTAATTTTGGAACTCCACTCCTTTTTGAAAAAGTTTCTGGTTGAAATTTGAGGGGGAAAGAATTAAGGGAGGGGAATGTTACAGTGGCAAAATAACGGCTAAATTTTAAGTCCTACAGAAGGCAAAGTTAGGAGTAACGAGGAAGGATCGGTCAGGGTTAGCAAGAATAGCTTGACTGAACTTGTTGGTTATTCCTAGAAACAAAAGAACAGTCCTCTGGAGTAATGGGTTTCACTTTTAATTTTCATGCATCATCTAGATCAAGAGTAAAGAAATGTCTCATGTCCACTTTATGGCATAAACAGTCTGTGCAATCTAAATGCAAGTAGGAGAAAACACAATTCTCACTTCAAGCAAGAAAGCATCACTTTTTGGCCTTAAGACCATACTAAAACCTGCCCCAAATTTTTGTGGAATATCTATCTATCTATCTATCTATCTATCTATCTATCTATCTATCTATCTATCTATCTATCTATCTATCCATCCATCCATCCATCCATCCATCCATCCATCCATCCATCCATCCATCCATCCATCCATCCATCCATCATCTTCCCAAATTTTTGTGGCATATTTATTTATTTATATTTCTATCCAGCCCCATACCCAAAGGTCTCAGGGCAGGTAACAACCTTTAAAATCCCCCATATCAGACAAAATGATATATATTAAAACAATAAAAACTCCACAGCATTTAAAATCCAGCATGTTAAAAACAAGACAAAACAAAACAATATCAATTAAAACAGCAGTGTTTGCAGTGGGGGAAACATGAACAACATTTAGCCAAAGGCCTGAGCAAAGGGGTGCATCTTCACCATCTTCCTGAACATATACAGTGGAGCCTGTCGCACCTAAAGGGGGACACTATTCCATAGCCTGGGGGCCATTGCTGAGAAGGTCCACTCCTGGGCCTCAGCCTGCCTCACTGCTGAAGGTGGTGGGACAACCAGGAAGGCCTCCCCTGCAGATCTTACGGCATGGGTAAGTCAGTATGGGAAAAGGCATTCCTTTAAATATTTGGGGCCCAAGTCATTTAGGGCCTTATAAGTCAGAGTTAACACCTTGAATTAGGCGCAGTAGTAAATTGGCAACCAATGCAGCTCTTCTAAAACTGGCATGACTTGCATTGTCTGATAAGACTCCTAGGCTGTATAACCACATATGAAAATTGTTGTCCACAGCACCCTGTTTCACTCACCCATCTTTGGCAAGATGATGCCTGAAGAAATCATTGGCAGCTAGTTTAATGGCTTTTTCTGGCGTTACTAGTGTCAGATTCACGGCAGCCCCTGGGCAAGAAACACAAAGAACAGACTGTTAAGATTATTATGAAATGGCTTAAAAATTACATATTCATAATAACATTTATTGTTGCCAAGAATGTGAGCTGGGGGAGATGAGAACTAAAAAAATAACTTTTGAAGCAATACGAAGAGCAGGGACACGATAGCAACCAATGTTAATGACCACTTCCACCCAAACCACCGGTGATAGCCACTACAAAGCAATTCAAGGCACAGATAGACCACATTCATACTTTGCCTTATGGACAGCAACCAGTGCAGAGCTCCAGTGACGTCACCAGTGCACTGTCACCGGGGCAACCCAACAATGCAGTGCATCATCACAAGTGGGCCGCCAGCCACGTGTTCCTACTGCACATCTTCCAAAAGGAAGACGTGTGGTGGACCGTCCAAGGCTCGAAGTCCCCTGCTGCTAGCATGAGCATCAAACACTTTTAAGTGCTCCTGGATTATATGGCTTGTGGGAAGCTCCCAGACACCAGGTTTGATTCTGCACTCCCCCACAAAGCCAGCTGGGCTAGTCACAGATCTCTTCTGAGCTCTCACAGCCTCACCTGCCTCACAGGGTGTTCTGTTGTGGGGAGAGGAATAGAAAGCTTAGTCAGCCACTTTGAGTCCCTTTAAATGGGTGAGAAAAGCGGGGTAGAAGAGCCAACTCTTCTTCTTCTTCTTCTTCTTCTTCAGATCTGTCAAAGAGTGTTTACAGTACTTTCTAAAGCATTTATTTTCCCAAACAAAACAACAGAGATTTCTAGGGAAGCAATTTCATTTACCATCTCTCTTGCCTCCATAGCAGAGCCTGAACTGGTGGCCTCGAATCCCCTTTGTTCTGTGTGAAATCTTGCTCAACACAAAACATGTTAAAACTTTATGTCTTTATCAAGGCCAAGGACAACGTTACAAGCCTACATTCTTGGGTAGCAGGCTTGCAATGACCCATAGCAAAGTGCCTTTCTTTGGTTTCAGCTGAGTAGGCGGGCATCCAGCTCTAGCCTCTGGTATGTAAACAGCACTTGACATGCACATGGTGAATGTGAGTATTCTATTATTGAGAGCTAACAGCAAATCCCTTCACTGTGGAAAGCATTACCAACTGTGCAAAGTACTTGCTAACAAAACGAGGCAGCATTAGTGACACAAGGGTGACCCACAACACTAAGGTCACAGAGGGAAGGGAATCCAGTTTCCCACAATGCTTTTTTACACATACACACACACCGCATATAGAACTCTGAAAGTACATTGTACGACCAGTGAAAAAGCCAGAGAGCAACCCCTATGAAAACATTAAAAGCCATCACTAGGGACCTTATGATACTCCTTGGGAGCACAGCATGGGCAGAATTAGGCCTTGTATGGACAGGCGAAATATAGCGCCATTATGGCTGTGCTATGGTGGGGTTGTCACCCATATCTGTGGCAACCCCACCATAGTTTCACTATGGGTGTTTTTCCACCGCAGCTCTTAGATCCGGATTTAATGACTGTGAAGTGACTTCCAAGTGACTTCGAAGCCTAGGTTTAGGGGGCGGCCCAATGAGTGCATCCCCTCACCCTAGCCTCCTCTAGACCCCATTGCCTGTTTCTTGTGGAAACAGGCTCCCTTTAATCCAGATTTTCTGCCTGAAGAGCCCATTGTAGACCCCATTAATGGGGTCTTCAGAAAATCCGGATTAAAGGCCAGAAAGTACCCATTTGATCCGCATTTCCCCAGCAGCAGTCAAAACAATTGGGTCCCAAATGGGTGCCGTGGTGGAAATGGGGTCACCCGGCTCACACCCAAATGGGTCCTTAGTGGGTGCAAAAATGGGTACTTTCTGACAGTGGAAAAACATCCTATAAGTGTGATAGTCTGTTTCTGGAAAGGCCACCTCTAATGGTAGGCCTTCCAGCAATAGTCCTCTACCTAGCTTTTGTGGAGGGAGCTGCTATGATTTCTCTAAACTGTGCATGCGCAGAGGTTAAAACAGACTGCTGCGCATGCAAGGTGATGGTGGCGCACACTACTAGGTATTCTGTGTTGGCCAAGAACTTGGATGCGTGCATCACTAAAATGTGCAAAGACAGTGCCAACCACAGTACTCTCTAGCTAGCAAGAGGGACAATACTCCGGATTATCGTTCGCTAGTAGGAATGCTTTTTGGCCAGCATCAAGAAGGCAGCCCTAGCTGAAGTAAATAGAACAGGAAATAAATTCAAAACAGTAACAAATTACCGAGAAGGATGAATTTATAACTGCTGCTCCCTACATTCATTTAAAAAAGAACATGACATTCTTCCAACCACCAACTCCAATAAATCTGAACAGATACACATACCACATTTATATATTTGGCTTATATATAGCAGATTTCAAGTGACTGGATGCAATTTCCAAATTAATTAATTCTAGACATCTACAGTTACTCATTCATTCAATTTATTTGTATACCACCTGTCCAAAAATATGGCTCAAGGTGGTTCACAGCACTGCAGATGTTTACATAAGCTATAGTCAAAATACAAAAACCATATAAGCCCAAGAGCAGACACAGTTCTTATACTGTATCTTGGAGGAGGGCAGGACAGAGACAACAAACACCCAGGTGCAGCAGTCTAATGCTACGTCTTATGAAAATATTCCAAATATGTTTATAGTCAAATCTAAGAAAAAGTAAAAGGCAAAGTTAAAAACAGCATTTTAACCATGGTAAAAAATTACAGTAGTCGCTTGTGTGATGATGATGATGATGATGATGATGATGGAGGAGGAAGAGGAGGAGGAAGAAGAAGAGTTGGCTTTTGTATCTTGCTTTTCTCACTCATTTAAAGGGACTCAAAGCAGCTGACAAAGCTTTCTATCCTTCTCCCCACAACAGAAGACCCTGTGAGGTAGGTGGGGCTGTGGGAGCTCAGAAGAGAGCTGTGACTAGCCCAAAATCACCCAGCTGGCTTTGTGGGGGAGGGCAGAATCAAACCCAGTATACCCAGATAAGAGACTGGCTCCCTAACCACTAGACCAAACTGGCTCACTGGAGTGCTTCTGTTTGCAGAAGCTACTATGCTAAAGACATTGTGCTAGAGCAGCGGTTCTCAACTTGTGGGTCACGACCCCTTTGGGGGTTGAACTACCCTTTCAGAGGGGTCGCGACAAGTCTCCTGCTTTCCTGCCCCATCCTCATTTGAGCTGCCCCACCCCATGGTTGGGGGTCTCCACAACATGAGGAAATGCATTAAGGGGTCACGGCATTAGGAAGGTTGAGAACCGCTGTGCTAGAGGAAGTGAATAACAATTTCTTCCCTAAACTACTTTCACAGTGTGAGAACCACAGTGTAGAAAGGATGGCTGTTCTTTCTCTAATGATTGCATATGAGTGAGATTCCCCTAGGTAAGGGTGTGATCAGGACGGGACATTTTTTGGTTGTCCCACTAAGAAGTGTTCCTTCTGTAGAAGCACAAAAAAGCCTCACAGACGGTTAAAGAAATAGGCTTTACTTCAATTCTCCTCCTTTCAGTGTTCTTCACCTCCATATCTGGTAATGCCTTCTTTAATAAGTGCTCACCACTGATTGGTCACTCATCTATCTGGCTTTTATGGCCCTGGTTGCTCACTTGCCAGCAGCATTTGTTCCCATGCTGTGAACATTATTACCTTTCACTCTTCTGTGCTTATATAGCTTCCTGCCCAATTTGACTAAAGAGTCGCCCTCAGTGTTATTAAACCACGAATGAAAAAAAGGCAGCCATTCCCAGGCTTTGAGTCGGAGTAAGGAGAATTTTGGGAGAAAATATCTGTTGTCCTTACAGCCCCAGGTTTGCCCAGAAAGTGCCTGATTGCAACCTAAGACTGTGTTGAACACAGGACTATACTATATTTGGGTGGGGTATGGAAGTCAGAACTCCTACCCTAGTAATTCAAACACAGAAAGCCTAAGTGAAAAGATTGTTCTTAAACAGGCAACTGGGGTGTGCAACAGTAGGCACATTGCAGACATTAGGGGGGAGAGCATTCCCAATGAAAGCCTGGTTGCAGACAAATACAAGAGAACCCTCAGAAACCTGCAGTGTTTGCATTAGGCCTTCCCTGGAGAATCTTATTGATCTCACAGCTGGCGTTTGGAGCTGATATCATAGGGACCTTGACAAAACACACACATTAGCAATAGGCCTGCTGCCAGCTCTCCACCTCATCTCTCTGTTGCTTTCGTCTGTTTGCCTTGTCCTACCAAGAAAGTGAAGCAGTGACAAGACCAAGGAGAAGGGACAGAACTACAGACTTGTTTAACCTTCCTTTTTAGGCAAACAGGATCTCAAAGAAAGGTCTAGTGATGTGGTGAAAGGAAACACCCAAGGTTATCTTCCCACAGAGATTCCCAGAAGCTGAAGTCAGCGGTGACTTCCTTTATCTGCACAACAGCTCTCCATGACTCCTTTCCTGCCAAGACCTGGAGGAGGCGGTAGGGAGCCTACCAATTTACCATCTTTGGAACCAACAGCAAAAGAGAATACTGTGTACACCCAACTATCCCCGTACGAATGAAGAAGGCTTTTCAGTCAATAGTTCTGGACATCAAATGAAGAACGTATATCTGCCAAAATAATATTAATCGGATTTGCTTCTCAATCTTTGATATGTTCAGCAAAGCTGCTTGACGCAGGAATAAAAAAGGAGTATAATCCTTGTCCTCAGTAACCTAAAATGCCTATAATCCCTGGTGGGAGACAAGCAGAATGCAGTGTTGCTCAGTATTTTGGTCTTAAAAAGCACACCTTTCCTGGCTGACAGGGTCTACTATAGTGCTACTAAATTCTGCCCCATTTACCAGAGCCAGACACGGTGATGCTCATAAATAAAGTTGCAGCCTCCACATGTCAACAAAGGACTGGGAGGGAAAACACTACAGACTATAAAATCAGCACTTTGCAAGGTTTTATGGAGGGCCCCATAAACCTTTGACAGATTGGCTATACAATCAAGAGTAACTCCTTTGTTGTTCTTGTAAACGTATTATCTAGTCCTTTCCATTAAATGATCATGGTCAATGATTCCATAAAATATATTCTATCAGAAGTTCTCCAGAAAAAAAGATTTTATCATGCAAAGAAGAACTAAGGCTACGCTGCCAAAAATGGCAAGAAATAAAGCAACAAGATAAATCTACTAACTACCAGTGGGTATAAGCCTGTAAAAACCTGCTACTAAACACACCTGTCCAAAAGGACAAAATATGTTGAGAATTACAAAATTGTTTAGGTAGAATATGTTTTGTTAAACATATTTCTGCTGATAAAAACAATCTACATTTTATTTCTGCCAATGAACACTTCACTTTGGGGAACCCAAATCTACACACACATATTGTATATATACAGTTAGACCCCCATATCCACTGGTTCAGTAACCACAGTTTCAGTTAAAGACAATTACTGGATTAGCCCACCCCAGCCCCCATGGGTGCCATAAGGGAAAAGCATCCAGAACCGGAAGGCCTATTTCGGCCTCCGTAGAGTGATGGAATAGGAACATGACCCCAAAATGTAAGGGGGTGTGTGGGTGGTGGGCAGGAGGCATCCGGTGGTGTTGCATGCTTATTTCCCCAGAGGGCGAAATAAGTCTTCCAGAGGCCAGAAAAGCACTACCAGTTCTGGGGTTGCAAGACCCCAGAACCAGAAGGCCTGTTTGCAATTGTTCACAGTTTCAGTTAACCATGGTAGAAGCCAAAATGTATTCCCCAAAACCCACATGCATTTGGGATAAATGATCTGTGGTGAGGCTTATCCCAATTGCAGCATCGTTAAGGAGTTTTTGAATCCTATTGACGAGAAATTGTACCAATTACGACTTCTTTTTTTACCTGCAACAGCAGAAACTGTTACATCACCATGTGAGTTAATGAAGAAATAAATTAGCAAGATTATTCACAGAGACCAGTGATACAGGCATTCTGAGAAGTTACTGACTTGATCAAAGGGGCCCTTTAGAGATCTCTAGACAGCAAAATAAAAGGTGTATTCCTTTAACAGTTGATATTTCTTCTTCCTCCTCTATATTAAAAATTAAAACATTGGTATCTGTTTGAGATACCAGGCTATGCAGATCAACTAATCTTAAAGATCTTCTTATATAGTAATACTGTTAAACTTGGCAACGTATTTAGAATAAACTGTTTGGTCTCACTATATAGGCCTTGCCAGGAAGAAGGCCAGAAAGGGCTATGCTATTCAGTTCAGTTTTCAGTAATATCAAGGAATAATGAGACTTGGCCATAACTGAGGGTATACAAAAAAGCTAATTTGTTTGTGAAATATGTGACAGCTTTGATGTTGCTTATAATTTTATGACTTTTGTAAGGTAACAGTTATATTGGTTATAAAACAATTGAAGGAAAAAAGAAAGGGGTATATCAATGTGTACCACCCTCTGACATCCAAGTAGATCTTTTGAATACTTATTGGTATTTCTTTATTTGGTTCTACTCTCTACGCTTATGTACATGGCCTCTGGGAAAGAAAGAATGTGGCTCTCCAGCTGAAAAAGGCTAGAAAAACCTACAATAAAACGTGGCCCACATTCTCCGTCTTTTACTTATGTATTTATCCCGCTCTTCACTACTTTGACAAATTCAACATCTATGTCGGGGTTTCCCAAACTATGGGTCGCGACCCACCAGTGGGTCGCGAGCGAATATTGCGTGGGCCCTGCCTGTAGAACAACACACCAACCGACCGAGCCTGTATTCATATTGGTAATGGTTAAATTTCCTAGAGGTGGGTCCCAAGTTGGTAAACTTATATTAGATGGGTCGTAGCCCAGACAACTTTGGGAACCACTGATCTATGTAATTGTCTTATTTATTTATATTGAAGCATGTGTATTTAAACTCACATACTGCTATCTCAAACTATAAAAATATGACAAACTGTTCTGTCACAGAATCAGCCTTAAAAATACAGTGTGCAAGTAGACACAGCATGACACAATTTACAGTGAAAGGGAACAGAAGAAGCCAAGATTGTATATATAATGTTCTTAAAAGTGGAATAGATCTAGGGGATACCTCTTCTGGCAATTAGGCCTCACAAAGCAGAAGCTCCTAGGGGACAACTCTACCAGAAGACCTGCAAACATGAAATTCAGTGACGCATCCATTTTGTTAGAACCAACAACTTTAGCTTGGCAAGCTCTAAAATACTGGTGTGTGTTGCACTATGCTGTTTTATGTTGCATTATGCTGTATTATGTAGTAGCCAGTTTGGCTGATATTTAACAACATTTCATGTAACTACTACCAAGACCCTGTAGTAACTACTCGAGTGTGTTAGTGCGGCTGAAAGCAGCTGCTGTATGGGCATGGTGCAGCTGAACGCAGCTGCAGAGTGAGTGATCACAGGTGGTTTCTGGATCAAGGTAGTTAGCTTTTTTGTTACTGTAAAACCCTAATAAAAGGAGACGCTCCCCAGAGACAGTGAGTCTGTCCAGACGGAAGGCTACCTTCTCCCCCAGCATGATGCCGTAATCCCAACATTTGTACCAGACTTCTGGCTTGCGTGCCACAGGTGTGAAATCCTGCAATATCGCCGCTGTGGGGAAAAAACAACTCCCAGATTGGGTTTTCTCAATATAGCAATATGACTTACCTTGTCTAGACACTTGCTCCTAGGATCTGTCATCTTGGAAATGCCCAACCCCGCAAGGATGTGTGGGGCCAAACCTGGCTGAAAATGGCACTAGTGCACGTGGAAGAGGCAGTGATAACACACTTCTAGGTATTTCAGACCAGCAAGATACCTGGATGTACATGTTGTTAAGATTATCGAGATAAGACAGCAGGAATAGTATGCCTGCATTCAGCAGTTGGCACAGTGTAACATGGGTTTTCCTCTGAAGACACAATCAGAACAGTGGAGATGTGATTGCATTCCAAGCAGAAGATACTTTATGGGTGCAAGTAAGAAACTACATAAATGTGTGAATACACTGGCTGCATGCATATATGAAATAAATGCAGGTACACAACTTGGAGTGTTTTTAACGGTCACTTAGTACCCATTTTAGCACCCATTAAGGACCCATTTGGGTGAGAGCCGGAGGACCCCATTTCCACCACGGCACCCATTTAGGGACACATTTGTTTCCACCGCGCCTAGGGAAATCCAGATCATATGGGTACTTTTTGGCCTTTAATCCGGATTTTCTGTAGACCCCAAAGTTTACTCGAAGTTTACTCCGAAGATCAGCACAGACTTCAAAGACGCTCCAGAGCTATTTTGCACAGACTTTGAAGTGACTTTGAAGTCGCTTCAGAGACTGCACCCCCTGTCCCCCAAAAACCTGGGGTGACAGGCAGACCCCTCATGGGTAGTTCTGGATTTCCAAATGGGTGCTCCGGTGTTTCCATGGCAGGGAGGCTAGCACCCATTGCTATTGGGTACTAGACCACCTATGGAAACACACTGGGTATTTCCCTTAATCCGGATCTACTAGATCCGGATTAAGGGAAGTACCCACTCCCTAGATCCCGATCTTCTTAGATCCAGATTAAAGGAGCACGGTGGAAAAACACCCATGATCTAAGATGAATATACTGATACATCTAGCATCTTCATGGCTGTTACAAGTCTAACATAACTTAGCCTAACTGGCTACATAGTTGCAGCTTAGTCTAACGTGATTGCCGCCTAACTTAACATGCTTGGAGCCTAGGCTCACAAGATTGGAGCTTAATAAAATGGTTGCATAGAAGCAATTATACCTGTGTGGGACTCATGATATCAATAGGAAGAAGGCTGGGTTACTATATGTCCATAAATGGTTGTCCAGGTAGTTATGGATAAACAATGAGAATTTGTATGGCTCTAGCCCACAGTCTAACACAGAAATAGCACTGTTATGTCTATATAGCAAAGCATGATAAGCAAAGCTAAGCAGAAAAACTTGGGGTTATGGAAGGCCAAAGAAAGAGGTACACTTTCTGGAAACTTCCAGATCAGCACACATGTCACACCACTGTGGGATCAAGTGTCCAGGTAAGTAAATGTTCCGTGTTTTTCACTTACCACCTGGAAGCAGCATTGGTTTCACTTTTATATGGTTCAGCTTCATGTTAAAATCTGCTGATCCAAGGGTCAACTTCCCCATTTACCTCTGCCCCGTTATAATAAATGTAACAAATCTGAGGTACTCCAAAGTCACATTCCCACAACATCCTATATAGCCTTCTTATGCTATTCTTTTAAATTACCTCCTTTCTTTTAAATTCTCCCTTCCTGCACCAACCACCAAATTTTGGACTGCAGCCTTTTGCAACCATTGTTATTACTGAAATGTGTTACAAAATTAGAGGCATAGTCATGCAACGCCCTTGTCCACACAGAATGCCAAAGGTTATAAATTTTTATTTTATGTATCAGCATTTGTCAGAGCAAAATTGTGAACAGCAGCAGCAGCAGCTCCAATGCCTGTGTACGCAGGTTAGGTCACTGTCAGTATACTGTATGCCCAGCAACTGGAGGGCCCAATTGGGCAGCTTGCAGAAGAGCTGCAGAGTGTAAAAATAATCACGTATTGAAATTAAATAAAGCCTCATTATGTGCCTAGCAGCTAGGAATAGTTTGCCTGTTGCAGAACGAGCCCAGGAATGATGCTGAGGGTATTCTTAGTAAGAAGCCCGTTTGCCTTGTGTGGTCTGTACTGTTGCAGTTCTGTGCTATGGAAACAGCTTGGCAGAGGTTCAGCACTGGCACATGCACAATGGAAAGGGAGAAGCAGAGCAAATTAGGGGGAAGCGTCACATCGTTACTTTCCAAGGGCTCGTTTGGTTAGTTAGCCTAATTGTATCTGAGCTAATTGTATCAAGGAAACGTGTGCAGATGGAGATGCAAAGAAATCCAGCTTCTCTGGATGCACAAAGTTTCTACGGCTGCATCCTCCTACTTCTTTTGCAAAAGTGGACACCGGAAGTAATAACAATAATCACAAACGGGGCTACGATGATATGGGTAGCTACGTACACAGATGTGGTGGTCTTGTTCCACAGTTCAGATGTTTGGGGACATGACTCAGGACTGTATTCAACACATTACTCAACAAAACTTGGGTGCTTACTCCAATGGGCAATTGGTGGCCACTGTGTGCAACAGGATGCTGGACTAGGTGGGCTGTGGCCTGATCCAGCAGGTCTCCTCTTATGTACTTATGTTAAAAGGTATGTTTTAACCAGACACCAAAAACCATATGATGTAGGTGTCTGATGCTCTCCCAGAGTCTGGGGGACAGCACAGAGAAGGCTCTCCTGCTTGTCCTATCTCCTGCACCTCTGAGAGAGGAGGAACTAAACAACAGATAAAATAACAATTCTACAACTGCATAAAGAAACAACTAGCCACTGTCCTGGAAGATAATTTATCCATTCTGAAATCCTTATTTAGGATTACAATTAAAAATGGGCCAAAGATTCAGCCATTAAACCTGGCCAACTGTGCAACCAACCAATCATCACCATTGTGTGTGTGAGTGTCTACACACTCACAGATATGTGTGTGCACACTCCCCCCCCCATACTTTCAGGATTCATGGTTATATTTTTAAAAAATGATAAAAGAAAGATGGTGGTCCCTTTTGGCCAAAAAGCTTTTGTGTTTGTGTCTTTATTTATATGTATATATTTTCAGTAAATATATACACGCTGTCTCTCATAGCTCTGTGCTCTCCTGGGTTAAGCAGTTGGTAACAAATACAGCAAATAAAAAATAGCTTTTTGTTAGGGATATAACATTTTATTTTATTTTTACATTAGATTTGTAACAAATAGAACAGTGGTTCTCAATCTTCGTAATGCCGCGACCCCTTAATGGAGTGGAGACCCCCAACCACAGGGGTGGAGCAGCTGGGAGGCGGGAGGGAAGGGTGGTGGGAGACTCGTCACGACCCCTCTGAAAGGGTAATTCGACCCCCAAAGGGGTCCCGACCCCCAGGTTGAGAACCACTGAAATAGAATGTTAGAAAATTTGTATTTGTTCAAACAGATCCCCTTTGGATATGGTAGATCCTACAGTGGTACCTTGACATACGAGTTTAATTCGTTCCGTAACCTTGCTCCTATGTCAAATCGCTCATATCTCAAAGCAATTTTCCCATTAATCCATTCCAGCTCCCAAAACACCACCTCAGTTGTTTTTGTTATGTACTGTACTGTATTTACATACTCGTATCTCAAATCTTGCTCTCATCTCAAAGCAAAATATCACTCGCTTGGCGGCTTGTATCTCAAAACACTTGTATGTCAGGGCACTTGTATGTCGAGGTACCACTGTATTTGATACGAATGTATTCATACAAATTTGTACAGATATCCAATACGAATGAATATGAATCTTGATACGTATCTGACACGAACACATACGTATCCGATACATATCCCACAACATATCCGCTCTGAAAGCGTCAAATCCGACCTGAATCCCTTTGTAATCTGCTCTCCATCCATGCCAAATGCAATCTGGATCTGTTGCAGATGTGACTGGCATGGCTGCTTTCCCACCTCTCCAGTTTAAAGAATGTCCGAACTATGTGTGCAAACATGTGAACTGTTTGTACGAATTTCTGAAACATTTGTATTCATACAAATGTTAATGTACGAATGTCGTAACGTTCGAATTTTGTACAAATGTCTGAATTCAGACAAATAATGGATGTTAAGAATATTCGTGCACATCCCTACTTATGGTGGACTCAGTGAAGCTGATATATTTAAGATCTCAAAGCTTTTTATTGTGCAAGTTCTTTTTATTTGATTGTCTGATCACTAAGACGGTTGCCCTGCTGCCATTTCAGCGCCCAGACATCCAATATTAAATGCAATCTACCTCACGCACCTTGGCCTGTCCAACCAAAGAGATGCTCGTTAATCAATAAACCGAAAGCAGAACATTTTACCACTGACCATCTCCCGGGCAACCTGACAAAGAACCATGGAAGGCTGCTGTTCAGTTGGCAGTAGCAGCAACTCATTTAAAAAATCGTGGACTAGAGACTGGGTTTGTGCAATCTGGTAATCAAAGTAAATTCTCCACAGTATACTTTATCTGTAGTGCCAGAGAGATAACAGTGGTGTAAGGCATAAATGCTTCAAAGAAACAGATAAATGTTTACACAGCCTTCCAGGTCTTTACTGTTATAAAATGAACGACATTCTAATTGTACCTACACCCTTCTAATCACATGAATAACTTCAAGGTTTACAACTGTGTGAACTCAAATTATATGCCTTCGATCTCTGACCACATACAGTAAAATGTACTTATGCCAAGATAGACAAAACGTGCAAGTATAAACTGTGAGATAAATGAGCTAATGTGACCTGTGCTTCCAGCTTTCTCCAAGCATTTTTTAAATTTGCAACTAGTGCCTTTGTCCTCTACACAACGGTACAGCAAACCAAAATTCAGAGAGGAGGAAACTGATCTCAATATAGGGAAACTGGGTGAAAAGCTGTCTCTGTCACAAGATCATGGGGGGGAGTTGCTTTGGTGTCGCTACTTCTGCTCTTTAACATTCTTCCCCTTCATGTACCATCCAGTTTAAAACAAAGACGGAAAAGTCATTCAGTATGAATCTAATGCCAAATATCCCTTCAAGAAGGATGGGTGTCTCTTCCCATTTTGCTTGTTAGTAGGAAGAAGGAGGGCTAGAAATGTGCTTGAACAGAAGCTCCCCCCTCGTTCTTCCAAGAAAAGATAAAGAGAAGGAGGAGGAGGAGTTGGCTTTTCTACCCCACTTTTCTCACCCATTTAAGGGGACTCAAAGCAGCTGACAAAGCTTTCTATTCTTCTCCCCACAACAGAACACCCTGTGAAGTGGATGGGTGTGTGAGAGCTCAGAAGAGAGCTGTGACTAGCCCAAGGTCACCCAGCTAGCCTCATGGGGGAGGGCAGAATAAAAGCCAGTAGTCCAGATAAGAACCCGGCTCCCTAACCACTAGACCAAACTGGCTAGGTAGGAGGAGGGATAATATCTCTCACAAGATCAGCTATGCTTCCTTGCACAGAAGAAGAATCGGCTTTTCTACCCTGCTTTTCTCACCCAATTAAGGGGACTCAAAGTGGCTGACAAAACTTTCTATTCTCCCCCCACTCTGTGAGGTAGGTGAGGCTGCAAGAGCTCAGAAAGAGAGCTGTGACTAGCCCAAGAACACCCAGCTGGCTTTGTGAAAGAATGTGAAATCACACACAGAGAGAGACTAGGGGAGCTGAAGAACGGCTTCAGCAAAAGCATCCCACTCAAGCAAAAAATGCCCTCAAGAGAAAGCAGATATGAAATATATCCAAGTTCAGCCAATATTTTTGAATGTCTGAATCCTTGAAGGAAGGGGAAATAGCTCTGAACTCCCTGGGAAGATCTTCCAATTTCCTAGTCAATCAGATCACCACTCCTGTGCTTATTTGGCAGTAGAGAAGACTGAAATTATCACCCTCCCTCTCCCCACAACCCCACAACCCCACATCCATCCATCCATCCATCCATCCACCCACCCACCCATCCATCCAGAATAAAGTCTGTGTGAGAAAAGAATGTCTTATTTTATGCTTGAAACGAAGTATATGATCAAGGTATGATCCATGTAAGCAAGCAGTGATTGTAATGCTACAAAGTTTAAAGGGACAGGCAAGCAACCCTATAACTTACTATAGGGGAAAAGGAGGTGAGGAAATGATTCCTCATGGCAGCACATTTGCTGAGAAAGCAAGTTGCTTTAAAACCCCACTGTGATCTTGGCCTCCTCCTCACACACTCACGGGGTCCTTATTTGAACCTTCTCCCATTATACGTCATCTTCTTGCCAGCAAGATGGTTCTTGCAAAGACCAGAGAGGTAACCTGCTATCTTGACCTAGTAGGCCTCCTGGATCCTCCAAGCAGCCCATGTGGCCCTCCAGGTTCTGCAGAGACTTGAACAGATTGGTCACATTTGAGGTCCTCCAGGAAGTGAGGATGTGCACTTTCATGTACTTTGCAACAATAGCATAGCTGGCAAGAAGGTAAAGGACAAGGGTAAAGATCCAGATAAGAACCTGTGGACAGGATGTGAGGGGGCCAGAGATATAATGGGAGGATATGAGGAGACAAGGGAGAAGCTGAGAGGAGGTTGAAGATGCAATAAGTCAAGGGGAGGCCATGGATTAAAGGATGGGTTGCCAACCTGGCTGACCGATTCATATTTTGGAATGAACTGTTCAGCCCAATGTTGATTCAGGTTAGCATCCCTACCACCAGCCCAGGCTATTTTCAAGGACATTCTTCAAACATAAGATTCTAAAAAGGGATAATATTCATGGTATCATCTGTTTCATCTACATTTTTTTGCTTCTGGGAGTTTCAACAAAGAGTTTTACTGCATTTTCCTGATTAAGAAATTTGCACTGATGGATTAAAATGGATAAAATTTCATCAATTCAAATTACTTAATTCATTTATGCTGGTACGTGAGCAAGAAAGTAAACTTTGAAGACAGGGATAACAATGCATGCATGTATCACAGACTACAGTACCTTAGACAAGTTATTGCTCTTTGTTTGGAAGAAAAACATTTGTTGATAAAGAAAAAATAGCTAACTTTCTTATAAAATGAGGTCACCTTTTTGTTCCATCCAAAGTTTGTGCCATCATCTCAGGCTCTTATCACACCCAACAGTTCAACAGTTATGCAAAAGCAGCAATCTCAGCATGTTTAGTTGGCCATGTCTGTACTACCTACTGAAACTGCACAGGAATTCCTCTAGAAAATAAAGCCAGCCCTCTAAATTGAAATACGACAACTGTAGTTCTTTCTCCAACAAAGGTTTCTCACTCAGATCAATCATTCACAGTAATATAATGCAATACTGACCTCTATACATGCCAAAATATCCTTCAGACCGAATTGTCTTAATGAGGCAATCAGACCTGTTGATAAGACAAAGACGGAATCATTAGTTGCTAACATGCATTCGTTTGATTTGTATACCATCCAATATTGCATTCTCAAGGTGGTTTGCAACAAGATAAATGATAAAATCAGCAATAAAAATGCAATAAAAACATAGGAACCAACAACTTCCAAGGCAGAACTGGATTCCCAAAACCTGGGTAAACAGAAAAGTTTTTACTAAATACTGAAAGCTCATCACCGATGGCAAATTGGAATCAACTGGCTTTGTGGGGAATTACTCGATGACAGCGATTCCTATGGGACTTTTAGGGAAAGTGTAGGTTTCACGAACTGCCAGAGGCAGAGTGCAATTGGCTGACGTGGAGTCATGAGGATAAGAGTAAAGGAAGGAGTTCTGCAGGCTGAATGGATGCAAATCTTTATTGAACTGCAACAAAACTAGCATTTTAAAATAGTCAGAACATAGCAGACAAAAGCAAGCAATAGACTTTGAGGTAGAGCAGCAGTTAGCAGTAGGTATACAGTACAAGAGAGCAAAGGTTGGTTACCTTGTCAATCAGAATTACAGGTGAGTAGCAAAAGTAACAGGCAAAGTGTGTTAAGAGTAGATAGCTACTGTATTTTTCACTCCATAAGATGCATTTTTCCCAATAAAAATACCCCCCCCCCGAAATGGGGTGTGTCTTATGCTGTGCCACCACTGCAGGGTTGAGGGTGAGCTGCCTCTAAGGCCATTTGCTGGGATTCAAGAGCAGCAGAAGTTTTGCCTTTGTCTCTGCTTGAGATGCCCATGGGCAATTGATGGGCCACTGTGTGAGACAGGATGCTGGACTAGAAGGGCTGTGGCCTGATCCAGCAGGGGTCCTCTTGTCCATCTATGTGTATTAATGGGTGCGTGTGCACACATAGATTAGATAATGAGATATAAACTGTACCAAAGTTATTAACAAAGAATCCTATTTTAGTCACATCGTACAACCAGCTGTGCTTTTCCTTGTATTAGCCATCTCGCTGAAGTTGAGAAGATCAGACTTTCTGTGCAACTCACCAGGTGCCATTAAAAAAGCAGGCAGAGATGAAAAATGTTCCACTTTTCTCTGGCTGGAAAAAAAAACCTCCCTCTTTTTTTCAAAGTTATCTCAGCTTTTTAAAAGAGCTTCTTATTAGAAAGTGTTCTATATAAGCCTTTATAAAAACAGAGAGCAGAGATCAGGAATAAAATTCCGGTGCAGCAAACACCTCCTTCTAAGGAATATAATATTTTTTCACAGGACACATGGGCAAAGCCAGCCACAGGGAGGGATGGGGGGCACAAGTCATAGAACTCATGATCTTGGGGGGCCATAGCAGACAGGGTGCTGATACAACATTTTTTAAACTCACCTCTGGAGCAAAGCTAGTCTTGAGGTCACAATTTGTCAGGGGGTCCATAATTCTAATGGGTGGCCCTAAGACATAGGAATCCCCCTAGGAGAAAACCTGAACTAATTGAAATTAGGAACAGACACACACATCTTGAACAGGAGCCAATGTATAGAAATGGTGGATAGAGAAAATTCCTTTTCTCTGTCACAAAACACTAGAACCAGGGGGCACTCTATGAAGCTGATGAGTAGGAGAGTCGGATCAGACAAGGGGAAGTATTTCTTCACCCAGAGGGTCATCGGTCTATGGAATTTGCTGCCAGAAGAGGTGGTAACAGCTACCAGCCTACATGGCTTTAAGAGAGGGTTAGACAAATTTATGGATGAGACATGTATCAATGGCTACTAGAATGGATGTCTAAGGACATCTTTCAGGCTGTAGGGACAAGCAGGATGCCTCTAAGGCCATTTGCTGGGATTCAAGAGCAGGACACAAGCACACAGCTTGCCCTGTTCACAGACTCCCAGCACCTTTCCTTTAAACGCAAACTGAGTCCTATCAGAGACAGTCACATTGCCAGTTGGTGGCCACATCTCATGGGCAGCAAATTCCAAAATCTAACCATCTGTTACCTTTCTCAGTTCTTCTAGGATTCAACTTCACTGGAAGACCTCTGGTTCTTGACTACTGTGTTCACTCCATACATAATTTTGTATGCCACTACCATGTACCCTCTCACTTGTCTCCTTTCTAGACTAAAACATCCCAGATGTTCCAAGCTTTTCTTATGGAAAAGCTTCCCTAACAATTTGTTCATTCTGACCACCCTCTTCTGAACTTTTTCTAGTTCTATGATATCCTTTTTGAGATGCTGCACACAGGATCTGTTTACATTTGTTCATATTGAATGGGATCTGCCATTTTTAACCCAGTCCCCCAATGGACAGAGATTCCTTTTTCACAGTCCCTTTTTATTTTTACTGCTCAGAACAATTTGGTATCATTAGCAAACCTGGGAATTCCATTGGTTACATCTGACTCTAGATCATTTATGAATATGTGAAAAAATACTGCTCCCAGGACAGATCCTTATGGACCCTACTTGTTCTATCTCCCCACTGTGAGAAATTTCTATTTACTCCAACTCTCTTTTCTACTCCTTAGCTAGTTGCTTATCCATAACAGGACCTGGTCTTTATGACTGAGAAGGATAAGGGAATTTATCAAATGTTTGGAGGCTAACTATTTACAAAGTTAGCAGTATTATATAATGTGGCTTCCAAATTTATTTTCTATTCTTGATAAAGTTCTAATAACTCTTTCTTCAGGCTTTTAGTTGTCAAAAGAAGAAACTGAGAACTGAAAAAAACTACAAAGCCTAAGGCTTTCACCTAGGCCTCTATCTGCAATGCCAAAGAGGATAAAAATGCAAAGTAATTAATGCAAAAGTGGCAGTCAGAATCTTAAAAAAATATATAAAAAAATAATGTAGCTTCTGTCCATATGTAGTCCATTTGGGGACAAATGGAACCATATGCCATGAGGGATGGGCAGAGGTCTGTCAAACTGATGGAGCTTTGGTTAGGCTCTCCTCCTAATGATTTCCTTGAGCAGAACTCCACTCTATGGCTTTACTGGTGAGGAACTGAAATAGACCAGGCAGTTGGGCCAGTTCCAGGCCTCTGGTCAGCATGGGGATGAGGTGAATGATCAGTCTCATAGGGATTTGGCCATCTGGGTGCTATCAGAGTGGTTTCTCGATTCTAATGGTTAAGTCACCCTGGATGATTGCTGGGATGGGAGGCCACCATATTAGGAGTTCAGCTCTTTATCCATCCTTCCCCCAGGCCAACCAGAGGTCAGCTGAACCCCCCTGCATAAATAGTTCCTAAATGAGTAGATAATACATGGTCTGCTTGAATATTGGAATACTTACATGCTGGTATACATCCTCTGGCCATTCTGCTGATTCTGTAGGCGAGTTTTTGCCAAGTCAATAGGAAAGACACAGGTGACTCCAATCAGTCCAGCTATTCCTCCATTGATCAGCTTGGCAGGTAAACTATATGAAAAAGCAATATGGAGACCACAGGACATCAAAAAGGGAAAGTAGCAGCTCTGCCATACTCAAATCAAGATGCATAAAGAATACCAACACTGAACACAGCATGGGTCCACTGTATAGCAGGGGTGACTTGCTTTTTGTGAACTAAGAAACCTATTAAAGACATGGATAAAGAGTCACATTGGGTGAAGCATTTACCCAAAGAGGGTAGGTCCAAAGCCAAAACAAATGACTTTATAATCATGGCATATTCATCTAAGTATCTTCACTGACAAGAACCCAAGTTTTAAACAGGTGCAAATCTGAGGACACGCTGCTCTGACCAATGGAGGCAAGTTTGGGTACTCGTGGCGACATAGAATACGTACAATAGGGTTAGAGAAGAATAGAAAAAACTGAAGTGCGACTTATCTCACTCCCAAATTCACAGTTATCTTACCTGGCTAAATTAAGATGACAGTCAATATTGTACGCACTCGGCACTGTGGTATGTAGTTGAACTTACAAAGGAATCTAAAAGGACCCATGTAGGATCAAGGCCACAGCCCATCTAGTCCCGCATCCTGACTCACACAGCCTCTCACCAACAGCTTCTGGGCATTCTCAAGCAGAAGACAAAAGCAATTCTCTCCAACTTAGAAGCAGTATCTAAGCTTCAATTCCAGTAGCCACTGAAACATCTGTCCTCCATTAACTGTCAAACCTTTCTTAAAGCTATCCAGACTGGTTATTGTCACCAGCTTTTCTCGTAGTGTATTCCAGTTTGCTCTAGTGGTAAGGGAGACAGACTCTTATCTGTGAGTACCGGGTTCAATTCCGCCCTCCTCCATGAAGCCAGCTGGGTGACCTTGAGCTAGTCACAGCTCTCTTCTGAGCTCTCACAGCCCCACCTACCTCACAGGGTATTCTGAGTCCCCTTAAATGGTTGAGAAAAGCAGGGTAGAAAAGTTAACTCTTATTATCATCATCATCATCATCATTTACTACATAGCTCAGCCCAACTAGTTTATACCCAGAAACATATCTGTCTTGAGTTAAACCGGAATTACTCATGAAAGAATACGTACATTGACTGCAATCCTAAAATAGGCAGGCCCTCTTAGGTAAATAACATAACAGAAAAAGACAGAAAAGTTCTGAAATTCACACCTAAAAGTCCTGAGTATGTAACCACAAGGTGAATACTGTCCAATGACGGAACAAATTCTGAAGATTTAAAAAACTTGAAGTAAACAGTTGGAGATGCAGATAATACTCTGGGGTAGAAAAAAAACACATACAAACAAATGTTGAAAGCTATAGCAAGTACATCTGAGCGACCTTCGAAGGTCAAAAAATCACAAGAAGAAGAGTTGGCTTTTCTACCCCGCTTTTCTCACTCATTTAAGGGGACTCAAAGCAGCTGACAAAACTTTCTGTTCTCCTCCCCACAAAAGACACCCTGTGAGTTAGGTGGGGCTGTGAGATCTCAGAAGAGAGCTGTGACTAGCCCAAGGTCACCCAGCTGGCTTCATGGGGGAGGGTGGAACTGAACCCAGTATTCCCAGAGGTCTGGCTCCCTAACCACTAGACCAAACTGGCTCACATAGAACATCCCAGAGTATATTTTATAATGAAAGTCACATTTTGTGGTTTGTATCTGAAGCTGACATAGGAATTATTACCCTAATCAGATTAAAATCCGTGCTGTATCTCCCCATTTCTCTGTGCTTTGCAGTTTTTCAGTATTATCAACCAAAACCAGCCCAACCCCTTGCTTAATTGCAAAGCGGAAATGAACCAATTGTAGCTTTTCT
This sequence comes from Aspidoscelis tigris stejnegeri, assembly GCA_023333525.1. NCBI lineage: Eukaryota > Metazoa > Chordata > Lepidosauria > Squamata > Teiidae > Aspidoscelis > Aspidoscelis tigris. The sequence goes on from JALMGA010000003.1 coordinate 15,832,399, forward strand.
TTTTTGAAAGTTCTCATAAGGTGAAAATACACGGGATATATTGACTGCGTTTCATCCTGCCTTATAACAAGTTTATGAGATAGCTTTCCCTTGTAAGACACATTAGAATTAGAGAAACTCTGTTGAACTCTCAGGATCTACTGGTCGTTGATGAGATTGGCTGGCCAAAGATCACTGCTTTTATAGAGACTTTAATCTGTTTTTATTGTGCTGATTGAATATTTTTATTAGGATAATTATTATTCTCTATTGCTTTGTAGCGCACCCTGGGTGACTGGAATAAACATGGTATAAACATAAAACCACAAGATCCAAAGCAAAATCTTTGCATTCTAGGCCTATTTTTAGACAACTGAATTCTCCTGAACCTTTTAAAATGCTAATCTTGCATATAACATTGCAACTGTTTTAGCAGGAATTAGCAGAGCATGAATAATTCTGGTGAAGATCTCTCCATCTAGATAGGATGGTAGTAGTTCACCTAACAGGGAACAAAAGAAGATTTGGCTTTTCTACCCCACTTTTCTCACCCACTTAAGCCAGTTTGGTCTGGTGGTTAGGGAGCCAGAATCTTATCTGGGAATACCGGGTTCGATTCTCCCCTCCCCCACGAAGCCAGTTGGGTGACCTTGGGCTAGTCACAGCTCCCTTCTGAGCTCTCAGAGCCGCACCTACCCCACAGGGTGTTCTGTTGTGGGGAGAACAGCAGGTTTGTCAGCCACATTGAGTCCCCTTAAAAGGGTGAGAAAAGCGGGGTAGAAAAGCCAACTCTTCTTCTTAAGGGGACTCAAAGCGCTGATAAAGCTTTCTGTTCTCCCCACAACAGAATACACTATGAGGTGGGTGGGGCTGTGAGAGCTCAGAAGAGAGCTGTGACTAGCCCAAGGTCACCCAGCTGCCTTCATGTAGGAGTGTGGAATCAAACCCAGTATTCCCAGATAAGAGTCCGGCTCCTTAACCACTAGACCAAAAGTCAACAGGGGTCATCTGAGCTTCTAATGATAGAACTGGATCAACAAGAACTGCATTTCCTAAACTGGGAACTTCATCTTTTAAGGAGGAATATACCTTGTTCAAATCAATATGAACACCATTGTCAGTGCTGCCTTTCTTCTAAGTCACTCTCAGCCTGTTCCCATTACAAACTTAAAACGGTTTCAAAATGGTTTCGATCCTCACAGTCCCGTCAGGTTGGCTTAACACGCTTTCCATGTGTTAAATCGCCCCAAAACATTGTAAATAAAACACTCATTTCAACAGGTCTCACTCATGTTCTTGCATTTTAAATGGTTTACATTTCTTACTGTGGGAATGGTACCATTTTAGGGGGATGAGAATGCGTGTTTAGGGTTTCCCTCCCCCAATATCACTCTAGGAACTCCCCGCCTATTGTCATGTCAAAGATTTTGCGGCAGGAGGAACCCTAATCAGAGAGAAGGGGTGGTCACCAGGACTGGCAATGGGCGGAGAGAAAAAGATATGCTTTCCCAAATGAAGTTTTCAAGTGCTTTCAGAATCAGGATCGAACGCGATTACAGTTGAAAGTAATGGGATCAGGCAAATTCGTGCTTGCATCCGGTTCTTTTATTTCGGTTTAAGAAAACCGTGTTAAGCTTGTAATGGGAACGGGGCCTCAGTTTTAAATGCAGTTTTGATTCACTTGCATCATTTTAGGTGTTTTTATCCTTGTTTTTCGAGTTTATTTTTGTAAACTACTTTTAAGATTTTTTGTACAAATATCCAATATGAACACATACATATCCGACACATATCCCGTAACACATCCACTCTGAAAGAATCAAATCCAACCTGAATCCACTTTGAATCTGCTCTCAAGTTATGTCGAATTCGCTCTGGATCCATTGCAGATGTGACTGGTGCAGCCACTTTCCCACCTCCCCGTTTTATGAATGTTCCAAAGCTTTGTACGATTCCTCCAAAATGTTCGTATTTGTACGAATGTCAATGTACATTTGGTTCACATATGAATATCCAAATTCGTACGAATATCGAATTTTATGAATATTCATGCACATCCTTAATTGTTGGTCTTTCCCTGCTTGTTGTCCATTAGGATAGACCTTGGCGGTGCAGTTGTTAACAATAAGTCACTGGTCTGCTCCTTGCGTTATCCTAAATGGTGGGCTGCTGTTTTTAAACTGACAAATCTGCAATACTACAAATCTGAAAGCCACAAAATTCTATTTGAACACCCAGAAGCAATAGCTAGAGGTCCATGAATTATTTACAAGGAAAACCACTGAAGTAATGCAACATCCATACAGTTTTAACAGGCTCAAAGGAATATTCCTCAGCAGTCCATCTCCAAAATCAAACAAAACAAACAACTGATAGCATAATAGCCCAAGACTGGCAAGCACAAAACAAAAACTGCGACAGGTGAGATCGCAAGTATGCATTCATCACGAAGTACCACACTTTCTGAAACACTATGGAGTTATAAAGAAGAGTAAGGAGAAAGCCTGAGGAAAGCATTCATCCCCTTAGAAGTGGAGAATAGCTTTTTGCATACATAACATACTTTGCTGATAGTCAATGATGGAACATTTTCTTTGTATGCAAAAAGTCCCAGGGTCAGATCCTGGCATCTCCTTGGAAGAAAGCAATGGCAAAGCACTTCCCTATCATTTCTAAGAATCAAACTGGATTTGAAGGTATCTTTAGCAACTTTTAGAAAAATCAGGAGAAGCTTCAATAATAAAGGGACTACATTTTTAATGTACCGTGGTATTTGTGCTATTTACATATACTACTTTCTCTCCAAGGACCACAATGTAGTACACATCATTTTCTATTCTGTCCTCTCAACAAGTCTTGAGGTCCTTCTGCTTCAATTTTTTCCTTCACTTCATTTTTCTTCTATTTAGCTTTGCCTGCTACAGTGACAACAGACAGTATATCTTATCTGTGTCCATGAGAAGTAAGGCTAAAATGCTCAGCATTAGATACTGTAAATAATATGGCTATCCTTTGAAAAATACTGTTCCCTTTAATGATTAAATGGATTCCTCTAATCAAAAATGTTGCTAGTTGTTTCTTGTTTAATTTAATTTAATTTAACTGTTTGTTTAAGGAAGCATTAAAGCAGAACTCAACTTCCATGGCTGGCATATCTGAGAAATAAAAGTCGAATTAGAATAGAATATATATTGCATTTGTTTCTTATCCTAAACCAGATGGTGTTACATAATTTGAAAATATAAAAATGCATTAAAATCTACACATTAAAGCTCAAACATAATAAATTACAGACCACTGCATGGGAAGGGAGAACAAATGGGGTAGGGCTTTTTTCAATCACCCCATTTTGAAAACATGCCCATTCTGAAGATGAAAAGAAAAACAGGCATTCAAACCCATTTCATTCTTTTGCCTCGAAGTCTGGCAGCACCTCCCTAACAATAAGTGCTCACCATTGATAGGCTGCCACCTGTGTGATTTTCTGAAGCCCTGATTAGTTGCTGACTGGCAGCATTTGTTCACATGTTGCAATTGGCTAGATTGTGCTCTCCCAACATAGCTGAAAAGAGCTGTCCTTGGTCTTACGATTTCCCATCTGAGAAAGGGACAGCTTTCCCAAGACTTAGTATCATGCAAGGCACATGCATGGATAAATTAGTGTCCTTGATTCCAATTCTTCCTTTAAGCTAGCCTGAAGACATCCTTAGACTTTTATCAGTCGCTTGCTGCCTCATCTCTAGAGATGAGAAAACCCTGTAACTTGGGTGCTGTCACAAAGAAGGCCCTATGCCTCATATGCTGAGCACTTCTTGGAAAGCCTGTCCCGACAATTTAAACAGTATATGTAGGCAACACAATGGAGTATTGCTAGTTAAGGAAGTACAATTCCTCTGTACTTCCTGTATTTAAAATTAGACTCCAAAATTTACTGCACAAAGTACTCTCAATGTTTTTTAAGTGATACCTTGTCTCTCTGTATGCGCTTTTTTCTTGAAATAGATTTTCTGATACTCTTCTACAGCATTAATTTACAAGTTTATATGAATGAATGAATGAATGAATGAATGAATGAATGAATGAATGAATCTATTTGTACGGTCACAGACCATAATAAACAAGTATGAAGAATACATAAAACTATTTAAAAATCCACAATGTACAGATAAAATCAAATGAAAAATGAAAACCAGTAATACATAAAAACAGATAAAACGCTTTACAATGAGAAACAGTAAAAACTGATTTAAAATATATATGATCAAGAATATTGTTTTTTCAGAATATCTCTAGTCAAGGTTGCTCAATTGCAGGGTTTCAGTTCCTAACTTCTCCCTTATTTTTATAACTACAGCCAGGAATTTTGCTGCTGCTAGGGTCGTGTCAGGATTGGTAACAACAACTTGATGTATTCTGAACTGGGTCTCCCTGGATATGGGCTTGCAAGTTTATATGATGTAAAATAGATTGATACTTTGAAAAATATCATCTCTGCAATAAAGCAACAGGGCCGATTTGAGAAATCAAAAAATTAGATTGATTATATTTGTTTCTTCCCATTAAGGAAGACATGTGTGAGAACACATATGTCACCAGAAGCAAATGTGAAAACTGATTAATTAAAAATACTGTGAATAAGGAAGGGAGGCATTTTGAACAATGATTTATCACTGTTGTTAAAGGCTTTGATTTAAATTCCCACCCTGCAGAGGGAGTGCAGAACGGATTGCTTATTTCTGAAATGTGACAGGAGATTCCTCTGTGGGTCTTATATCTTGTTATTTACAGATTAGCTTGGAACATTTAATTCGTTGGGGAATATGCTACATGACTGCTTATTGCAGGGGCTGTTTTAATATTGTTTCCTTGATTCCTTGTGCTGAAAGACAAAACTTTTTCAAATTTTATATTTTAACAGACCCAACCTTCCATGTGCAGTGAGAAACAACGTTCAAGCAGGTTAAAAAAAACAGGACAAATGTTAGCTTCAACCAGACATCACTTACTTATTCCACATTATTTGAATAATCCGGAATAAGGCATGGATAATCTGGAATAAAATATGCCTGGATGTGCTTTTTTCCAGATTATCCAAATAATGCAGAAGTAAGTAAGTGATGCCTGGATGAAGTTGTTACCAGTTTTAAAAGTGTAATCCAAAATCAAACCACTCCATGCATCTTCTTAGTAAGTAGGATGCCTGCAACTTTTGAGCCATATGTCTTTGGGCTTACAATTAAAATGTGAGTCCCAAATCAGGACATATACTACCTTCATGATTTATAACAAAAATCAAGTGAATTTCCAGTAGTAGGCCTGAATGAGTTCAGTAGCATAGAATTAAGAATGGTCATAGCACAACCTCAAATATTGTTTCTATTGTTCTGTCCAAGACCTAAGAGTAGAAGGGGTAAATAAGGTATTGGCTGAGAAAGTAAAAGCACTTTGAATTTATTGGTGTGTGAGAAATAGCACACGGCCCAAAGCAGAAGAAAAAAAAACCCGGAACGGAGAGAAAACGCTTCAGAAGCAAAGTAGCGTTCTTACCTGATCTGTTTATCAGCCATTTAATTCAGATTCGATCCTGGGGAAATGAGATTTTTATTCCAAAGTCTTGCAAATATTTTATGCCTTGTAAGGTGTTTTCTAAGAGAGAAGAGAAAAAAACAACAAAATCATTCTTGGTCATCAGAAACATTGTTGTTCCAACCCAATCATTGTTTTTGAATTTGTCCACAACCATCTCCTCTTCCATCATCAAGAAAACTCTTCAAAGTAGAGTTAATAGTTTCGCTCTCATAGAGGAGCTAAAATCTGAGATGTGGTCCAAGAACTTTAAAAACAAGCTAAGAAGGGGAGACCTTTTGTCCAATATTCTATAAAGAACGTTTGTCAGGGTCGAAGTTCCTGGAAGCTGCTTATTCCAACAAAGAAAATACGACCCTTACATTTTCTCTTTAGGCATTTTTAGCTTTCTCTGCATACAAACCTCTCTCCAAGTTAGCTGTTTTGCCAACTGCAAAGCTGGTTTAACAATGGTAAAAAAAAAAAGGCAAAAATGTGTTTGTGAATGTGGATCTGAAAGTGACCTTTAAAAACACACAAACCATAATGGGATTTTGTTTAATAAAATACTTCCAGGAAATTAGGCATCCTTGAGTTCCCATATTTATGTCATTTTGGTAGTTTAGATTCCTTGTCCTAACTGGGAAGGGTCTGAATCCTGCAATAATCTCTTTCCCTTTCCCCTCTCCCTTGCATAAATGTGTCCTTCACAAAGGATTTCCAACAAAGCAAACATAATTAGGTAACACATTGATGAACATCTGCTTTATAGGCATAAGACATACTAAACCTGTTAAGCAAACTGCATTAGTTTTCCAAAGAAATCAACAAACACACAAATTCATTTGTGCCACAACTGCTACATAAGAACATAAGAGGAGCCCTGCTGGATCAGGCCACAGCCCATCTAGTCCAGCATCCTGCCACACGCAATGACCCACCAATTGCCCATTAGGATCTCAAGCAGAGGCAAGGGCAAACCTTCTCCTGCTCTCAAATCCCAGCTACAACGCTGTACTGTACTGCAGACACTCTTCAATACACAACCTCATCATTTAACTCAGTTTGCAGTCTCCGCCAGAGACTGAGTTGGAGTTATTTCCTTTGCACTTACTACCTAAAGTAATGCGCTTGTCAACATCTTTAGATACTTGAAATATGCAGTGTTTTCTTCTGTATCACATGGAACGAAGGCTGTGAAATCACATCCTCCCACCCACCACATTGCAGGAAGGCAAAATATCTTCCAAACGTGCCAAACTCCTCGCCTGGGCTGTGGGGATGGGAAATGGAAATACAGTGCAAAATCTGCAAAAAGAAGCACCAGCTTTCTGCAGATAAATGAGTGAAGGAGAAAGAGAGAGATAAAAATACAGCATTGCAACGCACAGTTTTTCCAATGAGTTCTTTTCTAACAGCAACCAGCGCAAAATAACTGCTGCACAGACTTCAGGAGCACCAGACGAGGCGCCTCCAGGTTTTAGTCTCGCCTGCCATAATAAATCGCCAGCAGCCTTTCCTTCCCTAGAACACACAGTGGAAGAACAGAAACTAGACGCAATGCACTAAAGTGACTTTACAAATTTGGTTTATGGATCTACTTCAGAGTGTAACAATCCGAACAAGTTCAAGACCATTTGCTTTGTTTTTAAAATACACCATCCAAATACTGACAAAATCCAGTATAATCAAAACCCTGCCTAGGGAATAGCAGCTCTTTATGCATTCCTGTACTACAGATCCCATTGAGCTGTTACCCTGGGCAAGTTCATAGTATTGGATGGCAAAGATATGGGCTCTCCTTCATGTAACTCAGGCCCAAACCATTTTGGGCTTTAAAGGCAATAAGTAGTGCCTTCTATTTCGCTCAGAGAAAGACCAACTGTGTACAAACATTGCCCTTTGTAAATCAGAAGTCCAGTGTAAAGGCTGCTAGTCTATATCTTGTTCCTACAGAGTCCAGCCGGATGTTTCCAGGAAGCCATAATTCAAAATGCAAGCCAAACAGCAAAACGCTTGTCCATCTGCATGCCTTTATTCCACAAAAGCTGAACTGATCCCCCTCTGGAAAGTAAAGAAATCTCAGAAACTCCAAAGTTCACACACAGCTAGAACCGAAACTGAGCCAGAAACAGAAATCATTAGTTATTTGTTTTTATACTCTATTCTAGGGATCGAAACAAGGCAAGATTGCTTTAGGGATATATTGCAGAGAGCAGAATGGCTGTAGGAATGTTTTGAAGAAAACAGATACTTTTGGCTCCAGTCATCTTTTCTAATGTTAATGACATAAGCAAAACGTAAGTATGGGCCACAGGCATTTGAGGCCTTTTCTGCTTACTGATCTACATCAGTGTTACGTCAAATTACGCCCTACGCACTATGCAAGGAATCAATGTCCAAAGGAATCTTCCAGAAAGAGAGTCTTTATTTGCATGCAAATGGTAGCAGAGGAATTAGTTCTCCAAACTGCACCATGTAGTCACAGACTGCAGAAACTGCCCCATGGAGTCACAGAAAAGACAGCTTTTATACGAAGGCGGAGCATTAGCCTAAGTTACAATACACATGTCACAAAATATCTGCATATCAGCACTTTCAAACATTGCATTTGATTACCATAGTTCTCCTAATACAGCTATTACTACATTGCCTCTAAACAACAACTTCCGGTTCTTTAACACATATCTCTGTTGCAAATCTCTTATCTAATCTTTTATCTGTTATTAACCCTTCATATCAGTATGTCCAGAATAACCAAGCCCACTGATATGGATCACATGGAGGCATAGGCTGGATCAGCACTGTCTGCACAGGCCACACCTCTCCTTGGGCCTATTCGCACTTGGCCTTTTTCTGGAGTATATCTCAGGATAGGGGTCTGTGGTCCACATGCTAATGCAGACTCTGGCAGACCTCACTTTGGGCCTGCTGAAGCCTGCACTAGCATATGGACAGCAAGTCCCTATTCCAGGATATATTCCAGAATAAAGCCAAGTGCGAATAGGCCCCTTATCTGCATGGCATCTGTGACCCAGAACAATGTCCTTGGTCCTCTCATGTAGACCTGATTAAAGGGTCTACAACATATCTGGATTAAGGAGCCAGACCGGCAGAGGTAGAAACTCCTTGATCTGCATTGACATGCAGATCAGGAGGCCAGTGATCCATATTATGAGGCTTCTTAATCCGGATCATCCAATCTGTGCAGAAATGGCCTAAGACTTTTTCAGGTAATCCTATCAGATTTTCGTAGCAACTCAACAAAGCTAACACTGACTTATCACTACAAGGAAAACAACCTAGGTTTAACAATAGGTTGTTTGAAAGAACCTACACTGGCTGGAAAAAGAGCCACTGAAACCAGTGGCCTGTATTATTTCGTTATTTATATTCTTATCCCACCCTATACCTGAAAGTTTTAGGGTGGATTATAACAGTAGAAACAAATTAAAAAGAACTCACTAAAAACCATAAAAATGAGGAGGGAAAACCGTTTCCTCCTCAGCCAAAGACCAGAAGAAAGGGGTGTCTCCTTCACTGATCTTCTAAACATAGGGTGTTTTTCAACTAGCACTAAGTACCCATTAAGGACCCATTTGGCTCAGAGCAGGAAGACCCTATTTCCACTACAGACCCCATTAGAGCAACATTTGTTTCCATGAGTGCTAGGGAAATCCAGATCATATGGGCCCTTCAGGACCTATAATCCGAATTTTATGTAGACCCCATTAAAGGGGTCTACAATGGGGTCTTCAGACATCAAATCCGGATTATACACAGCCTGTTTCCACCACTATTGGGCAATGGAGTCTAGAAGAGGCTCGGGGGGGGGGGGAGGCACCCATGGAGGAGTGCCCCAAACTCAAACTCAGAACTTCGAAGTCTCTCCGAAGCCAGCCCCGAAGTTGCCTTCGGAGATTACCAAAGGCTCCGAACAGAACCCCTTGCAAAAGCAATGCCGTTGTCAGAGGCTCCGGAGGATCTTTGAAGTTAGCGGCAGATCACTCTGGAGATTCTCCGGAGCCGCTCCAGAGGATCTTCAAAAATTCTCCGGAGCGTCTACGGAGATTGCACCCCGTCTCCCAAAATACCTGGGGTTGACAGGCGGACCCCTCATGGGTAGATCCAGATTTGCACATGGGTACTCCAGCATTTCCACAGCAGACAGGCTAGCACCCAATGCTAATGGGTGCTAGACCACCTGTGGAAACACATTGGGTACTTCCCTTAATCCAGATCTACTAGATCCAGATTAAAGGAGTTCAGGGGAAAAACACCCTTACAGAAAACAAGCCAAATCCAATCTAAGTAGGTTAACTAGATTTTTTTAAAAATGATTTTATTATACATTTCCCCTGTGTTTATCCAAAATATTGTCCTTCTGTGGCTTGGTGCCTTATGTTACACATGCCTTATCGACAAGAGGGTTCCAAAAGCACTAAGGGGACAGCAACAGAAGTGTAAAAAAACCCAGAAACTGAAGTTTCTTCTCCTTATTAGAATCTCAGATGTCAACAAAGCAGGCCCATAAAGCCCCCCAAAATAGCTTTTATCGACTGTAAACGTGACAGAATGCATCTCACTCCAATTGCATGACACAGCTGAGGGCACTGACAGAGTGCAAAACCTGAAGCATCTAAAACGCAGTTGCTCTAAAAGAGGATTCATTGAAAAGTCATTCCATACACGCTGCTCCTAAACTTGATGACTCAGTGTGATACTGCAGGGTTTTTTTTTCTATTTATGGAAAAATGCCCGAATCTGGAAGAAGTCAGGTGGAGAGCGCATCCTTTGCTTTTCCCCATGTTGTTCTGATATGGCTTTTCAGCACATTCGTACCACAGAATTGACAACTCTACCTTTAGAAGAAGAGTTGAAGAATTGGCTTTTCTACCCCGCTTTTCTCACCCATTGAAGGGGACTCAAAGTGGCTGACAAAGCTTTTCTATTCTTCTCCACACAACAGAACACCCTGTGAGGTAGGTGGGGCTGTGAGAGCTCAGAAGAGAGCTGTGACTATCCCAAGGTCGTCCAGCTGACTTCCTGGAGGAAGAAGATTTGGCTTTTCTACCTCACTTTTCTCACCCATTGAAGGGGACTCAAAGTGGCTGACAAAGCTTTTCTATTCTTCTCCACACAACGGAACACCCTGTGAGGTAGGTGAAGCTGTGAGAGCTCAGAAGAGAGCTGTGACTAGCCCAAGGTCGTCCAGCTGGCTTCATGGGGGAGGGCTGAATCGAATCCAGTATTCCCAGATAAGAGTCCGGCTCCTTAACCACTAGACCTTTAAACTGTACTGGAACAAAAAAATCCTTTACATATCTAAATACTGCAGATCCAAGTTCTCTCAGGCTCTCTCCAGACAACAGCCACATAACCCCCCAGTAAGGGATAATATGGGATGTTGATCCCATAACATTATCCAATATTAGCTGGACAGCACTGGGCATGTTACTTTTCTTCATACGTTTTAAAATACACATGCACATAGGCATTTGGGCATCCAGAATGACCGGGGGTACTTGTTGTTACCTCCGCACATTCATGAACACTTATTTCAGCCTCCATGCATGCGTGCTAAACAAAGCAATCACTTTTGAGTCTGTCCAGAAGGTGAGTATCCTAAAAACCACTAGTGCTGGACAACCCACAACCAGCACTGGGTTTTTCACCCTTAACTCTTAGTTCATTTTCTGAGGTGAGTGGCGTGGGACTGATAAGAAACTGATAAGTTATAAGCACACTTGGTATACATCAAGCAAAATCAAAGAAACATACACTAAATTTATTTTATTAATATAAAATAGCTATTCAGATAGCTCAAATAATGTCAACCCCAAATATGCCCTCATAAGGGGATGCTCAGACATTCATACATATTTTCACATGCGCTAGGACCGTTCAAACATTTCCACATTTTGGATATGGTTAAACAACGTGTGTCGGACACTGTTCATACGCTAATTTCATTAATTCCTGAAGTTTATTTATTACATGACTTTTTGATGTTGAATATTAACAAATGAAATGGGTACCAAGACAATGGAAGTTTGCAGACAATTTGCCAAGAGAGCAATGGTATAAATTTGGACCCCAATTTTATCCTGGGGGATTGGTTCCATGTCCTACTACCACAATTACCGAAAACCACAGATATTTGAAATATGGAGAAACTGCACTCCATTTCCCATCATTCCTCTGAAATCCCATGAGATTTCTCAAGAATCATGGGAAATCTCACTCCATTTCCCACAATTCTTGTGAAATCCTATGAGATTTCTCAGGCATCTTGAGACATTGAGGGCAATTTTGTGGGATTTTTCAACTGCCCCAGGCCTCTGGGAAGCCTCAGGCGGCACCAGTAAGTGTTGGGTGTTGGAGGCTGGTTCAGTCACCACAGATAGGTGAAACCACAGTTACCAGATCAGTGAATATGGGGGTCCAACTGTATATCTTTGCTCAAAAACAACCAATGGGAGGAGATGGAACATTTAGCCTATTTCCATTCAAGATATACTGAAACTCGTGGGCACGTCTCCGTAGAATACTCGACAGCAATCTTGAAGAGCAGAAACCATGGGATGCCTGGTGTGTCCTGATGGGATAACCCAACTGTCAATGTAAAAATTTTAAAAATACTAAAAAAGCAAATGAAAAAATCTAGACTAAGAGCATTTTGCATGATTCATAAGATATCACAGGAAGCGAAGGGACTTTTTCCAAAGGACCCTGCTGTTTATGTGGAAACTTAATTTTAAAAATGTGGTAGTGGTACCTAGTGATCATCATTCTCTTCCTCTCCCTTGTCATCATTGGAATACTGACTTGTTTGAAACATAGGAGAGATATTCTGACACCTACTAGGGCTCAACAACAGTATTTAATTTTTCTTCTTACTGGAAAACAATCAACTGTCAATGAATTTCAGTGCTTTGTACAGATTATAGGCTAAGGCATATGAGGCCACCATTCAATGATGCTAAGTAGCTCTGAGAATCAGCAGTGCTTAGACAGGAAATTATATAGATACGTTGGCCTGGATTCCCTAGCAAAGGATGGGAGACCAAAGGATTATAAATTTCAGTCCACAGATGCATTTTAAGAAATGCAAAAAAAGAAACAGAAGAAGAAAGAAAAGAAAATACTGTTCAGTGGAAGCTGAAAAACTCATTACCTTCTTGAAATGCCCATTTCATTGACTGTGGCCCTGTCCCCAAGCAATTTAAAGTCTTCTAAAACTCTTCTTTTGCCTCTGAGCGCCCCCATGCCAGGGTTTTTTAACGAACTTCCAGAGCTACAAAAGGAGGAAACCCGCAACAAAAAAAGTGCCCTTTAAATAAGACTTTCAGAGCTCTTTTTGCAAGTTCCGGGTTTTCCTCGCAACATTTACCTCGGGGATGCTCCGTGGCAAAAGGGGCGAGGATTGCCGCCTGCACACACAGCAGTAACACAAGCAGCTTCCCCTTCTAAAGCTCAGAACCAAAGAGCCAGAATCACACAGAATTGCAACATTGTTGCAATCGCTATCAGGTGTGAAGAGGGTGGATTATTGCTAGGGGTGGATTTGACAGCAATAACAGGGAAAGTGGTGAGTGAATGAGCAATCGTGCGCTGGACAGGGTGGATTTTGACAGCGATAACAGGGGAAAGTGGTGAGAGTGAATGTTTGCCGGCACGAGAAGCCATTTCGGGGGGCGGAAGATCTGGGAGACGAACAGAGAACCGATTGGCTGTTTTTCCTTTGGACTTGTCAGGGATTGTCTTCCTGGTTGTGGCCGCACCAAGCGCAGTCCCTCCCCATTCCCGCTGGCACCCTATCAACAAGAACAGGGGCGGGGAGAAAAAGATGCACGCAAAGAAAACACAGCTCCCATGGGGACGGAAGGTGCGTTAAAAACGCACATTTTGCTGAGCCTCATGAGGATGCTTATTCCTGATTTGCGTGGCACTTTTAAAGTCCACCTCAATAGAGGGACGGTAGAGTGACAGTAGAGAAGTAAATAAGTCTTTTGGGGATGCAGCCTGTCTGAATTATGAGCAAGATCTTTTTACTTCAGGAATGAGGATCCAATTGCCTTCCAGTTGTTCCTTGTCTACAGTTCCCATCATGCAAATTTACGTTGGCTAAAGAAGGGTATGTGAACAGATCCTCCCATCTGGATTAGCCATCATAGCCATAGCATTGGGTATGATGGCTAATCCAGATGGGATGATCTGTTCACATACCCTTCCTTAGCCAATGCAAATTTGTATAGATTATTCCATACTCTGGTTAAGCTAAAGATGTTGTCTATACAGGATTGTATCACCTGTTTCATTGAATCCCAGGCATAGAATATGAATGTATATACCCAAATCCTAATGCTGCTGGTGTTTTCTTTAGAACAGTCAGCAAGTCCTTTTTACCAGTCAACCATATGCAGTACACTCGTTTCTCAAGCTGCCTAGCAACCAAGTATCTTTACTGGCCAAATTCATACTCAGCACTGATTTCTACAGCATCTGATCTGGAATCCTGTGAGAAGATTGAACACAAGAGTAGTATAGATCTCACAAATATTGACACCAATATTTCCTGCTATTATTATTACCTTCAGCTTTTTTAATTGGTGCCTCCAGGAGAGGTAAAAACCAGAATTATCCCAGGGGTATGTCCGTGGCAATCTCAATGTAGCCCTAAGATACTGGGGTGATATCCTGCAATATCATTATTAAGAAATAATTAATTCCCACCGAGTTTAAAAGAAAAAGAAGTGAAAGGACTTACCTCAACTGGACAACAGCTCCCACAATCCGCCATTTTGGAAATGGCTACCACGTGTGAGGGCAAACCTTAGTCAAAATGGTGGACACACACGCACATGTCAGCAACATTATGGAAGCAAGTGTCCAGAGCAAGTAAGTCCTTTCATTTTCTGCATGTGGTTGCTCAGCTATCTGGGCAAATAGTGATGATTTCCGAAGTGCTTTCAATTAGGGACGTGCATGAATATTCGTAGGCATTTGAAATCCAATCAAATGTGCCAAATTTCGACATGTGAACTCGAATAGAATGTCCCAAAATTCGAATGTTGAACTTCAGATCTATTTGTTTGAATTATCCGGACATTTGTATGTGTACGGGTTCGTACAAGATGCATACTTGAAGATCCGTATCTTTGCCACATCTGTACGGATCCGTGCAGGGCAAAAACGGGTTGCATATGGGATAACTACGCGATTCATATGGACATGTATGGATGCGTATGGATGTGGGGAAGATGCATACGTGACTTTTTGATGTTGAATATTAACAGATGAAATGGATACCAAATTCGAATTAAAAATACGAATCGAATCTTGTTAAATTCGATTTGAATAGAACATCAAAAAAAATTCATGCCCATCTCTACTTTCTACTGAAATAGTGCTATATCATAAAATTTAGCTGCCATTTGGAGGTTGCCTTGGTCATTTTGATCAGGTTTTAACTATCAGGTTACAATTGTGTGTTGTTAATCTTTTCCTTGCCTAGGGCCCTTCGTGTAGAAGGCCGCTAAAAATGCAGCAAAACAAACAAATCCGCTAAATATTTTCTCTTGGGATATCAAAACAATGAATCACTGAAGGAGGTACCACCCTTTACTTTTTATCTTAATAAAACAAACAAATCTCAAAGGAACGAACTCATAGCTCCAAACGTTTGACAACTGGAGCAACAGAGAAAACAAACTGACATTCAAGCACCTTTGAAGGCTGAATCTGAGAGAACACACCAAAATTACAGAAAAACTAACATGTTACAACAGGCTTGTTCTGGGTATTCCCCCCTCCTTCTAAAGGCCTGGCAACCTGATTTTTAGAATTAATACAAGGGAAGGAAGAGCGACTGAAAGCAGCAGATATTTCCGTCAATCCTAGAGAAGAAAAAGAGGGGGAGAGGCAGGCTGGTAATACCCAGATAATCCGGAATAAAACTCATCCAGACACATTTTATTCTAGATTATCCATGCTTTATTCTGAATTATCCAAATAATACAGAATGAGTGTCTAGACGTAGTAAAGCTGTGAATCAGAATGTGCGGCCGAGGCACGGACTTCACACCTGATGCCTGATCCTGCATAGCGGCGGCGCATTATGCTGCTGCTACTTCGAATTTACCTACTGCAGAACGATCAACACTTGTGCCACAGTATAAGGTAAATTCATATGTTCCCAACAGTCCAGACAGGTTGGCAAGAACAGTGAACGCTCCCATTGGCTTCCCCTTCCCATGTAAAGTGTGCCTCACCACGTGTGCCACGGAAGTCTCACAGCTGCCAAGGAGGAAGATGCGGACCTCCATTTGGAGTGGGGAGAAGTAGTTGTTGCTTCGCATTAGGTAAGCTATGTATTTTTATACAGCTGCGGATTTAATCCGCTAATCTGGAAGCTGCCTTAGTGATGTCCGGATGAAGCTCTTCATGACTTTTTCAGGTAGCCAGTTGCACAAGAAAATAAAGATTACCTGTAAGAATTGTGTGGGTATATAGCTGAAGTTCCTAATTCCAACCAACTTGCATTTGGCCACCCTAGTTGCAGCAGAGTAATGCAACCTGTTTCAGGTAGTACTATGAAAGCAGAAAGCAGAAGACTGGAAGATTATTCAATCTAACACACCAATACAGATACAATATGCAACACTGATTTATTCAGCTCAGCAACAAACCTATTCTTGACCAGAATGCTTTCTCCGTCCGGACTCTGTTTTTAATATGTTTCTGGAGAAATTTGTAAAGTTCTAACCACATAACTTCGTCTACATTGGTGCCACCAGCCTTTCTCCGCCAGCCTTTCTGCATCCTTTTCCTTCAGTGGAACCACCAGCTTCTTTGCAATATACTACTTCATGATAAAAGCCCTTTACATATTTACTAGAGGGATTGACACAGTTCATATCTACACTATTTAAAACAATATGTAAATCAGCAAGCCCCAATAGCTGGGGGTCAAGGTAGGCATGGCATGCTATACCTGCCATTCTAGAGAGGTTCGACGGATTCCTAAAAAGCATTCAGTACATGCTACTTTGAAACCCACTGTGCCACAATCAGAATGTCTTCTTCCACACTGTATCCATTATTTTTCCAATATTTCTTCCACACTGCATGTATTGTTCCAGGATCTTTCCTGTCCGTGCCTTGAGATGTTCTTCAATGGACTTTTGGGCATTCTTTGATGTGCTTTAAGACTTCCCATCCTACCAAAGCGCTTTCAATGTTCAATGCAGTGATGCCGTTTCCCTCAAGTGGGTTCAAGACTGGAAGAAAGTAACAGTGCTAGAACAGTGCTTTGAGTCCTTTCTTTCAATCCCTTTCTTTCTAGCGTTGCTTCTAACAGAGAAAGGGAAGGAAGTTTTTCAGGCCAATGCTGTTTTTTCAAAGCATTATACTGGTTTTTAAGATTGGCGCAAAGTAACTGCCTTTGCTAGACTACTGAGTCACACAAACACTGTATGAGGTTTTAAATACAGACAAAGTACAACTCTGTGAGAAACCGGGACCTTGGAAGCCAAGAGTTAGCTTGCGTTTAATACATTCAGACAGAACTGAAGAAACATTTTTAAGTGGAACCAAAAGGCCTTGGAGACGGAAAAAGGGGAGGAAGAAGGTTCAACATGTTCCAAGGCATAACTTTGTGGGAATATGGTGAAGCCATGGCAGCATTCTGTAGGCATGAAAGGTCCCATTCATTCTCTTTTAGTAACAAACCACAGACCTTGCTCAAAACAGGCTGTTTCGTTAGAAAGACTGAGTACCTCAGAAGCTCTGCCTAGGGGAAAAACTCACTGTTCTGGCAGCAAGCCTTGCATTGCCTCATCAATAACAGCTTCTAACATCCTTAAATAACTGTTCCTTGGGATCCCATATGCTCTTCTGAGTCTCCCCCGAGGCTCTGGAGAAGAAGCACAGGTTAAGCTAACGGTCTGGAACGGGTATCTGTTTTTTTAGAACAAACTGGGCTGGGGGAGGTGGCCAGCAAAAGTATATAATGTAATGAGAAGTATTTTAAAAGCATACATATATAATTTAGACTAGAACTGTTTTTGTTAGCAACAGTAGATGAACGTTCAGATAATATGAATCCTTTGATTCTCTATATGGTAAGAATTTTAGATGCTAAAAAATGGAAGGACATCAAGGAGCGGAGGAATGGTTAATTAACTTGACTGAACTAGCCAAGACGGTGTGCGAATTGGAAGGTTTCCTTAGAAATTTCCATGTGCATTCAGAGCAAGCTTGGAATGGGAAACACGGGTTTGCAGTGGGTTCCCAACTAACTGATATGTCTGTTTTTGGACTCAGCTATATTGGCAGACAGAGTAGGCCAGGTTTTCCCAGCGGTTGCTGCCTCGTTTTTAGATCTTTTGTTTCTCACCTGGTAACTTGGACACACGTTGCACAATTCTGCTAAAAGCCCAAAGCAAAAAGGCAGGCTTCGCTCAGCTACTGCTACTAGCAGCATACAAATGCATTTTTGTTGACCCCTGGCCACATTCCCATTCAAGATTTAAAGAGCTCTGAAATTGTTTGCAGAGCTGAGCGTCCCCAAAGGTTCCAAGGAATCTGCAGTTTCTGAGGATTAAATGGCTTGAAACGCAGATTATCTATATTCGAATCAAAAGGGGTCTCACTGATGGATTTAGAAATAATCTTTGCTATTTAGCAATGGGAACACAAGCAGTTTTTTTGGGGGGAGGGAGCCATGCTCTGGGGGCATTCTGTTCAGTTTCCCCTGATCCAATAATAAGCCATCATTTCCTTCCCTTTTCTCCCTCTCCACCATTACGTGCTAAAGCAAGAGTGAGCAGAGCCCAGAGCAGCTTACATTGTAACGAGAGATCAGACCTTACAATGTAACGAGATATCAGACCACAGCGGGGAGAGTCTGATTTTATTTAAGAGACAGCGATCGGAAAGACTCGATGCCCTCAATGTCTGCCATTTCACACTGGTCTGCTGAGCCAATGCAGCACAAAGCTGGTGGCTCTTGAACGCCTGCTTGCTTCGGCCCTCATCCGTCCTTCCCATCCTTATTGCAATCTCTATTCACTCCCTTCCCCACTTGGTTTTCCCCTCCCCTTTGCCATTTCTCTGCTTTGATGTACCAATCTAGCAAAAACAAAAGGGAATTGATTTTTAATCTTCTAGTGCTGTCCTACAGTTTGGGGGAAACTGCTGCCATGATGAAGTCGGGGTATGATGGAAAAGAGACGGGGAGGGGGTTTCTCCCCTGCAAGTCCACAAAATAAGCTACCAGTGGGAATACAAAAAACAGAGCTCACTGCTGATTTTAAAAACCTAGATTAAAACCCTGACTAAATTGGTTCAGTGGGAACGCAGCCCAAAAATATGTAGGTCATCCAATGAAGGTGAACTCTGGAAGATTTAAGGACAAACAACAGGAAGTATTTATTTGTATAATGGCCAGTTAAACTACAGAATTCACAGCCAAAAGGTGTTGAGATGACCACAAACCAATCATAGGCTGATTCCACACTTACTTTACTGAGGAAGTTCTATTATACTGGCCCAGGCTGTTCCATTACTAACCCTGTGTGGCATGAACACAGCAAAACTGTTTACTATCAGAAACCTAAGGGTTGCTTTTCTCCTAAAAGGGCATGTCTGGGTGATCCCCTATAAGAGATGTCCTATCTGCTTTGCCATTTCCAAATCATTTAGAATTTTGGTTTATCACAAATATTCCTGTCAATATTGTGGTTTTTTTTCCTGGATGTTACTCTTTGCCCTGACAAGAAGTTTAATTACGGCTTCCTGAAGCAGTTTACATAACAAAGAAAATTAAAAAAACAGCTAAAATCATAACAGTTATATAAAAATATGATCTGTTGAGCAACAACATTTGCAGCGACACCCCTCTGGTATACTTTTCCCTCTGAGAGTTGTGGGGAGCATCTACAACATCTCTTAGGGGCCTATTAAAGGTTTTTCTGGGCGAATGGCTTCCTTTTCCACCTAATGTTCTTTAGACATTCGTTCTTTAGAACGAATGCCTGGGTGTATCTTTCAGACTGGGGGGGGGGAGGAACTGGGGCGCTTCTAAGGCCATCTGCTGGGACTCGAGAGCAGGAGAAGGTTTGTCCTCGTCTCTGCTTGAGATGCCCGTGAGCATTTGGTGGGCCACTGTGTGCGACAGGATGCTGGACTAGATGGGCTGTGGCCTGATCCAGCAAGGCTTCTCTTATGTTCTAGACAATGTTTCATATAATTTTTATCTGTCCTCAATAATGTTTTGCCTATTGATTGTTTTATACCTTCAAATTTGAGAAGAGAAGCAGTATAGAAGCAGTATAGAATCCATTTAGGGTTAAGGGGAAAAAAACTTAAATAAAGCAAATCCATTTCTTCCCTGATCTGGAATTTCTCCCACTTCCTGGGAGAATGTGACATAGGTTCTTACTGCACTAGGATTTATTCCAGATTATATTCCAGAGTAGGGACCTGCCATCCGCATTCTGGTGTGGACCATGGGCAGATCCTCCCACAGCCTGCCAGAGTCTGCGATCACACAGAGTTTGCCAATTCCTATCCTGGGATAATCCAGAATAAGGCCCACTGAAGAAAGAGCTATACTGTCCTAGCAATCTGCTTGACAAAACCCACTAGCTTTTTATTTTATTTATTATTTATATTTCTATCCCACTTTATACCCAAAGGTCTAATTTTAACAATATGAAAAATCAAATATATTAAAACAATGAAAGCATATATTAAAACATCATTGTCTGCAAGTAGGAAGGGAAAGTGAACTGAAGGCCAGAGCAAAGAGGTGCACCTTCACCACCTTCCTGAACATACACAGTGAAGGAGTCTGATGCACCTCAAGGGGGAGACTACTCCACAGCCTGGGGGCCATCACTGAGAAGGCCCTCTCCTGGGTACCCACCCATTTTGCTGCTGAGGGTGGTGGGACAACCAGGAGGACCTTCCCTCCAGATCTTAAGGCACGGGCAGATCAATATGGGAGGAGGTGTTCCTTTAGATATTTGGGGCCCAACTCATTTAGGGCCTTATAAGTCAAGGTTTTTCCATGAATTCTCAATAAGATGAGAGAAACTCAGGAGCTTCTCATTCATATCTGCACAGCTACCCTCTTGGAAGAAGCAATTCCCCAGAAGCAAGTAAAATGCAATGAGGAAATACCGATTAGCCAGCATCTACAGTTTTGAATTTGACAGATGATTAATGCTAAAGCTTGCTTTGTTCAGGCAATAGAACTTGTATTTGCATTTTCTCTCCTCGATTGACAGCTGTCAGTCTCTAGAAAGGCAGCTTACACATCTAACAAAGAAACAGTACAGGGGGAAAAATTACAAAGCTTTGTCAGTACTTTAAATTAGAAAGTGTGTTCATCAAAACTGTACCTAGATTCCTTGCACCTTTATAAAGGTTTAGAGCTGCCAATGCCTGGAAAGAATTAGAACACCACTGGCATGTAAACTACCATCGGCCTCTGCTAGCCATGTTTTGTGTAACCAAGCCCCAAAAACATTCAGCATGGCAGTAGAAACTAGAATACAAGACTGGTTCTAGGATCAAAATGACTGGGAGAGTGAATGCTGAACGCCGATCAACACCTGTGAATGCAAGCAAATTATTTCCCAAATATTGTCTAAGCAAGCAAGAGAAAGGAGCACTAATAAACAGCAATTCTCCAGACAGCTTGGGTTGTTCTTTACAGGCTTACAGGCATTTCTACTGTCGGAAACATAATTAAAATTGCCATCCAAAACCAGAAGCCCAAGGAAACATCTTCATTTTAGTCTACTTAAGCCATAAACGTTTCCACAGAAGAAAGCTGTATCATTTGTATTTGCAGCTTCCCGCTGCCTTTTCTTAAGAACAGGACAGGGGGAAAAATAGGATTCTTTGGGTGTTTTTCTACTGTACTCCTTTAATCCAGATCTAAGAAGATCCGGATCTAAGGAATGGGTACCTTCCTTAATCCGGATCGAGTAGATCCAGATTAAGGGAAGTACTCAATGTGTTTCCATGGGTGGTCTAGCACCCAACAGCAATGGGTGCTTGCTTCCCTGCCGTGGAAACACCAGAGCACCCATTTGGAAATCCGGATCTACCCATGAGGGGTCTGCTTGTCACCCCAGGTGTTTGGGGGGACAGGGGGTGCAATCTCCAAAGTGGCTTTGAAGTCACTTCGAAGTCACTTCGAAATCTGTGCTGATCTTCGGAGTCACTTCAGAGTCACTTCGGAGACCACTCTGAAGATCAGCACAGACTTCTAAGACGCTCTGGAGGTATTCTGCACAGACTTCGAAGTGACTTTGAAATGAATTCGAAGCTTAGGTTTTGGGGCTCCCTCCCCATGGGTGCCCCCTCCCCCTATCCTCCTCTAGACCCCATTGCCACACAAGTGTGGAAACAGGCTCCCTTTAATCTGGATTTTCTGCCTGAAGACCCCATTGTAGACCCTATTAATGGGGTCTACAGAAAATCCAGATTAAAGGCCAGAAAGTACCCATTTGATCCGGATTTCCCCAGCGGCAGTTGAAACAATCGGGTCCCAAATGGGTGCCGTGGTGGAAATGGGATCATCCGGCTCACACCCAAATGGGTCCTTAATAGGTGCAAAAATGGGTACTTTCTGACAGTGGAAAAACACCCTTTATGTGCATGGTTTTACTAATCGTGAGTATGCTTTCAATGGAAACAAAGCCAGTCATCAAATTTATGTTCCCCATTCTCCTCTTGCTGGGACCAGAACATATAACCCCTGTGATAAGATAACATCTTCAATGTGTGTGTGTTGGCTTATTTTGCAATGTTTTGTATGATGTGCATTTTTTATAATGCATTTTTTATTATGTTTTGATTCTTACATTGCATTTTATGTTTTGTTTGTTGTAAGCCGCCTTGGGCAAAATTTTCTTTTGGAAAGGCGGTATACAAATAAAAATGGAAATGAAAAATCTTATTGGTCTTTTTACAATATTACCTGGCCCTTTTCAGAGTAACATAGACAAAGAGGCAGCTCCTTCCCAAAGAAACTCGACTATTTGGGCCATATGGAGGGCAACAGAAGAACAGGAGAAAGGAAAAATGTGTGTAAGTTTTGCAATATTGACCTTTGATAAGTTTAATTTGCATCCCATTAATATTGAAAGACTTTTTATAGTGGAAGAAAGCAGTTTCTCAGTGTGACTGTGGCAGTCCGTTTGATACTTCCATCAAAACTGCAACAGAAAGGATCTCTACTGATGGTCCCTTTTCTGGAAAGGATCTGGAAAAGAATTATCCTTGACAGGTTGGTACAAATGAGGCTGGACCTTCCCATAAACTTTAAACCAAAGTTCCTCAGGTGTGTGGCCCAATGTTGCTAGAAATGCCATTCCCACTTCCCTGCTATTGGCCCAAGCAGATGAACCTTTTGGGAGCTGCAGTTCAACATCATATTGAGAACAATAGTTTGGCTACTCCTGTCTGGGCTGTCAGGCTTTTTTTATAGAAGAAGAGGGTTTTAATTTTTAATGCCAAGTAGTGTTCCTTCAGCATAGAGTACACAGAGTTAATTCAGTCCTGAGGTCTATCTTTAGCTTTTGAGGTGGCTTAGAAACTATGCAGTCTAGACCACTGAGAATAATTTAGTGAGAAAATCAAAAGTTTTTTTTTAAAACCAACGGAGCCATTCAGCAATATATTAAAAGATGTTCATGTAGTCAGGAGAGGGGAGAACAAAGGCAGCAAATCACACACAGGAACTTCTAAAAGAAATAACAAAGTCAACCTGATTTAGATGGTTACGTTTTTACCTGTTTGAGTGGCATTTTTAGAATCTGAAACTGAGCAGACAAGGCATTTCTTGTAAAATCAAGAACAAAGACATCAGATGTGCATGTAGAATACACGGTCCAGAAGATGATTTTTGTTCACTTCACTGGTATGATGCAAAAGGACTTAGAGGTCATTTTGCATGCAGCAGACCCTAGGTGTTTGTGAAGGTTCTTTTTTGGGGGGGGGGGGGATATGAATCTGAAAACTTTGAGAAAGTGACCATTTCGGGTGCTGACTCATGCAGAAGTCAGCAAAAAACAAAAATCACATTCTCCTGATCTTCTCACGGGCTGCCTTCAGACAGCAGCCAAATAGTCCTCTAGCAAGGGATAATGCGGGATCTTGATCGACCACAATTATTCCTTGCTAGCTAGACAATACCATGGCTGGTTCTGTCCTTGTGCATTTTAAATTGTGTGCACTTCCAGGCATCTGGAGTACCCAGATGTGGTTGCCATCATTTTTGTGCATGCCTGGACACCTGTTTCAGCCTCCACACATATGCACTGGATAGAGCTATGATGGCAGCCTCATCCAGAAGGTAAGTGGGCAGTCAAAAAGTGCTATTGTTGGAAAGGCTGCGATCAGAGCTGGGTTTTCCAGCAATAGTACATAGTAATAGTAACCCCACCCTAGCAGTGCCATAATGGCATTGTATCCCCCTGGATGAAGCCACAGAGCGCGAAAGAGAAACAGCAAGAAATAAGAGTACATTTTCAAGATGTGTGCAAGCTGATTCTTGCAATCAAATTGTAGTTCAACATCATGTGCAACCTCAATCTAATCCAACACTGCTTTTCCACTTAAGTCCTATTGCCATATTACCTAGAGTGAAATCCTTGTTTTATAAACAGCCCATGTATATTACTAGATCAACATGACAAAAGTCACTCCATGACCTTGAGTCTGCGACAAAACAGAAATATCTCAAAAAATAACAAGATCTAAATTATTTCATTATTTAAAATAATAATAATAATAACAAGATCTGATCTGTTACAAGACCCAGCTCAGACTAGCATTTATTAACAGGGTTACTTAAGATGTTTACTAGATGTGCACCCAAGCTCTTTGTGCTTAAATGATCCAATAACACACAAGCTAATTACATTAATTCAAACAAGCTAAATGTTCCTTGAACACGTGGCTGATGGTTATAAATAGAGGTGTGCACAAATGGTTTTTTGGCATTTGATTCGAAACAAACTGAATGTTCGAAAATCCATATTTGTATGAATAGATCGTAGTTGAATGTGGTAAAATTCTATTTTAAACGAATCTATTCGTACATATTTGTACAACATTCAATGTGTATATGATATGAACAGATACGTATCTGATATGAATAGATACGTATCTGATACATTTTCCCAGCTTAACGAATGTCCGAACTATTCATACGAATGTCTGGAAACATTTGCATTCGTTTGAATGTTAGCATACGAATATCATAACATTCTATTCAAGTCTGAATGTCCAAATTCGGCCAAATTCAGCCAAATTTTGAATGTTAATGAATATTCGTGCAGATCCCTAGTTATAAAGATACGTGAAACCTTTTGCTTTATCTGAATTTCTGCATTAATGCAACTAAAATGTCCTAATAATATTAAAGGTTCTGAATAAATACTGTTCTAATAGTTCATTAAATAATTTTGTCAGGTCTTTCTTAAATGGCTGAGTCAAAGCCCTGACCTACCCAACAGAAATGTTGTGGCATGACCTGGAGTAAGCAGTTCACACAGCTATCAATCAGTTGAAATGGTTTTGTACAGACCAATGTACCTAAATAAGTCTGACTGAGAACTGATAGTGTACAGGAAGAATTTTTGCTGTAAAATGTAATGCCATCAGGTCCTAAATTTTTATTGTTTTTCCAAAGAAGGCATTGCGGGCTGGATCACTGTCATCAGCAAAGATGTAGAAGTACAATTTTTTTTCCTGTGGTTTATTTAACTAGGTCCTGCTTATCTATTATTAGAACATCTGTAAACATCAGATCTTAGCTTGCATTAATACGGAACTACAGATTATTTTAAGCAATTCACAATCTATATTATTTCTATTTTTGTTTAGACTTCTCTGTTTAACTAGGTCCTGCCTATCTATTATTAGAACTATGAACATTAAGACTGCATTAATACGGGAATACAGATGATTTTAAATAATTCACAATCTATATTGTTTCTATATTTGTGTAGGCTTTTCTGTTTAACTAGATCCTGCCTATCTATTATTAGAAAGTCTATGAACATCAGATCTTAGACCACATTAATACGGGAATACAGATGATTTTAAATAATTCACAATTTATATTGTTTCTATATTTGTTTAGACTGTTCTGTTTAACTAGATCCTGCCTGTCTATTATTAGAACTATGAACATCAGATCTTAGACTGCATTGATACAGGAATACAGATGATTTTAAATAACACAATCTTTTCTTCACAACTATATAACAAGGCAAAGAAATCAAATAGGGTGGAAGAAGATTTTTAAGGAGTTTTACCACAAAGGGCCTAATGACAATGAATTCTGCCTGTCCTTTTAGGCTTCATCCACATGCAGAAAAGGAAGCACCTCTTGGGCAGATTCAGCTGTGATGAGACGTAGCAAAAAAACAGTGAGCCAGTTGAGCCCCCCCCCCCCAATAAACATTCTGTGCTAGAAAAGGTGGATTACAGAAGGCTTGGGCACACAAGGGCCCCACACTACTGTCCTTGTGAGCTAGTTTGGTCTAGTGCTTAAGGAGTCTGACTCTTTATCTGGGAATAGCCAGTTGGTGACCTTGGGCTAGTCACAGCTCTCTTCTGAGCTCTCACAGCCCCATCTACCTCATAGGGTTACTGTTGTGGGGAGAACAGAAAACTTTGTGAGCCGCTTTAAGTCCCTTTAAATGGGTGAGTAGAAAAGCCAATTCTTCTTCTTCTTCCCCCCACCCCACCCCAATCTGATCCAGCAGGAGATGAGCAGCTGGGAGGCATTTTGGGAAGTCTCTTTTGTGTTTTCAACTGCGTAAGAGTTAGCCTGCAATACAACCAGTAGGAAGGAAATCTGGTGTTTTGTGGGGAGTAGAATTTGAGAATACCGGCTCCAGCTCTTCTCCTATAGCAGTGGTTCTCAACCTTCCTAATAAAGGAGCCCGATGGAGTTATTATAAACATAGGCCCTTTCTGCACAAGGCCTTATCCTGTATTACAGCGGTTCTCAACCTTCCTAATGCCGTGACCCCTTAATGGAGTTCCTCATGTTGTGGAGACCCCCAACCACGGGGGCGGAGCAGCTGGGAAGTGGGAGGGAAGGGTGGTGGAAGACTTGTCGCGACCCCTCTGAAAGGGTAGTTCAACCCCCAAAGGGGTCCCAACCCCCAGGTTGAGAACCACTGTCCTATAGATAAAACCAGAGCTCAGCATGGAAAGTGTGCAGACAGCTCTAGGCCTCTCAAACCTCCCACTCAAAAAAGTGATGCACAACAGAAATGCACCTAATGATTGCCTTCGTAACATCACAAAGGGAATCACTATAACACGTTCTACTACAGATTTGAAAGATAGCCAGAATTTGTATTTCCCAATTTCCTTTCATCACAAATGGAACCTTAGGCAGAAAGTATATCAAAGGCTTTGAAGAGCAGCCGACAGATTTCTGGCTTTATCTACATACACTGAAGCAAAGCAGTTCAAAAGGAGTTCAGAGAAGGTTACATCGGATAGCATTGCAAGAGTATTTTCTGGCCTTTAACATGGGACAGAGGTGGGATGGAAACATTAAGATGTGGAAAAGCTGCCCAGTTACTACCTCTAAATACTGATGAACTTGTTTTCACTGCTGGTGGATGTAGCCTGAGTCACACCATGGAGGTACTATGCCAAATTGTCATAACAGTGACAAGTGGAGGGGGAGAAGTTTGTTTTAAGGTCTCAGGAGAGACAATCACCTTCTGTGAGCTACTTTGGTCTATGGTTAAGGAGCCAGACTCTTAGCTGGAAATACTGGATTTGATTCTGCCCTCCTAAATGAAGCCAGATGGGAGACTCTGGGCTAGTTACAGCCCTCTTCTGAGCTCTCACAGCCCCACCTACCTCACAGGGTGTTCTGTTGTGGGGAGAAGAACAGAAAGCTTTGTCAGCCGCTTTGAGTCCCCTTAAATGGGTGAGAAAAGTAGGGTAGAAAAACCAACTCTTCTTCTTTTTCTGTCTTGTCCTAATACACAGAGCAACCCTCATGTAAGGCCCTGTTTTAAGAAAATTTGGTTCACATGGTTTCAGTTTAACCTGATTTACTAATTTGAGACCTTGTTTTAGTATTAAGTGGTATTAAGGGTTCCTAATTCACTTTAACCTGTTTTTCTTAACATCAAAAGGTCTATAACTCATTTAAATGAAAGTTTTGCTTAAGTGACAATATGCTGGAATGGAACCCTCATGTTAAATGGAATCCTACTTATTCCCATGAGCTCCTTAATTTTGGCTTAAGGCAGGCAGAAAGAAATAGGATACCAAACTACTTCCCCAATACTTTTGCTTCTCTCCCTTCTACTGAACTCAGGACTTCCATGTAGCCTTTCATAAAGTGAATAAAGTAAAGTTCGGGCAAATCCCCACAGCAAGCTTATTTCGGATTCAATACGGGTTCAATCCTCGTAGACCCCACGTCAGTTTGGCTTAACACGCTTTCCGCGTGTTAAATCACCCCAAAGCATTGTAAATGTTAACCCTCATTTCTACAGGTCTCACTCTGGATCGTGCGCTTGATACGTGTTACATTTTTTACTGTGGGGACCGTATCTTTTTAAGGGATGAGAATCCATGTTTAGGGTTTCCCTCCCCAAATAGCTTGCTTCCAAAGACAGTGATGTCAGTGTAAAAATTCAACCTTCACAGCAGCCACTACACTGTAGCAATCCATGCACTTCACACCTGATAACAATGTTGCAATTTTGCGCAATTCTAGCTCTTTGGAGTTCTGACCTTTAAAGGGGAAAGGAAAGCAGGGGCAGGTTCTGGGAGATGTGTGAATGTTTAAAGCAAGGGGGCTTGAGTTGCCGCTGATGCTGTGTGCCCTGCGCAATGGGGAGAATCGCTGGCTGCCTGCTGCCGTTTTTCCACCAGGCAAGTGGCAGCCACCCAGCCAGGCTCCGTGAAGGGGTCCATTGTGGGTGGCGCGTTCACGCCAGGAGGAAGAGGGCAGGGCAGCCCCAAAAAGGAGCTTTTAGAAAGTAGCCACTTGAATCTCCCCTTGAGTCTCGTATGCCACGTAGGATCCTCAGAATCTGGATCGAACGTGATTATGCTGAAAGTAATAGGAACAGGCAAATTCGCATTTGCATCTGGTTCTATTATTTCGGTTTAGGGAAACTGGATTAAGCTTGTAATGGGGATGCGGCCTTCATCTGAATATCCTGAGCAAGCAACTATGCTTACAACTGCATGCATGTCATGTCACCCCATTTGCCCCAAGCTACAGATTAAAACAATCAGCCAGCAAAAAGCTGCTCATGACTGAATATATGCTGCGGCTGAAACAGAATAATCACTCAGATTTCTTCAGCCCACATACATGCGCCAGAGGAGAAAAGGGGGGGGGGAGAGAAAAATCTCATCACGTACTTCACGTTGCAGGAGGTATGCTGTCAGCAACAGGAGGCCATACATAAGCACAGATGAAAGAGTATAAGAGGAGCCCTGCTGGATGGGGCCACACAGCCCATCTAGTCCAGCATCCTGTCTCACAGTGGCCCACCAACTATTTATGGACATCTCAAGCAGAAGACAAAGGCTAAACCACCTGCACTTGAATCCCAGCAAAAAACTTTTAGAGCCATCCTGCCTGCCTCTCCAACCTGGAGGAAGTACCTGGGCATCCATTCTAGTAGCCACTGATACACCTGTCATTCATTCATGAATTTGTCTACCCCTTTCTTGAAGCTATCCAGAGCGGTCGCTGTAGCCATGTCACGTGGCAGGAAATTCCATAAACTGATTTACCCTCTGGGTAAAAAAAAAATACTTCCCCTTGTCTGATTTAAATCTTCTACCAACCAACTTCATAAAATGTATATGGCTGCTTACAATATCATTGACAATAATAGGTATCTGTTCCATCCAAAACAAAATTCAGGCCATCTTGCTGAACAGTTTGCAAATGCCACATCACTTCCTTGTGGGGGAGGAAATCTAAGGGATGTTTCATTTCTATGATTATAAATGCATTTTGTGCTCTGTACTAGATGTATAACAAAAGAGCTGATTTTTCCTACTTCCCAAGCTTTTGACAGAAATTTGGTTGATACAGGATATCTGTCCAGGGTAAAGCAACATTCACAAACAAAAAGCCAGATCATTTATATCCCACAAATAACAGATTCTGATGGATGGATATGCAGTTGTATACAAGCATCACTTTTTCCAGCTCATTTCAAATAATCTGACTCAATTTCAGTTGGCTGAAATGAAGTCTAGCTTTTAAAGGCCCTAAAAACAGAGAGCCCGCTCTTCTTAATGTCCTGTAAAATTGGGAGCCATGGAACTGTGATCTGTGACACAATTTTGAATAAGACTTGCAGACAATGGTCACTGACCTGTGCAATGTCTACCAGTGCAAGGTCTTTTAATATTTGAATCTTTCTGTTAGGCACTGGCAATGATAGCCTGTCTCTAGTGTCCCCTAAAGCATATGATTGTTCATTTGGACAGAATATTTAATAGACCGTGCTTCGTTAAGCAAAATATTAATGCTGATTCCTCAGCCTCGTTAGTCTTTTCTACAATGATTTCATATCCTCTTTTCAGGAAACTGACATTAAGCTAGGTTTCTCTTTTTGGGAACGCAACAGGAACTATGGTTTAAAGAAACCAAAGCTGAAGGACTGAAAGCCACTAACAGGCAAGATGAAAATGTGTTCATATTGTCCTAGTACAGTGGTCAGCAAACTCACTAGTCAAAAGAGCCAAATATCAACAATACAAGAACTGAAATTTCTTTTGAGAACCAATTTTTTTAAACTTAAACTATATAGGTAGGTACACTGTTATTAAGTTAATTAGGGTACTCCTAAGCTGGAAGAGCCACACTCAAGGGGCCAAAGAGCTGCATATGGCTCGCGAGCCACAGTTTGCCCACCCCTGTCCTAGTAAAATGTGATTAAACAGAGAAGGCTACATAGGAATCTATATAAGGATGTGGACAGCAGGCCACTGCTCTGGGATACATCTCAAAATAAGCTCAATGCTGAAAGGGTCTCAGAGTCAGGTGGGAAAATGAGTAAAATTTTCAGTAATGGCCCCCAGGCTATGGAACAGTCTCCCTCTGGCGGTGCGTTAGGCTCCTTCTCTGATTAGGTTCAGGAAGGCCATGAAGACGCACCTCTTCACTGAGGCCTTTGGCTAAATGTTGGTTATATTGGCCCCCCGCTGCACACGCTACTATTCTAACTGATATTTTGCTGTTTTTTAACCTGTTGGTTTCAAATTTTAATATGTTTCTTTTGATATGCTGGTTTTAAAAGTTGTTACCCGCCCTGAGACCTTTGGGTATAGGGCGGGATATAAATATAAATTAATTAATTAAAGAGTGTCCCTGTTTCCTCCCACACCATTTTCCTTTTGTATCTTGTCTCTTTAGATTGTAAGCCTGAGGGCAGGGACCTGTCTAAGATTAATATAATATTATAACCCGCCCTGAGACCTTCAGGTATAGGGCGGGATAGAAATACAAATATGGCCCTTCCGTATCCACTTCTAATAACCAGTGAATTCATTATTTATTAATTGCTGCAAAAAGATCAATAGCATATGGACAGAGATAACAGTAGAATTACTTTTGGGAATTAATGGCTAATTAATTTATTTCACATCAAATATTCATTATGCAGGGTCAAATAAGGAAAAAATCAGAAATTTGGAAATCCATTATTAATATCATTTCTATTTTGGGGTTTCTTTGGTTGTTGATTCAGACTCTTCCATAACATTAGCACCACTAGCAGTTTTATATCATCCTCCGATTTTTCTGAAGATTGTCTTTCTCCTCCTGAGGAGGTTTGAGCTTACACTTCAGGTACAGTAATGCTCATAAGGTGACAATACAGCTTCCTACACTCAGTGGAACTGGAGCACAGTTATTTTACTTTTGGCTTTTGATGACACAAACTTTTAAAACTCAATAAAATATGAGGAATTAGACTAGAATATTCATGACAAGCGCAGCACAGCTAAATTCACAGACACAGAAGACGATCAGACATAAGCTTGAGATGAATCATCATCCAGCCATATGGGGCTTTTTCTGGAGAGACAGCAATATCCACTAGAAGGATAATGATTAACAAGTAAAAAGCATGGCATGAAAGTTAAATATCACTGTCTAACCTAGGACATTAAAATGAAGCAACATGCAGTTCCTCAGCCCTTTAATCCAATCCAAGATACCTGTTACAAATTGGCATGTAATCGCACACACACAGGACTTCAAATACTTCAGAATTTTATAGCTGCAGATACTGTACTGGGAACAAATCTGGGAGCAACACACAGTGTATCCATCTAAGAGATGAAAACCGGCACCTAGGCTATTAGGTCTGTGGCTGCTTGATTTAACATTGCTGCTTCAAACTGCAGAGTCCATACTGTTGCTACTAATTAGTTGAACCAAGAAGTGAGAATAAATCTCTTTACTCAGGGACACTAGTTGTGAGGGTCTCCTGGAGGCAATGGACTACAGCCAATCCAGGGCTGATGGATACTGGGAGAGCTACAAACTCCTCATCTCTGTTTTAATTTGCATTGCCCAACAGGCCTCTTCCAATATGCTGAGAAATGAAATGAGTTTGAATATATGGAGAACATCAATATTTAGTTGTTACAGTCACAAACTTCACTGCTGTAGCTTTTGCAATCTATTCTGTAGGTAACAGAAATGAACAGAAGATTGTCTCCTTCTCCTTTATCTGAAAAGGGGAACGGATTATTCTATACCAGCAGTTCTCAACCTTCCTAATGCTGCGACCCCTTAATGGAGTTCCTCATGTTGTGGGGACCCCCAACCACAGGGGCATAGCAGCTGGGTGGTGGGAGGGAAGGGCGGCGAGAGGCTCGTCGCGACCCCTCTGAAAGGGTAATTCGACCCCCAAAGGGGTCCCGACCCCCAGGTTGAGAACCACTATTCTATACCCAGTTTTCAATTCAGTTGTCAACATTTTTGGGGTTGTTATACTGTGTTCCACAGTTCTGCTTTGAACCTAAGCTTTCTGATACAACTATTATCTCCTACTTCAGAGGATAGGGCTGCTAGAAGTCTCAAATGCAATATCTGAAAGCTTAGAAGAAGAAGAGTTGGCTTTTCTACCCCATTTTTCTCACCCATTTAAGGGGATTCAAAGCAACTGACAAAGCTTTCTATTCTTCTCCCTACAACAGACACCCGATGAGGTAGATGGGACTGTGAGAGCTAAGAAGAGAGCTGTGACTAGCCCAAGGTCACCCAGCTGGCTTCATGGGAGAGGGCGGAATCAAACCCAGTATTCCCAGATAAGAATCCGGCTCCCTCACCACTAGGTTCAAAGCAGAACTATGGAACAGCTGAAAAACTATGACAGAAGGTGCCTATTACTCCATATTGAATAATTTTAGTCAGGTTGCTGGAGCAGAAGGTAGCAAAACTCCCACACACACACCTGGACATGTAACTTGCCTTCCTCCTTGAGAGCAGGCAGGTGTAGGTAACTGACAGTTGTAGCACAGAGGTGGGGGAGGATAAGGCAGCAACTGGGAAAGCGGCTATTTCTTGCAATGAACCAGGTATAAAACCTCTGTGAGCCAGTTTGGTTTAGTGGTCATCAGATAAGAACCAGACTCTTATCTGGGAATACCGTATTTGATTCCACACTCCTTCACGAAGGGTGACCTTGGGCTAGTCATAGCTCTCTTCTGAGCTCTCACAGCCACACCTACCTCAAAGGGTATCTGGTGTGGGGGAAAGAACAGAAAGCTTTGTCAGCCGCTTTGAGTCCCCTTAAATGGGTGAGAACAGTGGGGTAGAAAAGCCAACTCTTCTTCTCCTTTTCCTCCTGGATAGAAAGGTTTAGTCAGCAAATTTCTAAACTGTTGCCCTACTGCTCCCCTACCTCATCAAATGAGTTATATTTGATATTGTTGTGGCTGCGGTGGCGGCAGGTGATAGGCGAGTTGTTGTTAATGATGATGATAATGATAATTTGTATGGGGTTTTTTCCCCTAATCATGCTGTTGGGAATGGAACTGCATTTGCTTTCTTATGTTCTGCAGAGATTTTACCTATGAAGATAGTCATCCTTTATTTGCAAAATATTTTACCAGTCTTGAAATTACTTTCTATTTTCAATGAGCAGGAACCTGTTACTGTTCTTCTCTTGTACTGCCCTCCATTTTCTGCATAGCACAGTTTAGATCAGTGATGGCCAACCTATGACACGCATGTCACAGGTGACACGCCAAGCCCTTTTGGGTGACACACATGGTCACTCTGGCACCTGGCATGTAGTGCTTGCTTGTTCTTGAAGTGTACGAAATAGCAACTTTCAATGGAAGATTTAGCAAACGAAATTCAGCAACAAAAGTCACTAATGTAAAGAATTATTTGTTTTTGCTTTTAATAAAATACATATATACTTTTTTACTAGAGCTACAAATATCACAAAATTATGGATATTTCTAGATGTGACACAGCACCTGAGTAAAGCTAGGTTTTCTTGCGAATTTTGACACACTGAGCTCAAAAGGTTCGCCATCACTGGTTTAGATTATATTCAGCTGCTAAAATGTAGCTCCTTTGTACAACACTGTATCTTCCCGAGCAACATTAGGATATAAAAATTGTGGTCAACATAAAAACTGCATTTAGGAGAACCAACAAGCACTTTCAGTTTTATAACATAGTTCATCTAATATCACAGTTGCCAGGAACTGAATTGCTGGGTTCCCCACAAGATGACTACATTTATAATTCCACCTGGGTAGATACAACATTCAAGGGGCAACATTTTAGGGAGGGCAGAAATTTCTGAGTTACAGAACCAACTCTAATGGCAGTCTTCTGGTTTTCCGGTCCTCCCTCAGCTCCACTCTCCACTGAAGAAGCTTGATAACATGCTAGCATCTACACATGCAGGATTCTTTTACAAACCCTTTTCCAGGCATTTTCAGGGCAGAAGAGGTGACAGCAAAGATTGCTGGAGGTCTCTGGACTGCCCTCAACAAAACACCTGAACGGAACTGATGTCATCATGATCTCAGCCAATGGGCAGGCTTTCCAGGTAATCAGCCAGGCTACTTATCCCTACATATAGCCTTACCCCAAAAAAGCCAGGTGTGTCTTATAGGCTGGCTGATTTTGGCAAAATCTGGCCACCCTACCAATGGGAAAATACTTTTGGTTCGCCAAAGAACTGTGGATCTTTAGCCAGGTTTTAAAAACACATTTCCTTACATAAGATGACAAAATTCATAACAGTACCAATGGAAGGTACTTAGTAAATTAGGACCACCTCCACCATTACTACGAAAAATACTATGTGAGATGTAGAAGATATCCCATCATGTATTGTTGTGACAACGGCCGTTTAATCTTTCCTCAATAACATGCCTGCCAAAACACCTTAAGGCAAATTATGGGGCTTGATGGCATTCCAGCCTAGTGAAGTAGTTGTTATGATGAAAAAGGCTGGGCTATAGCTTTTACTTAACTGCATGTTGATAAATTCTTAAAGGGAATTTGCCAATCCGGCAGAGGAATGGCCATGATTCACTTCGCCGTATGCACTACACAGTTATCTTCATCTCCAGATGGTTGAGTCCTCAAGGCAACAGAATCCAAGGCATGGGGTGAAATTCAGGGGAGGGAGGTATAAAAACAGCAGCTGGAGTCAGTTCTGACCCAACCCTGTCGCTGCTATGACAGCCTTCCACTAGCATGGAGATCTTACATGGAAAGTATCAATAAAGTAAAACTGAAGTGGCACATTCCATTCTAATCCTTGAGAACTTTCTCATCCGACTTTCATGGGAAAACAGGCTTGGGCTAGGCAAAGGGGGACCTGAAGCCATCCAGATACAACTGGATTCCAGTATCCCCCCCTCCAGATGCTTATACTGATTGGGGCTGATGAAAAATAAAGCCCCAAATTTCCCAAAGGTCACAGGTTCCTTTTCTCTTATCTCAACATTTGGAAAATTTCCTTCTTGAGAGCATAGCCTACAGAAGAGAAGACAGAGAGGAGACACGATAGTGGTCTTCAAGTATCTGAAGGGCTGTCACAGTGCAGAGGGATCGCCCCTATTCTCACATGCACAAGATGGGAGGATTAGAAACAACAGTATGAAACTTCAAGGAAGTCAATACAGAGGGATTTCCGCACTGCAACGCGTTCCAAACGGAACGCGTGCAGGCGGGCAGCTTAAGACACTTCCGGGCGCTTTTACCTTTCACGCACAGACACGCCGGAATGCGTTCCGGCGCGTCTGTGTGTGAAAGGTAAAAGCGCCCGGAACTGTCTTGGCCGGCAAAGGCCGGCCAGGGGCGGGGATTCGGCCGCAGCGCTGCCCGCCCATTGGGTGAGAGCACCCAAGGGGCGGGCAGCGCTGTCAAGCCACCCGCCCCGTGCTTCGTGCCAGCTCTACGGGCTGGCACGAAGATGCCCGGGCACCCGGGCACCCATCATGGGGCCCGGGGCAAGGCCCCTATGGGGCCGGACCCCTTTGAAGATCAGAGCCCCTGGCTCTGATCTCCAAGGGCTCGCCCCGCGCCCCCATCGCGGCCATCTACGGGCTGCAGGCGCCTGGATCTAGGCGCCTGCAGCCCGCAGATGAGTCCCACCCCCCCAGTCCCCAAAACCCCCACCCCCAACCACCCTCCGGCCCCCATCGCGGCCATCTACGGGCTGCAGGCGCCTGG
Organism: Aspidoscelis tigris stejnegeri; assembly: GCA_023333525.1. Classification (NCBI taxonomy): domain Eukaryota; kingdom Metazoa; phylum Chordata; class Lepidosauria; order Squamata; family Teiidae; genus Aspidoscelis; species Aspidoscelis tigris. The sequence continues at coordinate 15,868,706 of JALMGA010000003.1, forward strand.
ATCTAGGCGCCTGCAGCCCGCAGATGAGTCCCACCCCCCCCAGTCCCCAAAACCCCCACCCCCACCCCCCCTCCGGCCCGGATCGGGCCCATCTACGCTCTCTAGGTGCCCACAGCGGGGCACCCAGAGAGTGAAGATGTTTCCCCCCCCTCCCCCAGGGCCCTGGGAGGACGCGCGCGCGAGGAACGACTTACCTCGTCGCCGTCCAGCGTCGAACTGAGGGTGGCATTGTGGGAGCGCGCAAGACGCTCGGGCAATGCGTATGCCTCGTCCGGAGCTGTCCTCCACGCGTTCCGGAAAGGCCAATGCGAAAAGGCCTCAGATTAGATATTAGGAAAAACTTCCTGATAGTAAGGGTGATGGAATAGGTTGTAACTGGGCGTAGTACGCTCTCCTTCACTGGAGGTCTTCAAGCAGAGGCTGGACCTACATCTGTCTGGGATGGTTTAGGGAATTCTGCATTGAGCAGGGGGTTGGATTCGATGACCCTAGAGGTCCCTTCCAACTCTATGATTCTATGAACCCTTATCTGTTTCTAAGGGGGAAATAATCCAAAGAAGGACCAGTCCAAACCTTGCTTGGTCTAGCATAATAATCCAAACTGACCCATCTTAATTCAGTCTGTTAAATAAATCCACAGAAGTCACCAGCCTGCAATATTCATTACTCATCAGCTGAGGACAAGGAAAGGAGAGACAATGCTTCGTTTTACAACTGGGCGCAGAAAAGGAAGATCTTTCTTGCCTGGAGGTGTACAGAAGGAGCAGGAATTCTCTTCCTTGTCCATTCTACTCCTTCAACTACTGGGCCTACTAAAAGCAAAAATAAAAGGAAAACACCGACATAAAAATGGTGAACAAAAAATCAAGTGGGGGGGAGAATTAGGGGCATAAAAGTGATGTTCAGGAAGTCACCAGAGTAGAGGAATAAACATGATTTATGGTCCACAGACTGTGCATTAGTCACATGTCACTCAAATAAAGAACCATTTTCAAAAGTGCTGAATGTCCAAATTAATTGCAAATACTTATTTCTGGGGTAGCCCTAGCAAGCTCAGCTACATCATGTACTCCTAGTTTCATTTGGCTTTCTGCAACTGTTAAGTTTTATTCCTTTCTCAGCTCAACTGGCCTCCCCCTGCTTGGCCTCCTTTAAAGCGTCATTTTGTGCAACGTTCTGCAAATATATGATTATATAAATGAACGTACTTTGACAAAACACCCAACATATCTCAAAAGTCAGTGCCACTACACACTCTCACTGCCTTTATCTAATCTTCAGATGTTCTGAAGCCTCACTCCTCCATAGCAACAGCATAGAGCAGGCTGCCTCTCCTATACAGTATATAAATCCTCAGATCAGACCATCAAATAACACCCAATTGTCACTGTTAATCTCACTTTCTAAACATGCAAGCAAGGAAGACAATACAAATGATCATAAAGCACCATATTTATATCACCCTACCGGAGCATTAAATGCCTTTAATACAGTGGAACTTTACAACACAGGGACAGAGTGGGTGTCATCTTAAGAAAAATATTATTTCAAAGAAATGCATGTCTAAATTGATAGGTAGTTTTTATTTGATTACTGCAATCCAAGCTTATTAGTCACTCTTCAAAAAGCTTTCCTAACTTAAGGAAGGTTTCTGCCATATCAACAAGATCAAGTTCTTATGGTGGCAGCAAGGGAAGCATCTGGGAAGGATAGGAACATAAAGACATAAGAGGAGCCCTGCTGGATCAGGCCACAGCCCATCTAATCCAGCATCCTGTCTCACTCAGTGGCCCACAGATTGCTTCTGGGCATCTAAAACAAAAGCAAAATCTTCAGCTGCCTTCAACTCCCGGGAAATGGCCTTTAGAGACATCCTGCCTTTCTCTCCAACTTGGAGGTCATACCCAGGCATTGATTTCAGTGGCCAGTGGGTGTTTTTCCACTGTCAGAAAGTACCCATTTTTGCACCCATTAAGGACCCATTTGGGTGTGAGCCGGATGACCCCATTTCCACCACGGCACCCATCTGAGACCCAATTGTTTCGACTGCCGCTGGGGAAATCCGGATCAAATGGGTACTTTCTGGCCTTTAATCCGTATTTTCTGTAGACCCCATTAATGGGGTCTACAATGGGGTCTTCAGGCAGAAAAACCAGATTAAAGGGAGCCTGTTTCCACGCTTTTGTGGCAATGGGGTCTAGAGGCTAGGGGTAGGGGGCACCCATGGGGGGAGAGCCCCCAAACCTAAGCTTCGAAGTCATTTCGAAGTCACTTCGAAGTCTGTGCAAAATAGCTCCAGAGCGTCTTAGAAGTCTGTGCTGATCTTCAGAGTGAACTTCGAAGTGACTCCGAAGTCACTTCAAAGTTCACTCTGAAGATCAGCACAGACTTAAAGGGAGCTGTTTTGCACAGACTTTGAAGTGACTTCGTAGTGACTTTGAAATGACCTCGAAGCCACTTCGGAGATTGCACCCCCTGTCCCCCCAAACACCTGGGGTGACAAGCAGACCCCTCACGTGTAGATCCGGATTTCCAAACGGGTGCTCCGGTGTTTCCACGGCAGGGAGGCTAGCACCCATTGCTATTGGGTGTTAGACCACCCATGGAAACACATTGGGTACTTCCCTTAATCTGGATGTACTCGATCCGGATTAAGGAATGTACCCATTCCTTAGATCCAGATCTTCTTAGATCCGGATTAAAGGAGTGCGGTGGAAAAACACCCAGTGATACACCCTGTCCTCCAACAATTTATCTAACCCTTTCTTATTCACAATGGTTGATGACATCACATCATCTGGTCATAAATTCCACAGACCAATGACCCTCTGGATGAAAAAAATACTTCCCTTATCTGTCCTAACTGTCCTGCCCATCAGCTTCATAGAATGCCCTTTGGTTCCAGTCCTCTGCTAATAACCACAACTTAACATCTCCTACAGCAGAATCTCCAGCACAGTATAGGGTAATCTTCTCAGCAGTCAACAGACTTGTTTACACTTCACTGGTACAATCCATGCTACATCTGCACCTCTTCCATGTGAAAAGGGTGCAGGGTGAGCATTTGACCGGCAGTGTAGGTGCAATCAGGTGGAGGCTGTGGCCAGGAGTGTCTACTTCCATCTACGGCTGGTGCGCCAACTGAAGCCTTTTTTGGACAGAGACGACCTGGCCACAGTTACCATGCTCTGGTAACCCCTAGATTGGACTATTGTAATGCACTCTACATGGGGCTGCCCTTGAAGACGGTCCGGAAGTTGCAGTTAGTGCAATATGCAGCAGCCAGAGTGCTGACTGGTACAGCTAACTGGATACACATTACGCCAGTTTTAAAAGAATTGCACTGGCTGCCAATTCACTACCGGGCCCAATTCAAGGTGTTAACTCTGACTTATAAGGCCCTAAATGACTTGGGCCCCAAATATCTAAAGGAACGCCTTCTCCCATACCGACCTGCCCGTGCCTTAAGATCCAACAATGAGGCCCTCCTGATTGTCCCGCCACCTTCAGTAGTGGGCACCCGGGAGAGAGCTTTTTCAGCGGTGGCCTCGAGATTGTGGAATGCCCCCCCCCCTCGAGGTGTGCCAAGTCCCCTCCTTGTATTTATTTAGGAGGGCCGTAAAGACATACCTGTTTGCCTTGGCCTTTGGCTGAGGTTTTATTCTCCCTCTCCACTTACAATGACACCACTATTAATGCACTAGGGAGTACATGGTTTTAAATTTGTTGAATTTTTAAGGTGTTTTTAAATGTGCATTTTGTTTTAATCTGTATTTCATTTTAACTGGTATCTGTTTTAATTTGTATCCTGTTTTAATCTGTGTTAATCTGTTGTTACTCACCCAGAGACCTTCAGGTATGGGGCAGGATAGAAATGTAAATAAATAAATAAAATAATTATGTGCTGCATTGCATGGCTGCCCCAGTAATGGCACCCCGCAGATGCACTGATGCTGTTGTAGGGGCTTTGCGATTGCCGCCATAAAAGTGGTGATTTGCATTTAGCTAGTAACTTACTTAAGCACCAGCTAAAGCAGTGTTTCCCAAAGTGTGGTACGCGTACCCCCAGGGGTACGGGAAGAGTTTGGTGGGGGTACGCGTTGCACCGGAGTTTGGTGGGGATCACGTGGGAATATCCGCTGCACCATGCTTAGCTGTGCCCACAGAACAAGGAAATAAATAGGCGCTTATCGCAGTTTTTACACGGGAACTGGAGCCATTGTACATCGTATCGCAACTCATAATGGCGGGAGCTTCTACGCATCCTTCGCGCAGCTCGGGTTCGGCCATTTTTAAACTGCAGGAACATTAACAGTTGACGTTGAGCTGCGGAGCTCTTTAAATGCCGGAGAATTGCAGTGTTATCTAACGGTCTTGTGAGGCGTGACACGGCATGAATATACTGCACTTCGTTACAGAGACAACTTACTTCTTTAATAGTTCCGGGTGCCTGTTACCGTGCTTTAGAAAGTTCCACTGATTTTGATTATTTTTATAAAATACAATTTTTATCCCTAATGTTTTTTATGAGGGGTACTCAGCATTACGAAAATTATAGAAGGGGTACAAGTATGTCAAAAGTTTGGGAAACACTGAGCTAAAGCATTCCAGGACTTCACCTCCCAGAGACAGAATGTGAAGTGCAAATTCACCCAATGAAAGCTGGAGTTCAGCATCATCTAAAGCAGTGGTTCTCAATCTTCCTAATGCTGTGACCCCTTAATGGAGTTCCTCATGTTGTGGAGACCCCCAACCACAGGGGTGGAGCAGCTGGGAGGTGGGATGGAAGGGCGGCGGGAGACTTGTCGTGAGCCCTCTTGAAGGGGTAGTTCGACCCCCAAAGGGGTCCTGACCCCCAGGTTGAGAACCACTGTTCTAAAGGGTGCCATACCAGCACTCCCTGACCCAGACTAGCACTGGAACTCAATTATAAGTCCAGCATTCTACTTTCAAGAATATATTTTTTTAAAAATGAAAGCACACACAATCAAATTAGAGATGTGCACAAATGTTTTTTTCTGGTTCTATTAGAACAGAATACCCCAAAATCCGATTCAATTCAAATTCGAGTTGTATTTACCAAATTCAAATCTATCATTCAAATTTTTTATTCAAATCTGCACATACGAATGTCATCAACATTCGTATGGGCACGTACGCAACTTCCCCACACCCATACACATCTGTATGCATCCACACGTGTCCATGTGCATCCCATAGTTATCCCGCATGCAACCCATTTTTGTTTCGTACGGATCCATACAAATGTGTACGGAAGTGGGAAATACGTGGATCTTCAAGTATGCACCATGTATGAACCTGTGCACATACCAATGTCTGGATAATTCGAACAAATACATCTGAAGTTCAGAATTCAATTTGAATGTTTACATTCAAATTTCGGGACATTCTATTTGAGTTCGAATGTCAAAATTTGGCACATTCGATTGGATTTTGAATGCCTAAGAAAATTCGTGCACATCCCTAAATCAAATATCTGATTTTGTTTCTTATTAATACCAGAAATATAGAGGAAAAAATGGCATTCAAAGCTTTTAGATGCCTCAAATTTAGAAATGCAATGGCAGACAATGTTATATGTGTTGTATTGATTTATTTTTTTGTCCATGGAAGGAAATATGTAAAAAATCTCTGCAGTCCTCACCACTAGAGAGGGAAATCTGGAGCTAGAAGGACATGTTCAGCAGCACTGTGCACAGAGTATAATCATCCCCATTTAGCTGTGAAACTCTGTGACTAACCTTGGATCAGTCACAGAGTTGCCTGGGAAGATAAAATAGTGAGAAAGACTCTCAGATACAGTATGGCTGTCCAAGCCCCCTACGGAATAAACAGTATAAAGTGTAGCAAAATAATCAATTTATTTTCTTTTGAATAAACCGGCTAGGAACATGATGTGTGCTTTCTTTTCCGTGCAGTCAAGGTGAGCTGATAAGGAAAACGTAACTTCAGCAAAATCAGTTCATGACGGGGCCTTTTAAAGAGAGACGCAGCCATTGATGTATTATTCATTTCACTTTAAGGAAAGATGTAACCTTGTTTAAAGGTGAACAAGAAAGAATCCAGCCATGTGTCAACCAAGTCTTTAAAGCAAATTTAACCCAGCCAGCCTGTACCCAATACTCTGCATTCTTTTGTGTGTAGGAGCAGGTATCAAAAGGAGCAAAGAGCAGACGACTACGACTATCACCCCATTTAAAGCAACAGCGTAAATAAAAAGCGAAACACAAGATGGAAAAGTAAGTTGGCAAGCTCAAGATTATCCATGGCAACAGTGCTGCAAGTTCGAATTCTATTCCCTAGCACAGTAATCCAGTATATTGGATGCACAAAGGAAATTAAAGCTCCTAAAAACACAAGCCAGGACTAGCATTTTGAAAGTTACCACTTTCGAAACCAGTGTTTGGTTTTCCCCACACTGCTAGATGTTTTAGGAAACTCATTACAAAAATGCCTATTTGAAAGGTCCAGTTCTCACTCTATGCAGTATGGGAGGCAGTTTGACCCTGTGGCTCAAAGGCTGTCTTGCTTCCTACCTAGACTGTGCAACCGCCAGAATTTTCTTTGCATGCTTTTGTGTCTTGCGATCCAGGCAATTCAGCCTCTATCGAATTCCCAGATGTCAGGGTCACCACCACTGCACATCCAGAAGGTACGTGACAAACCTAAAAAGCACTTTTGCTAGAAAACCTGTGACCAGAGCTGGGTTTTCCAGCTGTAGAATTTTTCCTTTGTTGACTACCACATATGAAGCAACCCCACCATACCAAAAGTACCGCTGGTTAAAGGATACTTTTAAAAACATTCTCAAAGCACAGAAGAAACAACTTTGAAGAGTGTGCTTGCTCTACATCAGTGGTTCTCAACCTGGGGGTCGGGACCCCTCTGGGGGTCAAACTACCCTTTCAGAGGGGTCATGACAAGTCTCCCACTGCTCTTCCCTCCCACTTCCCAGCAGCTCTACCCCCGTGGTTGGGGGTCTCCACAACATGAGGAATTCCATTAAGGGGTCGCGGCATTAGGAAGGTTGAGAACTGCTGCTCTACATCCTTCACGGCTTTAGGATGGGGCCCTCTCCAATCTCATAAATCTGTGACACAGACAAGCCCTCTTTTTCCACGCACAGTCAAAGATCCAGATCTTCAAGATCCAGATCTTTGAGATGGGGTCCTCCTGGAGATCAGGATCTTGGAAGATGCCTGAAGACCCCATTGTGGACACCTTTAATAAGGTCCACACGAAATCCAGATTTAAGGGCCTGAAGGACCCATTAAATCCAGATTTCCCCTGCCCTCATAGGGACAAGGCCTTGGAGATGGTGCCTTGAGTGGGGTCCAGGTGGGGACAGGGCCTTCCCAATAGGTACTAATCGGGTTCCAAATGGGGACTTAGAAGGGTTCTAAGCCCTAGCGCGGTGATGGCCAACCTATGACACGCGTGTCACAGGTGACACGCCAAGCCCTTTTGGGTGACACACCTGGTCACCCTGGCACCTGGGCGTGTAGTGCTTGCTTGTTCTTGAAGTGTATGAAATACCAACTTTCAATTGAAGATTTAGCAACAAAAGTCACTAATGTAAAGAATTATTTGTTTTTGCTTTTAATAAAATACATATATCAAAAATATAACTTTTTTACTAGAGCTACAAATATCACAAAATTGTGGATATTTCTAGATGTGACACAGCACCTGAATTAAGCTAGGTTTTCTTGCGAATTTTGACACACCGAGCTCAAAAGGTTCGCCATCACTGCCCTAGCGGTAAAAGGCCCACGGTCTCCAGAAAAGGAGACCTACTGTCCACCATAATCTTGGCATTCTGAATTATGTGGTGAAAAACCTTCAACCCATAGCTTTTTTAAAAAAACTTTCCATCCAAGTCCGTAGCACTAAAGCAAACAGAAAAGTGTGGTTTCTGCCTTTCAGTGTGTTACTCGCTGACCTGACGGTGACCTTAACTCTGTGAGCAGAAGCCACATGGCACCTCAGTATGTCTGAATGTCAGCAACACAGCCTGTGCTAGTTGCCTAGATTTCCACCTTGCTTTCCCTTTGTTTTAAAGGCATATAGAGTTTGATTCAGGCTGGCAGGCTGGGCTGCCCCCTCACTCAAAGTGGGAGGGGGCTCTGGCCTGAAAGCATGCCACAGCATTTCTAGCACGTGGAAAGCAGCAGCACCAGAAGCTGCCCAGCCTCTTGAGAAGGTAGTTGGAAGACAGACACCATTTCCGTACAAGGAAAGAAACTAGAAAACCTGCCCAGTTCAGCTTTTTCCTGTGCCCTTGGTACAGGAAACATACCCTTAACTTGCGTTCTGGAGATAGCAGGTGACGCACAAAGATGTCAGACAGTTCCCCTAGAGAATTATAACATGCTTCATCAAATCAAAGCAATGGTTAGATGTTCGCCACTAAACTTACAAGGCTATCAAGCGACATATTTTCAATTCACTTCCACTCTGTCAAATTGGAAACCTGCCGAACCAAATTCTCGCTCCTAGAAGATGATGAACAGGAGTGAGATCCCTGGCCCACTAGCCAGTTTGGCCTAGTGGTTAGGGAGTCGGACTCTTATCTGGGAATGCCAGGTTTGATTCCACCCTCCCCCATTAAGCCAGCTGGGTGACCTTGGGGTAGTCACAGCTCTCTTTCTGAGCTCTCACAGCCCCACCCACCTCACAGGGTGTCTGCTGTGGGGGGAAGAATAGAAAGCTTTTGTCAGCCACTTTGAGAAAAGCGGGGTAGAAAAGCCAACTCTTCTTCTTCTTCTTCTTCTGGCAGGGGCACACTTGAGTTACATAGGTGGGATTTCTCATGCTGTGGTTGGAAAGGACCACAGTATTCACACTAATACTTGAGGACAAGTTTGACATCCACAGCAGAAGTAAGCCATCTCTGGTCTGGGCACGCAAATGGCTTAGGAATCAGCTTATAAACCCAGCTCTGGCTGCAATCCTGGGCGCATTTCCTTGGGGACTCAGTGGAAATTCTTCTGAAGAAGCCTAGAAGATCAGAAGGTCAAGCAACACACACAATGGAATAAACGTGCTCTTGATATGCCGAGATCTTCATACTCCATGTGCACTATTGGTCAACCCCTCAAAATTCCCCCCCCCCCAGTCATTTAAAAGAAGAAGAAGAAGAAGAAGAAAGCCCCACCATACACAAGCAGGAGGTGTCTGTAGTAACCTTGGAGAAAAGCTTCTATCACCTCTCCATACATCAGGGGCTTCATTCAAACTTTCTGGCCGTTCCAGGGACATTTCCACTTAAATGATTTTTTTTAAAAAATAAAGATACAGGAGTGTTTGCCATCCAGGAAAGGAGAAGGGCGCACAATGCAAGAAATCTGGACCGGGGAGGAGATCTCTCCGGGGGATCCCGGGGGCAACACGCCCTCTGCCCTCGGTCCGCATCCAGGGAGGAGGCGGCGGCAGCCGTGCGCTAATCCTGCCCGCATCCCCGGAGGAGGGAAGGACGCGGGGCTAATCCCCTGCCTGCCGCGTTGCAAGCGGGCGGGCGCGCTACAAGCGAACGCAAGGAGGGAGGAGGAAGCGAGGTAGAGCCGATCCAGGCACTCGGCGGGCTGCATTTGCAAACCATGCCCCGAAAACGCTCTCCGGCGCTCATCCGCCCAGTCCCCGGGCTTGAGACGAGCGATCCAGGCACCTCCCTCGGATAAGCTTCCCTGCACCTCCGCGCAGCCCATCTGGCTGCGTGCGGAAGAGCAAACGGGGATTAAATCGGGATGGGACCCGAGCCATGCAGCCAGATATCCAGCCAGCACTCACCGAGCGATCGGGGCGTCCGGGGTCCCTGCTGCCTCTGCCGGGAAAGCACCGATCTCCCCTGGTTACGTGTCTCTCCCTCCCTCCTTCTCCTCCCTTCTCTACTCCGCTTCTCCTTTAAGTGGTGCAAACCAGGATGTCCGTCCGTGCAATCGCTCTCCCGCACAGCCTCGCCTCGGCTCGCCTCTGCTCTGCACCGCCGCCTCTGGCCGCTGCGCGGAATTGCACCCGCCTCCCTCTGGCCGAGACACAATAGTTTCCAGCCTCGGGAGGACTCACGTGAAACCCGCCGCGTCAGAACTCTGCTGCCGCTGCCCGGGTTGACTCACACGCCTCCCGTCGCGAGAGCCCCGCTGACGTCACAGCGCGCCCCTTCTGCTCAGATTAGGTCAGAGGTGCATTCCAAGAGCACCAGGCAAGCGAGCAAGCAAGCAAGCGAGCAATCTCTGGTTCAAGAAACCACCCTAAATAATCCCGCTTTAAAATGCCTTTTTTAAAAAAGGAAAACTGTGACAAATCCTAGCACGTGGGCAGTGTTGGCATCTAAGGTTTAATCCGGCTTCAGTCCACTTTCAGAAGAAGAAGAGGAAGAGTTGGCTTTACCCCGCTTTTCTCACCCATTGAAGGGGACTCAAGGCAGCTGGCAAAGCTTTCTATTCTTCTCCCCACAACAGAGCACCCTGTGAGGTGGTGGGTGGGGCAGTGAGAGCTCAGAAGAGAGCTGTGACTAGCCCAAGGTCACCCAGCTGGCTTCGTGGAGGAAGAAGGAGGGTTGGCTTTTCTATCCCATTTTTCTCACCCATTGATGGGGACGCAAAGCATCTGGCAAACCTTCTATTCTTCTCCCCACACAGAACACCCTGTGAGGTGGGTGGGGCTGTGAGAGCTCAGAAGAGAGCTGTGACTAACCCAAGGTCACCCGGCTGGCTTCATGGGGGAGGGCGGAATTGAACCTGGTATTCCCAGCTAGGAGTCCAGCTCCCTAGCCACTAGACCAAACTAGCCTAGGGAGTGAGGGAACACATCAGCATAAGTGGCCAGTGATTATCTTTCCACATTATCTATCCCAAAGGTGACATTTCTGAGTTATTTAATACTGGTTTTGTTTTGTTTTTAAAAACCAGCTTGTCCCTTTGCTGACATATTCTCTCACTCTGAAAGCGGACCGAAGTTGAATTAAATTTTGAGTTGTGACCACGGCCGTGATCATCACAATCCAATGCATGTTCCTTTGGGGGGCAAAGCACCTGTGGAAACCACAGAAACTTTAGGCTGTGATCAGACATGGCGAACGACAACAACAAACCCACCTTTGAGGTGGCTTCGAAGTGGGATTGTTCACACTACTCTGCCCCCCCCCTTCACATGTACATTCTGCAGTAGACAAGGTTGTGTAGAGGAGGGTTGGGAGGGGCCTCTGAAGTGCCCTTTTTACTATGTCTGACCACAGCCTCTGTAAAGGGACAACATCTGTCCTCTTGTGTCAGGCCATTACTTCACTACTTATGTCTTCCAAAGCCAATCATATATCTCCAAAATACATTTTAGTGCTCGTGTTTTGTCATGTGACCTGCCCTGGGACCTTCAGATTAAAGGTGGGGCACACATTTTAAAATAAATCAATTTTGGCTCACCGTTTCCTCATCACCTACATTTCAGAACTACTTTTCAGTGTCTGAAATTCACATGCCCAATATTTTTTAATTATATTAAAAGCAGCTGTTGAAACTTTGAAGCTGGAAGAGTCAAACTACATATCTACCAAGACGAGAATTTGTACTCTGATGTTCTGCCACACTTATTACAAGTATCATTACCATCATCACAATACCCTGTAGTAGATATTTATGACTGGGTTGCCCTTTTCTGCAACTTTTCCAGTTCCACAATATCCTTTTTGAGGTGTGGTGACCAGAATTGTACATAATGTTCCAAATGTGGCCTCACCATAGATTTATAAAGAGGCAAAATGACACTTGCTGACTTGTTTTCAATTCTCTTCCTAATTATTCCCAGCATTGAATTAGCATTTTTGGCATGGCTGCGCACTGGGCTGAATTATTCAGACATTCATATGTGTCTGGGTACGTAAATGATGTGTACTTGCAAGTACGGATCTTTCCCGTATCCGTACGCATATGTGCCAGTATGCATCATTACACATCCATGAATTGCATCCTGTTTTTGTCCCATACGGATCCGTACAGATGTGTATATACAAGTACACATCATGTATGTACCCATACACATAGGAATGTCCAAATAACTTGAATGAATAGTTTCAAAAATCCAAAATTTGTTTGGATGTTTAAATTCAAATTTATAGACATTCAATTCAAATTTGTTGACATTCGTATGTGCAAATTCAAATTGAAAATTCAAACGAATAGATTTGACTCTCTTTGAATCGAACCGAATGTGAATGCATTCAAATTTTAAAGATTTGAAGCAATTCGAATTTTTGGATATTTGATTAGAATCCAATCAAATCCCAAAAATTGCATTCGTGCACACCCCTGGTGAAAACTAAATAGCACAAAAGTATTCAAAATCCTTTTAAACAAGCATCTGAAGTTTGTGTCTTACTTTAGCTTAAGTATCCAGGTTGCTACCTCCTAAGCCGTCTATGTAAAAGCAATAGCAGATTAGCTTAAAGTTTTGGATATTTTTGCATAGCACCCTGGCATGCTATGGCACCCTGCAGTTGCACTGAAAAATACATTACACTCTCTTTAGCATGATAGGCAGTAACTTCCAAGCCATTCCCCCTCAACCGTGCTGTCTGAGACTGATAAGGAGTCCAAAACGTCTGTTGGCAAAACCTGATATTCAGAATCTGAAATAGAGGTATGAGATTGTTACAGTACTCCAAGACTGATTTAAAATCAGCAGAAGTACCATTAAGGCTAAATCGGCATTCATTAAAAAAAAAAAACAGCTCAAAAGCAGCTAAGAGGTGTGGGTGTTAGTGTTCCCAATCTACCTTTAATGCCTTTTAATATATGTTCTTATCGTTTTAATATAGGGCAGTGATGGCCAACTTATGACACGCATGTCACGGGTGACACGCCAAGCCCTTTTGGGTGACACACATGGTCACCCTGGCACCTGGGCATGTAGTGCTTGTTTGTTCTTGAAGTGTACAAAATACCAACTTTCAATTGAAGATCTGGCAAAGGAAATTCAGCAACAAAAGTCACTAATGTAAAGAATTATTTGTTTTGGCTTTTAATAAAATACATATATCAAAAATATAACTTTTTTACTAGAGCTACAAATATCACAAAATTATGGATATTTCTAGATGTGACACAGCACCCGAGTTAAGCTAGGTTTTCTTGCGAATTTTGACACACCGAGCTCAATAGGTTCACCATCACTGATATAGGGTGTTTTTCCATTGTGACTAGAAGTACCCCTTAAGTACCCATTAATGGGTACTTAATGGGTACTTTTAGTGACAGTGGAAAAACACCCATAGTTGATTTTAAATGTTGTTACCTGCCCTGAGACCTTTGGTTTAAACAATGATGTTCTGTGCATTGAACATTGATGCAAAAGGCATGAAATCGCCCCTCTGGAGGTGATCAGGAATCTGGACATTTTGTCATTTAGGTGGTCAGGGTTCCTTTTCAGTTTAAGCTCTGGTGAATAAACCCTTGAAAACAAATAATCAGCCTCTGGATTGTTTGTGAACATGTCAAACCACTGGTCGATACATAGCATTGTGCAAGCCAACATAGAACAGGAAAATCCACTTCTTTCTTCATGTTTGAATTACACCCACTTTTGCTGTTCATAAACATGCTTTGGAATGAAGCTTTAGGGTATATCTAAGGTAAACAGTCCATCAACTCTGCCCATGAATTGGCAACAAATACTAGGAAAAGCCAGAAAACTTATTGGGGGAGCATTAATGCCAAGATTAAACTTTCAAAAGCAATTCATGATTGGACTCGACATTGTTTACCAGAATACTAAAAAGCGTTTGAGCCAGAATTGCATGATATTTTGTTGAGAAGATCTAGGGGTGCTCAAAGGTATCACATCTCATTTGTATTAGGGATATGCAGAACGTGAAGCTGGCTTTCCCAACCACGTGTGCCTTCCTTAACCACATAGGAACAAGACGAAGCCCTCACCTGAGCCCACTAGGTCCTTTCTCCTTAGCATCTTCGGCCTTCTCCAAATCAGAAGTCAGGTGCTCCCGGTGTCATCATACCCCATGTCACTGCCTGATGGGACGGTGTTTTTCCAGGTCTACTGGGGATTCTGCAGCCCAACTCATGCCAACCACAAAAGAGCAAATAATGGTTTTTCCCCACACTTACCTCCCTTAATCTGGATCTAAGATGATCCAGATCTAATAAATGGGTTCTTCAACTAATCTGGATTTAGAAGATCCTGATCTAAGGAAGTACCTGATGCTTCTCCATGGGCAGTGTAGCACCCAGTATCAATGGGTACTAGGCAAGGTCGCAGTGGGAGCACCGGAGCACCCATGTGGAGCACCCGTCTGTACTGAAGTGGGAGACATCCATCATGCCACATTTTTTTTTTGGGGGGGGGCAACATGTCTAATCCGGATTTGATGCCTGAAGACCAGACTGTAGACTCCTTTAATGGGGTCCACAGGAAATCCAGATTATAGGTTCTGAAGGACCTGGATTCCCCTAGTACAGGTGTGAGTAAATCGGGTTCTAATGGATTCTGCAGTGGAAATGGGGTCTTCCAGCTCTAAGCCTAATGGGTCCTTAAAGGGTCCCTTATGGGTAGTTAGTGCTAGTGGAAAAAAACCCTATGTTAAAACAAAGAGGCCCAAAAATGTAGCTTGACAATATCTGGTCCTGTTCCCTCAGGCCTGGAAAAAACTGAGGAGTGGAAGAAGCAGTAAGGGTGATGCTTACTTGCAGGTACAAGTTAAAATCTTTTAATACCTAGTAGTTTTATTGGATGTTGGATGTTGTTTTAGAATATATAGACTGTTTATGTAACTGAGAACAATCCAGTTCTGCTGCTAATTTACTGAACAAGATGTGAAAAGACCCAGCTACACCTATGTTTCAATCTACTTTTGAACCTCTTTCAGATCACATCTGGACAGGGAAGAATTTCCATTATGGTGCCGGTACAGTGGGGTTACCAGTTTCAATTGATTTCAGGGGGGGGGGGGGGAAAGGGACCGAGTAACGCATATTGCCCATGTAAGATGGTAGATTGTGGAAACAATCTTTGGAGTACTTTCCAATCTGTACTCTAAACCAGGAGAGAAATAATCTGCTCTATTTTTATTGCTGTGCTAAAATGCTACTTGAGCCATTCTTTATTAGGTGCTGATTGAGGAGTGTTTTCCTGGCCAAGAAACTAGCTAATTTTGGGCAAGGTTCTGCTGCCACCTAGAGCATATAGGGAAATAGTACAGCCTTAACCCTTTGCACCTGAATGTTTCACCTGAATGACTAAGGCTGTGATTAGACATAACAAAAGGGACCCCTCAGAGATACCTCAAAGGCACCTCAGACCTTGGGCTAGTCACAGCCCCACCTACCCCAAAGGGTGTTCTGTTTTGGGGAGAATAGAAAGCTTTGTCAGCCGCTTTGAGTCCCCTTAAATGGGTGAGAAAAGCGGGGTAGAAAAGCCGGCTCTTCTTCCTCCACAAAGCCAGCTGGGTGACCTTGGGCGAGTCACAGCACTCTTCTGAGCTCTCACAGCCTCACCCACCTCACAGGGTGTTCTTTTGTAAGGAGAAGAATAGAAAGCTTTGTCAGCCGCTGTGAGTCCCCTTAAATGGGTGAGAAAAGCGGGGTAGAAGAGCCAGCTCTTCTTCTTCTCAGAATGTGTGTGTATATGGCTTCATAGTCCCAAGCCTTCTCTAATCCAGACTAGTATGTGCATGATCTCACCATGAAGCCTTGTCTAATCTGCCTCAGAAGTGTTTTTTTGCTGTATCTGACCGGAGTGTAATGAAGATCAGCGACACAACAAATATGTGGAATACCTGGTTCTAAGCGCAGGCAAACAGAAACTTAACATGCCACTTATGTTCCTAAAGTACCACAAGGTGTATATGAAGGAGAGCTAGAATTGCTAAATTATGCTAGTTTAAGTATTTCCCTCAAATCGGAATGGGTATCATCCCTGATTATAACATCTCCAAAGCATAAACATGCCTGGTTATGTTTTATTGCTTTCTTTTTTTAAAAAAAGGGAAGATGATTAATAGATAAACATTAATCACACACAAGGATCTGCAGTTGCATCCCACCATTTCTTCAGGGTGTTTAAGGCTCCCTCAATTAATCCTTACAGCAATTTCACTTTACACAAAGACAACTAGCTCAAGGGCATCAAGGGAGGTGAGTGAAGATTCGAAGCGAACATCCCTGGTTCAGTCCAAAAGATCAGCCACTGCAGTCCAATGGCTGGTACTTCTGTGCTCTTTCTTTCGTTTTGCAGACACTGGCTGTGCAGACAAAGTTCAATTACATGGAAAATAGCTGTTTCAGTTAAAATAAAATAAAAACCCAATTATTTTCCCACTTACTGCCTTTCCTCACTTGCCTTTGTAGCACTTAGCAAAGGGGTCCAGAGACCTCCTCCCCACATACTGGTGAGATATAAGGGAGGCCACAATCCCTGCTAATATGCTCTGTCTCCATTGGACAGAGAATAGACTGGATTATGGCCACCTAGACCGGGATACAGATAAACCTTTTAAAAAGGCCTAACGGCAGACCAGTAACCACTAAACTGGATCACGGAGCTATGTGAGTACCATTTTGGTGGTGAACTTCAATGTGACACAAACATGGGTCCCTGGGGAGGTCCAAGGCTAAGGACTTTTGTTCCTGGCTATTGGAGCTGGCATGGAGGCTGTTGTGGAACAGCCATCCAAATGCAGATAGCCCTGTTCCAGGACATTTGGACCACTTCAGCTGATAGCATCCCACTGATGCGGTCCACATCAAGAAGTGTTGAAAGAGCCTCAAAGGGTTGCTAAAATATGTCTTCCCTTGTTTAATGCAATCCTGAAAATTTGCAATAATGCCATTTTGCCTCATATGGGATTCTGGACTTACAGACTGCTCTCTCTTCGGTAGCACCACTGACTTAATATTGATAGACTAGAGAACCATGGAGGCCCAGTCTACCAAACTGACCAATTTTCTATAGGCAGCAAGAAATCCATAACACAGTTTTGGACTACACAGCAATATCTGAGACAGCTGCTTGCCATAATGGTCAACAAAATATTAGACACTACAAATAACTTTCATGACCTGAAAATGGGAATGGTCTGGTTTTACCTCTTACGGTACATTCGTAAGGTTAGAGACACAGTCAGGAGAGGGACAGGGCCACAGGAAGAAAAATATATATATATTTGGAAAGATTGTGCAGGAGAAAACAAAAGCCATTCTAGACTTTGATAAGAGCTGTGTGAAAGCAGAAAGCAAGTCATGATTCAGCTTTGCCCTGTAAACAGCAGCAATGGAGGCTTCTCATGAAATGGAAAGATGTCCCCATTTTTATCTCCTTAAACTGGTTTAAGTTGGGACTGAGCTTTCATGCTAAATGGGGGAAACGCAAAATGAAAACTGAGTAGTTCCATTCCTTTAATGCAGTGGTTCTCAAACTGTGGGTTGCAACCCCTTTGGCACCGGCATAACAGCATGGTGGAAACTCTCCACACTGGGGGGGGGGGGGGGCGGACTGCATCCATTTACATGCAGTTGGGAGTGACCCACCCTTGCTGGCCTTAATTGCAAAGCACCTCGACTGCTACTGTAATTTTCTACCGAACACACCTGGTCAGTCAAGGGTAGCAATCTTGTGCAAAACGTACAATCTGCAACAAAATATTTGCCACCTTAAACTCTAAAAAGGGGACTATCAATGCATAAATAAATAAATAAGATAGGCTTTTTCCAGGCAGAAGGTCCCAGCTTCAAACCCTTGCATCTCTCCACAAGGAGGAAACTGCAAGCCGCTTTTGACTGCACCATTGTGCGGAAGGGAAGCCTTAATATACTTACTGGACTGGTACACTAGTGCAGAATCACCCTTATTTTTTCTCAATCACAAAGTAAGGAAACCCATTTTAAATTTCCTTACCTCCCACCCATTGCAACGTCATTTATTAAAAAACTGTATCCCACCCTTCAGCCAAGGGTCCACAGTGAAACAAATAAATAAAACCTTAACAATCAAAATGCAGCCATTCAAAACAATTACCAGTACAAGCAATTCAAGAGGTTCCACCCTCAAACTGCAGAACAACATAAATTACAGGTCCACTTAATAAGTTAGGTCCACTTTTAGTGTCCAGAATTCTCCAGGTTACTGCTGCTTGGAGCTTCAGTTCCCTGAAGGAGTAAGCAGTTCTTATTTCAACAGTTCTAAGATACGAACATGAGAGAATTAAAGGAAGTTCCCAGATGACTATAAGGGCAAACAGCGAGAAGCTTTTGATGACCAGCCTCGGTTCTTCCAGCGTCTGGTGAAATGTTGTTGGTCCTTTGTGTAGTCCCAGCATGAACCGTGGTGAATGTGGTGAAACAATACAGACCTTCTGCTGACATCTACGTCATGTTGATAGACTCTTCAGCACTCCCTCCCTCCTTGTCTAGGCCTACTCTCCGGATGGACTCCCTGTATTTCTCCTTCCCCAGATCAATAATGGCAGAGATCTCATCCGCGATGTCTTGCCGGTCACTTTCCTTCATGGCCCTAATCAGCCTGTCTATACAATCAGGGCTTTTTTCATTTTCCTGAGCCCAGGAGAAGAGCATATGCAGAATCTGAGCATTGAGGTCTTCCCTGCAAAAGGAGAAGAAGAAATGAATAAGAGGAATGCAATGTCTCCTTTATGTTAGTTCAAACTTAATTGTTTGACTTTCTATTTATTTGTTACTTGCTACTTTATTTATATCCTGTCTTTTCCCCAAAGGGACGCAAAGCAGCATACAAAAATTAATAATCCAGTATAATCTGTAACATTCAAACTACCACACTGTTATATAAAATATGAATATAGAATCCAAATAATAGAATACAGAATGTTTATCCCATGTTGCTCCTATTTAGTAAACAGTAAGGCTATGTCCAGACAGGAGGAATACTTTGCAGACACTGTGGAGCAGCTGTCAAAGTGCCAGACAGGTTTTACAATGCTCCGCAGTCCCTGCGAAGTAAAAAATTCTACTTGCATTAGTATCAGTTATGTAGTTTCCCTTCCCTCTACGTTTTCCTGGGTGTTTGGGTGAGATCTCTCAAGATCTTGCAAGAGTTTGCCCTCACCCAGGACGCAGCAGGGGGTTCTCGCTGCTGCTTCGAAGTATTGGGAAAACATGGGGACATTCCATTCTCTCTGCGGAGCTCTTTTACTTTGCAGTTAAGTGAGCTTCAGATTTTTAGGTCTGGAGACACCTTATGATACATTTCATCACCTCTGTTAGAATAAGAAGAATGATACTGTAGCTTGTCCATCACATTAGAGCCCTTAAGTACCTCCATATTAATTTCTAGTCTCTTTTTTCACCTGTTATTGTATTGTATCCGTCGTATCTGCTGGTAGGGCAAACCCAGATGTAAACCAATAGCTTGCCAGTCATCTCCAATGCGTCCAGCAATACCAAGCAAATTGGACTGTGTCAAGTAGCCAGTTTCTGCATTCCCCAAATTCAAAGGAGGAAGAGAGGATCCATTGGAAGTTGCATGCGACCCAGTTTGAGATTTTAGTTTCTGTCGGAAAGGAACAAATAGTATTTAGAATTTAGGGTATGATGGGTTATGAAATTCCAGTATTTCATGGCCCTATAGTTACATTAAAAGTCAACTCTTAAACAAGGACATATAGGATTGTAGCATTTCTTGAAAATCAATAACCAATATTCTAGTAAGTGAGTGAAGGACTTCTTAGAATCACAATGAATCACCTACGCCATGCTGCTATGTATCAGCAGTGAAACCATGGACCCACGTTATTAATAAATCACACCTGTAATCTAACAAGGGAGCCTCCTAATGTCTTAAAAACTGTGGCATCCACCCACATTTTTAAAAGGGTGGGAGCGCCATATTGATTCATCAAGAAATGTGTTGTGGGCCTAATGAAAAGCATGGAGTCCTGCCCTTTTGCTAGGTTAATCTGGCAGCCTCTTTTGTGCCACAGCAGGGAAATGATGGCATTTGAAGTCAGTATTTTCCCATCACACTTTGTTAAAACTAAACATGCTCTTTTGACTTAGACAGTCCACAAGCCTGACTGAATCCAGACACAATGAACAGAACTCTTTGGGCCTCAACTCACTGTTTCTGAAATTAAAAGATAGGGCCTGCCCAGTTCCTCATGTTGAGCTGCACACAGGGCCTATTCGCACTTGGCCTTTTTCTGGAGTATATCTCAGGATAGGGGTCTGTGGTCCTCATGCTAATGCAGACTCTAGCAGACCTCACTTTGGGCCTGCTGAAGCCAGCACTAGCATATGGGCAGCAAGTCCCTATTCCAGGATATATTCCAGAATAAAGCCAAGTGCGAATAGGCTCACAGCCAGTGTCAGGAGAAGAAAGCTTGATAGGTCTCTCTCTTTCCCTCATCTCCTCAGGAAAAAAGGGCAACTTACAGGTAATTTGATTGGCAAAGTAGCTAGCCACCGGGAACCAGCGTCTTTCCTTCTCTTGGAAACTTCTTCAGGAATGTCTGCTGGGACGGCACCTCGGTAAAAAGAAACCTGAAAAAAAGGAGGACAACCCAAGAGACATGGATGTGGGGGAATATATGGCCATTTCTTCACTGGGTCTTATATCCCAGAACAAGAGTTTGTCATCCATGTAATGGTGCAGATTATATTAGCAGATATTTGGCCCGATGAGATAAAGCTTTCAAGCACAAATGCAGCAGGCTGAACAACTGGAGAGTTCCGAGACAAGGAGGCGACAGTTCATTCGGAAGGAGGTTTATTGCTTGGTTGCAGCATAAGATACAAAATAAAGTACATAATACTAATGCATAATGGTTAAATGCACGGATATATGAATAAGCGCATGACAATTGAATGTCAGTAGAAAGATGAGAGAAAGACAAATGAATACGTGTGTGTGAGTGGAAGGATACAATTCTCAACACACAAAGTCATATGGTTTCTTGTGTCTAATCATGTTGCAGGATTTGTTCCTGGAGTCAAGCTGTCCTTTTTCTAAGGAGCTAGGAGTTCCCATAACAAAATTGGACTCAAGTAGCCATAATAATAGAGTATAATAACAGGATCGGTTGGTAGTGTATTTCAATAAGCTTAGTCTTGACGGCTTGCATGGGATATCCGTTCCTGCACGACATGGTACAACGTGAATGTCTGGCCTCGCTTCTCAGGTGTCATTTCCATCAGTTGAAGAAATCTTTGATGTTTTATAGCAGACAGTGCTTTTGTGAACATGTCAGCAACATTGCATTCAGATTCAACACAAGATAACCTGGATAAACTGTGGACCCCGCCATAGTCTGTGGCAGCATGCAGATGGCAGGCTGCTATTCTGGGATATAATACAGCAGTGGTTCTCAACCTGGGGGTCGGGACCCCTTTGGGGGTTGAATTACCCTTTCAGAGGGGTCGCGACAAGTCTCCCACCGCCCTTCCCTCCCACCTCCCAGCTACTCTGCCCCCATGGTAGGGGGTCTCCACAACATGAGGAACTCCATTAGGGGGTCACGGCATTAGGAAGGTTGAGAACCGCTGTAATACAGGATAAGGCCTTGTGCAGAAAGGGCCTATGTTTATAATAACTCCATCGGGCTCCTTTATTTTGCAACTCTGTTTTCCCACTTTCTGATATGTATTTAACGTTTGGCTGTAGGTGGGGTTTTTATTGTAAGCCGCCCAGAGATCTTGGGATGTGGGGTGAGATTTAAATATTTAAATATTTAAATATTTAAATATTTAAATATTTAAATATTTAAATAAATAAATAAATAAATAAATAAATAAATAAATAAATAAATAAATAAATAAATAAATAAATAAATAAAATATGGAGAATTTATAAAGGCATATTTCCATGCTTTACTCCAGCCCTGCTAGCACATCCACATTCATTATCCATTAAATCCTTCTACAGCCTGCATCAATGCTATGCTCTTTTCTATGCAGAAAAAAAATGCAGTTAAATTTTACATGAATTAATTTGTCTCTTAATAACGTTTCTACAAAAAAAGAGAGAGAGAGAAAGAGAAAATGGGTGGGGGGAATGAAAGGGAAGTACAACAATATTTAAATACATAAAAATAAAACATTATATATTTTTTAAAATGTACAACCGTTTTGAAACAAAATTCAGTTAGAAAAAGTTTAACAACAAAATGAATCGCTGGCCACCTTGTTTAAGGGAGCTTTCTTGACAGACTTCGTTCATTAAATGTACACTGTTGCTTGGATCCCAAAACTGAATTCTTATATCAATGCAATAGCTGAGTAAGTGAAGGCATTTGGCTCATCAGTATGCTATACACTAATTGCAGCCAGGATGCATGAAGCAAGTGAACAGATCCTCACTGAATGGATTTACTTGCATGTAAGGGTCAGGGTTAGGGTGCTGAAAAGAGCCAGGGCTACTAGGGAAAACACCTAACTATTCTTGGCCTCTGACTTCGGTTCGTGTTTGATGAACTGCGGTCTGACACACTGCTTATATCTTGCCTTTCCTCCTCAAAGCAGTTAAGGAACACTCAAACTGTGATCAGACACAGAAAAAAGGCACATATGAGGCGACTCTGATATGGTTTTGAGGTGGGACTGTTCACTCTGTCCCTCTCCCGTCCCCTCAACATTCTGTGCTAGAAAAGGGGGAAACAGAGTATGGCTGAGAACACCAGTGCCCCATGGTGTCTCTCTGAGGTGTCTATGAGGCGCCCTTTTTATTATGTCCGAACAGAGCCTCAGTGCACAGAAGACAGAATTTAACAAGATGCAGTGAAAGTGGCACTTGCTTTCATCCTCTGAACAGCTATTAAAGCCACAGGAGTTCTATTCTTTGTTTTTATCCCTCAGCTGTTTACTCAGCTTTCAAGCCCTAATTTGATTGGGTCCAGAAACCTGAAAGAGCAGATGCTTTCTTACAAAAGTATAGGCTATAACAAGACTCTAAGAAGCAGGAGAGAAAGGGAGTTGAACAAACAAAACAGAGCCTTTTTGCACTTGCCCAATCAGGATGGTGTTGCGTGCTCTGGGACACTCTATACACACACCAATGTGCTGCTTCCACTACAGAATGGGTGAACCACCATGATCCTCTGTAAAAACTGTTCCACAGCTTAAGCAGGAGCATTTAATTCGGTTCTAGTAAGCTCCCAGTTGCAGCATTTGCACCACCTCCTGGTGTAAACATTGCACAGTCATTTGCCTTAGTGTGATTGCCATAACAATGCCTCGGTGCACAGTGGAAGTTGTCGTGGCCATCTTGGAGTATCCACACTGCAAGCGCCGCCACGGCAAGTTGGGGTGGTGCCAGTGCTCACAGTGTGAACACCGTCCACCATTCCTGAACTTAACTTCAGTGAGATGGTCCATGTTTATGCATAAGCTATGATGTATTTATTTTTCTCCAGTGTGTTAAAAAACAGGACAAAAGAGAAAACTTATTACCTGCCCTTTTACAGCTGTGCTTTTTCTGTCTGCTTCAGAAGTGATGTAGACTTCTTTCACATTTTTCAAGTGAGAGAAAAAGTTGAATGAAATCCTTCCATCAATGCAGTCCGGTCGATCTATATTGAAGGCAAAATATATATGGATTTATATCTTCAGGTTTTCAGGTAGGCCTACAGATGGAATGCCTATGGGAGTAATTTCCCCCCTTTTTTGTTGTTTTGATATTGTCCCAATACTTTTTAAAAATGTGATATAAAACTATAAACAAATCGCTACTCTACTGACCAATTGCTGAGTTACATAGTTTAATTCATTACTTTTTACATATGCCAATATACTTGCAGTATCAACCAGAGCAATGACATGATTCCAAATAATATTCTAATCTAGGTGTGGTTTCCTGTTTTGGCTTAAAGGCAATGTTGACCCTTTCATCAACTCTGCAGGAATCACATGCCAACAATCAGAAATAACATCTCAAATTCTCCTCATCCAATATGCTTTTTTCTCTCTGATATCTGCAGAGAAAGAAAAGCTTTCCCCTCAAAAAACGTAAACATGCATGAGGCTAGCAATTCATATTCTCTGCTTGGGGAAAATACATTCTGCAAGTCCGCTAAAAGGCTAACAGATTGCATTTCCATGACAGCCGTGGCATTTCCCCAATCATCACTCAGAATAGGGATATGATTTTAACAGGATCATAAAGATGTTTATAGCCTTTGTGGACTTATATGTAAAGTTAGTTTAAGCTTGAAGCTATCTGCACAGCCATTTCAGATCTTCAAAAAGGTCCCCTTTAAAATGGCCTGAACAGTTTGAGGTTGGAAAGTAAGAAATGAATGTATTTAGGATTCAGGCATAAATGTACAAGCAGGATCTGCCCTAGACATTACCTGCATCAATGTTAATGCCTCGCTCAAAAGCTGCAAAGAACTGTTCTCCTTCAAACATTTCGACCATATCTGACGGTTCAGGGCCTCGGTATCTGTCATGGAGCTTTTTCAAAACAGGTTCCACCTATAAAACATTCCAGAAGATAAGCCATTTTCAAAAAAATCAAATGACAAGCCAGTGATATTAACTCCTATACCCACAGCAAGACAATCTGAGGCTGTTTCCATACTTTGTTATCCTCGGATGCCCTGGCCTGGAACATGCAACCTGTCCCCCACTGGAGTGAAACAGGGTTGTCCCAACCCTGGCCACTGACTCTGAAGGTTGGTTCTAGCCCTTGGAGTCAGTGCTCAGCCTCTGAAGGCTAGGAATGAAATTTCCAGGGCTTTGCAGTTCCTGGGAGGGACCATTTTTGGTGACACACTACTTCTGGTAGCACTTCCTGGATTGCCTCTGAAAAGGATCTCCCATAGATCAATTAATACACTCATTGTCAAGGTCTACAGACAGAGTAGGATAACGCACAACTCTGACACTCCGTCCTGCACTCTCACTTCATCCAAGGCAGACCAAGCATTCTAGGAGGGAGTGGGGGCTTCATCTATCACACATTGGCATACAAAATGGAGGCCTTTGGACCCCTTCCTAGGCTAAGACACCACCAAAGTTACCAGAGCTGTACCAGTGCTGTCTTCATTGCATACCAGAGGCCTAAGTGTGAATAGGCCTCAAGTGTAGAAAAGTTGCTTAAAGGATTAAATGTCAAACTTAACCTTGAATCTGAGCCAGTAGCTAATTTGCAACCCCACTTAGCAACCTTGCTTGCCACATTTGCAGGCTTTCAAGCAGGTACTATTCTATATAGAGCTTGTTATAGTAATCTAAATGCAAGTTTATCAGTGTATAGACAACAGTGGCCAGACTATACCTGTCCAAGCAGGGACATAGATGCAGACCACCTGAACCTAGTAATCGAGTACGTCAGCCACAGAGGTCACTTGAATCTTCAGTGACAATGATTTTAGGAGAATCCCAAATTGTGTGCTTATTCCTTCATAAGGAGTGCAATCCTTTTTAGAGTAGGCAAAATACTTGGTTCTCAAACCTGTGGATTTCCCAACCAAAGAATCTATGTCTTGTCAAAATTCAATTTTAATTTATTAGCCCTCATTCAACACATTTCTGCATCCAAGCATTAGTTCGGGATGCTCACAGCCTCTTTTTCATTCAACATTAGGGCACCACTTGTAGATCTAATCAGCTGTTATTTTCTTCCTTCCCTCTATCCATGTTTCCAACACTCACTTCTTCTAAATGTTCTGCTACAGAACATTAAAAATACGCTCAAATGTTAAGCAGAGGTTACTTAAACACTCCCTAATTAAGAACCTACTAAGGCTGTGTTTACTATCATTAAAGAAAAGTCTTTGAGGCAGCTTAGGCTGTGATCAGACGCAGCAAAGGAAAGCATCTGAGATGTCTTTGAGGTGCCTCAGAGAAAGCTTTGAGGTGGGATTGTTCACACCCTCTCCCCTCTCCTGAATATTCTGTGCTAGGAGAATCAGAGAAGGCTTGAGAACATGAGGGCCACACACTGTCTCTTTGTGGTGCCCCCTTTTTGTTAGGTCTAAACACAGCCCCTCCCCACTCTCATGAACATACTAGGCTGGAATAGGATGGGAACCACATACTACCACCTTGAAGGAGCTTTGGAGCTTTTTTAAAAATTACATGCAAACATCACCTAATTCTGTCTTCAAATTGAAGATTCTTTTGCCTTCATTTAATATATGGATCTCACATAGACATCCTGACCACAACTTTTCTTTCCAGAAAACTGCATATAGGCTTCTATTCATGTATTGGGGCCTGACCGGTATGTGACAACTCAGTTTTTATACTCCTTGATAGGAAACAAAACCAAGAGCCTAACCATTTTGGGTCTGTCTGGTTACACAATTTGAACTCTGCTTTACAGTACTGTATTGTGGGATGGAAATGCAAATAAATAAATAAAAGTGTGTGTGGGGGGGGGGGGGGGGAAGAGCCTCTCTGGTTGTTCTGGAGACTGGATTTCCAGCAGCAACCAGGAACACACCTATGCTTGCAAGTCCCAAGTTAGTATATGCCAGAAAACATGCTACCTTATTCTTTGGGACACACTGTAGAAGAACTTGCTCAGGATCTCTTTTTCTTTGCAGAGCTATGAAGTTCACCTGATACATGCGCAGCCTCCTATAGACTTCTTTAGCAAAGCCACCAATATAGGCCTTGGTGGTACACCACAGCCAGTACCTAGGAACGAAGGAGTAAATGGAAAGTCTGGATTTCTTTATGCCAGCATAAAACAGGGCTCCTTTAAGCTTTCAGGAAGAAGTTACCTTGAGGAAGCATCTATCCCCAGTGCATTTTAGGCAATAAACTACCCAAATATCAAGGCACCAAAGATTCATGGAAAGGGACAGTCAGGAACCTCATCCTTGAATACAGATAGAGCTTTATAGGTCTCAAAAGTTTTAGTAAATCCTCCTCTCCAAGGACTAACAATAATAAGGCTTCTATTATGAAAATGATTAATAGCATGGGCACTGGGCCTATTCACACTTGGCTTTATCCTGGAATATATCCTGGAATATGGGCCTGCTGTCCATACAATAATGCAGGCTTCGGCTGGCCCAAAGTGAGGCCTGCCAGAGTCTGCATTAGTGTGTGGACCACAGACCCCTATCCTGAGATATACTCCAGAAAAAGGCCGAGTGGGAACAGGCCCACTGATTTTTGCCTACTTAGAGCCTAGCTACATTTAAGCTTTAATCACATCAGCACAGAAAATCCATCTACATAGAAATCAAATGGCTTATCATTTTGCTGTGTTTCTTCACTCTGAAGATGGGTTGAATGTGTTTAAAACTTCAGTGTAGTTGGACTTTTAGCCACAAGAAGCAATTCCTACAAACAAAATGGCGGGGTCAGTTAGACACAGAATCAAGAATATTGAAGAGTTGCAAAGGATTCTGGAGGTCACTCAGTCCAACCTTCTGCTCAGTCAAAGATTCTGGATCTTAGCCCCACAAATTCTAAAAACGGCCAGTGCTTGGTTACTTAGCAGTTTTTACACTTATGAAATCTCTCCTAATCTTTAGCCTGAATCGTGTAGCTTCCAAATTTGTTTCCCATTCTACTTACCAGCCCTTTAGATGTTTATCCTCCTATTACTGTACATTTATTACCAGTTTTCTTGATTGAAAGGGAATGCCTAGTTTTTCTGATTGTGACTCTCAGGATTTGGTTTCAAGGCTTCTTACCATCTTGCATACATGCCAGCTCTGTGATGTCCATTTATTATTCTTATTCTTATTACTATTCTTATTACTATTAATAATAATAATAATATTACTGCTGCTGCTACTGCTACTACTGCTGCTACTACTAATAATAAATAATTGCATAAGCTGAGTCTACATTCATATGGCCTTCTTTGTGGAGTCCCCAGATCATCTGCTATAGGTGTGATGGGAAGGAAGGAGATACAGTAGGAGTATTTCACTGCATCTACCCATTTTGGCAGATGCCCTACAGGCCTGCTAGGTACTCCTGTTCCTCATCTGTACTGCTCCAAAGAGTAAGCGAGAAGTGGGGGTAAATGTAGTAAGTGGACCTGGAAAATTCATCATTAAAAATAGAAGAAATGAAAGTGATTTCCCCCTCACGATTAAGCAGGAGAGAAGGCAGAGGTAGTGCAGTGTAACACATAAAAAGAACTACTGAGCTACATGATCTGTGAACTACATCTCAAACAGAAGCTGGCAGATGGGTTGGTCAATCCTGCACTAGGCAGAGCGTTAGGGTGTTTTTCCACTGCAGCCCTTAGATCTGGATCTAAGAAGATCCGGATCTAAGGAATGGGTACATTTCTTAATCTGGATCTAGTAGATCCGGATTAAGGGAAGCACCCAATGTGTTTCCACAGGAGGTGCTTACACCCCTGCTGTGGAAACAGCTTTGCACCCATCGGGGGAATCCAGATCGACCCACAAGGGGTCGGTCCATTACCCCAGGTGTTTTGGGGGATGGGGGGGCAGTCTTTGAAGCAACTTCGAAGTGACTTCGAAGTGACTTCGAAGTGAAAGTGAACTTCGAAGCCAATGTTGGGGGGGGGTCCCAAAGGTGCATCCCCTCCCCCTAGCCTCCTTTGGACCCCATTGCCTGTTTCCAGTGGAAACAGGCTCCCTTTAATCCAGATTTTCTGGGAGAAGACCCCCTTATAGAGCCCTTTAATGGGGTCTACAGAAAATCCGGATTAAAGGTCAAAATGTACCCATTAGATCCGGATTTCCCCAATGGCAGTGGAAACAATCGGGTCCCAAATGGGTGCCGTAGTAGAAATGGGGTTATCCAGCTCACACCCAAATGGGTGCAAAAATGGGTACTTTTGACAGTGGAAAAACACCCTTAGACTCAATGATTCTGGAGGTCCCTTCCAACTCAATGATTCTGTAATTAAGAGAAAGAGATGAATGGGTGCTCAACATTCTGCTTACCAGGAAAAGTGGGTGACTTCAAACAATGCGTAGAGGTGGGTAAACTCCAGCACCACCTGGTCTGTGATGTCGTTCCAGCTCTGAGCATTCCAGTCACTGTGCAACAAGAGCACCCTTGAGTGATCCAAAGTTAGGCCTGAGAATAAATCAAAGCATATTGTCATGTGCAAACCTCAAGATGAGCTGCTTTGGGCTCATGAGATAGTTTTGCACCCACTGTCAGTAGGATGTAGGGAACTCTGAAAGGACAGGGCAGTCAGACCAAACAGAAAATATCAAAGCACTTTGGAGCCCAGTGCTGTATTGTAATTGTGCAATGCTTGACCTTAAAGGACGTTATCTAATTTCCTCTGACTGGTTTTGTTCTTTTACAATACATATAATTGTTCCAACGTCCACTGAATGGTTCCGTGAAATTCAGCTATCGTACTTCTGGGCAAATTATTAGCGTTACAACAGAACACATTCCTGAGGTAAACTGACCTGTGACCCCTGCAGGCAACGGAAGCTGAATTTTAACAGGCCGAAGAAAGTCCACATCAGAATTCTGAGAGAGATAGAGAAGGGGACTGGCAAGAGTTTCAAGGTCGTCTGTGATCTCCCAAAGATCTTCTGCAGACACAGGCAAGACCTGAACATCAAGAAGGATGGCATCCATTTAAGAGTATGGGCTACCTCACACACAATGGCCCTTCAGGTCTCCCTTCCCAGATCAGGTAGGCAGGCATTCACATCACACAATGCACACAACTCTCCTCCATAGTTTTTTTATGCCCGCAACAAGTCTGTGTGGTAGTTTAGGCTGAGCGATAGTCGTGGGCCCTTTCATAATTAAGTAAGGATTTAAACACAGGGATTTAAATCTTCAGTTCTAGCTCTTTACTCTGGTCGCTAGTGGTTAGGGAGCTGGACTCTTATCTGGGAATACTGGGTTCGATTCCACCCTCCCCCCCATGACTAGTCACAGCTCTCTCCTGAGCTCTCACAGCCCCACCTACCTCACAGGGTGTTCTGTTGTGGGGAGAAGAATAGAAAAGCTTTGTCAGCCGCTTTGAGTCCCCTTAAATGGGTGAGAAAAGCAGAGTAGAAAAGCCAACTCTTCTTCAAGTTTATGCCTTGAAAAGTTGAGTGTAAAAACCATGACTCATGCTGCATCCAGCCATCGGTTACTTATTCTGCTATATTTGAGTATTCCAAAATAAAGCATGGATTTATACCTTATTCTGGAATATCCAAATACAGTGGAGTACGTAAATGACGTCTGGATGAAGCCTCAGTTAGAAGGGGATACATAACATAATGCAAGTGGCTGCACTTAGAAATAATAACGATAAAACCTTTCTGGATTTCAGTGACAGATCTTTATAATTTTATCACAGAAGAGGTCAGCTTCGTGACTGAGTTGGGCAATAGGCCAGTGGAGCTGATTATTTAGTTATTATTTAGTTATTTCAGGCAACCACCACCACCCAGAGACAATTTCCTCTCATGCCTGAGAAAGAATGGGGAGCCTGGAAGTCACCTCATCTACACTGTAATGATACTTCATTCCACATTGCTCAGTGACTGCACCCAATAGCTTCATGTCCATGACCAGCCTCAGAGGAAGCCTATAAATGAGCTGACGAGGTGCTGATGAAAAGCCTTCCATCACCCCTGCTGAAAATGGACCTGAAGATGGGAGTAGAAAGACTCTATTACAGCTTATCTCTGCAAAACCGGGAACAGAGCATTGGTTTTTGTTTTTAAATTAACATTTGTGAGCTTTTATGCACATTAAAATGTTTTTAATCATCATCATCACCACCACCACTTCTGTTAGAGTTCAGAAGGCGATAATTACAAATAATAAATAGTAGTAATTATTCTTCTCGTGGTCCTGTAACAACCAGTCAAGTGATGCTCTCAACAAAAGAAGATTCAGTTTTCAAGCCCACTACACTTTTATGCTTATGACTCTTGAAATGGTGAAATAATGTGAAATTCTGTTTATACAGAATTGCTAGGTGACTGGGCCAAGCAATTACACTTGATCCTACAATCTTAACAGGACCTATCTGCTGGCATACTTGGAACAGCATTAATGAAGTTTTATGAGCCAAAACATAGGCTGATTAAGATAAGGCCTCTGAGTCACCAAAAAAAAAATCTAACAGGAAGTTAATACATTATTTTTTACTACATTACTTCAAAGTATCTACAACTCAAACTGTGTGACCCAAACAGACTTTTATCTGCAGCATTCCAACACAGGAAAATTAATTACTGGAACGCTACGTTTTCTCAGAGATGGGCTTACCTGGAGCTTTACTGTCCTTGTCTCCTCAGTCACGCCAGGAGGAAAGGTCACTTTGATGTTTGGGTCAACAGATGAAAAAAGCAGTGCCCCCTCCTGAGGGACTTGGCATTCATTCTCCACAAGTTGTGAGACAACCAAAAACCAGGAGAAGTGAGGAACACTGCAGCATGCCAAACACTTCTGTTGGAGGCAAACAAAAAAAAGAATATATACCTTTCTGAAATCCAACTATATATCAAACACGGAAGGAAAAACTAGTTTGACATTACAAAGGAGTGCGGTGTCTAGTAAGGGTCTATAATCTACACAGATTTCTTCCACAGCTATAAGTTTGATCCTAAGTAAGATAACAACGTAACAGGATCCCCTGCTGGATCAGGCCACAGTCAATCTAGTCTAGCATCCCATCTTGCCCAGCGGCCCATCAACTGCTTTTGAGCATTCTAAGCAGAAGATGAAGATAAAACCTTCATCTGCTCTCAAATCCCTGCAAACAGCCTTCAGAGGCATTTGCCTGTCTCTCCAATGTGGAGAGACAGTACCTGGGTATCAATTCTAGTAGCTACTGATACACCTACCCTCCATGAATTTGTCTAACCCTTTCTTAGAGCTACACGCTGGTTGCTGTTACCACATCTTCTGGTGGCAAATTCCACAGACTGATGATCCTCTGGGTGAAGAAATACTTACCCTTGTAAATCCAAATTCTCCCATTAGTAAAGAAAAGATTTTTCTCTATTCACCTTTTTCCTCACTGTGATGATTTTATATACTTCAGTCAGGTCACCTCTTAAACATTGTTGTCTTTCAAGGCTGAAGAGGCCTAGACATGGCAGCCAGATTTCGTAAGGGAGATGTCCCAGCCCTTTGATTATTCTGGTTGTCCTTTTCTACCCTTTTCCCAGTTTCGTAATATCTTTTCTGAGCTATGGTGACCACATCTATTCTAATAGTCTGATGGAAGTTACACAGCAGACTTCCTAGTTCCTTATACAATACCAGTTTCCTGTGACAAACTAAAAATAAATCTCTACAACTGTTTTGGATGATAAATGAAATACTGTTAAAAGGAACAAGAAAGTCTCCTCAGTAGATGACCATGCTACAAGAGAAAGATCACAGAAAACTGCTATTCATTCATAACTGTGATATCTAAAATGAACCAGTTTGGGTTCAGTTCACTTCAGTCAGGGGTTGTTGAATCCATAGCAAGCACTGATAGCTTTGTGCAATCCGTTTCTTCCTTGTACAAAGACTGACTTTGCTCAGTTCAGCTTGCCACAGTGAAGGAATAAATGCCATCAATCTATCCATACATTCCTTAGCTTCATGTGAAACCAGGACTAGACTAGCCAACGCCGTTTACATCCATGCTGTAGTTATTCTCGGCCCTTTAATCCGGATCAAGAAGCTGCTTACTACACATTGTCTGCACAAGAGTAGTGTACATCCAGATCAGATGTGCGCTAAGGGCTCGCTGATCTGGATTAGTGGTATACCTAATAAATGTGGTCTACAATCTGTGCTAGCACTCCCTAATCTGGATCAAGGAAGGGGCAGCTGCACGTAAAATGGATCTCAGAAGCACATGTGAGGTGGAGACAAGACTGTAAGAACACCTCCAAATACATGTGGCTGCAAAGAGATCTCCACCACAGTGTCTCTGAAGGCATTTTGAAGGCACCACAACATCCTGCTCCAATGTCTCAGTGCTCATCACGGTTGACTCCACATTCTCTGCAAAGGCTATCAGCAGTGTATCACCATACCCTTGCTGCCTGGATATGGGATTTGAGTGATACCTTTCTTCTCCAATGGCACTGTAGTTTGGGCCATCCTTTAGCTTTAGTACACATCCCTTGTTCTGCATTTGTGCTGCAGCATCCACTTTGCTTCTCGCCTTAGCATGGATCGTCTCCTGTACTAGGCCCCGCAGTGGAGATGCTGGGGCCAATTGTTGATCTGGATCTAGCTGATCTGGATCTAGTTAACATGGGTCTTTCTAATCCAGATCTAGCTGATCCAGATTAACAACAGTAAGGGCAGAACAGGGCATGTTGTCTTACCTTCAGCTTCCTTTTCCACTCTACTCTGGTTCTTAGGTCACTCCACTTTTCCCTACTGAAAGTCCGAATTATGATCTCACGGTCTCGCAGCGTCCGGGGGCAGGCGTGTGGCATCCATATCAGCACCTCCTAGGACACAAGGCAGAGCATGCACTTTATATTAATGAACAGTGGAAAAGGCTGGGGAGAAGAATCTCAAAGTCTGGGAGGAGACATTTAGACAATGAAAACATTGTTTTATTTCTGTTGAATCTCAAACGAGAAAGAGAAAACCATAGAGGAAAACTGGTACTTGCATACTGCCATATTCAGAAGCAGAAAATGTAGCCATTTGTACTAAGATTGAGAGGTCAGTTTTATGTCATGAGAAATCAAAAAGAGGGGAGCAATTCTGATATCTGATAATGCTGCAATTGGGACTATGAAGGGAAAGTTTTTTAAAGACTATGGTAAGTGGGACATTTTCTATACAATGGGGCCTAATATAATGCAAGGGTTCTGTTCCAGTGAGGCATTACTTAAAGTGAAACCATGTTGATGTCTAGAAAATTTCTAGTTTCAAATATGTGCAAACGATAACCACTTGGGTATAACAGTTAGTATACTAGAGAATTATCTGCAAGCAATTGAGGAATAACTACAGACACCATGAGGGTAACCTCTGGTATTCAGTGTCCATCTGTTTCTCACCTAGAGATCAAAGACCCCGTTTGCATTTACACCCTCTAGGAAGCATTGGTCCACTCCCTGGGTAAATGTATCCACAAACTGCTTCCATCACCGGCTTTCCGGAGCTCACCAATCCTTCCTCAGTCCTAACTAGCTCTGGACAGCTAAAATGCTATCCACAAGTTGACCAGGAGTGGCTAGGTGGTTCCTGGACAGTGTTTGCACGCTCTTCTGGGTGCTTAATACTGTGAGTGGGTGTGCTGGTGTGGCTGCAGCTGTAGCTGTGTGGTTGCACGTTGCATCCTGACCACCATAGTGATATCTGGGAATGTGCTGGATGTTGCCACAGTCATTATCATGGCAATCTAGCCAGTTCAACCCTGGCTATCTACACTTCAGTGCTGATGTCCTGGTCTGGGGCTTCGCCAGCCCTTGAAGTGCAGCTGGCTCCTACCAGGCTTGATCTTCATCTGCCTGAAATGGTATTATTACAGGCCCAAATTTCATCACACTATCATCTAAGCCAGTGGTTCTCAACCTTCCTAATGCCGCGACCCCTTAATGCAGTTTCTCATGTTGTGGAGACCCCCAACCACGGGGTCGGGGCAGCTAGGAGAGGGGAGGGAGGGGCAACGGGAGTCTCGGCACAACCCCTCTGAAATTGTAGTTCAACCCCCAAATGGGTCGTGACACACAGGTTGAGAGCCACTGCTCTAAGCTAAAAAACACAGCATAAAACTTCTCACCAGAACTCCCTTCAGACTTCATGAACCATTACCTCCTGGAAACTGATCCCATGAGGCTGCAGTTCTAGGACTTCACTTAGAAGGATGTCATGATGTTTGAGCTTCACCCAGTGTGGATCAGGAGAGTGTTTCTTGAAGCGGATGGTTACAGAAGAGGTGGTGGCACCACGAGGGAAGCAAAACTTGACACCACAAGGTAGGTAAACTTTGCAGCCCTCAGGTGTTACAGTAAAGCTGAGAAGAAATAAACAAGAAAGATTGGTGTGTGGGCTGATCCAGTAACCGTGGTTAACTGAAACCATGGTTACCGAATCAGTGGATATGGGGGTCTGACTGTACTACACCAAACTGGAAGTTAGCAGGGTCCACTGACAAAATCCTCAGAGCAAAGAAAACTGAATGAAATACCTGTCATCACCAGCTTCCAGAAAAAGTCTTCCTAATTCTTCTGAGTTTGATTCTGTAACAAATTAGGAAGCCACAGTTCACATAAACAGAAATAAAAGTATTAGTATGCTTTATTCCCAGGCATTTTGCCATCTAAGGGTGATGTAACCCTACTAGATTTTTACAAGAAACCTAGTGCAAAAGGTGGTAATTTTCAGGTGAAACCCAGCTTCCTTCACTGATTTTTCCTGTCAGTACACTACATTAATTTCAAATCTTTCCCTGGAATTTGTGGGTGGTAAAGACAGATGTTTTGGGATAATCTTATATTTCCCAGGCACATGTTTTTTGATATTCAACAGGGCCTTTTCAATGGTGACAATCCAAAACATGGAGTTTCCTCCTAGTAGTTGTTCAGCATGCCTCTACTAAGTAACTCCTGACACATTTTAAAATGTGTTTTTCTTTTTTCAAGCATTTTAAAGGGTAAGATTTTTGCTCCTTTGTTTTTTTCCAATTTTTTCTGGTTTCCAATCTGTTACTATCATTTTATTTTTAATGGTTTCATTGCTGACTGAAATTTAATAATTTGAAAAAAAAAAACCACAGAGGGTAGGTTAGTAATATTGACTTATAAATACAAACAGAGGTGTATGGAAAATTATCTCAGATGCTTGTGAAATCTAACTGGACTTCAGAGGTCTATTTGCACTACAGCCTCTAGTGCACGATTAGTGAACTTCTGGAGAAGAGCATACACAGAGACGTGCAGAATAGGCTGTTATAGCTTCCAAGTGTGCCCACCCACACCAGAAGTGCACTAATTTTTTATTAGGTGTGAACCACAAAATCGTGCTCCACACATTAACCAACCTTGCCCAAAAGCTTACCTCAGGCATCTGGGGCAGCGACCATTTGCTCTTCTTCAACTCTCCGGGGTCATCTGAGGTTCTGTACAAGTGTGCTGGCACCTCAGAAACCATAGATGTGACTGCGCGTACACAGAGCGTCCGCACTATCAATGCGAAGGCGCTGATGTACGCGCAGTCGTGGAGAGAGCAACAGCCAAAATGGTGATGCCCAGAGGAGGACCAGGCTCCAGATTGAATAAGGTAGGAATTCAATCCTGGAGGAGGGAATGGCCAAAGCTGACTAGTGCTCCAAGTTCAAGCGGGAGTCAATGTTGGTTAATTGTGCTTCTTTCCCGTATAGCGGACGGGAAGGAAAGTGCGAAATCGCCCTAGATCAGTGGTCCCCAACCTTTTTTCACCTATATACCCTTGGCAGCCTGTTTACATAAACTGTACCCTTCAAATTTGCAAAATGTTTGTAATTAATATAATTGCAGTGTCTTTTTCATACACTTGTGGGTATATGCGTACCTCACTTTGGGGATCACTAGACTAGACAGATCATGGCTGTGATCCAGCAAGGCATTTCTTAAATTTGTGTCTTCAGATTGTCTCTCTGTAGTTCACAAAACAGAATTACCGCCTGAGCTAACCAGCAAAATCACACATCGGCTTTTCTGTTCAGGAAAACAAGTCAAGTGGAATAAAAACAATTAACCTGGTTCCAGCAGCGCCTCTGGTTCTCCAAGAGGATTACCACGGAGATGCACAAATGGCAAGCTCTGGACCTCTGCAGGGACCACGCGCAGCCTATTATTTTGCAGATCAAGCCTGAACAAGTTGTGAAGGCGGGCCAGGGATGCAGGGACAGACACCAGGAGATTGCTGTGAAGGTGTAGCTGATGCAAAGCCTGCAAATTTGCTGCACGGGTACACAAATAAATGGAGAAATCAGATCAGCCACAGGAAATCTACGTAAGTAAACAACTCCTCATTCAGTGCCTCTTTGCTTTTGCTCAAAAAGTAAACTTGCTCTCCTTGTCCCACTGATCTCATCTACATCATCAACAAAAAATACAACAAACATTTTATTCAGTGCACTGCCAAAATAGAGCACGATGGCTGCTGATTCCATTTTACCTTCTAAAGGAGCAGTCCTCAGCTCCTCAATCTTAAGAAAATACGGTGCAGAACCACACTCATGCATGTTCCATGCGCACACTCTCATAGGCACTTCACCCAGAGAGTCATCGGTCTATGGAATTTGCTGCCAGAAGAAGTTGTAACAGCAGCCAGCCTAGATAGCTTTAAGAAAGGGTTAATCAGTGGTTCTCAACCTTCCTAATGCCCGACCCTTTAATACACTTCCTCACGTTGTGGTGACCCCCAAACTAACCCTAACCCTAGCCTCCAACCATAAAATTATTTTGGTTTCTATTTCAGATGACCCCTGTGAAAGAGTAGATTGACCCCCAAGGGGTCCTGACCCACAGGTTGAGAACCACTGGGTTAGATAAATTTCTGGAGGACAGGTGTATCAATGGCTACTAGAATGGATGCCTAGGTACTGCCTTCAAGTTGGAGAGACAGGCAAGATGCCTCTAAAGGCCACTAGCTGGGATTCAAGAGCAGGTCAAGGTTTTGCTAGTGTCTTCTGCTCAGGTTGCCCAGAAGTAGTTAGTGGGTCACTATGTGGCCGGATCCAGAAGGGCTTCTCTTCTGTCCTTATGTAAATGAGGTTAGTCACTAAGGTACACTAAAAATCAGAAGTCATCCTGTAAAACATTTGTTAAGACTTATCTTGTGTAGTGGGATCAGGGCTGATCTCAGGAGCTTCAAACTGCTGTGAATGCTGATAAGAACATTTTCAAATTCATCTCTCAAGGAGAGGTGGGCCTAAATTCATCCTTGTCAGGGAACCCTTAATTTTTATGAGCAAAAAATATGCATCTTTCATCGTCCTGTTGAATTTAGTGGGGCTTATTTCCCAGTGAAAGTACAGAAAACTGTGCCCACGCTATACATTACTAACAATAGGTTTAGCTTCAAATGTAGCTTTAAACTCAGAATGTATCCAGCTTAGGAAGTAAGGAAGCATTCCCTTTCCTTCTTTTGCACTTATAAACATCTTACCAAAAGAATCGGGAATTCTTGTTAAAAGGTTTCCTGAGAGATCGAGTTCTGTGCAATTGTGCAGGTTCCCAATTTCACTAGGGACTGATTCCAGTGCATTTTCAGAGAGGTCCAGAGTTTGCAGAGCAATCAGCTCCCCGATGCTTGCCGGCAAACTTCGGAGATGGTTCTTCATAGCAGAAAAGTAAGACAGACTGGTGAGCTGACCAAAATTATCTGGCAGCCCCTGCAAGCTGTTGTGGCACACCAGGAGAATCTTAAGGCTGACCAGCTGAGTGATGCAGGCAGGCAAATTCCTGAAGCTGTTGAAGCTAAGATCTAAATGGACCAGGAATTTTAACTCCCCAAGTTCTCCTGGCAAGGATTCCAGCAATCCTCTCCGGCATG
Organism: Aspidoscelis tigris stejnegeri; assembly: GCA_023333525.1. NCBI lineage: Eukaryota > Metazoa > Chordata > Lepidosauria > Squamata > Teiidae > Aspidoscelis > Aspidoscelis tigris. The sequence goes on from JALMGA010000003.1 coordinate 15,907,129, forward strand.
CCCCAACTTCATCCCTAGAATGGCCACCTGCAGGCAGAGAAAATGAACGAACAGATTTCAGTCTCATTACAAACATCTTCATTAAAGAAGAGGAAGAGTTGGCTTCTCTACCCTGCTTTTCTCACCCATTTAAGGGGACTCAAAAGTGGCTGACAAAGCTTTCTATTCTTCTCCCCACAACAGAACACCCTGTGAAGTAGGTGGGGCTGTGAAAGCTCAGAAGAGAGCTGTGACTAGCTCAAGGTCACCCAGCTGGCTTCATGCAGGAGAGAGGAATCAAACCCAGTATTCCCAGATAAGAGTCCGGCTCCTTAACCACTAGACCAAACCGGCTCACTCCACTAGACCAATACATGTTTTTCCTATGAAAATTGGAAGATGGGTAATGCTTTAAATTACAAAAAGAAATACAAGTAGAGAAAATATTTAAATAAACAAATGTTAATAGCTGCTTAATGAATTGTTGAGAGATAGAAACAAATGGTCTATAGATAAATGATATTATTATGTATCTGAGCAGTTAAAATCTTCTCATAGAAAGGAGGATTTATGAAGGTTTGAATTTATGAAGGAGTTAAAGATACATGAAAGAAAGCTATTCAATACGTAACAAACGTGAAGGGAACAACCAAATTAAAAATGTGTTAAGATGGTTTTTGCCTGACTAACATCAACTAAGGATTCCCCCAAGCTTCCTGGGAGTGGAGTGGAGATTTAAGATCTAAATGTATAAGATCTAAATGGTTGCTTTGGATCTTTGTGTACAGCAAAGGTTAATGAGTACCTGTACAAATGTTCAAAATAATTATATTAAATTAAAAAAAATCTGGATGATGAAAGTGTGATGACTGAAAAATGCAAGAAGCTTCTAGTGTTTCTTATATGAAATGAATCAGACATAAGAGAAGCCGGTGAAGGTTCACCATAACTGAATCTGAATTATTTCCTTTCTGTTTAGAGGCAATTAAGTGCCAAATTAGGAGTTGCTGACCTGATGCCTACAAGATAAATAGGGTACACAGCATCCCTTTTGGGGCTTCTTAGGAAACTGGTCAATATCTTATGTAACAGCTCAATAACAAATATAGCGGGAAGCTGCAGTAGAGAGACAGTTTTCACCTTAACATAAATATACTGGTATAAAATTTTCATTAATATAATTCATTAAATTAATAGGCTTTTTTTCTGCATTATGGATTATTTAAAGCTTTAAAACGAGGATCAAAATATTTCAAACCCTGGGCACAATGTTAGACAACGTCACTGTCTTAAATACGAAGGTCAGAGGTGCTAGTTTGACTTAAAAAGCAAGAAATGAGCTGAAAACTAGAGTCTCTTGGCATCATAAAGATCTAGGGATGAGAACTCAAGTCCACAAGAAATAAACCAGTTAGGTTAAAAATGCTAGAAGACTTCAACAGGGTTATGAATTTGCAGATTAGCTGCTTTCCCTTGTTCATGAAATAATGCCTTCTTTAAATACACTTTAAAAATCCCATCACCACAAGCGGGACCTCTTATGCAAAAACATTTTTTGGCATTTCAGCATTAATTACATACTGTATGAGGGGTCAAGAGGGAGAGACTCCTTAGGCAAAGGGAAATGGAGATAGCAACACAATAAACCTTTTTCTCTGTGCTTTTCACAAGCAGGAATATTTAAATAATATTTCATCATGGACTTTTATTTTATACCAAATCCAGAGCACTAATTCTAAGAGAAGGTGTCACAAGAGGAATGATGAACAGAGAAGAAGAAGAAGAGTTGGCTTTTCTACCCTGCTTTTCTCATCCATTTAAGGGGATTCAAAGTGGCTGACAAAGCTTTTCTATTCTTCTCCCCAGAACAGAACACCCTGTGAAGTAGGTGGGGCCATGAATGCTCAGAAGAGAGCTGTGACTAGCCCAAGGTCACCCAGCTGGCTTCATGGGGGAGGGCGGAATCAAACCCAGTATTCCCAGATAGGAGTCCAGCTCCCTAACCACTACACCAAACTGGCTCACAGAAGAGGAGTGAAGGACCCCTTACATTCTGTAGAAACTGTATCTACACAGATCAGTGTAAATGCATTTCTCAAAAAATATTAACATGCTATATGCACTGCCAAAATGCGCATTATGTCATTCATAACATCATCATTATGCAGAGGGAAGCCGGGGACACTGCTGCACCTATTTAGCAATTTTTGTATGCTCAAAGATTTTCAGCTGTCAGACAACCCTATCTGTCAGGGTCTCATGTCAGCCAAAATAAAGCAGAAGCCCGTTCCAAAATAATGATCAGAAGGAACTGAGTGGGAAAACTATGTTCTTTGTCAAGCTGGGGAAAAAAGTCTTAACATTTGTAAACTCCAATAAGCCCAGTATAAACACAAAATCATTCCCAAGTGAGGATAACGCAGCAGCATTTGCCAGTTTTGTTCCCTCTAACTACAAATCCCATCACCTCTGACTTTTGGTTATGTTGATTTCGACCGAGGGGGACTGCAATCCAAGACGACCGAGGGCACCAGGCCAGTGAAAGCCGCACGGATCTTTCCCTGAGAGTAAGTCCCACAGGCCACAATGGGATTAAAGTTCCCAGAAAAGCTGAATAAGATTGTAGTTCCAGACTCTTAGGCATTTGTATGCTGCTAACTGTGGCCAAAGGCCATTTGCGTTGAACTTAGTTGTGCAAGGAAGCTAAATACTCATTTCAAAAGACTGAAATGGACATTAACATTTTTAGAGAGTTGGACAAAAAAAAAAAAGCAGGCTGTTACCTTTGAGGACAAGGGATCTTAAGACCTTCAGGGCAGGAACTGTACTCAGCGTGGAAGTAATCAAGTCTTCGTTGCAATTCAGCCTCAAGAATTCCACCTGCTCCACTTCTCCCCTTCTGGTCTCATACAGCTTCAGGAACATTTGACAGCCCCTTGTGTAGACATCCAAGTTGAGCCTGTTTCCAGCCAAGCAAGAACAAGCAAGTGCTTCAGCCCGCACAGTGCCCTCCCCCAGAGGGTCCCCAAGCTCTTCAGATTCTGCCATCTTCTGGTGTTACATTGCCAGGAGCCGTACATGTTTGGACTTGCCGGGCAAACAAGTGCTAGTGATACCACCAGCAATTGCAAGGGATGGTGAAGAGAAAAGGCAGCTGCAGAGGGGAGGAAAATGGAAGAAAAGGACCAATGTTTACAGGTTCACAGGGCTGCACAATTATGTCTAGATGAGGAAAAGAACAGAACCCGTAACTAAAACACATCAAGCATAGATACATATTGTTCATAAGGCAGAAGGGTATAAAGATGCATATTTCTAGGAACACAGGACTGGAATTTCAAGCACACAGTGGGCAGCATGTTCTATGTCCCTTTTGGGTGTGGCTGTAAAGCACAAAAGCTGACACAAACGCTGCCCTGGAGTGGGATAACCTCTCCCCAGAACGATTTGGGTGTGGACTGCTAAAATGCCTGCCCAGAAGCAGCTGGATTGCTCCTGGGGAGTGGTTCTGCACTCTCTTCAGGATGTGATGCAGTGAGTGAGTGGGCCTGCGCAACTTCCACGAATGGGCAGAGCTGCGCAACTGCAGTTGTGCAGCTGTCAGATTGCCATGACAACATCCGGCCTCTCACTGGATGCTGCTTTGGACATTGCTTTAGTGATTTGGGCAGCCGCAGGCTGGCTATGCACAGCACAAGCACTGCTGGTTAATATGGGGCTAGTTTAGTGCTTGTAGTGCAAACGGATGCCACCGTGCTGGATCCTTACCAGACTGGTATAGTGTTGTTATACCATACCAGGCCAGAAAGTCAGTCCAGGAGTCCAGTCCTGGAGTCCTAGGTCCAGGAGTCAGTCCTGACTTGATGGTACTCAACGATATAACAACATTTCATTCAGTAATAAAACCCCGACACTTATTTCTTTATTTTGGTTTATTTGTATGCCACTCTTAAGCCCCAAAACACTGTCAGAGAGGTTTATAATATATAATGTTAGACAAATTTCTGCCTTCAGGATTTTATTCAAAATGACACAAAATCAGAGGAGAAAGGGACTGAAGAGGAATATGAGAAATTTAGGACCATGGCCACCCTGCAGTCAGCTATAGTTCAGGCACAGTGACTGAATGGCTGCCTGCTTGGCAGTTATGGATGGCCATATATTTGTGATATTCACAAGGGGCCTCCAGTTATAGCTTTGACTCACCTACTAAAGACACATCTCTTCACCCAGTAAATATTTTCCCCCTGAATGTTACCCAATATTTATTTATTTATTTGCATTTTATCCTGCCCTATACCCAAAGGTTTCAGGGCATATTACGACCATAATTAGGTCAGGTTAACGTGCTTTTCATTCATCGTTTGCACCATTTCGAGTGTTTTTACCCTTTTAATGTTGAGCTTTCGCTAACTGCTTCAAGATTTTCAAAGGCACTGGCATAACTAAATAAATAGCTCTATTTTGTGCATCAGAAATTAACAAGTAACCAATTTTAGAGGTAAAGTTTTGTTTCTCACCACTAGCAAAATATTGAACACCAAAATTCTACAGAGAGCTATGCAAAGGAGTCCTCTAGCTAAATCATCACAGATCCTCTAGCCAGGTCTGGCCACTCAGCAAAATGATGATCATCAGATGCTGCTGCTTCTTTACACCCAAGAACCTTTGCTGATTTTAAAGAAGAGTCATTACTGAAAGTCTTGCTGGCACATTCATAATTCTGAGGTATTTCATCATATACTCTTGCTTGGCCCTTGAGCCAACCTCGAATCCAACTGTTCTCATATTTCTTAGATGTCAGCAAGTGAAAAGCACACTGAGGATTTAATTCTGTGGTAAAGAGGCATCCAGAGGCCCAGACGTCAATCTTATAGCCTTGAGGATGCAAGAGTAGAGTAGGCACCAAAATCTCTAAGGTCACGCCAGCATACATCATGTATATCCTATGTTTATTATTATTTCATTAAGCAACTCAGCAGCTATTCCAAAAACAAAAACCAAGATGTTCTTACTTTGGTGCAACGGTTAGCAAATATTTTCATGTCTATTCACAGAGAGCGATTGCACAGTTGACCCCTGCCTGCCTTCTTGTCTTCCTTATAATTTCCTCAGGAGACTTCTTCTGTTTTTGTATGGAACTAAGAGATTTAATAGATTGTTAGGCCATAATGATGTAAACTGTACATTTCACTGTGCATGGGAAGCTTCTTTCCCTTCAAGGACAAGCATCAGTGTCTGCAGGTAACAAAGAAGAAGAAGAAAAGTTGGCTTTTCTACCCCACTTTCCTCACCCACTGAAGGGGACTCAAAGCAGTTGACAATTTTTTCTATTCTCCCCACAACAGAACAGGCTGTCAGGTAGGTGGGGCTGTGAGAGCTCAGAAGAGAGCTGTGACTAGCCCAAGGTCACCCACTGGCTTCATGGGGGAGGGTGGAATCAAACCCAGTATTCCCAAATAAGAGTCTGGCTCCCTAACCATTAGACCAAACTGGCTCACTAGTGGAAAACCTGAATGATATACTAAAGCTATGGCCCTTTCGACACTGGCCCTTATTCTGGAATGGAGACTGCAATCCACATGCTAGTGCAGACTATAATAGGCCTTGGGTAGGATCTGCCAGTCTGCACCAGTTTGCAGATGGTAGGTCCCTAATCCGAGATTTAACCAGAATAAAGCCCACTGCAGAAAGGGCCACAGAAGGCAAAGTGAGAGGCTGTTCTTTTTTTCAGCATCATTTCACCAATAAAATTCACCTTTGGATTAGATGTGAAATGAAAATAGTCACTTTGCTGATGCGTTTTCTCACTCTGAAAGTGGATTAGAATTTATTTATTTACATTTTTATCCCATCCTATACCTGAAGGTCTCCAGGCAGAGAACAACATCCAAAATCAAACATCATTAAAACAACAACAATATGTATTAAAATAGTAGTTTTAATGTGTACAGTGAAGGAGATAGACATACCTCAAGGCGGAGACTATTCCATAGCCTAGGGGCCATCACTGAGAAGGCCCTCTGCCAGATGCTCACCTCTTTTGCTCCTGCGGGTGTTGGGACAACCAGGAGGGCCTCCCCTCCAGATCTTAAAGCAAGTTAATACCTTGTTGAATTGGGCTCAGTAGCGAAATCGGCAACCAGTGAAGCTCTTTTAAGACTGGCATGACGTGCATCTGGCCAGCTGTTCCAGTCAGCAATCTAGCTGCTGCATTCTGCGCTAGCTGCAGCTTCTGAACCGTCTTCAAGGGCAGCCCCATTACAGTAGTCTAGTCTGGACATTACCAGCACATGGATAGCTGTGGCCAAGGCATCTCTGTCCAGAAAAGGCTTCAACTGGTGCACCAGCCATAGTTGGGAATAGGCACCCTTGGCTATGGTCGTCAGCACGGAGTCCAAGAGCACTTCCAAATTTTGCACCTGTCTGTTCCAGGGCATCACTACCCCACATCGAGGTGCAATTCTGACGATACTGCGCTTGACTTTTACATAGAACCTAGATAACAGTGTTTGCTTCATTGTGTAAGCAAAAATCGCTATTTCTGAACTTTTTGGAGTAAGAAAGTCTATTCTGTTGTTTTTTCATCGCCCACTTTAAACATCCCCCTGGAAGAAAGGTACAAATGAAGATGGCAAGAGCAAGGAATGGGGATGAAGGTTTTTTTTGAACATTATCATTGAGCAATGCTGTTGGCCACACTAAGAGCACAGGGGAAATGCATTGCAAAACACACCTTTACTAACACGGAAGCAAAAAGCAAACCGGAAAGTGAAGCTACACTGTTGCAAAAAGTTGCCTTAGAGGGGTCAAACAATCCGTCCATTTCTTCAAATCAATTCCCCACCCACCAGAAAATCTACGTTATATTTAAGTTTGTTTTGATTCTTGGGACCTATCTTCCAGATGGCCCTTTCGCAGGGTGACTGAAATTCTGCGTTGTTCCTATGACCGTAACCCCAGATCGCAATAAGTAAACTTCTGTCCTGGCTGAGTCCCTGGCCGGGAAATCAATTCCTGGACTGGGCAATGTTTTCCTTCCCCGTGGGTCACTTCCCATGGGCAGCTCGTGGACATCGCGATCGAAACGGAAGAAACTCTGCCAAAAAGTTTCCAGGAAACGCGCAGAGAAATCGCCCGGATAAAATCTTAGGGACGCATCTTTCGCCCCATTCCCACGACCAACCCGACCAAAAGTAGGACAAAAACGCATGCAAAGCGCGCACTAACCAGGGGGGAAAAATACTAATCTTACCCGAATTGGCAGAACATATCCTGCTCCCTCTTGGCCGGTTTAACGACGCCGATTGCAAAGATTGTCCATCTCCTCGTGCATTTCAATGCAGAAAAGTTCAACGACTCTCGTGCGTCACTTGTCGGCGCTGCAAAAAAAGCTCCCTTTTCCCGGGCATCTTTTTAAAGAGGGAACTTCCTGCCTCTACTTTCACGTCTTCCCTTTCCCTTTGGAGAGGGCAAGGCAAGGATCGCTTCGCTGGTCTTCTTAGTGCTGGGCTGTTAGGATCTGATGCTTCACAGCACGTAATGAATTCGCTTTATTTCAGAATTGTGTGTGTGTGTAATTTTGCTAATATAATCTATAGGCTGGAGACAGTTCTTAACACATTTTTTCGTCTACATCAGAAATAGGGGGTGTTTTTCCACTGTCACTAGAAGTACCCATTAAGTACCTATTAATGGGTACAAAAATGCCATTACATACCCATTAATGGGTACTTAATGGGTACTTTTAGGGTGTTTTTCCACTGTCACTAGAAGTACCCATGAAGTACCCATTAATGGGTACAAAAATGCCATTACATACTCATTAATGGGTACTTCATGGGTACTTCTAGTGACAGTGGAAAAACACCCTAAAAGAACACTATTCCAAGGCCAAAGCTTTGAAAACAGATCTTGTACAAACTGAAAATAATTAAGACCATTTGTTGTGGGTGCGTCCAGACAGGGGGATACTGCGCATTCCGTGGTCAGTGCAGGGGTGTCACACCTGATGTGTGGGATACTTCGTAGCCGCAGTGCGTTATGCCACTGCTGCTACGGAACTGCCTGCTGTGGAGTGATTGATACTGGCTCTGCAGTATCAGGTAAATTCAAGGTTTCCTGAGAAACAGCCAATGAAAGCTGAGGCTGAAGCTCAGCTCCCTTTGGCTGCCCCATCCCACGTGACTTGTGCCTCACCGCATGTGCCATGGAAGTCTCGTGGCTGCCAAAGAGAAAGCTGTGGACCTCCATTTTAGGACAAGATGTCATGACTTTGCAGCCAGGTAAGCTGCGATTTTTCTACTAACTGTGGATTTTTATCCGCTAATCTTGAAAGGACCTGTTAGACCAGCGGTTCTCAGCCTGTTGGTCGCGACCCCTTTGGAGGTCTAACTACCTTTTCAGGGGGGTCAAACTACCTTTTCAGAGGCGTTGTGATGAGTCTCCCGCCTTCCTGCCCCATCCTCACCTGAGCTGCCCTGCCCCCGTGGCTCGGGGTCTCCACAACATGAGGAACTGCCTTAAGGGGTTGCGGCATTAGGAAAGTTGAGAACCACTGTGTTAGACCCTTTCTTCACGAGGCCTCATCCCATGTTGACTCTCAGAATAGAGATCTCCCATCCACATGCTAGTGAAGAGCATGTTCATCTCTGTCCAGCCTTCCATAGTCTGCACTAAGATGAGGCTGGTAGGTCTCTCTTAGAAAGATATAATCCAGAATAAGGCTCAGTGTGGAAAGGGCCTTGGTTAACTGCATGGCTACTGGGCTCCATGGAGCAGGGACAGTTTTCCTGGCAAGAGATATGAAAGGGCTTTGCTACTGCCTACATCCAGGAAGAGGCTGGGGATTAAGCCAGCAACCCTTTGGCTGAGATGTGAGCTGTTGGTTCTCCTGGATTTCCCAGCAGCTTTGACCTTGGTATCCTGGAAAGGCTACAAAGTCTGGGAGTTGGAAGTTGGGGGCAGTGTGCTGCATTGGTTCTGCTCCTAATTCCGAGGTTGTAGGAGATTCTTGCTTGACAGCCTGGAAACTAACTTCCTCAGGGGTTGATCTTATCTCCCATGCTCTTTAATATCTATATGAAGCCTCTGGGAGAGGTCATCAGGAGATCTGGAGTGAGATGTCACCAACATGCAGATGATGCCCAGTGCCACCTCTTTGATTCATCTAATGGACTAGATGGGAGCCCAAAAACTGAAACTGAATCCAGACAAGATGGAGGTGCTAGGTATCACAGGGTCTTGAGTCCTTAAAATTTGGGGATGTCCTGTCCTCAGTGGGGTTGTAATGCCATGGAAGGGACAGGTGCAAAATCTGGAAGTGCTCCTGACCTCTGCACTGACTCCTGGTTTGACAGCTTAAGGTCCCTCTGGACAGAGATTATTTGGCCATGGTTATCCATGCTCTGCTAACTTCCAGACTGGACTATTGCAATACACTCTACATGGGGCTGCCCCTGAAGATGATTCAAAAGCTGTAGCTGATGCAGAGGGCAGCTGCTTGACTACTAGCTGCATACATTATACCAGTCTTAAAAGAACTACACTGGTTGCCCATTCACTACTGAGCTAAGTATCTAAAGAGAACACATTCTTCCATATCAACCTGCCTGTGTGTTAAAATCTGTAGGAGAGGCCCTCCTAGCTGTGCTACCACCCTCAGTAACAAAAAGGGATAGACATCTATAATATGACCTTCTCGGTGTTGGTCCCCAGATTATGAACTGTCTTCCCTGAGGTGCATCAGGCTCCTTCACTTCACATATTCAAGGGAGCAGTGAAGACCTACTTTATTGTCCTGGCCTTTGGCTAAATAAGAAAACAGCTTTTCTTCCCCACCTTTAGGCATTGCTAATGTTTTAGGGCTCTAACCCACCCTAAGACCTTTGGGTATAGGGCAGAATAAAAATGCAAATAAATATAGAAGTGCCGTCTTTTTACAAAGGATCCAGCAGGACACCTCTTATATTCTTAAAACAAGACCTCCGAGAAACTTGAAGGTGATACTAACGCGCATAGCTGAAACACAAAGCATACAGTAGTAGAAAGAAAAACTGTCAGTCTGTGAGATTAGTCACATGTGAGTTCAGCAGGTACAGAGGTCTCCTGCTTAGCATCACATGTGATCACACAAAGTAATAGAAATAAAGATGTGGCTATTATGAATGAGACATGAAATGTTCTGTTTTACTCTTAAGGCTTTATGACCAAATAAATGAATAGTGTCTCACCACTGCTACCCCCATACTTACTATATACACATATAAGAGTACTGCTACATATGTATCTAATAAATACTGATAAATGGAACTTTCCTAGCAAATAATAACATAAGAGAAACCTTGCCGGATCAGGTCACAGCCCATCTAGTCCAGCATCCTGTCTCACACAGTGGCCCACCAATTGCCCATGGGCTTCTCAAGCAGAGACAAGGGCAAACCTTCTTCTGCTCTTGAATCCCAGCAAATGGCCTTAAAAGCATCCGGCTTGACCCGTAGCCTGAAAGATATACTTAGGCATCCATTCTAGTAGCCACTGATACATCTGTGATCCGTAAATTTGTCTAACCCTTCCTTAAAGCCATCTAGGCTGGTTGTTGTTACCACCTCTTCCGGCAGCAAATTCCATAGACCAATGACCCTCTGGGTGAAGAAATACTTCCCCTTGTCCAATCTGACTCTCCTACCCCATCAGCTTCCTAGAGTGCTCCCTGGTTTTAGTGTTGTGTAATAGAGAAAAGAAATTATCTCTATCCACCTTTTCTATAATATCCTTTTAACATATAGAAATGTATATTTAAAAGCTATCCCCAGAACTTGATAGTATTTACAATAAAGTTTTCTGCTATAATTTCCAGAGACTGGCAAAGAGTAAGTTTCAAATTAAAACTATGTATTCTGTCTAGGGCTTTCAGTACTTTAGGAGTTTTATTAATGTTCTAGATTTATACATAAAATTTATATAGGTAATGATAATAGCTCCCCCTCTCCTGCCTTCTTATGCATAGCAGTCTTATTTCACATCACGAAGAAAAACAACTGGCCCTCTGGGACGGAAGCAACATATGGTTACTACATTGTGCTTGAGTGTTAAATGAAAAATCCCCGAAGGATATAGGATTAAACACATGTTTGTCCTGAAGCTGCTTAACCTCATTCTATGTGATTGAAACCCACTTTTCTTTTCTAAATATATCTGTTTTAAGTGCAGGGAAGAACACCATTGAACACAAAGATTTCAAAATGTTTACATTTTTTAAAGAACTTCATTTCTTTCATTTTCCTTAATCAGTTTTAATTCTAAGTAGGATAATTTATACAACACGTATAAATGAGTCAAATCTGTTATTTATTTATGACATTCTGCCCTCTGATGTCCCTGCTTTTTCCTTACAACAACCCTGTGAGGTAGAATGGGCTGAGAGACTGTGACTGATCTAAGGTCACCCAGTCCCTTATCAGAACATGCTGATGGAAGACTGGGGATTTGAATCTATAGCACTGTCTACGATGCCCTGTAAAATGAAAACTTGAAGCATGATTGAGAACCATGGTTCCATCTACCAAATCAGCAATGCCAATCCTTGCATTGTGGTTCTGAGCTGTAGTTTCAACTGACACCCTATGTCGGTTGTTTTAGAAATGACTGACCACCAGTCATTTAGTGTAGTTTATAATTTAGCATGACTTTTATTCATATGTAAATCTGCATAAGGAATAGTGTTTTCTTGCCCAGTTCCACAGGTATCTATTAAAAAGCATTTTGTGTCCTTCACAACCATGATAAATTTAAGCCTCAAAAAGTTACATTTACTTTTAAAAAAGAGGCAAGCTTATTTATTTCAGAATATCCCACCATTCACCCAAAGGTCCCAGGACAATAAAAAATATGTAACATTTATCTAAAGCATATTTAAAACATAGCCGTCCTTCCCTGGCACGACCACATTCACAGGAAGCTAAACATCAAAGGCCTAGGTAAAGCTATGTTTTAATCAGATAAACTTCAAGAGGGAAGCTGTACCAAAGTCTGGGGACCACCACAGAAAAGACCACAATATAGAATTATTTTAATGTTCACATTTGAAACAATACTACATCCAGTTACAAGCAACAGCTCTGAATTCAGTAGGACGCATTTCCGAGGAGACATAGCATGGAACTGAGCTATTACAGAGTCTCAGAAACGTGCAACACTTTTCCATGAAATTGTTCTACTATGCCCAATAACTTGCAGATATGTGCACAACGGGCTACAATCATATAAAGGACCTGGGAAATGAACATTCACATCGAATTCACACAGAAATAGCCCATAACTCAAAAGCTCTTTGCCCAGATCAGAAGGACAATACTCAAATCTTTTTTTTTTCCACCTTTGATTCCGTCTTTGACTCCTTTTGGACTGCAACTCCCAGGCTGTGGTCACCTTAGGTTTAATCCAGCTTCAGAGTGAGAGTACACATGAGCAAAGTGACCAGTAGTTTTCTTTCCACATTATTTATCCCAAAGGTGAATTTTCTGAGTTAACACTGAAAGAAAACAGCTTGTCACTTTACTGATGTATTCTGCAAGCACTACTGTTTTAACCGATTTTGCGTTGTTTTTATCATGTTGGATTTTTAAATGTTGTATTGGTTATTACTGTTTTGATACCGTTTTTGATATATTCGATTTTAAAGGTTGTTCCCCGCCCAGAGACCCTCGGGTATATGGCAGGATATACATATAAATAAATATTCTCTCACTCTGAAAATGGACTGAAGCTGGGTTAAACCTTGAGTGTGGCCAAAGCCCCAGTGACCATACAGTTAACAAGAATTGTATAAGGAAATATATAAAAGGGGCGAATGCCTGTAGCACAACGGGCAGCTGGAACTGCCTAGACAGCAAAGGGTTCGATCCCCAGCCTCTACCCAGAAGTGGGCAGTGACAACCCACTTTGTATCCCTGCCATAAAAACTGCAGAGGCAGGTCCAAAAAAAAAAGGATATTTCCCGTGGTAAAGCTAAGGGTATGGAAGTTGTGGTCCTAATGACACGCTTTCCCAAACTCTGGAACAACAAACCCCAATGAAACTGTTTAAGCTACTCCTGAATAAAATTACACATGTAAACTTTAAAGTGGGGGACACTTAGAATTCGAGTAATAACGCACAGCGCTTTGCGCATGTGCACACGCACAGTCAGTTGGCGCGTAAGAGTCCCCTCACTTCCGGACGCTGGAGTTAATTAGGTGATTTCTGATTGGTCACTCGTTTTGCCCAATGAAGAGCCAGCTTATTGGGAGGTCCAGGGAAGAACGCCGCGTTGTAGGCTCCGCCTCTTCCTTTTCTGCTCTGGCAGTCGGAGAGAGCGCACGTTCCCGAGGCCTAGTCTGCGCCTTTAAAACGTGTCGAAGTAAGTGAGCTTCCTTCCCCCCTTTGGAATGTTGGTCATGGATGCGTCCAGAACTCAAGGCAGTTTCTCTCTGGTTTACTGAATTGAGATTCGGCCGGGTCGCGAGACTGGGCGATACCATGCGGGATAAAATGGGGGTGGTGATACGGCGGCCATGTGCCTCCTGCCATGAGTCGTAGTGCAGAAGGCCTCATGAGGAGAGGAAGACGGTGGTCTCTTCATCGCCGAGTCCCACGAAGAAGGGCAGAGTGTGCGTGTGTGTGTGTGCATTGAAAGCCTAGAAAAGATGCTTGATTCAACAGTCGTGCGGGATTAAAATTGAAAAGCTCGGGGGCGGTTAGGGTGAGGCGCCCAGCTTTATCTTCCTCGTAAAGCCCACAGACTGGGGGAAGAAATCAGGGTTGCTCCTTGCCTTTGGTAAGCTGGGTAGTGAGCCAGTGCTTCCCTTTTTGGAACTGAGGCTCTACCTGTAACTCTAGAGCGAAAAAGTGAAATTACTGTGAAGAAGGCTTGTGTGGTTTGGTCTGTAATGAAGATACAATGGAAGTACACGCTGTCCCTTTTTATATTTATTTTATTTAAGGGATTAATACCCTGCCCTTCAACAAATAGTCCCAGCCAGGTTACAGAAATGGTGAAACAGCAAATATTAAAACATAATTTAAAATGTAACCCTGTCTAGTGCTTCAGAAGCCAGACTCTTATCTGGGAATACCGGGTTCGATTCCGCCCTACTACTACCACCCCCATGAAGCAGGCTGGGTGACCTTGGGCTAGTCACAGCTCTCCTCTGAGCAGTCCCAGCCTCTCCTACCTCACAGGGTGTTCTGTTTGTGGAGAGAAGAACAGAAGGTTTGTCAGCCGCTTTGAGTCCCCTTAAATAGGTGAGAAAAGTGGGATCGAAAAGCCAACTCTTCTTCCTCCATGAAGCCAACTGGATGGCCTTGGGCTAGTCACAGCTCTCTTCTGAGCTCTCACAGCCCCCCCTACCACACTGGATGTCTGTTGTGGGGAGAAGAACAGAAAGTTTGTCGGCTGCTTTAAGTCCCCTTAAATGGGTGACAAAAGCCAACTCTTCTTCTTCTCCCAGGTCAGCATCCTGAGGAAGTTATTTAAACAGTAAAAGCCTGGGTGAAAAGATACGTTTTCACCAGGCACCGAAAACTATACAGCATAGGTGTCTGGTGAACCTCAAAAGGAAGGCTGTTCCAGAGTCTAGGGGCCACCACAGAAAAGCCCCTCTTGCATGTCCCCATGCCTCGTACCTCTCGTAAGAAAAGGAACTACAAGAGGGCCCTCTTTTTCAGATCTCATTGCATGGGGAGATCTGTATGGGAGAAGGTGCTCCTTCAGATACCCAGGGCTCAAGACGTTTAAGGCTTTATACATTAGTGTCAACACCTACCTGTATTATGTAAATAGATCCGTAATATAAAATTCTGCCTTCTGCTAAATGAGGCCAATTGCTCATTTGTCTACCTAAAATAAATCAGTATGTGATATTAATGCTTTGAAGCTAGAGTTCTAAAGGTATATTCGGCTTATGGGTTGTTGTGCCTCCTTGTAATACACAGAGTGTATTTGTGTTATCTGCTTGGGAGGACATTTAAGAACATATCCAGCTATTTGTGGCTTCCCTGGAAGTCGAGGAATTAGATTTTTAAAAGCCTACTGTCGTAGTATTTTTGGTATAAGATCCTTCAGTTCAATTCTTCCCTTACTTTCTTGGGAGTAAGCATCACTGAACAATGGAATTTTCTGTATAAACAGGAATGGGTTGTAAAGTTTAACGCATTAGCACAAATATCATATGTTCTAAAATCCACCATCTTTTTCTTTTTAGAATGAGATACGTTGCTGCTTACCTTCTTGCTGTCCTTGGGGGCAATGAGTCTCCAAGCTCAAAAGACTTAAAGAAAATCCTAGACAGTGTAGGCATTGAAACAGATGATGAACGTGTGAACAAGGTGAGCAGTAAAGATTTATGTAGCGTGGCAGATTATGAACACATTTTAATTCTAGTGTTAAACAATAGAGAAAATAATTTTTCTTGAACCATCTTTTCCATATGATGCATGATCAGGACATCTCTTAAATGCCACCTTTTCAGGATTAAGACATTTTCCTTTTAAAAAGGTTCTTCAGTTTTTTTCTAGGAGGAATCATTTAGAGATTAAGAAATTGATCAGCAGCCTAAGTTTTTGGCTGCCACTGATTGCCAGGAGACAGTATTTTTTGAACCTCCATATAATGCCTCTTCTCTGTGTAGCTTCTTCAGAGCTGATCAAAAGTCACTTTAATGTCATCATAGAAACTTTCACATATTGTAAATTACTTGGCTTACATTGGTTAACTGGGCCTCCATTGTTCTGCGGCCCTCAGTTATTCATAGGTGACTGTTATCTACAAAATATAATAGTTTGGGAGAAACAAAACCTTTGTATTATAGTCTTCCCTTGTATAAAGCTATCATAAGTCTTGTAATGTGGTTTTGAACACTGGGCTTTAAAATTCATTTGGAAGCTTCTTTTTAGCCTAGGAAAATTAATAGAACAGCCCCCAATAAATTACCTTAGGCAAGTTCCAGCCCTCAGGCTTAGTCTAAAAAGTCATAGCACGTGAGGAAAAGAAGAATGGGAGGGAATATTTTGCAAAACTGTAGCACTTTCACTAATTTAATTTGGCAAAACCTACTGGTTTACAGGAACCAAGCCACCACATTCTATACTCACTGCTAGGGATGGCAAACAGGGAGGAATTAGTATATATGTGCCAGTCTTTAAAGATAAATTTCTGATGAGTTAAATAGATATGGATTATTCCATTGAATCCAGATTAACAATACAGCGCAATATCAATTCAGAAATAAACCTGTATCAATTCAATAGAATTTACTCATTTTGTTACCAACTGCCGAAATAACGTGGAAAATGCTATCTCTTTTCAGTGGCAATTTAGTCTGTACTGAGCCCATAGTATGTCAAAACTCACATTTTCTAATTTGGATTCCAAGCATAATACTGTATAAGTTCTCAAGCCTTAACTCTTATTCCAAAGTATGTCAAAAAATATTTAATTCCATTTTCAAAAAAATTCAAAACAAGGGTGAGTTCACTGACATGGGAAGCTAGGCTGACATTGCTAAGAGAAGCTTGAAGAGACAAGGGGTGAAGTCCCACTCAAGGAATAAAAGGGTTTCAAAACGGTTTGGATCCTCTTTGTCCCTATTCCCAATCAGTTTCAGGGGTATTTTGAGGATTGTTTGGCTTAAAAATGGAATAAATAAACACCTGATTTTTCAGGTGTTTTTTTTTCCGCTTTGCTTTTAAAACGCGTCTCCCTTATTGATGTAGAAATGCTACAGTATTCCCCTCTACAGAAGACTGTTTCATTGTAACAATTTAGGCTTGCGTGGGTGGGAAAGCAAACTTTCACATGGGATGCCTGAAAAAAAATAAGTGCCTGTAAGTTGTGTAAATGTGGGTACCTCCTGCACAGCAGAGGGGAAAGCATTGTAAAGGAATATGCCAGCACTGAGAAGGCCCAGTGATCTTTACATAAGATCCCTGCAGTCTCACCATAAAAAGGTGATGTTTAGGCACTTCTGCATCTTCCCCGAAAACTGCATTGATCTGCCCAGTCAATCATCAGGAGTCAGCCATGACCTGATGGCTCCTAGCAACAGCATAGCTCAGATCCATCGTACAACTAATATTAGTTTTTAATAACTAGTTCCTAGGTATACAGAGGATAATATTGTATTGAACAGAGGAGGTCAAAGGATGGTAAATACAGTGCCAATAACTACTGGAAAAACTTTCCACGTAAACTACAATTTCTTGGAATATTGCTTGTCAAAAGCAAGTTTTTAATTGAGGCTGGGATGTTATAGGTACAAAGGCAGATTATGGATTTGCTCCAGAACTTGCAGAGCCGCTATTTGCTGCATTCTCTTTGACCTTTGGACATAATGCCAATAAAGAGGAGGCCCATGGTGTTTGGTCATCTCTGCATTTTGGTTTCAGATTGGGAAAAGGACCACCAGACATGCAGCATAAAGAACTACAAATTAAGTAGAACTACTAGCTGCTATTTTTGTAGTTTTAGGCCATTAGCTAAATGGTAGAAGCAGGACTGGATTAACGCCTTTTTGCTTGAGTGTAAATTCATATTCTGTCATATGGACTATTTATCTCTCTTAAATACCTTGCATCTTATATGGCACAAAATATGGTAAATCTTTTAATGCATTGTTCCTGGACGAGTGTTTTTCATCTTTAACTCGTATGATTCTATTTTTAAATAGGGACAGTATAACATGCTTGTTATCAGGCTGTTCTTACTTTGGTGCTTGACTAGTAATTCAAAAAAGTGTTGGAGATCACTAGCAATTTTAATTATATATTGTGTTTGACGTGCAGGTGGTGTAGGACAAGGTCCTTGGCGCTGTTCTGAAAAATGCCATTTTTTCTTAAATGTCTTGACAGTTTCCTTGGACATTTTTAATTGTTTAATTTACACTTTCAATTTTTGCTTCTTATAGGTCATTAGCGAGTTGAATGGAAAAAATATTGAAGATGTTATTGCCCAAGGTAAGGTGTTAGAAAGAGAACATTATAATTTCATTTTTGACAATGAGGACATCAAGGCTCTGAACCTGCCATTGCATAAGTTTTTGTTAACCACCAGTACAGAGTATGTTTGTGCAGATTCATTTGTATTTTGAACGACCATTAATCCCCCTTTTACCAAAGTTATCTGCTACGTTGCATTAGCAGTCTGCTACTGTTGCCATAATGTAATGCTCCTTTTCTTTGTTGTTCTGCCATAGGTGTGGACTGTAAAATGACCAAGTGCTTAAACGTAATAGGTCCATCCTAATTCCTACTGGTTTATGTTTATACCTGCTGGGTTTCGCTGGTGGACCACATTAATTTGAGGACACACTCTTGAAAGCAAGCAGTTATTGCTAACTCATGTGAGGGCGTTCTCAACAGTTTGCTTTGAAATCTGCATAGCATTTATTTTTGAAGCTGAAAATTTTTGTTAGTTGCTGGTAAATAAGCCAAACGGTATCTTTTTGCCTGTCACTTTGATAGATGCCTATTCATAATTGTGGTTTTTTCTTATTTTTTTAAAAGTCTGACTGCTATCGATGATGTAAAGAAGGACAAAAATGTTAAGATTATACTGTATCTACCTCAGTCAAATCTACTTCAGAGAATTATGTTGTCATTTACCCTTTCAGTTTGCTTCCTTGTTTCAGGGTTCCTGGTGTGTCTCTTCTTTTCACACTCTTAAAATTCCTTGTACTATGCTTTCGAAGACTACACAGTTCTTATTGTTTCCTTCCTCCATATTTTGGGAACAAACATTTTGTTCTCAATGTTCTCACTAGATTATCAGGGTGGTGTTTTTTGCTTATCAGCCTAAATGTCTCTAGTTAAATCTTAATTGTCCTTCATCTAGCTGATCAGCCCTCCTTTACAATTGAGGTACATCTGGTTTTTTCCTACCTTTTCTAAATGCTTATCTACTTGCATACACAGACCATTCTACATGAATTTTGTGTGCTGGAAATATTCAAGTCTTAATTTTTGGTCTTATTTTTTACTCTTCAGATTTCTACCTGGACATTCTTATCATTAAAGGATAGGCAGAAGGTAGATTAAAATGAAGTTCAGAAATGATATGCAGTAGATATCAGGATGTGTTTTCCCACTTAAATTATGCTCCTGAAATTGAGCAAACTATCCAGTATTGCATTTTTTTAGTTTACTTCTGCTCTTAAAACTCAGAAATATACTTACACATATCCTACTATTGATGCTTAAGTACTGCCTCGTGTATTTAGTGGGAAGATCTTGGCAAATTTGTCAAGACAAAGGAAATCTTTCAAGCCCGATACCTTACCTTTTCTTCCTGGTTTTTCTGTCCATTTTGATGTAGCAAGACAATTATATTTCAGATTATTCTTCCGTTATTTTGTGTGCTGTGAGAGCATATCATAAAATATTATAGCATGGGTTATTTCTTACCGATTATAGTGTCTTTGTAGTTTTCTTTTGTCATGTCCCAGTTTTATCCAGAGCTTATTTTCAAAATAGATTATTTTTCTCTGGCTCTGAAATGAATCCACAGATATGCTTAGTTCAGTAACACAACCTATACCCTTGATATCTTTTGGGTACTTTTCCTGAATGCTCACATGGTAGTTCTACCGCTCTGCTGCAAACTATTGTTTCTCCATCCATTCTCTGCAGGCAGTTTGCTCTAGTGGTTAGGGAGCCGGACTCCTATCTGGTGGGAATACCAGTTCGATTCCGCACTGCTCCATGAAGCCAGCTGGGTGACCTTGGGCTAATCACAGCTTTCTTGTGAGGTCTCACCACCTCACCTATCTCACAGGGTGTTCTGTTGTGTGGAGAAGGTTTGTCAGCTGCTTTGAATCCTGTTAAATGGATGAGAAAAGCGGGGTAGAAAAGCCAACTCCTCCTCTTATTCTTAAAGCAGGTTCCTAACATTTGTCTGTTTAGATTTATCTTTTGCAATCCTGTTCCCTCTTTGATTCTTTGCTTTCAAATCTGTCTTCAGCAAAGGACATAAAGTGCCACCTAAATTGATGGTACTCAATAAATAAGTCATAGTGACGATAACAGAATGACCATTGTACTGACAATGGGCCTGTTTGCATTTGCCCAATCTGGACAGCCTGGGACAGCATATGCACCCCACAGTGTCACCTCTGTCCCGCAGCAGCCCAGAGTTGCCTTGATTACTGATAGCTCTGTAAGAGTAGAAACAATCCTGCATGCAGCATTTACACTGTGATTTTGCATGGTGGTGGGACTTCGTGGTCGTAGTTGCAGTGGTCTGGTGCGTGTTTTCATTGTTATAGTGATACAAACAGCCCCAGATGAGACTGTTTACCCAGACTTCCTGCAGCTGAGTGAAGTGCAATGTTTGGAATGGGCTGCTCACTGCCCCTTATACCAGGCACTTTCCCTAACCTTAAATGTTGTGGGATACTCACAAGGCAGTTTTAAGTGTGGGGAGCCCCTGTATCATCTGGTGTTAATACAAAATGGATTCTTCGCAGACAGCTGCTACAGTAAGCCATGAAGAGTGCTTCATTTGTTTCATTGCATTTGTTCAAAGTCAGTGTTCCAGTACAGCACAGGCATCTTGGATCTGACATTCAAGTGCATGTTTTCTGAGAATATGCTAAACGATTATAAAACATGTTTACCCTTCTGACTCCAGGAAATATTGTGGAATTGCTTAGATCTGTATTCCTAGAAACAAAGAACAAGCATTGGTCCCCACTGACAGACTTATGAAAGCTTAAGGGGATCTCATAGCTCACAAGGGAAACAGTATCTTGCTATCTTCCCTAGAAATGTTGGCATTTCTTAGCAGCAATGATGGAAATCTCCAAGGTCCATCCATCATGTAACTTCTGCAGTTGCATAGTACTCCTTGCCACAATGCCTTTTCAGTTTGGCCTTGAATAAGTTTCACTAGCTATGAAGGGGATGCAGACTGTATTCTCTTTGACTCATTATGAAATTGGGTTGATGGAACGTTCAGATCTTTCTCTTGGCTTTCTTTTGTGTTATAAGTTTGGCTGTCGATGTTAGCTGATCATTGAAGCTAAACTAATACTAATGAAAAAGGATTGCTGGAGCTGTATTTTCTTTTACCTGAGATATTTGCTTGGCCTATTGAGGATCAGCATAGACCTCTGCCCAGCAACAAAGTAGATCTCGAATTGCCAGTCTGTGCTTTTTATTTTCAGTCATTCATTGCCAGAAATAGACCATAGTGAGGAAGGATATTTAGCAGTATTAAAGAGGGAGCAAAGGTAACAGCGAATACAGCAGCCCTGCGACAACTGGGCATCTCAAGCAGAAGGCAAAACCTTCATTTGCTCTTGGCTCCTGGCGAATAGCTTTTAGAGGAGTCCTGCCTGTCTCTAACCTGGAGGCAGTCCCTAGATTTAATAGCCATTGATTTGCCTGACTTCTATGAATTTGTTTAATTCTTTCTTTAAGCCATCCAGGCTGGTTGATGTCTTGGAGTCTTTAATTATCAGGAAGGGTTTCTTTATTCTGGGGTTTCTCTTGTTAGCACCATAGCACCTCACCTTGTTAATTCCTTTCAGGTAACAGCAAGCTAGCCAGTATGCCAGTTGGTGGAGCTGTAGCTGCTTCTGCTGGAGGGTCCGCTGCTCCAGCTGCAGGGGCTGCACCAGCTGCTGGTAAGTATGACAGACCATTGTACGTTTTAACACTGGGCTACCAAAGTGGGTGAGGCTGCCACAGATCAAAGTGAATAAAATTCAGTTCTCCTGTGCAGTGTGACTACTCACATGAAAATAAGAGACCTAACCAATGAATTAGAAATGTTTCATTAGCAAATCATAATTTTATAACTCTCTGGAAAATTAAATCTGTGGAGTTGCTTTTGCAGTAAGAAGGAACTTATTGAAAGGGAATGCTATAGTTGAGTGTGTAGATAACTTTTTATATAGATCCTGGCATCCCAAAGGTTTGCCCTTTCCCACCCTATATCTGGAGGTTTCCAGGGGGTGGACAGGGAACAGGACAACATTTAAAATCAAACATTATTAAAACGATAACAGTATTAAAATGTACAATAGGGAAAAAGAGGACGGGACATTTAATGACTTTTCTATAAAGGGAAATTCAGCAGGTGCTTCTTCTATACAAGCATTAAGGGTGTAGCACTTCTGTCCTTTTTCCCATACCATATGGTAAATCTTAACACCCGTCATTTCTGGATACAGTCAGATCCCCAGATCCGTAGGGTATATGTTCCAGCTCCTACCGTGGTTACCTGAAACGGCATATAATTGCAAACAGGCCTTCTGGTTCTGGGGTCATGTGACCCCAGAACTGGAATTACTTTTCTGGCCTCTAAAAGGCCTATTTCAGGCTCTGGATAGCACTGAAATAAGCATGTGATGCCACTGGAGTGTGCCCCAAAAGGTAAAGGGGCGCATGGGGGTGGGTGGGAGGCATCTGGTGTCATCTCATGCCTATTCCAATGCTCTCCAGAGGCCAAAATATGTATTCCAGCTCTGGGTGCTTTTCCCTTCTGATATGTGCTGTAGTGGGGGGAGGGGGGGGGCAGATCCGGTAACCAGGGCAAAGAGAAACTGCGTTTATCAAATCAGTGGATACGTGTTTTTTTTCTGTATGCTACTTGGGGCTGATGGTAACTGGGAGTCCATTCACAGGTTTCCCATCCCTCGTATAAAATACCATCTTTATATTATCTGATCTTTGTCTCTTTAAGGCAGCTGTAGAAAAAGGCTATTGGTATATTGGCTTGAGAGTTATTAATTATCTAAATCTACTTATCTTTGCAGCTGAAGAGAAGAAAGAGGAAAAGAAAGAAGAGTCTGAAGAATCAGATGATGACATGGGATTTGGGCTGTTTGATTAAGCTTTCCTTAAGGGCTAATATATAATAAATTTTGTAAAAGATTTATTGCTGTGGTCTGCTTTGTAGAAGCCAACTTTCTCTCGAAACCAGGGGTGTCCAGACCACAGGCTACATGCAGCCCAGGATGACTATGAATGTGGCCCAACACAATTGTAAATTTGCTTAAACATGAAATTAAGAACAGATTTTGCTCATCAGTTTTCATCAGTGTTTGTTTAATATGTGGCCCAGAGATGCCAAAAGGTTGGACACTCCCGTTCTAAAATGTTCTGAATATTGTCATTGTTTCAGACATTGCATCCTGCTACTAAAAGGTATCTAGTTCCAGAATACAGTAAGTACAAGAAAAAAAGCAGAAACGGTTTTAAAAATCATTACTGTCTCCCCCAGTGAAGAAATATGAAAGCTGCCTTGATCTCAAACATGCAACATTATTAAACTCGGAAGATAAAAGATGCCCTTTGAGAGGATCTTGGTCAAATTATTACAAAAGATTTCACTTCCTATTTCAGAAAATTAGAGGAAGCAATGTGCATTACATGTTCCCTAACAGTCCACAGGATGGCATATTGTATGTCCTTAGCTCTGAAGCGTGTTGTAGCCAGAGAAGTATCAACAAGGTTGTTAAAAACTTCAGAGATAGCTTAACCTTCATTAGCCCAAAGGTTGCATATACTAGTCACTTGTTGTCTCAAGTGTACCAGATGCCCACTTCTGCACACCCATCAGCTAAGGGCAAGAATTACTGTGGCACCGGCCTGAAAAAAAATCAACATATAGCCTATTGCAACAGTGCTGCCAAAATCGTTTGGGTGCCAGAGAACCAAAAATCTGCTTGCAGGTCTATGATTAGCTTCAACTTCATATTGCCTGCTCCTCCAAAATGTGTTAACAAAAATGTATTAACAATTGTGGCATCCAATGTTCTTGATATTCTTGGGCAAGCAACAAAAAGATGCTTGAAACAATATTCCCATGCAAAACCTTGCCAAAATCACTAAATATGACATTTTAAATACTTCATACAGGATGAGAGATGAAGTAGAATAGTTATGCAAAACACTTTAACTAGTTTTTGCTTACCTTTTCCTGTGATATATTCTCGGATACTTTTATTTAGAGGATCTTCTCATTTAGTGAAATGTATTTCACTTTTAACCCACTCTGGTGCACTTAACCTGTTGGATGGTATGTCGTATTTGAGTTATTTGCAACAAAATTAGTGAAATTATTCAACATGCTTCATATCCCTGTGCTTGTGAACACAGGTGAAGCTATGGCAAGTATGTTTTGAAAAGCTTGCAAAGCACTTGCACAACATCTTAGCAAACAATATCTTTAAAATGGTTGGTTCCTGTCAAACAAGGAAGCAATTTGGTAAGATGCAATGTTTACTCACACATTTTCAATGCATTTTGTAATTACTTTACCAACATACTTCAGAGTCACCAGTGGAGATGAGGAAGTTCATCCCAACTTTACTTAGTTTCAACCAGCAAAGAGCAAAATTGTGTATCTTGTGCACAGGCAGCTAACTCAGGTGTTTTTAACAGAATTCTCCAAAACAGCTACAAAACCTGTCCTGTTTAGTAAGTTTACTGTCATCAAGTAACGCAAAAGGTATAACTACCTTTGGTACATTAATATACCTGATAATTAAAATACAATATTCAAAAATAGCAAGTAAACGTTTTCTATTCCTTCAAGGAAAGAGGCAAAGACTGTTGCACTTAGGAAAGGTTCGTGATGCAGAGAAATAAACATCTCAAGTGGAGTGAGCAAAGTACAAAGGCAAAGTACTAATGGACGATGAACTTCCCTGGGCTCTGGGGTAAAAGCAAATGCTGGCTAGTTGCTATTACGCACAATGAAGGTGAAATTTCTGCATGGTGTTTTTCAGTATGTGACGCTGATAATTTCATCCCACTTCTAAAACACTTTGGAGGTGCATTTTCTGATACTGAATTTGCATTAGAGGTGCAATGGCACACTGGTGTATAACACTTGCCAGCGCTAACCTAGATCTGAGCCATTGGAGCTACTTTTTTAACACGGATGACGCCATATGTCATTTCTTAGGAAATTGCAGTGAGATTGGGGCTGAACCATGTTCTTTACTAAGAAAATATATGGGTTTTTTTATTTGCATTTTGTCCTGCCCTATACCAAAAGGTTTTGGGGCGGGTTACAACATTAAAAACCAAATATAGAATGAACATAAACTATTCAGATTTTGGCAGTTTAACCCATGAACAGGCCGATGACCAAGGGCAGGCAACCCCTTCCACCTTTTCTCTTTTCCTTCATTTACCAGTTTAACTCCTCTACCCTATAGGATTGTACCTGTGCAATCATTAACCTGGTTTGACTGTTAGTTGTATAAATTTATGTTCTTATTGGATTACCTACCTATGTTAACACACTTGTCTTTTCGATATGTTCTGATTTGCATAAATAAAAAAGACAGGCATCCCTGGAAAAGCACCTGCAGTTTAAAGGACTCCACAAAGATGAGATCATCGTGGATAATGACAAAAAAATTAACACACACCCCGCTTTATGATTTGCCAATAATGCTTTCTTGAAAGTATCACTAGGGGCTTAAATTCACATCTCCCCAGCCTAGCCCAATAGGATACCAGTCCCACGTTTAAATCTTCAGAAATGTACACAGGAAAAAGACGTTGATTGCAGCCTCAGGTTGTTAAAAACAATAGCATCGGTTTTGGAGGATCAGAGCTCAGTTCTAGGGAGATACTAAAGGCACCACTTAAGTACACCTCTAATCCTTAATTCATTATTACTTAGAGAGTATAGTTGAGCTCTGGTATTCCAATGCACACATTAAAGTGGTCTAAACAAAATGGGGGAGGGGCTGAAACAGTGGTAGAGCAAACTGCTTGGAAAGGAAAGGGTTGCTGGTTTGATTCTCCAGCCTCTACCTGGAAGTAGGCTATGGGCAAACTTGTTTCTCTGCCAAGAAAAATGAAGAGATGCCCATAAAGGTGCCCCTGCAGTCAATCAGGCATTGGTCACAACTCAGTGGTACACAACAACTAAAAATAGACAGGCCACAGGATATTGGGTAAAGCTCTATGCTGACTTTTTTTAGGAATTATTTTGCCAGTTACAAGATAATATTTCCTATCTGCGTTACAGGATGGCAAGACAAATGTAAATCAAATGTATGAAAATTTCAGGTATTAGGTGGTTACATACAAGTAGAATAAATTAATGTGCCATGTCCCATTATTCTCAAGTCTTCTTTAAAGAATGCTCATGCTCATTTAGCAGGCAGCTATGAGTCATATATCCTTTTTTTTTTTTTTTTTTGCCTGCACATACTAAATCAGCCTGACTGAAAACAAAAGCTTGGATAAACTGTACTGAGAGGTAGTTAACCTTCATTATGTGATTATGGGTGAAAACATCAGGGATAGTCGGGATTTACTGTCCTTTTCACATCTAGCTCCTGTGTCCTATGATCGCTGGACTGGCTGTAATTAAGATTTAATTAGTCCATTTCTAAGTAACGACTCTGAGGCAAGAAATTTAACAAACCCTGACAGCCAGCATGCAGTGGCTTAGTGTCCCAACAAAACCAGAATAGAAGCCAATTTCTGCAAATAATGCTTGCACATAGCATGGGAGGAGAGAAACAAAGATCCACACATTAATGTGGTGGACCTATGATGCCATCCCTCCTCCTGGTCTACTGTCCCCATGAGACAGATCTGAATTAAGGAAGCCCTTAATCCATATCTTTTGTAGACCTGATTAACTGAGTCTACATGTGGACCAAAGGCTTTGCTCTGGAACTACCAGGGCTGCTGCACACTGCTGGAAGTACCCCCAGCCTGGAGGTGGGCGTTTAAAAACACCCCCCAAGCCTAGGAATCTTTGATCTCTGCACCGGTGGCACTCATCCAGCGTTCCACACTGAACTCCCACTACGTTCCTTCGAAGTACGTGCAGACAAGTTTACAGATAACTCATTTTTCTTGTTTTGTGGCTGAAGGCCTGCAGAACACTCTCCTGTTTACCCAACCCAAGAGTGTTTTATGGCACTTACTCCCTAATAAGTTTGTTTAGGTCAGCAGCCTAGAAGGGAGCAGTAAAGATTTCTAGACTTTGGACTCCTCTTGCAAGGAACCCCCTGCTACAGATGACAGATGTGCGTTCTTTCACTCACTTTGTAACCCCAGAAGCCAGCTTTGCTGACAGAAGGAGACCCTGTCAGTGAGTTGCCCAGGAACTTCCCCCAAAGTCCTGCCTTGATGCTCATTAGTTAAAAAGGTGGAGACCAAGGATAGGACCTTCTCAGTGGTAGTCCCCAGACTATGAATATTAGTTCCTCCCCTGAAGTGTGTGCCAGCCAGCCACCTTCATTTTTAGACGTTCAGGAGGTTAGTGAAGATTTCACCCGGGTGCCACAGCTAAGGAAACAGCTTCCCCTCCCCACTTTCAGGCACTGTCATGGTGTTTAGTGGACTCAATGTATCTTGTTTTTATGGTTGTAAACCCTCTGGTCTAGATAAAAATGCTAATAAATAAGTAAGTAAAAGTACGTAGGTAAGTAAGTCCTTTTATGGGAGGGAGCTCCTTAGTAGCTCTAAACTGGGAACCAAAGTCCCGCCAAACTTCTCCAAAATACAGACCGGCCAGTGCCTTGAGATCTGGAGGTGAGGCCCTCCTGGTTGTCCACCACCCTCAATAGGGAAACAGGTGGACACCCAGGAAAGGGCCTTTACATTAATGGCCCCCAGGCTATGGAATAGTCTTCCCCTTGAGGTGCGTCGCCCCCCTTCTCTGTATACGCACCTCTTTGCCCTGGTCTTTGGCTAGTGGTTCTCAACCTTCCTAATGCCGTGACCCTTTAATACGGTTCCTCATGTTGTGGTCACCCCCAACCTAACCCCCAACCATAAAATTATTTTTGTTGCTACTTCATAACGACCCCTGTGAAAGAGGAGATAGACCCCCAAAGGGGTCTAGACCCACAGGCTGAGAACCATTGGGCCAATGTGACCATTTCCCCCACCCCGCAACTGTAGACATTAGTATTTTAATATCTGAATACGCTTTTTAAATATGCTGGATTTTTCCTTTCTTTGTTTTGCTTGTTGGTTTTTAAGTGTCCTTATGCATAGTACTGTTTTAACCTGTTGTCAAAACCCTGAGACCTACGGGTATAGGGCGGGATATAAATAAATAAATAAATAAATAAATAAATAAAATGACAACACAAGGGCATCCCAGAGGCCTTGGGGCACGGCCTCCAAAATTTTACCACACACCCCCAAGCCCCCCCCCCAGACTCCCCTTTAACCCGCAAGCTCTGCGTGCGCGCAAGACGCGCCTCCCCTCCCGCCACCCGACGTCACAATGCGCCACAGGCCGACGGACCCCTCGCTTCGGCCTCGGCCGCCGACTGGGACTGGAAGCTCGCGGCGCGCCCCTCGACGGTCTCTTTGCGTCTCCTCCGTGCAAACGCTTATGTAGGTCGAAAGCGACGACGAGGGACGACGCGAGAGGAGGCTGGCTAGCTGGCTGGCTGGCTGACGGGCAGGCGCGCGCTTGCGAGCGAGGCAGGCGTCGTCGTCGTTCCCCCCGCGCCAAGCGCCTCCAATTAGATGCCGCCTTGGAACGACGCCCTCAGGGTTTCGGGGAAATGGACCCCAGGCTCGCGGTAGCCGCCGCCGCCGGGGCCGTCGGCCAAACCTCGCGCCGCCCCAGTCCCTGGCGGCCCGCCTCGCCTCGCCCTCAGTTCCTCCTCCTCCTGCGCCCTCTGGCCGGGCCGTAGTTGGCAGCGCAGCCATTAGCCGGCCGGCGCTCTCGAGCCGCCGTCGAGACAGTCAGGACACAGACAGAAGCCTCCTCCTCCGTCCCTCCGTCCGCCCGACCCGCCCCAGTGACACCCGGCCGGGAGCTCCTCCCCGCCGCGGGCGCGCAAACATATAACGCTTCCTCGGGGCTGCCTTTTGCTGCAGACCGAGAAGGAAGCGTAGGCGGCTGAGGGAGGCCGGAGCGCGAGGGGAAACCTAAAGCCCGCCTGGGTCCCGGACTCTCCTGACAAGCCGCAGCGCTGCCCGTCGGACAACACGAGCAGGCGAGGCCGGAGCGGCAGGCGCGAGAGGCGCAAAGCGCGCCCCGTCGGACGCAGCAGCAGCTCCTCTCCTTCGGCCACTTGCGCTGCTCGGCTGTGCCTGGGGTCCCTTCCGCGGCGCGTGCTGCCTTCCTCCTCCTCCTCCTCCTCCCAGTCTTCGGCCCCTTGCCGTCGCGTTCCCCAGGGCGTGCGAGAGGCGATGTACCCGCTGGGCTCCACCTGGAATATCTCCTTCGCCGGCTGCGGGTTCCTGGGTGTCTACCACATCGGCGTGGCCAGCTGTCTGCAGGAGCGCGCGCCCTACCTGGTCGCCAACGCCAAGACCGTCTATGGCGCCTCGGCGGGGGCGCTGACGGCCACGGCGCTCGTCTCTGGAGCCTGCCTAGGTAAGGGGCGCCCGGGACCCGTGGGCTTCCTCT
Organism: Aspidoscelis tigris stejnegeri; assembly: GCA_023333525.1. NCBI lineage: Eukaryota > Metazoa > Chordata > Lepidosauria > Squamata > Teiidae > Aspidoscelis > Aspidoscelis tigris. The sequence goes on from JALMGA010000003.1 coordinate 15,936,503, forward strand.
GGGTGGCGAAGCTTTAGCTAGCTGTCCGTCCAGCCGTCCGCCCGGCCGTCGGGAATGGTCGCTGGACAGCTACGGCGAGCGCCTCTTGCCATCTGGGCGGCTTGGGCTGTCAAGCGGAATGTCAACAAGCCATCAAAACGCCGGTAGGCGAGTCGATCAAGAGCCTCTGGTTGACTTTTTTTGGGGGGGGGGGAGAATGGTTGAAGCCGCCTGGTGCGGCGACTCCTTCCCTTTGTGATGAATAGATCTTTCACGTTGTGGTTTCATCGACGTGAAAGATTCCTTGTGCTCCCCTTCGGCGGAGCTTTTAGGATGGTGGTGGTCTTTCTCTTCCCCCCTTTCCCTCAAATTCTTGAAGGGCCTTGGGAAATTAAACAACAACCACAACCACATTTGCTTTGCGCTGAAATTGCAATGTGAGGTTCAGGGAAGGTGTCTGCGAAGAATATTCCACATAGAGCAGTGATTCTCAACCTTCCTAATGCCGCGATCCTTTAATACAGTTCCTCGTGTTGTGGTGACCCCCCAACCAAACCCCAAGCCTAACCCCCAACCATAAAATTATTTTTGTTGCTACTTCAAAATGACCCCCGTGAAAGAGGAGATCGACCCCCAGAGGGGTCGCGACCCACAGGTTGGGAACCACCGACATAGAGGAAGCCACCACTGAAAAGGCCTCCTGTGTTATGTGGGTGTATCTGCATACAGTACCCCAAAAAGTGGTACAAAAGCAGTTTAGAGGTGGCAGTATCTGCATGCTGGTGTCTTCATCCACATTAAAGGTTAGAAAATGCTCTTCTAGAGTTTGTTCTGTGGCCTTTAACACTGATGACAGGTGGAATGGTGATGCTATGGTCTTTATGCTCCCAACTCTGAGCTGCTTTTTTTTAAGGCGTGCAGATGCAGCCCTATTCTTCAAGGAGGATCCCAGTGCTCAGGTAGGTTGACATGGAAGCAGGTCTTCCTTTAGGTGCCCATGTCCCACGCAAGATAAGACTTCAAACGTAAGCATCAGCACTTAGAACTGCACTCCTGAATGGACCATAAACCAAGTGGGATCTTTTAATACTAGTAATGCTATAATTTTACCACCAGTCAGCAGTTGCTTTTTTTGGGGGAAAAAAATTGTCCTCAAAATCAGACCCTTGGATGTTGTCTTGGGTATCCTGGAGTATCGGTATAACTCTGGGTATAGAGTGGGATAGAAATACAAATAAATGAATATGTACATCCCATATAAAAATACATGTAGGGAGAACTTGCGGTGATAAAATTGTTGCATTAGTTGTATAACAAACCATGTGTTGCTCTTTCTTCTTGTACCACAACAGTATTCCAAATGCTGCAGTTAATTTACTTAAAATAGATTATTCAAAGGGAGCCAATCAGTTACTAAAAATATTTATACACTGTATTTAGGTTTTGTGCAGATAGCTAGGGTCTTCAGTCTAACCTGCGTATGATGCCCTCTTATTCAGACGTCATGCTTTTTAAATAAGATAAGCATTTGTTTTCAATTCTTCAGCTGTGACGTGCATGAGAAGTGGAATGAAAACACCAGGGTCTGCATGTGATATGTAGAAGAAGGTAATAAGGCACCAAACCATGGCTGGAGTGGGGTTTTGCCTTCAGAATTATGGCTCATGGAGTTTCTCAGATATTTGATGAGGTCTTGCTGCATTAAAAAAAAACCCTGAGATTTTTCTTTGATATGATACTTTAACTCGCTAGGGTTCAATCTCAGCAAATATTCTTAGGACTGACCTGGCAGTATCACGCCTGGTGAGCAGAAGGGGAAATCGGTTGTTGTGTCCTTGTATTGAGCAAAGGATTGAACTAAGTGCCTCCCATGCTCTACTCAAGTTTTTATTATTTATTTATTAAAATTTTTATCCCACCCTATACCCAAAGGTCTCAGGGCGGGTTACAGCAGATAAAATGAAAACATTTAAACCATAACATATTAAACATTTTAAAAACCACAATAAGCTTATTAAAACCATAATGTTAAGCATATTTAAACCATAGTACCTGGGTGTGGGGAGGAAACGCTGTTCCCTTACTGAGCCAAAGGGTAAGGTTAAAAGGTGCACTTATAAAGAGTCCTAGAATTATTGCATGCTATGTTGCAAGAGAGATCAGGGTACCAGTTTTAAATCAGAGCTAGTGCTGATATACTTAGAAAGACTACCTCCCCCCCATACTACGTCTTTATTAACATGTGAAATTAAAGATACAGCAGTCAGCTTCTAGTGCAGAGGTTCCCAAACTTTTTTTTCTCATAGACCACTTTCAAAATTTTACTGATTTCGGTGGACCCCCTGCTGCTACATTTCTACCATATTCCCCAAACTCATCAAAAAATGTGAAGATTAGATCTAATGATAGAAATTTGCGTCAGGGCTGAGTTCCAACCCTAAATTCAGAGTGGTAAAAGTAAAAAGAAAAATAGTATATTTTCTTGTGTTCTATTTATTAAAATAATATGATTACAGATTTAATAGAATTAAAATTAAACATTGAACATGGAAGTTTTTACAAGTAACAGTCGCTGACCTTAAAAGATTATCTGCCTACATTGATAGATAAAGCCAAGCCAACATTTTTGTTCTTTACCATGGACCCCCCACTTACAACTTGTGAACCCCCCCCTTTTTTTTACACCAACGTAGACCCCCATTGAGTCTCCCATGGACCCCTGGGGGTCCACCTGGACCACTTTGGGAATCACTATTCTAGTGTAATAGTACATGTGCTAGAAAACGTGCATGCATTGTTTTCTAGTCATGGAGGTGATAACTGCAATCTTCCACATGTCCCCTATCAAATATTTGCTGTTTTTCTACATAAGAAGGATGTGTTTTTTTGACTACCAAAGCTGTATTTAGGTGGGTTTAGTTGCTTAGGGGAGCTTCTGCACATCTTTATGTGGTCTCTGATCTCACCTTGATCAGTAGTCACTTGTTTCAGTGACTCAGGTCCTTGTTATGTCACAACTGGAATATTAGTCTGCCTTTGAAGATGACCTGGAAGTCTGTCCAAAATGGACTGGCCTGACCAGAGGAGATGTAAGAGGGTAGCCACCCTGCTTTGGTCATTGAATTAGTTACCTGTCGATTTATTCTTAAGGCCTTTTTGCACCTCAGAGAAAGGAGAAGTCTGGAGGTGCTTCTGTTTGGAGAATCCACAACTGTGTGGATCAACTTTCTCTCTGAGCATGCGGGACCATCCCTTGGCCCAGATAGCAGCGGAGTAGCTGTTGCCGCAGTGAGGCAATCACCACTAGTACAGCAGCATTCGTACTTTGTGACAAGGTGGGCGTCCCAGGAAAGTAAAGGTGCAAAAAGGCCTTTAGTTTGGATTTTACTTGTAAACTAAAGTTTTTTGAAATTTGTGATGGAGAAGTGCAATAAATAAATAAGTAAGTAAATATTGGTACATGGCTTATACTAGGGCTGTGCACGAATGCAATTCTTGAGATTCAATATGATACCCCAAAAATTCAATTTGAATCTTTAAAATTCGAGTTTAGCAAAATTCTGTTCAAATTAAGCAAATTTGAATCTGTTTGTTTGAATTTTTCTTCGAATTTGCACTTATGAGTGCCAACATTTGTATGTGCCCGTATGCATCGTTATGCATTCTGGACGCATCCGTTCATGTCTGTATGCATCCTGGAGTTATCCCATATGCAACCCGTTTTTGTCCTGTATGGATCTGTACAAATGTGAGAAAGATGCATATCTGCAAGTACGCATCATGTACGCACCCGTAGACATGCAAATGTCTGGATAATTCAAGCGAATAGGTTCAAAATTTGTTCAAATCTTTAAATTTGAATTTATGGACATTCAATCTGAATGATTTGTGCGCACCCCTAGCTTGTACCTCTGATACATCCAGCAGTAGGACATTTTCTGTGGGAACACCCTGTTGTAGAATGCCTTCCCATGAGAAGTATTACTGGAACCTGTGTTGCGTAACACAGAACAACACACTTAAAATCAGACATTTATCTTTGGCCTCTTTGTGCAAAAATGCATGCAGTCATTTCATTCAAATATACATAGCATTAAACTATGATTTAGTATTGAATAAGATATAAATGCACACATACATGAAATACTACAGGGCTGTATGCATACTTCTGTGCCTGCTTTTTTTGATCCATACTTTAATATTCTGACTGAATCTGAGTTTGTGCTGTGGCTTATTGAAAGATGGGAGCGTCATAAACCCATGGTTTATTTTAGCTAATATAAATTGCAATTTATCCTAATTTGTTGATTTGTCCTGAGGATGTCAGTACAGAGCAGGATATAAATTCAGTTAAATGATGGTAAGATACAGCTCTCTGTAAGTAGGTATGCTGTTTTGAGCTATTGTTCTTCATTTAGGCTTTGCTTTGTGCATATGACTTTTTCAGAGAGTGAATAAATATATGCTTTTAATTGCAACTTGTAATTCCTCTTTCAGATTGCTTTATAGCTGCCACGTGAAGCAATTAGCAAGTGCTGTTTGTTTTAACTTGCTTCACAAAAACGTTGTGTTCCTGAGAGTGAAATTAGTATGCTGCATAAAAGAAGAGTTGGTCTGTACTGAAGTGAAACCTTTTTAATGTCTGTCAAGCAAGAGAAGGTGATTACATAGTGCCTAAAAGCTTAATGAGCTTAGTTAAACATTAGATGGTGGTTTTCTTTTACGATTCTAATTTATTTGACATTGATTTGGAGGGTGTTCCCCAGAAATGTACAGGACGGGAAGCACAGAACATGAATCTGTAACCCCTGGGCTTTGAAGACACAGGTTCTTGGTTGTAGCACTTTAGCATGTGTGTCCTCTTCTGTTTGGGAATCAATAAGAGCTTTCTTGCTGTGGTATATGCTCTGTCCAGAGGCATGGATGTTCCAGAATATCCAGCTAGAGTAGAATAACTACCTGACATCTGGATGCAGCCATAATTACTCTTTCTACAGCATATTACTTGACCTGTTTACTGCCATTGCTTGTATTCTGGTGGCACCCATCTCGTGTGCTGACACCTGTTCATATACTTCCTCCGGTAAGGAATAGTTTTCCTAAAATTCAGGGTGTGGTTATAGAAGTGTCTGGCCTCGTAGTCTAAAAATTCAAGGAGGAGGTGGAGTTATTCTTGCCAAAAAGAGGTGGCAGTCTAGCTGGTTGAGTTGAAAAATGAAAATGAAATAAATCGGTTTTTTGACAGTCAATTTTTTGGCACTAGCAATTTATGGGTTTTTAAAATTGCTCATTGTTTTCTCATGGAAGAGTACAAATGGGTCCTAAATTACCTTGCCCTTATTTGTATGACCACCTCATTACTTGTGGTAGTGTCACCTTCTGCAGATGCTTTCCACTTCAGGCCCTGGAGCTTTCAATTACATATGGATCTTGTATAGAAAGTGACAAGAGAAGACACTTTTTTGCTCGAGAGCCATTGTTGGTCAGGGTCAGTTGGCTTGCTTTGGTATACTATAAATCAGTCTTGGTAGGACGCAAGGCAGAGCTGAGCTTTCAGTGGAACGTACTCTGGCTTTGTTACTTCTGGAAAATTCCCAAAGCATAGATGTTCCTGTTATAAAACAAGTACTTAAGCCACTCAAGCCCAGAAAGGGTCTCAGAGGGAGTTGTGACTGTAAGACAATTGTTTGCATGCCTAGTGCAGATGGCAAGAAAAGTCAGGTAGCAGAACCATTTGGAGTGAGTGTACCCTGACAGTGTGAAGTGGACATTTATCTTGGTGTGTGTGCAAAGGCTGCCTGTTGAGTCATACTTTTTCAGCCTCTGCTGAAAACGCTTAGGGGTGTACCTGAATCATGTAGTGTATAAAATAAATTTCGGATTCAAGTTGTGTGCTCCTCAGATAACAGTCTGGGGTTTATTCACTGCCAGACCTTATTGCCAACAACCATATTCTAGGAATTTGCATGAGCTCCATTTTTGGGCTGGGCTGAACTTGTGCTGAGCCAAAACGTTGCTTCGCTGAGCTGGCTTGGGGTGCCTTGTTGACTCAGGCTTGACTCAGCCTGTCCAAATTGCCTGTTACTCGCATCTCAGCCATAGCCATCATTTCCAAAAGCAGCAAGGTCAAAATTGTACCTTCCTGTCTGTGGCAGTTTTTAGAGTGAAAGCATGGTTAGTTATCAGCTTCTAGGGATTTGCATGGCAGTAGAGGCACACTTTTCTTATTCTACATGACTGCCACCATTTTGTTCACAGGATATGGCCATTCTTCCAACCATCCCAGCCCCAGGAACCTTTTACAATAGTAGGAAGCTCAGAATTGCTGTACCTTTCCATCTGTGGTAGTTTTCAGAGTGAAGGATCAGATACCAGATTCCAGAAATACTTGTGGAAGTACACAGTTTTGCTATTTCTGCAATGGCCGCCACAATTTTGTTTGGACTAGAACTATCTCAGTGTGCCTACAGCGCTTCAAGAAGTGAAGAATGAAGCATGATCTCTCATATTAAAATAATTTGGGTAATAGAGATCTTACCCTATTTGAATATATTTTAATTGCTGACAAGCCCTATGAAAGGAAAATTTCTTCTCAGATTTATGGGGTCGTCCTTGATTTTTACTTCTCAGAAGTGATGGATCTGAAGCAGCAATGGGAGACTGACTGTAACATTTCTTTTGATGAAGCCACCTGGTCTAGGATTCCTTCGAAGCTTTATCATGAAATCCCAAAAAGACGGAACTCCCTCTAAAAGTCTTATACTGTTGGTATCTAACCCCCCTGCACTTACTTCAAATAAACAATTCCCTCTCTCCATTGTGCTGGTGAGGCTGTGGTGTGCTAAAGCCCTATAAGCACATCTGGTCACCTCTTTTTGAAGCAGCCAAGTCCTGCCTGTGCCTTAAGATCTGGAAGTGAGGCCTTCCTGGTTGTCCCACCACCCTCAGTAGTGGAATGGATGGGCACCAGGGAAAGGGCCTTTTCAGTAATGGTCCTCAGGTTATGGAATAGTCTCCCCCTCGAGGTGTGTCATGCCCTTTCTATATATTCAGGAAGATGGTGAAGATGTACCTCTTTGCCCTGGCCTTTTGCTAATGTGATTATACTCCCCTCTCACTACAGATACTATTGTTTTAATATTTAGGATATTGTTTTAAATATGTTGAATTTTTAAAGTGCTTTTATGAATATTATTGTTGTTTTTAATACATATTGGATTGTAATCTTCGGGTATAGTGCGGGATAAATAAATAAATAAATAAATAAATAAATAAATAAATAAATAAATAAATAAATGTGGGCAACAGGCAAAATTCATCTATTCCTTCAACTTTTTAAAACACACAACTACAAACCACCTTTCCACACCTGGCATTTATTTGACTGTTCTCCATTGATATTTTTGCTTAAACAAACTTTTATGTACCATGTCTACAATTGGTGGTTAATTGGTTCTGTGTTATTAATGTTGTTGGTCTTTGTTCATTATTGTTTTGTAAACTATTGTTGTATTGTTGAAAAATGTTAAATAAAAAATGTGGAGGGAAGTAAAAAAGAAAAGAAAGAAAATGAAGAATGAGATGAAGTCCTGTACAGGTAGAAGAACTTTGATCTCCACGTGTTGCCAAGAAGGAAAGGAAAGAGAATCTTTACTTGGAGTGCTTAGTGATCAGGTTTCCATGTGCAGAATTTGCATCACATCCTTCCTCCTTCTTTGAAGGTGCTCTAAATATGTGGGATGTGTTTGGTTATCGGAGCCAGGTTGCATTAGCCCATCAAAGCACGGGAGGTGTGACGCAGTCATGAGCCAAATTCATTTTCTTTTAGCCTAGCTTGACTCATTGCAAGCCAGAGTGAGCCAGACATTTCCACAGTAGGCTGGCTCATGAACTCAGTGAGAACATAAGGACATAAGAGAATCCCTGCTGGATTGGTCCTCAAACCATCTCACACAGTGGCCCACCAATGGCTGCTTCTGGACATCCTCAAACGTCTCTGCTCTGTTCTCATGGATATATGTTATCAATTGGGCTTTAAGGTTCATTAATTTGGCTGTAACACTGAAAGGTACAGCTGAAAATGTGTCGGAAAAGTACCTTTTATTTGTTACTTTAGTATGTCATTGGGAGTTATTGTCTGAAAGAGGCTGCTTTAACCAACAGTGACATTAACCAGACTGTGGTGACAATTGTATTTTAATCCATGTACCTCAAATGTGACAGAGGGTGTGTCCAGACTTACGAAAGTTGCGCATTGAAATGCGTAGCTGAGGTGTGGGTGTCATGCCTGACGCCTGATACTGTGTAGTGGCGGCGCATTGTGCCACCGCTACTGCAAATCTACCTACTGTGGAACAGTCAACACCTGCACTGCAGTATAAGGGAAATTTGAGGGTTTCCCAGGCCAGCCAGAAACAGCTCCCATTGGCTGCCCCTTCCCACATGACGCGCACCACAGAAGTCTCACAGCTGCCGAGGAGGAAGCTGTGGACCTTCGTTTGGAGTGGGAACAAGGAGTTGTTGCTTCTCAGCAGGTAAACTGCATATTTTTATATAACTGCAGATTTAATCCACTAATCTGGAAGGTGCCAGAGTCTAGGCATAATTCTTGCCCTGTGTTTTTTTTTATCAGTCACTGGAATGGGAGGGAAATCTGTCAGTGGTTATGAACCTTGATGGCTGTGAGATTTCCTCAATGGCTGTGGTTCTCAACCTTCCTAATGCCACGACCCTTTAATACAGTTCCTCATGTTGTGGTGACCCCCAACCTAACCCTAACCCCCAACCATAAAATTATTTTCATTGCTACTTCATAGTGACCCCTGTAAAAGAGTAGATCGACCCCCAAAGGGATCCCGATCCTCAGGTTGAGAACCACTCCTCTATGGCTGTGATCAGACACAGCCCCCCCTCAAAATCTCTGAGGCATCTGAGAAGGTTTGGAGGTGAGAATGTTCACGTATCATCCTGTCCATCCATCCCATGAACATTCTGTGCAAAGGTGGATTAGAGGAGGCTTGGGAACATGAGGGCCACACACTGGTCTCTCTGAGGGGCCCCGTTTGTTTTGTCTGAATACAGCCTACGAGAATGCCTTTAAAGGCTGATTTCTCGGAGACTGTAAGCAGGACAAAGTGTTTGTACTTACACCCTGCCTGTAGGCTTCTATATAAATGTGGCTGCCCATGTGAGAACAGGCTGTTCAACCAGATGCATCACATATCTGGTTCAGCAGGGCAATTCCTTTGTTTGAGTAATCCAGTAGGTTCCATTCACCAAGTGCAAGCTTTGATGTAGCTGTTGAAAGGATAAATCACATGTATATATCCCATAGGACAAGTTTTTAAACAATTGGCAGCTGAAATATAAAAGTTTGATATGAATGTGTTAGAAAATAGATGGAAATAGGAATCCAGATTTCAATGATTTTGTGTCTGTTCTTAAGAGCACTGATAACCTTTTCGTTGATGGATGGAATATATATATCACAGTGCATTGAAATATAGATGGTGTTTTAAAATGAATAGTGTTAAGTATCAGGAAGCTTTGTTTCATTAACTTTTAAAATTATACAGGTGGGAGGTCAGTGCTGCTCACTAAGGAGTAACAAGATTTACTGGTTTAAATTCTAAGCTCCTGAGCTGTGGCTGAACTGGAAATAGCATGCATTCACCTCTTAATTGCGATTCATAGAAAAGCAGCTGTAATTAACACAAAGCTAAATTTTGTATTCAGATACAAACACCTCATGGAGCTTCTGCTCTTTTTTTCTGGTTGTGTATACATTTTGGCTGCGCTTCCAAGATTTGAAGGGCTTTCCATCCAGGTGGATGGTGTTGGATGAATAAAGATTTCAGAACCTGTTAGTTGGTGATTAGATTCTTTTCCGCTATCACTGGAACTCCTTTCTTGAAAATCTCCATGAACTGTGTGTTACAAATAAGGGTGTGGACAAATAGTCAATGCTGTTTGAAATTCGATCGAATCTGCTTGAATTTTGACATTTGAATTTGAATTGAATGTCCATAAATTCAAATTTAAAGATTTGAATGAATTTTGGATCTATTCATTCTAGTTATCTGGACATTCGCAAGTGTACGGGTTCATACACGATGCGTACTTGCAGATACCCATAAGAACATAAGAACATAAGTGAAGTCCTGCTGGATCAGGCCATAGCCCATCTAGTCCAGCACCCCGTCACACACAGTGGCCCACCAAATGCCCATGGGCAGCTCAAGCAGAGACAAGGATGAACCTTTGCCTGCTCTTGAATCCCAGCAAATGGACTTAGAGGCGTCCTGCTTCCCCCTGCCCCCAGCCTGAAAGATGCACCTAGGCATTCACTCTAGTACCCATTGATACATCTGTCATCCATAAACTTGTCTAACCCTACCTTAAAGCCATCTAGACTGGTAGCTGTCACCACCTCTTCCGGCAGCACATTCCATAAGCCGATGACCCTCTGGGTGAAGAAATACTTCCCCCTGTCAAACCTGACTCTCCTACCCATCAGCTTCATAGAGTGCTCCCTGGTTCTAGTATTGTGTGATAGAGAAAATAAATTTAAATTTAAATTTTAAATTTTCTCTATCCACCTTTTCTATACCATGCATAATTTTATATACTTCAATCAGGTCCCCTCTTAAACGCCGTATCTCCAGACTGAAGAGGCCTAGACATTGCAGCCTGGTTTCGTAAGGGAGGTGTTCCAGCCCCTTAATCATTCTGGTTGCCCTTTTCTGCACCTTCTCTAGTTCCACAATATCCTTTTTGAGATGTGGTGACCAGAATTGTACACAATATTCCAAATGTGGCCTCACCATAGATTTATAAAGGGGCAAAATGACACTTGCTGACTTATTTTCTATTCCCTTCCTAATTATTCCCAGCATTGAATTAGCTTTTTTCGCTGCTTTCCCGCATCCATACACATTTGTATGGATCCATATGGGACAAAAACATGTTGTATATGGGATAATTATGGCTGCATCCCCATTATAAGCTTAATTCGGTTTCCCTAAACCGAAATAATATAACCGGATGCAAACGTGAACTTGCCTGTTCCAATTACTTTAAACTTAATCGCGTTCGATCTGGATTCTGAGGATCGTAGGTGGCGTACGTGACTCAAGTGGCTACTTTTTAAAAGCCGCTTTTGGGGGCTGCCCTGCCCTCTTCCTCCTGGCATGAACGTGCCACCCATAACAGACTCCTTCACCGAGCTTGGCTGGGTGGATGCCACTTGTCTGGATGGAGGAAAACCGGCAGCTGGCAGCCAGTGATTCTCCCCATTGCCCAGGGCACACAGCAGCAGCGGCAACTCAGGCACACATCTCCCAGAACCTGCCCCTGCTTTCCTTTCCCCTTTAAAGGTCAGAACTCCAAAGAGCTAGAATTGTGCAAAATTGCAACATTGTTATCAGGTGCGAAGTGGCTGGATTGCTACAGTGTAGCAGCTACTGTGAAAGTTGGATTTTTACACTGAAATCACTGTCTTTGGAAGCAAGCTATTGGGGGAGGGAAACCCTAAACGTGGATTCTCATCCCTTAACACCGTACCGTTCCCACAGTAAAAAATGTAACATGTATCAAGCGCACGATCCGGAGTGAGACCTGTTGAAATGATGGTTAACATTTACAATGCTTTGGGGCGATTTAACACACGGAAAGCATGTTAAGCCAAACTGATGTGGGGTCTGCGAGTATTGAAAACAGTTTGAAACTGAAATAAGCTTGTAATGGGGATGCGGCCTATGAGACATGTACAGATGCGTATGGGATGTATAACAATGCATACGAGCACATACAAATGTTATTGACATTCGTAAGTGCAAATTCGAATTGAAAATTCAAACAGTAGATTCAAATTGCTTAATTCGAATCAAATTTGGTTAAATTCAAATTTTAAATATTCAAATCAAATTAAATTTTTTGGGTCTTCAAATGGAATCCCAAAAATTGCATTTGTGCACACCCCTAGTTACAAATAAGACTTTGTTAAATACTTTTTATAATTTGACTTCTAGAGCTGAAAGAAAACACTGCATTGAATTTCATTCTTATAAATTTCCTATGTTTTTTCCTGAGAGAGGAAGGTTGTGTTAAAGATGTGGTGTTGGGAGTCTGACTTTTGCTAATGTTCTTAAGATGTCAGCTTGACCACTGCACCGCCATCTTTGAAGCACTCTGCCACGATGCCCAGCGATCCAGTAAGTGCCTGCCCTCACTAGGAGTGGTTTGGCCCTGTTAGGACGCTGGGTTCGTGCAACGGCCAAGTGAATACTACAGTGTGGACACAAACACTGGTAGCAAGTGTTTCAACAGTAAACTAAAACAAGTTTATTATTATACACAAGCAATACTAAAAAGATAATAAGATTCAGGTAGTTGTTAGTTTAAATTTGCAAGTCTCTTAAAGCTAGGAGCTAACCCTTTCCTCTACAGGAAAATAGTTCACCTTTTAAAAGACAAGCCTCCACACGTTCCTCCTCGCTCCTGACTAACTCGGCCACAGCCCAAGCCCAGCCAGGGTACTAGAACGTGGCTCTAGATGATCACAAGGCCCGTCCCGTCCTTGCTTGACCGATCATCTAGCCTGGTCAGTTGCTAGTGAAGTCTCCCTCAGAGCCACAATCCACCCGATTGCCTCCTTCAGAAATCACTCAGCCCAAAAGACCAATGGTCAGCTGCTGGTCCAGCTCCCTCAGGATTCAGCTCTTCTTCTGTTCCCTTCAGCTCTTCTCCCAGCATGAAGACCCCTGGTCAGCTACTGGTTCCAGCTCCCTCAGGTTCAGCTCTTTTCCTTTTCGCTCTTGTCCCAGCATGAAGACTCCTTCTGCTGTACTCCATGTTCATTTATACACACACCCCTGATCCTGATTGGCTCTAGCCGCAATAAAATGCTGCTGGAGACTCCTAACAGAGGTTGCTGTCCCTCCAGCCTGATTGGTGGGAACTCCTTCTCTAGCCCCTCCAGCACTCAGATCCCCGGACAGCTTTTCCCTCCAAAACCTTACTCCAGCCAATCACTGCAACAGGGCCCGCACAGGATTTCCCGCTCTTTTTGCAGCCCAAATCCCAGGGTTTGCAACAAACTGTTTGCAACAAGGCTGGCTATTGCAGCTTGCAAGAAGCCTGCAAAGCCAGAAAGCAAAGCAGTTTGCAGCCTGTAACCCGAAACCGTCACACACTCTGATTCCAGCTGTGCCTCCTTGTATATTTCACTGACCCTGCGTTTCCTTTGCTGTAAAAATAAGCATGTAATTGGACCTGGTATTTTCTCAAGGCTATTTGGAGTCTGTGAGAAAACAGGGAGCTGACCAGAATGTTTGATGTAAGGGCAACCATGCAAACGTGAGTAGGAAGAAGTTGAGGGATATATGTGATGGCTGGTACAAGTTTTTGCATGATCTCTTATCAGAAGCAAGTCTATTTGTTCTTGAATCTGGGCCTTCGAATGATGATCTTGAGAATATAATAGAGCTCCATTGTAGGGGTATGCACGAATGGTTTTTTTGCATTTGCATTTGCATTTGAATTCGAGTTGAATCGAATGTCAAAATATTTGATTCGATTTGAATGTTTAAAATCCGAATGTCAAAAAATCCAATTCGAATCTAACATTCAAATCTATTTGTCCAAATGTTAGATTCTTATTTAAAGATACGGATGTTGACAACATTTGTATCTGTGTGCATTTCATATGCATCCTGTTTTCACCCCGTATTATATGTGCAAATACTTGTAATATTTGTACAGATATCTATAATTTTTGGATACCTACCATTTATGGAGAAAGACTAATCTGGAGTTAAATTTGTTGGGTATGGAATGGAACAGTTGTAGAATGGGATAAAGTAACTTTCCTTATGGCAAGGTATACTACTTAAATGTGCAACTTTTTATTTATCTTCCTCTTTTTTGCATGTTAGTATTGTAAATCAGGAGGATATTCTGTGTGTGTGTATTTCTCAAGCGTGAGAATGTATGTGTGAATAAAGTGTGGTTTCTGGTTGAAAGGGGAAATGCCTAATTAGAAAGGCAAGCTGGAGGTAGACTGGCAAATAGGACAGGATGCCAGATCTATGAAAACTATTATGAAATTATTCGCTGCATGTAAAGCCTTTTGTTATCTTTTGATTGTCTCAATAAATGCCTTGTCTTGGTGTAGAATTTGATTTTTTCTTCCTTATGTACTTCTAACTTTTTCTCTGTGAGTGATAGGGAGAAAAGCATCTTTAATTCATTGCTGTTTATATCCCGGTCTATATCCAAGGGTGTGGAGCTGAGTTACAGGAAATAAAAGTAAGACAAATTAAAAACAAGACTAAGCTAATTAAAGTCACTCAAATAACATTGGCAAGAATTTAAAATTGTTTCCTGTGCTCAGAGGGGAATAGACTAGTCAATCAAAGGCTTGAGTAAGGAAGTGCATCTTCCTCAACTAAACATGTACAGCAAAGTTGCTTAGCCTGCCTCAGAGAGGAGGTTGCTCCACAACTTAGGGGCTACCACAGAGAAGGCCCCCTCACGCAACCTCTTTAACTTCTGAGGATGGTGACACTGCAAAGAGGGCCTTCTGGCTACATCTTAAAAAGCAGGTCTATATGGGAGGAGGTACTTCTTTGGATATTTGGGGCCCCAGGTTAATATTAACACTTAATGTTAACTAAAGGAATACGATCTCCTGCATAGACTGGTCCAGGTACTTGGAATAGTAACAGTAACACAAGGTGTCGGCAGACAGAAATAAGCAATCAGTATTACAGGAAACCTGCTATCATTTCTGGATTTCCCATAATGTATTGGATTTTTGACCCACTAACCTGCCATTATATTATGAATGCCATGGATATGTTTGGCATTCACAATATAGCCCAGGGAGCTTTTGACCCACATCTGGGCGCACCCCGGTAGAAAAGAAGAATTTATTTTGTAGTGAATCCCATAGCCCTACTGTCTCTGTTGTTATTACCTCCAGAAATAATTATCAGCAAGAAGTTATTTGAGGGGATCTCAACTAGGCTTCTAAAGTATCACTAATCTTTGGCATAGTCAACAAAACCATTAAAGCATGTAAGGACATTTGCAGTAGTGAGAATTCATGCCCGTAGAGCCTCAGCAATAGAGGAGGCTGCGTATTTGTTTGGTGTGATAAAGATATTTGACATTCCACAGGAGTTTGCTTAAGAGGATATAAGAACAGTTTTATTAGTGGCTTCCTAAAGACCTTTTGTTCCAGCCCTTATCCAGGACTCGACCCTGGCTACTTTGAGATCAAGACTGTGTCATTGGGTGATAAGGTAGCGAATTTCCATGTGACTGTAAAGACAGAACAGTTCTTGAAGGAAGACCCCTTTATAAAGGTGATGTCAGGAAGTGCATTTTGTTCTGGTTACCTGAGGCTAATGATAAAGAATTGAGACAGTATTCTAGTTAGGAAGATTTGCACTCTGGTGCCAAATTTACCAACTTTCATTGAACTCAGTTGGAACTAAGGCGCCGTGTTCCCATTATAAGCTTAATTCGGTTTCTCTAAACCGAAATAATAGAACCGGATGCAAATGCGAATTTGCCTGATCCCATTACTTTCAACTCGATCCGGATTCTGAGGATCGTAGGTGGCTTATGTGACTCAAGGGGGGGACTCAAGTGGCTACTTTTTAAAAGCCACGTTTTGGGGCTGCCCTGTCCTCTTCCTCCTGGCGTGAACACGCCACCCATAACGGACCCCTTCACGGAGCCTGGCTGGGTGGCTGCCGCTTGCCTGGATGTAGGAAAAATGGCAGCGGGCAGCCAGTGATTCTTTGCCCTCCTCTCCCCATTTCCCAGGGCTCACAGCAGCAGTGGCAACTCAAGCCCCCTTCGCCCGCTCACTCCACAGCCACAGCCTTAAAAACAGAACCTGCAGCTGCTTTCCTTTCCCTTTTTTAAAGTCCAGAACTTTCAGAATTGAGCAAAATTGCAACATTGTTATCCGGTGTGAAGTGGGTGGATTGCTACAGTGTAGTGGCTGCTTTAAGGGGTGGATTTTTACAGTAAAATCACTATCTTTTGGAAGCAAGCTATTGGGGGAGGGAAACCCTAAACATGCATTCTCATCCCTTAACACGGTATCGTTCCCACAGTAAAAAATGTAAAACGTTTCAAGCGCATGAACTGGAGTGAGACCTGTTGAAATGAGGATTAACGTTTACAACGCTTTGGGGCGATTTAACACACGGAAAGTGCGTTAAGCCAACCTGACGTGGGAACTGCGGGGATTGAAACCATTTTGAAACTGAAATAAGCTTATAATGGGAACGTGGCCGGGGTCTGCATGAATGCAGTTTTCACATTTGATTCGTAACGAATCAATTATTCAAAAATCCGAATGTGTCTGAATAATGAAAAAATGAATGTCTGGACATTCAATTCAATATGAATACATTCGTATGTATTTGTAATAATTCAGACTATTGTATCTGTATGGGTAGTACGTAAGCATCCCATATGCATTCTATATGTGTCCCGTTTTTATCCCGTACAGAGGTGTGTATGGGAATTGACGAGATGCATATGTACTCGTACAGATACAAATGTTGAAATTATTCGTACAAATAGCCGTATTCATTCAAATTCAGAAATCTAAATGTCAGGACATTTGATTTGTTAACGAATGTCCAAAAAACAAATATTTCAAATATTTGTGCACATCCCTAGTTGGAACTACTTCCTAGAATTGTGTGGAGAATTGGAGCCTTAGTAATTATTTGAGGTGAACAAGTCTTCCAGAAAAGTTTTCTGCTCCAAATGGCAGCCATGTTTAATCTTGTAAATCTCTGACCCTTTCGGTTCTACACCTTATTGCCGATTATATCCCGGGACAGAGGCCTGCTATCCTCATGCTAGTGCAGATTATGGCATGTCCATCCAGGAATGCACTCAGTAATTAAGAAGGAGCCCCCTTAAAGCAATATTTTGTAGTTTTTTGTTGTATACATGGAGAACACATTGTTGACTATAAAGCCGCATCCCCATTAGAAGCTTAATCCAGTTTCCCTAAACCGAAATAGCAGAACCGGATGCAAACGCGAATTTGCCTGATCCCATTACTTTCAGCCAGAATCGCGTTCAATCCGGATTACGAGGACATACGTGACTCAAGGGGGGGGGGGGGGACTCCAGTGGCTACTTTTTAAAAACCGCTTTTTGGGGCTGCCCTGTCCTCTTCCTCCTGGCGTGAACGCGCCACCCGTAAGGGACCCCTTAACGGAGCCTGGCTGGGTGGCTGCTGCTTACCTGGATGGAAGAAAAATGGCACCAGCCAGCAATTCTTTCCACTCCTCTACTCATTGCTCAGGGCACACAGCAGCAGCGGCAACTCAAGCCCCCTTCACCCGTCACCGTCAACAGCCTTTAAAACATTCACACATCTCCCCAAATCTGCAGCTGCTTTCCTTTCTTTTGCCTTTTTTAAAGGCAAGAACTTTTAATGGCAAGATCTTTATCAGGTGTGAAGTGCTTGGATTGCTACAGTGTAGCGGCTGCTGCTTTAAGGGGTGGATTTTACAGCTTGCTTTGGAAGCAAGCTATTAGGGGAAGGAAACTCTCATCCCTTAACACGGAAGGGTTCCCACAGTAAAAAATGTAAAACGTTTCAAGCGCACGAACCGGAGTGAGACCTGTTGAAATCAGGATTAACATTTACAATGCTTTGGGGTGATTTAACACGCGGAAAGTGTGTTAAGCCAAACTGACAGGAGGTCTGTGAGGATTGAAAATGGTTTGAAACCGAGATAAGATTGTAATGGGGATGTGGCCTAAAAGGTGTATAGTCATAAGCCTATTTATGTCCGAGTTGCATTCCAAATAAAGACATGTGAGTAGAAACCACGTAAATTGAGGTTTTGAGTACTGTGTATAACAATGGCTTCAGGGAACTGTGACGCATTGAAGGCACCACTAAGTAGTTCCTCCCTGGCAGGGCCCAGATGAACCTACCCTGGTCAGCCCTGCCTGGGTGTCCAGAGAGTGTTGCTGATGAGCTGGAGGAAGTGCTTGTCACGTTACCTGCAGGCCACTGCTACTGAATATGGGTCCAAAGAGTCAGCAGGCGAATGTTGCAAAAGTTGCATGAGGAATCACCTGCTTGTGCAGTTATCATGTGACTGAGCAAGCAGGCAAGTTCCTGTGTGACTTTTGCAGCACTTTTATGCTCTTATGCTTTTATGGTCTATTGGTTAGGGAGCCAGACTCTTACCTGGGAATGCCAGGTTTGATTCTGCACTCCTACATGAAGCCAGCTGGGTGACCTTGGGCTAGTCACAGCTCTCTTCTGAGCTGTCACAACCCCACCTACCTCACAAGGAGTCTGTTGTGGGGAGAAGAACAGAAAGCTTTGTCAGCCGCTTTGAGTCCCTTAAATGGGTAAGAAAAGTGGGGTAGAAAAGCCAGCTCTTCTCCTCCTTCTCCTCCTTCTCCTTCTTTATGACTCGTAGACGACAAGGAGAGCCCCAGCCTTGCTAGGTGCTAGCAGTTACGGGTCTCTTTACTGTTGCTCAGACAGGATCAGATGGCAGTTTGCGCATGTAAAATTTCTCCGTTGGAGGCCAGATGTGTGGGGAAATCTGTTTGAGGAGGCTCCATGTTTATCACTTAATACTGCAGCACCAAATTCCCAAGAGGACCTACTATGTCAGTGGTTTAAGTGAGTGCGTATGGGGAAGGTTTGTTTGCCAGTGATAACGCCTTTGAGAGATCCATTGGAATAAATTGTCCTTGACCTCACTGTTGGCTGCTTGCCTGGAGCAGTCCAACACTTGTAGGTTAAAGTTAAATTGGAAGCCTTATGTCCCAGTATAGAAGGATTGTATGCAAGGGCAAAGAGGACAGAGTTGCAGAGGCGAAAAAGGCTGTCATGAAATCCCAGCTGACAGACCATTCATGTGCCAGGAAAATCTTTGTTGGCTTAGAAGACACTTTTATAGAAAATGATTTTGAGAATGCACTAAGGACATAGCATGTATCAAATCTACAATTTTGGGTCTAAATTTGCAAGGGTGGTCTTATCTGAATAGGCTGGAGGTCTCATAATAATTAGGATTCTCAAGCAAATGATCCATTATAGACTTCTTTTAGGATGTCCACAAGCAGCAATATGAATGAAGCACTTCTAAACAGGTCCTTGTGCCCAAGGACTCACAGAGACCCTTTCTGCAGTAAGCCTTATTCCTGTTAATGTCCTAGAATAGGGACCTGCCATCAACATAATGGAGCAGACTATGGCAGGCCCTGGGCATGCATATGGCAGGTCCTTATTCTGGGATATAAGTGCAGAAAGGGCAGGGTTTCCATGGCAGAATAGCTCAGGATTGCCTTAAATTGCTCATCGGTGACTGATCCTCAGTTTGCTCCTCTGCCAAGTGGAAATTCTTGTAATCCAATGCTGAGAGCCAGTGGACCTATGGGAACTGTAGTCCTTGGTGCTTCCAGAAAGAGGACACTGGCATCATGTCCACTGAGAACGAGATGGTCTTTTCACTCTAGTGGAATTTTCTGAAGCCAGACTCTTATCTGGGAACACCAGGTTTGTTTCCGCTGTCCTCCATGAAACCAGGTGGGTGACCTTGAGCTAGTCACAGCTCTCTTCTGAGCTCTCACAGCCTCACCTACCTCATAGGGTGTTCTGTTGCGGGGAGATGAGTAGAAAGCTTTGTCAGCCATTTTGAGTCCCCTTAAATGGGTGAGAAAAGCCAACTCTTCTCTTTTGCTTCAGATTTCATTTGATGCAGCTGAGATGCGGTGAGTTTGTTTTGTGTTAATCTGCTAAACATGTAAAGTCTGATCAGTGCACTCAGTTGCCATAGTGCAGAAAATCCATCTTCTGCCTTGGTTCTCCAAAAGCTAATGAGCCATCCTCTCTGCTCTGGGAAATGTCGCAAGGTTAATCTCTCTCTACGCCTCTCTGTAGCCATTGCTGGCCCTTTATTTGTCTTTCTGCATGTAGAAATGAGAAGCTTGCCAGGCCGTTAGCCGTTCTGAGACTAGGGTCCTGCAC
This sequence comes from Aspidoscelis tigris stejnegeri, assembly GCA_023333525.1. Classification (NCBI taxonomy): domain Eukaryota; kingdom Metazoa; phylum Chordata; class Lepidosauria; order Squamata; family Teiidae; genus Aspidoscelis; species Aspidoscelis tigris. Next base: position 15,956,523 of record JALMGA010000003.1, read on the forward strand.
CTGAGCAGATGTGCCATTCTGCAGCTGCTGGGAGGCGTTAGTGAAGAAAAATAAGATAGTAATTGTGCTTAAAAGTGTTTCTGATGCTTCTATTTAGGAATAAAAGTCTGTCTTTGGTCTTAATTTGCTGAAGACTCTTGCAAAAGTCTGTATGACTTTAATGGTGCCCCAGAGTTTCTTCTGCAGGCTGTAAATGAAACACTTTGCTGCTACCATTAATATTCCAGGCCTTTTGTGAAGTTGGGGTATGTTTTCTCCTGTCATGCTAGATCATTTCCTTAAAGGAGAAAGGAAGCTTTTTAATTTCTGAAAGTTGATATTCTGGAGTTCATTTCCTTGATCATGATTTCTGCTTCCATGAACCCTGTACATTGAGCCGGTAACACTATTTACCATAAAGTGGTACATGACTCACTTCTCAGTTGTCTCCATTTGTCTGAGGGATGACGATGATGTGGCATAATGTGAGGAAAGTTTCATTTTAGCCCTTGGTATTTGAGATTATCCCATCCTTAACTCTAAAAAGGCTCTTGAAGCAATTAGCAGTAATATTAATCAACTCCCTGCCCTTAGGCTTACAATCTGAAATGATACGAGAATGAGGTAATTGTAATTAGAGGGAATAGGTGGAGGAAAAGCTGCCTAGAAAGCAATTGAGGGAGGAATCTGATGTTGTTCAGTTGTGAGGCAGATGGATAATCTCTAGAGTGCCATCCTACTACCATCTCCTACAGCCTGGTAGTGGAACAGATAAGGTGTTTCAGGGAGAGAGACACCCTGGTTCACTCAGGAGGAAACACGAGGCAAGCAGTGAGCATTTCTGGGCTGTGAGGCTGGATCCTTCCTCTTTCCTTACCTTTTTGAAGTCTACCCACTGCATCACACAGACTTCCCATGAAAATGTGATTGTTGGGTTAAACTTTTAATAGTCCTCTAGTCTTCTTGGTTAAAATTCATTCTAGATTCAAGAGCAACCATCAATGTGATTTGTAACTACCTTCAAAGAAAGTACAAATGATGTCGTTTGGTAGCCTCCAAACTAGAATACTGTAGAGCAACATGACCTGTATGGAGATCCCCTTGAAGATGGTATGAAAACTGGAATTCGTGAAGAATGCAATACCCGCCTGCTGACAGGAATCCTTGTGCTGGGGATACATCACACCAGTCTTGAAGGATCTACACTAATTACCTTTTAACTCCTGAGACCAATTTATGGTGTCTTACATGTAAACCCCAAATGGGCTGGATCCCGGTATCTGAAGGAGTACCTTTGCTCATACATATCCCATAAGATCATAGGAGAGACCATTCTTGTAGCTCTTTCACCCTCAGAGGTGGTGGCATGTGAGAGGGCCTCAGGCTTTAGAATAGCTGTGATGGACCAGGTGCCAACCTTATACAGCTTTCAGGGCCTGGTTAAAATATATCTCTTCATCTAGACCAGTGGTTCTCAACCTGGGGGTCGGGACCCCTTTGGGGGTCAAATTACCCTTTCAGAGGGGTCGCGATGAGTCTTCTGCCGCCCTTCCCTCCCACCTCCCAGCTGTTCCACCCCTGTGGTTGGGGGTCTCCACAGCATGAGGAACTCCATTAAGGGGTCGCGGCATTAGGAAGGTTGAGAACCGCTGATCTAGACCTTTGATGTTTAGTGTTCCTTCTAATGTTGTCCTGCTAGAATTGGAGTGTTATTTTTAATTATGCTTTATTGCTTTTAGTCCCAGAACGTTTGGATGAAGGAATAGAAATGCATAGAAATAAATGATAAAATGTCTTTTCCTAAATGGAAAAGAGCACTTAGTTGCTATAAAAACTTTCAGTCTTAGATATACAGTGGTACCTTGACATACGAGTTTAATTCGTTCCGTAACCTTGCTCTTATGTCAAATCGCTCGTATCTCAAAGCAATTTTCCCATTAATCCATTCCAGCTCCCAAAACACCACCTCAGTTGTTTTTGTTATGTACTGTACTGTATTTACATACTCGTATCTCAAATCTTGCTCTCATCTCAAAGCAAAATATCACTCGCTCGGCAGCTTGTATCTCAAAACACTTGTATGTCAGGGCACTTGTATGTCGAGGTACCACTGTAAAAGATCCACTCAGACTTGAAGTTTAGCCTTGAGTGTTGTGGTTGTTAACCCTAATTCACAATTTAGACCACTTTATTCACTTGTTTTGGATAACATCTCTAGTAGTCTGAGGTGGTAGAGCCAGAAGGGAAAGTGCTCAGAGTCTGGCTCCACTCTTTCCTTTATGTATGCTTTATATTGGCTATAATATATGCATAATCCTCTATATTCTTTGGGGATCAGTTTTCTTCAGCAAGCCTTAGCTATCATTGATCATAGATCTTAAGCCGAATTCAGACGTTGCTTACTTATTCCAGTAGATTTGGTTATACCAGAATAAAGCATGCCTATTCTTGAATATTCATGCTTTATTCTGGAATATCCAAATGTACTGGAATAAATTAGTGATGTCTGGACGCAGCCTTAGATGTTATTATGCCAGTATGATCATGGGTATGTCCTTCAGAATAAGCCAAAATAAGCCATCATGAATGGTTGGTTGACAAAATCAGCAGATGAAGGCTGGAACATGATAGAAGTTACAGTGGGTAGCAGGATACAGATTTGTAGCATACGGATGACTAACCTACAGTCTGACAGTATGTTTATATCTTGAGATGCTGGTTCCTGCATACTCATGGCACATGACTATGTGGTTTTCATGCACAAAGCTTTTGCTGTTAGCACGGCATCTGCTGTGGCGTGTGGGGCTTGCTTAAGCTGTTCTAGATACCAGTGTAATACGACCTTCTTGCCATTCTTTTGTAATGTGAAATGCTTATCAAACTTGAGAAAACTGCACGTCTAAATTCAAAATTTAGACATTTTAAAAATAAATTCTAATGCCTTTGCCTTGTAATTTTGTGCTGGAAAATAGTTCCTTTGCTAATATGTAAATGAGTTTGGATAGATAATCAAGCCAATAAAAGAACTTAGATATGTGTTGTAACTGGAATGTCAGTACGCACGATTGTTACCTTTTCGTGTTTAATTAGACTTTCTCTGAGAATCCTGAAGCAGCACTTCAGGATAAGTAGAGAAGATTCTATAAGCTGTGCATTTTTACCTTCAAAGTTTCACACATACATGAGGATTTGAAAACCTTATTTCTTGTCTATTTTTATGTTTTGCTTTATACCACCTGGTCTCAGGATACTACTAGATACCAATAACTACTAGAATTGACACTTAGCTACTTCCTCCAAGTTGGAGGGACAGGCAGGATGCTTCTAAATAATGTTTGCAGGGATTCTGAAGGTGGTTTTGCCTTTGTCTTCTGCTTGAGAATGTTCAGAAGCAATTGGTGGGCCACTGTGTGAGAAAGAATGCTAGACTAGATGGGCTGTGGCTGATCCAACAGGTCCTCTTATGTTCTTAGGGTGGGCTATAACGGTAGGAGCTTCTGGAATGATGGCATGATTCATCCAACCAGGTTAGGGGGTCCATTAAAGGTTTTTTGTTTTGAGTTTATTTCCTTCCCTTTCCCAAGGCACAAAAGCAGTGATGCTATTTTACTCAGAGCTTGAAAGACCCATTTTGCTTCTGTGGCAGAGCTGGAATTGAAACCGAGGGCCTCCTGGGTTCTAGCTCAGGGCTCTTAACCACATATCCACACTGGGCCATCTTGCATATAACCTTACACTTACTGCATCATATTAATGCTGTGATCCCATGCTCACATACAGTTTGTTCTAATTGCTGGTAACACGAACGCATGAAATCAAGTGTGAAGTTTTTTAGTCTGGCTTAAGAGATAACAGCACACTTTTTTTTTAAATTAAGATGTGTTCCTGATTGCCTCGCATGCCTATAGAGATAACTTTTCCACCCACATGGATAACATTTCCAGGTTCACACCTATAATGCTCCTATTTTATCCTCACAGCAATGTTTTCAGGCAGATCTAGATTGTAGAGAGATCTGGCAATTGCTGCCTTTCGCTGGTGCCCCATGTCACACAGATGCGCACTGAACTGAATCTGCAGTTTTGTGTTGTAGTGGTTGTTATATGACACTGATAGTGTGCTGAACTGGGTTCCTACAACACCCACATATCACATCTGTGCTTCAGCACCTGCACTGGTTGCCAGTTACCTACTGTGCCATATTCCACTTTTTATCTTTAGCACAGAAGGCTTTTACTGACTTGAGACTGGTTTATTTAGCAGATCACCTCTCTCAACATAGACCTGTGAGATCATAGGTTTTCAGAGGAAGTACCTATGGTGGGTACCATAAGTTATCAGCTGCTGTCTTGGGACTACCTGCAGTTGGGCCTCCTCTGTAGTTGTCCCCACACTCTTGAACAATCTCCTCTCTGAATATTTATGAAGCACCTATTCTTCTTGCTTATAGGTACCAACTGAAGACCTATCTTTTCACCCAGAGTGGAATTCTTTTTTTCTAGCCTTGACATTAGTAATGTTTTTATATTACTGTTGGTTTTAGGTAGCTTTATCCTGTGTCAAGATCATGGGAAATGGTATATAAGCATTTTAAATAAATAATATACTGTATCTCAGCTAAGCTGGATTTGCTTGAGGATCAGCCTAGAGATGAAGTGTTGATTGGTGGAGCATGGTGCATTGTATCACAAAGGAGAGAGGGTTTTGGTACCGTCCACCTGTGCCAGTATAACATGTTATGGAAATCAGATGCTTCTCTCCTCCTGAGGTAAATGGTGTAGACACAGGAAGAACAGGTGTGTATCCACACCATTACAGCCCTATCTTGAAAAGGGCAAGAAGATGAAAAGGAAATACAGAATGAAGGACTTAAGTGAAGTGAAAGTAAAGCTTTTTTCTTATCTTGGTTCACTTACTGTACAGGAAGAATGTGACTTGGGGGTGGAACAGTCTTTTATAATCTGGTTCTTGCTAGTTGATGTAGTAGGAGGCCTTTGTTGGTTGTCTTAGAGTCTTGTCTGCGAATGAAAAAAAGGATCTTTGTTCTGTCACTAATGAGACCTTGAAGTAGGGTGGAGGAGAGCAAACTCCTGCTTTCCACTTCCTGATATAACTTCATACTAGTGTGTCTGATAAAGTGCTTCTTAGGGTGTAATCAGAAATAGCAGACAAAGCATTTCTGAGGTACCTCAGATAAGGCTTTGAGGTGGGATTGTTCAACACACCAGGCTACCCCTCATGCTCTCATGAACATCCTGGGCTAGAAATGGTAGATTAGAGGAAGGTTGGGGACCTGAGAACCCCACACTGTCTTTTGTTATGTCTGAATACAACCTTAATACTGAGTGTAGAGTTACTGAGACAAATTTTACATGAAGACACACTCAGAGAAAATTGTTAAATGGTATTTAAAATTTTGGCAGAAAAGGAGACATTCATTTATTTTCTAAGGTGGTACCATTCTTTCTTTCTTTCTTTGGTCTAGTGCAGTGATGGTGAACCTTTTGAGCTCAGTGTGTCAAAATTCGCAAGAAAACCTAGCTTAACTCGGGTGCTGTGTCACATTTAGAAATATCCATAATTTTGTGATATTTGTAGCTCTAGTAAAAAAGTTATATTTTTGATATATGTATTTTATTAAAAGCAAAAACAAATAAGTCTTTACATTTGCTAAATCTTCAATTGAAAGTTGATATTTCATACACTTCAAGAACAAGCAAGCACTACATGCCCAGGTGCCAGGATGACCAGGTGTGTCACCCAAAAGGGCTTGGCATGTCACCTGTGACACGCGTGTCATAGGTTGGCCATCACCGGTCTAGTGATTAGGGAACTGGACTTATCTGAGAATACTGGGCTTGATTCCACCCTCCCCTGCGAAGACAATTGATTTGAAAGGGAGAGATCCCTTTGCCCTGTCGGTTCTTTCTGTGCAAAGCTGCTGCCTTCCCAGTAACATAGTGAATGGAAGGAGCATCCGATTTGAAAGGAAGAGTGATCACTTTGCCCTGTCTGTTATTTTGCTCAGCTGATTTGAAGCAGGGCAGGCTTACAGGGTTTGGGCAAGGGGCAGAGATGAAAAGATCCTGTTTCTCCATGCTGGGGATTTGGGAGGTTTGAATGGGAACTGCGGTATTTGAATTGAGCCTGTGTTATCGTCAAGCAAATGGGACTCAGAATGCGGACTCAGTTCTGAAGCCGAATTAAAATAGTCAAGTGGGAACACAGCCTAGGAAAGTTAGTGGAAAGTTGCTACAAGGAGTCTTGCTTACTGCCAATATAGTGCGAGCGTTTTTGCCTGAGAAAGATCTGCTTTTCCCCTTCTCAGTTGCAGTACTGATTTCTAGGGAAAGGTTTAGCTAGAGATAAAAATAAGACTGAAAACATAGAAAATCTATGCTCAGGAATATGCTGGAATCTGTAATAAAAAATAGGAAAGGAGTGAGTGAATTAGTATTACACTGTTAGTGAAGTTGGTCTGCCCTGTAAACTAAAGATGACCCTAAAGAAAGGATAAAGTGAAAACTTTTGCTGTTTATATGGCCATTTGAGCCCAAAATATTACATTGCTTCTGCATTGTGTGGGCTTACGGAGACTTCTCTGTGGTACACGCACACCGAGTTTAGCACTGCATTATCCAGGGCTGTTTCTGCGCTGTGCTGATGTAACGCTGCTGGAATGCAAGCTTAAACACTGTAAACAAGATTATTTTACGATTAAAGAGGCTGATGAATTGGGCTGGCTTTAATTGCTTTAATCCTAATAAGCCTCAAAGCAGAAGGATTCTGATGCTAGCCTTTGCTAAGCTCCATTTGTCTTGGATTTATGGGGCTTGTGTCATAAGAGTATGCCAGCCAGAGTGCTCATTTCACAGAAAAGCGGTAGAAGCAAAGATGGTGAACCAGGATAAACAAATGAGATTAAGGCCACTACTATGAAAGGAATACCCCTGCATTTGGCAAAGGTTGCCCAGGTGAGGGAGGAAATGTGTACCTTGTTTCCTTCCCCGCAGGGACCTGTGCCGTCATTAGCATTATGTGTAGTTATTTAACATACACTCAGGCATGTGTGCAAAGAATCATTGGCTGCATCCAGACATTGCTTACTTGTTTCGCTATTTTGGAATATTCTGGAATGAAGCTGTCCTAGGAATGCTTTATTCCAAAATATATGAAACCCCCCACAATAAGTAAGCAACGTCCAGATGCATCCATTGTATCTTTGGGAAAGAAGTAAGAGAAGCCTCTGAAGCCTAGAGTCAGGGCTTCTCTATTCAATAACGTTTCAGTGAAGCTGTTAATGGACATGGTTGAGGCCATAGATGGGTGCTTACAATGGCCCATCTAAGGTTCTCCAGTTCTTTAGGTTGTATTAATAGATGTAAATTAAATTCACATTCCAAGTTATGCTTATAAAACATCTGAAGGCTTATAAAGGTCTCAGTTAAAGATAGTAACCTTGGAGAATCCCTTGATGCAGTGCTAGGTCTTTATAAAGAATTGTTTGGTCTGGGTACTGTTCTCGGGATATCGTAGGAACCCCTGATGAAGGTCTTACACAAGTCAAAACATGTTAGGGTGTTAAATTAATCTAAGATATTATGGTTTTATGGCACCTTGAGACCTTAAGCCATTCCTGCTGGTTTTGCTTTTCCGTTAAATAAATGGAAAGACAAAATACAGAATTTGTGACCAAATTTCAGTACAAAAAGAAACTATTTCTGTTATTGGCCTTAACATTTATGGAAGGGCATTAACTTACTGATGAAGTATACATTCTTTTTTCAAACATCATTCAGGGCTTTCAGAAACAGAGTAATCCAACATTGTGTTTTCCTCAGGTTGTCGAAATGTCTAAATCAATTCCACAGGCCAAGATATATTTTCTTCTATAACCAATATTAAAAGTACTTTAAAGGGAATGAGCCGCACTGAGCATCATGGGACAAACATCTGAGTAGAAATGCCTTATACTGCATTGGTAGTCCTTAAAACCAGTTAGTACAATGGTGTTGGATATCACAGAGTCATGCTTGACTCTCGGTCAACTCCATGGGTTACTCCATTAAGTTTTTCAACAGAGATAAAAAAGTGGTTTGACATTGCCTACGTCTGGGGAGAGGTGACCGCTCCATTGTTATCCCTGGGGCATGGTCCTCCGGTCAGCCCGCATGTAAACGTGGTGCAGTTTGGTGCAGTGGGACCTAACTAAGAGTTGCTTCTCACAGACTGAATATTTTGTGCCTTAGAGGAGCATTGAAGTCCCTCTACGTCAGTGGTTCTCAACCTTCCTAGTGCCGCGACCCTTTAATACAGTTCCTCATGTTGTGGTGACCCCCAACCTAACCCTAACCCCTAACCATAAAATTATTTTCATTGCTACTTCATAACGACCCCTGTGAAAGAGTAGATTGACTCCCAAAGGGGTCGCGACCCACAGGTTGAGAACCACTGCTGTATGTTCTCTCAGGCTTCTTCAGAGGAGAGCATTGTGGAGAGGGGTAGACTTCTGTGCCCCCCCCCCAATGTGGCATGAATGACCCGTGGAAATACAGCATGGACTGAAAAGAAGACTCAAATGGTGCTGTTCAGCTTGTGTCCAGTTGGGTCATGCTATACTACAAGATAGAAAATTCAGAAGTTCAACTTCTCAGTTTGTTTAATTCATGATGGAAAGATGGAAAGCTAAACCATTATGTATTTATGTACTTTAATTTTTGTATTTTAAGTTTTGATCATTTCAAAATCTTTTTGAGTGGTTATGTAAGCCACCCCAGGTGTTATGTTGTGATAGGGTGGGGTAAATAAATATAAAGAAATACATTACAGAACTGCTTCTGTTTAATGCAGTTTAACCAAGGAGTATGTATAATTCATTCAGAGATGCATCTTATGCATAAAGGAAAATGTTTAATTCTCTGCCCTATTATAATTGCTGTGTGCAGGTAAGATTTGTTGTGGTGGAAATTTGGAGGCAGAAGGAACTTGGATCCTGGCTCTTGGTCAGGCTTTCTAAGAAGTCTTCTGCCCAGAACTGTTTGTTTGTTTGTGCAATCCCGTTTCTCAAATATTTGCTGAGGCCCTTTTGGACTGAAGGAAGGTCAGGCCGTGCCTTTCATAGTGCATGGCATTTACTCTTGCTTGTTCCATTTCAGGGAAATTTCCTTATCTCTTTGTCCTGTATCGTGAGCAAGGAACGGTACCAAGACATAAGGTTTAGCCGTATTTCCCTTCCCAGATTCCCAAGTGCTAAAAGGCCTGGAAATGCAGAAAGGCCTCAAGTGGAAAAACATCAGAAGAACAAATTGTTCTAGTACACACCATTTCCCAATGCCCCTGAAGAAACAAAGTCATGTGAATGTCTAATAACCCACAAGGGAGCATTGTTCTCCCATCAAAGTTAAGAGTTTTTGTTTTTGTTCCAGAGATTTTTAATTTTTCTGCTTTATTTATTTATTTCAGATTGAAGCAAGCCGGTCTAGGAAGGTCTAGACCATTGGTATCAAAATTACATGCTTGCAACTTCATACATAATGCTCCCACCTATTTTTAAAGCTAGGAAAAAGCAAAAGAAGACACACACCCTCTTCTGTTTTGCCTCTCTGTTGCTGCCTTTTGCTCAGTCCCATAGTCTCCAGGTTGTCTTGCAAGGAGAAATGAACACACAGGACAGTGAAGAAGGAGAAGCGTAGAAAGGATGAGTAGCATCATCCTCTGATGTTCCTAAGCCTTAAAAATAAGTAATTCGCAGCCTTAGTTAACAGGGATACAACAAATTCCTCAGTCTTTCTCAACAATAATTTCTTATTGGTCCAGGAGGCTAAATATGCAGATTATCTTCTCTTCTCAGACCAACCACCTGAAAAAGGGCTGAATGCCTCACTCTTATCAGAATATAAGAGGAGCCCTGCCAGATCAGGCCACAGCCCATCTAGTTCACCATGCTGTCTCACATAATAGTCCACCAATTGCTTCTGGGCGTCTCAAGCAGAAGATGAAGGTAGACCAAAGGTTATGGCGGCCACTCCTTATAAGATTGCTAGTTGAAGAGCAAGTTCTGAAATTCTGTTGAATATGCTGTCTTTTACTAATACACCCTTCTGGAGCCACTGCTGTGTGCTGTTGTCCCCATTGGGTGACATCACTAGCTCCGTGTACAGTATATTTATATTGGGCTGTTATCACTGCTTGTCCCATATCTGTCCCAAAGCATGACTTCACTATTTTATCATTTAGTGAGGTTCTCTGTTGGATCCTTCAGGGTCAAAGTGTTGTCCTGCTGGGTAGGGTGGGAGGGTTGTATTTTAAATATGTTTTAAGAATATTTTATATAATTTGTCTTTTTATTACTGTGACCTGCCCAGCCTGACACCTGCCACCTTTCGATGAAGGGCAAGATATAAACTTTACTTTTCAAAGTATGCCTCAGTCTTTTTCCTCCATCAGCTCCACCGTGATTTTCTTTAAAGCTAATTGTAAATGGTGTATTAAACATTATTAAAAATGTAAGAAATGTCCCACTGGATTGGGACCAGCGGCCCATCTTTTCTAGCAACCTGTTTTCCAAAGTGGCCAACCTTAGGCAGTCTGCAACAATGTTTTATAGGTGACTGTGATTTTCTTTAAAACCAGTTGCAAGTGATGTGTTAAGTAATAGTAAGTCTAAGATCAAGAGTAAGTCTTTAGTTTTAAGATTTACACTTTGTAATATTTTGCTTCATTGTTTGTTCTGTTAAAGTTTGCTGGGAAAAAAGAAATAAACAAATGGTGTTAGGAGAACTACGAAGGTCTGCCCTGTTGGTGCATGTCAACATCAGTGCAGAAGTGAGACGGTTTCATCCAGAGAGCGCTTACTTAATCCACACGATTTGGATAATTCTGAAGTAAAGCACAACCAGAAACATTTTATACTGGATTATCCAAATAATATGAATTAAGTAAGCTTCAGTCAACCTGGTACCTCACAGAGACTGATGCAGGTGGCTGGCTGGGGGAGAATGGGCTTCAGATATGAAGTTTGAGGTGAATTGATCAGACTTCTCTGTAGCTGGGGTGTGTGTGTGAATATTGGGGGTGTGTATTAGTCTTCCAGTTGCATTTCTGTTTACATACATTCTTATATATGTAACTGAAACTTCCTTCCTCCCTTCCTTCCTGAATTTATATCCTGCTCTTCACCTGAAGATGCTAGGGTAGGTCATGACAATAAAAAATAAAATATATAACATATTCCTTAAACATCTTTAAAATATAATCCTCCCTCCCTGGCAGAATCACACTCAGAGGAAAGTGAAAGGCCTGGGTGAGGAGGTATAATTTTTGGTGCCTAGTTAAACCTCCAGGCGGAGTCTGTTTCCAAGTCTGGTGACCATGGCAACAAAGGCCTCCTTGTGTGTTACTGCCCCTTGTACCTCTGATAGAGGAGGAAATAGAAGAGGGTCCTCTCCTTGGAAGTCTTAATACAGTGGTACCTCGACATACAAGTGCCCTGACATACAAGTGTTTTGAGATACAAGCCGCCGAGCGAGTGATATTTTGCTTTGAGATGAGAGCAAGATTTGAGATAGGAGTACGTAAATACAGTACAGTACATAACAAAAACAACTGAGGTGGTGTTTTGGGAGCTGGAATGGATTAATGGGAAAATTGCTTTGAGATACGAGCGATTTGACATAAGAGCAAGGTTACGGAACGAATTAAACTCGTATGTCAAGGTACCACTGTACTCAGGCAGATCTGTGTGGTCATTCAGATAGTCAGAGCCCAAGCCATTTGTTGTTGGATATATCAAGCATAAAGATTATTGATGTTTCACTGTCTTGTTGTGCCTGAAAGTGAGTCCTGTATTATGACTTTCATGAGGACTGATCTTGGTAACGACCTCCTAAAACCCCTAGGCTGAGTCCCCAAAAGACTTATTTACCTCTCTAGTTTCCCTCTACCGTGACTCTATTCAAGCGGACTTTAAAAGTGCTGTGCAATTCCGGAAAAAGCGTCCCCATGAGGCTCAGCAAAACACGCAATTAAAACTCACCTTCCGTCCCCACAGAAGCGTTGTTTTGCTTGTCCGCATCTTTTTCTCCCCGCCCCCTCTCTTGTTGATAGGGTGCCAGCAGGAACGGGGAGGGACTGCGCTCTGCGCGGCCACAACCAGGAAGAAACCCCCGACAAGTTCAAAGGAAAAATAGCCATCGGTTCTCTGTTCGTCTCCCAGATCTCTGCCTCCCCGAAATGGGTTCCCGTGCCGGCAAAGGCAGTGATCACTCGCTCATTCACTCTCAGCACTTTCACAGATGATTGTCAAAATCCACCGGTAGAGCAGCGATAACAGTAGCAATCCACCACTTCACACCTGATAACAATTGCAACAATGCTGCAATTCTGCACGATTCTGACTCTTTGACAGTTCTGAGCTTTAGAAAGAGAAAGGAAGGGAAGCTGCTGCAGTTCTGGGAGATGTCTGAGTGTTTTATAGCTGTGTGTGCAGGCGGCAATCCCCGCCCCTTTTGCCACAGAGTGTCCCCATGGTAAATGCTGCCAGGAAAACCTGCGACTTCCAAAAAGAGCGTTGGAACTCTTCTTTAAAGTGCACTTTTTTTGTCGCGGATTTCCCTCCTTTTGTAGCACTGGAAGCTCATTGAAAAGCCAGGCATGGGGGCGCTCAGAGACAAAAGAAGATTTTTAGAGGGCTTTAAATTGCTTGGGGACAGGGCCCTAGTTAGAGGGAAGAGGTGAAGAAAGCTTAGGTCCCAGGTGCAAACGGTAGATCAACAGGTGAGGCTCAGCTGCAGGTGCTGTTGGATTTGTGCTTGGGTTGGACTGCCTTCCTCTTGCATGGGGGAACCTTTGAAAGACAGGCTCTGAGTTAGGACTTGAATAATAGTTTTGCCTCATTGGCACTTGGCTTTGGCATTCAGTAATGTTGCATGCAATCGTCCCATATTGAGCCAAGTGTACACATCTATTTTTAATGTTCTTTTATTTATGTATTGGAAAATCTTCTCTAGTTGCTTCACATCATGCTCTTTATGGCATTTCTTTCAAATGTCACCACACCCCTCTCTGGCTAGTGGAGAAAGAGACATTTTCCCTGCTTGTCTGCTTTGGAAGATGAGCAGAATGCCATAGTTTGAATTTCATTGACAAGTTAAAACCTCTTCCTACTCAGAGCTTGCAGCACACATACAGCAAGCTGATAAAAGTGATGGATGGGGAAAGAAGAGAAAAGTAGAGACTCACTTTGGTCTAGTGCGGTGATGGCCAACCTATGACACGCGTGTCACAGGTGACACACCAAGCCCTTTTGGGTGACACACATGGTCACCTTGGCACCTGGGTGTGTAGTGCTTGCTTGTTCTTGAAGTGTAAAGTATTATTTGTTTTTGCTTTTAATAAAATACATATATCAAAAATATAACTTTTTTACTAGAGCTACAAATATAAAATTATGGATAGTTCTAGATGTGACACAGCACCCGAGTTAAGCCAGGTTTTCTTGCGAATTTTGACACACCGAGCTCAAAAGGTTCGCCATCACTGGTCTAGTGGATAAGGAGCCAGATTCTTATCTCGGAGTACTGGGTTTGATTCTGCACTCCTCCACAAAGCCAGCTGAGTGACCTTGGGCTAGTCACAGCTCTCGTCTGAGCTCTCACAGCCCCACCTACCTCACAGGGTGTTCTGTTGTGGAGAGAAGAATAGAAAGCTTTGTCAGCCACTTTGAATCCCCTTAAATGGGCGAGAAAAGCGGGGTAGAAAAGCCAAACCTCCTCCTTCTTTGCTCAGAAAATGAACCACTGGAGGACTCAGGAGTAAAATAAATGCAGTGGCAGTCAAGGGGAGTGCCTCTACCCACCTTCCCTTCCATTGGCTCAAGTGTGTGGCAGTGGCAAAAGGGCCCCTGCTGCCTTTCTTCCCTTTGGGTGAACCATGCAGCTGCAGCAAAGAAAGGTGTCCCCTCCATCTTATGTCCCTAAGACTCAAGTGGACATAGTAATGAAGGAGGGCATCACTACCACTTTCCCTGTCTACAGCTGAAACAGCAGTAGTGGTGTAGTGGATGCTGCCACTGCCTTCCCTCCAGCTTAAGGGCCCAGCAGTGGTAAAGGGGAGGCACTGTCACCACCACTACCTTCCTGGCACAGAACTGAGGCAATCAAGCATTAAGCCTACAGTTACTATTAATTTTACCTCCTTGCATGGACCTGTTCTTGTGGGGAAAGCACTATGATTGGCTTTAGTTTTAAAAAAGTCTCCTTCCTGTCCCTGGGAAGACACCCTACAGCTCAAATAATTCAGGAACAGCACCCACTCTAAAATAACAAGCTAGACTGATAGATAAGCACTACAACCACACAAAAACCAAGTTGTAAAGCCAACAGATTGTGCAAGATATACCTTGAGAGCTGTGTAGAAAGACAAATTTGAATATGATAGGCCTGGATAGAGGCCAGCTGTACTGTGCAGCCAAAGGGTAATCTAGCCACTGTTAGAACAGACTGGAAAATGCAGAAAGAAAGGGGCTGTCACCTGTGAGCCAGTTTGGTCTAGTGGTTAAGGAGCCAAACTCTTATCTGGGAATACTGGGTTTGATTCCTTCCCATGAAGCCAGCTGGGTAGCCCTGGGCTAGTCACAGCTCTCTTCTGAGCTCTCACAGCCCCACCTACTTCACAGGGTGTTCTGTTGTGGGGAGAAGAATGGAAGCTTTGTCAGCCGCTTTGAGCCCCCTTAAATGGGTGAGAAAAGTGTGTTAGAAAAGCCACCTCTTCTTCTTCTTCTTCTTCTTCTTCTTCAGATTGTCAAACTGTACCTGACTAGTGTATCATGGTAACCTCTTAGGAAGTTAACCAGGCAGCTGGCATATTCTTGCAATGACATAAAACTGGGGAAAGGCAGAACTTTAGTCAGAACTATGAACGAAATTGGAGCAAAGCCCACTGGGGTTGATGCTCTAGACATCAGTGAGTGACCTAAACAGAAAAAAAAAGATAAGATTTTTGTTTCAAAGAATGCCAGAGGAAAACAAGGAATTCCGTAGCTGGCTCCTCCTGTTGCATTACAGAGATTACAGAGGGTTGATTGCTATGCTTGAAATATGTCCCTGGCAGGCTGCTGTCAAAATAGCCATTTTTTCCCCCGAGTACAGAATGCCCTCATCTCTAGTGCTATGTTTGTTCTCTTGGGTTTGTCCTCCTACGGATTTAGTTGGCTTGCCCCCAAAGTAATAGGCTGACCTATAGGCTATTTTATGGGCCTCTAAGATCTGTGAAGCCTATCTATTGTGCAATGCCAGGATCTTTGGTATCTCTAGCTGTGCCTTCTAAAAGAGTAGCATTTGTTCTCCGTGGTCATCTTCCTTCTTCCAGAACACATTAGTGGTCTAACCCTATTCCTCTTTTCTTTTCCAAGTTTCTTATTGAAGTTTGTATCCCCAGAAATAGAGGAGGAAATTTAATTTTCTTAAGTTAAATTTTCTAAATTTGTTTAGTTTGTCTTTTTTAAGTTCACAAAGAGGCATGTTTTTAATGGGAAGTTCACAGAAAGACATATTAGTGTAAACAACAAAGACTCAAATCGCCTGCAGATTCAGGTTAAAACACATAATGTTCCTGGGACTATATTGGGGTTACTGCACATATTAGTCACGCAAAACCCCATTAAATCACTATTACAGAAAACTCAGCAACGACACTGGGTTCTCTATAGTGGCAATTGCTCACCTCTATCTTGTTCCTCTTTCAAAATATCTGTATGTAGGAAGCACGTGAAAAATAGCAAAGGGAAGTGGGTGGGCACTTCCTACATATAGGTATTTTGCAAGAGAATCAAATCCATGAAGAAACTCCAGACAGAGGCAAGAACTTGCTACTTTGCTGAGATTTCCTCCAGGCATTTGGTAAGGGCTAGGGGTGTGAACGAATGCAATTTTCAACATTCAATTCGAATTGAATATTTGAATATCCAAATTCGTATGAATAAAGAAAAATGTCTGGACATCCGAACCGATACAAATACATTTGTATCTATTTGTTGAACATTCATACAAACCTCCTATGCATCTGTACGCATCTCGTACGCACCCGTACGTATGCATACAGATAGGTATGTGATGCGTACACATCCGCACACATACAGATGTCTGAATTATTCATGCAAATAACACAAAGTATTTGCATTCATACAAATACTAAAAAAATGAGTATCTGGATACTTTGTCGTATACAAATATCTGAATTCGTCCAAACAATGAATGTTACAAATATTTGCGCACATCCCTAGTAAGAGCAGCTGCCTCAAAATGGTGATAGGAAATTCTGAAACAAATACAGAGTTTTCCTTAATTATTTGTGAGTGTTCTGTCCTCAGTGGATGTCCTGCACCAGAGAATTCACGTACGGTTGTTGTCTAGCTCTTGCTGGCAGATAATTTGAGGAGAATATAAAAAGAAGCTTGGCGTCCATTTCCTCTGCCAAGTGAAAATTTGCTGGCAAGAGCTTCTCTCTTAGTTAAGCATCATTGTTTCAATTTGGTATGAATTAATTTACAGTGAATTAAACTGCTGGTTGGAAGAAATTGCCAGTTTAGACATTGATTGGGGCAGCAGCAGGTACAGGTGCTGAGAATTTGAGCCCAGGTTTTGGAGCCCTTTTAATTCTCCAGTGCTTTTTTGACAGTGGATCACTTCTGGATTCCAATTTATTACATTTATTTCACGTAAAACATTTTGATCCTGTTTCCTATCTAAGGCAGTCCTAAAGCAATTTGTAGTGGTAAAGCAGAACCAGAGCAAAATCCTTTGATCAGCTAGTAAGTATGGGTGGGAAGAGAACCATTTACCCTGGGAAGAAATGATGTGCCAAAAGGAAATATTCTGGTCAACGTAGTTTTACCATGCTGTTAGTTTACTGACATGCTTGATGCACGGATTTGAATCTGAAATGTTCCTGGCTTTATTGGATGTTTTGTCTCTGAGATGAAATCTTTCCAGGTAGAGCCATGGGTCCCGGAAGGAATATTGTTACTGCTTTCCCAGTATGTTTTGTGCGGACAACTTTTACCTGCTACTTGCTAGTTTTAATTCCTTTGTTTTCTGTTCAGTCAAATAGTTTTACAGATAATATTGACTTTTACTGGAAAGAGAGCTGCGGTGCCTTTTATGACCGTATTTGTGTCTTTTGTCATACGTTTCAAGAGATAGTAGAAGGAGTTAAGGGGTTTCCCCAAATCAAAGCCTCCAAGCAGCTTAAGAGGATGCATTGAAAAAGGAGGAGAGCTTAGTGAAAAACCAGGAGTGCACCTCTGTGATAATCGTGTAGCAATACAAATATGTTTGAAAGTGCTGAGAGGGTTGACCAAAATTTTAAAAGGGTTAAAGACTGGGCATGCAGAAAAACTGAAAGCAGCAGCTTAGCCTTTGTTCTGCCTGCCTCCCCTCTTCCTTCATGGTGCATCAGGCACCTTCACTGTATCTGTTTAGATGCCTGGTGAAGATGCCCTTCGTTGCCCTAGTCTTTGGCTAAAGGAACATCTTCCCCTCCCTTTTCAAGCACTTTTATTTGCCATTTTAGTTAATTTCATTTTTAATTGTCTTTTTACTGGTTTTGCTGTAATCTGCTTAGATATGTCTGACTGGATGGATGGATGGATGGATGGATGGATGGATGGATGGATGGATGGATGGATGGATGGATGGATGGATGGATATCTTCTGCAACTATAGAAGCATCATAGGCAATATCTTCCCTTTTTGTGGTGTTGTGGTTACTGCTTTTTGGCTTTTTTTAGCATCTGATAATAATCCTTTGACATATTCCCAAAGTATGTCTTTCCCTGCCAGCATTTATTTCTTTCTCTTTGTACATGTGTAGGACATTCCAGAGTTGTAGCATGTACACATACAGCTGTCTTCCATTCTGCTGTTGTATCCAAACAGGGCCTCTATTCTAAGAAACCTGAAGTTCATTCTATTAACGTGTTCCCTGAAGGGCATTTGATGTAGCCAAGTTCACAGGTTGCCTTAAATAGGATTGCTGACTTAGAAGGAGTCCAGGAGTCTCAAAGTTCAAGGGGTTGAAGAACAACTCTTTTACTTTTTAAGTTGTTGTAACTTTAGGAAATAATCATCTCTGGTCCCAAGTGGCCCAGTGTTTAGATTGCAAAGTTTAACTTTGATATTTTACACATATCTATAAAGTTTACTTGGCTTCTGCTTCCAAACAGGTTAACTTAAATGATTTCTGCAGTTGAATACCCTTAACGGGTCTCTGACTAGAACTGCAGATATTGTAGAGGCTGACTTTAATCATGCGTAGACTTGAAGATTATTAGATCCAAGGAGGCATCATTAATATGCTTGCTGTTTGAAGAATTTAATCCCTGTCTTACTCATCCATGAGACTGGAAAACAACCTTTAAAATGGAAAGTTGTCCTTTTTTTTTCCTATGAAATTTTCATGTAGCTATTTGTGTGCCAGTATGTAGAGTTATTCCTCATATGACATGGTCTTTTAACCATGCCTTTCCTCTTAGTTAATAGACTGAGTATTAGGGGTGTGCACAAATGCAATTTTTGACATTTGATTTGAATCAAATTGAATATTTGAATATCCAAATATCTGATACGTATGTATCTGATAGATACATTCATATCTATTTGTTTGAATATTCAACACGTATCCAATGATACAGATCTTGTACACATCCTGTTTTTATTCTGCATGTGTCCTGTTTTCATCCTGTATGTATCTGTATGGATGCATATGGATACATATGAGATTTATACGTATCAGTACATATATGAATGTCCGAATTATTGGTACAGATAACTCAAAATATTCATATTTGTACGAATATGAACAAATGAATGTCTGAATAACGAATATTTCAAATATTCATGCACATCTCTACTGGGTATGTCTTCTTTTATTTAATGCCATCTCAGAAACTTGTGCATTTTGGGTCTCTACAGCTCCACTGGACCTACACTGGTAGAATAATCCAAATATCTGATACATTTGTATTTAACAGATACATTCGTATCTATTCCCGTTTGAATATCTGACACATCCAATGATACGAATCTTGTACACATCCCATTTTTACCCCATATGTATCCTGTTTTCATCCTGTATGTATCTGTGTGGATGCATATGGATACATATGTGATTTGGCTTGGCAAACTGGGCCTCTGTGGTTCCTCTAACTCCATGTTTTCCATGCATGGCAATAACTTGCAAAAGGTATAACTTGCACATCTGTATGGTGGTTTGCAAGAATTAAACCAGGCATTATATGATAGCTGACTTTGGTTAATCTCTTGACGCTACCCGAGAACTGGTCCTGACATGCCAACCAGCAGCTGGACAATATGTGAGATGCCCTTTTGTAATACAGGCATAGGAAGAAGATTCTGTTGCTAGAGGAGGATGAAGTCAGATAATAGCCATGCATACTTCTAAATAAAATGAGGAAGCCAGTTAAAATTAGGCATCAAAAATAATTTCTTTTTCTTTGGGATGGCTGTGATAGTGGCTGAACATTGAGATCAGAAGAGTGAAACAGGAGATTGAGAGGGTGAGTGGAATGGGGATCTCGAAGAAGGCACAACTGCAGCCTTTGGCAAGGCAGTATTTTCTGGTTAGGATGCCTCAAAGGAAGCAGGAAAATGGGCACCTTCTTGGCTGTGTCTTCACGGCAACCTTATTTCGCTTTCCCTAAACCGAGATAACAGAACCGGATGCAAATGCGAATTTGCCTGTTCCTGTTACTTTCAGCTTAATCGCGTTCAATCTGGATTCTGAGGACGTACGTGACTCAAGGGGGGGACTCCAGTGGCTACCTTTTAAAAGCCGCTTTTCGGGTCTGCCCTGTCCTCTTCCTCCTTGCGTGAATGTACCACCCATAACAGACCCCTTCACGGAGCCTAGCTGGGTGGCTGCCTTGCCTGGTTGGAGGAAAAACGGCACCAGGCAGGCAGCGATTCTTTTTCCTCCTCTCCCGATTGCTCAGGGCGCGCAGCAGCGGCGGCAAGTCAAGCCCCTTTCGTCACAGCTAAACATTCATACATCTCTCCAAACGCAGTTGCTTTTGTTTCTTTTCCCTTTTTAGAAGGTCAGCACTTTCAATAGCAAGATGGTTATCAGGTGTGAATTGCTTGTTTGCTACAGTGGATTCCTTGGATTGCTATTCAGGCTGCTGCTGCTTTTACAGCTTGCTTTGGAAGCAAGCTATTGGGGGAGGGAAACTCTCATCCCTTAACACGGAAGGGTTCCCACAGTAAAAAATGTAAAACGTTTCAAGCGCACAAATGGGAGTGAGACCTGTTGAAATCAGGATTGAGATTCATCACTCTTTGGGGTGGTTTAACACGGGGAAATTGTGTTAAGCCAAACTGCTGTCTGGACTCCGAGGATTCAAAACATTTTGAATCTGAGATAAGGTTGCTGTGAAGACACGGCCCTTGTTTTTCTACCATGTCAGCGATCTGACCCACTCTAGATAAGTTGGGAAACTCAGAGCGGCTAAGCTCTTCTTCCCAGAGCTGAGCTTAGAGGTTGCATGACAAAGGAGTCCTGATGCTCTCAACAGGAAAAGGATTACTGTGGTTTATCCAGCTTGTCTCTCCCCAGTCTGAGGATTCAGACAGATCTGCTTTGCTTTCAGATTTAGGATGTTCCCTGTGGGGAAATCAGTCTTTTATGGGATGTGTATAAAGAAGTAAAACAGCCCAGTAGCTGGATCTACCATGCAGTTAACAGTAAGAGATTCTACTACGTCTCTTAATAAGATTCATTTATTTATTCTATTTAAAATATTTATACACCACTTCCCATAAAAATAAAATCTCAAAGTGGATTCTGCTTTGATGTGTTAATAGAAGTGGTCATAGCTCTATAGTCAGACAGCTGCATGGGAAACAGAAGGTCACCGTTGGATTCTTTGCATAACCCTAGCAGAATGTATTGAAAATCTCTTTGGTAGCATTGATTTAAAAAACTGGATGTCCAGGGACTGACTCAGAATCACTGGTACAATCCATTGCCTTGTGAGCTTCTGAGTATTGTTTTGCAAAGCAGAAACTCTCATCTCTCATTAATTCCTTTCATTTCTAACCTGACATTTGCTAGAAATGTCTCCAGGAGTGTTGTAGGATCCTGCATAATTACAATGCAGTATTTGCTTGTTGCCTTTCTGTCCCACCCTTAAGAGAAGTCTGACCCATCAGACCTGCACTCTAGAGCAGTGGTTCTCAACCTGGGGGTCGGGACCCCTTTGGGGGTCGAACTATCCTTTCAGAGGGGCCACGACGAGTCTCCCGTTGCCCTTCCCTCCCACCTCCCAGCTGCTCTGCCCCCATGGTTGGGGGGGTCTCCACAACATGAGGAACTCCATTAAGGGGTTGCGGCATTAGGAAGGTTGAGAACTGCTGCTCTAGAGAGTACAACACAGCAGACAAAGAAGCTGGTTAGATCAATGAAAATGCCGGAACTCTACATAATACGTACTGGTCCATTCGTGTTCATCCCTTTAATTTGTATTACTCTTTATCCTAGGCGAGGCTGGTGCAAATATCATTCATGTCTCCAAAGAAGCTCGGAAAAAATTCCTTGGCCCGTTGCACCCGTCATTCAACTTGGTAAAAATCATCCGTAACTGTCTATATAAGACATTGCCGGAAAATGGACATGAATTGGCCACTGGACGCCTGGGCATCTCACTCACACGGGTCTCGGATGGGGAGAATGTCATCTTATCTGAGTTCAATTCAAAAGAGGAGCTGATCCAGGCAAGTAAGGACATCTGGTAGCCTAAAAGGTCTTAGGTTGGAAGCCATGAGGGAGTGGGATGCTTAATGTAATTATACCTAATTTGTCTGTACACCGTAAAGATTGAACTGAACTGTCCAGAGAACTTTGGGTTGTTGGGCATCTATAGAAATTGGGTGGGTGGATGGCCTGCAGCAGTCATTTAACTCTCATTGATTATTGGTGCATAATAATAATCAATGGCGGGATAGAAATGGAAATAAATAAATAAATAAATAAATAAATAATCTATATACATAAATCTTCCTGGTTGTATTGCTTATGATTCCTTTAGAACAGTGGTTCTCAGCCTGTGGGTCGCGACCCTTTTGGGGGTGGTGGTGTCGATCTACTCTTTCACAAGGGTCATTATGAAGTAGCAACAAAAATAATTTTATTGTTGGGGGTTAGGGTAAGGGTTAGGTTGGGGGTCACCACTACATGAGGGTCGCAGCATTAGGAAGGCTGAGAACCACTGCTTTAGAAGTTTCCTTTTGTTTCATATAAATCTTCTCTGTCTCTTTCAGGCGTGTGTTTGCAGCACTTTTATTCCAGTTTATTGTGGTCTGATCCCTCCCAGTCTTCAAGGAGTGGTGAGTAGGCCACTGAGGATTGTGGGTTTTGTAAGATAGCATACCTGGAGGCTTTTCGTGTGAAAGAAGAAACCACTGAAAATTAGCTGGAATAATTTACTTCCATACATGCTGGCTTTCTAAAAAAAATAATAGAGAGAGCTCTGGGTCAGAAACTTGGTAGCAATTTGCCCCTTAATGTTGAGTGAGTGATTTTTTTTATAGAAGCAAAGGGCTTCACTGGAGGTAGAAACAGGCGTGGGGAAAAAATGGAGTGAGGAAGGAATCAAATTTGGAATAAGGGAAGGAATCAGAACCAGGTGTTTTATATCTCCTGAGTCCATGAGCTTGGAGCAACTGTTAATGTCTTCAAACATGGTGTAAAACATACTAGCGTCCTCGGGCCATGTTGGGATTGCCAGATGCGCTCATAGAAGATGCTGCCCCTTCAAAACCAGCACAACCCTTGCATGCGTAGGGATTCCCTACCTACACAATAAGCTCAGTATGCTCTTTTGAGTAGACAGTGCCTGAAATGTCTTTTATTTTAAAGTTCTATTTTATGGCTTAGAAAGAGCCAGATTTTCTAATTGTCTGAGGCACTTTGACAGTGCTTCAAAGTTTGGGTCTGATTGGGCATCCATGGGACCAGGAGCGGGTCTGAGATCGAATCTTGCCCTTCCCGATGCCATTCCTGGTAACGCGGGCTGGGTGCGGATGCAGTCGTCCACATGCAAACCATGCCAAACCCTGGCACGGGGAGCAGCGCCATCTCCTCTCCGCCCCCTCTGTCCTCATTAGAAGGCAGATTGACGTCACCCCATCCCTGTGCTGCCAGCTGCAAATGCCGCATCCCCCCAGTTAGCGGCACAGAAGCCAGGACCACACAGAAAAAATAATAATGTAAGTTTAATAAATTTTTAAATAATTTTAAAAAACCCAAAGCCGCTACAAGGTTTGGCGGCAGTTGAGTGGTTGAGCAGTTTTGCGCACGTTTGCTCCGCCCAGGAACCGTGAGAACACCCGGCAAGCTTAAAAGGGAGAAAAACCAAGCCATTCTCATGCCTGCCTTGGCAATCAGGAAACAAAGGTGGAATATTTGGGAAAAGGGACAAAAATCAAGCCATTATCCTGCCTGCCTTGGTGATCAGGATATTTTTACTCCAAACAAACCTCAGCAGCTGCAATCTCGAATGCACAGGGCAGGAACGGCAAGCACACCCCACCTCCCAATGACACAAGTGCCAATCTCCTCCCCAAATAGTCCAGGACCGTCCCCATGCACAGTCTCGGCTCGCTGAGCAGTGCATGCCAACCCCCAAACCGTGCCCAGACTTGTTTTTTTGAGTACCAAATTTGGTCCTGGTTTGGCACGGGTTTGGGCAATTTGGTCTGCAGAAATCGGACCAAATCTAAAATCCATGGGGACACCCCTCCCCGAACCCGATTTCGGTACCGGACCAAACATGTATGCGGACGTGCCCTTAGTGCATCATGTGCAAGTACTGACTTTAAGACCCCCAAATGCCCCTTTGGCTTTAAGGAGACCCAGATAGGAAATGTTTGTTAGCAGAAGTGTTTGCTTCCTGAGACTTAACCTACTCTTTGTTTGCTTTTAAGTCTGCTACTGGCATACATAAATAGACTCCTGTAACTGCTGTAATTTTAAAAACATCATAAATCAGTGGTTTGCAAATATGAAAGAAGCTACCAGTATGGTAACTGGATTTAGTAAATTTCCTGAACTAAACTGCCAGAACCTGAAAAGTATTTGCCTCAGGCTTGGGTGTCACGTAAAGTTCAACCCACTGCAAATCTAACATTCTTCAAAATAAGTAGGTATGGCTGTTCTGTTTCTGCTAGGAGCTGAGGAGAAATTAATATGATTCCTCAGGTTATCTTCTGTCTGTGCCAAAAGGAAGGATAGAGAAATTTCTTCATAACTTCAGGTTTCTGGTCGTATGCTTGAGAAAAATATGTTGTAGCTATCTGGATTTTCACATTCCTTTCATTTTAATCTCAAATGTCCATGCTCCATAATAACAGTAGTGGTTTATGTTGGCTCTTGCTGGATACCACCAGGTCATGGCTCATTCCTGGTTGACCGTGGGGGACAGGCAGGATGCTTCTAAAGCCATTTGCTTAGATTCAAGAGCAGGAGAAGATTTGCCCTTGTCACTGCTTGAGATGCCCATGGGCAATTGGTGGGCCACTGTGTGAGACAGGATGTTGGACTACATGGGCTGCGGCCTGATCCAGCAGGGCTCCTCTTATGTTCTTATGACTGCATAGGCATTTCCATGCAGTTTTCTTGGCAGAGTTACAGAAGTGGTTTCCCATTGCCTACTTCCAGGAGGAGGCTGGAAATCAAACTGGCAACCCTTTGCTTTCCAGGCTGCTTGTATTACCACTGAGCTAAATTGTTCAAATGATCAGATATACTGTCAGTCCATTCAATGTCTGTCAGCATTCTTTCCGCATTGCAAATGGACAACTAAAGCTTATAGTCTGTGGCAAGGGCAAAAATCAAGCGATTGATTTCTTGATTCATAGCACCACGCCTTAGTGTTCTTTTCCAAGAAGCGTGAAATGATAAATCGTAAGAGTGACCTCAGGCTAATGCAGAAGAAAGGTGATGAGGGTAAACAGCAAAGTCATGGCAGTAAAGAGGCACTAGTGGCCATTAGCTGCATTCAAATGTCCCTTGCTTATGCCGCTATATCCATATATTCCGAAATAAAGCATGGATATTCCAGAATATCCATGCTTTATTGTAGAATATCCAAATATGGTGGAATATGTAAGTGATGTTTGAATGTAGCCACTGTCTTCCAAACAGGGATGTGTATGAATATTTGTAACATTTGCTATTCATATGAATTTGGACTTTCATACATGAATCAAATATTATAATATTTGTACAGTAACATTCATATGAATATCAATGGTTCGAACATTCGTATGAATAGTTCGGACATTTGTTAAATGGGGAGGTGGGAAAGCGGCTGTGCCAGTCACATCTGCAACAGATCCAGAGTGTGGTCGATATGGATCAAGAGTGGATTAAAAGTGGATTCAGATTGGATTTGACACTTTCAGAGCAGATTTATTACAGAATACATATCAGATACGTATCGGATACGTATGTGTTCATGTCGGGTGTGTATGCACTTGTGCTGCATGCGTATTGGATACATATGTGTTCAGGTCAGATACGTATCTGATATATATCTGATATATATTCATTTGTATTGGTTACTCATATGAATTTCTATGAACACTTTCATATCAAATAGAATCCTACCACATTTGAAGGGGAGTTATACAAATACAGTTTTTCTAATATTCGATTCATTACAAATCCAATGTCAAAAAACTCATTCGTGCACATCCCTATTGGTGATAGCTATGATCCTCTTGAACTATCAGAGTTTGTAACTGCTAGCAGGCCTTAAATGGAAGCACTGCAAGGGAGTCGCCAAACATGTTGGGAAATGCTGGCTTCTAGGGGAGGGAAATGCTAGTATTTCCTCATAGTCATACACAAGAGATGGGCCAGGGCAGCAGTTCTCAACCTTCCTAATGCTGCGACCCCTTAATGGAGTTCCTCATGTTGTGGGGACCCCCAACCACGGGGGTGGAACAGCTGGGAGGTGGGAGGGAAGGGCGGCAGGAAGCTCATCGCGACCCCTCTGAAAGGGTAATTCGACCCCCAAAGGGGTCCCGGCCCCCAGGTTGAGAACCACTGCGCCAGGGAAAAGGTAGAACTCTGTGCCTTTTCTCTGGCCCACAGCAATTCACGGATGATCAGTCCAGTGCTGTAAACTGTTTGTTTGTTTGTTTGTTTGTTTATCCTGCCCTATACCTGGTGGTCTCCAGGCGGGTAACAACATCTAAAATCAAACATCATTAAAACAGTAACAGCATCTGCCAGTGGGAAGAGATAAATCTAGTCAATGAGAATCTATACCTCATATATTTGTGATGGCTGCAACACTCCATCACCATACAGACTTGTGATTCGTGAGTGTACTTTGCACATATGGATGTGATCTGTGATTATTATGTGAGTCCCTTGTTGGTGGCCAAACAGAGCCTGAACATTACGGGAGATGGATCCATAGAAACTGAGAGACAGAGTGACAGAGGGGAGTGTGTGGTCATTGTAAGGCCTTTGCCCCCACTACGTAGGACACATTGACCTTGCCACATTCCTGGTTCTGAAACAGTGGTGGTCCTTGATTTGGAATGGCAAGACAGGGATGGGTTGGAAGCCTCACTTTGGTCTCCCTGAGCCATGCTTTGATTTGCAGGAGATCAGAGCATGGCTTGGGAAAACCAAAGGAGATCTCCCAAATGGAGCCTCGCCCTTCAGCCACCAACCTGCAGCCTCCATCAACACACCTCTGCTGATTTAAAATACTGCCAGGTACTCCCATTTCCCCAAACCAGGTTTCATTTGATTTGGTTAAGTTTGTAAATTAGACTAATTGGCATAGCTTGCAAATTAAGCTCCCTGTCCTTTGGTGGGTGGTGCCTAGAAATTGGCCAGTGGTCACTTCTAATCCTTCTGCAGCAGTGCTAGAGGGTGGAAGAGAAATGCATGCATCTGAACTTCACTGCAGCTTATTTCCGTATCCTACAGTTTGTGGTTTATTGGCACACTAGTGCTGGGGTCAAAGAGCTTCTCTTTTTCTCTTTAGTGTTATTCTTAGTTTGGTGGGAGTAGTTTTGCAATCTTGCGCCCCAATGGTAGCATCCAAAAGCAGGTGATGAGCTCATCCTGCCTGAAGGAATGTGTGCAATCTCTCTGTGTGTTGTTGTTGTGCAGTTGAACTCCATTCCTGGGGTCTGGGAGCTTGTAGGGAAGTGTAGGCTGGACAGTTTGTTCCTAAGAGGAAAGTCGGTGAAAGGGCACTGATAGAGGAATAGATTTTAGTTATTCATTACCCTTGTTACATAATGGTGTTATTAATAAGTGCTATGAAGGGGTGGTGCCTTGTTTCAGACAAGTGTTTGCTTCGTTACTTCTCCTTGAACTTAAATTTTATTTTGAAGCCACACTCTGTAAGCTTTTGGCTTTGTCTCAACTTCTTTGGGGATTTAAGTGTGCAAACAGCGTGTGAGATTCTGGTCTCAAGTATTTTGATTTTTAAATATAATCTTCTAGTTTGCCTACATTTGGAGACATCTTTGAAAATGTATGATATCTTCTGCTGAATTAGAACATAAGAAGAGCCCTGCTGGATCAGGCCACAGCCCATCTAATTCATCATCCTGTTTACACAGTGGCCTGCCAATAGCATTTTGCCTGTTTCTCCAGGCTGGAAGCAGTACCTAGGCATCCATTCTAGTAGCCAGTGATACACCTGTTTTTCATGAATTTCTCTAACCCTTTCTTAAAGTTGTCCAGGCTGGTTGATATCATCACCAATAAAATTCATAGACAAGTGATTCCTCTGGTTGAAAAAAATACTTCCCCTTATTGGTCCTAACTCTTCTGCCCATCAGCTTCACAGAGTTGAGGCAGGGTCTTGCCTACTTCAGGGCTGGATTCTCGGTTGAGTTAACCTCCCAAGGGTCCCAATGTGGAAGGTGAGTGGGGACATGGCTCAGGTTGAATGAAAACAAGATGAGTCCCCGGTTTGCCTCCCCTCCACATGGCTGCCGCGGCTCCTGCTGTGTGTACAGGACGCAAACATTAAAAGATCATGGGCTGAGTGGAATCCAAACGTGGCTTGCTGTCTGCCATGTTGGAACTTCATGTGCAGCAAAGATGCTTGGAGCAGGGACAGTCAGCAGCCCTCACAATTTATCTAGACTTAACCAGTGGATGATATGCCTGTGGGGGTCAAGTCACACCCAAAGTCCATTTACATTCCCTGCTTTATGCACATCTGTACATCAGAGCTGGTCTTTGTTCCGACCTATCACACATCATGGAAGGACGTTAAACTGCTGACAAAAGCAAAGAACAGTCTCCCCTTCTAGTCATCTCTGGAACCTTGTAATTTCCTGTAGCTTGCCTGTTGCTTCTCACTGAGCAGTATTTGCAAAGGATGAAATGTTTTCTTTCAGGCTCTCAGTTATGTAAGCTACTGTAACGTAGAGGCTGTTTTGTTACAGGGTATCTAGGAGATCACGATGTCAATTCCCACTCAGCTGCAGATCTCGTAGAGTAACTCTGAACCTGTCTCGTCTCTCTGCATAAACTTTTTCATGGGACTGCTGAGGGTAGAATGAGAGGGAAGAACTACATGTGTTGTTATGGTTGTGATGAGACACAGCAAAAAAAAAAAGTATGTGAGGCAGTTGAGAGAAGGCTTCAAGGTGGGGTTGGTCACACAGCAGTGTGCCTTTCCCCCCTTCCTGAATATTTCAGGCTAGAAAAGGTGGATTATAGAAGGGATGGGAACACAAAGGCCACACAAGACTCTCTCTCTGAGGTGCCCCTTTTATTATGACTGAACACAGCCTAAGAAACTTGTCATGGGCCAGATACAACCCCCTAAGGCAGCGGTTCTCAACCTTCCTAATGCCGTGACCCCTTAATAGAGTTCCTCATGTTGTGGAGACCCTGAACCATGGGGGCGGAGCAGCTGGGTGGTGGGAGGGAAGGGCGGCAGGAGACTCGTCGCGACCCCTCTGAAAGGGTAATTCGACCCCCAAAGGGGTCCCGACCCCCAGGTTGAGAACCACTGCCCTAAGGTCACTCCATCCAACTCATCAGATATCCCTTTAAAAGTTATCTGACTATAGAACACTTCAGTGGCTATGCTAATGCAAACTTTGCATTCTAAGAGGTGTGTTGCAATTTTTACTACCCTACAGTTGAACAAAACTAAATTACCACCTCAGTTTGAGGCTAAAATCATAGGTGTCAGAGGAGGCTTGTTTGACATTTATGAGATCAGTGCATAGAACAAAGCCAGAAGAGATAAAACAAGGATTGTTGGTTGGGTATGGAGTTGTGGCCAACTCCTGGTGACTGCTTTGGAACCTTCATGTGTGGTACCTCTGTGCAGTTTTCTTGGCAGAGATAAAGAATTTGTTTTCTATTGCCTGTTTCAGAGGAGAGGGTGGAGATTGAATGAGCAACCCTATGCATTCTAGGCTGCCTGGAGATACAGGAATACATTAAATCTAGCCTTGAAGATGTCTCCTTAGAAATGATGGCATTCTATGGTAGAGCAATAACTAGTTGGATTTATAGTAAGGGTTGAATTCAGAAACTCAGCTTCAATCTTCCTGATGTGCAAAAGTCAATCTGTTGTTCCAGAGCTGGCTTAACTTGGTCAGACATTTTTGAAAATAGAACGTCTGTGAAATAACATGATCAAGCAAGTGAAAAGCCTCAAATAACCAGGTGGGCTTTTCATACTTTGGTTTCTCAGGGTGGGGAAAAACTCATACAGAATTTGCCACACCAGATTTTGCGCTACAGATGAATTTATCACAGTAAACCATAGTACTTAAGAACTTTTTGACTCCATTGCATTTGCAATTGTGTAAATATGTTTGAAAATTTGAAAGGGGGAAACGGCTAGAAATTGTCTAAAAAGAACAAAACAATACTATTATTTTGAAAAATTCTTTCTCTTTCCAGAGATACGTTGATGGAGGGATTTCTGACAATCTGCCTCAATATGAACTGAAAAACACCATTACCGTCTCCCCCTTCTCAGGGGAGAGTGATATATGCCCCCGGGACAGTTCTACAAACATCCATGAACTCAGGGTCACCAACACCAGCATTCAGTTCAACCTGAGAAACCTTTATCGCCTCTCCAAGGCCCTTTTCCCACCAGAGCCTCAGGTAAGAACTGAGCATGACTTTGAGAGGAATATTCTGCATGCTCACTGATGACTGTTAAGCTTTCATAGCCGCTGAGTCTTGCTTACCTTTGTCCAGGTGGGGGAAATATAGCATCATTATGGTGCTTGTATGGTGGGGTTACCCCGCGTATCTGTGGCAACCCCACCTTAGCCCTTCTTTTCCCCCTCAAAATATGCAAAAGCTATTGCTGAAAAACCCAGCACTGGTTGCAGGCTTTCCAGCAATAGCATGTTTACCTACCTGATTGATTGATTGGTTGGTTGGTTGGTTGGTTGGTTGGTTGATTGATTGATTGATTGATTTTTCTATCCTGCCCTATATCCAATCTCAGGGCGGGTAACAACCTTCAAAACCAACAGATTGCAGAATAATACCTAAAA
This sequence comes from Aspidoscelis tigris stejnegeri, assembly GCA_023333525.1. NCBI lineage: Eukaryota > Metazoa > Chordata > Lepidosauria > Squamata > Teiidae > Aspidoscelis > Aspidoscelis tigris. The sequence continues at coordinate 15,987,095 of JALMGA010000003.1, forward strand.
ATCATAATGACCATAAAAACAACATAATTAAAACAGCATCATAAATATTAAAATTATAGTATCTGCAGTGAGGGGATAGTATAATCACATTAGCCAAAGGCCAGGATAAAAAGGTGCGTCTTCACTGCCTCCCTGAAGGTATACAGAGAAGGGGCCTGACGCACTTTGAGAGGGCGGCTATTCCATAACCTGGGGGCCATTACCAAAAAGGCCCTTTCCCAGGTGCCCACCCATTTCACTGCTGAGGGCATCATGTCCAGATCTTAGGGCACGGGCAGGTTGGTATGGGAGCTGCCATGGCTGTTTCATCTACGTAGGAAGTGATAATTGCGGGGGAGAAATACCCCACATTCTCGCTTCCTAGCGCAATATCAGGCCACTGTCTGCCATACTTCAAAGGAATATAGCCCATGTGATTCTAACACCATCCAGTGGCTCTGTTCGGAGCTTATTCCCTGATGAAAGTTTGTATACAAGTCATAAGTTGTTGAGAATTGTGAGGAGAGGAAGAGAACAGAAAATGGCAAGTTCTAAGTCTTCTTACCACAGTTGGAAAGACATTGGAAGAAAATGCTTTAGATCCCCAAGAGCTTTAGTTTTTAGTAACTCTGAATGACAATTTTTTTCACGCTCATATTCCTAACGTGTTCCAACCCTGGTCTTCTCTGTAGTGGGTCTTATTCCAGATTATATCCCAGAATAAAAAAATGCCATCCACATGCTAGTGCGGATTATGGCTGGCCCAGGACATGGGCCACCAGCATGCAGATAGTAATCCCAATTCCAAGATATAATCTGAAATAAAGCCTAGTGCAAAAAGTGCCATTGAATCCTTTACCTTGAGTCCCTATCAGATGGCAGTATGAATATATGAGATATTTTTTACTCCCAACCCTTCATGCCAATTTCTGTCCTCAGGGTTCAACTAGAAACTTTTCCGTCTAAGAGTATTGGGAAGCGTAATTGCATACAGAACCTGTTGTTATGCACCAATGCAGAATTGGTTGTGGTGCTGTTTTTATCTGCCTGGCTACAGGGGACTTCAGGGTTCTACACCACCCATTTTGCTCAATCAGGCACATGGCATTTCATGAGCAGCTGCCTGTGTTTCCTTTTAGAAACAAACAAAAGTCATTGGATGTCTGAGGATTATAAACTAAAGCACTTTATGTAACTTGGGCACACACTCTCATTCTTTAGAGGGCATCCATAATCTGAATTGGCAGGCACTCATATGTTGTGTTCGGTAAATTTCTAACACACTTCTCATTTTTTTTATTGCGATAGAACAGCGTGAACTTTTGACAAAGATCTGAAATAAGTGCTCAATGCGGAATGAAACTGTTATAGGCTGTAAAGTCCTTATCTGCGAAAATTGCTAGGGACACTGTTGATCCTATGTTCTTTTTGACCATTGAGTATTCATGTTTTGTGTGTTGAATAATAATCCCTGTAATTTATTCTTAAATATTTCACATTGGTCCCGATTTGCATGTTTGACCCGAGAGGGCTTTTTGATTAAGGGTGACATAGGACATGCTGACAGATTTCCCTATTTTTTGAAACCTGATATTTCAGAATATCGCCTCTAGTTATCTGTAAGATTTGGAGCAAACGAGGCCACAAATGTCCTGAGCTGTTCCTTAGATACTATGATGAGCTGATAAGGGCCAACAAACTGAAGCTGAATCCCATCAAGACAAAAACTGTGTGTGTTTGGATATTCCAGAATAAAGCATGGATATTCCAGAATATCCAAGTATAGAATAGCTAATAGACATCTGGATGCAGCCTAAGGCACTATAATCCCTGGATGTCCAGGTGACCTTCATGGCTAAGAGCACCTATTACCAGCTTTGCTATTGTACTAAGGAAGACCTGAATCCCAAATTGCCTAGGACTTCATTATTACTTGCTTAGAAAAGCCCAACCGGCATATCCCACCTGAATTTATGCAACTACACCGATTGACCATTAGGGGTTTTAATCTTTGTAACCTAAAGTCCTAAAGACTTTGGGCCCACGTTACTGAATACGATGCCTCTCCAGTTATAGATCACTGTAAGATCACTGAGATCATCAGGGGAGGTTCTACTGTGAGTAACACAAATATCTGGCACATTGCAGACGCCTGTAGCTGAGCTTTCCTTGTGGTGGCACCCTCCTCTGGAATGTGCTTCCTTTTGACTTCTGAAGTGGCTGCAGTTATACTCTTTCTTACCTACTGAACCTATTCCATTTCACCCAACCCTTTCTGACACAAATGGTTTTCTTTCCTATCGCTCAACTGTTCTTAATTATGTTTTAATGTAATCAGTTATTTTTTCTGTTCTATTATAAACTATTGAGATTTTTATAACAAGAAGCATTAAACATTAAACAATTAAACAACAATTTTTATCTTATATCTGTGCAGGTTTTGCGGGACATGTGCAAACAAGGTTACCGGGATGCTCTGCACTTTTTGAGGAAGAATGGTAGGTAGAAGCACAGTTTAAAAGGGGGGTATAGTTTCATATTTCTACATTTTCTATATGTTTTTTAAAAATATATTTTTGCATTCATAGACGCCACTTCAATATGCCTCAATTCTGTGCAACTCTTGTGAGTTTTCCAAATTCAAAGAACTAGGCAGAATGGAAAAGATCTGCAATCTAGGCGCACTTTCTTTCCATTCTGAATCATTAGAAAACTCCTCCATGGCTGCATTCATACCTCAGTTTTAATCCAGCTTCAGTCCACTTTCAGGGTGAGAAAATGAACCAGCAAAGTGGCAAGAAGGGATGTGCTTGAATATTCATAATGTTTTTCAGACAAATTCGGACATTCGAATATCAATTGAACATTAAAACCTTTGTACATTGACATTCATACGAATACAAATGTTTCAGAACATTCATGCGAAGCATTGAAACATTCATGAAATGGGGATGTGGAAAAGCGGCTGTGCCAGTCACATCTGCAGTTCATCCAGAGTGAATTTGACATGGTTTGAAAGCACATTCAAAGTAGATTCAGGGCAGATTTGATGTTTTCAGAGCAGATACGCTACAGGATACATATCAGATATGTATGCATTTGTATTGGATATTCATATGAGTACATTCATATAGAATAGAATCTTAGCACATTTGAAGGGGATCTGTTTGAATGAACACTAAGGCCGCATCCCCATTACAAGCTTAATTCAGTTTTGATACTGTTTCAATCCTTGCAGATCCCACGTCAGTTTGGCTTAACACGCTTTCCGCGTGTTAAATCACCCCAAAGCGTTGTAAATGTTAACCCTCATTTCAACAGGGCTCACTCCGGTTCGTGCGCTTGATACGTGTTACATTTTTTACTGTGGGGACCGTACCGTTTTAAGGGATGAGAATCCATGTTTAGGGTTTCCCTCCCCCAATAGCTTGCTTCCAGAGGTAGTGATTTCAGTGTAAAAATCCACCTTTTACAGCAGCCGCTACACTGTAGCAATCTACGCACTTCACACCTGATAACAATGTTGTAGTTTTGCGCAATTTTAGCTCTTTGGAGTTCTGCCCTTTAGAAAGGGAAAGGAAAGCAGCTGCAGGTTCTGGGAGATGTGGTAGAATGTTTAAGGCTGTGGCTGTGGAGGTGAGTGGATGAAGGGGGCTTGAGTTGCCGCTGCTGCTGTGTGCCCTGGGCAATGGGGAGAGGAGGGGAAAGAATAGCTGGCTGCCCGGTGCCGTTTTTCATCCATACATGCAAGCGGCAGCCACCCAGCCACCCAGCTAGGCTCCGTGAAGGGGTCCGTTATGGGTGGCGTGTTCACGCCAGGAGGAAGAGGGCAGGGCAGCCCCGAAAAGCGGCTTTTAGAAAGTAGCTACTTGAGTCCCCCTTTGAGTCACGTACGCCACGTATGATCCTCAGAATCCGGATCCAACGCGATTGAGTTGAAAGTAATGGGATCAGACAAATTCGCATTTGCATCCAGTTCTATTATTTCGGTTTAGGGAAACTGGATTAAGCTTATAATGGGGATGCGGCCTAATTTTCATACATTCAGTTTGCCACAGATTGAATGCAAAAAAACCATTGTCCACATCCCAGGTAGCAAGCTATTTTTTTCCCATCATTGTTTAACTCAGGAAAGCCCCCTTTGGGTTAGATAACGTGGAAAGGAAATTACTAGTTACTTTGCTGATGTCTTCCAGTCCACCTCTGAGATAAGTGGATTGAAACTCTCGTGTGAACACAGCCGATAACTAAATAAGATTTGTGCATTCTTGTATCAGTGCCATGATGGTATAAATTAAATTCATGTGCCCAGTATATTGGGCACAGTATATTGGAAAGTTCTCTTAGGCTGGCATCTTCAATGAATAGGAGCTCTGCTACAGCATGATCTGGATTATTTTGGATTTTGTCATACTGAGTTTTGATAGATATTCCAAGATGGGAAATTTAGGGGTTTTTCTAGGACTTTTGCCTATTGTTATACTTAGGTATTCAGATCATCTGGTCCACAGTGCCACCATGTGATACACTCTCAGTAGTGCAGGTAAAATGTATTGTTTCTTAGATAAAAGTGATTAATTTTTTGCTTACTCTATCATGAAACCAGTGTAATTGTTTCCCATAGTGTGTGATTGATATCTCAAGAATAGGGTAAGAACTTGGCAGTGTGTCAGACAACACTTTATTGTGACTGCAAGTATAAAATAGACCTGCTTAGGGTCTCTTGTGCTTATCCCCAGAGGTGATGTTCTGATTTGTATATGATGCAATTTTGTGTGATTTAAAAGTTCTTGGAATTCTCTTGCTCTAGACCAGTGTTTCCCAAAGTGTGGTACGCGTACCCCCAGGGGTACAGGAAGAGTTGGTGGGGGTACGCGTGTATGTACCAAAAAAATAAAAAATAAATATATTTTGATTTTTATTAAAGCATATGTTTTTTATGAGGGGTACTCGGCGTTATGAAAATTATAGAAGGGGTACACATATGTCAAAAGTTTGGGAAACACTGCTCTAGACCAGTAATTGTTAGGAAAGGAGTAAATTTGAATATAACCCCCTACAAGTTTTTCACAAGAACCTCTAAGTACGGCCTTCCAGTTAACTTCACAGCATGTAGTAATGTACTTATTTTATATTTTTTTCCACATCTAAACGGATTCTAAGAGAGCAAACCACAAGTAGACAATCACAGCAGCAAGAATATATGATATGCTCAAAATACTCATTGTAAAACAATAAAAACTTAAATAACAGCTAAGAAATGAAATAAACTGGAGGTAAATGCAAATAAATAAACAAACAGTGTAGCCCCTATAAAACAAATGTGCCCAGAGTGTCTGAAATTAGCACCCAAAGACTGCATTTTTGATGCTGTGTGGGGATCTTTAAGGAGCCCTTCTGGGTGGATTCAGAAACCCAGTCATCTTGTGCGGCAAGTTGGTTGCCCAGTGTTTCTTGTGGGTAATATCCCACACAACATCTAGAGGGTTTGAGGTCCAGGCTATTCATTGTGGTGTGTAATCAACTGAAAGCCAAGTATGTTCCATTGTAATTGTTGAAGATTGTCCACCATCATCTCTGTTCTTCAGGTCTTCTCCATCATCCAAGACCCACTCGTCCTCTCCCAGCCGTTGAAAACAGTACTGGAGAGAAGGACTCTGAAGAAGATGACGATGAAGAAGAAGATGATCAGCTGACGGATAACGTGGTATTGGCAGAAGCTGAAGAACACATTCTTGAACACTTGCCTCCTAAACTGAACCAAGGTACGATTTTTGTTCTCTTGGAGGCATGCCATTTTACACACGGGTGTTCTGCAGTGAGGTCTATTCTTGAGTTAGCCACTTGGTCTTCTGCCAGCTTGAGTCTCAAATTCTTGCTTGCTCTTTCACCTGCTCTTCTTCTCACCCATTTTCAAATCTGTGAAGATTTTGAAAGCAAGCAAGCAGCTGAACAAGCAGGACTGCAAGAGGATAAGCCACCAGCTCAAAAGTAAAGCGTGGCGGCCAGATATCATGGTAGGAAGCAATAATGCAGGATAATTCCTGTCTGGCAGCACTGTAGCCAGTACTGTCTTTCTGCATTTTTGTGATGCACAATCCACCATTAAATTCCCAGATGTTGGTGTTCACCACCACCACCATGCATGTGTGGTGGGCTGTTTCAGCCTCCATGCATGTGTGCTAGATGGAGCCACTATGGTAGTTCCATCCAGAAGGTACATAGCTAGCCTAAAAACACTAGCGCTGGAGAACCTGCAACGAGCTCTCCATGTATTTGGCAACATTTCTTCTGAATAGGTGCACACAGTAGTGTGGCTATCTGTACAATCAGAGGGCATTTCAACACTTACTATAGTTAAACCAGATTAAGTAAATCCAGATCTTCAGAATCTGTTCCTTGGGGAATCTGCTCCTTGTATTTCCAGTTCTAAATGAAGGTCCCATACATCTGCACAGGGAGTATAGAAGAAGCAGAAGAACCTTAACCCTTCCTAACCACAAGACCAAACTGGCAGCCAATGGGCGCTAAAAGGGGCTGCTGTGCGGACACTGTGGCACGCAACCTGGTGCAGTGTTTAGGCCTGTGCAGGAATTTCCACCCACGATGTGGCAGAATTTACCCACAAAATTGTAAATCAAGAGTCACTTCTGTTTAAAGTGAGGGTGACAGAGAAACACAGCTGCGTTGTTGCCTATGCAGCCACTATGTTGCTGCTAGGCAGGTGGGGCAGGTACATAGACCACTACATTGCTGCTTACGCAGGTTGTGGGCGGCTTTGTAGACCTCTACATAGGACACACAGGCCTACGTAGGGTATGTGGAGAGGGGTGGAGCTAGAGCTGCTCTGCTGCGAATGGTGGCCTCTAGGGCCACCCCGGACCCCACTGGCCCAGCATGTGCAAAGCATGCTCTGAAATCTGGTCTTCATAGCACAAGAGTGGATTGTAGATGGATCTATGGCTACTCTGGATTAAGGGGCCCAAAGACCCCATTGAATCCAGAGCTCTATACCACTCATGTCAACTATGCGATCCCAGAGGGGGAGTGCTAAGGTCCCTCAGTGTGGAAGGTACATAGCAAATGCATACCAATCAGGTTCTTGTGCAGAAATGCTCAAAGGTACAACATCAATCTTAATCTTAGCTTCCCTTGCTCACTCTCCAAAAAAGGTGCTAAGTGGCCTCTGGTCTCCCTCATGCTGAACCTGCGTTCTTGTATGGATGAAATTAAGCAAACACCACACTACAGGTTATGAATGAAGATAATCCAGTTCATGATTACTGGTGTAGCAACTTTATTGCTTAAGGTCTTGACATAGGAGCAATCTAAAAATCAGATGTATACTTAGGTGAGATATGTGATCTCAGTAGCGTCATTGAGGACCAGCTGTGTTACATTGTTCATGTATTTATACTGCAGACCAGGATGTTCAGGAATTTGGGTATATGCTTCTAGTAGCTCATTTATACTTTAGTATCTGAAATGGGCTTTGCATCAGTGTCCCTACCTAGAACAAAGGTGTAGAATTGCCAAAGATGAGTTGCCATAATTCAGATTGTACACACTCACTTTAGAACTAGAAATTCTTCAAACTTTGGTCATAATATCCTGCTATAAACCTCTTAGTGGTATTAAGACCTCAGAGTGAGAACTTTCTTGTACTCTCACTACCCTCAGAGATGTGAGGGGCTGCAGCATATGAGGGGGCCTTCTCTGGTGGCCCCCAGGCTTTGGAATAACCTCCCAGTGGAGGTACCCAAACCACCAACTTCATATCGTTTTTGACACCTGGTTAAAACATACCTTTTCACCCAGGCCTTCAATTCATAGTTCATCTGCTTGTAGTCCTGCCAGGGTGGGAGTGAGCTTTGTACTGTTGGTTCAGTGCCATAGTTGCCAGTGATGTGGCTGAATTTTAGTCATTGCCTTTTCCTCTAAAAACTAAGAAGGAATAGGACCTGATTCCACCTTTTCATTAGTCATTGGCATAACCTGTTCTTTCCATCTTCAGCCCTCTTGGAAGCCTGCGAAGAGCGGAGGGGACTATTCACTGGTGTTGCCAACATGTTGCCGGTGCGCCTGGCATCCACCTTGATGCTCCCATACACTTTACCTTTGGAGTCTGCTGTTTCCTTCACTGTCAGGTGAGGCCTACGTCTCCTATGCTCTTGTTAGAGTACTGGAGGCTGGGCTTTATACTGCTCTAAGAACCTTATAAGAATTGGGATTTGTTCCAGACAAAATGGGTGGTGGCAAAATTCACTGCGTTCTTTTGGTGTTTACTACTAATGTAAAAACTAGCCTTGAGAAAACTCCATGCAAAATCCAGCTCCTTGGTAAGTTGCTTACCTTTTAAAAAAGGTGGTCTTAAGTCCTCAAAAATACTTGAAACTATATAAACTTTTTTTTTCAAATGACAGGCATTCTGGTCCCCGAGAGGAGAGAAGCTCTGTGTATTTCTCATAGCACACTGCTTGTAACTTGAATATTCGAATTCATAGATAATAAGAGGACTTTGCAGACTTTTTATTCATGAGGCAACAAATAAAAAGGTCTTGCTTTCACAAATTGTCACTGATGGTGGACAATACCATCAAACACTGTGCAAAAGCAACATTAATTAGCCATAAACAGAAGGCAATAAGAAAAAAACTGTCCACTCAGAAATTCTGTTGAAGATTCTTGACCGACCTCCTAGAATTTAAAAGGGAAGAAAAGCTTTTTTGTGTTAAGAGTATACACGAAATACAAATATTCTTTGTCTTCTTTCCAACCATACACTTGTCAAAACTGAAACTTCAGTAATGCATAAAGATAAATAAACCTGTGAAAGTTGGCTTGAAGTCATTAAAAACTTCAGTTAAAAATCCTTTATCTTGTAAGCTCCAAGAGGAAGTCAGATCACATTAAAGAGAAGTTAGGATCTTCCTTGTTAGAAATTAACTGAAAATCCTCTTTTTTCATAGGTCATGTTAACCTGTACAGAGCACTAAAGTATACATATGGCAAAGAACATGGAAGCGCACTGCCTTTTCCAGTCACCCATGCACTGCATATGTGGCATTAGATTCAGGGAAGATATGATTCCTTCCCATTCAATCACCATCTTTTTAGGAAGGCAAATGGACAAAATTCATCTTTCTCCCTGTGTGCTTCAGTATTCGGTTTTCCTACAGTTGCTTATGGAAAAAGTGGTTTCATTGCAAAACCTGGCATGGGTGGGGAATATATGTTGAGTCAGGAGTCACAGTGTCATACATCTTAATTCAGATGGTGATTAAAAACATAAAAGGACCCCTTTTGAATCAGACCACAGCCCATCTAATCCAGTATCTGATCTCACCCAGTGGCCACCACTTGCTTCTGGGCCTCTCAAGCAGAAGACAAAAGCAAAGCTTCCAGCTGCTCTTGTCTCCCTGCAAATTGCCTTTAGAGGCATCTTGCCTATCTCTCCAACCTGAAACAGTACCTAGGCATTTGTTCTAGTAGCCACTGGTGGACCTGTCCTCCATGAATTTGTCTGACCCTTTATTGGTTATAAATTCCATAGACAGATGACCCTCTGGGTGAAGAAATACTTCTTCTTGTCTGATCCGACTCTCCTGCCCATCAACGTCATAGAGCGTCCCCTGGTTCCAGTGCTGTGTGGTAGAGAAAATATTTTTTCTCTTTTCACCTTTTCCATACCATGCATGTTTTAATATGCTTCAGTCGGGTCACTTCCTAAACACCATCTTTCAAGGCTGAGGAGACCTAGATGTTGCAGCCGGATTTCATAAGAGAGACATTTCAGCACCCGGATCATTCTAGTTGCCTTTTTGTGCAGTTTTCCCAGGTCCACAGTATCTTTTCTGTGGTGTGGTGACCAGAATTATGTACAATATTCCAAGTGTGGTCTCACCATAGATTTATAAAGAGGCACAATGACACTTCCCAACTTGTTTTCTATCTCCTTCCTAATTATCCGTAGCATTGATTTTGCTTTATTTACTGCTTTTGTGCCCTGAGTCAATACCTTCATTGATCTGTCCACCAGAACTCCAGTCTCCCACAGAAAGCTCAGCCACCATTGGTTTATAGGAGTAATATGGATTCTTGGTCCCAGTGCACATCGTTTTGCCCTTGCTAAGACTGAAGTGCATTTGCCATTTCATTGCCCACTTACCCAATGCCAAAATATCTCTCTGGAGCTTTTTTCAATCTCCTTCAGTTTTTACTGTTCTCAATAATTCAGTGTTGGGGGCAAACTGTGCTATCTCACAGGTTATCTCTAATTCTAGACCAGTGGTTCTAATCTAGACCATTGATGTACAGGTCCCAATAAGAGAAGGCTCCTATTCTCATTGTGTCCAGTTTGTGGCCTTATATACAAATTTTTAGTTGTCTCTTATGTGAAATAGGATGTTGGGCTACAAAGTCCTCTTGTCTCCTGGGGGTGTGTGGTCTTGGGCAGGTTGCCCTTAAAGGCTCAGCCAGCCTATGGAGTGGTGGTTGTTCATTTTTGCTTGCAGTAAAGTCATGGCGGTATACAAATTATTATTATTATTATTATTATTATTATTATTATTATTATTATTATTATTATTATTATTATTATTATTATTATTATTATTATTATTATTATTATTATTATGGCTGCTTCATGTACCAGTTTTCTGTGCATTGCTTAATTCACTTAGGTTGCTTGAATGGCTGCCCGACGTTCCTGAGGACATTAGGTGGATGAAAGAACAGTATTGGAAAGTTTGTCACTATCTCATGAGAAAAGCCAAGAAGAAGCTCGGGAACCATCTCTCGGCCAGGTATGATGAAACGTGTTTGCTTTTCTGGAGGTATTGCTACGCTTGGGAGGAGGAACAACAGAAGTTAGTGTGTGATAAGGCTGTAGGAGAGACTTTGACCTCTAACCAGGCCATGCTTGCTTGCTTCTTTGGACTCTCTTCTAAAGAGATTATTTGAATGTGCACTGAACTTGGTGTAAAACAGAAGTGACTTCTCCTCATTCAGGAACATTTAAATGTAGGCTTAGCCAGTTAATATAAACATGGTTATGCAGTTTTAGAAGTCCTTTATTTTGTTTTATTTTTATAACTGTGACATAATACATTGACTCTCTTAAAACATGCTGTTTTAAGAAGCTGGACAAAATATATTTGAAGGCATTTCAGACAATTCCCATGTGTTTAGCTATTATGTTTTCCTTAAGAAGGGACCCTGAGCTAGTCGCCTTTGGAAATTTTCTTACTGGGGCTGAGTGTCATTTGGGCCTGAGTGATGGGAAGTTATAAAAACTGTCTAGCATCTTTGGAATGAGCTCTGTAAATGAACTGACCCATGATACTTGCAACAAGGAGTCTGCTGAGCTAAGAGTTAAAGCATCTCCACAGAAATCCCAGCCTGGGCTTCAGAGATATTCATAGCCCTATTAGCCTGATGGATGCCTTTCCCAGAACTTAGACCAGAAATTTTGAAGCTGGCTCTTGGGTCTTCATTGGTAACAAACCCAGGCTGCTGCCACACAGCTACTTTATTCCCATCAGGATACCAGAAGGAGACATTTCCACCCATGCCCACTGGAAAGTGAATGGTTCCTGGCATGAAGACCACCAGGTCCACCAGATTCATGTGTCTGATGCTTCCATAGGCAAGCAAGTCAAACCTGCCAGTTGCTATGCAGTTTTTTGTTCCATCTTCCCCACTACTAATAGCAAAACGTGGTGATGCCTCTGCAGGACTCCAAGGTGGGGCTGCTTTGGAAAACCTAAGGCCACCCGGGCCAGCAACTCTCAGTGCCTAAAAGCCTTTCTCAACCAATATATTTTAATCTCCTGTTTGCATAAACTAACATGATGCCTCCAGGGACGATTTCACACTTCTCTTCCCGTCTTCTGGACCGGAAAAGAGAGTGATTAACCAACGTTGACTAGCGCTTGCACTTTGAGCACTAGTTAACTTTGGTCATCTGTCGTCGTCGTCCCCCCCCCCCCAACCCGTCTATCGAATACTTACCTTATTCGATCCTGGGGCTGGTCCTCCTCTAGGCAATGCCATTTTGGCTGCAGCGCCCTCCATGACTGTGCATGCATCAGCGCCATCACCCTAACGACGCTGATGCTCTGCACACATGCAGTTGCAGTTTCATTGGTGTTTCTTCTTGGCACCTCAGGTGACCCAGGATGGTTGCTGCCCCAGACGCTTGAGGGAAGCTTTCGGGTAATGTTGGTTAATCAACAATTTGTGAACTTTTGGTGAGGCAGGGCATGCTTGGAGACTATAACAAGCTTCTAACACGTGTGGATGCTCCTCACCAGAAGTTCACTAATCATGCACTACCGGCCGTAGGGCAAATAGGTTCCAGGTCACATTTAGAGAAAATAACAGCAGCAAATTGGTTAATTATTGTGTTCCTCTGTTTTGCTTATGTAGCCCTGAAAAGGAGGAAAGGTTGCGCTGATAAATGTTGTGTGTGAACGTGTTTTTGATGTTCTCGCTTAATCCTGCAATCTTAGAGATTTGCAGATCAGTGTAGGTGTGTGAAGAGGGCCCAGAGCCCCTTTGGGCTTGGAATAATCTCTTTGACAGAGCAGCCTGCTCTATGAGGCTTGTGTTGTTCTCACTTGTACACCTGACTCACTTTCTCAGACTCAGTGAAACTCAGCAGTGGGACGACCGAAAGCCTGATGACTCTGGAGGCCCACAGTTTCCTCTGAACCTAATTCAGCTCACGTGGCACTTTCTGCTCATGGGCCAATGACTGGACTAGCAAGGGGCAGGACTAGGATAGCCAGGGTATTAAAGGTCAGTATTCAGGTTTGCAAGGAGAGCATAAACACGGCTCACTTGTTCCTTGCCACGTGACTCCCCTGTCCTGCTGGCTTCTTATATACCCTCAGAACATCACGTCAGTATCATCTGCTACTGAGTAGAAATGGGAGAGGACATATATTTTGTTTTCACTGCCTTTCTCTTCCTCCTCTTTCTCTTCCTCCCTTTTCCCCCCACTTTCTTTATCTTCCTAACTAAACTGGAATCTTCAGATTGTCACCCACAAAGAGAACATGACAAGCTAACTCACCACCTCTTCTCTCTTTCAGGCTGTACTACCACCTTGAACTCAGAAAGACCCAAAGTTTGCCCCTCCCCTTGAACGTCAGCTGCGGGGACGCGCTCCCCAAGTGGTTGCGAAGCAACCTTTCCCTGACCGACGTCATGACAAAATGGGAAGAATACCAGCGCCAGCTGATGCTGGGGCTGTTCTGCATCAATGTGGACCTCCAGGCTTCCATCTTCCCATCCGATGGGTTGCAAATGAGACACCCACCAGCTGCCTGTACACAAGAGACCCTTCAGCTCTTCTGAAGATGAACTGCTGATGTGGTGAAGGACTGCATTTTGAGAGCACCATAATGGAGCCCATCACACCCGCTAAGGGATTCCCTCACCATTCAGCAAAGCGACGGGGGGGGGGGGGGAATCTGAATAGCCCGTTAGGTCACTGCTATGCAGGTGACTGGTGTAATTAATGTGAAACCATCGAATCTGCACTGGGCAGTCCCATGCGCTCTTGGAGATGACAGAAGACCACACACAGTTTGGGGCTTCATCAGACTGAAAGCTTCACGTGGGGCACCTCGAAGGAGGCATAATTGTGAACCTGCTGTTTTCGATAATGACAATCAGGACACAATCGGTGCTTTGGTGTTCCTTTATTGTTCAACTCCTTTGTTTTAAATCAGTATTGTAAAGTGTGCTTTAAAAAAAAATGTTGACTCCCCTGGGGTCATATTTGTCTGGGCTTTGAAATAGTAAAATAAGCCAGTCCAAAATGGCGGGCTTCCAGATTAGCTGCTGTTATCTGCCCTTGACGTTCAGTTTTCAGTTCTTGCCCTATGTTCTCCCACACAGATTTTGTTAGATGCTCTTGCTGGTGATGGAGATAGGAGGGATTCAGGCACGTAAAACTAAACTTCTTAGACCAGATCCAGGCTTGTGCTCTTCTGAGAAATCTTTTGTTCTGTGAAGAGGAGAAAACACTGGAATCGCTGGATTGCGGTTGCTAAAACCTTTCCAGAGTTTTCAGTCCCCTTAATTTTTTCCCCCTGGGAACTTCTTGTGCTGCTTGGATGCTTTGTCTCCTGTTCCTTGAGTTATAGCTAAGAACATAAGAGGAGCCCTGCTGGATCAAGCCACAGTCCATCTAGCCCAGCATCCTGTCTCACACAGTGGCCCACCAATTGCTTCTGGGCGTTCACCTGCTTCTCAGTACCTTGCAAATGACTTTTAGGGGTATCCTGCCTGTCCTTTCAACCTGAAGACTAAGGCCCCTTCCAGATTAGCAGATTAAATCTTCAGTTATAAAAAAAATCCACAGTTTACCTGCTGCGAAGCAGGGATCCAGCATCCAGACTCCAGCAGCCCCTGGTAGCTTCCGAGGAGGAAGCTGCAAGAGCTGAGATTGGCACCCACGTCACATGAGGCAAGGCAGCCAATCACAGTTGAGCTGCTGTCCCTGTTCTTGCCCGACTGGCGGGAAAGTTCAAATTTTCTTATACTGCTCAAGGAATGCTGATATATCAGCATTAAATAAATTTGCAATAGCGTTGATATAATGCCATGCCACTCCGAAGTATTGGCTGTAGCGTGTGACGGCTCGATCTTGGTTGCGCATTCCGATGTGCAGTATTAAGAAGTCTGGATGCAGCCTATACCTAGGTATCAGTTCTAACAGCCATTGATATACCTGTTCTCTGTGATTTTGTCTAACCCTTTCTTAAAGCTAACTAGGCTGGTTACTATTACCGCTTCTTTTTGTGCTAAATTCCGTAGACTTCTGGGTAAAAACAGAACAAAACTCATTTACATGTTTTGAAAAAGTATGAAAAAGATATAAAGAAGGCTGAAAAATATTTAAACAGGGATGAAGGAAAAAGATGGGAGTAAAAACAGGCTGGGGTATGTTTGGTTATGGCTTGTGACTATTCTGATTAGCTGAAAAACCTCCCAAACAAGTCAAGAAGTTTTGTGGTGCAGGTTGTGATACAAAACGAGTGTTTTCTGAAGTGATTCCTAGTGAGTGTGAATCATGGGAACTGAACACTGCACAAATATCATCTGATAAAATGTGATCATCGTTCACCACTTGCGTGAATGCTGTGCAATATGCATGCGACTAGATGTGAACATTCTGTGTAGGTTGCAGACTTAATGGTGCTGGTGTAAAGCAGTTTGAGTCTACTTGCAAAAACAGAAAGGAGCATAGAAACTGAAGGCCAGTATCAGTGTTGGCCCGAAGAGAACATCAACCCAATAAATCATTTTGCCTGTAAAATCAATATCTACTTAGACCGGTGGTTGGTGTCTCTTTCGTAAGGAGCTTGTAGGATGCTGGTGACAGTTGCTTGTAGGTAAGTAAGTTCTGGGCTTGGAAGTGTCAAAAGGAGTGACCGCGCTGGGCAAGGAGGAGAAAGAAGAAAAAGTTGGCTTGTAAGTCACACGAATGAAAACACAACCTTCTTTATATTGTCTAGAGCAGAGATGAGGAGTCCATGTCCTTCTGGATGGTGAACTATAGCTCCCATCAGTCCTAGCAAGCAGGGACAATGGGCTGGAGTGATGGGGGTTGTGGTCCACAGCACTTGGATAGCCAAGGGTTTCCCCACTCCTTTCTCCATGTTAATTCAGTGGGCCTCGTCTCTTCTTCCACTAAGATAACAAACACTATAGGGCTTCATGCTTATAGGTTCATATGGATAAGATAGTTCATAGCTGGAAGAACATTTAATTATGAATGCATGAAGTTTTCAGAAGCAAAAATCTGTTATGGGTTTCCAGTGTTTTTGCCAAGTTTCTGCTCATCTCTCTTTCCCTTTTGCTGAATGTGCCTGCTGCTGTATACCTTGGGGATTAAGCACACTTGGTAGCAGGATAAGTCCCATCAGGTGCATGGAATCCCTCTTTCCAGAGTCTCTGAGCAAATGTGATGTTATCTATTACCATGCTCACCTGCACTGGGCTACGTCTTAAGTTTCTCTGCTGTTGTCTTCATAGGGCCACTGTGTAGCCAGGTGGAGGTGTCCTGGGATAGCAAAATAGCAGCATCCCCCATTCATACTGCAGTAGAGCTTTATCTTGATTACTTTCCCCTTTGTGCCTATGCATGTAGGTGCTTTTTTTCAGTCTGTATTACGGAAGCATTAATCCTTAATCTATAGGGACAAAAGAAATTTCACTTAATTACATTGGCTTAAAGGAATGGAAAGTTAACAGTACCAAAGATAAACAAATAGAGGAGACAATAGAAAGATTAGGAAAACAGTGTTTATAATGATGGATCCAAGTACAACACCACTGAAGTGAAAAGGAACACTGCACTTTTAGAGATCTGTTTCAGTGCTCAGTGTACATGTATGGAAAACAATGAACAAATTTACTCATATGTTCTTTAATTTGTGGGTCTTTGCTGGAAAACTTGTTTGTTGCAGGAAGGCAGGAAAGCACGTACCACTGTCCTGTTAGATGGCCGAATAACAGCATTTATAAATATACTGTTCTGGGAATAGATATTGGCCCCATTCAGATGGGTGATATATAGGGTGTTTTTCCACTGTCACTAAAAGTACCCATTAAGTACCCATGAATGGGTACGAAATGGCATTTTTATACCCATTAATGGGTACTTCTAGTGACAGTGGAAAAACACCCATAGTGTCATTATGTCAGCTATGGTGGGTTTGGCACATATATATCTCTGGAAACCACACCATAACCCTGCTATATCCCCCTAAATCCCACTATAGCTTATTGTGGGAAAGCCTGGTGCTGGTGTCTGGTCTTCCCAAAATAATGCTATCACTTACCCTGTATCTTGAACCCCTGTCTTAGTCGTGGCCAGTACGCATGTGCAGGAGCCAAAAAAGATGGCTGTGCACGCATAGTGGTGGTGGTTACTCACTTCTGGTATTTTGCACCAGCAAAAAAACTGGATGTGCACATCAGTAAAATGTGGACAGACAGTGCTAGCCTCTGCACTATCTAGCCAACAAGCAATAATTGTGGAAGGGGCATGCGGAAGCACTAATATCCCTTGTTAGTGCTATATTTGGCCGGCATCAGACTTTGCATCTCACAGCCCAAGGCTACAAAAAATGTATAATAAGATGAGTACCATGGAGGCACCCATGCAGCCAGCTAGGAATCAGTCACAACTTGTGCTTAATCCACTACATCTCTTGGGGCCAATTTTCATGTGAATATTAATAGAATCGAGCCTTTCTAGACTGGACCTTATTCTGGATTATATCCTGGAATGGAGACCGGCCATTCTCATACTGGTGCAGACTACAGCAGGCCCCACTCCAGGGCTTGCCATAGTCTGCTCAGGAAGTTGGAAGGTTCCTATTCCAGTATATAATGTAGGATTAGACCCAGTGCAAAAAAGGCCTTATAGCCTTAAAGCGCTCTACTAACTATTTACTCTTCTTGTTAAGCCAGGCTACTCTGTCCTCTTAACTCAGTAGGCAGTTAGCCGTCATTGCAGCACTAAATGATGTTGGGCAGGAAAAATCCTTAGCTGGCTTTTTTGTACCTGCACTATTACTATCCTTTCCAATTCTGGGGAAGAATTAAACTCTTAATTTGAAGCCTTTGGTTGAAGTGGCATTAGGTACTAGCCAACTTTAATAATCACTCCTACTTTATACAACAGATTGAGTTTGCAGTTCTTTTTCTGCAAAGGTTATTTTAAGAAGGCCTGAGAGCTCACTCAATATAGATGGTTCCATACTGTGTGCCTTGTTTTACTTCGTGATAAGAAAATAAAAGCCAGCATTGACATGTTTAAGATAGCATTTAATCTAAAATTTCAAATTACATCCCAAAGTGGAATTATTCACTGGACAAAGAAATGCTGTTAAGTTGCTTGTCACAGCCAAACATTACAGGTTAAAGAAGGAAAAAATTCAAGGGTCTGTTTATTGTTTTCTGTGCTTCATTTCTTATCCATAAAACAGTACTAAACACTTCTAAGCAGAAAACCTGTGATTTGAATGTCCTAATAATATAATAATAATAATTACATTTCTAAGTATAGCTTGGCAAATATGACAGTTGCTTAAATATCAAAGGGTTAGAGACTGCTGTAGTCCAAGTAAACTTGTGTATAAGTAACAACTTTTAGATAGGGACAGAATTTTGTGTTGAAATGCCTATCACACTGTGGTCAGATATGCACTCTTGTTGTTGTTACTAATGATGTGATGTCATTCCTTGTCTATGACTATATATTGCCACTAATTTATTCAGCACTCTTATTTTTTAAAAAATATTTTGCACAACAAATTAATTTTTCTAGTTAGCTGCTACTTAAACCATAATGATTGTACTGCTAGGTTTTGTTTCCCTGCTTTAACATGTGTTATAAACCAACAAGGCAGGCGAATAACCTTTGAACAACTTTTCTATTTTAATTAATTGTATTAGATCAAGAGCTCAGTGCCAAAACCTAACAGTGTTTGAAAGTATTAGAAATCTGACACACTTTCCCTTCCCACTAGCAGACACTGTTGTTTTAATGTATGCTCTTATTGCTTTAATATATTTGATTTTAAATGTTGTTACCCACCCTGAGACCTTCGGGTATAGGGCGGGATAGAAATACAAATAATAAATACAAATAATAAATAAGTCTACTTTTTTCAGATTGTAACATCTGTTCACATGGTATAGTCTAGTCTGACTTTGGTTGTCAATTCCAGTAATTTCTATGGCTGAAACTAAGCAAAAGTCACTAAAGTGGTGAACAAACACTGCCGGCAGGGCGAAATCAGTGGCTTTCTTTTCACATGCCAACTTTGGGGAGATTTTGAATGAAGGCTGATGTAGATAGCAAATGAAAAAAAGGTTGTGTAAGCCTCCTGTGTAGCTTTAATGTGGTTCATTGTAGCTGAAGAGTAGCATTTCAATAGAGCAGATGCCAGTAGAATAGTAGCTTAGATGGGTTAATGCATCTGCAATTGGATCAATATATTCAGGTTTCCAGAGTGCCTTTTTAAAAATACCAAGCATTCCAGCATTTGCAGCTGCTATTCTAAGTATACCCATTTGTCTTCTGTTTTCTTTTTGCCCAGCTTCTGTTAATGCAGAAGCTTTTGGCTTTGCAGTATCACAAAATTTTAGAACCCTTTCTTGCAAACAGCAGATAATCCAGAACACCAAATAGAGAGATTCTGTGGTGTGATTTTTGCATTTGTCTAGAATTGTGGGAATTTTGCAGTAAGCACTATAAGGGAGGTGGCAATGACATATTTCTGTATTTCTATGGATTACCTTTATTAATCATATTTTTCTGAAGTTAGATTAGCAGCACAGTGACCATAATAATTAAAGAGAAATAGCAGTTGTTGCTTTAGCAAAAGTCCAGTGTTAAATTTTTTTTAATGTCATACTTCTTCCCTCTCTTGCCATTATCTTCCCCCTTTTCATGTTTCCTAGAACTGTGTTAAATATTTATTTTGAAAAATGTGCCTCCCTAATAAAACACTTTATGAACAAACTGATCGGGCATGTGGAGTTTGATTTATATATCTATCAATATACAGTGGGCTTTGCAGCTGGAATCGGCTGACAGCTTTTGTTAAAAGCTTGATTTCGTGGCATGCATTGTACTTAACAAAACACACAAAACATCAAAAGCCAACAAGAAAACATATTTTCCGCACTCAAACATGTGTTTAATGCAGTGAGCTCTGGAAAGAGAAGTATATATTGTGAAATAAATGCCCAGCTTAGCTTATCCAAAGTCAGAAGGAAGTAAGAACACACCAGGAACATGAAACCTAATACCCTCCTGCTCACACCTCTATTCTATTCAGTTTTTCTTTTGATCCGATTAGTGACAAGAGCACACCTTTTGCAGGTAGAAGGTTCAGTTCTTGGTTCCTTCAGATTATGGATGTAAACAAAATCCAAGCTGATTTAAGTTTTTTTCCCCCATGTTTCTAACAAAGCCCCTTTCTACACTGGGCCTTATTCTAGATCAGTGGTTCTCAACCTTCCTAATGCCGCGACTCCTTAATGGAGTTCCTCATGTTGTGGAGACCCCCAACCATGGGGGTGGGGCAGCTGGGAGGCGGGAGGGAAGGGCAGTGGGAGACTCGTCGTGACCCCTCTGAAAGGGTAGTTTGACCCCCAAAGGGGTCCCGACCCCCAGGTTGAGAACCACTATTCTAGATCATATCCTAGAACAGGCCTGCTGTGCACATGCTAGTGCAGACTATGGAAGGCTGCTGGTGTGCCTTACCATAGAATTATAGAGTTGGAAAGGACTTCTAGGGTCTTCAAGTCCATCCCTCTGCTCAATGAAGGGTTTCCTAAACCATCCCAGACAGATGTCTCTCCAGCTTCGGCTTGAAGACATCCAGCAAAGGAGAGCTCACTATCTCTCACCCATAAGAACATAAGAGAAGCCCTGCTGGATCAGGCCACAGCCCATCTAGTCCAGCATCCTGTCGCACACAGTGGCCCACCAAATGCTCATGGGCATCTCAAGCAGAGACAAGGACAAACCTTCTCCTGCTCTCGAGTCCCAGCAGATGGCCTTAGAAGCACCCCGGTTCCTCCTCCCCCCTCCCAGCCTGAAAGATGCACCTAGGCCAGCAGTTCTCAACCTTCCTAATGCCGCAAACCCTTAATGGAGTTCCTCATGTTGTAGAGACCCCCAACCATGGGGGCGGAGCAGCTAGGAGGTGGGAGGGAAGGGCGGCAGAAGACTCATCACGACCCCTCTGAAAGGGTAGTTCGACCCCCAAAGGGGTCCCGTCCCCCAGGTTGAGAACCAGTGACCTAGGCATTCGTTCTAGTAGCCATTGATACATCTGTCATCCATAAATTTGTCTAACCCTACCTTAAAGCCATCTAGACTGGTAGCTGTCACCACCCGTGACAACCTATTCCATTGACTAATCGCCCTTATGGTCAGGAAGTTTTTTCTTCTATCTAATCTGTATTGACTCCCTTGAAGTTTCATACCGTTGTTTCTAGTCCTCCTATCCTGTGTAAGTGAGAATATGGAAGACCCCTCTGCACTGTGACAGCCCTTCAGATTGCTGTAAGTCTGTACTAACATGTGGATGGCAGGATGCCATCCAGAATAAGACGCAGTGCAGAAAGGGGCAAACTAATGCAATAGTTTTAAAATAAAGAGTTAGCAATATTTGCTCTTTGAAGAGAGAACACAGACTGGAGGAAATCCCCACAGTAAAAACAACAACTCACAGGGACATGCATCTGCCTGCCCCCCGAGTCCAGAGAAAGTGAGAAGGTGAGGATGGAGCAGGTATGCCCATGCAAAGGGTTAACCTAGTTCCTAGGAGGACAGTAAAGTGTGCTAGCACATTTAAGCAGTAGACCCACTCAGATATTACATGATTGTTCCAAATTGCATGTTAGAATATTCTACACACCCCAAAACAATGTTATTTAAAGGGGGAAAACATTATAAAAAAATTTCCTGGCAGATTATTTACCATTACCTTCTTCTGGGGAAATACTGGGGATCAAACCCATGACCTTTTGCTTCCCAGGAAGTTGCTGTATTAGGGTGTTTGTCCATTTACCACTAGAGCACTCATTAAGAGTTTCTTTTTCCCACTAGCACTAGAGTACCGATTAAGGACCCATGAAGGGACCCCTAATGGGTCCTTTAGTGCTAAGTGGAAAAACACCCTTACTGAGCTTATGGCCAGACCTATCTAAAGGATACAGAAAGTGGCTATAGCCTTATAGAGATAAAGGGATAGGTAAGCCTCTATACCCAATGCTCATAGTGGATTTTTGAGTCTATTACTGCAGCAGTCACATGCAGATTTTAAAAAAGTATCTGAGGTGGCTCAGAAATGGCTTAGAGACATCTCTGAGCTGGGGTTGTTCACACACCAGTCGCCCCTAGGGATGTGCACAGATATTCAAAAATGCAAAAATCCAATTTGAATTCGATGAATATTGATATTCAAATTTGAATAGGATTTTCAAAAATCTGAATTTCCAAATTCAATTGAATCATTCAGCTGAATAGATCTGTTTATATCACATCCAAATATCGGGTCTATTTGCACTTATAATACGGGATGGCAATGGGATGCAAACAGGATGCATGCAAATTTGTTATCAATTCATTCCCGACATTTGTGTCATTCGATTCAAATTGGATTTTTGAAAATACGGATTCGGATAATCTGGCTTCGAATTGGATTTTCAAAAATTTGGATTTTCGAATTTTGAATAGAATATTCAAATATTTGAATCTACTCAAATTCAAATGCAAAAAAAATCTATTCGTGCACATTCCTAGTCGCCCCCTTCCCCTTTTATGAACATTATGGATCAGAGGGTTTCTACAGTTCTACTGGGGACCAAATAGCCAAACCCGAGCTAAAGTATCTGGGTTGAATAAGTCCTTGACCTGGTTCAGAACATTCGCCCATTTTATTTTGGAAAGTGAGAATGAGAAAAGTTTTATTTTGAGACGGTACAATACTTTTTGGGGTGTGCTCCCCATTTCCTCCTGTCTGACAGACTTCATTGTGGGCACTGTACTCAGGAGACTGAGAATATCATTGTTAGGGTGGGAAGAGAGAATAAAAAAGACACAGTAGAAATGTGGAATTTAAGTTGTGCTTCTGTTGATACTGGCTAAGGGGGGAAAGGAGCAATGGTGAATAAAAGCAAGGAGCATCTTCATTGCACACTGCTTTAAAATGGAAATGGAGGGAGGGATGCTTTCGCAGCCACATCAGTTAGAACTAGGGCTTTTCCCCTAGGTGTTTTTTCCAAGCTTGCAATGCAGTAAGGGGGCTTATAAATAACCAAGGTAAAGAGGAGGAGAGAAACCAGAGTTCAGAAGGGTTTACATTCCTCTTTGCCCTCCTTCCTGATTTTAAAATGGTCTCCAAGATGGGTGAAATTCTTGGAGTGTAATCAAGATCATGAGAAACACCAAGCAAGAATGAACCAGTACTGTTAAGATCTTAAAGAAGAAGATGAGGCTACAAAGATATATGCCACAAGAAAACCTGAGCTTTTACACCCTAGGTGAAAAGGTGGAAACAGGGGACATTCCCATACAGTGTATCCACACTACATGGAGCCAATTCTATGCCAGAAGTGGCTCCATACGTTCTGAAGTGATCCCCAGACGTATAGCAGTAAGAGATCCTACTTGCTCTACTGAGATTCTACTTGTAGCCGGTTGAGACAGCCTGGCATACTCCATTTGCACCCAGAACTTAACTGGCCCTCACACCGAATAAGGGTGTGAATTGCTGCCTCATACTTAAAGCCAAGGCTAGCCATATCCATAGGAAGCACAGGACTGCATCCATGGGCAGCAGAAGCTACATGGTGAGGAGTGTTCGCCAGATGCTCTGCAGCCCCCCCCCCCAGTTTCAGTCCTCTTTCTAAGTGAGAGGAAACATCAGCAAAGAGATCAGTGATTTACTTTCCATATTATCTATCCCCAAAGTGAAATTTCTGAGTTAGATAATGCTGGGAAAAAAAACAGCTCGGCCCTTTCCTGATGTGTTCTCTTGCTCTGAAAGTGGACTGAAGCTGGATTTAAACGTACGTGTGAACGCAGCCAAGATGTTCTTTTGTAGCTGCGATAGGAGAAACAGGCCTTGCTTCTTAAGAATTATTTCAGTTCAAGGAAGGGGAAAGCAGTGGTGCCCCTGTTGAAGAAGAGTTGGCTTTCCTACCCCACTTTACTCACCCATTTAAGGGGACTCAAAGCAGCTGACAAAGGTTTGTACTCTTCTCCCCACTACAGAATATCCTGTGATGTAGGTGGGGCTGTGAGAGCTCAGAAGAAAGAAGTGACTAGCCCAAGGTCACCCAGCTGGCTTTACGTAGGGGTGCAGAATCAAACCTGGTATTCCAGATAAGAGTCTGGCTCCTTAACCACTACCAGACTGGTCTAGTCAAAGTTGTGCTCAGCTGTTTCATTGCTAGGGCTGTGTTCATACCGAAGTTTTAATCCGGCTTCAGTCCACTTTCAGAACAGAACACAGCAAAGCGAACAGTCATTTTCTTTTCGCATGACTTAACTGAAAGGTGGATTTTCTGAGTTAGATAATGGGTGTTTTTCCAGTTAGCACTAGAGTACCCTTTAAGGACCCATTAAGGACCCTTAATGGATCCTTAATGGTACTCTGTTAGGGGGGGTTCCATTAAGGACCCTTAATGGGTCCTTTAGTGCTAAGTGGAAAAACACCCAATGCTGAAAGAAATCGGCATGTCGCTTTGCTGATGTGTCCTCTCATTCTGAAAGTGGCCTGAAGTTGGATTAAAGCTTACATGTGAATGCAGCTTTCATGGGAAGCATCTAATCATCCTTGGCTCTCTGTTCGCTCGAGTCGTGTCAGCAGCGAGGCCCATCTCTCCAGCGGCATTCGCACAGGCGCCCCCCCCCCCCCCCGGTGGAAGAAGCGTGGCTTTCTTCCAACTTGGCGCGCAGGCTTGGTGTCGAGTGGTGAGCGCCTTAGCGCAGCATAGCGCAAGGGACGGATGCCCTGCCCCGCGAGCCCTCTGGATGACGGGTCTCGAGGGAGGAGGCGGCCCCGCAGGCGCCTGCGACTTTAGTGGTTCAACAAGTCTTGCAAGGAGGCCTGTCTGTTGAGGAGGCCAGCGAGACAGGTGCTCCCAGAAGGGGAGGGCAGTGTCAGGCAGGGCTAGCTGCCTGCCATAATATTTGAAGATATCTGCCATCTATGTGGTTCTGTATATATGTATTTAGTAGCTGCCTGTTGTTTGGAAGTGACAGTTGATTTCCCCTCTCCCTGCTGGGGTCGAGTGATACATTTTGGCTCCAAGTTTAAACTGAGTTTTGAAAAATAGTTGTTGATTGGTAGAAGGCCAAACCCCACCCAGCTATGAAACATATAAATATGCTGGGTTTTCTGTTCAAAGTTGATTCCAACAAGAAATGCCTTTACTCTGAGCTGAAATAAATCACTGTTCATCTTTTTAAAGAAAGAGTCTCGTGGTTATTCTTTGCCAGCCTGACAGGCAGGTCGCCCGTCGGGGGCTTGGCCAGCGCTGAGGGACGTTTGCTCTAATGGGCTGCGGTTGGCAACTCGCCCCGCGCGGCTGCTGGTCGGTGTAGCCCCCGGCGGATGGGCGCGGAGAGGAGAGAAGAGCGGCTGCTTGCTTTCCTGGACGGCCGACCCGCCCCCTCTGCACCTGTGGCCGCGAGCAGGCAGGGCGAGGCAGTCAGACGGACGAGGGGGAAAGCCCGAGGAGTCCGACGGGTGGCTGCAGCTCCTCCAGCAGCAGCAGCGACGGCTCCTCCGTCTCCTCCTTCGGGCATTTCCGGGTTGAACGGCGAGGGCTCCACAACTGCAGCCCTCTTCTCCGCACGTCTGTCCGCTCTGGTGAGGTGGTGCCCGGCGGCGGCGGCGGCGGCTGAATTTCCCTCAGACTTTCTCGGCTTCTTGGACGCCACGTCGCGCAAAAGCCGGAGAAGAACTTTCCGCGCGTCTTGGGAGGACGGCGACCGGCGTGGCGCGCAAAACCGGAGACGCTTGGCGCCGGCGTCGCGCCTCACCTTAGACCGACGTGGCTGCCACACACCTGGGCGACGGCTTGGCCTCCCTCCCCCCTCCCTCGACCTGCTCTGAGGTACGTACAAAAGGAGGCGCCCTCGAGGCTCCTGTCGAGGTGGCGTGAAATACCTTCGTGCTTGGGGCTTCTGAGGGCGTCCTGTGGAACCCCCCCCCCCTGCTCAAACGCGCAGTCAGAACCTCACGTCTGGGGGTGTAAGTACAGTGGGACTTAATGCTGAGTAGATACTCACAGGCTGCATGCGGGGGGGGGGGGATATAACGCCATTAGAACTGCCCTGTGGCGGGGTTGAAACGCTTATCGCTGCCTTGACTCCGTTATATCATCTAAGCCAGTGGTTAGGGAGCCGGACTCATACCTGGGACTGCCGGGTTTGATTCTGCCCTCCTCCACGAAGCCAGCTGGGTGACCTTGGGCTAGTCACAGCTCTCTTCTGAGCTCTCACAGCCCCACCTACCCCACAGGGTGTCTGTTGTGGGGAGAAGAACAGAAGGTTTGTCAGCTGTTTTGAGTCCCCTTCATTGGGTGAGAAAGGCAGGAAAGCCAACTCTTCTCCTCCAGGAAGCGAACTGGGTGACCTTGGGCTAGTCACAGCTCTCTTGTGAGCTCTCATGGCCTCACCTACCCCACAGGGTGTCTGTTGTGGGGAAAAGAACAGAAGGTTTGTCAGCCGCTTTGAGTCCCCTTCAGTGGGTGAGAAAGGCAGAAAAGCCAACTCTTCTCCTCCCCCATGAAGCCAACTGGGTGACCTTGGGCTAGTCACAGCTCTCTTCACTCTCACAGCCCCACCTACCTCACAGGGTGTTATGTTGGGGGGAGAAGAGTAGAAAGCTTTGTCAGCCGCTTTGGGTCCCCTTAAATGGGTGAGAAATGCGGGGTAGAAAAGCCAACTCTTCTTCGTCTTCTAATGTGCTCAGTAGTTTGTTGCTGGTAAACCTAGTGCTGGTGGCATTTTTTCCAGCAGTGCTATTACCTGCCTTTGCAGAGGGAGCTGCAGCACATGTGCGGCCATGTCAATGCACACTTCTCGGTATTTTGCACCAGACCAATACCCAGATGTGTGCATCACTAAAATGTGTGAAGACCAGCACTTCCCCTGTCCAGCTATCGAGTGATGATGCCAGAGGGGAATACCTTAGGTTATCAGTTCTAGAGGATTATTTGATCAGTGTCTGCAGCTGACCATGCTCAGCTGGTTGCTTGGGTAGAGAAGCAAGGGGCTCCTGTGTGTGTGTGTGTTTTGTACATTTTTGCACACAGCCCAGACAAATAGAACCCAGGAGTGTCCAAAATCAAGGCAAACCTGGTACGGCCATGGATGATAACCTGTGGATGTTGTAACCTGCTGTCATGTGCATGTTGCCAAAGTTGACAGAGTGGACAGAGACAGGATTGCTCTATTAGTCATCCAGCTGCTTTCATATTTATTAACAGGAAATCCCCACTAGATGTTTGGCTGGCTGTCCATGTAAGTTGCATGCTCTCGGCCTATATTTGCTCAATAACTTAGCATTTCACTTCTTGCACGTATTTCCTTAATGGGAGAAATTCAACAGGTGAGGTCTGTTGCTGCTATAATTCCTTACTGAGAAAAGCCAGGGGTTCTTAAGATCCTGGTTGCCATTTCACTAGCATTGTTTACTTCCTGAGCTTAGAAGTATAATCCAAGATAGGAAACCTGCCAGGTGATATATTTCCTTATGTTGCAAAAAGAACACTGTATTGTAATGGGAAATGTATCACCTGTTAAATTTTAAGAAGAAGAAGAGTTGGCTTTTCTACCCCACTTTTCTCACCCATTTAAGGGGACCCAAAGTAGCTGACAAAGCTTTCTGTTCTTCTCCCCACACCAGAACACCCTGTGAGGTGGGTGGGGCTGTGAGACCTCAGAAGAGAGCTGTGAGTAGCCCAAGGTCACCCAGCTGGCTTTGTGGAGGAGTGCAGTATCAAACCCGGTATTCCCAGAGTCTGGCTCCCTAACCAATAGACCAGCAGTTCTCAACCTTCCTAATGCCGCAACCCCTTAATGGAGTTCCTCATGCTGTGGGGACCCCCAACCATGGGGGTGGAGCAGCTGGGAGGTGGGAGGGAAGGGTGGCGGGAAGCTCGTCGCGACCCCTCTGAAAGGGTAATTCAACCCCCAAAGGGGTCCCGACCCCCAGGTTGAGAGCCACTGCACTAGACCAATGGTTCTCAACCTGTGGGTTGGGACCCCTTTAGGGGGTCAGTCTACACTTTCACAGGGGTTGTTATGAAGTAGCAATGAAAATAATTTTATGGTTGGGAGTTAGGGGCCGCGTTCCCATTATAAGCTTATTTCAGTTTCAAAATGTTTTCAATCCTCGCAGTTCCCACGTCAGGTTGGCTTAACACGCTTTCCTTGTGTTAAATCGCCCCAAAGCATTGTAAATGTTAATCCTCATTTCAACGGGTCTCACTCCGGTTCATGCGCTTGAAACGTTTTACATTTTTTACTGTGGGAATGGTACCGTGTTAAGGGATGAGAATGCGTGTGTAGGGTTTCCCTCCCCCAATAGCTTCCAAAGACAGTGATTTTACTGTAAAAATCCACCCCTTAAAGCAGCCGCTACACTGTAGCAATCCAGCTACTTCACACCTGATAACAATGTTGCAATTTTGTAAAAGTTCTAACCTTTAAAAAAGGGAAAGGAAAGGAAAGCCCCTGCAGGTTCTGTTTTAAAGCTGTGACTGGAGTGAGCAGGCGAAGGGGGCTTGAGTTGCTGCTGCTGCTGTGTGCCCTGGGCAATGGGGAGAGGAGGGGAAAGAATTGCTGGCTGCCTGGTGCCATTTTTCCTCCATCCAGGCAAGCGGCAGCCACCCATCCACCCAGCTAGGCTCCCTGAAGGGGTTGGTTATGGGTGGCACGTTCACGCCAGGAGGAAGAGGGCAGGGCAGCCCCGAAAAGTGGCTTTTAGAAAGTAGCCACTTGAGTCCCCCCTTGAGTCACATACACCACGTAGGATCCTCTGAATCTGGATCAAACGCGATTAAGTTAAAAGTAATGGGATCAGGCAATTTCGTGTTTGCATCCGGTTCTATTATTTCGGTTTAGGGAAACTGAATTAAGCTTATAATGGGAACGCGGCCTCCAGCTTCCAGATTAGTGAATTAAATCTACTGTTATATAAAAATAGGCAGCTTACCTGCTGCAAAGCGACAATTCCTTGTCCCCACTCCCGGTGAGGTCCCCACCTTCCTCCTCAGTGGCTACGAGACTTCCATGGCACGTATCACATGAGAAGGGGAAGGCAATCTCGTTTGCTGTTCTCGCAGTCCTGTCTGGCCTGGTGGGAACATTTGAATTTACCTTATACTGCAATGCTAGTGTTGATTGTTCCACAATAGGTAAATTTGAAGTAGTGGCAGCATAATGCACCACTGCTATGCAGGATCACACATCAGGTTTGACACCTGTGCATTCCGATGTGCAGTTTTCTTAAGTCTGGATACACCCTAAGTCAGTGATGGTGAACCTTTTGAGCTTGGTGTGTCAATATTTGGAAGAAAACCTAGCTTAACTCAGGCACTGTGTCACATCTAGAAATATCCATAATTTTGTGATATTTGTAGCTCTAGTAAAAAAGTTATATTTTTTATATACGTATTTTATTAAAAGCAAAAACAGTTCTTTACATTAGTGACTTTTGTTGCTGAATTTCATTTGCAAAATCTTCAATTGAAAGTTGGTATTTCGTACACTTCAAGAACTAGCAAGCACTACACGCCCAGGTGCCAGGGTGACCAGGTGTGTCACCCAAAAGGGCTTGGCGTGTCACCTGTGACACGCGTGTCATAGGTTGCCCATCACTGCCCAAAGTGCATAAACATGCTCCTAAAGGCTGCTTGTTCACAGTCCTGAATAACTGTTCACACTAATTCTTTTTTTAAAAATTATTTATTTCATAGCAGCCAACAAATAATAACAAAATCAACCATTAACCACATTGCCTGAAGACATTAGAAGAGCAAAGTAACAGTTTCTGCATTACAGTGTTGTTTCTCCTGTATACAAGAATTAAATCATTAAGTCCGGGAACAAAGCAGAATTGACCTGGGCCTGAACAATACAGGGTGTTCATTTTTTTATAACTTGAACTTGCTGTTCCAAAGCCTATATTTTATATTGCTGGCCCGTGATTAGCTCATTAATGAGGAGCCATACACAGGTGATCCATTTCTCCTTCGTCTGACGGTCGGGGCTCTTCCAATGGAGTGCTATTTCAGCCTTAACCACTGTTATCATAGACCTAATCAAATCCCTGTTACATTTAGGGGCTGGATCATCCTTAAAATGTAATTTAAAAAACTAAAGCCGGGGAGAGCGGTATATTCTGGGATGTAATTGCACTAAGTGTTTGAATTATTTTCCAGAATTTTTCAACCTTGGGGCATTGCCACCATATGTGTAGATAAGTACTTTTGTTTCCACAATTATTCAAACACATTCTTAATGTTGAGTGGAAGGTAGCAACAGGCTCAGATCATTTATATATTTTTGCAATTGTTTTGGCTGTAGAGATTGAGCTCCAGCATCTCTGTTGCCAGGAATGAGTTAATCATGCCTCAGGGTGATTATCTGGATCTCTGACAGGTGGTTAAAGAACCTCAAAGTGGGTAGAATAGTCTGTTCTTCTAGTGCAAGAAAAAAGCCATACATTTCCGGCAGCTGATTTTGGCAATTTTTAAAAGAAAACCAGTCTTGATCCTTGTAATGACATAATATTTGCAAAAGTTTTATGCATATTTAGGAAAGAGCAAATAATACCAAGATCAGTACTGTAGTTATAAGAGCTGAACAGGAAAAATAATCAAATTATTGTTCTCTCAGTGTTATTTCTTACCTGTAAATTATCCATAGGATTGCAGCTTTAAGTGAGCTGCAGGTAATATTTAGGAACTAGGGGTGTGTACGAATGCAATTTTTGACATTTGATTAGTAACAAATCGAATATTCAAAAATCCAAATTCGTACAAATTAGGAAAAATGAATGTCTGGACTTTCGAATCTATACAAATACATTTGTATGTATTCATTCGAATAATTTCGACCTTCATATCTCTATGGGTACATATGCATCCCATTTTCATCTCATACGGATACATACGAGACGCGTATGGGTATGTATGAGATATGTATGTACCCGTGCAGATATGAATGTCTGAATTATTTGTATGAATAACTCAAAATATTCGTATTTGTTTAAATTTGGAAATTCAAATGTCTGGACATTCGACTCATATACAAATGTCCAAATTCATATGAATTCGTACGAATAATGAATATTTTGACTGTATGTGCACACCTCTATTAGGAACTATTCTAATTGAGTTTAGGTAGACTCATTGACTTCATGGACTTGCTCATTCATAAATTTGAGGTTAGGGTAATTTGTGTGGAATGGTGAGTTGCCTGTGAATCTTGCTGCTTTGAAGGTGGTTGGATGGTGCAGCTAACATTCACACAGGAAGTGTCTGGGTAAAAAGATAGGTCTTTAATAGGTACCTAAAAGCTGTAAGTGTTGCCCCTCACATATAGCAGAAAGGAAGGGATTCCATAGAAAAGGTTCTACCACAGAGAAGTCACCAAAAGATGGGATTCAGTGCAAACAATAATTTATATCACCAGATGTGGTGAAGCTTCTTTAAAACTGAAGGAAAAGTATTTTATTTTTAATCAGATATATCTAGATTAGTGTTTTTCCTTACTTTTCTTTCTGAAGTATATGCAGATTAGCTTACCTGCTTGTATGGTGTCTACCATTTTGTGCTATCTCTTGGCCCTCTCTCTGAGTGTGTGTGACTTATTTATGTATGTAAGCAGCTCAGTATTGCAGTGGCCAAGCATGTGGTTTTTATTCAGCTGCCATGCAGGACACTGGTTTAAATTTGACCAGAACATCATCCAATAAAGGTCCTTAGGCAAGGCCCCAGACACTTAACGTCCACTCATCCTACCTCAGCTATGAGAGGAAAAAGACAAGAGTCATCAAGGCTCTAACTGTGCCTGGATTAACAAGGTCCATGACAGATATTGGAGAACCAGATACTCTGGTGTGGAACAAACCACTCTGGGACAGGGGAAGAGAACCTGGATATGCTGGAATGCAAAGCCTAATTGTAGCTATGAAGAAGCACCTCTTCTGAAATGCACTATTTCAAAGAACCGGAACCTTCACATTCAAATGGAGAGAAAGACTGGAAAAGTGATACTTCGGCTGCCCCAATTTGGCTGTCATTTTCATGGGGACATAGGAAACATCTCCCAAGGTAGTGATGGTACTACAAAAGTTGGAAGTGAGGGAGGTGGAAAAGCCCCCAACAGCCTTCCCCTCCTCTTTTGGTAGGGTGAAGATATAGCAAATAAGCTGTTGCTACCCTTGGATCCACCTTAAACCTATAGCTAGGAATTCCCCACCCACAGAATACTTAAAGTGTCTTCTTAGACATCTACAAACTGCTTTTTGTAGGCCTCTGAAGAGCTATTTTGTCTTTGTGTGGATTTCTTTTTGTCCTTTTCTTCCAGGTGCATTGAAGAGAGTTGGGTAGAATAAGTGAAGTCTAATTTAGTTGCCAGCTAATATGGTTTACGAATGAGATTGTTAAATAAACACATTATTTTTCTTGATGTAAATAATTCATCTCAAATGGAAGGCAATTTACTGGACTTTGGCTGAGCCAGGAATAGGTGTGGAAAAGAAAAGAGAATGCCTGAAATGTCAAAGCTGTTGTGTGACTGACGCACATAACTTCAGGACCAGCTTCAGAGGCTTCCAGTGAACTTCTGAGATTGTTCCTCCTGCCCCATTAAGCACTCCTTATGACAGTATACCAGTTCTACATGTTCTGGTATTTCCTTGCCACATCTTCTCTCCTTTTGACTACCTCATCCTCTAACCATAAATTAACCCCATCAGGACTGGTGCCAGGCATTCCTCCTACCGTGAACATTTCTTAAATGACTGCTGCCACAATTCTGAACGGGCAGCAGTTTATTTATGAGTATATGCTTCATCGTGCATATAATGCGTCCTCTGCCAAGTGATGATTCGTAAAATGCTTGGGCTGTTTAACAGCAATTATCCCTTTGAAGCCCTCAGTAAGTGATTCATTCTGAGGTGATGGACGTACTTCACGGAGATGGAAGAGAATGTTACCAGATAGTAGGGATGCGGACAAATGTTTTTATTTATTTTTTATTTCCAAATATACATATACAAATACAAACATTCAAAAACAATACAAGATACAAACAAAATACAACAACCAATACTAAAAAACAAAACAAAAAACCCTTACACTTACTATAAACATCAAGTATCATTTACCTCAGACTTAAAAGAAACTTTATTATTTCCTTCAAGATGTTGTTTACTTCCGGTTTGGCAATATAGCTATATAAATCTTTCCAACTATCTTCAACTACGGTTTCTACATTCCCTCCCAAAATCCTCATTCTTCTTTGCCTGATCGTATTTAAACTGCTCAGGTATATAATAATACCATGTATTGATTGTACATTTATCGATATTTTTCCAAGATGCAGCTATAGTTGGTAATGCCGCCATAAACAATTGATCTAACATATATCTCTTACTTTCATGTATGCTTTGGCCCTTATACATCTGTAATAATGCCATCTCTGGATTTTTTTTTACGAGTTTTTTTTGACATTCTATTCAAATCAAATCAAATACTCAAAAATTCAGTTCAATTCAAATCTTTTAATTCAAGTTTAACAAGATTTGATTTGTTTTTGGCAAATTCGAATCTATTCATTTGGATTTTTGATTCAAATCTGCAGATACAAATGTCTACAACATTCATATGTGTCTGTACGCATCTTCCTGACATTCATACACATCCGTACATGTCCATATGCATCCCGTAGTTATCCCATATGCATCCCGTTTTCATCCCATACAGATCCATACAAATGTGTACGGATGCGGGAAAGATGCAGATCTTCAAGTACGCATCATGTACGAACATGTACACATACAAATGTCTGGATAATTCGAACAGATAGATTCAAAATTCAATTTGAATGTTTACATTCAAATTTTGGGACATTCTATTTGAGTTTGAATGTCGAAATTAAGCATATTCGATTGAATTTCGAATGCCTACGAATATTCGAGCACATCCCTACCCAGATAGCCCTCTGCTGAATGCTGTGGGAAAGAATGTAGGTGCACTGAACTTTTAAGAATACAAATTTTTTGTAATGGACCCTAGCTAGATTCTAGCATTGTACAAGGCATTGCTACATTTATGATGGTCTTACTAGGCTTGCTGGCTTTATTATTTTTTTTCAAAGCCAAGAGCTAGAGATTTGTGGTACTGTAGTTCCAAGGAATTTTTAACAGATAATTTTAGTTCTGTGGAGGAATTGGGTTCTTTTCTTTTTAAAGTGGTGCCTCCAAGCTTTTTGAGATGAATCCTACCTTCTCACAGTGGTCGGCAAACTCATTAGTCAAAAGAGCCAAATATCAACAGTACAACGGTTGAAATTTCTTTTGAGAGCCGAATTTAAAACTTAAATTATATCGGTAGGTACATTGTGGTACATTGTTATTAACTTAATTAGGGTGCTCCTAAGCTGGAAGAGCCACTCTCAAGGGGCCAAAGAACCACATGTGGCTCCCAAGCCATGGTTTGCCTACCCCTGCACCAGACCATCACGTTTGTATTTTTGACATTTTCAGCTGAATTTGAAATATTAAAAATGATTTTCCTCCTCCGCTCTTACCCCCTGTCAGCCAGGGGCACAAGGAATGCCCAGAAACATTTGGAACTGAAGCACTAATTTGTCAGCATTGTTGAGGTCCTGGTTTATTTTGAAAGAGTATGGTCCCTTCCAGACTAGAGGATTAAATCTGCAGTTAGAATAAAATTACAATAGATTACCTGTTGCGAATTGAAATTAATGGGTACTTAATGGGTACTTCTAGTGACAGTGGGAAAACACTCCTGGACTGCACATCGTGGCTTCACAGCAGGTAAGCTGCACATTTTCTTATAAAAGTGGATTTTATTCTGTTAATCTGGAAGCTGCCTATTTCTGAGATTCAGATGTTTGAAGGATGCAGTCTTCTGAGCTTGCAGCTGTTACCCTGCAACTAGGCCAAGGCATCTTTCACTCCTTATTGCAACTGGTCCATTAAACCTTATGTATGTTGTTCCACATGGGTGTTAAGCACCATGATAAGAATCCATGAATAAAAATGGAAGTCACCTCCGGAGTTTCTGTTAGTATGTTACTTTCCACTTTATACTGTATCAACTGAACCAAGCTAGAAAAATGAAGCTCTTCTACACTGCTATTTCTCTTGAGTGAGATGGGGAAAGAAAGCTTTAAATAACCAGTTCCTGAACTGTGAGGGACATCTCACCTTTGTGCACTTAGGGAGGGCCTGATCCCCTGGGGTGGAAAGGGAACTGGCAGGGAGAGGGCCTAGAGCAGTGGTGTCAAACTCAATCTGGCCGAGGGCCGGATTAAAAAAAAAAAAAAAAGTGAGGGCCAGGGGGCGTGGCGTGGCGGGGGCGTGGCAGGGGGCGTGGCTGGGACACAGAGGAGGGGCTGGGGGCGTGGTTGGGGGCGGGGCTAGGGCAAAGAGGAGGGTTAGGGGCGTGGCCGGGGCGTGGCTAGGGAGGGGCTGGCTGTTCATGGCGGCGCCCGCGCGCTTGCTCGCCTCGCCTCCTTCCGGTCCAAGGAGGGCGGCGCGCGGCGGCAGGCGGCGGCGCGCGGCGCCCCGCCGCGCGGCATGGGTCAGCGGCGCGCGTCCCGCGTCGGCAGGCCGGCCGCGTCGTCGGCGTCGCGCAGCGGCGGGCCGCAGCCGCAGGCGGGCCGCTTTGGCAGCAGCGGCGGCAAAATGCGAGCCGCTTCGGCGGCGGCGGCGGCGGCGTTTCGTGGGGGCGGGCCGCAGCCGCAGGCGGGCCGCTTTGGTGGCGGCGGCGGCGGCGGGCCGCCGCGGGCCGGATTGAAAGGCCTCGCGGGCCGGGTCCGGCCCGCGGGCCGTAAGTTTGACATGCCTGGCCTAGAGGCAAGATGGGATGCCACCTAGAGGCAGGGTGAGATACAGCTTAGAGTGGCCAAACCAGTCAATCTACACACCTACCCAAATGCTTCTTGGGATGATGGGGCAGCATGATGCAGCATACAGTAGCAGGGCAGGACCAGGCCGCACTGCACACCTCTGTGCATTCACACCAGTCACCCTATTCTCAAACCAGTAACCCTCCACTTTCTAGGAAAGCTCTACTTTAGGTCCCCACGTATCATCTCCTCACCACTTTGTATATTTCAAAATGCTGTAACGTTAAAAAAAAATAGGCATATTCTGAGGATCTAGTAGTATATTTGTCTATTATCGGAAGTTGAAAGTGAACATCAAAGTATAGATGATAGAATTTCCTGCTGGAGGCCCTTTGAAGTAGTTGGCAGGTATTCCCATGTACCATTAGTAGAACTGACGTGTGTGTGTGTGTGTGTGTGTCTGTTGCTTTTCTCAACATGACGTGGAAGCAAATGGGCTCCTTGATGAAGGGAACAGAGAGAAACAAAAGCCCATATCCTTTCCTTCCCTAGTTCAAAGAAGCCAGCTAAAATATATTTGCTGGAGAGATTGTATTTGCCTGTTTGTTCTATTTGAGGAACCGAGATTTGTGGATTTGCATGCATCTCTTTAAGCCCTTAGTTCCTGCATGGTTTTGTGATCTCTAGTTTTTCAGTTAAACTGCCGCATTTTGGCAATATGAGTGAGAATAAGGATGGCACAATTTTAAATTATTTTTGATGAGCAGCCAGTAGGTTGCTCAAGGGGAAGTATTTCTTCACCCAGGGGGTCATCGGCTTATGGAATGTGCTGCCGGAAGAGGTGGTGACAGCTACCAGTCTAGATGGCTTTAAGGTAGGGTTAGACAAGTTTATGGATGACAGATGTATCAATGGCTACTAGAATGAATGCCTAGGTGCATCTTTCAGGCTGGGGGGAGGGGGAAGCAGGACGCCTCTAAGTCCATTTGCTGGGATTCAAGAGCAGGCAAAGGTTCATCCTTGTCTCTGCTTGAGATGCCCATGGGCATTTGGTGGGCCACTGTGTGTGACGGGGTGCTGGACTAGATGGGCTGTGGCCTGATTCAGCAGGTCTTCTCTTATATTCTTATGTTCTTATTTTTACCAATGTTAAGGTGACTGGGAAGATGCTGAAAAAGATTTGTAATACATCAGTCAGGTAAAGAGAACATGGGACACAGAAGATCTGATTTAGAGCAGGAAGTTAAGCTATATCCATTCAGGGTTTTTTTTTAAAGAAGCTCAAAAGCAGCTTAGAGATCAGAAAATGCACTTTTGATTTTAACCGAACTGTTCTGAAATTTATACCATCTAACTAATGAATAAATTCAGTTTTTGGTGATGGAAGTACATCTACTATTTAATGTATATTTGAGATTGGAAGTACTGATCAATATATTGCCTGACTAAAAACTCTTCTATAAGGGTGTGAGGTTATTATAGGTGTGCCACTGCAAAATTCTGCAACTTATGTTAAATGTGCCTGAGATGTGGTTAGTACAGCATGCACCCTTCACACCTTTTCCAGATGAAGGGTGTGTGGGGTGGGGCAGTCACAATGTCTCCTGGTTGTCAGTGGCCAGCACACAGGGCCATTGCTGCAATGAGGTGATTGCTGCTAGTAAGGTGACAGTTGCACTTAACTGTCATGTAATGAAGTGCTGGCTGACTTTGTGATGGATTGGATGTTCCAAAATGCAGGCGGCTAATCCATCCTAGTTCTTCACTAGTTTTTGTGCCTACTGAGAAAGAAGGGCCTAAGATTCTGGGAGAATCATACTCTGTGCTTGACTATCTGCTTAAGGGTGTTTTTCCACTTAGCACTAAAGGGTCCTTAATCAGTCCTTAATGGGTACTCTAGTGCTAAGTGGAAAAAGAAGAAGAGCTGGCTTTTCTACCCTGCTTTTCTCACCCATGTAAGGGGACTCAAAGCGACTGACAAAGCTTTTCTATTCTTCTCCCCACAACAGAACACCCTGTGAGGTAGGTGGGGCTGTGAGAGCTCAGAAGAGAACTGTGACTAGCCCAAGGTCACCCAGCTGGCTTCATGGAGGAGGGCAGAATCGAACCCGGTATTCCCAGATAAGAGTCTGGCTCTCTAACCACTATACCAAACTGGCTCACAATAGACCTTTTGTCTAAAAACACCCTAAGACTCCATCCATGTATCATAAATTTATACAAAAGAATTTCTAATCAACTGCTGCTAGCTTTTGCAAATAATTATGAGATATGCAAGTAGAGTACAACTCCAGGCTCAGCAGCCTTCTATCAGAAAGAGGAACTGTGGTAAAGGGGCAAATACAATAGACAAAACACAAGGTACTGTATTTTGAAAATCTGACACCGATTCAATGTTTTGCAAGTCTGTGAATCTTCTGCTGAAACTGATTTAGACAAAAGGTCTATTGGCTATACTATGTATGTTCCTGCTCATATTTTGTACTTTCAAGAGAGGGAGAAACAGGCTTTGATTGCTGCCCTTCTCTTCATTGCTGCAGTAATGTTTTTCTGGTCCTGATCAGACCATTGAATAAAGGATCTCTATTTCAGGCTATGTTGGTGTTCAAAAATTTTTTTTAACACTAAGCAAGGTGCAGAAATGTCCACCGATCAGTAGTAAAACTGCTGCCTTCTGCACTAGTTCTGGCTTCCAGACTATCATCAAGGATAGTTCCATATTTAAAGTGTTCTGCAGTAGACTAACACGAAGGTTACTTGAGCATGGATTACTGTGATCATGTTGCCTCTATCGAAAAAGGCTGAATCCGGCAAACAAATTGGAGACAGAAGTAAGAAATTCCTGGTCACCACTGTATTGGAGCCGCAAGCAGCAGCGCTGAATCCAGCAGAAGCCCCAGGGCCAAAACAACCCTGTCCAAAAGCAGCCAACGTGCTAAATTCCCTCCCTAACTCAGGTAGATCAGAGTGAAAGAGTTCAGGGGGATTACATTTTTGTATCTTTTAGCTTGGCAGTAATGGGAGATCACAAGAAGAAGAAGGAGGAGGAGGAGGTTTGGCATTTCTAACCCGCTTTTCTCACCCATTTAAGGGGACTCAAAGTAGCTGACAAAGCTCTCTGTTCTTCTCCCCACAACAGACACCCTTTGAGGTAGGTGGGGCTGTGAGAGCTCAGAAGAGAGATGTGACTAGCCTAAGGTCACACAGCCGGCTTTGAGGAATCAACCCCAGTATTCCCAGATTAGAGTCTGGCTCCGTAATCACTTAGACCAAACTGGCTCAAACTGGGGGGGGAGTATGGCTGGTCAGGGGAAAAGGTGTTTTGCCTTTGCCTGATTGTATTTATTTGTCTTTTTTTTTAAAAGACATTTTTGTTCCCACACTGCTGCTGCTAAAGGGTTGCAACAATTGCCCTCTGCAGTGCTTGCCGGGACCTTTTGAAATAGACTTGTTTTTCACTAACCTAGCAATGGAGGAAACAAAAGCCATCCCTCAGCCTGCTGGAAATGTCAGAGGAGGATGCTGGTTGTTTTGAAAAGGAGCCGATTCCAGGCTGCAAGCCAAGGCAAAGTTGCCCTTGGCCACCTCAGCAGCTATCAAGGAGCACAGAGCTCCATCCCAAGGCCTTGAGAAATGCCACCGCCCTGGAGCCTTTCCACAGGTTCACCGTGAGTTACGCCGTTGTGTTCAAAGCCTGTGGACTTCCCCAGCTGGTCTCTGACGGGTCCCTCAAAGACAATATTTACCCAGTAAAACAAACTTCGGCATACAAATACCAGAAGAAATATGTGTTCGGCTAGGAGTGCCTCAAGTTGCTGGGAGTTTTTGTTTCCTCATTAGCTACTCCAAGATTTCAAGTAAAATTTGAACTTGAGGACACTTCAGTGACTAAGTGTGTGACACAGGTCCCTTTCTGGGTGATAGAATTGCAAGTGCTTCATTTTTGTGGCAAATATCACAAAAGTAAATGCTGGCATTTCTAAGGAGGTGATCACAGCTTCAGTCATCTGTAGATATATGCTACTGCTGTGTTTGCCTCCAGGATTAAACATCTCACCCAGGTGCTTTCAGCCCTTACAGAACTCATGTTTTTCTTTCAGCGTGCATGTCTCCAAATCACTGTATGCAAATAACCTCTTGCAGGGATGGTTTGGTTATGATTTGCATCCATCAGCAGCAACTGCAACAAGCCAGACTAATAAATTGTGGAATAATATTTGTTTCATAGATAACAGATGAAGGCTCAGGGACAGGAACAGCCAACCGAGGTATGGCTGCATCCACATGGAGACCCTGAAAAAAAAGGGCCTGAACTGACACAGTGTTGTTCCACTGAAATGGCAACATTTCATGCAACTCCAGATAGGCTCATTTGCTCTGATAAAAGTAAATGGAGGCGGCTTGAAAGGGTGGAGGAGGAGGAGGAGGAGATGGAGAAGGAGAGTTGGATCTTCTACCCCACTTCTCTCACCCATTTAAGGGGACTCAAAGTGGCTGACAATGTTTTCTGTTCTTCTCCCTGCAGCAGAACACCCTATGATGTAGGTGGGGCTGTGAAAGCTCAGAAGGGAGCTGTGACTAGCCCAGGGTCTCCCAGCTGGCTTCATGGAGGAGTGCGAAATCAAACCTGGCTTTCCCAGATAAGAGTCTGGCTCCCTAACCAATTGACCAAACAAGATGGGGAGAAAGTGATATTTGGTGACTTCCCTCTGCCTCTCCCCCTTGTTCCTGCTTGCTGTTTGTCAGCAACTGGCCTTTGGAGGCATGCTGACTCTTACAGCTATCAGGGCAAATAGCCCTGATTTCCATAAACTGGGCTTTACCTACAATAGGCTGTAGCAGGATTTGGGGGGTATAGTTGAGCTAAGATGGAGTTGCCACAAATGCAGCCGGATAGGGGAAATATAGTGTCATATGGCTGCATTATGGAGGGATTGCTACGCGTATAAATGGCAACTCCACCTTAGCTCAAACCAAAAGCAAATAAATAGGGTTGTGCTTATTACAGCGCTTCTGGGTATTTTTCACCAAGCAAATACAAGGATGCCTGTGAGATTTCTCAGAGAAAGCTGCGATACTTCTGTGGCGCCTATGGTGAAGCAGCCAATGGGAGCTGAGCAGCAGTCTCACCTCTAGTTCCCTGTCCAGACTGGCAAGAATATTTGAATTTTCCTGAAACTGTGGAGCGAGTGCTCATCATTCCGCAGTAGGTAAATTTGAAGTAGCGGTGGCATAATATGCTGACACTATGCGCTATCAGGGGTCAGGTGTGATGCCCACGTCCCGACTGTGTATCGGAGGGCACATTATCTCTAAGTCTGGACACACCCTTTGCATTCACAATCCCATGAAGGAAGACAGGATTAATCTTCTGAGGTGGGAAAGAGGCAGCAGGTAGGCAACAGCCTTACCTGAGTACCCCTGGCTGTGTTTTGTTATTGAGTTGTGCTAAAAGGTTAAATCTTTCCAGCAGCCTTAAGATCCCCTTGATGGGTGTGGCTGATATAACAGCAAGTAGACACACAGCATGTGTGGGAGAGTTGTTTAGAAAAGCTTCCTCCTGCTTAAATTCCACAAGCTTTTGAAGATCTTTTGAAATATTTACTTCTGGAAGGCTGCAAATAACAGTAGGTGGATGGTTATTTATGCAGTGGCTAAATTTTCTACTCCCTCTCTGCCTTGATTCCTTTCCTCACCTGTGTACAAAAGAGGAAAAAGCTTTATCCATTTTGTAATAAGAATTCAGTTCATTTCTGATCATTGTTGTTATAGTTCCAAGAGCCATAATATATGAATTTAGTGTGCTTGGGAAACATCTGACTCAAAGTACCTACATTTTAATCTGCCTAAACCTATGTCTGCCTGCTGTGAGCAGTGTTGAATTTTGTAGATTTTTTCATGAGATCTTTAGATTGGAAATTTATACGCCCCATG
Source organism: Aspidoscelis tigris stejnegeri (assembly GCA_023333525.1). Taxonomy (NCBI): domain Eukaryota; kingdom Metazoa; phylum Chordata; class Lepidosauria; order Squamata; family Teiidae; genus Aspidoscelis; species Aspidoscelis tigris. The sequence goes on from JALMGA010000003.1 coordinate 16,028,679, forward strand.
AACGTTTTGGGTCCGAATTGAAATCGGGTTCGGCAAGGGTCATCCCCATGCACTTTTGCTTTGGTTCGATTTCCACAGACCAAATCGCTCAACCTCATGGTACTGGGAAAAGTAAGTCTTGTCATGGTTTGATGTCCCGGCATGCATTGCTTTGCAAGCTGAGCCTGCACATGGGGATGGTTCCGGGCTATTTGGGGGATATTGGTGCTCGTGTCAGAGGGAGGTGGGGCTTCATGTCCTGTGCTTGCTGTTCCTGCCCTGTGCATTGGAGATCGTAACCGCTGGGATTTGGGGGGAGTAAATGGTGTTAAAGATGAAACAATGAGGGGGTCGAATGGCCTTCACTGCCCCACGAGACTCTTTTATACAAGTATTCCACCCCCTTCCCCAGTGGCCAAGGCAGGTAGGACAATGGCTTGATTTTTCTCCCTTTTTCATGGCAAATATTCCACCCCCATTTCCCGATTGCCAAGGTGGGCATGACAATGGCTTGATTTTCCACTTGCCGGATGTTCTCACGGTTCCCAGGAAGAGCAAAGGTGTGCAAAACTGCTCAACCGCTCAATTGCCACCAAACCTCATAGCGGCTTTGCTCAAACAGCTGTTTTTTTCATTATTATTTTTACCATTCAGTCCTGGCTTCTCAGTGCTGCTAAGGGGTGGAGGGTTGTGGCATTTGCAGTGGGCAGCACAGGGGTGGGGTCACATCAATCTGGCTTCCAGTGAGGAGAGAAGGGGCAGAGAGGAGGTGGCGCTGCTTCCCCATGCCAGGGTTTGGGGGGGTTTGCATGGGGACAGCTGTATCTGCACCCAGTCCACATTGCCAGGAATGGCATGCAGATAGGCAACATCCGACCTTGGTTCCGCACCTGGTCAAATGCATGCCTAATCAGATCCAAACGGCTCACATGGGAATGCGGCCTCTGTGAAGCAGAATTAATTAATGCAATGAAATGTGGGGTAGAGCATAGTATAAAGCTGTCTTTTATTTATTTATTATTTACATTTCTATCCCGCCCCATACCCGAAGGTCTCTGGGCAGGTAACAACCTTAAAACAGATTAAAACAAAGTATACATTAAAATACTTTTAAAAAGGAGCAGTCAGGGAGAGGATTTTTTGCCTCCGTAGCAAAGGAAGTAAAAGGTTGTTGTTTTCTGTTATCAGTACTTAGAAGTATCACCGTTAATGTGCTAGTTATATTTCCTGATAATATTGCCCTGTCAGTACTGCATACACTTACAAGCAGTGTTTGGGGAATATCAGGTTAGTTTGTTCCATGTTTTTTAAAATGCACAGCGTAAGTAAATTTCTCCCAAGAACATGCATTGTCTCTTTTACTTACCAGCGAGTAGTAGCAAAGTCACCACATGAACTTTGATCCTGTTATCTCTTTTCCTAATATGGATGCCTCTAAAAGCAATTTTCAGGGATTCAAGAGCAGGTGAAGGTTTTGCTTTTGTCTTCAGCTTGAGATGCCCTGAAACAATTGGTGGACCAATGCGTGGAACAGAATGCTGGACTAGATGGGCTGTAGCCCAATCCAGCAGGGTTCCGCTTGTGCTCTTACGTTCTTAACCACGTCTATATCTCTGCAAAGAAAACCACGTCTATATCTCTGCCCACAGAAGTGCACAGGCAGTCAACCAGGACTTGGTCATGATTTGGTGGTACCCAACAGTAACAAGTCCTTTTAGTAGTTAATGAATATTACTTGGGGCTACGTTTAAATTTAAATTAATTCATGAGAGGTGATAAACTAGTAGGGTATTGTTTTGAGTAACCTTATGGAAAAAGTACATTAAGTGATAGATTATAACTTTGGCTTGTTCCCCTGACTGTATCAAACATTGTGGTTGTGTTAGTCTCATCTTGTGTGTAAATCTTCTTCTATTGAGCATTTCTTACAAAATCTTTACTGCTCACTGTAAAAGTCACTTTAACCTAGTACAGGGTTAGGCAAACCACGGCTCAAGAGCCACATGCAGCTCTTTGGCCCCTTGAGTGTGGCTCTTCCAGCTAAGGAGTACCCTAATTAAGTTAATAACAATGTACCTACCTATATAGTTTAAGTTTAAGAAAATTGGCTCTCAAAAGAAATTTCAATCCTTGTACTGTTGATATTTGGCTCTTTTGACTAACGAGTTTGCCGACCTCTGACCTAGTTCTAGCATCTCTGGTCAGTTTTATAAAGCTTTATAATTATGCAAAAAAAAAAAAAAGTGAAAATGCATGCCATTTATGTTCCAACATTCTTAAGCTTCACATTCCTGTTTTGGTTTTCATGTACTTGCTTTAGTGTGAAAGCTGCTGAAATTACATAGAAACATACTTAAATTAACATTTTTGCAGTGCAAGGATCACATACAGGGCATACAGACTGAATCGCAACAGTCTGATTTGTCTGATGTTTTTGACCACTCCCTTCTTTGGGGAAAATTCTGTAAAACTTCCCCATATCACCAGATTTGTAGAGTGAGGGTGCCTCATCATAATGGTCCATCACAGCAATAAGTGTGAACAAGCCGGTAGAGCATGTTTGGCAAGTTTTGAGATTCTTTTGGTCTAGTGGTTAGGGAGCCGGCCTCTTATCTGGGAATACTGGGTTCGATTCCGCCCTCCCCCATGAAGCCAGATGGGTGACTTTGGGCTAGTCACAGCTCTCTTCTGAGCTCTCTCAGCCCCACCTACTTCACAGGGTGTTCTGTTGTGGGGAGAAGAATAGAAAAGCTTTGTCAGCTGCTTTGAGTCCCCTTAAATGGGTGAGAAAAGTGGGGTAGAAAAGCTGACTCTCCTCCTCCCCCTCCTGTGTAAGAGAAAGATCCTAGGCCTCCAGCAACTAATGTACCCAAGTCAAGTGTTTTATAAACGTTGTTCCTGTCACACTCTTTTAACAGCCGCCAAAGTGTTAATAGCTCAGTTTTTGGAAAGACTCTCATCTTTTGTGCTCCGAAGCTGAATTACAGGTTTTATTGAAGAGTTAAAATATCAATGCCGTTTCTTTATTTTCTGGGCAAAATTCAATGTGTAAATATAGAAATCTTTATAAAAGCTCTTTTAACAACCACCAAAGTGTTAATAGCTCAGTTTTTGGAAAGACTCTCATCCACTTTCAGAGCATCTTCAGCTTCAAAAAGTCTGGACTACCAGGCTGCTTCCGCACAGGCCCTTTAACACCCATTAAGCACACATCGGAGCCCTTTCTGCACCAGCCCTTATTCCAGAGTCTATCTTGGGACAGGGGTCTGTTGTCTATGTGCTGAATGCGGACTACGGAAGGCTTCCGCTGGCGTCTACCATAGTCTGCACCACCATGCAGATAACGAGTCCATGTTCTCAGATATGTTCCAGAATAAGGCCAAGTGTGGAAAGGCCCCTGGAAACGCGCCTCAGCACATGCGTTGCTGTTTCAGACACATCCGGTGAGGTGTGTCTGCACAGCAACACTCATTAGTAACACTTTCTCGGCGGTGCGTCCGCATTTGTGGGTCCATTTAGCACACTTCCGGTTAGGTGCGTCCGCACCTATCCATGACTAAAGTGTGCTAAATGGGTGTTACTTGCACACCACATATTATGTGTGCTTAATGGGTCTTGCGCTGTGAATACGCATCCATTTAGGATGCGTCCGCACAGCGCAAGTGTGCCTACCGGGGGCCCTCCCCCAGCCTGCCATGATTGGCTGCTTGGAGCCAAGCATGGCGAGCCAGGGGACTCCTACCTTTTGGCTCACCCTTCTGGGGCCAGGGTGAGCTTCCCTAAAGCCCACCCTAGCCCACCCAGGGGGGAGCAAGCGGAATCCCCTCCTTACCTATTTGGTGCTTGCTTCCTGCGCGCCTCCTGAGTGGCCGGGGCTGCTGCGTCCTGGGTTCCTCCTCTCAGAATCGGGGCGACGCCGAACAGGTAAGGAGGGGATTCCGCGCACTCCCCCGGGTGGGCTAGGGTGGGCTTTAGGAAAGCTCACCCTGGTCCCAGAAGCGGTGATCTGCCACTTCTGGGGCGAGGGCGAGCCGAAAGGTAGGAGTTGGAGCCAAGCATGGCGGGCCGGGGGAGGCGGGTGCTGTGCGTCCGCACAGCACCCACCTCCAATCTGGATCTATTCCGCCCTGACGCCGCGTGCGCGGAGGGACGGAAAGGGGGGTAGATCCGCATCTCTTAGATGCAGATCTACCCCGTAAATCCAGATCTCCTGGGGATCCGGATTTAGTAAAACCGGGTCTTCTGGAATCCGGTTTTACTAAATCCGGGCGCAGTAGACCCGGATTTATTTGCCCCTGTGCGGAAGCACCCCCATTCTCAATGACCTGGTTACTACTCAACAAAACAGCACTTGTAGGGACAAACTTTATATTTCTATCCTGCCCTATACCCAAAGGTCTGTAGTGTTTACGGACAGATAGGCCCCATTTCTCAATGCAGCTTGAGTTCACACTTCTCTACAATCATCTTTCTTCTTGGTCTTCCTAAATAATAGATTAACTGCTTCTTTCCCACATTTAACTTACCAGCTGGGCACAGAAAACTCCTGTTGTACAAAGCACATAAGGTTGAATTTATATGTTGTTTTAATGTATGATTTTATTTGTTTTAATATATTTTATTTTAAATGCCGTTACCTGCCCTGAGACCCTTGGGTATTAAAAAAAAAAAAAGAATGCCATACATATGACATCATGCTGTCATGGATAATTTCCCTTCGTTATGCTGTTTCTGTTTCATATGTTAGAACAGAAATGATACATTTTTAATAGTACCAAAGTCTGGATAAAAAACCTGGCTTTGTTGTTCACAGTGGAATAATCGAGACAGAGCTTTTTTCCAGACTGTGCGCAGCATGCCGTATGCAATTTACTGTTTTGATAGAAGTTACTTCTGACAAACTCCATCAGAAACTATTCTGGTTTGAAATTGTACTACTGTATTATAAGCTGTAGTAATTCAGTTATCTGACAGAAGTGCCAGATGTTTAAACTTCTTTGTCTTTAAACTTCATGCAGGATTCGTGGACAAAGATACACAACGACAATCTACATCTAAACAAAGAAGTATGTAAAATGAAGTACAACAGAAATTGTGTGTGGGAGCAACTCTCTTCTCTTGAGTGATCAGAAGGTAGCCATGCAAAATATCCTGAAAAGAACAGTATCATTTTACTCAAAATATATTATGGTATAAGTGGAAATTAATGTACTCTAAGGTTGTGAACAAGCCTACCTAAGTTTCCACATTTTGCTCTTCGCTTGCTGCCAATGTATGACAATGCTGGCTGCTATTTGCAGATTGGCCTCTGGTCTGCTAAGCTTTATGTGGCCCCAGCTGCTGTTTCACACACTGTGATTGGCTATATTTCCCACCACTGCGCCCATGTAGCTCCCTGCCAAGTCTGACTAAAAGAAAGAGTTGTCTTCAGTGTAACGATCTCTGAAATGACGAAGAGGCACCAATTCCCAGGCTTTGGGGTGGTGTAAGGTTAATTCAGGGAGAAAATGTCTTAACATTCAAGAATCAGATTCATCCACAGGGTGCCTTAATTCATAGACGGAGCAATAAGGATCAAACTCTTTCTTATAAGTGTGTGTCCCCCTCAATTTGCATAATACTTTGCAAGTCTACTCAGAAGTGAGTCCCATTCAGTCATGGGTGCTGAACTCTTAAGTAAACATCTGTCGGATATTTGTTGACTAGGAGGCTATGTCAGCTTTATGCTGCCAAACTTTGAGTCTTCCCTATCCCATCTTCTGATTTGAACCTGTGAGTAATCTTGACTCAATTTCATGTTTTTCCTTGTCTCTGGGCAAAGAATTTGGTTTGCAGCCATAAGAGATCAGCTGTAGATAGGATGCGTTAGAGAAAGGCCTGTTCCATATTAATTGAAGGCATTTAGTCCTGGTCTTTCTAGGTGCTGTGCTTTCTATGACGGAACTGTATATTTCATCCAGTGTTAACAGAAGCCTGCTTTGCTTCTTTTTATTATCCCTCAGTTGTGAAAACAAGACATTTTGAGAACTTGGTTTCGTGCACAAGTGTGCACATTAGGATGTGTCTTTTATTCAGTATTTTATGAAGGCAAAGACATCATGTCCATCTCAGTTTTTGAAAAATGTGTTCTTTCTGCAGTCTGTTGCTCTCTAGTGGCAGTGAAGCGATGGAAGGATCCGGAAAAGAGCTCTCTGAAAACTCCTGTGGGGAGGAGAAGAAGGCAGATGGAACAGCCCATGGAGTTCTTTCTTCCCTTTGTTTGGATGATATAGAAAACATGCAGGTAGAAATGCTTGAGAAGGCCAGAGAGCTTTTCAGACTTTGTGATAAGGAACAGAAGGGCTTTATAACCAAGCTTGATATGCAGGTAAGTAGTGTTAAAAACGTAACACCTGTTAGAGCACTGTGTATAGTGTAGAGCCAAAATAGGGTAGTAGCTAGAATGTCTTCCATGAAAGATCCCCAGAAGATCTAGGGCCCATCTTTGCTTCTCAGTTTAGAAGCTGAGGTGATGTGCAGAATCGTTTTGGGCATAAAAAGGAGGAAAGAATTGTGTGTGTCATCTTGGGCTTTTTGGAAGAAAGATGAGGTGCAAATCTTACAAATAAAGAATGGAATTACCTATGTTAGCTGGAAAAAGTGGACCATAGCAAAAGCTGAGTGCGGAAGAATCAATATTTTTGAACTGTGGTGCTGGAGTAGACTTTTGGGAGTCCCTTGAACTGTGAGGAGATCAAATTAGACAATGCTAAAGGAAATCAATTGTGACTGTTCATTAGAAGGACAAATAGCGAAGCTGAAGTTCAGATACCTTGACCACAGAGTGAGAAAACAAGATTCACTAGAAAAGATCCTAATGCTGTAAGAGATTGAAGGCAAAAATTTAAGGGGCAGCAGAGGATGGGATGGATAGACGGTGTCATGGAAGCAATGAACATGAGCTTGGCAAACGTCAGGAGACAATGGAGGACAGGCTTGGAATGTTGTGGTCTATGGGTCACACATGACTGAACAACAACAAAAACAACGAAACTTAAAAAGCTATGGCTGTGGTCATGAAGAAGAAGAAGGAGAAGAAGAAGAAGAATTGGCTTTTCTACCCCGCTATTCTCATCCGTTTAAGGGGACTCAAAAAGGCTGACAAACCGGCTTGCTACTTTGCTGATTTATTCTCTCACACTGAAAGTGGAATGAAACCGGATAAAACCAGTGAGCCAGTTTCGTCTAGTGGTTAAGGAGCTGGACTCTTATCTGGAAATACCGGGTTTGATTCCACCCTTCTCCATGAAGCCAGCTGGGAGACCTTGGGCTAGTCACAGCTCTCTTCTGAGCTCTTACAGCCCCACCCACCTCACAGGGTGCCTGTTGTGGGGAGAAGAACAGAAAGTTTTCTTTCAGTGTTAAATTACTCAGAAAATTCACACTTGGGATAGATAATGTAGAAAGAAAATTACGGGTCACTTTGCTGATGTGTTCTTTCACTCTGAATGTGGACTGAAGCTGGATTAAACGTTAGGTGTTGCCACAGCCTATGTGTTTGCAGTCAGTTCCCTTAGTAAGCAGATTGCTTTGGAAGTGTAGAGGATAGCTCTAAAGCTAAGCTGTAATTGTTAAATACATTTATCGGCAAATAAGAGAAGACAGTATAAGACACTGGGATGTGGTACTCTTAAGGGTGTGATAGAGACTGGCTATAACTCAGTGGCTATATAAGCAACCTGGAGAGAAAAGGTTGATAGTTCAGTCTCCATTCTCTCCCCAGAAGTAGGCAATGGAAAAGAGCTTCTGTATTTCTGCCAAGAAAGCTGCATAGAATTACCCATGTAGGTACCCATGTAGTCATCCATGAGTTGGACACAACTAAATGGTACCTAGCAAGGGTGAGATCTGTTCACTCCCCCTCTTGCTCACAGGAGGCTTCTGACAGATGAATTCCCTTTGTCTTTATTCCTCTATGTTGTATTTATAAAATCTGGTTTATTCTTGAGAAACTGGCTCTCTGTTTGCTTGGTCACCCTGTGCTGACAGGAAGGAGAGGGTGAATGTAAGTAAATGCTATGAAACACTTGTCCTCCACATACTTCTATGCTTTGTGTATTTAAGGATGATAAAATGCCAAAGAGAACAAGGGCGCCCTGTTAATAATAGTACAGAAGAAGGAAATTTGGCAGGGATACCTTGCCATGAAAAGCTAAAGAAAATGGCACTTGTTCAACACAGGAACCTCTTTTTCTCTCAACCCCATTTTGTCTGCCTTCTTCGGGCCACAGTGTGAAAAACTTACATAATGGCAGACAGACCGGGTGCTAAGGGATAAGGGCAGGGGAAATCACGGCTTCTCATTGGGTCAGGGGAAACTGAGTTGAATTCCCCTAAAGCATAGTTCCTTCCCCCCAAACCCCCGCTTGTGCTCCCATTGCTAAATAGTGAGGATTATTTCTAGATCCAGCAGCGGTACTGCTTTTAATCCAAATAGGGATTCTCCACATTTTGGGACCTTTAGTCTGCAGAATGGGAGATCCCTTGGAAACTGTCAGGACGGTTAGAACTCAAGCCAACTTCAAGCCTGCCTAAATCTTGCGTCAGAACAGGGCCGTAGTGTTGAATCAACCCATGAAGTGAGGCTTTGAAAAACACAGCACCAGGAAGCATTTCTTGCCAATGCTAGATGATACTAAAAGTGGAGTATGCTGGCATGTGACCAGTCTAAACAGCTCTGAAGTGGCTTGGAGGCTCAACTGGTGGCTGCCTTGGCTACCAGGCCAATTCTGATCTATTTGAGTGCGTTGCCCGGCAGCAAGGAATGCTTATCAGCGCTTTGCTTTTCATTTTTGCAGACCTGAGTCCAACACACCAGCTCTTGTTCTTGCAGTATCTTGGAGGGCGGCTGAGCCGCCCCCAGCACACCTGTATTACTGACTGTGGTGTGGTGTTGTCTACTTTGCCCTTATGGGCTGGCTGCTCTGTTTAGAAAAAGCAACACAACTTCTAGAAAAGGAGAAGTCATTTTTGCTTCTAGGTTTTTCACTTGTGAAGCAGTTTCTGCCAGATCTCCTCTGTGTTTAGTCTACCCAAGTGGTAAGATCACGGCGCTTCCATGGCTTTAATATCCATGCAGAAGAGCAAATTTTGTCATTTAAGTTACACTCACTGAAATTCTCTCTTCTGCACAGCAAAAATCCTATTTTTAAATTCACATACACCTCTCTTCATTGCTCTACATGAATTGCATTCCACTAAGGTCACTTGAGAACTACATCCTATTCAGTGCAACCTGCCTGGTGCTAATTATAGAACTAAACCATGTTTGTTAAACAAGAGTTGGATTAACTGGTGAATTGTTGTGTAATAAATTATGCAACAGCAGATTTTGCACATGCTTCTGTTAACAAAACCTGTTGTGATAACTGTCCAAACAGACTTCCTTAGACTAAAGTGTTTTGTATAACTTTTTGCAAGGTCTCCTTTGGGATTGCTCTCTCAGGCTGCGTTCCCATGCAATAATAAGTCTGCTGAAAATCTTCTTTTGCCACGGAGCGGTCCCATGCACAGCTTTAATCTGGGTTTCCAGCGCTGCTAATGGGGAAAACCCGCTTTAAAAAAATACCTGTTTAAAGCAGTACTTTCTGGAAGATGTGGGTTTTCAGCGCAACATTTTCCATGGGATTGCTCCGTGGCAAAAGGGGCGGGGATTCTCTCCCAGGTGGGAATTGCCGGCCGGAGAGATCATCTCTCTCTCTGTCTGTCTCTCTTTTGCCTGTCATCCAGCCAGCGATCTATGCAAACAGCTATCTAGGCAGGCATTTTCTCTTTGCTGTTTCTCTTTCCAATCCCAAAGAGAAACAGCAAAGATACATTGTGATGAATTGCTTCCGCGAAAGTAAAAGTGTAAAAGAGCTGGCTGGGTGGAGATCTTGTAAAGAGTGCCGGCTGCAGTCTTCGCAAGCAGGGGAGACGAACAGAGAAGTTTAAAATTTTTCTTTTGGTCTTTTTGAAGGAAAGGATTGCAGGATCGCTGGCTGGGGGGGGGGGGAGGCGTTTCGGCAGCTGGAAATTCCTTCCGCCCGATCACCCAATGAAACAGCGAGGGGCGGGGAGAAGAAGATGCGTGTTTTGCTTACCCCCTTGGGAACGCTTAACTCCAGATTGAACCCGCTTTTCTTTAATCCACTTCAGTGGAGGGGCAATAGAGATACAAATTATTACCATGGGAATGCACCATCACTGTTAGGTGAGATTGATTTGATACCTTCTATCAGAGCTACCTACACTTTTTACAACTACCCTATTGACTTTAGTTTGACAATGTTGAGAAACTGCAGAAACCTCTGGCCTATTTTTTTCATTCTGTGGAACACAATGTAGGAGGGCTGTCACAATCGAGGATCCTCATCCATGGAACAAATTCTTCTCTGAAGTATATTAGCTACCATTATGCAGGGTTGTGTTCTGGAAAACCAATAAATAAGTGGAAACCACATAAATTGAGCAATGGGTGTTAGGTCAGTGCAAAAACTCAGTTGATTTACATTTGGCCATTGACTTCATCTGAGATGACTAATTGACCTGTCCAATACATTGACTTGAATGGGGAATTAACTTCTCAACATAAGTTAGGCTGTGTCTCCATTATACAGAAAAGGCACTTAAGTTAGGTCAGTTTCCATTCTCCCAATGTGCAGCAGTAAGTAAATAAGTAAATATTTGGCCGGGTGGTAATTACAAACACGTGAATGTTTGGAGTAGATGTTGAAAATATAACTCCATATCAGCTGCAATGAAGAAGGTGATCAAAATGGGATGAAGGAAGCTTTCTCTCTTGGACGTGACTTTTCTTCTTCTCTACAGCGGCTTCAGAGCGAACTGCCCCTGACGACTGAACAACTGGAAGCCGTTTTTGACAGCCTTGAACAAAACAATAACGGGTATCTCACCCCAGTTGAATTTAGCATGGGACTAGGTAAGGCATGTGCACACACCTGCAGGCAAGTGAATGTGTATGAAGCCACAGCAGTGATTATGTTTCTCATGCATGCAGGAGATGGACATGCAACCCAACGTTTTCATTATAGATTACTTGCAAGCTATTTGAACATTCAAGAACAGTGAATTTGGGCAGCTTGGGAATGTGAAACATACAGCTCTACTGTGGCTGTCATCAAATCCAGTTAAAAACGAAAGCATCTCTGAGGCATGTCATAGATGGCTTAGAGGTGGTTCCCAGGTGGGATCGCTCACACACCAGCCTGCCCTTCCTCCCTCCTGAACATTCTGGGCTAGAACAAAGTAGCTCAGAGATTGAATGAGAATGCAAGAGGCATCCACACACAACTGTCCCTTAGGTACTTCTCAGCTGCTTTTTTTGCTTTGCATGGTCATAGCCTGAGACACTTTGGAGCTATCTCAAGCCAGGATGCATTTTCAGGCATTTCCCCCGTCTTGTTTATAAATACTGTATGTCTTTATTTCATGTATTTTTGCACCTGGTAATTTGGTAATTCACTGTCACGGTCACAGACCATTAAATAATTTAAAAATAAGACAAGTGAACAAAGATTGAATAAGTCATGCAGAAGGAAATCACTGATCACCACGTTTTCATTGAAATGCAGCAAACTTTTGCAACATTCTGAGTGATCTTTGGTTATCTGTTCTCCAAAAGTACTGTTAAGGTCTCAATTGGGTGCTGTTGTGTTGCTGATTTTGCAATAAAGTGTAGAACAGCTTCAGGTACAGACATCCCGCTTTTTGGAATAGTGCAACATACTTCACCTTTTGCGCAGCATGGTTCTGGGACAAACATAGCTGAGTGATGCTAATTTGGGGATTGTCTTATACTACATTGTGGCACTTTTCATCGGTCTTCATTTAGAATTAAAGGACCCAGCAGGGCAGTCTACAGCTGTTGTGAACATTTCAGTGCAGCCTATGCCTGCCCTGCCAAGTATAAACTGTGCAAGGGACAACCGAGTTTGCTGGCTCTTTTGTGGCTTTGTGCAAATTAGAAGAAGCCAAGTTCCTTTTCTTCTTAAGAAAACAGCTTATGTCAACAGTTCCCCAAATCTTACGTGAAGGGTGATGATCAAAGCTACTACACACAGGGCAAGAAAGTAATGACAGGCTATTATTTGAACTGGAACAGAGCAGCATTATAGTATGTTTTGTACAAAATGCAGAAGTCTTAGTGTTCTAAGCTTAAGTAGACAACTCAACAACTTGACCCAGCCAAAAATGACAGTATGTCAATATGCCACTTGCTACCGTAAGCCCTGTATGGTTAACCCTTAAGGTGGTTTCCCCTTTGAAGAAACAAAATAATGTTTTCTTTTAATTAAAAAAAAGAAGAAGCCGGGACTTGTGTCAAGACTGTTCTGAAAGACATGGCTCAACTTTGAACCATTGGAAAAGAACAAAAATGACTTCGGCCGTGTCTTCACGGCAACCTTATCTCAGATTCAAAACGTTTTCAATCCTTGGAGTCCGCACGGCAGTTTGGCTTAACACGCTTTTCCCGTGTTAAACCACCCCAAACGTGGTGAATCTCAATCCTGATTTCAACAGGTCTCACTCTGGATCGTGCGCTTGAAACGTTTTACATTTTTTACTGTGTGGACAGTACCATTTTAAGAGATGAGAATCCATGTTTAGGGTTTCCCTCTCCCAATAGCTTGCTTCCAAAGACAGTGATTTCAGTGTAAAAATCCACTTAACAGGGATCGCTACACTATAGCGACGGAACCATTTCACACCTTGATGATTCGAATAACAATGTTGCAATTTTGCGAAATTCTAGCTCTTTGGAGTTCTGACTTTAGAAAGGGAAAGGGATGAAAGCAGCTGAATGTGAACGTTTAAAGCAAAGGGGCTTTAGTTGCCGCTGCAGCTGTGTGCCCTGAGCAATGGGGAGAGGAGGGGAAAGAATCGCTGGCTGGCTGCCTGCTGCCATTTTTCCTCCATCCATGGAAGCAGCAGCCACCCAGTTAGGCTCGGTGAAGGGGTCCCTTATGGGTGGCATGTCCATGCCAGGAGGAAGAGGGCAGGGCAGCCCCAAAAAGCGGCTTTTAAAAAGTAGCACCTTGAGTCCCCCCTTGAGTCACATACGCCACGTACGATCCTCAGAATCTGGATCCAACGCGATTAAGATAAAAGTAATGGGAACAGGCAAATTCGCATTTGCATCCGGTTCTATTATTTCAGTTTAGGGAAAGCGAAATAAGCTTGATGTGCGGCTTCGCCCTTCATGTAATGAAAGGACTTCTTGAGCTTGAGGTGAACTTGCTCTGTAACAGTGTAGCTGTAGCTCAGGTAGGAAAAGATAGGATAAGAGGAAATGTTTTGTGTCAGCTCGGTTTTATAATCATATGAGCTTTGGCTTCTCTCTTATCCTAGGATGTATCAGTAAAGTCCACTCATAATGATTGTATATTGGAGGCAGTATACCTCTATATGTGCAGTCATGGGCAGGAGTTTGCTACTGTGTTTTGGGATTTTTAGAGGCATTTAGGTGGTCACTGCGGGAGCAAAATGTTAGATGAATGGTCTTTTGGTCTTAGTACTGTGTACAACACTTTGAACAGGTCATGAATTTCAGTTTGTTTAGACTTAGGCTGCATCCACACCTTAGTTTTAATCCACATTCAGTTCACCTTCAGCAGAATGGCTAGCCATTTCCCCTCATATTTCATAATGCAAAGCTGGATTTTCTAAGCTTGATAATCTTGAAAGGAAACAATTTGTCACTTTGCTGTAATGTTCTCACACTCTGAGTGAAGTTGGATGAAAATGCAACCTAGGAGTAGCCAATATGATGCTACCCAGATCCCAAACCAGCATAGCTAAGGGAAAATTGATGGGACTTGTAGGTGAGAAGGGCCCGTTCCCAACTCTTGACTGGTTTATCAGCTCTGGCTCTTTCTGGACAGAGACTGCCTAGCCACAGTAATCCATCATTAATACAGATTAGACTATTGTAATACAGTCTATGCCGTGTTGCCTTTGAAGATGGTATGGAAGCTGCAGCTAGGTAGAATGCAACTACAACTTCACTGATTTGGCACTGCTATCTTTGTAAACATTGCCCTAATCCTAAATAAGCCGCACCGTAATTCAAATTAACACTGTCTTATGAAGCCCTGGGCTTTAAATGTCTAAAAGAATGCCTCATGTATACTGAGATCTACCAGAGACGCCTTCTAGCTAGAAATGTGGTCATAAAAAGTTAAAAGGCAGCTAGGAATAAGAAGCCCCTGAGGTTGTCTTTCTGAGGTGCATCAGGACAGGCATTTAGATCAGGCCTTTAGTTAATGAGGTAATCTGCTTTTCCCTTCGGGGCAAGTGGAATTTTAAAATTATTTTAACCTTGATTTTGTATGTTTTCATTGTGGCAGCTCACTTAGGTCAGACTAATTAGGGCATATGACAGGATAATTACCTAATTTATCTGTTTTATATTGATTTTATTGTTAGCAACCCTAGACCTTCGGGTATTGGGCAGGATAGTATAAATATTAAATAAAATTAATTAAATTGTCAATGTAACAGATGAACAGGAGGCACCCATTTTACTACCGAGGTTTAGCAGGTTGTATACAGTATTTCTTTCTTTTTCTTCCTCTCCCAAGGAAAACTGATAGGAATTGGGCAGTACCAAGCTTCTGGAAACTTCCAACATGAGGAGACCTTTGAATCAGGCTGGTTAGATGATCTTGACCAAAGAGATGAGGATGAGAAACGGTTTTGTTCCCTGCTGGAGCAACTTGAAGCATCCCAGGTTTTTGAAGAGTGAGTTGGGGTTATGTGACCTCTGCCGAATGAGTATCGCTCTCCTTAGGAACTTTGTTTTACTTTAGCACTTCATACAAAACTCCGTTGGATAAAACATATGATAACTTCAGAATCTTTCTTGGAATTTATTCAGGTGGCATAAACTAATGGGTTTGGTATTTCATAACCAGTAGTGCTTGTTCAACACATGTTCCTATAGTGTATATGTTAGACTGCCTTTTAGGGCATTGCTCTCACAAATCAACATCCAACGGTCTTAGAAAACAGTAACGTGAACAACAAAATTATAAGGAACAATACTCAAAACGTTTTAAGAGCCTGTTTGAAGACTTCCATCAGTAAGGCTATGAACAGTGATGGTAGCTTTCAGTGCAAGTGTTTGCAGATGTGGGCCAGACAGTCATTGGTTGTGAAAACATGTGCCATGACCTTGGTGAGTCTTGCATTGGCCTGCCAAAGAAAAGCACACACTTCCTGGGCAGCAATTGCCCAGCCTGCACCTGGGAATATCTGTGTTTAAAGCTGGCCGGTGCCACTAGCTATAAATGTTGTTACCCAGAACAGAGCAGCAGGGCCACAGCTGAGAAGTCCCTGTTTCTTATGCTTACTAACAAGAAGAACTGGATCCACAACATTTTGAGGTATAGTATAACAATCATAGAATCATTGAGTTGGAAGTGACCTCTAGGGTCATTGAGTCCAACCCTGGCTACACCATCCCAGACAGATGTCTGTCCAGCCTCTGCTTGAAGACTATTATTATTATAGTTTATTTATAAAGCGCTGTTCGTGTACTCAGCGCTGTTCATGAAATAACATTAATAAAAAAGTATAAAACCTGCCAATGGCATGCAATCTAAGGTAAGATAAAAATTTACACTAAAACAAGGAACAAACCAATAAGCAAATGCAATAAACAGATAAAATATTAAATATTAAAATATGATAAAATATTAAATATTAAAATATGACACAGATCACACCATATCTGGAAACGCTTTCCTGAACAAAAAAGTCTTCAGCTCTGACTTAAAGGATGCCAAGGACGTGATAGCCCGGATGTGCTGAGGAAGGAGATTCCACGCACAAGGAGAGACAAGAGAAAATGGGCGAATTCGGGAGGGGGCAGTAGAAATTCGATGCTGAACCAACAGTCTTTGATTACTCGAACAAAGAGGACATGTGGGAGTATACAAGGAAAGGATATAAAGTAGATAAAGCGGGGCCAGAGTGGGGGAGGTGCCTCAACTTACAGTTGGAAACAGTAAGACCTCCAGTGAAGGAGAACTCAAGACCTCCCGTGGCAACCTATTCCATTTACTGGTTGCCCTTATGGTCAGGAAGGTTTTTTCTAATATCTCATCTGTATTAGATATTATAAATCAACTACACTGCTTTGAATTTGACAAATAAATGAGCTTGAAACTGACAACTGTCTGATGCATTACCGTATTAGCATGGTCTGCCTCAGTGTCTCTCTCTCTCTCTTCCTCTCCCAGCACCCATTTTGTAACAACTGAGGTTTCCAGCCATTAAAGGTGATAGCCTCACCTGGCTGTCAGAACCGTAGGGGCAGATAAGATAGTGGCAGATGAAGGTTTTGAATTGAGGATATACAACAATCCAAATATATATAAACATTGTGCCTCCTTGGCAAACTTCAAGTTTTAAGATGCATATAGCTGACATCATCTAAACACTTGCTCCTTGGGTTTCCTCATTGCAGAGTGGGGTAGGTTGGAAGATGAACAATGAGAAGTAGTATTTGCAAAAGTACTTTAAAATACTATATGTTCTTCGACATCTTTGTGGTGTAAGAACATTCATCTGCCCATTTCAAGCTAATGAAAACATGTTGATGTTTGTCTTTGCTGCAGGCAAAGTGACTTACAAGAACTGTGGGTTCAGCTCCGGAAGGAACGGCCAGAACTACTGGGAAGTTTTGAGGAATTCCTCTTTCGTATTTCCTCCTATGTCAGGGATGTACACAGAGAGAAGGAATCCATAGAAAAGGTGTTAAAAAGGTGAGGAATGTTATTTGGGAGGAAGCAGATATGTAGATTCAAAAAATGGAAGTGGCCGAGATGTTTTCAATTTATAGTGTCTTTTACACTAAATATGATCATTTCTTAGCTTACTGCTGCCACAGCAAAGGAATGGTTGGGTTAGAACATGGGCATTAGCTTTAAGGGTGTATAGTATCATTCTGCTGTCTGTTCTGAAGATGACGTTATTTCGGAGGGGACCTCCGCATGTTCACTTACCAGCAAGAAGAAAGGACACTGTGTACCAGAAGAAATTGCTAGTGTAGGCTGAGGAAAAAGACTAGATAGCTTGTGCTGTTGTGATTAGAGAGTCTCCCAATTTGATTCTGTACTCCACCATGGAGCTAGCTGGGTGACATTGGGCTAATCACAGCTCTCTTTCTGAGCACTTACAGCCCCACGTACCTCACAGAGTCTTCAGTTGTGAGGAGAAGAACAGAGGTTTGTCAGCTGCTTTGAGTCTTCTTAAGCATCAGAAAAGTGAGGTATAAAAACCAAATCTTCTTCAGGGAAGGTTTTAGGGGCAGACCATTTCCTCCCTAAAGAGAGAGCTGCCTTGTATAGGTTGGCAGTGTCAGCTTTTATAAGCAGTAGAATAATAATAAAGCAAAGATGTCCTGGAATCAAACTGATTCCTGATGGCCACAAGGATCTAGGAATATAGTTTTCTTGTCAGTGATATGGAAGTAGTTTGCTGTTGCTTCCTCCAGAATAATTTGCTAGACTAGTCCACAATCCCTGGGGTTTTATAATGGTCTCCCACCAAGGCCTAATGATTCTCTCTTTTTTTTTTTTACTAATTTTTTATTTATCTCTCAATAAAACACATACATAAATTAAAAATAAACACCAACTTGAAAATACATAACATACAAACAAACTGATGCCAATATAACCATATACAGTATATCTTCACATTACCAAATAATAAACTATCTAGAATCATCAGATCTCCATATCAGGGAACAAAGCTATCAATTTCCCTTTAATATATTTTGTGGAATGAGGTCTAATGATTCTTAGCTTTTTTGTAAGATCAGCTAAGATCAGCTGAGCAGAATGATACTGAATAGAAATTGCAACCACCCTTATAACTGAGAGGGTTCATCTATGGAAGTGGCCCGTGATATCTTCTTCTGAGGTGGTGTTGGGATTGAACCTACAACCTTTTGCCTTCCAGCTCATTGCTCTGCCATTGAGCTACAGTCACTTCTTAGAATAATACTAAGCTCTTAATTAGCACTGATATAAAACAGACAAATTAATTATGAGAAAATGAGATTAATTTTATTTGAATGATGTTCCATATACATAATTAGATCTCAGATCCATGTCAGATGTTAATTGCCTCATTCTTTTGTGAGATGTTGTAGCTGACATGATAGATTGACCTATTCCTTTATGGGCGTTAATGTATTATTATGATTTGCTTTATTTTCATTAATGAAAATCAGCACTAACATATATTGTTGTTTTCTTCCTCTGCAATATATCCACAAATGTCATAACCCAAGGTCTGTACTTTTTAAAAAAGTTTGTATTTTATAAATTCACAATTCCAGTTCATCCAAGGTCGCTACTTAGGCAATTTTGCCATCTGATTGTAGTCTCCTTTTACAAAATATTGTAGTAGCTCTGTGTAAATTGAAGTTTAAAGCTCTCTAGCACCCTCTGCTGTCAGAGAATATCCATAGCTCTGAGAATCTTTTTAAAAAAATGTAAGTTGTATCTGATGTTAGCTGGTGTGTGCATATTTCTTCCATTCACACGCCTCTCTTTTGTCGTTCTATACTGCGGTTCCATGGGCAACGCAGACATATTGTTTCTACTTAGATGTGTGTGCTGTCTGGTGTGGGGGGACAGTATAATTCCTCATGATATCTTCTTCATTTTAAACCCTGCAAGCATAGTAGAGTCTATATGGGACATTCCACACTCCTCTCCAGGTTCCTCTGTGTGATATATTCCAGGATGCATGAAGGCCAGTGAAAATGTTACCAGTAGCTTGCCCAGAACTCTACACCAGAGTGCATGGTCAACAGAGCAGTGAGGGATGCGGTAATGAGGGAATAAAAGTGATTTGTGCTGGAGCTTTAGAGTCTGCATCTGAGCATGGTCTTAAACCTGCAGCAGACGTTCAGCAGAGACTTTTCAGGTGCTGTGCCACTAGACGTCTGGGAAATAAAAAGTAAAGAGAATAAGAATAAGAAAATAAGAAGAAAGAAAATTCCAGCAATAAGAAATAACTGAAGAATTGGATCTGAAGACCTCAAATGCTTGCTTTTTGCTGTTCCCTGTTCCCTCCCACACCATTTTCCTTTTGTTTCTTGTCTCTTTAGATTGTAGGCCTGAGGGGAGGGACCTGTCTTAAGATTAATATAATACTGTAACCTGCCCTGAGACTTTCGGGTATAGAGCGGGATAGAAATATAAATAAATAAATAAATAAATAAATAAATAAATAAATAAATAAATAAATAAATAAATAAATAAATAAATAAATAAATAAATAAATAAATAAATAAATAAATAAAGAATGTTTGATGTGCTATCCCTTGAAACACAAGAATTTTACACTTTCCAGTTGCCCACATTAGTCCATATTTTGAACCTTTCCTCACTTAGCTGATAGGTTAACACAGGGTACACTCTGGTACAATATGTCTGTGCTTTGTGGAACTAGAAGAGGCTCTGCGTGTGCTGGCGCATCCCCTGCACAAATAGGTGTGGAGCAGTTAAAGCTACTCCATGCCTATACTAGCAGCAGGGCTAGGATAGCCCTGCATGCTGCATCTGCACCTATTCTGGGTAGAAGAGGTGCAGGGGTAGCATGTGACCAAGCAGCACAGGTGCAATTACATACTGCGTCGCCCGGTTGCCCGAGCAACAGCCCTGTGCAGGCACCATTGTGGGGGCTCTATAATCACCACCATAATGGTGGCACTTCACATTTAGTTGTCCCTTAGTTAAGTTATGAATACTTTAGGCATCTGCAAAAGCATTCCAGCCCTTTGCCTTCCAGAGATGGGAGGTGAAGCGCGAAGTTGCCTTTTGTTGGAAAGCCACCTGTACTTAGCCTTTATTAAGCAGGAAGGCAAAGTGCCATGTCAAAGCGAAAATGTTATTTTTCTTGCAAGATTCCAAAGGCCTCTAAAGTGAAAAAGTCTTTGTGCATTTCACCGTTATGTCTTCAAAGTGATTTTGAAATGTAAGAATTCTAGTAAATACTCTTTGTGTAATTTTGTTCAGTGATGGCTATGAAAAGGATGTACCTTCTTTACTGATGTTTTATTTATTATTTTATATAGCCAATAGATTATTAAGTTAAAGCCTGCCTCCATCTATTAGGCAAAATATACAAGTTTCTTAATAGGTTGAAAAATGGGAAGCTTCTGTTTGCTAGCATAATTCTAATAAAGTGATTGCCCTAATGTGGGTTTTGTTTTTCCTTTACAGCTGTGGCCCTCCAGATGTTGCTGAACCACATTTCCTAGCATCCATTGCCATGGATTGGACTGTCAGGGGGGCTCATGAGAGTTGTCTTTCAGCAACATCTGGAAGGCTATAGTTTGGGCAACCCATCTCAGATCAACAAGGCGTATGCATGCACACATCTCTCAGTTCACTTATTCTGTGCTTTTAGGAGGGAGACAGATCATGACAGAGAAATCAGGTGCCTTTATGAGGAAATGGAGCAACAAATTAAAGCAGAAAGGGAACAGGTATTATGCCAGGTAAAGCTTGTTCACTTTCAGCACACTTTATCTATCTGTCTGTTTGTCCGTCCATCCATCCATCCATCCATCCATCCATCATCTACCTATCCACCCACCCATCCACCCACATAACTTGCACTATACCCAAAGGTCTCAGGGTGGGTAACAACATTTAAAATAAGACATATATTAAACCAACAACAGTGTCTGTAAAGTGCGAAGAGACAGTATGTTCCCATTTAACCAAAGGCCAGGGCAAAGAGGAGCGTCTTCACTGCCCTCCTAAACATAAACAGTGAAGGGGCGTGATGCACCTCAGGGGTCCATCCATCCATCCATCCATCCATCCATCCATCCATCCACCCATCATCTATTTATGATTTTATGAATTTGTATCCTACCCTTCACCAAAAGGTCCCAGGGCAGGTTATAATAATGAGAAGATAAACCATATAAAGTATTCTTAAAACTTCTAAATACATATTTGAACGAATGAGCCCATTTGATTATGCCAGTAATAGAATCTCATTTTTATGCCGCATGTTGGAGTAGATGATAATAATGATCATGATGATGATACCCAATCATCTGCTCTGTTACAGGAGTCAATGAGGCTTGAGAAAAGCAACTTGCTTCAGAAAGAATTACACAACAAAGAACAAGAGTTTGAGAAGCTGCTCTACCGTCAGAAAAAGGTAAACAGGAGATCATATGTATCTGTCCTTCCTTCAGGGAGAGGGGAGCTGCCTTCATTACAAGCTGTTTCTTGAATCTAGTCAGGGAGTGTGTCGTAGATAGTAGTGGTCCTCTGGGGTGCATGATCTACACAGTTTCAGCAGAATTTTTTAAAATTCCTACCTCAGGACTGAGTTCCCATTTAAGGAATAAAACGGAATATATATCGAGATTTAAGTCGGGATTTGCATTGATATGTAAAGCATGTTAAAAGGAAGCAAACAGCATCTGGCAATCAGATTCAACCCCAATTTTCTGTCCCCACTATCCTACCATTTAAAACGCTTCCAAAAACGGGTTGGGGAAAGCATTCTCTCCCCTCCCCCCAGAGCTTTTCCCCACCCCTCTCTCCCCACTGGCTTTGATCCGATGACGTGGGGAATCCCAGCCCCCTCCCCCTCCTTTTCCTGCCCATTTGAAAGGGGAAAGCTTGTTTGGCAAGGCAAGGCAAGGCAATGCAGACTATTGCAGGAAGTATTTTTTAAAACAATCAACTCGGTCCCCTCGCCTTCCTTTCCTTTTTAAAAAAGGCTATAGCAATGTAAGATCCTTCAAGAGCGCGTGCGCGCGTGCACACACACACACACGGAGGGGAGGAGAGAGAGAGAGAGCAGCCCTTTGTCCGAGGCAAAAGAGAAACTTGAAAGGCAGAATCTTCTGATCTCCCCCCCCCCTCACACACACACGCTGCTGCTACTGCTGCCGCTCTCTTGGCTCCTTCCTCTTGCCTTTCAGGGAAGCCAAAAACTGCTGGCAATGTGGCAACATTATTATTCGTGTCCCTGGGTGTGAAGGAGTATTGCATGAACTGTTACTTTGTGATCAGGGAGAGGCTGGCTGAGAAGGAAACTGCTGAAGAAGCCCTGCACTTTAAAAATCTGGCCATGGGCTGTCCTGTCCTGCTGGGAGAAATCCCACCCATTTCATGATGGATTTGCCCCGATAATGCTGTAGCGTTCCCACCGCAATAGGGAAGAAACGTTTCAAAAGCAAAACTGGGGAAAACACCTGAAAAATCAGGTGTTTATTTAATTCCGTTTTAAAGCCAAATAATCCTCAAGATAGCCCTAAAACTGATTGTGAATTTATTTATTTATTTATATTTATATCCTGTCCCATACCCAAGGGCCTCTGGGTATGGGCCGTTTTACTTGATTGGGGGTGGGAATGGCAAGGATCCAAACCGTTTTTAAACCGTTTTTAAATAGTTTTAAATGATAATGGGAACAGGGCCCAGGTGTATCAATTCTGTGATCTCATCCTACTGTATTTCAGTTTTTAGTAAATTATTTCCAAACAAGTGCAAATCTCAAGACCTCCTTTAGTATAATGGCCTCAGATGTCTCTGTTTTAACATATTTGTAAACATTACTCTCTTTAAAAAGCTTGAGCACCGATTAAAATCCCAGGATTCGGAACATCTGGAGATTCGGGTACAAAATGAAAGACTGCGAGTTCTGAATGAAAGTCTGTTGGACCAGCTGGAGAGAAGCAAATGGGAGCTAGAGGTAGCCCGAAGTCACCTGCAACAGCTGCACAAAGAAGCACAGCTAGAACAGGAACAGAAGGACAGGTGTGTGAGACAGGTGCACTGGCTGCTGTTGTAGCATAACCTTCTTGCTTTGATGGATCAGTGCATCTGTGTACAGAATGCAAGTTGATCTGCTTTGTGAGAACAAATACCATAGGAGCTGTGAACGTAAAATCTTTCCTGAATGTAGAGGTATTGATGAGTATGGAGAAAGTGCATATAGATTTTCCAGTGGTTTGCAGTTTCAGCTGTACATGTCCTCAGGAAGTCACAAAACTGCAGTTCTTCATGTAGCGTTCATATAATTAGCTTCGCCTTCTAATTCTAATCTTGCCGACAGGTTCAGCATTTTGATTATATTGCTACACGTAGCAAGGATCATGGTTTCCTATGTGCTTTCTTCTTTTTTAATCCAGAGATGTATTCAGAGTATCTAAGAACATGCAGAAAGAAAAGAAAAGTCTTCTCCGGCAGCTGGAACTGCTCAGGTAAAGTGTCATTTTTGTGTGCTGAGTAGGGGGTGGTGGTGGTGCACGAATGCAATTTTCAGGATTCGATTTCATTCAAATCAAATACCTGAAAATTTGATTCGATTTGAATCTTTAAAATTCAAATTTAACCAAATTTGATTCAAATCAAGCAAATTTTCGATTTGAGTTGGCACTTACGTATGTCGACAACATTCGTTTGTGTCCTTATGCATGGTTACGCATCCCGGACGCATCTGTACGTGTCTGTATGCAACTTGTTTTCATCCCATACGGATCTGTACAAATGCGTACAATGTGCAAAAGATGCATATCTGCAAGCATGCATCATGTACAAACCCGTACACATGCGAATGTCTGGATAATTCAAATGAATAGATCCAAAATTTGAAATCATAGAATCATAGAATGGTAGAGTTGGAGGGGACCTCCTGGGTCATCGAGTCCAACCCCCTGCTCAAGGCAGGATCTCCTAAACCATCTCAGACAGATCTTTAAATTTGAATTTATGGACATTTGATTTGAATTTGAATGTTGAAATTCGGGCAGATTTGATTGAATTTCGAATACCTTGGAGTATTTGTGCACACTCCTATAAGGAATTTGTAGGCACAATATACTTTAAGTCTTTTAAGCATTTCCCCATAACACTCAGTTTCCATGTCATTGTCTTCTTTTTAGTTGGGGTACCCAGAACTGGATACAATAGCCCAAATGAGGCCTAACCTCTCATGATAAGGGATAAGGACCTCTCATGATTTAGAATCTATGCTCTAATACCGACTGTCAGTTTTACTGTCCTGCTCCTGTCAGTACCAGGATGGCCTTTCCCTTCTTGGCAGTTGTGTCACACAGCTGGCTTATACTTTAGTCAATGGCATTGTACAATTGAAATGGGAGGGAATGGACTGGACTCCTTAGTGTGTCTTTTGAGTGGCATTTCCAAAAGGTGTGTTGGAAAAACTTGGAAAAGCCTTTGATTGGCTGACAGATATTGGCCAGTTGTGTTCTGCAGCTGAGATGAAGTGAAAATGGTTAAAACATCTTACTATGAAGTTGACTGGAATGGGTTAACCATATGTTGAGAACTGTATACTAGGAAAGTTGAGTTTTCAGCGGGCTGAAACCCTTTAATGTGGTTGTTCCTGAAGCAGAAGAAGCTGTGTCCTTGGCTATGTGTAGCTGGCCCCCAAATAAAGAATGGACTATGGGAAAGCTCAGAGAGTGATTTGGATCAGTACTGTAGTGTCCTCTGTGGGAGTATGTGCTAACTTTTGTTCTTGTGTTCTGTTTTCCTGATAAAAGGTATCCTTAAAATATGCCCCTGGTGCATGGATTTGTATGCCCCTGGTGCATGGATATGTATGCTCCTGGTGCATGGATATATATCTTTTCAAGCTGATTGAGGGAATATTTTCACTGAATTCTTGATTCTTATTCCTGATCCTAATTTGGACCCATCCCGCAAATCACAAAACAAATATGCTATTCTTTTAAAAACAACGGGTGAGCCTATAAGGGAACCTCCTGCTTCGATATCTGTTTTGCCTCCCAGCATCTGTCTTTGGCAGCATATTAGCATTTTAATTGAATCTCTGGACAGGAAAAGGACGTGGGCATGAGGTGTCTGATCTCAGGGTAACAAAAGGAGTTTGTTGGCTCGGGAGGCCTAATTTGAGGGAAGGAGATAAGGATGATGCAGCAGTCCACACCCTGGGAACATAATGGCGCTTAAAAGGCTCAGGATAATGAAGATCTGTGGCTGCATCCGTTCCTTAAGTGAAGTTCATTCCTTGCCATACAGGAGATTGTAAAACAAGAGGAGAAATGTGCAAACGTCTGCTGTTGCCTGTGGCGCTGTGCCTCCAACTTATTGCTTGCTGTCTTCTCTTTGGAGCAGGGAGATGAACAAGAAGCTAAGAGATGAGAGGGACGCCTTCGAAGCCAAGAAGCTGGTTAGTTTGAGAAAAAGAATTTTAATCCCTGGTCGGTTCCCCTTTGCCTGCTGCTGTTGCTGCCATCAAGTGGGGTCATTTCATTTACCTGGGGGCCATTGATCAAGAGAACTGTATGTTGGATGGCATCCGCACACAGACATTTCAGTACCTCTAAACGTAGAGGTATGTCTACTACAAAGGGCTAATATGGGTTCTCTGCTCCTAAATAAATAGGAAAGGGTCTGCAACGGGGCAATTCTTGGACCTACTGGACTTTGTGCAATGTGTGTGCCTCTTATGTTGAATCTCCCATATATTTAAGGTTGCACCCCAAACATTTAGCTTGAGGAACTCCTCATGGTATTCTCTTCATTCCTGTTGTCGCATTTGCAGGGTAGATGGGAACTGAACTCCTGGACTTACACTTGCAATTTGTGTGCCTGTGAAGAGAAGGGCAGTATTCATGGAAGCTGTCACACTGTGTGAAATGTAAACCAAAATGTGAAGAATAGTCAGTCAAGACAGCTGTGTTTCCCCTGAGGGCAGTCTCCTTGATGTTTTGCCTGTTCACAAAGGGCAGGAGTAAGCCTTCTTGTCTTGTATATTGTGCAACCTAGGCCATAAGCATTTTTTGGTTAAACTTGAATGGAGGCTGCTCTTTTTTTTTTTTTAAGCTGCTAGGTAAGAAGGATTTAAAGTATGTAATGTATGGGACATTTCCAGTATGATTGTAGCATATCGGACTAAATCATCATTCCATTTTGTAGTTGATCTGCGTGTGTGATCTTACTAAGCATTTTTGTCTCTTGGGTGCCTGGTGCTCAGAAACCTTGAATCATTGAAACTTGTAAATCTAATCCATACCATTGGAACATATCTAGGCAAAGGGAAACCAAATCATCCAATCAAGAGTTTCCGCACAAAAATCTCTAATACAAAACACACATGGAAAATGGAAATTATTATCAATTTTGCATGCAAATAATTATGCAGGAATAGGTCAAAAGGACTGCAGAATTATGTCAAATCTTGACAACAATTTAGGCTGCATTAACACCTAACTTTTAATTCAGCTTCAGTTCACTTTAACACATTGACAGAATGGAATTATCAAACTCAGAAAACCCACCTTTGGCTTAAAGTGGAAAGAAAATGACAAGCCACTTTGCTGATGTGTTACCTCACTCTGAAAGTGGACTGAAGCTGGATTGAAATTTAGGTTTGAATGCAGCCTTAAGTCTCCTTCCAATCACTTTGCAAAATAAGCTCAGTTACTCCTGTTTGCATTATCTGGTATCATTTCTACTCCATGTGTCTTTGCCTGTGCTGGGAAGACTATGTGCAGTATTAGGATATGGGACAAAAATCTGTTGGATTGGCCATATTCTGTTCTACCTAATGTTGGTGAGAAGATGTAAAACCAAAGGACCTGTGGGCACTCCATGGTGCCATGGCCATTTATTGCTGCTGATAGTGGTAGGTAGAAAGAGGGACTTAAATGTGTTTCAGTTTGTTTAAACGTAATAGAGTTTCAAGCAGTCACAACAAATCCACTGCTTTAAATGAAATCGGCACATAATAAATTTCCCATGTATCTGTTGCATTGTTTTATTTTCTTTTTAATTTCTGTTGCTGTTTTTACCATGTTTAGTGTCCTGTTGGAAGCTGTTTGAGCCTTAAAGAGTAGAAGTATGCATGAAATGAATTTCAGTTGTGTTTTGACTTGAAACAAAATAATTCTAAACAGCTTGAGTGTTCTGTTGGGACATCTAGTTGTTTCACTGGAACACATGAGTTATTTTGAGAATACTTTGAATGTTCTGTCCAGAGGAACTATTCAGAATTCCTTGTTCCCTCCAAATGGGGCAGGGAGTATGTATTAAAACCTGTATTTATATGCTACCTTAAAAAAATCCCCAAACTGGTTTACAACAAAACAAAAATACAATGGTCATTAAAGTAAGAATATACGATTCAATACACAAGATTTTTTTTTAATGCACAATAAACTGACAATAAGGTACATTATATTCAGTAATACATTCAGTAACATAAGCTGCCTCCAGACTAGAGAAATAAATCCGCATTTAAATCTAAAAGTGCAGGACTGCACAGTGACCTATGAGAGCTGCGAAAGTTGAGGTGTGCACTGACAGGCAGGTTGAGGCAGCCAATCAAATTCTGAGCTGCCCTTCCTGCTTTGCCAGCATCTCATCTGCTTTTCTTGCCCTCCTGCCTGTATTGGCTTGAAGCTGTGGGTTTTTATTAAACTGCACAGTGCGTATCGTTGAACCAGCATTAAGGTATGCGTGCAGTCCTGATCGTATAATGCGATGCTGAGATGATCAGTCGTTGTGTGTGACGGCTCAGTCGGGACTGTGGATTCCAATGCACAGTATAAAAGTGTCTGGACACAGCCATATATAATGCAAGATAAAGAGAACAAAACAGTAACAGCAGATAGGAATGCTTATCTGGAATATCTAACCCATAAACCAGTTTGATCCTTTGGGCAATTTTTATGGAATTCTTACAGTTTTTCCAAGTACTCAATGTTTCCTATCCATACAGTCAATTAATTCATTAATCAGGTACTGAGCAGCAGACATCCTAACCTATCATCCACAACACTTTGAGTACCCGTCTAATTTTTAGGAATTTTCAGACCAAAGAGGTTTGAAAAATTCTTAAAAATAGTGTCTGCCTCTTATTTTCCCATACTATCAAATAACAGGACAGGATAGGTTCCCATGCTAGTTTTTTTCCTCTCAACCTTCAAAGGAACTAGGGAATTTGGGGGTATTTAATTTTCTTTTTAAAAGCTATGCAAATGTTAAAATTTCTAAAGGTTAGGGATGCCTCTTGGGTTTTCAAATAAGTGTGGGTGGTAGGACCATTTGGTGAAGAGTGGAATATAAATTTCTTAAATAAAAATAAATAGGCCAGGTTGCCTGCTGTTTCCCTTACAGCCCATAAAGAAAAAGACCAGTGGGTTGGGTTTTTTGAAAGATAATTTTTGTTTTAAATTCTCCCTAAAAGTCACTTAGTGTCCCGTGAGGAGACAAGAGCAACAGACAGGAGCTGGAGCAAAGCTTGGCAGTGGGGTTATGGAGATGAAGGAGGAGGGGCTTCTGGATATTGATGCTTTGTTGGCTCTAGCCGTGGTCAGTGCCATTTTAGGAGCAAATTGCCCAGAGAGCCCAGGAATGGCTGCACCCTGGAGGAGGGACTGGAAGAAGCATTTACTGCTAGGTTTTTAAAATGTCTTTTGATACTAACCATAATTTATGGAGTACTCCTAAACTAAGACTGTTCATGTAGATGCAAGTAACAAAGCAGCAGAGACCGTTTTCATAAAATTTTATTTTCTTCTCTTTTTCTTCCTGTTATTAAACCACTTTTTTCATTTAACACAAAGAGGAGTGTGTCTATTTATTTGGTTCATTTCCATGTCACACTTCAGCCTAGAAAGCTGTCCTTCTCCACAGTGGCTCACAATATGTCCCTGCTGTCAGCCCTACAGTCTTAAAATGTGTTATTATTCTGGGGCCCTGTTGGAATTGCCACACGTATCCGAGTGTGTAGCAGTGAAATTGTGCCGTATCACTATTCTGCAAAAATCAGCTCTTCACCTGGATTTTCCTTGGATACCAATATGACTTATCTTGTATGGATGCTGGCATATGGCATGGACCTTGAAGAAAATTGCGACTGCACTTACCTGAAAATGGCCATTGTGCATGCACTGGAGCTGGCAGTTGCACACTTCCAGGTATTTCACACCATCGAAATAACCAGAATTAGCTGCCTCACCACTGTGGAAGGGGTATTCAGACAGGTAAGAGTCTGTGCTTGCCCTACAGCATCGCTCTGCCATGTGGCGGGGGTGGCCATAGGCAGTTGTGGAATTCAAACAAAATCCTGCATTTTTCTCTGGCTATCTGGGGGCAACCTAAAAAGGACACAAGCAGGAAAGGGAACTGAGTGATAACAAGGGAGCTTAATAGGTGTTGTAGATCCAGGCCCCAGTCTTGCTCACTCTCAGACTGCATCCAGATGTTGGTTACGTATTCTGATATATTTGGATCTTCTGGAATAAGTAAGTGACATCTGGATGGAGCCTCAGAAGCAGCTGCCGTAGGTATCGGACCCTAAACTTCTGTTTGCAGCATGACTTCTGGAGACAATTTCAGCTGGGAGAAAAAGCAGACCAGGCTCTCCTCTCCGGGCAGTAGATGTGAAGGTCTTCAAGTCCAGTACAGTTCCAAGCTGACAGCAGTGGAAATGGAGAGTCTCTTTACAGGATCAATGGAATGACCCTGCCTTCCCTCTTGAGCTTGGGCTGCATCCTGGAGTTGGAAGATCAGGTCCTGCTGGATTTTTGCTCCAGAGGAGGGTGACTCTACCACCCCTTTGAAAACATTCAGAATGTCTCCAGGAACACGTAAAACATTTCATCAAAATGACTCCAAGGTTTATTTCCAGGCTCACAATAAGACCTGAGTTTTGAGTTTGAAACTGTAGAAATTGCTCATCTTGGAATCAGAACTTTTTGCAGACCTCGCTAGGAGAGCCAGTTACAACAAGAAAGTGATGGATAAATATAGAATCTGCTTTAGCTGAGCTTATGACAGCATTCAGAGATTCAGTTTTTCCAATGGGGTTGTTGTGTTATATAATTTTTAGCTGTGTTGTCATCATGAGACATTATTCTCTAGTCTGCTAACTGGCATGTAGTAGGTAATAATGGGGGAATATTTCTGTGTTGTTTGTAGCAAAAATGTGACATGTTTTGCTGTCTAAAGCTGAAGTGCAGCTAAGCATGAAAGAGGTGAAAAATCAAGATGGCAGGAGCAATAGAATTTGAGAAAAGGATCATGGGCTTATGGCACTGAAAATGTTCCTAAGCTCTGCAGCCAGCAGAGTGTCTTGCAGGCCAGACTATAATCTAGGAATGCCTAGGGTGAAATCCCTACTGGCTGAACTTGGCTTACCCTTTGTCTCTCAGTCTAACTTCTTCACAGAGCTGTTGAAAGGATAAAACTGAGGGGAGAAAAATAACATTTCTGGCTTGGAGTTCTTCAGAAGGGAGCAGGCATATTGTGAAGCCCAATTAAGAAGTGAGAAGATCATTAAAATATTCCTATCTGCTTTTGATCTGCTTAGTCGATTATGCAGAACCTATGCTGCCTTCTTTTTTCTTTATGGGACATAGGCTTCTAATTTCAGGTGCCTGAAATCACCAGCCCCACTTCTTATTAGGTTCAGAAGGGTAGTGGCTTTGTGTACATTCAGACTTCACTCTGAGACTGCTAGGCTGAACTGGTTTAAGCCATGGATTCATTTGCCCTACATTGAAGGGATCCTGGCAGCCTTTATTGCATAAATATATAAATATCTCCCATATCGACCTGCCCATGCCTTAACATCTGGAAGGGAGGCCCTCTTGGTTTTCCTACCACCTTCAGTAGTAAAAGGGTTGGGCACCCAGGTGAGGGCCTTCTGTGATGGATGGATGGATGGATGGATGGATGATAGATGGATAGATGGATAATCTACTGCAGAACTAGTTGGTGTGGAAAGCGAACAGTAAGAAACTATTGGGAGTTTTTTTTGTGGGGGGGTTGCATCTGTGAAGGGTCTTGAGGCCTATTGGTGAGCTTTTGTTTTGAGAGCCACCAAGGGTATTTCTAGCTTGAGGTTTCTGCTAACAGAATTGCATTTGTGCTGCTTCTTAACCAGAGATTCCGTTACTCTGAATCTTCTCCAGTAGAGGTAATGGGAGACCAACCAGAATGCAGGATTTCTTGACTTAATAATGCTGCCTGTTCCAGGAAATCTCTGAGTTGTTCTTGTCTGCGGTACTATGATGAGATGCTAGTGCTAGAGGATATGTTTCTAGACCTGCTTGGAATATGTATGATCTTGCTTTTATAATCCGAGGATGTGGCAATGAACTCTTAAATACAATTTGTAATGGCAGTTTAAAGATAATACAAATGTCAGTATAGTAACTAGCACTATAACTGCGCAAGTCAAGCTACACGAAACAATAGCAATCACTTAGCCCAAGGCCGCAGTCCTATGGACACGTGCTGAGAAATCAGCTCCATCAGCTATGCTTGCCAAGTTAATATGCACAGCACTGT
This sequence comes from Aspidoscelis tigris stejnegeri, assembly GCA_023333525.1. Classification (NCBI taxonomy): domain Eukaryota; kingdom Metazoa; phylum Chordata; class Lepidosauria; order Squamata; family Teiidae; genus Aspidoscelis; species Aspidoscelis tigris. Next base: position 16,060,043 of record JALMGA010000003.1, read on the forward strand.
AGCATGTGTTTCTACTAATGCATAAATAATAGCTATCTGAGAGGGTGTTGGTGCATACTAGGAAAATAGCAAACAGGAAATTAATCTTCCTTCTCAGACTGCACCTGCTTACATTGTAAATATAAAATGTGAGCTCTCCTGCTGTGAATCTCCCAGGTTTTCACTACTGAGACCCTCAAGTGGCTGTGCTTGGGTTCTTGAAACTAGGGATGTGCATGAATATTCGTAACATTTGAAATTTGGCCAAATTTTGCCAAATTCAGGCATCCAAATTTAAATTGAATGTTGTCACATTCAAAGATTGACATTTGAATCTGAATTCATATGTAGCTTTGTATATAGGATCCGTATGCTATTTGTATGCATTTCTATATGGGATCTGCATGCTATTCATATACATTCATATATAGCAGTGATGGCCAACCTATGACATGCGTGTCACAGGTGACGTGCCAAGCCCTTTTGGGTGACACACCTGGTCACCCTGGCACCTGGGCGTGTAGTGCTTGCTTATTCTTGAAGTGTATGAAATACCAACTTTCAATTGAAGATTTAGCAAATGTAAAGAATTATTTGTGTTTGCTTTTAATAAAATACATATATCAAAAATATAACTTTTTTACTAGAGCTACAAATATCACAAAATTATGGATATTTCTAGATGTGACACAGCTCCCAAGTAAAGCTAGGTTTTCTCGCGAATTTTGACACGCCGAGCTCGAAAGGTTCGCCATCACTGATATATAGGATCCGTATGCTATTCGTCTGCGTTTGCATGGGATTTGTATGGGATTGAACATTCATATTGAATATGCATCCTACCACATTCAAAGGGGATCTATTCAAATGAATACAAATTTTCTTGCTTTCAATTTGATGCAGATCAAATAAAAAAAAACATTTGTGCACATCCCTAGTTTAAACACAATCTGTAAATTTTACATATACCTTTTAAATTTTTGACACAGTAGACAGAGAGTGCAGGTTACTATGTCCCCTGCTTTTGCTTTTCTGCCAATTTCTTGTTTTCCCTAAAGCTTTGAAGTTGAATTCAAAACATTTTTGCAACTGCAGGTGAGTGAAAAGATGGACAATAAGAAGTACCTTGCTTATGGAAAGTTCCTTCTGCTCTGAAACTAGGTTTTTGAATATAATTACAATATCCAATTTCAGAGGATAGGCAATATTCTAAAGTGACAATGCACATGGTGACAAAAGTTACATTGGAAATTGCCAAACTAGATAATAATTGAAAATGCTATTTCCTAAAATCCACACAGTTAAATGGGTCTACAGTAGATCCATATCAAGGGACTCTTCATCCGGATCTGGTTCCATCTTGTGCAGTTGGGACCTGACTAATGGGTGTAGAAAGGATCCCTTGATTTTCATTAATGTGTGTCTGAGGAGGCCCAGATGTGGACCAGAGGCCTGCTGTTCTGGATCAGAAGATAAGTGCAAAAAGGGCCACGGTTGTTCCACACTGTCCCAGGACAACGGCAAAACTTTCCAGAAGGGTGTTTTGATGTATCAGATAGACATTGTTTTTAGCGGTATTGACAGATAACTACACACAAGGGCTTTTAATTACAAGTTTTCTTTTTTGGGAGACTTTGTATGTGCAATTGTATCTTCTAAATATAAATAACTTATAGAGCACAAACGTAAGCTGCGCAGCAGTTTTATGCAGTTTTGAGGAAGATCAACTTCCTCTGTGCACTTAGCTTTTATAGGGATTTTCCCCACTTACCTCCCTTAATCTGGATCTAAGATGATCCAGATCTAAGAAATGGGTCCTTCAACTAATCCAGATTTAGAAGATCTGGATCTAAGGAAGCACCCAATGAGTCTCCAAGGGCAGTGTAGCACCCAAAAGCAATGGGTGCTAGGCAAGCTCTCAGTGGGAACACTGGAGCACCCATGTGGAGCATCCGTCTGTACCCAAGTGGGAGATGTCTGTCACACCACGTTTTGGGGTGCTGGTGATGTGTCTAATCTGGATTTGATGTCTGAAGACTGGTTTATAGACCCCTTTAATGGGGTCCACAGGAAGTCTGGATTATAGTATAGGTGTGAACAAATCAGGTTCTAATGGGGTCTGCAGTGGAAACAGGGTCTTCCTGCTCTAAGCCTGATGGGTACTTAATGGGTACTGAGTGCTAGTGGGGAAAAAACCTAAAAAGTCTTCTGTGGATGTTGGAGGGAGTCCATCCCCAGAGTGCCATCAAAGAATTATCCTTCAAGAACTAAATACCACTCTCTCCTTCTACCATTGGACTTGAGAAAACCTTCTCCCTGCTCACCTAATCTCCATTGTGGAGTTGCATACTTGCCTTTAATATCTGGGTGATGAGTTCTAACCTGGTTTCTCTAATTTTCAGGCACTTGACAGCAAAGGGCTGCTGCTGAAGAAGGGGTCAGTGATAGACAGATATCTAGTGGAGAAGAAGCCAGTGAAACGGTTAGAGTGGAGTGTGTTGTGTTCTATCCACCACATGCTGTCCATGTGTGGTCCTCACCATCCCCTGGTTGGGTTAAGCTGTTTTCTTTGGGTGGTAGATTGAGGGAATTTATATTCTTAGTAGGTTGCACTATGAGGAGGAGACCTCATGGAACACGGGGCAACTAGGGGTCACACGTATTGGATAGAGGGCATAAGTAAGTCCTGGTGTTTTCCATAAAAAATTAAGGCTACGATAAGACAAAATAAAAGTGACACCTCAGAGGTGCCTCCGAGAGACAGAATGTGGCCCTCATTTTCCTAAGCCTTCTCTAATCCACCTTTTCTAGCACAGAATATTCGAGGGGGGGGCAGACTGGTATGTGGACAATCCCACCTCAAAGTCTCACCTAGCCAAGAAGTGCTTCAGAGACGCTTTTATTTTTTCTTTGTCTGATTGCCTTAATTTATATGCATGGGGGAAAGCCATAGCATCACCCACATGTGATGGCTCTCCTGATGAATTCACGCAATACATTTTAGATTCGAAATCTCAGCCCTTCCCTCTTTTGGGAACCTGGAGGGTTGGCAGAGATAATACGCAATCTTCTTTAGCCAAGATGGCTTCAGTTCAACTGCCTGTTTCATATTTACGCGTGCACTGATACTTCTTTCAGACCCTTGCATTGTAGTACAATTCTCGGTGTGCCTAGGCAGAAAATAGGTGGCTCTGGGAGAGAAAAATTAGTTCACCTTTTGCAGTGCGGCTATGCTTTAATACCCCTGGGGCTCACTTTTTGCTTCCTTCTCCCCCCTTCTTACATGGTTTTCCTGTTCTTATTTCGATGACCATGTTACATGGAACTTTGGGTACTAAAATGCTCATGATGGCTGCTTGCACTGATATATATATATATATTTTTGCCATTTTCTTCTTGTCATGGAGATCTGAACACAGGCTGCTTTTTCCTGGAGAATTCCCCTTTGTTCTGCCAGACAGTATTGGTTTAGATGAGCCATGCAAGATAAACGGGAAATTCTTCCTAAACTGGGGAAGAGAGAACAGCACGTCCACAGATGAACATGCAATTCCAAGGAAAACATTTTGTGGGCGTCAGAAAGGAAAATGTGGGAAAACAGTGCCCATGAAGGGCAATTATGCCATCTGCAAAGAAGCTACATCTAAACCTGGGGATCTTCGTTTGTGCCCGAGAGGACTGGCTATTGACAGTGAAAGTCAGGTGAGTCCAGTTATCTTTTATTACTGAATTTTGATTCACGTGAACATGTCCTGAATCCTAGTATCCTGACATAACATCAAAGGGAGACTTGGGTTGGATCCACACACATTTGGAAGTATTTCAGAAGCTGCTTAAAGGTGATAGCATATGTTGATTAGAGGTGTGTGTGTGGGGTGACATTAGCATGTAGCAGCTACTGCTTCTAACACTCTTTTGAGTCACTTTTCTACTGCAACCTTGGATAGCTCTGGGAAGATCTTGACTGAGGGCTTTATAGTTTAAGAATCTTGGTGGTATCCCCTTGCCTTGTGGTTTGAGTGTCAAGCTCTTAGCTGTTAGTCTCCCAGTTCAAGTCTACACCCCTCCACAAAGCCAGCTCTCTTTCTGAGCTCTCACAGCCCCATCTTCTCACAGGATATCTGTTGTGGGGAGAAGAACAGATGGTTTATCAGCCACTTTCAGTCCCCTTAAGGGTGAGAAAAGTGGGGTACAAGAAGAAGAAGAGTTGGCTTTTCTACCACGTTTTTCTCACCCATTTAAGGGAACCCAAAGCGGCTGACAAAGCTTTTCTATTCTTCTCCCCACAACAGATATGCTGTGAGGTAAGTGGGGCTGTGAGGGCTCAGAAGAGAGATGCGACTAGCCCAAGGTCACCCAGCTGGCTTCATGGAGGAGGGCGGAATCAAACCTGGTATTGCCAGATAAGAGTCTGGCTCCCTAACCACTAGACCAAACTGGCTTCTTCTCCTTCTCCTTCTCCTTCTCCTTCTCCTTCTCCTTCTCCTTCTCCTTCTCCTTCTCCTTCTCCTTCTCCTTCTCCTTCTCCTTCTCCTCCTTCTCCTTCTCCTTCTCCTTCTCCTTTTCCTCCTCCTCCTCCTCCTCCTCCTCCTTCTTGCATGTCTGTGGCTCATTAAAGGCATTGAGATGCCATCTACATGTCTTAGTGGATTTAGCAAGTTTGATGGACACCAGGGAGACAGGTGTGCCAGGCTCCTTGAGTGAACTGAGCTCTGTGGAATAGTCTATGAGGTATCTTTGTGATCCTTGGATGTAGAAACATCTGTTTTGGGCTTAGTGCCAGGAACTATGGTAGGTTTTGTTCTTCAACCAGAAGTTCAGAAGTCATCGCCCATAACTGAGTCATCCTTTTACATGTCTGAGCTTTAAATGTCACTCAAGAACAGAACAATCACTAATTTGATTTTTTGTGCACTAATTTGCAACAATATTTTATAGCTCCCAGCAGTTATATTTTCTGATGCTGAAAAGATATTTTGTTCTATTCAAGTGCAAAAACGGAAAATCCTTTGAAAATCTGATTTTCCTTTCTCTCCTTGGTTTATGCGGGTAGAGTTTTGTTTAAAAAGATTTCAACCTATAGGCTGAAAACCATTTAAATTAGCCATGATGAGAACATTAGTTATGCTGTAATGTAGACATTTTGAGTCCAGGGAAGGTTTATTATTTATTTATTTATTTGTTTGTTTGTTTGTTTGTTTACATTTCTATCCCGCCCCATACCCTAAGGTCTCTGGGTGGGTAACAGCCAATTAATCACAAGATACACATTAAAAATGAAAAGTTAATTAAAAGCAATATAGACATAAAATATAGATTAAAAACACTTAAAAGTTCAGTAAATTTAGAACAGTACATTCCCTATTGTTCCCATGAGTTCTCATCTTGTTTGTAGTGCCTGTGATTAGGGAAGGAAGAGAATATAATCATCTCATCTTAGCCAAAGGCCAGGGTAAAGAGGTGGGTCTTTACCGCCTTCCTAAATATCTGTAAGGAGGGGGCATGATGCACCTCAAGAGGGAGGCTATTCCATAATTTGGGAGCTATCGCTGAAAAGGCCCTTACCCGGGTGCCCACCAGTCTCACTAATGAGGGTGGTGGGATGACCAGGAGGGCTTCACCACTTGATCTTAAGGCACGGGCAGGTCGATATGGGACAAGGCGCTCCTTTAGATATTTGGGGTCCAAGTCATTTAGGGCCTTATAAGTCAAAGTTAACACCTTGAATTGGGCTCGGTAGTGAATTGGTAGCCAGTGCAGTGCTTTTAAAACTGGCGTGATGTGCCTCCGGCTAGCTGTTCCGGTCAACACTCTGGCAGCTGCGTTCTGCACTAGCTGCAACTTCCGAACCGTCTTCAAGGGCAGCCCCATGTAGAGAGCATTACAGTAGTCCAGTCTAGAGGTTACCAGAGCATGGATAACTGTGGCCAAGTCGTCTCTCTCCAGAAATGGCTTCAGTTGACGTACCAGCCGCAGTTGGGAGTAGGTAACTCCTGGCCACGGCCTCCACCTGAGCTTCAAGCATCAGCGCGGAGTCCAGGAGTACCCCCAAGTTACGCACCTGTCCCTTCCAGGGCATTGCAACCCCATCAAGAACAGGGTGTCTCCCAACTACCCGGACCCGAGACCCTGTGACACACAGCACCTCTGTCTTGTCTGGATTCAGCTTCAGTTTATTGGACCTCATCCAGTCCATTACTGCCTCCAGACACCTGTCAAGTACTTCAACCGCCTCTCCTGATTCAGATGGTACGGAGAGATAGAGCTGGGTATCATCTGCGTATTGATGACACTTCACTCCAAAACTCCTGATGACCTCTCCCAGCGGCTTCATATAGATGTTAAATAACATGGGAGATAAGATTGACCCCTGGGGAACCCCACAAGTGAGTTCCCAGGGTGTCGAATTGGTGTCTCCCACAGTCACTACTTGGAAGGTTTGGAAGATAGCCATTAACGAATGACTGAATCAGAGTATTATAATTAATCAGAATTTGGGACCACCCTGATTTCATGAGGATGGAACTGATGGATCAGCCAGTGTTTCTCAGTTGCATTTGAGAAGGGGAGAAATCAACAGCTGAATATGACCTCAGCTTATGCCAGTTGTGATTGTCTGCCAGTTTGGTCTAGTGGTTAATCTGCTGGACCATTTGGAAATGCCAGGTTTGATTCCGCCCTCCCCCATGAAGCCAGCTGGGTAACCTTGGGCTAGTCACAGGTTTCTTCTGAGTCTAGCTCACAGCATGTCTTTTGTGGGGAGAAGAATAGAAAAACTTTGTCAGCTGTTTTGAGTCCCCTTAAATGGATGAGGAAAGCAGGGTAGAAAAGCCAACTCTTCTTCTTTAGAATTCTGTTAAGTATGACTTGTGTAATGACATTCTAAACTCCTCTTTGTTTCTTAAATATCTTTTTAACACCAGACATCTGAATCATCCGCCCGTTCCCCTGACCGCCTCTTCAAAGCTGTATTTCTTGGGAACTCTGGAGTTGGCAAAAGCTCCTTCATCCATCGCTTTTGCTATAATAGATTCCTGGCTGAGATCAGCTCAACTGTTGGTAAAGTGAGGGTTTCACAAAGGGTTTCAAGGAGGCTGAGACCTGTAAGCCAAGCTTATGCAATATTACCTGCACCTTTAAAGCATAGTGCATTTTCCTTCTGCACTGGTTCTGTAACTATTGTTGTTGTTGGGTACCACCGACTTGTGACTGACTTCTGGTTGTCTACATGTCTTTCTATGCAGTTTTCTTGGCAGAGATACAGAAGTGGTTTGTCATTTTGCAGTGAGCCAGTTTGGTCTAGTGGTTAGGGAGCCAGACTCTTATCTGGGAATATCAGTTTCGATTCTGCCCTCCCCCATGAAGCCAGCTGGGTGACCTTGGGCTAATCACTGCTCTCTTCCAAGCTCTCACAGCTCCACTTATCTCACAGGATGTTCTGTTGTGGGGAGAAGAATAGAAGGTTTGTCAGACACTTTGGGGTAGAAAAGCCAATTCTTATTCTTATTCTTCCTCCTCCTCCTCCTCCTCTGTCTCCGTCTCCTCCTTCTCCTTCTCCTTCTTCTCCTTCTCCTTCTTCATTGCCTACTACTGGGGAGACCCTCTACTTTCCACATAGTTTGCACTACCCCTAAGCTACAGCCACTCCCAGTTCTGTAACTTTCTAAGTCATAAATATCCTGTGCTATTTATACTCTTTAACAAGACAAAATAACTTATTTTGAGATATTTATACAGAAGTACTGGGTGGGTACAAGTGAATAGAACAAGAGAAGCTGCTTATCTCTGAGTTAATATTTATATACTTTTGAATACTCTACAAATGTATATGGCCCTCAGTTTTTAAAAAAAATGTCTTACTTGTGTAGCCGCACGGCCCTTAGGAAGGGAGGAAGGTGGAAGAACAGGGATATGGCGGCCCTTGGAGAGTAACAATTACCCTACAAATTGGTACTGATACACGTTGGTGAAACATTTTGTTCTGATCATAGCAACATTTTGCAGCCTGTTTTTCAAAAATATAAGAAAATGCCCTCCAGTCTTAATATAGCCCACCCGCCCCCTTTTTATCAGGCATGGCTTTCTGATATTCAAGATTACATAGAGTACTTTTCATTTGTGATTCTACTTTTATGTAGCCCTTACTATATATGTAGTGTTTACATTCTTCCAGGCAGCAAGTTTGACTGTTGTCCACATTTTATTAATAGAAACTGAAGCTGAGAACACTGTGCTCAAGGTCATAAAAGGAAATCAAAGCTTAGAAAGGAAACTGAAATACAGTTCTCTGCATTTTGAAAAGCATAGATGAAACACATGCTTCTTGTTGCCCTACAGGTATTGATTTTCGGGTGAAGAGTCTGATGGTTGACAACACACACGTGGTTTTACAGCTGTGGGATACAGCCGGACAAGAAAGGTAATGGGGGTTTGAGCATTCGGATCAAAAAATCTCCTACAACTATGTAACAATGCTAATGGTGAAATGTTGACCTGGGCTACATTCAAATGTCACATGTCCCTGTAAGTTCATAAGAGGTAACTGGCTTGTGAAACAGGTTTTCCTTGTGGGCACCTTCTCTTGTGTGTAGATTGTCCACACAATTGTGTCCAATTCTTCATGACCCCATGGACCATAACCCTCCAAGCCCATCTATTTGCCATTGTCTCCCAAAGTTTGCCCTAGTTCATGTTTATAGCTTCCATGACACCATCTATTCATCTCATCTTCTGCCATCACCTTGTACTGCTGCCTTCAATCTTTCCAACATCAGGGTCTTTTCTAGTGAATCCTGTCTTCTCTTTATGTGGTCAAAGTATCTGAGTTTCAATTTCCATTGTGCAGTCAGGGTTAATTTCCTTTACTATTGACAGTATGTATACCTGTTAATAATATGAACATTTCTGAAGTTTATTGGATTTCCTCTTGTATTAGGTTCCAGAGTGTCACCAAACAGTACTTCCGAAGACTGGATGGCATTCTGATCATGTATGACATCATGGAAGAGTGCTCCTTCATGGCAGTTCGACAGTGGATGGCCTGTGTCCAGGTTGGAATACATTGGAAATGGATGCATTTGCTCTTGTCCAGTAAAGATATCACAGTCTTTTCTTATAAGCAACACCAAAAAACATAGGACAAGCTTTGATGGACTGAATTTGGACCCCATCTAGTCCAGCATCTTGTCCTTGCAACACAAACCAAACATCAAGGAAAAACCTACATGAATGAAGTATTATTTTTTCAATGCACATTCAGTAGCATAATCATCTCAAGCTGGAGACAGTACACAAATCTTTACTGGCTACGAAAAATAAGCAGCACCCCACCACACTGAGTAGCTAAGACCTTTAGACTTTTCTCTTTTTCTTCTGCTTCTTCATGATTTCAGTTCAGGGTTGGATATGGAGTCAATTTTCATAGAATCATAGAGTTGGAAGGGACCTCTGGGGCCATCAAGTCCAATCCCCTGCTCAATGCAGGATTTTCTAAACCATCCCAGAGAGATGTAGGCCCAGCCTCTGCTTCCATGGCAACCTGTTCATTTAGGCTTGAATAGAACTGGAGTCTTAACAGTGTCTTATCTATTATTTGCAGTACTGCTTCTGACCCTACTTCTTCTTCAGTTGGGCTCCTTTCCCTCTGAAATTGGGGAGGGGATACCATTTCCTCAGCCCAAGGCCAGATAATAGGTGCATCTTCTGAGGGGAGACTATCACTGAGAAGGCCCTATCCTGGGTCACCATCCCTTTAACTGTTGTTGTGGTACAACCAGGAGGGACTCCCCTGCTGATCTTAAGGCACAGGCAGGTTGATATGGGAGAAGGTGTATTTTTAAATGTAGGGAGCCCAAGTCATTTAGGGCCTTATAAATTAAGGTTAAAATCTTGAATTGGTTTGGTAGTGTTTGGTATCCAGTGCAGCACTTTTAAGTCTGGCGTGATAGGCATCTTACCAGGTGCTCTGGCCAACAGTTTGGTTGCTGTATTCTGCACCACTTGCAATGTCTGAACCGTCTTGAGAGACAGCCTCATGGGAAGCTTATTATAGTAGTCCAACCTGGAAGTTGCCAGAGCATGGATTAGTCTGGCCAGATCATCACTGTCCAGAAAGGACAACAGCTGGAAGTAGGCATCATTGGCCACTGTGTCCACCTGATATTCAAGTGTTAGTGCAGAGTCCAAGAGCACCCGGGAATTTCACTCCCATCCCTTCTAGGGCATTCCAACTCCACTGAGGACAGGATGCCTCCCAACGTCATGGACCTGAGATCCTGTGACAGACAGCATCTCTGTGTTGTCTGGATTCAGCCCATAACTGCCTCCAGGCACTTGTCAGACATTTCAATCATCTTTTCCAATTCAGATAGCACAGAGAGATATAGATAAGTTACTGAATGCATGTTAGAGGAGACAGAAGAATTTGGGAAATATGAATTGGGAGGTAGCCCAACCCTGAGGGTGTTCAAATATTGATTCTAATTATATTTCAATCATGCCTCTTGAACCAAACATGTTGACAGAGCAGCATCACTTTACACCAGAAACAGAGTCACAGAGAGGTAAGCCCTGGGAATGTGCCGTAATGAGAAATCTAATATATTTGATAAAATAGAAAAGGCAGAAAAACTAGACGTGGCAGGGAGTGGGCTTTATTTATAATTAATTTTAAAATGAATGCATTATTATACTTCTATAATAAAAACTGAGATTACTTTGATAATATTTGATGGAAAAATAATGGGGCGAAATGCATTTTGGTGTGAAGGGTAATAGCTGGTCACTTTAGTAATTATAGTTTTGAATTGTTTTTCTTTCAAATGCTACCATGTCCCTATTCTTTCTGCTGCATAACAAGTGTAAAATTTTGAATGTAAAATTTAAATATATGTGTCAGAATTAAGATACATGCAAAGCATTTTTTGGGAGTTTTTTTGAGGATTTTCCAGTGTTTTCCTCATTTGTCATGACCAAATAGGTTGAGGGTATCCATTTTCAAGTATGTGAGTTTGGGGCATGGCTAAGAATTAACTTTTCCCTCTTTCATTATGAAAAGTTGATTCTTCAGGCAATATGGTGATGGCTTCTTTTGTTCTCTAGGAAGAGATTGAAGATGGTATAGTGATATTTTTGCTTGGAAACAAAATAGATGCTGCAAATGAAAAGGGTCCAAAAATATTCAAAACTGAGGGAGAAAGGCTGGCAAAGGTATTTATCAGTATATCCTGTTTTTCCTCTTGTCAGTCTTATCCACTGCTATAAAGATAGAAGTGACTGCTGTTAGAATAGGCTGCTTGACTAGAAGGAACACAGGTCCAATTCATTAGGACATCTCTTACATAATTAAATTAATGGTTCCATGCCAATATTTTAAATACGTTTGAAGAATTCTCACTGTATTTTATCTTTTTATTATTGTGACCTCCCCTGGGATCTTTGGGTGAAGGGTGGGAGAAAAATTCATAAATAAAAACTGGGCACAAGAGAGAGCCACAGATTAGAAAGATAAAGATGGTAGTGCCTACAGATATGCAAACATGTATTTACATGTACATTATATTGCAACTACTCTTGTTTCATACTTTATGGCCACGTTTCCACCAACCACGAACCCACCGCGAATCCGGATTACTCTGGTCTGGAGTAATCTGGGTTCTGCTGCGGGTTTAAGCTGGAGGCCGGTAACAGCACTGAACGTGCATTGGGCTGTTCCCAAACCTCATCCATGAATGGCAATGGCGCAGCAGTTTTTGGACAGAAACCAGTGGGGGCAGTGGCAGTGGAGGTGGTGGAGGCGGTCGCGGCAGTGGCGGCAGCATGCCGGCAGTGGCGGCAGATCCTGCTCCTCTGCTACGCCCGCTGCTGCTTTTGCCGCCTTCAAGGGGAAGTGGGCATCCAAGGGGTGGCTTCCCCTTCCCGCACCCATCTGCTTACTCACTCGCTCACTCACTCACCCTGGCCGCCAGCTGTCCTCCTTCCCTCGGCTTTAATTTGAGTCAGCCGGAAAAGCCCTGTTGAAACGCATTTTCTTTCTCCGGATTTTCCCTGGGAAATCCAGAGAAAGAGAACTGGCATGGGAACAGGGAGCTTAAATCTGGACTAGATTTGGACTACTGGGGAATTTAATGGGAACCCTTGATGTCGAATCCAAATCCACTCGGGATTTTAGCCCCTATGGGGATGTGGCCATGTTACTGACCAGATGTTGATGAAGATTGTTGTCTCCCCTTTTGTTGGAAAAGCACATTAAATAACATAAAGCATCTTTTGTTCTCATAAAGGTCAGCTTTGGTTTTGCTTGTAGCAGAAAAGTATAGTGTGATTTTCAGGGCCATCCTAGCTGCCTATGACTGTCATAGACCTTCACCTTTCTCTCTCTCCCCCCCCCTTTTTTTGCAGGAATATAAAGCTGTCTTCTATGAGTGTAGTGCAATGACTGGTTATAATGTTCAGGAACCCATGGTGCATATGGCAAGGTGTGTGGTGAGAAACAGAAGCAGCTTTCTTCATCTGTTGTGGTAATGTTGCTAAACTCAGGTCAATGCTAGGTGGGCATAGGGTTCCTCTGAGGCTCAGCTTTGGTGAGTTGCTGCTCACACGTGCTCTGAAGCTGTTCTCCAAAGCGGTTCTTGGGCTACATATGTCCACTCAGGGGATGGACTGGACCATAGCAACACTGTGTGATTTCCATGGCATTTCTCATCTCTTGGGGGGCTCCTACCCATCTTGGCTTTACAGAAAGCACATTGCTGCTCTGGTTTTCAGATGAACAAGTCAGGAGGGGGAAAAGAACATAAGAGAAACCCTGCTGGATCAGGCCACAGCCCATCTAGTCCAGCATCCCGTCGCACACAGTGGCCCACCAAATGCTCTTGGGCATCTCAAGCAGAGACAAGGACGAACCTTTGCCTGCTCTTGGATCCCAGCAAATGGCCTTTGAAGTGCCCTGCTTCCCCCCCCCCCGTCCAGCCTGAATGATGCACCTAGGCATTCATTCTAGTAGCCATTGATACATAGGCTGCATCCCAACATCTGTTACTTATTCTGCTATATTTGGATATTCGGGAATGAAACATGGATAGTCCAAAATATCCATGCTTTATACTGGAATATCCAAATGTAGTGGATTAAGTAAGTAATGTGTGGATGCAGCTGGTAGATGTCCCTGTCTAAAAGCCATCTCAGACCTAGGTAAAGGCCAGAGATGGAAGCCATTCTGTAATACATTGCAGCGACTAGAGTTCCACTTAAAACGATAAAAGCCAGTGGGTAAGGAGTATTCTTTATGTATTTGGCTTGTGCCACTTGATTTGTGGTCAGAAGGGGTATAAAGATACCCTCTTGAGGGAAGATTGTAGAAAGATGCCTCCAGTAGTCTAGTATTTAAAAGTGTAAAGTATAAGTTGATGGACTTGAAAAGAGAAATGCGTATGCAGTAGCACTGCCTTTATTATTTATTGTTACATAAGAACATAAGAGGAGTCCTGCTGGATCAGGCCACAGCCCATCTGGTCCAGTATCCTGTCTCACACAGTGGCTCACCAATTGCCTATGGGCATCTCAAGCGGAGACAAGGGCAAACCTTCTCCTGCTCTCAAATCTCACCAAATGGCCTTAGAGGCATCTGCTTGTCCCCCCAGCCTGAAAGATGTACTTAGGCATCCGTTCTAGTAACCATTGATACATCTGTCATCCATAAACTTGTCTAACGCTTCCTTAAAGCCATCTAGGCTGTTCCCACCTCTTCTGGCAGCAAATTCCATAGACCGATGACCCTCTGGGTGAAGAAATACTTCCCCTTGTCTGATCTGATTACCCCCTGGTTCTACTGTTGTGTGCTAGAGAAAAGAAATTGTTTGTAAATCTGTTTAGTAGAAGATATCTAGATGCATGTTAGTAGCATGAAAACTTATATTGTTTGCATAACTCCTTAATTTTTTTTTAAAAAAAGTTGATTAACTGATGCTCACGTATTGTAGTTAATGATGCTATACACACATACACAGTTGAGTTCAGTATCATTTCCTTTGAAGCAGTCAAAATTTGTGTCCTTAAATCTAGGCAGTATCCAGATGGGAGGAATATAGCGCCATTATGGCGTCGCTACGGTGGGGTTGCCTCACATACCTGAGGCAGCCACACCATTGCCTCACTTTCCCCCAACCTCCTGCAAATAAGTTTAAAAACTATTGCTGAAAGACCCAGAACTGCTTGTGGTGATTTCCAACAACAGCATGTTTATTTACCTTCTGGATGGAGCTGCCATGATTGCTTTGCCCAGGGTCCACACATGTGTGGAGGTGATGGTGAGCACATCCAAACAGTATGAACACCCGAACGCATGCATCAGTTAAAGCACATGAAGACAGCATTGGCCACAGCACTGTCTACCTAGGAGCCGGTAATCGCACAGAGACGATTTTCCGCATTATTGCCTCCTAGGCTGTGGTCACACCTTCACTTTAATCCTTCTTCAGTCCATCTACAGCCCCCACTGCTTACACTTTTTTAGTCCTATTCGTTTAATTTGGCCATGGTCATACCTTCACTTTAAACCTTCTTCCACCCACCTGGAGGTCTGACTGCTCACACGTTTTCATTTCTGTTCATTTTATGTGTGGACCTTCCTTCCAGGAAAGTCCAAATGGGAAGAGAAAAATCCACAGATAAAACTGATAGAACTGAAATGATGTGAGCTGTCAGAGCTAAAGATGGACTGAAGAAGGTTTAAAGAGACGGTGTGACCATGGCCCTAGTGTATATCTGGCTTCTGCATGGAGGCTGGCTTATTGTAAAACAACTTGATCTCCTGATCAGGATGTTTTACAGTAAATCTGAAGACTCTGAAGGACAAGAGTTCACCTTGAGTGATTTCTAAAATGTCGGCAGGACACTCTATTGATTATGCATGCTACTTTTCTCTCCTGTTAATCAATTTAACATTTCTGCAAAGAAGAGCCTTTCATAAAATGTGCTCCCTGCTGACTCACTAATGTGTGTGTTCATTTCAGGTTGCTTATAGCACAAGAGGACAAGCACCGATGGCAGGCCTTGGGCCTACAAGAAGGCTGTGAGAGGAAGGGGTGCTGCTTGTAACTCTGAATACAGGCAAACATTCAGGAATATGATGGGGGTGGGGGGGGGACAAAGCAACTACGACTGAGACTGAGCAGTTTATCTCAAAGAGAGAGAAGGTTGTCTTGCAGCTGACAATGTTGGAAGTAAAGTAGATCCAAAACCTCCAAAGAAATGCTGCCTCAGAATGACAGGGCCAAATCTGCAGCTGTAGATCACCACTTGCCTCCCATAGTAATTCAGGACTGCAGAAAAACCAGCTTCTCCATAAATCCATGGACTTTGTTTTACTGGCTGATAAGGGGACCCTCAGCATCAAGAAGATATAGGACACATAATTGATTGTGCCAGGGAAAAAGTAGCAATAAAGAGGTGACTACCTGACCAGCTTATTTATAGGAATGATGAAATCATCTTCTTATGCATCAGGTTACCTGTCTTGGTGGGTCTGACTCTGACTGGAAGAGATCTCCAAGACAGAAGCCAATACCGGCCCTGCCCCCTGTGACGCCCGTGCGGTTTTCTGCTGTTATTGGCACCCAGCTGTTCCTTTGCTCAATGCTGGGGCATCATTTCTCTCCCATCTTTCACCATCATCCATGAAAACTGGAGCAGGTCAGTTAATCCTGCTTCATGGCACGGCATGACAATTCACAGAGAGGACAATTCTCTGTGTTGATAGGAATTCAGGGTTCAGTTTGAAGATAAGTTAGTGTGCCTTTTTTTCTTTTTGATATTTTATTTTGTTGATTGCGTCCCTGGTTACCTTTAAATAGCAGGGTCAGCAGTATCTTCCTTTAACTGGACGCATCAAAAATCGAACCTGGAATTTGTTTGTACGCCATTAGAGGAAGTGAACCTATAAGACATTCACATCTTCCAACTAGCAGAGAGATGTCTGCTAATTCTAGGTCCTCTGAAATTCGACACGGACACCTTACACTCATCCATCCATCCACCTACTGATTACTTGAAGGAAATGTACTGTCATTCTGCCTTGCTCATTAAATGATTAATTTCATGGCCAGGGAAGGGGCATCTTATTGTATTTAATTTGTTTTTCTCTCCACCAAAATCAGTGGGAAACTGATTTGGGTAAACTCTTGTTCCTGCATTAATGGCTGCGTCCAGATGCTGGTTACTTACTTACTCCACTGTATTTGGATATTCCAGAATAAAGCATGGATATCATATCTATACTTTATTCTGGAATTTCCAAATATAGTGGAATAAGTCACCAACATCTGGATGAGGCCAAGGGAAAGAATGGTGAAGACCAGAGGCTGATAGTATATTTGACACAAGGTCTTAGAAGCATCTGGGAATGTACAGTGAGAATGAACTGCCTTAGTTTTCCCAGTCATCTGTCTATTCGCAGAAGGAAATTGATAGGTACATTAGGAAGGAACAGTTTTGTCGTTCCTCAACCCCAAAGCTGCACTAGAGTCTCCAATGGGACAACCTTGAATTGTGATACAATGACTCGGAGCTAAAAAATACTTTATTTGTGGAATTATTTAGAAAATGAACCAGCCGCCTTATAACACTGATTCATGACACAGCCAATGCTATCATATCACAGTTTATTTTAAGGTTAAAGCAAGCACGATTTGTATGTTTGTTTCTGTTGCTGAATTAAATATTTCACTTCTTGGAAAGGCATGTTTTCGTTTGTAGCTCCTCTCTCGTTAAGGCAAGTGGACAGTAGGTGGCGCTGTTCTAGTTAAAACAACCCGTCCACTTAGACACCCACAAGAGAAGTTGGCTTTGAAATGTAAATACGTGATGGTTTTAAAGAGATTCATCCTCCAATTCAGTGGTATCTTTATTATTTTTTCTTCCATAACAGTGATTCTTGCAATTTGAGGGAGGTGTGTGCGCTGCTTGAAAACAGTTCTTTTTGCTCTATTGATCAGACTACCTAATGAGTTTCCATAACTCGTGTTCCCTCAGTGCAACGGATGTGCTTGTCTTTAAAAAAAAATTAAGGAAACAAAAATGATAACAAGAAACTACAAGTAGTATAGCATCCTCAGCTTGCCCCTAACCCTAAAACCTCCGACCCCCTCCCCAATTCTTCCTACAATAATTCTAATTTCTAATAACTCTAAGACCATGATCACATCTTCTAATTTTAAAGGACAGAGGTGGTTTTCAATCCTTGTAAACCAGAAGCCAACTGATGTTTCTGGTTTTTCTATGGACTTTCTTGCCTGGAAGGGAATTATTCTAAACTTGGATAATCCCAGCACTGAGTCTGTTTCACCAAGAAACAGACCCAGCCAGGCAAAGGCCTACCTCCCCTATGCTGCCACACCTCCAGCCACAGCTACCACCACACACCACGCCTCAATGACCACCACCATCCTGGCCAGGTCATGGTACTCCTTACTGCATCCTGTCACTCTCCCAGATGCCACCTCTCCCCATCAATGCAGCCAGCCTCCCAATGCCCACCTCTGCCCCCTGCAGTGCCCCACGGCCCTCCCTGATGCAGCCACCACCTTCCTGAAGTGTCCTGCCATCTCAATGCTCCCAGAATTGAGGTGCCCCACTGATCTCCCACTGCAGCTCAGTAAATATGACCAGATGCACTAACACAGGAGTGACCATGGAAAGACCATTATAATAATAAGAAAATAACATGTTGTGAGGGACAAATACTGATTAGGCAAATTAGACAAGTGATTAAGTAAGGGAAGCCAAATATCATGCAAAGCCACTGACCCATCATTAGTTTCATCTGAGGATATGTAGGTGGTTCAGTAATAGCAGTTTTGGTACCCAGCTATGCGTGTTCAACGTGGTCTGTTTCTTCCATTTGGTTTCAATAGTAGTTCTTGCTGATATTATCATGAATTTCAACCATTTTGGATTTTTAAAGTCCTTTGTAAATTTGCTTTGGGATAAGAGCAAACAAAGCTGTGGAGAAAAGGTCAGCAGTAATATGTAATATGGTGTGGATTTCCGAGTTGACCTGGAGCCAGAATTGATTGACAGTTGTACAAGGCCACCGGAGATTATCATAGGTTCCTGTTTCTCCACAGTTTTGCCAACACTGAGGGGAAAATGTTTGAGATAGATGTATTGGAGACCAGTAGCATCTGTATAGTATTTTAAAATGCATTTCTCAACATTTGGTACAAGTCAAAGCCACAGGTTTATCATTTATTATTTTATTCCATTGTTAGCTTCTTTGTTAAATTATTCCCTGTTTGTTTTTGCTGCCATCTTTTGTAAGAGGAAAAAGAAATTAAGTGTAAGTAGGAGACAAAGTATAGAAACTACATTGTTTGCCCACAGACTACCTGAATGGAGCTTACTGTTCCACAGATCACAGATAACTTATGCTTTACCAGCTTTAGGTGGTATTCAGGGTAAAACTGAGACTGTGTTTAGATGTAAAAAAAGGGGTGCCTCAGAAGTGCCACAGAGAGACAGTGGCTGCCTCCAGACTGGAGGAATAAATCTGCAGTTAGAGTTAAAAGCACAGCTTACCTGCTGTGACAATCGGCCATCCTGACTAAAAAGCAGCTCTGTAGCTTCCTCCTCAGAAGCTGTGAGAGCTGAGTCGGCACGCAAGGTCATGCGGGATGAGGCAGCCAATCAGAATTGAGCTGCCCTTCCTGCTCTCGTTCATCTCTTATTGCCATTCTGCCTGGAGCGGCGGGAAGATTTTAATGTTCTTTATACTGTGCTGTGAGTGCTGTTAAATCAGCATTAAGGTAAGTGCGCAGTAGTGATCAGATAATGCGCCACCATGACGATGCGTCAGTTGTCGTGCGTGATGCCCCAATCACGACAGCGCACTCCGCTGCGCAGTATAAACAAGTGTAGACGCAGCCAATGTGTTGCCGTCATGTTCCCAGCCCTTTTCCAACACAGAATGTTCATGGGGGCAGAAGGGGCAGACTGATCTGATGGGTGAACTATCCTATCTTTAAGTTATTGAACCCCATCAATCCAGACTAACATGCCGTCTTCCTAACCTTGTTGATTTCAAATGTTAGGGGCCTGCGCTCTGTGGATTGGGTGGAATAGGAAGGAAGCTACTCCTCTGTTTGTCATGTGAAGGGAATGTTCTTTTGCCATCTGCAGTGACTCAGACCTTGTGAGAGTCATCCAGCATTGTTCTCAGTTTTCCTTAAGCAGCTCTTATGCCGACGCGATGCCTCTTGAGTCAGTCGCGCTGCACACGTTTTTTCCTTTCCTAAGAATTCTGACAGGTAGTTCACGGGAACTGGAATCTGTGCCTGCCGCTGCAGACAACATGACTTATTTTTTATTTTGACTCTTTTGCAACTTCTGTACCTTAAAAGGAAGTGTTTGGCACAATTACCGTAGGAGCATTATCTCATAAGATTTAATGTTTCAGCAGCCACACCCAGAAGCAAAGCTGTAATAGTTGCCAGAGATATTTTTGCAGCCTCCCCAGAAAAGCAAATACCTTTTTCCAAGTCAACCTGCCTAGGCTGGCATGAGGCGCAGAAAACTTAGAAAGCGCCTCTCCTGAGCAATAAGGATACAGTAACAAAGAGTTGTCAGGCTTTTTATGGTTTTGAAATGCAGTTCAAAACCAGAAGGCCAAGAGGAAATCGTGATATAAAATGGAGGCCTAGCATTGCACCTCGCTGTGGTCTACCAGATATGTCAAAGGGTATTTTTCCACTGTCACTAGAAGTACCCATTAAGTACCCATTAATGGGTACAAAAATGCTATTATGTACCCATTAATGGGTACTTAATGGGTACTTTTAGTGACAATGGAAAAACACCCAAGAACTCCCCTGCCCCAGATATGCTTACTGGCACATCTGGCAATGTCGATCTAGAACTGCATGACCACTCCTTTTCTTTTGTTCCTTGTACGTGGGGAGCTCCTAGAACAGTGGTTCTCAACCTGGGGTTCGGGACCCCTTTGGGGGGTCGGACTACCCTTTCAGAGGGGTCACGACAAGTCTCCCACTGCCCTTCCCTCCCACCTCCCAGCTGCTCCGCCCCCATGGTTGGGGGGTCTCCACAACACGAGGAACTCCATTAAGGGGTCGCAGCATTAGGTAGGTTGAGAACTGCTGTCCGAGAAGCTACCAGCAGATAACCTCACCAGACTTTCCAGGAAGCAAAACTATCCCAGGAAACCTGACGACAGTGCTACTTTCCCTGGAATTATCTTCCCAGCGCAAGGCTGGTAGGGTTGGCTGGGTTTCTGTCTGGAATTACTGCCTGCCAGACAGAATGTCTGTCTGCTAGAGCTGATCTTAGGTCGGTGAAGGCAAACTGATGGTGGTAAAAAGCCAAATAATTATTTGGGAAAAGAGAAAATTCAAGTATATTTTCGTATGAATGGATTCATATCAAATAGAATTTTACCACATTTGAATGCAATCTAGTTGTACGAATATGGATTTTTGGACATTCGATTCGTTTCAAATTGAATGCCAAAAAATTTTGTGCACATCCCTAGTCCTGATTACTTCAACATCTGGCAAGCAGCTTTAGCAATTAAGTGACTAGGGCTTCTGGAAGCCAACTAAGGGTGCGTCCCCAAGCAATTTAAAGTGTGCTAAAAATCTTCTTTTGCCTCTGAGCGCCCCCATGCCAGGGTTTTGAACGAGCTTCCAGCACTACAAAAAGCAGGAAAACCCATGACAAAATACGTGCCCTTTAAAGAAGAGTTTCATCTCTCTTGAAGTCACGGGTTTTCCTCGCAACATTTACCTTGGGGACGCTCTGTGGCAAAAGGGGCAGGGATTGCTGCCTGCACACACAGCCATAAAGCATTCACACATCTCCCAGAAATGCTGCAGCTTCCCTTCCCTTTCTAAAGCACAGAACTTTCAAAGAGCCAGAGTTGCAGAGAATTGCAACATTGTTATCAGGCGTGAAATGTTATTAGGTGTGAAGTGGATGGATTGCAACATTGTTATCAGGCGTGGAGTGGGTATATTGCTAGTCACCATTGCTCTACCGGGTGGATTTTGACAGTGATCTGTGAAAGTGTTAAGAGTGAATGAGCAAACGATCACCTGGCTGATGGCTGCAGCCGGCATGGGAAGTCATTTCGGGGACGGAGATCTGGGAGACGAACAGAGAACCAATGGCTATTTTTCCTTTGAACAAGAGAGGGGGCGGGGAGAAAAAGATACAGGGAAAGAAAACACGCTTCCGTGGGGACAGAAGGTACGTTTTAAACACGTGTTTTGCTGAGCCTCATGCGAACACTTATTCCAGAAGTGCATGTCACTTTTAAAGTCCGCTTGAATAGAGTGACAGTAGAGGGAGACTAGAGAGGCAAATAAGTCCTTCGGGGATGCAGCCTAAGTGTGTAAAATAATGGCAAAATGAAGCAGAAGGGCGGCCGTGTCTTCACGGCAATCTTATTTTGGATTCAAAACGTTTTCAATCCTCGGAGTCCGCACGACAGTTTGGCTTAACACACTTTCTTCATGTTAAACCACCCCAAAGCGTGGTGAATCTCAATCCTGATTTCAACAGGTCTCACTCCGGATCGTGTGCTTGAAACGTTTTACATTTTTTACTGTGGGGACTGTATGGTGTTAAGGGATGAGAATCCATGTTTAGGGTTTCCCTCCCCCAATAGCTTGCTTCCAAAGACAGTGATTTCATTGAAAAAAATCCACCCTCAAAACAGCCACTATAAAAATCCAGTCCTGTAGCAATCTAGCCACTTCAAACCTTAATAACAATGTTGCAGTTTTGCACAATTCTAGCTCTTTGAAAGGGAAAGGAAAGGAAAGCCGGGAGTTTCTGTTTTAAAGGCTGTGGCTGTGAAGGGGGTTTGAGTTGCTGCTCCTGCTGCTGTGTGCCCTGGGAAATGGGGAGAGGAGGGGAAAGAATCGCTGGCTGCCGGTGCCTGTTTTTCATCCATCCAGGCAAGCGGCAGCCATCCACCCAGCCAGGCTCCGTGAAGGGGTCTGTTATGGGTGGCACGTCCATGCCAGGAGAAAGAGGGCAGGGCAGCCATGCAAAGCAGCTTTTTAAAAGTAGCCACTTGAGAACCCCCTTGAGTCATGTACGCCACGTACGATCCTCAGAATCCGGATCCAGTGCAATTAAGTTAAAAGTCATGGGAACAGGCAAATTCGCGTTTGCATCCGGTTCTATTATTTCGGTTTAGGGAAAGTGAAATACGCTTGCTGTGGGGATTCGCCTGGAATGTGGCCAGCTTCTGGTAGCATCAGTTGATCCAACTGCAAAACTGTTTGCCAGACCATTGCCAGTGCAAGCATTGGGTTGCTCCTCATGGCTGGCAGGAGGTTGCGAGAGGCAGTTATGGAATCTTCCAGCATTGCCTTTTGCCGTCTAGAAGCAGCCTCAGTGGCTGATTGAGTCCAGTATCCTGTTTTCGCAGTGGCAGGCAATTGGATATGGAAGTCAATAAGCAGGTCCTAAAGGCAAACCCTGGCCTTCTCTCAGGCCTCCAGAAGCTGGCATGAACCTCACACTTAAGCAATCATAATAGAGATCTTTATGGATTTGCCACATTCCTTGCCTGTTTTGTCCACAAATGCAATCTTTCCATGGTAGCTCATGCCAAACCTGTAATGGATTTAGCTATAGTTTTGATTGCTGCATCTCAAGAAGGATCTAGTGAAAATGAAAGAAGTTCAGATTAGGGCAACATAAAATGATATGAGGGGGAAGAGGGGCTCCCCTGTAAGGAAAGGCTGAAATGGTGGGGCTTTTCAGTCTAGAAATTAGGTAAGTGATACTGCGGAGGTGTATAATATTATGCACTGCATGGAAAGAGTGAATATGGAGAAGATCTTTATTCCTGTCCCATGTACTAGAATTAGTGGTCACCCAGTGTGACTGAGGCACAAAGCCTCCTATGCCTCCCTGAAGTCACAGAGCCAATGTGGCTAGTAGCCATGTAGGCTTTCACAGCTGGTTACAATCTCACTTGTTGCAGTTTTGGGGTTGTTATGCCGTGTTCCCTAGTTCTTCTGTGAACCTGAGCTTTTGGATATAGCTATGATACCCATCTTCAGAGGATCTGACTTCTGGTTCTTTAGAATGTGGTGACTTAGCTAGAGTGGAATTTTGGTCTCTGGCGAAAAAAAATGAAGATTGAGCCTGCATGTAGTTTTTAAAAATGCATGAAGTACAATAATATATATACTCCTTCTGCTTCCTGAGCCTTCTGGCAAAAAGCAACCCTCGCCTATTGGTAGTTATGCCCATTTCAGTGGAATCTGCACTTTTGTACAAAGTTGTGTTGGAAGAAGAAAACCTGGTCGATATCTGCTGTAGATTGTCAGTCTTAACCTTTCAATGATGCCTGTGTGTGTGTGTGTAATGCAAAATGCATTTAAAACTTCGGCCATGAGGTTTTTGTTTACATGAAAATGCACTGAAAATAAATTATCTTTCAACGGTGCTGCAAAGAAAAACAATGACTCATTTCCCAGTCTAAGAAAAGACAGCTCCTGAAGGCAAAATAGTTTTCCCATGACTATTACATCCCTGCATATCTTGAACCAGACAGTATTGTTATAGGAGACACTGCAGTGAACAGAAAAAGCCGCTAGGGCTGAACACTGCTCTCTTGTAAGGTAGCCCTTTGCCTGGGGGGCAGAGAGTTGAACATCTGATCCCTGGCGTTTCCCCAAAATAAAGAAATGGAAGCCACCACATCCACGCCTGCCAAGAACACTGTGGATGTGTCCTTGGAGTCTGTCTCAAGTTGATGGGACTAAACAACAATAAAAAATACACATGGAATATCCAATACATGCTTCCTAGTATAGGACATTCTGCAAAGAAACAATATTTTATCTGTGAGCCAGTTTGGGCTAGTGCTTAGGGAGCTGGACTTTTATCTGGGAATACCGGGTTTGATTCCACTCTCCTCCATGAAGCCAGCTGGGTGACCTTGGGCTAGTCACAGCCCCAGCTACCTCACAGGGTTTTCTGTTGCGGGGAGAAGAACAGAAGGTTTGTCAGCCACTTTGTTTCCTTAAATGGGTTAGAAAAGCAAGATAGAAAAGCCAACTCTTTTTTTCTTCTTTTCAGTATCACTAGGAAGCAAATTTCACTGAAAGCTTGGGAGTCTGGAGAATGGCCTAAGGCAGTGATGGCCAACATATGACACGCGTGTCACAGGTGACATGCCAAGTCCTTTTGGGTGACACACCTGGTCACCCTGGCACCTGGGCATGTAGTGCTTGTTTGTTCTTGAAGTGTACAAAATACCAACTTTCAATTGAAAATTTAGCAAATGAAATTCCGCAAGAAAAGTCTCTAATGTAAAGAATTGTTTGTTTTTGCTTTGAACAAAGTACATATATCAAAAATATAGCTTTTTTACTAGAGCTACAAATATCACAAAGTTATGGATATTTCTAGATGTGACACAGCACCTGAGTTAAGCTAGGGTTTCTTGCGAATTTTGACACACTGAGCTCAAAAGGTTCGCCATCACTGGCCTAAGATAATGCCAAATGATTGAACTGAACCTTAATCAGCATGTTTACTCAGGAGTTAATTCACTGTGGATCATCCCAGGAAAATGAACTGCATATAAAATATACAGACACATTCTTTGGAGCAAGCAGAAGAAAGAGGGTGTGGTAAATTTTTGTAGGGATAAAGTAAGAGGGATTAGGTACTAGGAAAAGAAAACCTTCAAAGGGAAGCACACACACACAAAAAAAAAACCCAAGGAAAAAACCACACAATATATGCTGCTTGTACTTAACATCAATGAGTGACTTCAGACAATTTCACACAAAAAAACTTCATCCACCTTCTGATTTAGATGTCTCTTGCAGCCTATAAACAATTGTATGAATCCTTATGTGTGGGTTCCTTCTGTAGGGAATCCTTTAAGACTTCGTAAAAATTCAAACGGTTACTAAGACTGCCACATGCACTACATAAGAACATAAGAGAAGCCTTGCTGGATCAGGCCACAGCCCATCTAGTCCAGCATCCTGTCGCACACAGTGGCCCACCAAATGCTCATGGGCATCTCAAGCGGAGACAAGGACAAACCTATTCCTGCTATTGAATCCCAGCAAATGGCTTTAGAAGTGTCCTGCTCCCCCGACCTCAGCCTGAAAGATGTACCTAGGCATTCATTCTAGTAGCCATTGACACATGTGTCATCCGTAAATTTGTCTAACCCTACCTTAAAGCCATCCAGACTGGTAGCTGTCACCACCTCTTCCGGCAGCACATTCCATAAGCTGATGACCCTCTGGGTGAAGAAATACTTCCCCTGTCAGACCTTATTCTCCTACCCATCAGCTTCATAGAGTGCCCCCTGGTTCTAGTGTTGTGCGATAGAGAAAAGAAATTTTCTCTATCCACCCTTTCTATACCATGCATAATTTTATATGCACTAAGGTCCTTTTTGCACTGGGCCTTACTCTGGATTATAATGTGGATTAGGGACTCATGATCTGAATTCTGGTGCAGACTATGGCAGGCCCCAGAGAGAGAGAGAGAGAGAGAGAGCTCTGGAGAGATTCTGTGGCTGGCACAACTAATCACTGAATGTCATCTTGCAATATCGGATAGCAGGGCCTCCTTTGTGATAGCACCCACACTCTGAATTGTTCTACCCTCATATTTGTGGGCTGCCTACTATATAGTACATTTTTTTATTTATTTTCCCATTCATCCACCCAGTTTTTAATAGTGATCTTATATGTTGCTGGTTTTTTATTGCTTTTACCTTTGTTTTTGGAATTAATTGTAAACCACTTTGAGATTTTATATGAAGAAGTGATATAAAATGTTTTGAATGTATGAATACACAAGCAAGAGTTTATTTCTCAGCTGTTTTAGTTGCTATTGTAAAGTTTGAGATGCAAGGTTATAATCGTTTGATTTGTTGTAATCGGGGCTGAATATAGAGATGATGATTTTCACTCCCCCCATCCCAAACCTTTATTAAAACTAATAATAAATAAAACCTGTAGAAGCAGCTTTCTGAACTTTGGTGGTGCCCAGGCATGGTATAAACATGTACCAAGAGGGCCATAATGAACAGCAATTATGCCTCTTTGATGTAAATCTTCTGAAAGGAGGTTTTATGATAGCCGTGCAAGTTTCCTGGAAGGGTTTTTGCTTCTGCAGTAATTTGTGAGCGTGGATGAATAACGCGATAAAGAAGAACATCCAAAGGCAGTGGAGGCGGGACAGACACATCCAACCTCTGGGTCTCACTCTGTTCCACCACGACCCACATGTAGTACAAATCTTTGTCTCTGTAAAGAATAAAAAGTTCATTGTCAGCAATGTAGAGTCTGAAGATGTTCCCACGACTGTACGAGTTAATGAAAGGCAGAAGAAATCATTCAACGAAGCTGAATTCTAGAAGAATCAAGACATATTTTTTTTCCCTATACGACACATAGTTAAAAATTGGAGCTTGCTGCCAGGAGATGTGATCACCAGCTTGGATGGTTTCAAGAAAGTTTTGAATCAATTCACGGAAATCAGGCCTGTCAAAGGATATTAGCCTGATGGTAGTATGATGGGCTCTGGTGATAGGAGGTAGTCTCCCTCTGAAGGTCAGCTGCTCGGAGACTGAGCAAGGCAAGCTGTGCGTTGTGTCCTGCTTGGGGGGCCTGCAGCTGGCTGACCACTGTGTGGACCTTTGCACTGGCCCAGCAGGGTCTTTGGAATACCTGGCCTAGTCTACCAGGAATAAGCCTTTTTATTTATACAGTCTCATTCAAAGCATAGCCTTGCATTTATCTTTCGTCTATTCCATTTACTTTGTAGAAACAACATCTTGGTCTAGTGCAGTGGTTCTCAACCTGTGGGTCGGGACCCCTTTGGTGGTCGATCTACTCTTTCACAGGGGTTGTTATGAAGTAGCAAGGAAAATAATTTTATGGTTGGGGGGTAAGGTTAGGGTTAGGTTGGGGGTCACCACAACATGAGGGACTATATTAAAGGGTTGCGGCATTAGGAAAGTTGAGAACCGCTGTGGTTACGGAGCCAGACTCTTATCTGGGGATGCTGAGTTTGATTCCGCACTCCTCCACAAAGCCAGCTGGGTGACCTTGGGCTAGTCACAGCTCTCTTCTGAGCTCTCACAGCCCCACCTACCTCACAGGATGTCTGTGAATAGAAAAGCTTTGTCAGCCGCTTTGAGTCCCCTTAAATGGGTGAGAAAAGCGGGGTAGAAAAGCCGACTCTTCTTCCTCCACAAAGCCAGCTGGGCGGCCTTGGGGTAGTCACAGCTCTCTTCTGAGCTATCACAGCCCCACCCACCTCACAGGGTGTCTGTTGTGGGGAGAAGAACAGAAGCTTTGTCAGCCGCTTTGAGTCCCCTGAAATGGGTGAGAACAGCAGGGTGGAAATGCCAACTCTTCTTCTTTTCTCACACCCATTCAAGCTGATCTGGAGACTTGTGGTTACAGGGCAGGCTAAAAATGCAAATAAATACATAAATACATAAATAATAAAGGGCAGCCTTCGGATTGTCATTGCCCAGTTGTGACCAGCCTCGAAGGCACCACTGCCACCTGCAAACCAAACTCCGAGCTCCTTCCTTCCTCCAGGCCGATCCCTGTTCGGCTCCATGTCTGCCTTTACTCCGCGCCCTGCCCGCTACTCCGCCTCCTCTCCGGGTCGGAAGGGAAGGCAAGCAACAAGCCCGTCCTCCTCCCGCCGGCGCCCCCGCCTCCCGCTGCCTGGGGAGAGAAAAAGGGAACGAGAAGAGTTGATTGAAAGAGTGCAAAAAAGAAAATCGAAGGAGAGCAGGAGCCAAGGAGCCTTGGCAGGGAGGAGACCCCGAAGGCGCCCCGGGGCTTGTTTGCGAGGTTTCCTCTGCGTCGTTTTCGTGTGAAGCTCTTTCCGGATCTCATCAAACGCAGCGCAGCCCATCCGGAGTGAGAAGCAAGGGGAAAGGTACCGTGTGGACGAGGGAGGAAGGAAGGAAGGGAGGAAGGGAGGGAGGGAGGAAGGAAGGGAGGGAAGAAAGAAAGGGAGGGAGGGAGGAAGAAAGAAAGAAAGGGAGGAAGGAAGGAAGGGAAAAAAAGAGAGGAAGGAAGGAAGGGAAGAAAGAAAGGGAGGGAGGAAGAGGAAGGAAGAGGAAGGAAGAAAGAAAGAGGGAGGAAGGAAGGAAGGAAGGAGGAGGGAGGGAGAGAAGAAGGTGTCCAAAGCGAAAAGTCCCAGACTGCTTTTCCTAATCGTGACTGCTTGGACGCCTGCAGAAGCGGGTCTCGGTTTAGCAGCTAGGGAAAGGGCTTGGATCCGGCTGGGCTGGGTTGGGGTATGACGGAAGAAACCCATCTGGATCGAGGCTGCCAAGGAGGACAAACGCCGAGTCCTCCTTGAGCTTCGTGGCGGCGGCGGAGTGAAAGTGGCTTTGGAGAGCGCAGCCTGGGCGTGATTCCGGATTGCGCTCCGGTTCCCTCTTCCACGTGCGCCGCTGGCCTGGGCGGCTCCTTCGCTTCCCCGGGGTGGCGCAGAGGAGACCTCGGGGGTTTTCGGCGCCGGAGCGTCAAGTTTCTGGTCCGGATTTGAAAGGGGTGGGGTGGGGTGGCTGGAGGTGGATTGTGTTTTGGTCACTTCGGCTGCCATCCAGGGGTGTTTTTCCACTTAGCACTAAAGGACCCATTAAGGGTCCTTAATAGGTCCTTAATGGGTACTCGAGTGTTAGTGGGAAAACACCCCAGGACTCCACTTCTGGGGTGTGGTGAGCGGAGGAGATACTTTGGATCTGAGAAAAGGGTCCTTAATTGGTACTCTAGTGCTAGTGGAAAAAACCCTTAGTACTAGAGTACCCATTAAATGGATACTCTAGTGCTAAGTGGAAAAACACCCCAGAACTCCACCTACCGGGTCTGGTGAGCGAGGAGATACTTTGGATCTGAGAAAAGGGTCCTTAGTGGGTACTCTAGTGCTAGTGGGAAAACACCCCAGGACTCCACCTATGGGGTGTGGTGAGCGAGGAGATACTTTGGATCTGAGAAAAGCTTCCAGGGCAGCCTGGGTGGCTGGAATTCCTCTCTGGAGGCTTTAACATTTTTATTGGTTTAAAGGGCTTCTGAGGTGCCCTTTGCGGAAAGGTTTCAAGGGGGGCATGTGGGAAAGTGCAAATAGATAAATCAAATAAATGCTTCTCACAACCTATACAGCAATCTACTTCGATTGCAGTTTAGTGTAAACTCAGGACGAAACAAAAGGCGAGTGTGAAAACTCAAGCTGGTTTGGGCTGCAAATTGCATTTAGTATGGAATACGGATTGAATGCATTTTATTCTGTTTTATTCTTCGTTTGCATGTCTTTCTTTCCATTCTCTGGCTGTTGTAATGAACACAAAATACAGTGCGTTCTCTGTGTTGGGATTCTGCACTTTAACTTGTTGCTGTTAATATAGTGGCTGTTTTTGCACTGGCCCCAAAGACCCCATTAAGGCCCCATTTGGAACCCAATTGGTACTGATCAGGCATGCCCTGTCCCCATGCAACCCCGTCCCCACAGTTTAATGGGGACCCCTTTAATGGTGTCCACAATCCGGTCTTCAGCCATGAAGACGGGATGGGTGGATGCGTGCCCGCACTACTTACTGGGCTGATGGGGTCCAGGGGTGGGCGCCATTTGCAACAGGGCGGCTCCAACTCTGACTCCACCCCGTCACTCACAGCCATGGAGTCAGCTAGAAGCCCCGCCCTCTGTGGGTGGGTGTACACTGTGATTGACGGTGGCATTGGCCAGTTGCACCGCGCCATCGGTGGCCCTCCCGGTTCCGGCGAAACGAAGCATTGTGATGGGTGCTACGCTGTCGGCATTGCACTCCGTTTAGTGCCCATTGCAACTGGGTGCTAGAGGGCTTGTGCAGATGCATGGGGTCCTCAAGATCCAGTTCTTTCTGGACCCGATTCCAGGGAAAACCCCATCTCAAATATCCGGATCTAGAAGATCCGGATCTTTGAAGGCAAGTTCAAAAATGGGGAATATGGACGAAGTTGGCGTTAAAAGGCAAAAGATGTGGGAAATATTCAGAAAACACATGAACTTAATTCTTTTCCTCTGTCTTCTGTTTTGGTTTTGCTCATCCCCTATTGAGGATAAGAATCTAGTTATGTTACGAACCACTCCTAGAACTTTAAAAGTTGCACAAAAAATTAGAATGCAAGCCATACTTGCTTAAATTTCCTCTCCTGTAAAGCCCTGTCCTTTTGTCCATATATGAACCTTAAGCCTGAGACCAAAAGTCAGCTGCAAATGGTACTGATTCCGTGGAATAATGTCCCTAGATTAGCGTTTTGAATCTGTACAATAACAGTTATAGTTTCCCATAAGATGCACATCTGGAAAGCATTTAAAAGAACTTCATGTACTGAAAAAACAGCTGAACCAGAGTACATAGCAAGACTGCGAAAGAGAAATTTCTACTGAATGCTGCATTTTAAAGACGTTGTCATTTGCTTATTTATTTATTACTTTTCTGTACTGCATCTTCATATAAAACATTATGGTTTATAATATAACTTTAAAACTGCAGTTGTCTGGTCCATTTTTTAAAAAAATAGAACTTGGGTTTTTTAAAACTGCACACTGAAAGCAAGAGAATACCTATCCTGCAGGTGTATATTATGTGAGCCAATTTGGTCTAGTGGTTAGGGAGCCGGACTCTTATCTGGGAATACCGGATTCGATTCCCCCCTCCCCCATGAAGCCAGCTGGGGGACCTTGGGCTAGTCACGGCTCTCTTCTGAGCTCTCACAGCCCCACCTACGTCACAGGGTGTTCTGTTGTGGGGAGAAGAACAGAAGGTTTCTCAGCTGCTTTGAGTCCCCTTAAATGGCTGAGTAAAGCGGCATCCCCAGATAAGAGTCTGGCTCCGTAACCACTAGATCAGTGGTTCTCAACCTTCCTAATGCTGCAACCCTTTAATACAGTTCCTCATTTTGTGGTGACCCCCTAATCCTAATCTTCTTCTTCCTCTTCCTCTTCTTCTTCTTCTCCTCCTCCTCCTCCTCCTCCTCCGGGTATTGTGCTTGGGTGTGTATGTATATACCAGGATGGGGATGAGAACAGGGCTGTGGCCAGCAAAACGAGAAGTGAACCGCTGTGGCAAGGGAAAAAATGTTATTGTGGAAGAAAAATGGGCGATCAGACCTGTAGGCAGTTCTGGGCGTCTCTCTCCAGAATCTTGGAACAAACAAAATCTAAAAGAGGGAACTGGAATTTGCTGGCATTGGCTGTAAAGAACCCTTAAAGAGGTAAAGTTCGTTTCTGAACAAGACAGTCATGTTTATCTCTGAATAGCTTGAATTGCTAATATCGTGTATTAGCTTCTGGCATTTTAATAGGAGCTTGAAGTGGAAAATAGCTGGAAAAATAAGTTGATGTTGAAGAAGTAGATTACTTGCTAACACACATGCCCTTTGCTACTTTGACTGGTACCAGCTTTCCTTTGTATACATACCACTCCTAAAATCACAGTCCGCCTACTGTTATCTGGAGTTAGTTGTGCCTGCCTTTCTGAATTAGTCTAAGTGGCTCTAGTTCTGAGCCTAGTCAGTCTTGAGGCACCAACTTCACTTAGTTTCCTTGGAGATAACCTCTGCTTGTTTCGGTGGCACTTAGCTCTTAAGCATGCATTGTGCATTTAAGATAGGGTATGTCCCGGTGTAGCAAACAAAGTGGTTTAAAAGCACTCTCAGAGACAGTAGCATGTGGCCTTCAGGGTCTCCTCTCCTCTCTTAATCCACCTTTCCCTGCATAGAAGGTTCATGAGAGGGAGAGGGGCAGACTGAAGAGGTGGTGGCAGCTACCAGCCTAGGTGGCTTTAAGGAAGGGCTAGACAAATGTGTGGATGACAGATGTATCAATGGCTACTAGAATGGATGCCTAAGTACATCTTTCAGGCTGGGGGGGGGGGACAAGCAAGATACTTTGAAGGCCATTTGCTGGGGCTCGAGAGCAGGAGAAGGTTTGCCCTTGTCTCTGCTTGAGATGCCCATGGGCAATCGGTAGGCCACTGTGTGAGACAGGATGCTGGACTAGATGGGCTGTGGCCTGATCCAGCAGGGCTCCTTTTATGTTCTTATACTGGCCAGTGAATAATCTCATAAGAACGTTAAGAGGAGCCCTGCTGGATCAGGCCACAGCCCATCTAGTCCAGCATCCTTGTCTTACAAAGTGGCCCACCAGTTGCTTATGGGCATCTCAAGCAGAGACAAGGTCAAATCTTCTCCTGCTCTCAGATCCCACCAAATGGCCTTAGAGGCATCCTGCTTGCTTCCCCAGCCTAAAAGAGGTATGTAGGCACCCATTCTGGTAGTCATTGATACATCTGCCGTCCATAAATTGGTTTTGCTTTGGGATTATTTGTTAGGTACCACTGAGTTATGACTGCCTCCTAATTGACTACGTGGGTACCTCTTTACCTTGTTCTAGGCAGAACTACAGAAGTGGTTTGCCATCACCTCCTACTGGGGTTCAAACTAGCAACCTTTGGATTCCAGGCTGCTTTGTATTACCGCTGAGTTACAGTCGCTCCATCAAAGCTTTGCCATCACCTCCTACTGGGGTTCAAACTAGCAACCTTTGGATTCCAGGCTGCTTTGTATTACCGCTGAGTTACAGTCGCTCCATCAAAGCTACCTCAAATGTGCTTTCTTAGAAACTTGCATGAGAACATAGCAAAAGGCTGTGTCCAGACGCATTTATACTGTGCATTGGAACACACAGTCCCGATGGAGCCATCACACACGAGGATTGATTGATTGTGGTTGCATTGCATTATACAATCAGGACTGCACACCTAATGTGGGATCAACAACACTCTGCACTTTATAAATAAAATCTGGGGCTTCAAGCCAATGCAGGCAGGATGATGAGAAAAGGAGGAGAGATGCCAGCAAAGCAGGAAGGGCAGCTCAAAATTTGATTGGCTGCCTCAACCCATGTGACAGTGCATGTTGACTCAGCTCTCGCAGCTCCAATGAGGAAGCTACAGAGCTGCCTTTCCAATCGGGATGCCCAGTCATTGCTGCACACTAAGCATACTGCGCTTTTAGGTTAGGTCTTCTCTTTTTGAAATAAGTCAGCTAATTCTTGGTTTGCCAGCTTGGTTCCAAAAATGCTTGGAAGTCCATCTTTGGCTGTAGACTAGAACTGTGTTTTTTTTTAACTCTGATTGGTAGAAGGTGGAAAAATATAAGCAGTATATGGTGGTAGGGATGTGCAAAATGGCATATTTTTGTATTCAATTTGTATCGAATTGAATGTAAGAAAATTCATATTTGTTCAAATAGATTCCCTTCGAGTGTGGCAGGATTCTATTCAATACGAATGTATTCATATGAATTCATATTTATATCCAATAAGAATGCATACGTATTTGTTATGTATCCCGTAACATATCTGCTCTGAAAGCGTTAAATCTGCCCTGAATCCATTTTGAATCTGCTCTCAAACCATGTTGAATTCACTTTGGATCCGTTGCAGATGTGACCGCCTCCCTGTTTCATGAATTTCCCGAAGCATTTGTACGAATGTTTTAATCTCTGCAGCCAAGTTTTATACATTTCTCCAGGAATTTTTCATGAATATAATTGCAGTACATATTCACAATTATTGTACTGTATTGAGTACAAAAATACAGCTGTACTTTGACTTGATAGGGGTACAAAGTTACCCCACCTGTACTGATGGGTGTTAATGATAGAGATTACTGGAGCAAGCGGGAGAGGTAGAATCTTGCTCCAGTAATCTCTATCATTAACACCCATCAGTACAGGTGGGGTAACGTTGTACCCCTATCAAGTCAAAGTACAGCTGTCTACCCTGCACAGTAGAAAATGGCTGAAAATAATGACCCCCCCCCCATCTTCAGCTTGCTAAATATCATGTCCGCTGACTCAGTCAAATTTTCTTTTGTTCTAAAGGAAACATACTGCCTTAGGATATGAGTACAGCTCTCCGGGAGTTACCCTAAAATAAGCACTTGGGCCTCCTCCAATGAAAACAAATGCAATATTAATTATTATTAAAGAGAAGCTGCTCCTGTGAGTGGAATGAACTTTAACCTAGGAATGGAGATGTATGTTGAAGACCTCCTAAAAAAAACCCACACAGTAGAGAAGATAATGTACAATACTGAAGCATGCTTCGAAATGCTCTTGGTTTCCAGTGATAGTAGGTGCGTCCAGACTTGTTAATAGTGTGCAGTGGAATGGGCAGTCGCTGTAGTGTGCAGTGGAATGGGCAGTCACACATGACGATAAATGGATTGTTGTGGCGATGCATTGTTCCATAGCTACTGCACATTTGCATCAGTGCTGATTTAACAGCACCCGCAGTGCAGTGCTAAGAAACTTCTAAATTTCCTGACAGTTCAGACTGAATGGCGAGAAGAGCCAACGAGAGCAGGGAGGACAGCTCAACTCCCATTGGCTGCCTTATCCCACGTGATGCACGCGCCAACACAAACTCTCACAGCTTCCGAGGAGGAAGCTACGGGAGGCTGCTCTAGTGCGGACGGTGGGACGTGGCTTCGCAGCAGATAAGCTGTGATTTTTTCCTACAAACTGCGGATTTATTCTGCTAATCTGGAAGGAGCCAGTATTTGTGACTATCAAGCTTACAAATTCATGGAAAATCCTAAATCTCTGCTAGACTCATACATTATAGAGCAGGCTTGACAAGTTGCTTTTGCTGTTCTGGTGTGAACACCCACGTTGACTTCTGACAGCTACCAGGCTGCGTTCACATGCTATTAAAAAAGCACTTTAAACACGCCTTAGAGACAGTGGGATGTGGTGCTCATATTCTCAACCCGTCTCTACTCCACCTTTTCTGGCCCAGAATGTTCATGAGAAGGGGGAGAGGTAGATTGGCCTGTGAGCGATCCCACCTCTCTAAGCCACCTCCCAGCTGCTTCAGAGAGGTGCTTTTATTTATTTTTTACTGAAGCTGCATCCACTGTTTAGCAGAATAAGTAACTGACACGTCTGGATGCAGCCTGGATGAAATCAGATGCATCAGAAAAGCTCCTCTGAGGTGGCTTAGAAAAGGCTTTGAGGTGGGATTACACACCAGTCTGCCCCTTCCCCTCTCCTAAACATTCTGTGCTAGAAAAGGTGGATTAGAGAAGGGTTGGGATCATACTGTCTTCCTGATTTTGATAAAAGTCATATTTGGCTGTTTTTTCACATACCTCCATTAATTCGGATTTAGAAGATCCAGATCTTTGAGATGCGGTCCTTGTTGAAGTTCTGCATCAAGGTGAGGGCCCCATATGTCCACATGGACCGACTACCCCCTGAAGGCAATTGGTGCTAAACGGGGCCGCTGTGCAGACACCGTAGCACCCATCCTAAGGCACCAGTTAGGTCCGAGAAGGAAGATCCGCCAGTGGCACAGCATGATTGACCGGTTTAGCCATCAGTCAGGGATCTCTTCCTCTCACAGTGGGCGTTATCTGCCTTCATAGACAGCTATGAAGGACATGCAGGCCTATGCAGCTGTGCTGGGCAGAGCTGGAGCAGCCCAGCTGCAAATGGCAGCCTCTGAGCCCACCTCTGGACCCCATTGCCTCGGTAGACATGCAAAC
Organism: Aspidoscelis tigris stejnegeri; assembly: GCA_023333525.1. Classification (NCBI taxonomy): domain Eukaryota; kingdom Metazoa; phylum Chordata; class Lepidosauria; order Squamata; family Teiidae; genus Aspidoscelis; species Aspidoscelis tigris. The sequence continues at coordinate 16,095,651 of JALMGA010000003.1, forward strand.
ACACAGCCTCTGATCCGGTTTTCATGGCGGAAGACATCATTAAAGGGGTCTACCGTTAATCTGGATTTAATTAAACCCCTGGTCCTCCAAAGTTTGGTTTGTCTCTCTTTCCTCATGAGTAGCTTTCATGACACTATAAAACTGTAGAGTTGTGGTTCAGAAGTTTGGAAATGGAGCCAAGGAGCTTTCCAATGTTTCTTCTTCCTAACTGAATCTTGCTAGGGAATTGTTGAGAGCCTGGTGCCTTGAGTCATGGTGACAAAGAAGGTTCCTCTCTTCCATTTTATTCCAGCTGACAGGGCAAGTGGCGGAAGCAAATTGTGGCTTAATATGTCTCCAGGTGACAGATAGGTTTCTGCCCCCTTCCACAGCAAACTAACATGAGATACAGGGAAGACTTTTGAGAATACTTAGAATAGGTGAGATGGTGGTAGTTTGTCCACCTCTCCTTGTTCCCCATGACTGAACTGAACCAAAATGACTTGATCTGAAACCAAATCAGTGTTGGTTTGGGTCAGTCAGACTCTGCATCCTGAACTTGCACGCTCCTGCCTTACCTTTCTACTCTTGTGTGTTAATCTTGCGTTTGCTATTAAGGGTTTGTCATGGAGCCTGCAGCTGGGCTTACTTAGGCTCTGATCAGAGATGTGAGGAAAGCGTCTCTGAAGTGCCTCAGAAAAGGCTTTGAGGTGGGATTGTTCACTCAACAGTCTGCCTCTCCCCTTCTCCTAAACTTTCTGTGCTAGAAAAGGTGAATTATTAGGGAAGAGCTGAGAACATGAAGCCCCACCCTGTCTCTCTGAGGTGCCTCTGAGGTATCCATTTTGTTATGTGTGGACACAGCCTTAGTATTTAAGGAGAATTGCAGCTCCGTGCTTGACTTCTCTGTCCTTCCAATAGCAGCTTTTTAAAAAGTCTATTGCTTTCCATAGGTGGGTATTTTGTTAATTCCCTCTGCATACACTACTTTTCAAAACAGAACAAGAGTAGTGATCTTGATGTTTCAAAACAATTTGTTGCTGGGAAGTTAGGGGAGGCGTGCGTTTTTAGCAAAAAGTGAAGTTAATTTGATTATTTAGAGGATTAATTTTGGGAACTGGTTTAAGCTGAATAGTTGGCATCACTATGGGGAATGAAGCTTGGGTTGGAATAAATTCCAGCGCTTGTGTTCAGCACTGTTTACCTCCAAAAATGCATGAAATTGTCAGCTTGACTTTGAACAATACAATCCTTCTGTTTATCTTGCTCTTGTGTTTACAACAGTCGGCTCCCTTATTAGCAACAAACACGCAGAGATTTGAAATATGGCAAGTGTGTGGGAACTTGACAGACGACGCAGGGAAGCCTGAAGGCAGACTTCCTCAAGGAGGATGTGGAAGGGCTGAAGCTCCAGATGGAAACCTCTCTTTCGTATTTCCAAACTCTGTGTCGCTGTGGAAGAAAACATGGCTCAGAGGGATAAAAGGGAGACTTCCTGTTGGAGTCTTATTCCTCCCCTGCCCTCCCTGCAATCAACTGTGGCCATTGCTAAGTGCAGGGGTTGTTAAAGGGGTTCACCTGCGTATGGTCCTTGGACCAATTCTTTCCTATAGAGCAGCGGTTCTCAACCTTCCTAATGTGGCGACCCCTTAATGCAGTTCCTCATGTTGTGGAAACCCCCAACCAGGGGGCAGGGCAGCCGGGAGAGGAGAGGAAGGGGTGGCGGGAGACTCGTCATGACCCCTCTGAAAAGGTAGTTCAACCCCCAAAGGGGTCGTGACCCACGGGTTGAGAACTGCTGGCTTAGAGGCACAAACTGAAATTTTGGGCATCTTGATGACAGCTGAGGTGAACCAGAGAGTGAAATTAAGTTCTCACTGGACAAACATTGCATCTTAATATTTTTAAAAAGTTCTGATCTAATTAGCAGGCATTTAAACTTACAATACAATGCCATTGATTAAAAAAAAATTACTCTTCCATTTATCTAGTCTGATTTGATGCTCTGGGCATTACTGTATAGCATGTGTGTTGTCACACAGCAAGGGCTTTTTGTGTTATTTGATGGGCTCCTCAGGCAACTAATACCAGACTTATCTGTCCTACCCAGTTAGTACCCATTGTCACGATCCCCAGCGGTCCAGTAAGTGCCTGCCCTCTCTAGGAGAAGCTTGGCCCTGTTAGGATGCTGAGTTCGTGCAACGGCCGAGTGAGTACTACAGTGTAAAATACAGACACGGGTAGCAAGCGGTCTGAACAGTAAACTAAAACAAGTTTATTATTATACACAAGCAATTCTAGAAAGATAATAAGGTTCAGGTAGCTGTTGGCTTAACTCAGTAAGTCTCTTAAGGTTAGGAGCTACCCCTTTCCCTAAAGGAAAATAGTTCCTTTTTAAAAGACAGACCTCTCCACATTCCTCACCCTGCTCAGCTCTGCTTCAGCCCAAGCCTAGCCAGTGTCCTAGAACGCAGCTCAGGATGATCACAAGGCCCAGTCCGTCCTTGCTTGACCAATCACCCTCTGGTCAGTTGCCTGCGAAGTCTTCCTCCAATATCTTCCAGTCAAAAGACCCCTGGTCAACTACTGGTCCGGCTCCTTCAGGATTCAGCTCTTCTTCTCCTTTCAGCTCTTGTCCCAGCATGAAGACATAGTCTGCTGTAATCTGAGTTCCTTTATACCTTTTTTCTGTGGCCCTGATTGGCTGTCACCTCTTAGGGAAAACTGCTGCAATAAAATGCTGCAGGAAACTCCTGATAGAGGTGCCTGTTCCACACGCCTGATTGGTGGGAACTCCTCCTCTAGCCCCCTCCAGCTCTAAGATCCCCGGACAGCTTTTCCCTCCAAAAATCAGCTGTAGCCAATCCTTGCACTCAGGCCCGCACAGGATTTCCCGCCCTTTTTGCAGCCCAAAACCCAGGGCTTGCAAAAGGCTGTTTGCACAGAGGCTGGATGTTGCAGCTTGCTAGAAGCCTGCAAAGACAGAAAGCAAAGCAGTTTGCAGCCTGTACCCTGAAACCGTCACACCCATCCTATGCACTTGGCGCATTACTTAGACATAAAAAAAACCCTGTTCTTGCTAGAACGTGAAAACACAGCTCCGCTCTTTCCTCTAAAGAATTCTACACATACATGTAAACTTTCTTTCTTTTATGTTGCTCACAATAGCAGTCACAACTTTAGATCTTGGGGCTCTAAGCAGCATTTAGGCCAGTGGTTCTCAACCTTCCTAATGCCACGACCCTTTAATACAGACCCGCAGCCTAACCCTATCCCTAACCTCCAACCATAAAATTATTTTTGTTGCTACTTCATAACTGTAATTTTGCTACTGTTGTGAATTATAATATAAATATCTGATATGCAGGATGTATTTTCATTGTTACAAATTGAACATAATTAAAGCATAGTATTCACATCAACCACAGATGATTATATACATACAAGTGTTGTTTTACCTCCAATACTACTGCTTTCTACACAGTAGCTGTTCTCTACTGTATTTGTATGGGGTGTATGTGATGGGGTTGGCACGATGATGTAATCACACCAGGTACTCGTATGTGGGCGTATCTGCAAGTGGGTGGACCCGCCTGGAGACGGCTAGAGGAGCGGTGTCTTGGTTCCTATGTGTTTTCTGATGGTCTTAGATGACCCCTGTGAAAGAGTAGATCAACGCCCAAAGGGGTCATGACCCACAGGTTGAGAACCACTGATTTAGGCCATGACTGAGCCTATATAATATGGAGTGGAAGATTTGGGGGCAGCAGCAGGAAAAGTGAGGAAAGTGAGGGTTGTTGCAGCTAATCAAAAGCCAACCAGCAGCTCTTCATACAGGACAGGAAGAACCGAATAGATGAAACAGGGAGGGAAGGAAGTGAGAAACAGAGATCAGACAGAAAAGAGGCAAACCACAGCCAATGAGTACAGCCAACTAGCTGTATTCGGACATGAAGGGCACCTCAGAGATTCCTTAGAGGCAGTAGTGTGTAGCTCCTTGTTCCCAACCCTTCTCTAATCTACTTTTACTAGCACATAATGTTTGGGGGTGGGTGGGGGAAGGCCAGACTGGGATGTGAACAATCTCACCTCAAAGAGCTTTGGAGATGATTTCTTTTTTTTTTCTTTTTTTTTTTTTTGGCTGTGAGTGCCTCCAGACATGCTGAAAGCTCCAAATGTCCTGAGCAGCTGGTTCCCATTGTCCTGATCAGATGAGGGAAAGCTGTGTAGGGAGGATAGACCTGGGTCCCATCTTCCAGAAAGGACAAGCGATACTTCACAGGATCCTCCCTCCAGGGGTGCATCCAGTCATCTTAATAATGCGCAGTGGAATGCACAGTCCCAGTGGGGGCATCACACACCACGATCGAGGGATCACAGTGGCGACGCATTATCCCATTGTAACTGTGAAGTTACCTTAATGCGGGTAAGAGAACACTCACTGCGCAGTATAAGGTAAATTCAGATCTTCCTGCCAGTCCGGCAGGACGGTGAGAAGAGACAACGAGATCAGGAAGGGCAGCTGAAATACAATTGGCTGTCTCATCCCATGTGACCACACACCGCAACTCAACTCTCGCAGCTTCCGCTGAGGAAGCTACAGAGGCTGCTTTCAGTCTGGATGGCGGGTCGTAGCTGCGCAGCAGCTAAGGTGCAATTTTTCCTATAACTGTGGAATTATTCTGCAAGTCTGGAAAGGGCAAGGGAAACTGAGATGTAAAAAGCGGTTAATTAAACAGAAACTTTTTACAGTGCACTTTCCCTGTTGCTGTGCCCTCACTGCTGCCAGTCAATGCCCACTTGACCAATCATGTGACCGCTGGGTCTGCAGTGGCTGTAAAGCTTTCACCTGTGTCTGGAGGCATCCTGAGTCTGATCACAGCCATAGACAGAGAGTGAGAGTGAGGATGCACTGTACTTTTCATGACATCTCGTGTGGGCACACTCACTTGGCCTGTTGGGGATTGGCTCACCTTCAGAGTCAGGTTCATATTCAAAGCCTAGTGATAATTGTGGCCAAGCAAAGGTCTGTACGATCCCTGTTTGTAAGTGTGTCACTTCTAGGCTTGGAAGCCTGTTAATAGGAGTTATTTTCAAGGATAATGTTGGCTCATCCAGACTTACCTCAAAGCACCGCAGGTTTCTTCTGCCCAGAGCAGCGGCACAGCATCCAACTGAAAGGAGCGAAGTAAAAAGATGCTAATCAGTCAGCATCTTTTTACTTCACTTTTTTGGGGACATGCTGTGCCCCACTGTGGGCAATGGCGCATCCCATCTGACCAATGGGAAGTTGCTTCGCCGGAACAGCATAGCGTCTGGTTGCCCTGTCAGGACAACTGGAAGCAACTGCGCTGTCCCTGCGCGGCTTCTGATTGTTAGGTCTGACCAATGGGAAGCGGCTTTGCAGGGATGACGAAGTATATCAGAAGTTTGGACGCAGCCATTGATGTATTTAATATTATCCTATGTTCCACAATTTGAGGTTTCCTAGATCTGAACTAGGAAGCCTCCTTTACACCAAAACCACATTTTCTTGAAAAGATTACATACGAGGGATGAGTTGAACTAAAACTAAAAGTGAGAAAGGTCAGAGCTGGGAATGGAGCAGTTTTTCTATTTTTGCTTTCTTTCCCATTTTCTCTTTCCTAAGATGATTAATTTTCCTTTTGCTCCCAGAAGAAAATTAGGCTTGGGCAATGCAAATTGTTAGTTCTTTTCAGAAATCCTGGTAGGCGCTTTCTATTAAAAGAAACCAAACAATTCCTAAAATTGGTGTTTTACCCTAATTTAATTAACCCAGTTTAATTAAAGAAGATTTCATAATTTATTACAGTCATACCACAGTTATTTTGCAGTGATGTAGCAGGAATGTTCAATAGGAAGAAGTTAGTTTTATTGAATAAATAGAGAAATGTTCAGCTGGTATTTGCAAAATTAGGCCAGATGGAAAATAACTTTTCCTAGAGTTCCATTCTTGCTAGGTCACTCGAGTTATACTAATTCTTTATTGTTTCTCCTTTTCATTTCTGTAACAGTAGAAGTACCAGCAACGCAAACTGCTTTTAGAATGAAAAGAACTTCATTTATAATGATCTTTCAAGGAGTGGCATTTCCAGAGATTGCTGTCTCAGTATTAACACAGTCAACCATGTCTTTGTAGTTGATGTTATGGTCTTGTAGGACACATGGAAGATGTTGCACAGTGCAGGGAAGACACAAAACATTTGGCCCAATTGGTTTTTAAAAAAACTTATCTTTATTTCAACTATTCTCAGACCTGTGGTTTGCTGAGGCATGAAGTATGCCCCTTAAAATCCTGTAGGTTAGGAAATAAAATCCTTTTACTTGCTAGATCGTGTGGCTACTTAGTATGACAGCTGGCTTCTGGTGTAACATTAGAAGGTGCGGAATCCATATTGTTGAGACAAATGCTCTTCCTAGACCAGCTGAGTGATCCAGAAAAAAAATCTGTTACAAACATCCAGATTATTTATTCATTACATATGTTCATGCCTTATGCATATAGTGGAAGATCACACGGAAATCTTTCTATACTTGGGATCTGCAAAAATATTTGAAATATTCATTATTTGTACGAATTCATACGAATTTGGACATTCGTATACAAATCAAATGTCCAAAAAATTGTATTTTAGTATTTGTATGAATATGAATATGTTAAGTTACTTGTATGAATTATTCTCATCGTGTACGTATCGGTACGCATCTTGTGCATATCTGTATGCATCTGTACAGATACGTATGGGATGAAAATGGGATGCATATGGAATGAAAATGGGTTGCGTACAAGATTCGTATTATTGATTATGTATCAAAGGGTGGTTCCACACTGGACCTCCAAAATACGGATCTATTAGATCCGTATTTCAGAAATCCGTGTTTAGTAAATCTGTATCTAGTAGATACGGATCTACTAAGACCCCTTCCATCCGCACCCACAAGGGAAGGAAGGATTTAGAGACAGATTTGGGGTGGGTGCTGTGCCCTCCCCCGCCTCCCTGATTGGCTACTCCGGAGCCAAGAATGGCGAGCCAGGGGCCTCCTATCTCAGGGCTCCCCCTCGCCCCAGAAGCCGCGGATCGTGGCTTCTGGAGCCAGGGGGCTTCACCTACACCTCCCCTACCCACCCCGGGGCTAGCACGTGCAGTCCCCTCCTTACCTTCAGGCAGCCAGGCCGATTCTGGCTGCCAGGGCCTGGCGGGCTTTGTGCATGCATGCAATGTGCCTCCCTATTGGCCAGGGCTGTGCGCATGCGCAGAGGGCCTCCTGAAGCCAGGCACGGCCCTGGCCAATAGGGAGGCACGCTGTATGCCCGCGCAAAGTGCGCTGGGCCCCAGCAGCCAGAATCGGTTTGGCTGCCTGAAGATAAGGAGGAGATCACGTGTGCTAGCTCCGGGGTGGGTAGGGGGTGTAGATGAAGACCCCCCCTGCTCCAGAAGCTGCGATCCATGGCTTCTGGGGTGAGGGGGAGCCCCGAGATAGGAGGAGGGGGGAGGGCCCACTTAAGGGCACTTGTGCAGGTGTGGACACATCCTACATGGATGTGTCTTAAATGCACAAGTACCCATTAAGTACCCATTTATTTATTTATTTATTTATTTGTTTGTTTACATTTCTATCCCGCCCATAACCGAAGGTCTCTAGGCAGGCTACAACAGGTAAAAATAAATTAAAACAAGATACAAATTGAGAGCAGATACAGATTAAAATGAAATACAAATAAAACAAGATACACACTTAAAAACATCTTAAGATTCAACAAATTTAAAACCGTGCACTCTGTAGTGCATTAAAATGATGTCATTATAGCTGGGGAGGGAAAATAAATCCTTAACTAAAGGCCGAGGTAAACAGGTGTGTCTTTAAGGCCCTCCTAAATAAATATAAGGAGGGGGCATGGCGCACCTCAAGGGGGAGGCCATTCCACAATCTTGGGGCCACTGCAGAAAAAGCTCACTCCCGGGTGCCCACCAGCCTCACTACCGAAGGTGGCGGGACAACCAGGAGGGCCTCATTATTGGATCTTAAGGCACGGGCAGGTCAGTATGGGAGAAGGCGTTCCTTTAGATATTTGGGGCCCAAGGTAGTCTTCCCTTAATATGTATTAAGGGCCTCTTAACACCCATTAGAGACCCATCATGTGAGAGCCAATACAGACGCATGGGTCTCTAATGGGTGTTGTGGTGCGGACGAGGTTTTTGAAATCTGTCCTTAATGGGTGCTTAATGGGTATTTAGTGTCCAATGTGGAAGGACCCAGATATTCAAACAAATAGATACAAATGTGTTTGTATCTGTTCAGATGTCCAGATATTTGTTTTTCTTTATTCTTACAAATTTGAATTTTTGAATATTCAATTCATTCCAAATCAAATGTCAAAAATTGCACTTGTGCAAACTCTATTCTATAGCCCTTCCAGATTTATAAAAAATATTTGTTGAGTAGTCGCTTTTGCCTTACGCCTCCCGTGTGAACAAAATGGCTGAATCTAATGTAATTCAAATACTATATCAGGTGGTTTGTGTCGAAGGTGGGTTAGTGACATAAACCTGCCGTTCGTAGTGGCGAAGAGGAACAAACTCTTGGTATGTTTTATTTATTTATTTATATGAAGCCCCATACCCAAGGGTCTCTGGGCGGCTCACAACATTTAAAAACAGACATTTAAAAATTATATCAATCATAAAATCAGAAACAAGTTTAAAAATACAACTTTAGAAAAATACAAAAATAGTTAAAACCAACAATAATTTTCAATGGGGGAAGTGTGGGGGACATTTAACCAAAGGCCTGCGTGAAGAGGAACGTTTTCACTGCCTTCCTAAATAGAAACAAGGAAGGGGCCTGACGCATCCCGAGGGGGAGACCGTTCCGTAGCCTGGGGGCCACTACTGAGAAGGCCCTCTCCCGGGTGCCCACCCGCCTAGCTACTGAAGGCGGAGGGATCACCAGAAGGGCCTCCCCTCCAGATTTTAAAACACGGGCAGGTTGATACGGGAGAAGGCGCTCCTTTGGACTATAGGTTTGGACTATAGCTGGTGCAGAATGCAAAGTGGTTGGAACACCTGGAGAACCAAGTCAGTTTGAGAATCACTTTTAGGCCCAGAAAAGATATGGGAATCCTCTTGACATAACAGAAGCCCATTTGTGTTCACTTTCCAAATTATTTATTGGTGTGCTTGGTGTTTGCACTATTTTCAGATAGGAAGCAAGGAATTAGTTTGATTAGTTCAAAAATTAAAGTGTTTTGCATTTTGTGTTTTGTTTCATTCTTTTCCTCAGTGCCTTGTATGAGAAGATCAGGTGGGCTGACAAATGGCACTGACCTTTCTCTCTCTCATTGTCAGCACATTCACGTGCCATCCGTTTAATGGCAGACACTTCAAATAATACGATGATTGCCAAGTAGCACATGAAAAATGGAGTTCTGTGAATATGCCATTGTTTCAGATTCCCGAAACTTTTAACAGCCACAGTGACGAATTAGGCAGTACTTTTAAGTCATATGGATTCATAATTCAGTAGATGGAGGCATTTACAAGGATCAATATCATCAAATGTTCTAATGCTCACTTTCTGCCAATTTTCTTTTTTAACTATCTACTGAACAAGGACGGTAAATTCCAATCGTTTACGACTGGTGTGTTCTTTGAAAAACAAACTGATGAAGTGTTTCCATGTGGTAGGACCTGAGATCCTTCTGTAGAGGTGAATAAATTAATTGCACTTCTTATTAAATGTAAAACTTCTGTTTGAATGACTACAGCAAGATGCTTGTCGTTACCAGGCTAAAAGTCTGAACTCTTCCCTCCAAGTTAACGCCTGCCTGCCTGTGGTCTTTATCTCATCTTTTGAACCCAGATGGCTGGCAATAGAAGGCAGAAGAATTTACACTTACAAAACTAGTTAGCAACAGGGTGTGGTTAGGAGAAGAATTAGACGAAATAAAAGAACTTTAATTAATGTAATTTGCTTCTGTTACTCTGCTTGCGCTAAGTTAGAACTTAAGAGCAAGATTAACGGGACAGAAAAGGTATTTCTCTTTGAGCAAGAATTACAATATAAATGCTTGCAATGTATTGATTATAAGCAAAACTAATAAGAAGGGATAAAAGTTGTTTTCAACTATCTCTCTCTTGCTCTCCTTCTGCTTATCTCTTGAAACTTAGGTTTTCAGAGTACAGAAGGCTGGGCAGGGCAGAAGCTACAGCCTCTCTCAGTCCCCACACAGCTACTGTGCATTGAAGACCATGTTACTTGGAGTGTATTTATCTGATGATGAAGAAGAGACACACCTATCTGTAATTTTGTATAAAAGACTGTTGGCTGAAATGGAGGTTGCGCAGTTTGGCAGAGGTGACTCCCCTGCGCCTTAGCATGCTAATAAACTCTTGTACTTTGAATCCAGGCTGTCTTTGTCCTTTGTCTCGAGTCTCAGGAACCCCGTAACACTTCTGCATTAAGCTTTATTCTGGATCATATCCGGGAATATATATTTGTTTGTTTGTTTGTTTGATATCCCATCTTTTTCCGAGACAGGGACTCAAGGCAGAATACAGAATTAAACAACAATACAATAGTATATAAGATGTAAAACTTCCCCCATATATAAACAAGTAATAAAATATAAATAAAAACATATTAAAATACCATAAAAGCATATAAAACACCATAAATTACAGTAAAACAGATTAAAAGTCGACTATTTAGTTCATAGGGTCCTGCAGTCTGCATGCTAGTACAGACTACAGCGGGTCCCTCCTGTTTGGTCTAATAGTTAGGGAGCAGGACTCTTCTCTGGGAATACGGGGGTTGACTCCATTCTCCCCCCAAGAAGCCAGCTGGGTGACCTTGGGCTAGTCACAGCTCTCTTTCTGAGTTCTCACAGCCCCACCTATGTCACAGGGTGTTCTGTTGTGGGGAGAAGAACAGAAGCTTTGTCAGCTGCTTTGAGTCTCCTTAAATGGGTGAGAAAAGTGGGGTAGAAAAGCCAACTTTTCTTCTTCTAACATGCAGATGGCAAGTCCTTATGCCGGGATATAATCCAGATTAAGTCTCGGGGCCTGAGAGCTAGAAAAAGTAACTAATAGTTGTTTAGGAGGAGTGGAGAAGCACAAACCTTCATTCTTTCTGTGTGTATGTGTGAGAGAGAGCATGAAGAAACAGTTTTGTTTTCACTTTCCCCCATGTAATTTCTAACAGGATGGTGGAATAAACAGGAGCTTTGTATGTAGCTGTATTCCTATTTGAGGCTGTGCTGATACAGAGAAGTTTTTCGAGATGTGTAAGTTTGTCTGCCTAAATAGTTACATTGTGGCTGTTGTTACTGGCTGTAGGCCATTCCTAGGCACACAGCTGGCCAAAATACTAATTCTAAATATAACCCTAAATATTAGAGGCAGGGAAAATGCCTGGCTTGGAATGGGAACAGTGATAAAAATTACTAAGAAATCTAAAACGTACAGAGTAACGATAATCTCTCTGTAGCAGACGCAGGTTTAGTTAATTTTATTGAAGAATTTCTGTGCTGCCCTTCACTAAGAGGTCCCTTCTTTGAATCTGTTTCCGTCTTTGCCTCTTTGGCAACCGTGGCATATTCTTGGCATGAAAGATGAGCATTTGGCAGTCTCTGTACAGGACCTGCAACTAATGCTATGACTGAGCTAGAAAATAAGTAATTTTGGATGTTTAAAAAAGTCTTAGAATCATAGAATGGTAGAGTTGGAGGGGACCTCCTGGGTCATCGAGTCCAACCAAGGCAGGATCTCCTAAACCATCTCAGACAGATGGCTGTCCAGTCTCTGCTTGAAGACCTCCATCAAAGGGGAACCAACCACCTCCCGTGGCAGCCTGTTCCACTGGTTGATCACTCTTACTGTTAGAAATTTTTTCCTAACATCTAAACTAAATCTTTTCCCCTGCAGTTTCACCCCATTGTTTCTAGTCCTTCCTTGAGAGAGTGAGAACAGGGCTGATCCCTCTGCCTTGTGACAACCCTTGAGGTATTTGTAGACAGCTATCATGTCTGCTCTCAGTCTTCTTTTTGTTAGACTAAACATTCCTAGTTCCTTAAGCCGTTCCTCATAGGACATGGTTTGCAGACCGTTCACCATCTTGGTAGCTCTCCTTTGAACCTGCTCCAGCTTGTCAGCGTCTTTTTTAAACTGGGGTGACCAGAACTGGACACAGTACTCCAGATGAGGTCTGACCAAGGTAGAGTAGAGGGGGATAATAACTTCACGTGATCTGGACTCTATGCTTCTCCTAATACACCCCAGGATTGCGTTTGCCTTTTTTGCAGCTGCCTCACACTGTTGACTGAGGCAGTCTTGGAATGCAGAGGCCTAGAAATCCTCTTGCACACAAATGTCAGATTTGTAGGTTTCATGGTCTTAGAACCATTGGTCTATCAGACATGCTCTTTGATCTAGTGATTAGGGAGCTGGACTCTTATCTGGGAATACCGGGTTCGATTCCGCCTTCCCCCATGAAGCCAGATGGGTGACCTTGGGCTAGTCACAGGTCTCTTCTGAGCTCTCACAGCCCCACCTACCTCACAGGGTGTTCTGTTGTGGGGAGAAGAACAGAAAGCTCTGTCTTATTCTTTGGGTCCCCTTAAATGGGTGAGAAAAGCGGGGTAGAAAAGCCAACTCTTCTTCTTCTTACTGTTCATAAAGATTATTGGGCAGACTATTCCCCCTTGTTACTTGTATTTGACGCCATACAAGATGCAATATCAAATAAGATGTACCTTTTGTCAGCCAAGGAATATTTAGGAAAGATACATTTAAAAAATGGATGCAGAGTGATTATTTTTTTTTTAGGTGAGAAAAGCCTTCATGTTGAACTTGATTCAATAATATTTTTACCTTAATATATGCCCTTTCTGTGCTGGGCCTTATTCCAAATTATATCCTGGAATAGCGACTGGCCATCTGTATGCTAGTACACACTAGGAATTTGCATGAATATTCTTAGGCTTTCGAGATCTGATCAAATGTGCAGCATGTCAACATTCGAACTTAAATAGAATGTCCCAAGATTTGAATGTAAACTCAAATGTATATTCAAATTGAATTTCAAACTTCGGATCTATTCGTTAGAATTATCCGGACATTCGTATGTGTACTGGTTCGTACACGATGTGTACTTGAAGATCCGCATCTTTCCAGCATCCGTATGCGTTTGTGTGGATCCAAACGGGACGAAAACGAGTTGCGTATGAGATAACTACTGGATGCATACCGACATGTACAGATGTGTATGGATGTGTGGACGATGCGTATGGGCACATACAAATGTTGTTGACATTCATAGGTGCAGATTCGAATCAAAAATTCAAACAAATAGATTCAAATTTGGTAAATACAAATCAAATCTTGTTAAATCCAAATTTAAAAGATTCCAATCGGATTTTCAGGTATTCAGTTCAACTAGAATGTCAAAAAAACATTTGTGCAGATCCTTAGTGCGGACTACAGCACAGGTCACTATTCTGAGATAGAGTCCAGAATAACAACCAGTGCAGAAAGGACCGTTGTTTAGTACGAGATGTGGAATTCCTGGACAAGTTGTGCCCCTTACTTCACAAAGTAATATTTGCTGATTATAATGTCTTTCAGCTAATGTTATTAATCAGTGCTAATGCTTTTTTCAAGAATTATAATAATAAAACACCAAATTCCATTGTTTGTTTTCTGTGGCTCTTGGAAGACACTTGGTATTTTTCTTACTTTGGAACAAAACACAGAAGCCAAACCAGCTTTCCTTTTCTTTGACTGCTGAAAGAGAACTGTGATATGGTAGGTGTGGTACGCGTACCCCCAGGGGTATGGGAAGAGTTTGGTGGGGATCACGTGGGAATATCCATTGCACCGTGCTTAGCTACGCCCACAGAACAAGGAAAAAAATAGGCGCATGTCACACTTTTTATACGGGAACTGGGGCCATCGTACATCGTATCGCAACTCATTATGGAGGGAACTTCTGCGTATCCTTTGCGCAGCTCGGGTTCGGCCATTTTTTAAACTGCAGGAACATTAACAGTTGACATTGAGCTACAGAACTGTTTAAACGCCGGAGAATTGTAGTGTCATCTAACGGTCTTGTGAGGCGTGACACGGTGTGAATATAATGCACTTCGTTACAGAGATGACTGTTATCGTGCTTTAGTAAGTTCCACTGATTTTGATGATTTGTATAAAATACAATTTTTATCCGTGATGTTTTTTATGAGGGGTACTCAGTGTTAGGAAAATTATAGAAGGGGTACACATATGTCAAAAGTTTGAGAAACACTGTGTTAGGTATTTACTGGAAGCTGAACATGCATAGATAATGTGCATGTTAAGAGTTCATCCTGGTGCTGCTACTGTTGAACAAGTAGAAGAAACCAGTTTTATGGTTCCTGTCAGAAGTTTATCTGAGATCACTGTACTGAGACTGTACGTGTTTTGGGTGGATGTGTACAGCATTTGGCACATGGTGTACAATAACCTTACATTTGCTTTACTTGGTATTTAATTGTGTGAGAAGCTGACAAACAGAATCCTTATTTGGCATTCCGTTTTATGCAGCTCTTGCAGCCAGAAAGAATTGGAAGTAAGGTTTGGCCTTAAAGTGAAGTAGTCACAGTATTGCTGAGTGCTGATATTTGATTGTTTATGGCATTGTTTATCTTGCCATTTCTTCAAAGAACCTAAGGTGGCATATGTAACAGCCCTGCGGGGGGGAGGTAGGTAGAGTTAAGGAGTTTATGTTGTAGTAGGTTAGGGAATGAGACAGGCTGAGAGGGGGGCGTGGCCTCAGAATCCCTTGGAAGGAGGTGTTAGCTAGCCCAGGGGCCAGCCAATCAGTGGACATGTACGGCGGAGGAGGCCTTTTTAAAGGCCTTTGCTGTTAGAAATAACTGTTCTTGATCTTATGACTGACTGGGGGTTAGATTAGGATAAGGACCGGGTCCTGAGTTTGGTCTATGAGGAAAGATAGGAGGGGAACCTGACTTTATTTATTTATTTATTTATTTATTTATTTATTTATTTATTTATTTATTTATTTATTTATTTATTTATTTATTTATTTATTTATTTATTTATTTATTTATTTATTTATTTATCCCGCCCTATACCCAAAGGTCTCAGGGCGGGTTACAATATTATATTAATCTTAGGTCCCTGCCCTCAGGCTTACAATCTAAAGAGACAAGATACAAAAGGAAAATGGTGTGGGAGGGAACAGGGGTGCTCTGGTGGCAGCAGAGTCCTTGCAAAGGTAAAAACTTTTATTTTATTTTCCTCCTCCATTCCCCACAGGCAAGATGGTTCCTTCATGGCCCGTCTGACTAGTTCTGTTAACTGAAATGCTCTAAGTTTTGGGGGGCCTGCCAACCAGCCCCCTGCTCTGACTGTGCTGCTACCGATCAGTCTGGAATAAAACATCAGTTATCCAGGATCTAATTCCTGAGGAAAGGGCTGATCTGGCATGTCTCACCGAGACCTGGTTGGATGAACTGTGTGGGCCTGGACTAACCCAGCTTTGTCCTCCAGGTTTTCCAGTGCAACACTGTTCAAGACCAGGGGGAAGGGCGGGGGGGGGGGGTTTGCTGTGGTCAATTGGACTTCCATCTTGTTCTTCAGAACCTTGCCTAGGAAAAGTAGGTTAGCCACAGGGCGATAGTTGTTTAAGTCTTCTGGATCCAGGGAGGCCTTCTTCAGGAGGGGGCATACCATAGCCTGTTTCAGGGGTGGTGGAACCACCCTGTCCCTCAGAGAGGCGTTCACTACTTCCTGGATCCACTCGGTCATACCTTGTCGACTAGCCTTTATCAACCAGGTATAAGGCAGTATATAAATATAAATAATAAATACATAACTTCTGAGACTGTTCACTTAACCAAGTTGTAACAAGCGAAGTTCAGATTTGTTCCTCTTGAGGTGCGTGTATTTGTGTGTTGCGTAGGGGGGTGGAGTGTTGGCTCAGGGAGAAGGATCCTGAGTCAATTTTAAAAGTCCGAGTCCAGAAATAAAATGGGACTGAGGCATCAGGCAAGGCAAGAGGCTAGCCCCAGCCATGACAGCACAGCATACACCTTTCCTCTCCTCTTTGTTTAATCCCTGGAAGGTAGATTTGGCTGTGTATGTGTGATCGGCTTGAGGTGATCTGGAGAACATTCATGGTTCCATGGAGATTCTGCCCAGAGACCCCTAGGTTCTAACCTAACTCTATAGCCACCATGCTGCACTGGCTTCATAGCTGTCTAGCAGGCAGAACTCATATTTTTTGCTGATATGAATTAAGAGGATGTTGGATATGACAGGCCAGGGCTAGGCTAGGTGAGGCTTTGACTCAAGAGGAAAATAACGCCTGGAGTGGTGAACTTGTAGTCTCTTGTGCTTGTGCTGCAATAATATACCTAAAGCTAAAGGCATCTGTGCTTTTTTTCTGATATGCTGTAGCTTGCAGTGAGTTGCGAATTTATGCCTTTGATTGGATCAGTATTGTAGCTGGTGAGTAAGATTACGTGTACTGCTGTGCAATTGTATCCTAGTGTAGAATTTTCCGCTGAGTATGAGGAGATATGGTAATATCTCAGTTTACGTGGTCTTGGGAAATTGCATCCCACTTTCCTTTGCAAGATCCTGAGGTTTTCGTATCATATATTTTCATGCCAAACCACTGAGGTTAGAGGGCAATCCTATGGTATTCTGGCATTCTCTGCTTAACATAGGAGCAGTTTTCTCAATTGTGTTGCGACAGTGAAGAAAATATTCATACAACTGAAGGGAGAGAGAAGAAGTTTTGGTTGGGTTGGGTTGTGATTTTCTGAATTGGATTTCTTTCAAAGGGAGTGTGGCGTACCCATTAGTGTGGTTGCGTGTATTCAATCTGGTTGCTAGCGTAAATTGGTGGTTGAGAGACGGGATTTCTTAATGAAGGCAGTATGGGTATATGTGATGGTGTGTGTGGGGGGGGAGATGCCTTTTTAGTTTCTAAAGTGCAAAACTCTTTTGGTGTAGAAAGAACTTTCTTTTGCTGTACATATTTTTTTCTGCATATTTTGCTTATTGTGCAGTAACAGTGACACGCACCATCTTCAGAAGTCCTCCAGAAGTCGGACGCCATCTTTTCCTCACTATCCAAAGTTCCAGGCTAGGCTGTAGGTTCCATCCGTGACACTGTATGTTGTAGGATTGAACTGCATGAGCAATCTTGGCTGGTCTGGTCTGGTCTGCAGGGTCCAGGCAGGAAATTGTGATGCCCCTGGGATTATACTGAGAATGCCACAGATGCTGGTTAAAATCTGCAGTTCTCCTGGGCCTGTACTAGGAATGCCACATGTACCTGTAGCATTTCCAGTATAGTCCTAAGCTATTCAAGGCAACAGTGATGCCTGCATCTTCTGGCATCTTTGCACTGTTATTCTTGTTGCAGATAACTGGATGCTAGGCAAATGCGTGCAAGTGTGGGCGCATGTCCAGCATATGTGTATTTGCAACAGGAACAGTAATGCAAGGAGCCAGCGGACGGAGGTGCAAACACTGGGCTCCCTCCTCCCATCTGGCAGGGGCAGCAAGAGACAATCTCAGGATCTAACGAAGATCCCACAGTTGCCTCCTGCAGCCTGGAGGCACACTTGCTTAATCTTTTGATTTGCTTTTGAGTAGCAGTGAGTCATGGCTGACTCCCCCTTGACTCCATAAGCACCTGCATTGGTTTGCTCTTGTCTGTTTCCCAGGAGAGGTTGGGGATTGAACAGGCGATCCTCTGCTTTCCAGGCAGTTTAATTTATCACTCAGCTACCTTCACGAATTAAACCCACAGATTGTATGGATGTGAAACAGAGATTACTCTATTGCAGCATTCTAGGATGTAAAGCCCTCTCCGGTGTACCTTCTGATGCAGTACAGTCTGTTCCTGAGAGTCGCTGCATTTAGCTTGTATTTCTCCTGTATTATGGAAAAGGTCAACCTGTTCCTACTGAGAGCAAAGAAAAGGCTACGTATCTGGCGATGATTTGTATAGTCTCTTTAATATCCTGCAGTACTTTTCTCATGTTGCCAATTTAAATGCAAGAACAGGCTTGTTGAGCTACCAGATGCTGTTGCTGGCCAGGATAACTGGAGACAAAAAAAAAAAATCCCTGTTTTGTGAGTCACTGGCCATCAGCCTTGAATAAATCACTGTGGTTCGTAAAAGTCCTTCTGCTCTCTGTTTGCAATGCTAAAGTCAGTTTGCAGTCTTGCTTTTCTATGGATGAACAGAAAACTAGCATGTTGGCTTATGAAAATCGTGCAAGGATGGAGCCTGACTATATTCCATGCAGTCTTAAAGAGTGCACTTGCAATGGAGAATGAAATCAGGGAGAGAGCCAGAGGGGAAACTAAACTGACCTCGGGTGTTTCTGCACTTCCTGTCTATTGGAGCATGAGTCAACTAGTGCACATGGAGCACGAGTCAACTTTGGCTGTTCTTTCCCCCCGTTGCGATCAAATACTTACCTTATTTGATCTGGGGCCTGGTCCTCCTCTGGGCACTGCCATTTTGGCTGCAGCGCCCTCCGTGACTCTGCGTGCATCAGTGCTGTCACCCTGACGACACTGATGCTCTGTGCACGCGCAGTCATGTCTTTGGTCATCTGAGGTGCCAGTGCGCTTGCGCGGCACCTTCAAACAACCCCGGAGCAGTGGAAGAAAAAAGAATGTTCCTGCCCGGGACACCTGAGGTAAGTCTCTGGTTAATGTTGGCTAATGTGTGGAGCACGATTTAGTGCTCCACGCCTAATCAACAATTAGTGTACTTCTGGTGAGCGTTAGCATGCTTGGAGGCTGTAACAGCCTACTCCACATGCGGATGTTTTTCACCAGAGGTTCAGTAGGCCTCTGATGAAAGCCTAGTTCCTTCGTCTTATGAGCCACACTTTTACTTGCCGTTCCTCATCTAACAGTAGGTATCCAATCTTGTGTCTCTCTGCTTTGTCTGCAACTGACTTCCTTTCACATTTATCTTTCCTAGTAGGTTTAAAGTTTGGTTGGCAGTGGTACAGATGTGGTTTGCTATAACTTTCAGGATGTTTTTCAGGAGTTCCTTCCCCTAGGTGGGTTGGTCTCTAGCATCCCTAAGGAGCCCTGCTGGCCCTTATTTCTGTTGTGTGTTGTTGTTGGCTTCATCCCCTCCTCTGCTGAAGTTACCAGCAGGATGGCTGCATTAAGACTTTGTGCACTTAGTAGGTGCTCAGACCTACTAAGCACTCCTACTATGGAACAGTTTTATGCACTTGGAATCTATATAGCTTTTATCTGAGAACTACTAGCACACTTTTCTCCGGTATATATATAGTGCTAAAGTGATGCTATAAGGAAGAACACTCCATGTGCTTGTGAAGCGATAGTTCCCATGATTCTTTGTGGGATAGGGAGCCATGACATCAACCCCCATCTATTTCTGTAGCACAGATGTTTCTTTTAGTGACTGATACTACTGAATAATCTCTTCTGTAGATAAACAAAAGAAGTTTTTATGTGCCTGGGACAGTAAATCTCATCTTTCAGAGTAGTAAATCCACAGGAAAAATGGCTGAGGCTGGGGTGTCTGAGAACAAATGGAGGCATCTAACATTTCTTTTTGTGTTTTGATAGAGCGGTGAGGTAATTTTTCATATCTGGGCTGCCCAGGAGCCAAGAAATGAGCTTTGCTGTTCTCTCATTGATGCTATCTCGGTTGTATGTTGTCATTTCTGAGCCCTCGCTCTTGACTGTGTACACTGCTGCTTGTCAAACAGTGTCACATCTTGGAAGAGAAAAAATAAAATAGAATTATTTTTGGTGTAATTGAGCAGATGGGGATAGGTTGCATTCATTGTGTGTGGGAAAGCAACCCTTCTCTTAATGGCCTCATCATGAGAGGCAACTTAGCTTTGTAATGTTAGGGTGTTTTTCCACTGTCAAAATGTACCCATTTTTGCACCCACTTAGGACCCATTTGGGTGTCAGCCGGATGATCCCGTTTCCCCTACGGCACCCATTTGGGACCCGATTGTTTCCACTGCCGTTGGGGAAATCCGGATCATATGGGTACATTTTGACCTTTAATCTGGATTTTCTGTAGACCCCATTAATGGGGTCTACAATGGGGTCTTCTCCCAGAAAATCCAGATTAAATGGATTGCAAAGGGAAGGGATCCAACTTTGTGTGGGGGGGGGGAGCCCCGAAGTCCCAGCTTCGGAGTGACTTCGGAGTCATTTCAGATTCATTCCGAAGTGACTCTGAAGTCCCTCCGAAGCGATCTCCATGGACTTCGGAGAGGCTCCGGAGCTGTCAGCGTGATCTGTTCGCTATTAGCGGAGATCGCGCACAGATCACGCTGACAGCTCCAGAGCCTCTCCGAAGTCCATGGAGATCGCTTCGGAGGGACTCTGGAGTCACTTCGGAATGAATCCGAAATGACTCCGAAGTCACTCCGAAGCTGGGACTTCGGAGATAGCACCCCCCGTCCCCAGATGGGTGCAAAGCTGTTTCCACAGCAGGGGTGTTAGCATCCATTCCTAATGGGTACTACACCTCCTGTGGAAACACATTGGGTGTGTCCCTTAATCCGGATCTACTAGATCCGGATTAAGAAATGTACCCATTCCTTAGATCCGGATCTTCTTAGATCCGGATCTAAGGCTGCAGTGGAAAAACACCCTTAGAGAGACAAAGTAATAACTGCATATATTGCACCAAACTCAGATAGTAACCAGCTTAGTGTTCTTCAGATGTTATGGATCCATAAGAACATAAGAGGAGCCCTGCTGGTTCGGGCCACGGCCCATCTAGTCCAGCATTCTGTCTTACATAGGGATGTGCACGAATGCAATATTTGGGATTTGATTCAAATCAAATATCCAAAAATTTGATTCAGTTAGAATCTTTAAAATTCAAATTTAACCAAATTCTATTTGAATTAAGCAAATTCAAATCTGTTCAAATTTTCAATTCAAATTTGCACTTCTGAATGTTGACGACATTCATATGTGCCCATATGCATCGTTGTGCATCCTGTACGCATCTGTATGCAGCCCGTAGTTATCCCGTATGCAGCTCATTTTCGTCCTGTACGGATCTGTACAAATGCGTACCTGCAAGTACACATCGTGTACGAACCTGTACACATACGGATGTCTGGATAATTTGAACAAATAGATTTGAGATGTGCTCAAATCTTTAAATTTCAATTTATGGACATTCGCTTTGAATTTGAATGTCGAAAGTCGGACAGATTCGGTCAAATTTCGAATGCCTTCGAATATTTGTGCACACCCTTAGTCTCACAGTGGCCCACCAATTGCTTCTGGACATTCTCAAGCAGAAGATGGTGGCAAAACCTTCACCTGCTCTTGTTGCCATGTAAATGGCTTTCAGAAGTTGCATCCAGACGCAACATTAAAAGTGCGCGGCTTACCTATGCTCCGAAATAAAGGGCTTCTGTAGGGAAAATGCTTCGCACCCGTGTACTCAAATACTCTGCATTTTAAATGTCACAGCAATGAGGATTCTTCTTTCCATGTTCTCAGCCCCTCCCTGTATGCTCAGCCCTGGTAGATCCATGTGTTCTTGGGTGAAGGTGACTTCTCGCACAGTTTGCCCAAACACATAGAAAACGTGGAATAATGGAATACTCCACAGCAAATGTGCTTAAAAGTACTATTTTTAAAACCCAGGGTGTCAGAGCTACTGCAGAGAACTGTGAAACGTGTCTGGCAAATTGAAATCTGTTGCACATTCCACATGCATTTTTGACCCTGTCTGGTCACAGCCAGAGACATTCTGCCTGTCTCTCCTGCCTGACACAAATTCCCATCAGCACCAGCCAACATGGTTGGTCCAAATGATGGATTCTAGAGTACAGCAGAATCTGTAGAGCACCCCATTAGAGACTGTGAGCTTGTTTACTATCTGTTTCCAGTTTGACCATGAAGGCATGTTTGTTTATTACAGGGCACAATGTTGACATTGACTTGCAAAACCCTGCGTGGCCTGGCTCCAATGTTCTTGTATGCACACCCACTCACATCAGGAAGGCTTTGTGTACCATTTAATTGGGCTGTGCGTTGGTATGTTGGTGGGCTGGAACTTTCGATGACATAGTGTACACTTGTCTGAATTGCAGGCCTGACCTGGAGTGGCTTGTGGTATTTTGAGACTTGCATTTCTTTCCAAATAGTTTTCTTAGTGGACTTTATAGTGGCATACCTCGAGAGTGGCCATTGAATTGGAGGTACAGAAGTAAGAGTTGCAGAACAGATGACAAAGGGAAGGGCTCATCTTTGATATGTTTGTTTTCCACAGTTCTACCAGATTGTAACAATGCGCGAATACACTGAAAGCAAGGAAACATGTGGGACCATCTGTCTCAAATACCTCCTTTTCATCTTCAACATTTTTTTCTGGGTAAGTAGACAACCTTAACTGTTTTGTGTCTCTCACTGTTCCACTCTCACTGTATGATTTTAAACCAAACAGGGACAGGAAAATCAGGGCATTTTTGGCCTGGAACAGCCTGCTGCCACTGCCAGTGTAATAGGGTGGTGGTGTAGTGAAGGAGACATCACAGGGGGTGAGGGAACCAATGGGAGGTGGCTTGGCACAGCAGGGGGTCGTAGTGGGGGCCCAAGGGCATCTTTTGGGCTGTGGCTTGGTGCAGTAGGTGTGGCACAATGGGGGTGTTGTGGGAGTGTGAGGGGTCAGTGCCAGAAACTTACCTTTTACAGGGCAAAGGGATTGCCTTGATGTGGTGGCTGTGTCGTAGTAGGCCCTTGCATGACCCTGGATCTGTTTATAGCTGAATCATTGTCCGTGCTAGGATTATCTTGATTACAGGGTGGTCTCATTGTGGCCAGGAAAGTCTTCAGAATAAACAGCAACACCATTTGGCTTCTGGTCTCCAGGGACTTAAGATGGCCTCCATCCTTCTAAAATCTAAGGTGTGACTGTGACTTTGGTGAGCACTTATTGTTGGAGCAAAGTAGGATCAGCCTTTACCAAATATTTTAGACTACAGCCCCCAAATATTTTAGACTACAGACAGCACAGCAGTGTTGGAGACTGCAAGTCCTTGAAGGGAATCAGATTGACAAAGGGTGCCCTAGATAGTGATTGCCTTGTGCAAAAACGTGAGCAGCTTCTATTTGTGTTATACTCACTCTGTCTTTCTCCCCAAGCTGGCAGGTGGAGCAGTGATGGCGGTGGGCATCTGGACCCTGAACGAGAAAAGTGACTACATCAGCCTCCTGCAGTCTAATACGTATATGGCGACAGCTTACATCCTGGTGGTGGCAGGTGCTGTTGTCATGGTCACTGGCATCCTAGGTTGCTGCGCTACATTCAGGGAGCAGCGGAGCCTGCTGAGAGTGGTGGGTTTTCTCTGAGTCAGTAGAGCATTTTTGTAGCTCCTCTTCTCTCGAAGGTGTGGGGAGTAAGGATGCAGAGGAAAGCCTTTTCTGTGGTGGCCCCAGACTCTGGAACAGCCAACCTCTTGAGGTTTGTCAGGTGCCTATGTTATATAATATTTGGCACACCGTTAAAACATTCCTCCTCTACTAGGCCTTTGAGGGTTAGTTCTATGGGTGCTATCCTGCCAGGAAGCGTGGATGGGAGGTAGGAAGAAACAGTTGTATTTTAAATATGTTTTAATGTGGTTGGTACAGGGTGGGATCTAAGTTCTTAAATAAATAAAATAAATATATGTTGGAAATGCAGTGGCACAGAGAGTTATACTAGCTGAGATCAAAGCAGAACTCTGCTAGAAAGAAATAATCAGATATGTGGGTTGTAGTTGCAATGTGGAGAGAAACTGATTAGGGATGTAACATTCAAAATTCTGCTGAATTCAGACATTCAAACTCAAATTGAATATTACGATATCCGTATGCTAACATTCAAATGAATATGAATGTTTCTGGACATTTGTACGAATAATTCAGACATTAGTTAAACTAGGGAAACGTATCCGATATGTATTTATTCATATCAGATACATATCCATTTGTATCAGATACATATCTATTCATATCAGATACGTATTTGTTAGTATCAGATCTGTAACTGTTTGTAACAGATACAGATCTATTCGTATCAGATACATATACATTCTTATCCAATATGTATCAAATGTTCGTACGAATATGTATGAATAGATTCATATTGAAAAGAATTTTACCACTTTCAAATGCCTTCTGTTCGTACGAATACGGACTTTTGAACATTCAATTCATTTTCAATCAAATGCCAAAAGAACATTTGTGCACACCCCTAAAGGTGATCCTTTTGACATGAATGTTAATGAATCTTCTTTCCTGCTATGGGTAGTGTAATGTTAAAAATCTTTTTTGGGGGGGGGGTCCAGTTGTATGTGTTATACAGAGAAACCAGCATGTCTTTCTTCGCAGAGCAGAAATAGTAATGTGTGGAATGCATCTTTTTCTTTTGGTCTTCCTGTGTGTTTGTGTGTGAGAGAGAGACAGAAAGAACAAAGGACACTTTTGCTGAAAGGACAAAGACAACTTGATAGCGTTTTTGAAGTGCTTCTCATTAGCTTGTTGTTGATACTAGATACGATCTCATCGTAAACCATTCTGATCCTTTCTGGCACTTGCACAATAGGTCATTCTATTGAAGGCTTCCCCCTTCTTGTTTCTGTCTTTTGAAGCTGGGAATTTATAGATGAAAAAAACTTGTACAGTCCTTTCTTGTTGTTTCACCACAGAAAACCAATGATTGTCTTTTAGAAACAAAAGGTCCTTTGGTTGCCCTCTTCTGTTTTCTGAGTGGCTGGTTGTGACAGACCTTTTGTCCCCTGTCACTTGGTCTTCTACTTTAGTTGGTCTTGTGTGAAGCACACAACTGACGTTTTGTGGCCATCATAGTTGTGTCGGCTTGAAGTTCCCTGCCAACTCTGAGCTCACCCGGATTCCTGTGTGGGAAAAGGACTGTATTTTGTCAATCATGGAGATAAATTACTTAAACATGGAAGGAGTTATTTTGTAATCCTGTAATGACGCTTTTTTAAAAAATAAAATTTTAAATAGATTTTACATATATTCCCACTGATCTTCTCTGTAGCAAAGGGGAATGTGTTTTAAAATTATAACAGGAATAATTATAGTTGTGTCTCCCCAATATTTGCATAAGAAAAATTTACAAATAAAGATTTCATTTCAAGATCATTATGTCTTTCAGAATATCCATCATCCTTAGAGTATACAGTCAGCACAAGTGTTATTTCAGGAACTCATAAGACAGAATCAAAAGCTTCCTGGATATCTAGCAAAATTAAGGCAAAAGATTTTCTGTTGATTCTTGTGTGATCTATAAGATTCAATATCACTCATATTGGATCTTGACATGAAGTATCAGACCTAAAGCCATATTCTTTCTTATGGATCAGTCTATCAACTCCTTCAACCTATTTGTTAATACTGCAGAAAAGGTTTTATAATCCATATTTAGGAGAAATATAGGTCTGTAGGAGGCTTGATCTTCTTTGCCTTCCCTAATCAAAGGGATAATATTTGCTTCTCTCTATGACTGGAGGAGTATGCCAGAATCCAGTACAAAACTGAACGACTGAGTCATATGGGGTAGTAATTTATATTAAAAATGTTTCATCGTCTGCTATTGTAAAGCCAGCTGGATCTGGAGCTTTACTGGGCTTTGTATTTCTAACAATTTAAATGATTTCCTATTCTATAGATCTGTTTAGTAATCTTTTTTTGTTCTAATGTTATTTCAGGAGATTTCATTTGTGACAACAGCTTTTCAACTACCTTTGCACAAATTTATAAATCAGCATATAATTCTGAACAGTAATTTTCCATTATTCTCAGAAAGGGCTTCTTCCTTTATTAGATTGTTTTCCTTTTTTTTAATTCTCTCTTTCCATGTCACATGTAAAGATGTGTCAAACTGCAGTTTGTTGAACGCAAGCTGCCCCCAAAGAGGAGGGAATTGATGAAATTCTACCCTACACCTTTGCGATTTTTGGAGAAAAGGGGGAGTTAAGTGAAAGGTGTAGGTGAAAAGGTGCACCTTTCTTTCCTCTTTTCAGGCTAGGAAGGGCAAGATTGTCATAGGCTGTGCAGTGACATGATTGCTGGTGCTGTGTGACCCCATCATCTTCTGGGTACAAGACCGGCTGGGAGAGAGAGCTCAGCCTTGAGGATAGACCATGCAAGAGCATGCAAGTGAGTGCAGCTTTGCTTTTGTCTTCACACTCACCTTCTCACTTTCTCTGATGGCTGTGGAAATATAGGATGACATTTCTCCAGTTCCTCTTCCTCTTTGGGCAGTTTGTGCACAGCGAACTGCGGCTTGGCATATCTCTAGTCAGATGCTTCCATAACAAAAGATGGTGCAATGTGTGAGTTAGTTAAGTAGCTGCATGCAAAACTTTTAAGCAAAGATTCCTCTTTTCAAATGTAACAGTTAATTGGGTGTTTAAATTTACAAGGCAAGATAGCTATAATATGAGGAGCGTAAAAGAATCTAAGCTCCAGGACTGACTGCCAGGTTAGGGATTTCTGAGCAGATTAAATGGGGAGGTCCTTGGCCCTTTCTGCACTTAACCTTATTCCAGAATATATCTTGGGACAGGGGACCTGTTGTTTACATGCTATGGCAGGCCTCATCTGTTGTCTATGGCAGGCCTCATCTGGGGTCTGCACTAGCATGCGGATAGCAGGCCCCAGTTTTGAGAAATGTTCCAGAATAAGATAAGTGCAGAAAGGCCCCTTGTCTGTCTGCCTCACCTGTTTCTTCCATTTCTACAGGCAGGGCAGTGCTAATCTCTTTAGAGTTCTCCAAACAGGGTTGAACACCTATTTGCACAATCCTGCTAGACAGATTACAGAGGTCCAGAAGCCATTCCTGTGCTGTTGTGTTCATCATGCGGATGTCCGTCTAGTTGGGGGAATTGCTTTCTACAATAAATTCAGCTGTTCCCAAATCCTCTCTGCCCTTTGTAATTAAGCATTCCACTGTCCTCTAACAAGCTCATGATGAGTTCTTAATGATGTCTGTTGAAGGGTTTACATTTCGAGACTAGTGGAGTTGGCAAGAGAGAAGTAGGAATGACAGCTGTGAATATTTGAAGGTGAGCCTGAAGTTCAGTGGTGGATCACACACATGCAAGTACTAAGTTCCTTGGTAGTTCCTTGAGAACACAGTGGAGGAAGACCTCTACCTGTTGCGTTGGAGATCATTTGCCATTAAGAGTAGACAATATAAGGCTAGATCGGTCTGATTCGAAACAAGATAACAATGTTCTATCTAACCATATGTAGTGGCAATGCCTAGAGAGGACTCGGTTTCTTGCTAACTCAAGCATGATCCATAATAGTAGGACAAGATCTGTCTGAAATGCTCTGAAACAAAGGTAAAAACAGATAAAAATTAATCTGGATCATAGATGAATTCTTAGGTTCTCTCTTGGTGTTATCCTGCACTAGGAGTGAATGATGGAACTATGTTTAATATGTTTTACGTATTTTAATTGATTTTTTTTAAAGATTAGATTTGTGCCCCATCCTGGGAAGGGCAGTGCATACATGTTTTGACATCTCCTCCTGTATCAGTCATCTTGTTGAGGTTAACAACAGTTCACATTCCCTTATCTTGCAGTTTAATTCTGGAAATACAGTATATTCTGGCGTGTAAGACTACTTTTTAACCCAGGAAAATCTTCTCAAAATTCAGGGGTCGTCTTCTTATACGGCGAGTATATCCAAACTCTATATTTTAACTGGAAAAATTGGGGGTCATCTTATATACCCAGTCGTCTTATACGCCGGAATATACGGGTACTTCTTTTTCTCTTAAAACATAGGTACCATAAATTGGCAAGGTACATAACGAAACACACACACACAGGAGCTTGAGAGTACTTCAGAATCCAGAGTTCCTTTTCAGAAAGGGTGGGATCACTGACATCTCTTGTCTTTCTTATATTGTGTAAAGAGGTATTCATCAGTCTCTGGGCCCACTCTGATATGGGACAGGTGGCCAGATGAAATGCTGCAAGTGACTCGTCCATATCCTCCACTGCAAATGTGTTTGTGGAGGCTCAGAAATCCCCATTTGCCTCAACAGTTGACACACAGGTGACCTCACCTGTGTTTGGTCAAATTCACTCCAAGTCTTGTGGTGTTCCCCATCAGTTTACCTCCTCTGTGTTCCCCAACAAACAAAGAGGTCCTTACAGCTGTAGTGCTGAAAGGAGCCCTCTGGTGTAATCTTGTTGACCCTTTATAGAGAACAGGACTTCAAAAGTGCACCTACACCCCAGTTACCCCAATTATGGTTTCACCCAGGATATCCTGAAATCTTAAATATCTCAAGGGAGGAAACTGTTTCAGAACTGAAAGAGAGATTGGTTTAATGGGATAGGCTCAGTATTAAACAAATTATAAGAGAGAACTTAAAAGGAGCAGGGAATAATTGGTTGCTTTCCCATAATACCAGATGATGGTGCAGTGAGACAACTAACATTTGAAGAAGCTGTAGAATCTATTCAGGAATGTAATGCAGGATTAGTAGATAAAATATATTCATTATATGTTCATATCCCAAGATAAAGTATTAAGGGGCATCTGCACTAAGAATGAATCTAGGAAGAATGTAGACGTGGTTTCAAGTAACACGTGCCGTTACAATGTGACTGCAAAGACACCTTCACAGCCCACCTTTGCAACAGTGGCAGTGTTGACGGCACTGGTACAAAGTTTAAAAGACAACTGAGAGAAAGATTGTAAACTTGGGAGAAAGTTTGAGACGGACGTTCACAGCCCACCAGCTAATACAAAACAGTTTAACAATGAGCGTAACTAATCTTGTTTTTAGTTTCATTTTGTTCTGTATTCTTTGTATTTTGTTTCATGATATGGTCGGTGGACTAATCATTAAACTTATTATTATAATACACAACAAGTTCAAAAGCAATTAATGTATTGATGGTAGAGGACGGTTGTATGGGTCTTGCATTATTTTGGCAACGTCTATTCTGTATGCTCACACTAAAAAAAGATAAAGGCTTTTTTGTCCACATCTGATGGTTCTGATATGTACAGTAGTTTCTAGTCTGTTGCCTTTGAAAGAATAAGTCAAATAATAATGTAAAAAATTGTACTTTCTCAGGAAGTATGGCTTCTTAACATTTTTGTTGAGCCAAACAGAAACATCAAATCCAAAGATTTCAATAATGCCAGCAAAACTGTAAATTGCAACTCATTGGAAAGACTGTAAGATTTTATCACTTGAATTCCTTGTTTTAAAATTTTGGGGAAGTTGCCACCACAGAGTTTATCTTTGCCCAACCAGATAAAATGCCAGGCAACCTAGATTCTACAGGATAATGGAATGCATTATTAGAATTCGTGGAACTGTCCAAATATTTAGAAATATCATAACTCTTCGGGCAATTAATCCTTACTATTTAGCTCTGAACTCTGAACAGGGTGGCACCACTGTACAAGGATGCCAGGACCTTATGCAGTCTTTGAAAGCTGTGTTAAATTTTCTGTTATGGCAGGTGCTCTCTGTCCTTCCTTCCTTCCTTCCTTCCTTCCTTCCTTCCTTCCTTCCTTCCTTCCTTCCTTCCTTCCTTCCTTCCTTCCTTCCTTCCTTCCTTCCTTCCTTCCTTCCTATAATTATAAAGGTAAAGACTTTGTTTGTTTCTTTCATTGACAAAACATATTTAGTTAAACCTTGTTTCCTGTTACTTCACAGGTACAATACATCATGTGTACATATTTAAAATAAATCATTATAAAGCAAACTGATAACAATTATACCTTTTCCGGTTCCTCCTAATAAGCTTAAGTCATTTATATATTATGTGTACTGACACTAAAATCTTTTTCAGTTCTACCTCATTAACCATTACTGGGCTAGTCTTGTTTGAGCATTTAAAAAAAAATCAGCATTTTGTGGTCTCCCAGTGGTTATCACAATTCAAAATGGCCGCTCAGTTTCACTTTGCTAAGATTGTAGTTTTGTGAGGAAAGTAGATGCCAAGGTTTCATGGTTCAGGTATTATTTATTTATTTATTTGAATTTTTATCCTAACCTATACCAAATGGTCTCAGGGCGGGCTATAACATTAAAAACCAGTGAACATATAAAATGCGCGTGTTCATTTATAACGTTATTGTTTCTTTCATTTTGTGTTTTGCAGTATTTTATATTGCTGCTTTGCATCTTCCTGCTTGAGATAATTGCTGGAGTCCTGGCCTATATCTATTATCGGCAGGTAAATATAAATATATATATATATGTATATAGCAGTAACAAAAAGCTCCTCATAATGATGGGCCTTTTCCTTTCCAGACAACTATGGGTGTTTTTCCACTGTTACTAGAAGTACCCATTAAGTACCCATTGGTACAAAATGCCATTACGTACCCATTAATGGGTACTTAATGGGTACTTTTAGTGACAGTGGGAAAACACCCCATGACAACTATTTTTCTGATCTGCCAGGCCTTTTCCTGATCTTCCTTTTCTCCTTTGTCACTTTGTTTTTCTTTAACTTCACTCCCCATCTCATATCAACTGCTAGACAGCAGGCTGGCTAGGTAATTAGCCAGCCTAATTATTCCTACATACAACCTTACCTAAATAAAAGCCAGGTGTGTCTTATTGACTGGCTTATTTTTGCAAAATCTGGCAACCCTGCTAGACAGCGTTATTTTTACAGTAATAGCAGCAGCTTTGCTGCAGATTCTCTCTTGAGGAAGTGATGAGAGCAACCAGTCTGGATGGCTTTAAGAAAGAATTATATAAATTAATGGAGGACACGTGTATCGATGGCTACTAGAATTGATGCCTAGATGCTGCCTCCAGCTTGGAGAGGCAGGCAGGACACCTCTCAAGGCCATCTGCAGGGATTCAAGAGCAGGTGAAGGTTTTGCCCTTGTCTTCTGCTTTAAATGCTCAGAAGCAATTGGTAGGCCACTGTGTGAGACTGAATGCTGACTAAATGGGCTATGGCCTGATTCAGTAGAACTCATCTTATGTTCTGTGACGCTGAGTACCCCTCTTTCCTTGTTCTGTGGGCACAGCTAAGCACGGTGCAGTGGATATTCCCACGTGATCCCCACCAAACTCCAGTGCAACGCGTACCCCCACCAAACTCTTCCCATACCCCTGGGGGTACGCATACCACATTTTGGGAAACACTGCTTCAAAGGAATTCTCAATGAATTTGAAATAAAATAGCTGCCCAAGTTCAAAAGGATGTCTTTCCCTTCTTCAGCTTCAGCAGTAAGAATGACCTGAGCTACCTCAATGGTCCTTCTAAGGCAGTCTTCCACAGATATTTTGACTAGGATGGTAAAGGCTGTTCTAAAGAAGTGAAAGGTGAAAGAAACTGAATAATGCAGCTGATACTGCACATAAGCTAGGGCAGTTTGATTTTAAACTTTGATAGGATTCCATCTTTTTCTGGCTCTTTATTTCTTCTCCCTTTTTCAAATGTGTGCAGTTAAAAAAAAATATATTAAATCTCATTTATTCCTATGCGGCCAGTTCTGCAGTATTGCGGAATTTAGTGCATTCATAATGTGATGTAAATATGAACAGTAGATTTATAGCAGTCTAATGTATGTGTGACCCGCAATGATCTTTGCTTGCCAATCCTACGTAATAACTATCGCTAACTTAATCTGTCTTGAAAATGAACTGTTCTAGAACTAGGTTCATGATGTATGAAAATATCCATTAATCTAGCTAACAGCATCTTTGCATGGAATATATTTCCCACCATGTGTTGGTGTTTCCGTCCATTTAATTTTTAATCTAGTATGAAGTGGCATAACTAACAATCCTCTTGCTTCTAGTTTTAAATTGTAGCCTTCGTTGTAGCTCTTTGCAGCAAAAAGGTATTGTTTCTATGGCACCTCTTACCATCTAAAGCATAGATACTGATGGGAAAGACGTTTAGAACAGAACATGCATCAGTGTTCCAAAGGTCACCACTGTTTGGATGGCTCCATTGTCAGCTTTAGTTACAGTTCTGGTGGCCTAAGGACAAAAGGGAGAGGTGTGTGCAACAAGGGACCTGGATGGAGAGAGCTATTCACATTCTTTTTCAAGCTTACCTGTTGCGAAGCCGCAACGTGCTCCTTCCTCAGCAGTTGCAATAACTCTGTGGCACGTGTCCTGTGGGAGGGGGCAGCCAAGGGGAGCTGAGCTGCAGGCTCAGTTCTCGTTCTCTGTTCTCAACATCCTATCTGGACTGGTGGGAACATCTGAATTTAGCTCAGGTAGACAGACACTCCTTATTCAGAATAGATTTGGGATGGATATTCTCTCCCTGCCTTTGGTTGGAAAGGAATTTTAAACAAAGTAGCGGGAGTTGATCCAATCAGCTTTCCAAGAATACTGACCTAGCTTAAAACAGGCAGGTATAAGTCACAGCAAATCCTGCTGTGGAACTAGAATTCTCCTTAATAATTCTGAAGAAGTAACTAGCTCAAGTGTGTATAAGACTGGAGAGTCTTATTTACTTTGTCACTTCAGAAGTGTTGATTCAAATTAGAAAGGTATGTAGGCTGACAAGTTTCAACGAAAGAATTGGGGTTATTTTTAGACAGTTCCTTTCTACTGAAGCTAAGAGTGCTACAGTAATTTACTGTACCCAAATAATGTTTTGTTCAGAGCCTGTTTACATAACAACGATGCTAATGTTCTTTAGTCAATTTCCCTTTTTTACTTCCAGCAATTCCTATATAAACCCTCTGATATTAGAAAAGTTTTTCTTAGTCCCTTTTTTATTATAACATGGCGGTTCTGCTGCGCAGATGTCCAGATCAAGTAAACCACAAGCCTTTGGAAGCTCATATAGATGCTATGGTGAGCTGCATTTACCATCTAGGACAGTGATGGCGAACCTATGACATAGGTGTCACAGGTGACACGCCAAGCCCTTTTGGGTGACACTGGTGGCCTGGTCATGTTGTTGCCGTCTGGTATCTTGTAGACTGCAGGCTACTTCTGGCTTGCGGCCTACAAGATCCCGGGAGCACAGAGTCACAGTCTGTGCCCAGCATAATAGGCGCAATGGAGTCACATCATTGCTTCTGGCAGCTAGAGGACTAAAGACCTGTGTGTGGCAGCGATGGCTTTTCTCACAATTTTTCCCTCCACGTACTTTTGTGAGACCTTACTCTCAGTGTTAAATAATATTAAAACCAATAAAAGAAACCAATGGACAGATGAAGTTAGTAGCCCTTGCTTGGGCTTGAAGTGTACAAAATACCAACCTTCAATTGAAGATTTAGCAAATGCAGTTCAGCAACCAAAAAGTCACTAATGTAAACAATTTTTTTGTTTTTACTGTCAATAAATACATACATCAAAAATACAACTTCTTTTTTTTACTAGAGCTACAAATATCACAAAATTATGGATATTTCTAGATGTGACAAGGCACTGGAGTTAAGCTAGGTTTTTTTTGTGACTTTTGACACACCAAGCTCAAAAGGTTCACCATCACTGATCTAGGATGTGTGTTTGTTTCTGGTACCCAGTAGTAGTTCTATTGGCATTACTGCCTCCCTGGAAAAAAAAAACTGCTTTGACAAGAACCATCAGAATCACTTTCCATTTCTGAGCACCTGGTGTGATCTTTGTAGACAGAGGTAGTCATCTTTTTGTGGGGGGAAATGGCTTGTAGATATGAGAGATTGCACAGGAACTGGGCTGGCCATAATGTTACAGAAGTTCTAATATAGAGTTGCTCCTTGTGGCCAGTTGCAAGGTAATTTGAGCTGCTCTCAGGAAATGTTACTGCATATTCCTAGTTGTCACAAGCCAGATAGCTCAGCAGGGAAGCAGCATTCCTGAAAACAGGTGGGAGAGGATGGTGGTACATTCCAGTGCCTGACAGAGCACAATTAACAAAATGGAAGATTATATATTTAATGATTTTTGCAGGTATATCTAGTACTAGGGCCGTACTTTTTATTTCAAGGAGTTGTGCATGGCAGTTGCTAAGAGTATGGAATCTGCAACATGTTGAGCATGACTGGAAGATGGCATGTAAAACTGAAGGAATGCTTGAATGGCATGGCATGATGGGATTTTTAATTCTGGGAAGAATGCTAATAACTGCATGAATCCTGTTTGTTTGTCAGCTTCAGTATCTCCATCTTGCTGTTAGGGATGGGTGAAAAAGGTTTGTCAGCTTTGCAATTTGTATGGGTTGTGAAGGTTCCAAACTTTGCCTCTGAATCGAATATTGGCCATATACGAAGACTGACCTTCACGTGCAAAGTGAAAGCTTTTGTGCCTTCATTTGGAGCTGATTCAGGATGGATTTGGGACAGATTTAGAGCCATTCCAAGGGAATTTGAAGTGGGTCTCTTTGCACGAATACAAAGTTCTGTCCCATTTGTTTCGATGGAAAGCAAACAGGAGAAAAAATTGTGCATGCCCCTAATTGCCACCTTTTCCCCTGATCTCAAAGTGCATTGTCTTTGGCATGCTTCATTTTATTTCTGCCCTTGCTGTTTTGCTTTGCCAATATGTGTATAAACTGTGTGCCTACCTCTTTTTGCTGCTTCTATTCCATGCTGCAGTTCTTCCCTATGAGTCCACAGGTAATTGCTTTTGTTTTATGTATAAGGCGTATGCCTGTTGAGAGTTGCTAGAAATTTATTTTTTTTAAATTAAGGATCCTTTCCCTTTTGTGTTTATATTAGTTATTCACATCTTAGATCGCAGGGCTTATTTGGCATTTATAAATGATTTGTCACTCCTCCGGTATGTTATCCTGTACAACTGAAATTTAAAGTGTCAGTGATGGATTTTGAGGCAGAATCCTGGTCTGGCATTGCTGGGCATCTGATCTTTCATCCAAAAGCATTGGGTGGAAAATCATTTTCATTGTACAGTTGTATTGCACTATGGCTTGGTTCCTGCAAACCACCTTGTCGCACAAAACTGTGCTATGCAGTTACTTGCTACCACTGGAAGATTTTGGGTTTGGACAACCAATGAGGTCCAGTCAACTAGTAGAAATCAACTGACACTGCGGAGGTAAGTCCCAGTCAACCAGCCTACGTGTATGACGTTGAGGAAGGGTGATCTGGAATGTCATTGTGAGTCAGTAGTAGCTCAGAGGCCAAATCCAGAAAGGTGATACCTCTTCATCCTGCTAGGCATCCCAGCAGCAGAAGAAAGGAGAAATACAGGTAAGTGTTGTGCCATTTCCTCAGAACTTTGGTGTTCTAGAGCAGTTGGTTTCCCTGAAACATGGTAATTTTCCATCACACTTCCATATTTGCTGAATTATATCTTTTAAAGTTGGACTGGGAATCTGTTGGTTGGCTTTGAGTGCTGTTTGCACTGTGTGAAAATAATTCTTGTGACACAGAGGACCCCAATTAACAACAGAATGGTTATAAGGATAAGGTGTATTCCCATATGGTTAACTCCAGGCCCATTTCAGGAGAACATGATTGCAATGAATGTGGATAATTACGTTCAAGAACCCTGATGTTTGTGTTTTTCCCCCCGTCTTTGCTGTGATTGTCCCAACTTGCATAGCTGAGTATGGAGCTGAAGCAAAATCTGAAGGACACAATGACCAAGAAATATCAAAAGGAGGGAGAAGAGGCTGTGACCAGCGCAGTGGACAAACTGCAGCAGGAGGTATGTTGTGGGAGTGCAGAATTTAGGGATGGCACTTGCCTGCAGAAGTGTTTTCTGATCCAGCTTGGGCAGCTATCAGAACACAGAACCCGGTCGGTTTCCAGGATTGTCTGCAGGACTAGCAAGTGGTTATAGAAAGTAACACAACTGCCTCTCTCAGAAGAAAGAACTTCTGAGAGAGGAGCCCAAAGGTAGCAGGATTACAGAAGTGAAAGCACTAAAGTGCTATTTGAATGAATGCAGGTCAATGCCATGGAAGCTCATTGTTGCCCTTGCAAGAAGACTGACTGACTGACTGAATGAATGAATGAATGAGTGAATGAATGAATGAATGAATGAAATGCATTTCTATCCTGCCCTATACCCGAAGGTCTCAAGGTGGGTAACAACATTTAAAAACAAATGTATATTAAACCAACAAAGTTAAACAATATTAAAACCAACAATATTAAAACAATAACAGCATCTATAAAGTGGCCAGGGCAAAGAGGTGTGTCCTCACTGCCCTCCTGAACATATACAATGTTGCACCCGAAGAGGGAGACTATTCCATAGCCTGGGGGCCATCACTGAGAAGGCCTTCTCCTGGGTGCCTACTGTTTTTACCACTGAAGATGGTGGGACAACCAGGAGGGCCTCCCCTCCAGATCTTGGCATAGGCAGCTCTTAATAAAAGAGCTAAGAGAATGTAAAGGGTATAGGAGTGTGCTTCAGTCTCACTCCGTCCTCCTTCCTGCCCACATGGGCTGTTCATATATGCATGGAAGGAGGTCCTCTGGGTTACTGTTACAACTGGCTTTGGAAGGGAATCAATGAAAGAGATCTCAGTTTCTAAAGATAACAACCATATGTCTGAATTCTTATTTGGTAAATACTTGGCTATGCAGAAGAGCTTTTGGATACCCTGTTTGGGTCTTCTGTGGGTCACGTCTAGATCACTTTCCCATGCCTGCTACTTTGGATTGATGTTCCAGGAATAGCTAGCCTTTTGGCTTTACTCCCAAAGGAGGGAGTCCCAGAAAAGAAGCAGAAGAGTGGCTAATTAAGATGATTACGGGTTGAATAACTGAGGACAATCATTTGTTTCTTCTCCTTCACCCCTGAGCGTGAAGGTCTTTCAGGGTAACCAGGGAGGTGTTCTCGATGTGATGAACTGCTGAGGTCTTATTTGTGGCTGCTGCTGAAACCGTTGACCCCCAGTTGGAGAGATGCGTAATAGAAATGGAGTTCATGAAGTACCACAGCCCACCAGGAGAACAGCAGATTAGATTTCATCAGCCAGAGTCTTTGTGTTTCAGTCCAGGCTGCAATGCTCAAACAGGTCTAGGTCATTCAGTTTCAGAAACTGAGACAAAGGTGCTTGTGCGGAAGAGATTTACTCAGCTGTGTACACCCAAGGCTGTGGATAGTTGCTAGCGCCTTAGGCCCTTTCCACACTGGATATGATTCTGAATTATATCCTGGAATAGGGGCCTGCCGTCTGCCTGCTATTGTGTTTCCCCCAAAATAAGACAGGGTATTATATTAATTTTTACTCCTAAAGACGCACTAGGGCTTATTTTCAGGGGATGCTTTATATAACACTTATATAGGGCTTATATTTTGAGCATCCTGAAAAATTATGCTAGGGCTTATTCTCAGGGTAGATCTTATTTTCGGGGAAACAGGGTATTGCAGACTATAGCAGGAATCTGTTCCAAAACATAATACAGAATAAGGACCCGTTTAAAAGGGGCCCAAAATACTTCATTTCAGAAATTAAGCCAGATGTTGGTTATATTTGCTTTTATTTATTTTAGTTTCTGCTTCTTAATTAAAAATATTCCATCGGAGCAGCAAAATGGCTTCATTAATAGCTATCTGACTTTTTAGAGCAACTGGTTTTGGTGCGTGCTGCCTAGAGTCCAATAATATGTTGATTGGACTCTTAACTTAAAGCTCCTCCAAAAAGTAAAATAAAAGCTGATGATCCACATGTGTGCCGAACCCTGGAAATCTCAGGTGAGTAGGTTTCCTGGGATGTGAGGTGGATGGCAGCCTTTGAATGTATATGGAACCCAACCTTCGAATGTATATGGAATGTATATACAACCTTTACACTGCATAGCCAAGCACTTACCAAATAAAAATGAGGAAGATCAAATGCCTGAACCACCAGCTGCACCTGATTCTACTATTTTAAAACCATTTCTGTACATTTACAGTGAGACTTTCCATATAGATTTACACTGAAGAATGTTCAATGTAGTATGTTGCGGCCTAGTTTTCAAACAGATGCTTAGAAATAGTCGCCAACTTTTTGTGCTTGTTAATGGGGAATTACATTCCCCTGATCTTGGTGAGGCTTTTCAGAAGTCACACATAAAAGATTTTGGCTACTTTCCACGCAGCTAGAAGCCTAAGATGTTTTTATGCAGACATGACATAGGAGACTCCTTTACTCTTTAATAGCAGAAGAAGCCCGTGAGCATGAAATGTCTTTATGGGCCATGAGCTCATTGCAGCAGTAACCCTTCGAAACCTTGCCAAATATTTGGTTTTCTTGCTGAGGATATAATTTGATACTGTGACAGGCAGATTGGCCTCTTCATTGACTAAAACCAAACAACAGAAATAGTAACTCGGGTGCTCAGAGATGGTTTCTCTGGCGCATCAGATATTTGTGCAGTGATTAACGTTAACATTGCCTCGTCTGCATTTGTTTGCTACATTTCTATCTTGTTAAGCCAATTAAGAAGCTTCCAGAGTAGGGATGTGCATGGTTGTTCTAAACAATTGAAATTCGATTGAATGTGGACATTCGAATTCAAATAGTGTCTAGACCAGCGGTTCTCAACCTTCCTAATGCCGCGACCCCTTAATGGAGTTCCTCATGTTTTGGAGATCTCCAACCCACAGGGGTAGAGCAGCTTCGGAAGTGGGAGGGAAGGGAGGTGGGAGACTTGTCGCGACCCCTCTGAAAGGGTAGTTCAACCCCCAAAGGGGTCCTGACCCCCCCAGGTTGAGAACCACTGGTCTAGACTTTCGAATGAATTTTGAATGTTCCAAAATATTTGTTTGAATGATTCAAAACATTTGAAAATACAGATATGTATATATTACGTACATAACTGTACGAATCTCATGCGTATCTGTACGCATTTGTGCTGATAGTACAGGATGAAAACGGGATGCATACGGGATAAAATGGGATGCGTACAAAATGTGTACAGATACGTATAACACTTATGAATGTTGCCAATATCCGTATCTTCAAATACAAATGTCGACATGCATATCTTCAGATTTGAACCTAGCATTCAAATGAACAGATTCAAATGTATCCGATTCAGATTGGGTTTTCTTGCATTCGGATTCTAAACATCTGAATCGAATTGGATGTTTGATATTCATTTTGAATTTGAATGCAAACCCCCCACCCCCACCCACATTTGGGCACATCCCTATTCCAGAGTGGTTACAGCATGCAGTGTCTTGAAGGCTTCACAGTGGATAGTTAAAAAAGATGAGGGGGAAAGAAAGAGGCCAGATGGGGAACCCCGAAGTCTCCGTTCTCTCACCCATCCCTTATACCAGTGTTTCCCAAACTTTTGACATAGGTGTACCACTTCTATAATTTTCCTAACGCTGAGTACCCCTCATAAAAAACATTAAGGATAAAAATTGTATTTTATAAAAATAATCAAAATCAGTGGAACTTACTAAAGCGCGATAACAGGCGCCCGGAACTAACTATTAAAGAAGTAAGTTGTCCCTGTAACGAAGTGCAGTATATTCACGCCATGTCACGCCTCACAAGACCGTTAGATAACACTGCAATTCTCCGGCGTTTAAACAGCTCCGCGGCTCAGTGTCAACTGTTAATGTTCCCACAGTTTAAAAATGGCCGAACCCAAGCTGCACGAAGGATGCGCAGAAGTTCCCGCCATAATGACTTGCGATACGATGTACGATGGCCCCAGTTCACATATAAAAACTGCGATACGCACCTATTTCTTTCCTTGTTCTGTGGGCGCAGCTAAGCACGGTGCAGTGGATATTCTCACGTGATCCCCACCAAACTCTTCCCGTACCCCTTGGGGTACGCGTACCACCCTTTGGGAAACACTGCCTTATACTGATGGTTGGGCTGCTCAGATACTTGCATATCTACTTGTTCAAGAGAATGGTATATATTTAAGGAGGTCATTTTAAACTTCCTAACTACCCTGAAACTTCAGTGTATGGGAACAGAACAGCAATGCCATACCGGTTCCTAAAATCAAGACCCTATAGTGAAAATCTGTATAATAAATACAGGTGTTCCATTAATTTGAAAGGAAATAATTATCACTTGTCTCAACCCCATAATATATAACTCATTTATATGACCATAAATGCCTGATACTTTAAGAATAAAGCTAGCTAACCCAATAAAATGGAAAGAACAATTAATAACATTATACCTAAAATGAAATAAAGGGTGTTTTTCCACTGTCACTAGAAGTACCCATTAAGTACCCAGTGGAAAAACACCCAAAATTTAACAATTTAACAATTAAAGATGTACAGGGAGGACCATTGCCTTCCACATTTTGAAGTCCAAACCAAACATTTCAGGCAGGGATGCTGTATATGGTCTGTGAGCCTGGAAGAGCAACAAGGCATTCCTTAGAACTGACCACTTTGGTTTGGAGAACCAAAAATGGTAATAAAAATGCAGACCTTGTAACTGAAATTCCATAAAGTGAGAGTAAGGATACATGGGTATTAGCTAAGGCTCTGTCCTCATTTTGGATTATATTCTGGAATCATTGCCTTCTACCCACGTGCTGGTGCAGACAGCGGCAGGCCCCACCTGCAGTAGTGTGAAACTAGCAAGCTCCTATTCTGGAATATAATCCAAAATAAGACCCTGTGCACAAAGGGTCTAAATCTATGTGGTTGCTTGCAAACATCTCAAGAACATCACAAGTTGTGTAGCTATCCGTACTTGGCTGGCTCATGCTATTCTTTCTCGGTGCATTTAGTTTAAGTGCTGTGGAAGCCATAATGCATCTGACTGGAGTGATAGCGACTGGATCAAGTCTCCTGAAGCAGCAAATCGGAAGTTCCCGGACAGCTGTTGCAAGACAATAACAGACAAATGTGGCCAAAGAGATCACCCTTCAAATATCTACAAAGAGGTAAAAGTCGAACTTGAGTCTTCACTCCTGAAATGCAAGTCTTCATTCGCGGGGGGAACATTTGGTTTGAAAGTTTGTATCAGGAGAAGTAACCCTGGTGTCTGTGACCAAGAAAACAAATTGACTTGGCCTGGGATTCTGTTGGAGGACTTTGCCTGGTATGGATGCCCAGCAGTGGTAAACATACCCAAATAGCTGTCTGGTGAGAGTAGAGATTAGTGGTAAACATACCCAAATAGCTGTCTGGTAAGAGTAGAGATTAGGTTTAGGGTAGGCATAGAGAGGCAGAAAGGTAGCCTGTTGTTCAACACTCACGGAGACTTGATGCTTTCAAGGTACCTTTCTTTTTTTAAAAAGTTTTATCTGCTTCTGGTCCAGAGGTTTCTTAAATGATAGAATTCCAATTTCTGAACTGTCAGTTCCTCCTTTCCGTCTACAGAGCTAAGAAGGGGATTAAATGATTTGAAGGGTGTGAATAACTTCTGCCACTAGGCTTGTTCTGGGTAAAGGGTTGGAAAATGAAACCCCATGGCAAAGGATGCGTTCGCTTTTCCCCCCAAAATGATGTAGGCAGGAACTGTTGAGACGATCATTCCTAGTCTACCCATTTAAGTTTCTCATAGATATCTCCCATTTTTTTACAGCGGTGGTGTCTGTGTAAGCCTGTGTTGGCTTGCAAAGCAAGGACAAGGGACGATCTTTAAACTCATATATGTTATATTTCTTGAAAAATTGTATTACAAAGAGTGCTTGTCTAAGCTTACTTTAACCCCTATTCTTTAGAAACCTCTTCCTGAGTTGTTAGGGATGTGCATGGATTTTTTTGGCATTCGATTCAAAACAAATTGAATGTTCAAAAATCCGTATTCGTATGAATAGATTGCATTTGAATGTGGTAAAATTCTATTCAATACGAATCTATTTGTACAGACATCCGATATGTATCTGATATGAATGATAATTATCTGATATGAATGGATATGAACAGATACATATCTGATACAAATAGATACATATTTGATACATTTCCCCAGCATACTATCACGTGGGAAGAGGCAGCCCATCGGAGCTGAGCTGCCCCTCCTGCTCTCGTCGGCTCTTATCGCCATCTTGTCTGGACGGATGGGAAGATTTGAATGATCTTTCTACTGTACTGTGAGTGCTGTTAAATCAGCATTAAGCTAAATGTGCAACGGTGATGGGATAACGCGTTGCCGCTATGAACCCTCGCTCATGGTATGTGACGGCCCCACCATGACTGCGCATTCTGCTTTCCCATGTGATTTCTCCCCCTTTCTCTTGGATTCCAGCCCACGCTGTATAACGGAATTTCTCAACGCATCTTCAGTCGCAACTTTGCCAGTGCTGCCACTCCTAATCCTTTAAATACCACGTTATACTCAATTAAACATAAACACGTTCATACATCTGACTTAAAATATGAACCTTTGAAATTAAGACTTAATTCCAAACAATGAGATCTTATCAGAAAGTCATGGATGCAAAGAGAATCTCTTGAAGGGAGATTTGCCTAGATTGAAGGCATCCTGGGTTTAACAGTTGCTTTCAGTGACTGCCTGGAAAAGAGAGGAAGCAGTGATCTGCAGGTGCCTACCTGCACTGTGGTCCTGAGATTATCCATGATGGCAAAGCTGTGACGGGCCATCATGGACAGGGCGATATCATTCAATTATAGCTTGCAGGTAACAAGGGAATCTGCTTGGTTATTTGCCAGCTGCAATCTGATTAGTTATTTATTTTATTTTTATTATTGTATTTCTATCCTGCCCTTTACTTAAAGGTCTCAGGGTGGATAACAACATGTAATATAGGCATACTAAAACAATAACAGTATATATTAAAAACAACAGTGTCTGCAAGTGGGAAGGGAAAGTGTATCCCCATTTAACTGAAAGGCCAGGGCAAAAGATGCATCTTCACTGCCTTCCTAAATGTGTATAGTGAAGGTGAAAGACATACCTCATTGGGGAGACCATTCCAAAGCTTAGGGGCCATCACTGAGAAGGCCCTCTCCGGGGTGTCCATCCCCTTTGCTGCTGAGGGTGGTGGTACAACCAGGAGGGCCTCCCCTCTAGGTCTTAAGGCATGGGCAGATCGATATGGGAGTAGTCATTCCTTCAGAAATTTGGGGCCCAGGTAATTTAGGGCCATATAAGTTAAAATAAAGGAATGATGCCATCACATCCTCCAGTGAACCCATCACCATATTGCACACATTCTGGACAGTGGGGTAGACAGGCATGCACAGGTAAGCACTCTCCCTCTTTTCCAGGAGTCCAGTAAAAGTATCTGCTGATGCACCTAAACAGCAGATGCTTTTAGAGGTTGTATGAGATTTAGTTCCACTGTGTTGTATATTGTGCCTTTATTTGCACCAGCGTCTGTATCTCTCTCTTTTCCCATTGCTATTTCTAAATTGTAAGTTCTTTGGAGACAAGGTTCTGTTGTTTCATATAAAAATTGCAAGCAAGTGCCATTTTGTAGGGATGGCAGTATAAAGGTGAGCATTTGGAAGAAATGGGAAACAGCAGACATTGGAAATGGTAAGAATCTTGCTTAGGGTGAGATCTGCCTGTGGGATAAGTGTGTTTCCCATGTTAGAGATTTCATGGCTGACCCAGGGTTTCAGCTGACTTTCTGTGCCTGATTATTGGTATCAGATCTTCATCCGCTTCCTTCCTTCCTGTGCTATCATAATTCAAGGAAAGCTGCTTCCGGTG
Organism: Aspidoscelis tigris stejnegeri; assembly: GCA_023333525.1. NCBI lineage: Eukaryota > Metazoa > Chordata > Lepidosauria > Squamata > Teiidae > Aspidoscelis > Aspidoscelis tigris. The sequence continues at coordinate 16,139,242 of JALMGA010000003.1, forward strand.
TCCTTTTGGCATAATCAGATACCCTTTTTAAGACTGCTTGGATCACAGCCCAGCTAATCCTGTTATTGCTTCTGGAGCTGCAGTGATTTGGCAGGGCTAGGCTGGAGGCCAAAGACAACATTTCTAAGATGGAGAGACACAGCAGCTGATGTTGCACTGTGTTTTGTCAATTTGTGGTTCCAACTTTGTTCCAGCCTTAATTGTGCAAGTTAAATGCTTGGAAGCCTTTGTGCAAATTACACATGTAGCAGTACTGTGAATAGGTACAAGGCTTTGTAGGAGAGATTTGTGATGGTGGAGAGATGTTGGCTTAGTGGTTAAGCACAGGTTGTCCATGCAAAAGGCCCCAAAGCAGTGATTGTCTGATATACTGGAGAGCAATAGCTGCTCAGTGTAGGCAGTACTAACTCAGACTGCACCAATTGTCTGTCTGAAAGGGTATGGAGCAGCTTTGTTTTTATAGACTATTGTTCTGCGGTAGCTGGCTTCTTTTGTTTTTATGGTTCCTCTGTTCAGCTGAGTTTCTCTGAAAGACACAAATCCCAGGGAGCCAGGGAATGCATGACTTAAACTTGAAATGATGTTTTTGTCCAATTCTTTTAGGGTGGCTGTATTACGAAGCTGGAGAACTTCATCCAGGAACATCTGAAAATCATTGCAGCGGTTGGGCTCGGCATTGCTTGTGTGCAGGTACGTGTTACTACTGTGCTAGTTCAACACCCAGAAAATCAGGATGCAGGCTCTTCCTTATGTTTACTGTAGTAAGTAGCCTTGTAAGTACAATCTACTTGTCCGTCAAGGTTTCTACACCCTGAAAGCTGTGAAAAGGCACAGTACTACAAAATACATTTTTGTAATCAGCAATGCACCATTCCTTCCTGCTTGTTTTAATGATATCCCGAGTGACTAGGCGTGAGCATGAGAGAACATTGATTGACCTGACTCCCGGAAGGTAGAAGCAGTCTAGCTTGCAATCAACTGCTCTGCTACAGGACAAGAAAGTGGGGGGGGGGGGAGAGAGATTTCTGCATAATTTTCTCCTTCAGTTAAATGTTGTCTTCCGTGAAAATGTTGTATGTAAACAATTGCACAAGACCAGAAAAAATAGACAACACTTTGAGTTTTTTTCTTCAGTATGTGAAGAGATTGCTGCATTGGTACTCAGAGCAGATGCCTGGTCATAAAAAGGGCCAATGGAAACGATGCATGGTGTTTATCCCTGTCATACATGTTGAAATTATGTTTCAGACTAGAGCTGACTCTGGCCAGAAAGGAATAGAGACATGCATCCCAGTAGAATTACTACCCCTTAGCCTTCTGGGTGGGCATGGTGGCCCTCAGCACATACAACCACAAGAAACATGCTTTGTGTTAAGTACCAACCAGCCCTTGTGGTCCTGTGCTGAAGGTCACTGGGACACAGGGCTGTACCACAGCTAACCTACTCTGGTTGTGTGGAACACTAAGGTGACCCATTGAAGACCTTCTGTAGTACAGTCCTGCCACAGGCTACCTCAGCAGACCCGGAGAGGTCCAACGTTTATTCACTAGAAAACGTAGGTGGGATCTTCCATGCTGTTGTCCCACATATGGCCACAATGGATGTGTTCATGGTAAATGCCACTGGTGCTGCCATGTACTGCTGTATTGGAGGAGAGGAGCTTCCCCTGCACCTTGTATACCAGAATGATACAGGTGTTGATCCATCCCACCACAGTCCTGGTGGGAAACACCTGTGCTCTTGGCAAATTGGAAAATGTTTTTCACATCTGAGGATACAAGATTTCCTCTTGAGCTTTTTATATCTGATAAACTGATGGAAGCATTTGTGGGGAATCTTGATTGCCTATACTCTCCTCTTTCCCGTAACTTTTAAATTTATTATTTCATTTTGTTGTTAGAGCTAAATCTTATGATTCTCCTGGCACTATACTGGCATTGGAAGACATAATTGTGGCATTTCCAATATAGTCCTTGGTTAATCAATTAATAACTTGTGATACTGCTATTACAGGAAATGTTCCAGTGATGCTGAGTTTACTATAACAGTGATGCTTACTTCTGTGTCTGTCACTGGCTTTTGAAATCACATCGCTTGGGACTACAAGAAGCCAGCCCAACGTGCAAAAGTAGCAAAAGGGACCGGGCAGGCATTTGACTGGCTTCTGTAGCGCACAGCAAGGTGATTTTGAAAGCTGATTTAGAAAGAAGAGGTAAGAAATCTAGCAGGATGTAGCAAGAGACAATCATGGAACCTTGTTTAGATCCTGCATTGTAGAGAAGTGCACAAATGTTTTTTTGACGTCCTATTAGAATCGAATACCCAAAAATCTGGTTCGATTCAAATCTTTGAAATTCAGAATTTAACAAGATTCAATTCATATTTACCAAACCTGTACACATACTAATGTCCAGATAATCCAAACAAATAGATCCAAAGTTTACAATTCGATTTGAATGTTTACATTCAACTTTCGGGACATTCTATTTGAGTCTGAATGTTAAAATTCAGCATATTCGATCGGATTTTGAATGCCTGTGAATATTTGTCCACATCCTTATTACATTGTCTCTTCCTGTCTGGAAGCAGCCTTTATCCATTGTGCAGTTTGGGCTGTCTACAATAATTAGTGGGAGGTACTTTTAATTATTTTGCAGTAACTTTGAGATTTCGTCTAACACGACTGTGATACCACTGGCATTCTGTCAAGAATATCACATAGTTTTTCATAGCTGGGTTCCTTGAGTAGTTAAGAAAATTCATAAAATTATTTGTTTCTATGTACCAGTGAAGACCAAAATTTTAATTTCTGATAGAGCAATTGTGCTTCTGGGGCACTGCTATTTTTCTTTTTTGAAAAACAGACAAACCAAGGTCACTGTAAAATCAGTTTGCTCATTATTGTCCTTTTCCTCTCCTATTCATAATTGCTTTGTGGTTTGAAGGTTTCCCAAGCAATGTAAAAGTAACAAGGTGAAAACGGCTTTGAGCCCATGTTGTTTTCTGGACATTGTACAGGAATATTTGCACCTAGTGTAACTGGTAGCTTTCCAGCCAATTACTGACTTCAGCAAACATGCTTGGGTTTTTCAGATCAGCTGGGCTCAGATAGATGCTGCCACCTGCTGAGCAGTATAGAAAAATCATTAAAATATTGCACAGGAAAAACATAGGCAAACAACAATCCAAGAACCAATTGTTTAAATAGTATCAATGGTTGATAAACCCCGAAAACTGCATACCATCTATTTATCATCCAACACTGAAATTCCTGTTACCAAGCACTGTATAGCAGCAAATACCTCTGTCCTGATTTACATTTCAAGGGCGTGATTAAGTTTGCTTAAAGAGATTGCTGCCCACTGAGGAATTTGAGTCTGAAACAACAGACAGTTTTGGGCTGCATTCACCTTAGACTGTCCCAAACCCTTGGAAAGGTTGCCTGTTCCTTATTGAAACATTCATAGCACCAAAGGCATCTCTTTCTGCGAGCCCAGTTGGGCAGAAAACTACATAAGCAACGAGGCAGGGCATTGCTGCCAAGTGGCCATTCAGTGGGTAGTACCTGCTGTCTTGGAGGTGAATAGAGGCTGTAGTATATCAAAATAAAGGTAGGTTCTCAGCCACATATTCAGACAACTGTTTCTAAGGCATTGTGTGTGTGCGTGTGGGTGGGTGTGTCTGAAGGTGGGGCACTTTTTAAAAAATGGATGACTTAAAATAGCTCTGTCTGATCTCACCTAAGTGTCCTAGTATCTTAGAGCACCCATTTCCAGTCAAGAGTCTATAGGAATTGCTAACTTTTTCTCTAGCGTTCACCTTGTATTATCTGCATCTCTGATTGTACAACACTCTCCTGGATGCAATTCAGCATCTTGTGGTTAAGTGAGCGGCATGAATTAGAAACTGTCCCCTTTTCATAATCCGTGTTCGATTTGTCTTCTAGATATTTGGAATGATCTTCACCTGCTGTTTGTACAGGAGCTTGAAGTTGGAACCCTACTAGGAATTTCAAAACCATTTGCCTGTTCAACTCCATCGTGTTACATCCCACCATCCACCTCTTTTACCTGCAGTGCAGAAAAATCAAACTTGCAAGGACTTTTGCTGCTTAATGAAACTTATTCTTGGATCACCCACTGCCTCTGTCAGAGAGCAGGAATGCCCTTCTTAAGGCAGCCAGGGAGGCCTACCTAGTCATTTCATTGTGGTCCATAATAATAAGAGTTCATAGCATTCTGGCAACCATTTTTGTGCCAAGCCTAGGATGCCATGGGAAGAATGGTCAAAGCTACTGAGAGCCAAGTGTGCCTCTGTTTTCCTCCTTTGGCTTGGTTGATGTTGGTTCTCTGAGAAGCTGGGAACTGGTCATCAGGACACCCAAGGATTGTGGGATTCAAAGCTCTCTTCCCATACCCAGAAGAAATGCTTTTCTGGACAGTTCTTTCTTATCCAAGAGTGTAGCTCTCTACCAACTGCTGTCTCAACTGAATTGTTTCTTCTGAGTTCCCTGAAGTTGTGCCTGAGAGATGGATGGACTAGGTGACCTAAATTGTCCACGACTTCTGCTCATCTGGGTCCCTCCCCTTCCTCCACTCCCATCCCCCCCAGGTTACAGAAGGCCCCTCTGAAGAAGAGGGCAGCCTTATGCCGCTTGTGTCTAGGGTTACAGGAGATGTTTTGCTTCTCTGGATCAGAAGTCTTCTCAAGCCTTCTTTCCTCCCCTAGGCCAGTTTGGTCTAGTGGTTAGGGAGCCGGACTCTTATCTGGGAAAACCGGGTTTGATTCCACTCTCCTCCATGAAGCCAGCTGGGTGACCCTGGGCTAGTCACAGCTCTCTTCTGAGCTCTCACAGAAGAACAGAAAGCTTTGTCAGCCGCTTTGATTCCCCTTAAATGGGTGAGAAAAGCAGGGTAGAAAAGCCAGCTCTTTTTCTTTTCCAAAAAAGGAGAATTAGAATTCCAAAATTGGAATTATAAATTAAAATAGCTTCATTCACTGAGATTGCAGTCAAAATATCTTTGCTTGGCGGAAGGAAACCACCATTTTCTGTAAATAGGATCTTTTTCCTCCTTTTAGTTGGGAATAAAAATACAATGCTCAGAAGTCCAATTAGTAAAAAATAAATAAATCTAGAACTCAGTTCTTCTCTTCCCCATTCTCAGTTATTTATGGAGGTTTTTTAAAAAGTTAATTGTCAGGAAGAAACAAAGAAAAATCAAACTATTTGGTGCAAGGATAAAAAATAATTTTGTACCTACAAAGATGACACCTTTTTCTCTAGGTGGTTGTCCCAGCAATGGCTTCTACCACTGGATTTTCTAGTTTTCTCAATTGTCTGTCTATACTAAGCAGTTTTACAGAACTTTCTATGTATAAAGAAAATGCAGAAGCATCCTTCATAGATTACATGGCTGGGTCCTCCTGTATCACTTATAACCTAAGGATTCAGTTAACATTTGCCGATTTCTCACACATTTGCACCATCAGCATGTTCAAGGATATTCCACCTGTGCCACTGAAAATTGGTATGTCTAGATTAGCGGTTCTCAACCTGTGGGTCACGACCTCTTTGGGGGTCGAACTACCCTTTCAGAGAGGTCACAACAAGTCTCCTGCCTTTCTGCCCCAACCTCATCCAAACTGCCCCACCCCCGTAGTTGGGGGTCTCCACAACACGAGGAACTGCATTAAGGGGTTGAGGCATTAGGAAGGTTGAGAATCACTGGTCTAGATTGTATGGCAGCTTAGATACTCATAGTTCTGTTGAAGCTCTTGCGTTGTACCTCCATTCTCCATGGTTCTTTGGCCACCTCTCTGTCCTCAAAGCCTTAATAGCAGAAGAGAACTACTTTGCCTGAGGCAGCCTCTGTATCCTGATGCCTTCCACTTGTTGGCTGACTGCAGCTTTCAGAGTGCTGTGCTGATGGGGTTGGTGTTCAAAAACCTGGAGGGCATTAAGCTAGAGGTGGCTGGTCTGAAGCAGTCCTCCCCTAACATATGGCAGTGCAGGATTCATCATAACTTCAAATTTAGGCATGTGGTTCTACCACTCCTATAGATGGCTAGACATCCGTTCTCCAGCTGGTGTCTGAAGAATATATTAATTAAAATTTAATGAGTTAGTGCCATTGTTCATCCTTTGTGGGTCCTGATTCATAGGAACGTTTCCATAAGGCGTGTATTCACTTGTATAGGGGTGTGGAAACAGGATGCTATCATCTTGGCTCCTTTGGCTAACAGTCTCCAACCTGATGAATTGTTCAGACGGCAGCTGAAGGGGTAGAGATTCCATTTCATCAACATACGTACAGATTTGGAGGGAAGAAAAACATTACACTCTTCCTAGATGGAAGGACAGGGTTAAGTTATTCCAGGACAGATGGCTAAGTTATCTCGAGAGTTGATTATTAACTAAAATTCCAAACTACTGACTAGAATTGCTTGAAAAAGTATGGCATGTGACTACTGAAGTGGTTATCTGGCTTCCTTCTCCCTTTCTCTCATGGCCAAAATCACATGGTGCCATGATGGGAGAGGACAATGGGTTGGTAGTCAGCTCATGTGCCCAGTCTTTTCTTATATCTTCTTTAATAACCATGCTTTAATTGCTGTTTACGTTGCTGGCCAATAAAAGCTAATGTCTCCTGTGTCTTGTTCTTGCAGTGGTGAATTGCTGAGAAGAGGAGTCATGGTTATGTTCTTGATAATATGAATGTAGCTCATGTTGACTGGTTCAAATGCATCTCTGTCTTTGGTGTTGCGGAAAAGGTCCATAGTGAATCCTGCACTGCAGAGCAAGAGCAGTTTGCTGCAGCCATCATCACACTCAGGTTGAATGGACTTCTTTTCTGGACTAGGCATCAAATTAGGATAACCTCACCTACCCAGATGGCCCAAAGAATGCTAGTCCTATATCAAAACTCTCCTTGCTTAAAAGCCCGCTGATACTAAGTTGCCAGTCCAGAAAACCTTCATGCAGGACCATTGTGTTGCCAAAAAGGCAAGGCATCAAACTCTGGGGAGAAGGTTTACAACAGGAATGGTTCCCTACTTCCACACAATTTGGTGCGCTATCAAAACCAGAAAAGCCAATGCTCCCCTGGACCTCCCTAGTCTGTCCACACTGAAAGAAGCTCAGCCAAGTGTTGCAGGTCCATTAATTCCCACTTCCCCTTCCCTCTGTTGTCTGAGGCACACTAGGGAAGCAGCCTGATCAGTGGTTTCAGCTATACCTCTGGCTTGTTTAGTTCAGGGGTTTTTTTTCCAAAGGTGAGGGAAGCTGAGACAGAAAAGTCCAAATGAGTACCATCATAGCAGGGTGAATAGCGCACATTGATTAATGGTACAAAAGCCCTCTCTTTTCTGTCTGACTGCCCAGTGGGAAAGGTCTAGAATCATATAATTAGAAAGACGAATGGAATCCAATTCTCTCTTCCATGCGGGAATCCAAATTAAAACATCTTCAGAAACCGGTGTAGACTAGCATCTATCTCAGTGTACACCTTGCGATGTTATTTGCAGTGATCCTTTTTCACTGACATGATGCTGTCTTTCCTTGATACATCTTTGTAGGCCGGAAGGCTGGAGGAATTATCAAGAAGGACAGGGTTGCTCAGAGATCAGACCTTGTCCAGGACAGAAAAGAGAGAAAGTATTTTGGAGGTGACACATCATTGTACACTAGGGATGTATTTGTTTGAATAGACCCCCTTCAAATGTGGTAGGATTCTATTCGATACGAATGTATTTCTACAAGTTTGCACATCCAATACGTATCCAATATGAACACATAATTATCCATCATGAACACATATGTTCACATAAAATCCACTCTGAAAGTGTCAAATCTGACCTGAATCCACTTTTAACCCACTCTCAATCCATGTCGAATGCAATCTGGATCCTTTGCAGATGTGACTGGCGCGGCCGCTTTCTCACTCCCCAGTTTAACGAATGTCCGAAACATTCGTATTCGTACAAATGTCCTAACATTTGATCTGTTCATGAATGTCTGAATTCATCTGAATAACCAAAGTTACGAATATTCGTGCACATCCCTATGGTACACTTAAAACCATTTGCTTGTTACTCTTAACAGAACCTTTCTCTTTTTGGGTGTTTTTCCACTGGCAGAAAGTACCCATTTTTGCACCCATTGAGGACCCATTTGGGTGTGAGCTGGATGACCCCATTTCTACCATGGCACCCATTTGGGACCGAGTTGTTTCCACCGCCGCTGGGGAAATCCGGATCATATTGGTACATCTCAGCCTTTAATCCGGATTTTCTGTAGACCCCATTAATGGGGTCTACAATGGGGTCTTCAGCCAGAAAATTTGGATTAAAGGGAGCCTGTTTCCACATTAGTTTGGCAATGGGGTCTAGAGGAGGCTAGGGGGAGGGGGCACCCATGGGGGGGGGAGCCCCAAAACCTAGGCTTCGAAATCATTTCGAAGCCATTTCAAAGTTACTTTGAAGTTGCCTTTGGAGATTAGCAAAGGCTCCGAAGACAAACCTCTGAGAACAAAGGGAGAACAAAGCGGAGTGTTACCTTCAGGCGTAGAAAGAGGTACATATTTAATGAGGCTGACTCATCCCTGCTCACAAGAGTTAATTCATATGCAGGCTGTCTCTTCGGAGCCTTTGCTAATCTCTGATGTTTCCTTCGGAGGGACTTCAGAGCCTTTGCTAACCTTTGAAGGCAACTTCGGAGGGATTTCAGAGGGAGTTCGGAGATTGCACCCCCTGTTCCCCAAAACACCTGGGGTGACTGGCAGACCCCTTATGGGTCAATCCGGATTCCCCACATGGGTGCAAAGGTGTTTCCATGGCAGGGGGGTTAGCACCCTTGCTAATGGGTGCTACACCTCCTGTGGAAACACATTGGGTACTTCCCTTAATCCGGATCTACCAAATCCAGATTAAGGAATGTACCCATTCCTTAGATCCGGATCCTCTTAGATCCAGATCTAAGGGCTGCAGTGGAAAAACACCCATTATCTGCCTCATGAATTCCCCTCCCTTCCACCTCCTTTTCTTTAATAGACCTTTCTCCCAATAAGCCCCTACATGAGGAGGTTTGAGATCTCCACCTTTTTGATAAACCCTCCAATGCAGGAATAGAGAGCTCAGAGAGCATCCATCCTTCTGCAAGATACTATTTATTTGTTTGTTTGTTTATATTTCTATCCCGCCCCATACCCAAGGGTCTCTGGGCGGCTCACAACATTTAAAAACAAACATCAAAACTGTACAATACTAAAATCAGTACAAAGTTTAAAAATCCAGCATAATAATATTTTTTTAAAAAAATGATACAAAAACAGTTTAAAAAACAGTAGAGTCTGCAATGGGGGAAGCGGAGGGAGCATTTAACCAAAGGCCTGAGTGAAGAGTAATTTGGGCATTGACTCTGTTAGCCACTAGATGGTGCCTGATGTTACACAATGGCTCCATAATTGTGTTTTAAAATGCTCCGCAGCAGGTACCAACTTGAAACCAAGGACCTCTTTTGCTTGGCCTTACAGTGAACTGTTTCTTTTGTCCTGTGGTGCAGAATATCTGCTTGGTCAAAGGAAGAGCGGTTTGTGGCCATCATCACACAGAATGAATGACCCTTTCTTCTGAACTGAAATCAAATGAGGCTGCCTTCGTCTATCCAGATGCCCCAAATACTGCTAGTTTCAGCCAAGTTAAAAGTTCAAAAGCTTGTCTGTGGCAAGTTGCCAATCCAGAAGGTCTCCATGTGGTGAACCTTGTTGCAGGACTTGCTCAGTAGCGCTGTGAAGGCCCTTTGTTATCAAAACTGGAGCAATGACTTCAAGGAGCCTAAAATTACTGGAAAATCAAAATTGTATGCAGCGCAGTTGCAACTTCTGGCTTTAGACTGAGCAACACTGAACACAACAAAAACTGTGATGGGCAGCTCCGAGAGGGACTAAATTGTTTTCCTTTTCTGCAAAAGGAAAAGTAGGATTTGAGGTGGTGTTGGGGAGGAGTCCTTGGCCACAGCTGCTGTTTAGAAGATGGAAACCAAAAACAGGTATTGCCAGGTTGAGAGGTCTATCCAGAATTCTAGATGGTGTTTGTACCTGTAAATGTCTTGAGGCAATTTTGGTCAGCAATTTTGACCAAGAGCTAAAAGTGTACAGAGGAGATTACTCGGGAAGTCTATCTCTGATTCTTTAGTTCAGGACACCCTCCATAATTTAAAATAGATTTTTTGTTTTTGTTAAGATAGACATTTGCTAATGGCTGTAGGGGTTGGCAGGGTTGAGAAATATTTATGCAGCTTTCCACCTACTGTTGGAATATCAGAACTAAGAAAACAATGTAGGATCAATTGGGAAAGGTATTAGTAACACCAAATAATAATAATAAAAAAATCCCCACGCAATGGATTCACAAGAATACAAGCAAATAGTAGTAAATGGCAACTCTCAAAATTAGAAGTACAAAGTGAGATCCCCCAGGGTTTAGTATTGGGACCTGTCCTTTTTCATTTATTCATAAATGATCTTGAAGTAGGGTTAAATAGAGAGATGGCAAAGTTTGCTGACAACGACAAATTATTCAGGGTATCGAAACCAAATAAGATCGTGAAGAGCTCCAGAGGGACCTCTTGACACTGGATGAGTGAGCAACCAAATGGCAAACGTGCTTCAGTGTTAGTAAGAGTAAGGTGATGCACATTCGGGCCATCATCTGTCTGTCTGTCTGTCATCTGATATAGGGTGGGATAAAAATGTAAATAATTTATTTATTTAAATTTTTATCCCACTGTATACCCAAGGGTCTCATGGCGGGTTACAAGATATAAAATGAACACATTAAAACCAGTAACATATTAAACAATTACACCTATAATTTGATGGAGTCTGAGCTTTCTGGAATGGACCAAGTTAAGGACCTTGAGATTCTGGTAGACAGTTCAATGAAGGTGTGAACACAGTACTGAAAAAAATGATTAAGGAAGGGGATAGAAATTAAGTCTGCAAGCATCATTATGTCTCTTCATAAATCTATGGTGGGCACTCATTTGGAATATTGTTTATAATTCTGGTCCCTGCTCCGCAGTCTGTACTTGCATGTACAGGCCCCTGTTCCAGGACTATTCCAAAGTAAGACCAAGTGCAGAAAGGGCTTTATTCTTCTGTTTGAGAATGTCCAGGAGGTATCTGGTACAGGGTGCTGTCCTATGTGAGTTGTGACCTGATCTAGCAAGGCTTCCTGTATGTTCATTTGACAGTAAGAGAAAGCAAAGCCATAGTAGTAGTGAAAATATAATTCCGACAAATAAATACGCAGCCATAAACTAAAAATAAGACACATAAAGAAACCAGTAAAAACATACAATATAAAATATATGCACATATTCACAATATGAGGTGAAGTGCCTCCCACACAGTATCTTCTGATACTGTGTAACTCGAGCTGGAAGAGTTTTACTATCTATTCAGCTTGCATATTGATTTGTTGGGAGTATTATATTTTTAGATTTTTTTTTTCATTGCTCCTACAGTTCTGTTTGAATTTTGTGTCACTGATACTAGCACTGTAGTAAAGTCCAATGCCAAATAATCGGTGGGTGTTCCTCTTGCATGTATATCTCAAGGCCTGCTGTATTTAAATGGACAGGCACAGAATTTGTCATCTCCTGAAATATGTTTGAAAAGAAATGAGCCTTGAAATTATGACCCATCTTTAGGGACCCGTGCATAAATGGCCCTATATCAGCTTAGATTGAGTACTGAATTAAGAACATAAGAGGAGCCCTGCTGGATCAGGCCACAACCCATCTAACCCAGCATCCCGTCTCACCCAGTCGCCCACTAGTTGCTTCTAGGCATCTCAAGCAGAAGATGAAGGCAAAACCTTCACCTGCTCTCGACTCCCTGCAAATAGTCTTTAGAGGCTATAAGGCAGTATCTAGGGATCCATTCATTATTCGATCACATTCGGCCAAATTTGAACTTTTGAATTCAAATTGCATGTCCATACATTCATTCTTTAATATTTGAACGAATATCTTGAGTCATTCGTATGAATAACTTGGACATTCATATGTGTACAGATACATACGTATTACGTACGTATCCATACACAGCTTAATTGTATCTGTACGCCTCTGTATGGATGTGTACAGGATAAAAACAGGATGCATATGGATACATGCAAATGTTGTCGACATTTGTATCATCAACCACATATCGAATAAGAACATAAGAGAAGCCTTGCTGGATCAGGCCACAGCCCATCTAGTCCAGCATCCTGTCGCACACAGTGGCCCACCAAATGCTCATGGGCATCTCAAGCAGAGACAAGGACAAACCTTCTCCTACTCTCGAGTCCGAGCAGATGGCCTTAGAAGCGCCCCAGTTCCTCCCCCCCCCCAGCCTGAAAGATGCACCCAGGCATTCGTTCTAGTAGCCATTGGTACATCTGTCATCCATAAATTTGTCTAACCCTTCCTTAAAGCCATCTGGACTGGTAGCTGTCACCACCTCTTCCGGCAGCAAATTCCATAAGCCGATGACCCTCTGGGTGAAGAAATACTTCCCCCTGTCAGACCTGACTTTCCTACCCATCAGCTTCATAGAGTGCCCCCTGGTCCTATTACTGTGTGATAAAGAAAAGAAATTTTCTCTATCCACCTTTTCTATACCATGTATAATACGTACAAATAGATCGTACGAATAGATATGAATGTATTCAAATTGGTTCAAATTTTAATATATTTGTTTTTTCTCTATTCTTACGAATTCGAACATTTGAAATATTAAATTCGAATCAAACCAAATGTTGAGAATTTCAGTCGTGAACACCCCTAATTCTAGCAGCCATTAATACCACTGCCCTCCATGAACTGATCCAATCCTTTCTTGCAGCTATCCAGGCTGGTCAGCTGTCACCAACATGCTTGTGATTGCTAGAGATACAAGGAAGATGTCCAAAGTAAAAGCTGAAAACTTTCAGTTTGACTCATAACAAATTCACCCATAATTGGCACAGGTGAATATGACCCAAAGCAGCCTTCCTTTGACCTCACTCAAATGGCTAGAACGAACCTTTTGGAATGGGCTCTTGGCAGGGATGGGAACATCTGGCTGTGTTCTTCTGCACTGATTGCAACTATCTCCATCCCATTTCTAACATAGCCCCGCTTATAAGCAGAGCATGAAAAGACTAAACAAATATTAATCACCAGTCTTCGGCATCACTCATTTTAATGGCTGACAGTCTGATTCAAAGCAAAGCAACCATGTCTTCCTATTAAAACAACAATGTAATAATAAACCAGATTTAAAATTATGACCAGTCCAAACAAATGGAGTTTTAAAAATTCCATGGACAGTGTTAATGCCTGTAAAATTCTTTATTTAAAACAGAGTTTGCTGTAAAACTGAGATGGGGTGGGTCTTAACAGCAAAGCAATTCCAGGATTGTATTATCATGCCTAAGAAGGTACTTAGGATCTGGCAGGAACACATTGCTACACATGGCATAAATGTCCCTATACCTAAGGGTCTCAGGGCGGGTTACAACATATCAAATGAACACATTAAAACCAATAATATATTGAACATATTAAAACCATGGCAGTGTCTGAATGTGGGGAGGTAAAAGCTGTTCCTTTATTTGGCCAAAGGCCAGGGTAAAGAGGTGCGTCTTCACAGCTGGTCTAAACACACACAGTGAAGGTGCCCAACAACTATTCCACAGTCTGGGAGCCACCACTGAAAAGGCCCTGTCCCAGATGCCCACCCCTTTTCCTGCTGTGAGTGGTGGTACAACCAGGAGGGCCTCTCCTCCAGATCTTAGGGCACGGGCAGGTCGATATGGAAGAAGTACTTTAGATATTTGGGGCCCAAGTCATTTAACATATGAATGTCCTCCCCTGTGTGGACCCCTTCCTTTTTATCCATGGGGGAGCACAGGAAGAAGAGGCCAAGAGAAGAAGGAAGACTTGGCCTGGAACAGTGTTGTTGTCAATGGGTCTGGTGGACTTAGGACACTGTAGGCATTGGGGCTGCATAGGTCATTGATGCTTGGCAGTGCAGAATGGGTCAGCCTGCCCACATTCACACTATGCCAGGCCATTCCTGCATTCCCAGAAGAAGCAAATTGGTTGGCCTGCTTACCTGCATAGCCTAGGGAGACACCTAGGTGCCCCAGCACCCTGAAGCTTGCCTGGCTTGACCACCCTAGGCTCACATCTTCTCAGCTGCCCAAAGGCCAACTTATCAGGGCAGCACTGTGCACTGTGATGGTTGACCTCTAGACAGTTTGGGACTTGGGAGGTATGGGTCAATGCACAGCCTGAGTGTCTGAGAATTAAGCCAGCTCAATCACCCTTTGATCCACCCCCCTGCTCCCAGCCTCACACCCTGTCTGCCCCAATCCATCTCTAGGGGATCAAGTGTCACCTCTTCACTCCAGGCACAATCTGCTGCAGTTGACCCTGCCTGGCAGCACTTTCTGCCTCTCTGCTCTGCCTACTTTGGAGAAGCTGGCTGGTGGAGCTGGAGGACATGCCTCCCAAGGGGGATTGTCTTACCCATGCTGATTGTGGGATCAGTGGCTGCCTTTCTCACATTCTTCTTGGATTCCAGCACACCTTTCTGTGGTGCTTCCTTCCATTCTTGAATAAAAAGGTTGAAAATGATTTTCTCAGATATGGGTGGAGAAGACTGTCTGAAACCCTGGAGAAGAGTTATTATTCTGTTTGGACCAAAGGATCCCAATTCTAGTGAGTCTGATGGCAGGAGTTCAGTTCCAAGGAAGTTGTGGGAGACCATGCCACAAAACGACCACTATGAAATATGGCAAGGAACATAAAAAGAAGCGACTTGTTCTTGGACTTATAGTGGAACAAAATTGTCCTCCACCACGCATTATTTGCTTCCAGTGCACTGCGGCATGGAAGGGGACGTTTCTGAGTTGGAAGTGGCCCCTTCCAGTGCAGATGTTCCATCTGGGAGTGTGCTGGAAGCAGACTACCAGGTCAAGTGCAGAAAGGTCCCTGGTTGGTACTTAGGTGCATTCTTAGCTACAAAATCCTACCAGCTTTCCTAGTGCCCAGGTTCCCTGTATGTCTGATGTACCTGTGATGTGGCACAGCATGAAAGTCTTAACGTTGGGAAGCCAAATCGAAATATTTTAGAAAGCCGCCTGGACAGGGCGTGGTCTTGGCAACATGCCTGGCCAACTCTTGTGGCTGTAGTGGTGGTCAGTTGTGGTACTCAGCTCCATGCCATGCACCTATAATGCTAAGAAGGGCGATGAATTTCTGTTCCCTCCCTTTCTTGGAAGCAGGGCAGATTTCTGACGGTGGAGATACATATCACTGTTCTTTAAAGGCCATCTCATTGAAGGCCAGCAAAGTTGTCAGTGGCATCTCCTGACTTAATGGCCCGTGTGGCTGTGGTTGTGGTCAGAATGGGGAGTGCTTTACCCTTGCAAAGAGCAGTGGTATGTCTCTGAAGGTCAGCTGCTGGGCAGCTGGAAGCAGGGCAAGTTGTAATGCTTCCTTGGTTGGCCACTGTGGGTTAGGGATGTACACAATTTTGGGGGGGGGTTGTATACGAAACCTCATACGAATGTATCAAAGCATTTTATTCGAATTCGAATGTCAATCTTCAAATGTGCCAACATTCTCCTTGAATCTGAATGTCCAAACGCGTGTGAATTTGTATGAATTTCAAATGTTATGAACATTGGTGGACTTCCCTACTGTGTGCCCAGACTGCTGGACTACATGGGCCACGGGCCCAGTCCCATGGAGGCATTACTTACGCTCTGATGTCAGGCAGGAAACAGAGGCAATAGCCATGGATTCCAAAGGTAAGGTCATTATCTTGAGTGGAAGCTTAGTCTTCTCCAGTGAATAGCCGAAATCATGCAAACAGCAGGGGCGGCAGTTCCCCAACACACAGATTCAGTGAATGATTCAGTCACGTAAGACTGCTTGACTAGCAGGGAATTTTAACAGCTCTTTTTATTTGTTGCAAGGGAAGCATATTCCCTTTCAGACTGTGGCCGTTTCCTCTCTGTAGAGGCAAAAGCCATTAGGAGCATGGCACTTTTTTCTCACTCATTTCCCTTCCTCAATCATTCAAGTTGCAAAAAAAAAAAAAAAAAAAAGAGAGGGGGAAAAAATTCCTTTTCAAGAGCAGGGCACTTTTGAGCAGCAAGCAGCACATTTTGTGCAATAAAAGATCCCTGCATGGCTGCGATAATAATCTCTTCACTTTCTATAGTGGTCCACAGGCACAAGCGCACACACACACTAGACTGCTGCCTCTGTTCTGCCAGGGCACGGCAGGAGAGCAGCCCCCCCCCTTAGCCTCTACAACAAGCCCTTCTAAACCGGTGCTTTTTCAGGGGGAAATGAAGCCGGCGTGTCACTGATGCCGCTTCTGCTGCCACTACTAGCACCTTGTTCTCCTCCTAACACGATGCCAGCTTGGTCTAGTGGTTAGGGAGCTGGACTCTTATCTGGGAATACTGGGTTCGATTCCACTCTCCCCCATGAAGCCAGTTGGGTGATCTTGGGCTAGTCACAGCTCTCTCCTGAGCTCTCACAGCAACACCTACCTCACAGGGTGTCTCTGAATTCTTGTATATGAGAAGGCAAGTGTCAGGCTGGCAAAGAATAACCACGAGACTCTTTCTTTAAAAAGATGAACAGTGATTTATTTCAGCTCAGCGTAAAGGCATGTCTTGTTGGAAGCAACTTTGAACAGAAAGCCCGGCATATTTATATGTTTCATAGCTGGGCGGGGTTTGACCTTCAACCAATCAACAATAACTATTTTTCAAAACGCAGTTTAAACTTGGAGCCAAAATGTATCACTCGACCCCAGCAGGGAGGGGGGAGTTATCGGTCACTTCTAAAACAACAGGCAGCCATAATATACATATATACAGAATCACCTAGGTGGCAGAGATCTTACATTCAAATATTATGGCAGGCAGCTAGCCCTGCCTGACAGCAAGGGGGCAAGGTTTTGAAGAGTTGCAAATCACCAAAGTTTGGGGAACTATGTGATTGACAAAAGAGAATTTGCTTTGTGTTGTTCCCAAAATTGTTTATCAGTAACGGGAAGCAAAGTGCTTCAGGAAATGAAACAATCAATGCTAACCTGGGAGAGAAAGGCAATGTGGAGTCAGAATAGAATGCAGAGGGCACTAGCGTTATCATGGTGTTACAGTGTGATGGGCTAGAAGAAGGAATTGCAAAAGCAGGGGACAAGTCCTGGGGACGTGCTTGTATTGTTGCTCTAATGCTGGCATAGATGTGCAGTTACTGACAAAAACAGTAGAAAGGAATGCCTGCAAAAGGAATCTAATGGGATCAATGACAAAAATGCTGGATGGAAGCATTAGGCTTATTTACATGTGGGGGGAGGGGGGGAGAGGCATCCTGAATCTGAGTCATCTAGCAGCTTTCCAGCTGTGGAAACACTCTGCTGGGAGCTCTGAGTGCAAATGAAGTGCATTCCAGCATGTTACAGTGTCACAGGATGACGGTACCTGGGCAGAAGAAAGCTGCTGCTGCTGCGGGTGCTTCTCACATTAATTTAACAACTAAAATTTCAGGGAATGAGAATGCAAAAGTAGGGCAAGCCAAAGAATTGTCATGCGGTGCAATCGATGCCTCTCCGTTTGGCCTAGCGGTTAAGGAGCTTGGTTTAGTGGTTAGGGAGCAGGACTCTTATCTGGGAATACCGGGCTTGATTCCGCACTCCCCCCACA
Source organism: Aspidoscelis tigris stejnegeri (assembly GCA_023333525.1). Lineage (NCBI taxonomy): Eukaryota > Metazoa > Chordata > Lepidosauria > Squamata > Teiidae > Aspidoscelis > Aspidoscelis tigris. Next base: position 16,157,003 of record JALMGA010000003.1, read on the forward strand.
AAGACAGCTGGGTGACCTTGGGCTAGTCACAGCTCTCTTCTGAGCTCTCACAGCCCCACACACCTCACAGGGTGTTCTGTTGTGGGGAAAAGAACAGAAAGCTTTGTCATACTCTTTGGGTCCCCTTAAATGGGTGGTTTGTGTTTCTTTGCATTTGTTTGGCTTACGTATAAAGGAGCTTGACCAGTGGACCTAGTGCTCTGCCAATCTCCTTTGGTATTCAATTTAGAGTGGCTCTGCGGCCTTGTAGGCTGCATCCAGATAGGCTGTAAAACCTGGAATTATTCTGGGGCTATGTTGGGATTGTCACATGGGACGAGTGAGGTCCCACCCCAGGTTTTTTCAGATGTATTGGAAAGGACTTATCTGCTCACACAATCTGCCATTGTAGGAATGGACTCCATGCATTTGCAAGGCCAAGTCAGGCCTTGACTCATGGCCCCACAAGCCCGTGAGACAGTGATTACACAATCCCAGTTTTGTCATGTTGCTGAAATACCTGGATATACACACCATGCCATCATTGGAGCAGCTTCTTGGCCACCCTCCCATCTTTGCAAATATAACAAAGCTTTGCATGAATGCCCCAAAGTGTTTGTTTCACATTCGAATGTCAGTCTTTGAATATAGCCATTTGTATGAATTTGTACAAATGAGAACCTAACAAATAGTTCGTTCATATCCCTGACAGTGACAGTAGGCACTTTGCCGTTACTAAGCCCAGTTGCTAACAGAGGTGCCATTTTTTGGACCATGGCTGCATCCAGGCTTGTTTATACTGCACAGTGGATTTTGAAGTCGCAATCAGGGCGTCACACACAATGATTGATGCATTGTTGTGGCACTGCATTATCCAATTGTTGCTGCACACTTACCTTAATGCTAATCTAAGGACACTTGCTGCACAGAATAAAGGAAATCCAAATTTTCCCACCGGTCTGGGCAGAACGATGAGAAGAACAGGACAAGAGCACGAGGGCAGCTCAAATGTGATCAGCTGCCTCAACCCATGTGACGGCATGCTCCGACTCAGCTCTTGCAGCTTCTGTTGGGAAACTCCAGAGCTGCTCTTCGAGTTGGGACAGCCAGTCGCAGCTGTGCAGCAAGTGAGCGGCGCTTTTACGTTTAATTGCGGATTTATTCTGCAAGTCTGGAGGCAGCTAACGTGATTTTTAGTCCTCCACTGAGGCACTCCTAATCAGCACTGAAAATGCTGCCTCTGTGCTCGCAAGTGAAGACAAGGAGGTGTCATTTTCAGTGGCAATTGTGACATCTGTTCCAAGTGCCATGAAGAAGCTGCCTCCATTTTTAAGTGAAGACCTGGCCCGAATCAGACAGCTGTTGTTAGAATGTCTCTGCGTATACAGCACATGGTTTCTTCAGAGCAGATACATACGTCATATCTGTCTAGTGTTGCCATAAAATCCAGAAAAGGATGCAAATCTTTCTTTCTTTCTTTCTTTCTTTCTTTCTTTCTTTCTTTCTTTCTTTCTTTCTTTCTTTCTTTCTTTCTTTCTTTCTTTCTTTCTTTCTTCTGCTCTGCACTTCATGGAAAGGTCCCAGGGTGGACCCCAATTATAGAAAAGATAAATATATAAAGTAGTCATAAAATGTATTTAAAATTTAACCCACCCTCCCTCTCTGGCACGACAATACTCACAGGAAAATATGAAGAAAGGAAGGCACCTTTGCTAGGGAAATCCAAAACATCCCAAAGTTATAGGCAAGTCTGGAATTGTCATTAGATAGTCTCCTGAGGCTCATGTGGAAGCACTTTCATAGGGCAGGAAGTAAAAGACAAAAATAAAAAATAATGAGAGAACTCGCCACCATCCTGTCTATTGTGCCTACTCTGCGTAAATTTTAATCCTGCCTCCTCACTCCAATGGGTGACATAACTCCTAATTGGATTTACCTCACACAGCTTGTCTGCTTGCTTACAGAACCTTGAGCTAGCCAGTGCTCCAAACTGTATACTCCTTTTCCTAATATGCCTTATTTATTTATTTACTTATTTATAACATTTACCTGCTGCTTTTCCTTCATAAAAATCTTGAAGCTTTTTACAGAAAAATATGAAAATAGGAGCTAGACTCTTACCTGGGAATACTGGGTTTGATTCCGCTCTCCTCCACAAAGCCAGCTGGGTGACCTTGGGCTAGTCATAGCTCTCTTTCTGAGCTCTTACAGCACCACCCACCTGACAAGGTGTCTGTTGTGGGGAGAAGAATAGAAAAGCTTTGTCAGCCCCCTTAAATGGGTGAGAAAAGTGTGGCAGAAGAGCCAACTCAGCCTACCTCCTACTGCTCTCTTGGTCTACCTTCCACTTTGTTTTTTATGGACATTATGTACATTTCCCACTTTTAGGACAGGTGTGTGCCTATCAAGGACGCGTCGCTGGTAATCGGATATGTCATCAGTTTGCTTTCTTTTCTTACAAATCCCATTTTGCTTCACCCCGCTTGAGAGCCTTGTTGCTCCGCTGGCCCTTGTCTTTGACTGTTATCAGCATGTCATCTTTCCTTCCTGACCGAGTGTTCCTTTGTGCTGCCTTAAAAGAAGGTAATGCTCTTCCATTACGCATCCCCATGTTGGGTGCTATTATAGAGTGCTTTACATTTACTGTATCTAAATTAAATCTCATCCCATTTAAACTCATCCATTTGGCTGAGGGTTCTCCGTTCCGTTCCTAAGTGATTCCATTTTATCTGCTGTTTTTGCAAGTCCTCCTCGTTTGATCTGCAAACATGATCAATATTGCAATATATTTTCACCTCCAAAACCACTAATGAAGATTATAAGAGAAAGTCAGCTTGAGACTAACCCAGAATTTCCTGCTCCTAATAGATTGAGCCTGGTTGCAAAAGTGCTCTGCATAATTGATTTGTTGATGAGCTGTCATTCATAAGTTCTATTCCCAGGGCGATATTCTCGTAGGGAGCAATTCAGCGGTTTGTCACACTTTCAGAACTGGCCATTTTGAGCCAAGCAGAATGGAGTTAGGAGCGAGGGCAGCAGAATGCTCCACATACATACACAATGGGCTACCACTGGTAGTAAAGGGCTTTACTATGTGTGCTCATTTTTAAGACTTTGGAGGTGGACCTTGGTCAAGTGTATAAGTCACACTCTATATCAGTGGTTCTCAACCTTCCTAATGCCGCGACCCCTTAATGGAGGTCCTCATGTTGTGGAGACCCCCAACCACAGGGGCGGAGCAGCTGGGAGGTGGGAGGGAAGGGCGGCGGGAGACTCGTCGCGACCCCTCTGAAAGGGTAATTCAACCCCCAAAGGGGTCCCGACCCCCAGGTTGAGAACCACTGCTCTATATGATGCCCCGTTTAGGAAAATGTGTTTTCCCCTCACCTGATGTTGGCCATGAAGAAATTTCAAGCCATCTCTGAAGTCACCTCTTCTAAAATGGCCCCCAAAGTTGCTGATTTATTTAAGGGATTTCCATATTGCTTCCCATCTGAGAGACTGAAAATTTGAAGCTATTCACAAAATAGATTTTTAAAAAATCAATATAGATAAAAACATTATTAAAAACAGATAAAATTTACACAAAATGTTCTGAAAATCCATGGATGGGAAGAGAAAAACCACTCATGGGCCAGTTTGGTCAAGCCGTTAAGGAGCCGGACTCTTTATCTGGGAATACCAGGTTTGATTCCACACTCCCCCACAAAGCCAGCTGGGTGACCTTGGTCTAGTCACAGCTCTCCTCTGAGCTCTCACAGCCCCACCTAGCTCACAGGGTATCTTTTGTGGGGAGAGGAACAGAAAGCTTTGTCAGCCGCTTTGAGTCCCCTTGAATAGGTGAGAAAAGCAGGGTAGAAAAGCCAGCTCTTCTTCATATTGGGAAACATTCAGTGAAAAGAAATGTCTTCAGTAGGTGATTAAAAGGTGTTATTGGTCAACATCCTACAAATCTCAGTGGGGATACAGTTCTGCAGGGCAGGCATATTTATTTATTGGACTTATATACTGCAGATTTCATAACAACTCCGTGTGGTTTATAGATAAAACACAAATCCAGAGCAAATACACAGATAACAACAACTTATAAAAATACATCAAAAATGTAAGTCACTGAAGTCTCTCTAAATATCCCATATGTTGGTTAGGTCAATGCACATCCTAACCAAGGCAGAGGTGTGGACAGATGTATTTACCCTCCCCTTTTTTGACTTCTTCTCTGTCCATTACACCTCTGCATGGAAGGATTCCTTTGCCTCATTCTTTCCTTGTTTGGAGCATGGAGCTTGGATAGTTGGCCACTTTCTATGTTACAGAAGAAAGGGAATTGGGATACCCATGGGAACTCTTGAAGAAGTTCAGACCTGCTAGAGTCAAATCCCATGGTATTTGGGGGGCAGTGAATGGGCAACCTTTCTCACGAGATGGCCTGACACATTTCACAATGTCGGCATGTTCTTGGGAAAATGGAGGAAGATAATCCAGAAACTCTGCCGCCAAAGCAAAGAGTCAAAGCTTTATGGAAAGCATTGTGCATCAGGGTACTCACACATTAGTAGCTGACTGAGGAAGGGAAGCGGGAAAGGAAGATGGCGTGCAAAATTGTTGCCTCACCCACAATCAGAATGGGGATCCTCTGCATATGAAGACTCTGTATCCATCTGTCCGTCCGTCCATCCATCCGAATCTTTTAGTAACATATTTAACAACTTATTTGTAACAGATTATGGGGGGAGGTACCATAGGTACCACCCAAGAGAGAAGAATGGGGAAAGACAAGGCGTGGTACAGGAGCACTGTGTGTTAAAAGTGAAGAGGCACCACCTATACATTTCCCAGCAAATGCATGACCTTTAGAGGACAGCAGAAAAAGGCTTAAATGAGCATATGCTACTAGAATGATACCTAGGTTCCACCTCCAGGTTGGAGAGCTAGGCAGGCTGCCTCTAAAGACCATTTGCAGGGAGTTGAGAGCAGGTGAAGGTATTTTCTTTGTCTTTGAGGATGCCCAGAAGCAATTGGTGGACCACTATGTGAGACAAGATGCTGGACTTGATGGGCTACGGCCTGATCCGGCAGGGCCCCTCTTACGCTCTTACGTGCAGCATTCCAAATTTGGCAGCCTCCCCCTGCTCCAGGAACAATAAGACTCAAAGCAGATCTGCCTGATACCCATATGTGTCTCTGACCAATAACACCCCATGCGAGATCACTGTGGTTGGTGCAATTAGGAGAAAAACTGCTCCTTTTTGCAAAACTACATCCTCTACAGTGCAGTATAGGTGGGGTCTGAGTTGACGTAGGCAAAACCATCTTTGTGAGAAGGGCTGGATTACAACTGGGACCCAGGAAAGTGTAGAAAGTTGGCAGCTATCCCAAGTTCCATTTGTTTCTTAGGAATCTCCACATCCTTTCTGTGGGACTCTCAGAAGCAGCTGCACTTTTAAGTTCAGAACTTTGCATCTGGAGCTTTCAAACAGCTTGTTGCCTTTTGTGTTGTATTAATATTTATCTCTGCAAAACTTTGATAAGGAAAACTGTGATGGTTCCTGATTAGAAAGCATGTTTTGTGAAGGCCTCCGCCTAAAGCCTTTCTGTATCTAGCTATATTAAATTCCCTTTGTCAGCTAAATCTGCAATTTTGTCAGGGAAAGCAATTGGGTCTGTCTAGTACAATCTGTTCCTTATGAACCCCAGCAGCTTATCACTCATCGTGTTGTTCTTTCATAAGGGCTGACATATTGATTTCCAGGCTACATTAGGCTGGCTTGGAAATTCCAGCTCGCCACAAGCGAGTGAACGTGACAAACTGGGTGAGCACAGAGCATTTTTCTGAGCCAGAAGGGCAGAAGGATGTCTGCTTTCCTCCTGGGAGAGAGAAGGTGCTTCTTAACATCTGGCACCCTCAAGAGCAAGAGCAGGCATTCATGCAAGCTAACTCCCCCTCTTCTTGCCAGGATCTAAACAAGGAAGCAACTTCTACCCTTGAAGCAAGAACTGAACTGGGCAGGAGGGTAAGTGTAGACATACTGGACCCTCATTAAATGGAACAATAGGAAGTTCTGCAGGGGCATTCCAAAGCTGTAGAGGCAGATGAAGGAGACCTCAGACATCCAGGAGAACTCAACAGTGTGAACTCTCTGTTTCTTTGTCAAACACACAAGAGCTTTTAGGCATGAAGGTCTAGAGCAGAGGGCAGGTGTGTAGCTGTCTGTATTGCTTCCTCAGTTGCACTGCCTTTGAGCATAGTTCACTTAGTTCATCGGAATCATCTGCGGCTACTGTCAATTTGTCTGGTGGTGCTTGGAGACCATGGCATTATCTAAGTGGGGGTGAAATGTGCTCTCCTGGCAATAAAGGGCTGTGGACACCTGGGATCCAGAGGCCCAGAGGTTCCGCTTCTTGTACCACTGCAAAAGTGCCCCTCCTTTAATGGTCTTTGAATGACTCTCAAGGTACTGTGAGTGGGCAGCTGTCAGGAGATGTCATGCCTCCTCCACCAATGTGGATGAATGGAGATGGGGAAGAAGCAACTCAGGAGCTGAGGACTGATCCTTCCAAGACCCAGAGCAGCCAATGAAAAATGTCCAACTTCTGTTTCTACTTCCTGTCTGTCCCTGCAAATCCAAACAGGGCTCCACTGTTGTGGGCTCCATGGCAAGAACATTCCAGGAGTTGCTGCAAAACACACAGCACAGGGCACAACACACAGGGGCACAGGGCAATTTTTCTGTTTCTCCCTGTGGCAGCTTCCATCCTCCTGTCTCTGACAGCTTACCTAACAGCAGCTGTGTGGATGGGGTCATTGTCATCCCAAGAACTCCTCCTAGATTGTAAAATTCAGTCTCTGTGGATGTAAGATGATGTTCTATGCAGCCATTTAAGAAACTCATAAAGGCCTGCCATATTAAAAATTGTTGTAAGGGTTTTTTTTAAAAGTAATAGTGATTCTAAATGTTAGTATGTTCAAGACTGGACTGGCATTTGTGTTTTATGGTGTTATTTGTTCTGTGCACTTCATATGCTGTTCAGAAGGGGTGATATGCGAATGTCAATAACAGCAGAAAGCATGAAAGAAGGAAATGGAAGAGAAAAAATGCTCGTGTTAGAGTAACTTGTTTGCAGTTTGCAAATTTCAAAATGGAATAGAGGCAAAAGTAACAAACATATAATTTGACAGAGACGGACTTCATTAACAGTTTCCTTCTCTCTCTTTTTTTTTTGTTTCTAGAGACATATTCTGAGTTTCTTCTCTGTAAAGAGCTTTTGTAGTCTGAAACACTTAGGATGCCTTGAACATCTGCTGTCACCTTTTACAGCCTAAGCCTTTTGAACAGTACAAATACCAAACTTAAGCAGAAGCTACTCTCATCCTCATACCCACTTGCCTAACATCCATCCATCCATCCATCCATCCATCCATCCATCCATCCATCCATCCATCCATCCATCCATCCATCCATCCATCCATCCATCCAAATATCTTTTAGTAACATATTTAACAACTTGTTTGTAACAGATTATGGGAGGGAGGTACCATAGGCCCTTTCTGCACTTACTTGTTAATCTGCATCAAGGAGCTGCTAGGAACACATTGGGCGTCTCCGCACTAGCTGTGGATACCGGATTAACCCATCCACCCTATAAGTAAGATTAAAGACACTTACTTTAAATGGCTTCCGCATTGGAGTCCTCTTCTGTGACCCTTTGCAGAGGCCGCTTCCGCATTTCGCCGCACATGACCGGTTTCTAAAACCAGTTTTGCCGCCGAAATCCGGATTAAATTGAAGACCTGAAAAACCAGGTCTTCAACCCATCACTTTGCCTGGATGGTTGCAGAAGCAGGACACTTCCACACATGGCCAGGCGAAGGGATGGATTCCCTCTGGCCGCCATGTTGGGAAGGGCAGAAGCAGGACTGCCTGCTTCCAAAGCCTTTCCCCTGCGCACCGGGTGCCACCGGAAACACACGATGACTGGCAGCTCCATGCTCCAACCCCGCTGCTCCGGGGTGGTGTCGGCAGTGTGCGAGCCGGAGGACTTTTGGAATGGGTGCTGATGCATCCGCACAGCACCTATTCCATCTGTCTTCCCGAATCTGTCCTCCCCGCATGTGCGCGAACACATGGGGTTCCCTCAGATCCGTCACTATTTGTGATGGATCTGGGGGAGGATGGATTGCTGAAAAGCGGATCTATTTAGATCTGTTTTTCGGTGGCACCCATTGTCTGCATGGGTCCAGAATAGATCTGGATCAGAAATGAGCTAAAGTTGCACTAATCTGGATTAGCAGACGACCAGGTAAATGTGGTTTACATCTGTGCTGGCACATATTTGCTGTTCTAAAGCCCACTCAGTGCAAATGCCTCTGCTTGTGGCTGATCTGGACCTAGCTAATATGGATCTATAGATCTAGCAAGTATGGATCTAACTAATATGGATTAACTGAGGTAAGTGCAGAAAGAGCCATAGATTACAGGATGCCATTTTGCAGCTCTGCATAGTATGTCCTCTACTATGGCCCTGCCTGTCATCTGCGACACCTGCAAGTATAGCTGGTATGGAAAAAGTGGATAAGGAGTAGTTTCATTCCCACTTTCAAAAACCCACCAGCAGCCTTTGGAGGAAATGGAATCTTGGAGGAATCCAGCCTGCCAAAGGGATTTTTGTCCCTCACATAGCGTGTGGTTAGACTTATAAGAAAACTAGGAGTTGTTTACCAGCTTGGAAATCTTTGAAACATGCTTGGACCATGACAGGCAGAGGTATCAATAGCTTCTGGCACTGATGGCTGTGTTATTTCAGGGTAGCTTACACAAGTGGCATTGTGCTTCTGGAAGACAGGTGGACTACTTATGCGTACCTAAGCCCTGCTGGGTGGTTTCTATATGCAGCTGGTTGCTGCTGTGAGAACAGGATGCTGGACTAGGTGAACCAAGGGTCCAATTCAGCAGGGCATTTCTTATATTCTTACATATTTCAGGAACCGGTTGAAGATAAACCTTCTCAGAAGAGTAGTGAAGATACACCAATCTGCCCTGGCCTTTGGCTGAGGAAACTGCTTCTCCTCCTCCCTACTTTCAGGCACTGTTATTGTTTTAGTATCTTTGTGAAGACACACCTGACTAAAGATGGTGGCAGGTTCAGGTGTGCAACGCCGGTACCCTAGTGAGATCAAACACTTTCACCCAAAGAAAGCTCTAAGGCTGAATATAAAGTTCAAAAAGGGGGAAATTTTATTTTACAGAACAAAAGTAAAAGGTTTCTCCTCCCCAGCTCTATCTAGCCTTGAATGGAAAAATACTTTACAGTTTGAGTTCCAGCAATCTTCAGGGTGTCATCTCTCTGGGTTTGATCTCCTCACTCAATGGAGCTGGTGAAGGGTCTTTCAGCTCCTGATTCCTTATGCGTACTTGTTGTTGGCTGAGTTGTTTCTAGTAACTAAATTGGCTAAGTGGTAACTAAATTGGCTAACTGGTAACTAAATTGGCTAACGTGTAAGAAATGCCCTTCCCGGCTGTCTGGGCCTGTTTGCCACCAAAAGCACAGCTCTCTGCAAGCTCACAGCACAGACTGCCTAAAACTAGGAAGCCTCTATCTAAAACAGAGCTTGGTGGGAAGGGGCAAACCAAGCCTGGAGAAATGCAGGGGATTCCTTCAGCTCCTCCCACAACTAATACAATGTAGTATTTCCTATACTAAACATACTAGGGCAGATGCAGGAATTGGTAGAAACAGTCCTGGATGGACATCACAATCTTCATTTTATATGTGGTTTTTAACGTTGCAACTCATGCTGAGACCTTTGGGTATAGGGTGGGGTAAAAATGCAAAGAAACAACAAAAATATTAACTAATGAATTCATGTTCCCTTCTACATGGAGTTTTAAATTCTATTTCTTCTATTTCTTGTACTGTTTTAATGTTTTTTCGCTTGCATTGTTTTCGTATTTCTATATGAGAAATGCTATGCATTTGTATAAACACAAAACATTTCCTCTCTTTATCCTTGCTGCTGATTTAGTATGCTTTGTATGTTTGATTTATGCAAAATGCGTCACATACTGATGAAGCTCTAACTAAAATTAAACAGCAAATACCAGATGAAAACTTCCTTTTTGGGGTTGGCTCTTGGCTAGGTGACATCACAACCACCTTTATTGCCATTTTTTCTTGGTTTGTCTTGTGGGAAATATCTGCACTTTCATCCTGAGCATCTTTTTTATTTGATTTTATGTCATCTGAACATTATTGTTTAAACCCCGTTTCTCATTTGCAGTTTTCCACGTGAGAGTGGAAAAGCAATTTAAGGAGGGCTTCCCACATCATTCTGACATAATACAGGAAATGGGCTGTTCCCATATTCTTGAGCAACCCAGCAAATAAAATAAAATAAAATAAAATAGAAATTCAAAGAGTTGTGAACAGAGTCTTTGCTGCAACAAGCCAGGCTGCTCCTATTCCTTCTATGAGATGAGCTTTGACAAAATTGCTAAAAATGATTCTATCTTCAACAGCAAAATGTTGGATCAGCATGTTGGAGACTTCAAGTGTATGATTTTGTTTTGCCTTGAAGCCACATCTAATGCTCAGCTAAATCTTTGTCTTTGGATTAAAGCACTTTCGGAGAAAGCCCTAAATCTCCGTGTCTTCAGCTCCTGGGACTTTTCTTCTTTGTTCTTAGGATTTATTCCTTCTTTCCTGTTTAAAGACAACCCTGAGCCACACTTTGCAGTTGAGTTGTGGCTCAACAAACCATCTGATAATATACATTGTAGCCTGACTTCAGAGCAGCTCCCATGATACATCACTGCCTTTGGTGCCTGCATGGTTTATAGGATGGAGTCAATTGTTAATCCTCTGTTTTTGTCTTCTCTCCCCCCCCCTCCATTCTGCCCATTAGCCTTTGGTGCTGAGTCTGCCACTGTGCTCTTTTTCAGAGCCAGTATAAATGGTTTGGGTGCAAAAGGTCCACTTTTCTCTCAGAAGTCAGAAACCAGCTCCATTTCATTGAATGAGCGCTCTGTGGAAAGTCAGAGGCAATTACGTTGATTGGAAAACTGTGTATGCCGGCAGTCCCATTTCACAAAAAGTGCAAAGCAAAGGAAACTGCTGTGCTTTTGTCGAGACACCTCACAATGTGTGTATTTCCTGAAATGATAAGGCACTGCTGAAAAAAATGGTGGCGGTGCTCTGGGGTGGGAGGGGATATGAAACCTTTCTAAATCAAATTTTAAAAGGCTTCTTACAAACCTATGCTCTTTAACACTATGGACTGAAAATAATTCAACCTCTAACTGGAGAGGGGCAATTTGTTGCCTCCTGGAAGTTACTGAACAAGAGTCCCAGTCAGCGTGGCCAAAGGCAAGGCATCATGGGAGCTGACCTTCAGGAACATGGCTGCACATGGCTGCTCTTGTTACCATGGAGGGATGAGAGGAATTCTCTAGAAATTCACTTGCACAGTCACAGCCAAGTTTTCTGCACTGTCCAATAAAATACCTATGGGGAGTTGCCGTTGTGCGGTCTCTCAAAAATGTCAAATTTCCTGGGCAGTTTGGACTGAATAAACAATAAATGAAATAAGTAATGAGATACAAAATGGAAATCAGAATTCACTGCATCCCCAGTGATAAAACTCAAGATTTCCTCAGTGAATTAGCATTACTGGCAATTAATGAATAACAATATTGCACCGAGTCTGCAAAAAGTTCCAATTCCCACAAAATGTTGTAATTTTAGGTAGTCTATGTCATAGTGTGTCACAGACCGTGGGCCTTTCTGCACTTGGCCTTATTCTGGAATATATCCCTGCATAGGGACTGCATTGGGGTGCTGTTTCGCCCCCAGCCCTCTTCCTCCATCTTTCGTCGTCATCCCGATGCTTGCCTCCCCCACCATTCTCCAACAGATGGAAGAAAGGGGTCGGGGGAAGCGGCATGAGTGAGTGACAGGTGGAGGAAAGGGGCAGGGGAAGGTAAATGGGGGTGGCGGTGGAGGAGATTGGTGTGGTGGTGTACCCATTAATAAATATTCAGATTTTAACAGGATTCTGCAGTGAGTCCTGTTAAAATCGAAAAAGGTATTCCCCAGATTATTGGACATATAGTCTGCAGAAATGAGGAATCCCATCCAAAGTGTTGGGACGTTGGACCCTCGAGCTGGATTCAGTCCGGACCAAAAGGCTGGTAGAAATGTCCAAGCACTGCCTAAGGTACAAGTGCTGGCTAACTTGGAAATGGATCTGTCAGGTTTGCTGCTTTCTCTGTCCATTGTCAGTTCCTCAACTGCCACATTTTGCCTGGACACATCACCTTTTGCTATGTGTATTTCAGATAACCAGGATGGTCTGCAATTGTAACTGAAAATATCAGAACAGATTCTGAAGCTTTAATACCTTGGGCAGCCACCTAGTTTGCATATATAGGTGGGCGAATTCCTGAGCAGAACTCTCATAATAGTATGAATCAACCTCACCACCACTTTATAAATACCACCGGGTAAAACTGATGGAAGCACATATTGTACCGTACATGTTGTACGGATGTACCTCAGTGCCAGAAACTTAGAAGAAGCTTAAATGCTTTTGTTTCTCTATGCACAGCGACTGCAGTCAGTTTGTCTTGCTCCTGTTGTCTTTCTGCAAAAATAAAAATTGGATTTCACAGCAGGCTGGCGCAAAGCATGTTTCTGAAATTTACACTTTTGATTTTCTATGGATGGAATGTTCTAGTGTTGTTTCATAAGCCAGTTCCATACTACTAAGTAATTTGCACAGTTTGGGAGGAGGAAAGTTTTTTAAAAAAGATTTCACTAAATGCTTGCTAAGCCCTTTATCAAACTGAGACGTTTAGGAATGCCTGGTGGTACATATGCCTCCAGGAACTGAATTCTAGCAATATCCCCTGTGTGCCAATATACAGAAAATACATAGAGTGAAAATATATAGAGCGTGCATTGCAGAATGATCATATGATAAAAATCCAGCAGAAACCACTTGTATGACCACTTTGGAGATAAGAAGATGTTGGAAACAGAAGGAGATTCTGAGAGGACTATCTTGTGCTTACATTATGATACCTTCTCATTCAGCCTCAGTACAAGATGGCAGCAGGATTTGCGTCAAGCTCCAAAGCACAGAGAGAAAAGGCAGATGTTGGATCTTCCACTCCACTGCAGGGAGAAGGATATCAACTTTGCTTCACAGTGGGCAGACTGGAAATCCAGCCAAAGGGACGGGAACAGGCCCGAAGATGTGGTAGTTATGTCTTCAGTTGCTCTTTTGGATCTTCTAATGGCAGGGTAGAAAATGTGCAGCCTTCCACATGTTCTTGAATTTCATTTTCCATCACTCTATTCGATCAAGATGACCAAGATAGCTGGTGCCCAACAATATTTATAGTGTCGGAGGGTTTCCATATTGTGCCCTACATGACCAGGTTGGTGATTGGCAACCCTAAGATTCTGTTATTTTACATGACAACTCTATCTCAGTGGTAGAGCAACTGGCTGGGAAACAGGGAGCTGCAGATGCAGTCTTCAACATCTTGCTAGAAGAATGTCATGGCAACCTGCTTTGATGGCAACCACGTCTCCACTTACCTGAATAGGCCATCTCCAAGGGTCAAAGAAGGTGCCATCATCCATTTGCAATGGCAATGGATTCCATCAAAGATACTGCATGGGCCATTTTCCCAGTACAATTGCTTGTGAAGCCACCTCTGTTGCAGGGCCACCCAGCAGAGAGGTGTCATGGAAAATGGCATCTCCGCACTCTGAAATTGAGTCAAAGAGGGTGCCTTTGTCTGTGATGCCTCCCTGTGAAGGGCAGCCTCCACCCAGAAGAAAACTGCCAAGAATACTGCATGGATATGTTTGTGGAGTCACCAGCTGTTCACCCTGCCTCAGAGGCCCATAATAGTCCATTTTAGAATGGACCAGGAACTCAGGCCAATGTTTGGCCTCTTCACACTCACCCGAGCTGAGGTCGCTCCAGGAGTGGTGGAGCTAGATTGTGGTCGGCAGTCAGTCGGCAAGGACAAGCCAGGAAGTCCAGCCCAGGTTGCCTCCTCTTCATTTTATATGTGGGATGCCCTGGGGCAAGGTAAGGTGAAGTGAAGTGACTCTATGGTTGATGCAGCCAGATCAGCTTACTCCTTCTGACTCCAGATGCCAGAGGCCACAGGCTACTCTCCATGTTGCAGCCTAGCAGGGCAGAGACTGGTAGTCTTTTGCCTGAGTCTCCACCCTCTTGTACCTTGGAGGTAGGTAGGCATGCCTAGTTCCATTTTTACCTTCTCATAGCTGAAATGGACTCAGTGATGTGGTGCTGCGCACACACATGCACACGCACACACACACACACACACCCCAAATTTATTTCTCCCTCAAAGTAAAAATCCAAAAAACCAGTTTTTCACATTGTTTTTGAACTTTCTTGCAAAGAAAAAGACATTTTTTTCCCATGACCCAAAATTCATTGAAACGTGAATGTTCAACTGGATTGTTTGTTTTTGCAAGCAAGAGACTGGTTCGTTCTGATCGAAGTTTTAGATACGCAGAAATCTGGATTTTTGTTTCTGTGAGAAAGTCTGCAAATACAAAATGTTTGGTGGAATTTTGTGAACATGAATTTTGCACATTTTTACAAGACAGTCCCAGTCAGGAGGGGATAGACCAGATAAGAAACACAGAATGCATTTGGGCATTTGATCCTTCAGAACAGGGTTTGAAAACCGATTACATATAAGGTATGAGTGCTGTCTGTTACCGTATGGGCCCCAAATATCTAAATATCTTCTCCCATATCAACCTGCCCATGCCTTAAGATCTGGGGAGGAGGTCATCTTCAGTGGTAAAAAGATGGTGCACCCAGGATAGGGCCTTCTCAGTGATGGCCCCCAGGCTATGGAATAGTCTCCTCCATGAGGTGCATCAGGTCCTTCATTGTATATGTTTAGGAGGTCAGTAAAGATATACCTCTTTGCCATGGCCTTTGGCCCAAGGGGAATATATTGTCTCTTCCCACTCTACAGACACTGATAGTTTTAGTATATACTGTTGTTGTTTTAATATATGTCTGTTTTTAAATGTTGTTACCCGCCCTGAAAACTTTGCGTATAAGGCAGGATAGAAAAACAAATAATAAATAAGTTAGATCTACTTAGACTGGATCCTATTCTGTCAGGTTTCTTCACCCCCCATAACTAGCAATCAATAGGCAGGACACCTCTGTAGCCCCTTCGTATCACTTGACCTGGTTCTTACCACTGTAAAGGAATCCAATATTCTCTCTTTTCATTCCCCTACAGGTGCGGGAGGATGGGAAAATCTTATGACCCTGCAGCTGAGCCAATGACAAGACTCTAAAGGGAACTCTTTTAAGCACATATTTGTTTCCCATAAGCCCCTGAGTGCAGCTGAGTCCTTTTTTATATTGAAATTCACACTCCTCAACTACGTTTTATTATGAGATTTGCTATTTTTGGTACCACTGTTATTTAACTATGAGCAAATCACAGAACATTTCATAGTATGAAATCATTGTGGGCTCTCCAGAGTTCATTACTAGGGCATTACACTGTATTAAAAACAAATCAATAGCACATACTAATAGGGCAGCGAGATATGGAGCAGAAGTTATGAATAGCACCTCTTGAAATAGACTATTCTCTGGGCCTTTGTCTACGCTTCTTCCAATATCTTCAACTATTGTTTTCTCCCTAGTGCTGAAATGGGTGTTCACGTATCTAGCTATGATCTAATGATTTGTTTAAAATTATATGAAGACTGTCTTATGGGTCTTTAATTTTCTCAAAGTCTTTTTTTCTGAAAAAGAAGATAATTAGAATCAAGTTTGGACCCTGCAAATCCTTTCCTAATAAATCTTCATGGACTTCTCCATACTTTAGGGGGCAAATTAATATCTAAGCTTTCTTCAGAAATCTCCTGCAGTGGCATCATTAAATTCATTTTTTCTTGTTCTATTGATTGCATTTCTAAACTATCAGCATCGGTTTTGTATGATGTTTATAGCAACAAGCTACAAACGACAACAAAATCAAAACATGGAAAAATATAAAGGGAAGCAAAATCAAATCACGGCAAAAGTGAACAGGTAAAAGCAACAGTAAAAAAAATCATTAGAAGAAACTTGAGAGGACAAAATGATATTTGTCTAGGTTATAAAAGCAGTAGAATGGGCACAGGATAAGCCTCCATAGACACAAAGTTACCAGCAAAAAAAACATAAGAATATAAGAGGAGCTCTGCTGGATTACGCCATAGTCCATCTAGTCCAGCATTCTCTGTCACACATTGGGCATCTCAGGCAGAAGGCAAAGGCAAAACCTTCACCTGCTCTCAACTCCATGCAAATGGCCTTTAGAGTCATCCTGTTTTTCTTTCCAACCTGGAGGAAGTATCTAGAAATACATTCTACCAGCCATTAATACACCTGTCCTCCATGAATTGATATGTCTAAAGGGTCCTGCTTTGGGTGCCTTCTGCCTCACTTCAAATGGTTTAGGGTTATTATATGGAAAGAGAACAAGAGTGCTACACTTTTAATGGTTGCATAGAAGAAGAAGGTTGGCTTTTCTACCCCACTTTTCTCACCCATTTAAGAAGACTCAAAGTAACTGACAAAGCTTTCTATTCTTCTTCCCACAACAGAACACCCTGTGAGGTAGATGGGGCTGTGAGAGCTCAGAAGAGAGCTGTGACTAGCCAAAGGTCACCCAGCTGGCTTTGTGGAGGAGTGTAGTTTGGGTGGAGGGGGGGTTTAACTGAGCTATAGTAGAAGCCCCCTTCCAAGGAGCGAAATTGGACTGTTTCCCCAGGCTCACAGTTGCCTCTTCTTATTTTATGCAAGTGGACGTCTGGCCTTTCCTCTTTTCTACAGAATAACTGTCTCTCCTGCTCCTTGCTCCCTTGTGTTGGGAACTCAAACCATCCGTCTGTATCAGAAATGATCATCTGTGCAAATGACGCCTAACAGGTCTCTTTAATTGGGTCTTCTGTGACATCAGCCACTCACGCCCCCTCTCACAAATACTACTCTCAAATTTAACTGACTGAGCTGAACAATTTGAGTGATGTCGGTAAAAGCTTTATTGCAGGTATATTTTATTTTTCTGCCTTTCAGCCCATGGGATCACAATGGGCCACTTAGTTTAGCAATTACTCTTTTTCTTCCACGCTGCTACCTCTTAAGCAGCGTTTGCCACGGCGATTAATGGCGCACATAGCTCACAGACACACTCAGAACACTTTATTCTCCCACAATCCCTCCTGTTGCACAAGGCGAGACGTTGCTGTATCTGGTTGATGTTTCAGCTTCCAAAACACAGGAACACAAAATGCTCACCTGAGCTCTTTCCATTTTTTACCTGCCTTTGAACTTCATCTTCGTTACAGCCGAGAGCGCTAAGTAAACAAAACGCAGTGTTTTTCTCTCGGTGTTGTTTTTTGCTCAGAAGGCAATAATTCAATCGCAGAAGTTAATTGTGATTGTCCTGGAAATTATGCACCGCAGAGAAGACTGCCCATTTATCAAGGTTGCAGTTACAAGTGACTGAAACCAAAGGGGTTTTTTTTCTGACTCTGCTGACAGTAAGAAAAACTAAAGTTAGTGACGGCTGAGCCGTGGGCCGTTTCTGGTAATAATGTGAAGTGCTCGAGCCATTATTAGCGTAATGGTTTAATTTAATAGATCATTCCTGGAGGTAGGTTTATAGAGTTAGAAAAAAGTAAAGTTAATAATAGCTTGAACCACACAGATCTTTATGGGAATTGGCCTCTGGCAGTAATTATGGTTTTTTAAAAAACAAAATTTAAGCAACACTGCTTGTTCGATTATTTCATGTCCCTATCTGAGACGGTTGGAATCTTATTATTGTTTGTTTTGCTTTGGGACATATAACCAAAGTAGTAAAGTGCAGCACCTCCATGACAAAATTCACCAGCTTTCCAGGGAATGTAACCCACTCTCAAGAGCAAAATTCACCCTCGATTTCTAACATTCCTATATAGGAAAGACAATAGGGCCCTGCATCCAGAGTGACCACATGGGAGAGGGAATTTCAGCAAGTGTGGCCTGAACATGAGAGAGTGACAGCAATTCTAGTACAACATCCTGTCCAACACAGAGGCCCATCAATTGTTTTTAGGCATCTCAAGCAGAAGATAAAGGCAAAACCTTCACCTGCTCTCAACTTCTTACAAATGGCATTGGGAGGCATCCTGCCTGTCTCTCTGTCCTGAAGGCATCCCCTCTAGTAGTCAATGATACACCTTCCTTAATGCTGTCCAGGTTGGTTTCTTTAATCACCTCTTCTGGTAGTCAATTCCATAGACCCTCTGGGTGTGAAAAATACTTCCTCTTCTTAAACCTAACTTGCCCATCAGTTTCATAAGACACACACACACACCGCCGGTCCTAATGGTTTATGACAGAAAAAAGAATTATTTTCTGTCCACCTTTTCCATACTGTGTGTGAAACCTGCTGAAATTTCTTCCTTCATGCAATTATTGAAGGGCGCAGGAGCCCTGAAACATGAGAAATGTCCTGCTGAGTCAGACCAGCCATCCAAACACTGTAGTAGCTTGCTCTCACAGTGGCAACCAGTTGCATATGGAAACTAGCAAGCAGGATTTAAGTACCTTGCAGAGCTTAAGTATCTTACCTACCAGTGTCCAAGCAGCTGGTCTTCACAGCCGAGAATCCTCTTATCTGTGCCTCCCTGGACTCACACAGCCATGTATGTACTATGTACTTAATTTTTTTTATTGTTATGATGAGCCTTGAGACCTTTGGATGAAAGTATGGCTTTAAATAAATAAAATAAAATTGTGATCAGAACTAGTAATCCGCAATGGTTCTATATTCTTGTCTAAATCTAGGTTAACGATATGAAATGGAGAGAACAGAACTCCCATATCTTGAATAGTTGTACAAAGGAGGAAATTGAAACAGATGTTTGTTTGTTTGTTATTTTTAGTGAGTGAGTGAGTGACTCAGTCAGTCATGACACTTGTTTCCTGTCCTTCACTGGGAGATCCCAGGACAGGTCACAACATACACTAAAAATATACTAAAACATATTTGAAAACATACCCCATTGAGCTTCCCATCCTCCCTTTCTGTGACAGCAGTTGGGCTATTCATGGGGCTGCTTTGTGCCCCTCTGAGCTTGGCATTCTCTGCAACCACATGGGTTCACATGGTTCTGCTCTAAAGCTGGCCCTGCTTCTCATTCATATAAAGGATAAAAACAAAACAAAACACTTTTTGCTCACTTTCCCCTTCCCCTGGCAGAAGTGCTACCTTTCCTTGTTACCTTAACCTGATCTGGTGGACTTCCAATAAGGAAAGTTAACCTATATCCCTCCAACTATTGCTTGAACTCATTTCCCATTGCTGCTGGCTTTAGGCCATGCTAGCTGGGTCCAACTACTTCTGTGAGGAAGAGAGGAGAGTAAGTACAAATAGCTCTAAAATCAGTGGCTGGGCCAAAGCTGAAAGGATGCTCAGCTATGGTGAAAGGGAAGCCCAATGCTGTAAAGAACAATATTGCGTAGGAATCCAGAATATGAGATCTGTGATCCAAGGAAAAATGTGTGTGGCCAAACATGAGATGGCAAGACATTGACATCTTGGGAGCCAATGAGCCCAAATGGGTTGGAATGGATGGATTTAATTCAGATTACATCTACTATTATGGGCAAGAATCTCTCAGGAGGGATGGGGTTAGCCCTCATAGGCTGCAGTCACATTTAAGGTATAATCCAGCTTCAGTCCACTTTCAGAGTGAGGTAATACATCAGCAAAGTGATAAACTGTTTTCTTTCAGTGTCACATAACTCAGAAAATTCACCTTTGGGATTGATAATGGGGGAAAAAATTACTGGTCACTTTACTGATGTGTTCTCTCGCTCTGAAGGTGGACTGAAGCTGGATTAAACCTTCGGTGCGGCCGCAACCATAGTCAATAAAAGGGTGAGAAAAGCAGTACTGCATTGCAGTCTTAAAAACAACAGAACGATTTCTGTTCAAATCCAAGCCAAAACACTCAACATCACAATAATCAAAATCCATGCTGGGAAGGCTGAAGTTGGAGAGTTCTATGGAGACCTGCAACACCTTCCAGAAGACTTTTTTTAAAAAAGTAATTCTCATTGTAGGGGATGGAATGTTAAAGTAGGAAATCAAAAGATAACTAGAACAACAGGCAAGTTTGGCATTTGAGTACAAAATGAATCAGGCTAGTAGAGTTTTGTTAAGATAACTTCCTGATCATAACAAACACTCTTTTCCAACAGCCCAAAAGGCAACTCTACACATACACACCACCAGATGGTCAACAGTGAAATCAGACTGATTAAATATTTTGCAGCTACAGATGGAGATGCTCTATACTGGCAGTAGAAATAAGACCTGGAACTGACTGTGGCTCAGATTTTGCAAAATTCAGACTTAAATTGAGGAAAGTAAGGAAAACCACTGGCTCATATGGGTATGACCTAAATAATATCCCTTATGAGGATGCGGTGGAGGTGATGGATAGATTTAAGTGATTATACCTGGTAGACAGAGTGCCTGAAGAATTATGGGCCCTGGTCACACCTATATGAGACAGGGAATCTTATCCATAATTCGGACTGAGGTTGTAAGAGCTCTGTTCACACTTAGATCATTATAGGTTGTGCTCAGGCCGTCCTAGCAAGGGATGTACACAAATATTCGTAGGCATTTGAAATCCGATTGAATGTGCCGAATTTTGACATTCAAACTCGAACAAAATGTCCCAAAATTTGAATGTAAACATTCGAACATAGCCAACATTTCACTTGAATGCAAATGTACTAATTCGTATGAATTTTGAATGTGATGAATATTCATGCAGACCCCTACTGGGCTTTATTCCAGATTATATCCCAGAATAGAGACCTGCCATCTGCATGCTGGTGCAGAGTATAGGGAGTTCTCAGTGGATGCTGTCACATTATGCATCAGCACATGGATGAAAGGTCCCTAGTCTGGGATACAATCCAGAATAAGGCTCAGTTCAGAAAGGGCCATGGAACAACTGACTGGTTCAAGACTAGCAAAGGTATAGCAGCATATTGTCACCCTATTTGCAGAGTACATCATGTGAGATGCCAGGCTGGATGAAAAAAAGCCAGAATTAAGATTGCTTAGAGAATTATCAGCTAACTCAAATATGCATTTTATCTCTCCGATGGCAGAACGTGAAGTAGAAACAAGAAGCCTTGACAGCACTGATCCAGGCCATGCCTGAATCAGTGGGACCAGTTACTCTGGACCCATTGTTCTGGATTAACACAAGGTACCTGCAGGAAAAGCCATAGATATGGTTTCTTCAGTAGCACTGTATGATGGTGAGAACAGGAAGCTGAGCATGGAAGTACAGGTGCTTTCAAACTGTGGTGATGGAGAAGACTTTTGAGAGTCCCTCAGGCAAGGGGATCAAAGTCAGTCGATGCATTGGAGATCAACCCCTAACTGTTCACTGAGAGGACAAATATGGAGCTGAACCTCAAAACACTTTGGCAACGTAACAAGAACGCAGGCTTTGGAAAATATCCTGATGCTGGGAAAGACTGAAGGCCAATGGTGCCAGATGCCATGAGCTTGGACAGCAGTAGAGTCCAGAAGGACCCAGTGTGCTATGGCCCATGGGGTCACGATTCATAGTTGGACACAGCTTAACAACTAGGCAACAACTGATGCCATTGTTCTGAGTTTTTAAATACACTTATCAGATACTTTGGATATCAGACACACTTACCGGATGCTAAATCCGCCATTGTCTCGGCACTATATTGGGAATGCCATACATATCTTTGGCATTCCCAGTATTGTTCTGGCTTACTTACTTCAAATAAACATACTATTGCCATTATTAGAAATCCAGCAATGATGCTGATTCGTACTGCAATGTCCGGGAGGCCCCTTTCATTATTGCACCATTTGGGGCTATCTATCCAAAGCCAAAAGGAATTGGGTGGTGCTTGGCTGGTTTCTGCTAGCCCCAAACAATGCAATCACAAAAGGAGCTCATCAGATGGAAAGGTAAGACTGGGAATGCAATGCCCCTCATGTCTGGCAGGGGGCGATAAAAGGCAATTGTGGGATCTTGTTTACATCCTTCATTGCCTTTTACAGTCTGGAGGCCTATTTTCATTTATGTTATGTACTTGTTGGTATTCTGTGTTTGCCTTTCATGTGGGTGTTCAATAATCTTATATCTATGCTTTGTGAGATGCATGGGTGAGCCTTTAACTGCCAATGTGGATTAGGGCCAGGCCCTTCAAAAATCATTGCCTCCCACTCACCCACCTACCCGCTCGCTCACACACTCACTCACTCACTCACTCACTTGCTCGCTCGCTCGCCTACTCATTCACTACTCACCCACCCGCCTGCCCGCTCACCCGTCCACCCAACCACCTGCCCACTCACCCACTCACCCACTTACTCACTCACTCACTCGCCCGCCTGCCTGCCCACCTGCCCAACACCTGCCCACTCACTCACTCACTCACTCACTCGCCCGCCCGCCCGCCCGCCTGCCCGCCCACTCACCTACTCACTCACTCACTCACCCACCTGCCCGCCCGCCCGCCCGCCCACCCAACCACCCGACCACCTGCCCACTCACTCACTCACTCACTCACTCACTCACTCACTCACTCACTCACTCACTCACGCACGCACGCACGCACGCACGCACGCACGCACTCAGGATGTGCACAAATATTTGTAACACTTGATATTCATACAAATTCATGCAAATATGGACATTCATATATGAATCGAATGCTTCCACATTCGTACATTGACATTCGTAGGAATGCTTTGGAACATTCATGAGCCTAGGGAGTTGGGAAAGCGGCTGCGCCAGTCACATCTGCAACGGATCTAGAGTGCATTCGACATGAATTGAGAGCAGATTCAAAGTGGATTCAGGGTGGATTTGACGCTTTCAGAGCAGATATGTTATGGGATACCTATGGGATACCTATGGATTCGTATCAGACATTTGTACAAAGTTGTACAAATACATGAGTACCAAATAGAATCCTACCACATTCAAAGGGGATCTATTCAAACGAATACAAATTTTCTTACATTTGATCTGATACGTCTCAAATGCAAAAAACATCAACGTTTGTGCAAATCCCTAATACATACATATGTTTTATTTCATATCCCTAAGACAGAGTTGCTCTTTACCCCTCTTCACTCTTCTGCTTTCAGTTCCCATTGATTGTCAATTGTCTGGGAAGCCACAGAGGCGGCAGATTCATTTTGCAAGCCTTTGGAGAAGCTGCAACTCCTTGCTTAGGTCAGCAAGTCACACCCAAATGCCTCTTGAGGAAGGGTCAATTCGCAGAAAAATGCTAGTATTTCCTGTGCCTTTGCCGTTAAACAAGAACTTGGCACGTAATAACAAAGATGGTAACACTCTGCTCCTTTGTTGGAGGAAAGCTAAATACTGTTGTATCTGAGGATATTTAAAATTCCTGGGATCACTGGCGAAAAATCTGCATGACTACTCAGCATCTGGCCAGTCCTTTTTCTGCTAATATCTATACTCACCACTGCAGAGCTGGTTTTGCAAATATTTTAAACATGTACCCAGCAACGCACAATTTGCCCAAAGCGCTTTGAGCTAAGGAAATGGCTTCTTTGCTTCAGGTAATGGGTTAGCCTGCCTCAAGCTCTTCTTTCTCCCTTCTCTTTCCAGCACATGTATTGCATATTCCACCTCAATGCATCTAGGAGTCCAGCGCATTTCCTCTCTCAGTCTGCAGCACCACAGCGTGATTGGACCCTTTGCTGATGTATTCCCTTCACTCCAGAATTTGATCTAAGAGGAATTTAAAAAGGCAGATTGAACGTCAACGGCAGCAGCAAAGTTAGCTTTACACCCTGCTTTTCTCACCCTTAAGGGGACTCAAAGCAGCTGACAAACCTTCTGTTCTTCTTCCCACAACAGACACCCTGCATGCAGGATTATGCTAGGAGCGTTGTTGGCTGTGGAGCACAGTGAAGCTGCGGAGGAGCTTTTACTGCTCCGCAGCTCCTGAAGATCAGGGGTGGCCATGCCCTCTGGGAGCTGCTCCAAAATGGAAGTAGCTCTGCTAGATGCACATGCTGGATGCTGGAGCATCCTCAGCTGTCCCAGGGGCCAAGGGCAAGAAGGCCCTGAGTCACTTGCCATAAAGAGATGGTTTTTCAGAAGTGTCATTAAAGTTCTCCTATACCAAAACAGGGGAGAACTCTTTCATCCTTTTAGTAAACTGTTACTCAGCAGATGCAAGCTGCATTATAAGCACTGTTGATTGCTATTCCCATCTGAACCACTTACTGCATATTTATGGCACTTGCCTTTCTTTTGTCATTCCCAGTGTGGTGGATACGGCTCTCCTGATCCATCTTTTATCCTCACTCGGATTCAGTAGCAGCTCCGCAGTCAGGATCACCAGATGTTCCTCCTCTGCTGTGTGCACTAGTTCAGTAGCTTGAATTGGGCCAAAGGAAGATTTGACGTGAACCAGTACACAGCAGGGGAGGAACTTCCAATGTGCCCATCCACACCAGCTCAATAACAAACAAACATAGGGCTAATCTGCATTTGGCCGGGTAGTCGATGTGGGGTGAGCTTGGAGAGGGGGCATCCAGGCATGAAGGAGCTGTTACCTAACCAGAAATGGCTCCTTCCATGTAGAAGCTCACCCCGTGCAGGTTGAACCCAAAGCATCCCACAGCCAGGAAGCCAAGTGCCAAAAGGCCTATAGATTCCATCCATGATCTCTCCCTGCTAGAAGCTTTGCCTAGCTGCATCCAGATCGTTCCCAAGGAAGTTGCATGGTTGTAGCTATTCAGTCAGTCAACCCTCTACCCCAAGGATTGTGGAAGTTTTCTTTTATTATCGGCCTAGCTGGACACCGCAACTATGGGCACGTTCCCACTTAGCTTTTTAAATCCTGTTTTATTCCCGTTTGGACTATTTGGGCCTTTCAGCACTGGCTCTAAAAACGGATTTAGAGCCAGATTTAGGAAAGATTAAAACTCGCCTTCCACATTGGGAACCCAATTAGGGACCCTTTTCGGCGGCGCTTCCACATTTCGGCAAGCAAGACCGTTTTCTAAAAACAGTCTTGCCGCCAAAATCCAGCCCTAATGTAAGACCTAAAAAATTAGGTCTTAGTCCGGCTCTTCCCCTCAATCTGTTTCGGAAGCAGGATGCTTCCGCACACGGCAGGGGAAGAGCTGTATTGCTGGCGCCCGCCATGTTGGGGTGGGTGGAAGCAGGCTGGTTTGCCTGCTTCTGCCTTCCCCTGCCTGCCATTGGGGCTTCACTGGAAGGCAGGGGTGGAGGTGGCCTCTGCCCCCGCCTGTCATCCAAGCCCCTTTGCTGGAGCAACCACATGGGGAGGGGAGAGGCTGTCTTCCCTGGGTTCCCACTTGTCCCAGAAGCCACGATTGCTGCTTCTCAGGTGAGGGGCACTCGGACCCCACTACCCACCCCAGGTTGCATGCGCACGCTTGTGTCCTTACCTGTTCGCTGCTGGGCTGATTCTGCTGGCAGGAGCCCAGCACGCGTGCGCCGTGGCTTCCCATTGGCCAGCCACCCTCTTGAGCCTCCTGAGGGTGGCTGGCCAATGGGTAGCTGCAGCACATGCACACACATGTGCACGGCACACTGGGCTCCTACTGGCAGAATTGGCCTGGGCCCCGCCAGGTAAGTATGCGATCGCAGGCACATGACTTGGGGTGGGGTGGGAAGGTGTAGGCTGCAGGGTCCCCTGGCCTGAGAAGCTGTGACTGTGTCTTTTTCAATTGGAGCTCTAGATCGGTGTGAAATCCCACCCACAGCTGCCTGGCATTACCCAGAAGGTTAGACCTCCACCCCAAATAGCCCGGTGCCATTCCCATTTTTTTTTGGGGGGGGGAGTGGACTTGGCTCCAAAAAGAGGGGAAAGTCCTGTTTTCATGAGTACTTTTTTTCCACCAGATTTTCGCTGGAAAGTTCTCATAAAATCCAGGAATAAGAGATTGAACTGGGACGCTGGATACCGAGTTCTGATTTTTTACATAAGTAAATGGGGACTCTCGATACCGAATTTGCATTCAATTCGGATTTAGAAGCCTGTAGGGACACCCACTGTCCTCGAAATAATATGCATTCTTTGGGCAATCTTAAGAACGTAAAGAATGAAACACATTTTTAAAAAGACAAAACTAAACAATGAAAACTACACCAGTGAAGAAGAAGAATTAGGAACATTCTCCTAGTTGCCCACAAGGAAGTTGGTGGCTGTGATAGATAATGCAATACATCGAATCCTGGTGAAAAGCCCTGAGAAGAGTACGTAAAGCAGTTTAGTCTGATAGTGTCTTTCAGAGCAGGAAAATGTTGCATCTACAGTGAACTGGCATATATAAACAAGCATTCTCTGGGGGGAGGCATTGCTCATTTATCAGTTGGTGTGAAAAGATGTGTTAAGCTTTCGTACTTACAGGTTAGGGAAGTATGGCACAGATTAATTGACTGCTTTTCTCAAGTGGCACTCTGATAAGTGAACTAGTCTAGGGGAAAGGTTATTTCAAATCTCTGAGTGTAATGAAGTAAAATGTGGAGTGGGAGTGGCCATAACTCAGTGGCTGAGGATTACTGGTTTGATCCCCAGCCTATCTACAGAAGTAGGCAATGGCAAACTACTTCTGCATGTCTACCAAGAAAACTGCCTAGAATTGCCCATGGAGGTGCCTGTGAAGTCAACTAGAAGAAGAGTTGGCTTTTCTACCCCGCTTTTCTCACCCATTTAAGTGGACTCAAAGCAACTGACAAAGCTTTCTATTCGTCACCCCACAACAAAACACCCTGTGGGATGGGTGGCGCTGTGAGAGCTCAGGAGAGAGCTGTGACTAGCCCAAGGTGACTCAGCTGGCTTTGTGGAGGAAGAAGAAGAGTTGGCTTTTCTATCCTTTTCTCACGCATTTAAGGGGACTCAAAGTGGCTGATAAAGCTTTCTATTCTCCCCACAACAGACACCCTGTGAGGTAGGTGGGGCTGTGAGAGCTCAAGAGAAAGCTGTGACCAGCCCAGGGTCACCCAGCTGGCTTTGTGGAGGGGGGGGGGCAGAATCAAACCTCGTATTCCCTGATAAGAGTCCGGCTCCTTAACCACTAGACCAAACTAGGAGTCGGTCACAGCGTGGTGGTACCCACCAACCACAGAGGGGATTCACAATCTATATGCTATTTTCCAGATGAAAGGGACAACCACTTTATATGTGAACCAAGTGAACAGTTGCATAAATAAATTCTGTGAACTGTCTAAGTACTCTGCTCAGAAAAAGTAAACCGAGGCTGCAGCTATTCTTGGAGCACTTTCTTCTGCCTTAATGGCGGAAAGTGATTACCTTCCTCTCCTCATCAATGAGTCCTTCGCAAACTCATGGCTGAAAACATGCACACAGTCAATTGTGGAGAAAGTACTTTGCATGCAATTCCATGAAGGAAGTGTGGGTTCCCTGCTGGATTTCTCCACCGCCACCGAAGTTGGCAGGTATGGGGTAAAGCTTTGTTAACCTTCCCAGAAGAAAGTTAAAAAAACAAAGAAAGAAAATAAACTCCCCTCTTTCATTCCCTGCCCCCAGCAAACACAAACATTTTTTGCTTGCAAGACTTGCTTCTCCGGTGAAACACATTTGCAAAAGCTACAAATAGATGTAGGATACAGATTTGGAAACTATATACTGACGTTGTACCATTGGGTTTTTTATAGGCTTTGGAAAAACTGCTTTGAGATTTTCATGAAGCAGACACCTGAATCTGGACACTAGGGATGTGCGCGAATATTAAAAACATTCAAAATTCAAACAAATTTGTTCAAATTTGTACATTCGAATTCAAACTTAATGTCTATACATCTGAACTTGACATTTGAATGAATTTTCAAATCTTTTGAACCATTCGTACGAATTATTTGGACATTCATATGTGTACGGATATGTACGCATTACATATCGTACACAATTGTATGGATACGTACGGGATAAAAAACGGATTCATACGGGATAAAAACGGGATGCGTACAAATGTGTACGGACACATACGAATGTTGTCGACATTCATATCTTCAAATACAAACATATTTGATTCAAACAGAATGTGAATCAATTTGTATTTTAAACATTCAAATTGATTCACATCTTTAGAATGCCGAAAACTGCATCCGTACACATCCCTAGCTTGCACATAGCTGTGGGGAGGATGCTGTTATCAAAAGAACCAAAGTACAAAAGTACTTTATACTTTAAATCTGATACAGCATGTAGTAACTACAAAAGGTGCTAAGCATTTTCCCCCTGGCCTCATTTTCAGCCCCTCTCTACATAGCTCTTTTACTGGTTAAGGATAAACCTGGAAGAGAAAAAGGAGCGAAGAATTTTCCTCCACAGACTTGTAGTACATGCTTGGCACCACCAGGGTGCTGAGTTCTTTCCACTCCGTGCAGCTACCCTTAGGGCATAATGGAGTTTCTCAGCCATGTGGAGAGAAAAAGAACAACTTCCCTTCTCCTCCTGTTTGAGGATTTTCCCCACCTCTGACCCACCAGGCACCAGCTTTCCTACAATCACCTCCCTTGATGTTGCTTTGATGTCATTTCCGCCACATCCCTTCTTTTTGCTGTATAAAAACTCCTGCACGATTAAATTCAAGATCTCTTTTCCCCTGATGCCTCCAGTCTCTTTATTACCCTTCACCATTTTCTAGCCTAAGTTGGGTCAGCCATTACTGGTTCATCTCCAGGACTGAGCTGGTCAGAGCCTGGGTAAACCTATCGGAACATCCAGTGAAGAGCAGCAGCCCACAGCAGCTGCACCCTTGCCTCCCAGAGCTGATTCAGGTCGCGTGATACGGACTACGACAGCAGGCATAAGGATCCTGTTCTTGTAACAAAGGCCGTTTCCACACTTACAATTATATAGGTTCATGAAGAGGTCCAGAGGCCTCCCTTTTGTACTTCTGGTGCAGTTTAAGGGAAGCCCCACCCATCCCACTATGCTCCATCCACACAGGAGTGTAGACTGGTCCAAACTGCTCTAGAAGGCCTCAAAATGGCTGCATACTAGCTACTGATCTGCTTGAACACAGAGTGTGCAGATGCCTCCATAGTCCAGTATACTGGGGGACCCATTTTGGTGGTGCACCTTGTTGTACCGCTGAAATGCCACCCCCCAACCTCTGTTCCTGATCATCAGAGCTTTGGAGCCAGCTCTGAAGCTTGTGTGAGCCTTAGAGCCAGCACAGGAGTTTGGCTGGAACAGCCAGCACAATTTGGTTGGCCTTGTGCTAGTCCTAGGTCAGATTCATTCACACCTGGGTTGGATTCTTCAGACTGGATCAGTACAGGATGCTTTGGTCTGGCCCACTGAAGGTAAGTACAGAAGTGGCCAAACAGATGCTGCTTGTGTCTCTGTCTTTTTGCTCTTAAGACTTTAATACAGATGTATGAACTCTCTTTGTAGAGGTGTCGAGGGTCCAGCAGTCCAAGAAACAAAAGAGATCTCAGCAGCACTGAGCTCCTAGAAGTGGAACTAGGACCGAGGGGACCTTTATTCTCTTCCAGTGCTGGGCCTCTTACTTGTCCTTCAGAAATACACAGCAAAGCAAGCAAAGCCAGAATGTGGAAAAGTTGAGGAATGATAGTGGTGGTAGAGGTGGTGGTGAGGAGACCTCTTGAGCTGGTTTGGTCTTGTGGACTTATCTGACAGTCTCCCAGTTTGATTCTGCGTTCCTCCATGAAGCCAGCTGGGTGATCTTCCTGAGCTGTCACAACCCCATCTACCTCACAGGGTGTCAGTTGTGGGGAGAAGAACAGAAGGTTTGTCAGCTGCTTTGAGTCTCCTGAAGCCTAAGAAAAGCGGATATAAAAAACAACTCTTCTTCTTCTATCATCATCATCATCTTCTCAGGGAAGCTATAGTGCCACCTCCTTCTCCTGGAGCCTGAAAGCAGAAGTGGGAGGGCAGCATGTTAAATAGGAGGAGCAGGACAGTGGGCAAGGAGAGTCTGGTAGCCACTTATGATTTCTCATCTCTCCATAGCTTTGTGCACTCTTCCCCATCACATGTGTGCACAGAGACAGACACAGAGTGTGCAACCTTATCCCGTGCATGTCTTCATGTACCCCCACCCTGCGCCTATGGAACTCCCCCACCCCTTGGGTTGGGGTGCCTGAACCCATACAGCCGGTTGTCCCCCTTAGCGTTCATTCAGTTAATGATCCTAATGTCTTTTTCTCTCCAGATATGGACAACTCTTCCAGATGATACAGGCATAATATCACAGCATTCTCCCCATTATATATTCTATCAGACTTCTGCATACTCCTGTTTTCTCCAGCTAACACTTACTGATTTGTTTTCCTTTCTGGCCAAGCAATTCTCAGTACTGCTTATGCATTTCTAAGCCTGCAATACATTTTTCATCGTCTTTCTTTACTGTCCAGCTTTCAGATCCATCGGCTGAAAATGCTCATTTAATGGCAAACAGAAGCTGGATCTTTGCCCTTATTGATATGATGCGACTTTGCCACTTTTCCTTCAGGGATGCCCTAAGAGCAAAACTTCCCCATAGCTGTATTTGCATTTATTCTCCGTATTCAGCATTCTCTCTGATGAGGGATCCAACATAAGAAAAAGTATTGTCCTATTTTACAATCTAGTCTATTAATGTTGATCTTACCTGGGGCAAGATTTATCCTCAAGTATAATTTTTAAAATCAAAATAGTAAATTTCTTACTAGTTTTACAAGATGAATGATACCTCATGAGCCAGTTTGGTTTAGTGGTTAGGGAGCCAGACTCTTATCTGGGAATATTGGGTTTGGTTCCACAATCCCCCACGAAGCCAGCTGGGTGACCTTGGGCTTGTCACAGCTCTCTTCTGAGCTCTCACAGCCCCACCCACCTCACAGGGCGTTCTGTTGTGGGGAGAAGAACAGAAACCTTTGTCAGCCGCTTTGAGTTGCCTTAAATGGGCATCTGAGATCTTCAGATGAAAGCTGGAATATACTCTAAATAACAGCATTGACCCCTCCCTCCCAACTGTCATCAAACAGGCTATGAAGGAACCATCTTGCCTGTGGGGAATGGAGGAGAAAATTAAAGTATTTTACCACTGCAAGGACGTTGTTGCTGCCAGAGTGTCCCTGTTCCCTCCCACACTATTTTCCTTTTGTATCTGGTCTCTTTAGATTATAAGCCTGAGGTTAGGGACCTGTCTAAGATTAATATAATACTGTAACCCACTCTGAGACCTTTGGGTATAGGGTGGGACAGAAATACAAACAAACAAACAAACAAACAAATTTACAATTCCTCTTGCGAACATTTTTTATCAAGACAATACTATTGCTGTAGCTAAGACCTGAAAATCATCAGAACTAAAACGAAAATATTATATAACGTTTGTATTGTAACAGCCCAACCTTCTCCTTCACTATTCTCCAGACTACAGGTTTTTGTACACTTAAAGGCAATATTTCATTTGAGCAGGATGTGGTAAGCAGTCATTTTAGATCACAGAGATGGGATGTTTCAGACAGCAGCAATGATGCTATTTAATTCCCAGAACTAAGCAGGAAGTACAAGATGGCAGGAGCAATTTACACTGTCCCAAGGATTGTGAACACTGGCCCAGTCCAAAACCTACCTGAAAATGACCCTGCAGCAGGGTAAGTGTGAACGCTGCCATCTAGCAACATCCACTGTATTGCAGCAATGGTCATGTGAGGGGGGCTATTGTGACAGCGACAGGGGAACGCAGTATGTGACTGTGCAGCTGCAGCCGCACCACTCCGCCACATAAACCTTACGCAGTCTGGACATGGAAATTGGTGTGAAGGCTCCATCCTAGTACAGCTGTGGAGCAGTTTTTACTGCTCCACAGCTATCGAACATGGGGATGGCCACACATGCTCAGAGCTGCTCTGAGACAGAAGTGGATCTGTGGTGTGCAGATGCTCCATGCTGGAGCATCCCTGGTTGTCCCCAAGGGCCAAGTGTGGAAAGACCCAAATGTGTGACTCATCTGAGAAGGGCCTCAAAAGAGCTAGCTGTTTACAAAGCAAAACTAAGGGTGATTCCATACCGGCCGGTATGCTAATGGGACCACGAATGTGAATGTTCTAAACAGGCAACTCATTAACTATGCCATTCTTGTTCCAGAACATTAAAGGAACCAGTGGCTGGCTGGCTGGGTGAACAATAAAAAGCAAAAGTCCTCTATCTGAACCTCATTCCCAGAACTTCAGATCGTATACTTTCCCTTACATGAGATACAGGAAAAAAGACCAATGGTTCTGAAAGACCATGTTGAATTAAGTATTGAGCATTAGTAGTAGTAGTAGAAGAAGAGTTGGCATTTCTACCCTGCTTTTCTCACCCATTTAAGGGGTCTCAAAGAGGCTGACAAAGCTTTTATATTCTTTTCCTCACAGCAGACACCCTGTGAGGTAGGTGAGGCTATGAGAGCACAGAAGAGAGCTGTGACTAGCCCAAGGTCACCCAGCTGGCTTCATGGAAGAGGGCGGAATTGAACCCGGTATTCCCTGATAAGAGTCCAGCTCCTTAACCACTAGACCAAACTGGCTCACCCTAGACTGGAAGGTGTGTTTGACTGGCCATTTGGAAAGAAGCACTGAAAACAAGGAGTGGGGCCCCTCCTTTGTAGGTAGCTATCCACGGTTTTCTGTGCTCCTGGCCTCCATTGTTCTTGATTTGAAAGACCTCTCTAGCATATAAACCTCCAAGGCATCCTGGCTGACAACCTCCACGAAAATGTGATGTTCCCTTTTCTGCTACAGTTGGGTTTTACGTACCTCATTAGCCGTGGGATTTTCCCTTGAGTATCCCCCCCTTCATCTAAGCACCTCCTGACCTTCGGCTGACAAGCATCAGGGGACGGACGGAAGCAGTTCAGCATGGCTGTTCCTGCCTTGTGCTTTCCTTGAGGCTACTCGAAGGGTAGAGGTGGATGTCAACATTGCGCTTGGATTACGGTCCTAATGTGCTCAGAAAGGCATAGATCAAAAGACAGCCTAGACTGCTTTATGGTAGGTGGTGGGAGATGGGTTGGAGAGCACATGTACAAGCCTATAAATCATAACTTGATCCAAGGAATGCTTTTTCTGAGGTTTATCTTCTCCAGCAGTCTGCAGTACAGTCGCGGCAGCAATTCAACGTAATTTTAAAGAGACCTCCAGTTTACAAACATTCTCTAATCTTTATGCAATGTCTCTCTTAAGGAACGTCTGTTTCTGTAACTTTTATATAGGTAGCAGCTGTTGAAATATCCAGATGTGAACATCATGTTATTGTGCAAGGAAAATAAAATCTGCCCTGGACTGTTCTGAAAGAGCTTTACTCAAAATATTACTTAAAATGCCATTTTCAGGCAAAATCTGGAGGTGGCCTGAAACAGGAACGCACTCGAGATTCGTGGCAGATGTCACTGGTGCAAGCTCTTTCCCACCTCCCCAGATAAACGGATGTCCAAACTATTTGTAGGAATGTCTGGAAACATCCCTATTTGTATGAATGTCAATGTACAAATATCATAACATTCAATTCATGTATGAAAGTCTGACTTCGTACGAATAACGAAAGTTACAAATATTCATGCACATCTCTACTCAACACGTTTTACTTCCTCTTAATGATTTATCAGACCTGACATACGACTGGAATAATTCCCCCCAGAGTTTTGGTGTGGGTGGTAACACCAAACACCATCATCTGAAAGCATTTCAGCCTAGAAGGACATTAGAGTAACTAACCTAACATTTAAAATAAGGGCAACATCATGATCTTTGTATTCAACATATTCACACAGATATTGACAGACTTTGTCCTAGAGCTGCAGCTCAGCCTGTTGGTCTTTACCAGACCCTCCCACAAGCACGCCAAGGAACTGTGGCTGTTTTTAGCTGCCGTTGAGAAAAGACCACATCTTTAAGCTATTGCTAAGCCTGTTTACCTCTACCATAGTCTGCTCCCAGACACGCATAAGAACTTTCCCTGGAAGCTAAGATCAGAGACCGTGGCTGATGTTTGCACTGTGAGCACTATCCCTTTCCCAAATGGAACCCAGACTTACCTGGGATCTTCTGAAGTGCACTGCCATAGCAATAGTCATACACACCAGGCCGTTGCTATGGTGACTGCTGACATGGTACATGACTGCACAGCTGCAGTCACAACACGCTGCCCCTATGCAACATAGCGGTGCAAATGCTGTGTCTGAGACTGCACTGAGAATGCCCTTGGGCGCTCTTGGTTAAGCTGTGGATTTTTACTGCTTCAGAGCTAGCAGCAATCAAGGTGGCTTATGCCTGCTCTGGGACAGAGGCGGCACCAAGAAGTGCATATGCTCTGTCCCAGTGCGCACCAGGATGTCCTGATTGCCTTAGTGCTAACAGGCCCTGTCTCTGAAAGGTCATGCTGTTCTTCTCCCCAAAACAGAACACCCTGTGAAGTAGGTGAGGCTGTGAGAGCTCAGAAGAGAGCTGTGACTAGCCCAAGGTCACCCAGCTGGCGTCATGGAGGAAGGCGGAATCAAACCCGGTATTCTCAAATAAGAGTCTGGCTCCCTAACCACTACACTGAACTGGCACTAGAAGACCATCTCTGGTACTGTTTTTGTTTTGCTCAATGAAAACTGTACAGCATTGTTCTTACTTACATATTGTTATATTTTGCATTATTTATAAAGTGATTCATGTTTTCCTTTGGCTTTACCTACCTTGAGTGACCTTTGGAAAGGTGGTAAATAAACAGATAAGTTGATTGAGATTTGTTTTTCAGTCCTAGATGCATTTACATGTAAGTAACTGAGCACTTATCCCAGCTTTTTAAAACCTGTTTCTAAATAAAATAACAGTATCAAAGCAAAATATTATATTTGGCATGAGAATATATATATGTATATATTAAAAGATGTATATATAGAACTAAAAAATTCATCTTCAGCAAATTGTTAGAGTGGGGCAGCAAGGAAAGAAAGCTCAGCAAATTCTCAGTCTACACTAGTTGATGCCTGCTGCCTGTCTTGCAGGGAGAAAAGTAGAACCAATGAAATGCTTTTCATAGTTTCTTCCATAGTATAGAGAAAAGTAATATTTTATATAGACAAGTAAAAAAAAAGTGGTGGATGTTCTGATAGCAAAGAAGTCAGGAGGACAGGCTGGCCTTGTAGAAGGTATGAAATAAGCAGCTAGAAAAGTGGGCCTGATAAATTATTATCTGCAAATCTATAATGAGGGGTGTTGCTGTCTTTTTCTTCCAGTGCTTCCTCCTTCCAGAGTACCAAAGATCCTATTAAGTCAAGAAGGAAATTTTAGGGGTGCAGCATTAATGAGACAGGGCGTTTAGTTTCAACCTAAATTTTTCAAACACCCCATGATCTGTTTGAACAGGTTCAGACCCAAACCAGATGGGTACAACCCGTGGGTTAGACTTTTCTTCCTAAATATTCCTGAAGTCAACTCACTTTCTTCAAGTTAGCTGGCTCTCCTTGTCCCTGTTCTCACTTGCACAAGATGGGAGGACTAGAAACAACGGTATGAAACTTCAAGGGAGTCAATACAGACATTAGGAAAAATTTCTTGACAGTGAGGGCGATCAGTCAGTGGAATGGGTTGCCATGAGAGGTAGTGGGTTCTCCTTCTCTGGAGGTCTTCAAGCAGAGGCTGAACCTACATCTTTCTGGGATGGTTTAGGAAATTCTGCATTGAGGTCCCTTCCAA
Organism: Aspidoscelis tigris stejnegeri; assembly: GCA_023333525.1. Lineage (NCBI taxonomy): Eukaryota > Metazoa > Chordata > Lepidosauria > Squamata > Teiidae > Aspidoscelis > Aspidoscelis tigris. Next base: position 16,192,835 of record JALMGA010000003.1, read on the forward strand.
CTCTATGATTCTATGACCCAAGTCCTTGTGGTGGTCACTTCCCCTCTTTGCCTCTCTGCTAACAGTCTCTCCTTTCCCAGGGCCTTACATCTTGAAGAACCTGAAAAAGAGAGGAACAAAGAAGAGATGTAGTCTGAAGTAAGAAAACTTGCTCCAACATGTCATGCTTTTCACCCATTTGTAAAGGTGGAAAGGAAGTGGGAGAGCTTTGCAAGGAAGGCATTCACTTGTGTCCTGTACTTTAATGTCCAGGGTTGTCTTCTGAGATGCAAGACATAATTCCTCTGTGTCAAAAAGGAAGTATCAACAAGTATTGCCTGCACTACAGGCTGCACCAGTTGAAAATTGCTTTTCTAAACAAGGGTTAAAGATATGGTTAGGAGTCATCCTGCTACGTGGTTTTGGGGAAAATAGCTCACTATGTGGATAAAATGGAGAGGATAATAAGGTTTGCAGCTCTGTCTGTTCACTTTCCCCTTCCTTTAATATCACCCTGCTAGTAGCCTATTTATTGCTCCAATCACTTTTAAAGAAGGATGATAGAAAGCTTGGATGGACACAAGGGCACCCACTGCAGAAAATCTCTTGGCCTGGATGAACTTACCCACCTCCATTCAGTCTGGTTAGCCTGTGGAATCCTCTGAAACTGCACACAGACTATGGGACTCTTTCATCTCCTAGAACTTCACTGAACTCTCTACCAAGTTGCGTTCAGTGTGGAACCTGTACAAAACCTGCCCTCATAAGTATATAAGAGGAGTCCTGCTGGATCAGGCCACAGCCCATCTAGTCTAGCATCCTTTCTCACACCAGTGGCCCACCCAAGTGCTTCTGGGCATCTCAAGCAGAAGACAAAAGCAAAACCTTCAACTGTTCTCAGATCTCTGCAAATGGCCTTTAGAGGCATCCTGCCTGTCTCTCCAACCTGGATAAAGTATCTAGGCATCCATGGATACACCTGTCCTCCATCAATTTATCTTATCCTTTCTTAAACTATCCAGGTTGGTTGCTAACACCACCTCTTCTTGTAGCAAGCGACTGATGACTCTTTGGGTGAAAAAAAAACCCCTTCCCTTTGTCAATCCTGACTCTCCTGCCCAGCAGCTTCATAGTGTGGCACCGTTCACTTTGTCATCCCCCCATGTCCACTTTATATGCACATTCTGTTAGGCAAAGATGGGAAACATGGGATCCAATGTAACATCTGGAATGTCACATTTCCCATGGGTCCCAGCCAGCATACTGCAAAGTACCCCCACATGCTGTAGGTCCTTTGGGTAATGTAAGTCACAACCCATATGACAGAAAAGTATGATATAAAATTGTAATAGTGAAATAATTATTAGTGAAACAGAAATGGATACTGAAGTAAAATCTAATTACAAAGCAAAAATAGATATAGATATGTAGATGAGATAGAGATAGAGATAGAGATAGATAGAGATAGAGATAGGTAGGTAGAGAGGATTGATTGATTTTGGCAACACAAATGTCATGTTTAGAGCTGAATATCTAGCAAATGATTCAAGATATTACACATATAGAACAAATGATTTCTGGTTTTTATATTAATTGTATTAATTCACATATATCCTTTACAACCTTCTTGTTCTTTTTTCCAAACTTTCTGCAAAATAAAAAAAAATTAAAAATGCAAGCAAAAAAAATTACTAGTGTGGCCCTTACACATTTTGAGACATACTGTGAACATATATGATCATGCAGACAGTTATGGTCTAATTCCAATCATCAGTGAAGCAGCATTTCATGAAGCAGCTCAGAGGACCTGGTCTGACTGCAGGGCAAAGCTTCCCAGTTTCTTTTCTTTTTCTGAAGTAGGTGAAATTTCAGTTAATGAAACAGGGTTGCATTTATTGTCTGAAAAAATAGCCAAGATTTCCTCTTTGAAGCCTATAATAAAATAAACACCACATAGGGAACATTATTTAATCTGTTCTATTTTTGGCTTACAATTTTAAATCCTGACAAGTCTGTTGAAGGGGGTAAAGACACAGCTGCAACCCTGCTTACTGAAAATCTTCCTGCACTTAAAAAAAAAAAGAAAAGAAACTGGAGCAGCCCCTCCACAGTAATTACTTTCAGAGCTTAATTGCTGTAATGAAAGAATTTTCTATTCCTATTTACATATTTAATTTTTTTCGGAGTCAAAGACTCATCTCGGTAGCAAGGAAATGTAAATAAACAGTTAGAGGCACTTTGTTTCTCAGGTGAACACTATTAGATGTGTTAATTTTACAGACAATGCGCCACTGGGGGATCTAATTCCCTCCTGTTGATATGAAATTGCTTTTATTGACTTCATGCGGATTTGAATGTCAGCAATGATGATGGCCCTATTGTTGTCAGGATCTCGTGCTCCAAAGCATTTTATATTTTATTTTCATATTGGATATACTGCGTGAACTCTGATAGATATCTTTGTTTTCACTAAAACTCTTTTACCTTAATTCAATTGATACTTAGGGCCTTTTCCCATTAGGGCTTAGAACGCTTCTAAGACCTCATTAGGAACCCGATTGGTACCAACTGGGAAGGCCCTGTCCCTACCTGGACCCCATTCAAGGCCCCATCTGTGAGGCTCTGTCCCCATGAGGGCAGGGGAAATACAGATTTAATGGGTCGTTCAAGCCCTTAAATCTGGATTTTCTGAGGACCTTGAAAGGTGTTTTCAAGATCTGGATCTCCAAGAGGACCCATCTCAAAGATCCAGATCTTGAAGATCCAGATCATTGACTGCACGTGGAAAAAGGGGGTTAAATTTTTTAAAAAATTACATTTCAAACTGCCTGGGAAAGCACAAGGTTGCCAGTTTGATCCCCAATCTCTCCTTAAAATAAGGAATGGTAAACTACTTTTGTATCTCTGCCAAGAAAATGGCATAGAGGTGTTCTTAGAGGTGCCCATGCAGTCAACCAAGAGTCAACTTGGTAGTACCCAACAACAAATATCTTACCATTTCAGAGCTGGTTACAACGATTAAGAAAAGCTGAAATTAAAAGCATTAAAAATATAGCACCCAGATAAGAATATGCATCATATAGCCAAATCACAGGTAATGTGGTGTGTCTTCCCCAACCATCTGAATGTATATGATGCTGCCAGTATTTAGTAGCAAGGAAGCATCAGATATTGGCGCAAGCCCTTTTTCAACCTGCCAGTGCTTTAAGATCTGGAGGGAAGGCCCTTCTGATTGTCCCACCACCTTTAGTGGTAAAAGGAGTGGGCACCCGGGAGACGGCCTTCTCAGTGATGGCCCCCAGGCTATGGAACAGTCTCCCCCTTGAGGTGTGTCAGACCCCTTCATCGTATATGTCTAGGAAGGCAGTAAAGACATACTTCTTTGCCCTGGCCTTTGGCTAAATAGGAATATACTGTCTCTTCCCACTTTACAGACACTGTTATTGTTTTAATATATACTGTTGACTGATTTTAAATGTTGTTACCCACCCTGAGACCTTTGAGTACAGGGCAGGATAGAAATGCAAATAATAATAATAAAATAAAAATAATACAGCTCACTTTTCCCTGGATACCTTGTAATATGGTTTCCACAATTCCGAGATGGGAGAAATGACACACATATAATCCACTAAATGTAGAGGAATAACTTTTTATGTGGGCTTGCACAGAACCTCAGACAAAGTTCCTCACCTAATGTTAGTTCTAGCTATTTTGACCCATAGTTCCACTTCTTTTTTTAACTACTAAGTTTTCTGCCCCACCAGACATTACAGGTTGGCACATTTTCTTATTGCTTCTTTTTAAAACCACTTAATCATGGACTCTGATTCAAGCCTTGCTGCTCCACAGGCCACAACTTGACAGCAACTTCCTCAGCGTTCCGTTTCATGATAACCATAATTTGCAAGTGGAATGCGGTCAATTATGGTTTAGGGATATGCTATTCGTATTCGTTCGAATAGCTCCCCTTTGTATATGGTAGGATTCCATTCAATATGAATGTATTCATACAAATTTGTATGAATATCTGATATGTATCCGTAACATATCTGCTCTGAAAGCGTCAAATCCACCTTGAATCCATTTGAATTCGCTCTCAAACCATGTTGAATGCACTCTGGATCCGTTGCAGATATGATTGGCTTAGCCGCTTCCCTATATCCCTGGTTCACAAATGTTCTGAAACATTTGTACGAACACAGAAGCATGGAAACATGGTTTTAACGGGACTGTCTTCAGACAACACTGTTTAAATTCGCAGTTTAGTGATAAACCAAAGTATACTCACTGCAAAGGGAAATTTGATCATCCTGGCTAATGAATTAACTTTGCTGTTTTCTGTTTAAGGAGGCATCGGAGGAATGACAGTTTAGGTGTCGCGTGCTCCATCCTTCCTGTCACGTGGTTCAGCGAACCAATCATTTTTAGAGCAGCACGCCCGGGATTTAGCATTTTCTCATTCATAATTCTCGTCACGCCACCTGCATTTGTGCAATAATGTAATCTAACTGCATATTGGGTATTGAGAGTTCTTTCTCCTGCATTAAGGAAAATGAACTGTAATGGTAATACACTGCAGTGGTATGATGAAGAATTGGTAGTCTTGTTTGACGGGACAATTGGGAATGCACATTCCATTCACAGTTCAGAACCCATTTGACTTCTAGATTTGATGGGAAGCTACTGCAACCATATCAAACTGATTTCCAAAAAACAAGAAACAGAAGAAGACAGTGAAACACGTGTAAAGAAAAGCAAGCAGGAAGTGAGCCAACAGTTAAGCTAAAGGACAGCTAAGCTGGGCAGAATAAGACTCTGCCAGAGGTCTAAATATGTATATAGTCGGATCCCTGTGTCCACTGATTTGGTAACCACGGTTTCAGTTAACCACGGTTACCAGATGAGCCCCCTCACCCCCATGGCGCCATAAACAAAGAGCACCCAGAACCAGAAGGCCTATTTTAGCCTCTGTAAGCCCTATTTCACTCTCTGTAGAGCATTGGAATAGGTGTGTGACGCCACTGGATCCCATCCCAAAATGTAAGGGGTCACATGGGAGGTGGGCGGAAGGCATCTGGTGGCATCACATGCCTATTCCAATGTTCTCCAGCGGCTGAAATACAGTAGGCCTCCCAGAGGCCAGAAAAGTACTTCCAGTTCTGGAGTTGCACAACCCCAGAACCAGAAGGCCTGTTCACAATTATCCACAGTTTTAGGTAACCAAGGTATGAGGCAGGACGTATCCCCAGCGGATACGGCGGTTCGACTGTACTATATATACTACATACTACTAAATATGTCTACTGCATCACTTATGTCCACAAGGCACTGGGTGACAAGCTGCCTTTGAAGACACCTAAGGTGGAGAAGAAGGCATCAACTTGCTTATTTTAGGAGCTAGATATAATTTGCCCTGACCTTTTAATCATCTGGTTGCCAATATTTATATCTATATTTATATTTATATTTATATTTATATTTATATTTATATCCCGCCCTATACCTAAGGGTCTCTGGGCGGGTAACAACCTTTAAAATTGAACATATTAAAAACTATATCAAAACAATAGTAACCAATACAACATTTAAAAACCAACATGATAAAAACAATGCAAAATCGGTTAAAACGGTAGTGTTTGCAGTGGGGGGAAACGTAAGCAACATTTAACTAAAGGCCTGAGTGAAGAGGTGTGTCTTCACCACCTTCCTGAACACAAACAGAGAAGGGCCTGATGGGCTTCCATTCCATAGCCTGGGGGCCACTACTGAGAAGGTTCTTTTCTGGGTGCCCACCCACCTAGCTGCTGAAAGTGGTGAGACAACTGGGAGGGCCTCCCCTCCAGATCTTAAGACACGGGCAGGTCAATATGGGAGAAGGCGTCCCTTTAGATATTTGGGGCCCAAGTCATTTAGGGCCTTGTAAGTCAGAGTTAACACCTTGAATTGGACTCGGTAGTGAATATAGTTTCTGACCTAACTGAAAATACTTTTCAACTGTAAAGCTTTACACACACTATGTTCACTGCCAACCAAGCATCTACCATAAAGATCATAATCCACAGGCCTCAGAAGGTCTCTCTGTCCAAGAGCAGCACAGAGGGCGATCGTGCAAAAGCGACCTTTTCTGTGTGGCTGCTTATGAAATGCCCTCCGACAGCAATGCTCACTTTTTGACAGTATCTGAGGGGAAAGAAGGGTTTTGTGACTAAAGAAGAACTTTATTTTTATCTCTCTTCTAAAGAAATTAGAAAAACTCCTCCTTTCTTCCAATCATTTGATGGTTGACATTTTGTTCTTGCAGCTATTGGTCACACAATTCTTAAGAAGGACCTGCTGTAATTTTGATTTTTAAAATAAATGTTCTAACAAGTTTATCTGCAAGCAGTGCAAATAATCATCATTACTGGAGGGCTTCACACATTTTGTGCTCTAGCAGCCAACTATATGAAGTAGGGAATTTGCAGCACGATGAGGCCCCATGTGTTACTTCTCATGTTCTCCTTCACCCTCAAAAAAACAAGCACAGAGGCCAAGCAGCAAATCTGTATTTCTTCATATCATCTGTTTCTGCCCTATAGTTAGTGGCTAAGATAAAATTTATGGTGGAGAAAGAGAATTATTTTTAGTAACAGTCAACAAAATTCTACTACACATATTGTCAACTGTGCATAAACTGAATGTGAAATTGTGATAGAGAAGCAAGGATCAGACCTGTCTTAACTATCAGTCTCCTGAAAATACGACAGGCACTGACTCTGTTGAGCTTTTTTGGCACCTGGCTAAAACATATTTGTGCACTCGGGCATTTTTTGGTTGCTGATTTTTTAAAGATAGTTTTCTTTCCAAGTTTCACAATGAAGGTTGGAAAAATATTTTCCATTAAACAAACTCCTGTACTCTCAGTGGTTTGCAGTATTTTCTATGCAGGCGTTCAAACACATCTGTCTACCGCTGTATTTTATTATTATTATTTTAATCCCACCATATATCCACAAATCTCAGAACAGGTAGCAACAGTATTATCACTTCTCTTGGCCTAGGTGAAGCACAGCTGTATGAAGCAAAGGACTTACCTGTCTCTGCCAAAGGTCCCCCTCCCCCGTTATGCACCTGTCTGGCAAGGGCTTTGCAGATGGGATGCTGGCAACAGAAATAACAGCAGCAGATATGATGGTGGATGGAGCAGCAGCAAGGTAGCATGGTTGATGAACGGACTGAGGAAGAACAGCAGCACCCATCAGGTCTCCAACTGAGAACTGTTGATGATGATCAGGTCCCGTGGCCTGTAGCGCAGTGCTAAAGAAGAGTGCAAAGGCTCTGGTCTCTTCCAATAGTAGAAGCAGAGACAGCAACAGTAGTCATAATATTTATAACAACAATTGCTTTCTTATTTGAAATACTGGAATTAGTCATTTCTTTTGAAACACTAGACTTCTGTCAGCCAGGCTGCAACTGCAAGGCTGATGGGTAAAAACAGGGAAGGTTAGCTGAGCAACAATCAAAGGGTTCCCCAGGTAAAAGACTAAAGGCCATGAGTTACTCTGCTGCTTCAATAGCTTGTAGAGGTTTATAAACAGTAAATGTACTGAACAAAGTCATTCCACTCATGGAAAGGTGGCCAAGTATAACCACTGGTTGCTGTAAGTACAGAATCTCCAGGGTACAATAATTTCATTCTTAACTGTACATGGCAAGGGAATGAAGGAGTTCTTGACTCTCCTCAAAATCAGTCATGGAATAAAAACCTGGACACTTCCAACAGCAAAAACCTCTGAAGATGGGTATCACAACTACATCCAAAAGCTTAGGTTCTCAGAAGAAACCTGGAACATGGCATAACAGCCCCCAAAATGCTACCAATGAGTTAGATGACTACTGGGGGCAGAGATTGGTATGTTCTATGCCAGTGATGGCAAACCTTTTGAGTTTGGTCATCAAAATTCGCAAAAAACTAGCTTTAACTTGGGTGCCGTGTCAGATCTAGAAATAGCCATAATTTTGGGATATTTGTAGCTCTAGTAAAAAAAAAGTTAAATTACTGATATATGCATTTACTGAAAGGAAAAAGAAATTTCTTTACATTAGTGACTTTTTTGTTGCTGAATTTCATTTGCTAAATCTTCAATTGAAGGTTGGTATTTCGTATACTTCACACCCAAGCAAGCGCTACTAACTTCACCTGTCAGTCAGTTTCTTTTATTGGTTGTAATATTAACGCTGAGAATAAAGTCGCACAAAAGTACAAAGTGGGAAAATTTGTGAGTAAAGCCATTGTTGCCACACACAGGTTGTGATGCCTCGTGTCTATTTACTGTATTTAAAAATAACATGTTTGCAAATGTATTTAAAGTATTTATTGTATGTAATGTTTATACTGTGGAACCATAGTAAGAACAGGTAAGCAATAGGGGTTAGACTTCCCTAATTAGCATATCAAAAGGATGAGAGTTGCCCACAGGGTAGCCAATCAGGCAAAGCCATGCCAGGCTGCAGTGAGTATAAAAGGCATTGACACCTGAATAATTTGTTCTATGCTTGAGATTTTTCTGCTCTGAATCCTGAGGGGAAAATTGCCAACATAGTTCCAGATAGATCCATAGGGTCTTAGGCTAGAAAGAGCCAGGGAGAGACCTATAGACAGCCTAGGGTAGAATAGTTTGTCTGATGCTGTGTTATTGAGAGACCGTTTACTTATTTTCTTTGAAGTGCCTGCTATTATTTATTTTATTTATTTATAAACAAAAACAGTACTTCTTTTAAGAAGACAAGAGCCTGAAGTCTCCTTAGGAACTCTGTGTCTTTAAAACAAGTGAAAGCTAGCAGGAGAAAGCAAGCCGCGGGAGGCTGTTACAGACACTTCTCTGCTAGGGGTTTACTTGCTGAGGCAAGGGAAAAGTGGTGTGCTCTTTAGCAGGGCTGAAGACCGGACCAGCTGACACAGCTTTAAAAAGGATGCCATTATATATTAAAAGAATATTATCAAATGCAGTGTGGTAAAGCGGGAGGAAAAGAACTGCTTGTGCTGAAGGGCGTGCCACGCAGGTCTTCAGTCCTCTAGCTGCTGGGAGCACAAACGCACTGTGTGTGATCCAGTGGCGTGATGATGTGACTCCACTGCGTCTCCTATGCCAGACACAGACAGTGCATCCGTGCTCCTGGTATCTTGTAGGCCACAAGCCAGAAGCAGCCTGTGGTCTACAAGATATCGAACATGCCCAGGTGCCAGGGTGACACTGTGTGCCACCCAAGAGTTTGGCATGTCACCTGTGATATGCACGTTATAGGTTTCCATGATTGAATGAGTTTTCTCAGTCCCTTTTCATTTGTCGTTTTGAAGAGTCTCTCTTCCTCCAGGAGCTCATGGCTCGCTACACCTTTGTCCTGCTCTCATACATTCTACATTCTGTCAACCTCAGTGCACTGTAGAGCATGGTAGTCATAATAAATGAGGCTTCCAGAAGTGACCATGGAGTGCCCCTTGTGTTAGCTCAGTACATCTGTGCAGGCAAGATACTAAGCACCTTGGAGAAGCATGAGCTCTCATAGAGGTGGATCATTCAGTGGGGGGACAAAATCATCCTGTAAAATCATCAGGCATGAAACCAATGCATTTCCCAAAATCCAGACAGACAGCTCTGGAATTTATAGAGACGTCTTACTTCATTTAATCCGGCACCTGAGAGCTGACAAAACCTCACCCCCTAAAGATGCAACTTTGGATGGGTAACTTATGCAGTCCAGAGATACATAGCCTGAGAACAGAATGTTGTTTTTTCAGGCATTTTCCTAGATAATGTGGCAGGCGTACAAAACATAAGCTCTCCAACCAACTGTGAAACACAAATGCCAGAATTAATCACTTAATGCCCTTTGCATTAGGATAAAGCATGTGGTTTAAAATACAACGGAGCACTTTTAAATGAAGAACTGCTGAATGCTGGAAAAAAAGAGCAATCTCCCACATCCCAATAATAAACCAGAAAGGAAGCTTAACTTGTAAAGATTCGTGGAACTGATGAGAATAATAATGGCGAGGCGATTAGTAATGTTTCCTCATCAGAATCCCATCCCCTTGCTCTTGAATAAAGCAAACTGATGAACCCCAATTAAAACGGTCTTGGTAAAAGAGCATTTTATAGAAGGAAGGGTCAAGAGTCGCAATGGTTATACATAAACTCAGGTTGTCTTCTCCATATCTTCCCACTCCACACGCAGAGATAACTCACCAAAGTCATACTGCAGTTCAAACAAGATCTGGCAAATAGCAAGATTTGTTTTACGTTTTATGTTCAGGGGAATACGGAATACTAAAATATGTTTCTGATAGTACGGGGGTTATGTTGACAAGGGGAACATGACTTGTAATGTCAAATACCGTGAACCCATCTCAGTTCAGCAGATAAGAAAGCATGGCCTCTCCACTCCTCTATTTCTGAATCAATTTTTGAATCTGTTCAGCTTGTTTTCAACTTCTGGCCACAGTTCTGGAAAACGGTCTGCCAGTTTGCAATGTGACATGAAAGAGATGTAAAGGCTAAGTTTGTGCTAGCAATATACTTTGCTAGCTTTGATGATGTTCACTCAGCTCCAGAGAGATTGAGTTTGATGGATAATGCTTCCTCCTCTATTTTTTAAAACCCACAGACCTGTTTTTCTACGCAACCGAAATCCATCTTCTATTTTCATTAGTTTTTCACTAAAAGCTCTGGCACTTGTCACTTAGTCGGATCTAAAGCCTTAAGATAGCTCTCTATCATGCCATGGTGTGGAGGAGCACTGGAGAGGAAATGCACTGCCGTGCCATACTGACAGATACGGGAAGTAAAAGAGGTTAATCTACAGCCAGTAATCTCTGGTTTCTCGAATGAGATTTAGGGCCTTTTCGCACTTTTGACTTGCCTGGGAAAACGTCTCAAGGAAGCCAAGTTGTGGAATGGTTTGGGCAGCCTCATTTTAAGACATCCAAACTATTCAAAACTTAGCTGGCACTGCACTATGTGCCGGCTAAGTGCAAATCACTTCCGTTAAGTGATCGCATTTCTGAGGCAACGGCTCCAATGCTGCAGTGACATGGTCTGCATGGCACTGATGCTGCAGTGACTGGGTGATGCAGTGTGCAGCTGCATCCACACTGCTAGTCACATACTCCATTCTAATTTCTTCTACCCGGAAGAGATGCAGAGCAGTTGAAATTGCTCTACTGCTATATGGGCAAGGTTAACTCAGCATGCAAGGAACTGCTTCTGGTACAGTATCAGCTCCACGTGATGTGTATGTTTGCCTGGGAGCATACCTGGAGTTGCCCAGGAAGGTAAGTACAAATTCACCCCTTACGAGTCAAAGCAGCACAGGATGGGGTGGAAGACAGTTTACGTATCATCACAAACTGGTTGTAACGGTAATCTTTATTAACATTGTCCGCAGGCACAAAGGACATTGTTTTCTTTAAAAAAAAAGCCAGACGTCTTCAAAATCCATGAAATTCTGATGTATTTCCACCAATGTTTTAGTTAAATCTACAGTTCCCACTTTAAGTGAACCTAATCTTTCTGCAATTTCTTTAGAAGAGGTTACTGACTGGGGTCGACAGCACGCTTAGAAAATAAAATCCCTCACGTGGTATGATGGACATAGTTTAAGTCCATCAACTTTGTTGCAGCATTTAAAGCAAAAGAAAACAGGGTTCTGGTCATTGTATGTTTGGCATCAAATATTTTCCTTGCTATTTATTTTTCCAAAGGAGCATAATTCAGCAGTTTCTCAATCAGATCCACATGGGCGAGCAGCATCCGTCGACAGCAGTATCTCTTTAGACCAAGAGCATCCAAGGCATCACTAGAAATAAACAAAAGCATATTTTAAAATACTGTGTCAACGCCATACCGTCATGAACAAAAAGAAACATGATTACTAGGAGATGGAGCTTGGATACCACTAAGATTGGTAAGTGGAGGCTAACCCTAATCCACCCAGGAAAGCCAGTCAAGTAAGACTAATGCTATAGTCAAAGCTGACTGATCATCTCAACAAAACAGGAAGTATAGCTTAATTGAAAACAAGTCGTCAGTGTTGGAATATAGAAAATATAAGTATTTGCACGCTCTGGGTCATTTAAACATCAACTTCTCTATTAGGTAACAACATGGACAGACTAATTAATATCTGATTGTTCATGATGGGAGAAGCAACCCCCAAGACTCTAAGCAGATGTTAACAAGAGAGGTTCAACAAAAGAGTGCCCTGACTCTTCTGCTTTTATTTATTTTGGATACACCATTATTACAATGCCAGTTAAGTAGGTTAATCTGGAGAATGATAGGAACAAAATAAATGATAGAAAGGCCCAGGGGACTGCAAGTTATTTCCAAAGACTGTTAGAAGCTCTGCAGGCAGCAACAGAAAACATGGCAAGGAGGCAAACAACTAACAACGTTCTTAAAACAGTAGTGTCTACTTTGCTCTGCAGAAGAAAAATCTCCCTTTCTCTAGTGCCTGGTTTAGACAAGTGCAAGAGTGTCTCTTAGATGACCAAGCCATGAATCAGCCAAACGGGACTATCAATTAACATCCAATCAGATCGACCTTCCTTTCTTGGAATAAGAGTTCTGAAATTCATGGGAGATGTAGGTCCTCAGGACACAGGAGATGGCTCTAGGTCTGGTAGAGTATATGGTTCACATAAGAAAAACTTCCCAGGTAGTTTGGAGAAGTTTCACATTTTAAACCCTAGCCGCTGAAAGAAGACTGAGAGCCAGTTTGGTCTAGACCAGTGGTTCCCAAAGTTGTCTGGGCTACGACCCATCTAATATAAGTTTACCAACTCGGGACCCACCTCTAAGAAACAGCTGAGAATTAAAAAGGATAAAATAAAATAGTTCCTGACTAAAGCATCTAGGAGAAGCCTAAATCCCAAAACAGAAGGGGAATCTGAAAAGTGGAATCGTAAGTAGGAAGAATCGTAAGAAAACAAGATTAAAAGGAATCAAACAAATAGGAAAGCCTATCCAGAATGAAAAAAATATGTTTGAAGTAAATGCAGGTTCAGTTTAGAAAAAGTTCCAGGGCAGGAATAATAAACAATTTATTCAGGAACCCTAGAATGAAAGGAGAGAAAAGAATGATAAATGACTGACAAAATACTTTAAGAGGATTCTCTTATAACAGTCAGAATCATTTATGGTGCGTGTGAGAAGGATCTTGTATTCAATCAAAGAATATTTGTGTGAAAAAAAACACCATGCCTGAAGGGTGAGTTCTGTTAAGAGAAAAATAAAGTGAGCCAACACAAGTGAATAACATCTACTCAGTTATGTGGCGTAAATATACTGTAAATATATTGGACAGGTTAACTTTGCTCCTCTGTCACTCCAACCATGGATTCGTTTTACAGCGTACCCTTCTTGGATTCCTTAACTGCAAAGAGCAGGACAATAAGTCTGTTGCTGTCCTTAGACTGTTTCTTTCATTAGCACATGGTATTTTTGAAGATAAAGTTTAGCCGTCATCTTACAGACCATCTCTGGCCTCAGCCCTGGCCTTCTAGGTCACGAATCTAATAGTTTTTTTTTTCTGTTCTGTGTATTTTCAAGCTTTTGGTACAGTCTGTACTGTACTGTCTGTACTGAGCTGCTGAAATGACTGAGGTAAGCAACTGTCAAAAGGCAAAAATTTCCAAACTTTATTAATCTATTTTTTGACATGTAAGAAAACAATAAATTCCATATTTCAAGAATTTCCTGGCATTAATTAATGCTCAGCTTGAAATGTTAAGCCACCCATGGATCAAGTGGTCAGGAGCTTTAAGACAAAAATATGAAACTGATGAATATAAGATGGATCTCTTGATCTTAACAGAGTCCAGTATAGGCATCAAATCCTTGGTACTGTGTATTGTATTATATTTGGAACATAAAATTCAACCAATGTAAACATCAGACTCAATTACAGTGGTACCTCGACATACAAGTGCCCTGATATACAAGTGTTTTGAGATGCAAGCCGCCGAGCGAGTGATATTTTGCTTTGAGATGAGAGCAAGATTTGAGATACGAGTATGTAAATACAGTACAGTACATAACAAAAACAACTGAGGTGGTGTTTTGGGAGCTGGAATGGATTAATGGGAAAATTGCTTTGAGATACGAGCGATTTGACATAAGAGCAAGGTTACGGAACGAATTAAATTCGTTTGTCAAGGTACCACTGTACATTTATATTAGTTTGGAAAGACCACAGGTCCATAGTTGAGCATTTTCTTTGTATGTTGCAGATCTCTCCACAGTAAACACTACTGGCAAAAATATACAGTTGCCCAGAAAACTGCATGCATGCACCCATGTAGTCATCAGGGGCCAAACCCAACTTGACTGTGCCTTCAACCTGAGTACATTCACAGAGCAATTCTAAATAGGGGCATGCAAAATGTTGTTTTGGAGCATTCAAAACAGTTGTGGTGAAACTAGAACCCTGTATTTAGGTATGCTAGCCTGGTTTACCAGACCCCTGGAGAACTGAGGGAGCCCTTTCTTAAGTGTGATTTCCAGGTAGTGTGAGGGTGAGTAAAATCTCTCCAGTGAAATGTCACATCACGTCATCTGAATATGTATTTTTAGATCTCTGGAAAACCCAAATCAGCGTTGGAAAGCATAAATGACAATTTTTGTAGCATTTGTGCCTTTTCAGGCCCTTATGGGACTGGTGAAACTCCCAGAAGTCTAAAAACGTGTGTCGTGATGACATAAACAACCCAAATTTCACATCCTTGTATTTCACTGGAGACATTCAGGCAGGGCATGAAAAATATGGTGGATTTTACAAAGGCTGCAAGGATCATTCTTAGGACAAGGAGATGTATGGCTGAGTAGTGGTACACACCCACCGTTTCCCTATGTTTTCCTTCCTCCTGTTGCAAACTCCAGCTTTGCACCAACAAAAGAAAAGCTGTAACTCAGGGGTGGCCAAACTATAGCCCAATGAGTATACATGGCCCTCAAAAGCTTTTTCTGCAGCCCATGAGGAATCCCTCAATCTGTGTGCGCAGATAAGTAATAACTTAAAGCTGTGGGCCCACATCAACAAGCCTTTGCGCTGCCTACCTCCAGTACATATTTTTGGACATCCTTTGTGTAAATCATCAGAGCCCCACTCATTCACAACGGAGGAGGAAAGTCCGTTACCAACTGCCACGGAGCCCATCACTACTTACTACAGCTTGAAAGGATCCTGAACCTGGCGATGAGTCTCAGTGCAGTTGAGACCTTCTGCATGGGGAACGCAGAAAAACTCACCTGAACCCTTCAGTCATTCACATATGGTACCATTTTCCCCAGACCCCACTGAGTCCACAACAGGGACTCAATACCTGCTCCCACTCCAGTAAAAGTCAAACACAATAATCAGTTCTGGGATGGAAGATAACCCAGCATAGGTCACTGAATAGGTCATCAAAGACCATAAGTTCCTACAATCCAGTGTAAGAAATCCTCCTGTCACTAAGCAGTGTTTATTTTTCTGTAATCCATCAGAGGAATTCCCTTCCTCCCCAAAGCTGCAAGAGTGGTTTGGGCATGAGGAAGGGTCGTAGGGTTGAGGCTTTTAGAAGTTTATTTCTGTTTTCCAGAACCAGTAAACAATTTCCATTTTCTCATAAGGACCTTAGTCCATGTACATACAGACTTGGGTTTGCTCATCCTTTTTAAGTAGCAACTCTTGGCAGTTCTAGGAGGCAAAGACTGTGCTACTAGGCTGCAATATTCTCTCCCTCATCAGGAATTATGTCTCACTGTGACTCAGTGGGATTTGTCAGGACACACATGATACTTTCCATTACTATGTCTGATCTTTGTGAAAGTTTTTAAAAACTGTGTAAGTAAGAAGTGCCCTTTTAGCTAAATCATTAAGCAAAACTGGGCGCACTCTTGAACATTTTTTCTTTCATCCCCTTTCCCACTGTCTTAAGAAACTAAGTAAGTGAAACACAGTTTTCCCAAATAGTGCAGAATCTCTGAATCCACAAACAAGAAGATTATTCAGTTTATCTGACCCATTTTTTTGCTACAAGACATGATCTTAATAATATCTGACATACGGATCTACCCTGAAAATTGTCAGAAGACAGTTAGCTAACTCTGGCAGCTTTTGCTGCAAGGGAAGAACTCAAAAATGCATTGTCTGCCCACGTAGTTAATGTAAAATCAGGCAATAAATTCAAAGATTTATTCCAAAGATACGCACCCAGTCAGGTGCATTTAGTATGCAAGTACTGTAGGAAAAACATTATTTAATCTAATTCTAAATCCAGAAACACTAATTCTGCATCTGCAATAAAAATCAATAATTAGCACACACACGCAAATGAATACCTATATTTAACTGCACAAGATGCAAGGCTACAAAGTTAAGGGAATGGTAGGAAGAACAAATTATTATTATTATAAGGGTCTTCTCTAGAGAGTAACTTTTCTGCTACATGATTCTGCTACATGCTATTTTGATTCAAAATCATGTAGCTATGCAATTGCTTCTAAAAAAAGACTGCCATCCCACTTTTTAAAGAGGCATTATCCAATATCTACAGCATGATTCTATAAGGCTTTTGGTGACAATAGCAGTGCCTACAAATCACCTAACCACTGCCCCTTCCTAAAGTCCCATTAAACTAGGGAATGGAGCTCCCATCACCGAGAAAAAAAAATCAAAACCAAGTAAAAATGCTGATGCCTGTTTCTCAGCAGGAGCCAATGATAGCCCTGAATGGTCCAAACAGGTTTAAGAAGCTAGAAGGTCCACTCTATGCTGACTGGCCAGACCCAGAGACTACCAGCAGCACTAATGGCTGACAGAAGCAGCTGAGGACTTGTGGGGCTCCTGAGCACTGAATAAGAGAAGAAAGGTGAAACAAAGGTAACCTAAGAGGTTCCACAAACTTCTGATCTCTTATTAGTCTGCTCTTAAGGTATTAACGATGTATACAACAATCAATCAGATCAGTGATTATTAGTGATTTAATGCTGTTGAGCCTGACACAGAAAGAACGGGTGTTTTTCCACTGTCACTAGAAGTACCCATTAAGTACCCATTAATGGGTACTTAATGGGTACTTTTAGTGACAGTAGAAAAACACCCAACTTCTGACATTATGAGATGTTTTTTGAAAAGGAGCCTGAAAGAAAGTCCTTAAAGAACAATGCTGTAAATAGAGAGAGTTAAGAACAATGGTAACCTCAACAATGGGAAGGCTAAATATTAGAAACAGAAACAGATGCTAAAAATAAGTTATTTCTGAAACATAAGGTTTTCCTCCAGGGGAATAAGAACTCAAAATTCCTCACTGCCATGTTAAAAAGGAAGAAAGTGAAAAAACACGTGTATAGATTAAAAAATAAATCTAATCAGATATGTATTGATCTATCCCAAATTATAGATATTATGCTACAGTTCTACAGGGAGTTATATTCCCCCTTTCCTATAGCTTCTCAACCCCCTGATTCTCTCACTTCTTACCTTCCCTCACCACTCAACAAAAGGAGTATTTAGATTCCAAAATCAGTTCAGATCCCTCATTTTGCCAGTGGTTCCTTATCAAGCAGCTCCATTAACCTGAAACTACTCCTGGGGTTAAACCTGAAAGTCAGATGTACTGGGTAGCTCCTATGGGTAGGGGGTGATACAGGCAAAGCTGAAGCTGCTAAAAAAAAGGTATAAGTAATAAAAACTTTTGTGTGTGCAGACAGCAGCAGCCTCTTTTTCTTTATCTAAATGGGATAGGAATGGAAATCACTTACACATTTTGTAACTACCATTCCTACCTCCTGTTTCGTATTGTTCAAGCACCTGAAGCTATTCTGCTGGGAAAATGTTGCTGAACACCGTGAAGATAACACAGCAAAAACTTTATATTCTTTTTGCAGCATCAGTGTGACCATCTGGAACAAAATTTCATTATTTGGTATTCAAAAATGTTCCAGTTTCAACCAAGGTTTTAAACATGGCCTGAAAGAAACCCATGTGCCCTTTAAAAATTAATGGCTATTCTAAAAACACATATTACAGGAGTCATTCCAAAACAAATCCCCTTCCCCAAAATCACAGTACTATACCAGAAAACAGGCATACCAGAGGACATCAACATTATCTTTTTAATTGTTAAAAGGATCTCAAACCTTGTCAGTACTAAAGCTTTCAGTGGCTTCCCCCATAATTTTATTTGTAAAAAGCTTTTATACTTTTGCAATGCAAGACTAACACAAGGTATATGGGATTATATTCCCCCACCCCATGGCAGATACTATTATTTTAGTACTTTAATATGCTGAATCTTTTATCTGTTTTTATGTATATTACTGGTTTTAAAATTGGTTTTAATTGGTTGTTTTAAAGGTTGGTACCCACCCTGAGACCTTCAGGTATAGGGCGGGATAGAAATATAAATAAATAAAATATCTAAATCATTTTCAGAATTGACAGGAAAAGATATCCTCAGAAAAAAAAGAGAGAAACCTAAGTTACACAATACAATTACACAATGTTTTTGTAATGTTTATGATTTTCACAATTCACTTAGTGAGCTGTGGGGGACTGGCTTGATTAGATTTTAATTTTTTTTTCCAACAAAGGATAACAAAACTTCTCTACAACCAACCACCAAACTGTAAGGAATATTTATTTGCTAACCTGAGACTTTGGTGTAGGACAGTATATAAATAAAGTTCTTCCTTAGTCACAACACCCATTGAAAGTTACAGAGACAGCTTTGATTGGGGAGCATTTGCCAGCTTTTAATTTGACATTTTAATTATTTTTTTACTCATAAAACTACTAATCCTTAAGATCTGGAGCTGAGGCCCTCCTGGTTGTTCCACCACCCTCAGTAGTGGAACAGGTGGGCACCCAGGAAAGGGCCTTCTCGGTAATGGCCCCCAGGTTATGAAATAGTCTCCCCTTTGCGGTGCATCATGCCCCTTCTCTGTATATATTTAGGAAGGAGGTGAAGACACACCTCTTTGCACAGAAAGGATCTTAAGAAAAAAACTGGACCTATTCAGAAACATTACATTTCTTTTGAGATAGAAGATACAAAAATATCCATCAATGTTTTTTCAAATGTAGACCACATCATTTTATAAATAAATAATATTAATAACTATGTATCACTGGTGACAGAAAACTATAAGTGAAACAAACACAGGAAAGAAAAATAGATTTAGGTGACTTTATCAAGCACAGGAAATAAAAAGATGTTAACAGGTCTATCTACTAGTGAAATAAAAGATTATAGAAAGGAAACAATGAAAAATTCATTGGAAAGCTGAAAAGGGAAACCACTGCATGCATAGAACATGAAAAGCATTAAAGGAAAAGGAGGTAAGGAAAACAACTGAAAATGGCTACAAAATAGAACATTAAAAGGAAAAAAAGAAATGACATGCCTATTGCGTACAACTTAAAGGCTTACAAATGAACACAATGAAAGCCAAAATTGAAAAGATGAAAGGAAAACAAGTACAGATTGTGTAATAAAAAGCTGAAACAGCAGAGCACCTCATTAGCTCCTGTAGTAAGATCATACAAGCTACATCCATACTTTGGATGCTTATTCCATTATAGGTGGAAACCCTGGAAATTAGCCACATTCTTCAGAAATACTTTGTTCATTCCTCAATCCTTGATTATCAACAGGCCAAAAACAGTATAAAATGTACATTAAAATATAACTCACCTACCCCCTGGAGGAATGGGTGAAAAGGTAGGTTTTGACAGGGGACAAACAGACATACCAAGCTGGTGCCTGACATACCTCCAGAGAGAGACTGTTCCAGAGTCTGTGAGCCACCATAGAAAAGGCTCCCTCACATATTACTGCCCCTCACATATCTGAAAGACTGCAAGAAGGCCTTCATCTTGTGATCACGGGGAAGTTCACACTTTGCTTCCGGTCTGTGGGAAGCGAAGTGGGAACTTGCCAGTGTGTGTACAAAGCATTGTCCAGGTGGTGTCCACGCACCACCATCTTCCTGCCCTGTTGTCAGTGCCAGTGTGCGTGTGCCGTTGGTGGGGCAATCATGACACACTGTGCATGTGTGCTAGTGTGGCATATCACGTAACACGTCAATGTGCTTGTGTGATCCGTCAGGTGACACTCTAGGACCTGGAAGAGGTGCGGATGGGCCTGCACAGCGCCTTACCGGCTCTGGCATAGGTAAAGGTCAACCTGCACTATGTATAGGCTTCTGGATGGAAGGAGTTGATTCTGGTTAGGAAACAGCTCCTTCACATGCAGATGCTCTGTCTCAGAGCTCTCTCCACAGTCAACTAGTGGTCTAAGTGTGGAAAAAACCCTGAATACTTGGGCAAGTCTATTGGAGAAAGCACTTCTTCAGATAGTCAGGACGCTTGAATCGTGCTCTGTAGCAAATAGGTAGCCAGTGCAGATCTTTCAGGTGTAGTGCATTGTGTGTCTGGTCAGAAATCCTTGCCAGCAGTTTAGCTGCACTACTTCTAGCTTCCAAACTGTCTTCAAGGGTAGCCCCATATAGGGTGCACTGAAGTAATCTGATCTGGAGGTTATCAGAACATGGATCACCATAGTCAAGTTGTCCCTACCCAGAAAGGATCAAAGGTGGCAAACTGATCAAAGGTGGATGTAGGTACTCCTAGCTACCACTGCCACATGGGTCTCATATGACAGCAATGTATCCAGAAGCACCCCCTGATCATACACCCATTCTTTCTGGGGCAAAACATCTCCATTCAGAATTGGAGGCCCCTTAACTTCATGGACTCAGGACTCCATGATACACAGTACCTTTGTCTTCTCTGGATTTAGGTTCAATTTATTGCTCCACATCCAGCCTGTTAGTGCTCCCAGCAGTGATCAAGTAACTCACTCCCTCCCCTGACTCAGAAGGAAAGGAGAAAGTTGGGTGGACTCTGCAAGCTGGCAAGTAAGTCTTATCATTATTAATATTTTTATGCCAATGTTTTTGTTAAGCAACTGATAACACATAAACAGGAAAACATTATGCATCCTTTTTTAAAAATAAATGAACTCCAGGTTATCTTCTACTGCAAAAATGACAGTCGAAAACACAAGCATAAGGAGAGTGCCTACCCTTCTGTATATTCTGCTTGTAGAAGACCAAGATACGCCTCCCATTTGTTTCCAACTATTTTGCCACAAGTGAAGCATCTCACAGGTATAATCATGTTATCCTGGGGAACGAATGAAAGTACGTATTTAGATGTAAATAGAACACAATTTATTGAACAACTAGACTTAAACACAGAAGACAATCTAGTTTGAAAGAAAGCAACACCAAAGGATTTTGTCAAACACGGAGAGAGTCCTCGTCAAACATTTGGTGTGAACAAACAGTACAAAGATGTTTAAGAATTTGTGGAGTATACTGTCAAGGGTCCTAACAGAGCCATAAGCAATATTACCATTCTGATCTTTCTGAAGTGAAAGTGGCTGACTCCGGATTAGCGGAATACATCCACAGTTAAATCTAATAGCATAGTTTACTTACTGTGCAGCCATGACCGGGCGCCCCAACTGGAAAGGCAGCTCTGTAGCTTCCCCTACGGAAGCTGTGAGAGCTGAGGAGGTGTGCACAGTCACGCGGTTTGAGGCAGCCAATCAAATTTTGAGCTGCTCTTCCTGCTTTGCCAGCATCTTGTCTGCTTTTCTTGCCCTCCTGCCTGCATTGGCTTGAAAGTCCAGATTTTCTTTATACTGCGCAGTGAGTGTAGTTGATCCAGCATTAAGGTAAATGCGCAGTTCTGATCATATAATGCAACACCATGACGATCAATCCATGACGATCAATCAATCATTGTGTGTGACGGCTCGATCGAGACTATGCCGAGACGGTACATTCCAATGCACAGTATAAACCGGTGATGGCCAACCTATGACACGCGTGTCACAGGTGACACGCCAAGCCCTTTTAGGTGACACACCTGGTCACCCTGGCACCTGGGCATGTAGTGCTTGCTTGTTCTTGAAGTGTACGAAATACCAACTTTCAATTGAAGATTTAGCAAATGTAAATTATTCATTTTTGCTTTTAATAAAATATATCAAAAATATAACTTTCTTACTAGAGCTACAAATATCACAAAATTATGGATATTTCTGGAAGTGACACAGCACCCAAGTTAAGCTAGGTTTTCTTGTGAATTTTGACACACCAAGCTCAAAAGGTTAGCCATCACTGGTATAAACGTATCTGGACACAGCCAATATCTTCTAAAGGTGAAAGTAAGAGATAAAACTAGCAGCTGTAGGGGTGCTGGACATGGGGGCAGCCTGCAACTCTTCACTTTTCTAAACCTTTTATTTGAGTGCTTGAACAAGGATCTCTGGAGACCCGCCAAAGCAAGAAGCTTGCAAATTATGGGGAACCCTCCCAAAAAATAATTTAAACATAGCTTGCCTACTTTATCTATAATGGCTTATTTGCATGCACTACGACTGCGGGCAAATGCATCCTTATTTGCTGTTAGGTCCCATATCAAGTATATTTTAAAACTTTACTGCACAGTCCAGGAACATGAAAGCAGCAGTGGTTATGGTTACTACAAGATTGAAAAACAAGCATGAATGTATGGTAGCCAACAGACATCCTTTGTTCCAAGTACTCAACAGGGATCTTCACACTTTCCTCCACAGTAGTCAGGTTCCAACAGAACCGAGATGTCTCCTAAATCTCATATATTACAAGTATACATCTATCAATCAGCTCACAACATCCAGTAGTGTTAGGTTTTCTTATCTTACAACAAGCTGTTTATTTTTATTTTTTAAAAAACTACTGCATAAGAGCAAAGACAGGCCAAAGACATCAATCAAATCTTTCCATAATTTGCTTTGCACTGATTCCTGACAGCGTCTAAAAAAAGATTTGCAAAAGAAAATTCAGGAAGTCAGAAAATTGTAGATTCTGGCTTCTTCACAGGCAATCAGGCGTTATCCTGGATAGAGAAGGGGAAAGCGAAGACCACAAGGGTTGTATTAAAGCTTGCTCTGTAACTCAGAAACCAATCTCCCTCTCAAAATATTTTTACATGCCATGTCAGACAGTATAGAAGAGAGTGCTCTAAAAAGAAACTCTTAAAAAGGGGGAGGGAAGAAAGCAACTGTGTGTAGGATATGAAAGATGGGCAGCACCTGATTCTGCCTTATTTATTTTATATTTATATCCCGACCAGTAAAACCTTTTGAAACCAAAGGAACAACTTTCATAAGGTCTGTTTCTGTTACTGCTTGAATCTGTGGTTGCACCTCTGCTTCTGACAGTGCCCAGTGCCATTCATCTTATCTCATACCTGCTAGTCCTCAGAGCTCCTGCCTGCCTTTTATATTACTCCAACCATTCACTTCAAAAGCAGATGGGACTGTTGAGTTCCTTGCAAGGGCCAGAGAGCCCAGAACTTTTAACAGCTGCATGGCAGGCAAGCATCCAATAAGTATCAACTTAAAATATAAGGACAGAAATCAAAGCTACTATTTTTGGGCTGCCAGCTAAATGTCAGCTAGACTTTTAAGAGTAACTTCAATAAAAATGAAGGGGGGAAAGCATATAATCATGCTTCTCTTGCCCTGTGCACAATCCACTACTGTTTTTAAGGCCATCTAGTACAGCATTTTGCTGGGTATGGTGACCAACTACTTGCTTCTAGACATCTTTGAGAAACCCTAATCTATTCCGAGTAGATTCCCTATGAATGGCCTTTAGAGGCACCATGCCTCTCTCCCCAACTCAGAGATTGTAACTAGACATCCTTTCAAGTAGCCACTGATACACCTGACCTCTGTGAATTTATCCAGGGAAGTAGCCATCACCAACTCCTCAGGGGATAAATTCCACTGACAAATGATTCATTGTGTAAAAAAAAAATACTTCCCTTTACTAGCCCTAACTTCCCTGCCCAATAGCTTTTTAGAGTGACCGGGTTCTATTTTATCAACCCACCTTTTGCACATCATACATGCTTCTAGAAACCTCAATCAGGTCCTGTCTTAAATGCCATCTTTCAATGCTGAAGAGACGTAGATGTGCAGCCTAATCTCATTGGGAAGGTTTCCAGCCTCTTGATTATTTTGGGTGCCTTTGTCTGACCTTTTTTCAGTTCCATAATATCCTTTCTGGCACGTGGCGACCAGAACTGTACACAATATTCCAAATGCATAGTTTTATAAAGAGGCACAATGATGTTTGCTGATTTATGTCCTATTCCCTTTATAATTATTTCTAACATTGAATATGTTTTCTTCACTGCTGCTGCATACTAAGGGTGTTTTTCCACTGTCGCTAGAAGTACCCATTAAGTACCCATTATTGAGCTAGCTTTCTGGTCTTGTATTCTTATCCAGAACACTTCTGTGGAAAGGTACAATTCATTTAGGTATTCTAGTTCATTAGAAAGTATCTTAATGCACAAAGCTACAACTTCCTCAATTTCCTGTCCTTCCAGTAGAACTGTAACCTGGAATGATATACCATTGGTTTTCATAAGTTGATACTTTCACTGAGCTCCCCACAAGAACCTCATGGCCCCTTTCTTGGTCCACTTTAGAGAGCTCAGAACCCATCAAATTATAGGTGTAATTGGTTTTCTCCCCCAATGTGCATCACCATGCACTTACTAGTACTGAAGCTAGTTTGCCACCTGGTTGCCCACTCGCCCTTTTAGTTTTCACTACCTTGAGCAATTTGGTGTTGCCAACATACTTTCTTATCTCATTGCTTACCTCTACTTCTACATTGCTTATGGATAAATTAAAAGGTACATATTCTAATATTCAGTTTGGGACACACACCACTTTTTACTTTCCTCCATTTGGAGAACTACTGCTCATTCACTATTACTTTCTGTTTCTGTTTGTTAGCCAGTTACCAACTTGTAGGACACAGACTATCAATCTTATTCCATCACTGATTTGTTTATTCAAGAGCTTTTGATTAGGGACTTTCTGAAATTTCAGAAGGCTTTTGACAATGTCAACTGGGTCACTTTTATCAACATACTTTTATTATCACACAATTTATTCTTGTGGAAACCATGGAGATTTTTCTTCAGTGATACTTGCTCCTCTGTGTGCATGCTACTTTTATCCTTAATCTGTAATCTCTGTGTCATTTTCAATTTTCCCTTGCTGTCTCCTGTCATCTAACAGTCCCACTGCTTTCCTGACTGGACTCTTACTTCCGATATAATTAAAGTAGTTCTTAATTACTTTTGCTGCTTTCAGCAAGATGCTCCTCAAAATCCTTAGCACTCCTGATTTTTGCCTTGTATTTGTTTTACCATAATTTGTGTTGCTTTTTGTTGTCCACATTCTGGCAAGCATTCCATTTTCTGAAAGAGGTTTCTTGCTTTTAATGACTTTCCATATTGAACTGTGATTGTGTTGTTATTCTTAATTTCCAATCTGTTGGAGAATGTCCTCACAATCTACATGAGGAACACTTGTAAGGCACAGTGCTGCTCTCTTGGACTTGGCAATGCCTTTTATTCTTTTAAGTAAACATTCTAACTGAGCCTCAATTATTGTGGTAAGAAACAATCTCCATAAATTAAGTGATTGGACTCTTCCAATTTTTCTTCCAATTTCCTTTTTTATTAGTTTATTTCAGGAAGTATCCTTTATAGAGATGTGCACAATTTTATAGAGATGTGCACATTATTGTATCTCTCCTGAGTTGAAAAGGAGTTCACCTAATTTATGTGAGAGTAGCTGAATTCTTCCAAGATTACTCTTTCCTTTTCAGATGGCTCACTGATCTCATTTTCTATATGCTGACCTTTTAGCTTGGCTGTGAGGGCAACAGCATGTACCTCATATTGAGCTAGCTTTCTGGTCTTGTATTCTTATCCAGAACACTTCTGTGGAAAGATACAATTCATTTAGGTATTCTAGTTCATTAGAAAGTATCTTAATGCACAAAGCTACAACGTCCTCAATTTCCTGTCCTTCCAGAAGAACTGTAACCTGGAATAATGATATACCATTGGTTTTCATAATTCGAGCAGGTTTCAGAATTATCAGCAAGCACTCCAGCTCCCCTATTTTAGTTTGAAGGCTTCTGATGTTCACCTATATGCATTTGTATCCACACCACTGGTGTACGCACAGTCCAGTAACGCCCTGTGAACTCTTACACTGCTCCTTAGGTCTTTCAACATGCCACAAGTCATTTGTACTAATACTGAAATGATCCTGACTCACAGAAAGGGACTTCACAATTAGCCTTTTCTCACTGCATCTACCCATGTGTTTTAGGCATGTGTACAAACATTTGCCAATGTGCTGTTGTACAATGGAACTATACATCATTTCTTCCATTTCCTTTTCCAATACTATGGTTTATTTTTTGAACAGATTGCTAAAAATCAAATCAAATCACTCTCCATACTCTGAATGACCAGGACACAAAGAAAGGTACCAGTGATGACAATGATAGTTTGCAAACTACTTCCACAAGCAAGGCAAGGCAAAACTCCAATTGGATGCCTCCCTTTCATCTCCTCTGATTTGACTTCCAATCAGAAATTCCAATACACAGGCCACTGCTAAGCAATTATATTGCAGCACAGCTAAAATAGCTGCTGTCTGTTTCAGGGGACATGGCCAAATAGAAATCTCAAGCCCTGATTTAAGCTGTGTATGAACAGATTTCAGAAAAACAAAACACAACAGCTGACTTGTGTCGGGAGAACTGAATAGTATATTTTTAAGGAGTCAACTGTATTTTAACAGCCCTGACTTATTCTAAGCCATCTATAAATAAATCATATTCACATGCACAAAATTTCGCTTTCTTAAACAACTGGTGAGAACTGTTCCGGTTAAGAGGTAGCAAACTTATTTGAAACTCTACATCCAAGTAAAGCAGTAAATAATACACAGATTCTTGCAACACAGAGTTTTCTGATCACAGGTTCAATACGCTTCCCTCAGCTGGACATAGATCCAGCAGCATTTCTCATGGATCTCATCTGTGTCCTTGGTGCTCTGATGAGGTAGATTCCCTCACCCATACTGTATTAGGGTGTTTTTCCACTAGCACTAGAGTACCCATTAGGGACCCTTAATGGGTACTCTAGTGCTAAGTGGAAAAACACCCTTAAATTGCAAATTGTACAATGAGTGAAGAAGGAAGGTTTATTGTCCCACTACTTGGAACACTTCCTGGGCCTTGGTGACTGATTCTATTTGTAAGATCTTTTTGCAGGCCCTGATCTTCTTATACGGCAAAATACTATACAACTCTATATAAGTGTTAGGAAATAGTTAACATGAGCAATACTTCTCGTGGATAACTGATTATGATGGAAACTGCTCCCTAAGAAGACTCATCTGGTGTCTGGTAAAAACATGGTTATACAATCGGACCTGTACCCACTGATCTGGTAACCACTGTTTGTTTTCAGCAGTGACCGGATCAGTCCCCCCACCCTGCCGCGAACACCATTAGACCTGCTTTGGGGTCTTTTGCAGCCTGGGACAGGCCCAAAACGGTGTGCAATTTCCCACAGGATTTCACTGGAATTATGGGAATTGGAGTGCAATTATCTGCGGTTTACCTTAGCCGCATTGGGGCATGGAAGATATCCCTCATGGATACAGGGGTCCAACTGTACTCCCAGGCAGTCAGTAATATTTAGGAGCACCTGAGATGACAGAACCATTTATATTATGTTTTGGCCAACTGAACACTGACCATTTCCATCACATTTAAATGCTGTTTTAACATCATTTAATCAATTTATTACCTTGCTTTCTTCACAGGAATAAGTAAATAAATCATAACTAATGGACAGTACAGCACAAGGATCATCTGTATGGAGACTGAGAAATCAGTGGTCCCTAGGGGCCTACAAAGCTTAATAATTTGTAGGGTTGTGGTGCCCAAGACATGTGTTCAAATATTCTAAATGTGCTCAGAGCCCAGAAATGTATCAGCTAGAATATTCAGCTTGAGTTTTAATTAATTGAATAAAATATTTATATATTGTTTTTCAGTATGAATCCCAGGATGGTTTACAGTAACAAAGATAACTAAATCAGTAATTAACAGTCCTCCAAGTGATAATCCATAAGTAAACAGAAGCCACTTCTCCAAGAGAAAGCTGTTCTACAGGTTGCACGCCACAGAATAACTTGAGTGCTGCTACATGGCTCTCTACAGCATGCATTAAAATCAGAACAACCTCATTTGCTGATCTAACTGGAATGAAGTCTGTTTCAGAGAAGGTATCTCTTCAGATAAACTAGACCAAAATTGTTCAAGGTTTTACATATCAGCAACCAAACTTTTAACTTGATTGGGTTACAAACTGTCTCTCCATTATTTGTGCAACAACAAGAAAAAGAATAGTTGGCTTTTCTACCCCACTTTCCTCACCCATTTAAGGGGACTCAAAGCAGCTGACAAAGCTTTCTATTCTCCCCACAGCAGAACACTCTGTGAGATATGCGGGGCTGTGAGAGCTCAGAAAAGAGCTGTGACTAGCCCAAGGTCAGCCAGCTGGCTTCATGGGGGAGGGTGGAATAAAACCCAGCATTCCCAGATAAGAGTCCAGCTCCCTAACCACTAGACCAAACTGGCTCACAGTTTGCAATGCAATATTGCCACAATATAAACAGCTTCAGCAAAAAACAAAAATATATCCCATTAGAAGAGGCAGCCTATCTAATTCCCAAACATGGAAACCCTTCATCTACGGAGCTTCAGTTTTCTTAGGATCTGGTTTCAGTTTACTGGTCCTCAGCCAGGTCACTACTTGATCCAGCTACTCTAAGACCAGCATAAATTCATTTGATCTATAACAGAGGAAAATGGCTATGTGTCAGCTGTGCTTCCTTGAGTGGCTAATGTCCCTTTGCAGAAATCTGGAGATTTAGGCAACATCCAATGGTCTCCTGCTTCAGAGGCATCTGAGGTCCTTTTCACACTGGGCCTGCTGTAGCCTGCATAAGCATGCAGAGGGCAAGCTCCTAGTCCAGGAGATATGTATAAGGCCCAGTGAAGAAAGAGCCCGAGTCTCAGCCATGTGGTCGAGGTCCTGTGGCAGAATGAGAAACACCGCAGCAAGCAGAACAGCAGGGACCAGAACTATACAGCAGTTCTGGGTTCTGACATGCTATTTTGGGTGTAATTTTAGCTTGTGACTTGTCTCCCCACACTTTTTACATCCATATGGGAGAAAAAAAGAGTCTGCCAAGGAGAGAGGCCTGAGGAGCTAAAGGCATTTGCCACAAGCTGATCAAAATTGGCCAGACAGATGCAGCCTTAGTTTCAAAAACCTATTGTAACATAAGCTCCATGGGCACAGGCTCACCCAGACAGAATTTGGTTCTCAGTCCATAAATGTAACATTTTGTTATGTGCAGTCCTAACTTCATAGACTCAGAAATAAGCCCCATTAGGTCTAAAGAAAGAAAAAAAGAACTTCAGCCTTTGTCTTAAAAATGCTACAGGCCACTCTGGTTAGGAAGTCGGGCTTTTATCTGGGAATACTGGTTTTGATTCCACAGTCCTCCAGGAAGCCAGCTGGGTGACCTTGGGCTACTCACAGCTCTCTTCTGAGCTCTCACAGTTCCACCTACCTCACAGGGTACCTGTGGTGTGCAGAATAATGGGAAGATTTGAGTCTACTTAAAGGTTGAAAAAATGTGGTATAAAAACCATCTCTTACTCCTCCTCTCTCAAAGACTCTTAGCCTTGTTTTTTGAAAAACATATTTAAGGGACTGGCAGTAGTTCAGCCGTAAAGCAAACTGCCTGGAGAGCAAGGGTGTTCCTAGTTTCATCCCCGGTTTCTCCCCAGAAGTAGGCAATGGCAAACCACTTCAGTATC
The DNA here is from genome assembly GCA_023333525.1 of Aspidoscelis tigris stejnegeri. Taxonomy (NCBI): domain Eukaryota; kingdom Metazoa; phylum Chordata; class Lepidosauria; order Squamata; family Teiidae; genus Aspidoscelis; species Aspidoscelis tigris. The sequence goes on from JALMGA010000003.1 coordinate 16,222,684, forward strand.
TCTGCCAAGAAAACTGCTAGTGCCTAGAGGCATACATGGAAGTACTTGTGCAGTTACCCAGAGTTGGTCACAACCTGGTGGTACCCAACAACAACGAAGCCCATTTCATTTGCTCCAGTAATAAAGTGATTAGGGTAGCAGCTACCCTATTCACTGCTGAGCCCAATTCAAGGTGTTGACACTAAGTTGTAAAGCCCTAAACAGCTTGGGTCCTGGGTATCTGACGGAGCGCCTTCTCCTATACAGACCTGCCTGGGCAATGAGATCTCAGGGAGAGGACCTTCTTGTAGTTTCTTCCCTTTCAGAGGTACTAGGCATAGGGACCTGGAGAAGGGCCTTTTCTGTGGTGGCCTCTTGACTCTGGAGCAGCCTCCCTCTTGATGCTCACCAGGCGCCTTCATTGTAGTTTTCGGCACCTGGTGAAAACAAATCTTTTTACCCAGGCTTTTGCTTCTTAAACAGATGCCTCAGGGTGCTGTCCTGTTAAGTAGTAGTAGTAGAAGAGTTGGCTTTTCTACCCCACTTTTCTCACCTGTTTCAGGGAACTCAAAGCGGCTGACAAAGCTTTTCTATTCTTCTCCCCACAACAGAACACCCTGTGAGGTAGGTGGGGCTGTGAGAGCTCAGAAGAGAGCTGTGACTAACCCAAGGTCACCTAGGTGGCTTCGTGGAGGATGAAGAGTTGGCTTTTCTACCCCACTTTTTTCACCCGTTTAAGGGGACTTAAAGCAGCTGACAAAGCTTTTCTATTCTTCCACCCACAACAGAACACCCTGTGAGGTAGGTGGGGCTGTGAGAGGTCAGAAGAGAGCTGTGAGTGCCCCAAAGTCACCCAGCTGGCTTCGCGGGGGAGGGCGGAACCAAACCTAGTATTCCCAGATAAGAGTCCGGCTCCCTAACCACTAGACCACACTGGCTCACAGTTAGTTAGGTCGTTAGTTATACAGTTAGTTATATTTTTTAATTATGTTTTAGTATTCGATACGTTTCAATTTCATTGTAACCCGCCCTGGGACCATTCGGTGAAGGGCAGGGTATACATTTTCTAAATAAATAATACAAAAATTAACGAAGAGCGACCGCCGCCCGCCCATGCGGCTCCCCCTTCCGCCGAGGGTGGCTGCCCCTAGCCCTCCTCTCTCCTCAGGCTGCCCTTCGCGGCAGGCAGGCAGGCAACGCACACCACCGAGGGGGGAACAAGCCGCAGACCGAAAAGAGACAGAACCTAGAGAGAGCAACCGCCGTGCCTACCGGAAGACCCCTCCAGCGAGCGAGCGAGCAACCGCGTCTCCGAGGCGACCACGCTGCCTGCGCCGCGCGCCGGGGACGGTTGGTGCGAAAGAAACTCCTTATTGCCGCCGCCGCGCGCCGCACGTTTGCAACGGCCACGCCCACTTTCCTCCGGGCCGTACCAATACACCTAGGGGGACTATTGTATCGCTCTTTCTGTAACCGGACACGGTACACGCGCGCGCGCACACACACACGAAAGCTATAATTACAATACATAGTAATGCCTGTAGTTGAACCCCGAGGCGGCTGGAAGAGCAAGTTGCTCGCTTCTCTCGTTGTCTTTTTTTTTAACTCGTCAAAATCGCTCTCCCCCTCCATGTAGATACAGAATGGCGCGCTCCAAAGGTACGGCGTGGCGGTTGGCTCAAGATAGTCGGAGGCGCTTTCGCGTTCCTCGTGCGCGCGGTGCTGGCGCTGAGTGGCAGCGGCTGGCTGAGGCGTTCGGCGGCTCGCGGGCAGCGCGCTGGTTTCGGGCAAGCGGCGGCTGGGCTGGGCGAGTCGTCGGGACGCGCAGCGGCTGAACGGCGGCAGGTATGGCGTTCACCTTCCACAGAGGGACACTTGTTGCCGGAGCGAGAGTTCAGCCAGGCTGCCCTCGGACCCCCTTCCGCCGAGGGGCGCCCGTCGACGGGCGGTGTCGGCTTGAGGGCGCCGCTTTTAAGTTTCCTCGCTGAGGGAAGGGAGGAAGAGGAGGAGGAGGAGTTGGTGGTGGTGGGACTGGGGGGCAAAGATGGAAAGCGCCGTCGCTCAAACTACGTGGCTGCGCTCCTTGCTGCCTTGCCCGGCATCCCTGGTGCCCTGCGGATCTGGGCATCTCGGCGCGGTTTCGGCTCGCCTTGTGCCACACGGCGCAGGGGCAAGTTAGTGGAAATTGACGGGTGAGAGGGGAGGGAGAGAGATCCCTTGAATGAGCCAGTTCGGTCTAGCGGTTAGGGAGCCGGATTCTTATCTGGGAATACCGGGTTTGAGTCCACACTCCTGCACGAAGTCGGCTGGGTGGCCTTGGGCTAGTCACGGCTCTCTTCTGAGCTCTCACAGCCCCACCTGCCTCACAGGTTGGGGAGAATAGAAAAGCTTTGTCAGGCGCTTTGAGCCCCCTTAAATGGCTGAGAAAAGCGGGGTAGAAAAGCCAACTCTTCTTCCTCTACGAAGCCAGGTGGGTGGCCTTGGGCGAGTCACAGCTCTCTTCTGAGCTCTCACAGCCCCCCCTACCTCACAGGGTGTCTGTTGTGGGGAGAAGAACGGAAGCTTTGTCAGCCGCTTTTGAGTCCCCTTAAATGGGTGGGAAAAGCGGGGTAGAAAAGCCAACTCTCCTTCGCTTTCTTCTTCTTCTGCCCTTAGGGAAGAGGACCCTAAAAGGAAACGCGCTGCCAGGGGCAAAAAGAAATGGGATGTGTGTGCGTGTGTGGAAAGAAGCATACTTTATTTTTAATGCGAACTGATCTGAAGCGAAAGCGGCTTTCGCTTCCACACGTCCACCATTCTGATTTTCCCGAGTCGTGCCATCGCCCTAGGGGAATGAAGAACGGTTTTGGTTTCTTTACTTAAGGGATGGAAAAAATCATTCCTGGTCCTCTGGAACGTCTGAACGGATGGTGCTGGGAGTTGGTGCTGGTGTCATGCAAAAACTTGCCCAATATAGATCTGTGTGAGAGGAGGAGGAGAAGAAGGAGGATGGAGCTGTCTTCTCTCTCTCTCCTATCTCAGCCTTTAGGAGCGGCAGAAGCAAGGATCGCTTCTTTTTGGACGGGAGGGGGCTTCGTGGGTCTGTGGTCGCGCCCCAGGGCTGTGTTTGTTCCAAGTTAAATTCCAGCCCGCTAATAGTCCGTGAGATTTCCGCTCGGTGCATGGCTGCTGGAGCCCAGCAAACGTGAAAGGGGCCGTAGGAGTCCGAGGCGTGTTGACAGACGTCGATTTGGCATTTCTGAATGCCGAAGTCCGAGGCGTGTCTTACCGACGAATAAGTACTGTTGAAGAATGGAGGGGGACGTTTATCCCAGTGGACGGATAATATATCTTTTTTAAAAAGAAGGAGGTTGAATGCATTTTATTCCTCTATCCCTCAGTTAAGAGTGGCATAAAACATTTTTCACTTCGGAGTGTGAGACAGTTTGGTCTAGTGGTTAGGGAGCCGGATTCTTATCTGGGAATACTGGATTGGAGTCCACACTCCTCCATGAAGCCAGCTGGGTGATCTTGGGCTAGTCACAGCTCTCTTCCGAGCTCTCACAGCCCCACCCACCTGGCAGAGTCTTCTGTTGCGGGGAGAAGAACAGAAAGCTTTGTTAGCCGCTTCGAGTCCTTCTTCCACCTCTTCCTCCTTTTATTCTCCTGACAGTCTTGTAACTAGGTATAAATTGACTTGGTTACCCGCTGAAAGCTTGGTGGGTGAGCAGGTTTTAAAGGGCAGCACTCCATGGGCAAACAAAATAGGAATTATTTCTCAGTAGTGCAGAATTAAGGGAGCTGGAGAACCCACGATGCTCTCTTTAAAGGAGAATGAAGTGCACATTAACTTCCCTTTCTTTTGGGTCATGTTAGTGATGTTAACTACAGTTACCTGATGCAGTTGAGGATTTTTCTTTTTCCTTCTTTTTTCTTTAAAGTGACCCTCCATAATATAACTTTACTGTGCTTCTCAGTTTGGCTGAAGCGAATGGGTGTGGTCTGTTTTACTTCTGGAGCAACTTTGGCATGTATCCGGCCACATTACTGGATGTTGCTTTAAAAGTCTAAGATTTGTTCACAAGTGCCTTTATAGAACAAGCTGTTCCAGTGTTGGGAGGATTAGCATATGTTTGCAGGATTGTGTCCAATGGCAACACTTGATATGTAGAAGAGTTACAAATCATGGTGTGGGGGAGAACAGGAGAAAAGACCAAGGAATATTAGAGCATTAGGTTTGCAACTGGAAATTGTAAAGTTCTGTCCCTGGCTAAGCTGCTTCTGTGTCTTCAGGCAAAGACCAAAAGGTCTTGTGTTTCTCAATCTCTCCCAGCTGTGCTTGTGAATATGCTTGGTATTTGAAACTGCTGGGATTGTTATTGCTGTTTTCCAATCTGCAAATATTTATCTGCTGCAGCAGTTACGGCCTTTTTTACATGGGAGTAAGTCTCTTTGAACTCTGTGAGTCTTTTAAAGTAAACATGCAGACTGTTGGCACTCATGATGTATTTATTTACTGTAATTTTCTCAGTGCATCCTTCCTTAGGAAAGGCTCTGGGAATGCAGCATCCTCTATGCTCTGTTAGGAGGGTGTCAGCAATCTTTTATCCTTTTGCCCCAAGGTGGTTAGCAAAGATAAAGATTCTCAGGATAATTTGCCACATTGCTTTTTTACTTGGAACACCTGAAGGGAGCTAAATGTTAGCAGCCTACTAAAAAGTAACCCAAAGGAGCTTCTCTGTCACTATCTGTTTCCATTTTTCTCATTTTGGAGGCTTAAGCTCCACCTTACTTTGAATATTGTAAGGAAAAAAAAAGTTCACATGAAATATCCATCCTTTTCTCATGTGCAGTCTTTCTAATGCAGGTACTTTTGGACATCAATTCCAACCCCCCTATAGAAGATATTCTAGATATTTTCTCCAGAATTATGCATTTTTGTATGTACTAGTAAAGCTAAAAGTGCACATCAGTTTCTGCATGCATGTTTGCAAAATGGATTGCATTTTTGGAAAGCAACTGGCTGGTCACTTTTGGGATAAAAAACAATTTCTCCTTTGTACCCTGGACACTATTTATGTATCAGGAAATCCAAGGGTGTTTTTCCACTGTCACTAAAAGTACCCATTAAGTACCCATAAATGGGTACGTAATGGCATTTTTGTACCCATTAATCGGTACTTAATGGGTACTTCTAGTGACAGTAGAAAAACACCCCAAGAGTGTCTTGACAATGCTGTAACTTCCAGGGCCTCTGGATTGGCCATGAATGGAAATAGGACTTAATATGCTTCAACACAAGAGGGTGGGTTGCTTCCAGACATGATTCTTATCTGGCAGATTAGGTTATTCATATCCTTTTCTTGTATGTCCAGTGGTGACTAGGAGGGTGCATGCCCATGCAATTTAAAGCCCACTGAAAATCTTCTTTTGTCGCGGAGCACCCCCATGCACGGCTTTTATCCGGGCTTCCAGCGCCGCTAATTAGGAAAATGCGCTGCAAAAAACCAGCCCTTTAAAGAAGACTGCAAGCGCACTTTCCAGGAAGCTGAGGTTATTCAGAGCAACATTTTGAATGGAGACGCTCCGTGGCAAAAGGGGCGGGGCTTCTTTCCGAGGTGGCAAGCTTTCTCTCTTATTTTTTGCCTCTCATCCACATCCAGCATTCACGATATGAAAACAGTAGGCAGGCATTCCAATCACAAAGAGAAACAGCAAGATACATTGTAATGAATTGCTTATATCAAGTGAAAGTGTATGAGGCAAGTGAAAGTGTATGAGGCAAGATTGCTGGCTGGGGGAGGCGAACAGAGAACTTGTACATTTTTCTTTTGGACTTGTGAATGAGCGCACGATCGCACGAGCACCCAATGAAACAGCGAGGGGCGGGGAGAAAAAGATGCGGATAAGCAAAAGACGCTTCCTTGGGGATGGTCGGTGCATTTTAAATGCGCGTTTTGCTGAGCCCCATGGGGACACTTAATTCAGAATTGAACGCACATTTGTTAGATCCGCTGCAGTAGAGGGACAATAGCGACAGGAAAAAGTACCATGGGGATGCACCCAGAGACTCTTAACTTAGTATCTGAGCTTTCTGTCTTCTTCTGTTTATGTCCCACTTTTCATGTGTAATCTGACTTTTAAGCAGAGGATAAGAACTACTGATCCTGTAAACTCCTCTGTAAGCCCTTTTATTTACTTATTTTTAAAAAGAATTTATATCCTGCCTTTTCACCAAAAGGTCCCAGGGTGGGTTACAACACTAATAATACATACAAATATTTTAAATATATATATATAATACAGTCCTCCCTCCCTGGCATTACACCCACAGTCTACTCACAAGGAGTAGAGGCAACCATCAACACCTCCCACCCCTTAAACAAGAAGGCCTATAAAAAACCAGGGGGGAAATGTTACCAAAACTTTTTCCCTGTTCTTTGTGGTTCATTTCTGAGTTTTAGCATCTAGGTCTGTTTTCTCAAAGAAGGATGCTTTGTCCTGCATCAAGGTCATTTTTACTTATCATGAAGCTGCATGGATGGATACACAGCTTTCTAGACCTGATGTTGCATATTAGAAGTAATCATGGAGTTATAGTTTTGTTGGATCATAGACAGCGCCACATTTTACATTATGAATCACCAATGCATGTCACAGCCATCTGACCACCCTACTGTCCTGTATCTGTTGCTGAGTCTTATCACTGGGTCTTGTACTTGTGCAGTTGAGCAATTCGCTGTTGCCTTCAGATTTAGCTATCACTAGCAAAGCCAAAACTCTTTCAAGAAATCCAGGGAAAGTCAGCATTAAAGTGACAGTGCAGCGGATTCTCAGAATGCGATCACTGTTTCTGTCATCTTGCATAGAAGTCTGCTTAAGGTACAGTGCTGTCTTTCCAAAATGCTGTGTCTTTAGTAATCCTTTATTCATAGGATAGCTGCAATGCTTATCTCAGCATGACATGTGTATTAGGAACAAACCAGGGGGAAAATGAGAGACATTAAATGGGAGATGTGTGTGGGTACTACTGATGTTCAGCCATGCACTAGAATTATTACCAGTGGAAGAAAAGTTAGTTTTAAAGGAGACATATAAAGATAACTAAAAAGAACCTTACTTTTGTGCTGGACAGATTCATCTACTTATTGCTGATTTCAATGAAATGCACTTGTTAATGTGGCCACGTGATGACTGCAATCCTTAGGCCCTTATTTCTATACGTACTTTGTATGGGATTGCAAGTCAAGCATCCAAGGAAATTCACATTTATTCTTGTGCTAGTCATATGAGACTGTGGCTGTGTTGACACCAAAGTCTTAATCGAGCTTCAGTTCACTTTCAGAGTGGAAGAAAACATCAGCAAAGTGACTGGTCATTTTCTTTCCCCATTATCTAACCCAAAGTGGATTTTCTGAGATAAAAGCCAAAAGCGAAAGGCTTGTCACTTTGCCAGTGTCTTGTATCACTCTGAAAGGAGGCTGAAGCTGGATTAAAATTTTATATATTTAGAATATTTATATCCCACCTCATATCCTAAGTCAGTGATGGCTAACCTTTTGAGCTCAGTGTATCAAAATTCTCAAGAAAACCTAGCTTAACTCAGGTGCTGTGTCACATCTAGAAATATCCATAATTTTGTGATATTTGTAGCTCTAGTAAAAAAAGTTGTATTTTTGATATATGTATTTTATTAAAAGCAAAAACAATTCTTTACATTAGTGACTTTTGTTGCTGAATTTCGTTTGCTAATATTCAGTTGAAAGTTGGTATTTCGTACACTTCAAGAACAAGCAAGCGCTACATGCCCAGGTGCCAGGGTGACCAGGTGTGTCACCCAAAAGGGCTTGGCGTGTCACCTGTGACACGCGTGTCATAGGTTGGCCATCACCGTCCTAAGTTCTCTGGGCGGCTTACAATAAAAACCCATATACAGCAAAACTTTAAATATATACCCTATTAAACAGTATTAAACAGCATAGCTAGTTAAAAAGTTAAAAGTTAAAATTGTGCTTGAGTGAACTAGTGCCTAGAAGCTTTCATAAAAAGCCAGGTCTTTACTTGGTACCTAAAAGTTAGAAGAGTTGGTCCTACATGGGCCTCCAAGGGAAGGACATTGCATAAGTGAGGTGCCACAGTTGAGAAGGCCCTCTGCCATGTCTCAACACAGTGAATTTCTCTAAGTGGGGGGACACGGAGAAGCCCCCTTCCAACAGACCTTAAACCTCAGGCAGGTCTATATGAGAGGCGGTGTTCCCTTAAGTATTGAGGTCCAGAACCGTTTAGGGCTTTAAAAGTCATTACCAGCACCTTGAATTCAGATTGGTATGAATGCAGTTTCAATTCTCTGTTTGGAGGTGGAACAACTTAGAACCCTGAATGGAATGGCTTGACAGCAGTAGGACCCAGAGGTCAAGTTTGGTGCCCACCCTGGTTTTACACAAGTGTACAGCTGCATTATGTTTCAGGTCAGGTGTGACCAAACACTTTCCCACAGTTTTAGTCATAAGGAGAAATAAAATGTTTGTAAGGGCTAGCAGGAGGGAGTTTTGCACTTTCCCCTTGGGTTTTCTAAACCCTGGTAAGCAGGAAATCCATTCCGCTGCTAGAGAGCTTTGATTTTATGGTTCCAAATTTTGTACCATTAACAGAATGAAAAGGAAGGGATGATTTGGCTGGGAAGAACCTCCATTGGCAGAAGCAACATCAGCTGCTAAACTCAGTATCAGGTTGTTGCTAAAACCACAAGGAGATGGATGAGTGATGATAGGGTGCTGACGGGGGTCCTTTCTTCATGGATCCCAAATCCCAATTAAGGGTTTGTGTAGTTCACATTCTGGGATCCCTGTAAGCCCGTTAATGCAGATCAAGGAGGTCCCACCTATCACTGGTCTGACTCCGTCTACATTAGACAGAACCTGATCTAGATTACGGATGCTCTTAATCCAGATCTCCGGTAGTCCTGTTGAATTGGTACTTCCAGAGGGACCAGGGCCCTGATCTGGATCACAGGGGTCATGTAGAAGACCACCTCCTAAGTTTGGGATTACAAAGGGATGCTTTTCAGCAGCACACCATAGCATGCTGCCAGAAAGCAACCCCACACAGGCCCCTAGGCTAGGAAAGTACCTTCCTAGCCTTCAGAGGTTTGGTGTTTACATGAGCTTCACAGCCATGGTGTAAATCTGGATCAGCACCATCAGTGCAGATAGCCTGTGCCTCCCCATGATCCAGATCAGTGGGCTGGACTATTCCAGACCTACTGATCCAGGAGTGATGACTGGTAATTGTAGGAAGGGCCCTGGATTGCCTAGGCTTGACTTCCTACTTGGGCATGAAAACTTATGAGCTGATCCCTGCTTCTCAGCCTGACCTCAGCTGTTATATGTATGAGAGAGGTTGGGTCCATTAGAAAATTTGCTTCCGTTCAAGCTAGTCAAAATTAAAGCAATGGAACTTTCTGTAAGAATTACATTGATTTCCCCCACTTTTTTTAGGTACCAAAATTAGTTGTACATTCAACTCGAGTGGCTCTTTAAGGTCAGCTCTTAACAATTATTCATGCTGTTTGAGAGTACTATTCACAGCTATTAACATTCAAGACTTGTGTGCCCCAGTCTTGATTCATTTCCTTGTGTCTAGTTGGCCTAGTTAATGTTGTGCTATTGTATTGATAAAAAGGTCCTGCAGCTCCTAGGGCAAGTGTCTGGAAATAAAAGATTTCTCATCCACTGTTGTTGTTTAGAGTTGAAAAAAGGAAGTCATGAAAGTTGTGATCGTGCATCATAACAGAAGGTTGGCAATTACTCAGTTTGTGCAAAACACTTAGGTACATCTTTCAACTTTTGATTGTGTGGAAAGGATGATAACCAATTTTGCCATCCACTTCTTAACCCCAGATACATTATTTTGCTTGAGGAGAAGTGTAGCTAATCCTAGCCCCTTTCCACATTATACGGCAGAATAGGGACCTGCTGTTTGCTTGCTAGTGCAAACTATGGTAGACTCTGGCCCAGCCTGCCATAGTCTTAATACCATGCAGCTGAGTGATAGATGTATGGACTGGAATGTGCCACAGCTACTTTAGCACATTCATTCAGGTTTATGGCTCAGTAGGGAAACTTTTAGATCAGTGATGGCCAACCTATGACATGTGTGTCACAGGTGACACGCCAAGCCCTTTTGGGTGACGCACATGGTCCCCTGGCACCTGCACGTGTAGTGCTTGCTTGTTCTTGAAGTGTACGAAATACCAACTTTCAATTGAAGATTTAGCAAATGAAATTCAGCAGCAAAAGTCACTAATGTAAAAAATTATTTGTTTTTGCTTTTAATAAAATACATATATCAAAAATACAACTTTTTTACTAGAGCTACAAATATCACAGAATTATGGATATTTCCAGAAGTGACACAGCACCCGAGTTAAGCTAGGTTTTCTTGCGAATTTTGACACACCAAGCTCAAAAGGTTTGCCATCACTGTTTTAGGTCATAGTCTAGCCACCTGCTTTTTAGGGTAATTTGCATTAACATTACCTTTGCATTGCTGGACTGAAGAGGGCATTGCACAATTGGAAAGAACGAAGACACTTTTGAGGCTATTTAATCCAATCCTTTTCTCTCTATAGAAGTCAAAAGTTAAACATCTAGTATAGATGGACGCAACCTGTGAGAAAGAAGTTGCCACCTTTTGAAGTATGGTAATTGGTTCCATTGCCAAGCTTCTCAAAATTCAATGACATGCTTGGCCTATAGAAGGCAGAGCATGACTCTCTGCCATGGGGGTAGCCTTTTAGGGACGAGAAGAGCTCTCCAAATACTACAGCTTTCTTATTGACTGACTTGACGGCATTTTTATTTTTCCTTTCCTTGAGAAGGGCTCAGGGTGGGGCACACCAGCCTCCATTTCATCTCCACAACAACTCTGTGAGAGGCTGCGAGGTTGTGTCTGCCCCAACGCAATGAGCTCCCATAAGAGAGTGGGGAGGATCCAAGCTTAAGAACTCCTAATTTGTAACCTTGTGCTCTAGCTGTTACACTACACAATCTCCTGCCCAACTGAAGGAGAGCAAGTTGAAAGGGCCTCACACATAGCTTTTGCCTAGGACTGTCCCACAGAGTATGTCATTTCTACTGTTCTTCTGAACCTGTTCCTAAAGTGAACTTGTTCTTCAGGTGAGTTACCCAGACTTGGGCCTATGTGTTGAGCTTCCTGGATTTTCTGTGAAACATCCTTGTACATCTGTATACTGTCTTGAATTCAGCAAATCTTGTTAGAATTTAGTCCAGATAATAGTCTAGGTAGAAATATACCAAACAGTAGTAAAGTATTGCGATAGAACCAGCTGGGAAAATGAATTTCTCAACAGCCACGTTTGTCTCTGTTATTGTTGGCTGATTTTACTAACTGGAGCTTTGCTTGTCGTCTATGACTGGTATTGGCATTGAAGGAAGAGTGTTATTGGATTATCCTTTCTATATGACCATTTTTTAATTGATACTATATGACTTTTGTTTATTGAGGTGTTTATCTGAAAATGGCATTTCTAGTGTCCTGACACAAAAACTGAAGCAAGCCTTTACTGCCCTGCATATAAATAATTGTGCCTTAATGCACAGCTTATGTTAATGCGTCTTTCGTGACTGCTTTTTGAGCACATGGATTATTGACCTGATGTGCAGATACTCTAGCCTCAGTTTGAACTGTGGTGGAGAACACACTCCCTGTATAAGCAGTGGGATCTTGAGAGTGTTGAAACACGGTTTTTATAACTTTGAGTGCTGGGAAGATGGATTTTTTTCCTTGTCTTCCCAAGAACTGTAATCATCTTTGGCCATGAACAGAGGGAAGTGAATCACTAACAAACACCAGAATTGACTGCTGAGTATTGTTTCTTTGAAAATCCTCTATAGCCGCAGAAGATAAGGAGGAAAACACTCTAACACACCTGTTAGTTTACAGACTTAAATACTGAACTGCAGTTGTCTGGAGATATACAAAGTTTTGAAAGATTTTTCTTTTTTCAAGCGGATGTAAAAATAAATCAGAGATGCTGTCAGAAACCATAATCCTGAGCCTATGAACTAGATAGCGGAACATCTCATGAGCGTAGCAGCATTATTCCCGTGTAAACCTAAAAGGAAAAGGAAAAGAAGAAGGGTTGGCTTTTCTACCCTGCTTTTCTCACCCACTTTTAAGCAGCTGACAAAGCTTTCTGTTCTTCTCCCCACAACACACAGCCTGTGAGGTGGGTAGGGCTGTGTGACTAACCCAAGGTCACCCAGCTGGCTTTGTGGAGGAGAGTGGAATCAAACCCAGTATTCCCAGATAAGAATCTGGCTCCTTAACCACTAGACCAAACTGGCTCTAGAGGTATTGCCCCAAGGGAGTATTGTGTTCTGTCCCTGTTGTGAATGGAAAAAGTGTCAAGAGCACAGTTGTGGGATATTTTCAGGGGTGACCAGCACAAATGAGCACACACAGAATCTCTTCCAGGCTATGTGTTGTCCCATTGGAAGCCCTCGTGAGGTGGTGTGCAGCAGGGGACAATCTATTTGCCTTTGGGCATGAAAGAGGTAGAAGATGCCATCTCTCTTCTCTGCTTATTTAAAAATATACCTAGCGAAGATGGCGAAATAACTGGAGTGTTATAAGGAATGGTGTTAATGTAATACAACATAACCACTAATCCATTACTATAAATCTTGCTGTTTTTCCTTCTGCTAACTGGTAGCTCTTTGGCCCTTTCCGCACTTGGCCTTTTTCTTGGATGTATCTCGGGATAAGGGTTTGTTGTCTGTGTACTAATGCAGATGCTGGCAGGGCCCTATCCTGAGGTATATTCCAGAAAAAAGATGAAGTGCAGAAAGGCCCTTTGTTTTATCTCTGTTTCCCTCTTTATTAGTACACATTTAATTTTCCCTAAAAATTAACAGAATAGGAATTTAAAGATAGCAAAGTACCCTTGTGTTATGGTGCTATTTAGACAAGATGCTCTTGTATCCTACTTACTAATCTTACTTACCTGTATCCTTTAAACTCTGATAGGTCTTAGATTGTAAGTCCTCAGTCACTGAGGAGTACTTGGCCCTTTTGTTAAGTTCCTGATGGCCTATAAAGCTTGCTAGATAAAACCTTTGGCGATCATGTTGAGTAAGGCAATCAGATTTCTAATTGCATACTTATAACCTCATAATGGAGAAATGGTACTCAATGTAGGTCAGTGATTTGGTACCCTGTTGGTAGTATTATAGCTTGAAAATTATTTGGAAGCAAGACTGGCCAAAAGTTGGAAGACAAAGGAAAGGCTTTTCAAAATATCCTTTCTGCAAATAATGAGTAGTCTCAATGAATAGAGTTACCTCTTCAGCCTCCGATCTATCTGTAATAATTTATTCTGAGCTTAATTATCTAAGTTGGTGGTTCCCAAGCTGGACTTTGTTGGCCACTTGCAGGGATGTATCTGATTAAGTGGCTTCTCGCTGAGCTGGAGCTCCACAGTGTTTGAACCTCTCCTGGAGGCAGCCCAGCCAGAAACTTCTGGAAGAGGTTAGGGCAGCAGTTTTGCCATGCGCTCTCTATGCTCACCCAAGTTGCCGCAAGCAGAAAATAGGTCTTATGAGTTGTTTCTCAATAAGGTGCCCCCTAAGGGAAGTTGAGCTACAGTAATTATGTCCAAGATAAGGCTGCGGTATGGAATCTTAGTCTAGATATCAGTGTTTTCTACAGTTGTGCATCAGGGAGAATTTCAGCAGAGTGAGTGAGTAATGAAGTGCTCTGTTCGGCTTAATTATTAAAAAGATAGGAGCTCTGACCTGGATTCCTTGTAGCAACCCTACTCCCACAGCCCTGGGCATACTTTGCTAGATGGGGAAAAGGGAAGTTTCTTGGTGGTCTACATGCCGAAGGCCACAAATAGTGTAGTCCATCTTTGCTTAGAAGAAGGGGGGAAGATTAATTGCTGTATAGAAGAAGCCCCACCACTTCTGGCTCCCAATCTTCTTCTGTTTTTGTCAAAGCGGCATGAGGAGGTTGTAGAAGAGTAGGGACCTTTCCACACTTGACTTCATAATCAAGGCAGTGGGAGCTCAAGGCCTGTGCCTCTGCACCTCACTGAGCCATTTCTTAACCAGAAACAGCGTAGCGCAGCTGGGAGCTTCCCACAAATAGTATAAGTGTGGAGCTTTTAAAAGTGCTCCAGGCTTATACCAGCAGCAGAGGTGGTTAAGCCCTGGATGCTCCATCCACATGTCTTCCTGTTGGAAGACGTTCAAATGTGACTGGCAGCACACACACAATGATACAGTGTATCTCCAGGTAGCAGGTGATGGTGCTGCACAGGGAGCTGGTGCTTCACTCTGGTCAACTTAGTGAGTGTCTTGGGGCAGAGCACATGGAGTGAGCTTTCCAAACAGGCCAGGAGTCAGAGAGGCTGAGCTGGAAGCGATAGTGGGTCCCAGTGAAGATGGGGCCATGCTCAAAAAATGCAGGCTGATAGCTGTGAGGAAGAACGTGACTGCAGCTTCAATCAGGAAACTTGGGGCTCTCTCTTTGCAAGAGAGCTTAGCTTGGATTTGTTAAGGACTTTGGCCTCTCTAGTGGCTTCTTTTATTGGTCTGCCCTGGAGATGGCTGCCCGTCTTGCTCAAGAGTTGACACCCCTTGCTAATGCTACTTCATCCCCTCTTTAGGTCCAGTGGTTCCTCAGTTGTGGTGTGTGGAGGGGTAGGGTGCATAGGGGTCTTCTGCTGGGCCAGTGTGGACCAGGGGCTCAATACATGAGAGGCCAGGTATAGGACCCACTCCAAAGGGGCAGGGCCTCTGGCAGCCAAAGTCAAGCCTGTTCCCAAGGAGAGATAGACATGTGGTTCAGGAATCCATTATGGGAGATTTGGACCACATGCTTAAGGCTGTTATATACTCTTTTGTATGAGCCAGTTTGGTCTAGTGCGGTGATGGCCAACCTATGACACGCGTGTCACAGGTGACACGCCAAGCCCTTTTGGGTGACACACATGGTCACCCTGGCACCTGGGCATATAGTGCTTGCTTGTTCTTGAAGTATATGAAATACCAACTTTCAATGGAAGATTTAGCAACAAAAGTCACTAATGTAAGGAATTATTTGTTTTTGCTTTTAATAAAATACATATATCAAAAATATAACTTTTTTACTAGAGCTACATATATCACAAAATTATGGATATTTCTAGATGTGACACAGCACCCGAGTTAAGCTAGGTTTTCTTGCAAATTTTGACACACCAAGCTCAAAAGGTTCGCCATCACTGGTCTAGTGGTTAGGGAGCCGGACTTTTATTTGGGAATACCGGGTTCGATTCCGCCCTCCCCCATGAAGCCACCTGGGTGACCTTGGGCTAGTCACAGCTTTCTTCTGAGCTCTCACAGACCCACCCACTCACAGGGTGTCTGTTGTGGGGAGAAGACTAGAAAAGCTTTGTCAGCTGCTTTGAGTCCCTTAAATGGGTGAGAAAAGTGGGGTAGAAAAGTCAACTCCTCCTTCTTTGTGAGCCAATATAGGACCTCAGGCACTTTCTACTGTTATTGGGTTCAGTGTGTTCTTTTTAATTTGTTTTTACTGTTGTAACCCACCCTGAGACCTTTGGGTATAGGGCAAGGTAAAAATACTAATAAGTTAGCTTTGACCGAAGTTTCATAGTCTTGGGTGCTATTGGTTATAAGTTCAGATGTGCAATTAATAGCATTTCATCTCTAAACAAAACAAAACAAAAGCCCCACTTGGTGTTACAAGGGTTTTATGTCTTTGTGTCTGTTTTGCTGTTCTGTTTTGTAATCTGGTAGTCCCCACAAGCTGTCCCAGTCGATGGTGGTAGTGAGTTGTTTTTGCCATTCTTAGATGCAGTTGTGAAGGCCCAATGGGTTTGGGTGAGCTTGTGCTCATTTTAAAGTTTCTTTTTTCCTAATGGCCTGGGTTGTGTATTTATTGCCTTTGTAATATTTATGAAGGGTGCTGTCTATTCCCATTTCTTATAGTCTATTGCAAGTATGCATCATGCCGCTGTTTATGTGTTTCATATATTCATCTCTGCTTCTGTTGAAGTGTGAACAATTAATAATAGTCATGGAAGTTTTATACTTTCTTCTTATTTTCTGACATTGACAAAATGATAGATCTCTGATTTCTGTGACCTTGGGCTGTTCTTAGAGACTGCAAATGTTTTCCTGTATCTTACATTTGGTGATAATTCTTGGAATATATTTCTTAGTTTTGAGTAGGCTGCGCTGTTATAGATCAGACTGAGCTGAAACAGAAAAGATGATAGAGTGTTAGGGATGACAAACCATTAGTTGTGCTGGTTTGGAATTTCTTAATTCCTGACCAGGAATTTGGATACCTGAAGCACTTTATGCATCATGCAGAACAACTTTCCGTTCTTTCTTAGGCAGAACTGGAGTTCAGTATGCTGGAGAACTTACACTTGGGCCCACAGTGTTTTCCTGTGAGGGTTTTTACAGTCCTATTTAGCAGACCAACCTACACTGCACTGAGCTATTTCTCTCTGTTTTTTTGTAAGGTGCAGAAATAGTGTCTCATTTAGCACTCAGTAATGTGGGGGACAGGGGCACAGTACTGAGAATTGGCTGTAGCTCATAAGAATGTTAAGAAGTGACCCACTGGATCAGGCCCACGACCCACGTAGTCCACTTCTTTCACAGTGTCCAGCTAGCTACACAGGGAAGCCCATCAGGAGGACATGAGCACACAGTTTTCTCTGTTTACTGTCTCCCAGCAGTTGGCCATCAAAGCTAACCATCACTGATAGCCTTGATTTCTATGAACTGGTTGAATCCTTTTTGGAAACCATTCAGCTTGTATCCAGCACCACACCTCATGTTTGCAAATTCTGAAGTTTATGTACTGTGTAAAAAAAAAATTAAAAAATCAATTTCTTTGTCCTGGTTTGTCCAAGACTCAACTTCCTTGAGTGACCTCTGGTTCTAGTATTTTGGAACAGGGAGAAAAACCTCTACCTATCAGTGCTTGAGAAAGTGCCTGGATAGTTGAGTACCATGGATTCCAGTCTCCAACATTTCTCTAAACAAAAGTTTATCAAGCTACTTCCATACTGCTTTTAAGGAAACTGTCTGGTGGTTTTGAGGACATTTGGACTTGCTTGATGAAGAGACCTGTGATATGGCATCTGCTTTTGAGGTTAATCTAGTAAAGTTGACTCAGGTGGCCTGAATTTTCTGAACCTGATTTTCTGAACCTAAAACTGAGGATGCGTTTAGGTGTGATGTGTCTTTCATCTTATTTTCTACTTCCTGCTGTACAATACAGTCTTTTGAAGAAGTAGTTCTGGCTTTCAGGCAGTGACTTCCAAACACTGTGCGAACAATGAAGCTGAATCTTGGAGGAATTTGGACACATAGTATATAGTTAAAATTTAGAATTCATTGCTCTAACGTGTGTTTTCCAGAAGGTTGAGTGGCTTTAGAAAAGATGTGGAACAATTCTTCTGGCTGTGTGTATCTAGCTATGCTTTAGGAGGTCAGTTTCTGGGAACTGTGCAGATGCAGCTGGCTGGCCACTGTAAGAACAGGCTGCTGGACTTAGCAGACCACAGATCTGACCCAGTAGGGCATTTCTTATGTCCTTGGGCCTTTTGGAAAGACTTTCTGTGTTAACTTTTCTATTACATTTGCCAAGCTGTCTAGGAAATACAGTATAACTCTGTTCGGTACAGTTAACATAAGGTAGAACAGTTCAGGAAAGTTTGCTAAAAGTGTGAGATGAAGTTCTCACTAAGGAGTCCCTAATAGGTTTCTGAGAAGTCTCAGCACCAATGTCCCTGTTGTTCAGAGTTTTGCACAACCGTTCTATGGTTTTTGTCCTCCAGTCTTCCTGATCTATTTCCTTGGTCTCATGTCTTCCAGATGTTATGGACACTTGTAGCTGGGGAATTTCATAGTTTATTTCATTTCAAAAATGCATCTATACTTTGACTTGTCTGAGTACAGAAATCACCCATCCTATAAAGATGGGAGTTAAAATGGGGTGAGAAAAGGAGCAGCCAAGTATTCCTTTCTCCTTTCTCAGCTCCCGCTTATAGCTTCCCAGTGGATAATGCCCCTTAGGTACTGCCCTGCTGTCATTGTTGTGAGTGCCTGCTGTCTGATCCCACTCATTGTAGTTTTAGGAACACACTGAGTGCCCCACTAGATTGGTTCATGCCCCATCTAGTTCAGCAGTTTGCTCTTACAGGGGCCCAGGGAAAGACACCAGCAGGAAGTGAGCACACATCTTGCTCTGCTTGCATTTTCCCAGTGTTTTAGGTCCAAGTACTCATTCTAAGCAGGGAGAACCAATGAATGGATACATTTTTAGTAGACGTGGTGAACTGCTTGCAGTGTTAAGCAGCAGCCTCTCACTAGCTGGAGCATTCCCATGCAGAAGGATTTGACCGGAGCCTTCGTTGCTTTGATAGTTGTCTGGCTCAGCACACCAAGTCTCAGGTTCAGCTTGTAGTTTAAACAACTGGCTCATAAGGGCTGTAGTCCTTTGCTGGTATTGAAGACGATTTTTGAGCGTTCAGTCTAAAACTGTGGGTTCCAGGTATCTAAATCTTTATTAACAAGTTATTGCCACTACTCATAGAGAATGGGTAGGTCAGGGGTAGTGAAGAAGGATTAAGAGCAAGGCTCTATTCACAATTGAATGCTTATATTCTAATCAGCAGATGTTTGTTAACTAATAAATTAATAAAAGAAGAGTTGGCTTTTATACCCTGCTTTTCTCACCCATTTAAGGGGACTCAAAACAGCTGGCAAAGCTTCCTGTCCTTCTCCCCAAAACAGACACCTTGTGAGGTAAGTGGGGCTGTGAGAGCTCAGAAAGAGAGTTATGACTATCCCAAGGTCACCCAGCTGGTTTCATGGAGGAGTGCAGAATCAAACCCAGTGACTACGAGGTATGAATCTAGCACTCTAACCACCAGCCCAGACTGGTTCCCCAGTAAGATATTTATTTTACTTATGAGTGTTAAATGTAGATATTTACTTATTAACTAAAGAATGAAGTATTCACCCAAAGCCCAGCTTGAAAAAGCCCAAAATTTAACCACTCAATAGCACAGGTTCTAAACAAACACTGCATTGGTCCATTGTCTCTTGATAATTTGAATGAGGGCTGTGGCTTTGGCTAGAGCCCTTTCTTAGAAGTAGTTCTGTTTTGTGTTTCCAAAGTAGCCATGGTTAGTGTCATTTTTGTCACTAACCATGACAAGTGAGATAACGCTAGATGGTACACACACACACACCGCCCCTGGACAAAGAGACCAAGATGGGTCTCCTACACAGTGCAGGATATGTCCATACAGGGTGCAATAGAAAATAATTTTCAAAATTAGTAGCCAGGTGTAGTGGTTACTTTTCTCTGGCAAACAGCTGGACTTGCCCAGTGGTAGGTACAGTCCTGATAAGGTGTATAGTTTTCCATGCATAGAGAGAGTCAAGAGGACTTTTTAACTCACGTCCCTGCATTTTATGTGCTGGCTGAGATAGCAAGACAGAGGGCCAAAAGAGTGTGTGTCTCAGACTGTGACAATTACATTTTATCAAACATACTCCTACTCCCTCCTAGTCAGAGGCATTAAAGCCTAAACTGAAGCCCTTGACCGCCCCAGGAGATGAATGATAGAGAAATAACAGTCCTGGTTTTCCCCCCAGTATGATTTATATACCCAAGTAGCAAGGGAACAGCAGACAGGGCTTGGAAAGGATGGAGGCAAGAACCTGTACAGGTAAATCTATTTGCAAACACATATGCTTGCTCTTTCTTTTCAGGGTTCTGTTTGTTTGGAAATGGATAGTAGCCTCTTTTTTTTTTTAAGACTTTAATAGAGGCACTTTTACCTGGAATATTCATTCTGAAAAAATGTTTCTTTGATTTAAAATAGGTAGGTAAAGAAGCTCCCATCTTCCTACCGTTCGGTCCATTGCATTTACTGTAGGGGTGTGCACGACTATTCAAAGATGTATTCGAAATTTGATCGAATTTGTCTGAATTTTGCCATTCAGATTCAAATGGAATGTCCATAAATTCAAATTTAAAAATTCAAATGAATTTTGAATCTATTCGTTTGAATTATCCAGACATTCACATGTGTACAGGGTCGTACATAATGTGTAACTGCACGTACGCATCTTTCCCGCATCCGTACACATTTGTACGTCTCCGTCCGGGATGAAAACGGGTTGCATACGGGATAACTATGGGATGCATATGGATGTGTACGGATGCGTATGGGATGCATAACAATGTGTACGGGAACATATGAATGTTGCCAACATTCATAAGTGCAAATTCGAATTGAAATTTGAATGAATAGATTTGAATTTGCTTAATTGGAATTGAATTTGGTTAAATACAAATTTTAAAGATTCAAATTGAATTGAATTGACTTTTCAGATATTTGATTCAAATTGAATCGAATTCTAAAAATTGCATTCATGCACACCCTTAATTTACTGGCTTGTACTGTGAGTGAAATTCTGCTCATGGAGCACATCAACGACCAGCGTGGAGAGATCCAGTTTTCCTCACAGCTTCCTTTCCTTCTATAATGGTCTGACCCAGGGTATTAGGACCCCCCTCCACCCCAAAAATCCCCAGTTTTACCGGGGAATGCAGGAACTGGCAAAGATATTATTCTCCTTGGGTGTTTTTCCACTGTCACTAAAAGTACCCATTAAGTACCCATTAATGGGTACGTAATGGCATTTTTGTACCCATTAATGGGTACTTAATGGGTACTTCTAGTGACAGTGGAAAAACACCCCTCATCTGCCCCAGCAGAAGCATCTTTTGGATCAGAGTTCCTTCCACAATGCAAAGATCCCTTCTGTCTGCCATGGAGCAAATTGAGATCCAAGCCATTATCTGTCTCCAGCCTTCAATGAAGCAAATTTGGGAATGTCTCAGGCAGAACAAATTAAGGCGGATGGCACATTAAGCCTGAGAGTATGGCTGGAGATGTTATGGTTAATATTTGCTAACTTCATACCTCTGATTTTATTAAATGCGTTGCTTACAGTTTTTTCCCCATATTTGGTAAGCTTGTTATGTTGGGTGCAATGAAGAACAGCTGCAGAATAAATGCATACATAACATCCATTGCCAATTTGGAAAGCGGCGCCAAGACCTTGAGTTGTTTGAAAGGGGGAAGGGGAGTGTAAAGGCAGGTGGCAGGCTGTTTATTTTACACCTTGCTAATTGCTGGTTTTATTTTATTTTGCAGCAGTAGGCTTGAAAACAGCCAAAAAGCCATCTTAGTGAGTCCTGACAGCCCTTCTTGCAACTTACCTCTGGGCATCAGAAGTATTCTCTGTTACTATTTGACTATCTGAAGATGGGGTGATTGGGCTGAGGATGGTCACTACTGGTGTGCCTTAATGTATTCCTTCCCGTAAAGCATTTAGTATCTTTTCCAGTTTGGAAGGTACTGGTAGTTCATCCTTTTTCATGGAAATAAAAACACATGGTTACATGGTTTCCAAATTCCCCAAAGTTGTTATATTCCAAAGGTCTCAGGGTGGTCACAGATCTCAATGAAAATACACACTTGAAACTCAAAATCTATTTGAAGCTCAGGTGGAGGCCGTGACCAAGAGTACCTGGTACTGAGTGGCAAGAAGTTAGCTAGGGTCCTCATGCTTCTGGCTTCTCTTAGGCCTGTTTTTGAGGACATTGCAGTATACCCACTAGCTTGTGTGTGCTTGTGTGTCAGAGCACTTGTGTTTTGTCCTTTTGATTGCTACTGAGAAGATCTTCCCTGGTCAAGAGAAGATGCTGAGAAAGATATAGTTCCATCTTTACTTTCGTGTCTGTTTTCTTCTTCTTTGTGGTTTAGTTAGAAACTATTTTTCCTTAAGACTTTGCTTGACAGGACAAAGGAAGTCGGTAGATGAGGCGTCCGATTGCAGACTTCATACTGTCAAGACTTCCACCTCTGAAATTTATTCCTTTTTCAGAATGCCACACGCAAAAGATGAGTTGATTATGAATTAAAATAAGAACAGGAGATCCCATGTATCAGATTTTATTATCTCAAATACCAGTCTGCAGATTCAAAGTAAGCTATCCGTTAAGTGCTCCTTTGCTAGCCAGCTGGAAAAAATACAGGGAGAAGCTTTTCCCATCTCCTTATCCACATACCCCAATTAAATACCTCCCCAGCTTAAAGACTGCATTGTCCACAGGACTGGAACTGATTGAAAGAGACTGGGGTTCCATAAAGTTAAAGACCTTTTTACTAAGGCAAATGTTCCAGGACCTAATAACTGCTGGAAAAATATTCTAACTCCTAGTACAATTTATTGGCTGACTACTAAGACAGGAAAATACTCTTCAGTCCATAGATATAGAAGCAATCCATTGCCCTCAGATTGCATTTGAAACGATGTTTGAATCCATAAATTCCACCACACCCAAAAAGGCTTTGTAACAACTCTGTATCGAATACTAGTAAACAGCAGTGTGATATATACTGATCTACTTAAAGTACAATGAGAAATGGATACTCAAATAATGAAAAGTGCACCAAAACCGTTTCTTGAAAGATCTCATAATACAAGTCAGTACAAACGAGAGAACTGTTTCTAAAAAACGTATATAGGTGATATTATACCTCCACACTTCTATCTTGCATCACTGTCAAGTGGTAGAACACTACACCCATATGTAGTGGTCCTGGCCCAGACCTTCTTAAGAGTTTGAGGAGGTAGAACCAGCTGTGGTTGCACCCCATGATGACGATATTGTGATGTTCATTCTTGGGCAATGAAAGCCACCACGAGGCCCAAAATGTGTACCTTCATTTCCCCCACTTTTCAGACTCTGAATGGTACTGGGGCAGAAGAAGCTGCAGGTGTTTTCTTAGGGGTGTAGAAAAGTCATGCTAGTGCACCTAAACAGTGGGTACAATACAGATAGCATGCACCTGTTTTCGCAGAACAGCATTCTCTACACTTCTTGTACTATCATCCCTCATTCTTTGCAAGAGCTCCATTCCAGGAAAACTTGCAAATAATGGGGAGGTGGAATCTGAGAATTTTAAACCACCCTCACCTGAAAAATACACGGAGAAGTACTGGCTTCTGCCATAACTTGACACAGGTTGCAGATACCAAAAACCTACACAAGGTGCGGATACAAGAGGAAACCCATTGCTACTCAAACTGTGGATACAAAACAATAGATAGGCAGTTGCTAAACTCAAAAATAAACCATATGCTCTTGTGGTTTAGGAGTGGCATTAACATTATCCTTTCTGTGGGTCTTCCAGGCATCCTCTTGGAACTTTGGGTTGGCATTTGAACCAAGGCAAACTGCCCAGTTCCCCAAATATCTAAAGGAATGCCTTCTCCCACACTGACCTGCCTATGCCTTACAATCTAGTGGTGAGGCCCTCCTCGTTGTCCTACCACCTTTAGTAGTGAGGCTGGTGGGCACCCAGGAGAGAACCTTTTCGGAGATGGCCCCCAGGCTATGGAATAGTCTCCCCCTCAGGTGCATCATGTCCCTTCCTTATATATATTTAGGAAGGCGGTGAAGACGAACCTCTTTGCCCTGGCCTTTGGCTGAGGTGATTATATTTCCCCTCCCAGGACAGATATTATTTTGAACACAGAGTGTATTGTTTTAGGAAAGAGCAAAGACCTCTGAAGATGGATATTGCAGCTATATCTGAAAGCTTAGGTTCTCAGAAGAAGAAACCTGGAACACAGCATAACAGCCCAAAAACTTCTGCAAATGAGATGTATTGTTTTAGAATTGTTAAATTTTTAAGGTGCTTTAAATGTATATTCTGTATTCTGTACCCATCCAGAGACCTTCGGGTATGGGGTGGGATAGAAATGTAAATAAATAAATAAATAAATAAATAAATAAATAAATAAATAAATAATAAACTCCTTAGCTGCCAAACACTGTTGGCTGAACTCTTGTTTGTCAATCACAGAATTTTCTCTGGCTCTGATCAGTGGAAAAGCGAAGCTTTAGCCGCTCACATAGCCTCTCCCTTGAGAACACAGAAGGCTGTAGAAATAAACCCCAAACTCTAAAAATCTCTAGAGAAATTGCAGTCCCTGTATGCATCTTGTAAGGAAGGAATGTGGCAATCAGCAATGCAGTGAGAAAGATCTAAAAGGCTGCAGACTTTCAGGGACAGAGAGAAACGGCTTCCTCAGCAGGAAGCACTGCTTGTCTCTAATGCCATTCTGATTTGTCCGCTTGTCTGCTTTCTACACCAGGTGTCTAATAGTATCCACACTTGTAACTCTATGGATGATCAAGTAGGCTACCAAGAAGGGGAGGGGGAGTGGTTTTTTCAAAGGATGGTGTTTCCTCTCCTAGTTCACTTGACCTCCACTCAAGCAGAAATTTAGAGAAACAGTAAAAAGCAAAGCAACTTGTTCTTAGCAAAAACCGAGGTCTCCTTAGCTTGCATCTAATGCATACACAACCCATCCTTTCTTCTTCCATGTAACCCAGTACTACATGACTTGAAAATTACTGAATCGGAGCTGGGAAAAGGAATCTCCATAGATGCAGGGAATGGGACCATGGGATTAAAAGCCAATGACATGACTCACTCTCATTTGTAGCCGGTTTTGGGCTGTTAAGCCATGTTCCAGGTTTCTTCTTCTGTGGACATGGCTTCTCTTGCAAAACTGAGAAGCCCCACCTTCCTCTGCCTGAAAGCAATAAGACTACATTTCCTACATTGCCATCAGTTTTGGTTGCCCTCAGCACACCAGGCCAGAAGATCAAATGTTCATGGTAAGTACCAACTGGCCCATTTTCCAGGCAATGAATGTGAATCTTCTGCCAGGAAGCCTTCTTAAAGGTGGACTATAAATTGTGTAGCTGACTCTTCAGCAAAACTGCATTAACTGGTTTTAGCTCCATATAGGCCATGTCCTTTTATCTTCTGTCCCAATAAAAAGTAATGCAATGAATTAGTCTGCAGACTGGATTCTCTGGCTGCACCTCCTCTTCCAGTGGAGGTGACTTTGTTTTGGGCAGATTGGGGAGGTGCCCCCCATTTCAAAATGTGGAGATGCCATTTTCCATGGTGCCTACGTGCAGGGCATGAAAAAACACCTTGCATAGAGGGCGTCTTGACTGGCAATTGAGCCAGGAAGGGGGCCAGTGTGCTTGTTGCAAGACACCCACTGCGAACGAGAATGGAACAACTAGGGAACCTTGGAGAGGTAAGAGGACACACAGCCTCCGTTGTTCAGATGAGCCAAGTAACATCATTTGTGCCAGAATCAGTCTGAAAAAAACATCTCACACAAGAGGACACATACATAGAGGGATGCATTGTTAAACAAACCTTTATTTTACAGTGAAATAAATTTGATCTTCTTCCTTTGTTTGATTCTCATCGTGGTAGAGGTTAAGAATGGAATAAACGCTGTAGTAATTTTGCTGATTATTTCTTTCTCCACTAACATTTGGTTTGATTTGTTTACCCTGTTATGGTATTATTATTTTTGTTATTTTTAAGCCTGTACCACCCCTTGGTGGAAGGGGCGTTATAAATAAATATCATCATCAACATCATGTGAATTGGCAAATGTTGCAACAGGGGAATTTAAATTTCAGGCTTTGTGTGAAAGTCCTCAGCCCTCTAGTATCTAGTAGACAGAAAGGTTGCATTTATACGCAGAAAAAAAGCATCTCTAAGTGGCTCAGAACCTGCTTAAGTTTTATGAAAACCTCTTTCGCTAGAGCATCAGAAATGAAATGCGAACACAGCGCCACACACTACTGTCTCTGAGGTGCTTCTGAAGTCCCTCTGAGCTGCTCCTTTTGTTATGTGTGATTGTAGCTTTTGTCTTCCAGTGCTACACTGCTTATACTCTAGGAAGACCATCTGAGCCATTTCTTTGGGTTTTTAGCTTTGCCGTGAAAACTGTAGCTATCCTCCTGTATCCCTAGCTATAGTGATGATGAGAGAGGAATTAGCTGATAAAAATCAGCAAGGAAGTCCTTTTGGCTGTGATACCTCTAGAGAGGCCTGTCTTTTGCTAACATGGCTTCATTTTGGGCCTTGTGCAGGGGCGGGTGGTGGCAGATGTTCTGTGAACATACAAAACGTTTTAAATAAAATTAAGCTCCTTTGAGGAATAGACACAGAATACATTTAAGGAAGAGGAAGCCTGACGCATTGCCACATGGGTATCCTCCAACACTTGATAAAAATAGTTGAACTAACAATAGAGAGTGAGGAAGTCTTTCAGAGGAGCAGCCTGCCATAGCCTAGGGCTATATTCTGCTGTTCTCTCCTTGGAGTGCATGGATTCCCATTACAGCTTGTTTTGCCCTTTGGATTTATCAAGTTAGAATTGGCAGGTGCAAGGAGGAATGGGGAAATAAGAGTTGGCATGTACCCTATTTTTAATTTTGTACTGGGGCTTATAGCTTCTTCTTGAGTTTGTGTCTCCACTTCTGGAATCCTTACCTTTTGTGTGTAGGATATAGTGTGGTTTTCAAAGTTAAGAAATAAAGATGTGCAGAAACATTCATAACATTTGTTATTTGTACAAATGACATTCGTACACAAGTTGAATGTTGCAATATTTGTAAATTTATTTTTATTATTTATATTTCTATCCCACTCTTTACCTGAAGGTCTCAGGGTGGGTAACAACCTTTAAAACAACAAAATTAAAGCAATAAGATGCATGAAAAAGGGTTTAAAAATTCAGCATATTTAAAACAATATACTACATATTAAAATAATACTGTCTGCAGTGGGGGGAAGATATAAATACATCAGCCAAAGGCCAAGGCAAAGAGGTGTGTCTTCACTGCCGCCTTGAATATATACAGAGAAGGGTTGTGAAGCACCTCAAGGGGGAGACTATTTCACAACCTGGGGGCCATTACTGAAAAGGCCCTTTCCCGGGTGCCCACCAGTCTCACTGACATTAGTACAAATAGTTTGGACATTCGTTAAACTGGGGAGGCGGGAAAGCGGCTGTGCTAGTCACATCTTCAACGGATCCAGATTGCTTTCGATGTGGACCGAGAGTGTATTAAAAGCGGATTCAGGTGGAATTTGACACTTTCAGAGCAGATTTGTTACAGGATACGTATCGGATACACATGCATTTGTGTCAGATATTCATACGAACATGTACAAATAAATCCTTATCGAATAGAATTCTACCACATTTGAAGGGGATCTATTCAAACAAATACAGATTTTCTAGCATTCAATTTGATATGAATTGAATGTCAAAAAACCTGTTCATGCACATCCCTATTAAGGAAACTATGCTCTAGTGAATAACAGAACTACTTTGCACATGGTCAGAGGCACTTTTTTTGTTCCTATAGGCCAGAATTGTCTCTGAAAATATGCTTCAGGAGTAAACCGTGACTCTCAAAACCTGAAAAGATGGTAAGGTGTCACCTCAATTCAGTGGCAGAGAAGTAGAATGGGATATTAATAATTTGGAATTCAACCTGTGATATTATTTAGTGATAATTAGAGGTTGCTGATTGATCAGCACTTCCAAATCTTAAGGCTGTATTTCAAAATGCCCATTTCAAAGGCACATTGTCAGCTATTTGAACAGCTTGATGTGTTGCAGGGGAACAATGTTATAATCACAAGAGCTATGAAGGCTGCTTAATGATTGCTTTTACTGATATGTTTGTATTTTGTTCCAAAGCAAATCTGCCATTTTGAGTCATATTTGGATGAATTATCTTACAGTGTCTGACATGCCCTTTCCAACAGGCTGTTATTACGCCAAAATATTGCCAACTAATTGGGACAACTTGCTCATGATAAAAGCAAAAAGCACCTAGCTGAGATGACTGGTTTAAATGAACAGCCTCAAATAGGTTGTATATCCAAGGGGTGGGTGATGCCTGTGGGGTCCGGTGAGATGGAAGGCAGGGGAAACAATAAGCAGAGCTAATGGCTTTGCTAGGGGCATCCTCCTGAGAATCCACGCAGGGGCCTTTCTGCACTTCTCATCCCATCCAGGAGTTGGGAGTAGTGCACTCTCACTGATGTGTACTAGCATTCACATTTGTTAATGCCATTGCATGCCATCCCTCTCCCTATGCATCCACAGTCCTACCTTAGGTTTGGACGTGTGTCCAGGCGCTACCATCTTATCCTGGCAGCATCACCAGGATGATAGTCATGTGCTGTGGATGCGCACTCACGGTTGGGCTCATCTGAGGTGACAGCACGCTTGCGCAGCACCTCAAATGACCCGTCCAGCACTGTAGAGGAGTGGATGGGCTTTACTAGAGATGGCCAAGGCTGTCTCTCTGGTCAAGATAAGTCTCCAAGTGGAGCACAAAATACTGCTCCACACATAGTTCGTGTGCAGTACCCTTCTGCATGGAAGAGGCCATTTCTGAGCTGGGAATGGCTGCTTCAAATGCAGATACTCCATGTGGGAGTGTACTGAATGCAGGCTATGGGGGGCCCAAGTACAGAAAGGCCCTGGTGGAGAAAGTGGAATTTGCATCTATCCAAGTCAAAGGCAGGTATTATAGAAATGCATAGCTTAGCCGGGAGTAGATTAGAAGATGTGTGAAGGAGGAAGGATGTCTGCATATAAACTGAAAGCTACAAAATGTGATGAGCATGGTCCACCACCCTCAGTACAGTTGCTTCCTCTCCCCACTTCATATTGACTCCTTTCCTTCTGACCATATCACCAAAAGAAAATATGAGTGTTGTGTACACACTGGATCACCCGGTTCTACACATAAAACTACAATTTAAAAAGCTGTTTTAAAGAACAAAATGTTAACATATTCAAAGCAGTTTAAATCAAACTGGGTGGTTTTTTGAACCAGTTCAGCTGAACCTTCTTGGTACACTTTGAGTTGAGATCAGCCCCCCTGAACCTGAGGATAGTTTGGTTTGAATTCAAACTTAGTTACCTGGTCCGTATAGAAGATATCTCTACTCATGCAAAGGGAGGAAGGGTGTTAATAAAATATGTAGTCTTTTAAGGGCATATTGTGCAATGAGCATGCAGGGCTGGTCTTGTACAGCTTGATGCAGTTCTCTGGCTGTAGCTGATAGCTAAGTTTTAATTAGTTCCAAACAGAAAATGAGACATATTCAGATTAGTTCTCAGTAATAGTCAGGTATAGGGAAAGCTTTATCTAAATTAAACGGACTGGACTGATAATTCCATTGCTTTCACTCCTGTGCTTGAAACCCTGAGAACTGTAGGTTACAATAGAGAGGTATTTTGTGTGTTCTGTAATGGAGAATTTGTTAAACTACTCTTCTGTGTTTAGGAGGTGCTGTGACTGATCTGAGACAGTTGGCTGTAGTATTCTATTATCCAGGTCCTAGAAGTTGTGACCAAGGGACCTTCATGGGTGAGATACTGTTCTGAGTGCCAATGACAAAATAGCTGCCATGGTACATGGTAAACATTGGATCAAAAACAGCCTTGTTCTCTTTCCTTTTAACAAGGAAGTGGTGGATACCTAATCAGGGAGCAAGTGCGGAGGTCTGAGAGGGAAGAAGATGGAACAGTGCTGGCCATGGGCATCATCTGCCATTGGCCCAGAACTACAGGTGCCATATTAGTAACCTCAGCAATACATTGGTTGCTTATTCTTAGGGGTGTGCACGAATGCAATTTTCAATGTTCAATTTGTAACAAACTGAATATTCAAAAATCTGAATTCTAACAATAAAGGAAAACGAATGTCTGGACATTTGAACTGATATGAGTACATTTGTATCTTCACTCGAACATTTAATACATATCCAATGATATGAATCTTGTACACATCCATATGCGTCCCATATGCATCCTGTTTTCATCCCATATGTATCTGTATGGATGTGTGCGGATACGCACAAGATGCATATGGAAACATGCGCAATGCTGTATCTATACACAAATTATTTGTACAAATAACTAAAAAAATTAGTATTTGTACGAACACTAAAGTACAAATGTCTGGATGGTCGATTTGTATACAAATGTCCAAATTTGGCCAATTATTATTATAGTTTATTTCTAAAGCGCTGTACATGTACTCAGCGCTGTACAATATTATATTAATCTTAGACAGGTCCCTGCCCTCAGGCTTACAATCTAAAGAGACAAGAAACAAAAGGAAAATGGTGTGGGAGGGAACAGGGAACAGCAAAAAGCAAGCATTTGGGGTCTTCAATTACAATTCTTCTGTCCATTTCCTAATGCTGGAATTTTCCTATTTATTTTGAATTTTCTCTTCATTGATGACAAACCGGATGATGGTAGAGATGGTCAGCCGGCATCTACTCAGCCCCACCCTGCTTGGCCTCAAGACCAGATGATTTCTCAACTGGTGGATTGGCTGCCATAGTCTCTGCCATCTAGTGATGGGAGCAGTTGGAGGAGGAGGGGCACTGCTGGGAGTAAGATGGCAGAGCCCAACCTGCTGCCTCTTCTCCACTCCTCTCAGGCAAGATGGTTCCTAGCCTTGTGATGGCTCCTAGCCTTTTTGAATAACGGATATTTCAAATATTCATGCACATCCCTACTTACTCTTTAAAATAACCAAATGATTTCCTGAAGATGTGATTTCTCCCCTCCTCCCTAAGGTGCTAAACTGGCTGGCTGGAAGCTGGAAGGGACTTATTAGGGCTGTGAATATAAATGGCTTCTTTTCAGCAAGCTGTTCTGGGGCCTTGCAAATAGCCAAGTCCTGTTAGGTGGTCAGTAGATGGAGACTGTGGGTCAAGGCATGGCCCACGTAGATCAAAAGGAGTCTTTTAATCAGAGTTTTGCCCCACCCCTACCCAACCTACAGGAGTGTTTGGGAGATGGATGATAATTAAGTAGTCCATAGATAGGTGACAGTTGATACTTTTCAGCTGTGACTTCATTTATCACTTTCTGCAGTTGCTTTAGGCTAATAGATGGTTTCAGAACAAATAGCATGAGAAACCCTGATGCTGTGCGCCTACAAATCTTTTTGCCCTAAACCACAACACATTTTAATTGATGGTTTTATCTGTTTTTATTGATCTTATGTGAACTGCTTCGAGGTTATATTTTTTAATAGGAATCAGCATAGGAATATTTAAAGTAAATTGAAGATGAAGACCGTCCAGCCTAACTTCTGGGACTGTGACCTAAATAATATATCTCAGGATGGGGGCGGAATGGTGATAGAACCGAAGTATCTCCATCAGTGAGGAGCCCTGAAGATGTGGTTTTGTTCTTAAGAACAATAGTGGTTGCTGGTTTTATCCTAAGGCTACCTTCCCTGGTTTGGATTTTACCTGTCTAAGAGCACTTCTAAATGGAGGCGAATAGGCCCTTTACAGCAGTGAAAAATAGGATTTTGGATGGTGCCAATAATTTTTGCAGGCAAACACCACTGAAACCTGGATGATCTCAGATATGGAGAGAGCATGGAGGAAGACTTTTCGGCTTTGATAAGCAGCTGTACCAACAATTAGGGGACAGTGGGTGAATGAAGAGAAGAAATCTGCCCAGCTTTTAAAGCTAAGGCTGGTAAGTTAAGCCTCTTGCTTTCCAAAACCATTCCAGCACCCATTCTCTTGACTGACACTGCTGTATATATAGGCAGACTGAAGTCTTTGGACTTTATTCTCCACTTAATTCTCACTGGATAGACACCTAGGGCCTGGCCTCATCTGAATAATCCAGTTGGCTACACAATGGGGTCTGAGTTTGATATTGGCTTGGTCGCACCCATTAAATGTGGCACCCACTCAGTTTGCTTTCTTTTTTGTCCACTGTGAGAGTCTCCTTCCCTTTTGTCCTTCTGCCTCTGCCATCTGTGATGGGATGGACTTCTGTCAGTCAACTTTTGTGGAGAGAGAGCCCAGCATCCTCAGTCCCCACCCCTGCATGTCCACCATCCTTTAAATAAATAAACCAGAGATGCACAATTCTGTGCCTTCTAATGTGTGCGGGGAGGGCTACATTTCCAGTCGGGATACTGAAGGTGGGGGCAAGCGTGGTGAGTCTTGTAAAGGAGCCCAACCTAAAAGACTGTTTGGGGCTGCCTTTGGGAACTTCCTCTCCCTTCCAAAGCTTCTGGGCATGGCTTTAGCTTCTTAAAGTGCCCATTTTCTGTTCACCTTTCAGCAACTTTCTCTTGCCATCTACCATTTGAAATTATTTACACAACTTACATGTGCATGTGTATATATGAATTTTAAATCATAGCCATAAATGTGCTTGGAATGCATCATAAATTTACTTGTTCTTTTACTGTTCAGCTCAGAACCATGCTATAAGTAGACTAGGGCTCCTGGGGGCAGGGGGATTTAACTCCTTCCAAGGCTGGACGTTTCCAAAGAAAGACAACCACTGGGGAAGATTTATGACTAGAGAGATTCACTCACACTCCACAGCCTCTGCCAGAGACACTACATTTGTGCAGGTCCACCATTTAGTTGAAGTCCAAATGCTGAATCTGGTTACCAATCCTCATGATTTCAGCATGGTCACATCCATAATACCTAACCAACTCTCTTGAGGTTCAGCTTCAAACCAAGGTAGCCATAGGGTACTTAATGGGTACTTCTAGTGACAGTGGAAAAACACCCATAGTGTCTCTTTGCTGAACAATCAGAGGTCGTGGAGAGTGGGCCAAATCATAAGGTGAGTCTCTCTGTTCATAAACATTCTCCAGTGATCAGCTTGGCTTTCTGGTCTCCACACCTCAAAAGACGTAGAACTGGAAAAAGTACAGAAAAGGACAACCAGAATGATTAGAGGGTTGGACGCAGGGATGTGCATTCGATTCTTATAAAATTGAGTGTAAGAAAATTAATATTCATTCAAATAAATCCCCTTCAAATGTGGTAGGATTCTATTCTATACCAGTGCATTCGTAAGCATTTTATGAATATCTGATATGAATGCATATGTATCCGATACGTATCCGATAACGTATCCTGTAACATATCCACTCTGAAAGTGTCAAATCCACCCTGAATCCACTTTGAATCCATTCTCAATCCATGTTGAATGCACTCTGGGTCTGTTGCAGGTGTGACTGGCGCAGCTGCTTTCCCACCTTCCCAGGTCCATGAATGTTCTGAAGCATTTTTACAAACACGAATGTCAGTGTACGAATGTCGTACCATTCAATTTGTATAAGAAGGTACGAATTTGCATGAATATTGAATGTTATGAATATTAATGCACATCTCTAGTTGGAAGACCTTCGTTATGAAATCAGACTGCAACGTTTAGGCCTCTTCAACCTTGAAAGATGGCGTTTAAGAGGGGATCTGATTGAAGTATGTAAAATCACGCATAGCATCACACCAGGGGACACTCTATGAAGCTGTTGAGTACGAGAGTCAGATCAGACAAGGGGAAGTATTTCTTCACCCAGAAGGTCTTCAGTCTATAGAATTTGCTGCCAGAAAAGGTGGTAACAGCAACCAGCTTAGATGGCTTTAACGAAGGGTTAGACAAATTTATGGATGACACAGGTAACAATGGCTACTAGACTGATACATCTTCCAGGCTGGGGGGTGGGGGGCAGGCAGGATGCCTCAATACCGTTTGCTGGGATTTGAGAGCAGGTGAAGGTTTGCCCTTGTCTTTTGCTTAAGATGCTGATGAGCAATTAGTGGGGCACTATGTGAGACAGGATGCTGGACTGGATGGGCTGTGGCCTGATCCAGCAGGGCTCCTCATCTTCTTATGTTCTTTAGAAATGTCCAGCCTCCGAAGAAGAGCAATCTTTTCCCAGCAGCCCTGTTGTTGCCCTTGTCCACTTAGTGCAGTCCAGAACTGCAAATGAAAGTCCAGACACCACGTCCAGTGGTCCTCTGGCACAATCGTTCCCTGAAAATATAACTAGACTATGGAACAGAAATGACCTTAGTGCTGGGATGATCCAAATACCAGATAGATCAGATTGGGCATGGGGGAGATAGCTGTGATAAAAACTGGAGGGACAGTTCGGGGTGTGATCCTGGGAATGGAGGACTGTTTCAAATTATCTTAAATATCAGGTGTGACTGCAGCCATAGCTCTTTGTATTTCCAGTGTTCATTTTCTGGGCGTCCTTGCTTATGTAACTGAAACAGCACTGCCATGTGCAGGAAGGAGATACCAGTGGTAAACCTGACCTGTCTTTGCCCTCTTGTTTACACAGAGGGGTTCAGTCTGAGTCCAAGCGGGACAGCTGATGTGGCATTAATCTTAGTGCTTCAGCACAGTTGCCGACGTGCACCTGTGTGACAGTCTTGATGCATCCTTGTGAGTGAAAAGCCATCCATGATGTGACAGCCTTTGCCAGCAGAGTATGAAATCTAGGGAGAGTTCATGTGGAGGGACAAAGTATAGAAACAAAGTGGCTGGACTGAAAGAGGTACATCTGAACTCAGCTTTGGTTTCGGTATGGAGAAAGGGCTTACATACTTTGTCTTTGTTAGGATTGTTATTTCAAGTGATTGGTTTTTGGTTTTTTTGAAAATAATAAACAAGAACAAAAGCCACAGTCTTCCATTCACGATTAATGACCATGGCATTGATTTTTCCTGACAAATGAAGCATGCAACTTTGAGATGCCCTTAGGGGGGAGGTGGCAGCCACAGCATGGCAGTTCTCTCACCTTAAGTATGCGCAAGGCAACATTCCTAGTTTCACAGGAGGTATGGAAATGACTATATTGCTCTGAAAATCCAGCAACTATAGGGGTTCTGTGTCTTTCAGTTTTATTTCCCCACCTCTGTGGACTGGAGTTTGTGTGTGTGTGTGTGTGCGCGCGTCTGTGTGCCGACTGTGGAACAGCAAATTGCCTTTTTGTCGAGTTCTTTTCAAAATGGACACTTTCAGGTCTTAAAGCAACTTTTGTACATGCACAGTAATGACTTGCAAAAGGTTTTTTATTACAGTGTTTAGGTTTGAGTAGAAACTGTTATGGTCTAATGGGTAAATAGCAGGACAGCCCTTAAGCCTGTCCATTCCTTTTATAAATGTGGATTCTAGTTCTTTTGTACCAATTGTGCATGTATACTGCTTTATTACAGTGCAGCTGCAATTAATCATTCACAATACATTGAACGAGAAGATGGTTGTAGGTGAAAAAACAGTACAATTCTGTTTCAGTTCTCCCCCCCCCCCTTACGTTGAAGCATGCTTGTAAGATGTTGTTATTCAAGTAAGAATATGGTGGTGTTAGATGTTATAGTGGACCTTATTATGGGGATACCTTGACAAACACTTCAAAAGGCTTCGGGCTGTATAGTCAGCATTGGCTGAGGAATATAGAATTCTCCTCCTGAAATGTTTACAAAGTATTATTATTACCGTATGCGTCAAGTGTTCCAAGATGGCTTCTCACCATTATTATCATGCAGCCCATTTTGTACTTCCTTTTCCAAGCAGAAGGAAAGAGGCAGGTGGAAAATGTGGAATGTGGAATGCAGACCTTTGAAAAGTCATGGGCTTTTGGATACTGCGTCAGACGGAAATTGCGACAGGAAGCAATAATGCAAAACCTTCATCTCCTCTTGACTCCCTGCAAATGGTCTTTGGAGGCATCCTGACTGTCTCTCCAACATGTAGGCATTACATAGGCATTAGTTCTAGTAACCATTGATGCACCTGTCCATTGCTACAAATGGCAGAAGCTCTCTCATTGTCAGGAGGAGAGCAACTCTGGATCTGACACACAAAATTCAGAGAGGTTGGCTTCTCTGTGAATATGTTTAGAAAAAGCATGTTTAAAATTCCTTCCACTTTCTAACATTTAACGTCTTATATGCCTGCTAAACTGTGCTGTTACTTTAGGCAAAGTAAAATAGCAGCATGCGCAGCATGTGAGAATGCCAGTGTTCCTGGTGTGCAAGATTACATCATATAACCCAGCACATGGGGGGAATAGTTATTTAAGAGTATATTTCGAAGGGTAGCCATTACTCTTTTAAGTCTGATCTGAATCCACAGTTGAGATTTCCTGAGGAGAGTGGGAATAATAATATGATGTTCTGATCAGCAGGTCTCTTGGTAAAAAGCTTCATAATGCTTGAGGAACTCTATCCAGACAATTGGTCCATGCCACTTTGTATTCTTTATGTATGGCAATCAGCTGTGTGTGTGTGGAGGTCTGGATAAACATGGCGTTGACCCAAGTTTCACTTCTGAATACTACCTTCTGCTTGCTATTACTAGAGCAATTCAAAAGTGCATGAAATTTGTCCCCCTCCTCTGCTTCCACCATCATCTTTGTGTCTAAAAATATCCTTCAAGTAATTTCTTCCAGCTTTTCATCAGTTCAAAATGAGGAAGGTCTTTCTCCTGCCGCCTCAATGTTTTACAATTGCTCGGTTATTTACATGCTGATCGTGGTTATCACTTAATAGTCTGAACTTCTGGAATTAGTAACATCACTCATTCTTGGCCAAATCTGTCACTGGAGTCCAGTTCATAAGCTCTGCAGATGGTGTTGAGATTGCAGTTCTTGGAAAACGTGTTGAGAAAAGTACAGGGAAAGATTTTAAAAAATTCCTAAAACCCAAATGTGTCCTTTTTCATTTCAGTCATTCTTCCAGAGCAGAAGGAAACAAAGACCGAACCAAAATCTGTATTAGTAATTT
Organism: Aspidoscelis tigris stejnegeri; assembly: GCA_023333525.1. Lineage (NCBI taxonomy): Eukaryota > Metazoa > Chordata > Lepidosauria > Squamata > Teiidae > Aspidoscelis > Aspidoscelis tigris. Next base: position 16,259,282 of record JALMGA010000003.1, read on the forward strand.
TCACTGATACTTCTTCAACTTGCCTTCAGTCTTGTTTACTATTTCTTATGTCAGGGTTATCACCACACCTGGCACCACATCTGGCACAGTGGGAGTTTGGGTCAACTTGTTTTCTGCTACCTTGCATTTCAGTTGTGAGGCATCTGGAGGTTCTTTTGAGAGAACAAACTCTCTTCCACTCTATCTTGAGGCTTGCTGTGAATCACACATAACCCAAATAGAGGCCTACATGGAGAACAGGCGAATGGTGGCCCTTTCTGCACTTGTTTTGGATCTGGATTGAGAAGCTTCTTAATCTGGATCACGGTCTTCCCATCTGTACAATTGATATTGATTAAGGAGGCCCTGCTCCCCATTAGCCCCACTGTATCTGCACAAGATGGAGCTAGATCCAGATTAAGAGGCCCTTAATCTGGATCTCTTGTGGACCTGTTGAATGGCCATGATGTCCAGCGTGGCTCAGAGGTACCCATCTTACTTTGATCTAAAACCCACACTAAAGATGTTGAGCTTAGCAGGAGCAGTGGGAACTTCAAGGGAACATCACACTCACCAGCTGGTAAAGTAGTAGTGCAGTGGGGCAATTCTCACTTCAAGAGGTGGTAAGGCCCCATATTAGGCTAGAAGGACCAGAAATGAGAATAGGCAGGGTAGGACAGATTGCCGTGGCAATTATTATTGTTGCGAGTCTGGCTCTCGCAAGAGAAATCCAGGGAAACAGAGGGGGCAACTGTGAGGTTGCCAGATTTGGGGTAGCAGCTTGAGGGCTGCTACAATGATCTGTCTGTGAATCCCTGCTGTCTGGGGTCCACCACGTGTTTAATGGTGGACCGTATCTGTAGATGTTAAATGATCAGGCTTGAAGGGTGCAGGCAGAAAGACAAAGAGTTTAATTTTCCCAGGCTTAAATACAGCGGTCAATAGGGGCATGGAGGAAATGATGTAAAGGCACAATCCAGGGAGGTGATTGGTGGAGCTGGGTCAAGCAGGCAGGTCAGAGATCCTTGGCGATGTCACATCCTCTCGTCAGAGGTAAGGAAAATCCTCAAACAGGAAGAAAAGGGAAATTGTCCTTTAGAAACATGTGCTTGGACTCCATAATGCCCAAAGGCAACTGCATGGAGTGGAAAGAACTCAGCACTCTTATGGCACTGAGCGTGTACTACAAGCTGATGGAACAGGAAAATTCTTTCTCCTTTTACTAGTGAGAGGCTTGAGAGTCAAGGTGGGGGCTGGAAGGGAAGCTAGGGGGAAACTGCAGCCAGGAGATTACTACAAATGATCAAGGCAACGTCTGGTCCAGGCTCAGATATTGCCATGGTAATCTGAACACTGAGCATGACTCCTCAACTGCAGTTGTGCTGCCTCGCCCACTTGCCGCAACACACCTGAAAGAGGCTGCAGACACTCCTGCCCAGGAGACAGACAGTCTCTCCTGGTTGCTACATGGAGGGGTTAGCCAGCTCTAGGGTACCAGGCCTCACCAGTGTGTAGATTGGTGCTCATTATGAGGTAAGTGTGAACAGGCCCAAGTTCCTGGCAATTTTGACTTTGAAAGTTTGTTTTCAGTTTCACTTCATCCCTTGAATTAAGAGAGATCTTTCTGCCCTTGGTGAGTTGATCACCTTTCAACTGTTTCAGAACAGAAGGATACTTGCCCAAGCCATGCTGCTGTTTGAAGACCAAGGAGACCTGAAAGGACTTGTTTTATGCACAAACACACAGTGCCTTAAATGCTTTGGGAGAATTTAATCTCCGTAATGAGAAAGAAATTCATTTATATCAAAACATTTCTCTCTCTTGAACATTCTGTAATTAGCAGATAAAGTTTATCTTTTTTTTTTGAAGAGTCTCTGTAAATTTCATAATCAAACATTTTAGTTGTGTAATGCAAACGCAGCATGGTGGGGTATAAATTTAAAGCCTGCTTACTGTAGCTTTACAGCTACAAATGGTTTTAAATATCTGGGGTGTGGAAAATAGTTTTGTAAGTTCTGTCTAAAAAATGTGTCAAAGATCAGGCTTGGGCCAAACCACTATTCGAATCCTGCAACAAATCCAGCCTCTCAGCTATGGCTAGATCAGTGGTTCTCAACCTTCCTAATGCCGTGACCCATTAATACAGTTCCTCATGTTGTGGTGACCCCTAACCTAACCCTAACCCCCAACCATAAAATTATTTTTGTTGCTACTTCATAACTATAATTTGGCTACTGTTATGAATTGTAATGTAAATATCTGATACGCAGGATCTATTTTCATTGTTACAAATTGAACATAATTAAAGCATAGTATTCACATCAACCACAGCTGAATATGAAAGTAGCTGCTCTCTACTGTATTTGTATGGGGTGTATGTGATGGGGTTGGCGCAATGATGTCATCATGCCAGGTACTCGTATGTGGGCATATCTGCATGTGGGCGGACCCCCCTGGAATGGATAGAGGAGCAGTGTCTTGGTTCCTATGTGTTTTCCGATGGTCTTAGACAACCCCTGTGAAAGAGTAGATCGACCCTCAAAGGGGTTGTGACCCACAAGGTGAGAACCACTGGGCTAGATGAAGGTAGATTATGCAAGGAAGTCAGATGCACACATCTATGTAGCAGCTTTATTAATGGGCCCCTCATGCATTACTGGGCCCCTCTTATATGTAGTGCCAGATGTGCCTCTGTGCTGACATGTGCAGCAGAATGTGGCTTTGACCAAGAAGGGGTCAATAATGGTTTCCATTGCATGGATGTGATGCAGGTAAGGTATTTGCTTAATTTCTTTAGGGGTCCCCTGATTTTTACCTGCATCTTTTTGCAGGAAGCACCCACAAATCCACAGGATTCTCAGAGCAAAGCAGCTTGTCCAGGTCTCCTAGGTCAGGCACTTTTAGAATTTTTGTAGGATTAAAACAACCAATATCTAGGACATTTGCAGCTCTCGTTTATTCAGGAACAGATCAAAAAGTAGCATAAGTATAGGGCGCTTAAAAACTTTGCACAGCAGCCATCCCAAAAGCTTTTGCAGAAGATAGGGCAGACCAAAAGACAAAACTGTACAAAATAATGAATGGAAGTTATAGGGAAGCAGAGTTTGTGTAAGCGCAGGCTATCATGGGAGATGGTGGTGGACTCTTTCATGTTGAGATTTTAGATAAGATAGCAGGACTGCATTGCAGCAGATGGCACAGCGTATTGTGGTTTGCCTCTGAAATCACAAGCAGAGCTGTGGAGACTTGATTGCATTCCAGACAGAAGGCACTTTATTCTTAGTGAGTGTTAGTAAGATCTACATAGATGTATGAATACATTGGTTGCATGCATATATGAAATAAAGTACAGGTATACAACTTATTTCTAAGATGAGTACATTGATACAGCTAGCATATCTTAGCTAATACAAAAGCAAATAAATGAAGCATACGGCTTCGGCATCATTTAGCATCGAGGCTCTTACAAGCCTTAGCATCACTTGGCCTAACTGGCCTAACTAAAAGGATTACATACTGCTAGCATTACTTGGAGGCAAGCATTATTCAGAGGAATAATAAAATGGATGCATAGAAGCAATTATACCTGTGTGGGATTCATGACACAAAGGAAGAAGGCAGGATTACATCATGCCCATAAATGGTCATTCCTGTAGTTACGGATAAACACTGAAGTTCTCATGGCACTTTCTTGTCCCACACAGAAATAATAATTGTTATGGCTATATAGCAATAGCGTGATAAGCAGGTGATGTTATTGTGTACTGATATTCAGCACAGCTAAACAGAAGAACATGGGGTTACTGCAGGTCGTAAAGCGAAGCACATTCTGGAAAAATACGGACTCCAGACATTTCACTGTTCTTATTTAAATGCAAGCTTTATGACATTCTGTTGCATTCTGTACTGCAGAAGTGATACTGAATGCCTTCAGGATGTTTTCAGATAACCTGCTTCTCTTTGATCCCCAGTTGATGCCAACAGGTAAAAACTGAAATGGATCTGGAAGCTAAGCAACAGGCCATGAATTGGCTGGGTGTGATCTCATCCTTCTATAACACGCTGCTGTTTTTGCAGTGGTTATACTGAGCACAAGGCAACCACAGAGGGTCCTTGTGTTCCAGTCCATTGATGGATCATGGAAGAATTTTCAGGAGACTTTTCAGCAAGAAAGCTCCAAGTCCATCTTGTCTTTGCCTCTATAGCACTGCAAATTGCTGCCTTACGTGACGTCATCGTGCTCCTGATACTTTTCTTAGAGGCAATCAAAATACCAAACTTTCCATTCAGAATTCTGAACTACCTTATGTAGGCAGTGGCTTATTCTGATTTAAATTCTTGTGCTTGGAGTTAAAGAGAGCATGAGCAACCCTGGGACACCTTTTTATGGGACAGTTGCAATTAGAATCTGATTTAAAGGCTCCATTTAAACTTGTAGTTAACAGAATAATCAATTGTTTCGATTGATTCCTTGAGGTCTAAGTGTGGTGCTTCCTGGCATATAGAAGTGGATTAAACAGGAGGAAAGCTTAGATATGGTGATGACATTGCTAAACTTATTTCCTGAGACAAGTTAAGGAGAAGTGAAGCTTTAAAGAAATTCCTTTCCGCACATCTTGAATTTTAATTGAAAAAAAGCTTGCTTAACAACTGAAGTCTCAAAATACCAGCACCAATTATGTTTGCTTTTGTTTCAGTCCTTTTAAAATAATAACAAAAATGTTTAAACACTCTCTGAAGCTGCAGGAACAAAAACATTTCTTAACTGGGCTGGGTGGGTGGAATTCTTTCTTAGCAGGAATGGATGCTTTCCGCTCAAGATTGTGCTGTTTCCCATCTGTAATGGAAAAAAAGAGGGAAAAGATGATGCATCTGCAAGTCTGGCCAGGAGACATTTGGATTCTGCAATCCCCTCTCCTTGAATCTGTTGTTGTTCAGTTTGGCTCCAAAGAAAATATTATTTCGTAACTTAAGTAGCAGTTAAAAAGAAATGGTTTGCTAAAGTGTGTTTGATAGCAGCTTCTCCACTTTTCTTTTCTCCAAGGATAGCAAACTGATTTAACAAAGCATACAAGAGTTCTAGGCAAGTACTTCAAGAGTGGAATTGTAATTTTAGATGTTATTGGCTTACGGAGTCCATTTACACTCACTTTCTAACGGATGGCTTTTGACATTACAAAATGATAATTAAAAAGTGTGCCAGATAATTTAGATGCTGTGGCAGTTACAAAGGATAAAGTTTTTTTTCCTGCCTCCTAAAACAAACAAACAAAAAAAGCTCTTTATTAATAGCTACAAAGCAGTGGAACTTTCACAGGCTAAAACCTTCCATCCACAGTCTGAGTACCTGTGTCAAGAAGCCTCTTCCATTTGTTGCTCTGAGCATTTCTGCCATGTGTGAGAGAAGAATAGGAGGAGTTGGCTTTTCTACCCTGCTTTTCTCAACCATTCAAGGGAACTCAAAACAGCTGACAAAGCTTTCTGTTCTTCTCCCCACAAGAGAACACCTGTGAGGTGGGTAGGGCTGTGGGAGCTCAGAAGAGAGCCATGACTAGCCAAAGGTCACCCAGCTGGCTTCATGGAGGAGGGCGGAATGAAAGCCGGTACAGATAAGTGTCCGGCTCCTTAACCACTAGACTAGACCAAACAGAGAAAGGCCTGTGCCAGTTAAAATTTTCCAGTATAATGGGCAGTATTTTTTATTTGTATCTGAAATTAAATTGGGTGTGTGTGTGTAGGACTTCCATTAGTCCCTGTGTTGAAGTACCTGGGGCCCCATGCTTGTACTGTAGGTATGGAAAGGGTGTCCTAGGATCAGAGCATGAGGAAGGAGTGTGTTCCCTTGATATGCAGCAAAGCGTCTGAAGGAGCTGCTCATACTAGCACATTCATGAGGTGGCCATCATTCTTGACTGCTGTGCACAGGTGCCACCACTGGTCAATGTGCTCTGGCCTGGGCTAAGGAGCAGCCCTCCTGCTTTGGGCAGGCTGTGAAGATGAAAAGGAAGGTCAAACTGTAGCCTAACACTCGAATTTGGAAGGCTCATTCTGAAGCTTCATACTTGTTTTGACATGTGATTAATGCCTACTATGTGTATTTCTCACCACTTCTAAGAATGGTTGTCTGTACACCTGCAAAAATAATAGTCTCATTAGGGAGCAAATCCCAATTAAAATTAAAAAGCTTTAAGGGAGCTTTGTTTGTTTTGTGTGTACTTATCTGAGACCTTTTCTGTCCTTGTTTTAGACCTGGATTAAGTAGCCTATTAATTCTGATCATCCCTCCGCATCCACACATTGATAATGATTCTGCCCTTCTTGGTCCTGCTTTGTCTGTAGAAGATGGAGGTAGATCTGGATTGAGAGGCCCTTAATCCAGATCTCTTGTAGACTTGATTAAAGGTACATGAGAGGACTAAGAACTTTGTTCTGGCTCATAGGAAGGAGTGGCAAATAGGGCTGTTCATGAATGCATTTTTGACATACGACTCATAATGCATCTAATGCTTGAAAATCTGTATTTGTATGAATAGATCACAATCGAATGTGGTAAAATTCTATTCAATATTAATCTATTCATACATATTTGTACGAATATTCGATACGTATCAGATATTAATGAATATGTATCCGATATGTATCCAGTACAAATGATCTGATTCGAACGAATATGTGTCTGATACATTTCCAGTATGTATCTGTAACATCTGCGCTCTGACCTGAATCCACTTTTAATCCGCTCTCGATCCATGTTGAACGCAATCTGGATCCATTGCAGATGTGACTAGCACTCCGTTTTTCCACACCACCAATCTAATCAATGTCTGAACTATTCATACGAATGTCTGGAAACATTCGTATTCATGCACATCCCTAGTGGCAAAGCATGGCCTGGATCAGTGCTGTCTGTGCAGATGGTGCTAATCCGGTCCACACCTCCGTATGATCTAGATCAGTGGGTCCAATTATTCTAGTTCCACTGATCCAGATCACACCAAGGTAAGTCCCGAAAAGGTCTGTTATTTTTTTTGTAAAATTAGGCAGTATGAATGGTGAGGGGAGAAGAGTAGGAGAGATTCTGTCTGCAAATATTATTTTACTAGTTCTTCAGCTGCACGAGCCATAAAGAGAGAATCTCAACAGAATACATAAGTTCAATTTACTTAGTACATTTACATAAACTAGCTTCTCTGCTATAAAACTGAGCCTACCATTTCTAGCCCACGCCTTCTGGCCCACACTGTCATATTTGAATCTACAATATTTCATGTAATGGAGTTGAAGGGGAGGGAGGAATAAGCAAGAGAGATGAAGTTCAGATATTTTAAAATTGGTTGGAGGAGAGACTTGGGACTTAAAGTTTTGATTCTGTCAAATATGTGCAAATAGTTCTATGTATTTATTTATTTGCTTCCTTGCAAAATACTCCCTGCTACAGGCATATATGGACGTAGAAGACACAAACCACATAATGTACAAAGTCTTTTCTCAGTTTTTTTGAGAGAGGTTTGGGCTTCCCAAAGTCTGTCCCATGCTTGCTTTGGAGGATGAAACTCGGGTGCCAGATAATGCCATCTGGTCCAGTGTGTCATGGACATAAAATAGCATAGAAAAGACAGACTGGTGTATTAAGCTGTGTTCAGTCATAACAAAAAAGCACCTCGAAAGTGCTTCTGAGATAGTAGCACACCCTCTCATCTCTAATCCACCTTAACCCTAGAATATCCCACCTGTGACTCTTTTCTAAGCTGCCCTAGAGGTGCTTTTTTAATTTACTGTCTTAGGGTGTGTCCAGACTGGGGGATACTGTGCATTCCGATGCTCTGTCAGTGCGTGGGCATCACACCGGATGCCCGATATTTCGTAGTGGCAGCACATTATGCCGCCGCTACTACGGATTTACGTTCTGGGAAACAATCAACACTAGCTCCGCAGTATTAGGTCAATTCAAAGTTTCCTGCCATCCAGGTAATAAGAGCTCAGCCTGTAGCTCAGCTGCCATTGGCTGCCCCATCCCACGTGACATATGCCTCACCGTGCGTGCCACGGAAGTCTTGCAGCTGCCAAGGAGGAAGCTGTGGACCTCCATTTCAAGTGAGACAAGACGTGACTTCACAGCCAGGTATGCTACAATTTTTCTACTAACTGTAGATTTTTAGTCTGGAAGAGACCTTAATTGTGTATTGTTTCTGATTAGATACCTGATGCCAAGACATCACTCATTTATTCTGCTATGTTTGGATATTTCAGAATAAAGCTTGGATATTCTGGAATATCCAAATGTCGTGTAGTAAGTAAGCAACGTTTAGATGCAGCCATAATAGCGTTCTGTTGTTTTGCCTCCTTGAACCAAAGAGTTGATCTGACAAAACAGAAGGTGGAGATTTGAAGCTCTAAGACTGTGTCCCCATGGGGCTGCCACTGCCTCGTGGTGGATTCGGGGCAGGTTTAATGCAAATTAAGATTTGCATTAAGGAGTCCCCATGGCAGTGGAGGACAGGGTGGGTTCAAGGCAAACCCACCCATCCCCATGAAAACTGCAGTAAATCCCTGCATCGGAATGCCACGGTTTTCTCCACCAGCACCACTCCTTCCCTGACTGCTTAATCGCCCAGGTAAGGGGGGACAGTTGCAATTGCAGGATTAGTGGTGGGGACAGCGAAATCCTGCCCACTAATGCTGCGATCGTAACCTGGGAGTATCCTAATGCCCCCAGGATAACCTGTTCTTGCCCCGTAATTTGGGGCAAGAACAGTTATAAAGGGTTATTTTTTTTTGTTTGTTTTGGTTTTGAGGGTTTTGTCCCTCATGTAGCCCGAATTAGGGCTTTGCGCGGGGACTCTTGCGAGGCGAACTCACATTCGCCATGCAGTATCCTTACCATGAGGACAGGGACTAAGAGAACCGAGAAAAGATGGAAGCAGGGATGAGACAAAAAAGAGAGACCTCTTTTGGGTGGGACACAGGGGATAATGAACATGGGCAGCAATATCAGAAGGAGTGAGGGTGAGTGGAGAAAAACTGAGAGGGAGAACGCATTTTTTGGAAAGGGAAATTAATTGGAGGGGGAAATCAGAAAGAAAAAATAATCTGGAGGGAGAAAAATCCAGTTTGTTATTTTAGAGCATTTCTACCTTGCTTTTCTGCCCTAGATGGTTTCCAATGCACATATACAGTGAAAAAATGACAAAAAAATATAATCAATGATGTCAAACAAATGAAAGCAGAGAACATTAAATAACATCAATTAACACAGCAGCAGGCAGAGAGCACAAAACTAGGTCACTTGCAATTGTAATGGCAGAAAAATAAAAACTTGAGGGTAATAAAAAGCTTGGCAAAATAATAAATAGAGTTTAGCACATCTCTTGAAATGAAGAAGAAGGGGAGCCAACTAAACGTTTCTGCTGAGACAGAGGGGTGATAATTATGTTTGAGTGTTTAATAATAATAAGCCAAAATATTGAGGGACTTTTGTATCCAAACAAAGTCTTAGGGAAATTTTCTTCCCATGAATTTAAGATGTGTGATGAAGACCAACTCCAACTAGTGATCTGGTGGCTGTGCTATACTGTTGTTTTGTGTGTTGTATAAATGGTGCGGAAGTGCCACTCTTTTGAGTGTTTCTGCTGCTGCAGGAATATTTGTGGACACTTTTTAACCTATCCTTAGAAAGACAGGGCCAGGGAGGGCTTCGAACACTTCAGGAATGCTGCAGAGGATCAAAAGTGCAGATGAAGCATTTCAGCAATCCGCTTGTTCATGAATATCAGGTAAGTGCAAAAAGGCCCTAATCCTGCTTCTCCGTTGTAAATGTAGTGAAGCAGCTGTTCAGCATGCAGACATTCAACACACAGAACTGACAATGTACAAATTAGGATTCCATGAGGAGGAGGAGGAGGAGAGTTGGCTTTTCTACCTGGCTTTCTCACCCATTTAAGGGGACTCAAAGCGGCTGACAAACCTTCTGTCCTTCACCCCACCACAGAAAACCCTGTGAGGTAGGTGGGAAGAGAGCTGTGACCAGCCAAAGGCCACCCAGCTGGCTTCGTGGAGGAGGGCAGAATCAAACCTGGTATCCCAAGATAAGAGTCCAGCTCCCTAACCACAACTGGCTCACTGGTATTTTGTGCCCGTCCCTTGATAATGCTGTGCCCAGAGATATGCACAAATTCAGGGGTGACTCACTGCAGCCCATGGACTTAAAAAGTCTACTAAAATCAGCTAAAGTGACATAATAAAAAGGGGGCAAAAAAGAGAAATGAATACTGTATTATAAACCTGTAGTTCACTCTTTCCATAAGCCCTTTAGACACAACACGCCGTTTTTTAAATAGTTGCATTGGCTGCCGATTCACTACTGAGCCCAATTCAAGGTGTTAACTTTGACTTATAAGACCCTAAATGACTTGGGCCCCAAATATCTAAAGGAACAGCTTCTCCCATATCGACCTGCTCATGCCTTAAGATCTGGAGGGGAGGCCCTCCTGGGTGTCCCACCGCCCTCAGCTGCAAAATGGGTGGGCACCGGGAGAGGGCCTTCTCAGTGATGGCCCCCAAACTATGGGATAGTCTCCTCCTTGAGGGGCGTCAGGCTCCTTCACTGTATATGTTCAGGAAGGTCTTCAGTTAAGTTGGGACACACTTTCCCTTCCCACTTGCAGATCCTGTTGTTTTAATATATGCTGTTATTGTTTTAATATATTTGATTTTAAATCAGTGGTTCTCAACCTGGGGGTCGGGACCCCTTTGGGGGTCGAATTACCCTTTCAGAGGGGTCGTGACGAGTCTCCCGCCACCCTTCCCTCCTACATCCCAGCTGTTCCGCCCCTGTGGTTGGGGGTCTCCACAACATGAGGAACTCCATTAAGGGGTCGTGGCATTAGCAAGGTTGAGAACCACTGTTTTAAATGTTGTTACTCATCCTGAGACCTTCAGGTATAGGGCGGGATAGAAATATAAATAATAAAAATTCTGTATGTCAGTTTTTCTGCTATAGCAATTTGCCTAGGATTTTCATCTCACATACCCAAACTTGTATTTTGTTTTTTCCCCTGTTTCTTTCTAAAATTAATGATTAGCTTAGCCAGTTGCATCCGTAGGAGTGCTTGGTCTAGAAAGGTACCGTACCTGTTGAATCCATCACTTAGAGATGCAGATCCATGTGGATTGTTCAGGAAAGCTCAGTATGCAGAGTGCTAGATACTTTCTGCATCCTGTAGATAACCCCTTTCTGGAGCTACTGTTATCTCCCTGTGCAAGTCAATGGAGATAATTACAGTAGCACACAAGCATTGTGAAACATGGCTGAGCTGACAACGTTGTTTTACTTGATTACCAGAAAGAGAAGGTGGCTGGTTTGTTTTCTGTCTGCAGAAGATTGCCTGGGGTGCAGGCAAGCTCATCCTTTCCCCTTTAGAAGCATCACAGTAGAAGGTAAGGCTTTCACTGAAAATGCCTCCCTGAGTTTTGTACACTAAAGACAAATCTTTCCTATACTGATCTGTGTCTAAAAAAGGGAAAGAGGGAGTTAGGATGAGACCAGAATAATGGTAGAGAGAACCCTTTGTTTTAACCTTTGCATCTTCTGAACGGTTTCCTAGAGAAGAATGTCACCCTCACCTTGATTTATGAGGGAAAGACCAACTCTTGGGGTATATATCCACTATGACACTGCAGAATCTAAATTGTAAGACACGGAGGGGGTGCTACTGTTTTTAACTAGATACAATCGGAAAGCCTAGTGAGAACCATTTCTTATACAGTGGCAGTCTGTAGCCTGTTCTAGTCCTGAAGGTGTCATTTGAGTAATGGTAGCAACCATGAGCATTAGGGCAAAATAACAAAGTGGTTTGAGCCACTAGTCTTTTCTGCAAAAGAGCCATGAGTCATTTATGTCGCAGTGGCGTAAGGTAGAATCCTGGCATGGTTTAGAGGCCTCATACCTACCCATTCTATGTCTAGCAGCCTTGAATTCAGCAAGGGGAAAATGCCCCTAATTTATTCTTTTGATGTTCAGCTTTCTTGCTACCTTCTTGCTTGAAGGTAGCCAGCTACAGGTATGATTTACTTCCAGTTCTGAGTGAAATCAAAGAAGACGTACGTGTTTGGAGTGTAAAAAGAACCCTTTGATCGGCCTACAAACTTTCAAACAGCCAACGTATAGGCCTCCAGATGTTGCTGAACTGTAATGTCCATAGTTGTATATTGTTATCAGTACACAGTGGAGCTAGTAGATTCACAAGGATGGTATTACTTGCACTACATAACCTTTAGAAGTTACCTGGTCCTCTTATTTCTACTCTGTCATTCTTGGTCAATGTAATTGTTCACCTGCAATGTTCTGTTAGAAAAAACTTGCCATGATTGGTTCACAGTTCCTGTTCTTGCAGTTACTTCCAAGTAGTAGAATTTGACTGTTTTGGATTGGATTGGTTATGTTTTGAATCCTAGATTTGATTGGTTGTTGTAAAATTTTGGAGGGAAAATAAAGGGGTAAGAAGGTAGGGCTGGGAAGGAGGCCTCTTAGTAATGGGAAGAAGCAAAATATTACTTGGAATAGAAGAAAAAGAATACAGGGAGAAAAAATACCAAGCAGAGGCTATGGGCCTGGTAATACTGTGTTGATCAGGACGGTCCTGCCTGTTCTGGGATGGAGCATATACTGTCTTGAATGGAGCAGTAAAACTCTGCAAACTCTGGGTGTTTCCAGATTGGGGATTGAAGCAGTGAAGCAATTTTGATGCTTCCGTCCCCTGCATTAGGAGCATGGGAAGCAGCTGCTCTGGAAATTTGAAGCTTTTGGTCCTCCAGTTTGGCTGCAGTCATGTGCCATGATGACAATCACCATAGCAACACCCCTGTCCGCACATCAAGGGCCTCCAGGTAAATCCAAGGATGACGCTGGTGTTTGCATCTCTGGACTTAACTTCCATGGGATATTATCCTCCAGCAGTTAAGTGTAAAAAAGCCCTATTAAGCTTAGAGCTGAAATTACTGCAGAGGCAAAAAAAAAAAAAAAAGCTAGGTGATGGTGGTGAGGGGAGCCTGGCTGTATATGGAGAGGACAACCAGTCTTGGGAGATTCTCTGTAAATATTGGTGATGGTGGGTTCCCATAAGTGTTTGCAAAATAAACTTGAACCATGTAACTGAAAACCAGCCATTGCTGTGAAAAATAGCGAAGGAAGTGGGTCAGGAACTTGGCTGGGTGGTATGCGTCCAGAACTAGGGATATGCACAAATACTCGTAATATTCAAAATTTGGCCGAATTCAGACATTCAAACTCGAAATGAATGTTACAATATTCGCATGCTAACATTTGAATGAATACAAATGTTTCCGGACGTTCATTAAGCTGGAGAAACGTATCAGATACCTATCTGTTTGTGTCAGGTACGTATAGAATATTTGTACAAATACGTACAAATAGATTCAAATCAAATAGAATTTTACCACATTTGAATGAGATCTGTTTGTACAAATACAGATTTTCAAACATTTGATGCGTTTTGAATGCCAAAAAAAAAAAAAAAGTGCACTTCCCTAGTCCAGACACTTTAATACTGCGCAGCAGAATGTGCCGTCGCAGTGGGAGCGTCACAGACCACGATCGTGGGATTTTAGTGGTGACGCGTTATCCTATCATAACTACAAATTTACTTTAATGCAGCTATAAGAATGCTTGCTTCACAGTATAAGGTAAATTCGATTCTTCCTGCCAGTCTAGGTGGGACAACAAGAAGAGACGATAAGAGGAGGAAGGGCAGCCGAAATACAGTTGGCTGCGCCATCCCATATGACAGTGTGCCCTGACTCAGCTCTCGCAGCTTCTGATGAGGAAGCTACAGAGCCTGCTTTTAGTCTGTGATTTTTCCTATAACTGGTTTTTTCCCATAAGTCTGGAAGGGGCTGTGGTAGCAGCCAGGGACATTTGCAGGATCTTCTTTAGACCTTGCAGTACCTTTGGCTGTCTAGAGGCAACCTATGTTTTTATGTAGTGAAAGTTTCAGACTGGTGGGTAGAACTAATCAAAATAAAACTACCTGATGGCAACAAAACACTGGCTGACAAGTACTTAGTGCCTGTCATAACCTGCTGGAGTAACATAAAGAGAATGCTAAAAAGAAATTAAGAGTTTTGTTCCTTTTCAAGATTTCATGTGGATATTGTGATTTAAGCTGTCACTTCATTAAATGTGTGAAAAGAATATTCTTACGCTCCAAATGATTTTCATAAAAGAAGATTTAGACACTTGGCTCTACAATGGGCTTCATCTGCTTGCAATACTAAGGCTTTTTTTTATGTGCGCAGTTTCAATATTACGCTGTTTATTCATCCAAACATTAGTTGCTTATTCAGATGTATTTGAATATCTGTGCTTTATTTCAGAATATCCACATACAGTGGAATAAGCAAGTGATGTCTGGATGCTGCCATTGTTTCAGTATTAAACAGTATTAAAAATTCCTGTTTTACTTCAATGTACTTTGCCTAACATTAAAGGTCTGTTGCTCCTTTAATGTGAATTTCACTTTAAATGATGACTCATTGGCACGAAACCCTCCTATTAAACTGTATATAAGCTCAAGTATATATTGTGTATTTGGTTCAAGTAGTTAAATCCACAGACCTGTCCCTGAAGAGTGTTGCTTCCTGACTTGTTCTTGCTGTAAGCATCCAGTGGCATTGTGAGGTTTGGGGATACATGAACCTCACTTTTCCCTTTCAGGTGGCTTCATCCTTTGTATTTTGTCATCATGCTGGTAGTCTCCACCCTCTCACTTTTGAAACATGAGGTATGGTTGATGGAATCTTAAAGGTGGTCTTTAAAAAAAAGTAGGCTTCTTGAATCCCTGAGCATGCTTTTCATTGGTGTGTCTCCTGAGTCACATGAGTCCGAGTACTGTGTGTAGGCCTGTCAGAAAGATTTTCTCTACAGTTTTGGGCTTTTTTCAAGCCACTGAAAGTTTCCCTTGGCTGTGCTTTGTGTTTTACAGATAAAATGTGGCATTTGAGGATTTGGTTCTCTTCTGGCCCTGTGAAAACCTTTAGGCAACTTACGAGTATGGACCTTGTCCAAGGGGCTTGTGGGTAATTGTACTACTGTGTCAAGTGATACGTTTTGCTCGCAGGTGCTTGTCAACTAGGGATGTACATGAATATTCAAAAGATGTGAAATTCTATCGAATTTGGACATTGAAATTCGAATCAAATGTCTATAAATTTGAATTTAAACATTCAAATGAATTTTGAATTTTCAAATCTATTTGTGCGAATTATTTGGACATTTGTATGTCTGTGGATATGTATACTATGTGTACTTGTCCGTACGCATCTTTCCCGCATCCATACGGATTCATATGGGATAAGTACGGGATGCTTATGGATCCGTATGGGGTGCTGACGGATGCGTACGAACACATACAAATGTTGTCAACATTCGTATTTGCAAATTCAAATGGAAAATTCGCACAAATAGATTTGAATGTATTTGATTCAAATAGAATGCGAGTACATTAGTATTTTAAAGATTCAAATCAATTATAATTTTTGGATATTTGATTGAAATTGAATCGAATATCAAAAATTGAATCCATGCGCGCCCGTACTGTCAACTGCCTTGCTTTTTGATTGTCTGGAATTGCAAAATCAGAAAGCCGCTCACCCATAAATAATTGGTGGACCACTAGTTACACAAGCCTTCTGTGAGAACTAAAGCCCTACTCTGGTTTGATGGTGGATTTCTTTTAGAAGAATGATGCCAGTGTTTATGATATAGAAACATCAGTATTCATAGTTCCTCTCAGGCCATTCAGTAAAACGTATTTTGAAGAATTGCTGTAGGAACTCTTTGTATGTGATTTGCATAGAGCAGAACTGGGAGTGACCTTTTCCTGCTGATGTCAAGTCTAGATTACGTTTCCAATCCTCATTTCCATATTCTACTCCTTGCTTCCTCCTCCTTGTTGAAACTCTTTAATTAGCACTGCATGTACCATGGTGGGGACAGATGAACCTGTTAGTCCAGCCTAATAAAATCCCTTGTCTGTACAAGATGTGAGGGTAAGCTCATTAAAATGTTTGGCTCATAGATTGTAAAACAGTAATAGAGGTTTGGAGTAATTTGGAGTGTTTCTTCCTGTTATCTGACTAGCATGATGGGGTATACAATGAAATGAATTATGGTATATAGCTTCAAATTCATAGGTGACAAGGCTATTAGTGACTGGACATGGAGTGTTTTTCCATTGGCAGAAAGTACCCATTTTTGCACCCATTAAGGATCCATTTGGGTGTGAGCCGGATGACCCCCATTTCCACCACGGCACCCATTTGGGACACATTTGTTTCCACCACCGCTGGGGAAATCTGGATCATATGGGTTCATCTCAGCCTTTAATCCGGATTTTCTGTAGACCCCATTAATGGGTCTACAATGGGGTCTTTAGCCAGAAAATCCAGATTAAAGGGAGCCTGTTTCCACGTTAGTTTGGCAATGGGGTCTAGAGGAGGCTAGGGGGAGGGGGTACCCATGGGGGTGAGCCTCAAAACCTAGGCTTCGAAGTCATTTCAAAGTCATGTCAAAGCCATTTTGAAGTTGCCTTCAGAGATTAGCAATGGCTCTGAAGACAAACCTCCGAGAACAAAGGGAGAACAAAGCGTACTGTTACCTTTAGGCATGGAAAGAGGTACATATTAATGAGGCCGACTCATCCCTGCTCACAAGGAGCTAATTAATATGCACACTCTTGCAAGGGGCTTGTCTTCGGAGCCTTTGCTAATCTCCCAAGGCAACTTCGGAGGGATTTTGGAGGGACTTTGAAGATTGCACTCCCTGCCCCCCAAAACACCTGCGGTGACAGGCAGATCTCTTGTGGGTCAGTCTGGATTTGTAAATGGGTGCTCCGGTGTTTCCACAGCAGGGAGGCTAGTACCCATTGCTACTGGGTGCTAGACCACCCATGGAAACACATTGGGTACTTTCCTTAATCTGGATCTACTAGATCTGGATTAAGGGAAGTACCCATTCCTTAGATACGGATTTTCTTAGATTTGGATTAAAGGAGCGTGGTGGAAAAACACCCATGGAGACAGTGTGCCTTTAAAGACTGCTAACAGGGCAAAGTGTGGGCTTATGACCTGCTTGTGGATTTCCAGGTGCAACTGGTTGCTCGTTTGTGAGAACAGGCTGTTACACTATATGGGCCACTAATTTGATCCATGTTCATGTGTAAGCTTGAACGTGGATCAGCAGAACTTGAAAGTGTGGCACAGCCTTCAATAAGGAGAGCGTAGATGTCCAATGGCAAAGCGTGAAAAACTCACGGATTGTCTAACCTTCATTTTTCAAAGCTACCCAAGTAAGAACGGTCTACGTCATCAGTAAGCAATCAAGCTGAAGTGCTACAAGATGTGACTATCTCAGGTGTGGAAGGTGCTAAACCTCTCCCAGTTTGCTGGGAGAATGTGTGTGAAGTGTGTCATGCTCATGCCATGTTCATAATCTTCCTATGTGACAGACTAGCCATTGTAAGATCAGGCTTCCACATTACATCAGCAATTGGTCCCATTCAGTAGAGTATTTGTCATGTTGCTGTGGTTTATATGTGTTTTGTTTCATGGGCTCAGATTTGACCAGGTATGGATTCCACGCACAAGAAGATTAAATGACACACTTTAGGAACTGATACTTAAGTGCTTATTAGATACTATGAAATAATCTGTCTCTTCTGTATGTGACTTGTCAGTGTTCTGCTACAAGATAAGTATACAACAAACTATGTTTTCCTAAAGCAGCTTCTTCTAATAGAAGAAGAAGGAAAAGAAGAGTTGGCTTTTCTGCCCTGCTTTTCCTCACCCATTTAAGGGGACGTGAAGCTGCTGTTCTTCTCCCCAAAACAGAACACCCTGTGAGGTAGGTGGGGCTGTGAGAGCTCAGAAGAGAGCTGTGACTAGCCCAAGTCACCCAGCTGGCTTCCTGGAGGCAAACCTGGTATTCATAGATAAGAGTTCAGCTCCCAAACTGCTAGACCAGTGATGGCTAACCTATGACACGTGTGTCACAGGTGACATGCCAAGCCCTTTTGGGTGACACACCTGGTCACCCTGGCACCTGGGTATGTAATGCTTGCTTGTTCTTGAAGTGTACGAAATACCAACTTTCAATTGAAATTCAGCAACAAAAGTCACTAATGTAAAGAATTATTTGTTTTTGCTTTTAACAAAATACATATATAAAAAATATAACTTTTTTACTAGAGCCACAAATATCGTAAAATTATGGATATTTCTAGATGTAACACAGCACCCGATTTAAGCTAGGTTTTCTTGCGAATTTTGACACACCGAGCTCAAAAGGTTCGCCATCACTGCACTAGACCAAACTGGACAAAGAGCTGTTTCGGTCCCTAGCCTCTCCCCAGAAATAGGCAATAGTAAACCCTTCTGTATCTCTTCCAGGTAAATTGCATAGAGGTGCTCATGGTGACTCCCATGCAGTCAACTGGTACTCCGCCACAACTTGATGGTACCAAGTAACAACACCCGTTCTATCTTCTACTTCCCTTCCACTTGTATCGGTTGTAACCGATATCTATTCAAGAGATTCTTGCTACTCCAATTTTCTTCCGCTATTCCCCAGATATTCTGCACTCAGCATATGCATCCAACCTCTCACAACAATATTTACTGTCAATCTTTTGCCTTCTATGTTTGATATTTGACGATACATACAACATTAATTGGTAGCTGGCTTGACAAAGTGTTCCATTTGTTTGACAGCTGAGATTTGATTACATTTAGTATCTGACAGTATCCAGTTGGAAAGATCTCCCTCAAGAGGTGGTAAGACAAAACAGGCACACTTTCATTTCTAATTTCAATATTTAATTAAGACTTAATTTAAATTTGGGCAGACTTCAAAACTTTTCACTGCATCAAAAGAGATTCCCACAAGATGTTTCTGGACTCCAGCTTTCATAAATCTTAGTGTATATGGGTTACAGTGAAAGATGATGGTTTTACATCCGATGATGATGGATGTAATCTACCAACATTTGTGGTACCAGATTGGCTATCTTTGTTCCAGATGCTTCTTTGTGTGTGCTTCTAGAATGGGCTCAAAAATGCAGGAAAATGTAATCCCATGGGAGGAGAAAATATTTGTGTTCTCAGGTATTTCATGTTGTGTCTGTTCTAATTATTCTGCAGTCCTTGTAGGAAGAAGATGGTCTGACTAAACTGTGTTCTTTGGTAGGTAATCACGGCTGGTGGACAGATGTATTAGTGACTACAAGAATCAGTGTCTAATATTACTTCCAGTTTGAGAGACAAACAGGATGCCTCCCAAGGCCATCTGCAGGGATTTGAGAGCAGGAGAAAGTTTATAATTTATAATGGCCCACTGGGTGAGACAGGATATTGGATTAGATGGGCTGTGGCCTGATCCAGCAGGGCTTTTCTGATGTTCTTATGTTTTTATGATGGGGTTTGGCATGCAACAAGTTCTGGCAGCCAAAAGTTAGCTAATCTAGTTCTACATCCTTTCCTTTTCCCGCAGCCAGGTTTTGGAAAGAAGCATTTCTGGCATTAGTGGTTGAATTGGAGGGTATCTGTCTTTTGCTGAACTTTTGGAATTTTAGTCCCTCATGACCCTGCAGAGTCTTTGTCAGAATGATTTCTTCACTTCTCACCACGGGAGCCTTATTGATGGAAAGATAGGATGAATTTGTTAACCTTACATTATTACTATTTCCATTCATCCATATCAGATAGACCATGTAAAGGATGTCCCATGAAGTGTCATGAGCTTCTGCTGAAACAGGCAAGAGATTTATGTTTATTCATTATATGTAGTAAATTCAACTGGAGCCAGAGCTCTGTGTGTAGAGCGCCTATTTTGCATACAGAACACCATTGGTTTGACTTTTGGCATCTCTGGGCAGCTGGAGAAGGAGAAAATCTCGGTAGCTTATCTCATCTCCACAGTCTAAAGTTGGAGCTGTTGTCATTCATTTCCCTTGCCCCCAAGTAAACTTTTAAAGAGTTTTTAAAAATTATTTTTGTTTCTCTTTTATGTTCTGTGTTTTATTTCTAGGTTGATGTTGTTGTCAACTACCTTGAGATCTTTTGGGAGTGAGGTGGTGCATAAATCTGCAAAACAAATACAGGCATGCCCCTGTGTCCACAGGGGATAGGTACAGGTTCCTACTGCGGTTACAGGAAACCATGGATATTTGAAAAACTGGGAAATCTCATGAGATTTCCCATGTTTCCTGGGAAATTATGTGAGATTTTCCAGGAGTAATGGGAAATCCTGTGAGATTTTGCCCTATTTACAACTGCAGCAGGCCTCTGGGATGCCTAATGGCACTGGCAGGGGTGGGGGAGGCTGGTCCTGCTGACCATGGATAAGTGAAGCCATGGTAACCGGATCAGCGGATATGGGAGCATGCCTGTACATAAAAATAAGGCTCTAAGGGCTTAAATTATTCAAAAACATACCTTAAATAACAAAAATAACGATGAACATCTGTTTGTGTGTATGTGTTTAACTCTTTGTTTAAGTTATGTCATCTTATTTTGGCTTTTACCTTTAAAAGATTTTGTTGAGGTGAAGGTTGAAAAAACATGGTCTTTTTTAATATCACAAGGTTATGTTTTATAAGCTATGACATTGCTCTGCTCTTTCTGTGTCTGCTGTGCCCAAAAAGACCTGGCCTTAAAAGCTTATACAGTAAACACAATATGGTTGAAATAGCCATGTTATCTGAACAGACAAGGCAATGTAAGGACAGGACTCAGTTCCTCGATTTGTGCTTTATCTGCTGGTTTATACTGTCTCATAAAACAGGCACAAACAGTTGCTTTAAGAGGGATAATGGGATAGTGTGTGGTGTGTATCTCTCTTGGGAATGAACGGCTAGTTAGCTTTCTGTATGTGGATAATCTGTTGGCCGGTTGTGAAGGGCTGTTCACATACAGCAGATTACTCGGTGAAAATAAGTCAGAGAATTTATGATCCGAGGCTGCACAGAACAGAGTGAAGATAAGTAAGACTATAATTTTTTCCCCCTCTGTCTTTTAAATACCATCTGGGATTTCATCCAATGTACTTTTTGGCTTTCCAAGGTTGAAGAGAAGAACAATATTTAAAAATGTACAGCAGAGATTTCTAGAATAACAGAAAGTTATGCAGCTGGTTGAAACGGCAGGTGGTCTTGAGAAACCTGATAATACAATGGGGTGTTTGCTAAAGATGTTGCTTAAGAGACTTACAGGGATGCTGACTGTCCCCTTAATTAGGTGAAGGGAATGAGATGTATTTCCTTTAATGGTTTTCTACCTTTTCCTAGTTTGCTTTGAGAATTGAGGCCCTGGTTAAAATTGAGGTGTTGCCTCAAAAATGGAGTCCTGCGAGGTTGATCTGAAGCATTTTATTGGGAGAAGATAATAGCAAACCACACATATCTGTCAAGAAAACTGGATGTACCTATGCACAATCACCAGTCACCAACCCTCACTTGATGGTGCCTAAAATCAACATACATGAGAACTTACCTTGTGGTGGGTGGTCCAGTATATATTTACTGTTGAACAGTCATTTCATGCATGCACTGCAGTTCATTCCAAGATCTATTGGTTTTGACATCTGACATTTGTCCATCTACATGCTGTTTTACAAAATTCCTGTTGGTTCCAGTCAACATAGCCAATAGCTAGGAGTGATGGACATATCTGGAATACCACCTTAGCCACCCCTATTGTGCATAGGCCTTTAAAAGTGCTTTTAGGTCAGCAAGTGCACTGTGCTATGGTCTAATTTTTAATCTTCTGTAGATTCTCATTAACCATCTCAAATCATGATGAAGTAGGTGAAATTCAAGCATTTAAATAAAATAACCAACTCTGCAAGAACTGCATGTGCTTTAATGAAGTCCAGGCGATATTTGTGACCTTTTTTAAGTTAAGTTCTGTAATGCAGTAGCTTACATCATATAGGTTTCCTAGGGTTAATGATGCCTCTCAAGGGGAAGATATTTTTCAGTTGCAGGGATGTATAACTAGACAATGCCATCTGGAAGCAGCTTTTTAAATCTGTGGTGCTTTGAGCCAGGTAATGGTTTCATGTTGTTAGGTGCCAGCTTTACCTTCTCATTCCCAGACAGCACCTTCATACGTAGAAGAGCAATTGATGAATATTCAGGGGAATTTTTTAGTTAAGTGGAGTTTTAAATAGAAATTTAGATCGGATCACGTAGGAGCCTAAAGCTCTTCTTCCTTTTGGAAAGACTTGCAGCCAGGGTTTGCAAAAAGCTGGCTTGCCAACAAGGCACCTGGCTGTGGAGTTGGATTTCAGAATGCTAAAAAAAAAAAATCAGGCTTCAAATAGAATAGCTTGGTAGTCACCTTTTTAAAAATGATACTTAATTTCAGAACAGTAAAGATAACAATAAGGTATATAGGAAGAACAGAAAATACAAAATGTATCCACCAGAACAAAACCAAATAAGTACTCTTGGAAACCAGATTACTGTCTCACAGGAGTTCAAGAAACTAAGAGTTCCAGGCAATGTGCAAGAGGTAGAAAGCTTTCCTCCAACACAGAGTTATGGTGAATCAGCACAGAGTGATGGTGAATCAGGGGGTCTCAAGATGTCCTGAAAGAAGACTTTTGTGTTGAAACCTTTCAAGACCTTATACCGAGAAGAAATCACTTCTAGGGCAGCCAAGTTCCCAGAGTGGCAAAACCAATGTTGGATGGACATTGCAGTGGATTTCTACCACGATGTCACTATAGTTATTTTGGCAGCCAATGAAACATGGTAAACAAGATACAGTTTGGGAGCCGTAAGAATCCTAATTCTCTACAATTTGTGTTAAAAAGCTGGATCCTACTTCCTTCCAAAAACTATTTGCAATAGGACAAGTCAAAAAACAAACAAACAGAAGGTACCAATCTGTGAACAACAGTGTGGTGAGGGTTGGGGAACCATTCTTTTGTTAGGCTGGGTGTATAATACCACTGGAATATAGTCTTAAGGAAAACCTCTTGTGTTGGGGCAGGTTTGTAGCAGGAAAGTTTCAAAGCAATGGTTTTATTTCATTTTTCATTGTCACCTGGATTTTGTTCAGATTTGAGAAGAACTTGGAAATGCTGACCACTCTATGGGACTGAAGGTCAATATTTACCTGGTGGAACTGAAAGTGTGATTAAACAGGAACGCAAAGGGACTGTCAAAGTCAATTCTACTATGTGTTACTCTGAAGAAACTTAGAAAACATTTTTAATTCAGTGCTATGGCATTTTCACACAGAGTCAACATAAAAATCTGCATGGTATGCTTCCATCTTTCTTGTAATGCTATGGTTGTTGTTTTGTACCATCAGGTTGAGATGACGGGATTGAATGGACGTGTCATTGAGGTTTTCTTGATAGACACAGGACTAGTTTGCAATTACTGAACTTTTTTCCTGGGGTTGAACCTTGGACCTTCCTTTTCCCAGCAGTTGCTGGACCAGTAAGCTACAGCTGCTCCTTGCTGACTTAATATTAGAGTCCATAAATTGTAAGTATTAGAAGACTAGAACAGATAAAAGGGGAGCATATGTCTTCCTATTCCCATTGCAAAATGAAACACAGTTTGTTGAGATCTTCTCTTTCCTTCATCGTGTCTTAGATAGAATAAGGTGATGTGATGCAGAATTAATTTTGTTTTTATGAATCCTCTATCAGCTCCCAGAGATGGTCCCTTCCACCCTCGACTAACAACATAAAAGCCACCTTGTCTAAGGGGAATGGAGGAGAAAGAGCAAGCTGGAAAGATCTTTTATCAGCTCCCAGCTGTAGCCTGACCTCATGCAGAGTGAATTTGCTTTTATGTGGAATATTTGTAGTTTGATTGTTATGTAAACCACTCTGGGACCTCAGGGTAGAGAGTGGCATACAAATGGAATGAATGAATGAATGAATGAATAGATAAATAAACCCCATATTTTTAGCTATATGTAATCTTTATATTTCACCATTTGTATCTATATTTACACATTTGTCACATTTGTCACCTATATTTACACATTTGTCACATTTAATATTGTAACCCATCCTGAGACGTATGGGTATAGCGTGGGATAAAAATGTAAATAAATAAATACATTTGGTATCTGCATGTCTTAACAAACTGGTCTTTCTGGCTTCTTTCAGTGCTGCAGGCTTTTCAGTCATGGTGAGGTATATGTGAACAGATGGAATTGCCTTATCCCAAATCAGCTTTTTGGTTTATGAAGCTCTATGTTTCACCGACTCACAGAAGAACACCAAAGTGTTCTTTCAGTTTTGATACTCAAGGTTTGATTAGAGAATCTCGCATTCGTTCCCACATATTGAAAATAACATGATATTCACTGAATGTTAACATGGTGCAGTTTTGGTAGCTTTGAAGAATGTTAAAAGCAGCACATATGCATGCAGTCCTTTTCATACAGTGATTAGGGATGTGCATGAATGTTTTTTGTATTTAAGAACATAAGAGATGCCCTGCTGGATCAGGCCACAGCCCATCTAGTCCAGCATCCTGTCGCACACAATGGCCCGCCAAATGCTCATGGGCATCTCAAGCAGAGACAAGGACAAACCTATTCCTACTCTAGAATCCCAGCAAATGGCCTTAGAAGCGCCCCGGTTCCCCCCCCCCCCCGAAGCCTGAAAGATGCACGTAGGCATTCATTCTAGTAGCCATTGATACATCTGTCGTCCATAAATTTGTCTAACCCTACCTTAAAGCCATCTAGACTGGTAGCTGTCACCATCTCTTCCTGCAGCAAATTCCATAAACCGAAGAAATACTTCCCTTTGTCGGATCTGACTCTTCTACCCATCAGTTTCATAGAGTGCCCCCTGGTTCTAGTATTGTGTGATAGAGAAAATGTTCTCTATCCACCTTTTCTATACCATGCATAATTTTATATACTTCAGTCAGGTCCCCTCTTGTATCAAATTGAATACAAGAAAATTCATATTTATTTGAATAGATCCCATTTGAATGTGGCAGGATTTGTATTCAGTACGAATGTTCAATCCCATACGAATAGCTTACGGATCCTATATACGAATGCATACGAATAGCATACGGATCCCCTACAAATGCATACAAATAGCATACGGATCCTATAAACAAATCCCATATGAAGTTTCATACGAGTGTATCAAAACATTGCCCCTGGCATATCCCTGAGAAAGTGAAGTAAAAAGATGCTGTCAGCATCTTTTTACTTCAATTGAATGCTGAGTCGCTGCTGTGGGTTGAAGAAAGCTGTGTGGCTTTCAATTGAGTCTGGATGCAGCCCAGGTCACTGCTCAAATGCCATCTTTCAAGGCTGAATGGGACTAGATCTTGTAATCTGATCTCCTAAGGGAGGTGCTCCACTCCACTCCACTCCACTCCCCACCCCCACCCCCACCCCCCACCCCGATCATTCTGGTTACTCTTTTCTGCACTTTTTCCAATATCCTTTTTGAGGTGTGGAGGCCAAAATTGCACATTATGTTCCAAATATAGCCTCACCATTTATTTATAAAGTGGCACAATTATGCTTCCAGGTTTATTTTCTGTTCCTTTGCTAATTATCCTTAGCATTGAATATGCTGCTGCACACTGGGCTGACATTTTTATTGAGTTATCTACCAGAACTCAAAGGTCCCTGTCCTGATTTGTCACAGAAAGCTCATACCCCATCAATTTATAGGTATAATTGAGCTTTGTTGCTCCAGTGTGCATCACTTTGCACTTTGCACTTACTAACACTGAAGCTCATTTACTACTTGGTTGCCCACTCATTCCGTGTGAAGAGGCCCCTCTGGAGCTCTTCACAACCTCTTTCAGTTTTCACTACTGTGAATAATTTCTTGCCATCAGCAAACTTAGCTACTTCACTGCTGATGCCTACTTCTTGATTGTTTATGAATAAATTTAAAAGCGTCTTTGTCTGTTTCCTATCCTTTAACCAGTTAGCTGTCTGGGACACAACACAACCTGCCCTCTTAGGGGCCCTGGAAGACCACAGCTCTTCCAGGACCCCTGAGTTGCTTCAGTCCAAATGTTTCTTTATTGTCCCAAGGAGAAGAAGAAGAAGAAGACTTGGCTTTTCTACCCAGATTTCCTCACCCATTTAAGGAGGCAAGGCTCACTTAGACTAGATGCTTTCTCATGTCTAGATTGAAATTCCTTTCTTCCTTTCCCTTGAGCTTTCTTCCTTCCGGTTGGTTTTCTGCTGTTATTCTGCGATTTCAGCTAGGCTTGTCTCCCTTTCTAGCAGACTAGTTCTGTCTTGGATCCTTTCAGCACTTACCCTTGATCCAGTTTTAGACTGGATCCTGAGCCTCTTCGTCCACACATTAATGCAGATCAAGGAGTCCGCGCTCCTGTTGGTCATGCTCCATCTGCATTAGACAGAGCAAGATCCAGATTAAGAGACCTTAATCCAGATCTCTGCTAGACCCATTTAATTGGATCTGCCAGAGGAACCAAAGCCTCAATCCAGGACAAGGGGGAGCATGCAGATGTTAATGTCTCCATATTCCGGGACGACTGGAAGATGCTTTTCAGTAGTGCACCATAGTGTGCCACCAAAAATCAGCCCCTAGGCTGGTAACTCATTCCTAGCATTTGGAGGCGTGTGTGTGTATGGACTGCCAAGATAGTGCTGATCCAGCCCATGCCTCCATGCAATCTGGATCCACACAGTTATTCTGGACCCATTGATCTGGTTCTAGAAAGGGCCATGGTCTTAGCTTGTCTCAGCTTTTTAAACTTGCCTCAGCAAGACACTCTCTCTTGTGTTGCAGCCTTTTTTTTCTTCTCCTGTACAGAGAAACAGTCCTTACACAAGACAAAGGGTGGCCTGAGGAGGCTTGAAAGCTACAATCTGACAGTGAGGAGGATTGAAAACTGACCAATAGCTTGGTCTCCCAGTTAGCAACTGGATTGATTAGCCTTTAATAGGTAGAGGATTAAACCTTTGAGGCTTAAACAAGCCTTTGCTAATTAACTCAATAACAAGTAACCTGAGATACTATAATTTCTAGGTGTCGATGATGGGAAAGTAATGAGGGACAAGGAATATTTAGGGAGTGGTTGTCTCTAGAATCAGGCAGCCCTAGGCTGGGACAAGCTGTTTTAGGGTATACAACCCTCTGCTTTGAATGACTCAACATATTTTTATATCGATAAACCAACACATTAGTTTCCAAATAAAGAGTTGGATACTCTGTGGTAATCTTGGCTCAGGTTTCCTGAGGCCCAGGCTGGTATCTCTGATACTGTGTCAGATTATTTGTAAACAAGAACACGAACTCTATTTCATCATGTCCTGACCAAGTTTTTTTAAAAAAAAATTGATTTGTTACTAGTAGCAATACATAAGCAGATATTTATCTCAATATTATTGGGATGCTGTTATCTGTCTATAGCCAATGAATACCAAAAGCGAATGGATAACAGTCATTCAAAATTATCCATTAGCAATGAAGCAGCCAATAATTATACAATAATAAATTAATGCATCTCAAAAAATAGGTTTGCTTCATGTGAGCACTAAGCATAAAGTCTGAGTATGGATTCTTGCTAGATTTATGGCAAAGGCTGTTTTAGACTGAGGGCAGCCAGAAAAGGAGGACATGACAGAAACTGTCTTCTATCTGGTTAGTGCCCTATGGATATCATCCAAGGAGGGAATCACCAGGATGGTCTCACAAGAGGATTGCTGTCATGCCCCCTGTTGTCAGTGTCCCTCCCTCCAAGGATGAAGGGGTAGTCATGGTACCCAGCCAAGCTCAGGCAGGCTATCGAGCTGGACAAGATGAGAAATGCCTGACACAAGCAGCCAGTGAGCCTGTAGCTCAGGATGACAGCAGCTCAGAGTTGGAAGATGCCGGGCTATGCCCTTCGCCAACTGGTCTGAGGCATGAGCGTGCACAGCTTTGCAGATCAGGAAGAATCTGCACCCATCACCTGCAGTGAGGGAGGGATGACTCTGATTAGCCTACTTAAGGCAGCACATTCTGATAAGCTTTGTTGCAGACAAATGCTCGTGAATCTGCAACTCTGGCATTTGTGACCTTGCTTCTTGATTGACTACTGAACACTCTGACCTTCAATCCTGGAACTTGTTGGACCATGCATTTAACTCTCGAGTCCGCAAGGTTCCTTGACTTGGACTTTTCCTATTGCTGACTGTTGTTTCTGCAACTCCTCTGTGCACACACGGGTATTTGTTCTCCGCACCTCACTGGCTGGAGACACGGCAGTTGGCGTTTAATTTGTAACAATTCAAATGTTAGAAATTTCATATTTGTTTGAATAGGTCCCCTCCCAATGTGGTAGGATTCTATTTGATACAAGTGTATTTGTATGAATTTGGATGAATACCTGATACAAATGCACATCCATACTGAGATATAGTACTGGAACCACTGCAAAACAGTGCCTCCAACTCAGTGTATCCAACTCATGGACGTGTTCTGAGAAGATCCCATGATCCCAGCATTAAAAGCCACTGAGAGATCTAACGGAATCAAGCAGCACACACTTCCTTCTTCTAGTTTTTAAAGAAGATCATACAGCAGGGTCACCAATAGAGTTTCTGTGCTGTGACCAACCCAGTTTCAGTGCAGACTGAAAAAAGATCCATGCCCTTTCTGCGTTGGACCTGCTGTAAACTGCACAAGCATGCAGATGGCAGGGTTCTATTTCAAGGTGTAATCTGGAATAAGGCCTAGTATAGAAAAGGCCCTAGATAATGCATTTCTTCAAGACATTCTGAACCTGCACCAGAACAAATACCTTCTCTAAAAATGGGAGAGGTTTGAGATTGGGCAGTAGTTACACAGGTTTGGTGGATCTAAAGAAGAGCCTTTTAAGAACTACCTCTTTCCTAAGAGAAGTCTTATGCTGACGGTTGTCCCTTTGGAATTCCTTCTTCCAGTTCTATGTGACAACCAATGTTGTGAAGTTAACATTTTATTAAAATATATGCCATGGGTCATTTTTTTGTTTTGTCCCTTGAAAAGGTACAGAGTTTGGGAGAAAATTCTATTTTCCTCACTCAGTGTATTTGATTTCTTAGTGTATTGAGTTCTAAAAGACAAGATTTTTAGCCATTCCAACCATAGATGCATGAAGAAGAAGAGTTGACTTTTCTACCCTGCTTTTCTCACCCATTTAAGGGGACTCAAAGCGGCTGACAAAGCTTTCTATTCTCCCCACAACAGAACACCCTGTGAGGTAGGTGGGGCTGTGAGAGCTCAGAAGAGAGCTGTGACTAGCCTAAGATCACCCAACTGGCTTCATGGGGGGTGGGGGGTGGAATCGAACCCGGGATTCCCAGATAAGAGTCCAGCTCCCTAACCACTAGACCAAACTGGTGCCTTGAGTGCAACCCCTGTGTTAGTACATAGGTGGCAGACTTTTAATGAAATGGGTCGGCTCTATTGGAGTTTTGTACCATTTATACAGACGTTCAGGGCAATTTCTTTCATTCTAGATGGTGAGATTTTTTGGGATCCACACCAAGATTTGATGTAGAACTGAGTTCATCAACCTAGGATGCTTGGGTAAGCACTTAGCAATTGTGAAGGTGGTCTAGAGGTGATTTTCAGCCTGTCCAGATGCTGCTGCTGGACCTCATCACCCGACAGAGTCCTTAGAGGTGGGTCTACTGTGATGCATTTTCACAAGCTTGGCGAATTCAAGCCCATTCTTAGCCCATTCAAATAGGTGAGTGACTATTTTAAAACTGAAATGTGGAATAGAGCAGATTTGCTAAGAACACTCAAAATGTGGGACTAATTTTCCTGAACTCATTAGCTGCTATTGATTAGGATAGGAGACAGTTTTAAAACAAATAAACTTCCTGGCTTAAGCAAAAATAGAGATAACAGGCAAGTTTCTCATTGGATCTTTCCACCTATTTCTCTCAGAACAGGGAATAGAGGTGGACCAGCCTTGCAATGGAAAAGCTATAGGCCCAGAGAAAACGATGTGATCCCTAGTCATTGGAGTGCTTACCTTTGGAGCGCAGCTGGGACTTGAGCCAGTTTGGTCTAGAGGTTAGGGAGCTGGACTCATATCTGGGAATACCAGATTTGGTTCTGCCCTCTCCCATGAAGCCAGCTGTGTGACCTTGGGCTAGTCACAGCTCTGTTCTGAGCTCTCAAAGCCTCACCTACCTCATAGGGTGTTCTGTTGCGGGATGAAGAATAGAAAGCTTATATATATGTTCTAAAGCTATTCAGAATTCATAGACATATTGCAACAAACATTAATAAACACACAAACCATCTCCCTAACCTAGAAGAAGTTTTGGTATCTCTGAACAGTCCTTTGAAAGGCAACCAATTTTAATAGCAGATGTTTTGAAATAAATTATCAAAGAAGGAGGCAGATATCACTTGCCATGTGATACATAATTGGGTTGCAGATCAAGCACATGAAATGCATTGGGTTGTTACTGTTGCTATGCATGAGGCTTTAGCTCATATTCTAAAAGAGTAATCGTGCCTCTGTGATTTGGGCATCTATGAAATAGCCAACAAAGATTGCACACTTTAGCCAGCATTTTCATAACTATTACCTTAAGCACAATTTTTATCTGTGAAGGCAGTTCACAGCTGCAAGTTATTGAGCGAGGAGAGACACAACGATGGACATACATATGTGAGCTTCTGCCTAATTTCTGGTAGTCTTCTGCCTATAAATAATTTATAGTCTGTAGAATCTTAAAGTATATGAGTGGTTTGCAGAATACTTCTTTTTGTCAGAGTGGTTTGTTTCAAACAGGTGAATTCTAGATAATCTGTGCAAAAAGGTTAAGATAATTGGACAAAAAAAGTTAGTGAAACAAGATCAGCCAAAGCACTGTGTGAGTTCTTTACAGTGGTGGTCCCTTTATAAAATAATTTCCTCTTATACATGCAGAGTAGGGATGTGCACTGATTTTTTTTTGCATTCGAATTTGATTTGAATTGAATGTCAAAACAGTTGATTCAATGAAAATGTTTAGAATTCAAATGCAACAAAATCTGATTTGAATCAAATCCATTCGAATCGGTTCGTTCGAATGTTAGATTTGAATCTGAAGATATGAATGTTGACAACATTTGTATTTGAAGATACAGAAATAGTGCCAAACAACTTCTTATTCTCTGTGCCCCAGTGGTAAATTGGTGCTGGATTTACTATGGGTACATTGATTCACAGAGGTACATTGGTGCTGGATTTACTGCTTTCTGCTCTCTGCCTTCAGCCCCAGACCTAGTCACAGATGCTAAGGGTGCATAGAGCTTACATAAAGATCCTTGATTTTGTGGATCTGGGGTACCCCTTCATGACTGCACTACTGAGTTAATCTGGAATGATGCTAAGTAGACCACAGTCTAGATCTTGTGTGGTCTCAGAGGTTCCTTGGCCCATCTCCTCCTAATAATATATATATATATCCTCCTAATAATATATATTACCAATCTAAATCCATCAAATAGCTGTGCAACTGGGTCATTGTGCATTCATCCATCTTCTTTAGTTTTTCCTCCTTAAGCCTCGCCACTTCTCTGTTGCATCATAAAGTTCCCTGGCAAATGTACCTGCAGCATTGAATTTTGCCCTGGTGGAGTACAGCAATGCACACAGTTAAGTTGCTACTTCATCATGACTGTGGATTCTGAATCCAAGTGTGAACCTCAACTTTGAGTGAGTGTCCTTTAAAATCTTATTTTGTTCCCGAAAGAACAAAAAGCAGAAAGATTAGATCTGAGATGCAAGGAAACCTCTCTCCCTTGAGGCTTGGAAAGAAGACAATCTGCAGCAGGAACAAGGGCCACTTAGAATTTTCCACTTGCATCAAACTACCTGCCCTTAAGGCTGCTTGAAAATCAATGCTGTATGATGCTCAGTTGAATCATAACTGGCTAGTGTACCGAATGTCAGTGACGGAGGAGTCAGAAAAGCTTGCAACTGCTGGCCTACCTTTGCATTGCCAGAAGAAAATGTCTGCCCTTTTTGCAGGTACACGTTTCTGAACAGCTTAGGGCAGTGCTTCTACCTTGGGATATGCCTTGAATCTTGGAAGTCTGGCAGCTCCTCTTCAGCGGTTATGTTCTCTGCTGTGATATGCATTTTTGGATATTAAACCTGGATCTTTTTTTCTTTAGAATACCATTGAGTAAATTTCCAGCTTCTGGAAAGCATGGAATGAGCTCCAATGAGCTCCAGAGTTGGGATTTTCATGAATGATTGTATTATCCATTATTTGTATGAATTTGGCCGAATTCGGACATTAGGATGTGAATTAAATGTTGGCGCATTCGAAGGCTGACTCTCAAATTTGAATTGATTGCTTCGGAAGATTCATACGAAGCTTTGTTACGTGAGTGAATCTGGGAGGTGGGAAAGCAGCTGCCACACTTGCATCTGCAATGGATCCAGAGTGGATTCAAAGTGGAACTGAGGAGGAAGAGAAGAAGAAGAAGAAGAGTTGGCTTTTCTACCCCTCTTTTCTCACCCATCAAAGCGGCCGACAAAGCTTTTCTGTTCTCCCCACAACAGAACACTTGTGAGGTAGGTGGGGGTGTGAGAGCTCAGAAAAGAGCTGTGACTAGCCCAAGGTCACCCAACTGGCTTCATGGGGGAGGGCAGAATCAAACCTCGTATTCCCAGATAAGAGTCCAGTTCCCTAACCACTAGACCAAATTGATTGAGGGGAGGGAGTGCCTGGGGTGTGTTTTTCATCCCCGCATAACTTACGTGATAAGTGGATCCAAGCCTTGTCTCTTTGGTGGCTGTGAAGCTCTTGGCACCCCAGTTAACCTAGTCTTTTAGACATCTACTTCTCGTGATAAAATTTATGATTCCACGGGGCCTCTCGTGGTTTTGTTTCCACTTAAAACTTGAACCAATCCTGATTGGAAAGGCTGTTTAAAATAAAAAGCACTAAAGAGGCAGGAATTAGCCTTGTTCTTCATTCTTGCTTCTCCAACAACTGTCTTCCGATGCATACAATCAAAAGGTAACAAAAAGTCAGGGTCTAATCCTGCGCTACTCAAAAGCAGAAGCTCCACAGCCTTAAAGATGTTCTGGTCACTGATGGTCCTGAAGAAACTGCAACATTCATGCCCCAGTTATTTATACATATCTGTTTCCTCTGTTCCTCTAACAATAGATCTCGTTCTCTTCCTTCCATTTCCAGCATCTTCATTTTGGTCTTTCCAGACTAGTGGTAGATGGCTTGGCACAATGAGCCCCCTGAGATTTGGCTGGGTGGCAGCCTATGGTGAACATAGGGCATGTTGTGTGACAGCAGGCTAGGAGTGGACAGGAGGTGAGGGGCTGGACTGAGTGCCTGTCCCAGAGCTTTCATGCCCTTAGCCACTAGTCTAATTGGCTGGCTGATGGGGCTACCCCTAGGAAGGTCATGATATCTTGTGGACTTGCCTAGTGGACTTGCCTTTCTGCGTGCAAGGTTCTGCAGATAAACCAGTCACATAATAAGTATTTTTAAGTGATGTGCCTTCTCATTGGCAGGTAGGTAGTGAGAATTAACCCTCACAATAGAGCATTTGCCTTTGAAAGTGTCCAATTTTTCATGATGTTGGCAGATCCCTTGTGTTCCTTCACCACATTCCCAGTTTTTTCTTTTTTCTGCAAAACTGCAAGGGTGCATTAACTGGTTTCTCTCCCCCCCCCCCATCAAGTGCTGGTCACACTGCGAAGATTTCAAGCCTGTCTTACTTTTTCTGCGTCCCTGACTGTTTTCCTTGAAACTCTTAGGGTTATTGGCCTCGGCTGAGACTTCTCATTCTCTCCTCGCTCCCTTTAAAACATCTTTCAATGCTGTTCAAATGAGAAATTCAGTCTTTCACAGTTGGCAGCCAAAACGTCTTGGAGGAAAGATGTTCAGCAACTATTTGTCTTTTGAATGTCGTACAGTGGGGTATCCTCACTGGGGTTTATGTTCCCTTTAAAGTAATATTTCAAATTGTGCAATATCAGATTTTAAAAATTCCTGCCTGTGCCCCCTTGCCTGTCCTTGTTCCTTGAAGGGCTTCCTGTGGCAGAAAGGAACTAACAGAGATAATGAGAGATTTCTTCAGTTTCAAACAAAACTTCATTTTACTATTGCTATTTCAGTTACCGTTGTGTGTGCAGCATTATAAGAGGAATTGTAGTTGCACTAGGCCTTGTTACGTGCATGAAGAATTATGTCAATACGTTACAGATGTGCAAGAATGTTTTTTTAGAAAATTCGTATTCGTTTGAATAGATCCCCTTCGAATGTGGTAGGATTCTATTTGATGTGAATGTATTCATATGCATTAATACAAATATTCGATGCATATTCTGGATACATATTCTATATGAACGCATACATATCAGATGTGTATCCTATACCAACGCATATGTATTGGTATGTATCTGATACGTATCCTCAGTTTAACAAATGTACAAATTATTCATACAAATGTTCCCAAACACTCGTATTCGTACAAATGTTAATGTATGAATGTTTTAACATTCAATTCATGTACAATTGTCTGAATTTGTCCGAATAACAAATGTTACGAATATTCATGCACATCCCTATAATACACAACTCTCCCTAGTTCTTATGTAAAAATGGCACCATGGGTGTTTTTCTACTGGCAGAAAGTACCCATTTTTGCACCCATTAAGGACCCATTTGGGTGTGAGCCGGATGACCCCATTTCCACCATGGCACCCATTAGGAACCCGATTGTTTCCACTGCTGGTCAGGATATCCAGATCAAATGGGTACTTTTCTGCCTTTAATCCGGATTTTCTGTAGTCCCCATTAATGGGGTCTTCAGCCAGAAAATCCGGATTAAAGGGAGCCTGTTTCCATGAGAAATAGGCAATGGTGTCCAGAGGAGGCAAGGGGGAGGGGATGCACCCATGGGTGGGGGAGCCCCAAAATCCCAGCTTCGAAGTGATTTTGGAGTCATTTCGAAATCATTCCAAAATGACTCTGAAGTCACTCCGAAGAGATCGGGAAAGACTTCGGGGAGGCTCCGGAGCTGTCAGCACGGTCCGTTCACTGTTAGCGCAAACCACGCGGACTTTCCTCCGAAGTCCCTCCGAAGCGATCGGCAGAGACTTTGAAGTCTCGCCACCATTCTCTCCAAAGAGATCAGCGCTGACTTCGGAGACGTTCCAAAGGGACTCCAGAACAGCTCCGAAGTCTGCGCTGATCTCTTTGAAGGGACTTTGGAGAGTGCACTCCCCTGTCCCCCGAGACACCTGGGGTGACGGACAGACCCCTTGGGGGTCGATCCAGATTCCCCAGATGGGTGCAAAGGTGTTTCCACGGCAGGGAGGATAGAACCCATTGCTAATGGGTGCTACACTTCCCGTGGAAACACATTGGGTGCTTCCCTTAATCAAGATCTACTAGATCTGGATTAAGAAATGTACCCATTCCTTAGATCCGGATCTAAGGAGCGCTGTGGAAAAACACCCCATATGCAAACTCCATACATGTTAGGGTGAAAGGGAAGGATAGAAAGAGTCTTTTTGTTTTGTAGAGTCAAATAATGAAAAGGGACAAGTGAGGCTGTTGAATCAAATCCTTTGCTACTTGCAGCAATCCAATTATAGGATCATAAATGTGGCAGCTGGTATGAAGATTTTAATTCTGCATATGGGAGTTTGATTTTTGTATGGGAGAAAGATCCCTCTGAATGTGAGAGATGGGGAGTGTTAGGAGCTTTGAAATATGCATTGCTATGGGTCCCTTTTCCTAGGATTTTGCCTTGCAGTTTAATGATTGATAGTTGCCATACATTTACTGTATTTCTGGTTACTGGTGTTTGGCATTTCCTTTTCTCTGCCTTCCCTCCTTGTCCCAGATACAAGAGGTGTCTCTCATCTTTCATACTGATGAGGGAGACAAATACTGCCAAGACCTTGATTTCTCTCTATGAGACCAGATAAGGAGGGAAATGCCAGCAGTTCTGCGTAAACTGGCATTACTTCTGCTTTAGTCTCTGAGGAGGCCATCCGATCGGCCCAGGGCTGCTTGGCCTTGGGGTGTGTGTGTGCCTCCTATTATTTTAGGTCGTGGCCTCCATTGATGGCTTCAGTTATGGCCAATTGACTCAGCACTGTGCCAGCAGGAGCCAGATGAAAGACAGACCATTTGGATATCACTGGCTTTTCTAGGAAATCGTGGACCATAACACGTTTGTCTTAAGCCAGAGTGGATGACAAATGGGCCAGCATTTTGGTGGCAGTTGGTCAGAGCTGTCTATTAATTCAGGTTTCCCTGCTGAGTTTTTCCACATGTCTGGGGGCTCCCCGTGTCTGAGAGGGTTTGGTTACAGTGACCACAAATTCTGCTTAGCTACTACATATATCATGACAGCCTATTTATTATTCTGTTGTAACGAATATTCTCCTCAGCATTCCCATTTACTTTTCACAGTAGGTTTCCCAAAGGAAC
Organism: Aspidoscelis tigris stejnegeri; assembly: GCA_023333525.1. NCBI lineage: Eukaryota > Metazoa > Chordata > Lepidosauria > Squamata > Teiidae > Aspidoscelis > Aspidoscelis tigris. The sequence goes on from JALMGA010000003.1 coordinate 16,295,771, forward strand.
ACCTTTTCACAGTTAGCTTTAGTAAACTGGATCTTGCTAGGCTGAATGGCTCGTGGACCAGAACAAGGTCATCCACACTGGAATAGTGTGTTTCATTCCAGCCTCTGCCCTAGCTTTGAAGCTTTTGCCAGCTTTGGAGCCAGTGTGATACCTCCAAATGTTCCAAAGGTCTGGGACTCATTGCAGCCATGTGCTATGTTGAGAAAACAATGCACTGAGCCCCATGGTGTACTGGACCATGTAGGTGTGTTGCCCACACACCTGTGCGGTCCACTATACCATCTCTTAGTACACTGAGACATCATTTTAGGCTGCCTGATCTGGTTTACACTCTGTCCTGCATAGACAGAGTGTACTAGGAGGGGACAGAGCTCCCTTTAGACCCCACCAGCATACAGGAGGGAGGTTTCTACTGTAGTATGTTTGGTAGTCCAGAGCACTGGCTAGTGCGGAATCACTTACATATAGTTTTGAGGTTTGGGGAACTCAGGTGCTGAGAGTTGCTGAATGAACAGCTGCTACGTATGCACTTCTCTCTAGGGAATGAATATACCTATGCTTTGGGCTTGTAACCATGTTGCTGAAGGGTAAGCATGGAATTGACCATGTGCAAGGGCCGAATACAGACATGGTTAAACTTTTCCCTGATGTTAATTCAGCCTTCCACAATAACAAAATTGAGTCAATGGCTCTAACATAGACCAGATCCGATCCCTATCATGACACCTGATTAAGGCTGTGCATGAATGTTTTTTTTGTATTCCATTTGTATTGAATTAAATGTAAGAAAATTTGCATTTGTTTGAATAGATCCCCTTTGAATGTAGTAGGATTTGAATTCAATACGAATGTTCAGTCCCATACGAATCCCTTAGAAGCTTCATACGAAGCTTCATACGAATGTATTGAAGCATTCAATTCGAATTTGAATGTCAACCCTTGAATGTGCTAACATTCAATTTCAATTTGGCCAAATTCATTGAATATTCATGCACATCCCTACACCTGGCTACATTTCAGAACAAGGACCAGGATGCCTGCACCAATGCTTATACCATGTGTGGACAGCTGGTTGTCATGGCCCTGGGATTCTGATGCCATGACAAGGTGGAGGCCTTGGTCTTGCTGTTGTCTATGTGCTGTCCACCACGCGTGGTTGGAATCCAGCTCCCACCAGTCAGGTCCAGCCTGGTCAGTGGGCAAGGATGTTAGCAGCTGCAGTCCAATGGTATCTGAAAGGCATCACCCTCAGCTACCCTGTTGCAACACCTTTTCTTTCCTTAATTTCCCTACAGTTTCAACTGATCTAAAGAAACTGTATGCTCGGAAACTTTTATTTCAGTTTTTTACATGAATAATTGCTCTGGTATTAAATGAATTCAGTATATTAATGGAGCAGACTGCTTTTTCAAAATAAGTGTTCAAGATGGTGTGCAATATTATCAAAATTACATAATTACAAAAATGAATAATTTAGAAATGCTCTTATATTTAATCTAACCTCCCTATTGGCCTTTGTCTGGAGAAAAGGAACAGGAAAGCAGAGTAGAACACAAAAGCAGCCAAAAAAGGGAGAGAAACAGGTCTCAGAGTGATATTAAAAGGAGGAAGAGGAGGAGGAGGAGGAGGAAGAGGCCTGCTTTTCTCACTCTTTAAGGGGACTCAAAGAGACTGACAAGACTTCCTGTTCTTCAGCAACTGTGTGAAAATGCAATTAAAATACTAATAAGTTAACGATAATATGATATAGAACCATGCCAGTATGAAGAAAACTTGCAAGTACAAATGACTCTCCAAGAAGAAACCGATCCCTTTTCTTTCGATAGCACTGTGAGACCAGTTTTTCTAGTTTTGCTGCCTTCCGGACACCTTATCCTACTGGTAAATACATGGCTCCTTAGTGCCTCCTGAGGTGTTTGTGTTTATAAGTGGCAGCTTTATCACTAGCGACCTGGATGTTGTTAAGGCTGTGCCCTTTGGTGTTTTTTCTACAGCAAGCCTAATTCAGCCAAGGCTGTGGGGCTTCCTGGTTTTGACGAGCCCAGAATTAAGCCACCTTGACATCACATGGCCCTTGGCTTGCATGCTTTGGAAAGCTGTTGCTGGAGCAGCTGGGATGAATGATAAACCTTATGCCTGCATCTTAAATGCTTTTTAAAAATTATTATTATTTTAAGCAGTCTTTCCCATCAAGGATGGTTTGAGGCATCTTATTGTATTTGTTTATATGTTTCTATTCTTGTTCCTCTAAGCTGCTCAAGGCAGCAGACTTTTGTTCTCTCCTGCCCACTGCTGGTCCCTTTGCAGTTTCAGCACCAGGATGCTGGTGACCCAGAGACAAAGGGTGCCTCCAAACTGGGACAGAAGCAGCAAAGCAAGTTTGGTGCTTCCATCCACCACAGTAGGAGCGTGGCACCTCCTCTCCCCCCCCCCCGCCCCGGAAGCATCTTTTTACTGTGTTCTTATCTGTATTTTCTGCACTCCTACTGCTGGTGATGGAGCTTCTTTCTGGCCAGCAGGAAGCAGCTGCATGGGAAAATTGAAGCTTCTGTTCTTCTAGTTTGGAGGACTGGGAGCAGGTTCTGTCTTAGATGCAAAGCTTCTGATCCTCTAGTCTGGAGGACTGGAAGGAGCTTCGCGTTTGAGGCAGACCGAGGGGCACGTCTGGAGGTACCCAAAGTGTGGCTCCAGTGCACTTTTACTCTCAAGGGACAATATGGTGTCCTAGGGTGTGGTCTGGGGTGAATGAATAAAAGTGTGAGGCAGGGCAGGGCAGCAGACTACGGGTGGGGCAGGATGTACAGGGATGAGTTGGCTCATGCCCCAAGCCTTGGTGTTCTGGACCACTGGTCCAAATTAGGGATGTGCACAAATGTTTTTTGGGGCATTTGATTCGTAATGAATCGAACGTTAGAAAACTTATATTCATTTGAATATTCCCTTTGAATGTGGCAGGATTCTATTTGAAATGAATGTATTTGTATGAATTCGTACGAATATCCGATACGAATGCTTATGGATCCTATACAAGCACGTATATATTGCATATGTATCCTATACCAACGCACGTGAATCGGATATGTATCGTATGTATCCTGTGTATTGATATGTATCTGATACATATCCCCATGTTTAATGAATGTACTAATTACTTGTACAAATGTTCCGAAACATTTGTATTCATACAGATGTTAATGTACGAATGTTGTAACATTTGAATCTTGTACGAATGTCCAAATTTGTCTGGATTTGTATGAATAATGAATGTGATGAATATTCGTGCAATCCCTCGTCCAGGTGGCTTGGGGTTGGTCCATGGCATTTTTTTTAGAAGAAAGCAATGATGAAGCACCTATTGGTGCCAAGAAAATTGCATGGATAGGTCCATGTAGGCACCAGAAGTTGGCTTCTATTTAATAGAACAGAACAACAACCATAAGATGCTGGTGTACATATGTATGTACATTATTTGTTTGTTTTCATTTTTATCCCACCCTATTCCTGAAGGTTTATGGGCAGGTAACAACATCTAAAATCAAACATCATTAAAACAATACCAGTATGTATTAAAACAGTAGCATCTGCAAGTGGGAAGGGAAAAGTGTATCCCCATTTAACCAAAGGCTAGGGCAAAGAGATTGTGTGTCTTCACTGCCTTCCTAAACATGTACAAAGACGCACATCAAGGGGGAGATTATTCCATAGCCTAGGGCAATGTCTCCCAAAGTGTGGCACACGTACCCCCAGTGGTACGGGAAGAGTTTGGTGGGGGTACGCGTTGCACTGGAGTTTGGTGGGGATCACGTGGGAATATCCACTGCACTGTTCTTAGCTGTGCCCACAGAACAAGGAAAAAAATAGCCGCGTATCGCAGTTTTTACACGGGAACTGGAGCCATCGTACATCATATCGCAACTCCTTTGGCAGGAACTTCTGTTCATCCTTCGTGCAGCTTGGGTTTGGCCATTTTTAAACTGCAGGAACATTAACAGTTGACGTTGAGCTGCAGAGCTGTTTAAACGCCGGAGAACTGTAGTGTTATCTAACGGTCTTGTGAGGCGTGACATGGCGTGAATATACTGCACTTTGTTACAGAGACAACTTCTTTAATAGTTAGTTCTGGGCGCCTGTAATCATGCTTTAGTAAGTTCCACTGATTTTGATTATTTTTATAAAATACAATTTTTGTCCCTAATGTTTTTTATGAGGGGTACTCAGCATTACGAAAATTATAGAAGGGGAACACATATGTCAAAAGTGTGGGAAACACTGGCCTAGGGGCCATCACTGAGAAGGCCCTCTCCCGGGTGCTCACCTCTTTTACTGCTGAGCATTGTGGGGCAACCAGGAGGGCCTCCCCTCCAGATCTTAAGACACAGACAGGTTGATATGGGAGAAGGCGTTCCTTCAGATATTTGGGGCCCAAGTCATTTAGGATCTTTTATATGTGTATGTAAAAGAAGAGCAGTGACCTGTTTTTATTTTTAGTTTTAAATAAAGACATAAAGCATAGGGAAGCTGTTTTGCTTCCATTTAGCTAGATGTTTCCTGTTGAAGTAGTTTAAAAGAAAAGAAATAATAATCTTTATTGGCTGTAATCTCCAAAAATATCACTCAGGAAAGGTACATACTAAAGGCTTTCTCTTTGCTTCCATTGTCGGGCTATTCACAGTTAGCCCCATTTCTTTTCTAAGAGATGGATGGCAAAGTACCAGTTGTATTTTGCAGTTGCATAGCTCTATTATTTCATTTTGTGCTTTTCAAATTGTAAACTAATTGAGTATCTGAAAGGCATTAGAGTGGCAACCCTTGAGAAATACAGGTTTTCTAATTCTGCTGTATGAGTTTAGAATGGGCTGGAGCCATGCAAAACCCCTGGTGCTGGTTCTTCTGAAAGAGTTTGGAAGCTAACACATAGTAGATTTGTACGGTTGCCAGTTCCTGATTTCTTATGGTCCCAATTTGAAAGATGAAACTAGAGTGAGAGTGTGAAAAATTGATTTTTTAAAAAAGACTAATGAGAAGTATAGGAGTTTCTTGAATTGGCTGACAGAGGCTTTGCTTTTGAGAAATCCTGCTTTGCCAGGATTTTCCCAATTCGCTCTTCATACCTCAAAACCAGCAATGGCATGTGTATCAGGTAAGCTGAAAAAAAAAGTGCCATTGGCTACTATATACTTTGCGTTTACAAAAGCAAATGGTTTCTGTTCATTTCATGCTTACTACAGTCCTGTACAGTGGCCACTTTTTTCTACTTTCTAGAAACTATATTGTGGTGGATAGTTGGTAACACAAAGACCACCTTTGACCTGGAACATTTGGAACAGATGGGAGGACCAGAAACAACAGTATGAAACTTCAAGGGAGCCAATACAGATTAGATATTAGAAAAAACTTCCTGACAGTAAGGGTGACCAGTAAATGGAATAGGTTGCCATGCAAGGTAGTGAGCTCTCCTTCACTGGAGGCCTTCAAGCAGTGTTTTAGGAAATCCTGCATTGAGCAAGGTGTTGGACTTGATGACCCTAGAGGTCCCTTCCAACTCTATGATTCTATGAAGATTAGTGTCATTGGTCCACAGCTGAAAAATATTTGCAGTGGAGATATATCATAATTTCTTGAGGTATTTCTAGTTTGTTGTTCCTCCAGGTATCCATATATGTCTGGTCATCATCCAGCCTTCCCTCAGCTATTATCATCCGTACAAAGAATCTGTTATTTGCCACATTTCTACTACAGTGATACTATGGCCTCACAAGGCTTTCTTCAACACAGATAGCATTACTAGTTATCTCCTGCTGCCCTGGCTCTTCTGCAAGGTCTAGATGACCCAGGAGTAGGACATTGCTGTATGAAACCTTGATCTACCTGTGTAGTGATGTTGATGCAGCTCCACCCACTAACGAGAACAGTGGCAGCCACATTTTGGGAAATGGGTAAGACCTCTGCGCCACTTGATCTCCCTATGAGCCACATAAAGATGCTGAGGCAAACTTGAGGCTATCAAGGAAAGCACACACATACCTATTTTGGATGTCTTAGATATAAGTCGATTCAGGTGCACAGTAGTAAAAAAAAGATCCTTTGAGTTAGCTCCCTCCCCCCATTTCTAGGTTTCCGAGTGAGCTAAAAGCTGAGATTCGAGTTGTGGGCAAGCTGAGCCTCATGAAGCTTTCCTCTGCTCATGAGGTAGCAGGTTATCTCACCAAATGTGACCCAGTTTGGTCTAGTGGTTAGGGAGCTGGACTCTTATCTGGGAATACTAGGTTTGATTCCACATTCCTCCATGAAGCCAGCTAGGTGACCTTGGGCTAGTTACAGCTCTCTTTTGAGCTCTCACAACCCCTCACAGGGTGTTCTGCTTTGGGGAGAAGAATACAATGTTTGCCAACTGCTTTGACTCCCCTTAAATGGGTGAGAAAAATGGGGTAGAAAAGCCAACTTTCCTCCTCCTCCTCCTCCTCCTCCTCCCCCACTGGCCACTGTGCACCACCACCTTCTTATTTTGACCCATTTAGGCCACCAAACTGTTACAAAGTGCAGATCCTGGGCACTTGCTATCACCCATGACCCTGAGTCCCAAAGGAAGACATTGATGAATAGCGAGTCATACAGAATATAGGAAATTGCACTGCTTTATATCCAGCTACACAGCAGTTTCCAAACAGATACCCCTAGGTGCCACATTTACAACATTCTCCCCTAGATCTCCTGGGACCTACCCTGGCCTTCCTGCTCAGTTTCTTTAAGTGTCCCTGTGCAAGAGAACACAGAGGCCTGCAGGTAACAGGCTGAAGCCTCCATTGCTCTCTTCCCCCACTCTTTCTGCTGCAGAAACCTCAGAGCAGGTCACTGAAGTGAAAAATCAGTGGTTTTGGGTCTATATAGCAAGGCTCTGGTGTGAGGGTTTATGTTTCTTCTTCTCTTTTTCCTATCTAGGCAAACATACTTAGTTGCTAAGGAGATGCATGGGTGCCTCCTCCTCTAAGATACTTCTTACACAGTGTGGATGTGTCACATATAGAAATCTTATGAGAGTGACTGGCACCAGCTGGAGTTGTGAGGAGCCTCTTTCTTTAGCAGGCCATAACTTATGGTCTATTAGCAAAGCACCATTGTTGAAACAAGATACTTTTTGCAGCTGTGTCTCTGAATTTGCCTTCAGGGCCTCAGCTGCCTTTCTGCACAAGCATCCTCTAGTACATTAGATGGATTTGGCAAAGACAAGCAAGAGGATTTGGAATTGCAAGAGGTAATTTTCGTCACAACCAGGTAAAGGACCATCATGATTGTATCAGGGTAGGACATAAAATATACCTTAATTTTGGAACCTTTCAGTTCTCAAATGGATTGGACAGTAGGGATGTGCATGGATTTTCTTTTGCATTCGAATTCAATTTGAATGTTTAAAATCCGAATGCTAAAAAACCCAATTTGAATCTGTTACATTTGAATCTGTTTGTTTAAATGTTAGATTCGTGTTTAAAGATACAAATGTCGACAACATTCGTATGCGTTATACGTATCTGTACGCGTTTTGTATGCATCTCATTTTATCCCGTATGCATCCCGTTTTCATACCGTATTATAAGCGCAAATGCGTACAGATACGTATGATATTTGTACAGGTAAGTATGTAGTACATGCGTATCTGTACACTTGAATGATTCAAATTGTTTGAACGAATGTTTCAAAACATCTTTTTGAATATTTGTGGACATCCCTCTTGGACAGTGCCTATTGCTTATGTGAAATACTGCAGCGACTTAAAACTGAGATTTCACTGAAAAACAAAGGTTCCTGATCAATTAATACACATAATATTGTGGATGTTGTTGGTTAGCTGATACTCAGATTCTCATTGCTTATGCTGGAAGTACTGGAGGGTACAGCCGCCTATCTCCAGCAGTGGATGCATAAGGATGCTGTAGCCAGGAGGGCTTACCTCTGATTCAGGCTCATTTGCCAACTAAGGTCTTTTTGGACAGAGATAGCTTGCCTCCAGTGACTCATGCTCTGGTAATCTCTAGAGTACACCATTTCAAAGTGCTCAGTGTTGAGCTGTTCTTGAAAATAACTCTGAAGCTGCAAGTCCTGCAAAATGCAGTGTCAAGGCTGCCGATGGGCACTTTGGGCCAGACACACGTCACATCAATCTTAAAGGAAGTGTTTGCCAATTTGCTTCTAAGCCCAACCGAAGAACCTAGCACTTATAAATCCCTGAATAACTTGGGACCAGCTATCTAAAGGCATGTGTCCACACCTTTCAGCTGAGATCAGGGGGAAAGGGCCTGTTGATAGGGCCACCTTTATCAACAGCTAAAGGCACAAGGACACATGAGAGGGCCTTCTCTGTGGTAGCCCCCATGCTCCAGAATAATTTCCTCTATGAGGTGCATATGGGACCCTTACTTTATATATTTAGATGCATGGTAAAGACTCACCTCTTCTAGCATTTGGCTGAAGAAACAGCTTCCCCTCCCCTCTCAGACATAAGCTGTTTCAATTTGTTCATTTTAAACTCTGTTTTTACACTAGTTTTATTGTAACCCATCCTGCGACCTCTGGATATAGGGTGAGATAGAAATACAAATCAATTCATTAATACTCATTTTAAAAGGGATCTGTGTGTATATCTGGGGTTCTGCAGCCTCCTAGTGGACTGTGGGGGACTGGACCTTTCATAATATTAAGCAACAGTGTGAATCACATCCAAGAGAAAAATGTTTGGGACTGAAATCAATGGCTTTAACTGATTTGTGTTTTTATTTAGTTATGGATTCACTTCCAGGTTTTTACATCCATCTAATTTTCCCAGCCCCACCGGCCGCTGGGAGGGTTCCATTTTATCCAGTTATATCTTGTATGCAAGTTAAAAATGGTTCCTAGATGCCCTTTATGTCAATGGGCAAAATATACCAAGATTGCATTTTTAAATGGAGAACAGATTTTCACCTTTGACACTTCATTTTGCATTTTTACTTTGCAGCCTAGGTTCCATCTGGCCTTCGATGGACCATAACAGTGATTCCATTTCATTTAGCCATCCATTTTGCATCTGGCTCCTGCCCTTCCTTCCAGGAACTCAAACCAAATCATTCTCAGGCAAACCATGACCAAGGTGACATTTGCCCAATTCCAAGGACTGCGGTATTAGATGCCCATCTGTTGTTTGACCATCTTCTCCTGAGAAGTTAGCCACACAGACAAACCTTCGCCTAATGTTGAAGGACTCTTCTTCCTGTATAATAAGGCCTCCAGCAGAGATTGTGACGAATGGGAGCTTTTGCCCCTTCTGGAACCTTCTGAAACCTGGAAGACCTAAGATGGGCACCGACACATTCCCCCCTTCTCTGAGTTGCCAGTGTTTAAATGACATTTCCATTTAGGTTTAAATGGCAGTTCTCTTGATAAAGGAACACAGTTCCAAAGAGAGAGTTAATGCAGCACTGCAGGCTAGAGAAAAGAAAATATTCTTTATTCTAAATGAACTTCCAAGTAAATCTGTCTTCTCTAATGTATGTAGAGGAAAGGAAATATTCTTTGTTCCAAATGAACTGCCAAGAGAAGCTGTCTCCCCCCTAATGTATCACATTCAAAGGCTACTTCAATAAATGACAATGGCTTGTTTTGATTTAACCCCGGTGAATGAATGCTTGTGCCTGGCAGTTCATCTCTTTGAGTCTGGCCTTTTCCACTAAGGACTGACAAGGTGGCTCTATTTTGTCAGCCTTTCTGAGGTGCCACTGACAAAGTGTCAATGCAAAACTCTGAACAGTTTCCCGTATGCATCATATATAGCTGTGGTGATGTGCTGAGCCTGTCTTTTTTGTATTGGTTTACTGTGTAGCTTATGACACAGTTGAGCAAATTAACAAGTTCTGTAGTGAGCTGGAGAAGGTTGCCTTGTTCATCTGGAAGGCACTGAATAAGACAATTTAAGAATAAGTTATCGGATACCAAGTTAGATTTCTTATCAGCCTTTGTATTGCTTACATTTAGTGGCAATGGTCCTCCAGGATGTCACAGATCTTTCTGAATTATCAGAGGTTGCTAGAGACAATGGCCCTGTCCGCACTGGCCTATATCCTTATTCCAGGATATACCTAGGAACGGGAGCTTGCCCTCGGCATTTTAGTCTAGACTATGGCAGGACCCGGGCAAGGGCTGTCAAAGTCTGCACTAGCATGTGGACAGCAGATCTGGGATATATTTTGGAATAAGGTCCAGTGCAGAAAAGGGATGAATTCAAGGCTTTCTGTAAGCAAAACCTGTGGTCTGCAACTTTCCCCAAAGTTTTCTCTGTGTGGTGATAGTTCCCATGCAAAAACACTAAAAGATCAATGCACATGAATCATTTTAGCTGCAAGGCATCTATGAAAAAATAATTGCATTTTACTTTCCTTGCTGGCTTGTCAGATCGGGTGGCATATAGTTATCAAAACTGTAGAGACTGGGCTTTATTTATAACAAGCTTAGATGCCATTTCTGTGTAGCTGAGGGACTGCTAAATGACAGGCAAATCTTAATGTCAGTCTTGTGAAAGACCAGACCAGAGACAAATTATTCCCTGAAGCTTTGCTTATTTATTATTCCTGGAAGGATCCTTTAAGTAAGAGATCTAGAGAATCTCACCTTTTAAGATTCTCGGAGCTTTGAAATTGATAGAAAATGTTTTTCTTTTGTTTTCTCTCTCCAGTCCCTCCCTCGTCATTTGCTATCAATATTTTGATTTGCAGTTGGATTTTCACAGATAAGAGAAGGCACGGCTGGAATATCTACCGTTGCTGAGATTTAAAGAGTAGAAATGTGTGTGTGTGTACATACTTTTTTTTATCTGTAAGTGACATTGATTCCTTGTAATCTGATTTGTTTACATTTATCCTCCCACAATCATGGATCCAGAACTACATCTTGGAAGAAAGCTGACAAATTTTTGTTTTTAAAGCAATGCTTTTCATGTCTTTCATCCTCCTCCAGTAATAATGAACTGTATATTTCAATTTCTTATTCAACTTTTCTTTGGGGGAAAGAAGGATTTTAGAATCATAGAATCATAGAGTTGGAAGGGACTTCTAGGGTCATCAAGTCCAACCCCCTGCCCAATGCAGGATTTCCTAAACCAGTGATGGCTAACCTTTTGAGCTCGGTGTGTCAAAATTTGCAAGAAAACCTAGCTTAACTCAGGTGCTGTGTCACTTCTAGAAATATCTATAATTTTGTGATATTTGTAGCTCTAGTAAAAAAGTTATATTTGTGATATATGTATTTATTAAGGGCAAAAACAAACAATTCCTTACATTAGTGACTTGTTGCTGAGTTTCGTTTACCAACTTTCAATTGAAGATTTAGCATTTCGCACACTTCAAGAACAAGCAAGCACTACACACCCAGGTGCCAGGGTGACCATGTGTGTCACCCAAAAGGGCTTGGCATGTCACCTGTGACACGTGTGTCATAGGTTGGCCATCACTGTCCTAAACCATCCCAGACAGATATAGGTCCAGCCTCTGCTTGAAGACCTCCCGTGCAGGAGAACCCACTACCTCCTGTGGCTGCCTGTTCCACTGACTGATTGCCTTCACTGTCAGGAAGTTTTTCCTAGTATCTAATCTGTATTGACTCCCTTGAAATTTCATACTGTTGCTTCTAGTCCTCCCACCTTGTGCAAGTGAGAATAGGGACAATCCCTCTGCACTGTGACAGCTCTTCAGGTACTTGAAAACTATCATGTCTTCTCTTCTGTAGGCTAAACATTCCTAGATTCTCCAGCCTTTCCTCGTAGGACATGGTTTCCAGACCACTAACCATTTTGGTAGCCTTCCTTTGGATTTGCTCTAGTTCGCCAATGTCTTTTCTAAACTGGGGTGCCCAGAACTGGACAGAGTACTCTAGATGAGGTCTGACCAAGGCAGAGTAAAGAGAAATAATTACTTCTCATGATCTAGATTCTATATTCCTCTTGATGCATCCTAGGGTGGTGTTTGACTTTTTTCTGCAGCTGCATCACATTGCTGACTCATATTTACCCTGTGATCAACCAGTACGCCTAGATTCTTTTCACTTGTGCTACTACTCAGCCAGATGCCACCCATTCTGTATTCATTTTTATCCTTTTTCTTACCAAGATGTAGGACTTTGCATTTGTCCCTATTCAGTATCATCCTGTTAGTTTTAGCCCACTGTTCAAGATCTTTTGAATGCTCTCCTTCTCCTCCCTACTGTTAGCAGCCCCTCCTAGCTTTGTGTCATGTGCAGATTTGATCAGCATCCCTTCAACTCCCTCATCCAGGTCATTGATAAAAATGTTGAATTATACTGGGCTCAGGACAGACCCCTGTGGCACTCCACTTGAAGCATTCCTCCAATTGTATGTGAATAGGGGCATGCATGGAGCCATTTTTCCACATTCCATTCGCGTTAAATAGAATGTTAAAAAATCTAGCTCCGGCCGAATACCCCCCCCCCCCGGATGTGGGGGTATTTGAATCGAAGCACAGATATCTATAGAATATCCATGCCCAGAACTCATCCCCCACCCCTCCTTTCCCACCCCTCCTTTCCCACCCCTCCTTTCCTACCCCCTCTCCACTTACCTCCTCGCTGTTGGCATCCATGGCGCCTTCTCCGGAAGGCCTGTATTTAGCCCTTGGAACCCTTTCACGGTTCCACAGGGCCCTGGAAAAGACCCGTGCTGCCCATGTAAGGGCCCCCCGGGGAGGCGGGTGGGCATGCTCTGGTGGTGGCATGGGCCTTTTTAAGGTTTTACTCAAAGGTCTGTATTTAGCCCTTTCACGGTTCCAGAGGGCCCTGGAAAAGACCCGTGCCACCACCGGAGCAGGTAAGGGGAGGGGCAGTGAGGCTGTGGTGAGAAGGTTTGGGGGGGGGAGGGTGGCTGGTGGGTGGCCGGGGTAGGGATGCCCCAGGGCATCCAGTATCCTTAGAAGCTTCTACCAAAGATACTGGATTATCCAATTCATGGATGGATAGGGTCCACGAATCTCAGAATCCGGCCGTATTCATCCGGATTCTGAATACATGGATAATCTGTGCACATCCCTAGACGTGAAGCCATTTATTACCACTTTCTGAGTGCGATCACTAAGCCAGTTACAAATCCACCTAACAGTTGTCCTGTCAATCCCATATTTGATCAAGAAAATAGTGGTGAATAAATTGCCATAGGTCGGTGATGGCCAACCTATGACGCGCGTGTCACAGGTGACACGCCAAGCCCTTTTGGGTGACACACCTGGTCACCCTGGGCACCTGGGCGTGTAGTGCTTGCTTGTTCTTGAAGTGTATGAAATACCAACTTTCAATTGAAGATTTAGCAAATGTAAATAATTATTTGTTTTTGCTTTTAATAAAATACATATATCAAAAATATAACTTTTTTTACTAGAGCTACAAATATCACAGAATTCTGGATATTTCTAGATGTGACACAGCACCCGAGTTAAGCTAGGTTTTCTTGGGAATTTTGACACACCGAGCTCAGAAGGTTCGCCATCACTGCCATAGGTTGTAGTCACTTCCATGCTCTGATTTAAAGAGGATTAGCTGCCCAAGAGCCTACAAAGAAATCCAGGCTGTGTTTGTCCTAGGAACTGTTGGGACCATATGCAGTTTGCATGCAGGAACACCTCTGTTCTGTTCCAGCAGTGCATTTGTGTTATGTTTGGACTGTGGAAGAGGATATGGATCCTATAGATACCTGTGCAGTCGTAGTCACACAGCCCATGTCCCCCACCCCAACCCACAGAACCCGGTAGAGCACAAAGATGCTGTTGCTGAACCATTCCCCAGGCTCCTGGAATACCTGTGGACAATTTTTAAGTCATCCACAGCAGGAACTGCCCAGGGAGAACTCAGAGACAAATTCTGGACTGCTGCAGCAGTGACGTCCGAGTGCAAATGTGGCATTCCAGCGATCGGTGTGGAATGTTCTGCAAGATAAATGTGAAATGGTCTCCACTGTTATCTCTTACAAATGGCTTAGATCTACTAGGCCAAATGCATATGGAAGAGAATGTGCAAATGGTCCATTATTCTGTCCTGTTTGGAATTTGCTTTCCATCCTCCAGCAACATAAAGCTATTTTACTTTAATTTTGTGGTTAGTCTCATTGCTCTCTTTGAAAGCAGCTTCCTGTTCATTTTGGAGTCACTGTGTTTTTTAGAAAGATGAAAGCTGGGTGGCTTTGTTTCTTCCTCATTCACCTGGACAAAACCAGGTGATTTCTTTGTATTGCTCCACCCTGTGAGATCTAAAGGAGTTGTGGAGTCTGCTTCTTTGCCACATCTGACCATTCCTAGATGTCACTTTTGTGCCCTTTTATCTTTCTATCTGAGGGCAGGCCTAAAAGGTGAGGAAACCCTTCTAGAGAGACATCAACTATGACTTCAATTGTCTAGGTTTCCTTTTGTTACCTGCGAAGGGTTTTCTTTTTTTATTTCTTCCACAACTGAATAAGCACAACTTTATTTTCACACTCTGGGAACAAAGGCAAATAACTGAAGTTTGGCATTTCCAATAAACTGAACAAACTTGTCTAGGCTGACTGTTTTGAGTATGTTTTCTTGGTTTTGTTTGGACCAGAAGAGTTGGGAAAGGCAGGCAGGCCAGTGACAGAGACTTCGGGCCATAGGGTAAGGAGGTGAGCCTCTGTGTGTCCCTAAAGGCATGAGTTTGGGGTATGAGTTTTCATAGTTTTACTGGGAAGTGTCTATAAGATTTTCTCTACATCCATATGATTGGGAAAGTCACCCTTTTTGAAAACAAAAGCTGTACTAGACTGCTACCAGCACCTCTCACTGTTTTGTATCCACCATCTTGCTGTTGCTTGCATGTAACAACTGACTTGGACCTGAGGGAACATGGAGGACCTTTGATCCCAGATGGCCCTGCAGAATATAATTGGTAGTCCTCCTTGCAGTTAGCCACAACAACTGATAGAGGGCACAAATATCTCCTATAAATACAAGTGTACATGTGCGCCCTCTAGATGGCTGGTAATTCTTCACACTGGTCAACATTGAACATCTGAGGAGGTGTTCAGGCTAAGAAGGCCTTAAGACTATTGTCATTTCATGTTGCATCTTGTCCCAATGTTTTTATTACGGTGACTGTCATGGTTGTTAAGATGGTGATCAGTAATAATATTGGTCTGCTCCAATCGTTCTGTGAAGAGTGGGATACTCTGATGTTTGTTTACTTCAACCCCCTGTATGTTCAGCAGCTAAACTGCTCCTTGAACAGGAAAGGGTGTGAGGAAGCCAGGAATAGTTACAGCTTCTCAGCATTCAGGAAACAAATTGGCACAGATGCTGTTTTTCCCTTAAGGTTGACAAAGAAGGTGCGGGGCCTGTCGTGTTGAGCCTGTTTGGGAGGTGATATCGAAAGGCTCCGGGAATATCTGCTGTGAAGGGATGTGGTGCTGACTGAAAACTCAGAACAGTTGGTTGCTGCTTGTGCGTTTGCTCATTTTCTTCGGTTCTCTCAGTTGCTGACAGAACCTTGACCAAAAAGGATTCCCCCCCCACAAAAGTTTCTTTTCAGTGTTGTGCTGTTTGTCTTTCTCCCCTCTTCCTGTACAGTACTACGTGCTCATAAGTGTATGTTATTTCGCCCCCTCAATGTGTAATGAAGCAAAAGTGGTGCCAAAAAAATAGTCAACTCTTGCACTGAGGCAAAGCTCTCGGTGATTTATTCTGATGTGTTATTTTGAGCCGCAGATTATTTTTCACCGGTGGGTATAATTTAGTCCTCACTTTCAGAGGCTTGCTGTTAGGGACTTGCTTACGTGTTGATGGTCCTCTTTAGGTCTGAAGGTTTCATTTATTTGTTTGAATAAAGTACTGACCACATCATTCTCTCTGTATACCATTCTTGATGGAAACTGGCACATCGAGTGGATATAAAAGGCACTTTCTGCCCAAGAGGAGAATTTCTTATCAGCATTTGATCAAAAAGGTGGTTTGGAAAAAGATTGTTTTGCGTTCCACTCTCCCCTTTTGCCCATAGTCAACGAGCCCAGGGATAAGTGCAGAAATGAAGGTGTTGCTATTGTGAGGACAGTTCACTCAGATAATGCCTTTTATTTCTTGCAGTTTTTCCTTCCTTCATTTCTACTCACCACCTGATTTTCTGATCTCATACCATCAGCTAACAGGCATGCTCGTCATTCTTTCCCTGGCGTTAAATGTCTACATGAATGCAGGCATCCATGAGATCAGTGGCAGAAGGATTGTATTATTGGCTTTGTAGCTATGATCATCCTGGACCATCCCTTGCACACAGTAATTTTGCAGTATCCTGTCTATTGGACTGTGACGTTTATCATTTACAAGTTGAAAAACTTGTGCTATTAGCATATTACTACCGATGGGCAGAACTGTCCAAAGAGGGCCAGCCCAAGATATTTTGCTATCTTAAGTAGGCGTCTGCATGGCAGAGATGAAGATATTGGGAGTTTTTGCTCCACTTAACTTGTGTTCTGTTAAGCAAATTACTGGCAACACACTCACCATGGGATTTGAAGATGTAAACTTGCAGACTGAGTGAACTGTACTTGGAAGGCTGCTCCTTTATCCTGTCCCTTCCTCTGCTCCTTTTTCCACATCTCAAGATCAGAAGAAAGGCTTACAGAAAACCATCTCTTAGGGCCTTATTCTTTCTCTGTTCAAGCAGTCTTCGCTCACCATTTTCTTTGGCACTGGAATAAGCACAGTTGTTGTTTGTACCCATCTCAGAGTTTTCAGAGTCTTACAGATACTGATGTAATGTTTTTCTCCTGTTTTTGCACTGCTGGAATAATTTACAATATATAATGCAGTTATGGGCAGAAAGACTTGTCTGAATGGTTTCTGAATGTTGGATTGCCGTGGTTCTCCAAACTTGCCTTCTTTTCTGTAGATGTTTCACCTCTAGGTTGGATAGCGTCATGGCAAGGTACTTCATTGCTGCATCAGTGCAAAGCACTTCATTCCTTGGCCTAATGACACTACCTAGTCTGGTGGCAAAATGTCTGCAAAAAAGAGTACAAGCTCAGAGAACCCAATAATGCAGTGCTTAACCCTGAGCTAGAAATATTCTCCACTATTTATTACAAGGTTTCCAGAGACTTTGCCCCTGGAAAAACAACTGGGATCCTGCACTAACCTGTGATTAAATCAGTGATGGTCAACCTATGACACGCGTGTCACAGGTGACACGCCAAGCCCTTTTGGGTGACACACCTGGGCACCCTGGCACCTAGGCATGTAGTGCTTGTCTGTTCTTGAAGTGTATGAAATATCAACTTTCAATTGAAGATTTAACGAATGTAAAGAATTATTTGTTTTTGCTTTTAATAAAATACATATGGTATATCAAAAATATAACTTTTTTACTAGAGCTACAAATATCACAAAATTCTGGATATTTCTAGATGTGACACAGCGCCCGAATTAAGCTAGGTTTTCTTGCGATTTTTGATACACTGAACTCAAAAGGTTCACCATTACTGGATTAAATGGTACTTTGACACAAAAGTAGAAAGGATCAGAACAATTAAATGGTTGTTTGAAAGGAGTATAAAAAAGTGTATGAAACAAAAAGTTGATTCCCTTCCTGTTCCAAGAACTTTGCACTTATTACTCTTTCGAAAGGAGCAGTGAGCAGACATATATGCCTGGACTTTCCCTTTTAGAAGAAGAAGAGTTGGCTTTTCTAGCCCGCTTTTCTCACCCATTAATAATTATTATGGAAATATTAGGCTACCCCTTCCTTAGTTCAGAGCGTGAAATGGGTAGTTTGGTTTCCCTCAGTGAATAATCTTATGAGACTCTGGCCTTTTCTGCATGGAGCCTTACTTTGGATTCTGTCCCAGAATAAGGATTTGCTGTCTGCATGCTAGTACAACCTATGGCAGGCCTGCAATGATCTGTACCAGTATGCAGATGACAGGTTCCTAATCCGATATATAATGCGGAATAGGGATGTGCACAAATATTCGTAAGATTTGAAATTCATACGAATTTGGACGTTTGAATTCAAATCAAATGTTGGCACTTTCAAAGATTAACATTTGAATTTGAATTAAATATTTTGATACATTCGTGTGAAGCTTCCTATGGGATTTGAATGGGATATGTATGGGATTCATGTAGGATATTTATGGGATTCATATGGGTTTAGTATGCATATGAGATTCGTATTGGATTCATATAGGATTGATCATTTGTATTGAATTTGAATCTTACTACACTTGAAGGAGATCTATTCAAATGAATACAATTTTTTTTGCATTTGATTCAATACCAATCAAATTTTTTAAAAAAGTCATTCACATCCCTAATGTGGAATAGGGCCTAGAGCAAAAAGGGTCTTTATACATAGTGCAGAACATGGCCAGCTCTTTCTGACTTTTAAATGTCTACTGCAGTGTTTCCCAAAGTGTGGTACGCGTACTCCCAGGGGTACGGGAAGAGTTTGGTGGGGGTACACGTTGCACTGGAGTTTGGTGGGGATCACGTGGGAATATCCACTGCACCGTGCTTGACTGTGCCCACAGAACAAGGAAAGAAATAGGCGCGTATTGCATCGTACATCGTATCGCAACTCATTATGGCGGGAACTTCTGCGCATCCTTCGCGCAGCTCGCGTTCGGCCATTTTCAAACTGCGGGAACATTAACAGTTGATGTTGAGCCACAGGGCTGTTTAAATGCTGGAGAATTGCAGTTTTATCTAACGGTCTTGTGAGGTGTGACACGGCGTGAATATACTGCACTTCGTTACAGAGACAACTTACTTCTTTCATAGTTAGTTCCGGGCGCCTGTTATCGTGCTTTAGTAAGTTCCACTGATTTTGATTATTTTTATGAAATACAATTTTTATCCCTAATGTTTTTTATGAGGGGCACTCAGCGTTACAAAAATTATAGAAGGGGTACACATATGTCAAAATTTTGGGAAACACTGGTCTACTGGGTATTTGTTCAGGAAGTTTTAACATCTGCATCCTTCCCCCGCCCCCTGAGTCCCACAGATAGGATCCTAGAGTTAAAACTTTGTTTTCGATTGTTTGGACAAGAATAGAGGTTTATGATTCTGACAGGAGCAGAAATTCAGCAGTGACCATCCAACACTCGTATCTCCTTGCTGGTGTCTCAGGAGAGAAAAAAGAGAAAGTTAAAAAAAAAGTGATTCTGCTTTACGCTCAATACCAAATCCTCGAAATGGGGAAACAAAATAAATAAAATTACCACTTTTAAAAGTGGCGTGGTTTCTGAGCAATTATTGTATTGGGGGGAAAAGTGGCTGGCATGTGTTTACCGTAAGGATGAGCATGAATGGGCTTTCTGGCATTTGATTCGTAACAGATCGAATGTCAGAACGTAAGAACGTAAGAGAAGCCCTGCTGGATCAGGCCACAGCCCATCTAGTTCAGCATCCTGTCGCACACAATGGCCCGCCAGATGCTCATGGGCATCTCAAGCAGAGACAAGGGCAAACCTATTTCTGGTCTAGAATCCCAGCAAATGGCCTTAGAAGCGCCCCAGTTCCCCCCCCCCCCCAGCCTGAAAGATGCACCTAGGCATTCGTTCTAGTAGCCATTGATACATCTGTTGTCCACAAATTTGTCTAACCCTACCTTAAAACCATCTAGACAGGTAGCTGTCACCATTAGTATTCGTTCAAATAAGTCCCTTTTGAATGTGTTAGGATTCTATTTGATATGAATGTATATGTATGAATTTGTCTGAATGTCCGATATCAATGCATATATATCTTGGATACGTTTCCTATACGAACACATAGATATCAGATACGTATTTTATACCAACTCATACATATTGGATACGTATCCTACAAGGGACACATACATACTGATATGTATCAGATACGTATCCCTGGTTTAATGAATGTATGAACTATTTGTATGAATGTTCTAAAACATTTGTATTTGTACAAATGTTAATGTACGATTGTCATAACATTTGATTTGTGTACAAATGTCTGATTTCATCCAAATCCATATGAATAATGAACGTGAGCTCTAATGAAGAGAATGGGACTTGCTTCTAAGTGAATGTGCAAAGGATGGTATGTGAGAGTGTGCTGTAGGGCATGGCAATATAAAAATAGTTATTTTCCTCTTAATCAGTTGATCATTGTCTTGTGTGTTGGTTGAGAATATTAGAAAGAAGGCCCTTGCCTCATTTTGCTAGCACATTGTTGGCTGTGGTTACTGCCTACGGTAGTTCATATTCGGAAGTGTTACTTTATGCTGCAGTTCTTAAACTAGATGGATCTATATGTACTGCAAAAATGAATTTTATTCCCTTTATATTCAGCTCTTATAAAGGTACATTTCTCATTTTAATAACATTTTAAAACTGCTTGACTTAAGGATTTTCACTTGAAAGATCTGCTGAAAATCCTTGCTTAGATGGAAAATCTATTACATGAAGATATGATCGAAAATTTCATCAGACTCTTAAGATTTATTGTACTGTATCTCATCTGACACAAGGCGCAAGTGTAGGGGTAAGAACGATGAGGCATGGAGTCCTGAAGCAAAGGTGGATTAAAAGAGAAGTGAAAGGGGAGAAAAGAGAGATTTGGGCTCAAAGAGAAATGCTGTATCAGCCCTCACTGGTAGAAGAACACTTTTTAGACATTTAAAGTATGTTAATCGCTTATCTACATTTAAAAAATCTTAATCACTGATCCATCAAATGAGGATCCTAAAGAAAACTACAAAAAGAAGATGCTAAAATGTGCTATTAAGTTGTTGTGATTCCCTTAGTTAATCACTTGCTTTGTGTGGGAGATTATGCTTTTTGGACAACCAAGAGCGGACTGCCCTTTGAGTCCAGAGCTGATCTAGGGTGAAGGACCTAAGTTGGTAGATGGATCTGAGGATTGTGAAGAATAAGATGAGCAGTCCTCCACTTCCAAAATATTTTCAGTCTGTCTAGTTGCTTCTTGTGAGCCAGTTTGGTCTTGTGGTTAGGGTGCTGAACTCCTATCTTGTAGTCCACACTCTTCCACAAAGCCAGCTGGGTGACCCTGGGCTAGTCACAGCTCTATTCTGAGACAAAGCCAAAACCCTCAGGTATTCTCAACTAACTGCCTGTCTCTCCAAACTGGAGGCAGTATCTATGCATCAATTTCTAGTAGTACTATTGTTATAACATTAAGGGAGCTGAGATGTGGACTTGGGACTTAGGTGATCAGGATGGTCTGGCATGCTCTGAGACATAGAACCTACACATCACAGGGCTGCCTCCATCCCAGAGTGGCCTGGAACCATGTATGGCCATCTCGATTGCCTCTAGCTGTGGAGCACTAAAAACTACTTCAC
The DNA here is from genome assembly GCA_023333525.1 of Aspidoscelis tigris stejnegeri. Classification (NCBI taxonomy): domain Eukaryota; kingdom Metazoa; phylum Chordata; class Lepidosauria; order Squamata; family Teiidae; genus Aspidoscelis; species Aspidoscelis tigris. The sequence goes on from JALMGA010000003.1 coordinate 16,317,125, forward strand.
AACTTGAGAGCGCCACACTCTCAGACACAGTGCATGTATGCTGCTGGTGGCAGGGTGTGGTGGCTGCGCAGTTGCATGCTGCATCGCAATCAGCATAGCTAGGGCCCAGTGTACAGTGGAAGTTGCTGCAGCCATTGCTACAGTGGTGTGAATGGTACTGGGTAGACCAGCGACACTTTAGTGCATTGGAGAGTCAGGCTGCCTCCAGACTAGTGGAATAAATCCTCAGTTAAATGTAAAAGCGCAGTACACTTACTGTGAAGTGACGACTGGGCATCCCAACTGGAAAGGCACCTCTGTAGCTTCCCCGCTGGAGCTGGGAGAGTTGTGTTGGCATGTGCCATTACGCAGGTTGAGGCAGCCAATCAGATTTTGAGCTGCCCTTCCTACTTTGTTGGCATCTTGCCTCCTTTTCTTGCTCTCCTGCCTGCATTGGCTTGAAGCTTTGGAGTTTCTTTATACTGCGCAGCAAGTGTTGTTGATCCCATATTAAGGTAAGTGCGCAGTCCCAATCGTATAATGCAGTACAGTATGATGGCTCGATCGGGACTGCGCGTTCCAGTGTGCATTATAAATGTGTCCGGACGCAGCCTCAGTGTCTGGTTCTTGGAAGCCTGATGCATAACTTGCTAAATATTCCATTGTTAGGGTACAGAAAAGTAGTGGGTAAAGCTTGAGGCAAGATTTGTGATTTTCTAGTACCAGTTTGTTTCAACATAGCAGCGAAATGATGGGAGGGGCAAAGGAGCTTTATTTCTATGTACTGCTGCCGAGGGTGATATTCAGCACAGGAGACTGAGTTGCCCTCTCCGTCCTTCACTGCAAAATTGAATTATTGGTGTAGTTTCAAAAACACTGATCTGGGGTGTAGCTTGGGAAGAGATTCTTAAAAGATCAGGTGAAGATGAGTAACAGTTTCAGTTTTATTGCTTCTTTGTCTTGGTATAAGATTAGAAAATAAGATCTGATTGTGATTAATCACACTGTTCTGTTCTTTCAGTAATATTTTATAAACTGCCAGTCAATCAATAATATCTTCCATACTTTAGTATTCTGAATAAAAATAGTAAGCTATTCAAGTCGTTCACATCTGCAATCAGAGAGAAGTCGTTTAAACTGATATGTAGATAATATTCTCCCACTCAGCAGGCTCTCTAGAATACCGAAGGGTAAATATGACCATGGAGTGGTTATAGCTCAGTGGAAGAGCAAAGTGCATAGAAAGCAGAAGGTTGCCGGTTTGATACCCAGTTTCTCCTCACTATCAGGCAATGGCAAACCACGTTTCCATCTCTATGCCATGGAAACTGAATAGAGGTGCCCATTTAGCCAACCAGTAGTTCATCTTGGTTGGGTGGAATCCAACAAATATCCCTGTATATGTTAACCAGAAAAATCCTCTTGGCTTACTAGTTAGGAGTTTCCTAAAATTAAGAGTTTTTGCATTAGGATGTCAAGTGAGATAAGCAAAATTGTTAGTCCATAATACCTAGTCCTAAATTTTGTATTTTATCAACATTCAAGGATCAAAAACGAATTGTGAAACAAAACAGTTATAGTTATAGTAAGCATGCAGCTGCTAGATTAACTTTGATGTAGTGTTGGAAAGATGTTGCTAAACTGGGATGGGATGGGTTTAAATTCTTGGAATAAAATAAGGTATGTTATAGACTGCTAATACCATGTAAAAAATCTGCTATGTACAGGAACAAATGTGGTACCATAATTTAACTAATAGGACCCAGGTTTATTTATTTATTATTTATTTATATTTTTATCCCGCCCTATACCTGAAGGTCTCAGGGCGGGCAACAACCTCTAAAATCCAGCATATCAAGAAACAATATATATTAAAACAATAAAAACCACTACAACATTTAAAATCCAACATGTTAAAAACAGAACCATGTCAATTAAAACAATAACGTTTGCAGTGGGGGAAACATGACCAACATTTAGCCAAAGGCCTGGGCAGAGAGGTGTTTCTTCACCTTTACCTGAACATAAACTGAGAATGAGAACGCCACACCACAAGGGGAAGAGTATTCCGTAGCCTGGGGGCCATCACTGAGAAGACCCTCTCCTGGGTGGCCACCCGCCTCACTGCTGAAGGCTGGGGGACAATTAGGAGGGCCTTCCCTGCAGATCTTAATGCTATGGGAGAAGGCACTACTTTAGATATTTGGGCCCAAGTCATTTAGGGTCTTATAAGTCAGAGTTAACACCTTAAATTGGGCTCGGTAGTGAATTGGCAGCCAATGCAACCCTTTTAATACCCTTGTGATGTGCATCCAGCTAGGTTCATCCCAAATACTTAATAGTTTAGATAGAGGTTAATGAAATGGACTATATTTAAGCTTCCTAATCTTAGGAAAGTACTCTTGTTGTCTGTAACATAGATGAATACTATTTGTAAGCTGTCCTATTGTAATTAGTTTACTGCTTACTGCTTTTTGATGGAAGCATGCAAATTGAAAAACAATGCCTTTATTAAGATTTCTGTACCACCCTATTTAAGTTTCAGGGCATTGAGCAACTAAGCAGAATAAACATGCAAATCAAAAGCATAAAATATTGTGCCTTAAAACAGTGATGGCCAACCTATGACATGCATTTCACAAGTGACATGCCAAGCCCTTTTGGGTGACACACATGGTCACCCTGGCACCTGGGCATGTAGTGCTTGCTTGTTCTTGAAGTGTGCGAAATACCAACTTTCAATTGAAGATTTAGCAAATGAAATTCAGCAACAAAAGTCACTAATGTAAAGAATTATTTCTTTTTGCTTTTAATAAAATACATATATCAAAAATATAACTTTTTTTTACTAGAGCTACAAATATCACAAAATTATGGATATTTCTAGAAGTGACACAGCACCTGAGTTAGCTAGGTTTTCTTACGAATTTTGACACACCGAGCTCAAAAGGTTAGCCATCACTGCCTTAAAACCTACTTTAAAAATTTTAAAAGATTTTCTAAAAGGAATAGATACAGAAGTGAATGGAAAGAGAGGAGAGGAAAAGGAGAAAACCCCAATGGCCAGGAAAGGATAAGATGTACAGTTTTTGTTTTTAATGTAAAGTTTTTTTTTAAAAAAAAGTATAAAAATAGGGAGACAATTTTTAGAAGTATGGTTCTTGATTTTAAACCCACTGGCTATCCATCGGAAGGAGGAGAAGGATCTCCTCCTTTTGGGATGGAGATGGATTTCTGTCTCTGATCTGGTCGCCAAGGTGGCCAAACCTGTGCTGATAACGGCAAGGGAGAAGGAGAGCAGCTTCCTCAGACTTTCACATGCAAGGAGTCTGACTTCCTTTTGTCTCCCAAGGGCTCCTGTCAGCTTGCTTTGCTGGTTTCCCCTGTCCTCTTTTGTGGATTGGCTTAGTGGTTCTGCAAAGGAGGAGATAGTGTCACAGTTCCCTCTTTGTGCAAAGCAGCACACAAGATAAGGAAGAGTGTCTTTTTTAGGGATAGAGCTGAAATACAAATATCACAGGACAGAATTCATTTTACGGGTTATGTAGTCACCAAGTCAGGTTAAAGCGCCACCACTTAAATATCCATTGGCTTGCTGCTGCTGCTGCTGCATGTTTAGATAAGAATTATAGGAATGACAGCTAATTGTACTATGAAAGAGTCTTGGGTTTGAGCTAACCTATTTCATCTGTTTTTATACTGATTTAATTGTTACCCACCCCGAGATCTTTGGGTATAGGGCAGGATAGAAATACACATAAAGTGTTAAGGATGCAGAAAGAAATAGCTCTTATTTCATTTGGGTACGGTGTTCACACCTAAGGTTTAATTTACTGTCAGTCCGATTTTGGAGTAAGAAGTCATGTCAGCAAAGTCATTTTCCTTCCACGGTATCTTAACACACAGGTGGATTTTCTGAGTTAGATAATGGCAAAATAAGACAGCTTGTCACTTTGCTGATGTGTTCTCTCACTCTGGAAGTGGACTGAAGCTGGATTAAGACTTAGATGTGAATGCACCTTGGTTTCTGGTTTATTCTTTATCCTCACTCGAACCCATCTGTCGTCAGTTCAAGCTCTGTCAGATATTCAATAAATGGGGACCAGTCTCACACAAATTTATCAGTTGATCTGTCATTTAATAAATTTGTTAATTTGTCAATTTCTGCCAAATTGGTCTTAATTAGCCATTCTTCTCCCGATGGTATCTCTTCTTCCTTCCACTTCTGAGCATACAATAATCTTGCGGCTGTCACCATATACAAAATTAACAAGTTTACACTTTCTAATGTACTATCTACAATCCCCCCCAAAAACAATTCTGGATTAAACCTAAAGTTCCTTTTCAAAATTCTTGACATCAAGTTATATATCATAACCTAATACTTCTTTGCCTTTTTACACGTCCACCACATATGATAAAACATCCCTTTGATTTTTTTACATTTCCAACATTTAGTAGACATATTTTGATAAGCTTTCCCCAATTTATGAGGTGTTAAATACCATCTATACATCATTTTATACATATTTTCTTTCAATAACATACAGGAAGTAAATTTCATATCTTTTACCCATAATTTCTCCCATTGATCCATTTGAATATTATATCCAAAATTTCTGGCCGAAGTAATCATACAATCTTTGACCTGCTCATGTTCCATTTCAATTTGAAGCAATATTTTATACATCACACCAATCATACCTTTTTCAGCCTTATTTAATTTTGTCTCCCATTCCTGTTTTTCCCACTCAAAATTTACACTCTTTATCTTTTCTATATATGTCTCTTAATTGTAAATAAGAAAACCATTGTATATTTATCCCTTCCTGATTCAATTGTTCTCTTGTTTTTATTTCATATTCATTACTGCCCTCTATTTTGTACAGCATGTCTTCATATTTCAACCAAAATCCACCATCACTTAATTCCCTTAATAACCCTTCATGTGGGGAGACCCACAATGGCATTTTGCTATAGAGCTTGTTTTTATAATTCATCCACGTTTTATACAATGCATTTCTTACCAAATGATTTTTAAAATCAGCATTAACTTTTGATTTTCCATGCCACAAATATCCATGCCACCCATATCTTAACCCTTCTCCCTCCAATTGTAATAGTCTTTTGTCTTTCAACCAAAACCACTTCGCAATCCATACCATGCAGGATGCTGCATGATATAGTTTAAAATTTGGTACTCCAAAACCTCCTCTTTCTTTAGAGTCTCTTTCTTTAGAGACAAAGATGAGGAGCAACAAAGGATGGATACAGAATATAGAAGTCAGACAAGCAGAGGAAGTCAAGTGAATTTCTATTAATGTAATGATGGGAAGAGTGCATAAATGATTTTTCTTTTTGAGTTTGTGATAAAATTTTAATAATAATAAAAAAAAGACTTAGATGTGAATGCAGAATGCAGCCATGGTATCCATATATTTTCCCTGTACTGCAGACATTATTATTTTAATATTTAGGATTGTTTTAATTATGCTGAATCTTTTAAGTGTTTTTATGTATATTATCATTTTTAATATGTGCTGATTTGTAATCTGTTGTTTTAAAGGTTGTTACCTACCCTGAGCCCTTTGTGTATAGGGTGGACTAGAAATATAACAAACAAACAAATAGGAAGCAAGGAAGACACAATTTCTGGGAATGTTGTTAGACCTCTAATAGTTATAGTTGTCAGTGATAAGATTTAAATTCTACCAGTTTAATGGAAGTGGGAATGGAGGTGGAGATTACTTTTATTTTGTATATTTTCCCTTATTATTGTATAGTGTTTAAAAAATTAATAAAAGTAAAAAAAAAAGTTGCCATTAATCCAGATGTTTACATATGGGTTGTTTTTCCACTGCGCTCCTTTAATCCGGATCCAAGAAGATCCGGATCTAAGGAATGGGTACTTCCCTTAATCTGGATCTAGTAGATCCAGATTAAGGGAAGTACCCAATCTGTATCCATGGGTGGTCTGGCACCCAATAGCAATGGGTGCTAGCCTCCCTCCTGTGGAAACACCGGAGCACCCATTTGCAAATCTGGATTGACCCACAAGAGGTCTGCCTGTCACCCCAGGTGTTTTGGGGGACAGGGGGTGCAATCTCTGAAGTCCCTCCTTAGTCCCTCCGAAGTTGCCTTCGGAGGTTAGCAAAGGCTTTGAAGTCCCTCTGAAGGCAACTTAGGAGATTAGCAAAGTCTCCGAAGACAAACCCCTTGTGAGAGCTTGCATAGTTAGCTCCTTGTGAGCAGGGATGAGTCAGCCTCATTAATATGCACCTCTTTCCATGCCTGAAGGTTACAGTCCACTTTGTTCTCCCTTTGTTCTCTGAGGTTTGTCTTCGGAGCCTTTGCTAATCTCCGAAGTTGCCTTCGGAGGGACTTTGGAGCCTTTGCTACTCTCTGAAGGCAACTTCGAAGTAACTTCGAAATGGCTTTGAAATGGCTTTGAAGCCTATGTTTTGGGTCTCCCCCCCCATGAGTGCCCCCTCCCCCTAGCCTACTCTAGACCCCATTGCCAAACTAATGTGGAAACAGGCTCCTTTTAATCCAGATTTTCTGGCTGAAGACCCCATTGTAGACCCCATTACTGGGGTCTACAGAAAATCCAGATTAATGGCTGAGATGTACTCATATGATCTGGATTTCCCCAGTGGTGGTGGAAACAAATGTGTCTCAAATGGGTGCCGTGGTGGAAATGGGGTCATCCGGCTCACACCCAAATGGGTCCTTAATGGGTGCAAAAATGGGTACTTTCTGCCAGTGGAAAAATACCCATGGTGCATGTGGGCAGGAGCAGCTTTACTCTTTTTCCCACTGGTTTGACTGCTGGAATATGAATAAACATTTATTTTTCTGTTTGTGGACCCATAATAGATAATTAGTTTAAAATGGGGCTCAGTGAATCCATTTGTATGGATGTGTGCAAATCAAGATGCAACATCTACCGTGCAACATCTACCATGCCTCTAAAAAAATTGATGAGAAGCATGAATCCTCAAGAGGAACAAGTTTATATGCTTCCTCAAAATTGGTTATAAAAACGCTCTAAAATTTCCTAAAGGTAGAAAATGGAGCAATGACCTATGGTTGTTTTTAATTATTAATTAATAATTTTTAATTATTATTGTCTGGGGGAAAATGAGGAGAAAAAAAGATTGTTCCTAAACAAATGGTGACATGAAATTTCTGGCTGTTTGTGAAAGACCCTAGAACAGAGGTTCTGGAAAGATTTTGATGGATCCAGGAGCTTGAATTGAAAAAAAATTCCACACTTAATATCTTTATTGTCTCTAACCTCACACTGAAATCTAGTGGTTAGGGAGCCAGACTTTTATCTGGGAATACTGGGTTTGATTCCACCCTCCCTCATGAAACCAGCTGGGTGACCTTGGGCCAGTCACAGCTCTCTTCTGAGCTCTCACAGTCCCACCCACCTCACAGGGTGTTTTGTTGCGGGGAAAAGAATAGAAAGCTTTGTCAGCCGCTTTGAGTCCCCTTGAATGGGTGAGAAAAGTGGGGTAGAAAAGCCAAGTCTTCTTCTTCTTCTGAATGTCTTCACTTTTTTATGCCTTCCTTGCCCTGCCCCTATCCACAGGCTATTTTATGAACACACAAAAAAGCCCTCCCAGATGCCACAAAAAGCCAAAAGCTAAAAAAAGCCAAACAGATGTGCAAAAGCCAAACTGTTTTTTCACCTGTCAAACAGGCAGCGAAAAAATCAAATTTCTGATGTTTGGCCCTGAATCTGCAAATTGTGGCCACTGCCCTACAATATACATTCTTTGTTTTGTTGTTCAGTGTAAACTTTTTGGTCTTGATGGTGATTGACTTTGAGAAGATGCTTAGAATGTCCCACTTTCTAAGACTGATAACTCTTCTGTAGTGAAGTACACAAGATGGCAGATAGTTGAGGAACTTAAAGAGAGCAAAGTTATCGTCTTAAAAATAAATTGACGAGTGCAGAGTAGGTAATCCCTTATAACCTAGTAAAATATCACAGCAAGGCAAAATTACTGTGTCAGTTTTCCTATGTTGCTATCTAAATTGGCATCTAATCTTGGGCACTGGGAGAAAGTCAAGGATGTTGTTTTATTGTGATGCCTGTCTTGTGCAAACACAAGGTGGTGGTGGAAAATCTTCATGATCTTCAATTAAACAAAGCAATTTTAGATTTCAGTACTGTTTTCAGGTAACAGATTCTTGAGAAACCTGCTTTCTGGGGTTCCCCCCCCCCCCAAGACAAAACTCTTCATATAATTGGATGCAGTGGATTAATAGTGCAGTATTAGCATGACTTTTGCCTATATTGGGAGGAATGGAAAAAAAAGAGAGAAAAGAGAGTCACTTTTATGCTAGTACTCTGTAGGCATTTGGATTGATGTATGGCAGTTGCCTAAAATACAATCCTTTCCTTGATTGTTGCTCTGTATCTTTGCACTCCATATGCTGCGGTCACACCTTGTTGAAATACTCCCTCTTATTAAGAAGCTGGACTCAGAACGCACTAATTCCAACCACACCCAGTACCTGATAAATAATAAGGACTGTAATTATTTGCCCCATACCCCAAAGTTACCCATATGTTTCTTAGAAGATGAGCACAGGTGTAGTGTAAGCTGTACCTGAGACTGCTGCCAAAAATGGTAGGACTATGTTACATTTTCTTCAATACTGTGTCTAGTAGTTAGGGGGAACGTTATTAATATCTTAAGCCAATGCCAAAGTCCTTGTGTTGTGCATTTCTCTGTTGGTAACAACATACAAAAAAGGAAACAGAAAGCACAGGCAAATATGAATTCCCATGTTAGCATCCGCCATCATAGTTACTTTTCTTAGCATCATAAAGAAAATGGCATGGTAAGATTAATTGAGTGCATTAAGCCAGTGACTCCGGGAACTGGAAATAATCTAACTCACAGCTTGGTCTAGTGGTTAGGGAGCCGGACTCCTATCTGGGAATACCAGGTTCGATTTCATCCTCCCCCATGAAGCCAGCTAGGTGACCCTGGGCTAGTCACAGCTGCCTTCTGAGCTCTCACAGCCCCACCTACTCACAGGGTGCCTGTTGTGTGGAGAAGAACAGAAAAGCTTTGTTAGCCGCTTTGAGTACCCTTAAATGGGTGAGAAAAGCAGAGTAGAATAGCCAACTCTTCTTCTTCTTCTTCTTCTTCTTCTTCTTCTTCTTCTTCTTCTTCTTCTTCTTCTTCTTCTTCTTCTTCTTCTTCTTCTTCTTCTTCTTCTTCTTCTACCACCACCACCACCACCACCACCACTACTTTCTGTTCTGTTAATGAATCCCTAAGCCTTTGCCAAGGTGGGCAGGAAAAGGAGGGTTAACCCTTTCTCTCCCCCTTGAGCCTTCTTCTCTCTCATATTCAAACAAGCATATGCTTATCACCTTCATGGATCACAGACTTGTCACGGTGGAGATATTGTATAGCTCAATGATGATATATTCTATGCTCTTCAGGGCCAATCAAGATGGACAGGTCGAAATGGAGACTTCTGACAAAAGATAAATAGTTCACCAGAGAAGGAAATGACAGCCCATTCCACTGCCCTTGCCAAGAAACCGCCCATGGAGCGTATCAAAAAGCTACAATATATGACACTGGGAAGATGGGCCCCTCAGATCAGAAGCTGTCTGATACATTACTGGAAAAGAGAAGAGGGCAGCTACAAGTAGCTCCAGAAAATGAAGTGGTAGGTCCAGAGCTGAAAAGATGCTCAACTGTGGATGTGCCCAGTGGTGTAAGGAAAGTCCAAAAAATTTGAGAGACATTGGCGGTCCAGGGAGGGTAACTGTCATTCTGTGGTCCATTGGGTCATGGAGAGTTGGACATGACTGTGTGACCAAATAGTTTGCCTAACGGGGGAAGCTATAGACAGAGTATTTTATGTCGTTAAAAATAATGCATTTCCCATTTTCACATTGGAGCTCTTGGAGGCTGGTTCTGATGTACCAAAATGAAAAAAAAAATCAGTGTCCCATCCAAAAGAATGAAGACTTGCCAAATGGCAACACTAACTGAAGAAGCAAGTATGTGTTTCTTTCTCTCTTTCTCTGTCCTGTTATTTTTTTCTTTTTCCTGGAAAACTGTTTTACATTCAGAACTACAGTTGAAATCCCAGCTGATTACTCGGTCTCCAAGCTGATCATTCTAATATTATAGAATATTGGAGACCAACTTGCCTCTGGTAAGCTGAAATAAGCTGAGGCGTTCTTGTTAACTGCCTTAAGTTCTTTTCACCAAATGGCACACAAGTGAATTGCCATATGACGGTAATGTTCACAGTCAGTTACAGAAAAAAACCCTGAAATACAGCTTCAAGTGACTGCCAATTTCTTCTGGCAATGGGAGAGAACAGATATTTAGGCCGAATTATCTCCCTTTTCCCTTCTTCTTTGAACCGAGATGATATCCTGGCTTCTTGTATTGTCATGGAAGAAAATTACATATAGCTACATATCTCTTTCTCTTTTTCTTTTTAAAACAATGGTTTTTTTTTTCTTTTGCTAAGTCGTGTTTTAAATTTTTAAAGAAATAACCAGGCATACATTTCCACAGGTGTCAAAATTAATATTTTTGGACAAAGTGAGGCTATAGTAGTGACAGTTTCTGCTGCTGATAATAGAGATAGATGCAATGTGCTTCCAATATTTCTGAAACACTTGTATAAATGTATTTCTTACGCCCTTCATATTTCCTCTCAGAGCTTGGCATGACCCATTGGTTTCCGTATTCTATTGTAACCAAGCAGAATTAAGTATAACATCTGGGTGTTGTCCTTCTGGGGTGAGAAGGAGGTTTATATTTTTAATATGTTTTAAAAATACTTTATATATTTTATCTTTTTATTGTAACCTGCCCTGGGATCTTTTAGTGAACGATAGAATATGAATATTTAAATAAAATAAAATAAAATAAAATAAATATTTTGGCTTGAGGACCTGTTGTTGTAAAGCGTTATCAGTGGTTTTCAACCTGTGGGTCGCGACCCCCTTGGGGGTCGAACTACCATTTCAGAGGGGTCACGATGAGTCTCCCACTTTTCCGCCCCATCCTTATCCGAGCTGCCCCACCCCGTGGTTGGGGGTCTCCACAACATGAGGAACTCCATTAAGGGGTCACAGCATTAGGAAGGCTGAGAATGGCTGTGTTAGATGCAATGCTAGTGTTGTAACTGACAAATTTTCACTGAGGGGTGGTGGAATTGGGAGTTGTTGCCCTCCAAGACCCTTAATCAGGGCTCCAAAAGTCTTTCTGTGTGCTTTCATTAAGGCTGATCAAGTACCTGGAGAAGGTGGTACCTGGTCCCGTTGGAGTTGGGGGCAGGTGAGGGCGTGACCCAGAGTGGCTCAATTAAGGCAAGCCAAACATCTATCTGGGGATCAGTTCGGTAAGTGTGTGGCTTACCTTGCTTGGCCACTTAAGACTATGCTTTGACAAACACCTTTAAACTTGCCTAGTGCCATGACACCTTGTCTTCCATCTTCTTAGTGGAGGTTTCAGACATGGCTTTTGTGTGGCGTTGCCTCTGTAGTAGAACCTTTCTGAGGTAGCTGTACTGTGCCCCTTGAAATGCACATTTCTTTCCACCATTGACTTGAATTGGAAGCTCTTCCCCATTCAGTCCAATGTAATTTTGAACAGGCCTGGTTGACCACAGTGTAAGTCAATGGAGCTCTCAGCCACAGACCTCCTAACCTTTGGATTTCCACCTAAGACTACTTACTTCATATTGTGGGTTCTCATTAGGTCGCATTTGATGGAAGGACTTCCAGAGACAGTGTATAAGACATCTAATATTATACTAGGGAATTGAATCTCACACAGAACTTTGTTATTTGAAATCAAGCTCAGGCAGAAGCTTCATGTGTAGTTAGATCCATGCAGTGTTCCCTAAATATAATCTGGATTTACAGGGAAAAACACAAAGGTAGGTGCAGAGTATTTTCATATTGTAGTGATTCCTGATATACAAGCTGTTATAGAGTTGTAGACAGAAGAATCCATACATGTAGGAACAGAAGAAATGGCAGTCATAGTTTTATTTTAAAGAACTTTAAAGAAGAAGGAAATTATTGCAAGTAATTATTGCAATATAAAACTAGCATTAATACAGAGCAATTTGAAACAAAATGAAATCTGATTCATTATACGTTTTTATTATAACAATGGGAGAAGGTATTAGCAGAGATTTGGCCTGAGATAGAGCATCTAGACACTAACGCAGCAGACTGAACAACAGGAGAGTTCCAAGACAAGGAGTCAAGTTGACAGTTCATCCAGAAAAAGGTTTATTGCTTAGTTACAGCATAGGCATAAAAATAAAGTACATGGTAATAATACTTGGTGGTTAAATGCATGGATATATGAATAAATGTATGATAAGTCCTTGTCATAAGATAGGTGAGAGAAAAGAAAGAATGGAAGAATGGTTACCTGGGTGTGAGTAGAAGGATGTAGAACAGTTGGACCCCATATTCACTGATTCGGTAACCACAGTTTCAGTTAACCACAGTTCCCAGATCAGCCCACCCCACCCCCTCGGGCACCATAAGGAAAAAGCACCCAGAATCGGAAGGCCCATTTTGGCCTGCATAGAGTGCCGGAATAGGCGTGTGACGCCACTGGAGCCCGTACCAAAATGTAAGGGGGTGCATGGGAGGCAGGCAGAAGGTATCCGGTGGCTTCACATGCCTGTTCCTATGCTCTCTGGAGGCCAGAAAAGAATTTCTGGTTCTGGAGTTGCACAAGCCCAGAAGGCCTGTTTGTGATTATCCACAGTTTCAGGTAACCACTGTAAGAGCTGGAACGTATCTCCAGCGGATACGGGGATCTGACTGTAAACAGCACACAAAGTCACATGGCTTCTCATGTCCAATCAAGCTGCAGGATTCCTCCTGGAGTCAGGCTGACCTTTTTCTTGGGAGCTTTGAGTTCCCATAACAAAACTGGACCCAGGCAGCCATAACAATGCTTACAATAACAGGATCTGTTGATAAATTGTTTCAACAGGTTCGGCCTTGAATGAGATTTCCATTCCTGCAAGACATCTCACAGTGTGGGTGTCTGACAAAACATGCTCCCTAAGACTACTTTTCAGTCACCAGAGTTTGCAGATTGTAACACTAATCCTACAAGTACCAATGTATATATATACTCACTCAAACACAGGATTGAGTCCAGATCTGTCCACTTGCTAACCCTCCAAATTGTTGCAACTTATTTAATTTCTCTCATGGATAGTGAATTTCACCACATTTATAGTCAGCTATTGCCATTTTTTCCCCCAGGGAATCTGCTGCTAATGTGTGTTTTCTTTTCAAGCCTCCTTCAGTTTGATTAATAACATTCGTGAAGCTATTTTTTTAGGCTGCATAATAAGGAAGATAAATGGCAAACATTTCTAATCTCTGTCTTCCATCCCATGAGGAAAAAAAAAGACATGAAAGAACTATGGAGGCATGAGGGAAATGGGACCATAATGAGAGAAGACACCATTCACTCTCTGACCCTTCTGATATGGTCAACTAGCTGGGATTATAATGCCTTTTATGCAAATTTGTAGTACAGGGTGTGATTCTGGTGACACCATATCTTAAACAGATGCTGGATCTTGTAAATTCCCTGCTGTTCTTGAGTCTAACATTTTAAATGCATTGTACCGTGTCTTCTACATTAATGCATTGTCCAGGGTTTTGTTGTGATTGTTGTGTGGGTTATAGTGATTCTGTTTCCCTGGGACTTTGGGGTTTTAGGAGGAGGAGTTGTCAAAGTTTGGTCTAGTGGTTAAGGAGCAAGACTCTTATCTGGGCGTATCAAGTTTGATTCCGGCTCCTCCACAAAGCCAGCTGGGTGACCTTGGGCTAGTCACAGCTCTCTTCTGAGCTCTCACATCTCTACCTCACAAGGTGTTCTGTCGTGGGGAGAAGAATAGAAAGCTTGTCAGCCACTTTGTGTCTCCTTAAATGGATTAGAAAAATGGGGTAGAAAAGCCAACTCTTCTTTTTCTCCTCCTCCTCCTCCTCCTTCAAATGAAGGTAGAATTAGGCATAGACGAGTAAAATCAAAGGTACAAATTAGAATAATCTGAAGCTTTGACTAGCTTAATGAGACTTTTAATATGCCTGGTTTGGAATGTGGGTGCTTTTCTTTTTTAAACAGACTTCTTCCTGATTTTGCAAATGATGATTTTTGAAAGATGCAGATGAGAAGAGGCTACTGATAGTTCTCAAAATCTTGGGAAAACTAAGGTTACATCCTGACAGGATGAACACATTGCAGGTACTGCAGAACAGCTGTTAACCTACCAGACAGGTTTTACAATGCTCTGTAGTCCTCATGCTCCAAAGCAAACAAAACAAAACAAAAAACTACTTACATGAGCATTGGCTGCGGAGTTTTCCTTCACTCTGCATTTTCCCAGGTGTTTGGACAAACTGTATGAGGTCTCACAAGAGTTTGCACCTGAGAACATGTGGACCTATCAGAGAGGGAGGGTTTGATCGTGTGGTCGGAAGTGTCCTCTCTGCTGCTGTGGACGGTAGGGAGAATGTGGGGACGATCCATTCTACCCACAGAGGTCCTTTACTGCAAAATAAAGGCAAGCTCCGTATTTTTAATTTATGTTTGGAAGCACCCTAAAAGTCCATGTTACCCTACAACTGACCAGGTTTGGGAGGAGATTACCAAAACTCTACCCTTGCTTATGCAGTGCTATCCAGAAACCATTATCTAAACTGGATTGCCAGATCCTCTCTTTTAAAAGCAAGAGCAAGATATGCAAGTGCAACCATCTACCTGCTTTATGAAAATAATAATTTATTTTTAGCTGTTATAGAAAGTTGCAATTATGAAGAGTCCTCAAGGTGGTAGTGATGTTTTTAGAAGAAGATAGATAGACTGATATCTACTATTAATGTAAGAGAGAGGTTCTGATTCAGGTTGAAACCAATCTTTGGATCACTGCCTGAGATAGAGCATCCAGGCGCAAGAACAGCAGGCTGATCAACAGTGTGGTACCAAGACAAGGAGTCGAGTTGGCAGTCCATCCTGAAGGAGGTTTCATTGCTTAGTTACAGCATAGGCATAAAGCAAAGTACGTAGTAAAATACTCAATGGTTAAATGTATGGATATATGAATAAATGCCTGATAAATAATTGTCATGAGACAAGTGAGTGAAAAGAAGCATGGAAGAAGAAGAATGGGAATAAATACGTGTGTGAGGGTGGAAGAATATGGCTCACAGCATACACTGTCAGGTGGCTTCTCATGTCCAGTCACGCTGCAGGATTGCTCCTGGAGTCAGTCTGGTGTTAATTTCAGGAGCTGTGAGTTCCCATAACATAACTGGAACTGAGCAGCCATAATAAAGGATTCAATAGCAGGATCTGTTGATAAGCTGTTTCAACATAATTCAGCTTTGAGGCCTAAGCATGAGATTTTGGTCCCCACAGTATATCTCACAGTGTGAGTGTCTGACAGATTCCACACTGACCACTATACTGGACTAGCAATCTTAAAAGGAGCCCTACTTCTGTGTTCTGCTGTGGTCTAAGGGAGACCCCAGCTTGGAACCTTCCCCTCTTCCGCTTCACCAGTACGCAGAAGGAAGGCTACTAGTACACTTGCTGGTCCAGTATAATGGCCAGCACAGAACTGGCACAGAAATGAGTTGTTTACTCAGAAACAACTGACAGCAGCAGATATTGACGTCAGTTGCCTTCCTAACTTTGAGCTATTTTGATGTGCATTTTTATCCTTTCATTTGTGTGTGTTTTTTAAATGTATTCCAAGGAAATTAAAATGTATTGTTCTTGTCGTTTTGTAGGATTGAGTGGTAAAATAAGAGTCCATCTAGCTGAAGATACTTACCCCTCTGAGTAAAGTAGGTGGCTTTCATGGTTCAAAACACATTCCCCAGTACAGAATTTATGAAGACTGGCCTAGTGTGCTGTGAGTTGCCAAATTTCTACTGAGTTGACCCACATATAACACAGTATAATGAAGATGAATGCATTGGCTTTTGTTTTCAAAAACTTTCTCTTCACAGTACTTTGAAACAATGTGCATCTGCATGAAGAAGAAGAAAAAGAAGGCAGTGTAGTTTGTTACTGAGTCAGCTTATCACTCTTCTGTCTTGGTCCTCTGATGGAACCTCTAGTTGCCATGACAACAAGAGATGGACAGAGGAAGAAGTGTTACGCTGGTATTTGCTCTCTTGTAATATTGCTAGTGGGACTAAAGTTCTTCCTTGTCCAATGTGCTAACGGAGCCAGAACGTTATAGGAAGTGTAAATTTAGGACTGCCTGCAAGGCACTCTGTATTCATCTGGAGATCCAGCTGCCACTCCTGTGGCCAAATCCATTTTCACCCTTTTAGTGCCCTTTTGCTGCATCCAGTGGCATCTTCTGTATTTGCACTATCTGTGTCTGTGAGCCAGTTTGGTCTAGTGGTTAGGGAGCCAGACTCTTATCTGGGTATATCGGATTTGATTCTGCATTCCTCCACAAAGCCACCTGGGTGACTTTAGGCTAGTCAGTGCTCTCTTTCTGAGCTCTTACAGCTCCACCTACCTCACAGGATATCTGTTGTGGGGAGAAGAACAAAAAAACTTTGTCAGTCGCTTTGCGTCACCTAAAATGGGTGAGAAAAGCAGGGTAGAAAAGCCAGCTCTCCTCCTCCTCCTCCTCCTCCTCCTCCTCCTCTAGAGACAATCTGGAAGGAGCACAGAGGTCAGTCGGGTTTCCTCCTGCATAGAAGCATCTTAAGATAAAATGGACTCCATGCCTCCATTTAAGCCTTCCTAGTGTTTGTGTCCCATCGAGGACGCTGGAATGCCACATTTGTAAATGCAACAGAACTTTTTTTGGCATTGGCTATAAGAGGATAGTCAGTGATTTTTTAGGGATATGGAAAATCATTTCTGCTTACTCAGCTGGTTGGTTTTAATTGATTTTTGTGAACTATTTGCCTGGTGCTACTAGCTTTTTATAGTAGATATGGTTTTATTGAACTGTGGGTAGTTAATTGTCTTATAAACTCACACAAGCATGTATAGAAAAAGCCATAAATGCATTAATAACATGGTTTTTCTGGGCCGCATTCTAGTGTCTATATCCCCTCCCTTCCCTTTACTGCTCTTGTGCTCCTCTTGGTGTTCCCTCTAAAATGTGAATCCTTTGTTCAGACAGGGAAAGATGTGGAGTTTTAAGACATTAAGGACAATACTTTAGTGACCAGGAGGTTGGTTTGCTTATAGAAAGTCCCTATTTTCTTTCTTGCTACCTCTAGAAAGTGCTGCAAAATCCCTTGGTCTGTGGACCTGGAATGGTGTGGTAATCAGCACCAAGAGTAATTAGCTAAATAGACTAATAATCTGATTCCATTTCATACTGACATGCGGTCTGGGAAAATGAACTGTGATTTATGGCGGAGCAGATGATGGCTGCCTCCAGAAGGTGAGTGGAAGATGTGGGATCTTGTTTCAATGGCAGGGCAAAATTGTAGAGCCACCACTGAAACAAAAGAAAGGAATAAGCTGGGTTTTCTGGGGGGGGGAATTAGTCATCTCCAGTTATTTCAGCAGGATCTTTAAGACCAATAGGTTCATGTAAAGAACTGCTCAAAGGTGGTATTACCCAGGGGAGGGGCTGGCCATCCATACCTCGAGGGTCTTCCTGTCCATAAGCCGGTTTCTGGCTGAGCTGAGAATCAAGTTGGAAATGGGTGTGTTTGTGTGTGTGTATATGAAGTAAGAAAGTCCTAGTTTAAGATGGAATTTATGTTAAGAAGACCCATATATGCATACTACATGTGTTTAAGGTAATCTCTGTAACAGACTCCCCCATTAGTGGTTTTAGAGCAGTGGTTCTCAGCCTTCCTAATGCTGCGACCCTTATGTTGTGGTGGCTCCCAAACTAACCCTAACCCTATACCATAAAATTATTTTTGTTGCTACTTCATCACGACCCCTGTGAAAGAGTAGATCGACCCCCAAGGGGATTGCAACTCACAGGTTGAGAACCACTGTTTTAGGGTATGGAGTATAAAAATACCTAGTGGCCTAACTTGTAAGGCTCCAGTGAGTCAATTAATCCCATCAAGAATGTTGTGCGAAATCTTTATCTCTGCTCCCAAATTTAATAGTTTTAGCTACATGGTCTGTTAAAATCTTAACCTCTTTTTCAGCAGAAGGAACTTGGCTCTGTGTTGTCCTGTAGTTCTGCCAGTTTTCTTGGCCAGTCAGTAATGTGAAACTCTTCTTCCAGACAAAAACAAAAAAGTTCTAAAGGCATGAATCCTCCTGTAGAGAATCCTTTAAAGATTCCCTTGAAAGTAAGTCTTTCCCAAATCAATTTTTTAAAATGACAAAAACAGGAATTTCAAAAGGAGCTAAAAGTGTCCTAACACAAAGGCAGTGACAGTGGCATATAAATTACCTATCATATGAAAATCTAAACCATGTTCCAAATCAAACTGCATAAACGTTAAACCTGCCTGTGAAATCTTGTGCAAAAACATTTGAAAACAAATTGTTCTCTACCAATGTGAGAGTGCAACCATTGAAGGAAGTGTAGCAATAAAATAGCAAGGATGTGAAAATGTTGCGATGCTTATTTATTTATTTGCATTTATTTGCATTTTTATCCCATCCTATACCTAAAGGTCTCGGGGTGATGTCCAACATTAAAAACAAAATATAAAGATGAGCATGAAATATGGCAACAGCAATATGAAAAGGCAGCAATGCATCACACCAGCAACAATCTACAGACAGCAGCAATCCTTAAATACCTTTTGTACCTGTAGTCTTCCATCTTCTTGTACTTGATGGAGTATGATTGTCGGAGTCTGTAGCTCATAAGAGGCGCATCCCCATTATAAGCTTAATCCAGTTTCCCTAAACCAAAAATAATAGAACCGGATGCAAACGTGAATTTGCCTATTCCCATTACTTTCAGCTTAATCGTGTTCGATCCGGATTCTGAGGACTGTACGTGGCGTACGTGACTCAAAGGGGGACTCAAGTGGCTACTTTCTAAAAGCCGCTTTTCGGAGCTGCCCTGCCCTCTTCCTCCTGGTGTGAACGCGCCAGCCATAACGGACCCCTTCACGGAGCCTGGCTGGGTGGCTGCTGCTTGCCTGGATGGAGGAAAAATGGCAGCAGGCAGTCAGCGATTCTCCCCATTGCCCAGGGCACACAGCAGCAGCGGCAACTCAAGCCCCCTTGCTTTAAACATTCACACATCTCCCAGAATCTGCCCCTGCTTTCCTTTCCCCTTTAAAGGTCAGAACTCCAAAGAGCTAGAATTGTGCAAAATTGCAACATTGTTATCAGGTGTGAAGTGGCTGGATTGCTACAGTGTAGCGACTGCTGTAAAGGGTGGAGTTTTACATTGAAATCACTGTCTTTGGAAGCAAGCTATTGGGGGAAGGAAACCCTAAACATGGATTTTCATCCCTTAAAACGATAGGGTCCCCACAGTAAAAAATGTAACATGTATCAAGTGCGCGATCCGGAGTGAGACCTGTTGAAATGAGGGTTAACATTTACAATGCTTTGGGGCGATTTAACACATGGAAAGCGTGTTAAGCCAAACTGACGTGGGGTCTGCCAGGATTGAACCCGTATTGAATCTGAAATAAGTTTGCCGTGTGGATTCGCCCAAGGCAGAAGTAAGACAGAGAGAATACACCTCTATTGATTCTCCTTTATCGATCAGTGGTTTTTGATAGTGTCAGCCACATCATCTTTTTGGGTCACCTGTGTGGGATGAGAAATTGGAGGCACTGTTTTGCAATGGTTCCACTTCTGCAGGGATGAATGTAGAGAATTGTGTTGGTGGTTCCACCTTGGGCTCTCAGTGCCTGTGTTGGGAGGTGACCTAGGACCGCCTTTTGCCCCAACATCTGTATTTTATTTAGCTAATACATTTTACATTGCATAGGAGTTTGAAGGTTTGGATTGCTCTCGCCTTTTTTTTTTTTTTTTAGTTTTTCTGTTTTTAAGCTGCTTCAGGATCTCAAGATGAGAAGGGGAGATAAAAATGTTTTAAATAACAGACAGTATTTCAAATTGCTCACATTTCAGCCTCCATTGGAATTCCAGCGGCCACCACTACCAGTCCTTTCATTCTTGTGATATATAGGTTAAATAGATATGGGACAATATGCATCCTTGCTTGCTCCCTTCTCTATTGCAAACCAACCTGTCCTCTTATATCCTTTATGGTCACATCTCTTTTATATCTTAATTAAAAAAACAGCTGTTGGGGGATACTGATATTCAGAACTCTTCAGGTAAGCAGGCTGTATTTTATGATCCCTCCCAAGGGATTTGGCTTTACCGTTGGAGCATCCTGTAGAAATTCCCCAATGTCTTTACATGTCACTTCAGTGCCACATGATGAACGCAAGAGGGGTAGAAAGGAGAGATTTACATTCCCGGACCTGATCTTGTGTCCTCTACTGACTGTGTTTCGCATTTTCTGTAAATATTCCTAATGTCCATTGCCTGTTCCCAAATCTTCTACCCTATTTTATTAGCATGGTTCTTGTGGTACCGTGGGGGCAACTCTTGGAAATATATGAGAAGCCTGGCATGTACAACTGCTTACCATTCTTTTTTGCAGATTGAGCTTTTAGAGAGAAATAAGCAGTGAGAAGCTTGCATAATGCAAATTCCCTTCCCCCACCCGCACTTAATATGCCCTATTTAAATGACATTTCCTATGTAAGCTGATATTACTTTTTCAAGCGTTTACAGACTAGAATAGAATTAAATAACATAGCTGTAAGCAAAAAATATTTCCACCCCCTACTCCCTGTCACTGACAATTTACAGCGTTCATCTGTGCTTTCTTGCTATATAGGAGTCTCTTTCATTGTTTAGAACTGTGATATGAATCAGAGTTTTACATGGGCTGGGAGAATGAAACGAAGAAAATGTATAGAACGCTCTCTTCTTTGCAACCCATCTCACCTCACTTCACCTCACCTTACTTCACTTCACTTGTGTTTTTTTTAGTTGTGTCGAGAAGACTATCTTTTAAGTAGCAGTTTTGGTTTTGACTTGTTGGGTGAAAGAATACTGACCCTTTCGAAATATTGATGAAGTGTTGAATGCCTGTTTAAAAACCTAATGCTTGAGCATCTATAAATGTTGCGGAGCTATTTTTGCTGGTTATTTTTATTCACACGCCCGAAACTCAAAACGAACATCTTTTTGGTCTTTAATATTTTGATGTTCGGAATCAGGGTTGTCTTACGTTGGGGTACATAATGCTTTAGCTAACAATTTCTATACGTTTCTTTTCAACTATAAAAATAAAAAACAGTGGATTTGCCTTCTGTCTTAAACTCATGAATGGAGGGTTTCCTGATTGTTGCTCGATATATTTGTGAGCCATATCCTGTGGTCACATCTTGTTGAAATAGTCCATCTTTTTAAGAAGCTGGACTCAAAATGCGTCAACTCCAACCACACCCAATACCTGATAATCTATCCACAGTTTGCTTCAGTTTGGGTCACTCTACTCACATCTTTTGGTTCCCCTCCTGAGAATCTATTATTTTTAGATCTCCACCCTCCTGAGAATCTATTTTTAGATGTCCACCCTCCTCAACCCCCTCCATCCTCACAACACCCCCCTGCACTCTGATAGGATAGAATTTCTGTGGCCCCTTCCAGGTTAGCAGATTAAATCCTCAGTTATATTAAAAAATTGCTGCTTACTTGCTGCGAAGCGGGGATCTGCGTCCAGACTACAGCAGCCCCCTGTAGCTTCTAAGGAGGAAACTGCAGGAATTTGCGTTGGTGCACACGTCA
Source organism: Aspidoscelis tigris stejnegeri (assembly GCA_023333525.1). Lineage (NCBI taxonomy): Eukaryota > Metazoa > Chordata > Lepidosauria > Squamata > Teiidae > Aspidoscelis > Aspidoscelis tigris. The sequence continues at coordinate 16,338,946 of JALMGA010000003.1, forward strand.
CAGATGAGGAAGCCAACAGCAGTTGAGCTGCCTTACCAGTTCTCGTTGGCTGTTCTTGCCGTTCCGTCTGGACTTGCGGGAAGCTTCAAATTTACTTTATGCTGCAGAGTGCGTGTTCTCCAACCAACATTAAGGTAAATTTGCAGTAGTGGGGGATACTGTGTTGCCACTACGATCCGACAGTTGTGGTGTGTGATGCGCTCACAGTGACTGCACATTCCAATGCGCAGTACTTACAATTCTGGATGCAGCCTGTGACTCAACAGCATGTAATCATACACTGGGTAAAAGGGAAGGTAAATTCATGCAATATCCACCTGCTATAGTGCAGTATAGTTTATTAATGATTATGAAATAATGAAAACGTATATACACTAGCAATAATAAAAATGCAAATATTAATACAATTAAAATAATAAAACTAAAGTTAATATGCAAAGCACAAACTCTGCCAACTTTCACAATAAACAAAGCGACATCCCTTGTACTAAATGTATCAGTGCCTCTTAAAAGCCAATGTACTTTGTCTTTGTTGTTTAGCTCCGAACACTTTGCAAGAAAAGGGGTTAGATAGTGATTTGTTATGGACCCCCTTTTTCCATGTGCAGTCAAAGATCCGGATCTTCAAGATCCGGATCTTTGAGATGGGCTCTTCCTGGAAATCTGAATCTTGAAGACATCTTTAATCAGGTCCTCAGAAAATCCAGATTTAAGGGCTTGAAGGACCTATTAAATCCAGATTTCCCCTGCCCTCCACCTGCTATAGTACGGTTCACACCCAAAACATGACAATGGATTAGCACTCTATAATGGCTTGAGACCTGTAACAAAAACAGATTGCACTAAAAAGATGTGAGCAGTGGGATCCAAAGGCTGGCCGAGGAAGGATTAAAGTGAAGGTATGACCGCAGCCCTAGTTTCTCCTGGAGATTCAGGCATCTTCCTGGGAGAATGTATAAGTTGGACATATTAGGCTTGCAGGGAAAATGGAACAAAATCCGCCCCTTCTGTGCGAGTCCAAGCTCATGAGTTTCCTTTTTTTGAGAATTATGCTACATTATAGATCTCCTTTCCATATCATTATTACTGTATTGGATTATAATACTGAAGAACTTTGAATTATTCTGGTCTGAAAGTATCCAAAGCTACTCTCTTGCTCAATGTGTGTAAGCCTGGAGTTGTCTAGTGAATAAAAGTCCCCTGAGGACATGCATATCTCCTGCCTTTGGGTCCATGATGAAAAAGTGATTGAAGGCATAGGTCCAGAGGTTATCAGACTGTAGTTCAAACTGATGATAGAAGAACATTTGACAGCAGCAAGCTAGCTTTGGGAGCACAAGGTGTGCCAGGTGCCCTACACTGTTCCATCTATCTTTCTATAAGGCCTCCTGCTTCTGCCTCATGAAGGAGCCATTCCATTCTGGCTAGTTATTAGGGTCAGCCCTAGTGGAGGGCAAAGGAAACTAATTAAAATATCAACATTGCTGACTGAAAGACTGATAATGCAATATTGATTGACAAGGACAAAGACCAATGGCAGTATTAGATTGGAATAGCGGAAGGATGCTCAAGTGCGGCTCTCCCCCATGTTCCTGAACTACAGATCTCATCATCACTTGTCATTAACCAGGAAGGATGGCAGTTCATGGGAGTTGTATTTCAGGAACATCTGCACCCCGGTCACATAAGTTGAAGACAGGGTGGTCTATTCATTAATTTGAACTGAGGTTGAATCAGTGCTGGTCACCCATAGGTTGTCCTCAGGCTGTCCTCACCTTGGGCTGCATTGCTCACACCTTACATTGTGTGATCGACCTCTTGCTTCTTCACCCCCTTTGCTGTGTCAAATCTACCTCCTTTCTTATTAGATGCTGTTGTGTCACTCAAAGCAGGCGAGGGTGTGTGTGTGCGGTTCTTTTTTAAGCCTGCTCCCCTCTTCCCCTCCTTTTTATGTGCTTTTCTTCTCTGTGAGATTAATTTTTTAAAAAAAATTACAGGGAGAGGTTTCCAGATTGATAACCTAATCATGGAACATAAGAAATGTCCATTTCAGTGGATGACCTCTGGCTCTAGTATTCTCCAGCTACAGAAGCCAAGAACAGTAATGTTTATTAGGAAGTTTGCAATCTCAGTTTTAAGCTCTTTGATAACTCTTGGGTGGATTCCATCAAGGGCTGATGATAATGTGTCCATTGCAGTAGGGATATTCCCTTCCCTTATTTCTGGGCAGAGCATCTTTGTGGGTGCCCTTGTTGCTGCTGCTAGGTGGCAAGGGAAGGGTGTCTTGGGCTCAGGGTGGCCGGCATTGTCTAGGGAGGAAACAATAATAGCAGGCCATCAGTATTTTACATTATTGCTTCCTATTGCTATATCCTACTGCCATGGGTTCTCTCTCTCTCTCTCTCTGTTGTTGTTTTTTTTAAATATACAGTGGTACCTTGACATACGAGTTTAATTCGTTCCGTAACCTTGCTCTTATGTCAAATCGCTCGTATCTCAAAGCAATTTTCCCATTAATCCATTCCAGCTCCCAAAACACCACCTCAGTTGTTTTTGTTATGTACTGTACTGTATTTACATACTCGTATCTCAAATCTTGCTCTCATCTCAAAGCAAAATATCACTCGCTCAGCGGCTTGTATCTCAAAACACTTGTATGTCAGGGCACTTGTATGTCGAGGTACCACTGTATATATAAAAACATCAACTGGTCTTTGACTGTAATAAATAAAATGAAACCTTTATCCTGCCTTCTAGTGGAGAAGAAGTTACCGTAATGTAGTTGCATGCATGTCTTTCAGCAGTTGGGCGAGGTCAGGACTGGGACCACAATATACAGCTGCAGGGCTTAACCATTTCCCTCCTGATGTTATGGTCTGAATAAAAATCCTCCTAAAGCTGCTATTATTGTAGGACAGAAGCCACCACTGGTGAATGTCACTGGGTTGTGGTAACAGTTCATTAAAGCTGAAGAATCCTAATTCTGATCACTATGCTTACGTTTTAATTAATTAATTAATTAATATTCCACCCTTCACCAAATGATCCCAGGGCGGGTTACAATAAGACTAAAACATCAAATTATAAAACATAATTAAAAATATCACCCCACCCTCCCTCATAGGGCAACACCCCGATGAAGCTATTTAAATAGCAAAAGCCTGGTTAAAAAGATACGTTTTCACCAGGTGCCAAGAACTATACAGTGGAAGCGCTTGGCGAAGCTCAAGAGGGAGGCTCTTGCAAAGTCTAGGGGCCACCACCGTGAAGGCCCTCTTGTATGTCCCTGTGCCTTGTACCTCTGCAAGAGAAGGAACTACAAGAAGGCCATCCCATCTGCCCAACACAAGGCAGTGCATTTGGGTTATCTCTTTGATGCTGTCTCAGACCAGTGTACCAGACCGGCAAACCCCCTTCTGCATATTGGCATGGTCTAAAGGAGCACCCAGCCATCCTTAGACTACATCCGTATGTGGAAGGGAGGTTCCTAGTATGCTTGCTGGTTTGATATGTCAGAATCACTTCCCCAGGCCTCATTCAGTGAGCATAAGCAGAAGTAGCTTAACCATGCTTACAGGTTTTATTTGAGAAAAGATCAACGCAGAGTGTGTATGGAGCGTTCTGTTCATGCCTCGTACCCACAGCTTTTCATGCGCTAACCATCCTTAAACGTTCATAGCAGTATTTGCCCCTGGGTTGTTGGTTTTTTGTCAAGTTTCTGTGGTTTGCTCAACTGAGTGCCTCCTTTTTTTTGAAGTGGCCATGTGCTGGCTTCGTTTCTTTTCCCTCCTGAAAGTGCAAGTTCGTCTCTGCAGTGCATCCATTTTTTGAAAGGTTGCTTGACGGCGCGTCATGGTCATCTGTTAATATTTCACAGTGGAGCTGTCATCCTGCTTTCTTCTACACTCAAATGCCTTGCCTTAGCCAACTTATTTCATTCCAGCGCCGGGATAAAAACTGATTTGGACCATCTCTTCTCTAAGGAAGGGTTGTGTTTCAGGACTGTAGTATTTTTAATATTACTTGTCTTTCAGCATATTGTAATATAAAGCATTCAACTGCATATTTAAAAGGACACATTAGAACTGTTGTGTATTTTCCATTCTCATGCCTCACATTTTCATGCAAGTATTGATGTGCTGCCATCTGATGCAAATACTTCTATTGATAATGCACTTAAGATGTATGTATTACAAGTGGTGCAGTCATTACTTAACCTACACCAGCACTAAAGGGGGGTTAGGATATGCAACAATTCTGCGTATGTGGTTGAATGTGTATTAGTATAACTGTATTTTGTTTTTGTATCAACTGTTTTCCACCTTGTGTGGAACTACTAGATCCTTGTCTGCAACAGCAGCAGTAATGTGGTGTGTCTGAATGGCACATTGTTGCAAGGTCTGCGAGCTGCTCCAATGAGGGCAGTGGCTGAATGACCCCTGCGATGATGGCAGCTGCTTGAAAGGCGCTGCAATGAGGGCGGTAGCTGAGTGGCCACTGCGATAAGGGCAGTTGCTTGGAGCCTGCTGCAGTGAGGCCAGCCACCAGGTATTGGCTGCGATGGTGTAAAATAGAGACATTCGAGGCTGGTACCAATGGCAAAGACGAGGAATTTATTTTGGCAGGGCTTTTAATACAGAAATATGAAGGAGCATGGGGGAAATTACATCGATGCAACATCAGGAGAGGTGATTGGAGGAATGTTGCTGTCTTCTAGGGCAGAGGTCCTTCTGATTTCACATCCTGTGGTAGAGGGCTGGGAGAATCCTCAAACAGAAAAAGAAGAGTTGTCCTTTTTAAAGCCATGTGCTTTGCAGACACCATAATTTTCAAAGGCAACCTCACGGAGTGGAAAGAATTCAGCACCCTGGTGGTGCTGAGCGTGTACTACAAGCCTATGGAAACAGGAAAATTGTTGCTCCTTTTACTGAGAATTGGAGGGCTGAAGAAAATGAAGCCATGGGAAAAGCTGTGCAGCTTTTGTGGTTACTACAAAAGATTTTTCATGGAGTGCTAGTTCCTTACATCTCCTAAGAGTGTCATGGACCATTCATTGATACTTGTAGTCCAAAGTTTGTCAAAGAAGCCTTGCTTTGTTTGCTTCTGCCATGCAAAGTTAGAGGCCACAGGGGAAAGGGCTTTTTTAGCAGTGGCACCAAGAGCTTGCTTCTGCAGAGAGATCTGCTTGGCCACATGACCCTTTTATTCAAGTTGTATTTTAGGTAATAGATGGGATTGTTTAATCTCCTTTATTGTCTTGATTTTCTACCTTTTATAAAAATGTATGTAATTTAATATGTTTTCGACTTTTCCTTCGTGAGTGGGCAACAGAATTTCAGTTACTGGGTGGCTATATGAAATCTGTAAATAAATAAAATAATTACTTTCAGTTAATCTCCCTGTCTTATAACTTTAGGATTGGTACTAATAGTTTGAAGACATGTGATTCAACAAACTAAACTAATGCTTCTGGGTGTCTGTATGGTAGAATATCTGAGAGTTTCACCAGGTAAGATAAGATCTGTAGATAGATAGCCAGGTGGGGAAAGCAACTTAGTGAGTGTCCTGTCTCTACAAAAAGATGGGGCAAAAAAGGCAAAGAGGCAATATGATAAGGAGATAGAGATTGCTGGCTAGTTGAGTAGTAAATAAGATTTTGAAACCTTAAAATACTATCTTTCCTTCCTTCTGTGAAAAGAGCTAGCAGAGCTTTCTACAGCATACCATGGTAGAGAAGAAACCACTTTGACAAAAATAAAAAACACTGAAAGAAGAGAGCCTTGATTCATAAGGCAGGGCTACTCTGAAGACAGGGGCGTATTTAGGGTCTCCCAGTGGTTGGGAATATGGAGGTCTGCCTCCATGCTCTGGGTGAGTACTGCTGGTACATCAGTAGAACTTAATATTGAGGTCTACTGGTGATCCAGATCAAGAGTTTCTTGATCTGGATCATGCCCCATCCCACATGAATGGGAGCATAATAACAGTGGGTGGGGTGCACTGCTATGGGGAAGGGAAGCTCTTAGAGCACTTGCAAGTCTCTATGCTTAATATTGAATATACCTCCAGTCCATTTATCTCCATTTATTATTTTATTTATTTACCTTGTCTTTTAGCCTTGTAATGGACTGGGAATCCCACTGAAAAATGAGTTACCAAATTTTCTAAATCTGAGCTCCCAAAGTGTGGCCCGAGGGCCAAATACACTGTCAAAGGGCTATTCTACAACCTGTGACGTTGATGGATCTGTTCCAGTTCTATTCTGCATATAGTGAAAAATAACTGGTTTTGAACTTTATGGGTTTGAAATTTGTAGTCCTTTGTGGCCACTTTGCCCAAAAAATTTTGGCATCCTTTTCTTGAATAAACACTCTTGTGCATAACAGTCTATAGCATTGGTGCTTCCATAGTTGCTAGTTTCTAAGTTCACAGAGGAACATCAAACACCAGATAGTGTTTTCAGTGCTGTTTAGTACCTCTCTCAAGATTTTTGTACAGTTGCTTGAAGTACTGTGTTCTTGGCATTCTTAAAGGTCATCCTTTCAGAGTAAGATAGTGGATGGGTAATTACCCCACAGAGCTCTTTATTTTAATGACAACTACAATAAAAAGCCAGCCTTCTTCAAAAAGTACTTCGACGATCTGGTGGGCAGATAAGTTAGATGAGAGACTTTGCAAGAGATTTTAAGTGCAGTTTGCTCTGAAGTTAGCATGAAATACTAAGGCATATAGTCAGTGGTTGTTTATATAATATTTAATTTAGAATAGGTCTGTCCACCACATTAAGGAGGAAATGCCATTTCTGCATTCTTCATATCTACCATCCACCCCATCTATCTATCTATCTATCTATCTATCTATCTATCTATCTATCTATCTATCTATCTATCTATCTATCTATCTATCTATCTATCTATCTATCTATCTATCTATCTATCTATCTATCTATCTATCTATCCATCCATCCATCCATCCATCCATCCATCCATCCATCCATCCATCCATCCATCCATCCATCCATCCATCCATCCATCCATCCATCCATCCATCCATCCATCCATCCATCCATCGTCATCATCTCAGATTTGCCACTGGTGGAAACAGAACCAAAGTTTTAAAAGAACAAAGACTGATAATGCCCCTTCAGCATTTTTATTTCTTTTCCTTTGAACTCTCTATCCCTTCCCCTCATATTTTGGTTCTTGTTTCTCATCTTGTAATTTATTATAATACTTACTGGGTACGGCATCTATTTCTACTGCAAGATAAAGACAGATTATAAGAACATAAGAACATAAGAGAAGCCTTGCTGGATCAGGCCACAGCCCATCTAGTCCAGCATCCTGTCGCACACAGTGGCCCACCAAATGCTCATGGGCATCTCAAGCAGAGACAAGGACAAACCTTCTCCTGCTCTCGAGTCCCAGCAGATGGCCCTAGAAGCGCCCCATTTCCTCCCCCCCCCCTCAGCCTGAAAGATGCACCTAGGCATTCGTTCTAGTAGCCATTGATACATCTGTCATCCATAAATTTGTCTAACCCTACCTTAAAGCCATCCAGACTGGTAGCTGTCACCACCTCTTCTGGCAGCACATTCCATAGGCCGATGACCCTCTGTGTGAAGAAATACTTCCCCCTGTCAGACCTTACGCTCCTACCCATCAGCTTCATAGAGTGCCCCCTGGTTCTAGTGTTGTGCGATAGAGAAAATAAATTTTCTCTATCCACCTTTTCTATGCCGTGCATAATTTTATATACTTCAATCAGGTCCCCTCTCAAACGCCGTCTCTCCAGACTGAAGAGGCCTAGACGTTGCAGCCTGGTTTCGTAAGGGAGGTGTTCCAGACCCTTAATCATTCTGGTTGCCCTTCTCTGCACCTTCTCTAGTTCCACAATATCCTTTTTGAGGTGTGGTGACCAGAATTGTACACAGTATTCCAAATGTGGCCTCACTATAGATTTATAAAGGGGCAAAATGACACTTGCTGACTTATTTTCTATTCCCTTCCTAATTATTCCCAGCATTGAATTGGCTTTTTTTGCTGCTGCCGCACACTGGGTTGACACCTTCATTGAACTGTCCACCAAAACCCCGAGATCCCTTTCCTGGCGTGTTGCAGAAAGCTCAGACCCCATCAGTTTATAGACGTAATTTGGATTCTTGGCCCCAATGTGCATTACTTTACACTTGTTAAGATTAAAGCACATTTGCCACTTGGTTGCCCACTCACCCAATGCTAAGAGATCCCTCTGGAGCTCTTGGCAATCTCTTTCAGATTTTACTACCCTAAATAATTTAGTATCATCAGCAAACTTTGCTATTTTACTATGTACCCCTTTTTCTAGATCATTGATGAATAAATTAAAAAGCATTGGTCCCAGTACTGAGCCTTGAGGGACCCCACTTTTTACTTCTTTCCACCCTGAGAAATTGCCGTTTACTACTACTCTCTGCTTTCTGCCCTTAAGCCAGTCACAAATCCAGGACAGAACCTGTCCTTTTATTCCATGGCTGGTGAGTTTACTCAGTAGCCTTTGATGTGGGACTTTGTCAAAAGCCTTCTGAAAGTCCAGATAGACAATGTCTACTGGTTCACCTTTATCCACGTGTTTATTGACACTCTCAAAGAATTCCAACAAATTTGTGAGGCATGATTTACCTTTGCAGAAGCCATGCTGGCTTTTGTTCAGCAATGCCTGCTGCTCCATATGCACACTAATTTTGTCTTTAATAATGGTTTCCATCACCTTACACGGAACTGACGTTAAGCTAACTGGTCTGTAGTTGCCTGGATCACCCCTGGATCCTTTTTTGAATATTGGTGTTACATTTGCTACCCTCCAGTCCTCAGGTACGGAGCCTGATGTTAGGGAAAGATTATATATTTTTGCTAGAAGGTCGGCAATTTCGCATTTGAGTTCCTTAAGGACTCTTGGATGAATACCATCTGGTCCCGGTGACTTGTTAACATTTATTTTATTAAGACATGCCAGGACCTCTTCCTTGGTTATTTCTGTACAGTTTAACTCTTCAGAAAACACAGGCTCAGCTACTGGCATGTGTCTTCTGTCTTCCTCCGTGAACATGGAAGCAAAAAATTTGTTTAGTCTCTCTGCAATCTCCGTGTCTTCTTTAATTACCCCTTTCTCTCCTTTACTATCTAGTGGTCCAACTGCTCTCCTGGTTGGATTCCTACTTCTGATATACTTAAAGAAGTTCTTGTTATTTCTTTTGATGTTTTTAGCAATGTGCTCCTCAAAATCTTTCTTAGCTTTCCTAATGGCCGTCTTGCATTCGTGTTGCCAGTGTCTATGTTCCCTCCTGTTCTCCTCATTTGGACAAGCCTTCCATTTCCTAAATGAACTCTTCTTGTTTTTAATGACTTCATCTACTGCATTTGTGAGCCACATTGGTTTCTTCTTGGACCTAGAAGTCCCCTTTCTTCTTTTAGGAATGCATTCTAGTTGCACTTCCGTTATTGTGTTTTTAAGTAGTCTCCATGCATTTTGAAGTGATTTAACTCTTTTGACTTTCCCTTTCAATTTCCTTTTCACTAATTTCCTCATTTTGGGGAAGTTTCCCTTGTGAAAGTTTAAGGTCTCTGTGTTAGACTTTATTAAGAACTTACTCCCTGTATTTAAGTTGAAGGTTATTGCATTGTGGTCACTGTTCCCAATTGGATCAGCTACAGTGACGTCCTTTACCAGGTCCTGAGCATTACTTAGGATCAAGTCCAGGACTGCATTTCCCCTGGTTGGTTCCATGACCATTTGTTCCATGGAACAGTCATTTAGCAGGTCTAGGAATTTTCTCTCTCTTTCCTGAGTTGAACAGGAGTTCACCCAGTCTATGTGAGGATAATTGAAGTCCCCCATTATAACTACCCTATCTTTATGGGCTACCTCCTTTACCTCCTTCTCCAATTGTTCATCTCCTTCGGACGTATGGTTGGGAGGACGGTAGCATGTCCCTATTGTTAGACTTCCTTTTTGGCTTGGTATCTTTATCCACACTGCTTCTGTGGAAGAGCCAGACTCACTTGGACATTCCAGTTCATAAGATTCTATCTCTTCTTTAATATACAAGGCTACACCACCTCCATGTCGCCCTTCCCTGTCTTTCCTGTACAGTTTGTATCCTGGGATAACTGTATCCCATTGGTTTTCGCTGGTCCACCAGGTTTCAGTTATGCCAATAATATCAATCCTATTTTCCATAACTAAGCTTTCTAGCTCCCCTATTTTGGCTCGAAGGCTCCTGGTCCTCATTGGAACTAGACTTCCCTGAGGGGAAAAAAATTCAACCCAATGTACTCAGATACAAGCTTTCTACTTAAAATCCAATATCCATTCCTCTGAAAAGTACTCTGCAACTGTGGCTAAAATTAAGATGTAAACATTTTCCTTACCTGTCAAAGAAAATGCATACAAAATATATTACAGAACTTCAATTTTCAATTCCTGAGTCTACCTGGAAACAATTCCAACAACAAAAGCTCTACACAGTTGAGGATCTTTTGATACCACAAATTAAATACCTGAAAGAAATGCAAATAAATAACATATTAGATCTAAGACAAACCACATGGTTCCAAAATTTAGTATTGAAACAAGCTCTTCTCTCTATTCCTGTTCTGTCCTCTCTCAAACCTTTGAAAACCTGCTATCTTATTTAGTCACTATCCCAAAAGGTATGGCCTCTATACTTTATAAAGTTCTCTCAGAACCTCCATACCCGGATCTGGAACATTTTCAAGAGGTATGGAAATCAGATTATAAAACTACTATAACAGCTGAAAAATGGGCAAGCATCTGGACTAATAGATTCCCTTGTAGCAATCACAACCGTGTAAGATAATTTGTTTTAAAGATTCTCACTTATATAAAACTCGGTTGAGCCTACTTTCCCCCCAATCCAGAAACAAATGTTGGCAGGATTGTGGAAAAGTAGGCGATTATATTCACATGTGGTGGAATGCACCGGAATACAAACATTTTGGTCATTACTGGAAAACGAATGTTGAAAATATTTAGACACTATCCCTAAATATAAACAGATTTTATGTTGTTGATGGGGAAAAAAGTCATTGTGAAAAACTGGAAGGTTTCCCTTACCTTCAATCTCAGTACTTGGTATATTAAATTGTTAGACATTGCAGTGTCAGAATCAATATCTATCCAGTTCCAAAGGTTTCAGGGGAGGAAGAACGAATACTCATTCTTAGAGGTTTGGTATCCTTTTTGGTTGATCAATTTTATTGGTAGTAAATAATGCTCTTCCAGAGAGAACATTACCTTTTCTAAATCATTTCCACAAATTTTGAAACACTGTATACAGTTCATATTATTTCAAAGATAGGCCACAGTTGTACTAACAAATCCAAATGTATAACAAATTATTCCTCTCACTTTGTTTAAAGGTTTTAAATATGAGTATCTAGTAAAGTTGTATTCTTAAGTTATTAATTGGTTATAAAATAAAATTTTAGAAAAGAGAGGCAGCTTATTAGTGCCTTTGCAGAAATGATCTGCAAGCTGCTTTCCCTACTTGGGATGGATTTATCAGAGAATTCTAGTTTGGAGTCTTTTCTCTGTCCACTCTAAGCCACTGGTGTCATTTGTACTCATCCAGTAGTCCAGTGTTCTCAGGTGGGCTTTAGGATTGCATAGTCGTGTGATTATTTTATTGTGACCTGCCCTGAGAACTGTGTTTATAGGGCGGGACTGACTGGTAATATTAAAGGTAAGAGGCATTATCAAATTAGGGTATCTGCTAGTTTGGTTTTAGATCCAGCTTGCCTTTACTATCTATGTTTTTAATTTTTAAAAAAGCTCTTGGTACTTACATTCTTGATATCTACGTATATATTAAAAAGTTATGAATGTGTCCGTTGAGTGCTAGTGAATGATGCAGTGACTGAAGGGAAATGATTTCTGTTGAAATTTGTACCATTAGTCAGTGATATTGTTCCTGACATTTACTCTGCTGTATCTTTCTTGTCAAAATGAAATTAAATTCTTTCTGCCAGCAGAAAAAAAGGGGAAAAAAAAGAATGCTTACATTGCCCAGATATGCAGTCTTTATTTGTAGGGAATGAGGTAATCCGGTACTCTCATTTCTTTCCTTCCTTCTGGGGAGGTGCAAAATTGAATTCGTATTCACAAATTTGATTGAATATTTTGAATTTACAGACATTCACATCGAATCGGAAATCCAGTTTTTCAAATATACAAAACTTTGACTGAAATGTTCAGTCAAACATTCATATTTCATCGTGGTTTTGGTCTTGATAATGTGAAAATCCGTTTTTTTCATTTAACAATTTGACAATGAAATGATTTATTAGGATTTTCAATTCAATGGAGAAACGAATGTGAATTTTTTTCCCCTTCACATCCTTCCTTCCTTAGAATCATAGAGCTGGAAGGAACCTCTAGGGTCATCGAGTCAAACACCTTACCCAATGCAGGATTTCCTAAACCATCCCAGACAGATGTATGTTCAGCCTCTGCTTGAAGACCTTCAGTGAAAGAGAGCTCACTACCTCCTGTGGCAACCTATTCCATTGACTGATCACCTTTACTGTCAGAAAGTTTTTCCTAATATCTTATCTGTATTGACTCCCTTGAAGTTTCACACTGTTGTTTCTAGTCCTTCCATCTTGCGTAAGTGAGAGTAGGGACCATCCCTCCACACTGTGACAGCCCTTCAGATACTTGAAGACTGCTATCTCAATCTTCTTTTCTGTAGGCTAAAGATTCTTAGATCCTTAACCGTTCCTTATAGTACATGGTTTCCAGACCACTAACTATTTTGGTAACCCTGTTTTGCACTTGCTGTAATTTGTCAATGTCTTTCTTTCCTTCCTTTTTTTTTTAGAATGTCCATAACTTATATATTGCAGTTCTGTGTAAGTTAGGTAGGTGTAACATATGCAAATTTTGGATGGATCTTTGGCTTTTTCTTTTTTTTTTTGGTGTTGTATAGGTAGGTGGTTATGCTTTCTAATCTGAACTGTATCATGTTTGTTTTCAAAACGTTGCTTGAGGATGTAGGATAGCAGCTGAGGTAGTTGGATATTGCTGTGCCTGTGACTTCATCAGCTTGGAAAACGCAGCTGGTCAGACCTGATTCTTAGACTGAGATTGTCTCTGAATGTGTGCCAGTAGCGTGCTAGCATTGTAGTGAGACTTACAGACAACCTGGACTCTATCTTAGAGTACTGCTAACCTATTGCCCTCCTATTTCAATTTATCAGGAAGGCAAGATCTCTTGCACTTTCTTTCTTGGGCCAGGATGTTGCCCCTTCTTTGGCACTGCACCAAAACTGACTTTGATGATAGGGGTGTGCACAAATGCAGTTTTTGGATTCAATTCAATTTGAATTGGATATTCAAATGTTCGAATTTGAACAAATAGAGAAAAATGAATGTATTCATTTTTCAAATCCTATTTGTATGAATATTCTATTCGTATTTGAAGATATGAATGTCAACAACATTAATGTGTGTCTGTATGCACCCTTACACATCTGTACGCATCCTGTTTTCATTCCGTATGCATCCCGTTTTTGTCCCATACATATCAGTGCAAATGCATATGGATACGAATAAGATGCGTATGCAATGCATACATATCCATACACATACAAATGTCTGAATAATTCGTACCAATGATTCGAAAGAATATTCTTGCACTTCCCTAATCAGTGTTCTTGTCGTGTATGTGAAAAAACCAAAAGGGACTAGGAGTGGTAAACTCCTAGAGGCCAAGTCTGGGGCAGTTCTGAAGGAGCATTTGCCTATCCAATACTCCATGTTTTGAGGAGATGCTGCCATCAGTAAGGTTGGATACTTTCTGTGCCTCATTTATTTATTTATTTATTTTATTTATTTAACTTTTATCCCGCACCATCTCCACCTTGGTGGACTCTGAGCGGCTAACAAGGTTAAAAATACACACTTCATTCTAGTGCTTTAAAAACATTACAACAGACGATTTGATAAGTCCTTAAGGCTTTAAACTTCCGACAGCAAGCGGCAAAACCTTTTTGGCATCTACTCTAATTAGGCTCCCCACTCCATATTTCTCACATCTCGACCCACTCCAATAAGTGAATCATAGTTCAATTCATTTTTCTTATGCTGGTTTGCTTATACAATTAGCTTCAACTGGAGTGATAGCTGATGGTGTTTATTGAAGACTTCAGTGATTTTTAGATTGTGTCTCTTGTTCACATCAGATTGGGAAATAAACTGCAGGGTACGGCAGCCCTGTCCACTTTGGAGTACGGATAGTCAAGGGGCAGAACAGGATTTACCGATGGTGCTTGTGCCCATTGTTGCAGTCCTGGACTTGGATGGGAGCAGAAGAGGTTTGGGTGTTTGGTTGCTCCTCCATCTCCATCTCGGCTAATGTCTGCTCTCCAGCTCAGTAGATAGGGGCAAACTGCAGTGTGACAAGATGGACCATATTTGCAGGAAGACTCAAATATTTAGCACTCTGTGATAATGGTTTAGGTCGGTGATGGCCAACCTATGACACGCGTGTCACAAGTGACACGCCAAGCCCTTTTGGGTGACACACATGGCCACCCTGGCACCTGGGCGTGTAGTGCTTGCTTGTTCTTGAAGTGTACAAAATACCAACTTTCAATTGAAGATTTAGCAACAAAAGTCACTAATGTAAAGAATTATTTGTTTTTGCTTTTAAGAAAATACATACATCAAAAATATAACTTTTTTACTAGAGCCATGAATATCACAAAATTATGGATATTTCTAGATGTGACACAGCACCCGGGTTAAGCTAGGTTTTCTTGTGAATTTTGACACACCGAGCTCAAAAGGTTCGCCATCACTGGTTTAGGTTAACATGAATGTGTGCACAGGAATTCAGCAAGCCCAGCAGTAGACTTTTGCACAGGGAAGGTTAATCAGCCAGGCTCTGTGTATTGCGAAATTATAATAATTTCCTGGCTTACAATCATGTGGCAGTAAGCTCTATAGGGTGTGTTTATGGGTATTTTTATTTTGTTAAGCTTTTTGAACTTGGAAATGTTGAACTCGTCTTCTGAAGTCTGTATTCACTTGTGCACCATCTATCTTCTTGCAATTGTTTGTGTGTGTTTGTAAAACTCAGTCTAAAACTGCTACTGGCATCAAAACATTTTAGAGTGCCAGAATTCACTGCCATGTGGAGGAATTAGGCTTAGGCAGTTATCTGCCAGTGCATGTCATTTATGAGTGACTCAGTCTGTCAGCTTTTGCATCTGCTACTATGTAGTTCCAAGCAGAGAGAGAAGAATGCTGTTGTGTGAAGAAGAATCTGAGATGACCCAGGGAAAGAAAGTTTTGAACTGAAGTTCTAGAACATTCTGCACCTTGGCTGTAGATATATCTCGGATGTTGAAGTGACCTTACTGAGATAATCTACAGCTTGTGGGAAAAGACATTGACAAAACTAGAGCAAGTCCAAAGGAGGGCTACCAAAATGGTTAGTGGTCTGGAAAGCATGTCCTACGAGGAAAGGTTGAAGGATCTAGGAATTTTTAGCCCGCAGAAGAGAAGACTGAGAGGAGGCATGATCATGGTCTTCAAGTAAGATACTCTTACCTGTGTCTGCTCTAACAATATTCTCTCTTGAGTTTTCTCATATGGACAGCAGGGCAGAGGTTTAACTTTCTTTGGCCAAGTTCAGTCCTTTGCCAAGGGCTCAGAGAAGCAACGAGGAGCCCTTTGGGATATGTAGACTAGCTGGCAAAACTGATGTTTGTTTATTGTTGCTTTTTGTGCATACTTTTGATTTGTCAGCAGTAGAGACTGGTTTGGGCAGTTCACTGTTCTCAGTGAACAGGGTGTTCATGTGGTTTGCATACAAACCAAATCAGGCTGTTTGAAAAAAACCTGGTTCAAGTCAACCCTGAACCAAGGACTGTTGTAACAAACCAGAGAACCTTAGTAAACCATGGGTTGTATGGTTTTCTTGGGTCACATGCAAACTGATTCAGCTGTTGCTTGAAAGAGAATAAAACCATTTTGAATCGAACCCAAACCAAAGGCAGTTAGGTCAATTCAAACTGAACCACTAAATTTCAGTTTGTGTCTCAAAGTACCAGGACCCATCTTGGTTTCTTTGCTTATATCCCATTGCCCTCTTCTGTGCCCATGGAACAGTGTTTAATTACTGAGTAATTTTCTATGACTAGCATCAGTTGATACCTTGCATTATTTTCCTAACCACTTTACATCCTACTTTTAGTGCTAACCATTTTTACCCTTGCTTTGCAGGGTGGAAGCAGGGGTGAATATACATCATCCTTATTAATTTGTTCTGCTGTTTTCCTCCTAGCTCCCAGGCCCTTACAATCTGTATTTCAGATTCTTTTCACTGCAGTTTTGATTATTGTACAGGCTGAAATTCTTGTATTGATTCCATGCTGTTCTGAGAACGAAAATCCAAACACCTACAAGGTTGGAAGCAGGTGTTAATATGAATGAAAAAACTTAAGACACTTAAGGATAAAAGTGATACCAAAAAATTGCAGATATGTTGGTCTGGACAAACCTTCTTGGTATGACTAAAGTTGACCAGAGTAGCAGAAAACATAAACTGTATTTCCAGGCAGCATTTATATGACATAGTGTGACCCCCATATCTACCACCTGTGGGTGCCAGAAGAGCACCCAGAACCAGTAGGCCTATTTTGGCCTCCGTAGAGCATAGGAATACGTGTGTGGAGCCACTGGAGCCCATCCCAAAATATAAGAGTGTGTATGGGAGGCAGGTGGGAGACATTTGGTGGTGTCACACACTTATTCCAATGCTCTCTGGAGGCCAAAATAGGCCTTTTGGAGGCCAGAAAACCACTTCTGGTTCTGGGGTTGCATGAACCCAGAACCAGAAGGCCTGTTCGCGATTATCCATGGTTTTAGGTAACCACGGTAGGAACTGGAACATATCCCCAGTGGATATGGGGGTCTGACTATATTTTCAGACAAACAAAAGCATCCTACAAGGCTGGTAGACCAGAGTGCTCCATCTTTGTATGCTCCATTTACATTGAACAGAGCATAGTCCAAGCTAGTGTGCCCAAAATGTCATTCTAATAGATCTTTTTCAAGGGCTACCCATATACTGAGAGGTAATATACCAGACCACAGAGGTAAGGATCCATTTCAGAGGTACAACATGGCGCAACACTGAAATGGGCTCCATGGGAGCTCCAACAGCCAGGAACCTCAACATATTTATTTATTTATTTCTATCCCACCCTGTACCTGAAGGTGTCAGGGTGGGTAACAACCTTTAAATCAACAAATTACAAACCAGTATATACTAATAATATCCATAAAAACACTGAAAAGATTCAGCATATTTAAAACAATATCCTAAATATTAAAATAATAGTACCTGCAGCAGTGGGAGGAAAGTATAATCACGTCAGCCAAAGGCCTAGGCCAGTGATGGTGAACCTTTTGAGCTTGGTGTCTCAAAATTCACAAGAAAACCTAGCATAACTCAGGTGCTGTGTCACATCTAGAAATATCCATAATTTTGTGATATTTGTGGCTCTAGTAAAAAAGTTATATTTTTGATATATGTATTTTATTAAAAGCAAAAACAATTCTTTACATTAGTGACTTATGTTGCTAAATCTTCAATTGAAAGTTGGTATTTCGTACACTTCAAGAATAAGCAAGCACTACATGCCCAGGTGCCAGGGTGGCCATGTGTGTCACCCAAAAGGGCTTGGCGTGTCACTTGTGACACGCGTATCATAGGTTGGCCATCACCGGCCTAGGCAAAGAGTTGCGTCTTCACTGCCTTCCTGAATATATACAGAGAAAGGGCATGGCACACCTCAAGGGGGAGACTATTCCATAACATATTGGCTTCAAAGCGTGTGTGAACTTTGGACCTGGTGCCTCGCCCGTTATGAAACAGGCTGTCCCAGTTTGGGATGGGGCAATCTGCCCTGTACTGGAATAGCAAAGGTAAGTGAATAGTAAATCACCGTTTAAATGAGTCCCTTGTGAGTGTGAAATGGAAATAACCAGTTAAATAGCAGAAGGAGAAAAAAGCTTTGGTTCACTTGCATTTAGGCACCTTTAAAAGACTTAATTCCCTCTGCCAATTCTACGGTCTAAGATCCATAAGTTCCAACAAATGTTTATCTTCCTTTGTGAGTGGTTTTATCCTTATTTACTATATGATAGAACTGAGTGCATAATATCCAAATTATAGTTTGGCTTGTCTGGTCCAAAGTTGCCTTTATGTTTTTCTTTTCAAGATTTTCAAACAGTCTAAGAGCATGTGGTGCTTATTAAAGATTTCTCAGTAGGCCAAAATCATTAGAGGTGCTCAAGGGTTGGGAACTCTATCAAGATGGTTGCAAAATGTGAACGGCTGTCTGCGTGAAGGCTGGCCACCTCTGGATTAAGACTTTGAGGATGTTTTTTCTCCTCAACTAAAAGAACATTCAGTGCCGTGCTTTTAAAAGGATTTTTATAGCAGCCCAGAGAATAAAATATTGAGATTTCTACAACCCAAGAGGCTCTGGTAATTGTGGAGCAAATTGTTTTAAAAGGACTGATTCATAGTGTTTATTTAACTTTCATTTCACAATGATAAATCTCTAACCTGCTCCTGTTCCAAAGCACTTCAAAAGTTGCTTTACAAAATGCAGCAGTAGTCGTGACTCCCTGGAAAGAACTGAAACAGGATGTAGAAATTAGTCACATTGGCTGATTGCTTTGTTCAGGGCAGGACTGATCACATTATGTTGAAAATCTTGATAAGGGATCAGTAGAGGGGTCAGAGATTTTCACTTTCCATTTTCTTTGTATACCGCCTTTCCAAATGAAAATTTGCTCAAAGCGATTTACAACAAACAGAAAATATACAATGCAAAATAATGATCAAAACATTATAATAAAAATACATTATAAACATTGCACATCAAACAAAATATTGCAAAATAAACCAAAACACCCACACACAAAAATTGAGGCAGCTGAGGCCAAGTGGAGTCCAGAGCAGCTGGCCAAAGGCCCCAGTCCCACAAAGAATCACCTCCTCCAAGATGTCAGTGCCCAGCCAGGCTGGAGAGTCATCCAGAAGGCAGAGGGGTCTAGGCTGCCACCACTAGACCACCCCCAGGAGGCATGACATAAGCAGCTGTCTTTTATGGTCCCTGGTGTAGCTGAGACCGGATGGAGTCCAGCAAGGAAGCACCAAGAAAGGCCTAGTACTGCAAAGAAGCAGCTCCAAATTATCAGGGCCCATCCAGGCTGGGGAGCTATCCAGAGGACAGAGTGATCAAGGCTGCCACTTCCTAGACCACCACTGCTGGAGAGATGGTAAGGTTCTTTTCCTCAGGCAGGGCTTCCAGATGAAAAATGTTGTAGATTTCAGAAGTGCCATACTTTGAAAATCAAATTCTTCAGAAAGCATAATGGCCAGGGTTTGTACCCTGATTTATGAACCAAATTGAGGACTATGTCTATGGTTTAGTGTCAATGAAGCTGCCTTGGTCTTCCCACTTGGAAGATTTTCTAGTTTTAGCTGGATTTTATTAACTTCTTCATCAAAATACTATTATATAGCATCAGGTAGCCTGTGCATGGGATTATAGAAAGGAGTGCATTGCATTTGCATTGAATTGTACTAGCAGATTGGATGGAAAGATGGTGTGGTCTCGATCGGTTAGATGAAAACTATATTCCTCTGAACAATGTGTGGTCAGGATGTTTTCTCCATCTCAAGAGTAATCTTATGCCCAGAATGAAAGTGGTACTAGACGTAACCTCATTCTTCCTCCCAGAGTTCCAAGGGGTGAGAGAGGTATGTAATACATCTGATGAGCAATAGTTGTTAAGCAGTATGTTAGTTCTTAATTTCTTGAAGGTATCAGTCAGTTGTAGGCAGCTATATTAGTGCTCCAGGATTCATGCTGTTGACAGACTGTGGTCACTGCTGAATGTAAATAGAGCACTGATGTTTGTAAACACCAGATTGCTAATTTGGGTGCAAAAGTATGAAACTTTTCTCCCTCTGTAACACTTTCACAATATTTTTCAAGCTGTTGTATCAATCTCCATCTTTTCAAAAGAACTTCAGCTGCTCTGCAGGGATTTTGTGCCTTAAGGATGAAGAGCCCTTTTCTCTTGCAAGCTATTTCTTGGCTTGGTTTTGTAGTCTAAAATATGTAGATATTTTAATGCATCTGTTCATTGGCAATTAGGAGGCATATAGAATTAAGTGAGTAAGCTGGTGGAGGGGAAGTGTATTATTCAGCAACAAGGCATGTGGTTTATCTAGCAACCCACGCCAACTACATATATACAGCCATAACTCGACTGATGCTGTTACCATCCATGCAGCTCTGCTACCTTGTACTTGATGAATTGTCACCCACCTCAGTTTATGATTCCCGGTTGATTCAGCACGGTGTGGCTGTTGCTGTGGCTACTCCCTCATTTCATGAGTTTGAAACCAGGAAGGGGTAAAGAAGGGTGGTGCGGGTGGCGGAAAATGTCTTCTGATGGCAAAGGGTATTTAATGCAAAAATTTATAAAATTAAAAAAGGGATCCAGATGTTAGAAAACGATGGTACCGTCTGCAGATGTACTTTGACATTTTAAAAGGAAATCTTCCTTAAAAACTACAGGTATATAGAAAAATTGCTTGAAAGGAAGACGGTTAGAACCATACTTTAATTTGATACAATTACCGGCGAAGAGAAGAGATGGAAAAATTGCAACACTTGATGCTGGCAGTGAAATTCAGACTTGCCTCAAACTGAGAAAAGTAATCCAGAGAGTATTTAGGAGATGTTCTAGATTATCATGCTGGGTTAGCATTTGGTTAGATACTGGGACAAGCTGATTCTCAAGTGGGAGACCAGGGGACTTTTGTTTGCAGATAGAAGGCGGATGGTGGGAATTAGTCATTCCTGCCTTGTTACACAATGACTGTCCCCAGGTGTACTGTCCCCAGTGAGGTTGCGTGTTTAAATATTGTTGTTGTTTTTTAACTCGGATATTTATAAACATCATACTAGAGAAAAACTGAAGGGCTCAGAAAAGGTGTCTTTTCACAATGAATTAAATGTTTTGAAAAGGTGGGTAAACTGAAATCAATAGATCAGGTGCTGTAGGGTTCAAAGAGATTTCCGTTATCCACAGATCAATACTTACTAATCCTAATTTACAAATGAACAAACTGGGGGCGTGGCCACACCTTATATTTAAGAAGAAGAGAGTCTGTCTTCAGTCCTCAGAAACCAGATGTTAAAGTGCATTTCTGTTTTTTCCTGAGGGCCTTTGTGCCTTGAATGAGCCTATCCTGAAGTCAAATAATCCCAGCCCCAAGTCTGTTTCAGCTATAAATGGGCCCAGGCAAAGGCCTGCCACCCTGCTGCTGACACTCCAATATCCCCGCCAGTTCTGACACCTTGCCACTGCTGCCACCAACATTCTGGTATTTTCATGACCACTGATGACACCTCAGGACCACCCCGCCTTCCCCTTTTGATGCCACTGACAACCCAATAAAACCCTGCTGCCACCCTGCTGCCTCTGCTTACATTGTGGTACACCCCCCACCACCACCACTGATAACAATGGCATCCTGGTGCTGCTGCTTCCCTGATACCCCCACTCCGATTCCTGATGATGATGACATTCCTGTGTCACCATGGCTGACACCCTGATATCCCATGCCTCTCCTGTGGATGACCCCCCAATGCCCTCTGCCACTGCTGACTAGGGTTGTGCACGAATGCAAATTTTGAAATTCAGTTTGAATCGAATATTCAGAAATTTGATTTGAATCTTTTAAAATTTGAATTTATCCAAACTTGATTCGAATTAAGCAAATTCAAATCTATTTGTTCGAATTTTCAATTCCAATTTGCACTTACGAATGTTGACAACATTGGTATGGGCCCGTACCCATTGTTACGCATCCTCTATGCATCCGTACACATCCGTATGCATCCCGTATTTATCACATATGTAACCCGTTTTTGGCCCATACGAATCCATATGGATCCACATAGATCCGTACAAATGCATACAGCTGACATCGTGTATGTACCCGTACACATATGAAATATCTGAGTAATTTGAATGAATAGATTTGAAAATTCAAAATTCATTCAAATGTTTAAATTCAACTTTATGGTCATTCGATTCGATTTCAAAATTCAAAATTCAAATGACTTCGATCTGATTTCAAATGTTCTGAATATTCGTGCACACCCCTACTGCTGACAGCCTACCTTTTACCAGCAAGCACCTCAACATAGGTGTAACTAGGCCATTTTACCTCAGAAATGGCTTGATTTTCCTATCCATGCCTCAGGCGACCACTTTAGAGTGTTTGTGGTTGGTCTAGGAATGGGGAAATTTACTAAAGTCAGTCATCATACCACAGGGTGTGAGTATTTTGCCATTGCTAGCTTGCAAAGATTTCCTTAGGTTGAATTTGTGACTTTCCGCATGTAAAGCAGATGTTGTACCATTGAACTACATTATACTCTCTTTTTTCAAGTTACATATTGAAACAGATATATGAAAGTTGTTGAACTGGCTGCTTAAAGCTTTACCTGTCAGAGACTTTAGTCCATCAGTTCAGTAGAAGAAGGGCAGCACATTGTTAGGAGGTGTTTTAGTTCAGGGTATGAGAGAGATGGGGAGAGAGAAGGGATTTCAGAGAGGACAAGCCAGGAGTTGTCTCTATGGAAGTGAGCTGATAGCAGGTTGAGGATAGGAAGTACTGACTGTGTTGGCTGTGTTCAAGAGGTTGCATGAAGGAAGGTTGTGGCAATGGCTCTTAATCCTTTTTAGATAAAATGTGTCACTTGGAGGAAAGCTGATCTTATTATCATGTCCTTTGCCCTGTCTGACTCCTCAGACGAGGTTACCCCTCCTGTAATCCCAGATGTGGGATCCATGCCACAGGGGTCTGCCCTGGAACCTGCCCAGAAAAGGTATATTTTTCACAATGAATTAAATGTTTTAAAAAGGTAGAGGATTACAAGTGGGTAAAATGAAATTAATAAATCAGGTGCTGTACAGTTCAAAGAGAATCCCATTATTCACAGATCAATACATACTAATCGTAATTTTGCATGAGGTGACCAAACCACTTTGTTTGGTCAACATAGCACGCCAAAGGGAGAAGGCGCAGCTGAGGTTCTGTCCCAGAGAAAGCTAGGAAAACACCCACTATCTGGAACTTAGTCTGGGTATCAGGTTTTTCCAAGGCTAAGTCCAACCGAGGTTCCTGCATGAGGACAAGATTGTGTCAGTGGGTTTTTTCCCACTACCACTAAGTCCCCATTAAGTCCCCATTAGGGACCCATTAGGTTCAGGAAGACCCTGTTTCCACTGTAGACCCCATTAGAGCCACATTTGTTTCCACCTGTAGTAGGGAAATCTGAATTAAATGGGTCCTTCAGGACCTATAATCTGGATTTCCTGTAGACCCCATTAAAGGGTTCTACAATCCAGACTTCAGCCATGAATTCCAGATTATACAGTGCGGGTTTGCACCATGAATCCAGGGTGGATTCCGGGGGGCACCCATGGGGGGTGCCCCAAAGCCCAAAGCTTCAAAGCTGGTGCCTAATCTCCGGAGATAGCTCCAAAGATGGCTCTGAAGAAAACTCCAGAGAATGGCACAGACATCAGAGCTTAGGCCATTTCTACGGGGCCTTTCTATGGTGCTTTGGCCAAGCTCTCTGTCCTGGGGTGATGGACGGGCCCAACATAGGTAGAATTGGAATCACCACATGGGTGCTCCGTCATTTCCACTGTGAGCATGCCTAGCACCCATTGCTATTGGGTGCTACACTGTCCATGGAGACACATCAGGTACCTCCTTAGATCCAGATCTATTAAATCTGGATTAGTTGAAGGACCCATTTTTTAGATCTGCATCATTTTACATCTGGATTAAGGGAAGTAAGTGGGAAAAACCCCTCTGACAGCTGCTTGATTTAAAAAAAAAAAAGTAGTTTGTCATGGAAAGCGAAGTTTCAGTTCCAGCACAAACCTCCAGCTACTTCTTCCTAATATGTACTGGATTTCTGGAAGACAATAATATTGCAAAGGGCATATTTGTTCTAGTTTTTTATTTGTTTGGTGCATGGGGAAGATGATGAATTAAAAGGTAGTTCAGCCTGAGGTGAGGACTCAGTCAAACTAGCGTACTTTACTGGGAGTCTCTTGGATAATAAATATTGAATTGTGTAGAAGGTTTCCCAGGTGTAAATATGTTTCAGGGAAGCCAATTGCTTCACAGTAAACAGACAGTGAGCTTCAATCATTGTTTTATGGACACGTAAAATATTTTTGGAGGTTATTTGGGAAGACTCTTCTTAACTCCATCAATCTATGACAGTAATAAGAGTTTGATTGATTAACTCTTCTTAGGAGTAGGTACAAATTTCACTTACCTATTAAAAACCTCCTGGTTTTTCTGTTATATATGTATTATTCCTTAAAGAGGTTGCATTAATAGGGGGATATATATCCCTCTTAACATTTTAGGGATGGTGATGTGAGTGGGCAAATGGCATGGTTTTCTTTTGGTTTCTTGTGACCTCTTGGTGTTGTCTTGTGACCTGTCCCTAGACTTGAAAATAGATATGTTGGAAGATGAAGACGAACAACTGGAAAACCAGATGAATCAAGTCCATAGAAAAATTGATGGGGACAGGAAAATGCTCCAGTTTTGATCTCAGTAAATGGTAGCTGCAAAGGAGAGGCCTAGTTTTGGTTCCTCTCTCAATCTCTTCTAGTTCTTGAGGCTGATGGTGCTGCCATTTTAATTTTTGGCATTTTTTTTTAACTTGTTATATGATTCTTAGTTATTACATTTTTGGAATAGCAGTTAATAAAATTAAGTAGGGTTAGACAAATGTATGGATGACAGATGTATCAATGGCTACTAGAACGAATGCCTAGATGCATCTTTCAGGTGGTGGTGGGGAGGAACCGGGGCGCTTCTAAGGCCATCTGCTGGGACTCGAGAGCAGGAGAAGGTTTGTCCTTGTCTCTGCTTGAGATGCCCATGAGCATTTGGTGGGCCACTGTGTGCGACAGGATGCTGGACTAGATGGGCTGTGGCCTGATCCAGCAGGGCCTCTCTTATGTTCTTATGTTCTTAAGTATGAAACCAAAAACAGCTAAAATTCTCTGCAATTTCTGAGAAATTTTGCCAGCCTCTGTCATGTAAATATGAATCTTTTCCTCCTTTTTAAAAGAAAGTAGCATTTTAGGACTAATTGATCAAACAGCATTAAAAAAAAAACCCAAAAGAATCTTAGCAAGGAAGTGAAACATTTTCTGGGGGGAAGAAAGATCCAAATGATCTCAGATTTATACTGTCATGCAGTAGACATCTGACAACCACCTGCACAGCCAAAATGGCTTCTAAAGAAAAGAATCTATTATCCCTCTTGAAAGGCTATTTTGGTCTCTAGAGGGAAAAAGGCAATTTTGACTTGACTAGGACCTCTTGGTTATTGATCTTATATAGGATGTGTTAACAGAAGAGAGATTAATCTAAGAAAGGAAGGTGTTCTTATCTTGTGGAACGTACCTCAGAATGGTTCCAAAGAAGTGAAAAACCTGAATTCCATTTTTCCCCTGCGTGTAAGAGAGAACGGGCATTTCATTTTTAAACCTTGCAACACTTCCTCAGACTTTTGTGTAGCTCTCAAAGCAGCTGCCCGCTAGTCTTTTTATAATAATTTAGTATTATTATCACTTTTTAAATTTGGAATCTGCATCTCTGGCTATTACAGCTTAGTGTAAAAGTAGGTGACTTAGTCCCTTTCTGATCAGGGCTTTAGTCCAGATTATATCTTGGAATAGGACCTGCCATGTGGATACCGGTCCAGACTACTGTAGACCTTGGGCAGGATATAATCCAGAATAAGGCCCAGTGCAGCAAGGGCCTCCAAGGCCACCAGTGTCCTTCAGTTATCTTTTATATTTCTTAGTAGTTGCCAAGTTTGGTCCATAAAGTTTTGTATCTACACCCAAGGTACAAAGGATTGTTACTACTAGTAATAAGGGCAGGGTTGTTCCATGGTTGTTCCAAATATGAGGCGAAGTAACTCTTCATGTGGGAACCTCTTGGTGCTTGAAGCCACAAGTGCTGCATTTATTAAGCCCTTCAAGTTCTGTCACTAATCTGTAAAATTTTATCGTGGGAGGCAGGTGAAAGTGCCACCAGAACAATTTTTTTTGCATAAATTGGATTCAACAAGCTCACAAGGAATAAACTGGAGAATCCAAAGCTGCCAAGAAATATAAAAATATTCTTAATGTAAGCTAAACCAAAGTTATTTACATAAAAATTCTCAAAGTACACATCAGTCAAAATCTTTCCCCCAATAAACACATATATGCCCGTATGTGAAGAGAATCTGTTAGAAGTGTGGAGCCCATGAGGAAGAAGAGGAGGGAGAAGAGTTAGCTTTTCTGGCCTGCTTTTCTCACCCATTTAAGAGGACTCAGAGTGGCTGACAAAGCTTTCTGTTCTTCTTCCCAAAACAGTGGGGCTGTGAGAGCTCAGAAAAGAGCTATGACTAGCCCAAGGCCACCCAGATGGCTTCATGGGGGATGTCAGAATCAAACCCAGTATTCCCAGATAAGAGTTCAGCTCCCTACCCACTACTAGACCTTGTAGGTCCATGCACCTTAAAGACTATTGTCTTAGAACACAAATATCAACAACTAGCCCATATATCTGTGCTCAAAGTCTTGCAATAGAGCAAGATGATGCTGTTTACATGTTATCATCTATGGACATATACATGCTTATTGTTTAAATTCAGCCCTCTTGGCTGGGTTTAAAGGAATCACATTGAGTGTCACAAAACTGGGCTATCAATACATATGGAGTGAGAATTATTTATCTGTGAAAAATAACATTAGATCTTTGTCATAAGCCTTAGTTAAGTGAAAGGCTTGTCTGGAAGCAGATCATGATGGGACGCAAAGTTACAGGCAGCTTGCCAGGACATTGAGTTCCTTTGCCAGGGTACAGTATGAATGCTTTGATTCTGGAACATAGAATACAAGATACCTTCTGGAGAAGCATCTTCTTGTCATCATCCCTGATGTTCACTGCTGTTCATTTAACACTCAGTGGGAAATCCATTAAGCAATGTCTGCATGCAAATACATCCCACATAAGACTTGAGGGGTTCTAATTGTTTTTCGCCTTAATAACAGCATTTTTCTTACTGCTTATAATACTTTGGGACTTTCACCTTCCAGAAAGGACCCTATTGAATTTAATAAGCCTCAGATCAAACTACTTATGATTTCATGTTGTGGCTTAGGGGAAGAGAGCCACCTAATGAAAATTTAGTGATATTCAGGAAACTTCGGGTGTGATCAGACAAACTTAAAGAGTCTGTGATGACATGCATGCCCCCCCCCCAGCCTTTTCAGGGCCTCCCACAGTGGAATGGAGATGCAAAATAGTGTTAAGAGGAAGATACAGGACTTCTTTCTCTCCGTGTGTAAAAATGTGACGTCTCTGGAACTCCAGTGTTATCAAGGAAGTAGGATTTTATGCAGGCTGCCGAAGCTCCTTTAACAAATGTGCAGCTAGCTTGTTCTCGGACAGCAGATCATAGTTGTGTTGAGCAGAACAGCAGGTTTTTGTCCTGTAGCCAAGTGGATTGGACAGTAGATTCTTGGAAGCAGTCAGGAACCTTGATATTAGCCTCCAAGGTCAGACAATATTTTACCCTCCTGGTAAGAGTTCCAACCGTGGATACATATTTCAGACCCATTATAGATCTGAACAGGCTGCTTTTGTACAAGAAACCCTCAAGACAGGGGTCCCTGAGCAGCCAGGACCTTTGGGAAAAGCGGAGACCTTGCTTAAAAGAAGGTAGCTTTTTTAAATCAGTTCTAGTCATGTGCTGAACTGCTGTTTCCCAAAAGTAATGACAGAGGCCAAGAACTGCTAAGTGGTTTGCCCAACAGCCTGAACATTTTCTTTTGGCAACACTCCCTCACATGCTGTTAAACCACGTGAAGTGGGGAACTTAACTTCGTACGCAGTCCTTATCATCATTATAGGATCTCTTCATGGGTGGGTCTGTGGGTCTTCATTGCACATGGGCCTGATATCAACCCAAATGCACACAATGCATGATGCCACATTCATGCATGCCAATGCATGCTGCAGGTCTGCCTAAGAAAGGCCCTATAATGGCTGCAAGGCTGTGTGAAGCCAGTGGGTAAGTTCCCCACTTTGCATGCTGTATTCACACATAAGGGAGCAGTGTCAAAAAGAACAAGAGCTGTTAGGGAAAGCACCTAACAGTCCTTGGCCTCTAACTACTTTTCACGTTCAATGAATGGAAATTCATTACACCCCTAAGCAGTTCCATTTGTTTGCAGTTATTTGTGCGGTTCTTTGTCCAAGCTGGGTCTCTTTACTGTTGCTTCTTATGGAGTTCAGGTTCTGGTTCCTTTGGCCTCATTTTTTCATATACACAGTGGGAGGATTTGCACTAGTCTGCTGGCCTCGTTCAGCAATTTCCATGGAACACCATACCCCTTTGGGGCCAGCTGTTGGAGTTGGGCCCCCAGCCCAGCAGAAAAAGGGCTTTGGAGTCCGTTCCAAGGAGAGCTTACTTCAAACTAGTCTTTTTGTGGGTAGACCAATTCAGCTGTTTACAGTGCAGATGGCTGGGCCTGTCTATCCAGCGAGTGGCACCCAGCACCTTTTCATTGGGCTTCTGGAAGTGACCTTGCAGGTGGCAACTTAAGAGCCCAGCAACTTTTGTTCTCAGTAGGGATGGGCAAGAATATTCAAAACATTCAAAATTCGATCCAATTCGTTGGAATGCGTACATTCAAATTTGAATTGAATGTTTATACATTAGGTTTTAACGTTCAACCGAATTTGAATATTTCAAATTATTCTTACATATTATTTGGACATTCATATGTGTAGGAATGCTTACACATCACACATCTTTTCCTTATCCATACACATCTGTACGGATATGTATGGGATACAAACTGGATACGTACGGGATAAATATGGGATGAGTACAGATGCATATGGACACATATGAATGTTGTCGACGTTCGTATTATCAAATATGAATAGAATATTCATACAAATAGATACGGATATATTTGAATCGGTTCAGATTTTAATACATTTATTTTTTCTGTATTTGTATGAATTTGAATCAAATTGAAAGTTGAAAATTGCATTTGTGCATACCCCTAGGTCTCAGCATCTGAAGTTGGGCTGGGCTGAACTTCTACCATGCGGACAGCCCTTGATGTGGGCAGCTGGCCACTGTTCAATCTGGATCAAGACCCGCATTGTGTGCTATGCAGAAATAGCCACATATCTCCCCGCTTGACAAATCTGTATTGGCAAATTTGTTATGCATGAGGATTTTCAAGGACCTAGAAACTACATATGCCGATAGATAATAGTGTTTTGTTTCTTCTATCCAAAGGTCTCTCTCTTGTCTCTCTTATCAGGATTCCCAATATGCACAATACATAAAAAAGGCAAAAATAACTCAGGAACTATTTGGAAGAACATGCCTGAGATTTCTTTATATTGAAGTATTAAAATGCAGCAAAGGGAATGGTGGAGATTTTAAAAATTAATTTTTGCAGTAGCCTTTGAGCTGCTTTTAGTCTAGCTTTCTTGGAAAGTCACTGTTTTCTAGGAGATGTTTCATATATCTGTTTTAGGTATTCTTCACTGAATTACTGTACATCTCATGCATTTTTGTTCCCTGTAATGCAGGAGTAAGTAATATGAGGTCCTTCAGACCTCATCAACTCAGACTTTCATCATTTGTTGTCAGTAGCTGTGTAAGAGCAATGAGGTTGGTCTCAAAAATATATCTTGATTCCTTAATTCAATGTGTTTATTTATTTATTTCAAATAGTTACCTGCTGCCTCCCATGAAAGATCTCTGAAATTGTTTACGAGGCAGAGATGAAAAAAATAAAGCTAGAGAATGGTTAGAACCATAAATGAATTAAATCATAAATGAATTAAATCATAAATGAATTATTAAAAAGTGAATGGGTCAGGAAAAGGTAGATAGAGAAAAATATTTTCTCCATCACGTAACACTAGGACAGGGGGACATTCCTGGAAGCTAAAAGGCAAGAGAGGATTGAAAGGGGGTAGTATTTTTTTTCATCCAAAGGGTCATCATTCTATGGAATTTGCTGCCCAAAGAGGTGGTAACAGCAACCAGCCTGGATGGCTTAAAGAGGGTGTTAGACATGGCTGCTAGAGTGAATGCCTGTGTACTTCTCCAGTCTGGAGAGAGGGGCAGGATGCCTCTCAAAGCCATTTGCAGGAAATAATCTTCACTTGCTCTCGGCTGCCTGTAAAAATGGCCAGAAGGAGAAGATTTGGCTTCCATATCCTGCTTTTCTCACCCTTTTAAGGGAACTCAAAGCAGCTGACAAAGCTTTCTGTTCTTCTCCCCACAAAAGCCACCCTGTGAGAGTTCAGAAAGAGGGCCGTGACTAGCCCAAGGTCACCCCTCTGGCTTCATGGAGGAGTGCAGAATCTAACCCAGTGACTATGAGATATAAGTCCAGCGCTCTAATCACAAGACCAAACTGGCTCACTTTAGAGGTATCCTGCCTGTGTCTCCAGACTGGAGGCAGTATTTGGGCACCAATTTATTAAATGATAACCCAAGCAGGGAGAAATGCTTAAATGTATATTTTACCTTGAAATCTGGAAGTGTTCAGAGGATGCTAAAAAATCAAGTTCTGGTGTATTAGGTTGAGACAAGAATCTGATTATTTAAGTGGAGCTGTCCTGTATTACGATGACTTTGTGTCTCCTGTGTTTTAATGGTATGCTAATTTTTCGCCTCTCCAAATTCTGCGGCTGAAATAGAGGGAGTGCTGAGCGACATGAAATTACACTTTTTATGGTCATTTTGAAAGCACATCCCGTCCTTGTAAAACACTGAAAGCTATTATGTTTTCATTAGAGC
This sequence comes from Aspidoscelis tigris stejnegeri, assembly GCA_023333525.1. Classification (NCBI taxonomy): domain Eukaryota; kingdom Metazoa; phylum Chordata; class Lepidosauria; order Squamata; family Teiidae; genus Aspidoscelis; species Aspidoscelis tigris. Next base: position 16,369,992 of record JALMGA010000003.1, read on the forward strand.
TGTGTGAGTAGGTTTTAACAAGCAAGTATTAACGAAGCAATTTGGATGTATGTTTGAAACATGGCAGAGTGCTAGGAGTGCAAATATAATAACAGCAGTTCTGCACAACTCTCGGATAGACTTCAGGGCAAAAAGGAGAAAGAGACGGCTGTTTTTGACAGAAAAGTCAGGGGTAAGAAGTATTGAATAGGAATTAGGGGAAGCCAGTTTTAATGTAATGTGGTAGTCTTAAAGCTATGTAAGATTTCAATCCGAGACTTTCCCCCTAGGGTTATTAAAATTGGCACAGCTTCCCTTTAGGCACACCTGCCCACCACTGAGGATAACAAATTCAAGGAAATGGCTATTGTGAGTTAATTTTGTTTGTTAACTTTCAGGAGAGTAAATATGCAGCATTATGCCACCTGATGGCCCATGGGAAAAATAAATTCCCACTTGCATTTAGACAGCAGCTAGGGACAGGAACACATAACAGGTGTATCTCTTTGTAGAGCCAGTTAGGTGTAGTGGTTAAGGAGCCAGACTCATATCTGGGAGTATTGGGAATTACCGGGAATGGCATGGGGACACCTGAGATTTGATCTCGGTCCTGCACCCGGTCCCATGCTAGCCCAATCTGTGCTCAGTTGGCACCAAACGGCTTGCACATGGCCAGACTCAACAGTGCTTTCATTTCTACTCTGAGCCTCATGTCTTTCCAGGTCAGGGCTGCAATTCACGGTTAGGACTGGGGCAGCAAGAGCAGTTATCCCAGTTGGGATGTGGGGACCCTTTTCTCAAACTCAGAACTGAATAAGAATAAGAAGAATTGATTTTTATAACCCTCTTTTCTCACCATTAAGGGAACTCGGAGGAGCTGACCAACTTCCTGTTCTGTTCCCCACAACAGACACTCTGTGAGGTAGCTGGGGCTGTGGAAGCTGAGAGGGAGAGCTGTGACTAGTCCAAGGTCACCCAGCTGGCTTTGTGAAGGAGTGCACAGTCAATCTGGGAGACCTCCAGATAAGACTCTAGTGCTCTAACCTCAGGAACCAAACAGAAGAAATTTTTGTGCTTCCGGATTTGCTGAAAGTAGTGAATTACTATAGATATTTCTCTGCAGGCAAATCACTTGTGCACTCGGGTAAACTCAGCCCTAGTTGGGTTTGGTGCAGACAGTTACTGTTTTAATCTTCGAGTTTTATCTTTTGTCTTCTTTTGTGGCCTTTTCTACATTTTGAAATTTAGATTGTCATCTTCTTTTTGTTCACCTTCTCCTGTCTTTAAGGATTGTTTCTAAATAATACCATTACCATTGTCATGTCAAATGCATATTTCAGGCCATGTGGTTGACAATGGCTAGTAATGGGCATGATACCATTACATCTCTATTTGTATAAAGGTTAACACTGATAACATCTCCAATATATTCTGCTAAGTAGCAATCAATTAAGTTAGTTATTTTTATTTATCAATTTTTAGATATGATATTTTTTCTCACAGTGTCTCCTTGTGTGTCATTGTGTGAAGTAATGGAGGTGAAAAATAAAAGAACCGAGTTATTTCCTTGTTAAACTGAGTTATACTGACACTTTGCTTTTATTATTCTCTTGTTTTGCACATGCAAATTCCACAAAAAGAACACTTGTCAACTGATCCATGTAAGATCGAGTTGTTTTCTCTGTCCTGCTAATTATGATTTTTTCATTAGTATTGTAATAGCACTTGAAGGATTCAAGAGAAATTGGTCCCTTTTATAGGCTTGGTGTTGCAGCGGAAGTTTCGATCCTCTGTATTTTGAAATACAGAGTTCAAAATAAATTAAGACCGTGATTTTTCCATGTCACACATTTCAAAGGTTTGGATTTCTGCATTCACTTATTTTTGCAGTGGCGCATAAACTACAATTTATAGTGATAATCCTGTATACTGAGGGAATCTGATTACGTGTTTTGATGCTCTGAAATAATGGTTCTGTGAGCTTTACATACTCATGGGGCAAAGTGGTTCACAGATGTCCCCATTTTGTTGCCTTAGTTACAGTGAGGGCTTCTAATTTCTTTCTGAGGCAAATTTTAAGTTCTCGTCTTGATGATTTGAGGTCCTGATATCTCCCATAATGCTGTCTGTCTGTGAGGCTGAATGGAACAATTGAAGGAGCAGAGTTTTTCAGCAAGATCCCCCTTTTTGAAAGCCAGCTTAATCTATCTTTGGTGTTAGGACACCTTCAGAATAAATCATCTATATTCATGCTCCCAGATCAGAATTCTATACACATAACAAAATATAGTAAAACAATTGGATAAAAACTGTACTGACCTTTGGTAGCTGGGCCATTTATCTTCAGTTCTCTTATACAGTGTGCAGCAATTGTTTTGAAAGGCTGTGGTTATACTATACCAGTGATGGCCAACCTATGACATGCATGTCACAGGTGACACTCCAGGCCCGTTTGGGTGGCACACATGGTCACCCTGGCACCTGGACGTGTAGTGCTTGCTTGTTCTTGAAGTGTACGGAATACCAACTTTCAATTGAATATTAGCAAACAAAATTCAGCAACAACAGTCGCTAATGGAAAGAGTCATTTATTTTTGCTTTTAATAAAATACATATATCAAAAATATAACTTTTTTACTAAAGCTACAAATATCACAAAATTATGGATATTTCTAGATGTGACACAGCACCCGAATTAAGCTAGGTTTTCTTGCAAATTTTGACACACCGAGCTCAAAAGGTTCACCATCACTGTACTGTACTGTACTGTACTATACTATACTATACTATACTATACTATACTATACTATACTATACTATACTATACTATACTATACTATACTATACTATACTATACTATACTATACTATACTATACTATACTATACTATACTATACTATACTATACTACTCCCTTCCACTTATCCGTCACTAAAGAGCAGTTCTATATAGTGGCTAGTGAAGGGAATAGGCAATAATTATAGAGCATAAAAAGGGGGTTGAAGTGGCAAACGTCTCAGCCTGGACCTCCACGTTGTTCTTTTCTGAGTTTGGCTGTGTCCAGACTTCCAAATGCTGATGCACATTCTGATGCTTAGTTGGCACTTGGGCATCACACCTCATGCCAGATACTTTGTGGCTGTGGCACATTATGCCACCGCTACTGCGAATTTACCTACTGCGGAACAATGAACTCCTGCTCCACAGTGTCAGGTAAATTCAAAGTTTCCTGCCAGCGCAGACAGGATGGCAAGAACAGCTGAGAATGCAGCTCAGTTCCCTTTGGCTGCTCCATCCCGCATGATGTACGCCTCACTCCATGTGACCATGCGCACCGGTCTCAATCCTCGCAGCCTCCAAGCAGGAAGCTATGGAGGCTGCTTTTAGTGAATATGGCAAGTTGTCAATTTGCAGAAGGTAAATTGCAGATTTTTATTCTAACTGCGGATTTAATATGCTAGTCTGGAAGGGACCTTTGTCATGTGCCGTGTGCTGTGTATCCCAATTCTAAATTCTGAAGCATCCTTGCAGAGGCAAGATGAAAGGGAGACTAGAAGTGTGTTGGGTCCCATATGTGGCTGAGGTGCTTAAGAGTTTCAGCTTTCTGAAAAGTCTTAATATCTTTTCCAGGGCCAGAATGGTCTGCTGCTAAAACATTTATATAGATGCCTTGCGTGCTACAATTGTGAAATGACAGAGATTCTGATATGGTACTAATAAAGGCACATGCTGTTCAGACCTGGAAGGGTTTCTCTTTTCTTAGACGCTAGATCAGACAGGGGAATGTATTTCTTTACCCAGAGGGTCATCGGTCTATGGAATTTGATGCCAGAAGAGGTGGTAACAGCAACCAGCCTAGTTGGCTTTAAGAAAAGTTTAGACCACTTTATGGATGACAGATGTATCAATGGCTACCAATGGCCTAGGTACATCCTCCAGGCTGGGGAGGCAGGCAGGATGCCTCCAAAGGCTATTTGCTGGGATTTGAAAGCCAGTGAAGGTTTTGCCCTTATCTTCTGCTTGAGATGCCCATAAAAAATTGGTGGGCCACTGTGTGGGGCAGGATGCTGGATTAGATGGGCTGTGGCCCAATCCAGCAGGACACCTCTTATGTTCTTATATTCCTAAGAAGTTAGCACAGTACTTTATTGGAAGAAACAATCTAAGCTCTTACCATTATATGGGGCACTTGTGGAAAATCTCTGCTAAACTCACAGAGCTGGACTACCTTTTGCAGTCAGGTTCTGTAAAGGCCAGAAATGGCTTGAACCCTAGAACCAGAGTGAATGTTTGTTGTCCCTTGATTTCAGTCTTGTTTTTATAGCACTGTTATAATTTTAGTTGTTTTTATTCTTTGTACATTTTTTCAGGATTATATTTTAATGGGCAGCAGTATATAAATATTTTAAATATAAATAAATATTGAATAAATAAATTAGTGTTAAGAATTCTTCATTAGTGTGACAGCTACGCTGAAGCAGTAGTTAAGTTAGGTAGGTATTGTACAGCAAATTAGTTGAGAGTGCAAGCCTGCAAGGGGCGGAGCTTACCGGCTCTAAGAAAGGAGGGGGTGAGGAAACTCCAGTGGCTTGACCAATGAGAGACTGACAATGGTGGGGGAGAAGGATTAAATAGAGGGTATAGAAGTCACAGTTTTGTTCATTGTCTTATCAACTAAAGGGAGCTGAACGGTCGGTCCCTAGACAAGCCCTTAAAAAGAGTGAAATAAGGGTGGAATCCTGAAAGGAAACAGAGACACTGAATGAAGGGTTTTAGCCTTGAAGAGGAAAGTTCATAAGTTAAAACTTGTTACCTGTTTTAAAGTGTGTCAATAAAAGCAATTCTTATGTTCAAGTTGAACGAGTGCCTCAGAGTGTGGTTGCTTTGGTAACGTGGCTGGATATAAAGTATCTGAGTTCAACAAGGAGAGAGTGTGGTCTGTGTTAACAGCTGAAGGCAGTTAAAGAAGTTTTCTTATTTTGTTAGAGGGTTGGCAATAAATAAATGAATTAAACCTGTAGAGGCTAACGAAGCTGGGGAAGAGAGGTTTATCGCCTTAGGAAAGAGGAGGCGTGACAATTAGGAATGCTTTTCTGGTACCTACTTTGTGCCTTTTTGTCTGAAAAAATGTTGCAACTCTCTGAGGCTGCATCCAGACATTGGCTACTTATTCTGCTTTATTAGGATAATCCAGAATAAAGCATGGATGTTCCAGAATATCCAAACTTTATTCTGGAATATCCAAATATGGTGGAATAAGGAACAGATATCTGAATCTACCTTAAGTGCCCAGGACCTCATGTGTGATTCTATAAATTTTCTCACAAATAAGGAAGAAGAGTTCTCACAGTGAGGAAAAAGATACTGACAGACTCCTTTGATAATCTGATTTTAGTATGGTTTATCACCCTGTGAACCTAATTAATCTGTTTGAAGTTTGTCCTTACTTTATATTCTGTTGGTCAACGGACTGCAATAAATCTATTGCAAATTGCAAATAAACCTTTAAGGTACGGATATTCTCTTTCTGTGCTGGAAGACAGCATACAGCAGTGTTACTGTAAATTTCACTGAAAAGTTAGGGCTGCAAATGCTATAAGCAGTCAGAGATTTATAGGTCAGAAGTTTACTACAACATCAGGATTTAATCTTTGACTTCGACATTTCAAGTTACAGAATCTTTGACATGAGGTTGGTTCCTTTCAGAAATGAGTTTAACATCTGTTGACAGTTCAGAGCTATAATTCCTGAGTTTTTCCTCTAGGAAAAAGGAAATATAATGATCATCTGAACATGTTTTCAGGCAGAACAGTTTACGTCTGGGAATACATCGTGTTGAATCTTAGTTTGTAATACAACTAAGTGGTTCTGTACTGTGCTGCAAAATATGTAGAATCAAGTCGAGGAAATCAAGCGGACTCTTTAGGGCAGTGGTTCTCAACCTGTGGGTCGTGACCCCTTTGGTGGTCGATCTACTCTTTCACAGGGGTTGTTATGAAGTAGCAACGAAAATAATTTTATGGTTGGGGATTACGGTTAGGGTTAGGTTGGGGGTCACCACAACATGAAGAACTGCATTAAAGGGTCGCGGCATTAGTAAGGTTGAGAACCACTGATTTAGGGTGTGTTCAAAATGTATTTGACCACCGGAACCAACTAGTACAACATCCATTCTAAAGTGATACAACCTAGGAATCAATACTGGTTTGAAGGAAGGGGAGAGCTGAGCACGTGAGGTTTAGGGCTACTGTATTTATTTGTAAAACAGGTTTTATTTTTCTTATACAACTGATTCCTAACCTCTTATCGCTGTGGTGCACCAAACTGGGTAATGTTGCATATAGTCAAAAGGAGATCTACTTTTTTAACATGCAGATTTGCAGCTTTCTGGATAGGAGGGTAAAAACAAGTTTTGAAGCTTTGTCCCATTCTGCTCTGGAGTAAAGAAGAGGGTTTTTAAAAAAAAAACAGTTGGAATTATTGACTGTTCTTCAGCAGAAGAATCAAAGGTTTGTAGAACTAAAGTAAACACAACCTGCTTAGAGGGGGAATTGTGGCACAGATATTATATCTAAGTAGTAGGTTATTTAATAGTATCCTGAGTCTAGGGATGGGTGAAAAATGTTAGTTACTTTCATAATTTGTATGAAATGCAAATGTTCAGAACCTTGCATTTGAATTCAACATTGGCTATATTCAAAGAACGACCTTTGCATGCAAAGCAAGAGCTTTTGTGCCTTTTAAAAAAGCTTCGGTGTGGATTTCATGATGCAACGGGTAGAAGATGGGATCTGAAGCAAATTCGAAGTAACTCCATTCGCACAAGTGTTGAGTTCAGTCCCACTCACTTTGCATCAAAGTGAATGGGAAAGAAAAATTCATGCACACTCCTACTCAGGGCTATGTCTTATTTACTAGGGATGTACAAAGGGTTCAGACCCCTTCCCCAAGCCTTGAAGATCCATAAAAGCTAAAATGATGAAAAGAAAAGGTTCTAGCAAACAAGAGTGCCTATGTCCAACTACGTCTGTTGTGTCAGTTGAAGCCTATTTTGGACAGAGATGACTTGGGCACAGTTATCCATGAGTGTTTTTCCACTGTCACTAGAAGTACCCATTAAGTACCCATTAATGGGTGCAAAAATGCCATTACATACCCATTAATGGGTACTTAATGGGTACTTCTAGTGACGGTAGAAAAACACCCCATGCCCTGGTAACCTCCAGATTGAACTATTGTAATGCCCTCTAAATGGGACTGCCCTTGAAGGTGGAATCTGCAACTGGTGTTTTCTCTATTTTGCAGATAATAGAGAAGCAGGTTTAGGAAGTCTCCAGCAAAAGTGTAAGCGGGTAGATAACTGCAGTCCCCGCCCCACTCTAGAAATTTCTGCTGGCTGCTTACTCAAGGGTGCAATGGAGTTTGTAAACAACCTGCGACATGTTTTTTGGACTTCTTTGTGCTTCTATGTGTACTCTTGTACACTATGTCTTCTCCTAATGCCCGCTGTTTGTTTGGGAACTATAGAGCATAACTGCGACAGAATGACAGAACAGCTGCCTACAGACCTGCTGTCTTTTCTCACCTCTGGTTGTCACTATGCTTGTTTGCATGTTTTTATATATTATACCATTTGTATACTGTCTGAGACAACTTGGTGCTTTTTATTATATTGCATCTAGATGTGAAAACCCAGCTTTTCTTCAATATATAAGGTATAACTGGCAAGGATATACTTTTTCAAAGTGTACCCTTGTCAGTTATACTTTATATATTGAAGAAAACCGCTTTATTAATGAAAATGAAATGTCCACCAGAGTATCTATTCAACCCAATCTGCTTGATTCCTGCTTGAGCCAGTTAGGTTAAGGAGCCGGACTCTTATATGGAGTATACCATGTTTGATTGCACACTCCTCCATGAAGCCAGTTGGGTGACCTTGGACTAGTCACAGTTCTCTTCTGAGTTCTCACAGCTCCACCTACCTCACAGGGTGTTCTGTTGTGGGAAGAAGAATAGCTTTGAGTCCCCTTAAATGGGTGTGAAAAGCTGGGTAGAAAAGCCAAGTCCTCCTCCTCTCCTCTTCCTCCTCCTCCTTTTCCTGTATTCCATCTAGTAGTCATTCAACATCAGCTTGGGGGAACTTTGCATTTTGTTGGGAATAGGCAGTCTCAATCCCTCAATATCACCATCTGTAGGGCTTTGAGCACCACATCTGAGGCAGAGAGGTTTCTGGGCAATGTGGGTGGGCAGTACCACAGCAACATCCCTATTCTGTCTCTCTCAGCCAACAGCAAGAACAAGCCCTCAAACCCAGTTGTGGAGCAAACTGGCCATCTGGCAAGAGAGATGAAAAGCTTGTGGACAACACTGATCCCACTAACCACTGATCTGAAACAGTGCTGCACTGAATATCCCAAGGGACAACCTGGGTGAAACTAGACTTTGCCCAGTTCATCCACCCAGGTCTCAGTAATGTATGCCAGATAGCCGCTTCATCCAGAATCAGATCTTGGACAATTGAAGTGGCATTCAAAAGCAGCACTACTAGAGCAATAGGCTGGTGGACAGGTATCCCCAAACTAGTTTTAAGAACAGAACAACATTATTGTGTCATAATTTGACTGTTCCTCCACAATATTAACAGCGTTCTGGGTGGCTAACTGGAAAAGTTAATAATGAATTAAAAAGAAGTGCTAATTTCATGAGCTATTCAAATTAAGGGAACCAAAGCATTAAAGAAAGTATACAAACACCATTCTTTTGTGAGAAATCCTTTCTTTCAGTTTGCTTAACCAATTTCATCAGCATATGTCAGCCGTGACCGACATTTAGGCAACCAGGCCCAGCTAATTAGGCAGTGGAAAGATGAAGAGCAAACACTCATTCTCTACATTTTGGAGAAGGAACGTCCTGGCTTATAGTCAAGACTTTGATGTTGCACTTACAGATATTATTATTTTATTATTATTCTTTATTCATTGATTTACGCTTATATCTTCCCTTCACCAGAAAGTCTTAGGGCAGGCCACATTTTATAAACAGCATAAAATGCTGATAAAATTAATAGGACCATAATTTAAAAACTACCTTCCTAGCTAAGCAGGGCCACATTAGGAAGGAGAAGAACATCAAAAGCTTGGGTGAAGACAGAGATAGACAAAAACTTGGGTGAAAACTATATAAAACCAGTCTATGTTGGAGACAGGAAGAGAACCATTATGGAACAGCGCCTTCAAGTCCTAATCCCCAAAGTTGTTTCAATAGGACACCATGGTGTGTGGTATTAAAAGCTTCTGAGAAATTGAAGAGAAACAACAGGACTGTATTTTCACTGTCCTTCTCCAGATAAAAGTTATGTAATGGTAACTGAAGTGTTCTCAGTGCCATACCCCTGCCTGAAACCAGATTGAAATGGGTCAAGATAATCCCTTTCCTTTAAATGTGGCAGCAGCTGGGTAGCCCTTCCCAACTCTTAACCTAGTCCCAAAAGGGCATATTAAGGGATATTTATTTAATACCTCAGGATACAGATAGGTCCTTTTAGAGGTCAGTATTATAGCTGCCACCTCCCCTGTCACAATGAGTCATTTATTACTCTGTGGACCCACCCAGACATACCCTCCTCCATTAGATTTTATTAGCAATCACATACAAGGTTTAAGGAGACAAGTGGTTAGCCAAACCCCTGCAAACAGCTTGTCCATTTCCTCAGACTGCAGTAATCAAAACTGATCCAAAATAACAGGACCAATTAGTGCTTTGGATACCTATACCAAACTATTTTGGATTAAGTGCCTTGCAGCTTTATCACAGTAAGCCTATAAAGGTGGCATAGATGGATCCTTATCAGTAGCTGGCAATAGACCATTAAGCATCTGGAAATACTTTTGAATATGCAGCTGTGATTTGCATGGACAGGTAAGGAGTGCAATCAACTAATGTTGACTAGTGCTCACACTTGCGATCGCTAGTCAATGTTAGCCTACCTGCCCCCCCGCCCCGCCACCCTGTGATCCAACACTTACCTCCGTTCAGTTGCCGGCTGGTCCTCTTCAGTGTGCTGCTACCTTGAGTGCAGCACCTTCCAAGACAGTGTGTGCATCAGCGCCATTGCTGTGACAATTCTGATGCTCTGTGCAGTTGCGGTCTTGTCAGAAGCCCAGCAGAGGTGCCAGCACGCTTGCATGGCTGCTCCAATGACCTCCCTGTCCAGCAGAGGTGTGAATGGTTGCCAGCTGGATGCTGTCAGGTAAGTTGAGGTAAGGGTTGGTAAGGTTGTGGAGTATGATTTTGTGCTCCATACTTAGCCAGCAGCCAGGCAACTTCTGGGTAGGCAGGGGGTGTTCCTAGCATGTAAACATAAGATCCAGTAAGACACCAGTCACCCTTGACTTGTCCAAGAGCAAAGTCCTCTGAAGATGGATATTGCAGCTATATCTGAACGCTTAGGTTCTCAGAAGAAGAAACCTGCAACATGGCATCACAGCCCAGAAACTGCTGCAAATGAGATGTAAACACCTCTTGCAACTGCAGATGCACCTGTCCAGATGTTACCTAATTATTGACTATGGTCCAGAGTGTGAATTGGCCCCTTGCCTGTGCTTCCAAGGGCAGCAGACCACTAAGGAGCCAAAAAAGAATAAAATAAATCCAGCAGTTGGGGTTTTCTACTTTTCTTTTTGGTAGGAGAATTCCATGTGTCACCAAAATACTTTGATTCCTTGAAGATTGCTGCTGGCGAAGTTGTAAACATAACTGAGAGGTGCTACTTGCAGTGTGAAAGAGATACGTTTTTTTAAAAAGCCCATTCTGTTTGAAGGTGTAGCTTGAGAGGGAAGACCGCATAGATAATTTATGAATTGATAGAGACAGCTGTCTGTATGTTTAGACACCAAATCTTTTATGTGGAGTCAGAGTCAATAGTGAACTCCCCTTTGATAACCATAGTGCAACAGATATTGATGGAGGAAGCTGAAGTCATAGATGTATTACATGTCTTAACCTTTTGCCTTAAAGTAAAAGGAATAAATGTTTGAGATAAGCAGGCGGGCACTAAAGAAATTTTGTTTCTGAAATGTGCTGTCTTGTCTGTTCTGATGAAGAAGTGGAGAGGAACCGAACCATGTGGGTGTTAGCGCTGTCTTCTTTTAGACCCTTTTTTCTCTTTTGGTTCCCACATAAAATGTGTATGGCGTAATTCACTAGTTCCTTTTCCTCTACCACACACAAAAAATTAACAATGTGGCTGAACGTCCTTCGTAACCTGCATACTGTGGAGTCTAGTTTGAGGTAGGTGAATTTTTCAGTTCTTTACATGAGTGGTTTCTGAATAATGGAATGAATTTTCTCCATCGGTGTGGGTTGGCCTTTCCTCCCACTGAGGTTTCAAGGGTGAGTGCCTGACACTTTCACACTCCTCACAGATCTGTTTGTTGAAGCTTCTGCCAACCAGCCTTGATTTACTCTGGGAGCAAGAGGGAATGTAGCTGTTTCCAGACTGAGGGTGGGAAAACACCCTGCAGCAGCAGCTGATTTGAAAACTTCCATAGCTTCTGTCATGAGAGCTTGGTGTTTTAGCACATACTTCTCCATGATTCTAGTCTGGAAAGAAGGAGAATGTCAACAATAGTTAAAATATGAGTAGAAGAACTCAGTTTGTGCAGTAGAGGTATAGAAGCTGCAGTCTAGCTCTGCAGCCGAAATCCAGGAGCCCTGGGAAACAGATGGGGCAGCTGTGAGGCTGTTGGATTTGGGATAGCAGCTTGAGGGCTGCTATGATGATCAGTCTGTGAATCCCTGCTGTCTGGGGTTCGCCACGTGTTTAATGGCGGACGGGATCTGTAGATGTTAAATGACCAGGCTTGAGGCAGGGTGCAGGCAGAAAGACAGAAGAGTTTAATTTTCCCGGGCTTAAATACAGCAGTCGATAGGGGCATGAGGAAATGATGTAAAAGCACAATCCAGGGAGGTGATTGGTGGAGCTAGGTCAGGCAGGCAGGTCAGATGTCCTTGGCGATGTCACATCCTGTGGTCAGAGGTGGGGAAAATCCTTGAACAGGAAGAGAAGGGAAATTGTTCTTTAGAAACATGTGCTCGGACTCCATAATGCCCAAAGGCAACCGCATGGAGTGGAGAGAATTCAGCACCCTGGTGGTGCTGTGTGTGTACTACAAGTCTGTGGAAACAGGAAAAAAAATCATATTCCTTTTACTCTCGAAGCTAGGGAATTAAGGTATGAGCTGGAAGGGAACCTAAGGGAAAACTGCAGCCAGGAGATTACTACTATGATGTGACCATTGTTTGAGCAGAATTCCATGTTAAAGAAGAGAAGCTGACATGAATGAACATTCTTTTAATCTGTTTTCCCCAACAATCTAACCACGGGTGGCAAAATTCTCAGTGTCATGTTCTTGTAACGAGGTCTCTAGAACTGGGCCTGAATATGTGTATGAACTTCAAAAATGACTGGAATGAAATGTATCTGCTGTAAGGTGCCAGGGCTTTCTTGTTCTTCATGTGTCACATCAGAGGGAGGACAAGGTGCTCCATATGAAATAGTCAGAAGAACAAAGATTTATTAAGAAGTGTGAAAGGCATGCAAATACATTCTCACAGAAAAGGGGTCGGCAATTTCTGCATTTGCTCCGTCTGGGAGCTGCTACAAGTGGAACAAGTTCTGTACTGGAGTGGTCCAGCGGTCCCTTGGGCAGCCTGTCCAACTGGTCCCAAAACACTCTGAAGCTTCCGTGAGCTTTGGAGCCCTGTTTAGTGCGCTGCTGAAATGTTCCTCATTCCCAGAACAGGGAGAAGCTGTTCCATTCCAGAACCCCCTTTACAACAAGCTACAGGAATCCCAGTCTAGATAGGCATTTTGGCCACTCAGACCAGACTACACTGCATCCAATGCGGACACAACATGATACCAATGGGTGTGGCCTCTCTCTTATGCTCCAGAGTACATAGCTAAGAGGCCCAGAAGTGGACTAAGCCTCTTACTGTACAGTTCTAAAGGTAAATGCAGAAAGGGCTATAGATTAAAACAGTGATGGCCAACCTATGACATGCATGTCACAGGTGACGTGCCAAGCCCTTTTGGGTGACACACATGGTCACTCTGGCACCTGGGCATGTAGTGCTTGCTTGTTCTTGAAGTGTATGAAATACCAACTTTCAGTTGAAGATTTAGCAAATGTAAAGAATGATTTGTTTTTGCTTTTAATAAAATACATATATCAAAAATATAACTTTTTTACTAGAGGTACAAATATCACAAAATTATGAATATTTCTAGGTGTGACATAGCACCCGAGTTAAGCTAGGTTTTCTTGCGAATTTTGGCACACCGAGCTCAAAAGGTTCACCGTCGCTGGTTTAAAATATGGTCTTGTCATTTGCTTTTATGGATGGGAGAAGGAGAAGAGATGGCCTCCTTGTAGATAGTTAGACTCATGCTTCATCCAGACAGCACTTACTTATTCCACATTATTTGGATAATCTTGAATAACATATTTTTGGATGTGCTTTACTCCAAGTTAGCCAAATATGCCACAAGCTGCTTCTACTTCTGTTGCTCCATTAGTTCATAGATCTGAAGGTGTGCAGTAGTCAGGAGGCAGTATAGTGTAGTGGGTGAGTGTTGAGTTAGAATCTAGAAGTCCCTGAGTTCAAGTCCCCACTTAGCTGTGAAAGCGAGGTGTGTGAAGTTGGACCAATGACAGCCTTTCAGTAGGAGCCACTTCATAGGCTTGTTATTGGGATAAAAGAGATGAGAATTATAATGTGCGCTGCCTAGAGCATTCTGGGTGAAAGGTGGGACAGAGATGCCATAAAGAAATCAGCTGTGACCTGATGGCTTCTTGACCACTGAATACTTAATGAGTCATGTCCATTCATGTGACAACACTCCAGTTGAAATTGTCTCCTCTTAACCTCTATGCTGTAATTTTAAATGGAATTTAAAAACTTTTTTTTTGGTATTTTAACTAGTTTAACTTCTTAGGTTTTGGTATTCATTTGCTGCATCCTATCATGAGACCTTGTGGTATAGGCCAAGAGATAAATGCAACAAACAAAATAACCGAAAGGTGGTTAGCACCATGGCTGGAGTCTTGAGACAGCTGTGCAAACAATTTTTTTTCTGAACGCATCACTGCTTGTGGGAATGATGGTCCCAAAAGTACATCATTGTTGGGATGGATATGTAAATCTGAATATATTCAAGTTTATTATTGTGCAGGAGATAGAAATTTCCCCTCTCCTGTCATCCGACCAATCATTCAGTAAGCAGGAATGGTGCTAAATCTCCTTTCTGCACTTATCTGCAAGTCTGTTGTGAGCATTTGTGTGTGCAAGTATGGGGGAGACATATCTGTTTTTCACCACATTCCTTGCTGTAGAGTTCAGTCTAGTGGTTAGGAAGCCGGATTCTAATCTGGGAATACCAGGTTTGATTATGCCCTCCTTCATGAAGCCAGCTGGGTGACCTTGGGCTAGTCACAGCTCTCTTCTGAACTCTCACAGCCTCACCTACCTCATAGGGTGTTCTATTGTGGGGAGAACAGAAAGTTTTGTCAGCTGCTTTGAGTCCCCATAAATGGGTGAGAAAAGTGGGGTAGAAAAGCCAAGTCTTCTCCTTCTCCTCCTTCTCCTCCTTCTCCTTCTTCTCCCCCAGAGGACTGGCAAAAAGTGACTAGACCATTCTTCAAAACAGAGAAGCCACGTGGGTCCCTCGTCTTAATAAATATTCTGCTGGTACCCATCACTACTATATATCCACAGAAAATGGTTTGTCCTCTTTCAATCTAATATTTTAGATTTTTTATTAGATAAACTATTTTAAAAATAATGATTTTAGCATTCATGGATGAGAAGGGTTTGCTGGTTTAGAAAGTGAAGAGGGTAGGGAACAGAGGATTAAAAATCATGTATGGATTGTCTGAGTAGCTCCATTGCCTCTGTGGTTATATTTGCTGTGTCCGATTGTGTGTTCAGTGTTTGGATTGAACATACAGAAGTCAGTTAAGGCAGTGTTTGCAAAGGTGGTGGATATTTTCCCCCCCCTTGCACTTTGGTGTGCGCACCTGTGTGGCTTACCTCCTCATGTTGGCACCAATCTCATTTTAATATCCTTTCCATCCTTGAAGTGTGAAGTTCTTTAGGCTTTGTTATGTGGACGTGTGATGAGCATTTCTGAATGGGCATGCCCTCCATGGATACTTCTGGGTGACATGGCTGATTAAATACACTCTTTGTTTCTGCTCAGTTGACTCAATTTGACTTGTTGCAAAATAAATCCTAATATAGAAGAGGAAGATATTCCCTGCTTGTTTTTAGATGGTGTAATGAGGTCTTCGTTCGGTCCTTAATCAGTATATGCTGTTTTAATCTAAAGGTGTTATGATCTAAATCTAAAGCAATGAGGTGTGCAATATACAGATTTTTACTGGAGCATGAGGACTGGCGAAGGACCCTGTGCTTTCATCCACAACCTTTCTCTCCTTCAGTTATTACCTCTCCCCTCCCTACCCAAGCTATCTTAATGTTATGATTCATGTCTATTTAAAGCCGAGTCCTGTTTCCAGCTGTTTTCTGCCTTAAAAGGTGTTTCTGTTAAGGCGGTTGACACTAAGATTCTTGTTTTCTTCCCAAAAGGATTACAGATCTGACAGACAACGGTGTCTTATCAGGAACAGTTGATGTTAACTTCATTAATTTCCTGCATAGAACAAATAGCTTCATGGGATATCTTACTGAGTTTTCTTGTTTCTGATGTGATTTATGGGCATGACACCATGTCAGAGACATCAACACAACTTCACAGAAGATGGACTGGCAACTATCACTTACCTGGGTTTTTTTGGCATTGATTTTCTAAACTTTTGAAAGCTCTTATAATGTAACTCATGCAGTAGGACTCTAGGGCAATCTGTATCATTTTACAGAGCAAGTGTTATTCCATTAGAATCAGCGGTTCTCAGCCTTCCTAATGCTGCGACCCCTTAATGGGGTTCCTTATGTTGTGGAGACCCCCAACCATGGGGGTGGAGCAGCTGGGAGGTGGGAGGGAAGGGTGGTGGGAGACTCTGAAAGGACAGTTCGACCCCCAAAGGGGTCCCGACCCCCAGGTTGAGAACCACTGCATTAGAATCAGCGGTTCTCAGCCTTCCTAATGCTGCGACCCCTTAATGCAGTTCCTCTTGTGGAGACCCCCAACCATGGGCGAGGGGCAGCTGGGAGGGGGGAGGGAGGTGCAGCAGGAGACTCATTGCAACCCCTCTGAAAGTGTAGCTTGACCCCCAAAGGGGTCCCGACCCACAGGTTGAGAAGCACTGCATTAGATTTTAAAATTCAGATGGATTATTGAAGATGATGGTCTTGGAGCTGTACAAGTGCAGCTACAGAAAGTCACAGCTTATATTTTTCTGGCAGATATCCTCCTAACTCCATCTCTGCAGGCAGGCATGGGAGGGCCTAAATTGGCTCTCCTAAGCATGTTGAGCTCCTGTCACACCAAGTGTCTTCTGAGCTACCCAGGTGATAGGTGCTGAGGAGTGTACAGACGAGTTTGTTCCACAGATGTCTGCAGCACTGATCATCTGATTATGGAGCCTCAACAATCCAACCATGTACTTCTTCCAGCTGACAGGTTAGGAAAAAGCCAGTGGCTGTATCTCTCAAGTGTTCCTCTTCCATTTCAGCTGAGATAGTGTCTTTCAGCCTGCAGGGAGGGTGGATATAGCATGCCTGTATAGAAGCCAGTGTACATAAGAGGAACCCTGCTGGATCAGACCATAGCCTATCTAGTTTAGCATTCAGTCTCACACAGAGGAACACCAATTGCTTCTGGGTATCTCAAGGAAAAGACAAAGGCAAAGCCTTCACCTACTCCCCAAACACCTGTCCTTCTCGTATTTGTCTAACCCTTTTTAAAAGCTATCCAGGCTGGTAGCTGTCACCATCTCTTCTGGTAGGGTTAGGGTTAGACCAATGACCCTCTGGGTGGAAAGAAAAATCCTTCCCCTAGTCAAACCTTCCCCTTGTACCCTAGCAGGACTCTCCAGAAGTTCTGAAGAAGAAGAAGAAGAGTTGGCTTTTCTACCCTACTTTTCTAACCCATTTAAGGGGACTCAAAGCAGCCGACAAAGCTTTTTGTTCTTGTCCCCACAACAGTCACGCTGTGAGGTAGGTGGGGCTGTGAGAGCTCAAAAAAGAGCTGTACCTAGCCCAAGGTCACCCAGCTGGCTTCATGGAGGAGTGTGGAAACAAACCCGGTACTCCCAGATAAGAGTCCGGGTTCCTAACCACTAAACGGATTTATTTTTTTCTCCTCTTTTTCCACGTTGGAGTTTATGATGATATATAACCAGGTTTTTAAAAATATGTATAAGAAAAGAATAGTATTGCGGCATTACATGATGCCTTGTCCCTCCTCCTCTATAAAGCCCAGTCTGGTGTTTGCTGCCCGCTGGGCAAGTGAGCCCAGTGCAGCCGTTGTAGGGTTGAATGGAGCAATATTAATAGCTAGAGCTAGGGCAAGGGCTGCTTTGAGAATGTGCATTGTCATTTGGAGCAGCCCAGTGAGATCACACACTTCCAGCCAAGCACCTTTTCTTTGAGCTTACCAGCAGAGGCTCAGTTCAAAGGACGGAGGTATGATTGATGCGTGAAGAGAATTCTCCCCCTTCCTGCAAAAGGGTGACAGAATACAGAGCATGTTGATGGAACCAAAGAGTTCCAAGGCAGCCTTAGAGACTGAGATGAAAGAGGCCAGGTACTGAGAACATGCGGGAAAGAAGATGTAAAGGAAAGCATGGAGATCAGACATTAATAGAAGGCAGTTTAAACCGGCTGGGGTAGACCAGAACTTTGTAGAGTAGGGCAGCAGATTTTCCTCAGAAGTGAATGGGTAGCAGGTTTTCCCTCCCAAAGATATCGTCTGTTGCTCTGAATCAACAGTGAAAACAAATGGTATTGATTGTTTTTGGGTATCACTGGATCCTGGCCAACTCTTGGTTGACTGTGTGGGCACTACCATGAGCAGCTCTATGCACTTTTCTTGGCAGAAATACAGAGCTGGTTTGCCATTGCCTGCTTCTGGCGAGAGGCTGGGGATCAAACCGTCCACCCTCTACTTTCCAGGCTACAAACCATCAACCCTCTGCTTTCCAGACTCAGCTACAGCCATTCCTAACAAATAGCATATAGAAGGGCTATTGTTAAAAGTAAGCCAAGCTCAGGAGTCCTAGGAATGAAGAATGTTTATAGTTACAGTTTCTTTTCTTTAGCGCATCTTGATCACAGAGGTTCTCTCAAAAGGGCTAACTTCCAAGTGAATGCCCTTCAATGCCCTTCTGACTACATAGAGTTGGATCCTTGTATCTACAGGGGACAGGTTCCAGGACTTACCACAGTTACTGAAAACCGTGGATTTTTCAAACAGTGGGAAATTGCACTCAGTTTCCATGATTCCTCAGAAATCTCATGAGATTTCGTAGGAATCATGGGAAATCTCACTCAATTTCCTGTGATTCCTTTGAAATCCCCTGAGATTTCACAGGAATCATGGGAAATCTTGTGTGATTTTATGCTGTATTTCTCACTGCCCCAGGCCTCTGGAAGTCTCAGGTACGCCTAATGGCAGCGGCAGGGAAGAGGGAGGCTGGTCCGGTCATCACAGATGATTGAAACTGCAATTACTTGATCAGTGGATACGAGGATCTGACTGTATTAGGATAACCCATTGGATCAAATAGCAATACAGTGGTACCTTGACATACGAGTTTAATTCGTTCCGTAACCTTGGTCTTATGTCAAATCGCTCGTATCTCAAAGCAATTTTCCCATTAATCCATTCCAGTTCCCAAAACACCATCTCAGTTGTTTTGTTATGTACTGTACTGTATTTACATACTTGTATCTCAAATCTTGCTCTCATCTCAAAGCAAAATATCACTCGCTCGGTGGCTTGTATCTCAAAACACTTGTATGTCAGGGCACTTGTATGTCGAGGTACCACTGTATAATTACTTACTTATCCCTTTACATCTGCTCTTTTTCTCTAGGGAATTGTGAAAAGGTAGGGAAGGTTTTCTAGGAGGTACATTAAAATACACCCCATTTGCTTGCATTTTTAAGGTTTGTATTTCTTTCAATTTTCTTATAATAACAGATGCATCATAGTTTAAACAATCTTGAAAACACTTAAAACATGTAGAACACATTGTAAGTTATATAAGTGAAACCTATGTTTATTCATATTGTATCTGTTTCTAAAATAAAAAAAACCCCGCAGTGTCTCAAAACACTGGGTATATATTTCCTGTGTTGCATTAGCAGTTGTGGCTAAACATGGTAAAATGTAGAAATTTTGCCTTTAGCCTCTTCCCACAACTGTCTGCTTGGCCTGTAGGCATTTAAAACTGCTTCAGCTTGGCAGGTTAAGGAGCCAAACTCCTATCTGGGAATACTGGGTTTGATTCTTCACTCCTCCACAAGGAGCCTTGAATGAATGGTTGCCCCCAGCAAGAATGGAGGAGTCTCATCCCATTAGAGGCTTATCTTCTGTTATACAAGGTCCCCCACTCCCTGGGCATACTATCTGCAACTAGGGGTGTGCATGGATGGAATTTTTGACCTTCAATTCATAATGAATTGAATATTCAAAAATCCAAATTCATTCATCCTAATAAAGAAAAAGTATGTCTGGACATTCGAACCTGATGCGAATACATTTGTATCTATTTGTTGGAATATTCAATATGTATTCAGTGATACGAATCTCATACACATCTGTACACATCTGTATGCATCCGTACACATCCTATATGCAACCTGTTTTCCTCCCTTACGTATCTGTACATATGCATACATATGTGTATGGATATGCACAAGATGAGTACAGGGGTGTTTTTCCACCGTGCTCCTTTAATCCGGATCTAAGAAGATTCGGATCTAAGGAATGGGTACATTCCTTAACCCGGATCTAGTAGATCTGGATTAAGGGAAGTACCCAATGTGTTTCCATGGGTGGTCTAGCACCCAATAGCAATGGGTGCTAGCCTCCCTGCGGTGGAAACACCGGAGCACCCATTTGGAAATCTGGATCTACCCATGAGAGGTCTGCTTGTCACCCCAGATGTTTGGGGGGACAGGGGGTGCAATTTCCAAAGTGGCTTCAAAGTCATTTTGGAGTCAGTTCGAAGTCAGTTCGAAGTCTGTGCAAAACAGCTCCATTGAAGTCTGTGCTGATCTTCGGTGTGAACTTCGAAGTGACTTCGGAGTCACTTCGGAGTCACTTTGAAATTCACTCTGAAGATCAGCACAGACTTCAGAGATGCTCTGGAGCTATTTTGCACAGACTTTGAAGTGACTTCGAAATGACTTCAAAATGACTTTGAAGCTTAGGTTTTGGGGCTCCCCCCCATGGGTGCCACTTCCCCCTAGCCTCTTCTAGACCCCATTGCCACACAAGCATGGAAACAGGCTCCCTTTAATTCAGATTTTCTGTGTGAAGACCCCATTGTAGACCCCATTAATTGGGTCTACAGAAAATCCGGATTAAAGGCCAGAAAGTACCAATTTGATCAAGATTTCCCCAGCGGCAGTCGAAAAAATTGGGTCCCAAATGGGTGCCGTGGTGGAAATGGGATCATCCAGCTCACACCCAAATGGGTCCTTAATGGGTGCAAAAATGGGTACTTTCTGACAGTGGAAAAACACCCCAGGTCATATGCGTATGAATGTCCAAATTATTCATATGAATAACTTTAAATACGAATGTCTGGACATTCAATTTGTATACGAATGTCCAAATTTGTCCAAATTTGTATGAATAACAAATAATTTGAATATCTGTAATGAATATTTGTAACATTATTTTGTACAAATTGCAATTAGTGTCATATCACCATTTTGTGGCATACGATACATAGTGGCACCGGTTTCTTTTGCATCCTGGACATTGCTGTGAATAAAGAAAGATTTAAGTGTTATATGGACACACTGAGATTTTAAATTTCTTGACATGCAGTTGGAATCCAAACATTATAACACGGTGAGGATTAACTTGTGGAAGAATTATGTTTCTGCTGTAATTCTACTGTATCCTCTGCAGTTCTCTTAGAATACCCGGTACTACAAGATGAAACAACTGGGCTGCATTTTAAGGGTTGTCACTCATTATTTTATCTCTCCTTTGCACAGAGGGTATAATTGATTTGCTTCCTAGGAAAGGCATCGCCTGAACTCGTGTGTTATGGTGCTGTCTTCAACAATATGGGTAGTGTTACAGGCTTTTCTTTCCATTGATAGCACGATGGTTTTATATATATATATTTCATGGAATAAGAATGAGAAGCCTGACGACATCTTATCTGGTTGGCTGTGATTTATTGGACTGACAGGATATTTTGTAGTTACACGGAATACCTGAATTCTTTTAAAGACAAATCAGTAACAGCTCTGCTAGGTAAGGCCCGCTTCAAGCGCTTGAAAGTCAAAATCTCCAGACATCAGCTTGCTGCAGGGTCCGCTGTAGACTCTATCCTTCTCATGGTCTAATTGGTTCAATCTTTGTTCCTAAGTGTGGATCACTGTAATCATGTTGTTATTCATTGGCTGAACACAATGAGAGACAGAAGCAGGCAAGAACCTCACCACTTTCTCACTCTTCGCCTGGCTTCTTTTACCTTTCTTCACCTCTCTGGTACAGGTGAAAAGAGAATGCGAGAAAAATAATACCTGTATTATTTTGCCCTGAATCTTGGCTTCTTCAAGGACTAGAAGGATGTTATTTTAAAAAATAATAAGGAATGTATAGAACCTTGGGGTCTTCATACCCTTCTAAATTAAGATGTGCAAGCATGTCTGGTGAATGTCGTTTGAAACGCCCTCTCTAGTAGCACAGAAATTTGGCTATACAGGAGTGAGCTATTCCAAAGGTATCCCAAGCTTCGCCTGCGAAAATTTGCCATATGCCTGTCAAAAGAAGTGTGAAGATGCAGGATTGTGTTGAAATATCTATTATTCTAACTAGAATATAAAACAGAGTCAACAATTCCCATCTGGTAGCGTCTCCAGATAAGACCTTTCAAAAATAAGAATTTTAGGTAACATGATATTGTAGTAGAGTTGCAGTTCAAATTTGTCATCCCATGTATATATACCTATATATCAGCTCCTGGTGGCATTTGAGGAAGAATTTCAAATGACTTTAAATTAGGGTAGCAAAGGAACCTGTGCCTGAAAACAAGCAATCATATACAGTATATGGCTTGTAATAAGGTTGGTTATTTTTTATAATAAAAGTTGTTGCTGGTGTATAAATCTTAAAGAATTAGCAAGGATAATTCTTAACGGGGGTTGTATTAGTACCAGGTATTGGGCATTTTCTCTGCTGGGTAAGATAGGGCTGAAAGAGATTTTTAGTTGATGGGGTGGAAATAGCAGATTCTGTGTCACAACATCTGCATCCCAGAGGGCCTGCAGAGATGGGTAAGTGGAAGGGGATCTATTTGAACGAATATGAATGTTCAAACATTCAATTAGTTATGAATTGAATACCCAAAAAAACCATTCGTGTTAGATGTTAAAAACTAGTTTTGCCCATAGTAGTTTATCGGGTAAAATGCTAAGAAATTGGGTGTGTGTATGTGTGTTGTTGTTGTTGTAATTTTTTGGCAGCACAGTTTAAGACAACCAGCACACGTGACAGATGGAGCATCAAACCAGGATCTGGATTCTTTGTATGAAAATGTGCACTCCAGGGATGTGCAAGAATGTTCTAAACATTCAAAATTTGATCAAATTTGATTAATTATTATTAATTATTATTATGGGCAAAACTGGTGTTTAACGAATTTTGAATGTTCTAAAACATGCGTTTGAAAGATTCAAACCATTCGAAAGTATGATACATATTTATTGCATATGTATCTGTATGAATCTCATATATATATGTACACATTTGCGCTTATAATACGGGATGAAAACGGTATGCATGCGGTATGCATGCGGGATAAAACGGGATGCATACAAAATGCGTACAGATACGTATAACACATACGAACGTTGTCAACATTCATATCTTAAGGTTTGAATCTGACATACGAACAAATAGTTTTTGAATGTATTCTATTCGAATTGGATTTTGTTGCCTTTGGATTCTAAACATTTGAATCTAGTGCCCTCAGCTATGGGTGCAGAGTGGCTGATCTTGGGTCAGATGGTGGATAAAAAAAAATGGAAGATCATTATGTGCCCTGCCTCAAACTCTTTGGAAGAAAGACAGAATATAAAGTCTCCAGCCTTTCTCCTGAGCTGGCAACGGGTGTAGAAATTTGAGACTTATTTGGTATCTAGTAGTTCTTGCTCTGTATATTTTAGAAGTATTTTAAGAAATCAGAAAGTGTCAGGCTTGAATGTTAACATGAGTCCTGGCGGCTTTTTATAAAAGCTGTGATAGAGCAACTTTTTAAATTTTATTTTATTTACATTCCTATCCTTAAAGTCTCAGTGCAGGTTGCAGTAAAAGCAGTGCAATAAAACTGTAATATGCAATTAAATTTGCTTCATTAAAAGCACAGCAAACATTACCTCTAAAAGGAAGGGGGAGCTACTTCTTCATCCAAGTGAAAGGACGCACGTTCACCTTGAGCATGCATCTAAAAGTATACAAAATGAGAAAATCATTCCACAGCTTGGGGGTCACTGCAGAGAAGACCTTGAAGGGGGGGTTCACTGTAAGATGGTATGCAACTGTAAATGGAATAAATGCCATTATAGCATATACTGTAAACAGTAACGTTCTGTACTCTGCATATGTATGTTGCTAATTTGGGCTATGTTGACACCTAAATTTTAATCCAGCTTCAGTCCACTCTCAAGAGTGAGATAGCACATTGGCTAAGTGACAAATTCTTTGCTTTTGGCTTTATTTAACTCTGAAAACCCACCTTTGGGTTAGAAAAAGTGAAAGGAACATGATAAGTCACTTTGCTGATGAGTTCTTCCACTCTGAACGTGGACTGATGCTGGATTAAAACTTTGGTGTGAACACAGACTTCCGATTCTGCTTCTGTGAGTTGATGCGGTTCAGAAACTGACAGTAATGTGAACTGAACTCTGTGTTGCATTGTTACATAACATTGAAATGAAATTTGGTATTAGAGAAGTGAGTTTATTGAAATGTTGTGCCAATATTTTATGCCTCCTTTGTTTTCTTCCCTTCTTTCTTGATCCAGTAGTTGGTGGGGGAGAAAAACATTATTGCCTTGGATCATTGACCACTGGAGCAGACATTATCAACATATCTACTCGCTGTGGTAAGTCTCTGCATTTTTATAGCCGTCCAGGCCACTAAAACCTTTTTAAAAGCCGAATTATTTTATTAGTTTTATGTACGCTCACCAGTAATCACCGAATCAAATGGTGGGAAGAGACTACCATAGGAAATATGGTTTGATGCCTTGAATTTCCTAATTATAATCTATTCCAGCAGCTTTTAAATTGAAGCCATTAATGCACATATGCATTTGATCATTCCTTGAACAAAGCCACTGCTGATAATAACACCTTTAATCTGAGATCGTCCTGTCATTCTTCATATGCAATTACAACAGCAGGCCCTCTTTAGTCATTTGTACAATATGAAGGGGAAAACTTAGTTGGTTGAATTTGAGCATGCATATTAAGGTACCTCATACCTTTCAGACATTAGAAGAAAATTAGACGGAAATCGTAAAGCCAAGGGAGAGAGGTTCTGCATCGGCCCCAGCTTAGTAGATGTTTAATAGATATTTCCCCCCATATATCATTTTTGTTCTGTGGAATCTTGTTCAAAAGGGAATGCTTTGATTCTCTTTCTTTCTTTTTCAGAGGCTCTTAAGAGATTCCATGGGTTTAGGTGCCTGATTTATCCTTACAATCTCTTTTGAAACTATTAAGGAAATGTTTTTTAAAAAAATATTCTGTAGGCCTTGTGAAACTAATCATTGACCCCTGTCAGTCTTCTGATCTCTTGAAGGCAATAAATCCATGGAACACAATACGGCTATCATAAAGTATTAAACCTTCAAAGTCCAACTCTGTGGTGGTATTTCCCTCCTATCTACACTTCAGACGTTTGTGTCCTTTGCTTTTATATTCTTGCTAATCTTTCTGCCTGTGAGCGTTCTGGAATCTGAACTCATACCATGTGTTCTTCTTCCCAACATCCCTGCAATGAAAGAAGAGGCCTTTTCATTTATTTATTTATTTATTTGTATTTCTATCCCGCCCTATACCCGAAGGTCTCAGGGCGGGTTACAATATTATATTAATCTTAGACAGGTCCCTGCCCTCAGGCTTACAATCTAATAGCCGGGTGCAGATCCATAGGATGAACAATTCTGAGGCCACTGTTTAGCCGTTTATAGGGAATAAGGCTGTATCTAGGTTAGTAGAATCAAATCTGCTGTTAGAGAAAATGTGATATTTCTGTGGCACATCATGTGGGATGGGGCAGCCAGTTGGAGCTGAACTGCAGGCTCAGCCCTCGTTTGCTCTTCTCACCATCCTGTCCGGAGAGGCGGGAAATGTCGAATTTCCCTGATACTGCAGAGCGAGTGTTGATCGTTCTGCAGTAGAAAAATTTGAAGAAATGCAGCATAATGTGCCGCCTCCTCACAGTATCGGGCGTCAGGTGTGACGCCCATGCTCCGATTGTGCATCGGGAATGCCCAGCCTAAGAAGCTTCTGATTCTGTGCCCCTTTCCCAGATGGGAAACAGCTCTGGAGGCTGCCACAGCCAGCTGCTGAATCGGGGCACAAAACCTCAGGCCAGCAGCAGCCAATGAATGGTGAGCATTTATTGTCATGGAAGGCAAAGGCCATTTTTAACTGCTTATTTTAAAAACTGTGTGTTGCACTTTTTTTTTTCTGGTTCCACAGATGGGCCAATCCTCTGAAAATGGGAACCCCCCCAAAGCCCTGTGTGATCGCACCCATTGATAGCTATTCTGTGGCATTCCAGTTGAGCACTACTTAATTCCCTTGCCCTATTGGACTGGCTGTGGAAATGATTTCGGCATTTATTTATTTATTTATTTATTTATTTATTTATTTATTTATTTATTTATTTATTTCCATTTCTATCCCGCCCCATACCCGAAGGTCTCTGGGTGGGTAACAACGGATCAAACAACATATTTAAAAACATATTAAGAACAAAATACAGATTAAAACATATTAAAAACACAATTATCATCTGTAGTTAAGTGACAGTGGTTTGCCTATATAAACTTGTAGCCGTGGTTATTTATTTATTTATTATACTCAGCTCAGGAGCATGGAACAGCTTGCACAGATTTCTAATCAATTGCTCACCAAACAGATTAAAAAAGCCTGACCCCTTTAACTTCTAAGAATTTTAAATCTCACTTGAGCATGAAGAGTGCTAGAACATGGGTTGCTAATTTTCTGTGATCCATTTGAAGTAAGACAGTTGTGCTTTCTTTGACTTAATATTGAACAGAAGGTAATTGCCTTGATTCATAAGAACTTCCAAAAGGCACCTGTCTTTAGAGGCAGATGAAACAAAGGCAAAAGCCTTTGCTGCATGTTTACTTTCCTGGCTGAATCTGCCTCTGCAGCAGACGTCATCTTGTTGCAGGCGGTTCTGTTTATTATTTCCCATTTATCTTACAGGCTGTAGTCCCAAACCCTTGTTAAAGAGCAAGGCATGATCATAAGCCTTTATTGAGTAGATTGAATAGTGACTGAAAGTGGCATCATGTTGGTGCAGGTAATATATCTGCTGGCTTCTAGTTCCTTAGCTTATGGGACCAGATGTTAAACTGGCCCTGGGCTTGATGAGAAGCTTGAACTTACGTGTTGCAGTTTAATATGTACATGAGGATCTAGTCCGTAAATCTTAGCATCTGTCTCTGTGCTCACTTTGAAAACGTCTTGAAGGTAGCCTCTATATGCTTGCTTTTAATAGACAAATATTTTTTTCTTTCAAAACCTTTCAAGTTGTTAAAGATAGCTTGTTTACAATTAAAAGACCTCACTTGGATTTTTCACAGAGAAAGGACTTTATGATCTGAAATGTCCTGGTCACCATCCAAGGTTGACCTGCACTCAAAGCACTACTGTAGTGCACACTGCGCTGGCCGGTATACTGGGCCCACTTCTGGGTTACTCTCTTCTGCTCTGTGATGTGGACTAGAGAGGCCATGACCTGGCCCTTCTATACACTATTCAATGGGGATTTCAGTATAAAAGTCAAATTTCCAATGTCTTGAGCTTTTGCTTCTCTCTACTAGTAGCGATCTTGCTGGTGCAAATGATACTCATCCATAGACTGCACAGTCATGGTGGGGGTGTCACACACCACGATCGAGGGATCCTAGAAGCGACGCATTATCCCATTGTAACTGCGAATTACCTTAACTTGGGTAAGAGAACATTTGCTGCATAGTATGAGGTAAATTCGAATCTTCCCGCCAGTCCAGGTGGGATGGCGAGAAGAGAGGACGAGAACAGGAAGGGCAGCTAAAATACAATTGGCTGCCCCATTCCATGTGACAGTGTGCCCCAACTCAACTCTTGTAGCTTCTGATGAGGAATCTACAGAGCCCGCTTTTAGTCCAGACAGTGGATTGTTGCTTTGCAGCAAGTAAGCTGCGATTTTTATTATAACTGCTGATTTATTCCACAAGTCTGGAAGAGGCCTGAATCTCTAATAATTTGAAGGTCCAATAGGACAGTCTGAAGGCACGGCACTTTTCAAGCTGGCGCATAACCATGGACTCTAGGAATGGAAAACATTCTTCATTTGCTCAATGCATTTTGACCTTTGCCTTTGTGTAAAACAAAAACCATTACACAATTAAGTGAAGAGCTGAGTTTTATTGTGTAGCATATATGTGTAGCTGAGTTTTATTGTATAGCATTGCACTATAAGATGCAGGTGTTTCTTGTTCAGCTTGTCCTTGGTTTAGTCCTGGCCTTTCATCGTGCTGCCTGAAATGCTGAAGGGTGAGAAATGAACTTCAGTATTTTGGGGGTAGTGAATGAAAGAACCACATCTTTCTTTCTGACTTCCCGTGAGCTTCTTTTTATGTTACAGGGAAAGTTTTATGTCAACAATTTTCATGTTAAAATGAAATTGATAAAATTGTTTTAATATAAATTGAAGTTATCTGACTGTGTTTATGTATTTCCTTGTGTATGTATAGCCGTCCATAGAATTTCACCCAATCCCCCATTTTTATATGTATGCTCTTTCCCATTGTATAGGACCCTGGAAAGTACCATGCTTGGGGCTTAGTGGGAAGGACATTATTTCAGTTCTGAGGCGTACGACCTATGCATCATTTCCCTCTGAACCCCGAGTGTCCTGAACAAGTGTAAACTGTTGGGTTTATGTATGTGATGGTGATCTATCATTAATATCTACCTTAAAAACAGACTTTCTTATTCTGAATCTTGTGTTATTATACCTTGAGATTTTATTTGATGCTGGTGTGTCTCAAATAAAGAGACTGATTTTTGAAACAGGATGCAAACTACATATGAAAGCGCAAAGTTTATGAAATCCTGGAGGTTATCAGAACTGTTCAGTCATTTTCACTACACGAAAAGCAGAAATTTGGTTTGCATAAAACCCAAGGCAGCCTGAATATGTGATTTTTTTTAAAAAAATACATTTTTGTTCTTCTCACTCAAAATATTCCCGCAGCAAGCAAGCTGAACCACATGGAATGGAGATACGTGCAATTTTCCCCTTCAGTCACTCCAGCAACTCTAAAATTGTGGGAGGAGGTATTTCTTGTGGTTGCCAAGAATGAGTATCTGCTTCTGGCGTAAGAGCCTTGTGTGTGGTGGAGTTATAAAGAATTGCCCAACCCAGGATTTGATCCCGTCAGTTGGTATTCTGTTTCTGTAGAACTGAAAAAAACAAAAAAAGAGAGAGAGAGAATGAAGAATGGAGTCCTCATAGAAGCATTATGTACACTTCTGGAAAACATACAAAGCTAATGCTTTGAAACAGCAAGAATACCGTTCTTCCCTCTCAGAAGCCTTCCTTCCTTCCTTCCTTCCTTCCTTCCTTCCTTCCTTCCTTCCTTCCTTCCTTCCTTCCTTCCTTCCTTCCTTCCTTCTTTTGTGGCTGCCTGCTTGCTATGAAATCTAACATTGGAACTCTATAGCTAATAATTTACTGAAGCTGTATGCTGGATTGTTCCGTATATCTCCCATGTAGGGATGTGCATGAATGGTTTTTTTAGCATTTGATTCATAACAAATTGAATATTAGAAAATTAGTATTCATTTGAATAGATCCCCTTCAAATGTGGTAGGAATCTATTCGATATGAATGTATTTGTATGGATTCGTACAAATATCCAATATGAACGAATACGTATTCAAAAGTGTGTCCGCTATGTATCCGATACATATCCCCAGTTTAATGAATGTCCAAACTATTCATACAAACATTTCAAAGCATTCGTATTCATGTGAAAGTTAATGTACGAATGCTGTAGCATTCAATCTGTGTACAAATGTTCGAGTTCATACAAATTTGTACGAATAACAAGTGTTACAAATATTTGTGCACATCCCTGCTCCCCTGTACTAGGGATGTGCACGAATATTTGTGCCATACGAATTTGTATGAATTTCAGCATTCACAGGTGAATTGCCATTTGCTGGTGAATTGAATGGATTCAGCCTTCATTGAAGCTTATAACATTCAACATAAATAAAGAGAGACCTACAATTTTCATAAAAGAAGCCAAATTGGAGGACCAGACATTTTGCATTTCCTGTGATGCAGCTTCCATTCATCCAGATTAGAGCAACAGAAGCTTCCGGTAGACAAGAAGCTCTGTCACCCCCAACAGCGGCAGAACATTGAGAAGTAAGTGCACAGTTAAAGGATGCTGGTTATCTAGCATCTTTTTACTTAGCGGGGGTGGGTGAATGGGAGGGAGGGAATGATCAACCCTGCTGCGGGGCACAGAAGCAGTGAACTTGCTTCACTGCTTCTGCCCCTGTCTGGAGGCTCCCTTCACGAGGGATTCACTTTGACCTTCTGCCTCAGAATTCCCAAAAGTTAAGTGGTGGGCCATCATGTGATCAGGGGTGCTGAACTAGATGGACCATGACTCAATCCTGTAGGGGTTCTCTCGCTGTTCTTATGAAGAGATCAGCTAATAGATTTAGCATCAGTAGTCAAATTATATGCATTTTAATATAATAAAGATGACAGTTTAACACAGGCAGTTGCATTTAGAAGGACCACCAGTGAAGATGATTCCTGACACGAGAAACAGCATAACTATTACCTCAAGACTTTTCTTGTATCAGTAGGCCTTCGAATTGAATTGGTTTGATTTTTTTTTAGGTTTTGAAAGATCATTTCTGCCTGATGTTTCAGTGGGTGACTCTTTATTTGGAAGTTAGCTAGCCTGAGCCGTTCTGCAGAATCTAAATCTGTTCATCTGATCATTTGCAAATGTAGTATTTTAGCGTTTGATTTTTCCCTTGTTCAAGAATAAGAGATGAGATTTATATAATTTTTTTTTAAAGAAAGGATCATAGCTTACCACGTCACACATCTTTTCATTTTTATTTTTTTTGCCTTGAATTCCACCAATGGCACCTCCAACCTAGAAGAATTACTTGTTATAGGTCAGGTGAGTTGTGAACTATGCAAACAGCTAGTATTGGGCTCGATATAAGGCACCCTTGTGTGTTTATGCTATGATCAAGCAGTCGTCTCTCCCTGGAAATGGCTTCTCCCAGGTGCCAAAATTCAGTCCTAGAAGAAAACTTACCTGGAAAGGAAGCACTAAATTTCTGTATGACCCTCTTCTTCATTTCATTCCTGCTCAGGTACTGCTGCCTTCTCCTAGCTGAGGTTCTACCTTCATATTCCAGAAGGTGCCTGATTGAAATGGAGGCATAAATATTTCAGCTGCATTTTTCATTTCGTTTTTCACCTACTTAGGCACCTGAGGAGGGGGGAAATATTATCTGAGCTCTGTGATCGTATTGGGCTGTTAGAATTGATTCTAATTCAGACATTGTTTTTGTTATCAAGTGAAATCATTGCTAAATGAGGGATAAGCGTTAGGAGAAAAAAGATCAGGATCCTGTAGAAAAATTAATTTTAGATTTTTTTAAGACATTCATTTAATAGGACAAAAAAAAGCAAGAAGATGATTAAAACTGTAAGCCAAAACTTTAGAATATTGTACTTGCGTGAAAGGTGGAGAGAGGGAGCAATATGCGGTATGACTAGTAAAATAATCTCCATGAACAAATTCTATTTAAATGTAAATTACTTAAAATGATGGTCTTGGAAGCACAGTCTAGAAAAGCAGAATATTCACCCCGCCCCCACTTTTAGATATGATTCAGGCATCTGTACGTAGCTAAAAATGACTTCCAGACTCACTTCAGTCTACTTTGAACCTCTTTGCAGTGAGCTCCTCCTGGCTGTTCCCCTAAAGCAGCGGTTCTCAACCTACCTAATGCCGCGACTCCTTAATGCAGTTCCTCATGTTGTGGAGACCCCCAACCATGGGGGCTGGGCAGCTGGGAGGGGAGAGGGAAGGGTGGCGGGAGACTTGTCTCGACAACTCTGAAAGGGTAGTTCGACCCCCAAAGGGGTCCAGACCCACAGGTTGAGAACCACTGCCCTAAAGCAATGCCCTTGGATCCTGGCAGCTAAGAGAAATGCCTCCGCTGCCACATTTCGGCTGGAGCCAATTAGAATCCAGATGAGTGGCACATATAATATTGCCATTGCAGTCCGCGTCCCTGTTGGCCAACTATCTTCTTGGAGTCCACCTCATCCCATGTGACCTTCTTCAGCACTCTAAATATCACATAAGGATGTCAGGATTATTTTCCTGAAAGTCATTTTTCTGTGAAAACCACAGAATTAGCATCCTTCGGGCCTGATAATGCTGGAGTAAAGATGTGTACAGAGAGAATCCAGTTCACAGAGGCCTCCTAGCGTGCAGAGTAAAGTTCCATTATTCTACTTGTGTGATTTGGGTGACTTATGCCTACCAGCTTCCTGTGCAGTTTTTAACAGTATGATTTAAAAGAGAAATCTGTTTTCTAGAGCTGCTGTCTGAAGTTGTAGAATGCTGTGTAACAGTTCTTGATTAATGGGCTTTAAATTTGTTTTTGAATGTACTGTCGGACCCCCGTATCCACTGGCAACACGTGCTGGCTCCTACTGTGGTTACCTGAAACAGACCTTCTAGTTCTGGCGTGGTGGAACCCCAGAACCGGAAGTGCTTTCCTGGCCTCCGGAAGGCCTATTTTAGCCCATGGAGAGCATTGGAATAGGTGTGCGACACCACTGGAGGCCGTCCACTTGTCTCCCATGTGCGCCCCCTTACATTTTGGGGTGGGCTCTGGTGGCATTATGTGCCTATTCCAATGCTCTACAGAGGCTGAAATAGGCCTTCCAGTTCTGTGTGCTTTTCCCTTATGGTGCCCACAAGGGGTGGGGGTGGGCTCATCTGGTAACCATGGTTAACTGAAACCATGGTAACTGAATCAGTGGTTATGCAGGTCTGAATGTAATTGTAAAACACATGGTATAGAAATATTTTAAATAAGTTAATTAATCTCTTAGGAATCATAGTTTGGCTTCTTTTTGGGGGGGTTTGGCTACTAGACTCTTTTCATTTATGAAACTGCATGTAGATGGTTGTGGCTCTTTTCTTTCTTCAAGTTTCAGATTATTTGACTCTTGTACAGACATTATCCGTTGCTTAGTCGACAGTCCTCTTCACTCATCTTCTGTACCTGGTGCCCAAGAACACCTAAGATGGTTGTTTTCCTCACCCACCCTCCTTTAGGTATATAATTGTGTCCCTTATCTCTTATGGGTGATCAGTTTTGGGCTTTCTACCAAAAACCTGGGGTTTGAGGAACTTGTGCAGTATCTTAGCTATTTCTAGGACTGTGCTATTCTGAAGAGAAATCTCTAATGTTTGTCATGGGATCAGTTAAAACCATTTTTTCTGACTTGGGGGTCATTGCTCTCAGGTGTCTTCTATCCTTTGTGTCTGCTTGTTGGGAGAACTGACTGGCAGTTATCTGTTGAGATTCCTCTCCATCAATTGTTGGGGGCTATTACTGCTCACTCATGTTTTGTCTCCAAGATCTAAAGAACTTCATTCCCTCATCTTGTAGTGGGGAAATGATTGATCTCCAGAAAAACAAACAATGAATGATTGATGAGATAATGTGATGATGGGGAAGGTGCCACAGGTCAACCACTAACTATCAATGCTCCCAAGAATGGATCGTCCCCACATTCTCACAATCCTCTGTTGCAGCAGGCAGGGCTCTTCTGACCACATGGTCAGCCCCTCTTTTTTGGGAGGCCTTCTGCCTCTCTGGGAGGCCTACTGTTTCCTGGTGAGGGTGAACTCTCACGAGATCTCCCAGGATCTTACCCAAACACCCAGGAAAATGATAAGGGATGGAGAACTGTACAGCCAGTGCTGAGGTGAGTAGCAGGTTTTTCCTGCACAGTATTTCCAAATCTGCCTGGCAGTTAGATAACAGCCAGTCTGGTGTAGTGTTTAGGGAGCCGGACTCTTATCTGGGAATGCTGGGTTTGATTCCGCATTCCTCCATGAAGCCAGCTGGGTGATCTTGGGCTAGTCACAGCTCTCTTCTGAGCTCTCACAGCCCCACCTACCTCACAGGGTGTTCTGTTGTGAGGAGAATAGAAAGCTTTGTCAGCCACTTTGAGTCCCCTTAAATGGGTGAGAAGAGCGGAGTAGAAATGCCAAGTCTTCTTCTCAGTCCTTGTGGAGCGTACCTCTTCTCTGGATGCACCCTTAGCTCTTTGCCTGGTGCTCCGCCAAGTAGAATAAAAGTTATTCACTGAGCGCTACTGCTGAGGCTCCCTCAATTTCTCCGTTAATCTGCGCTCACAAAGGCATAGCCCCCAAAAGCACCTGTGATCTAGCTTTCCTTTCTTCATTCTGAGTCCCGGTAGGGCTGACCTGGTTGGGGCCTTACGAAACTGTTATGAAAAAGTGTGTGGAAGGAAGGCTCTTAGTAAGCTTGTTGGTCTGGTATACTAGCCAGTGCAAAATCGCACTCATTTCTACCTGATAATGTTAATTAGTGACAATGGAATGGCTTTGTTTTGAAAGTCGTTGCAATAGAACTAGAATGTAGGTAGCCTCGCCACCATGTTTTGTCCATAAAGCCGTGTGCCCAGCACTGGTGCAGAGATAGGTCTAGAAATATATGCAATCTTATTTTGTTTTCACATAATTTGTTCCTGATAGTGCAGTCCCTAAGCACACTTTTTCTGCATTTCACTGAGAACATTAAGTCTGGTAAAATGCCGTTTTAATAGGGCATCTGTGGTACAATTAAAAAATTTCAAAGTTAGTACCAAAAAACACTTGTATGGCTCTTCCATAGTTACACGTTAACACCTTTCTTACAAACGTTTACCGGAATCAGATTTTCAGAAAGTGGTTTTAAAGCTACTGTTTGAATTGCCTTGTGGTATGACTAATATACTGAGAGGTTATTTTGGTCTGCAAAATCTTTCATTTTCATATTTCTATCTTTCTTTTAACTGTGGTTCTGGCATTGTGCGGTTTGAATCTGCTACACGAAGAGATAAATAAATGCATGACTATTGCTGGCTCACTGATAATTTTACACAGACGATGGCAGTATACTTAAATTAAGTCCATTGAAATTCAATAAATTGAACAAAGCATTTGTGATTAAGATATAATATATTGAATAATTTATTTCTCTGCAGTGTCCGGCAGCTTGTGACT
This sequence comes from Aspidoscelis tigris stejnegeri, assembly GCA_023333525.1. NCBI lineage: Eukaryota > Metazoa > Chordata > Lepidosauria > Squamata > Teiidae > Aspidoscelis > Aspidoscelis tigris. The sequence goes on from JALMGA010000003.1 coordinate 16,404,802, forward strand.
TTGGAAATAAATTTGGATTTTTATCCAATGGAAAGGAAGCTTTATGGCCTCTTGTGGCACATCGGTCATAGCAAATGATTATGCAAAAGGCTGCAAGTAAATATTTTCAGTGTATATTTTCTTCATGCTGTTGTGATTTTTAGCGAAATGATGAATTGCTTAAACTGGAATGTGAACTGTGTTTCAGCGTTGAGATGGATTATAATCTTAAAGGTGACCTGCTGAAGATTACGTGTGTTGGGTTTATGCTTTTCTTCTTGTACTTTGCTTTGTATAAACGTGGCTTGTAAATTTGTTTTTCTTTCCATCAAAATTCTCGTCTATGTACTTCTAAGTCAGCAGGCAGGACTCCCAGAGAAGACGTCCCTCATTTCAAGGCCCACAGGTTTAAGTATTCTTGCAAACAAAGCTGCAGCCAGATTGTGTTCTTGGTTGGATCTTGTCACAAGTGTGAAATACCGCTGAAGATGGGTAATAGGAACTTGGGGGACTAGTCATTGGCGGTACTGCAGAACGTACGTGAATACCTTTGTTTGTTTGTTTTTAAACGCTCTTTTCAAAGTGGTTGGTTGGTTTTGGGGACATTGAAAAAACCCAGCAATGACTTGGACCAACAGTAGGATAAATAAATGGGACTATTTATAATTACTCCTTACGTGCAGTTGGGGACAATACTGTTAAAAGCTTGGTCCTCCACAAAATGTAACTGAAGTGAAGAAGAGGTCTTCACTTACCCAGTGAGATGGCTTGTTTCGCTGTGTGCACAATTGGCTCTTCCAACTCAACTTCTGAGCAAGAAGGTATCTTTTCAGGGGTGGATGGAAATGCCTCCGTTATGGGGGCAAAATTGTTCCCTGCATCAATGATGCACCTGCGACCACTGCCAGTGGAGTGGGTGCTTTCTCAGGTAGCCATGCGTGCCTTTGTTGGTATGTAGAAATGCAACTGAAATAACTTGTTTTAGGCATAAGACCTGTCTGAACTTTGCAAAAGTAGTTAGGTGTGCACCTCATGCCAAGAAGGTGCTTTTGTTCTGAAAACAAAATGGCTTATTGTATTTCAGTTTACAGAGGGAAATGAAAATGTGCATAGCTTGTCCGGACTGCTGAAAAGGGTTGGGGATGTGTAGAAGTGGATCAGGTGCTTTTCAGACTGAATGATACGGTGGTAGATTGGATCAAGAGTGCAACAGTAAAGACCAAATAATTTTTCCAGCTCTGAAACTGTCAAGTAAGGATGTGGAGTTTCCTTCAGGAGACCTTAAGGTTGGTGATGATGGATTCTAAAATGGTAAGGCCATGGGCTTTTGTGGCCTGACTGATCATGGGCTAGAGCAACTCGCTTCAAGGAATGGTTTAAGAAAGTAAGACTCTGTGCAGTGGAAGCATTGTAGCTGAAGTTTATAAAACTATACCATGTGTAAGGAACAGGATAGAAAGCAGTTTCTCTCCCTCTGTCATAATAGTGGACTCTGGGGCAACCCCATGGACACAGTCCTGATAGTCTCAGGGCAGAAAAGTATTGTCATGATAGCAGCCACCTTGGATGGTTTTAATCAGGGATTTTACAAATTTGTGGAGAATGGCATGGTGTGGGTAACTGTAGCTGGTGTCGTGTCCCAAGCGAGCGGCATTCTGCAAGCACACACACACAAGTGCTCGCCAGGCTAGTGGTAGCAGCAGCCAGTTCAAGTTCCAGAATTCAAGAGTCAAAGCGTAGTTAGGAATGCTGAGTTCAGTTTGCCAGAGGGTCTTCATAGTCATCAAACAGTCAGAGAGTTAGGAACACAGAGAATACACTGAGTTTGCAAGGATAAAGAGCTGTTGTCTGTAACAGCAGTTGCAGGGACTGAGTGTTTATTAAGTACGGCTACATCAGGAACACCCTCTTCGTCACTGGTGTTTGGTCTGTAATCATGCCGAGTATCTCAGGTGCTCTTGTTCTTGCCTGAGAACACTCTGAACTGGGCATTGGCCAGCATCTGAATTTGAGCTGTCTCCATCTTGGGAGTCAGACTCATTGTTCTTGTTTAGTCCATGAGGCATGCCTTCCTTGCTTTGGCTGGCCGGGAAGACTGCCTCGGCTTGGCTGGGGAGGGTGACTGCCTCTTCGTCCTCGGAGGAAGAGGCACTGACAACACAAGGTATGACAGCTGGGAAGCCATAGTACCCTTTATACTGGCTCCAAAACCAGAAACAATGCAGCTCTGTATATCATTTGCTAGAGATAACTAGCAGACAAAATTACTGTTCTATCCTGTTTGCAGGCTTCTCAGATGCGAAGAACAGGATGCTGGGCTCATTGGATCTACAGCCAAGGCAGGTGGCCATATGCTGCTCTTAACATTGGTAGCACCAGCAGTAGAAGGAATGGAAGCAGTAGTGCTACTAGCAGTAGCAGCCACAGGGCTATTCAGTTACTAGCTTTGAGTGCTTTTCTGCCTTGATTCATTCATGTCAGTCTTAATTGCAATGTATGTGTGGTCTGAGAAAAGAGCTACGTTTTTCTAATAACCAAATGATAATGCTGATGATAATGATAGGATATTCTTTAACCAAAGAACTGTTCTGGACTCCATAGAACAATAGTCTATTTTATTGTGTGGATAGTGTTTTATCCTCCCCTTTCCTATTCTTCTGCGGAGGGAGCAGAACGATTATGCCTTCTCAGATTAACATGCGAATTATGGCTTTACGTTACAAGAGCCAGACCCCAGGTCCTGACGTTCACTGCTCCTCATTAGGTTAGTCCATTATGTTAGACTAGCCCATTATATACCCAGCTCTGCTGCAGAATATGTTAAATCCAGGACAGGCCTGGCAAACGGTATAATGTTACATTTACTCAGTTACCTAGGGAGGCAGATTAATTCTCACTGGCCCGGTTAGCCATTCCGGTTTCTCTGCTTTATCCGTTTTTATCCCATTTTCCTTTTGTTATACCTCTTGCAAAGGTTTTTGTTGGATAATCATTATTTCTGGACAAGCACTTATTAAAATGAATGACAACTGGATCGTGTCCAAACCTATCGCAGGTGTGTCACACTCCCGGTGCACAAAAACACATGATAGGCAAAGGAGGCCCTCTAGTGGCCGGATGGTGTTAGAGGAAAGGTAATTCTTCAGCTCTGGCACTGGATTGCTTGCACTGACTGTACAGAAACATTCAGTGGTTGAACTTATTCCAAGGATGCTATTGTTCCCACTGGGAGGACAACTGCAGGCCCTTTTCATCCGTGGAGAATTATTCCTCTGATGTTGCTTGGATGTCTTTGCTTCTTATTATGTGCAGCAAATGTGAGCATGCTGTTGGAAATATATGGCACCTAGTCTACAGCAAAGCTGCCTTTTATGTTTCTTTTCAGAGATTCCGGGGGGAAAAAAATGAGAACCACTGGGCTTCTAGTTGCTTTTAAGTTGGGGAATGATTCAATCAGGTGTTCCAAATCGCTGTTTGCTGTATGCAGTGATCCTGAATTTCTGTGGCAGATGATTGATGGGGAAAATCCATAATGTTTGTGAAGGGTATGAAACTTTTCCCAGCTTTGAAAGTGATATTAAAAAAATGCAATATAATAAGCACTGTGTCTAAGTTTAATTCTGTGTCCGAGCCAGTGTAAGCTGGAAGAGCTACCTACATGTAATTCAGCCCTGCAACTTGGAAGATTTTCAAATACTTTCAGTATATTGCCCATCTGTCACTTTATTATTTTGCTAATCTTGTTCATATGCTTTCGTGTACATGTTGGATCAGAATGTACAAAAATATAGAGAGGATGGTGAATGTTTTCATTATAGCAAATTAGGACTTTATTGGAGCAAGAGACATGCTCAACATAATTTGATGCAAACTTGCTTACAGAATTTGAGGCATAGGCAGTCTGCTATATATTTTTCTACTATATTTCCAGACACACGTTTTGTAAAGAGCTTCCTTTCTGCTTAGATTTCTTTTAAAAAAACTGCATATCTCACTGGTGTATATATGGTACATATTAAGATTTTGGTAACTCTCCGTGGCTTTTGTTTAAAAAGTATTTTAAAAATTGCTTTAATTTTTTTTAAAAAAATTCTATAAGTTGGTAAACAAATATTAAACAATAACCAAATACACAAATAGAAATAATAGAAAACATACAAACAAAAGAAAAAAACACCCCAATCTAAGTGTATGGTTTGTGTTTCGCTTTGTGTATTTGGTTGTTTAATATTCATTTACATACTTATAGAAAATAAAATATATATTTTTTAAAAAAGCAGCAATTTTTAAGTTTAAATTCTTGTGTTTAAAACATGAGCAGGTTGGGTAGCAAACTTGTGTTTAATTTGACAACTTAGTGCTGTAAGCATATTTATGAATGCATTTGAAATGGCAAAATCTGTCAGCTGAGATATGAAGCTGTTTGGTGCAAAAGACTAAGTTCCTCTGGCAAGATGCTATAACTACATGGATAGCCTAGCTTTAGAAAGCCCATCGTGATCAATTATGCATCCCAATGCTTTTTAGACTTCTTATTCTGAAGGATGCATCTCCAGATTGCCATGGAACTGCTATACCATACTCGGGGTTCTGTAATATATTCTAGGCAAGTGACAGGTAAATGTGGGAACAATGGCGTAGGCTGGACAATTTGTCCTCTTAAGTGAATTAATAATGAATCTATACCTGCACTCCTTTGCAGTTATGGATTTTAGAATATGGGTGGTACTCCTGGGAGTTATCTTTGTGGAATGTGTACTCACCTGTAGGGATGTGCACGAGTGCAATTTTTGGGATTCGATTTGAATATCCGATAATTCCAATCAATTCGAATGTTTAAAATTTGAATGTATTCACATTAGATTCAAATAGAATATATTTGCATCTATTCGTACCAATATTCGATTCGTATTTGAAGGTATGAATGTCAACAACAGTCGTTATGTGTCGGTATGCATCCGTACGCATCCCGTTTTTATCCCGTATGCATCCTGTTTTCATCCTGTACATATCCGTACTAATGCGCACAGATACAAATAAGAAGGGTACAGATGTGTGTGTAATGCGTACGTATCTGTACATGTACGAATGTCTGAATAATTTGTACGAGTGATTTAAAAGATTTCAAAATTTGTCTGAATGTTAAATTCAAATGTATAGACATTCAGTTTGAATTTGATTGTCCGAATTTGAATGAATTTGTTCAAATTTCGAATGTTTTGAATATTTGTGCACATATGATCTGATTGAGGAAGCTCTGACTAGCTCAGTGGTTCTCAACCTGGGGGTCAGGACCCCTTGGGGGGTTGAACTACCCTTTCAGAGGGCTCATGACGAGTCTCCCGCCACCCTTTCCTCCCAGCTGCTCTGCCCCTGTGGTTGGGGGTCTCCATAACATGAGGAACTCCATTAAGGGGTCACGGCATTAGGAAGGTTGAGAACCGCTGGACTAGCTCCTCACAAACCGTATGATTTCTAGTATATGGCTTTGGTTCCCATTTACACACTGCATGACCCATCAGGAAAATAACTATTCCAAACTTCTGAAATATTTCTTTGCCCTCCTATTTATTAACCTCTCTGTTGTCCCCCCCCCCTTTATCTCCCACTTAAAAATTTAGCAGCAAGGACACAGCTTTGTAAGGACACACTGCACCGAGTTCACTTGTGTTTTTTTTTTGCATGGTAACAAACTGTTCTTAGACTCACTGATGTGGCATGCAGCAAACATTTCTGAATATCATGAATATATGCTCCAATTTGGCGTATTGCTGCCAGGTTCGTTAATGAGCTTTTGAGCTGGCAAGATGCTCGTGATTGCTTGTGATGAGCAAGTCAGATTTACATATAAGTGCAGTAGACTGAGATGCTGGAGGGAGGGGTTGGATGCATTTTACTTCTCACAGAATGGTTTTGTGAATTTGTCACTGAGTGTTCTGTGCTCTTACTTATGCTGAAACACAAGCGAAGCAATCGCTTGAACTCTGAAGCACCCCTGTTCTCTTTTTATCTTTCTGCTATACCACTGGTTCTCAACCTTCCTAATACTGCGACCCTTTAATACAGTTCCTCATGTTGTGGTGACCCCCAACTAACCCTAACCCTAATCCCCAACCATAAAATTATTATTTTTTTGCTACTTCATAATGACCCCTGTGAAAGGGCAGATGGACCCCCAAAGAGATCGCGACCCAATGGTTGAGAACCACTGTGCTATACTTTATCTCTGCCTTGGTTAAAACAATAGATCTGGTTCCACAGTATGTCTGAATTGAATGGTTGGAGTCGGAACTGATTTTTAAAGGTAATTTTGGGAAATGTGCTAGCGGTAAGTTTTATGTGTAGCCCGTTTTAATGGCTTTTAGGCTTGTGAAGCAGTGGTCAGTTACTTCTCAAGGAATAAAAGCGTTGTTGGCCTAAGCATGTCGGCACACTGATGAGAATGTATATGCTTGTTGCCTATGCTCAAAGTGAAGGGAAAAAATCCTTTTTCCCCCTGATCACATGGAGCTGACAGCTCAGTGGCTTTCATGCTGTAGAGCAGCAGTTCTCAACCTGTGGGTTGGGACCCCTTTGGTGGTTGAACTACCCTTTTAGAGGGGTCACGACGAGTCTCCTCCCACCCCTCCCTCCCCCTTCCCAGCTGCCCCGCCCCCATGGTTGGGGGCCTCCACAACATGAGAAACTGCATTAAGGGGTCGCAGCATTAGGAGGGTTGAGAACCGCTGATCTGGACGTATTTTCACTTGCCCCAGAGGGCAGGACAAGAAAGAATGGGATGAAACTTCAAGAGAGTAGATACAGGTTAGATACTAGAAAAAAATGCCTTGACAGGATTATTTCATGAAGCCCTAAGTTCTTCTTCCCTGGGTCTTAAATGCCTTAGAACCAGGCTGTCTGAAAGATGGTGCCTTTCTGCATTTGCCTGTCAGATGGTAGGATCCTGTTTGAAGGTATTACTCCGAACCCATAACCTAAAAAATGCCAATGTTTATCAAAGAAAGGACCAGTTTGTTAGCAGCACTGACATTGCTGAAAACCATTATGGAGATAGTCACCTCCTTGATAATCTTTTTATGCTAGTTGAAGGCTTCTTTCATTCACCTAGGCCTTAAAACTGTGATTTCAATTCAGGCTGCCAATACTTCTAAATAGTTTTATTCGAAGGTAGGGGTTTTTTTTTGGGGGGGGGAACTGTTATTTTAGATTATTTTGCATATTAATATAAATTTATGTCAAATATATTAGTTTTTTGAGAGGCTGCAATACATTCTCCAGAAATGTAGAATTAGCTTGCCTTTTGTCAGGCTGCCAAAGAATAACCATGAGACTCTTTCTTTAAAAAGATGAACAGTGATTTATTTCAGCTCAATGTTAGGACATTTCTTGTTGGGAGCAACTTGGAAGAGAAAGCCCAGCATAGTTATATGTTTCATACCTGGGCGGGGTTTGGCCCTTAATCAATGAACAATAACTATTTTTCAAAACCAATTTAAACTTGGAGCCAAAACCTCTTAAACAAATGTATCACTTGACGTCAACAGGGAGGGGGAGTCAGTTCCAAAATAACAAGCAGCCATTATGTACATATATACAGAATCCCATAGGATCTTACATACAATTATTATGGCAGGCAGCTAGCCCTGCCTGACATCTTTATTCTAATTTACCAAAACACTTTACAGCTTGAACAGCATAGACTGTACTCGACGCTCTATCTCACTAATGGCAACTGATAATGTTATCTGACATCCTGAATTCAAGGCATATAAGTGGACCGATCAACTCTCTGCTAATGTTCTTCTGATTCTGTTTCCAAGTCTTTGTGTGATGTTACTTTATTTGAGACACTGTACAATTGCATATAGTCTTTAGGGCCTTGGCCATACCATGGCCTTCTAGATTCTTCAGAAATCCAGTTCCTAGGAATGCCGGTCAAGCTGGCTGATACCAAGAAAAGATGATGGCTGTAGTTTGGCATCATCTGGACGGCCACAGTCTAAACACACCTGGCTTACGTATTCTTTGTATGTTTTGACTTTCCCCATAATACAATGGTTTTATGGAGATAACTTTCCCCGAAAGATCTCAAGATGGGCAAAGGTGCAGTAAGAGAAATCACCACTAGTTGTCAGTCAATACCTGTTCAAAAGATAGAATGCCATGTCTTCAAGAAAGAGACTGTGCAATGGTTCCTGCTAATATAAAAGCTTTTCACAATAAAAAGCTTTTCAAAATAAAAAATCATGAGTAGATGCGTTCAGCATCTTGCAGCTGCTGTTGTATACTGGCTGTGATTACTGGCTGTGTAGGAAGCTTATTAAATTCATCTGCTCTTGCTGCTTTCTTACTTCCTTGTGAGTATGCGATGATATTTTATCTACAGATGAGTGAGCTGAAACAGGCTCAGATCTTCTGTATCTAATCAGGACATAATATGTTAACTGGAAGAATTAGATGTTATACAAGAAAAGGAACATGCACAAAAGACGTGATGTTCATAAGTTAACCAATGAAAGAGAAACAAAGGCTCTTTCCACATTGGGCCTCATTTTGGGGTATATCAAGTCCAACCTGCACAGGGCCTTATTCTGGATTATATCCCAGGATAGAGACCCGTCATTCATATGTTGGTGCAGAGTATGGCAGGCCTTGCCTAGGACCTGCCGTAGTCTGCAGCGGCATGTGGATGGCCCTTTATCCAGCCTTCTGATACTGTAAATCCCAAATTAACAGCTAGGGATGTGCATGAATTATCCAGGCATTTGGAATCTGGACGAATAAATCTGGATTCCGAGATTCGTGGATGGGTCGAATAGGGTCCTATTAGAAGGGCCCTATCCATCCACAAATAGAATAATCCAGTATCTGTAGAAGCTTCTAAGGTTACTCAATGCCCCAGGGCCTCCCTCCCTTGGCCACCTCCCCAGAAACCTCCTCTCCACAGCGCCACCTTACCTGCTCCGGGGGCAGCCTTCTGTGAAAAGGCCTGTTATTTAGTTCTGTGAACCCTTTCACTGTTCCAGAGGGGCCTGGAATAGGCCTGTGCCACCACCGGACCACGCACACTCGCCTCCCCGTGGCCTACTTAACTGGGGGTGGGTGGGTGAGCTTAACAGGGTAGAAATGGAACTGCTGGTACTAGGGCCCACTTACCTGGGTTTTACCAGAAGGCCTGTATTTAGCTCTCAGAAACCCTTTCGCAGTTCCAGAGGCCCCTGGAAGAGGCCCATGCTGCCACCGGAGCCTGCTCGCACACCTCTGGAACCCCAGAAGAAGGGGCGGCAGTGGCGCAGAGAAAGCAGCAGTGGCAGCGAGGTGTTCAGGTAAGTGGGGAAGGGGGTAGGGTAGGGTTTATTCGTTCCGGGCACGTATATACCATGTGTGTGTGTGTGTGGGGGGGTATTTGGCTAGAGCAGAATTTTTCAACTCTCATTGGCTGCCCCATCCCATGTGACACGCGCCTCACCGTGTACACCACGGAAGTCTCGCAGCCACCAAGGAGGAAGCTGCAGACCTCTGTAGGGAGTGGGGACAAGGAGTCGTCACCTTGCAGGAGGTAAGCTGCTTATTTTTTTAATTTCTGCGGATTTAATCTGCTAATCTAGAAGCTGCCTTACTATCTAACCATCAAAATTTGCTCTGCTAGTGCAGCCTGTGGTAGGTCCCAACCTTTTGTGGACTGGGACAAGATGCCAAAAAGGTCCAGAACCTGTAGTTCAGACTATGGAGGCTAGAACATGCTGAGGAACTCTTTTTGGTGGTGTCCCAGGAATCAGTGCTGGAAATAGTGCTGGACGTGGTGCACAGCTGAAAAGAGCTCTCCCAGAACATTTGTTCCTGGTTGTCACAGTCTCTGCACTGCCCCTGAGGGCTCTTTGGAGGCAATAGTGGGGGCCAGAGCGGGATAGGTCATCCAAATGCAGATGGCTCTGTTCTGCTTCAGCAGTAACCTATCCTAGCATAGAACAGATTGCTTGTTCTGTGACAGGGCATTGACAGGCTGAAAGAAAACTGTGTAATGTGTAAAAATTTATAAGGTGTTGACTTGGGTCCCCTCCAGACAAATAGAATAAATCTGCAGTTGTAGGGAAAATCCGTAGCTTACCTGCTGCAAAGCAACATCCTGCCGTCCTCACTAGAGCAGCCTTCCTGTAGCTTCCTCATCGGAAGCTGTGCCAGTTTGTATTGGTGCGCGTGTCACATTGGATGAGGCAGAACTGAGCTGCCCTCTCTCATTGGCTGTTCTTGCCATCCTGTCCAGACTAGCAGGAACATTCGAATTTTATTAATCCTGCACAGGGAATGCTGTTATATCAGCATTAAGTAAATTCTCAGTGCATCGCTATAATGCGATGCCACTACAATGTATTGGCCGTCCCCTGTCACGGCTCGATCTTGGCTGCGCATTCTGCACACCCTTGTTCTTGGTGGGATAAAGGTGGATACATTATGGCCGCACCCCCATTACAACCTTATTTCGATTTCAAACTGTTTTCAATCCTGGCAGACCCCACGTCAGTTTGGCTTAACACACTTTCCGCGTGTTAAATCGCCCCAAAGCATTGTAAATGTTAATCCCCATTTCAACAGGGCTCACTCCGGTTCGTGCGCTTGAAACGTTTTACATTTTTTACTGTGGGGACCGTAGGGTGTAAAGGGATGAGAATCTGTGTTTAGGGTTTCCCTCCCCCAATAGCTTGCTTCCAAAGATAGTGATTTCATTGAAAAAATCCACCCCTCAAAACAGCCACTATAAAAATCCACTCCTTAAAGCTACACTATAGCGATCTAGGTACTTCGCATCTTATAACAATGTTGCAAATTTGTGCAATTCTGAAAGTTCTGACCTTTAGAAAGGGAAATGAAAGGAAAGCAGCTGGAGGTTTTGTTTTAAAGGCTGTGGCTGTGAAGGGGGCTTGAGTTGCTGCTGCTGCTGCTGCTGCTGCTGTGTGCCCTGGGAAATGGGGAGAGGAGGGGAAAGAATTGCTGGCTGCCCGTGCCGTTTTTCCTCCATACAGGCAAGCGGCAGCCACCCAGCCACCCAGCTAGGCTCCCTGAAGGGGTCCCTTATGGGTGGTGCATTCATGCCAGGAGAAAGAGGGCAGGGCAGCCCTGAAAAGCGGCTTTTAAAAAGTAGCCACTTGAGTTCCCCCTTGAGTCACGTACGCCACATATGATTCTCAGAATCCGGATCGAACACGATTAAGCTGAAAGTAATGGGAATAGGCAAATTCACGTTTGCATCTGGTTCTATTATTTTGGTTTAAGGAAACTGGATTAAGCTTATAATGGGGATGCGCCCTATCAATAGCCCATGTTCTTTTTTTGGTGGGGAGGGCAATACTAGAGTTAGAATTAGCTACTGTTTCTGCTGTTACAAGGAAGCGTGACCATTTGAGCAGAATATTGATGAAAACCGAGGTTTATATACTGCAGCAATAATTGACCTGTGCGAGGAAACTGACCTGTGTAGTCTGGACGGTCAGTCCACATGGGGCAGAATGAGCACTTGTGGTGCCGTGGTTAGAGAAAGGCCAAAGTTCAAACCTTCTCTTAGCAGTCAGTCTTAATGTCAACCTTGAGCTTATTACGCCGCCTTGGCTCCTTTCATTTTAGATAGTGGTGATTATAAGAAAATGCAGAGGGAGTGATGGATGGAATGCAAAAGCATGCTCACGCTCCTTCAGATGATAGAATAAAAACATAATACATCAATAGAGAAGAACTTCAAGCAAGGCAGGGCAAAATGAAGTGAACCAGAGATAATGGACAGCACAGGTAGGTGGTGTTCAAGTGGGGGCCAAGAAAATGGGTAAATGGAGAGTAGTTCTATTCAGTAAGAAGCAAAATGGAAACCCTGTGGTTACTTTGATCAATAGAGAAGGTTGATCTTGCACAGCATGTGAATCCCAGGCCAAGCAAGATTCTGAGGAGAAAACTGAGCTGAACTGCTTCTGAGGAGAATATTACGAGGAAGTCTTGTTTCTTACACATTAGTTTCTAAATTTTGTGCCTTGGCTTAACTCAAGGCTGAAGACAAAATGCTCATCTGAATACGTTTCTTGCATCCATGCAATTATGTGGCATTCTGGGGCTCTTAAAGTTACTTTGTGGTGCTTATAAAATAGAATGGATAAGATAAAAGTCGTCAATTTTAAAGCAAAAAATGTCAAAGAAAAACAAATACATGGCATTTTTTCCCCTTCACTTCTTTCACACCTACAGTTGCCTTAAGATGAGAGCTCCTGTTTTTTTCTTTTTCCTGATCACATGTTACATTTCTTTGCCAAAATAATTTTGAAAGGCCTCTTAGTGAGGCAGTTTGGTCTAGTGGTTAGGGAGCCAGACTCTTATTTGGGAATACTGGGTTCAATTCTGCCCCTCCCCCATGAAGATAGCTGGGTGACCTTGGGCTAGTCACAGCTCTCTTCTGAGCTCTCCCCCATGAAGCCAGCTGGGTGATCTTGGGCCAGTCACAGCTGTCTTCTGAGCTTTCATAGCACCTCACAGGGTGTCTGTTGTGAGGAGAACAAAAGAAACGCTTTGTCAGCCGCTTTGAGTCCCCTTAAATGGGTGAGAAAAGCGGGGTAGAAAAGCCAACTCTTCAGCCCCATCTTCACGGCATCGTTATCTTGAATTCAAAACGATTTGAGTCCTCACAGTTCAGACGGCAGTTCGGCTTAACACGGTATTTCCATGTTAAACGACGTTAAACCGTTTTGAAATAAATCCTGATTTCAACAGGTCTCACTCCGGATTGTGTGTCGATACGTGTTTTCTTTTTAACTGTGTGGACAGTATCATTTTCCTGGATGAGATTCCGTGTTAAGGCTGTCCCGCCCCCAATCGCACTGTAACCAATGGCTGGATGTATTCGAAGCACGTCATGTTTAGGATTCCCTCTCCCAATAGCTTGCTTCATTCAAAGAATGCAGCCTCAAAAGAGCTACTACCTCCAAAGCTACACTGTAGCGAGGTAGCTTAGTAACAATGTTGCAGTTTTCCGCAAGTTCTGAACTTTAAAACTTTAAAAGGAAAGGAAAGCCCTGGAGTCCCCGGGAAACTTTCCCAGCCAGAGACACATTGCCCCCACTCCGCCGCTGGCTGCTCCACACGCTCAAGCCCCCTGAACCACCACCACCACCCGGGGGCTTGAGCGTGCGGAGCGGTGATCACCCACTCTCCCCGCTCTCCGATTTCCCTCCCGGCCCCGGGGGGAAGAGCGAGTGAGGAGCCCCCTTCGCCCTTCCCGTGGTGGGCACGCTGAGCCCTCCCTCCCTCTCGCCCGCCCCTCGGCTCTCCTCCTCTTCCAGCCTTGTGCCGAGGGAAGAGCAGCCAGCGGTGGCAGTGGCGGAGCGGGGCAAACGCTGCAGCGCCAGGATGGATGGATGGATGGATGCCGCCGCTGCTGCTGCCGCCGCCGCTGGCTGCTCTTCCCTCGGCGCGAGGCTGGAAGAGGAGGAGAGCTGAGGGGCGGGCGAGAGGGCGGGCGGGCTCAGCGTGCCCACCGCGGGGAGGGCGAAGGGGCTCCTTGATGGATGGATGGATGGATGCCGCCACTGCCGCTGCCGCCGCTGGCTGCTCTTCCCTCGGCGCGAGGCTGGAAGAGGAGGAGAGCCGAGGGGCGGGTGAGAGGGCGGGTGGGCTCAGCGTGCCCACTGCGGGGAGGGCGAAGGGGGCTCCTCGACGGATGGATGGATGGATGGATGGATGGATGGATGGATGGATGCTGCTGCTCCTGCTGCTGCTGCTAGTGGGAAGGGGGAGGGGAGAGAACGGGAATCCCCGGCAGAGCATGGATGACGCAAAGGGAAGGGAGGGTGGGATCCTGGGACAGAACACCAATGAGAGAGAGGGGGTGGGCAGTGGGTGGGAGGACAGGGCTGCCGTCTGGACTCCCAGGATTGATTCCAATTTAAGGCTGAAATCGGAATGCCACTGAACCGGGTTAGCTTGCAAGTCGTGTAAACAGGATTAACCCGGTTCACTTATTTCGGTTTCCTTAAACCGAATTAAGGCATCCCATGTGGATGCAGCCTTCTTCTTCTAGGGTCATCAGACGCTCCTTCTCTCCACACCGAAAGGATCCGGGGGCAGTTGTTAGTTACTTAAAGGTGCCTGGAGATCAGTGCACAAGGAAGAAGGAAGTTGGCTTTTCTACCCCGCTTTTCTCACCCATTTAAGGGGACTCGAAGTGGCTGACAAAGCTTTCTGTTCTCCCCACAACGGAATACCCTGTGAGGGCTCAGATGAGAGCTGTGACAAGCCCAAGGCCACCCAGCTGGCTTCATGGAGCTGAATCAAACCTAGTATTCCCGGAGAAGAGTCTGGCTCCATAACCACTAGAACAAACTGGCTATCTTGTGCTCTGATGGGGTGCCCTGGCACAGCAAGATGGCCACAGCCTGTTTATGGAGACTGTGTACATGCTTATATTCTAAGGCCACTCATCAGGCCAGTAATGGAGCTTGTCAACCCTGGCTGTCCATTCCTTAGGGCTCACAGCTGCAGTTAGCTGCATGCTTAGAAAGCATAGAACATATTGAGTCTCAGCTTGTTGTCAAGACTACTCAGTACAGATGCTGTGATACTGCCTGTCCTGGGCCTTTGGATTTGTATCTTACTGCTTTGGGACCTCCCTCCCTCCACATTTTTATCCCTCCTTATACCCAAAGGTCTTAGGGCAGGTTACAACATTTAAAACAAAATATAAACATATTAAAGCAATAAAAGTGTCTGAAAGTGGGGAGAAAAAGCTACATCCTCATTTCGCCAAAGGCCAGGACAATATTTACTTATTTACTTATTTATTTACCGTACTTATATTTTTTTTCCCACCCTATATCCAAATGTCTTAGGGTGGGTAACAGCATTTCAAATTAGACATATATTAAAACAGCAACAGTTTATATTAAAACAGTAGCAGTGTCTCTGAAGTGGGTCAAGACAGTACATGCCCATTTAACCAAGGGCCAGGGCAAAGAGGTGTATCTTCACTGCCTTCCTAAACAGGCTGCATCCAGACTTGTTTCTACTGTGCAGTGGAATGCGCAGTCGCGATCAGGGTGTCACACACAATGTTCAGTGAATCGTCACAGTGTTGCATTATCCGATCATTGCTGTGCACACTTTCCTGAATACTGACCAGTATAAAGAAAATGTGAATTTTCCTCCCAGTCTGGGCAGAACGGTGAGAGCAGTGTGACGAGGGCAGGAGAGCAGCTCAAATGTGGTTGGCTGCCTCAACCCTCATGACAGCGTGTGCCAACTCAGCTTTCACAGCTTCCAATGGGACACTGTGGAGCTGTGTTTTGGGTGGGATGGCCTCCAGACATAAATCTGGAGGCAGCCATATACAGTGAATCAGCCTGAGGGGGAGAGTCATCTGTATAGGCTTGCCTTGCTTCCTTGCTGTGTGGTTCTGACTCTCCTTTTGGGTGCCATGCAAGTCTCTTAGATCCTTTCCATGTCTGTTATGCTGTCTCTGTGGTGCAGATTTGGATTGCTTATGTCAGGTTGTGAATAAAGATAAGTGCATTTTGCAAGTTTCCAGCAATGTGAAGGAGGAGGCTGACTTGCTAAACAAAAACTTCTGTCCGTGGGTTAAACTTGAGCGCACACTGGAAACAATAAGCAACATTTATTAGTAACCTCCTCAATTGGATGCAGCCCTCATTTGAATGGTGTTGTCAATAGGGTCCTGGGTGAAGCAGAAAGAACTCAGGTGAGGAATGGGTGCTGCTGTGTGTACAGACATTTTGCAGAATACTTATCTGTTTCAGACAACTTTGATACTGTGACAGTAAGTTGAGAGCTAAGAGAACTTATATTCCTTAAACACTCAAATAGCAATAGCTCTAGGGTTTGGACCATTCCAACCGGCAACCTGATTTATCATCCAAGGTTTCTTGATATTCCTGGCTCGGAAATCAATCTGCTGTAGACACATATCACTAAATGGAGGCCATAATCTGTTCTCTGTCATCTCAAAGTGGAGGACATGAAATAATGTTCTTAAGTTACAGGCGTAAGAACAAATTACCTGGAGAGGTGGTGGTGGGGGCTCTCCTTCCCTGAATTAGACACGTGCTCAGAGAAGCTTTGGTGGGGATTTCTTGATGGTTCCAGTCTGCCCTTCTGGCTCTGCATTCTAACAATCTTCAGAATAGAATGAGGAGCACAATATTTATGCTGTCTCACTTTAAACCTGTTTTTGCTCCTTGTTTTTGTTGAACTAGAGCAACGGTTCTCAACCTTCCTAATGTTGCGACCCCTTAATGCAGTTCCTCATGTTGTGGAGACCCCCAACCATGGGGCGGGGCAGCTCGGATGAGGATGGGGTGGGAAGGCAGGAGACTCGTTGCAACCCCTCTGAAAGGGTAGTTCGACCCCCAAAGGGTTTGCGATCCACAGGTTGAGAACCGCTGAACTAGAGGATGAAGAAGTCATGAAAAAGGAAGTTGCACTTGCTGTGGGAATCTCTCCTCCTTTTCCTCCGTTATGTAAATCTAGTAATTAAAGAACTGACTTCACTTGAAGGTGGCAACATGGATTATAAGATCTAGCATTTTCCCCATAGCTTCCTTTACTTGTCTGATAAGGTTATAATTAATTTGAAGCTCCCTTGCCTTTTTTATGTTGATACACTACTAGTTATAATCTTTGAGAACCACTACTCAAACTTGTACAATTATTCTTCCAGGTGAAGTCTGTGGGAGTCTTCACGTTGGTAAGTTGTCAGTTGGTGAAGAAGCACACTGAGGCAAATGGCTCTTGCAGGCTTGCTCAGAATCATTTTTCATCTCAGTGAAAATGTGTGTTTACAAAGCTACTTCCTTACACCAGATTTCATTTCAAATCCAACTCAAAGCGGAGCCGTGTGCTTCTTCCTCTATAAACCTGTCACACAATTTCTTTGATTCCTTTCTCTGATGGATTTTTTTTTTTACTGCAGGTGCCATGGCCTTTGTTTTTGTCGTATTAGAGGGGGAATAGAATGGAAAGTCCCAGTGGGAAATTAAAGTAGGAAATAAAAACCCTGAAATGGCTTCAAAGAAGAAAAAGTTTAGAGGCTGTGACCCTTAATTGTCCTTAAATGGTCAGCACTTAATTAAATCTTAATATTTTAAGAGCTTGCTCCACAAGGGATTTGAGTCTTCCAGTCGTATTCGCTGCTCTGAGAAAACAGTTTTGCTGAATGTGTGGTGTGGAAGATTCTTTAGAACAAATATCTCAGATCTTCTGTTTTCTTGTGTCACTTGTGCTTTTTCTTGTGTTTTCAGGATGCCAGGCTAAAATTGAATAGGAATCCTAGAGTATCTTTGGAAGAATATAGAATACTTATTACAGTTAATTCCTCTGGAAATGTGCTGCCAGCTGTAACTGTAGAAAACAGCATGTTCCTTCATCAACTTTGTTGTTTTTCTTTGCAATTTAAACATCAAATTACTGAATTGTAAAAAAAATGCAGCTCTAGTTCTTTCAATGTTGCCATGGTAAAAAATAATAATAATGTAAATTTGTACTATGGAAACTCAGTGTTTAAAAACAGTCCTCCCTTGAGATCCCCATCAAATCATAGGTTGCTGCCACATTCAGAGATATTTTGTGTGATTTTTTTTGATATTTTAGTTCTCATTTTTTTGTGAAAAACAAGTGGTTGTTTCCTTTTTGTGGTGCTGTTTGATATGCATATGGGGGTGTGGGTGTTAAATTTTATTTAGAATCATGGAAATTCAAGCAATTTATTTTAATTCTGATGAGGCTTTGAAAGGTCATGGCATCTTTGGCCAAGGAGTTCTCCCAAGTGCTAATATGACTTTAGAAAATCAAAGGCTTAGGGAATAATTTAATATATACTTAGCAGAAAGAGAGAAAGGAAGAGAAGGGGCCAAGGAAGTGGACCTACAAACAAATCTTCAATTTCCAAATGTGCCTGAGGGCCAAAATATATTGCTTTTAAGGCACATACTTTTCCCAATCCTTCATTTTTTAATTAAAAAGGTCCCACCACATCAGAGAGCAGTGTACAAATAGTGCATTTTGTCTGAGTGCAATCAGACAAGGCTTTTTCAAGTTGTTCTTTTAGGAAAAAAAGTCCCATCTTGAAGCATGTTAAAAAGTGACACCCAAACAGTTGTTTGTATATGTGGCTGAGATTTCAGCTCATTTCCCGTAACAACGGTTGCCATCCATTGATTGGCCATTACTCCATCTTCCTTTCTCTCTCTGTGAATTGATGACTGGCCATCCAGGCTAAAATCAGCCTCCGTAGTTTCCACCTTGGATGCTGTGAGAGCTGAGACCAACGTGCCATCACGTGGGATGAAGCAGCCAATCAGAGCTGTGCTGCCCTTCCTGTTCTCATTGGTTCCTTTCACCATCTTGTCTGGACTGGCGAGAAGATTTGAATTATCTTTTTGAATGCTGTTAAATCAGTATTAAGATAAATGCATAGTAGCGATGGGACAATGCGTCGCCACTATGATTTCTTGATTGTGTGTGTGTTGCCCCCACCGCGACTGCACATTATTAACGAGTCTGGATGCTCCCATAGTAATGGCTACATTTTCCATTGCTTGCTTATTCTTCCTGCCTTCCTGAAATCTAAACCTTCAGATGTGTGTGTGTGTGTGTGTGTGTGTGTGTGTGTGAAGAGAGCTGTTTAACTTTTGTTTATCTCTCTCTTCCCCTAGGCCATTTCCTCTGATTATGCAGCTTAAGTTATATCAGTGCTATGGGGGAGTGGGAGAGATCTATAGCAAAGAAGAGAGCTCCACACCCTCTAATACTGTGATTCTCAACCTGTGGGTCACGACCCCTTTGGGGGTCAATCTACTTTTTCACAGGGGTCGTCTAAGACCTTCGGAAAACACAGAGGAATTGAGACACTGCTCCTCTGTCTGTCTCCAGGTGGGTCCGCCCACATGCAGATACACCCACATACGAGTACCTGGCGTGATGACATCACAGCACCAACCCCATCACATACACCCCATACAAATACACCACAACACAACATGAACTGTATTTAAGGGTTGCGGCATTAGGAAGGTTGAGAACCACTGCTCTACTAGGAGTAAAAAGCGATTTGAAAAAGCAATCTGCTAAGGATTAGAAGTTTGGGGAAGAAAAAGATAGCACTGGAAAGACTATGGAGAAGGTCCTATGCAGCCATCCTAGGGTGAGTATTTTGAAACCAGGGTGCTCAGACGGAGAAGATTCTTTCCCTGGCCAGACTTGCTCTTTTTCCTATGTTAGGAGCAAAGAGAGAAGGCTCTAATAGGCACCTTTCGGAGCAGATGTTCATGTTTGCAATTTAGAATGGAACTTTGTGGATTTAGTCAATTAATGTGCAGAGAAGTTTGTGCCCAGATTATTTTTTAATCTAACATTTGGTTTTCTTTTCCATCACTTTTTAAGGAAACACATTTTTTCTTGAGAAAGTTATAGATTCTCATCAAACCTCATTAAATGCCATGCGTCTTGACATTTGCCCTCAGGAATTAGCAATTGATGGATTGCCTCTCATAATTATGTTTGCAGCCATCTGAAGGCGTAGTCTATGATTGGAGTTATTTAAAGTAACTGTGCTTAAAACATGAGGCCTCTGGGAATTGTGTTGATTAAGAGAGGAATGCCAGATGTCTCAGGTACACTAGGTGTCAAAAGGGGATTAATTAATATTTTGAATAAATATGTAACTTTTATACACAAGCCTCAGGTTGTGCCCAACATAATGTAAGGAACCGTTGCCAACATTTTTGACAATTAGCCAGCAAGTTGCAAAATGAGATTGATCCTGCTCCTTAAGTTAGCAGTGCATGATCCTGTAGTGGAAACAACCCCACTAAGGACATACAGGGCCTGCTTTCATTTACCCCAAAGGAGCAGTTCCAGATGCTTCTGGGGAGGCCTGACTGCCTGCTGCTGCCACCCCCACTGTCCCAAAGTTTACTAAAGCTGCCCTGGTGTCACTGGCTGTATACAACTAAAAATGACTTGGGTCTCAAATATCTAAAGGAACGCCTTCTTCCATATTGACCTGCCCATGCCTTAAGATCTGGAGGGGAGCCCCTCCTGGTTGTCCCACCACCCTCAGTAGTAAAAGGGGTGGGCACCCAGGAGAGGGCCTTCTCAGTGATGGCCCCTAGGCTATGGAATAGTCTCCCCCTTGAGGTGTGTCAGGCTCCTTCACTGTATATGCTTAGGAAGGCGATGAAGACGTATCTCTTCGCCGTGGCTTTTGGTTAAATGGGAATATAATGTCTCTTCTCACTTTCCAGACACTGTTACTATTTTAATACATAATGTTGTTCTTTAAATATATGTTTGATTGTAAATGTTGTTACCCACGCTGAGACCTTCGGGAATAAGGGGGGGACAGAAATACAAATAATAAATAAAATAAATAAGTAAACATTGTCCACCGCTTGACCAGGAGCAACTGGTGAGCTCCTGGTCCACAGTGTTCCCTCCCTCTTCCATGCACAATGCTACAAGGGGGTGTGGTGTTGCAGTTATGGCATGCAGTCACATACAGCATTCTGATTGTCATGGCAATGCTCGCTGGATGTTGCTGCAGCCATGGTGATCCAGCCTGGCTGGATTGGGCTAACGGCATGTCAGGTGCTGGTGGTATGGTTTATCAGTTGTCTCACTCTGTGCAAATAGACCCTCACTCTGTGAGCCAGTTTGGTCTGGTGGTTAGGGAGCCAAACTCTTATCTGGGAATACCGGGCTTGATTCTGCTCCCCTCCACGAATCCAGCTGGGTGACCTTGGGTTGGTCACAGCTCTCTTCTGAGCTCTCACAGCCCCACCTACCTCACAGTATGCTCTGTTGTGGGGAGAAGAACAGACGCTTTGTCATCGCTTTGAGTCCTCCTAAATGGCTGAGAAAAGCGGGGCAGAAAAGCCAACTCTTCTTCTTACTTTCCCCAGAACTAAAACAACCAAAACAGCATTACCATTTTATACTCTATTTGGCAATATACGAATAACATATTTAAGTAATGTGCAACATACATTACTTATATGCTCTTAGAAGTATTTAGACTACCGCTGTACAATAGCTCTGCATTTAGAGTGTCAGTAGTTTGTCTAAAGTTACCTAAGGCATTTACAGAATTTAAGTGGGTGATTTCCCAATGCAGTGCTCTCTTCTTGTTTTTCTAATGCTGCCGACTCCGTTGCAAGCTGGTTCAGTTTTAAAAAAGGCGAAAAAACCTGGAAATTGGAGAACTACAGCGTCAACAATAAAGTTTTGTTTTCCTACAATCTGTGACTGATGGCGCAATTTGTAGATTACTCCTTTGCTTAAAACAGGTGCTGCTGTTTCCTCAGACAAAGTGTTGTGCTTAAAAAGTGTACAGAAGTGAGGAAAAGTATAAGAATAAATGCCTTTCCATCCAAATGTATGGCAAACAAAAACTGAAAACA
Organism: Aspidoscelis tigris stejnegeri; assembly: GCA_023333525.1. NCBI lineage: Eukaryota > Metazoa > Chordata > Lepidosauria > Squamata > Teiidae > Aspidoscelis > Aspidoscelis tigris. Next base: position 16,426,224 of record JALMGA010000003.1, read on the forward strand.
AGTTAGCATGATTGGAATAAATAAAAAACATCTATAAAGTGCAGGTTAGTATTATTCGTGGGTTTTGAAAATTGCACGAAAAACTTCACAAGAGTAATATTAGATTTATGAATCAAAGCTTATTATTATTACACACTCACACTCACACACACCCCACACGCACTTCTGTTTCTGGTTAAACTTGTTCTGAAGTTTGTAGGAAACCAGATATATTAAGTCTGGGGGGAAAGATTATATGTTAAAACAACATGAGAGTACGCCAATGGTATTGATAAATCTTGGGAAGATAAGATTATCACCAAACCTCAATGGCTTTTAAATTTAATGGGGTTGTTGTGCCTGCAGCCATTTTCTAAGTGAGGTGGGTTTATTTCTATTACACTAAATGAAAGGTTGAATTAGTCTTAACTTCATTTGATCAATCAAAATGCTAATTAGCTGCCCAGTAGATTGGCATGCTAGATGCTTGGTTGCAGATAAACTTTATTGCCTCACAAAATAGATGTGTGCTGATTTTACTTCTCATCTGAAGTGACACATTGGTTCTGAGAAGATACATTTAAAGAGGTGCCCTCTGGGTGCATTTGAGTCTGAAGCACTAGTCACATTTTCCCTGCATTCGCCTTATTCCAGCTTGAAGTCTCAGAAAGGTTGCCTCTTATGTGGAATTTCACAGTCCTGAAGGCATCTCTTTCTTAAGCCAGATAGAGCAGGAAACTACACGAGCAAGAAGTGGAGGGATCCTGCCAAGTGGCAAACACTCATAGTCAGGGTAGGTGCTTCCTGGCTTCGACGTGAAAATAGGTTGCGCTTCTCAGCTGCGTATTTGGACAACTATTTGTAAGGCTTTTTTGTATGTGTCTGGAGATGGGATGCTTTTTTTTTTTTTAATAAAGTGATGACTTGAAAAAGCTTGTCTGATCACACCTTAAGTTGTCATGAGTGGCTATATATTACAAGACCACCACTGGCACAGGCAGGATACGACCAGTTTCACAGTAGTTGCTGCGCATCAGGTGCCCACACACCACAGGTTGTGAAACTCTATAGCTATTATGGCCTTCATGGTTGAGAGAGCTATGCCTCTCTCTGCAATACAGGGATAATTGAAAGGAGAGAAAACCTGGAAAACATTGCCTATACTTGGTCTAGATGTCATGAAAGGTTTTCTTAATAGTTATTACAATTGCTGCTCTCTGTGTAGATGTATCAGTACCAATGACAAGGAAACGGAACTATGTATGTGGCTGGCAGCTGCCGTTAGACTAGAATTGCAACGTGGCAAGGGAGAGTCACTGCGGTGAAAGTCATTTAGATATGCAGTGGGATCACATTCTGCAACTTTTAAGGAAAAGTGCTCCAGGCAAAATGGCAGGGGATGGCAGGTTGTTGCTGAAAGAGTCATACAGACTTGGGAATACTGCGTATTCCGATGTGCGGTCAGAGCGTAGGGATCACACTTAATGCTCAATACTTTGTAGCAGTGGCACATTATGCTGCCACTACTTTGAATTTACCTACTGCGGAATGATGAGCACTTGCTCCGCAGTATCAGGGAAATGTGAAATTTCCTGCCAGTCTGCACAGGACTGTGAGAACAGCGAATGATCCTGTTGGCTGCCCTACCCCACGTGATGCGCGCCTCAGTGCATATGCCATGGAAGTCTTGCAGCTGCTGAGGAGGAAACTGTGGACCTGCGTTTTGGGTGGGAACAACTAGCCGTTACTTCGCAGCCGGGTAAGTCTGGAAGAGACTTCATTGTAGCAGCTGTCCAATCATATTGCGTGGATCCCAACCGCCATGTTTTCTGTAACTTGTTTTGAGTCTGTTTCAGTCCTTTAGACATCAGGCAGTTCAGCAAATACTGGTTCAGAGTGAAAAAAAATAGAGCTAGATTTCTTCAGTAAATTGATTACGCTGCAATGCAGATTCTTAAGCAGTCTGTGCATATATTAAGTAAGAAGAGGAGCATACACACACAAAATCAGTCAATGATCCCTGATGCTGTTTTTTAAAAAATAATCTTTATTTAAGAGGGAACTTAAATATCAGTGATTGTAAGTAGGATGCTAAGATTTGTATCTCTGTGCTTACTTTCCCCACTAAATCAAGCACAGGTAACATAAGCTATAATTTAAATGTAAATTACGGATTAGATGTATATATTTAGGAAAATCCTTGCTGTATTCTACTCCCATTCTAAAGATTTTTTTGAATCCCTTTAAAAGTCAACATGGAACTTTTTCCTGATAGCTTACATTTTCTTGAACAAAGGGATGTTTAAACTCTGTAAAAGGCTAATAAAAATACTTGTATCGAGAAGCAGAGATGTGATCAATCAGTTTGAGTTCGACCACTTCAAACCATGCTGAACTCTCATCCCCGTGCAAAAGGGGATATTTAAATCAAACCAAATCAGGGGATGTTCATTCAAATGGCTGAAGTCCTTGCTTCACTTCAAACCAGTCTGAGTTTGCCTGTGCAATCACCATTTAAAAGGGGATTTTTACCAGTGCTTTTAAAAGTTGTTATAATTGAAAGAGATCTATTTGGCCGGCTTCATATTTGAACCAAACACCATATTATTCAGTTTCCTTTGAACTGAACCAGCATTTTTGGGGTCGTGCACATCAAAACAAATCATGTATGCAACATGAAGTTGAGCATGAGCTGGATGGAAGGATGCATCTAAATGGGAAATACAGAAACTGTATGAATATATAATAGCCTCGATTGCAGTAGAGGTTCGAGAATGTCGGGAAAATTTTGAGAATGATTTAGTAAAAATAAGAAGGTGCAAAAACAAATGGATGGAGGTTAAGAATTACCTGGAAGCGAGTGTCAGAAGTGAATTAGTCAAATTACAGTTAAGAATTGTATTCCAAATGTAACCCTTAGCTCACAAATGTTATTGAATATTCATTATTTAGGGGTGGGAGGGGGGGTGGGGTGGGGGGGAAAATAAGGGAAGAATGTATAAGGGCATAATTATGTAAAAATTTTATTGTAAGAAAAAAGAATAAAAAAATTAAAAAAAAAAGTTGAGCATGAGCTGTGAAGTTGAGCCCCATCCATTAAATAAAGGGGTCATCCTCACTTGGCAGAAGCATATAAGCATAGATTTGGAAGAAGTGAAAGGAGACCATGGGAATGTCATGAAACAGAAGAAAAATGTAGCCTGTCAATAGAAATGCAGATGCCTGCAGCATTCGATGGCAGCAATGTTTGGAGGCAATTGATTCATTTTCATAAGGAAACGTTCACCCTTAATGATCCCCAAATAAATAGAGTAATATATCCCGAGAAATTCCAATTCATCCTGTTTGCATTTGATAAGAAAACAGCAGCTTTGGTAAGACAAGCTTACAGTGGATAACTTCCAGATGCCATTGTTGCAGAAAGGCCAGCATATCTCTTAGTGCAAGCCTTAGAGTTCATGGTTCCTTAAAGCTGCTGAACAGAGCATACTCTATAGAAGGTGTTTTATTCTGTACAGCATGATGAAATGTCATGCACATTATTTGCAGTGATTACTTGTCTTCTGGCTTGGAAAGAAGAAGAAATGAGAGGTATAGCAGAGCAGTTGTTAAATGGTGATATAACAAGAAAACCTTTGCCACCCTAAACGGGAACTCCTAACAGCCATTGACAAGCCTAATTACAACACCAACAGGGCATGTGTGGAAGCAGGGTAGATCACCCATGGTAGGTGAACATTAACCCTATTTTTTACCGATATGGACAGTGTTGCCATATACAAGCTTACACCTGAGGCCTACTCGCATTACAGCTTGTAGTGCATGATTATGGAACTTCGGGGGAAGAGCATCTGTACCTTCAGGAGGATGTTAACCAAAAGCTTACCTGGAGCATCTGGGCAGCGGCCATTCACACCTCTTCCAGTGCTCTGGGGTTGTCTGAGACGTTGTGCAAGACGACCATAGATGTGACTGTGTGTGCACAGAGCATCAGTGTTTTCATGGCGCTGACGCTGACACATGCGTAGTCACGCAGGGCACCACAGCCAAAATGGTGACGCCTAGAAGAGGACTGGCCCCACAATCGAATCATGATAACTATTTGATCGCCAGGGGTGGGAGGGCATGGCTACAGTTGACTAGCACTCCAAGTGCGAATGTTAATCAATATTGGTTCATCATGCTCCTTTCCCATCCAGTGGACAGGAAGGAAAGTGCAAAAACACCCCTGGTAAAAAGCAGGTATAGTATAAGTACTTTGATTGAAGCCATTGAGGCCCCTTTTGCTGGCCTGCATGGAGCTAGTAACAAGCAACACTTCTGAACTTTACAAGTGTTGCTTCTGCCAAGGGCAGGAGCACTACATGAAGTCTGTGGGCAAGGTATCATATGGGTCATTCCTTCTCTGTCCCTCATATCTTTCATGACTTCAGATAAAGCCCTTGAGACGAATACCCACAAGCCATTTAATGAAACAGGAAATATTTGCACATGTGCTGGTTTTAGTCACCGTGTTTTTTTTAATTTTTCTACTTGGCTTTGTTGGCTTGTGAATCAAGCCAAGTATTGCTTAGTGTCCCGTTTTTCCATCTATAAAGTGGTAATTGTATGTTTTTAACAGGTGTGTTGTGAAAATTAATAAATGGAAGCAGTGCTTGGATGCTGCAGCATGGTTGCCATCTGTGAATTTAAAGGGATAAAATGGTGTTCTTGGATCACAGATTCAGAGCTGGCCAAAGTAGAAAATTATGACCAGTATACTGGACAAGCAAGTGTTCTAGGAGCCTCCCCTATGCATCCTGGTGTGATCTAAGGAAGGCTGCTACTACATTTCCTGATCTAGTGTACCTGTATACCTGTCAGTGCAGAATCACCCATAGACCCAGATTTAGGCTTTTATCAGACACTGGGGATAAAAAAGCATCTCTGAGACACCACAGAGAAGATTTTGAGGTGAGATTGTTCACACCCCAGCCTGCCTTTCCATCCTTTCCTGAGCATTCTGTGCTAGAAAAAGATGAATTAGAGAACCCTTGGGAACATGAGGGCCACACACTGTCTCTCTGAGTGAGTTTGAACCAGAACGGCTATGGCATGTCCAAATCCTGTCCTGTCTAGGCAGATAAAAGTTCCCTCCTAAATCTGGCTTCCCAGCTTTCTGCTTTTTTGTTCTTTTTCAGAACACAGATATTCAGTCTTTCTACAGACTTTTCCAAACTAGAGTTGTTGGGTTTGCTGTAGGCCCCCTATGAAACGGGAAGGCAAACTGTAATAAGGAACAGAGTTTTATTGTACAGATATATCAGGAGAAGTCCATATCAAACTTAGAGCTAAACTGTGAATACTCTGAGTGAAATAAAGGGTATTTTTAATATTTGCAAGGCATTTTACAGAGAGTATACAAAAGACATTAAGTGAGGTGTGTTAATAGCTGATATAGGGCAAATATATATATCAATAAGTTTTCTATTTTTAGAGGGAAGAGAGCAAACATTCTAAAGAGCTAAAGAAACAAATTATTTTACAGCATCTTTAGATAATGCAAAACACAAATTGTGTAAACTTAGTCAAAGGGCTTATTTTCCTCAGTAAGTTTCTTGCATGGCTTTTAGCAGTTAGAAAATTTATCGTCCGATGAATTAATAAATACAGTATTTGGGGGTTTGATTCTCCACTATACCAGATATTCAAGAATGTTGTCCCTGTCCTTATTAAAATGTTGGTGTGGAGTCTTGGCTCTGCCATTTCCTCTCCTCTGCTTTAGTTCCCCGCTGTTTTACGGGTTTCCCCAGTAGTACAGATGCCTTCTTTTGTATTAGTTTTGGGTGGATGCAGCCTGTTGATTCTAAAAGTGGCATTCCTTGTATAAAGCACAGTGATAATGAGCGGGACCTTTTGCTAGTGCAGAAGACCCACCACCGTGTCCAGGGTAGTGCTTGGGGAAGAGCAGGGCCAACACTGTTTGTGCCAACAAAGTGGAGAGAATGACAGCTTTTTCTGGAAAGGGAGGGAAATCTGGAACTTTTTTTTAACCTGACACAATGGAGGTTTGGGCCAGTAGCAACCAACACAATATCAGGCCTTTCTCCCAGTCTTTATTCTGCATTACGAGATGGGGTGACCCTCTGTCATGGGCTAAGGTCAGATGCAGTGCGGACATGCCATAGCTGTTCTGGTTCAAACTCACTCAGCAATTTACTAGACCCCATTACTCATAGAACAGACCGAGCGCACAAAGGTGGGACTGGACAGAACAGTCTTCAAAGGTACAGTGTTAACCTCCATGTTGGGTTTCTCAAGTGATCTTTGGAAGCTTATATAAGATGGGACTCCAGACAAGATGTGGAAGTACCAAAGTTTGGACTGGAACAGATCAGCTTGGGATGGTTGTAGAACTCTTCAAGCAGGTCTACAGTGCATCTGGGACTCCTTGGGACAGTTCTTGACCAGGACAAGAGTAGTCCCATGTAAACAAAGTGTACTAGAGAGCTGCTTGTTTCAGGGTAATGAACAAGTGTTATTCCTAGATTTCCAAAGCAACTGCAAAACCTTGGAGCTTAATTTTAGTGAAGAAGTCTTCAGGTCTCATGACTAGAATCATTTTATAAGGCTTGTAGTCTTATAACTTACACATTTAGAATGAAGAGGGACAATGCATTTCTTCTCATCATAAAAACCCTACATAATCCAAGTGGCATGCATGGATAATAATGGGCTGAGAGATAATTCCTGTTAAATAAACCCACCCTCTCAGCTGAAGTTCTGATTCACAAAATAGTGTTGTTGTTTTTTAACATGTTGGCTGCTATCAGAAGACTGGGCATGTTCTTCTAACCGGGCAGGTTAAAGTTGCTGTATGGTCAAAGGATATTTTGCAGGATATTTTGTACTTGCCACTCTAATCCTCAATGCTTGCTTTCCTAGATGAGGCACATTTTGCCTGGAACTAAAAACTTAGAAAGCAGGCCATGCTGCTTCCACATGTGGCACCACTACCAGCACTGGTGTACTTGCCCACTGCCACTAAAAATGTCCTTGAAGTGTTCCCTGTTAACCAGCTTGGCATCATTGTAAAGGCAACAGGTATGGCTTCACTGCTGGACTTTAACCAGGTTTGATGGAGCTCCTGCCCCAGTTTGACCCCTTTTTACCTTGGCTATTGTAGCATTAATTTTTTTGGATTGATTTTGTCATGTAGCTTGATCATCTTGCCTTGCCCCAAATCCCTCTTCCCCCAATGTTGTTAGTGATGCAGATGAAAGAAGAGGGACAGAGCTGCTACATAGAATATTGAGCTTCCTTCGCATTTAGCCTGCAGCTTTTAAAAATAAACATAGCATCAGATGGGTGCTGCTAAGAACTTCCCTGCTGGGCCCATAGGCGATATTGATTCTTTGAGGCTGATATACGCTGCTGCCAATTCCATCAGTTTTAGAACAGGTTTTTCCCTCTTGCAGGAAGCTGTAGGGGAAGAGAAGAGCGGGGAAATCTTTCCTTATTCCTTCTCTGATCCAGTTTCTAATTAGCCTCCCCATCCACATTATCTCTTCCTTTGAAAACAGTAGTCTGGGCTCTCAAAGGAGACACTGAAACGTCAAGGATAACATGATATAAAATTTAGGCAGGATGGACTTTATAAAGGGTGTGTAGTGGCATGAACCTAGAAGCACGCCTTACTAATGAGATGCTACAGGATGGGAATAATTCATAGAAAGTGATAAAACATGGGGATTTATCAAACTGTATGGAATGGAAAGTAAAGAATGGTTATTGGGCTCATGGGGAATAAAGAAGCTAAGAATAGTTATGCTTCTCTGGAATTAGAATTCTAGTGCACATAAGCCCCACATTTCATCTTCCCATAGAGAACTGGTTGGCGATTGTGGCATACCAACATGGTCAAATCTTCGGCTAGATCAGTGGTTCTCAATCTGGGGGTCGGGACCCCTTTGGGGGTCGAATTAGGCTTTCAGAGGGGTCACGATGAGCCTCCTGCTGCTCTTCCCTCCCACCTCCCAGCTGCTCTACTCCCGTGGTTGGGGCTCCCCACAACATGAGGAACTCCATTAAGGGATCACAGCATTAGGAAGGTTGAGAACTGCTGGGCTAGATCAAGAGATCCGGACTGATATTTGAACTGTAGTCTGTACCAAAGGCTGTTTGCCTTACGGATGGCTCATTCCAGATCAACTTCAGAAACTGGGAATGAAAGTTCTCAGCCTCTGGAGTTGCTGACGCAGTGTTTTACTGGGAGGCATAGCTTGCTAATAGACTGGTCCATAAAGTAGACCTGGGGCCATTCTGCACTTGGCCCAGTAGTTTGATCCCAGTGCACTCCCAGACAGCGTCTGCACTAGAAGGGTCTGTTTCCAACTCAGAAAAGGGTCCTTCCATGCCACAGTGCACTGGAAGCAAACTACATGTGGAACACAATTTCATGCTCCACGTTTGCTCCTCCCTCATCCAGGCGTGTCCTGTTGGATCTTCTGGTGTTTTTGATGGTGCATGGAGGGGCACATGAAGCACCACTCAAATATGCTGGTGTGTCATGTGACAGCCAGCACCAGTGCATGGTGTGTCATCGTTATCCAAGCGCCAGTGCATGGGCACTGGAATTGGCTTCGGGAGGCAAGATGGCGGCATCCAGTCCATGCATCTGCACCTCAGGTACCTCTGTGGACCTGTGGGGGGATGGATGGTGTTTACTAGCATTCACAAGTGTGAATGCTAGCCCACACCAGGGCAAGTTCATGCTTCCTGTCTCTTGGATGGGATGCAAAGTGTGAACTTTTCCCAGGTATTCCAGGTGTAGACAAGCAGCCCACTATGGGAGCAACCTGTGATGAGACATTTTGTGTTCTTCATGATTTCTGTTAGTTAATAAAATGAATTGTGTCCAGACTAAATGGCTGAACTGATAAATAGGCTTACAGATTCATTTGTTGCCACGTGGTAATTAAAGGATGTTGTTTTTACTTTCCCTGTTTTGTTATTAAGGTTATTGGTTTATTACATTTTACCCTAGAATCAGTTGGATAGAAAGATGTTCTGGAAATACCCCCAAAGGAAGAAGGGGGGGTTGGGCTTACCGCTCTACTTTAATCCTTCCTCAGCCCGAATTCCAGCCTGTTGGTTACATCTTTAAATACCAAGTTGGTTTCTTCCTGGATTTTCCTCCCTCTATTCAGGTTTTCCTTCATTCAAGCCAACACAGCATTAAAGTTTTAATCCCCTTCTAGGAGGCCACCGTCTGGAAAATGATACCTTGGCAAGTCTCTGCTCTGAATCTTTCCTCTCCCACTCCCTCTTGCCATGACAGTCCTTCCTCTGCCCCATCATTGCAGTCTCCCTCACCCTGCCCCCTGCCCCCTTGCCTTGATTTCCTTTCCCTGTCGCTGCTGCCTCTGCACTGATCTCCTTCCTCCCACCCCAACTGTCACCCCTTTACTCTCCCAGAACACCTCTCCGTCAAGCACAGCATTTCCCCTACCCCTCACAAGCTGACAATTACCAGCAACAGCAGCAGGAAGGGGTAACCAATGTGTAATGGCTACCTTCCTGATGTGGATTAAAATGCCGAGGTATAACTGCAGCCCCAGAGAGGAAAAGAAGCATGAAGTCTGGAGACTTGTATATTTATTTATTTATTTATTTATTTATATTTATATTTATATCCCGCCCCATACCCGAGGGTCTCTTTAAGAACAAGCACATTAAAATTGTACCACGCTATAATAAAACCAACGTAAGGTTTAAAATCCAACATGATGATAAGAATAAAAATAAAAACAATATAAAAACAGTTTAACAGTGGTCTTTGGAAGGAGGGAATAATGCCACCTTGGCCCTTCTATAGAGATGTATATGAAGCAGCTAAGAGCACGCACTATTCTCATGGATTCAAGACCTTTAAGAGAGGAAGAGAAGGCCAAATATAAGACACAGATAAGCATAGCACAGGTGGTGGCCATTACACTAAACCGTGCAGTAATCAACCAGAAGTATATGACTTCTTGTTTAATGCTGCTTGAACAATAGCAACATTTCCTACCTTCTCTGCACTTGATTTATTGAGTCTGACTGGGTAATCTAAAATTTTTCCAAAAGTAAAAGCATCCAGTTCTTCCAAAAGTGTGTTTTCCGATGGAGCGTTTTTTGCTATTTCTGTACTGAGAGGCAGTGGCTTATCCCACAGTTCTGATGTTCTGATTTTCTATAAATTGGACCTAGAATGACTTCTGTATTAAACTTGGAAGCATATCAGTTTCCGAGAAGTAGTAGAAGAGGAGGAGCTGGCTTTCCTACCCCACTTTCTCACCCATTTAAGGGGACTCAAAGCAGCTGAAAAACCTTCTGTTCTTCTCCCCACAGCAGAACATCCTGTGAGTCGGGTGGGGCTGTGAGAGCTCAGAAGACTGTTGTGACTAGCCCAAGGTCACCCAGCTAGCTTTTGTGGGAGAGTGTGGGATCAAATCCGGTTTGATTTTCCTTAGCACTTGCGTCTGTTTGAGATAGGTCATCATCTTGGTGACTTCATGGGTAACCTTTCCTTCTCAGTGGTGTTGACATGCATGTAAGAGAGAGAGCAGCAGCCATGTTATGAAGCTAGTTGATTATTCCTTTTTAGATCCCCCAAACCCCAAGCATTTTGAATGGAGTCAGCGAGCGATTCAGCAGTGACCCCCAGTGGCTGAATGTGTTCAGTGCAGCTAGTTTGGTGCAGGTCTGCTTTCTTCTACCCCTGATTTTTCTTCAAGCTTCTCCTGTATTTTACATAGGACCTATCCCCAAGCAATTTAAAGTCTGCTAAAATTCTTCTCTTGCCTCTGAGCACCCCCATGCCAGGGTTTTTAATGAGCTTCCAGTGCTACAAAAGCAGGAAAATCCGTGACAAAATACGTGCCCTTTAAAGAAGAGTTTCATCGCTCTTTCTGGAAGTCACGGGTTTTCCTCGCAACATATACCTTGGGGACTCTCTGTGGCAAAAGGGGCAGGGATTGCTGCCTGCACACACAGCCGGAAAGCATTCACACATCTCCCAGAAATGCTGCAGCTTCCCTTCCTTTCAAAGAGCCAGAATTGCTCAGAATTGCAACATTGTTATCAGGTGTGAAGTGGGTGATCTGTGAAAGTGTTAAGAGTAAATGAGCGCACGATTGCACGGCCGATGGCTGCAGCCAAGCCATTTCGAACAGAGAACAGAGTGAAAGTAAGTGCTGGGAGTGAATGAGCGAGCGATCACTCTTTGCCGGCACAGGAAGCCATTTCGGGGGATGGAGATCTGGCTATTTTTCCTTTGAACAAGAGAGGGGGCAGGGAGAAAAAGATGCGGGGAAAGAAATCACGATTCTGTGGGGACAGAAGGTGCATTTTAAATGCGCATTTTGCTGAGCTTCATTCGGACGCTTATTCCAGAAGTGCAGGGCACTTTTAAAGTCCGCTTGAATACAGTGAGAGTAGAGGGAGACCAGAGAGGCAAATAAGTCTTTTGGGGATTCAGCCGTAGTGAAGCGGGAGGTTTTATTTCTGAGTCTTAAAGCTAAAATAATTTCACGGCACACGGAATTTAAAACTTCAGCATTTTAAATTATACATTTGTGGGCATTCACACTGGTGATTTCATTGAAGCATTCATTATGTCCATTCCAGCACAGCTGCAGTTTTTGTGTTAATAGCAGGTAAGTTTGGCTAAACAGTGTTCATTCCTACATGCAAAAAGATTAGTCTCAGGCAGAGAAAGTAGACTTGCTTTCAAAAATCCTTTTGTATGATCAGAAACCTGAAGAAAAACCATCTGTGGCCATGTGACCATCTCCCTCCTCTGAAGAAAGCCTAGCTGATGATGGAACAAGATTTCTCCTTTGGCTGTTTGCCTGTGTGTGACTCTTGTAACTGTGTGTCAGCAAATATAACTTAGCCAGATGTGCCTGATTTGCGACGCACTGCTGCCTAGTCTTGCAGTGCCATCTGCTGTTCCAAGCCTGATGCTTCATTATTTCTTAGCACAAGTGACAAGCAGATGGTGATGTGGTCGATATACACCAGGCTTTGTCAACTGTCTCGCACTTGTGTCTTGCAGGTGCCACCCACACACCACACACACGCACGCACACACAAGGCATTTCATAATTTTAGAAGTTTGATGCAATAAAGTAATTAGGCATGAAGCGATACACCACAGAGCACACCTGCAATCTTCTTCTGATCTTTGTGAGCCGCTGATTCCAGATGAATTGAGAGCAGCTGATTCTGGATTTGCTGTAATGGTGAGGCTCAAATCTTCCCAAAGCAAGCAGGAATTTGTTGTTGTTTTTGTTACACAATAGTAATACACAGCCAACAAGATCACGATGCTTGCTGTTATGTTAAATCACATGTCGAGTGTTTCCCAAGCACCTAGGACTGAGTGATGTGTTGGCATATAATGCGTGCAGAACTGAGCAGGGTGGCCTTTTGCAACTGACAGATTGTGATTTTGTCAACTGCTGGCCAAGGCCTTTAGGTACAGCATCCAGTGTGCCCATCACCACTGGGACCATCTCTACCAGTTTGTGCAAGAGCTGTTGAAGTTCAATTTTCAGATCCTCATACCACATCATTTCCTCAAGTTGCTTCTCCTTGATTCTACTGTCTCCTGGGGTGGCAATGTCGACAATCTACACTTTTTTCTTTTCCACAATCTTGAGGTCCAATGTACTGTGTTCCAAGACTTTATCAGTCTGTATTCGGAAGCCCCAAAGTAGCTTGGTGTGTTCATTTTTCAGGCTTGTGTTCCCACCAGTTCTTGGCCACAGGCAGGTGGCACAAGTTCCAGTGTATCATCTGGACAGCAGTATTGTGCCTCAGCTTGTAGTCCATTTGCATGATCTTTCTGTAGCAGCTTGATATGTGATCCGTGGTTTCATCAGCTTCTTTGAGCCTGGATCATCATCATTATTGACAGTGTATTAGTAATTTGTAAGCCTTTTGACTGCCAGTGAAAACTAGCTGAACTGCCTAACTACCAGCCTTGAAGAAGGAAAATAGTACCTATATACAAAGAGCTACCTAGCAAGAAGAAATTGCTAGGGTATTGCAGAAAACTATGTTGGGATTAGGGAGAAAAGAAAGTATAGCAGCTTCGAACAGGGGCTGGTCACTTCAAGGAACCGTCATACAAGTTCTGGAGGAAATAATGTCTGTGCAGGTCAGTGATGGCCAACCTATGACACGCGTGTCACAGGTGACATGCCAAGCCCTTTTGGGTGACACGCATGGTTACCCTGGCACCTGGGCGTGTAGTGTTTGCTTGTTCTTGAAGTGTACAGAATACCAACTTTCAATTGAAGATTTAGCAAATGTAAAGAATTATTTGTTTTTGCTTCTAATAAAATACATATATCAAAAATATAACTTTACTAGAGCCACAAATATCACAAAATTATGGATATTTCTAGATGTGACACAGCACCCGAGTTAAGCTAGGTTTTCTTGCGAATTTTGACACACCGAGCTCAAAAGGTCCGCCATCACTGGTGTAGGTTCCTCTTTTCAGCCCTAGGTCCTTTTAAAGCTGGATAAAAATAAACTGCTTTGTCACCTTGTAATGAAGGGACTATGAATGGAAGTAGGGCCCAGAGGACTTAGAGACACCAGGGGAAGCACCATCTTTCAAACCATGACAATCTCTGATTGTTATTGTGTGGCTTCCTTGGGGCAGAGTTGACTCTTGGAGTTGACATATTGATGCAGTTTTTGGCGCATACAAGTGCTGTAATGAGTTTTATTTATTTATTTATTTATTTATTTATTTATTTATTTATTTATTTATTTATTTATTTATTTATATTTCTATCCCGCCCTATACCCAAAGGTCTCAGGGCGGGTTACAATATTATATTAATGTTAGACAGGTCCCTGCCCTCAGGCTTACAATCTAAAGAGACAAGAAACAAAAGGAAAATGGTGTGGGAGGGAACAGGGAACAGCAAAAAGCAAGCGCTTGAGCTCTTCAGTTCCAATTTTTCTCTCCGTTTCTTATTGCTGAAATTTTCCTAGTAACTTTACTTTGAATTTTCTCTTCCTTGATGACAAACTGGATGATGTTAAAGATGGTCAGCCGGTATCAGTCCCACCCTGCTTGGCCTCAGGACCAGACGTTTTCTCAACTGGTGGATCGGCTGCCGTAGTCTCTTTGCCATCTTCTGATGGGAGCAGTTGGAGGAGGGAGGGGCACTGCTGGGAGCAAGATGGCAGAGCCCAGCCTGCTGCATCTTCTCCACTCCTCTCAGGAAAGATGGTTCATCGCCTTGTGATGGCAGTATATATATCACAGCGTTACCGGAAAAGAGAATCTCAAAGCCAAAAGGTTGACCAGAATACTTAAAAATGTACTGGTTATCCGGTGACATCCATTTAAACTTTATAAAACTCGCAATTATCTTAAAAATAAAACAAAGAAAAGTACAAGTGCTCAAAAACATGAACTGCAGCAATTTACTATAACCTCAGAACAGAAAGAAATTCAAAGGCCATAATTAATATAGGTTAAGTTCATTAGTAAAAATATAACATAGTAACAGTGGCAGTCCATAGGGGATTGATGTATTCAGCATTCCAGAATGTGTAACAGTGTGGTTTGGGTGTGAGAGGTTGGCATTCCACTTAGCATCAGTAGATCCAGCATTGAAGACTGTGAAAAAAACCTATGTGGAGGGGGAAACCTATCAGTCTTCTGTGTTTTCTGCATTGTAGTCTGTAACAAGCTTTGTTGGGGTGGGAAGATCTTGGTTGGCATCTGTGTGGTGGAGGTTTCAGGCATAGCACTTGTGTGTTCTGCCATTGGCTCACTTGGCTGTGCACTTTGACATCAGCTTCCTTTCTTCCACTGACTTGCATTGGGAATCTCTGCTCATTCAAGGTAATTTTGCACAATGTAAGTCTATGGAGGGTTTTGCCTTTGTTCCTCTAAACCAGTGATTCTCAACCTTCCTGATGCCACAATACCTTAATGCAGTTCCTCATGTTGTGGAGACCCCCAACCACTGGGACGGGGCAGCTCAGGTGAGGATGGGGTGGGAAGGTGGGAGACTCATTGTGACCCACAAATTGAGAATCACTGCCCTAAACCCTGGATTTGCATTAAAGTCTGTTGCTTGATTTACACAGTTTTGTATAAAGGAACGACTTGCAAGAACAAAACCCTAACATAAACTGGGGACCTTCAGGACTACCCCAGCTGAACATGCATGCAGGAGGCCTATGTACTCCCTTTTAAGTGTGGCATTCAGGCTGCCTCCAGATGTTTCTGGAAAATCACACTTTTTAGCAATATTCCAGAGTAAAGGTCCCCCAGAATTATCACTTGTTGCCTTGACAGCAGGACAATAATGTGGAGAAAGCTCATTCTTCCTCACTGGCATCACATGCACATCTGTGTATTTCAGTGGCGTGTAATACCTAGAAGTGCACACACATCAGCCCCTGCACATTGGCCATTTTCGCCTCAGATTCGGCCATGCCCATGTGCAGGGATACATTATTCAGCAAGGATCACACTGCTGAGTGTCTGAACAGGGAAGTTTCATGCTATTCCAGGAAAACCCATGTTGAGTGCTGGGTTTTTCCAGAATAGGAAAAAGTGAATTTGACCCCTATGTAGTTGTCCTACATTTGGGTTGCCACAGATAACTGGACCCCTTTTCTGGTGCACTTTGGCCCTGGTCACACCTTTATGAGACAGGACGTCCTATTCATAATTCAAACTGAGGTCATACCAGCTCTGTTCACACTTAGATCATTATAGGTTGTCCTCAGGCCATCCTTGCTTTGGGCTGCATTGTTCACACCTTTCTCTGCGATCAACCTGAGCCTTCTACATGGAACTCTTAGCTCTCCACCCCTTTTGCTTCATCAAATCTACCTCCTTTCTTATTGGTTGCTGTTGTGTCACTCAAGGGAGGCAAGGGTGTGTGTCTGTGGCTGTTTCTTAAGCCTGCTACCCCACCTCAATGCCCCCTTCTTTTTTAATGTGCTTTTCTCCTCCATGCAATTATCATTATTTTTTAAAAAATTAATTTGTGGAAAAAATGCTAGATAATCATGCACATAAACTGAGGAGAGAGGGAGGTGTCTCACAAACTCTGCACGTGCTGCCCTCCTGTCGACACTGGCCGAAAGAAAGACTGGACCCCACCCACCTACCACAGCACGGTTCAGCCTCCTTTAGCCTGTTCCCCCCACTCACACTGAGGAAGCGAAGACGGACTGGAATGCCAGGATGGGCTGAGTCCTCTGGAAAAGAGGACTCGAGTTAAAACTATCCAACTGGGGTAGGCTGGTTTGGAAAACGAATTGAATAAAAATAATTTAAGTAACACGACCTGAAGATGACCTGAAGTCGTCCTAAGCTAAGGGTGTGACCTTCTGTTCTTTTTTTGCTTTTTTAGAAATAGAAGCATTTCCAAAAGATAGCATCCTCCTCCTCTTACAGTGCCTGACAAAAGTTCTGTCGCTTATCCATGTTGTTGAAACCAAAGCCTATAACCTGACTTAAAATTCATCCATTGGTTTTAAAAATGACTCATATGAAAGCTGAAACTCTCCCAAATGAGGTTTTTAAAAAGAAAATAAATTTGCTTCACTGCTGAAATATTGATCATTTAATGAACACAGAAAGGTCAGATTTTGGCTAGACAAAAGTTTTGTCGCCCACAAAAAGTAATGTGAAAATCAAACAGATAATTCACTTCAAATACAAAGATATGTTTCATAACATTAGTGAATGAAGTTGTGGTGCTATTAGAGCCATATTTAATATTTTGTGTGACTTCCATGAGCCTGAAGGACTGCATCCATGCGTTTCGGCAATGATTCATGCAATTTATTGATGAAGTCATCAGGAATAGTAAAGAATGCAGTTTTACATGCCTCCCAGAGTTCATCAAGATTCTTTGGTTTTGTGTTCCAAGCTTCCTCTTTCATCCTACCCCAAACATGCTCAATGATGTTCATATCTGGTGACTGGGCTGGCCAGTCCTGGAGCACCTTGATCTTCTTTGCCTTGAGAAACTTTGATGTAGAGATGGATGTATGAGATGGAGCGCCATCCTGCTCCAAAATTTGACCCCTTTTATGATTGGGAATGTAAGAGGTAGCTAATATGTCTTGATATTTTAGGCTGTTGATATTGCCTTCCACCTTGCAAATGTTTCGCACACCCCTATACTGAATGTAACCCCAGACCATGATCTTTCCACCACCAAACTTAACTGTTTTCTGGGTATATCTTGGATCCATACGGGCTCCAGTAGGTCTCCTGCAGTATTTGCGGCAGCTGTGGTGTAATTCAACTGAAGATTCATCTGAGAAATCCACCTTCTGCCACTTTTCCAGCATCCATCCGTTTAGTAGGCTGTGGGCCTTGGCAAATACCACACGGTTTTTTAATTGCCTTTTGTTTAGTGCTGGCTTCTGGGCACTGATTTGACCATGGAGGCCATTTCGAGACAGAATCCTACAAACTGTTCTAGTTGACACAAGGACTTGAGGTGACCAGGCCTGTTGGAGCTCTGCTGCAGTGGAAGAAGGGCTGGCTTTTGATTTTCGAACCAACTAATGTTCCTCCTGAGCAGTTGTCTTGTGGGGTCTGCCAGACCTGGGCTTGTCAAAAACATCGCCAGTCTCTTCAAATCTTTTTGTAATTCTTTGTACTTGACGCTGAGACACATTAAAGGTGCCAGCCACCTCTGCAGAGGATCTGGCCTTCAGTCTCCTGATCATCAAGGCTTTGGTCGCAGGGTGGATTTTTGGCATGTTGTCAGAGGTCAAGTTGCAGTTCAAGTGAAGGTCTGGAGTGCTGGAGTTCTTTTTATACACACCCACTAATTATCTGATCAATTAGTGAGCACAGGTGAGGCTGTAAACTAGGATTAGGTGCATTATATGACAAGGCGACAAAACTTTTGTCTAGCCAAAATCTGACCTTTCTGTGTTCATTAAATGATCAATATTTCAGCAGTGAAGCAAATTTGTTTTCTTTTTAAAAACCTCATTTGGGAGGGTTTCAGCTTTCATATGAGTCATTTTTAAAACCAATGGATGAATTTTAAGTCAGGTTATAGGCTTTGGTTTCAACAACATGGATAAGTGACAGAACTTTTGTCAGGCACTGTAAGGCCCATGGGACCTATAACATTTAGAGGCCACATTTTGGTTGATTACATTCTGCATAGAAAAAAAAATCCAAATTGCAGGGCTGCTTCACACCAAGCAAAACTGTAAAATAGCGTTTCTTTTGTCTTTGGCACTTTCTGTTATGATCCTTAATTTTTTTTAAAAAAGATATTGGACTGAGGGCTTTCAGAAGTCATGGAAGGTTGCATTGCCTTTAATTCATGTGAATTCCCTACAGTAGTGTTAGATTTATTGTTGCTGGATTCTCTAGGAGAGAGTGTAAGTCAGAGCAAGGTTGCTGAAGACAAATAAATCAAATGGTGACACTGGAATTTATAGTCCACTAGTGAAAACAGAGTGGGAACCATGATTTATATATTTATTTACTTTAATAAATTTTAAAAAATAAAGTGTGACATTATTTATTGGAGGGGGCTGTGGCAGGGAACAATGACAGTTCAATTTGTTTTTGTCCGTGTTGCAGACAAGTCTTTCCCTGGAAGAGGTCCTGGGCAATGGACAGTGGTTTATGAATACAAAGTCACTAGTCCCTGGTTTGTCTGTTCTGGCATAAGAAAACAGGACTTATACACAGGAAGAGACTGGGACCCTTTCTACACTAGGCCTTATCTTGAGATATATCCCAGAATAGGTCTGCACACTAGTGCAGGTGACGGCCGGCCTCGACTGGGATCAGCTGTAGTTGGCATCCGCATGTGGATGGCAGGCCCCTATTCCAGGATATGTCCTGGAATAAGATCCAGTGTGGAAACAGATCTTACATCCCCTGGCTGATGTTCATAATCACTATTAAGCTGCCTTTGGTGCTTGTGAGAAGACTGGAACTCACAGAATAGCCACCTGGAGGACTTATTTACTCTTTTCCATGCTTCAAGTGGTTCCTTCTCACCCTCTGACTTTTGGACAAATATCCCATTCGTACCAACAGCCCAGAGCTTGAAGTCATATAATGTTGATTCCGTAGCTCAAAAGTAGCACAGACTGCCGAGGTGGTTTTGTCCAAATGCGGGTGATCAATGGGGATGTTGTGCATTTCAAACAAAGGGTCACCAAAGGCGCGCAGACTTTGCACACATCTGGGACAGCTTGTATATACTCTTTGCACAACTAGCTCTCTGTGTGAAGGAGAACCATGTTTGAATATCCTTCCCTTTTAGGTATGACTCCTATATGTTCTTATAGAATTAGATAAATTCATGGAGGTCATGTCAGGGGGTATTGGGGTGTCAGGTACCCCCGTTGGTAATAATCTTTGCAGAGTTGCATGTCCGTGCTGGAAAATACAAGTCTCTCCCTCTCGGCTTGCTGGCTGTCAGCTCTTCGTCGCTGTCCAACATTTCAGGAGGTTTGCCCCTCCTTTCTCTGCCCACAGTTCAAAGCAAACAAACTGAGACAGATTCTCCGTAGAGGCTTTGTTTATTCGTAGCGGTTACATCTTAGCAGTTGCATCTCTCTCCCTCTCCAGCAATTAATCAACTAAGCAACACACAGGCGTGTGTGATCACCTTTATACAATTCCTTATCATAAGAAGGTGACTCACATCCTTTGTATTACACAATCCTGTGCTTCCCCTGAACACTGTGTTGCACAAGCCTGTGTTGTAATCCTTACTTCATTCAGCCTTCAGCAACTTGTGATAGTCTGGTGATACTTGTGACACTTAGTTACCTTTCTGCACACATCCCTACATTTTCCTTATATGGGCTTTTCCAGCCTAACAGGTCAGGTGCATCAAAGGCTGCTAGAGTGGATGCCTAGCTACTGCCTTCAGGTAGAAGAGACAAGCAGGATGCCTCTAAAGGCCATTTGCTGGGATCCGAGAGCAGGTGAAGGTTTTGCTTTTGCCTTTTGCTCTAGAAGACCAGAAGTAATAGGATGCTGAAGTAGATGGGCTGTAGCCTGATCCAACGTTCTTATAATAACAGACTCTACTTTCTGCTCATTCTCATTCCCTTTGACTGTTTTCACAGTTTTTTTCCAACTCCAGGACACTTGGGCCACAAGAAATGACTTTTGTAAAATTCTTAGTCACTGATCATCGGTTCAGGCAATAGTCTGTAAAATTATTCAGAACTAAACTTGGTTCTCCTAAGTTAGTCACAAACCGGGAAACAAGGGGTTGTTCATGGTTGTTGTTTGCACTTGGACAAGTCCAGTTTTGGTTAGGTGGAGATGCAATTTGCATAACTGGTAGGAGTCGGTGGTGTCTCAAAAACCTATATTAATGGACAAAATCTGCTGTTTTCAGTTCTTTGGAACCACTGAGCTCTGAGCTATAGATATTCTGGCTATCTTCAGTCCTGAAGGCAATAAAATGACCAACTGCCAGGGATTATGGGTAAAAAAACGCTGCACATTTTCTTCTTGCAGTGTTCTCATAGGTTCCTTCGTTAGCCATTCTGAGGACTAGCTGCTTTACTTAAGAGGATCCCTAGTTTTACTAAATAATCTTTTTCTTCTATAAATTGAATAACAGGCTGTTACAGTATGGTTATGCAACTAAAATAAATGCTGCCTTCTTTCCCTTTTCTTTGAATTCCCCTTTTCCTTCTGTTCTCTAGTGTTTCAGCTCTTGAGACCCTTGGGAGGAGGACTACTCATCCGTATACTGATAGCCTGATTGATTAATTATTATTAAGAGAAAAATAACTTAGCTGTTAAGATTTTGGGGGCTAAAAAAAGCCTCCCTCCAGGTGCTGATTTGCCAGAGAAAGATGCAGGGTGAAAGTTTTGGGACAAGCAAATGGTGTTTGTTTCATATGGTGGCTGATAACTGACTTCTAGTGTCAATCAAGGATGGACAAGGAAAGATAGTTTGATCAGAAATGCCAGCTGATAGGAGAATAGAATATGCAAGAGAAAACAGGAGACATTCCTAAGGGTATCTCAAAGATCACAGGAAAGTGTACAGTGAAGATCCCATAAACTTAGAAGAGGCCAGAAGAGGCGAATGAAGTCAGAGATGGATGGGAAGTCTATACCAAAATGTCATACGAATGTGACTGCAGAACTTCAGAAACTTTCACAGGGAGAATATATTTTCAGGAATGGATCCCAGTGAGATACAACAGTCTCACACCTAGGGATCTGTTTGGATGTTTTTTTGGCATTCGATTCAAAACGAATCAAATGTTCAAAAGTCTGTACTCATACAAACAGATCACATTCAAATGTGGTAAAATTCTGTTCTATATGAATCTGTTTGTACAAACATTTAGTACGTATCTGATATATATAGGATACGAATGAATATGTATCTGGTACGAACGAATATGTATCTGATACCAATAGATAACGTTTCTTATATGAAAAAATACGTGTCTGATGTGTTTCCTCAGTTTAACAAATGTCCAAACCATTCATACAAATGTCCGGAAACATTTGTATTTGTTTGAATGTTAGCATACGAGTATCGTAACATTCAGTTCGAGTTTGAATATCCAAATTTGGCTGTATTTGGCCAAATTTCAAATCTTACAAATATTTGTGCACGTCCCTACTTACCACCATTGTGACAGTATGTAGAGAGATCCCTTTGGAGCTCCCATCACAGCCCCTTTTCATTTTTACCACTCTTCATAATTTTATGCCATCAACAAACTTGGCCAGAGTTCTTATTCTTGATCATTTATGTAAATGTTTAAAAGCAATGGCCCTAGTACAGAACTTTGATGAAGTCCACTTGTTTAGAGCCCTACATTGTGGAATATATCCATTTACTCCTAGATTTCCTATCTCTGTGTTGTCTGGTTGCTTATCTGTAAGAGGTCCTGGTCTCTTATTCTGCGGCTATTAAGTTTACTGGGAGGTCTTTGAAAAGGGAATTCATCAAATGCCCTTTGAAAGTTCAGATTACTTTTATCCATATATTTACTGATGCTCTCAGTAAAAACTGCAAATGATTAGTTCGACAGGAATTCCCCTCTAAAAACCATGTTGCCTGTCCTTGGGCAAGTGCTGTACTTTTCATTGTTTGGAAATTTAATCTTTAACAATCTCCATGATCTTCTCTTGGCAGGTGTTAAGGTGACAGGTTTTTAATTTCCCACTTGAGCCTCTTTTAAAACATGGAGTTACACTGCCCACCTTCTAGTCTTCTGCTAAAGCAGCTGAGCTTTTGTGACTACAACACATAAGTAAAGGGCACAAAACCAGTGAACCCTCCTCTACAAAATGCATGCACTAGTGACCTGCTCCATTCCATTCCATTCTACTCCATTTCACACTCAGAGGCACTGAGAAATACACACAGACACCCCTCCAAACCAGCTAAAATCCATAAAAATCAGTAAAAGCTTACCAAACATAGGCCTGGTTCCCATTACAAGCTTAAAACGGTTTTCCTAAACCGAAATAATAGACCCGGATGCTAACACAAATTTGCCTGATCCCATTACTTTCAACTTAATCGCGTTCGATCCGGATTCTGAGGATTGTACGTGGTGTACGTGACTCAAAGGGGGACTCAAGTGGCTACTTTCTAAAAGCCGCTTTTCGGGGCTGCCCTGCCCTCTTCCTCCTGGCATGAACATGCCACCCATAATGGACCCCTTCACGGAGCCTGGCTGGGTGGTTGCGGCTTGCCTGGATGAGTGAAAAATGGCACTGAGCAGCCAGCGATTCTTTCCCCTCCTCTCCCCATTGCCCAGGGCACACAGCAGCAGCGGCAACTCAAGCCCCTTTCGCCCGCTCACTCCACAGCCACACAGCCACACATTCACACATTAAACATTCACACATCTCACCGAAACTTCAGCTGCTTTCCTCCCTTTTCCCTTTCTAATGGTCAGAACTTTTAGAATTGTGCAAAATTGCAACATTGTTATGAGGTGTGAAGTGGGAGGATTGCTACAGTGTAACGGCTGCTTAGGGGTGGATTTTTCCAGTGAAATCACTATCTTTGGAAGCAAGCTATTGGGGGAGGGAAACCCTAAACATGCATTCTCATCCCACTAAAACTGTACCATTCCCATAGCAAGAAATGTAAAACGTTTCAAGCGCACGAACCGGAGTGAGACCTATTGAAATGAGTGTTAACATTTACAACGCTTTGGGGCGATTTAACACGCAGAAAGTTTGTTAAACCAACCTGACGTGGGGACTGCGAGGATCGAAACCGTTTTGAAACTGTTTTAAGCTTGTAATGGGAACTCCCCCATACAAAGCTACATTCATGAAGGCATTTGGTATATAGCATTATGCTGAATTCATGCTGCAATATCTGCATCAGAGGAGGATGCATATTTTTATTAAGAAGTGTGCATTCTCTGTTTATGGGAAGACAATAGCTTCTTTTCTCTACCTCCTGCTTCTAAGATATTTAATTTTTTTAGTATTAATAATAACATGCACCAGTCACATCTGCAATGGATCCAGAGTGCATTTGACATGGACTGAGAGCAGATTCAAAGTGGATTCAGGGTAAATTTGACACTTTCAGAGCAGATATGTTATGGGATACACATGGATACATATTGAATATGTATCAAATATGTATATATTCATATCATATATTCATAGGAATACATTTGTATTGAGTAGAATCCTACCACATTTGAAGGGGATCTGTTTGAACAAATGTGAATTTTCTTACATTCGATTCATTACGAATCAAATACAAAAAAACCCCATTTGTGAACAACACTAGTGTGGATACTCACTGGGGTAGATAATGGAGAAAACATGTGAATACTTCTAGGAGGTTGATCTTTTTTTCATTGACTACCACAAGGTTTTTAACTAAGTCACACTGGAATGTGGAACATATCAAAGAAAATGTGTTCACCAGAGTGCTTTAGTGTTCTGGGAATTCTTTAAAGTGAACAAAAAGCTACAGGAATTGCGGAAATTGAGCAGCTCCGAATTGAGAAGAAGGGAAGATCTGGAAGAAATGACAAAGTCCAATTAAGGCGTTGAAATATTAACATTCTGAGATATGCAGATCACATAACTCTGTTAGCTGGAAGTAAAGTAGACTTAGAAGAACTAATTTACAGAATGAAAACAGAAGGTGCCAAATATGGATTAATGCTAAGCATTAGAGGGGGGAAATTAACAAGTTCGAGGAATTTGGTATTTACAGTGAAAAAGTGGAAGTATAGAGTTTTGTTCTCTTGGATTCTCAAATAGATGAAGATGGGTAGTTACTGGAGAAGTAAGGAGGGGAATAATCCCAGAGAAGAGGACAATGATGGTGTGGGATAACGTTGTTTCCCTGACAACAAAGATTGCAATAATTAAAGTAGTGGTCTTTCCTATTTTGATAATGTGGCTGAGAGAAAGGAGACCGATCTGAAAATAATTCTAAGAATACCATGGAATTCAGGAAGAACAGATACTGTAGATGAGTTCTGAACAAAAGAAAACCCTAGTGCTTCCCTGAGGCAAAGATCATCCAACAGAACCTCATATTTGCACATGTAATGTGAGTAAATGAAAGGTTTGAAAAAAAAAGTTAACATTTGGCAAAGTTGACAGAAGGAAAAGAACGGGAAGACAGAAGTATATAAAATTATGCATGATATAGAAAAGGTGGATAGAGAACATTTCTTTATCGCACAACACAAGAACCAGGGGGCATTCTATGAAGCTGATGGGTAGGAGAGTCGGGTCTGACAAGGGGAAGTATTTCTTCACCCAAAGGGTCATCGGTTTATGGAATGTGCTGCCTGAAGAGGTGGTGACAGCTACCAGTCTAGATTACTTCAAGGTAGGGTTCGACAAATTTATGGATGACAGATGTATCAATGGCTACTAGAATGAATGCCTAGGTGCATCTTTCAGGCTGGGGGTGGTGGTGGCAGAAGCAGGACGCTTCTAATGCCATTTGCTGGAACTCAACAGCAGGAAAAGGTTTGTCCTTGTCTCTGTTTGAGATGCCCATGAACATTTGGCGGGCCACTGTGTGTGACAGGATGCTGGACTGGATGGACTGTGGCCTGATCCAGCAAGGCTTCTCTTATGTTCTTAAGATGGGTGGACAGGATAAAAGTGTCTAGTGGAATGTTCTTGGAAAGATCAGGCATCATTACTGAGACACTGTGGCAATAAGGTAATGGCAAATCATGTCATCCTCAGGAGTTAGCTCAGTTGACAGACTTGCGAATACTGTGCATTCTGATGCACAGTTGGGGCGTGGGCATCACACCTGCCCGGTACTTTGTAGCATTGGTGCATTGTGCTGCCACTACTTCAAATTTACCTACTGCAGAACGACGAGCACCTGCTCTGCAGTATCAAGTAAATTTGAAGTTTCCTGTCAGTTTGGACAGGACAGCGAGAACAACGAACGGCGAAAACAGCCAACCCATTGGCTGCCCCATCCCACATGATGCGCGCCTCACCGGGCGCGCCACAGAAGTCTCGCAGCTTACTGTGAGAAAGCTACAGGGAGGCTGCTGGAGTTCAGGGAGCGCGTTGTGGCTTTGCAGCAGGTAAACTGCGCTCTTTTCTATAACAGGGAATTTTATTCCACTAATCTGGATACAGCCCAAGCTTTTCTTGTATTTCTTTTCACAACTTGTCACCGGTATTTCTCCTTGGAGTGCTTTAGGAAACAGATTATGCAGTGTTACATGTGCAGAGACTTTCAATTCTCTAAGTGCTAATACTAGCTCAGTTGTCATGGTTTAATGGTTAACAGTTCTGATGTACTATAATTCTAAGCTCTGTATTTCATCTAGGAGATGTATGGGAAAACTATAGCTGTTAATTGACACTGAAACAGGTGGCATTGATACTTGGAGAGTAAATAAGGCTTTGGAAAAGTTCCTCTTACTGTGACCCAAGGCAAACTCTTTAGATTTGGTTACTTTGCTCATTTGTCTACAGTATTTCAATTTCTTATTTGCATTAGGCACGTCTATGCTGTCCTGTGCTTGCATTCTTGAGAAGAACAAGAATAATATATAGGGCAAGTCAAATAAATATTAGCTGTCTGCTTTTTCTGTAAGCCCTCCAACTGCTTCCTCTACTCCTCTTTCTTCCAGTTTGGTCTAGTGGTTCAGGAGCCAGGCTCTGAGAATACCAGGTTTGATTCTGCCCTCCTCCACAAAGCCAGCTGGATGACCTTGGGCTAGTCACAGCTCTTTCTGAGCTCTCACAGCCCCACCTACCTCAGAGGGTGTCTGTTGCGGGGAGAAGAATAGAAAGTTTGTTAGCTGCTTTGAATCCCCGTAAATGGGTGAGAAAAGTGGGGTAGAAAAGCCAACTCTTCTTCTTGTTGTTGTTCTTCTTCTATTCTCTTGGCTTGAGGCAAAGTTTTGCTTGCTTTTGCAGAAAGACAGAGCCACAACTAGCAGTTGTATGCCTTGGTAAGACTCTGAAGTGAATGCTGAATAGTATTTTATGCACTCGGGGTTGTAGGGATCTGTCCATTCCAAGGCTGTTTATTAGCAGGGAAAGTTTTGCTTTGGTGAGGAGAGAAATCCCAGCAGAGGTGAAATTGCATTGCGTTAACTTTCAGTTCCAGCAGACTTAGTCATCTCAGTGTTGTGAGTTTGGATAGAGCCCCCCCCCCCCCGGTAATTGAAAGAAGTTGATTATTTTAACTTGTTTAATTCCAATGTATTTGCCAATTGGTCATGCTATTTTTTGCAATTTAATTGCAATTTGAGGGAGAATTATTTGATTGATAAAGCTGATTTTGCAAAACGTTTCTTAGTGGTTCCAGGCATTCACTGATTACTTTGGAGTAGGCATGCAATAGCTTTGCATCACGAGGTGTGATATCCTTGGTTCAGTTTCATTTGGCCCTAATTATATGCAAATTAACATAGCATACTTGAACTTCAGAATTCACCCCCACAAGATGTGGTGTTGGCCGCCAGCTTGGAAGGATTCAAAAGTTACTTTGGGAAATTCATGGAAGACAGGGTCATCAGGAGTTGTTAGTTCTGATGGGTTCTTTCACTTCAGGAGGACACAGATAGGAGCCATTGTACCTCCAAAGGCCAAGCGCTGGGTGACTTGTGAACAGAGCAAAGTGTGTTAGGCTTCCACAGTGAGATCAGTCTGCTGGACTAGATGGGCCATGGGTCTGATTCAGCAGAGCTTTTCTTTGTCCTTAAATTCTTAACTGAGGAAATTTTGTCATTGGTCTTTGTGGAAAATTGCCGTTTACAGTGGTACCTCGACATACAAGTGCCCTGACATACAAATGTTTTGAGATACAAGCCGCCGAGCGAGTGATATTTTGCTTTGAGATGAGAGCAAGATTTGAGATACGAGTATGTAAATACAGTACAGTACATAACAAAAACAACTGAGGTGGTGTTTTGGGAGCTGGAATGGATTAATGGGGAAATTGCTTTGAGATACGAGCGATTTGACATAAGAGCAAGGTTACGGAACGAATTAAACTCGTATGTCAAGGTACCACTGTACTAGGTTCTTTTCGGTGTGGCAAACTCACTTTCGTGAATCAGTTTGGTCTTGTGGTTAGAGGGTCAGAGTCTTCTCTGGAAGTCACTGGGTTTGATTCCACACTCCTCTGTGAAGCCAGCTGGGTGACCTTGGGCTAGTCACAGCTTTTTCTGAGCTCTCACAGCCCCACCTACCTCACAGGGTGTCTTGTGAGGAAAAGAATAGAAAGCTTTGTCAGCCGCTTTGAGTCCCCTTAAATGGGTGAGAAATGGGGGAGAAATAAAAGCCAACTCTTCTTGTTCTTCACGCGGTGTCACCAGAACTGGGATATTTTGTCCTTCTCTGCAAAAGCAAAGCAAACCTTCTCTCTTCTCGCAGCCAATGCACTTTTTGAAGCTATCTCTCCTACTTCTATTACTTTGCTACTGGATTAGTTTTCCTTTTGTACACTTATCTGCTGTAGGTGCAACTTCTGTT
The DNA here is from genome assembly GCA_023333525.1 of Aspidoscelis tigris stejnegeri. Classification (NCBI taxonomy): domain Eukaryota; kingdom Metazoa; phylum Chordata; class Lepidosauria; order Squamata; family Teiidae; genus Aspidoscelis; species Aspidoscelis tigris. The sequence continues at coordinate 16,454,218 of JALMGA010000003.1, forward strand.
TTTGTAAACTGATGGCAATGACAACTGAATACACACCAGAGTGACATTTTGTTAATCTTTCCACTGGAGGCAGACTTACTACTCTCTCCTTTGAGTAACAGAAAAATTATGATAGTATTTGGTAGAAAAACTAAATTTCATGCTTCCCCAGTTTCTTCCTAGTAATGTGCTTTCCTGCCTGTTTTGACTATGAATGTGAAGCAATGCCTAAGAGGCTGTCTCTTCCCCCAAAAAAGAATCTGGATTAAAACATACGCGTGCAATTTCTCAAATAATGTTTAAATGGGCTGTGGTTGGATAGCTGTGATAATTGTTTCTGGTCATGTTTTTGAGTTGTATGCCTTCTAAACAGACACAAATTCCATGTTAAATGTTCAAGTGAACTATGTGATGTGCTTTGCAAACCAATGTGACAGTGATTTCTTTCTGTATTAGTTTTCAAAGCTCAGTAGAAAGTACCCAGTAAAAGGAGGATAGGATTCAATCAAAGTATGGATGGAAAAGACTGATCAGAAACATCAATTGCAAGGCTGGTGGAATTGACTGGTTATATTTGAAATGAGATAAACAACTTTTTTTCCCACATAGAAGTCAGGGAGCTGGAGAGCAATAAGTGTAATGGTTAAATTGAATAGTAAGAATATAAATCTTTACAGCTTGGCTTGCATTATAATTGTAATGGTTGGTTGCTAATGAGTGTCTCTTTAGTGAGATCTTCTTCTGTATTTTTGTTTTTAAGGAAGGATGTGACGGTTTCAGGGTACAGGCTGCAAACTGCTTTGCTTTCTGGCATTGCAGGCTTCTTGCAAGCTGCAAAAGCCAGCTTGTTGCAGACCTAGGCAGAGGCTGCAAAAAGAGCGGGAAATCCTGTGCGGGCCCTGTTGCAGTGATTGGCTGGAGTAAGGTTTTGGAGGGAAAAGCTGTCCGGGGATCTGAGTGCTGATTGGTTCCCACCAATCAGGCTGGAGGGACAGCAACCTCTGTTAGGAGTCTCCAGCAGCATTTTATTGCGGCTAGAGCCAATCAGGATCAGGGGTGTGTGTATAAATGAACACAGAGTACAGCAGAGAATGTCTTCATGCTGGGACAAGAGCTGAAAGGAGAAGAAGAGCTGAACCTGAAGGAGCCAGACCAGTAGTTGACCAGGGGTCTTCGTGCTGGGAATGAGGCTGAAGGGAACAGAGGAGCTGATCCTGAGGGAGCTGGAACCAGTAGCTGACCAGTGGTCTTTTGGGCTGAGTGATTTCTGAAGGAGGCAATCGGGTGGATTGTAGCTCTGAGGGAGACTTCACTAGCAACTGACCAGGCTGGATGATCGGACAAGCAAGGACAGACTGGGCCTTGTGATCATCTAGGGCCACGTTCTGGTACACTGGCTTGGCTTGAGCTGTGGGAAAGCAAGTCAGAGGGGGAGGAACGTGTGGAGGCTTGTCTTTTAAAAGGGGAACTATTTTCCTTTGGAGAAAGGGGTAGCTCCTAGCCTTAAGAGACTTGCAGATTTAAACTAACAACTACCTGAACCTTATTATCTTTTTAGTATTGCTTGTGTATAATAATAAACTTGTTTTTTTTGTTTACTGTTGAAACGCTTGCTACCAGTGTTTTGTGTCCACACTGTAGTATTCACTTGGCCGTTGCACGAACCCAGCGTCCTAACAGGGCCAAACCACTCCTAGTGAGGGCAGGCACTTTCTGGAACGCTGGGCATCGTGGCAAAGGAGATCAAAGTTTTCCTATCATTTGGTGCATGATGATAAAACCTTGCAATCCAACCACCCTACTTCCACATCTGACTTAAAATACAAACTGTTTGGCTGCATACACACCTAACCATGTTTTCCCACTGTGACTAGAAGAAGTACCCATTAAGTACCCATTAAGTACTTAAGTACCCACAGTACTTAATGGCATTAATGTACCCATTAATGGGTACTTAATGGCATTAATGTACCCATTAATGGGTACTTAATGGCATTAATGTACCCATTAATGGGTACTTAATGGATACTTCTAGTGACAGTGGAAAAGCACCCTAAGTTTTAATCTAGCTTCGGTCTACTTTTGGAGTGAGGCAACCGATCATCAAAGTGATCAGTCATTTTCTTTCCACTTTATATTGGGTCTGTTCGCACTTGGCCTTTTTCTGGAGTATATCTCAGGACAGGGGTCTGTGGTCTGCATGCTAATGCAGACTCTAGTAGGCCTCACTTGGGGCTTGCTGTAGCCTGCAGTAGAATGTGGACAACAGGCCCCTATTCTGGGATATATTCCAGAATAAAGCCAAGTGCGAATAGGCCCCTAGTCCCAAAATTGATTTTTTGAGTTAGATAATTCCAAAAGCAAACAGTGTGCTATTTTGCTGATGCTTTATCTCCCTCCAAAAGTGGACTAAATCTGAATTAGGTTTATGTGTGAACACAATAGGGCTTATGTCCAGCTTCATATGCTTAGAATTTCAGCCTTAAATTAATTTAAGTACCTAAGAATTATAAAAATTTATGTTGGGGTCTGCCAGGCTACCCTTTGTGCTTTGATGTGCAGTAGAAGAGACCACAGGTAGGTGCTTTACCTAACAGTGCTTGGTCCCTTTAGCACTGCTCCCCTGTTTTTGAAGAGTACGTGCAATGCAGGGACATTACCTGCTTTATGGATATGTTCTTGTTGCCTCTGTGGGCAGGTCTTCAGTACATGGGCTTTCTTCGCATGTGCAATATCACACCTTGCAGCTCTAACTGTCAAGGGACCTCTAATTGTGGTGTGCATGAGTCCAGGAAGTGGGTGATTTCCCTGCATTGCATGAACTCCTCAGGAGTAGGAGAAGGATGCCAAAAGGAGCTAGGACTGTTGGTAAAGCACCTAACAGCCAGTGGCCTGTTTTGCTGTTTGTTGAAGCCTGAATGTCACGTCTCTGACCTGTGCAGTTCAAAAGACTTGGAACAAAAGGTTGAACCTGGGCTGACTGTGGCTGATCAGGAAAAAGATCTTGGTGCAATGGTTAACAGTTTAATGAAAGTGTTGACACAGTGTGCATTAGCTGTAAAAAGTAAAAAAAGGGGGGGCAGCTGTATGTTAGGGGTAATAAGAAATGGTACTGAGAATAAAAATGCTATTTCCCTGATGGAAATTTTCAGTTGCAGAAAAATATCAATTACAGTCATTGGTCAACAACCACTGCACAGATATAGTACAATATGCAAGAGGTAACATTCAAAAGCACACAAAGGTGTACAAAACCGCTCAAAGAGTATTTAAGACTCACCAATGCATATGCAGCAGTGACCCACTCCATATGTGTTTACTCTGCGCTCAAAAGTACACAAGACCATTCAAGACCCAGTTAATAAAAACAAATGCATTAATGAGCCACTCCATTTACTTCCATGCCATATTCAAGAACACATAAAGGCACACGATCAACTCAGAAGCCACCCAAACCCAGTCAAAACTCACCATAACCCAGTCAAAACTCACCATAACCCAGTCAAAACTCACCAAAACTCACAAAACCACACTCAGAAATCATTTTCAAAGTAGAGCACATTCCTCATTGCCAAGTAGGAAAATGGCTTCTGGACCAGGAAGAAAAGCCCAGAATGGTTCAGACTTCATCTCTTGCTTCTGTCTTTGGTGGATATATGTTAGAGTATCCTTGTTTGCAGCTGGTAAAATACATTATGGCAAATCTGTGCTACAAGATTTCCTGTTAGAGGAGGATGCATTGTATTATAATATCCTTATGCAAATTGATGGTGCAGTTGCATCATCTGGAATAGCAGATATAGTTTTTTGGTCACTGCATATCAAAGGATATAGCAACATTTGAAGAAAGTAGCTGAAATGATTTATGTCGTACAGGACTTTTTCTACTAGGATATGCTCTGTGGAGCTTTCTAATTTAGAAAGAAGATGAATGAGAGGGGAGTTGATACAGGTGTATAAAAGTATGCACAGTGTACCCAAAGTGGATACAGAGAAGCTTTGTTTTCTTTTCTTAAATAATAGAAAAAGGGTCACCCAGTGAAGCAGAATCCTGGAAGACTCAGGACAAAGAGAAGGAAATCATTTTTTGTTTGCTTGCTTGCTTGCACAATGCACAGTTCAATTTTGGAACTTGTAGCCCTGCTGCTAGTAAAGGCATGGAGCGGGGGTGCTTTGACACACATGGAGCCATTTCTAGTCGAGAAATGGCTCCACATGATGCGAATGTACCATGTGCAAGTGTCTCCCATGTGTACCTATAAGGGAAGGTGTGCAAAGGCTCACAGTATATTGCAGAAGGCTATTCCTTATGTTTGTTTACTGTAAAGAAATACCGTACTTCCTTTTGTCTTACCTGAATATTCCAGGTTTTGATGGATGATCCCAGGGTAAATTTTTTTGAAAAGGGTAGGAGAACCTCTCTTGAATTTCTCGATACTATTCATAATTCTGGACAACAATGAATTTTCCTTTCATGTGCTTTTCCTATTTTGTATTTTATATGCACACTCCTTTTCCAAATATTTCATGTTTCACTGTACAATATATCCCATCCCTCCAGCAGCTACCAAGCAATCTCTATTTATTATTATGTAGAGAAACTATTTAATACCTGCCTTATTTCTTTTCTCATAGTTTCTTCTGTGTCTTCTCTGTTCACATATTGTATTTTTCCTTTTTCATATACCGTATTTGACTCCTGCATACCCATATATCTCATACCGTTGGACCTTAGTAAATCAAATTTAAATTGGTTAATTACATATTTCCTCCAATTTGCTATAATCCATTTACTTTTATACTTCTGTCTTCTTACAGTAGTTACTTGTGCTGCTAACAATAATTGGTTTAACATATATATCTGTGTGTCTCTGACTTCTTGCCGCATTTTTAAAATAATAATGTACATAACTCTGGGTATAGTCTAATTTCAGTTCCCATTTTCCTGAACTGAAAGGGCCCAGATGTAACATTTACTCACTGGGTCACTTGGGTCACTTTTCTATTCTCTCCTGTGCTTTTCTCAAGTACGCCTTTTGATGGGCACAACTAGGTAACTGCATACAGTATTCCAAACGCAGACTCAGCACAGGGTATTTTATTGCTATACTCTAATACTGACTAGGGATGTCCACAAATGGCTTTTTTGCATTCGAGTTGAATGTAAGAAAACTATTATTTGTTCGAATAGATCTCTTTAGGATGTGGTAGGATTCTACTCGATATGAATGTATTCGTATGAATTCGTATCAATATCCAATATGAATGGATATGTATCTGATATGTATCCAATACGTATCTGATTGTATCCATACATATCTGATACATATTTCGTAACATAGCCACTCTGAAAGCGTCAAATCCACCCTGAGTTTACTTTGAATCCGTTTTCAAACCATGTTGAATCCACTCTGAATCCATTTTGTGACTGGCGCAGCCATTTTCCCACCTCCCCTGTTCACGAATGCCCCGAAGCATTTGTATAAATGTTTTAAAACATTCGTATGAATATGAATGTCAACGTATGAATGTCGTAACATTTGATTTGTATACAAATGTCTGAATTCGTATGAATATCAAATGTTATGAATATTCGTGCACACTTTTATTCGTATATACTTTTCTAAAAAACTCAGGTTTTAAATACAGAATTGTTTCCCTTGCTCTTTATGAATGGAAGATTTCTCTCCTGCTCAGTCTCTGCCACTTTCAATCCCACCTGTATATACATGAGTTACACAAGGTGTGAAGACAGCATGCCCCCATGGGCCAGAATACTGTGGGACCCCATTTTCGGTGGCGCTTCAGGGACCTAGAAGTGCTGCCAGAAGCATGCACTGCCAAAGTGTGGTACACTCCCAGAATCAGCAAAGGCTGGGAGTGAATGTCGCTGGCCTTTGGGGGCTTGGAGCTGCCTCTGAGGGTTCTTTGGAGACAACAGCCAGGGCTGGATTGGAGCACGCCGTCTAAATGCAGATGGCCTTATCCATCTGCAATGGCAGCCCATCCCAGTTGCATTATGGGCTGCTAATCCTGGGACAGGATGCCTTGCCCTGTCCTGAGATAAAGGAGGCAAGAGCAGAGAGAGTGATGTGCCATTCAGAGGAAGGAAGGAAGGAAGGAAGGTGTTGCATGATGAGACATTTCATTGAAATCCATTTGCTACCCTCAGCTCTGCAACATCTGCTTCTCCTCTGATTTGAGACATATGGTAGGAAGACTTGTGGAAGATGAGTGCAGATGAACTCTGGTAGAATATATGTACTAGTTATAGGTGCAGATTAGCTCTTGTGCAGGTGTGTACAAAACTTGCAAGTGTCAGTGGGACGATGGTTGTGGCTGTTGTGCATTGAGATTCCAAACCAGGCTCCCTGATGCTGCCAATGGCTGATCCCATCCTGCCTATGCTGGCAGTGATGAATTGAAGCCCTTGAGATGCGAGCCTGAGTAGATGCAAGCGACCTTAACTGACATAGAAAAGCCTTATCTATATGAAGAGTGCTGTTCAGCCTGTCAATCTCTGCTGCCTGATACAGGAAAACAAGGAGGGGAATGGGGGAAATTTGCCCAGGCATAAGCTGGCATGCTGGAAAAGAGTGTGGAAGTACCCAGCCAAGCATGGATTTTTTTAAAAAAAAATCCATAGCTCTAGCAAGCAGAGAAAAATGTGATATAACTACTGGGCGCTAGTAACTGTTTTGTTTCTGTACATTATTCTTTTTCTCTTGGCACAGTATTTATTCGTATGGCTTATGCATTATTGATGTTTCACCTGCCACATTTTTCACAGAAATGAGCCCAACGTGTAAACATCAGAATCAAGCTCCTTGAAGGTTAGGTGGCAAGAATCCGTTCCCTGCAGCATTTCAACAGTGCAAATATATACTTATTTTGGCTCAGGTTCCAAGCCAAAGTGTTAGCAGCCCTTTGATTTCTGGAGGTAGTGATGGTGATGAACTGCACTTAGACTGGACTTTGTTTGGAACAAATATATATATATGTGTGTGTGTTTATATATATATATGTGTGTGTGTGTGTGTGTGTGTGTATTTCGAGAAGAGCTTGGTTTCCAGAATTGAAAAGTGCCTTCTCTTATATGATTCAGCCCGGCCACATCTCGGTTAAAGTGAAATCCGTATGAGCCCTTCAGCAGGGAAATGTCAGCAGAGGAGAGATCTATTGGAAAAGGCTTACACAGAAATGTGGGAGAGGGATTTAATTTTTTTTTTTGGAAACCGCAGTGCTGAATTGATTATCAATGGCTTTGGCATTTTGTGATAGCTAGACTCCTCTCCTAGACAGCTAGTCACTGCCCTTTCAGTGCTTCAGGCTGTCCAAACTATTCTCTGTTGCTCCAGTTCTTGGAAGACGGTGTTAAGATGGTCCTTGGCTCTAATGGCTAGATTTTGAAGGCTAGGCTATATGATAGGAAGTGTCTTTCGAAGAGGAAGAGCTGGCTTTATAACCTGCTTTTCTCACCCTTTAAGATGACTCAGACCGTCTGGCAAAGCTTCCTGTTCTCCCCTCAAGAGACACCCTGTGAGGTAGGTAAGGCTGCGAGAGCTCAGAAAAAGAGCTGCGACTAGACCAAGGTCACCCAGCTGGCTTCATGGGGGAGTGTGAAATTGAAGCAGGAAACCTCCAGATACAGTTCTGGCACTCTTAAGCAGCAGAGCCAAGTCTGTTGTCTCTCAGAAACCTCATTTTACCTTTAGGCCTCTTTATTCTTTCCCCTCTTCTCTGCAGTGTCAGAATGACATCCTTAATGGTATTTCAGGCTGATGTTGTAAGACATTTACTTTATCAAATTAGAATTCTGTCCATCCACTCATACAGCAAACCTATCTTCTCTGTTTTTAAGGGCTTGCCCTCTCCCTCTGATCAGTAGAATATTGTTGTTGCTAATAAAAGACTTTGGGAGGAAACACATGGCAGGCTGAAGTGCTCTTTGTAAACTGATGAAGTACACTTTGCCTGCCACTTGCTGCGTCCACATTGCTGCTGGGGAACTTGACAGAACACTGAACGCAGGTAATCTCCTCTTTATGACATTCACAGCACCACAAAGGGTAGTGCAAACATTACCTTTATATTAGCTTTCTTCCCCAATGCAGGTTGGTCTACAAAACAAAAGGTCAAGTGATCCTGCAAATTCAGAAGCAGTGTTTGAAATGCTCTGCAGATATTGAGAAGCTTCTATAGGAAAATGAGTGACCCCAAAAGCTTTGCAGTATCTAATAGGAACTCTTTCTTTCAGCGGTGCTCTCATAGTCTTCCTGACACTGTTTAGAAGCACACATTTCCTGACCTGCAGTAAATTAAATTAGAACAGGTTAACACCTATATGTTATGTTCCACTTTCGGCAAACAATCATTGCATACTACTTAAAACAAAACAAAACAAAACATTGAACCAAACTTCACATATGATTCATTGGCTTTTTGGTAAAACAAGCAAGAAGTAGATTCTCCTGCAATGAAAGGGTTCTGTTCTTGCAAAATTTTGCTTATTGAGAATCCACATCAGAGGAGCAATAGACTTGAGTGTAAATCCCAGAATTAGGGGAACAGCAGCAAAAACCTCCATTGACTGAGGGTGTCCAGACTTAAAGATATTGCACATTCCAATGCGCAGTCAGGGCATGGGTGTCTGTCATGTCCTGTTCAGCCTCATCGGAAGAGGAGGATATGCCTGCAATGCGACCACAGGCTGAGGAGCAGCCACAGCAGGGCATTGCAGGCATGGAAGAGCTAAGGCCAGGTCCAGGTGAGCAGACAGCTCTGGTGATGAATCCACCAGCAGTGAGCCTAATCAAAGGCTCTCTCATCGCCTGCTTAGGCAGCAGAAGCAGGTGAGACGGAGATCAGAGCGATTAGCCCAGCTGCACCATGGGTGTGGCTCTGACTCCTCTATTTAAGAACAAGCTCACCTTGCCTCGAGTTGCTGCAGACAACATCTTAGCAGCCTTGTGTTACCTGAGCTTGAAATCCTGGACTCCTTGTGACCTGCTGAGCCTTTGGACTGCCTGACCCTTGCTGATTTTCTGGACTCCTAGACCCCAGACCGGAACTGACCTCGAGAACACCTGGAACCCTTGGGACTGAGTCGCTGCGCGAGTGTTTGCTTGTTGCCTGACCAGCCTGCGATGTGACAGTGTCACATCTGACACCCAATACTGCATAGCAGCAGTGCATTATGCTGCTTTTACTTCAAATTTGTGTGCCACAGAACAATGAACACTCGCTCCACAGTATCAGGTAAATTCAAAGTTTCCCACCAGTCCGGACAGGATGGCGAGAATAGTGAATGAGAGCTGAGCCTGCATCTCAGCTTCCATTGGCTGCCCCCTCCCATGTTACGCAAGCGCCGTGGAAGTATCATAGCTGCTGAGGAGGAAGCTGCAGGGAGGCTGCTGAAGGCCAGACGGCGCACCGTTGCTTTGCAGCAGGTAAGATGCGCTTTTTTCTCTAACGGCAGATTTTATTCCACTAATCTGGACACTACTACTTGACTTTGTGGAAGACTGGCCATGTCCAGAATTACACTGATTTGAATGGGGCAGGGTTCTTAATGCATGTTCATGGAGCAAAGGAGCCGGAATCCAAAGGAGTACAGCATTCTTCTCCCAAAAGATCCATTCCTGAAACCTGCATCATACAAATGCCAGTCCAGATGTCCTTGCCCAGACTAAACTTTCACAGAGGGCAATGCAGAACAACTGATGCCACAAGAATCGGCACCTCTCCCCACGTGCAGTCAAAGTTTTTTCACAGCCTGCAGTGCTGACAAACATTGATGCTACAGGAGTTTCCAACCCCCCCTCCGGACCCTGATCAGAGTTTTTCACACTGATATCTAGCAAGATGCCCCTCAACACTACCTAAACAAGGGTTTTACATATGCTGCAGTGCTGAACCCACACATGCCACACCAGAGAATAGACTTTGCACAGGCTGCAGCGGTGAATAACACTGAGGCCAAGACCTCTCGTTCCCACACACCCTGGGCAGAAGTTGCGTGCTAAAACCTGGTAGGAAAAACACCACTTCTGATTATCTGCTCACACAGTGCATATAGGAGACAAAGGAAGAGGTTGCTACTCTAGTTTGGGTCCGAAGAGTTGGCTTTTCTATCCCGCTTTTCTCACCCATTTAAGGAGACTCAAAGCAAAGCTTTTCTATTGGGTGTTTTTCCACTGTCACTAAAATTACCCATTAATGGGTTCGTAATGGCATTTTTGTACCCATTAATGGGTACTTAATGGGTACTTCTAGTGACAGTGGAAAAACACCCATTAATTTCCTCACAACAGCACAGCCTGTGAGGTAGGTGGGGCTGTGAGAGTTCACAAGAGAGCTGTTACTTGCCCAAGGTCACCCAGCTGGCTTCGTGGGGAAGGGCAGAATCAAACCTGGTATTCCCAGATAAGAACCCGGCTCCCTAATCACTAGAGCAAACTGGTTTGCAAAGGAAGGAGCATCAGAGACTTGGCAGAAACTTAAGAACTTTGAAAGGGGCAGCCATTTGTGTTTGTGCCAGGGTACTGGAGGCAGGATTCGGAAGAAAGAGCACCACCAGGAAGTTGGCAGGACTTAATTTTTTCAAACTTGGTGGTGATTGTGTGTTGGAAGAGGATGACCTGTATTATTATGAACAAGAGTCCCTAGAAATAAATTCCTAAAGTCTTTACAAGGCCTGTGGATATGACTAACTTCTTTCTGGAGCTTTCAGTCATTAAAGGCTATTTGTCAATTAACCATGTTTCCTTCCAAGCAGTGAACAAATATATGAATTGATTTAAAAGCTCAATGCAGAATTCAAATACTAAAATAAATTGTATCAACATATCAACAAATCAGATGGCCACGTTTTGTTGATTTCCAGTAGAAAAAATGGAGACCAGCCATTATGGCAAATCCAAAACCATTTATTTATTTTACTTCCAGTATGTACTAAAAAAAAAGAGAAAATTTGTGAAAGAAATAGGAAAGGAGTAGCTAGAGAGCAGAGGCGTTTTCACACTAAGGCGAAGACGCCTCGGGATGCTTGGACCCGAACGGGTTGAGTACACTTCCTCATCTGCATTGGCAGGCAAAGGACACATTCCTGACGTGTCCTTTCCCTGCCTGCGTGCAAACAGAGAAGTGTACTCGACCTGTTCTGGCCGAAGACCCTCCCTTGGTCTCCCCTGATTGGCTGCCTTGCGGCCAGAGGTGGGGAGGCCAGTCGGGCCTCTTCCCTGGGGTCCTGCCATCTGCATCAGCCAGGATCAGGCCGATGCAAGTGGCAGGACCCCCACCCAGCACCCCCCTGTTCTTCTCTCCACAACAGAACACCCTGTGAGGTGGGTGTGGCTGTGAGAGTTCAGAAGAGAGCTGTGACTAGCCCACGGTCACCCAGCTGGCTTCATGGGGGAGGGCGGAATCGAACCCGGTATTCCCAGATAAGAGTCCGGCTCCCTAACCACTAGACCAGCGGTTCTCAACCTTTGTGGAGACCCCCAGCCACGGGGGCAGAGCAGCTGGGAGGTGGGAGGGAAGGGCGGCAGAAGACATGTCGCGACCCCTCTGAAAGGGTAGTTCGACCCCCAAAGGGGTCCTGACCCCCAGTTTGACAACCACTGCACTAGACCAAACTGTGGTCTGTGATGACTTGAGGAAAAGATGTAGTCAAGTACAACTTATAGTTGTTTTAGAATTGTGGTGAAATTAAAAAGTTACAGTTTTTTTCTTGTTATAAACTGGCTCTAGGAGATAATGCTGTGGGACATTCCGTGATGGATTTTGATCTCAACGTGCATCAGAGAGAGCACATTAATATATTTGGGTTAGGTGAAGTGTTACAGATTATCTCAAGTGGTAATGGCTCTTTAAAATTGGTGTTGAAGTTTGTAACTTCACTGTTCTTTTCTTCTGTTCCTCTTGATCACAAGGAAAACAGATGGAATTTTTAAATTAGCTGCTCCCTGACTGTCTCCGTTGTTCACTACAAAAGCTCTTAGTGACAGGAATCATGATTGCTGCAGAATTTGTATATGAGACGTTGCACTCAAAAAGATCTCAGAAGATCAGGAGCGGATCTCTTTGGCTTTCAACATCCCACAAGGCCTTTTCTCTCTCTTTCCGCCTCACTTCAAATAGCATTTGAAGTGCTCTTCCATACTTGACTGAATGGATTCTTCGGACTCTTGACTTTTTTTGACATTGGGACTAGGAGCCTTGTGTATGTGTGTGCGCATGCTTGTTTTTGTGCTAAATGGGGATGAGTGTATGGCGACAGGTTTATTTTGTTCACAGTAGAGGTAGGCAAGAAACAAAGAGAATTCACTGTAATGCAGAACTCTGCATTCATCATTCATGGCTTGACTTGAAGTGTCATACATAATGTAGAAAGTACACGGAAGAGTACAAACTAACAGCAGTGTAACCTTCTTCTCTTTATAAATCACGGAGTCTTGCCGACCTGTGTGGAGAATTTGATTCTGCACTGGTTCATGAAAGTGGATGCTGTGCCTCTTTTGGTGGGTGGATGGGAGGCAGATGAATCTGAGGGAAATTGTGTGAGGAAAAGTCAATGGCTGTGTTGACCTACAGCTAAAAAGCGGCTCAAAAGCACCTTAAAGACAGTAGTGTGTGGCCCCCATGTTCTCACATTCCATCTCTACTTACCTCTTCTAGTTAAGAATGCTCATGGGAGGGGGCGGGTCCCACCTGCAAAGTATATCTAAGCCTTAGGTGTCAAACTCAATCCGGCCGAGGGCTGGATTAAAAAAAAATACTCTGAGGGCCAGGGGGTGTGGCTGGGGGTGTGGCTGGGGGCGTGACTGGGGCACAGAGGAGGGGCCAGGGTGTGGCCGGGGGCGTGGCTAGGGCACAGAGGAGGGGCTGGGGGCATGGCCGGGGCTGGCTGTCCATGGCGGCGCCCGCGCACTCGGGCACTCGCCTCGCTCCTCCTTCGGGCCCAAGGCGGACAGCGGCCGCGGCCACGGGCGGCGGCGGAGGGTCCCACGTCACCTCGCCTCGCCTCGCTCCTCCTTCGGGCCCAAGGAGTATGGCGGCCACGGCCGCGGGCGGCGGCGGAGGGTTCTGCCTCGCCTCACCTCGCTCCTCCTTCGGGCCCAAGGAGGACGGCGGCCGCGGCCACGGGCGGCGGCGGAGGGTCCCGCCTCGCCTCGCTCTTCCTTCGGGCTCAAGGAGTATGGCGGCCACGGCCGCGGGCGGCGGCGGAGGGTTCCGCCTCGCCTCACCTCGCTCCTCCTTTGGGCCCAAGGAGGACGGCGGTGGAGGAGGGTCCCGCCTCACCTCGCCTCGCTCCTCCTTCAGGCCCAAGGAGGACAGCGGTGGCGGGGATGCGCAGTGGCGGGCCACGGCGGCCGTGGGCAGCCGCGGGCCCTATTCATACAGCCCACGGGCCGTATGTTTGACATCTCTGACCACCTCAGAGGAGTTTTCTTTTGCTTTACTGTATCTGGATGCAGCCATAGATTCTATTAAGGATGCTGAAACTGGAATTGTACTTTGGGAAGCCCAGCTAATGCTTCTAGTCAATCATTCTCAAGTATTTTAAAATAAGAGGGGATATATAAATGTTAGATGATCCATGAATATTTATTTATCGGGAACATGCGCAGTACTACTTTTCTCTCCCCTTTTTATTTATGTACCTAAAATATATATTGTATGAAAATAGAGTGCTATGCATCATTGTGTTGCAATCCAGCTTTGCAACCAATCCAAGGGCTCTGGGAAAATGGGGAGCATCAGCAGCAGAGGGTGCTGCTATTGCCGGGTGTTGCAATAAATTTATTCCAGGCTCTGTCCGGCCCGGTCCTGGAGGACAACCAGAGTGCAATGGCCAACCCGAATAGATTAGAAAATGGGGAAGGGGCAATGAAGAAACTGGAGACAGAGATCAGGTGGAAAAGGACCATGTTTAATCTTCCTGGGCTTTTTTATACAGCAGTCGAAAGGGTGTGGAGGAAATGACATTGTTGCAACATCAGGGAGGTGATTGGAGGGTCAGTGGTCCTTTTGATGTCACATCCTCAGGTCAGCAGGAAGAGAAGGAAGCCATCCTTTTAAAACCATGTGGTTGAGGACTCCAATATTGCCTAAGGGCAGCTGCATGATGTGGAAAAAATTCAGCACCCTGATGGTGCTAAGGGTGCACTACAAGTCTATGGAAAGGAAAATTCTTGCTCCTTCTACTCTGAGGTTTGTAAAATGGAGGACTGCAAGAAGAGGAAGCTAGGGGAAAGCTGTGCAGCCTAGAGATTACATCATTGCATCTTCACATTGAAAAAGGCTTTATAGAGGCACAGACCAAATAATACTATTGTGTACTTTCCCAAGTGTTGGCTTCTTTGTGTTTGAATCTGATCTATGTCCGTATAAACTGATCTAGAACCAGTGCAGAAATGTTTGAAATTCTGCTTTAAATCCTTTGGTAAAATGTCTAGCTATTCTGAATAGCAATTAAAAACACACAAGCACACAAATGTGGGGACATCACACTAAAATATGAATTCTTGTTTCCAAAGTGGAGTACTTACTGTGGAAACCATGCCTAAGTACATCTTTCAGGCTGTGGGGACAAACAGGATGTTTCTAAGGCCATTTGCTGGGATTCGAGAGCGGGAGAAGGTTTGCCCTTCTCTCTGCTTGAGATGCCCATGAGCAATTGGTAGGTCACTATGTAAGACAGGATGCTGGACTAGATGGGCTGTGGCCTGATCCAGCAGGGCTTCTCTTGTGTTCTTATGGTAAGCGCCTTCTATATCTTTACCAAGGAAATTGCATCGTCAGCCAGTCTTCCTTTTTTTCCTTTCTTATTGCCCATATTGAGTTCCTTGTTTGTTTATATGAATTTCATCTGGAGTGTGAGGCATGGTGATAGTCTGTTTAGTTCTGCTGAATGGATTCTTTATGAGGTTGATAATCCCTGTCAGTGTGTAATTGCAGATTAATGAGATGCAGTATATCATAACACCCCACGGTTATATTCCTGTCAGAGGTATGAGAAGTTTGAGGGCTTGTTTTCTAGTTCAAGTTGACTTTTATTGTGTGTGACACATGAGTTCATAACAACCTGATTGTTTTTATCTTTCTTGTAAAAAAATAAGTACATAAAAGATACATCATAAATTATTTCTCCAGGAAAACAAAAGAAATACTAATTTTCCCAACTAGGTGATTAACTTCAAAGTTAACATCTATAGTTTTGTGAGGGTTGCTGGATGTTACAACAAAAATATTATGATCAGGAATTCCCAGTGTTTGGGGAACCTGTGAATCCATGTAGAATTCTGAGAAACTGCTGGAATGGGAATATCATTACTTACAAATGGAATCTCCAGTT
This sequence comes from Aspidoscelis tigris stejnegeri, assembly GCA_023333525.1. Taxonomy (NCBI): domain Eukaryota; kingdom Metazoa; phylum Chordata; class Lepidosauria; order Squamata; family Teiidae; genus Aspidoscelis; species Aspidoscelis tigris. Next base: position 16,469,555 of record JALMGA010000003.1, read on the forward strand.
TGCACTCATTAGTGTCACATGGGAACCTCAGTTTTATGTATTAATCTGCACAGGACCATAAAACGTAAAGGGACCCGACCTTGAAAAGGGAATGGAAAGCAGACACACTGAACAAAATGTAGAATATAATCCAGTGTACCTAATAGGGACGTGCATGAATATTCAAAACATTCAAAATCTGTTCAAATTTGGACATTCAGATTTGAATCAAATGTTTATAAATTTGAATTTAAACATTCAAACACATTTTGAATTTCAGATCTTTTTGTTTGAATTATTTGGACATTCATACGTGTATGGATATGTGCATGATGTGTACTTGCCAATACTCATCCTTTCCACATCCGTATGCATTTGTTCAGATCACTATGGGACGAAAATGCGATGCATACAGGATAAATACAGGATGCCTACGGATCCGTACAGATGTCTACTGATGCATATGGGCACATACAAACGTTGACATTCAGATGTGCAAATTCAAATAGAAAATTCACACAAATAGATTCAAGTGTACTTGATTCATGAATACATTCGAATTTTAAAGATTCAAATCGATTTGAATTTTCAGGTATTTGATTGGAATATGCTGTTCTGATTGGGTGTTTAGATTTCTGTCATAATTACTGGTAAGTGTTTAAAAAGATGTGGTAATTTGATGCTGGTAAAAAAATAATAATGAAAAAGAGGTAGAGCTTTTTGTTAATTACAGGGATCCAACTCTGGTTAAGCTGAGATAAATTACTGTATATTCTGGTATATAAGACTACTTTTTAACCCAGGAAAATCTTCTCAAAAGTCAGGGGTTGTCTTATACACCGGGTGTTATCTTTTTATACGGCGAGTGTATCCCAAACTCTATATTTTAACTGGAAAGTTGGGGGTCGTCTTATATGCCCAGTCATCTTATACGCCAGAATATACGGTATTGCAGATAGCAAATATGAAATGACAGAGCTTCTTAAACGAAGCCCTAATTATGTTGCATGGTATGCCACTTGCCAGTGCAACACATTGTAGTCATTTCTTCCTCAAATCATAAGTTTAAGAGGCAGCTCTTGGGCAAATTGTACTAAGGTTGCTGCTGTTAATAATTTATTTATTGATTCTGCTCATAATTAAAGGACAGCCACATTTGGCTTCATACTAACATTATCTCCTAGCAGAAATGGTTAAGCACTAAGAAATTGTAGGGGCTTGAGGATATACTTAATAGCTTTCAGCCCCAGATGGCTCATACCATGGCACATACAGTATTTGCCAGCCTGCCTCACAGGTAGGTTAGGTGCAGGATCATGGTACCTACATCCCCCTTCCTGCAGCCAGAAGAAATTCGATGTAACTCATGAGGAGTTTTACTGCTACTAATTTAGTAGAATTGTAATGGATTTCCTGAAGTGGATGGACCAAAATGGGCTCTTGTGTACTTGAAAAATCCTCATTTATTAATTTTGAGGACCATTAATTGACCATTAATGTGCTCTCAGTTGCCTACCAAAGACAGCTTACTTAGTATGGACTAATTAACACAAATGTGCTCTTGAGAGTAATAAGCCTTTAAAAAAAATTCAAAAAATTTAAGCAGCCTTTACAGGTCCACCTGGATAACTGAGAGTGCCATGTCATCAGCATACAAAATCAATGTTTCTCATCCAGAACTATAGTAGTGGTGGGCATGAGATTAGAAAGCCCTTAGTAGTACCCACCAAGTGACTCCAAAATTTGTATTAGAATGTTAAGTCTGTATTAACATAAAGCTTTATTAGCTTTAGGCTACAGTCCTAAATACGCTTGCAAACTCTTTTTCTAAATGCATTTGGTAGGAAGCAATAATCTTTGAACATAGTAGGACTTGATTTCAAGTAAGCATGCTTGGGATCCCATAACTACTCTTGGGTAAATGGGAGGTCCATTCGGGCAATAAATATTTAAGCCAATAAATACATACGGAATTGAAGGATGCTAACAGCTTTATTACAGAAATTCTTCATGAAGCTGGGCTTCTTTCTCATTCCTGGATCATGGCAAGACAAAGAAGCAGCCCACACAGGGTATACTAGGGGTGTGCACAAATGCAATTTTTGGCATTTGATTCGAATTGAATATCCAAAGATTCAAATAGATTCAAATGTTTAAAAGTTGAATATATTCACATTCGATTTGAATAGTATAAGTTCATATCGATTTGTACAAATATTTGATTCAAATTTAAAGATATGAATGTCGTCAACATCATTATGTGTCCATACGCATCTGTACGCATCCTGTTTTTATCCCGTATACATCCCATTTTCATCCCATATGTATCTGTACAAATGTGTACAGATATGAATAAGATCCGTACACATACGAATGTCTGAATAATTCATACAAATGATGCGAAAGATTCAAAATTCATTTGAATGGTTAAATTAGAATGTTCAGACATTTTCTTCAAATTCAAATGAATTTTGAATCTTTTGAATATCCCTAGAGCAGTGTTTCCCAAACTTTTGACATATGTGTACCCTTTCTATAATTCTTGTAATGCTGAGTACCCCTCATAAAAAACATTAGGGATAAAAATTGTATTTTATAAAAATAATCAAAATCAGTGGAACTTACTAAAGCACGATAACAGGCACCCGGAACTAACTATTAAAGAAGTAAGTTGTCTCTGTAACGAAGTGCAGTATATTCACGCCGTGTCACGCCTCACAAGACCGTTAGATAACACTGCAATTCTCCGGCATTTAAACAGCTCCACGGCTCAACGTCAACTGTTAATGTTCCCTCAGTTTAAAAATGGCCGAACCCGAGCCGCGCAAAGGATGCGCAGAAGTTCCCACCATAATGAGTTGTGATATGATGTACGATGGCCCCAGTTCCCGTGTAAAAACTGCGACATGCACCTATTTCTTTGCTTGTTCTGTGGGCGCAGCTAAGCATGGTGCAGTGGATATTCCCACGTGATCCCCACCAAACTCCACTGTAACGCGTACTCCTACCAAACTCTTCCTGTACCCCTGGGGTTACATGTACCACACTTTGGGAAACACTGCCCTAGGTATACACATAACTATATACCTTGAATTGTTGTGAAAACTACAACATGATGTGCCAACCATAAAACCCACAACATGCTCAATACCAAGAAGTACACTTTCCTGGATCAGAACATAACACTCAGAATACGTAGCATTACAGAACATTATGGAGGGGCTCGGGGGCAAAAGATGAACAGTACATCTCTAACATAGGTTTGTGATGAAGCTTCCGTTCTCCTTGTGAGAAGCATACATTTTTCCTCCAATGATCTCTATTTGATTCCTAGTGGAAACTAATGTCAGCCTTGCCAAGGCACACAGGCCTCAGCCTGGTTCCTTCTTCATGTTTCTCCCTTGCCAGAAGCACATTACCCTTTACTGATTAATTACAAAAACAAAATAGCAAAGGTTAGTCAACCTTCTCTTTCGGTAACATCTGCACTGGGCTTTGTCGTTGAGCAAGAATGAGGCAGGAATTGCATGGTCTCTCTCAGAATCAGAATGGTGGATCATTCCCCTGGTTGCAGGGCTCTTTGAAGCTCCTTCACTCTGATGATGGCTTCGCTTTAGGAATTCTCATCCATCATTTGAGGTGAGCAAAGAAACACAGTTTGGGTATCTGTAAAGACAGGACCTGCCTGCTTCTCTGATAAGATATCCCAAATTTGGGCTGAATTGCTTGTGTAGAAGGGCCCTCTGTCTCATGTGGAAATATCTTCAGACAGTCTTCCCCAGGTGACCTCTCCCTAAACAGTGAAGAAATGCAGGTGTCAACTGAGTTATTCTGTTTTTTTCTCCATTATTCACCTCCCAATTTGGCAGTAAAAGAAAAAGGGAGAAGAAGCCTAAGTGATGGATTCAGTAAATTTTGTTCAATGTCAAAAGATTTTATTATTCAGTACTGATTTCTGCGAACATCCATTGCCATGTTCTGTGTTTTATTTCTTCAGGATATTTCTTTTTTTCAGAGTGTAAATTGTGTGAAACTGCATCACTCTCTTTTCCCTCCGTCTTAAATAAGGATTGAAGTAATTCACAGTATTATCAGACCTGTCAGTTGACAATGTTATAATCCCTTCAGTGAGATGTGTGGAAAACCTCCTATCTCCCGTCTATTGATCTGTGTCTCGTCAAATTCTCATAGGTAATTTCTCTGTGATGCCTAGATTTGGTTTACATATTCTGTGCAGATGTAGCCTTTTCAGTTATTTAAAAAGCTGTCGTGCGACCGAAAGAGACTGGCATTTCAAGACAGCATCAGGGTTGTCTTGCTTTCTTTAAGTCTCATTGATTTGGATGAATGTTTCCTTGGTGCAGATTATGGTCAGTAGCATAAAACCATAATGGGATTTTATGGCAACAGAATATTTCACTTCAAGGGATTATGAAGCGTGGATTGGGGGAAAGGTTTTTGAGCTTAGCCCAAAAATATCCTATGCATATTCGTGTTTATAACAGATTGTCAGATCTGTAGAGGGGGAGAGGGGGGAGAAGGTTTCTTGGTAGACTATGTATTCAAAGTAGCAGTTTGTATTGTTGCAAAATAGGTGGAACATCCATCTGAAAACATAAATTCTAGGGGATGTTTTTGCAAGGAAGGCTGCTGTTGCTGCTACCCACACTTTTTGCTTTTGATAAAGGGGTAGCTTCTGTAGGAATTAAAACCATGTGCTACAGATTTTTGTTAGGACATTGTTGCTTTGTGGGCGGTGTTTTTTTTTTGTCTGTGTATGTGCTATTGTTTGGGTCCTGCTGTTACTATTTTTATCAATAGTGTTCCTTTCTACTGCTTTTGGATCGTGTTGGAATCCTCACGTTGTGCTGGTGTCATGGTTAATTTCATACAAAGCCCTACAGCATATGAAATTCCAATGTTTGTTATTATGAAAAACAACAACAAAAAATTATTGGCTGCAGTTAAAATCAACAGGAATGATTTATAAGAACTGTGCAATTAGATTAAGAAATAGAGTCTGGCAGAAATTCAAGTGTTTAATATAGTAACAGAAAACATTTGTTGTACTTACTTAATTACTTATATAGTAATTTTTATGTGGCCTTTCTCCTAGGTCTCAGGGAGATGTGCAAAAGAAATCAGAATAAGAAAAATCAGAGGTTAAAAGGAGTTTTTTTAAAGCCAAAAAGCAGTATTAATTGCCAAAATGCCTGGGTGAATAAGTGGGTTTTCAACAGGCACTAGAAAGGACATAATGATTATACGCGGAAGCTGTGGCCACTATTGAAAAACGCTTTCTCTTGGTCGCACCCCTTGGATATAATTTAAGGGTGGTATTACTATGAAAGCCTAATTAAACTGTCTCAGCTGATGTAAGGAGGTGCCTCTTCAGGTATTTGGTACCCAAGTGAAAGTCAGCATCTTGAATAGGCTCTCTATGCAAGAAGTAGTAGTAGTAGTAGTAGTTGGCTTTTCTACCCCATTCTTCTCACCCATTTAAGGGGACTCAAAGCGGCTGACAAACCTTCTGTTCTTTTCCTCACAACAGACACCCTGTGAGGTAGATGGGGCTATGAGAGCTCAGAAGAGAGCTGTGTCTAGTCCAAGGTCACCCAGCTGGCTTCATGGGGAAGAACAGAATCAAACCTGGTATTCCCAGACAAGAGTCCAGCTCCTTAATCAGTAGACCAAACTGACTCACTAGTGCAGATCTAGTAAAAGCCAACTAGTATAGATCTTTAGGGACCAGAGTTCTCCATATCTGAGCAGAAGCACCTGTCAGAAGCCTAGCTACGGTGTTTTGTAGCATCTGGTCGATCTACACCTTCTGGTCTGTTTTCAAGTGAAGGCCCCCTCACCCCTGTACATTACAGTAATTATTATTATTATAAAGTTTGATCTCCTCAGAAGATAATCGCAAATCCCTTCCATGTTGCTGTTGGGTGCCACTGAATTGTGCCCTACTCTCGGTTGATGTCATGGGTCCTCTGTGTAACCTCTGAGCAGTTTTCTTGGCAGAAATACAGAAATAGTTTGCCTCTACCTACTTCCAGGAAGAGGCCAGCAGTTCACCGACCCTCAGCTTTCCATTCCCATATCTGCAGTGAAAACTACATTCAAGCACAATAATGTGTTCTAATGATGATCTGAACAGTAATATTTAGTCATGAGGATGAAATAAATAAGTTTTAGTTCATATATTTATACAGCTATACAGCTCTTTGTTGTGAGTTTTCCAAACTGATACGACCCCAGTTGTTTTACCTGATAGATTTGCCCACTGTTAGAAGACCCAAACAATGGTGCCACTGCTGAACTCTCCCCATTCAGAATACAGATGACTCTGTTATCAGTACTATGTATGCCAGTTTGACTGTCAGCCTGTGTTGAAGAGAGACTTCTTCTAAACTGGATCTACTTAACATACAGAAGTCTGTTCTGCTGTTAAGTGGTCAACAGGGAAGCAAGCCAGATGTCCTGAGAAGCACCTTAGCCCAGTGGTTTTGAAATTTAATCCTAGCTAATATGCAGGAATTAGCAAATGTATGGTCTTTTCAATCCTAGATTTTGGACTACGGATTTGTATTAAGCCACTAAATCTTTTGCTGCCACCATTCAGTTGTTTCAGGTTATATTTTAAATTGATTTTTACAATAGTTCTTTCATTTTTATAAACATTGAGACATGCTGTGAGACCTTAGAGTATATAAATAATAGATATCTAAATTAATAAATGATATAATAAATTCCGAAGACCATGTGTTCGGTAAACCGTAGTATAAAGGGAGTGAGATTGGACCGCATGATTTTATACAGAATACATGGGCATTATTCAAAGGATTAAACCTAGGCCACATTCCCATTATAAGCTTAATTCGGTTTCCCTAAACCAAAACAATAGAATTGGATGCAAACGCAAATTTGCCTGATCCCATTACTTTCAACTCGATCCGGATTCTGAGGATCGTAGGTTGCTTACGTCACTCAAGAGAGGACTCAAGTGGCTACTTTTTAAAAGCCACTTTTTGGGGCTGCCCTGCCCTCTTCCTCCTGGCATGAACGTGACACCCATAACCGACCCCTTCACAGAACCTAACTGGGTGGCTGGGTGGCTGCCACTTGCCTGGATGGAGGAAAAACGGCAGTGGGCAGCCAGCGATTCTTTCCCCTTCTCTACCATTGCCCAGGGCACACAGCAGCAGCAGCAACTCAAGCCCCCTTCGCCTGCTCACATCCACAGCCTTAAGAACAGAACCTGCAGCTGCTTTTCTTTTCTTTCCCTTTTTTAAAGGTCAGAACTTTCAAAATTGCGGAGAATTGCAACATTGTTATCAGGTGTGAAGTAGGTATATTGCTACAGTGTAGCTGCTGCTTAGTGGGTGGATTTTTACAATGAAATCACTATCTTTGGAAGCCAGCTATTGGGGCAGGGAAACCCTAAACACACATTGTCATCCCTTAACACTGTACCGTTCCCACAGTAAAATAATCTAAAACGTCTCAAGCACACGAACTGGAGTGAGACCTGTTGAAATGAGGATTAACATTTACAACGCTTTGGGGCGATTTAACACGTGGAAAGCGTGTTAAGCCAACCTGACGTGGGAATTGCGAGGATTGAAACCGCTTTGAAACTGAAATAAGCTTATAATGGGAACGCGGCCCTAGTGTATTCATTCCACCTCTAATGCATGTCAGGCCAGAAAAGCAATTCCAGAAGGTGACCCACACTAACTCCAAATTCCCTTGTAGCATGGAGGGGGTATTTAGAACTACAAGCAAGCTACCTTGAACCTCCCTAGTCTCAAGAAAGAAAGCATTACCTCAGACTATGACTTTTTTCATGGGCCCTAGGGATGAGCATGTATATTTGTAACATTTGGTATTTGTACAAACTTGGACATTTGTATACGAATCAAATGTTATGACATTTGTACAATGACATTCGTATCCGTATGAACGTTTTGGAAAATTTGTGAACTGGAGAGATGGGAAGGCAACAGTCACATCTACAATGGATCCAGAGTGCATCCGGCATGGATTGGGAGTGGATTTTGAAGTGGATTCAGGGCGGACTTGATGCTTTAGAGCGGATATGTTACGGGATATGTATCAGATATGTATGGATAAATATCGTTATCAGATATGTGTTAGATTTGTACAAATGTATTCATATTGAATGGAATCCTACCACAATTGAAGGGGATCTATTCAAAGAAATACAAATTTTCTTACATTTGATTTGATACAAATTGAATATGCTTTTATCATCAAATTGCCTCCTCTATCACTGGTTCTTCTGCTTCTATAGAAGGAGGAGGAGGAGGAGGAGGAGTTGGCTTTTCTACCCCACTTTTCTCACCCATTTAAGGGGACTCAAAGCAGCTGACAAACCTTCTGTCCTTTTCTCCACAACAGAACACCCTGTGAAGTGGGTGGGGCTGTGAGAGCTCAGGAGAGAGCTGTGACTAGCCCAAGGTCACCTAGCTGGCTTCGTAGGTGAGGCCGGAATCGAACCCGGTATTCTGAGATAAGAGTCCGGCTCCCTAACCACTAGACCAAACTGGCCTGGAGATTCAGCTGAGTGGCAGATATTTTATTTATTTCAGATATTGATTTCCTGCTCTTCACCTTAATGCTTCAATGAAAATGAAACACATAAAACATAGGCTGCGCAGTCGGGGCATAGGCGTCACACCTGATGCCTGATACTACATAGTGGTGACACATTATGCCACCACTACTTCAAATTTACCTACTGCGCATGATGAGAATTCACTCCGCAGTATCAGCGAAGCGAAATTCTAAGTTTCCCACCAGTCCAGACAGGACACTGAGAACGAGACATGAGCCTGCGGCTCAGCTCCTGTTGGCTGCCCCATGCCACAGAAATATTGCACCTTTCTCTGAGAAAACTGCGGGGAGGCTGCTAAAGTTTGGATGGCGCGTTGTGGATTCACAGCAGGTAAACTGCTCTATTTTTTTTCTAACAGCGGATTATATTCCGCTGATCTGGATACTACCATAGTTATAATCGAACCCTCCCACCCTAGCAGAATTCAGAGGGGAGCTAGACATCAAACGACTGAGGGAAGAAGTATGCTTTGCTCTAGTACCCTAAACCATATATTGTTGAGACATGGGTTGCCTCCATACTTACGGAATAAATCTGCTGTTAAAGGTAAAAGGGCAGCTTACCTCCTGTGCAGCAATGACTAGATGTCCTGACTAAAAGCACAGCTCTGTAGCTTCCCATTGGAAGTGCGAGAGCTGAGTTGGCACATGCCGTCATGTGGGTTGAGGCAGCCAATCAGATTTGAGCTGCTCTTCCTCCTCTTGTCATGCTGCTTTTGCTGGACTGGAGGGAAAATTTGAATATCCTTTATACTGCGCAGCGAGTGTCCTTAGGTCAGCATTAAGGTAAATGCACAGTACCGATCTGATAATGTGATGACAATCCATTGATTGTCATGCATGACACGTCATTCTGGACTGCCTAATCTGTTGTGCAGTATAAACAAGTCTGGATGCAGCCATGGTTCACCTCCAGTGGTTGGTTGCTTCAAAGCCTGGGAACACAACAGAAAAGGACCTCTTATGTGCCAGCATCCCTTATACTTTTGAGGGACTCTAGAAATAGGAGGGATGGAGGCTGCAATTTATTTCAGCTGTGGATAAATGAAACCGTATAACTAAACCTAGAAACTAATTCATTGGTGGTAATGGAAAGACAGATCTTAAAATTTATAATCTAGGCTTTTTACAGCTTGAAACTTGCTGATAATCATTGCAGCAGGCCCATTAAGGATCTTTGTTAATACTGATATCATTAGCCAAGTATTGAGGTTGTATATTTAAATACTTTTTAATTGCTTGTTGCTCTGCAAAAGAGAGGGCACTGGAGGAAGCCAGCTACTATTAGGAAATAGGAATGTGCAGCCAGATGACCCGTTGATGCAGGGAGAGGCTGGAACATCACAACAAAAACCACTAAATAACTTGGAAAATACAAATGGAAACTAAACTAACACTGAATGTAAATGGACTGAATAAGCTGAAAAAGAGGAAGAGAATCTTAGAAACTTAGAAAATTAAATTTGGACCTAATTTGCGTAGAAGAGACTCGCATTGCCCCAAAGGACCAAAAATTCTTGATCGAAATTTTTTTTTTTGAATTTATTGCATCGGGAACTAAAAAGAAAAACAGAATTGTGCTGTATATAAAAAATACTTAAATCCCCAAATGAAATTTAAAGATTCCGAGGAAGATATATTGGAGTAGAAATTGATCTTCAGGGGACAAAAAACTTAGTATTGGGAGTCAGTTTGGTCTAGTGGTTAGGGAGCCGGACTAACCACTTTTGCCAGATGGGTGACCCTGGGCTAGTCACAGCTCTCTTCTGAGCTCTCACAGCCCCACCTACCTACCTCACAGGGTGTTCTGTTGTGGGGAGAAAAGAATAGCTTTGTCAGCCGCTTTGAGTCCCCTTAAATGGGTGAGAAAAGCAGGGTAGAAAAGCCAACTCTTCCTCTATATGCGGTCCTTCCTAGTGACAATATTTGGAATTTCAAGAGAATAATGTTACATAGAAAAGAGCTTGGGTTAGGATGAGGGGAAGATCATTTTTTAAAGAAATATGTTCAACTCTCTTTAGTGGATCCTCCAGAGAATCAACGTTGAAAAATGTCCCCTATCATTGGAATTTTATTAATTAATCATGCTTTGGCAGTTTCATCCAGATGATGCTCCTAGTGGCTTTGCTTATAGTTAGCATCTCCTCCCAAGGGGTCCTGTTGTTATCCTTTTTTTTCTAAGCTAGTCAAATGCCAGTGGGCATCTACAGCTGTGTTTTGCTTAGTTTCTGTAACTGTGCAGCAGAATCCTAATCCTATTTATTTTGTTTATTTTTATCCTGTCCTATATCTGAAGGTCTCAGGTGGGTTACAACAGTAAAAATAGAGTCTTTTAAAACAATACCAGTGCCTGAAAGTGGAGAGAGGGGTTAGCTGTTTCCTCAGCCAAAGGCCTGGGTGAATAGAGGCATCTTTACCAGTCTTCTGAATGTATATAGTGAAGTATATTTCCCTGGAGAGGCTATGCCCCTGTCCAGACAGGGTGAATGCCTCCTCTCATACAGATCGACCCATGGTTTAAGGTCTGCTAAAGGGGGGCTCCTCTGTGTCCCACCAGTTAGAGAAATCCGCTGTGTTGGGACATGGGGGAGGGCCTTCTCAGCTGTGGCACCTCTACAGTCTACAGAATCTAAAATGGCGTTAGTTAGGTTAAGCTGACAGGCTTTCATGTTTCTCCTTTGCAGAAGCATACTATAGAAAACCAAAATAACAAAGATTAACATGACTCCTTCACTGTTTAATACTGTTTTAACGGGGTATGTATTTAATCTTTTGCTTGTATATGGGTTTTTACTGTCATCCACCCAGAGATCTTAGGATATGGGGCGGGATATAAACATTTTAAATAAATAAAATAAATTATGATGCCACTGTGGTGGGGTTGCCTCAGGCTACAGCTCTGCCATTTCTCCCCCAAGAAGCGCTTGAAACTGTTGCCAGAAAATCCAGCACTGCTTGAGAGTTTTCCAGCAATAGTGCTTTTATTCGCACCTTCTGGACAGAGCTGCCATTTTAGCTCCATCTACTGCACCTGCACAGAGGCCAAAACAGGTGTCCAAGCATTCACAGAGGTAATGTGCCTGAATACAGTGCCTGCTGCAGCGCTGCTTAACTAGGAGGTGGTAATTGAGTAGGGAGGAGATTGGAGCCTGCACCACGCCCTCCCGCAGGATGGATATAAAAACTGTGGCTGCCTCTGGCTGGGGTGAGAGGAGAAACAACCAAGTTTTGTGATGCACCTGTGAGAGTGGAGCCTTTGCCATGGCCTCTTCTACAGTAGGTGTGGGTTCCAGCTGAAGATGGAGGCATGGAGGGACACCAGGGTTGGTTGTTGTTGCTTTGCTACAATTTTGGTTCACTTTCTCCTTTGACATTTTTGAGTTGTCTTGCATTAACTGGTCTTATGGTTTATTTTTTATTTGATACTGTGTACTGTAGTTTTTTTAATAGATTACATAGCTTATTATTAGAATTTTGTACATTGCTTATGATATATATTTGATATTTTAGTTACTGAAATTGATTTCCTTACTTGCTGTATTTTACTTGCTATATTTCTCTGATGCGATGATTATATTTGCATTGCATTTTTTCTGTTTGTTGTAAACCACCTTGGGTACAATTTTCTTTTGGAAAGGCAGTATACAAATAAAAATGGAAATGGAAAATCATTGCCTCCTAGCAGGCTATCTGGCTACCATCTGGAGGTGGCCTGTTCCATAGTATGGGGGCCACCACAAAGGGATGGCTTTACTCAGACATAAGGCCTGTGGTGTTCAATGGGATTTACTTTTAGGACAATACTTTTCAGACTGCTGTGTTAATGTCGGTAGCAAAGACATTTCTGCCCTGATGCTTTTAATTGAAGAATGCATTTGGAGCAGACATTATCAGTATGTTCTTTGTTGTGTTAGCACATTACTTGAAGAACATGACTGTTATCAGTGCCTTGTTGCTATCACATTTTTTTTGTCCTTCCCCTGATCACTATTTAATTGCCAAGGTCTTGTGGATCAGTTTCCAAATGAATGGAAATCGATAAGTGTGGGCCCACTAGGTTTGTTCAGACTAATGCTCGCTTCCGCTTAATGCTTTGGCAGTCACCTGCAAACAACTGATAATCTCTTCAGGTGGACTCTGGAACAAAACGACGTGGTGCAAAGTATAGCTATTTAACCAGAGAATTTCCAGTGGGATGTTTTTTGGACCTGTTCTGGCTTACTTCATTTATTTACAGGTCAGGGTACAGTAAAACCAGTATAAAAACAAAATTAAAAAGGAAATCAATATAACACAAATAGTAGTGCCTGAAAGGGATGGGGAAGTTGTTTCCTTAGCCGAAAGGCTAAGGTGAAGAGATTATTTTCACCATGTATCTAAATGTATACAGTGAGGAGGCCGAATGAGGTTCTTATGCAGCCTGGGGCTACCACAAAGAAGGCCGTCTCCTGTGGCCTTGAACTTTGTTGATAAAGGACTGTATGGAAGAAATACTACTCCAGGAATTTAGAGGCCATTTTTTTTTACAGTTTTATGATTAAGTATTAGAACCTTGAGCTGGGCTTGATAGAAAATTGGCAATCACTGCCATTTCTTCAGGACTATCTTTATAGGATTTAGCTTGCAATGCCCATCAAGTAGCCTTGCTGCTATGCTGCTATGTTCTGCACCAGTTGTAGCTACTGAACCATCTTCAAGTACAATCCAGTCTGAAGGTTACAAGAGCATGGATCCAATTCAATAACAGTCCAGTAAAAGCAATAGAGTCCAGTCTGGAGTTTACCGGAACATGTATAACTTTGGCCAAGCTATTCAGAAGTGTATCCCCAAACTATGCACCTGTTCCTTCCCAAATAGCAGAACTCTATCAGGAACAGGATGTCTCCCCACTTCGTGGGACTTGACAACCCCGGACACCCAGTGCCTCCATCTTGTCTGGATTCATCTTTAATATATTGATCTGCTTCCAGCCCATTAACACCTCCAGGCAACAGTAAAGGCCCAGAAGAGCCTCTCCATATTCATATGGAATGGAGAGACAGAGCTGGGTGTGTCACCAGCATACTGAGGGCATACCCCTCAAGTACAATCTCCTGACCACCTCTCCCAGGAGCTCAATATAGATATTAAAAATTGTAGGGGTTCGTATCAACCCCTGAGAGCTGTACAGGGAGACAGACAAAACATCTAGTGCCATTTTTGGAGATAGCAGTGAAATCTCCATGGGTGTTTTTCCACGGTCACTAAGTACCCATTGAAGCACCCATTAAGGACCCATTAGACTCAGAGCAGGATGGCCCATTTTCACTATAGACCCATTAGAGCCACATTTGTTTCCACCAGAGGTAGGGAAATCTGGTTCATATGGGTCCTTCAGGACCTATAATCCAGATTTCCTGTAGACCCCATTAAAAGGGTCTACAATGGGGTCTTCAGCCATCAAATCCAGATTATAGGGAGTATGTTTCCACTACAATTGGGCAATGGGGTCTAGAGGAGGCTCAGGGGAGCACCCAAGGGGGGTGCCCCAAACTCAAAACTCCGAAGTCCCTCTGAAGTTGCCTTCGTAGATTAGCACAGGCTCCGAAGAGAACCCCTTGCGAGAGCAATGCTGCTTTCAAAGGTTCCGGAGAATCTTCGAAGTTAGTGGCAGATTGTTCCAGAGATGCTCCGGAGCTGCTCTGGAGGATCTTAGAAGATTCTATGGTGCGTCTACGGAGATTGTACCCCGTCTCTTAAAACACCTGGGGTGACAGGCAGACCCCTCGTGGGTAGATCTGGATTTGCACCTGGGTGCTCTGGCGTTTCCACAGCAGGCAGGCTAGCACCCATTGCTATTGGGTGCTAGACCATCCATGGAAACACATTGGGTACTTCCCTTAATCTGGATCTACTAGATCCGGATTAAGGGAAGAACCCATTCCTTAGATCCGGATCTTCTTAGATCCAGATTAAAGGAGCTCAGTGGAAAAACACCTCATGTCTACATCACTTTCACCTTGGGGCTTTGATGCCACCAAGCTGCATCAGTAAGCTATTCTAGTCTCTCACCCTACCCGACTGGAAGCAGATGGTTCTTCCCTCCAGCCTGTTTAAAGTTAAAAACATTTTTTTTTGAAAAATATTTCTCTAGGACATGTATGTGTGATTGCGCTTCAGACCCAAAATGACTGTCTCAGATGGATCTCATATTGTACTCTTAGAAACCATGATTTCAAAGTTTATTTTTATTAAGTGCACATTAATTAGTAGGTCTGTTAAAAAATTTCTTAGTGACAGAGTTGTGTTCTTTGGTTTGTATGCATTCAGTGAGAAAAAAAGATTCTAACAATTTTTAGTAGGCAGTTTAAAAATATCAGTTTTATATAAAGAAGCAAATGGCCTTTCCTGCAGATTGTTCTTTCATTGGAAGCTTTAATTAAATTTCAGATTACAAGTCTTTTGCCTAAAGTACAATTTCTGCCATAGGTTCTTGGAAGAGAAGCACTGCAAAATTCAACCAACATATCATTTTAATTTTATTAGTAAACAAATGAATCAATCTGAAGCTCATTTCCAAAAGTGTAGATTTCCTCTTCACCTGGAGACAGTAGGAAGTAAATCTACCTACAAAGTTTGGACTTTAGCATTGAGTATTGGTTCTTCTAGCTAATTCAGCAAATGTTGAAGTTATGGTGTAGGAGAAATTATACAGCAGATCTCTGCCTGCCATTCCATTGGGGCTAGTCAAAATATTTTGTAGGGATGTCTCAAATGGTTTTTGGAGCTTTTGAGATATTGTTGCCCTTCTAGGTGGGAACCAAGTATGCTTGATGGTGCCTTTGTCTTCTGCTTGAGAATGCCTAGTAAGAACTGGTAGCTGTGAGACAGGATGCTAGACTAGATACGTTGTGATCTAATCCAGTAGGGCTTCTCTTATATATACAAATCTGCCTCCACTTCTGTGGAGAAGATAAAGAGTTGGCTTTTCTACCCCACTTTTCTCACCCATTTAAGGGGACTCTAAAGCAAGTGACAAAGCTTTCTGTTCTTCTCCCCACGACAGAACACCCTGTGAGATAGGTGGGGCTCTGAGAGCACACCAGAGAACTGTGACCAGCCCAAGCTGGCATCATGGAGGAGGGTGGAATCAAACCAGATATTCCCAGATAAGAGTCCAACTCCCTAACCACTAACTGACCACTAGATCAAACTGGAGGAGCAGCACCTTCTCAAAGTGTTTTGAAAAGCCTCTGAGAAGGTGTTTTGCACATTCCTAATGTTTTGGCAACCTAGGCTGAAAATAATAATAATAAAAAACCCTGTCTACTGATAAAAAAATATGTAATACCTTATAAGCGAGATCAAATTAAATGTCTAGCAATTCATTGTCCTTTAGAATTGACTGCCTGGGGTGTCAGCCTCCCTCTGCCAATGACAGGGATGATTCTGTGGGGCTCTTTCTGCACTGGGCCTTATTCCAGGTTGTATCCTGGAATAAGGACCGCATGCTTGTGGAGACTACAGCAGGCCCTGACTAGAGCCTTCCATTGTCTGAACTAGTATGTGGATGGCAGGTTCCTGTTCCAGGATATAATCCATAATAAGGCCTAGCGCATCAAGGGTCTGTGATCTGCATCCATTAGAAATGTGATCCAGCCCAAGACATGCAAGCTCCCTGTTACCGTCCCCAAACTCTGATGAACTTTACATGCCTTCTTGCCAGAACTTGGGCCAACCTGCACTGCAGCACTTTAAAGCAATAGAAACCACAAGACACCTTAGCCTGGGCTTTTTGCCAGAGTCAATTGCTGCTCAGAGGACAGCACCTCGCTCTGCATAGGATTATGCATCCTCAGGTTTGTTCCAGTTGTTAATGAGGCAAACAGGCATCAATGCCTCCCATAGCCTTTCTGTCCTTTTCCTTCTTGCCAACAAGAGTTTTGCTTTCCTTCCTTCATCAGAAATTAACCAAAGTCACCAAAGGTCCTTTCTGCACTGGTCTTATTCCTCATTATACTTATCTGAAATAAGACCAAGTGCACAAAAGGCCAAAGTCATTCCTTCTGAGACTGCATACACATGCATTTAAAAAGCAGCGTAGAGATGCTAGCATGTAGAAGCTGATGTCCCCATCCCACTTCTAATCCATATTAAATTCACATTGTGAGTGCACTGCCTGGCATTTAATGAAGATTAGAGATGAGATGTGAATGCTGGAATCAACTACCTCTTAGCTGTAGTTGATCTACTTTTTCTACCACATGGCTAAGGTCACACCTCTGTTTCATAGTCTTTTTTCATGCCACTTTAGACGTGTAGCCTAAATTGCTGCCAGGCAAACCAGCACCACTTGCCCCATCTGTATAAGGCCCCAGATCCTGCCTGCTGTCCTCCATGCTGTGGCCATGAGCAACGGGACATCCCTCCCGGGGTGAGATGACTCTGTGGGCAGCACTGCCAGAACATGGCCAGTAATGACCAGCTTGGGGCACTCCCTCTGGTTCTGGGCACCAGAGCTTACTCTGCTGAGCTGGGCATAGACTGGAAGCCCTTCTTGAGTCCATTTCTTGCAGTTGAAATAGACTCAGAGCTGGGATTTATCCAACTGCAGAATAGTCCTAATCCGAGAGGCAAAGTCCCTAGAAGAAACAGAAATGAGTTTGCTGTCTGATCTCTGAAGACAGGACAGCAAGGTGTACAATTCTGGTCACCACACCTCAAAAAGGGTATTGTGGAACTGGAAAAGATGCAGAAAAGGGCAACCAGAATAATTCAGGGGCTGGAAGATCTCCCTTATGCAACAGACTGCAACGTCTAAACCTCTTCAGCCTGGAAAGACGGCATTTGAGAGGGGACCTGGTTGAAGTATGTAAAATCATGCATGGTATTAGAAAAGATTTTTTTTGTCACAAGCCAAGGAAGAAGATGATGAAGACGAAGCTTGGTGAACAGTTCTGAAGCAGAAAGTGAGGCAAATATATTAGTACTCGGAAAGACACAACTGTTTAAATGCAGGAACAAGCTGTGAACCAAATTTATGCCCGAGGCATGAGGAATGAAAGAAGAAAATGTGGCACTCAGTAGCTTCCCTCAGCTCCTCATAAATTTCAAAGTGGTGTCTTTCCTTCTTTAGTAGCCTGTAAAATGCAACTCTGGGACCATTAGATGTTGTGCTGGTGAAGGTGATAGGAAATGAGAGAAGAAATTTCCTGGCCCTGGATGTTTAATGATTTGTCAGTCGATTAACTGGAGGTCAGACGTATCTGCAGGCGGTTAGTGTTACACTCCAGCAGTCCATATTTTCCCATGATTTTCGCTGTGCCACATTTTGAATTACGAAAACTCAGCTTGCATTTGTGTAGGGTGACATCTTGTCACAGTGATCCTTAATTTTTTTTAAAGTACTCAGGATGATTGCAGAATACCTTTGGGGGGTAGGGGAGAAGATAGAGCTGTTTCTCTTGGTTCTTTTTAGAGAATCGGGTTGAATGTTTCAACTCTGAGTGGATCCAGGAGCTGCCCAGGTGAGCCTGGACAAGTGCTTCTTCTTCTGCATCATAACAGTCTCTCGGCCATGTCTGGTTCTTTGCACAGATGGTTGCTGCTGTTCCTGCCTCTGCTTTACTTCCACTTGCAGAGGAAGGCAGACAAGTTCACTGGTACCTAAGTGGGTGGTGTCTTGAGGTTATTATGCTATCGTAGCCTTGAAGCTACAGATAGGTTGGCCAGTATCTATAGATAACCTTTTTGAAATTAAATCTAGAAATCTGGCTTCTTAAAGATGGTTCCCCCCCCTTCCTAGGCTGCAAGATATGTGAAGCTCAGTATTGAGCTTCTGTTCTACTTGGTGAGGATTGCATTACTATTGTTATCCATGGTGTTGTAGCCTCCAGATGCACCCTATGTAGATCTGCTGTTGAATGCATACGGTTTCAAAATGTGCCCACATTGTTCCACAGCTTTAGTGGCACCGTGTGCCACTTTTACATCTGAAGCATCCTGTATGGGGCAGTGAGTGTGAGAATGGGAAGGAGAGACATTCATCTCCTTGAGAAATTGCCAGGGCTGGAGTGACAGCCAAGACCTTTGATTCTGCTCTCCTCCACGAAGCCAGATGGGTCACAGGCTAGTCACAGCTCTCTTCTGAGCTCTCTCAGGCCCCCCAACCTCACAGGGTGTTCTGCTTTGGGGAGAAGAATAGAAAGCTTTGTCAAACGCTTTGAGTCCCCTTAAGTGGGTGAGAAAAGCCAGCTCTTTTTCTCCTTCTTTGGTTAATGGCCCGTGAATTTTAAAAGAAAGGCAACTTGGAAGAATATGTTAAAACCTTCAGCCTGCTCATCCTTATTTATGGAGCACTGTGATATTAATTTTATTTTTGTTCTCACATCAAGTGCAAGAAGCACGGGTCCGATTTCATTATCAAAACCAGCACGAAAATGTGGCATAAAGATCAGTTCATTCCCCTACCTTGGGTAGCCCCAATTATAATTAAGAGGTGCTTCAGTGTTATTAAAGAAGCATTGTTTAGACTTGTTACTATTGTTGATATCACTCCAGCCCTCTCCTCCCCTTATACCCTGAGGGAGGAACATCACGGTGCACCACTGTCACCCCCACCTCCTCTCATGGTCTCAGGATGTTCCTACAGTACATAGGTTATCCACAGAATTCATCTTCAGGTGTTTCGCTTTTGGCCTTTTCTGAGAAAATGTAGTAAAAAGTGATGGCAGTCCTTGGGCATTTGCACACTCTGGCCCATAGTTAATAATTAGGCAACATCTGGGGAAAACATCTGTACCTAGCAGAGGCTGTTCCTGCCCCCAGCCCCCCTGCCCTCCCAGAAGTTGCTTCATTATCAACTAGGTGTGGAGCAAGAAATTATGCTCCACAACCTTCCCAGCCTTCCCCCAACACTTACCTTTTGGGTCCATCTGGTGGTCATTCACTCTTCTGTTGGATGGGGAGGTCAACAGAACTGCTATGCAAGAGCGATGGCAGGTCTACTTCCCTCCTGATGAGACTGACTGTGCAGAGTGCCAGTGTCATCATGGCGATGAGGCTGATGCATGTGCAGTCGCAGTGGGTGCCACACTCAAGATGGCGGCACTCTGAAGAGGACCGGCCCTGCAATCAAACGGAGGTAAGTATTCAGTTGCCAGGGGTGGGGTGGGGGGCTAATGTTGCCTAGCACTCCCAAGTGTGAGCGCTAGTCAACCTTAGTTTGTTGTGTTCTCTTCCTATCCAGCAGATGGTAAAGGAAGTGCAAAATCATCACTTGTTTGGGTGTGCAACATACCGAACTATTATTAGTTTAAAATGAAAGCAAATGGTCAGGCTACTCTGGATGATGAAGAAGGCTAGTAGCAGTAGGTACATACACTGAGTGGCAAAGCTATTGCTTAGCATGGGATTCCATTCATTTAGAGCAGTGTTTCCCAAACTTTTGACGTATGTGTACCCCTTCTATAATTTTCGTAACGCTGAGTACCCCTCATAAAAATCTAGTGATAAAAATTGTATTTTATAAAAATAATCAAAATCAGTGGAACTTACTCAAGCACGATAACAGGCGCCCCAAACTAACTATTAAAGAAGTAAGCTGTCTCTGTAACGAAGTGCAGTATATTCACGCCGTGTCATGCCTCACAAGACCGTTAGATAACACTACAATTCTCCAGCGTTTAAACAGCTCCACGGCTCAACGTCAACTGTTAATGTTCCCGCAGTTTAAAAATGGCCGAACTCAAGCTGCGCGAAGGATGCGCAGAAGTTCCTGCCATAATGATATGATGTACGATGATACAATGTACAATGGCCCCAGTTCCCGTGTAAAAACTGCGATATGCGCCTATTTCTTTCCTTGTTCTGTGGGCGCAGCTAAGCACGGTGCAGTGGATATTCCCACGTGATCCCCACCAAACTCCGGTGCAACGTGTACCCCCACCAAACTCTTCCCGTACCCCTGGAGGTACGCGTACCACACTTTGGGAAACACTGATTTAAAGAAAGCACAATCTGACATACTTATGAACAACAAATGACAGACGTCTAGGATAGCAGCAGCTTGTGCTAAAAAACGGCACCAGGAGGAGAGGTTAAACCGATTGTTGAAAAGCCTTTAGTCCATACAGTTTGTTTCCTGGCATTCAATCTGTCTCAGGTCTCTGGATTTCCCTTTGCAAAAATCCCAGTTGACACTTCCTATCATGTCATGTTTATCCACCTTTAACCAATCTGTTCTTAACAGCATTCGCTCTTAATTTGCCCAGTAATGAATTAAGGATTACTAACTTGTGCTTATTGAAGGTCATCTGTGTGTGTGTGTGGGGGTGTTGCGTGCTCTTTGGTTGTTTTATTGCAATGGCTTGCTAAAACAATATCCTCTTGTCTTTATTGCAGTTCCTATATGACGGAAAATAAAAATGAATGTCAATGGATATAGGGAAGGCTTTAAAAATTGTTAGGTTTTTGTCAAGTTTATTTAATGTGAGTGCCGCAATCATTTTTACGCCCGAGCCCATCTGACCGATTACTGAAGGCAAAAACTTTGGTGTGTGAACAACACGCTTTATATTTGGACTGTTAATAGTTTTGTAATGAGGTTTGTAAAATTTATCAGAAAATTGATCAAGTTATAACTCAAAATGTCTCTACTAAGATATACAGGTGAACAACAATCACTACTAATTACATTATGGAGTCCATAGCTGAGTGTAATTAATGAGGCTTTGAAAATTGCTACAGAGAGGGATGTCTGCAGTTTAATTATTTGTGGGGCATGAATGCAATTTTCAGTGCAATTATTAGGTAGAAAAAGTGGTACTAAGTTTCAGCTTCACCAACTTGAGAGTCAGAAGAAGAGTAGAAAACTTTCTGGAATGCGTTATAAATAAAACATGCTGCTCATTTATTTATTTGCATTTTTATCCTGCCCTATATCTGAAGGTCTCGGGGCAGGTTACCACAGTAATAAAACAAGATGCAAAATGCACACACTAAAAGGATTGGCAGGACTTGAAAATGGGAAGGGGAATCTATTTTCTTAGTCAAAGTTCAGGGTGAATAGGAGTGTCTTCGCTCCTTTCCTAAATGTGTAAAGTGAAGGTGCTTGGTGCACTTCAGAGTGGACATTATTCAATGGTTTGGTGGCTAGCACTGAGAAGGCCCTGTCTCAGATGCCCACCCCTTTTGCTGCTGAAGGTGATGGTATATCGAAGAAGAGCCCTCCTACAGATCCTAAGGCACAGGCAGGATGGTACAGGAGAAGCGTTGTTGTTGTTGCTGGATACTACTGAGTTGTGCCCAACTTCTGGTTGATTCCATGGAAACCTCTATGGAGTTTACTTAGCAGAGATACAGAAATGGTTGTCCATTGCCTATTTTCAGGAGGAGGCTGCAGATCGAACCAGTGATCCTCTGCTTTCCACACAGATTGCATCATCCGTGCAAATGTTCTTTCTTGGTTGGTGGTGGATTAAATAGTAGATTGTCTTCTTTGCTCCTTGTGGGTGACTGATAACTATTGTTCGTTATCTTTGTTTTCTGTGGCAGTTGTTTCCTGTGAGGTTGAAGCATCCATCCTTCCCTGGTAGTTTTCATTAACGGAATCATTTGTTTGTTTGCTTGTTTGTTCATTCATTCATAACATTTGTATCCCTCTCTTTACCATGAAGCCCCAAATACTAAAACCTATTTAAAAATACAACCTATCCAATCTCCTTCCCTTTAGCTATAGCACAGTGAATATTATAAAGCCTCCTTTCAGCCGTACTTGCCCAGGTGATGGTGGTAGAGAATCCAAAGTTTGTTGTGGATCTTCTGAATCCGGTCTGTGACTCATTGTGATATTTGATCTGGACTACTGTGTTACTATCAACAATCTTCCAAATTTGTGCAAAATGAAGTAATTTATTTAGTTAGTTTTTGTAAAAACCAGCATTAGACTTAATGTATTCAGACATAAAAATCTACAGAATAACCACCTTATTAGAATTCAAAAACTTTTAAGTTAAAAGTCGAATGAAAGTGTATGTATGTATGTATTATTTGTTTGTTTGTTTGTTTACATTTCTATCCTGCCCCATACCCTAAGGTCTCTGGGCGGGTAACAGTAGATTGATGTAGAAGATGTAGTTTGAAACATGTGTATCTAATTCGATTGCACAGCTCTAGGATACCATCCCCCAGGAAAAACTCCTGCAGAAAATTGCCCAATGCCCTACATTTCTTAACTGCAGGAATTAAAATGTGGAATGCAAAATAGAGGGTCCATCAATAAATTGCACAATTTTTTGCTTGCATTGATGAGGGTTTAAAAAAAAAAATCTGAAAATTCCCCTTACAAATCACTAAGTGCAAAAATTCTAATTACAATATAAAGTATAGCTAGGACAGTGCATCTCTGATTAGTATAATTTTGGCTATGTTGGCGCAACGTAGGATGTGTAGAATGAATGGTCCCTAAATGGTGGGTCGGTAGATCATAAGCTTTATATTTATGCATGTACTGTTATGACCCACCCTGAGACTTTTGGTGAACAGCAGAATATACATTCTTAAACAAACAAACAAACAATACTGTTGAAGTAATGAAATGTAAGGATGTGCAGGAATGGGTTTTTTTTTTTTTTGCATTCAGTTCGTATCAAATGGAATGTAAGAAAATTTCACATTCGTTTGAATAGATCCCCTTTGAATGTGGTAAGATTCTATTTGATATGAGTGAATTTCTGTGAATTCATATGAATATCCAATATGAACGCATAAATATCCAATACATATGTGTTATGTATCCCATAACATATCTGCTCTGAAAGTGTCAAATCTGTGCTAAATCCACTTTGAATCCACTCTCAAACCATGTCGAATTCACTCTGGATCCATTGCAGATGTGACTGGGGCAGCCACTTTCCCACCTCCCTGATTCACGAATGTTCCAAAGCTTCATATGAATGTTCTAAAACATTTGTATTTGTACAAATTTCAGTGTATGAATGTCATAACATTCGATTGTATATGAATGTCCAGATTCGTCCACATTCTTATGCATATTGAATATTACGAATATCCCTGCACGTCCCTAATGAAATAGGCCTTTGACAAATCTCTTACCCCCAGAATTTCAAGAAAATGTTAAATACTGTGTTCTCCACCATCACCAATGCGGCGACAGTTTTGCATAAAACCAACGGTGCAATTCAGAATGGGCACTTCATATGAATTCCTTGTTTGCCTAACCATTTAATTTGCAACACATAATTCTGAAGGTTGTCTTGACATTTCTGAGTTCCCATGCACATACTAATCAATCTCATTCCTGCTTAGCAAGGTTGGCTAGGAGATGTCTAGATATCGAGATCAAAATGGGCAGTCCTCTAGCTGCCGGGAGCACAGATGCGCTGTTGTGTGACCCGGTGGCGCAGTGATGTGATTCCATTGCACCTCCTATGCTAGGCACAGACAGTGAGTCTGTGCGCCCAGTATCTTGTAGGCTCTAAGACAGAAGCAGCCTGCGGCCTACAAGATACTTAATGGCAACAACATGCTCAGTGTGTCACCTGTGACGCGCATGTCATAGGCTCGCCCTCACTGACCTACCGACTTGTCACAGTTTAAAGATTTCTCTCTCTCTCTCTCTTACACAGACAGACAGACAGACAGACAGACAGACAGACAGACAGACAGACAGACACACACACACACACACACACACACACACACACACACAGTTTCCCATGCTGAATTGTCAATGCTTTCTTTTAAGTCTCTTTCCTAAATCCACAAACTGAATGCACCCAGAAGTACTTCTAATCCTACAAAGGCTTAGATTAATACCAGCAATTTTGATTTAGCTGCCAAGAACAATATTTGTACAAACACTCAAAAAGTTTCAATTTATAAATTCTTCGCACGGATTCCAGGATTTAAATTTTAAGTTCATTGTCACTGGTTGTAGCACTGTTATTTCGACATCTGTAGCTTGTTGGTTATATTGTTTGTTCTGTTATTGTATTTGTAATATAAGTTATGAAATAAAAAATTAAAAAATACAAAAAAGTTACAATGTAAGGCATGACAGCGATACTTACCTAGATCTTCTTACAGATAAGAAAATTCTATGTTCAGAAAATAATAAACCCATGGTGTTGTCCCCCCCCCCCCCGATGTTGCAGAGTTCCTATGACTTTTATTTTTTACAGCTGGTTCTAAATATTTTTTCCACCGCCTAACCACATTTGTGCTATGGATATCCATATTGTGCTGGCATGTTAATCTGCCAGTCACTTTTTTGGTGCCTCTGGCCCTTTCTACACTTAGCTTTGATCCAGTCTAAGGAGCCTGTTAGGGCACATTTTGGGCCTCCTTATTTGCGTGTTAATGAGGATGGAGATGCCACCCCCATTGGTCCTGCTCTGACTCGAGTCGATGGAGCAGGCTCTGGATTAACCAATCCTTAATCTGGATCCCTGGTAGATCCGTTTAACAAAGGGCTTCGTTCTGGAATAAAGGGTGTGTGCAGATGACACATATCTGGGTTCCAGGACTATTTTGGGGGGCCGGGTGTTTTTCAGCAGCTTGCCATAGCACTCCAACAAAAACATTACCCTCTAGTCCTAGAGACTAAGCTCTGGTGAGCTTCACAGCTGCAGGAACGCATGAACCAGGTAAGTGCAGATGGTGCTGATCTGGCCCATGCCTTCACAACATCTGGATCAGCAGGGCTTATTATTGCGGACCCTCTGACCTGGATCAAAGGTTGGTGAGTGAAGATAAGGCCTCTATCAGCGGAAGTTCAGTGGTTTCTGTCAGAAGGGGTGGTCTTAGTGGGAGAAGCTTGAAGCACTTTGATTTTGAATTCTAACAAGAAGGGGTAAAGGAGTTTGTGCTGTGATTCTAGCTGGGTAGCATCAACAGCAGGAGTTGGGACCCCAAACCCTGTGCTATCATTGTAGTCCTGTTCTGGAGACTGTTGCCGGGTTCCTTCTGGACCTGGAAGCTGAATTTGGAGATTGGGAAATTGTATATGGCAGCTCTGTAGGATGAGATAAGCGCAGAGCTTTTTATTTAGCAACATATATCAGACTGGTGTTTGTATCATTTGCTACTTCTCTAATGGATTTCTTTTTCCTGCACATCAGAATGAGAAGATGTTTAACCCCCATTATTTCTTGGCTGAATATTGCTTTGAATTCTGTGTAGAATCATCTTAATAGGACCTCTTTCATAAAAACAGAAAAGATACTTCTCTTGCAGAAAAAGTAAAAGAAATCCAAACGGTATGGCGTTCAGTAAAATGTGTCAGGAGCAATCTAAACAATTCAGTTGAAACTAATACTTGACTTTGTCCTTTTGGATTCCTTCTGAATGCTGGGAAATCTGATGGGGACAGAGTGTTTGTCTGAGTCGCTTTGTTCTGAAAGCATTAAAACTTCTTTCTCCAGAGCTTCAGACAGGCTATTAGCCTTTAAGTATCTTGTCTTTGAGGATTAGTCTGAATCGTAATAGTTCATTATTGATGACTTCAATCACACTACACTAATTCCTTAAATAGTAAGTAGCATTAACTCCTGCATATAGTGTTGGTAGTCTATTTTTTAGACCCTGGGTTTTAAATTTACTTATTTCTGTGCTACTAATATGTGGCTGTGTATGTGGCACATAAAAGTAAAGATTTCTCATCTGCTGTCCTGAGATTCGAAACTCCTGTCTACTGTTGAAGCTAATTGCCTTCTCAGAAAAATTAAATTTCACTGCTTCATGCAATATTCATTTATTTTTTAAAAAAAGGGATTTAAGACGCACATCTTTCAACCTGGGCTTGATAAAGCCACTGTTGTATGATACTTTAGAGTAGTGGTGATCAAGTCAGAGCATTTAATATTAAGAAAACATGGAAATAGTGAACGTAGTAGAACAGTGTTATTCCCTAGCAGGTCTGGAATCGGAGTGATCAGTAAATGCACTGATTAGTTGGAAGGCAGAGATGTTTCTTAGTTGAGAACTGGACTTCCATAAGCCTAGTGGAAGGGAGCAACTTGATTTCATGCTGATGAAACTGCATTCATCTGGCATATGGGAGAGGCAGTGACAAACTCATTTTTTTGAATTCATGAACATTTGCATTGAATTGAAAACCTGGTTGTTTGAACATCTAAATATCTGATCAATGTAAACAAAGCTTCTGCTTGCGAAAATGAACATTTTGATCAAAATATTCATATTTCACTGTGGTTTTGGTGATAACATTTTCAATGGGGAAAAAAGTCATGAAAAGTTCACAAAAATGTTCAAATACGCATATAAAAATCCAGTTCGATTCAGTAATGCAACAATGAAATGAATGTTTGGATGTTCAATTTGAGAGTGAAATGATTTGTGTGTTTGTTTTTCATGCATGTTCCTAATGAGAGACTTTAAAACAAATGCTGGCTCACTCTTCTCCTTGCTAAACATGAATGTCATCTTGGAGGTTGATAGGCTTCATAACAGTTTGCTGGGCTTAGGCATCTGCTGTATGTCACACATGCCTAGGAAGAATGTTTTTTCCACCATTACTTAGTTTAAATATTACTGACTGGACTAATAGTTTTCTAAACTACACTAGATGTCTGTAGTAAACAAATTAGAAGAGGTGGCATTTCAGGTGAGTGATATTCAGCTCATCCTAGATGGGATCAAACTTCTCCTGCTGCTGTCCAGGAGTCCCAGTGATGCCAAATTATCCGATTAAAGTGTGGAATCTTTGGTTCTCTGTGCACTTTGTTAGTGTTTCTGCAGTGGGAACTGGCATTTGTCAGGTAGTCTGGCAGGCAGCTTTAGCAAACTGCTGTTTGAGTTTCCCTTTGTCATTCTACTGGCTCACCACAAGTGGCAGCATTTGACTGATAGACTGATGTTCCTTGTTTGAGTACCATCCTAGCTGCAGGCACCTCTGTGCGATTTTCTTGGCAGGGATACAGAAGTGGTTCACCATCACCTACTTCTGGGGAGACATTGAGGATTGAACTGGCAACCCTCTGCTTTCTAGGCTAGTTGCTTTCCAGCCTACAGCTCCTCCCAAGTAGCTAGCTAGTAGATTCTACTGTTGAATTATTACTGGTGAGTTTGACTGTAGCCTTATTTTCACCCTGCTAATGCTGTTATGTGGGACTGAACAGTAGCACAACCGATGTCAATAACAAAAGCAGAAGAGACTCTGGGCCTGTGTGCACTGAGGTGATTAGGATGTCCTGCCAAGCTCTAGGATGGAGCATATATACAGATGGTGCCACCATGATCCCAGAATGCCCTAGCTCTAAAAAAAAAAAGGCTCCACAGCTTTACCAGGATTGTAAAACTTTCATATGTGAACATTATGTGGGGGAGGCATGGCACATCTGTGGCTGTGCAGTTGCATGCCGCGTCACCAATTGCCATAGTTGCTACAGTGATGCTTACAGTCCTGGACATCTCCGAAGCTTCCAGTAGGTTTGGGTGAAGTTTGGGATATGACCAGAACTCACTGTGCAAACACCATCCACCTGACTTGAACTTAACTTCCATGGGATAGAATCCCATGGAAATTAAGTGTGAAAAAGCTCTCTGTGAACAAGGAGAGGAAGAAAAATATGCTGAAAACATGGTGGATTATAGATCCTGATGGTGATGACGCAGTTGCAATCTTTCTTTTGAAGTTATGAATTGCCATTTTTAGTAAAAATTCAGCAGTGGATTCTACTGTTGAATTATTACTGGTGAGTTTGACTGTAGCCTTATTTTTACCCAGCTAACGGCTCAATGGGAATATCTGTAAAAGCAGATGAGGACCACCAACAAATGATTGAATGCATTGGGCCAGTGGGCTGCCAACTTTACCTGTCCTCAGTTGCCTTACTGGCCTACTTTAAAGTGCTAGTCTAGACATTTAAAGTTGTAAACGGCCTGAGACCAGCTTACCTGAAGGAGCATGTTGTTCCATAAATCCTCATCCTAGCTTAAAGTCTCCCCCAGAAGCCCTGCTGTATGCACCCCCATCAAATGAAGTAATGCCCCATGGGAAAGGGCCTTCTCAGCAGCTACTCCCAAGCTTTGTAATAATCTCTCCACTGAGGCCTTCTTGGAGCAATCATTACATTATTAGAGATGCCAAGTGAAGTCCTTTTCGTTTATTGAAGCATTACAAGAATATACTACATGATGTTTTAAACCATGTTGAAATACAAATGACTTGTTTGTCTTTCACTTGACTTCTGTAAAGTACTTTTGGAAAGAGATATAGTGATTAGATATTGTCAGGGGCAGCATAACCTATAAGTGGAGAGACAGGCAGAGTGTATTTAGAGGCCATTTGCCGGTGATGGTTTTGCCCTTACCTTCTGCTTGAGATGCCCAGAAGTATTGGTGGCCCACTGTGTGAGGCAGGATGATGGACTAGATGTGCTGTGGCCTGATCCAGCAGGACTCCTCTTATGTTCTTAACATTGAAAATTCAGATAATAGAAGTCAAAATGGCTGGGGGCCAAGAGACTTGGTGGTCAACAGGACAAGAAAAACTCACTGTATGAAACTGATGGACAGGAGAGCCAGATCAGGCAAGGGGAAGTATTTAGTCACCCAGAGGGTCATCAGTTTATGGAATTTGCTGCCTGAAGAGGTGGGAACAGCAGCCAGCCTAGATGGCTTTAAGGAAAGGGTAGACAAGTTTATGGATGACAGATGTATCAATGGATGCTAGAATGGATGCCTAAGTACATCTTTCAGGCTGGGGGTGGGGGGTGGACAAGCAGGATGCTTTAAGGTCATTTGCTGGGATTCGAGAGCAGGAGGAAGTTTGCCCTTGTCTCTGCTTGAGATGCCCATGAGCAGTTGGTGATTCACTGAGTGGGCTAGGATGGTTGACTAGATGGGCTGTGGCCTGACCCAGTATGGCTCTTCTTAAGTTCTTATGTCTCACTTTGCCCTGGCATTTGAACAGCACTGTGGCACCATCCAGGGCTAAAAGAAAAGGGTGGAAGTGTCAGCTAATTGTAGAAGTGGAACATTCTTTATCTTTTATTTCTTAATCATATTTATTCCCTTTTCTTTATATATATGAAAATGCAGTACAGGCTGAAGGAAAATTCTCCCTTTCTTCCCCCACTGCATAAAAATGCCACCTAAGGGCTTCCTAATCCATCCCAAGCGCAGCTCAGTTCTGAGGTGTGTAAGCCTCTCAGCTGGTGATTAGATTTAGTGAAACTCTTGGGGGATTAGCCCCATAGCAGCCCAACAAAACCCAGACCGGAATGCTTAACTTCTTTGGTGAAGATATTAGGTTAAGGAGCCTTTCTGACAGCACGGTTGCATTTAAGTATCTGTGCAAACAATGGAAACCATTTCTTTATGGTGCTGCTGGAAAGGTGATATTGTAAGCTTTGGCATACCTCAGTAGAGACACTGGTGCTGCATGCTCAGTTTTAATTTAAAACAGAGAAAGGCAATAATGCATCATGTTACATTTTCTTCAATATTAATATGCTTCTCATTTATTTCTGCTGCCCACTTCAATACCTGCACAATATACCATACTTGTTTGCATCTTGGGCAGATGGTAAAATATTGATAATATCTGCTTCTCCTCCCATCTTCCTAACTGCAATGTTTGGATACTGCCATTTATTTCTATTCTAACAACCTTGGGCTGTTCCACAACATTTTTTTTCCACACCGTGGCCATTTAAGGTTGGCAAATTAATCCACAGAACCTTGAAAAAGAATTACTATTTTGAAAGTCTGGGTACCTAAGTGGCTTTCTGTAAATTTTGTTCAGGTTTACTTTTCCAAAGTTGAGAAATATTTAGCAGTCCTCATCAAACAAACAAGAAAGCAAATTAATTAAATAAATAAATAACAGACTTTGCATAGCTGTATGGAAACACTTGAGAAGATACTTAGCGTTCTCTCTCTGTTATTTATGTTTGTTGCTCCTTCTCCATTTCCTTTTTATACACTGTAATTTCCTGGTTTTGATCTGAAGTTTGGCTCCAATTTTTTAAATCTCTCTTCGTAATGGCATTTCTTATTTCAGTAAAAGCATGATACATAATGCCTGTGTTCAGTGCTTCTTTTTGAATCTAAATGTTTATTTCTTAATTAGGTTCAAAAGAGACAATAATAGTATTTGCTGATAGTTGGCTTTATTTTGGGAGTTATAGTGGAGGCAGATCTTTACTCTGCTTTATATTTGTGGGTACAACTTGCAGCACCTAAAATAACAGTCAGCGACCAGTGGCGCAAGCTAGCTTGAATGATGGCTAAAAATAATGGGAACAGTGTTTCGGTGCCATCTGGAGGATCACAGGTTTCCTACTATGACTTAAGTTTGGGTTTGAATTTTCTTGATCCTTTTTGTGTTTTGTACTGTGACAGATTTGGCCCCATGACCAGGGAAAGGAGGTTATATGGTGACTTGTATGCCATACTTAATCACATGACCTCCATCCAATTTGGTCTAGTGGTTAAGGAGCCAGACTCTTATCTGGGAGTATCAGGTTTGAATCCACCTTCCTCCATGAAGACAGCTGGGTGACCTTGGCATAGTCACAGCTCTCTTCTGAGCTCTCACAGCCTCACCCACCTCACAGGGTGTTCTGTTGTGGGGAGAAGAACAGAAAGCTTTGCCAGCTGCTTTGAGTCCCCTTAAATGGGTGAGAAAAGTGGGGTAGAAAAGCCAATTCTTCTTCTTCTCCTCCTCCTCCTCCCCCCAGCTTTGGAGGGATTAAATATGCCATGCAAATCAGCATAGTGTTCCCCCTCCACCTTCTTTCCCCACCTGGGACACCCTGTGGTAGAATCCAGAAAGGCAGTGGTACTAACAGCTTATTCTCACATCTTGACTGAATCTTCAGCTAGGTCAGTGGTTCTCAACCTGGGGGGTCGGGACCCCTTTGGGGGTCGAATTACCCTTTCAGAGGGGTCGCGACAACTCTCCCACCACCCTTCCCTCCCACCTCCCAGCTGCTCCGCCCCTGTGGTTGGGGGTCTCCACAACATGAGGAACTCCATTAAGGGGTCACGGCATGAGGAAGGTTGAGAAAGAACCACTGAGCTAGGTGCTGGAAGAACAAACTTGTCTCTCCCCAGAATTGCCTAGAAATACTACAGTGGTATAAATATAGGGTGCCTCCGGATAGGGATGAAAGCAGTGGAAACACTTCACTGCTTTCATACCCTGCAGTAGCAGCAGAACATTCTACTCCCCCTCCATGTGCATTAAAAAGATGCTGATTTATCAGTATCTTTTTCATACACATTTACCTTTGAATGCTCTGCTGCCACTCCTGGTGACGAAGCTTCCTGGCTGGTGAATGGGAAGCTGCTCCACAGGGATGCTGAAACTTCTGATCAGACTGGAAGCAGATTCAGCATCCCTGCAAAGTTTCCAGAAAGCCTTGCACAGTGATGCTAGGGCCGCTGCACAGCTTCAGCCGTGTCTGGAGTCACTCATAGTTGCATTCTATGGGACTACCTAAAGCAGAAACCCTATTAGCTTCTTTTATTCAATGTATCCAACATATAAGAACTTATGAATATAAGTATAAATTCATCACTTATTCACAGTCTGCCATCATTCACTTATACTAAAGTCTGTTGTTGTTGTTGTTGTTTTGTACCACCAGTTAAACCCATTTTGGTTTGTCTAGTTTGTCAATTGTAATTACAGTTAGGGCTTTCAGCGGAAAAGACCATGGTTCTTGGAAAGAATTTGTTATATGGGGATGTTGTCCTTATTTGTCAAGAAAGGACTTCGTTAACAGCGAAGTCCTATATTTTATCATACCACGAGCAAATATTGAGAGCCTTTTCACACCTTCAGTTCGCTATTCTAAAGTGAAATGCTGGGTATGTGCGAATGCTGCTGTACTACCGGTGTTCACCTCACTGTGTGAGACAGGATGCTGGACTAGATGGGCTGCGGCCTGAGCCATCAGGGCTCCTCTGCTCCACTGCTATCCAGGCTGGGGGATGGTCCCACACAGTGTGGGACATCCCTGGACCTCCCCTTTCACTGAAGTGTGAAAAGACCCTCAGTTTCTTACAGTCTTTCTAGCACTGTGCTGTCACTAGGGATGTGCATGGATTTGTGAAAATTAGAAAATCCAATTTGAATCCGTTGAACATTGACATTCGAATTCAAATCGGATTTTTTAAAATCCAAATTTACACATTTGAATGAATTTTTGAAAATCCGATACGGATTTTTGAAATAATTTGATTGAACAGCTCCACGTATATCACATGCGAATATTATGTGCATTTGCGCTTATAATACGGATGAAAACGGGATGCATATGGGATGAAAACGGGACGCGCACAAATTTGAAAAAACAGATATGAATGTTGCCGACATTTGTATTTTAGAATTCGAATCTGGTTTTCGAATGTACGGGCTCAAATAATTCGGATTCAAATAGGATTTTCAAAAATCCGGATTTTTAAAATTTGAATCGAACTGAATTTTTGAATATTCGGTTGACTCGAATGCGAATGCAAAAAAAGCATTCGTGCACACCCCAAACTATCGCCATCTTAGCTGATGTGAAAAAAATTAATTATTTCAGTGCGGTTACTGCTTTGTAGCAGTCATATCGTTAATATATCTTGGTACATTAGAAGGTTTACACCAAACTCCACATGTGTGAGGCCAATCCTTCTTACAGTTCAGGTTCTATAGGTTCTATAGAAGAAGAAGAAGAGTTGGCTTTTCTGTCCTGCTTTTCTCACCCATTTAAGGGGACTCAAAGTGGCTAACAATGCTTTCTGTTCTTCTCCCCACAACAGAACACCCTGTGACGTGGGTGGGACTGTGAGAGCTCAGAGGAGAGCTGTGACTAGCCCAGGGTCACCCAGCTAGCTTCATGGGGGAGGGTGGAATCAAACCCAGTATTCCCAGATAAGACTCCACCTCTCTAACCACTAGACCAAACTGGCTCACTGATATTCATTATCATAAAAAAAGCACAGAAACACCATGCGCCTCTCTCTTCTAGCGCTCTTGAAACAGCTAATTTTTGAGATTGAAAACTGCCTCAGATTATATGTCTGCCCTGATCTGGGTAAAGCAGTGTGCATTTCTCCTCATTTTTACCTTCCTGGGGCTAGGCTTCCTACCCAGAAATCTTCTCTGGGGTTGAGAATGTGAAGTGAATTGGATCACCATGGCCTAACTCCTTCTTTCAACTCATATGGTCTGGCTGAAAGGGCTTGGGTGGGGAAAAGGAGGGGAGGACTCTTTTTAACCCTCCATCACTGCTCTCTGCATTCACTTTAAAGCGTTTTGAGGGCTGGTTACCCACGATGACTCGATGCTGTCCTTGTGCTACAGCTCCCATAGATGCTGGTTGTGATTAAAGCTTATGCATTTTGAGAGGAGGGGAAAAAAAGTAATAGCAGAATCACAATGAAAGTTCGAACTATGATCTGAGAGCTTTTGAAATGGAAAATGTCTCCCTGAAACTGGATGCAATTAAAAGAAGGACTATAGATAGTTCTGGGAGAGGGCATAGTATTCAGCCTAGTCTGCAATCTTGTCACAGCGAAGAAGAGAATAGAAAAAATGTTTTTTTGGATTAATTAGGGACTCTGCTTTATTTATCTTCTCTGAATGTTTATTTTTGGTCAGGGCTGTTTGCTAGAGCTCTTCAATAGATACTATCTTAACCAGCTCTTAAGATAGGCACCATTTATTTATTTATTTTTCATTAGGAACACAGTTGTGAGAGAACCATATTTTGTGCAAAATTTTATGTAGGTCTACTGAAAAATCAGTACTAATAATTGGAGTTGCAAGCAAATGTGCTCTGTTAATTTGGAAATATAAAATCAAGCAGTGATAGATTGGGTAAATTTTGGGTGTGGTTTATCCCATGCTAGACAGTGCAGACAGCCAGTTCTAGCCCAGCTTTGAAGTCTGGGAAGAAAAATTCCTGGTTTTTGAGGTTGTTGGCTAGGAAGTTTTTGATCAGGTGTCGCTTCTGGGTGCCTGCTTGAAACGATGTCAGGCTTCATATATCAGCATACATACGCTCTCTGCACTCTGTCCGTGGACTGGTGCACCAGAATAGATCATTTCTTTTGTTCTTTTAATCTGTTCATTTTAATTGTGTCTTCCATCACTTTTATTGTGACCTGCCCTGAGATCTTTGGGCATTGAGTGGGATCAAGATGTGTATGTATGTGTGTATGTATGTATGTATGTATGTATGTATGTATGTATGTATGGATGGATGGATGGATGGATGGATGACAAGGGTGATATTCGGGTGAATCAATACTGTGTTCAGTGGCATCAACAGACTCCAAAAGATCCATTCCTCCTATCTTTATCCCAAAGGAGATCATCAACCAAGGCAATCAAGGCAGTTTCATTGCTGTAACATTGCCTGAAGTGAAACTGAGATGGGTCTAGATCCATGGTTGGCAAACTCATTAGTCAAAAGAGCCAAATATCAACAGTACAACAACTGAAATTTATTTTGAGAGCCAAATTTTTAAAACTATATAGGTAGGTACATTGTTATTAACTTAATTAGGGTACTCCTAAGCTGGAAGCGCCACACTCAAGGGGCCAAAGAGCCACATGTGACATCCCGAGCCGTGGTTTGCCTACCCCTGGTCTAGATCATTTGTTTCCTCCAAGCATGCTTGCAATTGGGCAGTCATGGCCTTCTCCACTACCTCTCCCAGAAAAGGTATATTAGCCACGGGGCAGTGGCTATTTACCTTATCTGGATCCAGGGAGAAGCTCTTGAGAAAGGGGTGCACTGCTGTCTCTTTAAGAACCAGCAGGACCACCCCATATCCCAAAGAAGTGTTCACAACACCCTTAACTTGCTGGCTGGCTTTTATCATCGAAGAAGGGCAAAGATATAGAGTTCAGCTTGTCCACATCTTCAGGGTTCAGTAATTAAAATTGATCCAAGGTAACTGGACCAGACAGTTCTCTGGTTGCTTCCTTTTGACTTTGTTACTGAATCTTAGAGCCAGTCAGGTAGACATGTTTACCGATTAACAATCCAGTGAACTTGACTTCATTTTCTTTCTCTTTTAGAGTTTCTGAATTCAGCACACCACGGATTTCCTGTTGGAAAACTGATCGAGCTCAGTGAAATCACGCGTCAGGTAATTACTGTATATTGCATTTAGTGTTATAACATAGGCTTTTGAAACTTCATATTCTTCTGCTCTCGATCAGTGACCTTAATATTTGATGAAGAGGAGTGTGTGTGAAGGCATGTACATATTTTTTAGAAGAAATTCAGAATGTTTGCTCTTTAGAAAACAGCTTGATGGTCAGTTCAATTCACCATGTCTCAGATGAAATGTTTGGATAGGATCGACAGACAAAGAGCAAGGTTATATTAATGATAGTATGTATTTAGGTTGGTTAATATATATATATATATATAAATTATTTCACTGTCCAGTGGGACTTAGGAATGGTCACAAGGTAAATCTATAAAGCCTTAATAGTTAAAATATAGTATTTTGAAACAGTTTGCAAACAAAACACAAAATATGGCATTTTATGGGGGAGATAACTGAGAAAAGTAGAATGGGTTATAATGAAAAGGAATAGGACAGTATGAAAGACAGACAATTGAAGTGATTATTTTAGAAAGAAGATTGTACTTTGTTGAGTAGCGTGCAGCACCTGGAAACACAACTGTGTTCTTAAATAACTGCTATCTGCAAAAGCACTAGAAAATTGAGTGGGGGAAAATACTCAAATGTTATACCCCAGGGGTCCTCTCCATTTTCTTAAGTTCTTGATTTCCTTTTACTACCTTATGAATTAAGGCCACCTTGCAAGCTGTTAGAGGCAAGAATTGCTCAGTTTTACACTTCCTTGCTTTTTAGTGTTTAAATTGTCTTAATTTTATGACTCAAGTTTATGCCTTAACTCTGCACTTAATAGAA
Source organism: Aspidoscelis tigris stejnegeri (assembly GCA_023333525.1). Lineage (NCBI taxonomy): Eukaryota > Metazoa > Chordata > Lepidosauria > Squamata > Teiidae > Aspidoscelis > Aspidoscelis tigris. The sequence goes on from JALMGA010000003.1 coordinate 16,506,089, forward strand.
GGTTTGTGCTTTTGTGGGTGTTTTTCTTCAACACTGCTTTGAATTTTGTAGAAGGCTATCGGTTTTCTGATCTATGCTGTTGAACTCTGGAAGAGTGTAGGACTGGGGTAGTATTTAAATAAGACTGAGGCAAAGATTTTATTTATTTATTTTAAGAATTTTTATTCCACCTTTTACCCAAAAATCCCACAGCAATAAAAAGATTAAATAATATAGAATAATTCAGAATGTATTTAAAATATGACCCTCCCTTCCTTCCTGGCAGGACAACATTCAGGTATGCTTTAACTAAGTGCCCAGGTGTATATAATGTAGATGCCTGGTGAATCTCCTGAGGGAGGCCATTCCAGAGTCTGAGAGCGACCACAGCAAAGGGTTTTCCTACTTGTGTAATGGGACTGATGGGCAGAGGAGAAAGTACTTAAAAGAAAGACTATCAGAAATACTCTGCTGATTTGAACCTACGGCCCATCTGGCCCAGCACCTTGCTGTCATGATGGTAACCAGTTACATGCAATTTGGAAGCCCTGCCTGAGGAGGAGAGCCTTACCATCTTTCCTGGGGGTGGTCTAGTGGTGGCAGCCTAGACCACTCTGCCCTCTGGGTGACTGTCCAGCCTGGCTGGGCATGAACATCTTGGAAGAGGGGATTCTTCATGGGACTGGGGCCTTTTGTCAACTGCTCTGGACTCCACTTGGTCTCAGCTGCCTCAATTTGTGTGTGTGTTTGGCTTATTTTGCAATGCTTTGTATGATGTGCAGTTTTTATAATGTATTTTTATACTATATTTCAACCTTTCATTTCAATTTTATTTGCATACGCCTTTCCAAAAGAAAATTTGCAGCCTAGGCCAATTAAGAAATGTCTTAAGTGAAATGGTTATTGAAAGGTTCATGATTCTAGCTCTGTTACCCAACTCAAAATGAAGGCTTGAACTTATCAGGAACCATTTAACTTAAGACATTTCTTTCATGCTATCTATGTAGGCAGTTTAATCTACTCAAATGATTTTTAGTCTACATTCTCATTGGCTACTAGAATGGATGCCTGAGTACATCTTTCAGGCTGCGGGGATGCTTTAAGGCCATTTGCTGGGATTGAAAGCAGGAGAAGGTTTGCCCTTGTCTCTGCTTGAGATGCCCATGAGCAATTGGTGGGCCACTGTGTGCGACAGGATGCTAGACTAGATGGGCTGTGGCCTGATCCAACAGGGCTCCTCTTATGTTCTTATGTTCATACTAAGAGCGGGGACTATGGGTCAGACTTGTAATCTCTGCTGTGTGTGGAAAAACAGGTTGCATTGAACATAAAATAAGCAACAATAATAAAGTAGCTCATTTGGAAATGGCCAAGAACCTTCCCCTTAAATTCGGATGGGATTGTTTCTCTTGTTTCTCCCCTCCTGCTCTTTGTTTCTTTGTTAGAAATCTGCTGTTACCACTGTCATCTTTTGCCAGTTCCTGCAGTACAGATTAGACACTTGGCAGTAATTCAGCCATGGGGTTATGTCTAACATCTATTCTTCCTGTCACTGGATAAGAAGCTTTTCTGAATGGTTGTATGCACTTGCTCTGCTGCATTGCAACATTGTATAAATTGTATTTCCAGACTGGCTGCTAACACAGCAAATCCTTTTGTTGCCTAAGTTGTATGCGAGTCCTTAGAGAGTACCCTCTGCAGTCTAAGTGGTTTCCTTTCCGTACCTTCCTAGGGCATCACGTGATAGAAGCCGCTAATGTTTCTTCAAGTACACTGCATAAAAGAAATGCCTCTGCAAGGGCTAAGCTCATTAATACATAGCATACAATTAAATCTGTCTGCATTGTACAAAGCCTATTTCACGTGAAGTGCTATGTATTTCAAATTAATACATTTTAGAAGAATTGTATTACATTCAATATGTTGTAAACCAAACCGTGCCAGGGATTAGATCTCCTGTGTTTTCCCCTGTTCCATTGAATTGCTGTTAATTGCCACATTTGCAATTTAAATTTTTATGTATTTGAAAATCAGAAGTACTAGGTAGTGTAAAAGCATTGTGTCAACTATCCAGTGAGCCAAAAGATTAACATCTGTTAAAGATTTAGAACATATAAAACAGCAAAGACCCTGCCTAATTAACCAAAATCTTATCCAGTCTAACATCCTATTCTTATGGCAGGCAATCACACAGTTCCGGGAATCCCACAATTTAGTCTAGTTTTATGGAAATCTTCACGATTTGAAGTCCAAGACAAAGCCAACCCAAAGACCACACACCATGAAAGAGAGAGAGAGAAATTTTGTGTATTTGCTTGGACTCCCCTTGTGTTACTGCATCTTTCCTTTGTGGTCATCACACTCTTCTTCGTTTCCTGCTTCATGGGAGCATCACATCAAACCAAGTGTCAGCTTGTCCTCTGCACAGCCATCTTGTCATGTTTGGAAGACGCTGACCTTTGCCTTTGTTGATGCTGATAGCACGGTGCTGGGAACTAGCAGAATATAATAAGAACTCAAGGTCATTGTGATCTGAACATGGTGCGATTCTGGGATTCAGGCAGAGATTCTGTTGGATATAAGCACTGGTCAGAACTGTACACCTTCTGACACCAGAGCAGAGAGTTGGGGAAAGAGCAGATCAGAAGGGGTGTGACTACTTGCAGCTGTGAATCTGTTTTATAGACACAATGCTCATCTAGACTGCATCCTAACAAAGCTTTCCACTGTGTGTGATGAAATGAACACAGTTGATTACAGTACATAGCTGCTTGCCTGATGGTGATGCCACATAGAGCTGTGGTCAACACCTCACTTTTTATGAGGACTGAGGTTGTCTTAAGTCCCTGGAGACCAGATGCCAAAGTAGGTATCTTGTTTTTTCCAAGGATTTTCAGAAAGGGACTGTCCTGTACCTGGTTAATCCCAGGACTGAGTCTGTTTTGGGAAAAGCCCTGCTGTTACTGTCAGGCTGTTAACTTGCAATGGTAAGCTTCAATAAGGTCGTGTTGTGGTGGCGGTGGAGATGGAGATGGGCTGCTGCCACCCCCACTGTCTTGCAGTGCTCGCCCATTGCATCAACCCCCCCCCATTGCACAGAGCTATCCCCCCAGCATCCTGCAACACCTTTTATCATGTTGCTCCCCTGCCACTGCTGCCACTGCCACTGCCCTGGCCACTCACACTCCTGCAAACCCCCCATCACATTGCCCCCTCAGTGTGCAAACCTACCCATACCCGTATACTTTACCCTCCTGCAATGCCCCCTTATTTCATCATCCTCCACTACCGCTGCCACCCCATCATGTCACCCCCTGCTGCTGCTGCTGCTGCAACGCCCCACAAGTCCTGCAACATCCACCCATTGTTTCACCTCCCTGATGTGCAATCCCCATCACCACAAGTCCCCCCCTACCCCTACCCTTCCCCAGTGACCCCATCACATTGCCCATCCTTCACACAAATCCCCCTCCACCTTCCCTTCCCACAATGCTGTCCCATTCTGCCAAGCGGTACCTCCCTGTCATCTGAAACTTAACTTTTACAATGAAGGCTTAGTACAGGGTGGTGGCAGTAGTAGCAGATAAATGTGGACAGACCATTCCAAGCTGACAGTGGTCTGGGTACAGGCTGGCTTCCGTGTCTATACCTGAGATGGACTAAGAGGCTACAATGGGACAGCAGCCTAGGAAATGATATTCTCCTCATTCCCCTTCCCCTTTTCTGGCTTTTTCAAATTGGCTCTCACACCAGAAATGGTATGTAAACTACTGTGGGACCGTGACTGTTACCGTAGTGACCTTTGCAGTTGATAACAGCTGATGGCCATCCACACTGAGTGCTGCTGGGGCTCCTGGACTATGAGCAGAAAGCCCCCTCCTATTAGTTGTACTGGCCACTTCGATCTCTACATGATACCCGCTGAATTTGGAACATCATCCCTCCCAGGAACATTATGGTCAGGCGTCAGAGGGGTTGTTATCCAGCAACGATTTAATTACACAGGAAACGGCTTCATTTTACATTTGTTTTTTAATTCTGCAACCTGAGTGCATATTAAATACTATCACCCATCCATCCATCCATCCATCCATCCATCCATCCATCCATCCATCCATCCATCCATCCATCCATCCATCCATCCATCCATCCATCCATCCATCCATCCATCCATCCATCCATCCATCCATCCATCCATCGTCTGTCTGTCCTGCCCAGTATCCTAAGATCCCTGGGCGACGTACAATAAAAGACCCATATACAAACAAGACATTAAATACATGTATATCCTTCTCTTTACCTGAAGATTCCAGGGTGGGTGCCAACAATAAAAAGATAAAATATCTCCCGTGACCTAAAACAGATTTGAAATGCAACTCACCCTCCCTTTCACTATTTCCTGTATGGAGAAAGGTTCAGGGTCAAATATGGGTCTGTTAGCCCAGATAGTTGCTTGTACTTAGCTGGAGTCCTCTCTGATCAGTATTTCACTTTTATAACTGAAGTTTCATTTGCCTTTGTAACCAGAAGGAAAAGGAACTGTCTGGTGAGGATCTGACTATTTATTGATTACTGCTGTCAAGTGAGATTGCAGATGCCTCCATCCTGTCATTCGGTAGATATTTAGTGTACAGAATGTGAGCTGAACTGTCAGCAGAATGGAAGGGCACGAACAGAAGGATTTTGGGTATGTGTCTCTGGAAATCCAGCACTTGCTCCTTCCAGCTATAAGATATATGAAGTGACTTCTGGGATGCGGAGGTATCAGCACTGATTCTCTATTTCTGCCCAAAGTTCGTGATGTCTCCAAAGGGAAATGGGTCTGCAAGTTGAACTGGAGGCATTCAGACAGGCTTGCATCAATAATGCTATGTCAGATATATTATGGGGGTGGACAAAGGCAGCTATAAGTCTTTGACTTCTTGTAATAGAAGGCACCTAGTAATCCAGAAAGAGAAGCAACGGCAATTTAGTGCTGGCAAATGATATGTTGAGGCAAAATGTGGTGACACAAAGGAAAAAAGAACAACGGCGCTGGAAATCATGCTTGACAGGAATGAAGACGCCTTAAAATGTGCAAAACAGGAACAAATGACTTTCATAGCTCATCTACTTGTGTGAGGTTAACCTTGTTTATTTAAAATATTATATACCAATTCTTCTATTAAAGTGCCTAAAGTGGTTTGCAGAATAAACTAAAACATAACAGCAACAACAGCGATGATGATGATGATTAAAAACTGAGTGCTGTGTTGGTTATTGAAAACTATGTGGCATAAGAAAGCAAAAACTGATCCACACTTGAAATGTTTTTTACCAGACACTTAAAAAGATATATTAGTAGACAGCTCAGGAACAACAGGTGGGTCAGCATTTCTGTGGCAGTTGTCTCCACAGAGAAGTTCCTGCCATGGGAAACCAAAAAAATGATATTGGAGATACCTACGGGGCACATTCCTTACTGACAAATGGAATAATTTTAAGTGTCCCCTATTGATACAAAAACGTCTACGTCATAAAGCATAGGGTATGCTAGGTGGTTTTTACTAAGATCATCCTCTTAGAAACAGTTGCCAAGATATTATACTAGTAGAGAAACTGAATATTTCTTGCAGGCGCTCCAGAGACAGTTGACATGGATGTACATTTTGGGTGAGATCAAACAGTACTTTTTCAGTTGCCTTTTTAAGAAAAAGTGTACACACACACAAAAAGTCTAACAAAAAGTTGTATGAATAAACAACTGGAAACCTACCTCATTTTGCCACCGAATGCAGTCCATTTTCGCCTCCAAGTCATGCAGATTCTACCACGACTACCAATGCTCACCACCAGATACTTTGTCTCTTACAGTCATAGGAGATTACAGTCCCGTTCGCACTGACCTGTTAGTGAGTGCCATTCCATTCACGAGTTAGCCCTGTCCGTATTGGGGGGCCATTAAGGTGTGGAGGAGGATTTCATGCTCCACTCCTAATAAACAATTAGTGAACTTCTGGGAATGCAGAGCATGCTTGAAGGCTGTAACAGCCTCCTCCGAGTGAGGATGCCCCACCTCAGACGTTCACTAATTGTTGACTACCAGCCTAAGTGCGAAGAGACCTCAGGACTAACTAGTTCTCTCCTGGACAATGTGTCCAACATCTTCCAGGTGCAGTGCAGCAACTGGGTGCGGCAGTGTGACTCTGGCTGCACTGGATGTTGCCATGGTGATCTGGCCTTGCCTAGCCAGACCATTTGCGCTTCAAGTGCTACTGGCCTAGGAGGGGGGCCTTTCCAGCACGTGAAGTGTGGATGCGTGATGTGGTATTTTTGTACAATACTAGTCAGGTAAGTGCAGAAAGATCCTAGAACTAACAAAGGATTGGATCCCAAAGATACTGTTTTGTTTATTTTAAGCCTGTTTTCTCCTTCCTTGTAAAAATCTGACTGTTTATAAAAAGTAATATATCTTGAATCAAAAAGTAGCAACAAATAGAGTGAATAATTCTTTATCTTTTTTTGCCAGTGTGTAGGAGATGATTTATTTTTAGTTTGTAGATATTTTAAAAATACAGTGCTAATGTGAAAAGAGTTTTATATCCATATGAGAACTGAACTAAGAAACACTACTTCTTAGAGATCTGATCTGCAAAGCAGCCTGTGTTGTTATAAAATAATACTTGAGTGTGGGGAAATATTAGGAAGTAGAAGGCATCGGTTGGTGTAGTCCAGTATAGTTTCCAAGCTTCTGGTTTATTTGCTTTTAAAAGAATTTATGATTCAAGTAAATGTTATGTCAAGGAAATCAAAAATATTTCCCTCTTTAAAACAAGATTTTGATAGAAGACCTACTCAAAAATTGCCATTAAATCAGAGACATCTGTGTACCGAACTTTTTTTAAAAATTATATCTTGGTGGTGGTAGTTCAGTTTCTAGTGATTTGGGATGCTACAAAATCAAGGAAGCAGGATTTTGTATTACTGCAGCATCAGTTGCACAAAGTGTTCATTTTACTTTCCCTAGCCTGTTTGGTCTAGTGGTTAGGGAGCTGGACTCTTATCTGGGAATACCGGGTTTGATTCCGCCCTCCCCCATTGAGCCAGCTGGGTGACCTTGGGCTAGTGACAGCTGTCTTCTGAGCTCTCACAGCCCCACCTACCACACAAGGGGGCTGTCCCCAAGGAATAAAAAGTCTGCCAAGACTCTCCTTTTGCCTCTGAGCGCCCCCAAGCCAGGGTTTTTAACGAGGTTCCAGCGCTACAAAACGTGGAAATTGCGCGACAAAATACATGCACTTTAAACAACTCTTCCAGCGCTCTTTCTGTAAGTCGCGGGTTTTCCTCGCTACATTTACCTTGAGGATGCTCTGTGGCAAAAGGGGCGGGGATTGCCGCCTGCACACACAGCAGAAACACAAGCGCAGCTTCACTTTCTAAAGCTCAGAACTAAAGAGCCAGAATCACGCAGAATTGCAACATTGTTGCAATCGCTGTGAGGTGTGAAATGGGTGGATTATTGCTAGGGGTGGATTTTAAAGCGATAACAGGGAAAGTGATGAGTGAATGAGCGATCGTGCGCTGGACAGGGTGGATTTTTGAAAGCAATAACAGGGAAAGTGGTGAGAGTGAATGTTTTCCAGCACGAGAAGCCATTTCGGGGGGGGGGAGATCTGGGAGACTAACAGAGAGCCGATCGCTGTTTCTCCTTTGCACTTGTAAGGGATTGTCTTCCTGGTTGTGGCCACACCGAGCGCAGTCCCTCCCCATTCCCGCTGGCACCCTATGAACAAGAGCAGGGGCGGGGAGAAAAAGAAAACAGGGATCCTATGGGGACGGAAGGTGTGTTATAAACACGCATTTTCCTGAGCCTCATGCGGACGTTTATTCCTGATTTGCATGGCACTTTTAAAGTCCACTTCAATAGAGTGACAGTAGAGTGACAGTGGAGAAGAAAGTAAGTCCTTTGGGGATGCAGCCAAGGTGATCTTTCTGGAGACAAGAGCTGAAAAGCTCTGTCAGCTACTTTGCGTCCCCTTAAATGGGCGAGAAAAGTGGGGTAGAAAAGCCAAATCATCTTCCTCCAGGAAGTCAGCTGGGTGACCTTGGGCTAGTCACTGCTCTCCTCTGAACTCTCACAGCCCCACCTACCTCACAGAGTGTTCTGTTGTGGGGAGAAGAACAGAAAGATTGTTTTTCCACTGTCACTAGAAGTACCCATTAAGTACCCATTAATGGGTACTTAATGGGTACTTCTAGTGACAGTGGAAAAACATCCAAAGTTTGTCAGCTGCTTTGCGTCCCCTTAAATGGGTGAGAAAAGCGGGGTGAAAAAACCAACTCTTCTCCTCCTCCTCCTCCTCCCAGTCCTGGGTATGATGACATGGTGTGATTGTGTAGGGTAATCATGATGGATTTGATGCCAGAATCAGAAACTGGATCCTGAAAAACTGTATGAGAACTATAGCTTCAGAACAGGGGTTACAAAATAGCAAGCAGGACGATGTGGCTGAGTGTTATCACCATGGCAATATCCTGCCACAAGCCAGATGTTACTCCTGCTGTTGTGGTGGTGATTTGGCCTTTGGCCTATTTAATTTATTTGTTGCATTTCTATCCTGCCCTATACCCAATGTCTCAGCGCGGGTAACAACATTTTAAATCAGACATATATTAGTGGTTAGGGAGTCGGACTCTTATCTGGGAATACTGGGCTTGATTCCGCCCTCCCCCGCGAATCCAGCTGGGTGACCTTGGGCTAGTCACAGTTCTCTTCTGAGCTCTTACAGCCCCACCTACCTCACAGGATGTTCTGTTGTGGGGAGAATAGAAAAGCCTTGTCAGCTACTTTGAGTCCCTTTAAATGGGTGAGAAAAGTGGGGTAGGAAAGCCAATTCTTCTTCTTGGGCCGGACCATCCACATTATCCATGCTTTATTCCAGGATATCCAAATACAGTGGAATAAATAATGTCATGATTCAGCCTGGTCCTGATTCTGTGGATGCAAGGTATGCAGTTGGGTTCCAACAGAAGAGAGTGCTGATGTGCATGTACCTTTCCTTACTTGGTTTGTCCTTGTATTTGCAATTTTTGAGTCAGTTCTGCCTTTGGATATTTAAGACATGTGCGCAGCCTGTCCATGTTAAAGCTTCTAGTCATTACATTCTGTTCTTTCAACTTTTGCCTATTGCAGTTTAACTAATTAATCGGCTTTTTGTAGTACTGGTAGTTCCTAAGGCACAAAGGAAATGAAAAACTGCTGCCGTATTTTCTTTGCCCAGCTGAAAATGCATTTTCCTCTGTTGGGTGCTTTAGGACAAACTAAGAGAGCATATTAATATTGACCCATCTTATCTATAAGAATAACCCAGGAAAAAAACAGTAGGGTGGGGTTGAGTTCCGTTTTGGACAAGGTTTCCATCAAAAGGTTAAGTTGGCTGAGTGGAATATTTTTTTGTTCTGGCTGTATGGGGGATGAAAGGATGTTTGCACAGGAGAAGTCCAAATTCTACTGTACAGCAAAGATTTTTTTAAAAAAGCACAAAACTAAAACCATTTAAACAGTTTTGAAGACATACCTAGCAATCATCAATGTTATGAAAGATAGTTTGGGGAATAAATGGTACGTAAATAAATAATAACCATGCAGATGTTCAATTGTGCATGGGGTTGTTTGTGAGAGAATGGTGCTCAGGCAAAAAGATGAACCAGATTGTCTGGTGCTGTGAATTACTCTTACCAAGAATTTGGGCTGAAGCTTGAAACGTGCATTTTTGTGCATTTGAGACAGATACCATGTCAAAAAATAGCCATTCTCTTTCTTCGTTTATTGTCTTTTTTGGTGGTCGTCTTCTCTAGCTTTCCGTCTCCTGCTCTTCTTCCCCCCTACTAGCCTTTCTTTTCCATTCTACCAATAACAATATTCCTTGGGCTTAGAAGTCAAAAAAGAAAAAAAGAAAGAAAAAAGGGATTCCCAATTCTGTATTTGTTGAATAGGGAATAAATGAAAACATCACTTAATAAAGAAGTTCTCATCTAAAGAAAAAGTCTCCTAGAGCAGTGGTTCTCAACCTGGGGGTCAGGACCCCTTTGGGGGTCGAATTACCCTTTCAGAGGGGTCGCGAGGAGTCTCCCACTGCTCTTCCCCTGTGGTTGGGGGTCTCCACAACATGAGGAACTGCATTAAGGGGTCGCGGCATTAAGAAGGTTGAGAACCACTGTCCTAGAGGCAGAATTTGCAGAGAGTATGGTTGTATGTTGTTCACATTTTTGTCTCTTGTTATTGTCTCTGCATTGAAGATGGCACTCTTTCATCATGACACAAATGTGAGGTTTTAGCAAAACCATTTAGGTCCATTTTGTGAAGGACCATCCATCTTGGTTTGATCTGCCCAGGCCTCTAGAGTTACTGTTTACAGTGAGTAATGTTGCCTTTGGTCTCCAGCTCTGCGGTGTTTTGGAATACCATAAAGAAGCCTTGTGGGTTCATCAAGCAGCTATTACCTTCTATGAATAAAAATGCCATAAACCGGGAGTGGTAGTGGAAGGATTTTTTGGTATGATTTGCACAGCGTAATCAGTAGAAGCATATTTTATTCTCTACGTGCACTTTGGGGGGCCAAATCTGTCAGAGCTATATGAATGCTGGTGTGTAAGCCAGTTTGGTCTAGTGCTTAGGGAGCTGGACTCTTATCTGGGAATACTGGGTTTGATTCCTCTCTCCTCCATGAAGCCAGCTAGGTGACCTTGGGTTAGTCACAGCTCCCTTCTAAGCTCTCTCAGCCCCACCTACCTCACAGGGTGTTCTGTTGTGGGAAGGATAGAAAGCTTTGTCAGCCACTTTGAGTCCCTTTAAGTGGCTGAGAAAAGCCAACTCTTCTTCTTCTTCTTCTTCTTCTGCTTCTGCTTCTTCCTTCAGCACATATTCCATTCTGTGTTGGTTAAGTTAATTCAAAAGCCAAGCCACAGTACTTTGTAGGGTGTTGTGGTTTTTTTTTTTATTTTGCATTTTTTATTTTTACTGATGCATTTTTAAAATTGCTAGCAAGTTACAGATTGGAATTAATTCTAAAGATACAGGATTCTTCTTTAGCTGCCTGAGGGATATGAAGCCTATACACTATTTTTATCACTATTGCTTTTGAAATGCATGCATCAGTTTTATTCATTAGCGACCAAAAAAGGCAGTCATCTTAGTTTATAATTATCTGTAAAATGTTTACCACATCCCCTCATGTCAACTGTCACTGCTCTACTGCAACTTTATGATATGTATCTCATGACAAAATTCCTATTTTGGTACACAGCAGTCTTGGAGTATATGCATACTTCTATATATAGTTTTTATTTTCTTAAGAAGCTTTCTTTATAAAAGCCATATATATCAGGCAACTATCCAAGCATGTTTGTGGGTATAGTTATTTTGAAGATCAAGACTCAGTTAAATAGCCCCTGAATCCTTTATGTTATAGGTATTTCACATACTATTCTAGAATAATTTTGGATACTGAAGGCAATAGCAACTATAGTGTGATTGTAGGTCTCTTCTCCACTTGGAGCATGTTCACATGATCAAGGGTAGGGTGAAAACAAAGAAAGATGACCAATGCTAAATATGTCAGTTTTTCATTTCTGCCAAGTCTATCCATTTCAGAAGCCGGTCTTCTTTAGTGGCCATCACTGAATTCTTCTGTCCTTGCAGATATGGCTTTTCTGAACAGAAAGAGACAGGTTGACTAACCTTTGCTATTTTGCTTTTGTAATTAGTCAAAAAGTATAATGTGCAAAGGAGAAATATGATAAGAGCCCAGGTGTAAGTGTCTGTGTCAATATTGAAAGTTAGGAGGCATGACTAAAGTCACGCCATTTTGAGCTCTTAGGCCTATGTGGCTTGACATGACTTCTGTAAATTTCCACTAGGTATCAGAGATCATTAAGGGAAAATGTATACTTCTGCCACAGGAACAATACATCAGCCAGTTTGGTCTAGTGGTTAGAGAGCTGGACTTTTATCTAGAAATACTGGGTTTGATTCTGCTCTCCCCAACGAAGCCAGCTGGGTGACCTTGGGCTAGTCACAGCTCTCTTCTGAGCTAGAATCATAGAATCATAGAATGGTAGAGTTGGAGGGGACCTCCTGAGTCATCGAGTCCAACCCCCTGCTCAAGGCAGGATCTCCTAAACCATCTCAGACAGATGGCCGTCCAGTCTCTGCTTGAAGACCTCCATCGAAGTGGAACCAACCACCTCCCGTGGCAGCCTGTTCCACTGGTTGATCACTCTTACTGTTAGAAATTTTTTCCTAACATCTAAACTAAATCTTTTCCCCTGCAGTTTCACCCCATTGTTTCTAGTCCTTCCTTGAGAGAGTGAGAACAGGGCTGATCCCTCTGCCTTGTGACAACCCTTGAGGTATTTGTAGACAGCTATCATGTCTCCTCTCAGTCTTCTTTTTGTTAGACTAAACATTCCTAGTTCCTTAAGCCGTTCCTCATAGGACATGGTTTGCAGACCGTTCACCATCTTGGTAGCTCTCCTTTGTACCTGCTCCAGCTTGTCAGTGTCTTTTTTAAACTGGGGTGAAACAGAACTGGACACAGTACTCCAGATGAGGTCTGACCAAGGTAGAGTAGAGGGGGATAATAACTTCATGTGATCTGGACTCTATGCTTCTCCTAATACACCCCAGGATTGCGTTTGCCTTTTTTGCAGCTGCCTCACACTGTTCTCACAGCTCTCACAGCCCCACCTACCTCACAGGGTGTTCTGTTGTGGGGAGAAGAACAGACAGCTTTGTCAGCCATTTTGAGTCCCCTTAAATGGGTGAGTCCCCTTAAATAAGTGCAGGAAGAGCAGGGTAAAAAAGCCAACGCTGCTTCTTCTTCTTCTTCTTCTTCTTCTTCTTCTTCTTCTTCTTCTTCTTCTTTGTCTTCTTCTTCGTCTTCGTCGTCTTCTTCTTCTTCTTCTGTAATGCTCATCTCTTCACCACTCCCTTTTTGTCTGTTATTAAGAGACACCGTAGCTCCAACAGGGTGTTCTAAAGGTGTAAGTTTGTAGAAGGTACTTGTAAGTTCTTGGTATTGAGTCTGGAAAGTGTATGCTGTGGTTTTGTGGTTGGGTGCATCCTGTTGTATCTTTCACAACAAGAAGTCAGGAGAAGCTACGTAGGGGTTCCTTTGTCTTACCATGGAAAATGACAGGGAGCCCAGCTTTGTTCTGGAAGCATTTGTGCAATAAAGCTGTATTGCATCCCTCGTTTCTGTATGTATTATTTGACTTTAAAATATATGGAGAGCCGAAATGGACATCTCAGAACCTTTTCCAACTTTACTGTATCTTTTTTGAGGTACTGATGTTGTGGCAAAAACGATATGCTATAGTTATAGGTGCAGTCTTTCAGTTTGTGAGTACACTATTACACTGACATTTATTTTTTATTCTGTTCCTAATGCTTGTCCTTCTTCACGGCTGTCAGACATCTTCACAGTTTATTGAATTATCCACCCAAGGTATTTATTTATTTAGGTTTATCACTGCATGTTCAGATTCCCATCAATATATGTGCAGAATTAGGACCTTAGGCATTTCCGCACTGCAACGCGTTCCAAACGGAACGCGTTCAGGCGGAAAGCTTAAGACAGCTCCGGGCGCTTTCCCCGTTCACACACAGACGCGCCAGAACGCGTGTAAACGCGTTCCGGAGCGTCTGTGTGCGAATGCTCAAAGCGCCGGGAGCTGTCTTAGCCGGCAAATGCCGGCCAGGGGCGCGGAGACAGCCGCGGAGGCAGATCGACAATCAGCTGATTGTCAAACAGCTGATTGTCGAAGCCGCGCCGGCGTCGGAGGCGAGCCCGCAGCTGTTCGGGAGACAGAAGCAGGCGCGAACGCTTCTCCTCCCGAACGCCTGCGGGCGGCTCGTCCGCGTTGGAACGCATGTAGAGCACTTTAAAGTGCTCTACATTTCGAACGCGGAAAAGACAGCTGCGGACACGTCGGAGCGCAAGCCGCGCTCGGGCAATGCGGATGACGTGTCCGCAGCTGTCTTTTTCGCGTTCCGTTCAGCCCCGTGCGAAAACGTCTCTTTTCTTGCAGCATACATTGAACTGCATTTGCCGTTTTGTTTTCGTACGAACATCTTACATTTGGTTTTTAATGTTATAACCTACCCTTAGACCTTTGGGTCTAAGGCAGGGTAAAAATGCAAATAAATAGATTTTGAAACCCATTTCCCTTATTTGGTAAGGTTCTTTTGTAGCCCCTTTTAGTATTTACCATCTTGAACAAGTGGGCTTTCATTGTACACTTCTGCACTAGATTCTGTAGACCTGATGTGTGAAAAATGTCCACACTTTTGAGTTCTTCAATGAAGTCGGTGACTAGCCCAAAGTCACCTAGCTGGCTTTGTGGACGGGTGCGGAATCACCCTCTCTGAGCATGAGATATGAATCTTGCACTCTAATCACAGGACCAAATTGGCACACCAGTATCTCCTCTATTTTAGGGAAAGATTAATAATTATGGGTGTGTTATGTAATGCTTATGTATTCATGTCTGTGCGTTCTGTTGTGATGTTGTATATGTCATGCTGTGTATGTGATGTTGTGCATGTGTTTACGTGGAATGATAAACTTTGCATAGTTTCTCCAGAACTGGAGTGAGTTAAGATTACATTTTAGGTATTTATCTCAGAATGGATTTGGCTGGCCTAATTTTTCATACTATGCCGAATGCCTCAGCCATCATGGCATCTTAAAATGGTTTCATTAAGGGAGCTTGAACATCTAAAATCTCTGCCGGTGTTTGATGATTTAGGCCTCACTAGCTTTAATGAAAGATAGCATCAGTTTTCATTACCAAGGTAATCAATCCAAGTTCAGCTCTTGGTTAAGTTAATGAAGATATAAACTGGCTGAATTTAGAACACAAGGCCCATCAGCCATGATTTTTATTGCCTCGTTATAATTCTTGTTTGCCTTCTTTTCTTTAAAATTAAAGGGAGCATGTCACGTACTTACAGCTTTAAAAATGCACAGGGTGATGTTATTTCAGATTCAAAAATGTTATTGCTTTTTGTGCCCGCTAGGATCTCATCAGGTCTATAAAAAGAATGTTTAACAATTTAAAACGGTGAAGGCAGTAGTGGTTGGTGACTTAGCGCTTCACTAGAAGGGCTGCCCAGGGATTTGCTGAAGTGGACTGCGGATCGTTCTTTGATCCTGTGCAGTGTACTTCAGGGTCAGATCAGAGAGCAATTTGTGACACATTGTAGACTTCAAAGAAGTTGTTAAGTCCCCCCATGACCCACTCATCTGCCCCAGTCTCTGGCTGCTACTGGGTGAAGGCCACCAGCTTTGTATTTAGTCCCTTTGGAAAGCTTAAGCAGAATTGGATGAAAGCATTAGATCTTGTTGAACATTGATTCCATCAGCATATGAGGAAAAGCTTTTCCTATCTGAAATGTTTGTGGACCGTTTTACACTTAGGCCTGGTTCCCATTACAAGCTTAAAACTGAAGTAATAGAACCGGATGCTAACACGAATTTACCTGATCCCATTACTTTCAACTTAATCGTGTTTGATCCGGATTCTGAGGATCATACTCAAGGGGGGACTCAATTGGCTACTTTCTAAAAGCCACTTTTTGGGGCTGCCCTGCCCTCTTCCTCCTGGCGTGAATGTGCCACTGATAACGGACCCCTTCACGGAGCCTAGCTGGGTGGCTGGGTGGCTGCTGCTTGCCTGGATGGTAGAAAAACGGCAGTGGGCAGCCAGCGATTCTTTCCCCTCCTCTCCCCATTGCCCAGGGCACACAGCAGCAGTGGCAACTCAAGCCCCCTATGCCTGCTCACCTCCACAGCCACAGCCTTAAACATTCACACATCTCCCAGAACCTGCAGCTGCTTTCCTTTCTTTTCCCTTTCTAAAGGTCAGAACTTCCAGAATTGCGCAAAAGTGCAACATTGTTATCAGGTGTGAAGAGGGTGGATTGCTACGGTGTAACCGCTGCTGTAAGGGGTGGATTTTTACAATAAAATCACTATCTTTGGAAGCATGCTGTTGGGGGAGGAAAACCCTAAACATGCATTCTCATTCCACTAAAACAGTACCGTTCCCACAGTAAGAAATATAAAACGTTTCAAATGCATGAACCGGAGCGAGACCTGTTGAAATGAGTGTTAACATTTACAATGCTTTGGGGCGATTTAACACGCGGAAAGCGTGTTAAGCCAACCTGACGTGGGGACTGCGAGGATCAAAACTGTTTTGAAACCATTTTAAGCTTGTAATGGGAACACAGCCTTACTTTGTCATGATCTAGCCCAATGGGTCTGCACTGGTGAGGCCCTCTGTACTGGATAACAGGAAGGTGTGGTCTGGAAAAACACCATGTGCAATGCTATTATGACCAGCCCTTCAACCTTCTGCATGGCCCCTGTGTTCTGGATTAGCTCCTCCCTCCAGTACTCCAGTATCAAGGTCTTCTGATGATTCAAATCAGGAACATCCTAGTCTGGATCACGTTCTGTCCTTTGTGAATGGAATGTACCAGCGGTGAGAAGAGGCCCTGAAGAGGCCCTTGAAGGATCCTATTCCTGATTATTGGTAAGTGCACAAAGACTCTATGTGGGGTTTTGCTCAATCTTACCTTAACCTGGCTGCTCAATCAGTCCAGGGAAATGGGCAGCTCCTTTGGCCTAGTGGTTAGGGAGCCGGACTCTTATCTGCGAATGCCAGGTTCGATTCCGCCCTCCCCCATGAAGCCAACTGGGTGACCTTGGGCTAGTCACAGCTCTCTTCTGAGCTCACAGCCCCACCTACTTCACAGGGTGTTCTGTTATGGAGAGAACAATAGAAAAGCTTTGTCAGTTGCTTTGAGTCTCCTTAAATGGGTGAGAAAAGTGGGGTAGAAAAGCCAATTCTACTTCTTCTTAAAGAATCCCAACGTTTCCCTGAAATGCAGACTGCCTTCAGCACAGTACTGGATCCAACTTTTAGGTGTTTGCAACACAATATCTCTTCTCTCTCTCATTTTTCCCCATGTGCTTGCCAAGATACTGGATGTTCTATCTGGTGTTCTGTGAAAGCACCCCTGCTAGATACCCAATCATTAAAGATAGTGTGGGATTTCCTGCACTATCTAATTCAGATTTTGATGGTGAGACACTGGCGGTGTCCTCAGATGGCATTGGGGCTGTTTTAAGAGTCTTGCTGCGATGCCAACCAGTTGCCAGCATTTTTAACACATCTGGAGATTCCCTAAGTTATCTCAAAGTTTTTAAATGTCACATTTCTAAAAATGTTCTGGTATAATTGTAATGTGTTTTAAATTGTTTTTATGTTCTGTGTTGTCAACTGCTGTGCAATTTTTGCAAATAAAAAGAAGTGGCATTTACATAAATAAAAGCATAAACAAATCAACAATCTACCAACAATTTTTGCTATCATTGGCACATGGGAAGAGTCCTGTGGATCAGAGTAAAGGCCAATCTAATGCAGGATTCTTTTCTCATATCGTAAGGCGAATCATGTGGAGATAAAAGCAAGCCAAGACTGAGCTGTTCGTGATCCTCACCCAGAATATGGCATCCAGAGGCATACTGCATTTAATAGTGGATAGGAATAACTGAGTCACAAAAGAATGAGCTAAATCATGCCTCTAGGCAGCTTTGGTGATCTTTACGGAAGATAGAATTTTGTTTTCAGATTGTCCTCTGATCTGACTCATAAAGTAGGAAAAAGTCATTGAGGTAATGAAATCGAGCTTTTGGCTCCATGCCAGAGTCTGGCCTTTATTTATTTATTTGACTTTTTATCCTGCTCTATACCCAAAGAGCAGGGTGGGTTACAACACTAAAAACCAAATATAAAATGAACACACTAAAAGAAGCCTAGGTAAAATTATTACACACTTGTCACTTGTAACCCATAGTGGGTCCATTCCTGGAAACCACTGCATTATGCAAAATTGAGTTAGAGAAAGCTGAAGTAATTGTAGATTGCCCTAAATATGATTTTTACATTGGCCGTTTTTACTTTTATAATGTGGTTTTTGGTTACTACAATACTACATAGTGACTATGTACAATCAAAGCCACACTGATAAAAAAACTATAGAAAGGCAACTATAATGTTTCTAAACTTCAGTTTATGCATTTGAATAGCATATACAGAGTTTATGGAGAACTGTGACCCATTTTGCCCTGTTTGGTGTTCTGTATCTTTTGACTCCTTGCCCATATTCTTTTGGAGTCAGCAGCTAAAGGGCTGTGGTCACACCTTCACTTTAAATCTTCTTCAGTCCACCTTCAGAAAACGAGAAATGTAGGCCGTGGTTACACCTTCACCTTCTTCATGTTCATGTCTGAGTGCTCACACCTTGTCATTTCTGTTGTATTTACCCTCCTGAATGGAAAGTTCACAAACAAAATGGATAGAAACGAAAAGGTGTGAGCACTCAGACCTGAACATGGACTGAAGAAGGTTTAAAGTGAAGGTGTGACCACGGCCTACATTTCTTGTTTCCTCTGCTAGCTGAATACTGTCCAAGGCTTGCTTTTTTTTTTTTGCCATCCTGTTCTTCTTTTTGATACTTTCTGTTCTTTTCCCACACTTATCAGGAATGCAGTTCTCCACTTTTTGTGATTTAGCTTGAGTTTGAAAAGTATCATGATGAAATGCCATGCCTTGATTACCATATTTGGTGAAGGAAGTCTCTAAAATAATTGCTGGTTACTTTACCTTTGGGAGACTTCTCTATTTTTTTTCTTATTTGTTTATAACATTTATACATCACTTCATGATATAAAGGACCCCAAAGTGAGCTGGTTTGCTTTTACTGTACTTTCTTCTCGAGAGTTGCTGGTATTGATCCTGCAACCTCTTGCTTTCTAACCAGGTGCTGTAGGCCCAATTTTGATTTTCTATAGAAATTTATCATAGTTAAAAGAGATATAAATGATACAGGATTTTGAGTGAGAAAAGAATGAGTGTGCAAATAGGAATAATATAAGCTCTTGATGAGCTTAAGAGATTTTAATTTAGGCGATGCTTGTTTTAGAAGTGTTCTCAGTCATGGCGAAACGGAATTCTTTGAAATAAAATAAGAGATGTATCATTCTGTTAGACTCTTAAAGGATTCCTTTTACAATTTTCATTGAAGCTTGTATATTATAATGACAGAATCCTTTAGTCACAGTAAAGTACTGGCAATTTTAGTTTCTAGCTGTTGTATTCTCCTCATGTCCTGTTGTGCTCAGTATACTATACAGTGTAGAAACTGCAGCATAAATCTTTGAATCGGCAACAGAAATTTCATCCAATTATCTTACTTGCTGGTCTTTATTACACTTCATCTGGTTTTCTGATTTCATTTTGGATCTGCTGACATCTGTTCCGCAAGCAATGGTGGCAGGCACAGATATTTATAGGTAGACTGATAGATGCACATGTATGTATGCATAGTAAATAGGCATGCCTGCCTGATCAATTGTGGGTTTGAATACCAGCAATTCTAGTAGAGGAAGTGAGTTACCATTACTTTCCCCCTTGTGACATCAGTTCTTAAGATGTGCAAAGTAAATGGGGGAAAGTGCAACAAATTAATCCAAAGGGCACCCATCCTGGCAATCATTCAAAAGTGTACAAGTTGACTTGACAAGCTCAATTTTGAAAGCAATCTCTCTCAGGGTACAGAAAGTTAACAAGTGAAGAATCCTACAAAAGCACTTAATTTACTACATGTCAGGCAGGTGGCATTAATTTTCAGCAAAAAGACTGAATTTTCCAATAATGGAGATTTCATCCGAGGTGTGACTCTGACTGCATGTGCTGTGAAGGGTGCAAAGAAGATTCCCTTGAAATGCTTGTATCTCTTTTCTTGGAACTATGATTCTGAGGGACCATCCTGAAATTGTTACAAAATGCTTTTTAGTGCCCTAAAGCCAGAGTATGGTTGAGTCCTCAAAAGACTTATTTGCCTCTCTAGTCTCTCTCTACTGTCACTGCATTCAAGCAGACTTTAAAAGTGCCCTGCACTTCTGGAATAAGTGTCCGCAGGAGGCTCAGCAAAATGCATGTTTAAAACGCACCTTCCGTCCCCACAGAAGCGTGCTTTCTTTCCCCGCATCTTTTTCTCCCTGCCCCCTCTCTTGTTCAAAGGAAAAATAGCCAGATCTCCGTCGCCCGAAATGGCTTCCCGTGCCGGCAAAGGGAGTGATCGCTCGCTCATTCACTCTCAGTGCTTACTTTCACTCTGTTCTCTGTTCGAAATGGCTTGGCTGCAGCCATCGGCCGCGTGATCGTGCGCTCATTTACTCTTAACACTTTCACAGATCACCCACTTCACACCTGATAACAATGTTGCAATTACGAGCAATTTTGGCTCTTTGAAAGTTCTGACCTTTACAAAGGAAAGGAAGGGAAGCTGCAGCATTTCTGGGAGATGTGTGAATGCATTATGGCTGTATGTGCAGGCAGCAATCCCCACCCCTTTTGCCACGGAGCGTCCCCAAGGTAAACGTTGCAAGGAAAGCCCGCAACTTCCAGAAAGAGCACTGAAGCTCTTCTTTAAAGGGCACGTATTTTGTCTCGGGTTTTCCTGCTTTTGTAGCGTTGGAAGCTCATTAAAAACCCTGGCATGGGGGCACTCAGAGGCAAAAGAAGATTTTTAGCAGACTTTAAATTGCTTGGGGACAGGCCCTATTTAAAACATGCTAAGATAAAGAATAAAGTGGCATATTGATTCTTAAAAAAAAAAGATATTTCCGAATATCTTTAGTTTCACTGAACTTGAGTTTTGCATTTGACATCTTAACTTGACAGTCAATTTTGGTATAACTTCTTTCATTTCATGGCTCTACCTCTGACCCTAAGCAAGAAGTTAGAACAGGATTCAAGAGAAGTATGCAAAAACTCCTCACAACATACAGTGAAACTTAGATCTTTGCCGTTCTTTAGTGGTCATAATGGACTTTCCCCCCACTTTTTTGATCTTCTGCCCACAGTTGGCACGAATATACAGGTAACATGGGCCATAAAGAGGGGTACCTTCATGCTACTGAAAAAAATAAGTGACAGTTTGAATATTTTGTATGTGTTTGAACATTTGGACCTAGGGATGGGTGAAAAATGTCACCTTCACAATTTGTACAAGTTGCAACTGTTCAAAATTTTGCATTCAAATTTAATAATGGCTATATTTGAAGACAGACATTCACAAGCAAAGTGAAAGCCTTTCATCCAAAGCTTTGTTACATTCAAAGCAGCAACATTCAATGAGCACCATTCTAAGTGGCTCCATTCATACGAATGCAAATCTCCATCCAATTCACTTTGATGTGAAGCAGACAGGAAATCTGTCCTGTGACGCCCACGGCCGGCGGCCACCAAATATTAAGCCCCAGCCGGGCGTCCAGCTCACTTCAGTCCGGCCACTAAGGCTACGGACTTCAAGTTCACTTTTAAATAGTAGGTTTCTTGGCCTTTTTCTCCTTCTGAGCCAAGCTCCAACACTTAGGTTACACTGTTGCCATTACATTTCTATGACAACGCTTCCCCCTCCCTTGATCGTCTGTGCCAGAAATCAGGCCCCAAGCAGAGTGTCTTTGAAACAAAAGTAACTTTAATGGTTTACAACTCTTATGTTAGTTCAAGTTCAACACCAGCCGTTTGTATTAACTTATTTTCTTAACTTAGGACCCTGATCAATCTTTATTCTAGATTCCCCTCAGGACCCGGATCTGCACTGCCTAACTCCTTTCTAAGTCAAGCCCCAGATACAGAACAGCTAACAGTTTTTCTGCTCTTGTTTATATAAGCTCTGTCTCCTCTAGCCTCCACCTGATTGGTTGGCTCCGCCCCAGAGTTCCATCCCCCCCTCCCGCTGTTGCTGGGGAGAAATATCTCTCCACTACTTCTATAGCTCTCAGTTTATAACACTTTGACCCCACATTAACTGGTGTAGACAGTTTTGTGTTCACTACACATTCATTAATTCTAAACATCTCACTCCCTCTAAGTCTCACCAAACCCATGGGCATCACATGTCCCTAGTTTGAAATCTTAACATCCTACCAAGATAGAACACAGAAGGTATCTCCTGACATGCTGAAAGCTTTACTGTCTCTCCACAGCTGCTGCTGAGCTGTTAGATGCGGCAGTAGGAAGCCGCTGAGTCTGTGTGTGGGTGTTTCCGGTCACAAAGACACACCGACTGGAAACTGGGCAGTGACTCTGCTGCCTCTTCCTGCAGTATCTAAGCAGCTGATTAATCAGTAGCTTTTTACTTCTCAAGAAGGCTCTATGGATATTGCGCTGGATCAAAGCTGCAAAATCCAGTTTTCAATGGGTCTGGAGGCACTCTGGAGTCCATGCTGTGACTCAAGGCCAGTGCACTGGAAGCAGTAACTGTTCTGAGCCAGTTTGGTCTTGTAGTTAGAGAACTGGACTCTTATCTGGGAATACTGGGTTTGATTCTGCACTCCTCTGTGAAGCCAGCTGGGTGACCTTGGGCTAGTCACAGCTCTCTTCTGAACACTTACAGCCCCACCTACCTCATTGGGTGTTTTGTGGGGAGAAGAATAGAAGGTTTGTCAGCTGCTTTGAGTCTCTTCCTCCTCCTCCTCCTCCTCCTCCTCCTCCTGTGAAGCCCTGGCTACAATCCCTGGATAGAGCATTATCCCAGAAGCCCATGACAGCACAACAGATAGCCTTCCCATCATCAGCTAACGCTAATATTTCCCGTTTCTAATTTGATTTCCTGGTTGCACCAGGAGTAGAGCTGAGTCAGAAAGATCCGGCATACAGCTCTATGTGTTTGTTTGCTCTTTTATAGTCTTACTTTTTTCTAATTGAGCTCATGATGATGATGATGATAAAAACGTCTATACACTTTAAAAAGGCAATAAAAAACCAATTGTGAAACATAAATTTTAGCACATGGTACAGTAGGGGAACCACATTCTTGACTCTAAAGACCACAGTGAATAAATGTACATTTAATCGTTTTTTTAAAAAGTGGCCTGTTACAAGACAGGAACCTTGGATTTGTGTCCTGTGTGAATATGAACACAGAAATATAAAGAAACTATGTATGCAAGAGAGTGCCTTAGGTTTCTTTTTATATGGGACGGAGCTTGTTCTTTATTCAGAAGCACTTATCGCTGCTAGTTGGAGATCAAAAGCAGTTAGAAATTATTGTGGGGTTTTTATGATATTAAGGAACACTGGGAATTGGTGAGGCAAATTTCTCCATGTTTGTTGATATCCAGTAACGTTGTTTTCTAACCTTGCCCAAGGCACTAAATATATATATTTAGGAAGGTTATTCTCAGAATAACTGTACATTTCTAGTTTTTGTTTTTTCTAGTTTGTTCTTAAAGCAGTTGTAAAGATTGTGAGGGGTATTGATTCTGTGTATTCATTGTATGAATCAGGTGATGAATAATGATCTGCTCAATGTTGTTGCTTTCCTGTTCCAAGTTACGTGAACTGTGGAAGAGAATTTCAGAGACTGTAATGAAAGGATCTTACTAAGGATGTGCATGAATATTTGTGACGTTTGTTATTCGTACAAATTCATATGAATTCAGACATTCGTATATGAATCGAATATCATGATATTTTCATACATTGACATTTGTAGAAATACAAATGTTCCAGACATTTGTACGAATAGTCTGGACATTCATTAAACTGGGAAGGTGGCAAAGTGGGTGCACCAGTCACACCTGCAGTGGATCTAGAGTGCATTCAGCATGGATTGGAAGCATATTAAAAGTGGATTCAGTTCGGATTTGATGCCTTCAGAGCGGATTTGTTATGGGATATGTATTGGATATGTATCTAGGGTACATATTGGATATGTATTCATTTGTATCTAATATGTATTCATATCGATACGTATTCATTCATATCCAATATGCAAACAAATACATATGAATACATTCATATTGAATACAATTTTACCACATTCAAAAGTACGAATATGAAATTTTGACCATTCAGTTCTTTACAAGTCAAATAAAAAATGCATTTGTGCACATTCCTAGATCTTACTAAAGCTTTGTGAATTTGTACCATCCACTCATGCTTGACTCCTAGCAGACTGCATAGACACATCACGGGCACGTCTATGCAGTTTTCTTGGCAGAGATACATACGTAAATGGTTTGCCCTTGCCTACTTCTGGAGTTAGGCTAGGGATCAAACCCCCAACCCTCTGCTTTCTAGGCTGCTTGCGTTATCAGTGAGCTACAGCCACTCCCTCTTTAGTTATATTGGAATCCTTCTCAAAGTTTGGTCAGACCAGAGAGAGAGCTGTGACTAGTCCACAGTCACCCAGCTGGCTTCCTGAAGGAGTGTGGAATCAACCCTGGTGACTACAAGATATAAGTCCAGCACTCGAATCACAAGACCAGACTGGCTCTCAAATTGCTTCCTGAGGACACATCATTTGGGAAAATAAAGGTCACTGCTGGTTAAGGTAGAAAGGGAAACTCTTAATTGTACCTCTAGGCTGTAATAATTTGGGCCTAACATGGATTCAGCCAGCAGATTGACCCAGCTGAGCTCCTTTGTGCAATGAACTGTTTGTTGTACAACTCATGTCAAATTCTTTTGTAAACATTTGAATGAACTTGTCATAGCCTGGCCTCCCCCCACCCTATCCTTGGAGCTCAGGACACAGTTGCCTATAAAGACAGATGATTTAATGTGGCAGCAAAGGTGAAGGAAGAGCCTTATGAGCTGACTAAGGCAGACTGATGTATAAAAACACCTCCACGCTTCATAAACTTAGGCATATTATGAGCAGGCTGGGTTGGATCACAAAGTGTCGGAGAGCGAGATTGTGAACGGTTGCTCTCTAATTCTTCTTTGCTTTTAACAGAGAGAAGCATGCGCCGAGCGCAAGTTCCAAGTGCTTGTTAAAGATAGAATGGCGTCATTTCAAAAATGTACCTAAGAATTAATATTATTAATTGTGCATTTTAACTTCATTCGGATAGCGTTTACTTAATCTGCATTGTTTGGATAGTCTGGAATAAGCATGGATAATCCGGAATAAAATGTGTCTGAATGTTCTTTATTCCAGATTATCCAAATCCCCGTATATTCCGGCGTATAAGACGACTGGGTATATAAGATGACCCCCACCTTTTCCAGTTAAAATACAGAGTTTGGGATATACTCGCCGTATAAAAAGATGACACCCTGCGTATAAGACAACCCCCGACTTTTGAGAAGATTTTCCTGGGTTAAAAAGTAGTCTTATATGCCAGAATATACTGTAATATGAATAAATCTTAGGTTCTCAGAAGAAACGTGGAACACAATTCAACAGCCCCCAAGATGCTACAAATAAGGTAAGTAAGTGTTGTCTGGGTGAAGCCTAAGTAAGGGATAATACAGAAAAAAACCCAGAAGCTCAGACTGAAGAGGAGAATTCTGAACTCCATCTTACTTTTGAGGACACCTCTGCTCTTATTCCTGAGGAGACCTTGCTAAACTGCCCAGCTTTATCCTGTCTTCAGTAGTTACCTGGCATCTGTTTCTCATTTCCAAGCTTCTTTGCTCTTCTGAAGCCTACTGAAGCTCTTTTGCCACCCCTGTTTCCAGATTGTTCTCAGAGTTGTGTCTAGTCTTGCTACTATATCTTTCCATGGTTCAGGCTTCCATTTAGTTCTGCAGTCTCCATTTCCTGGCCATCACCTGCTCATGGTTCAGCTGAGCATCATACTTCTTCCTAGCTTATTGGTCATGGGCCACATGAATGTGTTATTTTTGGGTTTCTTGCACACTATATGAATGTGATGATGTTTGTAGTCACAGTGTTGTTCTTTGAATTTCTGAATATGGCAGAATAAACTGCAGATTAGTTCTAGGAGTCAGTGCTTATATGCTAGACTCTGGCTCCAGAGAGAGAAATTCCTTGAATTTTATTATATTACTGGGCTCAGTTTGACTAGAATTGAGATGTAGTGTAGCCTATGTACTATGCTACTTCGAAAGACGGCTTTTTCATTATGTGAAATGAAGAGTGTCTGTTCACCCTGAGTAATCTGGTCTTATAAAGGATGGAGGAATAACCAGCTAAAGTTCTGTATCCTGTCTTATGAATTATCTGATCTCTGTGTATAGGGAGAAGAGAGGAACTCTTCACTCACTCTCCTGTTTTAGTTGAAAATATGCCGCATAATCAGTTTTTTAAAAAGACTTGAATAGAATAAACCACAGAGTAGGATTAGGGGAAAAGGTTTGACGGGAAATGAAACACATTATTTTTGGCTCATTCTGCATAAGCAGTAAAAGGAGGCATAAAGTCGTTTTCAATCTGAGGCAGGCTCATAATATAAAAACAAACCATCAAATCTGAGTAGTAGCTGAAATAAAGGCTGCAATAGTGAGGACAGAAAGAAAGGACAGATTTGTTAAGGACATTATGTGTGTGCAAGTGTTTGATAAATATATTTTTGTTACAGACAATATAAACTTTTTTGTATGTGGGGGTTCTAAAAGCATTTTGGAGAACACTTTAAGAAATGGAGAATTTTCTGGCCTGACTTCAAAGCTAAGGATGTGATCAGATAGGGCATTTTGTGGGGTCTCCCCTTTAAGAAAAAGTGTCCCTTCTGTAGATGCACCAAAAACAACAACAACAACAACAAACCCACAAAACAAAACAAAAATAGGCATTCAAACAGTTAACAGAATAAGCCTATCTGATTTTTCATTGCTCTTTCTTTGCTTCCAAATCTGGCAAGACCTTCCTGACAATAAGTGCTTGCCAGTGATTGGCTATGCATCTGCCTGGCTTACCTGTGGCCCTGATAGGTTGCTCACTGGCAACATTTCTCCCCTTGCTGTGATTAGCTACGTTTCCCTCTGTGCTTATGAAGCAGCCTACCCAATGTAACTAAGAGAAAGAGCTAGGGTTGCTTATTCAGGCTTTAGGATGTGGTAAGATGATTTTAGGGATTTTATGTCTGTCCTTGCTGCCTCTAATTTGCCCAGAGGGCATCACATTAAGCTTGTTTGATCACAGGCTAGGTTTAGGGGGTGTGCACAATTCAATTTGATTTGAAACTTCAACATTCAAATTTAACCAAATTGATTTGAATTAAGCAAATTCGAATCTATTTGCACTTACGAATGTCAACAACTTAGGGGTTAGGGTTAGAGCTTCACTTACACTCTTAAGAAGGATGCCAGGTTTATAATTTTGTTCAGATGCTCAAGATGGGATGAAAACGGGTTGCATACTGGATAACTACAGGATGCATACGAACGTGTACGGATGCGTACGGATGTGTACAGTTTGTGTAACATGTATGGGCACATGCAAATGTTGTCAACACTCATAAGTGCAAATACAAACCAAAAATTTGAACGAATAGATTCAAATTGGCTTAATTCGAATCGAATTTGGTTAAATTTGAATTTTAAAGATTCGAATCAAATTGAATTTTTGAGCATTTGATTTGAATCGAATCCTGAAGATTGCATTCGTGCACACCCCTAATTCATATAGAATAGAATTCTACCACATTTGAAGAGGATCTATTCAAATGAATATGGATTTTCTAACATTCGATTTGTTATAAACCGAATGCCAAAAAACCCATTCGTGCCCATCCCTGATAGGCACCACTATTAAAACATTATGTAGTCCATTTCATGTGTCTGTTTCTCACAAAGTTCTTGCCCTCAGACCGAGAGATTGTAACAAGCAGCAAATCCTTTCCTGCTAATTTTCCGCCTGTTACATTGTCAGACGTGCGCAGGGGACTTTGCTCTGCCTGACCCTGAAGAGCTTCAGTACATGTTTGCCAGTCAAGTCATTGGCACTTTGCTGATCCGGGGTCTGCTCCGAATCACCTGGGGTGGAATCTATTAAGTCTTGAATCTCCTTTAAGCCTGTAAAGGGACCAGCAAGGGCAGGCAGTTCTTGCTGGGCAGTTGGCAAGGTTTGAGTCTCAAACGTCCTTTGGGGCTTGAGGTCATCCTCTCTGTGGTACTCAGGATTTTTAGGGGTTATGAAATTAAACCTAAAAAAGGAGGCATTCCAAGCTTTCTTTTTTGGTTTTTAAGGGCCATACTAAATTTTTTTCACTTAGGATGGTCCAGATGGCAAGAAGAACGTCTTGTGATTGTTTCTTGCTGCCCCTGGTAGATGGAGGAAGCATTTACCTATGTCTGCTGGTTCCTTTAGTTCTCATTGCTCTTGCTGCTATCTGAAACAGCCAAGCATTCAACCACTTCTCTTTGGGGCTGTTGCTTTTTACATGCTTGGCTAGCTTCCAGTTGGCTGCAAGAGCAACAATAATGAAAGGAGACGGAAGACAGGTTTCCCATAATAGTAATATTATGGGATATTGTCTTTATATCCTGGGACTATATTAAGGATGCCACAATCACATGAGACATTCCCAATACCTCAGAAGGAACCCTTACTCTTTGCATTACTTAAAAAGATGATTGAATCGCTTGGAAATCAGCTTAATCGTTTTCCTCTGTTGGCTAAACTTTGCCAAACCCCCCCCAACCCCCCCTCTAAATACACAGAAGAACAAATTCAGAAGGAACAATGAAATCTCTTGCCTTTTGTCTAAACAAGGAACTTGCTGGTTATTTTAAAGCCGTTTTTGGATATATATTTTTTGTGAATCACAGCTCTGACTTCACAGATCGGCTGAAAACAATTAAAGATGGGAGGAGTCTTTATTTCCCACAAAGTTGTCAGCATCCTCCTCTCTCAAAAGACAATGGATGAAGCAGGGGAATGAAGATATGGAAACTCTGGCCCTTTCTGCACTGAACTCATGTTAATCTGGATCACTGGGGCTGTACTGACTAGGCCATTGATCTGTGGAGGCATTGGCTGGATCAGCGATGTCTGCATTGATATCCCTGGTCCAGTCCGTGCTGCCCATGGTGGTGACGCATGTGTAAGCTTTGCAGGTTCCCCATACATATACCTCTAAAATGTAGGGACAAAAGTTATTTGTTTTGGAGCCTGGAGGAGTGCCTTCGAGGAATGCACCATGGGGTGCAGCTGAAAACTACACCCAGTAGTTCTGGAACACAGACATGCTGTCTGCACGACTCCTGTGTTCTGGAACAACATACTCGGCCTTCTTCTGGACTCAATTCAATCCACAAGAAATCTGGATCAAGGGCCTCCTTAATCTGGCTCTGGATTCATTATCTATCCCAAAGGGGAATTTTCTTGTTTAACACTGGAAAAAAAAACCCAACTTTGTCACTTTTCTGATGTATTCACTCACATTGAAAGTGGACTGAAGCTGGATTAAACCTTAAGTGTGACCACAGCCAAGTGAGCTTCCTTGTCAGAGAAGGGATTTGAAATGAGGGACTCCTGGTGCTCTTAACAATTATGACCCTGGAGGACTTTTTGTTACAAAGCAGTGGGTGAAATGCTGCTCACACACCTTGTTTCACAATTCCCTTCTAAATGACCTAGGAACTTGCTTTTTAAAAATGAAAACTGAGGATTAGAATCTCCTACTACTCTATGTGTGATACATTGGTGCCTTCGTCCCCCACCCCCAATCTCTGTTGGCAGCTCCGGGGAAGAAGCCTGTGGAACTGCTACATATTTTTTGGTATAAATTACTTTCTGAAGGTGCTATTTGCACTTTCAGGAAAAAAAATGTGCCTAGAGGCAAAGGGAAGCTTTTGGAGTGTAATTTATATCAAGGATAAATGATTTACTCTCTCCTTTTCCCAGTGCTGCGTTCCTGGACATAACACTCTACAAAGATACTCAATTACTCTTTTCCCCCTTAATGTGGCTCCAATGCAGAATTGCTCGAAATATTCATTATTTTCTTAAAGAGTGACTTTTGAAAAATCAGTAGAGCCAGTCTGGTCTAGTAGTTAAGGAGCCAGACTCTTATCAGGGAATACTGGGTTTGATCCTGCTCTCCCCCATGAAGCGAGCTGGATGACTTTGGGCTAGTCACAGCTCTCTTCTGAGCTGTCACAGCCCCAAACCCTGGGGAAGTGCAATTGTGGCAATTCCCTTGCTGCAGAAGAGGCATGTGTGGCGTTGTTGCCGCAACAACTAGGGAACGCCACACATAACCACAGCTGTGCAGCCCCACCCCAGGATTTGTTCCTGCAGAAGAGGTGTGGAATGGAGCCATTCTGGATTGTATAAAAAACGTTCTATGGCTAAACACCCAGGGCATGCGCCAGCACTCACATGGAGCTTCTTCAGGGATAGATGTAGCACCACACAGTGTGTATACTCTGTGAGGAAGCAGCCTCCAGCTGTCCCACTGGAGCACGTGTGGAAAGACTCATAGTAGACAAGTTAGCCTCAACGACCTGCCATTGATACTTCCGGTCAAGAAAACAGTGCCAACAGGGTACAACCAGGGAAAGATCAATGTCTCATTAGCAGCTCAAACAAAGGAAGGGCTGACAAACAGCAGACATCTATAAGAAGGGAAACAAGATCTAGTAGGACACTGGTCACCCTTGACTCATCCAAGAGCAAAGACCTCTGAAGAGGTATATGAAAAAACTTAGTTTCTCAGAAGAAGAAACTTGGAACATGGCATAACAGGTCCAAAGCTGCAACAAATAAGATACAAATGAGAAGACTCAGTACTGTTCCATTATTTGCAGGGACAAAGTACTTTTCTTCACTTACCTTAAGTCAGAAACAAGGGCCCACATGGTAAACCTCTGGGCTTCATTGGTCCAAATTTTAATAGGGATCTGTGGGGTCAAAACTATGCCTACCAATGGAATATTCAGTCTGCATTTGATGGAGATTGACCCAGATTAGGGAGGCCCTGTTCACTATCGCTGCACAATGAAATGTGTCTGCTGTCATACCAGAGGGCCTGATCCACAACATAGGAGGAGTGCAGAAGGCCCAGCTTTCTATAAAAATAAAGACATGATGAGCACTGACTGAAATTATAGATAGGACTCACCTGGCTCCATTGCTCTTCTCTGAGGCTGGTCTACAGCTAGGATAGGATGGGAACCCATAGCCTTTGTGTGGTCTGTTGCCATCCCAGGGTTCCTGGACCTTCCCACTGCCCTGCCTGTACATGTCAGAAAACATTTTCTGATATATGTAAGAAAATGATATATTGCAATATTTAGATATAGCATGGAGTACTAAATAACATTTTTGATTAAAATCTGAGATAGAGGTGGTCAAACAAAAGACATCTGAAAACAGTTGAAAGCCATTATGTTTTCAGTAGAGCAATTCTATTAAAAGATAGGAGCATTAGCTGCCTATGTATGTGTATTGAATGCTTAATGAATTGTATGTTGCACTAGCATGATAATTACTCTACATTTAGCATACATGCCGCCAACATAAGGAAACACGCTATACTATTGAGAAGCTATCCTGAAACTTCCTGTGGCTTCTCAATTTTAATTAAGTATAAGTCCCCACTGTTTTAATTGCAGCTAGGAAATTGGCTATCTTTCCTTGCTGGCAACCTTGTTCATCTATTGGAAATCAAATGCAATTGGAACTTTCTTAGTTCTAATTTCTTAATATTTTATACTATAAGACAAACATAGAAGAATTATGTTGACGGTAGTGTGCACCATGATTGCGAAATACTGGAAATTTAGTAATAGGCTCACTATTCAAGAGTGGAAATCAAAGCCCTGGTTTATACCAAACTAAGAACTGATTTTCACAAAATCTCAAAAAATACCAGGAGTAGGCAACAGATACATGGGGTGTTTATCCACCGTGCTCCTTTAATCCAGATCTAAGAAGATTAAGATCTAAGGAATGGGTACTTCTCTTAATCCGGATTAAGGGAAGTACCCAATGTGTTTCCATGGGTGGTGTAGCACCCAGTAGCAATGGGTGCTAGCCTCCCTGCTGTGGAAACACCGGAGCACCCATTTGCAAATCCGGATTGACCTACAAGTGGTCTGCCTGTCACCCCAGGTGTTTTGGGGGACGGGGTGCAATCTCCGAAGTCCCTCTGAAGTCCCTCCGAAATCCTTCCGAAGTTGCCTTTGGGAGGTTAGCAAAGGCTCCAGTGTCCCTCAGAAGGCAACTTCGAAGATTAGCAAAGGCTCAGAAGACAAACCCCTTGCGAGAGCTTGTATATTAATTAGCTTCTTGTGAGCAGGGATGGGTCAGCCTCATTAATATGCACCTCTTTCCATGCCTGAAGGTAACAGTCCCCTTTGTTCTCCTTTTGTTCTCCGAGGTTTGTCTTCGGAGCCTTTGCTAATCTCAGAAGTTGCCTTCGGAGGGACTTCGCCTTTGCTAATCTCCGAAGGCAACTTCGAAGTAACTTTGAAATGGCTTCAAAATGACTTCAAAATTACTTCAAAGCCTAGGTTTTGGGCTCCCCCCCATAGGTGCCCCCTCCCCCTAGCCTCCTCTAGACCCCATTGCCTGTTTATAGTGGAAACAGGCTCCCTTTAATCCAGATTTTCTGGCAGAAGACCCCATTGTAGACCCCATTAATGGGGTCTACAGAAAATCTGGATTAAAGGCCAGAAAGTACCCATTTGATCCGGATTTCCCCAGCAGTAGTGGAAACAATCGGGTCCCAAATGGCTGCCGTGGTGGAAATGGGGTCATCCGGCTCACACCCAAATGGGTCCTTAATGGGTGTAAAAATGGGTACTTTCTGCTAGTGGGGGGGGGGAACCCATGGAAGCCTTATTTGATCTACCTCCCCTCTCAGGATGATGCGGCAACTCCGCTAAACTTCGTCTTAAAGAAGTGGTTTTAAAAAATGATCGTGTAGGAATGTGGAAGTAAACTGGGAGTCTACCAAATAAGAGTCCAGCTCTCTAACCACAAGACCAAGCTTAAGCTAATGGCACACCAATAGCAATCTTGTTCTGTGTCTCTGGTCCAGACCCAGGAACAATCCTTCAACCCTAGAGAAGGAATGAATTGTATGTCTGGTGAGGGAGCTAGATTCTCTATGGTCAGTGGTGATTTTCCACATCACAAGGGTGGGCTGGTGCTACTCCAGGTATACGCTACGAATACGCACAAGATGTATACAAATACATACGTATCCATACACATATGAATGTCAAAATTATTCATACGAATGACTCATTAACGGAATATTCGTATTCATACAAATACTAAAGTGCAAATGTCTGGACATTCGATTCGTACAGTATATGAATGTCCGAATTTGTCCGAATAACAAATATTTTGAATATTCAAGGACATCCCTAATTTGCCATCACATGTCCCAAAGATGGAAGGCAGTTTTCTATATCTGAATGATTTCGAACCAATATAAGAATGTAGAGTGGGTGTAGAAGTTTCATGTTTCAAACTGTTTTCATACCCATGCAAGTAATATTTCAGAGTTTTCATTTTGTAGCGTTCTCCATTTTGTTCCTTGCATTGAAAATCCATTGTGCATTCCTTAAGGTACCCGATTTCAATGTTTTAGTTTAAATAATTTGTTTAACTAGGAGCAAAGTATTCAGCACATGTTCATTGCCAGATTGACAATCCCAGATGGAACCTGATTTCTGGAAGAAAAATGACCATTGCTAGAACTAGCAGACTGAAGCTGTAGAGAGCAACATAACAGGGAAGAAGAAATGCTGTATGTTTGTGTCTGCAGCAAACATTTGCGCGTTGTGTGCCGCTCGGTGCTCCTGCATCTGAGATAAGCTGCCATGACTTCAGTTGATTTGTAGTCTCTGCCTTGGCTTACTCTCTCTGGTGATCTATTGTGCATTTCTTTTGAAATGTCTGCCACGATCATTTGTTATCACGGCTTGCAAATCAGCCCTGGTTAAATGTGGGTTGGATGATAATGCTGGCTGGAGCCTTCCGAGCTGGTAGGGGAAAAGCGTTTAAAGCAGGGGGCATCCAACTGAAGGTTTTTTCAATAGGGCCACACTGAGCCCATCCCACTTCCACATTTTTGGTTAGTTATTTAGATGCATGAGTGGAGAGAATTCTTAGTCCTTCATTTTTGCGCCCACCGATGTGCATGATCGCTATAGCACTTAGAAGAAAAGAGTAGCATTCAAAAGGGCCTTGATGAAGAAACTGAGTCAAAATTAAGCATTCAAAATTGAAGGGAAGGGAATTTAAGGTGCATATGTCTCAGCAATGCCAAAGATCTTGGGTTTAGAGCTGAGCATGCAGAACTTTTTGACGAAGGTGAGCCCCTCTTTTGCTGACAAAAGTTGCATCCTTCTAGAATGCCACGTTAAGTCTTGAGACCATATCATTATTTGTTTCATTAATCAAGCTTCATTTGCATGCGCAGAACACAGTCCATGAGCATAGCTTTAATGGGATTGGGAAAGCCTTGAGCTCTTGTTGTCCTCCACATCTCCTGCTGTCTTCGACAGTGGGCTTCCAGATGGCTCTCATAGGGATTTTTGGAGCAGCGTCTTTTTGAATGATGTTTTTGCACAGCCCCTCAACATTTGCTAATGGAACCTGAGTGTGGTAATGTGATTCTTTTAAATGCCCAGCTACTTAAAATTTCCTCAGCTCTGTGCTTTTATTTGAATTGCCTGGGATTTAAAATGCAGAAGTGCATCTTTTACTAAAAGGCTCCGTGGTGTGGTTAGGTAATTTTAGTTTCTGGTCTTAATAGCTCTGGGAGGCTCCTGCAGTCAGATGGAAATCAGCATCATGCCCTTTCCTTTAAAATGTGTTAATCCAGCTCTGCAGCATTAAGGGTTCCTCCTACTCATTTTGTTACATGGGTCCTGGATCTTTGCCCCCAAAGTCCCGATGCCACCACAGTCTGTGCCTTTAATAATGCCTTGTAATTGTCGAGGATGGAATTGCTGATCCTTTTTAATGACGAAGGCATGGAAATGGGCTGACATGACCAGTTCCCCTCTGATTTGGAATATCACTTTATGCCGCTGTCTGTCCCATTATTCTGCCCGGCTTACTCATCCAAGCACATCACAGATTGCACCGATAGGCAGAAGGCTGGCTGGGAATTCACACAGGGTTAAAGAAGGGTTCTGCTGATGTCACCCACCAAGTATCACATGCAGGGCATTTGCGATGGCTGTGAATGTCACATGCAACTATCCCGGCTGGGAGCAATTCCATCCCCTTCTGGTAGCTAAGGCATGTGTTCCTCCCTGAGGAAGGAATGCTTGCTGTGCATCCCTGGTGGAGAACATATGCTAGAGGTCCTTTCCAGGCAATATCTCACTTTCCCTGCTTGTACTTCTTTCACTGCGGCAAGGTTTTTATTTCCTTTTCTACCTGTTTCTAATCTGCCTTACTTGATGACTTCTTTCTCCTATCTTTTTGGACCTGATGGCTTTCGTTTTGGCCCCTGGTGATCTTAGTATTTCAGAGAGTCCTAATGGATCTTAGCTAAGCTTATTTGTTGGGGCTTACTGTGGCATCAGTTCGGCGCTGTTGCAGGGAGCTTGATAAATGACCTTAGAATGTAAGTGGCTCCGGCTAAGTGGTGTTGCTCTTCCATTTTCTCCAAGTGAAGAGTGGCAGTGGACTTCCCTAAACCTTTGGAGGGAAGGCACATCAAGCTTTGTCCATCTGTTGTGTGCATTCAGGTCTCGTCAGTTGTGATTAGGGGTGTACACGGATGCAATTTTCGGGATTCAGTTTGATTCGAATTGACTATCCGAAGATTTGAATGTTTAAAATTCGAATGTATTCATATTTGATTTGATTCGAATACATTTGAATCTATTCGTGCAAATTTTCAATTTGTATTTGAAGATACAAATGTCAACAACATTAGTACGCATCCCATTTTTATCCCATATGCATCCCGTTTTTGTCCCGTATGTATCTATACCAGTGGTTCTCAACCTGGGGGTCGGGACCCCTTTGGGGGGTCGAACTATCTTTTCAGAGGGGTCATGACAAGTCTCCTGCTGCCCTTCCCTCCCACCTCCCAGCTGCTCCACCCCCGTGGTTGGGGGTCTCCACAACATGAGGAACCCCATTAAGGGGTAGCGGCATTAGGAAGATTGAGAACCGCTGATCTATACAAATGCGTACAGATATGAATACAATGTTTACGGATACGTAAGTAATGCGTATATATCTGTACACATACGAATGTCCGAATAATTCATTTGAAAGATTCAAAAACTGATTCAAATGTTAAATTCAAATTTAGGGACATTCAATTCAAATTCAAATGTCCAAATTCGATCAAATTTCAGATGTTTCAAATATTTGTGCACATCCCTAGTTGTGATGGGAGTTAGTTGTTCATATATCCCTCCAAGTCATGTGCTTGGAAGTAGGTGCGCTTAAAGCTCTTGGGTGTTGCTAAATCTTCCATTTCCATACTGATGATATGGAAAGAAAAAAAGCTGCTGTAGAAATAAATCCACGCCTCACTTAGAGATCCTGATCTTCTTTCTCTGCTGCTGCTCCTCTT
The DNA here is from genome assembly GCA_023333525.1 of Aspidoscelis tigris stejnegeri. Lineage (NCBI taxonomy): Eukaryota > Metazoa > Chordata > Lepidosauria > Squamata > Teiidae > Aspidoscelis > Aspidoscelis tigris. Next base: position 16,542,451 of record JALMGA010000003.1, read on the forward strand.
CCTCTTTTATGCAGCTAACCTCCCACTCCTTTATAATGATAGAACAATAGAACTGCATGCCTCTACTTCAGCCTTGCAGGAGAGTGGAACAAATTATTCTTGTGTGATATGCAAACTTCCCATGTTCTGTCTTCTGGCATGGAAATCATGTTGAACCAAATAACTCTGAAAAGTTAAGATATCTTCTATTGTGTCTGGGAAGCAGACTGACACCTAACTTAGGCGAAGCTTGAGCAATTAGGCAATTAAATAAAAACTCAGTGCAGATGTTTTCCTTTGGTCCTTTAAACATCTGGGTCAAGTAGAATGGAAATTAGAGGTAAGTATTTCTGCATTTAGACGTACGGAAAGCATTTCTGCTGGTGCTGAAGCTGTGTGGTTCCTTGAACACTGCAGAGGATTTTTTGGGGAAAAAAGAAACACATTGATGTTTGCTTTGAACCAAAGCTGTGCTATCATACCCAACAATCTTGCAGATGGTGTTTCAGCTCATTTGATTTTCCATATGTGTGGTTTAGGGACAAGCACACTGGGGAGGTTGCCAGGCCTTTCATTTTCCTTGTGTCTGTGCTGAAACTGGACCTCTAATTTCCCCACATTAGTTGCTCTGATGCTTCAGAGCCTGGTCATGCTGCTTTCAAGATCTTGTATCTTTCCTCCCTCATTCATACAGGACTCTGTACACCGTGAGATGCTGAGCTACTTAACATTTTACCTCCTCTGCCATTAACGGCTGCAGTAGCTGCTGGCTCTCTTCCTGCTGCTGTGGTTGCCAGCTTCTTGGCTTTGATTTCCATAAACTTTATTGCCCGCACAGTAGTGGCCAATTCCATTTGGCACACAGAGCATGAAGTCTGTGATATCCTGATGCACAAGGTGCTGTAATGATATAACCATCGTTTGTCTATTTTTAGTAACATTTTCATAAAGCGAACTTAAGTTTAATTGCACGTTGAATGGTGGAGGTCGAAGATTGATTGCGTGTGAAAGTGAAAGGAAATTTTGCATAAACTTTTCTTCCAATGCGGTCCAGAATTCTAACGTAAAATCTCCTCACCCCAAAACTAATGACCTTTAATTTTGTAAGTTAATATTCTTTGACTTAGGCGCATCCATTTACCCTGAATCTGTCGGTGTTCTGCAGAAACAGCATCATCCTATAAGATATGGTACAAGTTCTAATATTCTTGCATTGGCTGCTGCCGTCTGTAAGTGGCAGCCATTCCAATTACACTCTTTCTTTTGTGTTTTTACTTTATGGCATATGGACATAAGAGGAGCCCTGCTGGATTAGGCCACAGTCCATCTAGTCCAGCATACTGTTGCACAGAGTGTTTTTCCACTGTCACTAGAAGTACCCATTAAGTACCCATTAATGGGTACAAAAATGCCATTACGTACCCATTAATGGGTACTTAATGAGTACTTTTAGTGATAATGGAAAAACCCCCACACAGTGGCCAAGCAATTGCTCATGGGCATCTCAAACAGAGACAACGGCAAACCTCCTCCTGCTCTCGGATCCCAGCAAATTGTCCCCACAGCCTGAAAGATGTACTTAAGCATCCATTTTAGTAGCCATTGATACATCTGTCATCCAAAAATTTGTCTAACCCTTCCTTAAAGCCATCTAGGCATGTTGCTGTTATCACCTCTTCTGGCAGCCAGTTCCATAGTCTGGTGACCCTCTGGGTGAAGAAATACTTCCCCTTGACTGATCTGACTTTCCTACTCACCAGCTTCATAGAATGCCCCCTGGCCCTAGCGTTGTGTGATAAAGAAGAGAAATTTTCTCTATCTACCTTTTCCATAACATGCATTATTTTATATACTTGGAGTTTAGTAGATTTTCTCCTTTGCTTTGCATAGTGTCAGTCTTTTTAAATCATCCAAGTGTTGGATATCTTGATTCATTTCTCTAACTTTAATGACACCCAGCTTATAGCAATCAGTTATCAGAAATGTTGCATAACTACAAAGGAGTTCCAATAGAAAAATCTATTTATTTTTGTAGCTCTTCTGACCAACTCTGGGGAAAACAGTAATATTGGTATAACACTTGATAAAAGTGAATTGCAACTTCAAATGCAGACTTGGTTCTTTGTTTCAAGTTAGTTTCATGTATAATGCCACTGATTTCCACACCAATTCCCCAAAAGACATGTGTTTCATCAAGGTACGCAGAATTGCCCTCTATTCTGCAGTTCCTCTGAGAATTTTCTATCGCTTTAAGTTCTTTGTCCGCACTATGTGATTGAGAGAATATTCATCTAACATCATCAGCTGTCTGGCTTTCTAAAGGTAAACTTATCACATTTTCACAGAAAATGTGACAAGCATATGAGTTTGACTGTGCTGGTTGCATTGTCTTTCCTTCCTTGCCTTGTAGCACTCTGGTGCTTGTGGGAGTTCTGAATTGCTTTCTTTTTAAGGAGAAAACAAACCCAACACGCAGATGCATGCTATGATCCATAGGACCAGGAATGGTCAGACACAACTGAACAACAACAACAACAACAATCTATTAGTTTGAATGAGCAAATGGTTTAAATATTTGCAAACTAAAAAAAAAATCCAACTTGTAAGATTTCTTTGGCCTGGAAAAAAATATTCAATATCAAGATAGAAGTGTACATGAATGTATCCATAGTCAGTGCATAGAGTTCCCTTCCTATGCACCAAGGTGATAAAGATGGCAAGGCTGTGTTACATCTGCCAGCAACTGGGGTCTTAAAAGTTTCATGGACAGAAGGTTGTTGAGGCTAATATCATAGCAACTGTTTGGCTGTACTCTTTAATCTTGAGAGAGGGGCAGAATGCAGCTGTCTTGGCTTTCTGCACTTGGCTTGATTCTGGAATATGTTCTGGAATAGGGGCCTGCTTTCTGCATGTTAGTGCAGATTATGGTAGCCCCAAAGAGAGGTCTGCCATAAAATGCATTAGCATGTGGACAATAGATTCCTATCCCAACGTATATTCCAGAATAAGGCTATATGCAGAAAGGTCCCAAGACTGTCAGAGTGATCAGGAAGAAGATAGCCAAACATAAAATGGAGAATGCTTATGGCAACTTCTTATCTTACACTTCGGGCCTTTTCTCATTTGGGTTGGTAGTACACGATTAGGGAACTTCTGGGAAAGGACATCTGCATGTGGAAGAGGCTTCTACAGCCTCCAAGAGCCCCCTGCCTTCCCAGAGGTTCCCTAATCATCCACTGCCTATGGAGCATGAAATCGTGCTCCACAACCTCCCCAGCCTTCCCCCATCACTTACCAGTTGTGTCCAGCCAGGGGAGCATCCGCACCTCAGCTGGACAAGAAGGTCAACTGCCTGCCGTGACTGTGACTGTGCGGAGCATCAGCGTTGTCATAGCAACAGCGTTGATACACACGCAGTCTTGCAGGGTGCTGCAGCCAAAATGGCGGTGCCCTGAAGAGCAACGGCCCCACAATTGAATCAAGGTAAGTATTCGATTGCGAGAGTTGGGGGAACGACTAATGTTGACTAGCTCTCCAAGTGTGAGTGCTAGTCAACGTTGGTTCATCGCACTCCTTTCCTCTTAAGTGGACGGGAAGGGAGGTGCGAAATCGCCCATTATTATGAGCCCCTTTCAAATGTATTACTGTAATCCATTGTTCATCCCCCTGTAAATTATTTCATAAATTTTTATCATGTGTCTCCAACACTTTTTGGTGCAAGTGGACCAGAAACGTGTGAATTCCTCAAGAACAACTGCACAGCTTGTTTACTGGTTACAATATGCAGTAAATCATGGTTTTCTGTGAATGAGCAAACCACAGGCAGTGAGCAAATAAAAAACACTTGGCTTCTGCTTACTCTTTGAAGGGAAATAAACTCTTAAGTGCTCCTAGCTTCCTTCTCCAGGCACAGAGGAGTAAACCAGGAGCGACTGAGCTGCAAATGCTAACATGCTGCTTGTTCACAGTCAGCTATAAAGAAGCCTTTGCCAACATGATGCCCTCCAAACATTTTAGATTACGGCTCCTACCAGCCTGCATGCCTCTCCCCAAGAATCAGGCCGCAGGTGTCTTTAGTAGACTTTATTGTATCATCTGAATTTATAGCATTGAGCCTCAAAACATGTAGACCAGTAGTTCCACATCTTTTAAATCTATCTATCTATCTATCTATCTATCTATCTATCTATCTATCTATCTATCTATCTATCTATCTATCTATCTATCTATCTATCTATCTATCTATCTATCTATCTATCTATCTATCTATCTATCTATCTATCTATCTATCTATCTATCTATCTATCTATCTATCTATCTATCTATCTATCTATCTATCTATCTATCTATCTATCTATCTATCTATCTATCTATCTATCTATCTGCTGTCTGTCTGTCTGTGTACGGTTTAGTTTCATTTTGTTGTTAGAGTTTCAGACTCTTATCTGATAGTCTCCCAGTCTGCATCCTTCCAGGAAATCAGCTGGGTGACCTTGGACTAGTCACAGCTCTGTCCTGAGCTCTCACAGCCCCACCTACCTCACAGGGTGCTTGTTGTGAGGAGAAGAACAGAAGTTTGTCAGCTGCTTTGAGTCTCCTTAAAGAGTGAGAAAATTGAGATATAAAAGCCAACTCTTCTCCTCCTCTTCCTCCTTTACTTATTTGAATATTGATATCATGCTGTCCACCAGAAGGTCCCAGGGTGGGTCACAATAATAAGAAAGATAAAAACCATAGAAGCCAATATAAGCCACCTTCCTTCACCATCTGGACCACACTGTCATGTTTTGCAAGATATGCATATCATTTTTTAATTTTTTAAAAATAGACATAGAAGGTGAGTGAGAGCGGTCAAATTGGTTATTTATTTATGACAGTGACAGTGCTTCATTCTAGTTTGTATGCAGTTGAATCTAATTGCTTTGAGGCTTGAGTGGGGCAGGGGAAAGTGGACACCAAACATAACTGCCAGGTGCTAGTTTGTAGGTTTTGTTTGAAGTCCAGGGCTGCCTCCAGACTTGAAATCTGCAGTTAAATGTAAAAGCGTAGAATACTTACTGCGTAGTGATGACCAGCCATCCCAGCTCAAAAGGCAGATCTGCAGCTTCCCCTAATGGAGCTGCAAGAGTTAAGGAGGCATGCGCTGTCACGTGGTCCGAGGCGACCAATTAGATTTGAGCTGCCCCTCCTGCTCTTGTCTTGGTCTTCTTGCTGTTCTGCCTTCTCTGGGGAAAACTTTGGATTTTGTTTCTACTGTGCAGTGAGTGTCCTCTTACCACCATTAATGTAAGTGCGCAGTCCCGATCGGATAATCCAGCGCTACGACAATCCATCGATTGTTTTGTGTGATGCCATGACTGCAAGTGCACATTCTGCTGTGCAGTATAAATGTGTCTGGACACAGCCTATGTGACTCCAACAGGTTTTCTACAATCCTGTATCAAAACTGCTAAGAGACTGTATTGATTCTGGTAGGAGAATACACCTTGCAAAACCATGACCACACTTTCTGCACTACCTTGTTTTAGACTGGGGTTGTACATGGTGTTGGTGGGTCTGGAACAGAAGAAAATGAAAAGAAATTTTAAAAAGCAACTGAAATGATCCAGGTTACTCTATGAAACTGTTGAGCATGAAAATCAAGGGCTGACAAGAGAAAGTATCACATGAGGCAGTGATGATGGCTACTGACCTATATAGCTTTAAGAAAGGGTCAGACCAATTCATGGAGGTAAGTTGTATCAATGGCTTCTAGAATGGATGTCTGAATACTATTTCCAGGTTGGAGATACAGGCAGGATGCCTCTAAAGACCACTCGTAGGGAGTGGAGAGCAGGTAAGAGGTTCATCTTCCATCTTCTGCTTGAGAATGCGTAGAAGTGAATGTTGGGCCACCATGTGAGACAGGGTGCAGGATTATATGGGTTGTGGCCTGATTCAGTTGAGCTGGTTTTATGTTGTTATTCCATCCCCTCACCTTGGTGACAATTCTCCCTTTCAGTTGCTCTTGCAACTCCCATCAGACATGGAGAGCCAACTTTCCAAGGCCTCCACCTCCATCTCCTCAGGATAAATTTGGTAATGTGAAGCTTCAAAACCTGACAATAGAAGCTACAGTTTCAGAAAAAGAGTTTGTGCTCTTCAGCCATAATGGGTGGTTCAGGTCGCAACCCTGCTGAATATAATGGTGAGGATTGTAGACTTTGGTAGAGTGTGTTTTCATATGTGTGGAATGCTGGAGGAAGAAAACCAGAGGACCGATCTGTTGATCCAAAAAGGCCAATTAAACAAGTCTAGCTTTTTAGATGGCTGTAAAGATTTCAGACACTTAGTTGATTGATACATCGGTATCATCTCTGACATTATCCCTGGTTTGACAAGAGAGGCATAGGTGGCTATCATTGTATTTCTTTTTTAAAAAAATATTTGTGTTTTCATTGTGTTTCTGATCCTGTTCCAGAAACTGAGCTGAACTGCTGCTGCAGAGTCTGGTTTGCTTCAGAGTTTTTCTCTATGGTCTGCTCCTGTTCCACTTCAGTTGGAAACTGCTGTAGCAGACTGTTTTAACTTTGAGATTATGCACCATCTTTTACATGGGCTCAGGCAGTTATCTACAGATGGGGGAATATTTTTCATGGTACACGGATAGAACCTCTGCCCTTACATCTGTTGCAAGGATTGGACAACCTCTGGCTCTCTTTGCAGATTCTGCTGGTAATATTCTCCAGAGAACAGATTGTTGACTTCTAACTGTCCAGTTATCCTCTCATTGACTGCAGTAGATGGCACCATTTTCACTAGTCTCTGAATCACCTGGAATTCCTGGCTCATTTTAAGATGCCAGAAGTTGCTGTCTAAAACCCTTTCTGCACTTATTGTTATTCCTGATCAGGAGCTTCTGTAGCCATCTTAGCCTCAGCGATTTACACGTTAGTCCAGATCTGTAAAGCCTGTCCCTTGCAGGTCTGCTCTGTCATCATTAAACAGGGTGTGATCCATATCAGGGAAGCTATGAATGGGATCACTGTTAGACCCATTTAAACAGGTCTACCAGGGCTGGTCTACCATTTCAGCGGTGCAGCAAAGTGTGCCACTAAAATGCTCTGGGGCTAGGATCGTAGTCCTTTGGATCCCTCAGAGCCCAGCCTTGAAGCCTGTGCTTTTCTGTAGTCTGAATTAGCAGACCTCGCTGGTCTAGACCCACTGATTCAGACCATGGGTAGGTAAGTGCAAAAAGGGTCCAGACCATCTGGGTTCAGTAATAAAGCATGGGTTACTCTTTACAGGTAAAACAAGATTAAATCTGAAACTCAGTAGGGAAAAAGGCCATGTTGTGTACATTTTATGGAACTCTTGAGGAGTTAACTTTAATAAGCAATTGTCTACTGGAATTATTTGCTTTAAACGTAAACACGATGATAACAGAGATGAATTTCATCAGTTGCATTCCAACCTTATCTCAGCTCTAGAAAATAGCAAAGTCATCATCATCATCATCATCATCATCATCATCATCATCATCATCATCATCATTATCCTTTTCAATAATTATATTTATTTTTAATAAGCAGATATTATTAGGAGCCACTGTGGCCTTTTTGATACATCAGAATGCTTAGCTGAGTTGAGATACCGGATGCTGTCTCACTATAGATATTTTTAGATGTATCAGACAAATTTATAGACTACAACCTTTTCCTCTTTTGAGGAAAGCTCTTTTTGGGGCCAGATGCCAGTGTAGCTGGATATGTGATTTCTTTTGCATTTGCCAGCATTTTGGCAGCTTTATCTTGGTCTGCTTAATCCTTTCAACGGCTTATTTTATTTGTTTGACAGGACTTCAGTTGAGTATCACCTTGACGTTCCTGTTATCTCCATGGTTTCTTTCACATCATCCTTGTGGATGCCCTTGAAATCATGGCACCCATTCAAGTAACACTTGCTTTGGAAGTGTGACAAAAGTAAGGTTGCTAAACTGCAGAAAAGAAATACTGTGATCAGTAGGGATGCAGCATGCAGTGTGGAACAAAAGACTCACATGCTGTCTAAATGTTTTTATAATTCCCATATTTCAGCATGGGAAATAAATCATGAGTGTTGAACTTGTGCAAGTAAGAGTCCTTTTATAGCTTTGAAATTAGAAAGTTAAGAACATAAGAGGAGTACAGCTGGATCAGTTCACAGCCTATTTCCATACAGCAGCCCACCAATTGCTTATGGACATATCCAGCAGAAGACAAGGGCAAAACCTTCACCTGCTCTCAAATCCCAGCAAATGGTCTTTGGAGGCGCTCTGCCTGTCTCCTCAGCCTGAAGGATGTACCTAGACATCCACTCTAGTATGTGAGCCAGTTTGGTCTAATGGTTAAGGAGCCGGACTCTTATCTGGGAATATAGAGTTTGATTCCGCTGTCTTCCATGAAGCCAGCTGGGTGACCTTGGGCTAGTCACAGCTCTCTTCTGAGCTCTCACACCCCCACCTACCTCACAGGGTGTTCTGTTGTGGGGAGAAGAATAGAAAGCTTTGTCAGCTGCTTTGAGTCCCCTTAAATGGGTGAGAAAAGTACTTCTTCTAGTAACCATTGATAGAAAGTGGTTCGCTGGATGTTGTTGCATCACAGTTCTTATCAGGTGGGCCAATGGGGAGAAATTCAGTCCAGAAAAACCTAAATTTTCACAGGCTTGATATGTCTTTAAAAGGTTTGCATTTTGTTTTGTTTTTTAACACTATCACAGCTGTGACTATATAAATGGAAAACAGTTCAACAGTGAAATGACATCTCATCTGTGTTAGAGGAGAAGATACCCTTTGGGGGCCTCTTCTTCAAACAGCAAAATCACACATTTAATTTCGACAATATTTTTGGGAAATTGCGTCTGGGTCTTAGGGCTTTCTTCACGAAGTAATGGATAAGACAGCAATAACTGAGTATTGGAGATTGTACTGTGTGGGATAATTTCTTTAATTGCTTTCACTTCTCATATACTGTATAAAAAATGCCTTAGATCACAATAATCTTGCCCGAGTGGAAATTTTTCCTGCCGTGCATGGAAAATGGACCAGATTAAGAATGCTGCACACTATAATTTATGTGCCTAGAATGGTGTATCTCTGAATGAACTCCGATATCAACCTGCCCGTGTCTTAAGATCTGGAGGGGAGGCCCTCCTGGTTGTACCACCACCCTCAGCAGCAAAGAGGGTGGGCACCTGGGAGAGGGCCTTCTCAGTGATGGCCCCTAGGCTATAGAATGGTCTCTTCCTTGAGGTGCATCTATCACCTTCATTGTAGACATTTAGGAAGGCAGTGAAGATGCACCGCTTTGCTCTGGCCTTCAGTTAAATGGGGATACACTTTTCCTTTCCACTTGCAGACACTGTTTTAATATATACTGTTATTGCTTTAATATGTTGATTTTAACTGTTGTTAGCTGTCCTGATTGAATTTGTTCGAATCTGGACATTTGAATTAGAATTGAATGTCAAATTTAAACATTCGAATGAATTTTGAATTTTCGAATCTATTTGTGCAAATTATTTGGACATTTGTTATTGCAGCTCACCAGGTGCCTACAGCGACATTAAGCCACGTTTTTGTTCTAGCCATTACAGAGTATTAAACTCCCAACCTTGTGCACATGTTAGTTAAATTCACTGCACTTAGATGTTTGAGCCATAGAGGTCCTGGAGATGTCAGGCTTCAGGAAGGGATTCTGAATTTCATTATAATTTCTTCATGTTTTCTCTTTTTGAACTTTCTGTTGCTGCACCAAGGTCTCTTTTCTGGTCACTCAGAGCCATTTCAGAACCTGTTAGTCTTATGTGTAGCAAGGAAATTTCCCCCTTCATTGTGCATTACATTACATCATGCTGACATAGAACAGGAACTGCCCATTTGGCAAGAATACAGAGTTCTCACTGGTCTCCACTGTGAGAAATATCTATTTAGTCCCATCCCCTGCTTTCTCTTCTTCAACCAGTTGTTTATTTCATAAGAAATGCCCTACTGGATCAGACCCATGGCCCATCTGCTTGTCTTGGTCCTTTTGTTCTTCATCTATTAAATTTGCTAAGAAACCTTCGGTGAGTAATCTTCTTAAATGTTTTTCGAAAGTCTAAATTGGCAGTGTCTGCTGGACCAATCTGCCTATTGATGCAATCAGAAAACTATGATTATCTTTAACAATGGTGCCTTCCCTAGGACAGAGGTTAAGCTGACAGGCCATAATTTATTGTTTTTTCCCTTGAGTTCTTTTTAAAAATGGATTTACATTGGTTAGTTTCCTGTCCTGAGCTGCCAGCAGTTTGAGCTTAGTAATAAGTTACGTGTTTTTGGCAAGAGATCTGCATTCTCACACTTGAGTTCTTTAGTAACTCTTGGATGAATGTCATTGCAGCTTGTTGATTTGTTGTTGTTTTTAATTCATCAATAAGGACGTGCACAAATATTTGAAACATTCAAAATCCGATAGAATTTGATAGAATTTGGACATTCAAGTTCACTGTTATCTCTTATTTATACTTACGTTTGTAATTTGTTTTGTATGCCTGTTTGGGTTGGAAATTTGGAAATTATAAATAAATTTTTAAAAAATCACTGGGGGTCACATGGTTATTAGCTAAGAGGCAGAAAAAAGAAAGCAGAAAAACTTCCCCATTGTAGCTTTCTTCAGTCTGTTGCTGTTCTGTACTGCAAATTCCATTTTCCTTAGTTTGAAGGTAGTTTAGGTCAGAAATGTCTGACAGGTTCATGGTTAGAAAATGGTAAATTCAGCAACATCTAGCACAACTATGGTTTGGCAAGATATTTAAATACAGCCATTGCCTCTTCTACTCTTACTTAGGCTAGGCAAGATATTGGACTGCAGTGGACATTATTCCAGATTATATCCCAGAATCTTTCCACGTGCTCATGCAAACCATTGGAGGTCCCACCTGGGGCTTGCTGTAGCACTACCATGTGGATGGCTGGTCCCTGTTCCGAGACGTGATCCAGATCAAGACCCAGTGCAGAAAGGGTCAAATTGTTGTACGAGAAGGTTGGAACACCACTTGGCATATTTTGTATGGTAAGCAAAACCTAGAATGTTCATGTTGGAGAACCTCCTTCAGAACCACATACTTTTTCATGGTTTCTATCATGTGGACCATTGGTGTTTTTGACTCTGCACTGTGTGCCTTTGCATTACACAGGGCTATAGCACCTCTGCCATCCTCAGTGTCTGGATATTTTTTATTCCAAACTCCATGTTTTTAATTTTGAAGGCTAAGCATCTGTCTCTGGTTTCTCTTTAATGAGTTACTTCCATTCTCTCATGTAATTCTCTTGTTGTGTATACCCTGCAGGGTAGATGAAAACCTGACAGACCATTTAAAATAAATAAGCACATGAAATCTAAAAGTTAACAGGTCATTGGAAATGTAGTACCACTTTTTTCAACTCTGCTGTCTGGAAGTGCAGCTTAATTGTTTTCTTTCCTATCTCATTCTGGTCTTTTGAGAGTGTTCTTTTGAAGATTTTACCATTGCCTGTCTTTATAGTAGTCTATTGAAGGAGGCAAAGATGGGACAAAATCAATGGGTTTCTGTTGTGGCTTATTTGCGAATTTTGAAAATAAATATCCCGTGTCAGAACTCAACACTCTTATCAAGGGTCCCAGGTTAGTTCTGTTTTTGTAGTCCGTTCTAAGTCTTCCTTCCAGTTTTAAGTTTTCTCTAGTTAAGATTAATCCCCTGGGCTTTAGCTTTCCTTCTCTCTGTTTTCAAACTCCAGCTGAAACCCTCAGCCTTTTAGAAACCAGGTGGATATTGAATGGCTGTGTTGGGCACAGGAAGCATACAAGGAGTCCTCTTGGGGGGTAAATGAATGTTTGTGTTGTGTCTGGAGTGGGCAGTAGTAGTAAGCACACGGACACACACAGCAAGAGCCCAGTCAATTTCCAGAGTCCTTGGGGATATAGAGTATGCATAGTCAAACAGGCCAAGAGTCGGGTTGCTAGAGAGTTGTCATAGGTCAGTCAGGAGTCAGGAATCGGAGTTCACACGAGTTGGGGACTGCCAAGAAGATTCTTTGTTTGCAGTGGAGGTTGCTGGATTGGGTGCTTCTTAAGTAGGACCTGGAGAGGCACATCCCTGCCAACACAGCTGTTTGGCATGGAGGCACACTGATTGCCACAGGTGTTCCCGTCTCCGGAGAAAACTCTGGTCTGGGCAGGGCACAGCATCTGAGTCTGAACCTGAACCCTTCACTTCTGGGCAGACAGAACCTCCCTTGTTTTGGTGGCATAGGTGGGGACCTCACCATCCGAAGAGTCAGAGGAGTCAGAGAGGGTACAAGGCATGACAGTTTGCTGCTGTGACAGAGCAGAGGGTGGGGAGCACCTGTGTAAGTGAATCCTCATTTAACCCCCTTGTGGGCTGCAGCTTGGGCATGTCTACGACCAGCTCCTCTGTAATGATTTCTTCATCAGAATGATTGGGATGATGGCAAAGATGACAATAACAGTAATGATGATTAAGATTCTGTGCGTAATGTCTCAGTCACAGTAGGGGCAGGGAGGATCCCATACAGTTTCTGGAAGAAATTGTATATGTCAGCCACTGTGTTTCACACTGTTTTTTCAGTGTTTATAGAAATAATGTCTGGCTGTCATGATTAGCTGCAAGCTGTTTGCACAAGCATCTCAGTGCTTGCAGGATTTCCAAGGTTAGTTAGTCACAGTATGAGTCTGTGCTAATGAGCCAACCCAGTACCTTCTGCTCACAGAAAGAAAACTATGGGACACAATTTTTGTCACTTTTGCCTTTTCTTGTTCTCCTCACAAGTCTGCTTAGGACCCCCTGAACGGTAAAGGAGGACAGGAGTTCAGCAGGAGTGTGCAGTAATTAATAAAAATCTCCTTTCTTTTTTGTGAGCAGGTACCCTGTTGAATTGGCAGTTCTTCCACTGACAGGGGATCTAAACCAATTCCTAATCACTGTTGCTGACCACACGTACCTGTAGTTCATGAAACTGAAGTAATAGCAAAAATCTTATTTTTCGGAGTTACAGCAAGGAGTTGTGATTAAAAACAAAAACCCAGAAGTCAAAGGTCAAAAGACAAAAACAAACAAATAAACTCACCCCTCTTTTCCCCTTGAAGTATGGAAGGGAAAGATGTCAGATCATTGTAAAAAAAATTAATGGAATGGAATGACTCCAGATGAAGAAGAAGAAGAAGAAGAAGAAGAAGAAGAAGAAGAAGAAGAAGAAGAAGAAGAAGAAGAAGAAGAAGAAATGTTACAATGTTACAAACTGGTAAATAAACACTTTTCATTTGTCCAGAACCTTTGAGCTGGAACAAAATGGAACCATTAAAATGTTTTCCGCAGTAAACTAATATTTCAGATGGTCTGAGACCCTGATTAAAACAGAGCCAGGTCTACTGGTGCCATAATATTAATAGCTGTGGCAGCTTCTGCGAAAATAGATGTTAAATGGGGAGTAAAAAGCTTTCCACACTGCTAGAAGTATAATAAAAATGGAACTGTCAAGTATATAATGTTGTTTGCTGGAATGATTGTGACTTTACAATTTTCCAATGCATTGGTTTTATTTGATGTACAACCTGAGATATGTGTGGTAAGAGGTTAATGTGGAGCCTTGGCTGGGGAGACTTAAAAAGTGATAGAGCAAAAGATGGAAAGTTTTTGTTCTTTTCATAGATGGAATGTTCTTTAGTTTTGTGTAAGGTTTGTTAGGCCCTGATCGGTCCTATATGCACTTACCTTAAGATCTGGAGGGGAGCCCCTCCTGGTTGTCCCACCACCCTCAGCAGCAAAAGGGGTGGGTACCCGGGAGACAGCCTTCTCAGTGATGACCCCTAGGCTAAGGACAAGTCTCCCCCTTGAGGTGTGTCTATCTCCTTCACTGTACACATTTATGAAGACAGTGAAGACACACCTCTTTGCCCTAGCCTTTGGTTAAATAGGGATACACTTTCCCTTCCCACTTGCAGATGCTACTGGTTTAATACTGTTTTATTTATTTGTTTGTTTGTTTGTTTGTTTGTTTGTTTGTTTGTTTGTTTGTTTGTATTTCTATCCCGCCCTATACCCGAAGGTCTCAGGGCGGGTTACAATATTATATTAATCTTAGACAGGTCCCTGACCTCAGGCTTACAATCTAAAGAGACAAGAAACAAAAGGAAAATGGTGTGGAAGGGAACAGGGAACAGCAAAAAGCAAGCGTTTGAGGTCTTCAGATCCAATTCTTCAGTTCATTTCTTATAGCTGGAATTTTCTTATTCTCTTTACTTTGATTTTTCTCTTCATTGATGAGAAACCAGAAGATGGTAGAGATGGTTAGCCAGCATCTATTCAGCCCCACCTTGCTCAGCCTCACGACCAAACATTTCCTCAACTGGTGGATCCATTGCCATAGTCTCTTTGCCATCTTGTGATGGGAGCAGTTGGAAGAGGGAGGGGCACTGCTGGGAGCTAGATGGCAGAGCCCAGCCTGCTGCCTCTTCTCCACTCTTCTCAGGCAAGATGGTTCTCAGCCTTTTAATAATGTTGATTTTAGATGTTGTTACCTGCCTGGAGACCTTTGGGTGTAGGGCAGGTTTAAAATGTAAATCAGTCAGTCAGTCAGTCCTTACTGGCTTACACCATCCAGTGTAGAATTGCCCTTAGTCTCTTTCTGCACTGGGCCTTATTCTGGATTGTAACTTGGAATAGGGACCTGCACTCTGCACACTGGTCAGACTCCAGGATTTGTGGAAACAATTGATATCAGATAAAACTTGTTTATTTAATAGCTCAAGGCATAACAGTGGGAGTTTGTCTGAGGCCCATCTAGCAAGGGATGCTTGACCCATAGCCTTACCAGCTTCCTTCTGATTTTGCCAATGGGTGGGGTGGGAGTAATTTCCCATACCTTCATCTATTTCCAGAGGGTCATCGGTTTATGGAATTTGCTGCTGGGAGAGGTGGTAACAGCTAGCAGCCTAGATGGCTTCAAGGCAGGGTTAGGCAAGTTTATGTACGATAGATGTATCAATGACTACTAGAATTAATGCCTAAGTGCATCTTTCAGGCTCGGGGGGAAAGCAGGATGCTTCTAAGGCCATTTGCTGGGATTTGAGAGCAGGAAAAGGTTTGTCCTTGTCTCTGCTAGAGATGCTCATGAGCATTTGGTGGGCCACTGTGTGTGACGGGTTGCTGGACTAGATGGGCCTGATCCAGCAGGGCTTCTCTTATGCTAGCTCAGGATTGGTAGGAAACCTGATTACTAGTTTTGCCCCAAATGATCCTTAGATCTCCTAGCCAATTGAGACTTTAGTAGTGCCAGCAAAGAACTTGGTATTTGTTCACACCAGCACCCTTGCTGGGCTACTTGCACCTCCTCCCAGTCTTCTGGGTCCTTCTAGGGCTGTGCAAAGCTTTGCTAAAAGTGCCGCTTCACATTGCTATTTGAAAATATAATCACTTGCAGTGATGCACCTGTCAGAGCTTTGGAAGTCAATGGATGTGGGAGTAAGTGGCAGTATCTTCTGGGGCCAGAGATTCTCCATGTTAGAGTGCCATACTTGTATCTCTTAGCCACCGGGTTTGATACTTCCATGAAGCCAGCTGGGTGACCTTGGGCTAGTCACAGCTCCCTTTCTGAGTTCTCACAGCCCCACCTACCTCACAGTGTGTTCTGTTGTGGAGAGAAGAATAGAAAGCTTTGTCAGCCACTTTGAGTCCCCTTAAATGGGTGAGAAAAGTGGGATAGAAAAGCCAATTATTCTTCTTCTTGACTTGGTTTTGAAAGGCTTTGGATTGAATAGTATAATATTTTTTTGATGCTTTTAATGTAGGCATGCTTAAAAAGAGATGGATCTGGTCTGTACCCATTTGGTATTTATATGTTCATTCATTTTTCTTCCTGGCTAGTGACTGATTATATATGTCTTATTATATATGTACAAAAAGTTATTTTTGTTTCAGTAAGGAGGAGGATGAGGATGAATTTAAAATATGTTTAGCTAAGAATTCCACTTTTGCTTAGGAGCATATTGTAAGGCATATAGAACCTATCTTAATTCCTCTATGTGGACTCCCTATTCTACCAGCTACTTAACATTCTTCTTGTATTTTAATTAGACACTGGTCTTCATTATCCACAAACGCAGCCATGACCGATCCTTCAAGGCCAAGTAGTCTTTAAATGTAGAGTGACAGTACAAAATTAATTCTGGCATAAATCCAGCAATGCACTTAAGGGACCATTAATAAAGTACTGAAGCAGGAAAAGGTGGTGAAGAAAAGGTGTAAGGAAGAAATGCACATTATTGATTCAAAACAGTCAGGGGGTGCTAGAGCAAAAGGCCTCCGTGGGTGATATGTTTCGTGGATAACACCATCTATGATTGGCTTCATGCACACTATCAAGTGTTTTGGCCTGATTGCGCCCTCATGCAAGAACTTGAATTTTCCACAATCAGCTGGAAGGGTAATTAAAATGGAAGTCACTCACAACGTGATAAATACAGTGCCTGCAATGCCCTTCCGTCTCCCTGGGACCCTTCTATAACATACTCTCCCGAGTTGATTTCATTTAGCAAAGGTTTGCTATCACGTTAAATCTTTGTATTTGCAGATTGCTAAACGGGCCAGATCTTGCTCCATTGCACGTGAGTGAGGCCTGTTTGTTGTGAAAACAGGTAACACCAACCTGCTACTGTGCTGCTGCCGCCACCATTGTGGGGCCCATATTCCTTGATTGAATTCCCCCATAAATTATCCTGTATTTAGTTAACTTTATTTCCCATGCATGTAGGGGAGATGCTAAATTAGTACTCTCTTTCTTCTTCTTTTTTGTAATATGTAAACAGTGCCTGTTTCCTATAGTAGGCAAAAAAGGAGTACACACATGCATATTACACTGTTAAGATTAAACAAGTGATAATTCATTATTTATTGTACAGTTGAGCTGAGTATGTGAACAATGACACTGGTTGGACCTCTCAATATGAAATTTTCTACGATGGAAGTAGAACTTGCTTCAGCAATATTGGGTGATTCAATACTGGCGCAATATACTGGACCAGCTTCTAAGCCAGTTTGGTCTTCTGGTTAGAATGTTGGTTTCTTATCTAGTAGTCTCCTGGTTCTATTCCTCACTCCTCCATAGAGCCAGCTGGGTGACCTTGGGCTAGTCTTCCTCCTCCTCCTCCTGTGCAGAAGGGTAGCTCCTTCATACCCTTGCTGGTCCAGAATACAAGACAGTGTGGGGATTGCCCATTCATACCAAACTACTCTGGCAGCAGATTCCTGTCCCATGTGTAGATAATTTTGTGGCACAGGAAAAGGTCATCTAACCTTCTGCTGTGTAAAGCTTGGGATTTGTAGTCCAAAATGTGTATTTATACTGAGGACCTCACATATAATTTGTGAAGAAGTTCTTAACTTGTCTGTATCTGGTACTTGGTGGTGTGTTTGGCAAAACAGAAACAATGCACTCTTTTACCAGTCGTGCTGGGGAGGAAAATGGATTGGGAGGAAAAGAGATAGCTGCTATTTGATAATGATATTTTGTGAATCTCCTGTAAACAGACGAAGCTGGAGCAAAGGGCCATAGTGGAAGCCACCTTTGTGGATTGGCACAGCCTTTGTGTGTCACATAGCAAGCTGTTTCCTTCATCTGAAAGGAAGGTTAATCCAGGGCTGCAAGGAATGGTTTTTTTTTCATCTTTAAGCCTTCTGCGCTGCACACAGAAGAAAGAAAATAAAGCAAAAAAGTTGTAGATTTGAAAGTACTTATCAGCCGTAATATGCCGTGTTTTATTAAATTAATTCTTGCCTTCTGGCTTCGTAAAATGTGCAGATTGTTGAAAATTATTTATGAATTGAATGGTAAATATTTTACTAAGCAAGATGCAGAATATGTCTCATATGCATAAATCAAAAAGCCTTTAAATGCACTGATTAAAATGGAGTCAGAAGGCCTCTTAAAGTCAGGTAATTTGCTGTTATCTGTCCCTGCCGCCTTTATGACACTTCCCTTTATTGAAGGTAAATTCTGAAATACCTGTACCGCAGTCTTCTTGCATGGAGAGAGGGAGGCTACAAACCCCACTCTTCCTTTCCTATCAGTTTATCAGCTACAAAATCCTGCTGGGAATTTACACATTAATGAAGGAGGATGACCGTTTCCTTCAATAGCTACAATAAAGACTGTGGCTGCTACCATTTTAACTACCCAAACTACAGACGGAAATAAATTTCCACTTCACACCAGCAGCACATGAGGGATTCTCCGGAGGAAGGATTAAGGATGGAATGGTGTGATTTACACCTCACGGAATACTGATAGAAGTTATTCATTTCCAGGCAGGTGGTATGGCTTCCTGCACAAATGGAAGACAATAAAGAAGCTGAACCTTAGAGATTTAACTAGCTGATCATGCTGGGGTTTCATAGGCAACAATGAACTTGCCCAGATTTGTATGAGAATAGTGGTACCTGCATCAACAGAGATTTAGGTACAGTAGGAAGAAAAATCAAGTTAAAAATTAAAGATAATGGAAATGAGAACCAAAGAAGCGCGCAAAGAAAATATTTCTAGGTGGGGAAAAATGTTTCACTTAAATCATCACACTGATGTTTACTGTACTGTGGGTATTATTGGTAAGATGTGAGGATGAGATTGGGCATTACATCTTTACCTGAAAGCTACCCGGTGAGTTCTGGGCTAAAAATAAAAAATGAACCAATAAACTTACCTTTCAAGCTTGCTTTGCGCCAATCCTCTTTAATTTGCATAGCCAGATATTGAAGCAAAGAAAAGCTGCTCGTAACTTACAGTATTCATTTCTGCAAATTGCATGCTGAGCCAACAAGTAGCTGAGTGAACAACAATAATTTTGTTTTGATTAGAGGATTACAGTATTATGTTCAACACATTTCAAGTGCTGATTTGCTGTGTCTGAATCGATAAATATTAAGAACCAAATTATCAGAACACCAGAAACACCTGTACAGACTCTTGCGATTCAGCCACAGGGATCCTGTTTGTAGGTCCAGCATTAAAAACCGTCAGGCCGGTTGCATAAGAGGCAAAGGCCCTTAAGTGTTGGTCCTCTTGTTTTGGAACTCCTCTGAACAGGGTGAGTTTCTCTGACTGTATTCAGATGAGTTTTAGGGTGCATCCCCATGCAGCTTTTTTAGTCCTAGTTTAGTTGTGTTTGGACTATTTTGGGGGACTATTTTTGATCCGAATAAGAGTGTCCATCAGTTAATCCGAATATGGCTGTCCCCATGCAGCTTTTTTAGTCCTGGTTTAGTCCTGCTTGGACTGTTTTTGGGACTATTTTTAAACATAAAAACAGGTCTTTTAAATTCCCCCCCCCCCGATGCAAACCTGCCTGCGATAAAGGCAGCAAAACTCTCGATGAAGGCAGTTTTAAAAACATTTTCTGCAAGATTACTTTCTATTTCACACCTCTCCCTTTTGATATTACTGGCAAATGTGTGCTCAAGCAGATCAGTGAAGAACGAGGCACAGTGTGATATAATGTATCTCTGCAAAGCATATCAGGTATTTAAAAGCACTGCAAAGCTTATCACATGTATCTTTTCTGATAGCAATTAAAAAAAATACAAATGTTTCCAGCAAAAATGTTTTAAAAGGCAAGCAACTCTCCCTCCTTTCTGCCTTTTTTGCATGGGGCTCTAGCATTGCGCACCTGGCAAGGAAGGAGGGGAGCTTTGCATCTGTAAAAAGCCACCCACAACTGGCTGCAATTGGCCAGAAGACTAGACTCCCACCCCAAATATTCCAATATCATCCCCATGTGGGGTAAAATAAGCAGACTTGACTCCATCAGGCCTTTTTTCCTCTGGATTTAGGCAGGATAGTCCTCATAAAATCTGGGGATAAGAATGTGCATGGTGACGCTGGGTGCTGAGTTCAGATTCTATTCAGATTAATTACAGAAGTCATGGGAACAGTCCTTCCTGAATTTGGACTCAATTCAGATTAAAATGGCCATGGGAACGCACCCTTAAAGATTTTGCCTTTTCATAAAAAGTGGCTGCCAGGATCAAACCATCTTGTCCAGCAGAATGTTTTCACCGTAATCAACCATGTGTTTCTAGAGAAAACAGGAAGCAAAACACAAGTAGATCTTATTTCTTTTAATTGAATAAAACTGGTGATCTATGGTTTTAACTTGCTGGTTTTGTCTGAGGTGTTGTGTATTTTCTCCTTATGTTGCTTTTGTGTTTTTAACCATGCTGTGCCATAAGAAGAGGGCCTTGTTTTGTCCTGAGCTACAAAGAATAAGTGAACTGAAATTGACCGTTCATTCTGTTGAATTAACTTAGCAAAGTAACCTGCCATTGGAATTGTGCATGTGTGTGAATTAGAGGTATGCAGAATAAACGAATTCAAACCACTTCAAATTGAATTGGATGCTTCAATCAGTTTGGACCTGAACTGAATCACCACCCAGTTTGGGGGGTCAATTTGAATTCAAACCAAACCAAGGTGGTTCTGTCAAACTGGTTGAAACTGGTTTGACTTTGTTAGTAGATTTCCCTTTTAAGGAGTTTTTTAAATGCATTTTTTATGTAAAATAAATTCAAACTGATTCAAATTAGTTCAGAGTGATTTGAACTGGTTTGGATTTGAACCGAATTGCACATGGTTTGGTTTGATTCAAATTAAATCACTATTTTCAAATTCATCACCATAAGTGAAGCCCTTGACACTACTAAAAGAAGGCTTATGGCCTTGACCACCAGGCTAATGATACACTAGAGAAGTAGAGGTCAAAAGGATAAATGCCCTCTTCTTTAAAGAGCTATCTGAGGTATACTCTCAATTGCAAGGTGGTAGGCTATTAAGGGCAGATCCACCAAGAGATGATACTGAACAATGCTTAAAAAACAAATTGGCAAAAGAATCGTATCATAACATTATTGCTTAGTAAACAGATAAAATAGATTAGTTAAAATAATGACAGGGCCTGCATGGTGTGCAGTGCACAGTCAAGGGCCAGAGTAACAGATCTAAGAACTAGAGGTTTGCACAAATGCAGTTTTTGGGATTCGATTCAAATCAAATATCCAAAAATTCAAATCAATTCAAATGTTTAAAATTCAAGTGTACACATTTGATTTGATTCAAATACATTCAAATATATTCATGCGAATTTTTGATCTATATTTGCAAATACGAATGTCGACAACATCCATATGTGCCTATATGCTTCTGTACACATCTGTATGTATCCTTTATTTATCCCGCATGCATCCGTGTTTCAACCCATACGGATCCGTACAAATGCGTACAGATGCAGGAAAGGTGTATACGAGCAAGTACACATGATGTACATATCCGTACACATATGAATGTCCAAATAATTCAAAAATTCAAAATTTGAATGTTTAAATTTATAGACACTCAATTTGACTGTCCAAATTTGAACGAATTCAATCGAATTTCAAATGATTTGAATATTCGTGCACATCTCTATTAAGAACAGACCACAACGCTCTCCCAGAACAAGAACCAGTTAACACTGCAGAAGAGGAGTTTCAGCAATGAGTCATGCATATGAAGAGCTGGACAGAACCATGTCTGGGCATGATTCATGCTTACTTGTTTTTTTAAAAAAAAACCTAACAGCACTGCATGAATGTCTGTTAGCACAACTGAATCAGCTATTATCAATCACCTCCCATGCTAACTAACACAAGGTAGAATGGTACTGATCATCAAAGACCTTAACAAGGGGCTGCCCAATAACCTGCCTTTGAACGATGTACAAGTTCTTATCAAAACAAGGTAGGCATGAAGCACACAGCACTGAAAAGCACCACTGGAGGCCCCAAGGTTAGGAACCTTTGTTCCTAACCCTTGGAGGTGTGGAAGTGTGGCTGCACCGTGGACTGATCCAGATCAGTGTCATTAGTGGAGATGGTGTCGATCCATCCTATGCCTTCCTGATCCACTGATCCACTTTACAAGAATCTATGGTGACGACACTGTGATGTTATTGGGTCTGGAAAAATGCGGACAGGTGATTGTTAACAGAGTACAGATAATAAGAATCAAAGGAATCAAACTATCTGAAGGCCACATAACAAATATACAAGAAGCTACAAATGTTTGGGGATGCGGCAGTCACATGGACATCATGATGAAGATGCAAGGAAAATAGCAACATTGGAGGATAAGACAGGTAAGACAAGTTCCAGCTTAGTGGAAGGAACAAGATCCTAACCATTGACACATATGCACTGTCAGTTGTCAGGGTCCCAGCTGGCATAATAAACTGGCCAGCAGAAGACACAGAAGCTCCTCACAGTGCACAGAAGATTCCACCCCAAGTCAAAGACCAACAGACTGTACAGAAGCTGAAAAGAATCAGGCGGAGGATTATGTCAATGACAATGCCCTAAATGAAGAGAGAAACATTCATGAATGCATCAATAAAATAGCTCTTATGGATGAACTGCTAAGTGGATGTCTCAGACAACTGTGGGGGAAAAGCATGAATTTGCCATTAGCAGATCATGGAAGTGGCTGATATTTGACAATCATATCAGTGGCTGGAAAAAACAGGACTGAAAAACAACACGGAGGCTCTAATCGTAGCAGCACAAAAACAAGCACTGGGTAAAAAACAAAAATCAGCGAAAGCAGGAGTCTACCATACCAGGCAGGACCCCGGGTGCAGAAGGTGCAAAGAGGCCCCAGAGACAGACCAGCACATGGTAGGCAGGTGCAAGATGATGGCAGGAAAAGCATATATAGGGCAGCACAACTACATTGCAGGAATGGTATATAGGAACACCAGTGATGAGCACAGGCTGAATATCCCAATGTCTAAATGGAAGATTCCACAAGAACAAGTGGCTGAAAAAGACAGAAACATGGGACTTCTATACCTAGTCCGACAAACAAGTACTGGCCAATCTGCCAGACATTGTAATACTAGACAAAGGCAAGAAAGAAGCAATGGTAATAGATGTAGCAATCCCAAGTGATGGTTCTTTTGGGAAGAAAGAAAATGAGAATCTAGAGAAATACCGGGGACTGAGAGAAGAACTGGAAATAAAGGTAAAGGCACAAGAGTTCCAGTGCAGGGATGAGCACAAATGCAATTTTTGACATTTGATTTATAACTAATTGGATATTTGAAAATCCAAATTTGTACAAATAAAGAAAAGTGAATGTCTGGACATTTGAACCAATTCAAATACATATGTATCCATATGAATATTTGTTACGTATCTAATGATATGAATCTCATACGCATCTGTACACAGCTGTACGCATCCAGTTTTCATCCAGTATGCATCCCATTTTTATCATGTACTTATTTGTCTGGGTAAGCCCCTTCTATCAAGCTCCCAGCATTGACCCCTCCCTCCCAACTGTCACCACACAGGCTATGAAGGAGCCATCTTGCCTGTGGGGAATGCGGGATAGAAATACAAATGTGTGCATGCATGCATGCATGCATGCATGCATGCATACATACATACATACATACATACATACATACATACATACATACATACATACATACATACATACAGATACATATGTGATGAGTACGTCATATGGATGTCCAAATTATTCGTACAAATAACTTGAAATATTAATATTTTTATGAATATTAAAGTATGAATGTCTGGACATATTCGTACACATACAAATGTCCAAATTATTCATACAAATACTAAAGTACAAATATCTGGACACTCGATTCATATACGAATGTCCAAATTCGTATGAATTTGTACGAATAACGAATATTTCAAATATTTGTGCACATCCCTGTTCCAGTGATAATAGGAACAGTTGGGGCAGTGACTCTTAAGTTGGAATAATGACTTCAAGGGATCCCAGGACAAACGTAGATTCCTCCTTCAGAAGAGCACAGTTGTAGGGATAATTAAGATATTACATGCTATGAGTCATGACTGAGGTAGACATACTTAACTAACGACCAGTAAAGGATGAGAAAGTATTTTATTTTTTTACTGTATCCCTTAGATGTTGTAGCGATAATTATTTATTGCTGAATTTTATAGTGCAGTGAGATTCCACAGACTAATTTAATGAGCTCCCAGCTTGTTCTTGTACCCCAATCTCCAACCCATTTATTAGATTCACTGTAAAAATCTGCATAGGCCAGAGATGGCGAACCTTTTGAGCTCAGTGTGTCAAAATTCATAAGAAAACCTAGCTTAACTCGGGTGCTGTGTCACATCTAGAAATATCCATAATTTTGTAATATTTGTAGCTCTATTAAAAAAGTTATATTTTTGATATATATATTTTACTAAAAGCAAAAACAAATAATTCTTTACATTAGTGACTTTTGTTGCTAAATCTTCAATTGAAAGTTGGTATTTCGTACACTTCAAGAACAAGCAAGCACTACACGCCCAGGTGCCAGGGTGACCATGTGTGTCACCCAAAAGGGCTTGGCGTGTCACCTGTGACACGCGTGTCATAGGTTGGCCATCACCGGCATAGGCCAATAAGGAAAGAGAAAAGAGAAGATTATAATACTGGTCAAAGATTAAACACTAGCCTTATCTGACCTGACATTCGCTTCCCACACATCTGTTTAACATCCCAGAGGTTCAGTATGGTTAGTATTTAACTCACCAGATTGTGTATGGTAGCAGACAACAGGGAGAGGTTGAAAATGGTAGGAAAACCACATTGTTGGAAGGCATAGTAGGACTGACAAAAGGAAGTATTTTTTCACCCACAGGGTTATGGAATTATGGAATGGTCTATGGGTTATGGTCTATGGAATTTACCACCAGAAGTGGTGGCAACAACTAGCCTAGGTAGTTTTACGAAAGAGTTAGACAAATTCATGGAATATTGGTGTATCAATGGCTACAAGAATGGATGTGCAGATACCAAATCCAGGTCGGAGAGACTGGTAGGATGCCTCTGAAGGACATTTTCAGGGATTCAAGAACAGGTGAAGGTTTTGCTTTGGTCTACTGCTTCAGATATCGAGAAGCAATTGGTGGTTCACTGTGAGAGGCACGATGCTGGACTAGTTGAGTTGTAACCTGATTCAGTGGGACTTCTCTTATGTTCTTAACCATGTATTTCTGCAGGATAGAGCAAATTCTATTGTAGACAGTAGTGAGGAAATCAACAACAGTGCCTTTTGTCAAAATGAGATATGGAAAGCAGCATGAACCTATTTATATATTTATAACATTTCTGTACCTTTTGCCATAAAGCCTCTCAAAGGAAGTTTACAGCTGGGATGGAAACAATGTTTTAAAAAGCAGCACTATAATTCTCGAAACAGTGCTAAAAAAATATGCAGGTGAGATGTGAAACAAACAGAAAAGCCTCAGTGAAAGGGTAGGTCTTCAGTAGGTACCTAAAGGATGTAATACGAGGAACCTGGCAGACATCAGAGTGGAGAAGATGCCAGATGGTGATTCCCAGTCTAGCCAGTTTGCAGGATGGCATTAGCCAGACCTTGAGAAAGGACCCATTTTTCCTGGATGTCTCAATGGGATCTTACAAGCAGAGCCTAAGTGGTTGACAGGCTCAAGATGATGATCTTCTGTGGCATTTGACAAGCACCACAACTTTCTATGGTTCAAGGTAGTGGACATCAGGGCTAGAAGGCACCAGAATAGTGAAAGGAAAAACTAGTAGCAGTAAATCTTCATTGTCCCCTTTGCATTTTTGCAGATCATCTGTCTGTTTACATTCCCCTTTCCTCTTTCCAGCTTCCTCCTACCTCTTTTGTTCTTGTGGTCTTGTTGAAAGATGCCACAATCCCTTGTTGGATCCAAATAGGGCTGTCCTGACTTACTGTCATCAGGGTCCCGAAACCACAGGATTTTGTCCTCCATCGTGATAAAACAAGTTAATATATAAAATTGAACAGCCTGGTAGAAGATCTGTGAATTTCCCTGAATGCTACCATTTGATGAACTGAATATTTGTACTTGATTGCTGAAGGAGACCACCTTGAACAACTTCCTTTGATGGGTGGAGTAACTGGTATGTGTTTGGCTTGACGATGTCTGTATTTTTTGTTGGCAAGACATTAAAGGGTGTTTTTCCACTGGCAAAAAGTACCCATTTTTGCACCCATTAAGCACCCATTTGGTTGTGAGCCAGATGACCCCATTTCCACCACGGCACCCATTTTGGACCCAATTGTTTCCACTGCTGCTGGGGAAATCCGGATCAAATGGGTACTTTCTGGCCTTTAATCTGGATTTTCAGTAGACCCTAATGGGTCTATAATGGGGTCTTCTGCCAGAAAATCCAGATTAAAGGAAGCCTGTTTCCACTAGAAACAGGCAATGGGGTCTAGGGGAGGCTAGGGAGAGGGGGCACCCATGGGGGGAAGCCCCAAAACCTAGGCTTCGAAGTAATTTTGAAGCCATTTTGAAGTTACTTCGAAGTTGTCTTCGGAGATTAGCAAGGGCATCAGAAGTCCCTCCGAGGGCAACTCCAAGAACAAACCTCTGAGAACAAAGGGAGAACAAAGGGGACTGTTACCTTCAGGCATGGAAAGAGGTGCATATTAATGAGGCTGACTCATCTCTGCTCACAAGGAGCTAATTAATATGCAAGCTCTCGCAAGGGATTTGTCTTCGGAGCCTTTGCTAATCTCTGAAGTTGCTTTCGGAGGGACTTCAGAGCCTTTGCTAACCTCCGAAGGCAACTTCGGAGGGATTTCGGAGGGACTTCGGAGATTGCACCCCCTTTCCCCTAAAACACCTGGGGTGACAGGCAGACCTCTTGTGGGTCAATCCGGATTTGCAAATGGGTGCTCCGGTGTTTCCACAGCAGGGAGGCTAGCACCCATTGCTATTGGGTGCTAGACTACCCATGGGAACACATTGGGTACTTCCCTTAATCCAGATCTACTAGATCCGGATTAAGGAAAGTACCCATTCCTTAGATCTGAATCTTCTTAGATCTGGATTAAGGGAGCGCAGTGGATAAACACCCTACCTTTCTGAACTTTTTTGGAAAGAATTACTATCAACGCTTTCCCCTTCATTTGTATTGGAGATGAACTCGGAAAGTTAAATGAAGTTGTGATAGAAGTGTCTTTCCTTTCTTGCTTCTGCTAATTTTTAGCTTCTTTGAAGTCTTATTTCATTATATGTTTTTTTAACTTCTGCTTATGGGATTATTCTTCCCAGTAGTAAGATACGGTTATGAGAGCTGGACCATAGGGAAGACTGAGCAGTGAGGAATGATGCTTTGAATTGTGCTACTGGAGAAAACTTCTGAGAATCTCTTGGGCCAGAAGAAGATGGAATAAGAGAATGGTAGAGAAAATCAACCTTGACTGCTCACTTGAAGAATTAATACTGAAGCAGATTCCCAAACACTTTGGTCACATAGTGACAACACAGGATTCGCTGAAAAGATCCTGATACTGGGAGAGATTTAACTCAGAAGGAGGAGAGGATGGTGGAGGATTAGATGGTTATGGGCACAACAAACATGAGCTTGGTCAGACCCTGGGAGGCAGTGGAAGAGAGACAGACCTGGCATGTTGTGGTTCATGAGGTCACAAAGAGTTGGACGCAACTAACTGGCTAAAAATCCCAGATTGGGTGACTAGTTTATAATGTTCCATACGCCGAATTAAGCCTTCTGCTTCTGTGGGCCTCTGTGGTTGTTGTTCATCTACTGAGAATAAAACAAACAATATACTACTGTTTCAATCAGTATATAAAAGTTTGTATTGGGAAACGGACTATGTTGTGTGTAGGGCTTTCAGCAGTATAGCAAAAGTATTGGAAATGTCTCATACAAGAACTTCAGTATTTTAAAGGCTTTATATGAGTGATAGCTTCAGGTGATTTTGTTTAGGACTCGAACCTGCTCTTATTTCTTAGTGAAAAAGGTGCAGGTGAACCTGGCTGAAAAAATGATTAATCTCCACATCACCTCTGAGTAGTAAGAAACAATAGTAAATGGCTGTGGGTTTATGCCTGGCATTTTTTTGTTGTTTGTTTAAATAGAGTAAGTGCCAATATGTGAGACATTTATTCTTTCTGTGGCAGAAGGAAACTAGAAAATAATCTAATGGATGGTATGGAATAAACTTTCTGTTTTGCTTTCTCTAGATGGGGATAAATATCATTTACTCAGTCTGAATGTGTTTACCTAAAATAATAAATTCATCTTTGTTAACTGCACCTTGTACCTAGTAAATATCTTTGAAAGTGCACCTTGGTTAAATTTTAATTTTTCCTAGTTGTTATAAAATAATTGTATTCTGATGCAAATGTCAGTTTCATTGCTCTTAAGAGCTGATTGAAGGTTTCTCATGATAGTAACCAATATAAAATCCAGTGGTTAGCAATGCATATGGGAGTGCTGAAATCATTACATACTGTGGCCTAATTAGACCAGATAGTTTCAGATTATATTATAGTCTTCAGTTTTATGATCTTTGAGGTTCCTTCCAGACAGTGACTGGATAACCTGCTAGGAAGAGATAGTGTGGAGTATTGTCTTCCTGCGATTATGGATTCCAAACTAGACAGGGCTGGCCATGGCACTGTCTTTTTGCGTTTTTGTGAAGTGCACATCTGGGTATTTTGCCACTGCCAAATACCCAGAAGCTCTTGTCCCCACCACTGCATGCACATAGTGGACAGAGTTGCAATGGCTGCTCCATTCCCAAGGTAAGAAATAGTGCTGTTGGTGACCAGTGCAGGGTTATCCAGCAATAGGTTTTAACACCTTAATGGCACTATATTTTCCCCCTACTGGATGGGGCCTTACTAGTAGAACAAAGTGGGATTTTGGGAGGTCTAAAAAAGGTTTCCAGGCAGAACCCTCTCCCCCTTCTTAATCTGTAGGTTGCCATTGTACAAAACTGAATCACATTTCCCATTTAACATTTAAGGGAAAATGTTACTTGAATAGATAAACTCAGGTGGCTTCTTAGGAACAAAGAGGAATTCTCAGCTTGGAATTCTGGGAGCTGTATGGATTTCTGTTAACAACCACAGTCCCAAAAGTTTCTCTGTCCTTTTTAAATAGGAAGTTGCCCTATGAAATAGTGAGACTGGAAGCATATTCCAGTTTTTGAGGAATGAGCTGTGGGATGGAGGTTGGCTTGTTCCAAACAGTGGTTTACTCTTAAGTCACCCAAAAAGGTGCTTCATTCTGCAAGCATGGCCGTCGTTGACATCAGTAAAGGGCAAATGAAGAGGAACCGAAGACCAGGTAAACCAAATGGTTAATGCATGAGTTCCATTCCTCATCACAGCCCTCACTATTCCAGGCTAAAGGAGGGGGGGACGACAACAGAGGGTTTGCATGCAATATCATCATGCAGGTGCAATGATCCCACTTGCCTGGATCTTTCAGTGGATTTTTAGGAGCAGATGATGAACACCTCATTTATCACTCTAAAAAACTCTGCTGGACAAAATGGAGATTGCAAAATATGTAATGTGATTTTTGCTCATACATATTTTATGTTCAGTCATCTTCATAATGAGTAGCACACCACTTCTGCTTTGGTTAACTCCTAGCACTTTTCACACCCTGAAGCTTCTCAGAAAACAAAGTGGTAACTCAGGTTTTACAGTGCCAAAGGGGATCCTCAGGAGGAATTGGCATGTTAAGTCTCATTATTCCAGAAGTTCACAAGAGCCTCAGAAGCTCTGGCTTCTAGGAATTTCCCCAGAATATTCAGGAATCCACCAGATTCTGTATATCTCTGAGGATGGACCATTTTAGTAGATCCTCAACCCTTTTAGGGAGAGGATGCTCTTTTAATATTAAACTTTACTAGATGGTGATCTGATCATGACATCCAAATAACCTTACTTCCCTGCCCCCCCCCAAAACCCGTTTATCCAGGCCCATCCCCCTTGCAATCTGAAAGAAAAACCAGGGCAAGATTCTAGAGCAGGAATAGGTTTGTCCTTGTCTCTGTTTGAGATGCCCATGAGCATTTGGCGGGCCACTGTGTGCGATAGGATGGTGGACTAGATGGGCTGTGGCCTGATCCAGCAGGGCCTCTTTTAGGTTCTTATGTAAACATTTTGTGTATCATTTTATACTTGTTGGATTCTTTTTTAAAGTCTTTAAATGTATACTTTGTTTTAATGTATCTGTTTTAAGGTTGTTACCTGCCCAGAGACCTTCGGGTATGGGGCGGGATAGAAATGTAAATAAATAAATAAATTCTGATCTTGGGTCTTCGGGTCCCTTTATCAAGTAGGGTAGAAAATTGAATAACTTAGAGAATGACCCCCTGCACATATAGAATCAGCTTTCTCATCTGGAGGAGTTCTACCTGATGTGATTAAGAAAGAGAAGAAGAAAAATTCCAGGAATATTTATCAAAAGCCTTTTAATGTGGTTGGTTTTTTTAATGCTTGCAGTTACGCAGAGTCCCAGCTTTTTCCTGTTAGCAGCTGTGTGTGGTTTAAAAGCTACAGTGAATGCCAGAGAGCTCTGGACCCCCTAAAAAACATCTTTAACTAGCTGGGGGATAGTTTTATCTTTAGAAGTCTTTGCAGAACAGAGGCTGTGACTGGTCAAGATTAAAAATAGTTCTTTCAATGGCTGCATTCCTGGCTGGACACTGAAACCATGATTCAGGACTCAGCATTCAGACTGTGCAAGACTGCGCAAGGGAACTCTGCTACAAAAGGCAGGAGAAGAACCGGCAACCGGCTGAGATGAGTCTTCCCAGAGCTTCCGTAATCCTTTGGGATGGACCTGTCTTGCTTGTACAGTCTCAAGGTACAGTGTATGTCATATCGTCTTGGGTTCTTGTGGCTTTGTCCTATAATACAAACCTTTAAAAGTTGGTAATGGCAAACTTTGAACTGTGTAAAAAATCCATGTAATGGAATTCACATTAATTTAGTTTTTGAAGGATTTTGTAGTTTCTTGTGTTGAAGCGCCTGGGAGAACAAAGTGCGAATCCGTGTTGGCTGAAGTTTTAACTGGTCTGCTTAAAAAAAAAAACTTTGATTCATTGGGGCCTTCTGTTCCTTAGAAAAGTTTCCCTGCTCCCCACCCCCATTTTGGGAGGGGAGATCTTACACCTGATATTTATAGAGGTTCCAGACAGGCCCCATGCCGCTAAATACATGATGAAATTGACAGGACTGCCAAGGCAGTTGTGAGCAGGAGACATTGTTGAATATAGTTCATGTTTTCAGTCCGCATTACCCAGTGGGATGGGATTAGTTTGGAATTAGGTTTGGGAAATATCGTATATAGGAGATAAATAAGCAATTGCATTGTGGAGAATCATTCTGTGATATTACAGATGAAATAGGATTTTTAGAATGAATGTTGTCTCAAAGAAGGAATTTTGATGCATTTAGTTCTGATAAAGACTTCTTTCTAGTGGTTTAACTGTTGGAGAATATCCACAAGATGTTGTCAGGGGTCTGGCAAAGTGTCGAAAAGGAAGCGTTTGGTAAAGTTTAGTGCTTTTTCTTATATTTATTTAATTATTTGTGTTTTTATCCCATCCTATACCCGGAGGTCTCCAGGCGGGTAACAACATCTAAAATCAAAGATCATTAAAGATCATTAAAACAATAACAGCATTTCCCAGTGGGAATAGAAAAGTGTATCCCCATTTAACTGAAGGCCAGGGCAAAGAGGTACATATTCACTGCCTTCCTAAACATATACAATGAAGGTGACAGATGCACCTCAAGGGGGAGACTATTCCATAGCCTAGGGGCCAACACTGAGAAGGACGTCTCCCGGGTGCCCAGCCCTTTTGCTGCTGAAGATTATGGGACAACTAGGAGGGCCTCATCTCCAGATCTTAAGTCATGGGCAGGTTGATATGGGAGTAGGTGTTCCTTCAGATATTTGGGGCCCAAGTCACATAGGGCCTTCTACACCTTGAATTGGGCTCAGTAGCGAATTGGAGAGCTCAAGGTGGCACACACTATTCTTTTCCTCTCCATTTTATCTTTAAAACCTCGGTGTAAGGTAAGGCTGTGATCAGTCACAGCTAAAAAAAGTATCTCAGAGGCACCTCTGAGGAAGCCTAGAAAAGACTCTGAGGTGGATTGTTCACACAACAGCCTGTCCCTTCCATGAACATTCCGTGCTCGAAAAGGTGGATTAGGGAAGAGTTGGGAACATGAGGGCCACATATTACTATCTTTCTTGTGCCCCTTTTGTTATGTCTGAACACTGCCTAAATAAGCCTGGAAGGTACTTAATGGCCCACAGTAAAATTTTATGATCAAGTAGGAATTTAAACCAGAACATCTAGTTTCTAGCTCAGCTTGTTTCCTCACACTATACTTGTCATATTTATTACATCATTCAGATTTGAGTTTCTTAAAAATAACTTCTTGGTGGGTCATCAAGAAGTAACATAAGAATGCCTTGAAACACACTCAGAAGGTTTAGTTAGATTGAAAACATTATATTGTGCCAATTACTTCTAAACATTTAAATTAATTGATTCAAATTCAGGAAGTTAGATTTATTCCAGCAGTAGCTGATTGGGGGATACACAGGTGGAAGAACCTTTTGCATGGTTTTTTGAAGTTTTTACACAATAACAAATAAACATCTTTGCTGTCCTGCTGTCCAAGCAGCTAAGACCCTGCTATTAGTTAAACTTGCTCTCTCATTTCTCTGAGAGTAGTTTATTTTGAGGAAGGCCATTTCCACACTTGTGGGAGGTAGAGTGGTTCCATGCTAAAGTAGTCCAGTTGGCCAAGAAGAAGACTATGCACACTTGGACAACTTGTTCTGGGACAGGCTCTACATTGCCCCACACTGCTCCAGAGCATGTGTGAGCAAGCTTTGTAGCCTGATGCAGGGGCTCTAATAGCCATGAAATAAAGTTCCCAGCCTTGGAGCCCTAGTGGGACCCATTTCGGTGGTCTAATTTTGTGTACCAAAAAATTGTTTCCTCCTGGTAAATCAGCCTTAGCTGCCTGTGGAGCACTGGTAAGCTGGGAGTACTTGCATCCCCGTCGAGGCAGACATTTTGGCCACCTAGAACTGGTTATCGTATGTCCAATGCAGATGTGGCATGCTGACAGGGACATGGCATATTGTATTCCACACCAGCAGTGGGCAAGGAGAGACCCAGAAGAGACCCAGGCCTTCTACTATCCTGTTCTAAAGGGAACTGGGGAAAGGGCCAATGCATTATACTGAGCCTTCAGTAGACCGTATTCTGAGTCTTGGTAGAAACGTGATGAGTCTTGATGGGTGTATTCCATCATCAAAACAAATAGACACCATGCAGTTGCTGGCAAGAAGGCAAACAGGATGTTGTATTGAGGCATCCAGGAACGTGGAAGATTCGCTTCTTTTCTTTTTCTCCAGCTCTTGGATCATGGTAGTTCAGGCATACATAGGGCTTGTGGCTTGTTTATTCTGTTGACTGTCTGGGGAAAAGAAAAAAAAGACAGTCATGGCAACCATTTATGTTAGCAAAACTCCACAGACATATGATATTTCTGTGGCTTTCTTCATTTAGGAACACGACTCCTACAAAACCTTATGAAGGCAGGGTCAAGAATTTTACATACAAGAATCTTACAACTCTGCTGGGGTGGGTGCATTATGGATTATTATTATTATTATTATTCCTCCTCACCCCTGATTCCCTATAAAATATTTTGTTGTACTATTGAAGAGTTTCATCAGGAATCCTGAAATACAATATTCTATGTCAAGCAAAGCTTTGGCACTTACTGTGTGGGAGTTTCACCTGTCTCAGAATTCCCTATTAATATCTCAAATGTATGGGGTGTTTGTGGCATTTGTTGATTGTTTTTTACTCCCAGGAAGCACTCTGGTGTTAATTCCTATGGGAAGCTTGCCTTACATCCAGCTCCTCACTTGCAAGACCCTGACTTTTTAAATTATTTCTCTTACGGATTTTTCAAGATTGTCTTCTACTGGTTTACTGCAATTTCTGCAGAATCCTGGGCACGAGCTTATCTTTAAGCGCAGGGGTGATTTTCCAGCTTTTCCACTTTGTGTGTCCAAAGTAAAGCAGATATTTAAGAGCTGGACATGATTAAGGCTTCTGTGAACTTTGTAGGATCAAATTCTAAGCAAAAGTTCTTAGTGACACTGGCAGGGCTAGAAATATTATTTAGTGCCTTCTGTCCTTGTGACCTCTAATCCTCTGAGAGGTTTGTGAGCTTTTCCATTACCCTGTGGGTGGGTTCTTTTGAGTCATCATCTATACATGATTGTAAGGAGAGAGATTTTTCCAGCTGTGACAAGGTTGATTTCTTTGCAAGTCTATTAATATTATTA
This sequence comes from Aspidoscelis tigris stejnegeri, assembly GCA_023333525.1. Classification (NCBI taxonomy): domain Eukaryota; kingdom Metazoa; phylum Chordata; class Lepidosauria; order Squamata; family Teiidae; genus Aspidoscelis; species Aspidoscelis tigris. The sequence continues at coordinate 16,576,733 of JALMGA010000003.1, forward strand.
TGATCAGGACTACATTGTTAAAACAAAACAAAACCTGATTCAGTGATTCCCAGCTGCATAGGACCTGGTGTGTATGTATAAAAAGGCCCATAAAGGCACAATGAAACACCGATAAAGTGTGCTTCAGCACAGTGAAATTAGTGGGCAGGCATATTTAATTCTACACAGCATAATATAGAGAAACCTAATTTTTAGGAAACTCTTTAGAAAATATGCTGTTGCTGCGTACTTAGGTTCCTAAAAAGGCCATGAACAAGGAAGACATTATCTACCCATGTGGTAGACCACAGCGCATTATTTTAAATATTTTAGAAAGGTGTAATCATCTGGGCAATTAGAGGAATACTGCTGTGTGATATAAGAGTTTGCTTAAATAATTGTATCAGATAACTATGACAAATTAGCAGCAAAATATTATGGTAGTGGTGAAATTGCAGAATATTTGTCATTGTAGCAATATTTTATGAACACAATGATATACAATATGGTAATCCATCCCGGCCTATGATGGCTTGATTCCAGGAAACTGCGTTCTGAAAAAGTGCATTATACAGGTAACATTCTTCAGTGGATAAAGAGGGTTACATGAAGTGCAACAGCCAGGTTAAATGGTCTACTAAAGGATAATTGCTCCGATTGGCATATAGAGGAACTGCACCGCCCAGAGTGATGCGGACTGTTTGTGCAACCTGATGGATATATGCACTCCTATCAGCTGCTAGTATAACTGTGATAGCTGGGGCATCTAGACTAGCCATGTAGGGATTGTAACATTAATTTGACATTGACATTCATATGAATACGAATTGTCTGGGCATTCGTACAAATAGTTCGGACATTCATTAAATTCATAGGGGAAATTATCATTGCCATTGCATCAAATATAAGGAACAATCTTCTTGTTTAGTGAAGAACTTCTATGTTTTACAAGTGAAATCTGAAGACGTTTGCTTGTGTAATGAGAAATTACTGTGTAAGGTATTGATAATCTCTGTGTAATTCAGTAACTCTTATTTTTTTTTAAGTAATAATTTAATTGGTAGCTCAGCAGTGCCCTCCCCCCCCCCAAAAAAAAATGTTGCTTGCTTAGGGGATTTCAGATTACTGGGAACTGTATTGTCAGAGATAACAAAAAATGAGGAAACAGTATATACAAAGTGATCTGTTTTACGGATGTACACGAATATTTATAGGCACTTGAAATCTGATCAGATATGCCGAATTTTGACATTTGAACTCAAATAGAATGTCCCGAAATTTGAATGTAAACGTTCATATCAAATTTCAAATTTTGAATCCATTCGTTCGAATTATCTGGACGTTTGTATATATGCGGGTTTGTACCCAATGTGTACTTGACGATCCGCGTCTTTCCCGCATCCGTATTTGTATGGATCCATATGGGACTAAAATGGGTTGCATATGGGATAACTACAGGATGCATACGGACATGTATGGATGTATACAGGTGTGTACAGGTGTCAGGAAGATGCGTACATGCACGCACAAATGCCGACATTTGTATGTGCAGATTTGAATCAAAAATTCAAACAAATAGATTTGAATTTGGTAAATACAAATTGAATATGTTAAATTTGAATTTAAAAGATTTGAATCAGTCAGATTTTTGGGTATTTGATTTGATTTAAATCGAATATATATATATATATATAAACATTTGTGCACATCCCTAATCTGTTTGGTTTCCTCTTTCTTTGGCTAATGCCAGATTCAGTTGTGGTGGTCATGTGTGGTCATGTGTGTAGGGTCCAGACTGAAATGAGGCGGAAAGGTTAACTTGGTTAAAATTGTGCATTTTCAGCTGCTTTTGACTGCAAAACAAACAGAAATTTTATATAGATCAGAAATCAAATTTACAGGAAGTTTTGGCTTCAAAATATACAGTAACATTTTACAATCTCATGAAGTAGACTAAGTTTACAAAAGCTCATGATACCAGGTTCTTTCTCTTTGTTAGTCTCCAAGGTGCTAATAGACCATCTTGCCTACTAATCAATAATGTTGATTTTCTGTTCAGCTCATTTACCTGTTAGTTGGCTGTGGCAATACTCAAGGTATCTATGATGGCATTAAGAAGGCTCTTGGACGCATCCCAAGAAAAACCTTGCAATTGATGTCATCCCCAAGAGCAAACATTATAGAAAAAGGCAACAAAGGAAAAGTTGGGCTAAATAGTATCAGAACTTCTATCCACAAAAGATGTTATGTTGCCAACATCATGGGGAACAACACTTGATGCCCCACCTTCTTTAGATGTTTTAAGCACAGCAATAGACTCCTTAACTTGCAAAAAAAGGTCCAGGAACAGATGGTGGGCATCCAAACGGCACATTTCCATTACCTGCACAAGCTTCTTTGTCAGTGCTCTGAAAAAAGGTAGTGTAAGTGAATTTCCATACAACTTTAAATCCAAATTTGGGATCGGGAGATCCCATTTATTTTTTTATTCCCAGACTTTATGAGGACTATCATGCAAAAATCTGCAGAAAAAAGGTCCTCAGAAAAACTGTTATCGGTCCCCTTTTGGAGCCCAGCCCACATTATTTTTTTGCCTTTGGGGTGGGGATCTAAACTTCTGGCCAATGCCTGCTAGATGTGGGTGGGATTTCACAGCTACAAAGATCTCCCCCCCTTCCCTCACCATGCCTGCTCTGAACAGGATTGCAAGAGGAGAAAGAATATTTATTTTAAAGCACCAGCCAGCCTCAAAAGATACAATTGTAGCAAGGAAATTATTGTGATCAGGAGAGATACACCCCTAGGAAGTGTTTAAAAACTCAAGCCTCCAGCAATACATCGTTGCAAGGCTCGCACAGCAGCTGACAGCCTGCATTTTTCAGAGGGAAACTGAAAGGGAGAATAGGCTCTCTTTTGCCTTTCCGTGCAAGATGTCAGCCTCCTCTGTTTTGAAAGAGAATTTGCACTGTAGATTTTCCTGTTTAAGTGCAAACAGAGAGAACCAGCATGGAGGGAGCTTCCCTTTTGAAAAGGAGAGAATAAAAGGAATGATTGTTCTTTCACTCAGCTGATTCTGTGGGGCAGGCTTAACAGGGGTTGGACAGGGGTGAAGATTAAAAAGTCCTGCTTCTCCGTGCTGTTTTTTTTTTTTTTTTGGCGGTTTGAGTGGGAACGCCAGTATTTGCATTCAGCCTGTGTTATCCCTCAAGGAAATGGGAACATCCAGAATGTGAACTCGGTCCTGAATCCGGATTTAAAAAGTCCAACCCAGATTTAAAAAGTCAAGTGGGAAAACGTCCTGTGTCTAAGGATGCAAGCAGTGCCATCACCATACCAAACTCATTTATACTGCGCAGTGGAATGTGCAGTTGCAATCAATGGATGGTCATGGTGTTGCATTATCTGATTGGGACTCAGCACTTACCTTAGTGGTGATTTAATGACATTCACTGTGCAGTATAAATGAAATCCGAAGTTTCCCTCCAGTCCAGGCAGAAAATCGAGAACAGAACAACAAGAGCAGGAAGCTCAGATCTGATTGGCTGCCTCAACCTGCCTGACTGCCCGTGCCAACTCAGCTCTTGCAGCTTCCGATGGGTAAGCTATGAAGCGGGTTTTCGAGCTGGGATGGCTGGTCATCGCTGCGCAGTAGGTATGCTGAGCTTTAAGCGTTAACTGTGGCGTTATTCCACTAGTCTGGAGGCAGCCAAAGACTAGACTGATTATCACAACTACAGGATAATTTTCCTCTTGAACAGCATTAGGAAGACGTTTGCCCGAGTGGCTCTCAACAGACTGCACTCTTTGATTGGGTGTATCTAGGTGTGCAGTGTTGTTTTAAAGCTGACATGATCTTTCCACTTTGCTGGCTACAAGAGGAGTGCTGTGAGCTGAGACAACTATTTTACATTGCTCTCATTGACCCCGATGTTGATATTGTTAATAGGAAAGGCCTTTTTGTACTTCTTCAGAAGATTAGTTGCTCGCCAAGGCTTCTCAGAGTCATAGCATCTTCCGAGAAAGAGATGCAAATCACTGCCCACTATGTCAGAACACTCTATGAACCTTTCCCAGTTACTTGCACTTCCATTCTTTGGTACTCTTTTCGCCCCTCCTATTGTACTTTGCTTTCAGAATCTTTGAGGATGGCATAAATGTACACATAAGAGGCCGTGGGGGTCCGTTTTACCTGGTATGCCTGCAAAATATGATGAAAGTCCAGTCTGAGTAGGCTTCCACCTCCTTGTCTGAGATGTGTATGTGCATATGCATGTGTGTGTATGTGTGCGTGCTCACACACACACACACACACACACACAGAAAGGTCTGCTGGTACAAAGTCATGCAGCTCTGTCCTTCCTTGCTGTTACTAGAAAGCTAATATCTGTCTTCCCCTTTCTGCCAAGGTAAGCCACAATAGATTCCCTACTCCTTAGGTTTCCATAGGGCCAACTGCTTGCATAAAATGTTTTTCTACTACACAGTGATTTGCAGAAACTAAACTGTTGTGTTATAAAAATGTGTAAGTGTGTGTGTATGCTTAAACAGAACTCAAGGCATACAGCATATACAGCATACCCTCTTTCATAAAAACGGGTAAGACAGGTCTGTAAATACAGAAGACAACCTAAATGGGGTAGCCAGTGGTTCTTAACCTGGGGTCTGGGGGGCTCCAAAGTTCCATGGGGAAGAAGAGTTGGCTTTTATCGCCAGCTTTTCTCACCCTTTTTAAAAGTACTCAAAGCGGCTGACAAACCTTCTATTCTTCCCCCCACAACGGACTCCCAGTGAGGTAGGTGGGGCTGTGGGAGCTCAGAAAGAGAGGCGTGACTAGCCCAAGATCACCCAACTGGCTTCATGGAGGAGTGTGAAATGAAATCCAGTGACTACAAGATATAGGTATGTCACTCTCACCTCAAGACTAAACTGGTGAAGGCCTTACGGTAGGCCAGAAATGATGTTGGGGGGGGGGGCAGGCAAGGAACTCAATGTGGGGTATAAGTAGGGGATGTGGACAGGGGCAGGGGACCACGGTAACAAAAGTAATGTAAAGCTGGTCCACAGGGAAGAAAAAGCCAAGAACTGTTGCTGTAGACCAAAAAGAAAAGAGTCATTAACAATAATAAACAATAAAGCCATTTCCCCACCTTATACATCATCTTCATCTTCCAAAGGCTTGGATATGGGAAAGCTTTTCCAGCGACTTCTCAAGAGTCATTGGCAAGCATCTAATGTCACTGGAGAAAGTGTACCACGAGTGTGTATGCAGTTGTCGAGAAAGTCCCATGGCCTAAGGTCTTTTGGAAATGGGCTGCATTGAAATTCTGTGCCTCCCCCGACGCTATTTCACAAATATTGTGAGAATCTGTTACTTCATTTTTTAAACAAGCAAATGTTCTTCCTGTTCTATTCTTCATGGCAGAACACGCAGAAAGGAGCTTATCGCTGCAATGTGCTGTTAGATTTTTTTTTAAAAAAAACTATCATGCACAGATGCACAATGAACACACATTAAAATAAATTCAAAATGTCCTTTGATGATTCTTCGCTTCATTATTCTTTGAACTGCCAAGGCTGCCAAACGTAGCTGGCTACTGCAGCAACTTTTGTTTTAAAGAACAGCATCATTTATGTGCGGACTCCCTTCTGTCCCAGAGAAAGCCATCTTAAAAAAGAAGGTAGCCACATAATTGTCTCTATGTCAGTGAATTTCACTCTCAACTCCTTTTGGATATCCAAGTATTTTCCCTATGTTACTGGATAGGGTGATACTTTGCTAAGTGACAGTTGTGCTTAGAGAACATGCTGGGAAGACCTCATTAGAAAGCAAAATAACTAAAATCTAGTGTTAATTAATGTATACTATACTGTGGCTGTTTTTGCTACACAAGAAATGGCAAAAGACACATTGCTTACCTAGGACATTTTCACACTTATGGGAGGTCCAGGGGCAGTCCTGCATGGAACATCCGCACTGTGTAGAGCCACTTCTGTTCCAGAGCAGCTCTGGACATCCTGCACCATCCCCTGCCCCTGATAGCTGTGGAGCATTAAAAAGTGCTCCAGAGCTGTAGTAGCAGGGCTGCTAACTCACTCCAGCAGGCACCTTTCACACAGCCACCTGGGAACTCTGAGACAGGGCAGGTGTTCGAAATGCAAACACCCAACTCCATCCCACATCTTCACTTCCCTGTCCCAAGGAAGTGAAGTGCAAATTTTCCTCTTGTTTCATGCAGCATATGGTGCCCTTTGGATTACTCCCAAATTTTTACCAGGGACATTTTGTCTTGTCTAAATAAGTATGTTTACCTTTAATGTTTTCTTTAATAAGATGCTATGGAAATATAATTCATCAGCACTTTCTGGGTTCGTCCTTCAAACCTCATGTATTTTCTGACTTCAGTTTTGCCCCTCAGATAACATTTTGCTTTTACGGGAAATGTCTGAAGATGGGTTCTTCAATTTGACCTAGGCAGCAAGAGAGAGGGAGTGCTTTGATCAGATACGATGGGAGACTGAAGTAGCCTTAGACATTAATTGGAAAGACATCCATAGACCAGAGGTAAGCAGAATTCACAGAGTATGTGCACTTTACGGAAGGGAATATAAACAGCAGAATACTTTGAGAAATAAATTTAAATACAGTTCAGAAGTAACATGGTGGGGAATGCAAGATTACAATTTAACTCCAATGTAACTGTGGCCCTTTCTGGTCTGGGGAAATGATATTGCTATTCACATAAGAAAGCAAAATTGGCTAAAAATAGAACCATCAGCTACAATGATATAAAAAATGACAAAAATACATTGAAGTTTTTCTTAAAGTAATATCTAAATGGTATTACACACCAGAAAAGTTTAATTGTAGAAACGCAAATATTACATCAAAATGTTGCCCTGCTGTGGATTCAAGGGGACGGCCGTGTAAATGTGTTCAAGTTTTCTGGCAAAATATGATATCAGTGTGTTAAAGAGGGGGAATAGTTGCTAACACTAGAACTTTGGACCTTTCTCCACTTGCTTGTATTCCTTACCAGCAAGTACACTAAGCCCATGTCCCCATTGTAAGGATACTGCAAGGTGAACATGAGTTCGCCTTGCGAGAGTCCCTGTGGAAAACCCTAATTCGGGTGACGTGATGGAGAAATGCCACGAAAGCAAAACAAAACAAAGCAAAACAACCCTTGATAACTGTTCTCGTCCCAAATTTCGGGGCAAGAACGTGTTATCCTGGGGTCATGGGGACACTCCTGGGTTACGATCGTAGCATTAGTAGTCGGGGCTTTGCTGTCCCCGTTGCTAATGCTGCGATCGCAACTGCCACCCCTTACCTGAGCACTTAATCGCCCAGGTAAGGGGTTGCTTTATCGCAAACGATTGCCTGACAGCTGCCCTGCAGTCAGCTTGACAACTGTCAGGCGAGTATAGCAGCTGTCATGCGCACAAGCAGAGCTCCGCTAAAATGATTAAAACAGACATGGCTTTTGCGTCTGTTTTAATCACCTCCCTGGAGCTCTCCTCGTGCCCTTGACAGCTGCTATACTTGCCTGACAGCTGCCCAGCTGACTGCAGGACAGCTGTCAGGCGGTCATTTGGGGTAAAGCAACCCCTTACCTGGGCGATTAAGTGCTCAGGCAAGGGGGTGGTGGAGAAAACCATGGCATCCTGATGTAGGGATTTGCTGTGGTTTTCATGGGGACGGGCAAGTTCGCCTTGAACCCACTCTGTCCTCCATTGCCAAGGAAACTCCTTAATGAGAATTAAGATTTGCATTAAGGCTTCCCCGAATCCACCGTGGGGTATTGGTGACCCCATGGGGATTTGCCCTAAGAGCCTCTTTCCTGCACGTTAGTATGGAATATGGGAGGCCCCACACCCTGCTGGTCTGCATAGCGCAGAGTAATCCAGATCAGGGTAGCTCTGATCTGGATTACGGTAGTCCTCAATATTGAGGATTACTGGTTTACCAATGTGCCCTGGTCCAGAACTTGGAGGTAGGCAGAAGTACCACTTCTATGTTCCATACTACAGGGGAACCCATTTTGATTGTGTGTCAAAATGGGATCCCAGAGAGCTCCAAGGCTAGTAACTTTCATTCTTAGCCCTGGGAGGGCATCCCTGAAGCTTCTATGAGCTTTGGGGCTGGTGTGGACCAGTGCCATTGTGCAGACAGTGCTGGTCCGGACTATACCTTGCTGTGGTCAAAACTAGTGGGACTCATTGGTTTGGATCATAGTGTAGAAACCACAATGAATCAGTAAGAAATAAGAGGTCGCTTCTCTCCTTAGTGCCATCAGCAAGACTGTTTGCTTGCACAGGGGTGGAGAAACAGAGGACTGGAAATTGAGAACTTGGTATGACATGATAGGGGAGATGGTAGATATTGATTTTATACTGCATGAGCAGGGACAACCACTTTATATTGCTTTTATTGAGCTGGTAAAGGCTTTTGCTTTACTTAGCAGAAAAGGCCTTTTCATGCTAATACAGAAGCTTGGTTACCCACCCAGGCTTCTCAGAATCATAACATCCTTTCATGAAGGTATACAAGGCCTCTCCAGTTTGAAGGCAGTCTCAAATAAAGGTACCCTGATGAAAGCAAATATTTCAAGTGTGTTTGCTTTGCTTGCACAAAGACACTTATGCTAGCTCAGCCATGCAAGTTGAACAAAAGAGGGCTGAATTCCCATAAGATGGACTTATGGAGAACTTGCCACTGGTTTCTGGTCTGCTGGAAAACCCACTCTTCACTTTAAAGTTGTCTGCAAGCATGACATGAAAGTGAGTGACTTGGGCCAAAATACCTAGGAACCGGTCATAGTGCCTAGAGGCAGCCTGTTTCAACAGAGGCAAGAAAGAGCAAAAAGCAAAGATCTCTGCTGTGGGAGGAGAGGAAAATGCATAGGTGGCAGAGGGAAACATTAGCTCAAGCGGTAATTGGATCAGCATTCATATGTACAAATGTGAAAAGGCCTACCACGCCAGAGTCGGACTATTACTGTCACAGCTGACAATGTAGATCCTGATCTCCCTGAAACAATGCAAGCCAAAGCAAAGAATGGCACAGTTTTCCATTGTCTCTAAAAACAAGATGATAGCAACAACAACGAGCCCTTCTCAGCACATAAATGTTTTTTTATATATATATAAATGATCATGCATGGAAAGAGTCCTTTATGAGAGAACATCCTTTTGAGAACATGAAGGTTCTTCAAGAGTCATTTTTGGAGCAGCCAACTACACTTTTGCATTATGACATCAGCCAACTGAGTATGTCATGTGCTTGTAAAGAGATGGCGTTTGTGTTCTTTCTGGAGTACTAATAAGATACAAGAAAGAGTAGATGGTGCCTTGATTGGGAAACAGGCTTTGTTACATCCTTTCAGATGCACATTAATGCTTCTGTGGTTCTCATGGAATTTTCAAAATATCGCTGAGGTCAGCGCTAGTAGCTTAGCAGAATCTACTGCAAAAACAAAAAATTCCTGGCATTATTGGTTTATGCATGTACAGTGTAGCAAGACAAATCTTTTCTACTGACTGATACATGATGCAAGTTACGGCTGGCAGCTGAGGTGCCAGAACAGCAAATGTTCCCATGAGTTTGTATGTTGTCTAATCCAGTTTTAATACTTGTCACTCTGAAATTGCTAACTATCTTCCTTTCTAACTAGCAGCTTTAGGGCATGTGCTCTCCTTTCCCAACTTGTTCCAAGCTAACATTTTCACTACAGACTCTTAGACACTGTTATGGATCATGAGCTAAGAAAGCCGTCACATGAGATGGGTGTGTTTATTGCCTTTTCTGCCCATGAGTTCTTGGCATAATAGTAGCTGAAAGAGTCTTATTCTGGAAATGTTTTCTTTTTCTTCTTCCCCATATGGAAAGTGGTGAAATGATCACTCTCATCATTGGTAGGTCCAACTCCTAGAGGGCAAGTTAATGGACTATTAAGTGTAGAAGATGTTTTTTTTTTTAGAGTAAGTGATAAAAAGAATTGTGACAAAGGTCTCACCATGGACTTTTCTGCACTTCTTGTTATTCCTTACCCGGAAGTGTGCCCAAGCCATCTCTTCCACTCATTAGTACAGAATAGGGGAGTCTCTGCCCACCACTGCAATTCTCTGTCAGCACAGGGTGAAGCGTGATCCAGATCAAGGGACCCTTGAGCTGCATGACTGGTAGACTTTGGTATTGAGGTCTACTGGTGTACCAGCTTGGCCTAGTCCACAACAGGGTGGTATGCAGAATGTATACATCTCTTTATTCCAGTTACATGGGGACCTGTTTTCATAGTGCATCTCATTCCATTATTCAGGTGAGTCCCCTAGGGGCTGTGAGGTCAAGAACTTTCATTCCTGATCTTTGGAGCTCATGCAGGCTGGCTCCAGAGCTCAGCTGGAGCATGCCATTGATATGAGGAGGATGGCATTGTTTCATCTCAGAACAATCTGTCCCTGCTTTGGCAGGGACACATTGCTTGCCCATATCCACTGTTTTGGATCTGCACCAGGTAAGTATAGAAAGGCCCTAAGTTTCTACAGTTTCTACAGCTCAGCTGTAAGCTGAGCTGCAAGTTAACTTTTTTTTTAAGAAAAGTTCACTCAGAAATCTATCAGACCGAGATGCTTAGTAATCATTTTCATTTCAATTACATAAGGCCACATAAAGTATTTCTGTGAATCCTAGTGTCATAAATAGAGATGGCAGGTCCTAAAATAAATAGTCTCATAAAGAGTGTCTACTAGTCAAGAAAGAGAAACAGAATGTCCTGCAGTTTCTGTTCCAAGGTGAGACAAAGGCCAATGTTGCACTGGCCAATATACTGGACTTGCAAGTGTAGTAGGAGCCTCCTTTAGGCTCCACCAGCATACAGAAGGGAGGTTCCTAGTATGTTTGCTGTCCAGTATACTGGACGGTATGGAATCACCCAAAGGCAGAAGTCTATCCCTTCTTTTTTGGGACCATCTTCTTGTATGGAAGAACTTCTGTGTGTGCATTAGCAGGAGATGCTGATACGTTCACACATATTCTGTTAGGTATCTAACTATTGTTGCAGAGGCATTGCTTACAGAGCCATCTTACTCTGTGTGGGTAGGTGAATTAGGGTATTATATGCCAACTTCAGCATACCCAGCCCCCTAGGTTAGTTGTAAAACAAAGCTATGGGTTTCTGTCCATAGGGATTGTCAAGACTTAACTTAAAGGCTTGGCATTTTGCTTTGTTTTTGCATTCCATTGGTTGTCCACATCTCTTCTACAGTCCAGGCCTTTAGCACTTCCAGAAATAGAAAGCCTTCAAATATTTCCCCCTTTTAATGGTAGAAAGCAGAGTGGCTTTGTTTCCTAAATTTAACCCTTCCTTTGTCACACACCGACAGTTACTAAAACGTGAATGGCTGTGTAGGCAGGCAGGCATTGCAATTTTGTGGGCCCACAAAAAGAGTATGAAACATAATCCTGTGTACGCAGGAGTTCTGGAGAATTTCATTTAACTTACTTTGACACGTTTTTAGTCCTTTTTCATGGGAATGCATAGAGCAGATGCTTTCTTATGGCCTCTTTCTCTGTTAGATTCCTATTTCCTTTGAAAGAGATAATAATCTCCAATAGACCATCATGTTCCCAATAATATATTCTTGCGTTCTCGGCCTCGGTGTGGAAATGAAAACCTGCAGCGTGCATAGAATTCTTACTTCTTGAAAATACTTCTATATACCATTTGCGGATTTGTTGAAGTCGTTGCTCTAATGAAAACAACGTCTGGATATTTTTGGGGACTCCATTGCTCCAAAGAAAAATTTTCTCATCATAAACATTTCACGAAGGAAAACGAGAAAGGGATAGAGGAAATTGCTTTCCCCTTGACACTATTATTGTTTTTTGTTTGTTTTGGTTTGCTAAACTGTTTATAATGTGTCCCAGTTTCTGCAATACCTGAAATTGCTTGTTTTATGTTAACTGCATGGGCAAGCCATGTGCTCCCCTCTCACTGATACAAGATTCGGACTAGCGTGGTGTGTGAATTGAAACTCAAAACAGAAAGTAACCCGACAGATGGGAAGAGAAATGTAGAGGCCTTGTTGAATTGTATAATTGTGGTCATACTGCCTATCATACAGACAGGTACCTTTTAATTCACCTTGTACACCTGTAGCCTCAACAGCAGGTGCCATGTCTAGGCAGCTGAACACTGCTGGTACACAGAGAACATTCTTCTTGTGTCGTTGCAGTCAGTGGGATTGGAACAGGAGAGATGAAGTCTGATGTGTTCACAAGCACGTGTGCTGAAGGCTCTGAAGACGAGGGAGCATTGTGACAAGAAAGGGAAAGATGAACCTTTCAACTCTGCTTGGGAAGGAATAAATATGAATAGAAAGGTGTCTTCCCTGCCGCTCACAGTACAGATGGCTTGTGAGATGCCTTGTCTTAGAAAGATGGGAGCACAAAGTTCACATTTGAGTAGAGGACCATCTGCCAGATGTTCTAGAAATAAATTAAAGATGTAGTAGGTGAAAGGAACATAATCCCCCCCACCCTTGTTTTTGCAGTAGCTTTACCCAATTGCGAGTCAGGCCTCTTGAGTTGGAGTTTCTTTCCATTCACCTCCAACAACATTTTCAAGGTTTGTTGTTGCTGAGGCCTCAGCAAAAGGGGTGGGTCATGACAGAATCCTGTGGGTCTTAGAAGGCTGCTGGTATTTTGAAAGAGGGAAGAAGCATTGGAAGCATAGAAGAAACAGAATAACAAAGCTATAAAACACACCATGAGAAACAATGCAAGAACATTAATAACAAACCTAAAACAGTGGGTGGGGTAAATAAAACAACAGTCTAGCATTGATGCAAGAAATGCCAGGATGAATAAATGACTCTTCAATAGAGGCCATCATTTATTATAATAAGTTTCAGGGAATATAGACTGCCTCCAAGCTAGTGGAATAAATCTGCAGTTAAAGGTAAAAACTGCACAGCGATGACCAGGCATCACAACATGAAAGGCAGCTCTGTAGCTTCCCCATTGGAGCTGAGAGAGCTGAGTCAGTGCTTGCTGCCATGTGGGTTGGAGCAGCCAATCAGATTTGAGCTGCCTTTCCTGCTCTAGTCTTGCTGTTCTCGCTGTTCTGCCTGCCCTGGAGGGAAATTTTGGGTTTTGTTTATACTGTGCAGCGAGTGTCCTTTATCCAGCATTAAGGTGAGTGTCCAGTTCCAATCGTATAATGCGATGCCACAATGATCCATTGATTGTCGTATGTGATGCCTCAATCAGGACTGCACATTCCACTGTGCAGTGTAAATTTGTTTCGATGCAGCCATAATGTATTAAATATATCAATAAAAAAGTACCAAAAACTATTTTAAAAACATATAAAACCTATCAATCATTAAGTCCATGTCACTTGGTGTACAGCATATGTAGTCCATCAGCTGTAGAACTTAAGTTACCATATAGGGGCCTTGGATCAGCCTTTTGTTCTCACGGTTTTGGACCGAACGTTGTCCAGGTTGTGGTATCTGACTTGTCCTCTCTCATGCCAGATGTGTTTTGGGGGTTATAGACTCTTGTTGTGTTTGTCTTCAGTAGTTGTGTACAGAATGTAATAAACAACTCCCAACGTTAGAGGGGAAGGCATTTCCAAGGATAGGTGCCACACCACATCAGCCTTTCATCCAGAGATGTAAAATTTCCAGAAATTTTGAACCCACAGAGAACTCTCTCCTGCTTTTAGCACCATTTACAGATGTAAAGTTAATGTTGACTCTCAGCTTTTTTGTGCTGTTCTGCAGCTTTTGCTGATTTTAGGATCCCAGGTCTAGGAGAGGCAAGATTCCTACAAGCTTCAAATTCTTTAAAAACTTATGTATTTTTTATTTATATTTCTATCCTGCCTTATACCCAAAGGTCTCAAGGCAGGTAGCAACCTTTAAAATGGCAAATTACAAGTCAGTATATATTAAAAACAATACATTTAAAAGAATATCCCAATTATTAAAATAAAAGTATCTACAGTCGGGGAAAGTATAATCGCCTTAGCCAAAGGCCAGGGCAAAGAGGTGCCTCTTCACCACCTTCTTCAGTATATACAGGGAAGAGGCATGATGCACTCGAGGGGGAGACTATTCGATAACCTGGGGGCCATTACCGAAAAGGCCCTTTCCCTGGTGCCCACCCGTTTCTCTGCTGAGGGTGCATGCCTTATTCTGCAGCCTTTAAATACTAGAACAGAGATCTCTGGTTATGATTCCTTCTCTAGGCTGGAGAATCGGGGATAAGCCAGTCTTTGAAAATCCACTGATCTGAAGAGGAAGGGGAAGAAGAATTGGCTTTCATACTCCACTTTTCTCACCCATTCAAGGGGACTCTTCTCCCCACAACAGAAACCCTGTGAGGTAGGTGGGGCTGTGAGAGCTCAGAAAGAAAGCTGTGACTAGCCCAAGGTCACCAGCTGGCTTCAGGGAGGAGTGAGAAATCAAACCTGGTGACTGTGAAATATGAGTCTCGCACTTTAACCACAAGACCAGACTGGATCATCAGAAGTCATAATTGCCTTTGACCACTCCTTCCAGATGGCATGATGCTATTCTGCCCCTGCCAGGTATCAGGAGACAATTCCAGACTTGTAAGATGACCATTATATCTACTACTGTGAGCAAGAATCCCTAAAAAGGAAATGGAGTAGCTGTCACACTCAATAAAAGGGTATTTGAATCCAAGGCTTATCATTCAACATCACAGTAATCCAGTCTTTGCTCTAACCACAGAAGCAGAAGAGGCTAAAGTTGACCTACAATGCCTTTTAGAACTCCAAAAAACAAGTCACTTTCATCACAGGGGATTGGTCTATTAAAAGTAGGAAATAAAAAATAACAGGATTTGGAGTACAAAATGAATCAGGCCTGCGACTAATAAAGTTTTGTCAAAATAACTTGCTGGTCACAGTAAACACACTTTCTCAATAGCCCAAAAAAGTGTCTGTACATGTGGACATTGCTAGATGATCAATACGGAAACCAATTATGTACACTGCAGCCAAAGATAGAGAAGCTCTATACAGTCAGTAAAAAGAAGAGTTGGAGCTGAATGTGGCTCAGATCATTAGCTTCTTATTTGAAAATGCAGACTTGAATTGGAGAAAATATGAAAAACCAACAGACAATACGGATATGACCTAAATAATATCCCTTACTAATACGCAGTGGTGTTGTTGAATAGGTTTAAAGGATTACCTGAAAAACTGTCAACAAAGGGTTGTAACGTGGTGAAGAAAGCAGAAACAAAAAACATCAGAAAGAAAAAGAGATGTCTGGTGGGGCTTTACAGATAGTTGAGGAAAGAAGGAAAGGGAAAGGCAAGGGGAAAGGAAAAAATATATCCAATTTAATGCAGATTTTGAAAGGAGATATGTTTTCTTAAATGAACAATACAAAGAAACAGAAGGAAATAATAGAATGGAAAAGACAAGAAAATTGGAGTTATCAAGGGAACATTCCATGTGAAAATTGACGTGATAAAATACAAATATAGTATAGATCTAACAGAAGGAGAAGAGATTAAGAAGTGGTAAGAATACACAGGAGAACTATATAAGAATGATCTTAAGTTCACTGATAGCCACAGTGGTGTGGTGACTGACACAGAGCCAGACATCTTGGAGAATGAGGTCAAATGGAACTTAGGAAGCATTGCTAATAACAAGGCTAGTAGAGGTGATGAAATTCCAGCTGAATTATTTTAAATCCTAAAATATGATGTTTTAAAGTGCTGCATGTAAAGAGAGCTTTGGAAAACTCAACAGTGGACATTGGATTGGAAAAGGACAGTTTACTTCCCAATCCCTAAGAAGGGACAATAGCAAAGAATATTCAAACTACTGAATAACTGTCCTCGTTTCACATACTCACAAGATTATACTCAAGATCTTGTAAGTTCGGCTTCAGCCGTATGTGAACCAGGAACTACCAGAAGTACAAGCTGGTTTTAAAGAGGCAGAGGAAGTAGAGATCAAATGGCCAACATTCACTGGATTATGAAGAAAGCATAGGAATTCCAGAAAAAACATCATCTGCTTCATTGATGATGCTAAAGTCTTTCGGTGGAACGTTCTTAAAGAGATGAGAGTAGTAGAACATCTGACCTGTCTCCCAAGGAACCTGTATGTGGTCAAGTTAGAAGCCGTAGTTAGAACCAAATATGGGACAACAAGATTGGTTTAACATTTGGAAAGGAGTACAAGAAGGCTTCATAATGCCATCCTATTTATTTAACTTATATGCAGAGTACATCATGCCAAATGTCAGGCTGAATTAATCAAAATCTGGAATTAAGATTGCCAGGTGAAATATCAACAACCTTGGATACTCAAGTGATGGTGGTGAAAGGAGAGAGAAGCTCGGTGTTGAAATAAATAAGATTATGGCATCCAATTCCATCACTTCATGACAAATAGAGGGTAAGATACAGAAGCAGTGTCTGTTTTATTCTCTTGAGCTCAAAGTTAACTGCAGGTGGTGACTGCAGTCATGAAATTAAAAGCTGCTTGCTCCTTGGAAGGAAAGCTATTGTAAACCTGGACAGTACCTTGCCGAGAAGGGTCTGTATAGTCAAAGGTATGATTTTCCCGGTACTGATGTATGGCTATGGGAGCTGGGCTGTAAGGAAAAGCCAAGCACTGTATAATCAGCGCTTTCAAAGGGATTTAAATTAGACAACAGAAAAGGAAATTAACCCTGATTGTTTATTGGAAGGACTAATATCGAAGCTGAAGCTCAAATATTTTGGCCACACAGTGAGAAAACAGGACTCATTGGAAAGCCATCTTGTTTACTGAGAAAGACTAAGGGCAAGAGAAAAAGGGAATAGCAGAGAATAAGACAGGCAGACAGATTTAATTAATTAATTTATTTACATTTATATCTCGCCCTATACCCTAGGGTTTCAGGGCGGGTAACAGCATATTTAAAAGACAAAAATACTTAAAATAAAACCATATATAAAAACAGTATAAGACAATAGCATGTGCAGTAGGGAAAAACTGTGCCACATTTAGCCAAAGGCCAGAGCAAAGAAGTGCGTCTTTACCCCCCTCCTGAACATATACAGTGAAGGGGCCTGACGCACCTCAAGGGGGAGGCTATTCCACAGCCTGGGGGCCATTACTGAGAAGGCCCTCTCTCGAGTGCCCACCCGTCTTGCTATAGAGGGTGGTGGAACAACGAGAAGGGCCTCCCCCCGAGATCTTAGGGCATGGGCAGATTGGTATGGGAGGAGGCATTCCTTCAGATATTTGGGGCCCAAGTCATTTAGGGCCTTATATGTTAAAGTTAACACCTTGAATTTGGCTCGGTAACAAATTGGCAGCCAATGCAGCTCTTTTAAGACCAGTGTGATGTGTGTCCGGCCTGATATCCCTGTAAGTGAGCTGCATTCTGCACTAGCTGTAGTTTCTGAACCCTCTTCAAGGGCAGCCCCATGTAGAGTGCATTGCAATAGTCCAATCTAGAAGTTACCAGAGTGTGGATGACTGTGGCCAAGTCGTCTCTGTCCAAAAAAGGCTTAAGCTGACGCACCAATCGTAGTTGGGAATAGGCACTCCTATTGATGATAAGATTGATGATAAGATGGATATGGATATAGATATAGGTATAGAGATAGAGATAGAGATAGAGATGGAGGGATGGAGGCAGATATAGATATAGAGATGGATGGATGGAGATATAGATATAGATATAGAGATGGATGGATGGAGATATAGATATAGAGATGGATGGATGGATGGATGGATGGATGGATGGATGGATGGATGGATGGTATCATGAAAAAAGTGAACTTGAGTTTGGACAAACTGTGGGAGACAGTGAAGGACAAAAGAACCTGGACCATGGGGTCAGAAAGAGTCAGACTGAACACAGAAGGTATTTATTAATGTATTATAGCATGCTGTTTTATCTTATGCTCTTATCCCTTCCCCCACCTTTAAAAAACCTTGTTCTTAAGCGTAATAAAATTGATTGCTAATTGTTTCTTGCTGTTGACTTCTAAACGTGAAAATTGGCAGGACTATGATTGTAGCAGTTTTGTTTTTGCGCCTTTTAAAAATATTAGCAGTTTTATTTTTGTATTCTTTCCAAGTGGGTCTTAGCACACAGTTTACCTTCTTCCAGCTGTGCCGATGTTGTAAATGAGTATTCGCCATGGTCCCTGGCTATGCCAAGTGCTCTGTCTTAAGTTATATTTTGTGGTGCTCCAACTGGATGGGATTAACTATTTTCTTTTTTCTGTAGCACAAGGCAGAGTGTTCCTCTAAGGAAATGGGAAAGCTTAACTTCAAAATAACACCACTTTTGCACTTCAGCAAATGACAGCTAGGGGAAATTACCATGCATGGCTTGTTTCAGCTTGGCAGAAGCAAAATGGGTTAGCTTGCATTCACCTGTGGATCAAATGGAACCATGGATATGGAAACAGAAATTTATCCCCTGATATGGTCTTTAGGATGACACTCTAAGGCTGCGTTCACACTTAAGGTTTAATCCAGCTTCAGGCCACTTTTAGAGAGGGAGAACACGTCAGCAAAGTGACCAGTAATTTTCTTTCCACAATCTCTATCCCAAAGGAGAATCTTCTGAGTTATTTAACACAGAAAGAAAACAGCTTGTCGTTTTGCTGATGTTTTCTCTCACTCTGAAAGTGGACTGAAGCTGGATTAAGTGGTGACACTTTTACTTTAAACCTTCTTTAGTTCATCTTCAGGCCTGACTGCTCACACCTTTCAATTTCTATCCACTTTATTTGTGGACTTTCCATCCTCCATTTGGACTTTTTTTTAATGGAAAGTCCACAAATAAAAATGATGGAAATGAAAAGGTGTGAATGGTCAGATCTGAAGATGGACTGATGAAGGTTTAATGTGAAGGTGTGACCACAGCCTTTGGGTGTCATCCTAAAGACCATTTCAGTGGATAACTTCTCTTTTCATATCCATGGTTCCATTTTATCCACAGGTGAATGCAAGCTAACCCATTTTGCTTCTGTCAAGCTGCAGCAATTCATGCATGCTGATTTCCCTTAGCTGTCATATGCTGAGGACAAGATCAGATTTCAGCCGAACAGGTTGAACAAGCTAGTATCTTCAGACGTCGACTCTGTATATGTCGGGATTTACAGTGGAGACTGCAACACCAGTATCAGAGTTTTAAATATATAAAGTTGAAATGTTTTTGTGCAAGATTATTTGTCATTCTTGTGCAAACCCAAAGTGAATGAGTACTGTTCTTCTGAAAGATTTTGGTATTAAAAATAAAACACTGAAATAGGTATTGCCCTTCCCAAAGCATTTTGCCCATTGTGAAATGTGATTGCTCCTTGGTTTTCTGGGGCATATTCCTCCCGGCAATGTGACTGGGGAAAAATGGGGATATACTGGCCTGTTCGACTTGATTTGGTGGGATGGTATAACAATACCATTCCACTGAGGTTAAGATCAGGGTCAGAGGGAAGCATCCACACTTCAAGTGCAGATGCAGTTCCTGACCAGACTACCAGCACTTGAAGTGCAGATGGCCCAGCCCGTAGTTCACAACTGCACAGCCACAGCCACATCACTTTAACCACTTGCAGAGTTCATATGTGGAAGAGATTACAAATGCTGCAGTTGAGAGTATAACGGATACTTCCAGTAAAGTTGTGGACAAGTTTTTACTTGTCTGCAGCTACAGAAGAGATCTGTGCAGTTGGAGAAAGCTCCCAGATGGTGGTGGCAGAAGTGGATGGACCTCCCATAGCATCCAAAACCACTCTCTTAAGGTAAGTTCAAGTAGGCCCAAAGATGCTAGTTGGGAAAAAGGACTTGATTCATCTATAGCATAACATTTTGGCTTAACATCACCCCTAGAATCTTTCCTCTTTTAGGTGCCAGCTAGAGTCCACTCCAAAGCTCAGCATCATAGTGATAACTGCCTTCTGTTGTTTTACCTTAGTATCTAGTAAGCAGAAATGCAGCATCTCTCAATTCCATTCCTTAGTCTTTGTTACATTTGCCCTCTGTATGCATTTGTAATCTTTTCCTAAAGCCTATCTAAGCTAGCAACGTCTTAGAACAATGAATTCCTTAAGTTCATTATACTTTGTGTAATGAAATGTTTCCTTTTGGTGTTATGGACCTGTGGGCAATCCATAACTTCAGGCTCTATTGCTCAAACAGATGTGTGGAATGGGGAAAATATTTTCACTACGCTTTGATCTAGTGTTGCAGGTTTTCCTGAAGTGCTTACATAGCCCCTTTCTCTGGGTACACATATAATTTGGAAGGCAGGGAAAGGAGGCCAGTGGCTCAGTGGGGGGGGATTAGTCTTTTAACGTGTATGATGGTATCGTATTGAAGAGTTGCATACAAATATTCCTGATAATATAGCCTTTTACATTCAAATAGAATGACATCAGGCAAAGGCTTGCGGAATGCTGTTCCAAGTAATTTACTAGTAGGCGTGTGAACTTGAATAATGGTGGAAAACAGGAGGCCTTAAAATATTAATGAATGGGGCAGTAGAAAAACAAACACCCACCTGCAGGAATGCTAAAGTAGAGACAGTTCTGCATAGGGGCACATCTGGATGTATCTTGGAAGGTGGCAACCTGTCCACCTGCCACCTGCCCACAGTTTGGATTATTTCATAAGAAATATGTGGAGGAAAGCTGGGGCCTTTCTGCACTTTGCCCCATAGTTTGCATGCAGTATGTTCCCAGACGGAGCATCTGCAATTGAAGGGCTCATTTCCAAATCGGAAATGGCCCCTTCTGTGCAGGAGTGTATTGCATGCAAACTATGTGTGGAGCACAATTTTGTACTCTACATGTGTAGTTACCCCATCCAGCAGTGACCAGGAGTGGCCTCATCCACATGGTGCACAGAGGGGTACGTGATGCACTGCACAAGCACGCTGGTGCATCATGTGACATCCTGGCATCACTGCACATGTGCAGCGCATCACAGTTATCCCAGTAATGGTGCTGGTGTACATGCAGTGACACCTGGATCGCAAACAAAGATGGCGGCGCCCAAACCATGTGACCACACCAAGTAAGTGTCCAGACATGTGCGTGTGGGTGTGTGGATGGGTTGGCGTGTCCTAGCATTCGAATGTACTAACAAGTACATGACACTGGAAGTTCAGTGTTCCCGTACCCCGGGTGGAACGGAAGTGGGAACTTCCCCCTGATTTAATTAAAGTAGGTTCCTGCCTTTGGCTCTATACAATGAAGATGATTATGGTCCTTTGAAGATGTTTGGCAGTATGCCTTTTCCTATTCAATCTGAATATAGGATAACCTGGACTTATCACAATTCTCCATCTAAATGGGGGCTGGATCAAACTTGCCTCCAAAGTCTTGTGGTTAGAATTATTGGGAAATAATTCCCAAGGCACCTCTGTGAACCACTCTTCCTAGAATTATAAAAAGTCCCTGACTGAAGCTCACATGAGGGGCTGGGCACCTCTGAGAACTGCAAGCAAAGGGCAGAGAATGAACGGTGTGCAAAACATGAAGATGAAGGGATAGGTTTTTAATAAATGTTTAAAATTAGAAGCTGAAGAGGACATCCAAAGTTCAAGAGGTGTAGCATTCCAGTGGCTCAGAGCAGCAACAGAAAAATAACACAATGTGATACAGAAGATGCAGTAGAAAAGAAGAAGATATAGTATACATGGGAAAGTGGATAAACACAGGTTTTCCATCACCTTGACAACACTGGCTAATCTTGAGTTAAGAAGGGTAATAGTTGACTGTGAGGTCAGGGGGATACCCAGGTCTTATAGGATGGAGTGAGAAGTTGAAAAAAAAAATCTTAGAACTGCAGGCAGAATGTTGGGAATTCTGTTTTCCAACTTCTGTCTTCCACAGCATCATGAAAAGAGGGATGAGACATGTGGTCTGTGATAGGGATGTACATGAATGTTCTAAACATTCAAAATTCGACTGAATTTGATCCAGTGTGGACATTCAAATTCAAACAGGATGTCTTCACGTTTGAACTTAAACATTTGAACAAATTTTGAATGTTTCAAAACATTCACCTACCTCACAGGGTATTGATTGTGAGGAGAAGAACAGAAGGTTTGTCAGCCGCTTTGAATCCCCCTTAAAAGTGAGAAAAGCAGGGTATAAAAGCCACCCCCTCCTCTTCTACTACTACTGTAACTTCTGTTGCTTTTTATTTAATCATTTACTACTTGCTTTGCTGGGCAACCAAAGTGATGTACAACACAGCAGTAAACATTTTGAAAAAAACTATATTGCAAACATTATTAAAATGATTAAAAGTCTGAAAACATAATTAAAGTAATTAAAATATGCAGTACCTCGCTTATATTCATCTTTTTCTAAGCTAAAAATTTTCCATGTTGAATCGTTGTAATTGTCCTTTTGTTCCAGCCTTCAACAGTTGCTCTTTAACTCTCCAGTTCTGGCTTTCGAGCCAATGGTTACTCGGTTTTGTTAAGAAGCTGCACTGGCTTTGGCTGGAATGTTATGAGTATAGCAGAAGGTAACACAAATCAAATCTAACATTTAAATGGTGTGTTTCGGGGGGGAAATCCAAATGGTTGACATGAGAAATTATATTGCAGGAGGGATTGAGGGTGGTTGGGGAGAAGAAAGAAATGCCCCATTAAAGTGCCAATCTCTCCTCAGCCACTTGAAATTGCAGCTTAAATTTAGTGTCATTTCAAAGCTCAGAATAATCTTTTATATGACTCTGAGCAGAAGCTACATTTTCTCTGTGGTTGTGGAGAATATTGCCATTTAAAGAGATGTCAGCATTTTCAAGCGATTGGAAATTGAGTTGTTCATGAAGCTGAGAGTCCTAGATGGCAAAGGCTGAACAGTGCAGATGGATCCAGGAAAGAAAAAAGGAAACACTTTCCCACACACACACTCACAAACACGTTTTTCCTTTTCGTCTTCTCTCTTCTGTCTTGATGTTGAGTAGTGCTTTAAAGTGACTTGAGGAATGAGCCTGTTTTGGGCAGTAAAATTCCTCTCTGAGGTCCAGCAAATGCATTCTGGAAATCTTCCTCAATTCCTAGCAAATGCTCTTGTTGGTGAATATGAAGAAAAATGCATTATCAGACCGTTGCACACCCCAGCTAATTTAAAAGTGCTTGAAATGTTAACTTTGTCTTCAATGACTTCTATGCATCGGGAAGTAAATATACAAATTTAGGTCACTTCACTTGATTTAGTTGGGGTTAAAGTATTTAAATCCTAATACTGTAGTTTAACTGAATTGCAACTCAGGCAATATGTATTTTAAAGCAAATGGATACTAAGGAGGAAACATTCATACTGCAGATAGCTTTTTTTTGCCCTAGATTCATAATAATATTGTAATGGTCTTTCCGCATGGCTCACAGTTGTTTCTGAAAAGTTTTGTAAAAGTTTAAAGCAGCGCTGGTGAACCTGTGTCTCCTGAGCTTGCTAAAAGGTGGAAGTATGAAAGTTGGAATTCAATTAAGTTCTGGGTTGAAGCATGTTTCTGCCTTTCATGGTTAAAAAGCCATTTATATGGTTATACATTTTAATGTTAGAAATTACTGTTGATTTGGTATCTACCATAAGTTTTACCCAGTTGATCACTATTTATTTAGTTAGTTGGATTTTTATCCCATCCTATACCTGAAGTTCTCAGGGCGGGTTATAACATTAAAGGTAAAATATCAAATGTACATATTGAAACCATAACAGTGGAGAGGAAAAGCTGTTTCCTTATTCAGTCAAAGGCTAAGGCAAAGTGGCCCCTTCTTCTTGTAGTAGTAGTAGAAGTAGAAGAAGAGTTGGCTTTTCTATTCCACTTTTCTCACCCATATAACGGGACTCAGAGCTGCTGAGAAAGCTTTCTATTCTTCTCCCCACAACAGACACCCTGTGAGGTAGCTGGGGCTGTGAGAGCTCAGAAGAAAGATGTAACTAGCCCAAGGTCACCCAGCTGGCTTCATGGAGCAGTGTGGAATCAAAGCCAGTTTTCCCAGATAAGAATCTGGCTCCCTAAGCGCTAGACCAAACTGGCTCCAACTGCAAGGGACAGAGCGTAGACCTGACTAGTATGCTTAGAATCATACCCTAGTCTAGTTTATCATTAATTCCCTTTTTCAGGTCCACCAGCAAACTAGGGCGTGATCCATGGAACTACAGAGATATGTAGATGGTATGCCTTTGAGGCCTGGCATACCACAGGGGACCAATTTCAGCAGTGCAACAAACCATGCTGCTGAAATACTGCACCCCCAGGAGCTCTGATTTCTGAAGCATTCAGAGGGACCCTGCACCGGCTCTGAAGCTGATATGAGCTTCCAAGCTGGCTCAGGCCTGCCCGAGGCAGGAAAGGCCTTCTCTATGCAGATGACATTGTTCCGCCCCAGGAGCAAGCCATCCCAGTTGGGGTAGATTGTTTATTCTGGCACAGAGTCGCCCATGTACTGGAACAGAATACAGCTTAATTTAATCAGAATTTAATCCTATAGCATGCAAAGTGGAGTAGCTATGGTTTTGTGCATGCTGCTCCTGGTACCAGGAAATGATTTCAAAGAACATGCTGCTCTGAAATATAGAAGTTATATAGAATGTGACAAGAGGAGACGGAAGGACATGTGGAACGTTGGCTTATTTCTGGTGGCCCAGCTAGTGTCTAATTCTTAGCACTCTGCAGTAGTTTGACAGTTCTAGCAGATGCGCTTCATGACTGAAAGATTGGGAGGCAAGTGGCCCCTTTCCATGTTTTTAATTTTAGGAATAGAAAATAAAAAGAGACTTGTGAATGATGTTCCCGATTTATAATGTTGTGAAATATGTTCCCGATTTATAATGGATTTAGAAAAAGGAGAAAAAGGTGGGCTGTCATTTGTTAGCTTTTATAGCCAAAATGGAAACTCCCCACATCTTTGGCTAGCAGGTGCTGGTAGCAAACAGGATATGGGTTACCTTCGGATTCTGTCTGGCTGTTCTGGGAAGAAGAATGCTGGCAATCAATATTTGGCCCGATGTAAGAAAATCCTTTGTACATTCTCAGCTAAGTGTGCGTACTCAGAATTGCTGATCACAGATCAAAGGTCTTGAGTACATACCATACTCTGTAAATGTAGAATATCTAGTTTTATAATAAGGAACCTGTCACACTACCAGGTCACACTGGATTAGGGAGGTCATATTGTCAGTGGCTTCTGGTAGTTGGAGTACTGTACAGCTAGACAGCAACAGATTCTTTGCCCATGTCTTTAAAAGGATCTTAAAATTACTGCTTTGGGCACTGTCTTGGAAAAGGCACCAGTTTGGTGTAGTGGTTAGGGAGCTGGACTCTTCTCTGGGAATACCAGGTTTGATTCCTCCCTCCCACATGAAGCCAGCTGAGTGACCTTAAGCTACTCACAGCTCTCTTCTGAGCTCTCACAGCCCCACCTACCTCACAGTTGTGGAGAGAAGAACGGAAAGCTTTGTCAGCCGCTTTGAGTCTCCTTAAATGTGTGAGAAAAGCAGGATAGAAAAGCCAACTCTTCTTCTTCTACTGATTAGTTGCACAGTCTATCAGTTTCTGGTAGCTCTCTTCCCTTCTCTGCTCCTGCGCAAAAGTGGACTTATGCATCTCAGCTCCTGTGCAAATTTGTTCCTGAGCAGAACTATTTCTGACCCTGTCTATTTAGTTCTTCTTCTTCTTCCTCTTCCTCTTCCTCTTCCTCCTCCTCCTCCTCCTCCTCCTCCTCCTCCTCCTCTTCCATGTTCCAGGATGATGCCTCTTGTACTACGTAAATGCTTTTTGTTTATACTCTTTGGGTCTTTTTACACATCTCTTTTCATGTGTTCCAGGATGCTCTATCTGCACGCTATGAGGCATCTCTGTCTCAGAGGATTTGGAGTGTGCAAGAGCATCTTTGATCCTTCAGAGCTGTGGAAAAGTAAAAGCTTCCCCCAAAACTTGACCAGGACAGTCTAGTCTGCTCCTGGTTAGCAGCATTCACATCCACTTCTGGGTGCGAAGCTGCAAGGAGGCAAGGTGGCATGGCTGCCCAGATGCATATCATGTCATGTTTGCCATAGCAACAGCCAGGCGCAGAGTAGAAGTTGCCACGGCCATGGCTGTGGTGATTCAGATGGCCTGGGATGTCTTACGTGCTCTCAGATAACTGGTGCTCACTGCTCGCTGTGTGAACTTCTGCTACTATCCCTGACTTTGAGTGGCACAGTACCATCCCATAATGTTAAACACAAACTGACTCTTTGACTGCTGCTAATTTTCGTAGCTTTTTAAAGAAGAGTACCGTGTTGATGAGAGGAGCATCTGTGCTTCGACAGCCCAGGGTGAGAGACTGGGGACCTGAGGGTTGTTACTGCTGCCTTATTGCTGCTGTTGCTACAGCCCCTGGAGCCTGTTACAGAGACTTTGGTAGGATGGAGAGTGTGCAGGGCTGGGATAAAAGAGCCATTAGCTCTGACTGTTTGCTAACCTGTTGTGGTGCACCTGCCACTGGCAGATGGCACCAAAGGAGAGCTGACACTTTGGAAAGACACTTTGGGAAGAACAAGGGTGGTGCATCTAGCCCCCTCTCTTTATATATTTCAATGCATTTGAAGACATGTCTCTTTTAGAGATGGGCACAATGAAATTTTTTGCCTTTGATCAAACTGCGTGCAAGAAAATTCGCATTCATTTGAATAGATCCCCTTTGAATGTGGTAGAACTCTATTTGATACGAATGTATTCGTACGAATTCGATACGAATGTATTCATGCGAATTCATATGAATATCCGATACAAACTCATACATGTCCGATATCTATCCCATAACATATCCGGTCTGAAAGCATCAAATCTGCCCTGAGTCCACTTTGAATCCAGTCTCAATCCATGTTGAATACACTCTGGATCCGTTGCAGATGTGACTGGTGCAGCCACTTTCCCACCTTCATACGAATGTTCTGAAATATTTGTATTCATACGAATGTCAATCTATGGGTGGTTTTCCACTGGCAGAAAGTACCCATTTTTGCACCCATTAAGAACCCATTTGGGTGTGAGCCGGATGACCCCATTTCCACCATGGCACCCATTTGGGACACATTTGTTTTCACCGCCGCTGGGGAAATCTGGATCATATGGGTACATCTCAGCCTTTAATCTGGATTTTCTGTAGACCCCATTAATGGGGTCTACAATGGGGTCTTCAGCCAGAAAATCCAGATTAAAGGGAGCCTGTTTCCACATTAGTTTGGAAATGGGGTCTAGAGGAGGCTAGGGGGAGGGGGCACCCTTAGGGGGGGAGCCCCAAAACCTAGGCTTCGAAATCATTTTGAAGCCATTTCGAAGTTACTTCGAAGTTGCCTTCAGAGATTAGCAAAGGCTCGGAAGACAAACCTCTGATAACAAAGGGTGATCAAAGCTGACTGTTATCTTCAGGCATAGAAAGAGGTACATATTTAATGAGGCTGACTCATCCCTGCTCACAAAGAGCTAATTCATATGCAGGCTCTCACAAGGGGTTTGTCTTCAGAGCCTTTGCTAATCTCCGAAGTTGCCTTCAGAGGGACTTTGGAGCCTTTGCTAACCTTCGAAGGCAACTTCAGAGGGACTTCGGAGGGACTTTGGAGATTGCACCCCCTGTTTCCCAAAACACCTGGGGTGACAGGCAGACCCCTTGTGGATCAATCTGGATTCCCCACATGGGTGCAAAGGTGTTTTCACGGCAGGGGGGTTAGCACCCATTGCTAATGGGTGCTAAACCTCCTGTGGAAACACACTGGGTGCTTCCCTTAATCCCTTAAGCCAGCTGGGTGACCTTGGGCTAGTCACAGTTCTTTTGAACTCCCACAGCCCCACCCGCCTCACAGGGTGTTCTGCTGTGGGAAGAAGAACAGAAAGCTTTGTCAGCCACTTTGAGTCCCCTTAAATTGGTGAGAAAAGCAGGGTAGAAAAGCCAACTCTTCCTCTTCTACTGATTAGTCTGCACAACCTGTCAATTTCTGGTAGCTTTCTCCCCTTTCTCCTGGTTTCTGCTCTTGAGCAAAAGTGGACCTGTGCCTCTCAGCTTCTGTGCAAATTTGTTTCCGAGCAGAAATATTTCTGAGCCTGTCTGTTTTTTATTCTTCCTGTTTGCTTGTTTCCCTTTCCCTCGTAGCTATAGTTAAGTTTGCTTCACTGGAATCCACTTCGAGTGCAGGACTGTGCAGTTGCATTAGGTGGCCTAAAGGAGTGTTCTTCCAGAAAACTGCAAATCAAAAATGAAACAAAACAAAGACTAAAGGCAGGAGTCTGTTCTTTCTCATAACCTCCTATGAATGTTGGGCTGGAATCCTACACCCCTATAAATTATTAGCCTCCAAGAAGGGGAGGGGGGGAAGGGGAACATTTTCTCACCCTCCCAGGGAACACCCATAGCCTCTATAAATCAAAGCATACCTAAAAATTGAAACAATAAATATAAAAAATCATGGCCGAAGCATCATGCTTTCTGCACAGTGTAAGGCAAAACCTGTGTGTAGGTACTCCATTGATATTGGTTTTCTTGCAAACCCTCCCACCCCAAGATCTCTGGGTTGGGGCAAAATACAAATATAAACAGACACTGTATTTTTCTTACGCAAACTCAACTGGTTGATTGAAGCTCATATCAATGACGCTTTCCCTAATCCAGTGATAGATTTAATTTTTAACCATATGTCACTAAATATTGCACAGATGGACAAAGTTCTTTCCTTTACCCCATCCTGGCAAGTTATTTTTCTTCAAGTGTGGTGATTTGCAGTGGACCATTAATTGATCAATACTGTTTTCTCATGTCAATTGTCAGTTCCTGTGATTTTTTCCCTCTCCCTTTCCCTTTATGTCTATATCTATTTCTCTGGCAGCTGGTGGGAGATCAGAAGGCTCTGGAATGCTGGGGAATATCGCTCAGCTGATGAGCTGCCAAACTGCCTCCAAAAATGCAGGCCTGTGCTTTTTCTCCAAGGCATCTGCATAGCTGAAGCAGCTGCCCCAGAATTTTGCCATCCCAGGCAGTTGCAGGCTTTGCTTCCTGTGACTGTATAAGTCCCAAAGTGAAATCCATGTGTAGGGGAACCAGTGCCTGACTTTTTATGCTCCTCTCAAATGTAAGCATGGGAATGTGTTAGGGGTGTGCACGAATGCATTTTTGACATTCAATCCGTATCGAATGTTTGAAGATCGATCCATATTTGTACGAATAGATCACATTCAAATGTGGTAAAATTCTATTTGATACAAATCTATTCGTATGTGTTCGTACAAATATTCAATACGTATCGGATAAGAATGAATGCCTATCCGATATGTATCTGATAGGAATGAATGTGTATCTGATACGAATGAATGCGAATAGATCATTTGTACGAATAGATCACATTCAAATGTGGTAAAATTCTATTTGATACAAATCTATTCGTATGTGTTCGTACAAATATTCAATACGTATCGGATAAGAATGAATGCCTATCCGATATGTATCTGATAGGAATGAATGTGTATCTGATACGAATGAATGCGAATAGATCATTTGTACGAATAGATCACATTCAAATGTGGTAAAATTCTATTTGATACAAATCTATTCGTACGTGTTCGTACAAATATTCATTCGTATTCATTCATATCAGATACACATTCAGATACACGTTCAGATACGCATTCATTCATATCAGATACATTCATTCGTATCAGATACGTATCATGTCAAATACACATTCAGATGCGCATTCAGATACGCATTCATTCATATCACAGATACACATTCATTCGTATCAGATACATATCAGATAGGCATTCATTCATATCAAATGTGGTAAAATTCTATTTGATACAAATCTATTTGTACGTGTTCGTACAAATATTCATTCGTATTCATTCATATCAGATACATTCATTCGTATCTGAATGCGTATCTGAATGCGTATCTGAATGTGTATCTGATATGAATGAATACGAATGAATATTTGTACGAACACGTACAAATAGATTTGTATCAAATAGAATTTTACCACATTTGAATGTGATCTATTCGTACAAATGATCTATTCGTAAGAATGAATATGTATCTGATATGAATGAATGTATATCTGATACGAATGAATGTATATCTGATATGAATGAATACGTATCTGATATGAATGAATGTGTATCTGAATGCGCATCTGAATGTGTATTTGACATGATACGTATCTGATACAAATGAATGTATCTGATATGAATGAATGTGAATCTGATATGAATGCGTATCTGATATGAATGAATATGAATGAATATTTGTACGAACACGTACAAATAGATTTGTATCAAATAGAATTTTACCACATTTGAATGTGATCTAAATAAATAATAATAAAACGTTTATTTCTAATGCCCTTTCTTCCAAAGGGCCTGACAAAATAAAACATATACAATCAATGAGAAATACACAGACAACAACCTACAATGAAACAATGAATTCAATACAACAACATGTAAAAAAATCAATCTCAGTAAATAAGACATCAAAATATATATAATAAGCAATGTCTCCCTCCCCTTTTTAGCTCCCAGGAGGAAAGCATGGCCCAGCTGAAACCAGAGGTGGATGAAGTGTTCGTTTTTCTTCATACCAGCCTCTAGGAAATGAGTGCAGGGCAGATGGAGTAGGTGCAGGGCAGATGGAACTCCAGGTTGGATGTGTGTGTCTCTTCCCTCTTTTTATCTCCCCGTAGGAAGGCGTGGCACAGCTGGAGTAGGTGCAGGGCAGATGGAACTCCGGGTTGGGTGTGAGCGTCTCTTCCCTCTTTTTATCCCCTGGAGGAAGGCGTGGCACAGCTGAAGTAGGTGCAGGGCAGATGGAACTCCGGGTTGGGAGTGAGCGTCTCTTCCCTCTTTGCATTTCCCTCGAGGAAGGCGTGGCACAGCTGGAGTAGGTGCAGGGCAGATGGAACTCCAGGTTGGATGTGTGTGTCTCTTCCCTCTTTTTATCTCCCCGTAGGAAGGCGTGGCACAGCTGGAGTAGGTGCAGGGCAGATGGAACTCCGGGTTGGGTGTGAGCGTCTCTTCCCTCTTTTTATCCCCTGGAGGAAGGCGTGGCACAGCTGAAGTAGGTGCAGGGCAGATGGAACTCCGGGTTGGGAGTGAGCGTCTCTTCCCTCTTTGCATTTCCCTCGAGGAAGGCGTGGCACAGCTGGAGTAGGTGCAGGGCAGATGGAACTCCAGGTTGGATGTGTGTGTCTCTTCCCTCTTTTTATCTCCCCGTAGGAAGGCGTGGCACAGCTGGAGTAGGTGCAGGGCAGATGGAACTCCGGGTTGGGTGTGAGCGTCTCTTCCCTCTTTTTATCCCCTGGAGGAAGGCGTGGCACAGCTGAAGTAGGTGCAGGGCAGATGGAACTCCGGGTTGGGAGTGAGCGTCTCTTCCCTCTTTGCATTTCCCTCGAGGAAGGCGTGGCACAGCTGGAGTAGGTGCAGGGCAGATGGAACTCCAGGTTGGATGTGTGTGTCTCTTCCCTCTTTTTATCTCCCCGTAGGAAGGCGTGGCACAGCTGGAGTAGGTGCAGGGCAGATGGAACTCCGGGTTGGGTGTGAGCGTCTCTTCCCTCTTTTTATCCCCTGGAGGAAGGCGTGGCACAGCTGAAGTAGGTGCAGGGCAGATGGAACTCCGGGTTGGGAGTGAGCGTCTCTTCCCTCTTTGCATTTCCCTCGAGGAAGGCGTGGCACAGCTGGAGTAGGTGCAGGGCAGATGGAACTCCAGGTTGGATGTGTGTGTCTCTTCCCTCTTTTTATCTCCCCGTAGGAAGGCGTGGCACAGCTGGAGTAGGTGCAGGGCAGATGGAACTCCGGGTTGGGTGTGAGCGTCTCTTCCCTCTTTTTATCCCCTGGAGGAAGGCGTGGCACAGCTGAAGTAGGTGCAGGGCAGATGGAACTCCGGGTTGGGAGTGAGCGTCTCTTCCCTCTTTGCATTTCCCTCGAGGAAGGCGTGGCACAGCTGGAGTAGGTGCAGGGCAGATGGAACTCCAGGTTGGATGTGTGTGTCTCTTCCCTCTTTTTATCTCCCCGTAGGAAGGCGTGGCACAGCTGGAGTAGGTGCAGGGCAGATGGAACTCCGGGTTGGGTGTGAGCGTCTCTTCCCTCTTTTTATCCCCTGGAGGAAGGCGTGGCACAGCTGAAGTAGGTGCAGGGCAGATGGAACTCCGGGTTGGGAGTGAGCGTCTCTTCCCTCTTTGCATTTCCCTCGAGGAAGGCGTGGCACAGCTGGAGTAGGTGCAGGGCAGATGGAACTCCAGGTTGGATGTGTGTGTCTCTTCCCTCTTTTTATCTCCCCGTAGGAAGGCGTGGCACAGCTGGAGTAGGTGCAGGGCAGATGGAACTCCGGGTTGGGTGTGAGCGTCTCTTCCCTCTTTTTATCCCCTGGAGGAAGGCGTGGCACAGCTGAAGTAGGTGCAGGGCAGATGGAACTCCGGGTTGGGAGTGAGCGTCTCTTCCCTCTTTGCATTTCCCTCGAGGAAGGCGTGGCACAGCTGGAGTAGGTGCAGGGCAGATGGAACTCCAGGTTGGATGTGTGTGTCTCTTCCCTCTTTTTATCTCCCCGTAGGAAGGCGTGGCACAGCTGGAGTAGGTGCAGGGCAGATGGAACTCCGGGTTGGGTGTGAGCGTCTCTTCCCTCTTTTTATCCCCTGGAGGAAGGCGTGGCACAGCTGGAGTAGGTGCAGGGCAGATGGAACTCCAGGTACAAATGATCTATCCGTAAGAATGAATGTGTATCTGATATGAATGAATGCATATCTGAATGTGTATCTGAATGTGTATCTGATATGAATGAATGCGTATCTGAATGTGTATCTGAATGTGTATCTGATATGAATGAATGCGTATCTGATATGAATGAATGCGTATCTGAATGCGTATCTGAATGTGTATCTGATATGAATGAATACGAATGAATATTTGTACGAACATGTACGAATAGATTTGTATCAAATAGAATTTTACCACATTTGAATGTGATCTATTCGTACAAATGATCTATTCGTGAGAATGACTGTGTATCTGATATGAATGAATGTGTATCTGAATGTGTATCTGAATGCGTATCTGAATGCGTATCTGAATGTTTATATGAAAGTGTATTTGACATGAATGAATGCATTTCTGAATGCGTATCTGAATGCGTATCTGGTGCTCCATTTTTCCACACCCCCAATCTAACTATTTGTACCAATGTCCGGAAACATTCATATTCACAGAATGTTAGTATACGGATATCGTAACATTTCATTCATTTCATTCATGTACGAATGTACGAATTTGTACAAATTTGTACAAATAACTAATGTCACGAATATTCGTGCACATCCCTATTTGTGTGTGTTTTTGTGTGTGTATTCATTTGCATCTTGTACTTCCAAACTTTCTCATACAGCCAGTTCTGTTGTTACAAGTTCTGGGGATGCCTGATTCAAGTCCAAAGGGTTCTTCTTAGGGAACTTCACGACAGGATAATGCAGTAGCGATTAATAAAGGAAAAAATTGGTTTCATATGTGGGAAGTAGCTCTGGGGTGAGATACAAGATGAGCAGGAATGAGTTGAGATGATGCTTTTCCAACTTCTTGGCATTCCCCTCTTAATCTCCTCCTTTGCTTGCTACATTTAAGTTGGAGGCCAATTGCCTTTGGCTGAGATGAACTGCTTACGTTGTAGGATTTCATTTGGACTCTCTGGTGCCTGTTGGAAGATTGGTGTCTTGGCAACAGATATCCTAGAGCAGATTAGTTTGCCCTTGCTTTGAGTTTGCCTTGCCAAGGCTGTTTCTGGTTTCCAGAATGACACTGCATGATGTAGTTAGCCCAGTTTCACATAATAAAAATTCAGACTGACATCGTGTGAGAAATATTCCAAAGGAATGAGTGACCATGTGCATTACTTCTTTAGTATCAGCGTCCTCTCTTTCACACTTCACGCTCCTGCCAAGTTTCTCAGAAGATGCTTTGTGGACTTATATTGAAATGGCATTTCCCCCATTCCTTTCCAGGAATATTTCAGGGTGTGGCAGTTCATTCTTAGTTTACCTTCTTGCTCCTTGGCCTTTGAAAATTGGGTGCTAGACAAAGTGTGCCATTGATGCAATAGGGCATTTATTTTGTTTGGCATCATACAGGATTCTGATAGTCCTTGTATGCCAACAGCAATACTCTCAGAGACTCTGGGCTTATGCCAGAAGCCTCAGTGCCCGAGACTGGAACCTAATCCGCTTGGAGCCTAAGCCAAAGATCTGAAGTGGATAGTGTGAGCTGTGTCTTTGGAGGTCTCTAGCTACCATGGACAAGCAACAGTATGACTCATTTAAATGAACAAATAAAATAAATACTAGAAATTTGCCTAATCAGGAAGGCAGCCTCTTCTATTGCTTGCAAGTTCTAGCTCCTTGCTTATACTTGCAGGCCTAAATTTAGATATGCATACCCAGCAGACCTGTTTGTTATACAAGTACCCTGAGTTTGCAACTTTCCCAAGATTATTGATGGATTCTTCTCCTGGCAGTTTCCTATTCCAAGGTATAATCTGGAATAAGGCCCAGTGCAAAAAGGGCTCATGAGTATGAAGAATTGGCCTGACTGAACAACAACAAATTCAGGAATCTGTTAGATTTCAGAAGTCTCCAGGGACAGACCATCTGACTAGTCCTCCACTCCTGCAGTGAAGTATTATCACCATAAAGCAAAACTGCACCAGACAGTGATCTGTCCATGGTAGTGGACTTCCAGTAAGTCTATTTGTTAGTGGATTCTGATCCTCTCACTCTGTAGCAAAAACCAGATCAAAGGTGTATCATGCCACACATGTTGGGCCTTTGATGTACCGAGGCAGCTTCATGGCTGCCTTCGAGGTTATGAGGTCCTGAGCTGGCCCATTTGTTTTACTAATATATTATTTACTTATTGCATTTACATCTTGACTTTTCTTAAAAGAGTCCAAATATTGTTGCGTGCTATTATCCTTTTTATCTCCATAACAGCCCTGTAAAGTAGGGTTTGCAGGGAGGCAGCCACTGGCCAAAGCATCCCAGTGAGCTTTCATGGCCAAGTGGGGATTCCTAAATTCTAGCTCAACTGTCTAGACATTACACTATGCAACCTGTCAGGGTAGTCAGAATTTCATTGACTTCCTCTCTCTTTCTGAGTCACATCCCTGGAAAAAGCAACTATTGGCCTTCAACCTGCCATTGCTTGGGAGGGTGTCTTTAAGATCTGGAGGGGAGGCCCTTCTGGTTATCCCTCCGACTTCAGTAGCTAGGCGGCTGGGCACATGGGAGAGGGCCTTCTCAGCAGTGGCCCCCAGATTGTGGAATGGTCTCCCCTTGGAGGTGCGTCAGGCCTCTTCTCTGTTTACGTTCAGGAAGGTGGTTAAAGGCTCCCTCTGCTTCCCCCACTGCACACTCTACTGTTTTTATCTATTTTTTTTAATTATCATTATGCTAGATTTTAAACCTTGTACTGGTTTTAGCATTGTCTTATACAGTTTGATATGTGTGTTTTTAAATGTTGTGAGCCGGCCTGAGACCCTTGGGTATGGGGTGGGATATAAATATAAATAAATAAATAAATAAATAAATAAATAAATAAATAAATAAATAAATAAATAAATAAATAAATAAATAAATAAATAAATAAATAAATAAATAAATAAATAAATAAATAAATAAATAAATAAATAAATAAATAAATAAATAAATGCTTCTGTCCTACAGAATGAAGCCAGCAGGGATTGCCATTCCCAATATTTACTTATTGCATTTACATCCTGACTTTTCTTAAAAGAGTCCAAATATTGTTGCTGCTGGAAATTTCTCCCCAGGGAGGTTGTTCTGGTGCCAGCGTGGGTATCCTTTCTTTGCCAAGCAAATATATGCCTGCTTGTCTTGGCTTTCCAGTATATTTTAATTGAGTGTTCAGTTTATATCCTACTCTGAGCTAGATTGGAAAAGAAGAATATAAATTAGGGTTTTCCAGATCTTGGTGATTCATGACCCACTAACCAAGGGCTCAAAAATATGATAACCTACCTATTCCCTGCCACTTTCTTTAGGAATGTGATTTTTCCATATAGGTTTTACATTATAAACATTCAGTGAGAAATGCAAAAAGTTCCCACGGAGCACAAACATTTCTTTATGACCCACAAACTCTACTTTGGGAAACTCAGAATTAAAATAATAAAGGAGAACAAAACCCCTCATTGGTTACATAAGCTGTCCTGGAACAGTGATCAGAAGAAAACCAACACGTTTTCTTCTTTCTCTTGAAGAGGAAAAACTCCTGTACCAAAGCTTCATTGGGAAATAATACCCTTGCAGCTGTTGTTCTCTATAAAGCCTTGCAGTTGAAGACTTCCTGCAGCTGTGGGTCTCCGGTGGTATATATATTTTTTCTTTGCTCTTAAAAGAATGATACTAGAAAAGCCCTTCTGTCGTTACCTCTAGTTCTCGCATGCTTCCGTTCAGATGGATAAGAGGGGGATATTTTTTCCCATGCCAGAAGCTGTGTTTCTTGGTGGGTTGATAGCAATCTAAAAACAAAAAAGCAAGCACCCACTCACCTCCCTTTTGTATGCCCTGTTTGCTTGTATACAACTGACATTTTAAAAATCTGTGCATGTATATTATTAACATATGTGCCTGTCCTACTGAAAGGCTGCCAGACAGAAGAAAACTGCTGCCACTGCAGAGTAACAGACGCAGTGGCAGTAATTAGGAAAGCAAAACAGTTGGAATAGTGCAGAAGACTAGAGGTTCCTTTCTAGAACTTGCACAGGCTGACAAATCCAAGCTGTCTGCAGGAACCTGATCAACATCTTATCCAAAGATAACATGCAACATCTTTGCTGATCGTAATGAACAAGCACACACTAGTGCCTCAAAAGTGAGCATCTTAACTGTTCTTGACAAAAAATTAAATAGAAAAAAATCAAAATATTAATAGGGGGGACGGACCCTATAATTGAATATTGCAAATAATGCCAATGAAAAGTTGATTCAGTTCCAGTTCTCAGTGGATCTGATCACACAAGTAGTTTAGAACAAACTCAGGTTGTGTTACTCACATTATTTTTATTTCATTCGTTTTCAAAGCTGGCCTATCCCCGTTAGACCATCTTATCATGGAGTCCTGTTTTTATAGGACTGACAAGGACTCAGCCCATCCTGGCATCTCAGGACGTCTTCGCTTCCTCAAAGAGTGAGCGGGAGGATGGGCTAAAGGAGGCTGAACTGTGCTGTGGTGGGTGGGTGGGATCCAGTCTTTCATTCAGCCAATCAGCACGCGTGGAGTTCATGAGGCACCTCCCTTTCTCTCCTCAGTTTATGTATATGATTCCTCTATCTAGTGTTTTTCTGCAAATGTATTATTATTATTTTTTAAAAAATTGCAAAGAGAAGAAACCACATTTAAAAAGAAGGGAGCGTGGAGGTGGGAGACCAGACTTAAAAAAGAGCCGCAAACGCACACCCTCACATCCCTTGATTGACAGAATGGCATCCAATAAGAAAGGAGGGTGGAGAGCCAAGAGGAGGCTCAGGTCGATCTCAGAGAGAGGTATGACCTATGCTGCCCAAGATGAGGATGGCCTGAGGGTGACCTATAACAATCCAGATGTGACCAGCACTGGTACGACCTCAGACCAAATGAATTGGCCATCCTGTTGTAGACTTGTGTGACTGTGGCCAGTGTCTCAATCGGTGGAAGGGACCCTTCATTTCATTTTCAGATCCTTTGATCTAGTGGTTAGGGAGCCGGACTCTTATCTGGGAATACCGGGTTTGATTCCGTTCTCCCCCATGAAACCAGCTGGGTGACCTTGGGCTAGTCACAGCTCTCTTCTGAGCTCTCACAGCCCCACCTACCTCATAGGGTGTTTGTTGTGGGGAGAAGAATAGAAAAGCTTTGTCAGCCGCTTTGAGTCCCCTTAAATGGGTGAGAAAAGCAGAGTAGAAAAGCCAACTCTTCTTCTTCTTTGGCTCAAGCAATTGCTTTACCTAAAGCATGGCCCCAGATTCAATACTGAAAAGTGTTGAAGATTAGGGATGTGCAGATTTTTTTTTTGCATTCTAATTTGATTCAAATTGAAAGTCAAAACATTCTATTCGATTTGAATGTTTAGAATCCGAATGCAACAAGATCCGATTTGAATAGAATACATTTGAATGTATTCGTTCCAATGTTAAGTATGAATCTGAAGATAACGGATGTCAACAACATTTTGTATGGAAATGCGTACAGATAGGTATGAGATGCATACAGATACATATGTGTACATACGTATCTGTACATTCACATGCTTCAAATCATTTGAACAAATTTTTCAGAGCATTCGAAGCTCGTTTGAATGTTTAAATTTGAATGTGTAGACATTCTATTCAAGTTTGAATGTCCACATTCGATCAAATTTGATCAATCTTAAAATGTTTAGAACATTCGTGCACATCCCTATTGAAGATGACATGTAGAGTTCATGGTAATGCTGTAGCATTTCCTGAATTCATTCTGCTGTTATGTAGGGTGGCTTCAGTTTTTTTCTTTTATATTTTTCAAATAGTCCTCACCCAAGTGGTCTCAATAAGATACAGAAAGCAAAGCCTGATTCTTGAAAGCTTATCAGTTCTTACATCAGAATTCAGTGATGATTGGAAACTCCTAAATTCTTACATGAGTGTTCAGTTTGCATTTGAGACCATCTACAGGGCCGGGGAACAAGAAGCGAGGAATAAGGTCTGTGTCCTTAAATATTTGTGTGTGTGTGTATGCTGATCCAAAATGTTTCATTTGATAAGCTTTAATGTCTCAAGACACATATGGCAGCATTATTGATACATTAATACTGGTTTTTAGGAAAGCTTCACTAGTTCAGTTCTGTTAAATAACTCTTTTGTTATTTCAGGTACATACTTTTAACCACCTCAGTACTCTCCCCTAGACTGCATCCAGACATTGATTGCTTATTTAGCTCTATTTGGAGATTTTGGAATAAAGCATTCTGGGATAGCCATCCTTCATTCTAGAATATCCTAATATAGCTAAATAATTAACCAGCATCTGGATGTATATTTTGATCACACCTAAACTAGAGTTGGGAGTTCGTAGGAAGTTGAAAAGCAGAACAGCTTTGCTTCTGTTGTATCAGTGTTGTGTTTTGTTACAGTAGTTTTCCAAAAAGAGGATGTTCTCTTGCTTCACCAAATCCATTTTCAAAGACAGCAAATGATTCCTAAGAGCCCCATGATGCATAGATTCTCATATGTGAAGGTGCCAATTTTCCCCTCTTATTTTCTTGTCAGAAAGCAAATGCCTCCCTAGCGTGATGTTAATGGCAGCTGATTATAGGTCCTAACTGATGGAATGGTGAAGGTCAAGTTAATTTTCCTCAACAAATAGAGATGGCGTGGGTTTCTAGGGCAACCCGTGCTATCCCACCATGCTGTCCAGAGCACACTTTGAAACACAAATAAATTAAAATATCACAAGAAATGATTCACAAAAATGTCAGTCAGTGGGGTACCAAAAGGAAAATATCCCAAAGGGTTTCTGACTTCAGCGTGCGTGTGGAATAAACTGGTGCAGGGATTTTCAAACATTACCACAGAAAAGAAGACAGCAAGTGACAAAACAATGGCGGGTTACAGGTAGGGCTTGCTGACCTACCAAGCAGAAAGGTTGGAGGGGGATTTCTCTGGTGACTAGTTAGAATTGTGGTAAGTGGACATGATTTTTAAGGCAAGAGTGGCGAATCGCAAGCCTGGAGGTCAAATTAAGCCTTCTAGGGTGTGTCCAGACTTGCATCGGAATGCGCAGTTGATGCAAGGGCATCACACCTGGTGCCTAATACTTCATAATGGCAGTGCATTATGCCACCGCTCCTGCGAATTTACCTACTGCGGAACAATGAACACTCACTCTGCAGTATAAAGCAAGTTCACATTTTCTGGCCATCTGGAAAGTGAGAAAAATCAACGAGAG
Organism: Aspidoscelis tigris stejnegeri; assembly: GCA_023333525.1. Lineage (NCBI taxonomy): Eukaryota > Metazoa > Chordata > Lepidosauria > Squamata > Teiidae > Aspidoscelis > Aspidoscelis tigris. The sequence goes on from JALMGA010000003.1 coordinate 16,616,725, forward strand.
CTGAGACTGCAGCTCAGCTCCCATTGGCTGCCCCATCCCATGTAGCACACCTCGGAAGTTGAGGCAGCTCCCCAAGACGGAAGCTATGGGGGGCTGCAGAAATCTGGACACTGGATTGCTAGTTCGCAGCCAGGTAAGCTGTGAATTTTTATATAATTGCAGACTTAATTGACTAATTTGGAAGCTGCCCTAGTCTTACTGTTCATCCTATGGGGCTGCAACCATATGCTTAACAGGTGCACTTGAAAGTAGAATGGAGCACATGATGCGTACCATATTCCATATATCTCCTTTCCTGAATCTGAGAAATTCAGGGGCAGGAATTCCTGTATGTATGTGCTTTCGAACAAATAGGACTAGGCATCTTCCCCTTTGATACTTTCATTCACATACATACATACATACATACATACATACATACATACATACATACATACATACATACATACATACATACTTACATACATACATACATACATACATACTTACTTACATATGTACATACATACATACATACATATATACACACACATATACACATGCATACATACTTACATATGTACATGCATACATGCATGCATGCATGCATACTTACATACGTGCATGCATGCATATACAAATGGGCTACCCAGCTATGTTTTGGACATGTGTTAAACTGGGGAGGTGGGAGAGCAGCTGTGCCAGTCACATCTGCAATGGTTCTAGAGTGCATTCAACATGTATTGAGAGCATATTAAAAGAGGATTCAGGTTGGATTTGATGGTTTCAGAGCAGATTTGTTATGGCAGCGGTTCTCAACCTTCCTAATACCCCTAATACCGTGACCCCTTAATGGAGTTCCTCATGTTGTGGAGACCCCCAATCATGGGGGCGGAGCAGCTGGGAAGTGTGAGGGAAGGGCGATGGGAGACTCATCGCGGCCCCTCTGAAAGGGTAGTTCGACCCCCAAAGGGGTTCCGATCCCCAGGTTGAGAACCACTGTGTTAGGGGATACGTATTTGTTCATATGTGATATATATTCATTCATATCCGATACATATTCGTATTGGATATTTGTACAAATCTGTATGAATACATTCGTATTGAATAGAAATTTTACCACATTCAAAAGGGTCTATTCGTAAGAATATAAATCTTCTAACATTCGATTCATTACCAACTGAATGTAAAAAAAACACATTTATGAACATGCCTACTGGGAACCTTGTAATGGGAAGTTGATAATTCAACCCAAAGCATCCAGTGAAGAATGAATTACAGGTATATAACAGATTGTTGGTGGTGCCAATCTTTGAATGGTTATTTCAGCACTGGACAATACAAAGGACCGGCTCTTATAAATAAAAATTCAGGGAATAATGCAGGATGAGATCATTTCTAATAAAATCCTCAATATAAAGATGTGCTTTTGGCAAAGGAAATCCAGTATTCCTAAAGGGGCAGTGGAATAAAAATCAATCTTGAGCTGTTAAGGAAAAGAGCTGGGTAGCAATTACTGGCACAGGGAGCACATAGTACAAATGCTCTCAAGGGACACCTCTGCATAAGGGATGTTCATATGTGTGAGGTGTACCCAAAACAAGCATGCTTATCACATTACACATAACTATTCCCTTCTGTCACATTAACCCATTCCCTCCAGCACAAACGTCAAGGGTAAGTGAAATTCTGGCTCTCCCGAGTGCCTTTTGAAACATATTACGGCAGCATTAAGTAGGTCTAAAAACCTGCTACAGCTCTTCACTTAGCCTAATAACTCCAGTGGAAAAAAGAAATGGAACACAAGAAAACTGAATATTCTAGCTTTCTTGTTAGGTACACAAAAGGTTCATCACTTCTGCAAAGTCCACAGTGGCAATGATGATGAGTTCTTCCTTGAAGTCAAAATCTGCTGTAGAATGTAGCTTTACTTCTAATATCTCGAGCCTAGGAGCTACAGCTATCTCATTTCGCACAGGTCACTAAAAGGCAAAATCTTCAGATGTTGACACGTCTGGGAGATTAACAGCTTGCCTATATTTAGCAGAGAAAAGTGAGTTTCCATCAGGGTAACGAACTTAAAACATAAAATGGTTGGAAAGCAATTGCTATCCATCCAGGTTTTTCTTAACCTAAGGCTGCAAAACAGCTTACGCCCCCTGTGGTTTCATATGCATTTGTGTTAACTTGGCAGTGAGAAGCATTATGGGGGCTGTTTATGGAACAACCTCTCTGCGAAAATTCAGTAGACTTCAACTGCTGAATTTTTGGCACCGCTTAAAACATAGTTAGGTACTCCAGACAGTGGCGGGTTGCTGATGAAACCTCCGAACTGGCTATAGTTTGTTGCTTTTATGGTAATTTTAGCCTGGTTTTTCTGTGCTTTAATTTTCATTGTTCATAAGCCATTCTTTTTTTAAAGCTTTTTTAAAGGCACAACATAAGCATTTTTATAATTAGTTGAATGAATAAGACTGTAGTATCACACAGAATAATGGTCCTTAGATTTTGTAGAGATGAATACAATACGTGTTCACCAACCAGAATTTTTAAGGCTGCATCCAGACGTCTGTTACTTATTCCACCATATTTGGAATTTCCAAATATAGCAGAATAAATAAGTGACGTCTGGATGAGGTCTTCATATGAATCAAAACAGAGGAGTTGGATTTAAATGCTGCCGTATATACCAGGGGGACACACGCTATGCCCCCTTCTAATAATCTGTTTCTATGAATCTAACACTCTGCCTTGCCTACATTTTTAAGCAAACCAGATTACCACTTGTATACTAATATTCAATCAGGCTGCCTCCAGAAAGCAGTCTGATATACCAATAGAAAGCAATAATGCATGGTATTGGTTCCCTGCTATTATTACTTTCCATCTGGACAGAACTAGCCCCAGCACTGTCTTTTCATATTTTCATTATGTGACATCCAGATAATTCAGCTGCCGTCGAATTCCAGATGTGCATTACAATCTAAAGAGACAAGGTACAAAAGGAAAATGGTGTGGAAGGAACAGGGAAAGAGCATGCATGTATGGTCAGCTGTCTCAGTTTCCACCCATGTGTGCTGGACTGAGTTCCGAATGCTGCTCTGTCTGGAAAGGTAAGTGTGTCATTGTTTCTAGAAAACCTGCTACCAGTGCTGGGTTTTCTAGCAATATTTTTAGTACTTTTTAGGAATGAAAAATGGTGACTGTGGTCGGGTTGTCTACGATACATGAGGCGCTATTTTTGTCTCATCTGGCTGCACTCTCAGATCATCTGTCATTCTTTTGACACATTTTTCTGAAGTAGATTTATTGTAACAATAATGTACAGCTGTCCCTTATGTAACACTTTCATTTGGTTCCTGAAAACCAGTTCCTGCGTAATATCCTTCAAATAGTTTCTCTCTGGCAAGTCCTAGTGTACCAAAGTAAGCCAGAAACCAAAGAGAGGTGATACTCGGTCCACCAGAACAAGTTAATGGTGCTACGGAGTGGAGATCCAGTTTAGCAGGGAGTCAACAGACTGAAAAAGCCAAATCATATTATTGCCAGTTTACTGCATCCCTTTAACCAAAGTAAGTAAGTAAAAATGTTACCAAATATGTAATAGCAAGAGGGGAACTTGTCAAAAAGACCCTAGATCTGCAGAAACAGCCATGCCAGATTCCTAGAGGAGGAACTATTTTAGAATCACTTTGGGTTCTGTGATGGGAAAATCAGATGGGATAAGCAATTAATAAATACATTTATAAATATGGTGTGGTGTGCAGAATGATGACTCTCCAAGGCATCTTATATATTAAAACTAAAACATGTAATAAAATTTTTAAAACTTGTCTATAAAGCAAACTTATAAAAATCCAACATTAAGACCAGATGCTGGGATGCTGTCTCCAAAGGCAAGTCGTTGTAACCATCTTGTGTTTGTGGGCTTCTTACACAACTGGTTAGCCACTTTGAGAACACTGCATAAGAACATAAGAAAAAGAGACCTGCTGGACCAGCCACAGCCCATCTAGTCCAACATCCTGTCTCACACAGTGGCCCACCAATTGCTTCTGAGCATCTCAAGCAGAAGATGAAGGCAAAACCCTCACTCTCAGTTCCCTGTAAATGGCCTTTAGAGGCATCCTGCCTGTCTCTCCAGTCTGAAGGCAGTACCTAGGTGTCCATCCTAGCAGCCATTGATACACCTGTCCTCTGCATTGCACAGTGTCTGATTAGCATGGTGAAGCATGCTACAAATGTAATGCTGCGCTTAATACACACAGAGAAGAGGTACTGTGATAGTAGAACCCCTCCCTTCACTGTACAGAGATCACCTTTAATTGCCTAGCTAGAGGAGGCCCAAGATTTGCAGGTGACTTTCCTGAGTTAAAGGGGCAACTTATTGCACATTCTCATTGCCCCTGACCAAGTTGCCATAGAGATTTTGCATTGGTTAGCACAGCTCTGAGACTCAAGTGTCATTAATACGTTTTCCTTTCCTCTGACAAGTGAATGAGCTAACGATGAAACTTTTGCGTCAACCTATTTGCTCATATCAGCTTAACATGTAACACACCATCAAGCAGGAACTGGAAGCTGCTTTCCCTTGATGGTGTCCGTACTTTATCGCAATAAATATAAGTAGTAATAAATCTCTGCAAGATTGTTTATATTTCTAATTACACTCGAAAGGTTATATTTCAGCTGCTTTGCTAAAGTGTGCTGTGCTTATAAGCTGATCTTATGCACTCTTAATTAGGCACCACTGAGTTTAACTGAGCTTTACTGCCAGGTAATTGTGCATTGGTTTGCTAGAATGCCACAGGGTAGGTATTCCTTTCCTGTTAGATGGGGCTACTAATGCTAAACCCTTCACATTTTGCAATGGGCCGTGGTACTCTCATGTCTGGTGTGACAGGATCTCAGTGCTTGGCCTCTCTCATTTTCCTGCCATGAGTTTGATTTATGCCCTCCACTAGTCTGCCTGCCTGCCTGCCTAGAATGCACTCAGTTTCTACTCTGTGCCCCATTGGCAGTAGCTTGTACTCTGCCCTCTACCTGGTGAGCCAGTTTGGTCTGGTGGTTAAGGAGCCGGACTCTTATCTGGGAATACCAGGTTTGATTCCGCGCTACTCCACAAAGCCAGCTGGGTGACCTTGGACTAGTCACAGCTCTTTTTCAAGCTCTCACAGCCCCACCTACCTCACAGGGTGTCTGTCCTGGGGAGAAGAACAGAAAGATTTTTCAGCTGCTTTGAGTCTCCTTAAATGGATGAAAAAGGGGAGGTAGAAAAGCCAACTCTTCTTCTTCTCCTTCTTCTCCTTCTTCTCCTTCTTCTCCTCCTCCTCTTCCTCTTTTTCTTCTCATCAGAAACTTTCCCATTTCCACCCATCCATCATGCATGTACCACTTGTCCTTACCAGCCTGATTGCCCACCCCGGCTTGCTTTGTGCTCTTTCCATCTGCCCCATTGTGATCATCCAGTGGCAACCTGCTTCTGTGCACATCTAGGAGTTAGCTTGGTGAACTCTTATGTGGCCTGAAACCTTGTACATATTGTTGAAAGTTCACCAATAACAACACTCCTGGAAATGTATAATCCTGGTTACCTACAAGTGAGGAAGCTGCCTTCTCTAAGATTAAATTTCAGGCACTTGTTACATCAGGAGACTTCTTCCTGGATGGAAATATTCATCAGTTTTGATACTTGAACTGTGCTTAAAAGCAAGGAGGCAATCAGTGCAGACACTTTAGAATCAGTGCTCTGTAGTTATGTGTAAATGGACAATTCAGAACTGTAGTGATTTTATTTTGAACCAGTTTGCAGTTATATTATTTTGAAGGTTTGATGCCTTAGCACACTGTTGCAATCTAACCTAAGTTGGAGACTGCTGGATTTATATTCTCTGTGGACAGTACAGACGTGCACAAATGGGTTTTTTGGCATTTGATTTGTAACAAATTGAATGTTCAAAAATTCATATTCATTTGAATAGATCCCCTTCGAATGTGATAGGATTCTATTCGATACGAATGCATTCGTACAACTTTGTACAATATCCAATATGAATGAATCCATATCCAACATGAACGTTTACAGACCTGATATGTATCTGACATGAACGCATATGTATCCAATATGATATGTATCCAATACGTATCCGATATGTAACCCCAATTTAATGAATGCCCGTGTCATGGTCAGCCAGGAGGAGGACTCAGAGGATGAGGACTCACTTCCTGAGGTGCAGGTGGAACCTGAGGTGGTGCCAGAACCCAGTTCTGACCCCCCAGCCCCAGTGGAGCCTGGGGTTTTATTTATTTCTTTATATTTCTATCCCGCCCCATACCCGAGGGTCTCTGGGCAGCTTACAACATTTAAAAACAAACATATTAAAACTGTATCACACTATACTAAAACCAGTGTAAGGTTTAAAATCTAGCATGATAATAAGAATAAGAATAAAAATGATACAAAAACAGTGGTGTTTGCAAAGAGAGAAGAATAGGGAGCATTTAGCCAAATGTCTCAGTGAAGAGGTGCGTCTTCACCGCCTTCCTGAATGTAAACAGAGAAGGGGCCTGACGCACCTCCAAGGGGAGACCATTCCACAGCCTGGGGGCAACTACTGAGAAGGCCCTCTCCCTGGTGCCCACCTGCCTAACCGCTGAAGGCGGTGGGATAACCAGGAGGGCCTCTCCTGCAGATCGATATGGGAGAAGGCGCTCCTTTAGATATCTGGGGCCCAAGTCATTTAGGGCCTTATAAGTCAAAGTTCAGCAACCCAGCCTTGCCACAGCAGAAGTGCAAGACGTGGGAGACATGGAACAGCAGAGCCCAGAGATCCCTAGCTTTAAGCAGAGGAGAGCAGAGAAGGAAGGGTTAAGACGGTCAAAGAGACTTGCAGAGAGACTCACAGATAATCTACAGCTGTGAACTGAATCTGTAAGATAAAACACCGGGCAGACGCCCAGGTCTCTTGACAGAAACTATTGGTTTTCCTTTAGAGAAGGCTGCTGTATCTGACACCTAGACCTTGAATACCTGGCTACCTTTACCTTGGACTGGACGGTTGTGTTGCTCTCATAAACCCTGGACTTTGGACTGTTTCTTGACTTCTTCTCTGTGGACCTCGTTTGACTGTGCTGCCTTGGCAACTGAGCTGTCTCTTATCAGCTGTGTGTTTGTGTGTGTGCTGGCAGCTTTCCTGGACAGTCCGAACTATATGTACAAATGTTCTGAAACATTCATATTTGTACGAATGTTAATGTACAAATGTCATAATATTTGATTCATATATGAATGTCCGAATTTGTCCAAATTCATACAAATAATGAATGTTATGAATATCTGTGCACATCCCTAGTAGACACCCTGTCCTTGCCCAAGAATGGAAAAATGGATATTTAATTCCAGTAATACTCCAATGGCCTTCAGCGAGAAAGGTTGGCTGCAGATGCAGGTAAAAAATCATGGTCCTCCTGGGACTATACTGGGATTGCCACACACCTATACTAGGAGCTAGGCTGGAACATTTTGGCACATTTACCATAGGAAAGCAATGGTCACCATAACGGCAGCGATTCACACTTAGCCAGTGTGTACCCTGTTTGCCCGATAATAAGCCCTACCCTGAAAATAAGCCCTAGCATGATTTTTCAGGATGCTCAAAATATAAGCCCTATATAAGTGTTATATAAAACATCCCCTGAAAATAAGCCCTAGTGCATCTTTAGGAGCAAAATTAATATAAGACCCTGTCTTATTTTCAGGGAAACACAGTAGTCAAGTGCCAGGTAAGTTTTGAATGGTTTGGATGTCCCTAAGTATGGATGCCCAAACCATTCCAGATGTTAACTTGCCATGATGCTTGAGGTGCAAATTGGCCCTGAAAACTTTCACCTCTGAAATTTACTTAAAGGTAATTAGCAATTAACCTCTCAAAGCTGTTTCCTTTCCCTCCCCATGCACTGTATTTTGTATTTTCAAGTAATGTAGGATAAAGATGCCATTGAATCACGGTTGATTCTTGGTGACTGTATGGACACATCTGTGCAGTTTACTTGGCAAAGGTGCAAAAATACTTTGCTATTGCTCTTTTCTGGGGAGATGCCAGAAATTGAACACAGGGTTTTCTCCATGTAAAGAAGATGCTCTTTGAATCATGTGTTCTGCATTTTTATACATTATTACCAAGTATTTTATGTGAAAAAAAATATTTCTTTGGATATTTTGTATTTTACATCTAAATAGTTCCCAGTATCTGTCCCAGCAAGCAATGCATCCAATTCTCAACCCTGAGAACCATCTGATTAGAGTTCTTCTGTCTTTACAGGATGTATCCTTCATTTATTGGCCCATATCCACTCCATTACAAATGCAGTATAATGATAGATGTTTATACGTGCACAATAATTACTGTGAAAGGATGATGGGAGCCCATCTCTTATTGCTTGAATCCAGTGTAAATCCTTCAGTCAAACTTCATAAAGAAAAGAGTTAGAGTAGCTTTCCTGCTAGCTAGGAATCAGGCTAAAGTAGGTTACCAGCCAAAAATGTTTTGTGATGGCCAACTGGAGTTTGCCTGGGGAAAGTTATAAAGCAGGCTGATGTGGTTTTTCTTACTTCTTTAGTCATATGATTTTAATTATGGCTTGGGTGACTATTTCTTGCTCTTCTGGGACCTAGCTTTGCCCCCAAACCAAACCACTAATTAGAAGGACCGTGCATTAATTCAACCCAAGTCAAAAGTGGTTGAGCAAGTCCCCATTGTAGTGCAAATGCAAAACTTACAGGATGCTCGACAATGGATGAGATGTTGGATTAGGCCCGATGCTTTGTTTAGTGTTCAGCTAATATAGTAACAAGTGAAGGTGTTGCAGTTCCCCTGTGGCAATCCCCTGCTCAATATAGGGAAACCAAATCTAGGCCAACTAAATACCTTTTGTTGAAAGATGCAGGACATATCTCACCACTTTTTTTTGCTGGTTTTTGTTTTTGCATGGTGAATTTGGACTTTTCCCAAGATTTTGGCAACTGCCAAATCACTCTGAGGGCCTAGCTTGAGCCTTGAGGAAAGCTCAGTCCTGTTATCTGTTAGTAAGCTGCAGCGAAAGAGTACTAGAGCATTCCTTCTTGAAAACATATGCAATGCTGAAACTGTCCGTCTGTGTTACAAGATTTTCTTCCCAGGAATATAATTCTCACCCTCTTCTCAGAGGTCTCAATATGGTTATAATAAAAGCAATATAAAAAATGATTAAAAATAAGCTAACATAAAGCATAATAATGACTCAAAGAGAGGGGGAGCTCTTTCTTCACCTAAGTCTAGGGGGGAAAGTGTGTTTTCACTATGCATCTAAATATATACAAGGAGAATGCTAGATGTGTCTCAGAGAACAGCTTGCTCCACAGTCTGGCGACTGATATGTTCTATTTTAACAGTTGTTACCCACCTGGAGAGCCTTGGGTATAGGGCAGGATATAAATATAAATAAATAAATACCACAGAGATGGTCCTCTCATATGCTCTTGCATCTTTGACCGCTGACAGAGGTGGCACTACCAAGATGGTCTTTCACACAGGTCTGTATGGGAGGGGGTACTATTTGTAGAGATTTGGCCTGAGATAGAGCATCTAGGCACAAAGGCAGCAGGCTGAACAACAGGAGAGTTCCAAGACAAGGAGTCGAAGTGGCAGTTCATCTGGAAGGAGGTTTATTGCTTGGTTACAGCATAAGGTATAGAATAAAATACATAATGCTTAAAGGCTACATGCATGGATAGTGAATGTCAGAAGATAGATGAGAGAAAGAAAGAATGGTTACGTGTGTGAGAGTGGAAGGATATTATTCTCAACACAGAGAGATTCTCAACACACATGGTTTCTTGCGTCCCATCACGCTGCACGATTTGCTCCTGAAGTCAGGGTGACCTTTTTCTCAGGAGCTATGAGTTCCCATAACAAAACTGGATGCAAGCAGCCACAATAATAGAGTACAATAACAGCATCTGTTGATAATGTGGTTCAGCAAGCTTGACCTTGATGTCTTGCGTGTGATTTCCGTTCTTGCCCGGCATTGTACAGTGTGAATGTCTGACCAGTACTCCTTTAGATATTTTAGCCCCAATCTGTTTAGGCTTTATAAATCAATGTTAACACCTTGAATTGGGCTCAGTAGCAAACTGACAACCAGTGCTGTTCCTTTAGGACCAGCTGGATGTACATCCGGTCCAGAACTAATTGCAGGTTCTCAACCATCTTCAAGGGTAGCCCAGCAAGAGCTCATTGCGGTAGTCCAGTCTAGAGATTACCAGAGCATGGGTCACTGTAACCTAGTCTCTTTATTCAGAAAGGGCCATAAATGGTGATTGAGCATGAACTGGAGGTAGACTCTTCTGGCCACAACAGCCACTTGGTCCTCCAGGGATAGTGAGAGATTCAGCAGTATCTTGAAGTGACACATCTATTCTTTCTAGGATAAGACAACATTGTCAAAAAGAGGATGTCTCTCCGCTTCATGGACTTAAGAACTCCTGACAACCTCAGGTCACTGGTTCACATCTGGGCAATGGTTAAGAACCTTCCCTGCCCTTCCTGACTCGGAAGGAATGAAGAGACAGTTGGATATCATCAGTACACTGGTGGCTCCTCATTAATGGGTATTTAATGGGCACTTCTAGTGACAATGGACAAACACCCTGGGTTAGGTGACCCATCCCACCCTGGGACAGATTGATAGACTGATTTATTCTGACTTGGTATTCAAAAGTGGCAGCACCAGAAGGAATCATAGCTTTAATACAGTTAACACGCCTTTTCCTGATCTGGTCCTTATGCTTCACAGCACCATATCTGTTCATCGCTACACTAATAGTTGTCCTCAGAGGGTTTTTTTTGAAAAATTGTATTATCAATATGTATTATAAAAATACATTCAAAACTGTGACTAACATGCATCCCACCACCCAAAGACAACCTCTTAGATTTTTTCTTCTCTCTTTTTTTTTTCTTCTTCTGTTGGACCAAAGAATTAATCTTATTATTTCTTCTCTCAAGAATTCTGGTACTTGGGGTTTCCCGATGAGTAACATAATAAGTCTTTCCAATTATCCTCCACCGTGGAATGCAATTTCAAGCCTTGGCTTTTAAATCTTAGTTCCCTTATTTTTTCAAATCTATATTGTTCCATTAAATATTTATGCCAATTTTCTATTGTCCATTTTGTACTATCCTTCCATCCCAGTACTACTGTAGATTGTCCAGCATACATCATTTGTTTGAATTGACATTTTCTCCTTGTCTTCCCTGCACACTGGTCCCACCTTTTAACTCAGTACAATGCACGTAATAAGACTTAAAACAAAATTAAATACATTTCCAACAATGAACAAATAAGACATCTCTTACCCCACCTAAATGATCCCAAAACAGCTTGCTACCCACCCAAACACCACAAACACAGAGAGACTTGGGCCAGAAGGAGTAGCTGTCACTCCTAGGAAGCTGTCAAGAGGTTCCCCAAAGGAGTGACAATCTTGGTGTTGCTCTTTTGCTGGTGGCCCTGTCAGTGGTGGGCTCCTACACTCCTATCAAAGTCTCTCTAGCATAAATGTCAACAGTCCTACTTGTGTAGCTTGAAGACTGCAGGAAACTGCAGCAATAGTGGTAACAGAGTAGAAACATCACCAGTCAAGTCCCAGTCTCTCACCATGGGTTGACTCGGCACAAATGGTCTTGCCTCAGCAATTTGGCATCTGTTTTGATAGCTTATGGTTTGATTGATTAATCGACTGATTGAATGACTGACTGACTGACTGATTGATTGATTGACTGTTTTTTTTTTATAGCTGCTTAGTCACCAGAAGTTCTCTGGGCAGTTCAGAACAAGAAATACATAAAAATATATAAACATAAAGAATATGTAGTTAAAAAATAGATTAAAATCAGATTAAAAACTATGTGACCTCATCTTTGTACAGGACCTCTGGTTCCAGCATGGCTGCTAACAAGTCAGAATGCTAAGAGGCTGTAGCTATTGAGGAGCTGTGTCTGCCTTCACAACCAAAAAACACCCATCCACCTGGGCATGTTTGGTCTTTCCCTCGAAGAAGCAGCCAGCTCATGATGAAAGAAAGAGAAAGAGGAACAGTATTAAGTAAGCTCCCTCACCATCCCTTCCGATAATCACTGTATGGGTCTTAGCAGGGTGAGGAGACTTGTGCACATCAGTGATACTTTGGGTTATGCCATCAGGAGGCAAAAGCCCATCAGGATCACCCAGGGGGGAGACATCAAAGGTGAGAAGCCTAAATAAAGCATTATGGGATAGTGTTATATATTGCCCAGGAGAAGTCTGTACTTTTGTACTGAGAAAACCATATGGACAGTCAAACTAGACTGAATGAGATAGTGCCAGAAGATAAGGCTCTAAGGTCAGAAAGTGCTTATAATTCTGCTAAGGAAGAGCTGGGGATTATTCCAAGTACCACTGATGTTTATGACACAGCTAAACCAAAGCCTTCTAGAGTTCCAGCTGCAGATGTTGCCAGAAATGAAAAGAAAATATGAAGCCGCAAATAAGAACTTGGCACAGGAACATGGCATATGCAAAGTATGAATCAAGAGAAGTTGGAAATCATAAAGAGGGAAATGGACCATTCGAATTTGAATATTTTGGATCTGGGCTAATTGAAATGAACCGGCACTGGGCATTCCCAGTCAGAACAAAATACTGTACTGTATTTTCATTCAGGAAATGAAAAGTTAAGAAGAAACAAGGTTGCCATGATAGTAAAGGACAAGACTGCAAGGACTGTGATTGGTTATCAAACAATGAGGTGACCAAGTAATTTCAGATGGATTTCAGGGGCAACCTTTTCATAGAATGATCAATTAGATTTTATACCCCAACAACAGAGGCAGCAAAAAATGAAACTGAGAGGTTCTCTCATTAGAATGGACTGTTGGTGATTGCAAATTGAAATGCCAAGGTGGGAGATGGTTGAGAGAGAAAGGCAGTTAGATCACACAGCTTTGGCAGCAGGATTGAGGCTAGAGAACAGCTTGTTGATTTCTATGAGCCCAGTGATTTCATTATAGCAAATACATTTTGCAGTCACTGCAGGAGATGCTGTACACTTGGATATTACCAGATGGACTTTACAGGAATCAGATGAATTTCAGTATTAGTTAGAATAGATAGAAGAGTTTTTTTCTGACTGTGAGAACATGACCAGGAGCAGACTGTGGGACATATCATGAGCTCCCCATGGGTAAGAGCTTGATGAAGTTAAAAAAGAATAGTAAAGCCGTAGTGCTACCAAAATTTGATCTAGAAGATATTCCAACTAGCCTTATAGATTGGGTTAAGAGTAATTTTGAACCACTGAATCTGATTGATTGAGAACCATACAGACTGTGGCTAGAAGCTAAAGAGATAATCAAGGAGGAGTCTGGGAAATAACTAAATAAAATGAAAAAGAAATGTAAGCCAAATGGAAATCAACTGATACAGAGGAAATAGTGACCAGGAAAACATGTCAGACTTTTCTACCCTGCTTTCTAATTCAAGTGAAGGAATTAGAGAATTTTCAGAGGCTCATAAGAAGAGACGAGGAACAGTACTATAATAGTACATGCAAAGAAATGGCAAAAGGTGCTAGAAGAGGAAAAACTAGATCTGTGTATAGGAGGGGTAGAGTGGGGTTATAGTGATGAAGATAAAATTTTGCCCTCAAATCATCCAGGATATACTGGATAAGGCTGATTATGTACAGGGACCAGTAGTAAGAGAGACTGAAGTTAGATCAGCATTGAAGGCTTTGTCAGGAGAGAAGTTTGCAGTAGTTGATGGAATTGGACTAGAAGGTTTAAAGGCAGTGGAAGAAGAACCAACTGAAGTACTGCTAACTAGTAGGTAAGTAAGTTAGTGTAATGATTAGTCAAATGACCATATCATAAAACGTTTTAAAAGAGTGGTGCAGCAATAAAATCCAAATATCAAATCCAAATATTTATGCTAATAAAATAGTAATAGAGTGTCTAATTGAAATCAAGTTAGATCGTCCTCTTTTGAACCTTTTAATTGATCCTGTAACAGGACACAAACTCTGGAAGCTTTCACAGTGAACAGAGCAACGCCTATTTATCAGAAATTCTTAAGAGCCAGTGCACTTTGTTTTTGTTATTTAGCCACTGGCCATTCATGAATAAAGGAGTTAAATATCAACCCCCTAATTGAGCTGTATAAGGAAAATTCAAGAAGAAAATGTTTCCAAAGCATGTACATCACAAATGCAGAGTCTCTCAGAGTTTGGACTATTCTGGCCATGTCCCAATCTCGTTATGGTGTTGAGTTGATCAGATCTGGCTCTTGTGAAGGCTGTTCTCAGATGCAGTGGGATGGCAAAAGTATATTAATGCTCTAGCTTCAATTGTTTTTTTTAAATACCAAGGTATGGGGTTGCTCTAGCTTAGGCAATGACTGCCAAGTCATTTTGTGCTTCTATATCCATGGTTATTTGAGGATTGTCTTGGATTTTATTCCTAGGCATCCCAGGGCTTGTAATGGCAGACCAGATGAGACATATGGACCAAAAGTTTAATTAGCCAATATGTCCTCTGTTTAGATTTTGCTTGTTCTTCCAGTCAAAAATGAGGTAGCCTGTGGGCTAGAAGTGGTTAATGTATGTACCAATACCCCCCCAAAAGGAATCTGACATTTGAGCTGTCAAGAGGCTCCCCAAAGGAGTGATCACCTTGGTGTTGCTCTTTTGTTGGTGGCCCTGCCAGTGGAGGGTCCTAAACCCCTTGCTATCAAAGTCTCTCTAGCATAAATAGCAACAGTCCCACTTGTGTAGCTTGAAGACTGCAGGAAACTGCAGCAATGGTGGTAACAGTAGAAACATCACCAGTCAAGTCCCAGTCTCTCATTCAGGGTTGACTGGGCACAAATGGTATTGCCTTCAGCTACGGTTGGTTGGTTGGTTGGTTGGTTGGATGGATGGATGGATGGATGGATGGATGGATTTTTTTTATATAGCTGCTTAGTCACCAGAAGTTCAAAACAATAAATATATTAAAAATATACAAACATAAAGAATATGTACCGTCGTCAAAAAATAGATTAAAATCAGATTTAAAACTGTTTTCTCTTCTGAGTGCCCCAATTTCATGGGCAGCTAGAAAGACCTTTAGGCCAAGTACAACCTAAATATTCATAAGAAACAAACAAACAAATAAAGCTTATGGGCAGGTAATGAGAAGACCAAATTCCCTGGAAAATATGATCATTCTTCTCCCTTCTTGGGAATATAGAAGGGAGAAGAGGAGGATGGCCAGCTAGTAGGTGAATAGACTCAATTATGATAGCAATGAAAACCTTGCTGGCAGACCTAAGAAAGACCATAAAAGTCCAGCCAGTCTGGGGGAAGTCAAACCATATGGTCACCAAGAGTCAGCTATGGCTTGATGGCATTAAGGAGATCCACATCTGCTGCGATAACAGAGCTTTGTTGTAGAAGTTAACTGTGAAGAAAATGCCCTTGAAAATATGGTGGCAGCTTCCTATCACAAAGTTTTGTGGTGGGAGTTTTTTGGAGTATGGGAATATTATATCTTGAGCTATGGTGGAATAACATTTTGTATGCAATTTTTCTTGTGTAAACTCTGTATATTGGAAGGTCTGAAATATCTTTGCCTCTGAATATACTTAACATGCTTTTTGAGAATTTTATGTAACTTGTGGTCACTTGCACATGCTAAGTGGCTCCAGGTGGACTATAGTTCTTGCTTTGCTTTCCTATATAAATAATATTTGTGGTCTTGTGTGATTTGCACTGTCATATGTGATTTGTGACTATGGCTTGACATGCTTTGGGAACAAAATGTTCCTGAGAGCTAGCTATTGATTTATAAATACTGTATCAGAGGCACACAGAATGCTGAAGGATGCAATTTAGTGGCTGCTCCTTTGTGCATATTTGATCTGCCATAACATGCATTAATGTAATCTGCTTTGCATCTGTGTTATGATTCAATGCACCCCTGTGGTGAATGGCTGCTTCAGCTTGCTGAAATGTGGAAGCCTTGTTAGGGAATAGTGCTCTACTATGCAGAATCCTTATTGCTCCTTTCTAGCTCTGTGAAAAGTAATATAAGATCTGTGAAATGAATCCAACTTATCTGAATAATAGTTACCATGGATTATTGACCCATGGATATTTCTTCACAGGGCAGCAGTGTCATGATATATGGAACCAAGGGACAACCTTGAGGCCATCTCTTCAGCTCTTTCATTCCTTGAATGCAAGATGCTAAAGGCCATTTTCCTGACTCTTCTCTACTTTTTCCCTTCATGCAGTTCCTGGAAAATGGAAGCTAAAAGATACTGCAAGTAAACTGATTGATGGCTCTTGCTAGAGGCCCCTGGCTGTACTTTCAACTTAGTTGTTGTGGTTGATTGTGGGTGAAAAGATTTGTAGTTCACAGCACCTAGAGATCCCACCAAATTGAGAAAAGGTCACATTCTCTTGGCTTTCTAGAGGGCTGGAGCTTACACTCTGTTATAACAACCTGTGGGTATAGTGGATGATGTACTTATTTGTTTAGTCATACATTTTTATTTTTACACTAGCATAAGAACTTAAGAGGAGCCCTGCTGGATCAGGCCACAGCCTATCTAGTCCAGCATCCTGTCCCACACAGTGGCCCACCAATTGCTTATGTATATCTCTAGCAGAAGACAAGGGCAACCTTCACCTGCTCTTGAATCCCAGCTTTTAGAGGCATCCTGTCTGTCTCCCCAGCCTGGAGGATGTACCTAGGCATCCATTCTAGTAGCCATTGATGCACCTGTTATTCGTGAATTTCATGTTCAAGTTAATGAGTGATTTAAAAAATACAAAAGCTTATGCCACTGTACATTTGAGTTTTAAGGATCTACAGCATCATGATGGTGATGATATTATTTAAAAAATTTATATACTACTTCCCATTAAAATATAATCTCAGAGTAGCATACAAAGGAAAAAATAGCTAAAATTATAATAGTCATATATAAACCAGATGCTTTGTTAATTATACTTTTGAATCTTAGCTAGAGGCATGAATTGGCAACAAGAATGATTTTTAAAATAATACTTTAATTTCTGAAAAAGGAAATGTGTTCATTTCCCTTGAAGCTCTTCAAGTGAGCTTCCATAAAGCTGCAAATATTTCTCTCTGTGCTATTCTCTTCAGTTTGGGAGACACAGTTGCACTTGAGAGGATTTGTATAGGACAATCACTGCTCCGTGAGTAAAGTATCTTTAAAAACCTCACACCTCTGTGTGATGTCGGTTCATTGCAAAAAGTGTGTATATAGATCTTGCTTATCTTTGAGAACATGAAGAAGCTTGATCTATGTGTGCTGTAAGCCCTCAGCTTGGGTCAACCTCACTTCTGTAAAATTGCATGGTCCTAGATGGGCAGGGTATGGTTTGAATATGAAAATACCCCCAGTTTGATACAAACTGGATTGGTTTAGAACTGGCTTGGCACAAGCCTAACATCACTATAGTAAAACTAAAAGATGGATGTGATCATAGTCTTACCCTAATTTGCTGGAATCCCACATAGATCTACCTGTCTGTTGTGATCTTCAGGGAAAATCCTAACCACACCCTTTCTTGAGGAGTTCTGTGGAACCCCATTAGAGAAACATTTGTTTCCACCAGGTCTAGGGAAATCCAGATTGAATGGGTCCTTCAGGACCTATAATCCGAATTTCCTGACATCAACGAGGTCTACAATGGGATCTTCAGGCATCAAATCTGAATTATACGGAGCGTGTTTCCACAACGTTCGGGCAATGGGGTCTAGGGGGGCTCTGAAGCCTGTGCACAATCTCTGAGGCTGGCTCCAAAGCCGGCTCCAAATAATAGCATGGGCTCCGATGAAGACTGTATGCAAGAGCAATGCCAATCCTGTGGACCTTTGTCAAAGGCTCCGAAGAATCTTTGAAGTTTGCGGCAGATCGCTCTGGAGAATCTCCAGAGCTTATAACAAAGCTCCGGAAATTCTCCGGAGCCGCTCAAGAATCTTCAAAGAATTTCCAGAGTGTCTATGGAGATTGTACCCCGTCCCCCCAAAAAAACTGGGGTGACGAATTCGCCACATGGGTGCTCTGCCGTTTTCACTGTGGGAAGGCTAGCACCCATTCCTCTTGGGAGCTGCACCACCTGTGGGAACGCATTGGGTACCTCCCTTAATCCAGATGTACTAGATCCAGATTAGTTGAAGGACCCATTCTATAGATCCGGATTATCTTAGATTTAGATAAAGGGAAGAAAGTGGAAACCCCCCCCCTTTATTTCCATTTCTATATTTTATTGTTATCTATCTTTATTTTTTACTTTTCTGTTTCGTTCAACTGATCACAATCCAATGGATAAATAAACTTGTTTTCGCACAAAATACCTGGGGCGGACCTTCAGTTGATTAAAATGATTGACCTCGCTGAGAAGGCCAAATTGACATAATTATTGAGAATTACGACTGTGGATGAATTTATTTAAAAAAATGGAAATGGTTTGTTGACTTTTTATAGTGAACTCATAATTGCTGGGTTTAATGACTAGCAGATTAAAGAAGGAAGAAGAAGGGAACAGAGAAAATGAGGGGCAACATATAAGACACACAAGAGAAGTCTTGGAAAAAGGCGGGAAATCTACAGATATAGAACCAATGTAAATATACTCATGTGGGAACTTGATGTATGTTTTATGTACTCCTAAAAAATAATAAAAATGTATTTGGGGAAAAAAAGGTTAAAATAAGTAGCCATTTAGTGCTGTATCTCCCGAGGTGGTTTTTGGTACTCTGAAGGCATTCTTTTTCTTCTATTTTTTTTTTCTGTCAGAAGCAGTTTTTGATCACTACCATGCCCTTTCAGATGCAAATTGAAAAACTAATTCTTTAATCATGTTCCATGTAGATATGAAAAACAAATCCTTTCTACAAAAGCTGAGAAATATAAGGAGTAATAAGAGTAGGCGCTTAAAGTCTTCTTGTTATGGGTTTTATCTTTTTTCTTGCCTATACCCTGAGGTAAATTAGCTTAATTTTGTGGCGATCAACACCATCTGCGTTCATATTAAATGAGTGGCTTCTGGGCCAATTTGTGAGTATCACTGACTTAGCAACCCGGAGCTGATTGTGACATTTACCTCCCAGAATCTCAGTCAAGACCTAAAATGTAACAAGCCCCAAGAAATCAAGGGGCCGTTCTGATTAGATGCCTTTCTTTGAAACAACATGCTGTTTCCAATTATGTTCTTTGCACTTAGGTGGTTGAAGATCGGTTTGGCTATATCCGAGCAAAATACAAAATAATCAGTGTTAAGGGTGACTGTCAGCATATAATTGCTTTTATAGTAAAACTATATAACACAGTAATTAAAGCTTTTAACTGTTACAAGAGCAATTAGCAATGAAGCTGACCTTCTAGCCCAGAAAGCAGTTTGCTGGCACTCTCCCCAGTAGCCAAAGCAGGGCCAAGGGCTGTCCGCTCTTGGCAATTGGGCCTTTTGAGGTTACACTCGCTGGGCTCCGCTGATTTTGAATAATCAGGTTCTTTGGGGCATATTTGTTGTTCACTGCTATGGCAGCAATTGGAAAACTGTGATGTAGTCCCAGTGGCTTTGTTGGATCTCCTCATTGTGAGTGGTAGACATGCTGGCTACCTCACTACCAGCAGCCTCTCTGGAATGCCTCATATGCATGGTGGATGGGCCCATGGACACTGTCTTTGCATGGGATGAGGGGCCGGAGTTGCCTATGGCGCAAGAATGCCACCATAGCCCCCTCCATGTGGAAACCTGTAGTGGACTGGACTAGCCACTTGGATACCAGCATCTGGAGTGTTAAGTCTGGGAATGAGGAGTCTGGGCTCCCACAAATAGCCCTGGAAGTGCTTCACTTCTGAGCTAGGGATGTGCACGAATGGGGATGTTTTTTCATTCAATTCATATTGAATTGAGTGTAAGATTATCAGTATTTGTTTGAATGGATCCCCTTCAAATGTGGTAGGCTTCTATTTGATATATGAATTTGTACGAATATCCGATATAAACGCATATGTATCCTATACATATCCGACTCATATCCGATATGTTTCCCATAACATATCCGCTATGAAAGCATCAAATCCACCCTGAATCCACTTAGAATCTGCTCTCAAACCATGTCAAATGCACTCTGGATCCATTGCATATGTGCCTCACGCAGCCACTTTCCTACCTCCCCATTTCGTGAATGTTCACAGTGACAGGGCTAATTCTACCCTTGGGTGTTTTTCCACTGGCAGAAAGTACCCATTTTAGCACCCATTAAGGACCCATTTGGCTCAGAGCCAGATGACCCCACTTCCACCACATATATTTTTTTTAATTATATGTTTGAGGCAATCTAAATGATGTCCATCTCTATTAGGAGCATGTGGCTGAAGCCTGACTTGGGGGAAAAAATTATTCCCAGAGTTACATGGAATACCCTCTCCCTTTGATTTCTAACAAGTTATGAGAAACAGAAAACAGCTTATAATGATAATGAGAAGGTTCTGCTGACACAATTAGCAATTGTGCTCAGGGTATATTGAAGGTTATAATAAATCTAGCCTTGGCAGCAGAATCCATCCAGTGCCTACTGATGCTCAGGAAGGAAGAGCAAACATAAAAATTTTATTTTTTCTAAAGCTATGCATATGCGCCGTGGGTATGAACTGGAAGCTGGAGCAAACGGCATGAGGTATCCTCTGGCACAACTTGGCTGTTTGCCTTCAGGAAGGAAGGTCCTGAGCTTGGCCATGGAACTGCTGTGGAGGAGGAGAAATCATTCTTATTCCAGCTGTGAACTATCAGGAGACCTTTGGCTCCTTCTCCAGCAGAGTAATAGAAGCTCTGGCTTTGAGTCTGGCTCAGGACCAAAACCTGCTAGGCTAACGGACGGAGTGCATAGAGGATACCTTTTGTTTGTTTTGCTACAGTACAAGGTCAAGCTGTGGGATTCAGGCACCTACATAAGAAACAAAACCTGTTCAGAGAATGAGGGGGAATGATCTGTGACTTGTTAATCTTCTCCGTAGATTAAAGGACAAAATGGATTTTTGTGTTTATTACATACACCAAGATAAAAATCTCCCTCAATATGGTGCTATCTACCATGTGTACAGATAAAAGCAACAGCAATTAGTTGCAATTGTTCCTGTGTATTTATCTTGGTAAATGTAAGGACACCATGAAGGTGAGCTGGATTCCTGAGGGCTACATGCCACATGTACATGCAGTTTTCTTGGCAACAGTATGAAAGTCCTTTAGCACAGACCTTTTCCAGAATTCCCTTCTACACCCACAATGTCCCAATAGGACTACAACCACACATTTTCCATGTGGTTGCCCATCTATGTAATAACTGGTATTATCAAATGGTCTCTAGTGCTCTGTACATGTGCAGAGGTTTTGAGATCTTTTTAAGATGATGGGCTTGGTTTTACAGACAAGCAGCTGCCAGTTGATCCATCAGGTTCTTAAAGTTTTGTTAGCACACTGCCTCCAGTATTAAACTGTAAGCAAATGTGTGTGTGTGAGTGGGGGGGGGGAGGGAATTAAACTCTGAATAATTTGGATTACTTTGAAACCCAGAAAGGCCAAATCTAAACTTCCCCAGGGGAAAGGCAGCTGGATCGTTTTACATTGGTTTTAAAATAACGAAGAATACCATCAAACAGAGACAACAACCATTTTAGACTCAAAAGCCAGTATTTCTTGTTAAACCAGTGCAAAGAATTTATTAGAAATACAGAAAAGTTGAAATGAAATATGAAGCCATATCATAACCATATCAGACATTAGAAGGACAGAGATAGACATGCCCAAAAGCCCAAACAGGACTAAATCCCCTTAACACATCTCTATGCATTAAACCCAGTTTACCCCAATTTCCTAAGACCCCCCCCAAAAAATGAAATTATGCAGCAAAGAAAAATCCCCCAAACACCATAAACTTGCCCTTTATGGGTAAGAACCCCAAAACTGAGAATGAGGTCCCCATAAGACCAATTTCAGATCTTAAAGAACCATATAAAAGCCCAAAGAGAAAAATAAAATTAGCCCTAATTCTAGAAAGAGTTCCCTGACCCTAAACCTCTAATAAAAATGTGGGAGAAAAGTGAATTGAAAGCAGTCTTCCATTGTTGTCACCAACGATCTCATCTTCTTCACGCCCAGGAGTTCAAAACTGAAGATGCGTAGGATTTCAACAAACTGCATCATTCTCAGGAACCAAAAATGACTAAAAATTAGGAAGGCCCTCAGTCTTAGTTAGATTGGTCCCCAAAATGAACAAAAATTAAAAGAAATACATTTAAAAAATGGTCCTTTTAATTGCTTGGACCAAAAAACCAAAACTCAAACTGCAAATTTTAAAATGTAGCTTTTGCAGTAAAACTCCGCCCACTTTCTGTGTAGCAGAAAGAAGAAAAGAGTGGGGGAAGCTCTTCCAAGTCTCTCTTTGAGCCTTCCATGACAGGAGAAGAAAAGGAAAGACT
Source organism: Aspidoscelis tigris stejnegeri (assembly GCA_023333525.1). Taxonomy (NCBI): domain Eukaryota; kingdom Metazoa; phylum Chordata; class Lepidosauria; order Squamata; family Teiidae; genus Aspidoscelis; species Aspidoscelis tigris. Next base: position 16,639,276 of record JALMGA010000003.1, read on the forward strand.
CCTTTCTTCTTCTTCTTCTTCTTCTTCTTCTTCTTCAAAACCTTCCTTTGCTAGCCCTTTTTATAACCCAAAAGTCAGACCCCAAAATTGCTGATTATGGTTTTTTCCTTTGTTAATAAATGAAACACGTATTGTCCCCAAAAAGATGCAGATTAACCTGACAGCACCTCAAAAATCCTTCCTGTCAGGTAATCTAGTTCCCCAGGTTATGTTAAGTTTATGTTAACCTGTCTCCTTGAGGGCAATTCTTATCCTATTGTTTCCTTTAAGTCAGGGTACAATGAGACAGCTCTACAACCATAAAACTCAGGATATTTTCCACTTTGCTAGGAATTTCTGAACACCTTCTTAAAACAAAAGATATCCTTCTCCCTTAAGAAGCTTAATGATCACTGTTAAACCATGTTAATAGACCATTCTTGTATTATATAATTGTATCACTGTTTGATTGCAAAAGTTGTCTTGTGTACCTTAAATTAACATTTCTAATTAGCACCTCTCCTGACCTCTCCTTGGGGTAAGTAAATTAGCAAACTCTCATCCATTTCTGTTATGGTGTAAACAAAGGTGCAAACTGAGTCATGTCCAACATTTGAATACCAGTGAATGGGCCATTTAGACAGCAATTCCAAATCCTTGTATACTTTTTACCCAGATCTTTTCCAAAAATCCATTCCATTTTATTCTTAATTATTTTACTAAAAATAGACAAACAATCCCTCTTCCAGCTTCCATGTCTTATTTCCCCTTCATTATTTAAACATCTACCACCCCAAAAAGAAAGAAAAGACTTTCCCAAGTATCAGCACTTGACTTGATCAAGATTAAATTTCAGGCTTTGTCTTCTGCAGGCTTTTATCTCTTGCATACAGAAAAAAACTTGTCCTTTTAAAACTCAGGCTTGTCTTTTCAGCCCAATATGGAGTCAGTCTGGCTATGTTTAGGCTTCTCCACGTTTCATGGTCTGCCTTTTTAGCTTTGAATTATGCCAATTATAAAGCCAAATTCGTATGTCAAAACCCTGTATATTTCAAATCCAGGTTTTGCAGTTCAAATTTCTCATGATACCTGCATATCCAAGCTGATCTGGTAACAGTTTCATTTATAAAGAATGGCATTAGAACAATTCAAAAACAGAATGGGCTTAAAACAGCATTAAATGATGTAGGGAATCAGCACAAGTTTTAACCAATTGTTAAGGCATAGTCAAATTTCTAGCAAAAATCTAAATTGTCTTAATGAGAGGAAAAGAAAAATATTTGAAAAGGCCACAGCATGATAGTTTACACAGAACAGAAACTCTGCTTTCCGAAATCTTGGACAAAGTAATTTACTTCCCATAATCAAGACTATTAGTTATAGTTACCAGAAAAAAACAAACAGCAAGATAAATTCCCAAAGATTCAAACTGCCTGTCCAGGAGGCAGTGGAAGAATGCATCTAGCAGTGTAGAACTCTTTGTTTTCTCTTCTCTTCCTCCTCCTCCTAATCTCTTGTTTTGTTTACAGAGTAAATGACATTTACAAGAAATCAACTTAAACTTATCAGATGTGCAAACAGAAGGAGGCAACTCCAAGAGTCATGTTTACCTGTTTACTTGGTGGGACCTAAGGTCCAAGTCAAAGGGGTTTTTTTTGCAATGGCCCCATAAACCTTTGCAACACCCATTTATACATTAGCTATATACATAATATAGAAATTATGGATTATATCTATAACACTGGGTTCAACTGTGGTTGACTTTCAGAGATCAGCGAAGGCAACAAATTGCTTTGCCTGCTGAAGTTCTTTGTGTAATGATATGTGACTGATTTTGGAATTTTTAGACAAAATAACTTTTTCTGTTCTCTGCATGTGCATTTGCAAACAAAATAGCAAATACCACACAAACCAAAGAAACTGTTGAATGCACTGAACAATGTGAACAGTTGAACAATTTATGAATATTCTCATTAGCTTTTATAGACATCATGTCTTCCACGCATAATGAGAAAACAATTTCCAGATAGAACAGAAATGTTGACCATATATACTAAGCATACATAAACGTCTATGCTAAGCTTTTTAATGTCGTGGCCTATCCACTGGGGACTGAGATCCAGGTAGTTATGAACTTCCTTTTCAGGTTGAGCTTTGCATGGTCAGTGGAATTTACTTGGTTTCTGATTTGTTCTTGTGCTCTCCTGTCTATTGATCTGCCTTCCAAATATGATTGCTCGCCACTTTCGCCTTTTATTCCCAATCTGGTACCTGTACTTCAGCTCTCACATTAGGAGTCATTTTACATTCACCTATGCAGCTCTGGATCTGTGGCTCTGGATCAGGGAGGGGATGGTTCCAATCTGTTCTGAATTAGAGCCACACTGGCCCGAAGCTTCTGTAAAGTTAAAAGTTGCCCCCAATGGTCAGATGTTAAGTCTTCTTGTCATGGAGGCCCTGGGGGATCGTTTTTTGTGCCACCAAAATGGGGATGTTTTTCCACTTCCTGGGACCTGGGCATTCTTCCTATGGCCACCTCCATGTGCAGGCACCAGCAGCCTTGGAATTAGTCTCACTGCAAGGGGTCAGGCTTCTGCCCTGACCCTGAGACATCCTTTGCCTGTCCCGAGGGCACAACTGACAGTTCCCCAGTGTGTTGATGTGAGAAACAGGGGAAGCATATCTCTGCTGTGTAGGAAATGTGGCCAGTGAGTTTCAACAGGAAACTGATACCGTTCTCTCAATCTTTACTGCAACATGGCTCTGATGGCCTTCTTTTTGGATGGAAGGGTGCTTGTAGCAGCACCACATTCTTAGCAGGAAACGTTGCTCTTTTGTTTTCCTTCCCTGCATTTTCTCCTGCTTGTAGCAGGAATCAGCAGAGTGATTATTTCTTGAATGTCTCTGAGGGTTTTGTGTGTGATAGCTTGCTATGGGTGCAAAATTTTCACCTTTTTCATAGTGAAACAGCTTTAGTATCTCTAGTTTAGTGCTTGACACATAAGAAGATAAGAGGAGCCCTGCTGGATCAGGCCACAGCCATCAGAGGCCTTTTCACACACGAGGTTTTGGAATGCGCGGAGAGCAGTGGGAGTACGCACTGCCGGGAAGGCTAAGACGCCCAGCGCACCTCCAACTGCTCTCCACGTGTTTGAGATGTAGAGCACTTAAAAGTGCTCTACATCCATCTGCGCGCATTTGAAGTGTCCCCGGCCATCTGGGGAGGGAAGCATTTGCACATGCTTCCCTCCCTGACAGCCGCGGGCATGCCCCACCACCACCACCGGCCGAAAATTGGCCGAACAGGTGACGGGGCCCACGTTGATCACTCACCTTGCCAGGCCGGGGTTCCAATCGCGCAGGTGCGCCGACTCGGGTAGACGGCAGAGGGGAAGCATGGATCCACAGCCCCCGTCTACCGGGAGCACGCGCACCTGCGCGATGGGAACACCGGCCCGGCAAGGTGAGTGATGGGTTTGTGCAGGGGGAGGTGGCTCCCTCCTAGCCCCTGCAGCCCCATTGGGGCTGCAAGAGTCAGGGAGTCACCAAGATTGGCTTCCCCTCACCCCTTTCCGGGGTAGGAGGAGGCCTATCTCCAGCTGGCTATGGGCGCAGGGCTGTGGGACCCCTTGATTGACCGGATCGTGTGACCGCAACCTTCTGCGGGGTGTAGGCACCTGGATCAAGGCGCCTACGCCCTGCAGACGTGTAAACGCATTCCTGCCTGCCTGTGTATGAATGGGTGAAGCGTCCCGAAGTGACTTGGTCCACGTGCATTACAGCCGTTCCGGCTGTAGTGCGAAAAGGCCTCTAGTCTGGTATCCAGTCTCACACAGTGGCCTACCAACTGCTTCTATACATCTCAAGCAGAAGACACAGGCAAAACCTTCACCTGCTCTCAGATCCTTGCAAATGGCCTCTAAAGGCATCCTGCCTGTCTATCCAACCTGAAAGCTGTACCTAGGCATCCATTCTGGGTACCCACATTCGGGGCTGTGACGCACAACCCAGTTTTCCAAACCCAGTTTCACCATCAGCATTTGAATGGGAAATGTCAATAAAGCCACTGTGAAGCTGCAGAGGGAGTGAGTTTGAAAGGCTTTCATTTGGAGAGCTGAAAGAAAACTCCTTCCAGCTTCTGGGACCTAAACACAGTGAGAATAGCAGCCTCCAAAGTGAATTCTCCAAGTCACCACGGTGTTGAATAATTTACATGCTAGCTATGGGGAGAAATGTTTGCATTAAGCATTAATTAGATTGGTGAAGATTTTCAAAGGCACAAAGGACAAATTGGCTTGTAGCTCTTATTGAAAGCTTTGAGAGTTTTAGCCTTCATTTCCATTTGGGCATTTGAACTCCTCTTCCACCCCATTGCTAATTCCTTATTTGTGTTATAGGACTGACTTTCTCTTTTGAAGACTTTTTGAGCTTTAAAAACACACACTGAATAACTGTGGGGCTTGACAAATTGAAAATATAAATAATTGCACGTTACAGTGTACTGAATCTTGCACAGGCTGTTCAAGGAAAGAAGAGAAAAAGCCAATAGACCATCAGTATCGGGTCTTTTTGCGCTTACCTGATCAGGATACGCTTGCATGCTGTGGGATGATCTATGCTCTCATCACAGTGGCACCTCCAGTCCAGAGCATGGGAGGCCATCCTGATCCTATGTAGCTGTAGAACAGTAAAAACTGCACCCCAACTTTAGTGAGGACTAGGGGTGTGCCCAAATGCAATTTTCAACATTCAGTTCGAATTGAATATTCGAATGCCTGAATTCATATGAACAGAGAAAAAAAGTATTCCAGTTTGAACCAATTCAAATACATTTTTACCTATTTGTATGAATATTCAATTCATATTTGATTATACCAGTGTCGACAAGAGAAAGGGGAGAATCCAAGGGGAGAAAGTTGTTTTCCTTAAAACGTCCTCTCCTTTCTGTAAAGATTTCACCTAAATCTTTGGCCTGCTCTGCCATTATTTTTCTGCTTAGGCAAATGAGTCTGTATCTTTTGGCCATTTGTAAAAGTTCCTGCTGAAATTCTATTAACTTCCAGTGGGAAACGTATGCCCCTTCTGGCTATTGGTGCTAATGGATATTGAGCATACACTGTTGCCTTCTAAGCAGAAGCAAACGTGTTGACTCTAGATAATAATTCACAAGTGGCACAAGAGATACAATGGAAAGGTTTGTTCTAGTCATCCATGGAGGAATAGACAGAGCACCATCACAAAAGGTCACAAAATAAATGACTGCTAGCTGTTGCTATGCACAAAAATTGGAACTACAAGTGATTTTAAGGCACGCAGTAACGAAGGTAACCTGAATCTAGAAGCCTCAGAGTTGAAAGAATCAGAGCTCATGGAAATAATGGTTTAAAATTGCTATCTGTGCTCTAACATTGGTTGTGACATACAGAGAGAAAGGAAAAGGCAAGCATCCCAAAGCAGGAAGAAGACCAGAGTGCCTCTTTTCATTTCAGCATCCTTTGAGGATTTGCTGCCACTGCAGAGTTCTGCAGCTTTGTTGAAGAGCAACTGTATTCTCTGGTTCTTATAGCTGCTGACCAGACCTAATTTTTCTTGTTATGTATCATCGGTTCATAGTCAACTCCTGGTTGACTGCATGGGCACTACTTCCATGGGCACCTCCATGCAGTTTTCTTGGCAGAGATTCCAAAGTGGCTTGAAGTTGCCTGCTTCTGGGAAGAGGCTGGGGTTTGAACTGATGACCCTCTGCTTTCCAGTCTGTTTGACCTGTCACTGATCTACAGGTTTTGGAAGGCACAAATTTAGAAGCAATCAGATTTTGCTAATTATTGCACAATGGAGAGATTCATTTTATAGCAACAAGTAGGTGATGGGGGTGGGGGAAAGTGGTTTGAGTATGAGACAGACCTGAATCTGAAAGTAGGATTAGGTCTGTGTGTGTCTCAGCTAAGATCATCCACAGCCCATCTAGTCCAGCATCCTGTCGCACACGGGGCCCACCAATTGCCCATGGGCACCTCAAGTAGAGACAATTTACTGAACTTTTAAGTGTTTTTAATCTATATTTTATGTCTATATTGTTTTTAATTTACTTTTCATTTTTAATGTGTATCTTGTGATTAATTGGCTGTTACCCGCCCAGAGACCTTAGGGTATGGGGCGGGATAGAAATGTAAACAAACAAATAAATAAATAAATAAAGGGCAAGCCTTCTCCTGCTTTCGAATCTCAGCAAATGGCCTGAGAAGCATCAAGCTTATCCCCATGGTCTGAAAGATGTACTTAGGCATCAATTCTAGTAGCCATTGATATATCTGTCATCCATGGAGCACTTGTTTCAGCCTAGGAATGGGTGGAAGGCCATTAGCTTGGAAGGCCAAGGAGTGGAAGTTCTGTAGGGTTGTAATTTCCAACTGGGCCCATGATGCAAAGCACTGGAAATGGCCCTGAAAGTAGGCCATTTTTAACACTTCCCATCATGGGCCTGCTGAGGTAGGTTGGTCCAGTGGCCACCAGGCAGCTGCAGAAATGAAGCAGGAATGTGCAGTTTTTTGCAGATTAGTTTTTTTTTTCCAGTTTGCAAAAGGGGTTCTCCAGGCACTAGATTTCTCCTCTGGGAATGGGCTGGGCACCAGCTCATGGTGCACAGTGTATCACTGTACTCTGAGTCCGCTTTTGGCATTCCTCTTTTGGATGTGCACTTGCCTTTGCTTAACCTGTCAGAAGCAATACATAATGGCTGCTGTACATGGCCCCTTCCCAGCCCAGAGCCAATTTAGTCTTGTGGTTACAGTGTTGGGCTGTGTTCCCATGCGCTACATAATCTGAATCGAATCAGAATTCGATAAGGACCATCCCCATGCAAAGCCCCCTAACCGGACTTTATGCAGACCAAATAGCCCAAATCTCTGCTAAATTTAGTCCTGAAGAAAACAGTTCTCAGCACAGTTGGGGAGCCGAGCCCGCATCATTTTGCGAGCCGAGTGCACACATGGGAACAGTCCTGGGCTATTTGGGGAGGAGACTGACTCTGGCATCATCAAGACGTGGGGTTTCATGCTGTTCCTGTCCTGTGCATTGGGGATCACAACTGCTGGGCATTTTTAAATGGTGACAGAACAGAAATGAGTCTCTCTCTGTGATCCGATCACCAGGCAAACATAAAAGAATTGAGCACCCCAGTTTGACAGGTAAAGGTCAGCTATGAGCAGGGTCATCTGGCCCTCACTGTCACATGAATCTCTTTCCGTGATCCTTATTCCACTTCCCTTCCCCGATCGCCAGCAAGCAGCTTCTGGAGACAGCTAAAAAGCCAGATCACTACAATGTTCAGAGGCAGTTTAGCTGAGGAACAGTCCTCTGCTAAACTGCCTCTAAACATTATAGCGACCTGGCTTTTTAGCTGTCAAACTTCCATTCTCCTACACAAAGTTAGCCAGGTGACCTTGGGCTATCCAGGGGCCTCTCCGCACATGCCGCCGGAAAATGGATCTCAAAGATCAATATTCAGGCAGAACATTTTAAAAAAGAATCTGACCCATAGAGGGTCAGATTCACGGAGGCCCCGCGTGTACGCACACGCGTGGGGCAGTGGCAGCAGGGCCGGATGGGGAAACAGATTGGGGTGGGTGCTGTGCAAATGCACCAGCACCCATCCCAAACCAGCCCTGACGGCGGATGCCCAGCTGTCATTTAGGCGAAGTGCATGCTCTGCGTCTCTGACAGGTGGGTGAGTGTGGGGCCGGCTTCCCTGCCTTCCCTCTGGCAAGAGAACCGGTGATCGGCCATTCTCTGGCCAGGGGAAGGCGAGTCCTACTCCCACCCCCACCCCCACCCCCTCCACCTTACCTCATCGTCACCGGTGCAATTCTGGGGCCAGCAGGGCCGGCACCAATTGCGCATACGCATGCTGTAGCCCTGCCATCTGCTGGGAACTGTAGTTCGCGGCGAGCGCATGCATGATTGGTGCTGGCCCTGCCAGCCCCAGAATCGTGCCGGTGATGGCGAGGTAAGGCGAAGGGCATGGGCACGGGACTCTTGGCAATGCAGATGCCACATCCAAATCCTTCCCGAATCTGGCTTTAAATCCATTTTTAGAGCCTGTGCGGAAAGGCCCCAAGACTCTTTTTGAGCTCTCACAGTCCCACCTACCTCACAGGGCATCTGTTCTGGGGAGAAGAACAGAAGGTTTGCCAGCCTCTCCTAAAGGGTGAGAAAAGTGGGGCATCAAAGCCAATTCCCACTCCTCCCTCTATCATACAGAAATGGAAGGATCTAACACAACCTGCCTCTGTAGGAGGCCAAAGAATCACATGCTAATTTAGAATGGTTGTGACCATACGATCTGGGTAACTTTAATCTGGCTACAACTGTGGGCCAAAATTTTCCCCTCCTACTTTACCTTTACCTGATACTTTACTATTCAACTGCTCCAATAGTCAAGACTTTTCAGCAGGTGGGCTTTTACAGCCTTACAAGGTAGAAAATTGCTCTCCCCATGTAAAAGACAGCATACCCGGACATTGCTCCTCACGTCAACATGGCAGAACTTATTCCTGTATGTATTGTGCTTCATTCACTTTTCGTGTACAGCTTCCAATGTTTCCTTTTTGCTATATTAATTAAATAGCCAGATGATGTCTGTGGAACTAAAGTTAGCATATTATTTCATGGCATGTGTCCTATTGCTATGCTCTCTATTTCTGTGCTACCCATCTATCTATAGATGGCCATAGATCTGTGATGTGAGGACAGCCTTCCAATTTCACTTTCTCTCATTAGATTAGATTTGAAATTTTTGCCCAGCCAAGCTAATAAGAGGCCTAAGGGAAGCAAATATAGATTTGTTAGGCATTGTTTTTTCACACTGCTCAGGTCCTGAATCCTTTTTTTCTCTCTCCAGAATTTGAAGAAATTCCACAGCAAGCGTGTGGGTGGGTTATACATGTTCTTTAGAAAGCTGGTTGACAACAGGCCTCGGTGGATACGTATATTGTTTTTTTTTTCAAAATCAGGCCATATGAGGTTCTTTAAGGCTAACTTTAAGGTTACCTTTTCTTCATCTGGTTTATGACTATTGAAGGCAAGAGTGGTAAATGTACAGCCTGCAAATACGTTGTAAACTCTGGCTCCTGTCAGACTCAGCTGAAATGCTTGGTGGTCAAAGGTGATGATAAATGCAATGCAGCAGTGTTTATCTGCTGGGTCATGAGTATCCAATTAAAGCCTGTGGAAGAGATACATAGCTGTGTAGAATGAAAGTGGGAATGCTTTTTCCCCACAGGTACAAGAGCAAGTTTGGAAAAAGGGAAATGGATAACTGTATCACTGAAATGACAAGACTAATTTAATCAGCACATCTGGATTTGGCTGGATTTATATCCCCTCTTCCTTCCTTCCTTCCTTCCTTCCTTCCTTCCTTCCTTCCTTCCTTCCTTCCTTCCTTCCTTCCTTCCTTCCTTCCTTCCTTCCTTCCTTCCTTCCTTCCTTCCTTCCTTCCTTCCTAATGTTTATATCTCACCCCATATCTGAAGATCCCTGAGCGGCTTATGTTGTAGATTTCTTGCACCTCTCAATAAAACTATAATTATTTATATCTTCAATCTAATTAAATATGAGGGATTTTTCTAACACTTACAATAAAAAATCCATATACAAACAACACATTAATACATACCCCGTTGAAACAGTATTAAACAGCATGGTTAGTTAAAAGCGTCAGTTAAAATTAAAATAAAATGAGAAATAAAATAAAATAGTGCTCAAGTGAATTAATGTCCAACGGCTTTAATAAAGACCCAGGTCTTTACTTGGTGCCTAAAAGGGGCCTCGAAGGGAAGGGCGTTCCATAAGTGGGGTGCACAGCTGAGAGGACCCTCTCCCATGTCCTAACACAGTGGTTTTCTCTAACTGGTGGGACACTGAGGAGCCCCACTCCAGTAGATCTTAAACCACACACAGATCTGTATGAGAGGATGTGTTCCCTCAAGTATTGAAGTCCCAAGCCATTTAGGTCTTTAAAGGTCATTACCAGCACCTTGAATTCATATCGGAAGCGTATAGGCAGCCAGTGCAGCTCTTTCAAAACAGGTGTTATTCAATATGTTATGCTTAGGATTCCTCATCAGACTCCCATTTAAGCACCGACTAGGTTAGCGCCTCGTGTGTTTTCAGACCTTGTCTTATTATTACCACACATTTCTGCTAGAGTTGCACACCATTGTACTTAAAGCAATTCTGATATTGTGCCTTGGGAGGCTTTGTCTCAAAAGAAGAGGGAAATAAACAGGAAAACTTTATCTGAGTGTTATCTTGCCAGGGAGGATAGGTTTTTACTGTTTTATAGAATTTGTTTTCTTGCAGCTGTAAGTTACCTTTGGACCTTCGGGTGAAGGGTGGAATATAAATATTGAATGACTGAATGAATAAAGCATACATATATTATTCCTAACGGGAAACATGTGAAAACAAAATTCACTTCCTGTTCTCTTCAGCGACAGTGGTGTATTTTGTAAGGTCTACTTATTTGTTGTGAATAGACACTGTGTGGCTGTATGTTTGTTGAATTTATCAGTCATGTAATAGAGAGATCCTTAAAAGCCCAATTTTAATCCACTATTGATTCACTTTTCAATACTTCTTAGTAAGCTGACCTGTAGGATATTGGCCCCTTTGTGTAAAAGAGTCTCACAGATAGTAGCTTATGCATGTGCAAGGGCATGACTAGGGAGCCTAGGAAACTCTGGTTTGAGCCCTGAATAATTGTCTGCCATTTTCCTGGAAAAGCAAGTGTGTATCAGGCCACATCTTCACTTGAAGATGGAGGCAGATGGGGAAGGAACTGTGATCACCACCTGACAGGAAATCCCCTCAGCTCTACTTTGGAGAAAAGACATATTCTTTGGAGTAGCATTCCTAGGTTCCTCCAATGAGGATGGTGAAATTACACCATCACAAAATAAAATGGGTCTGGATGTGCTTTATTCTGGTATATGGAGATATACTATAAGCTTCATCCAGACATCGCTTACTTATCCCGTGCTATTTGGATTTATCAGTGGCTACTAGAATCGATGCGTAAGTACATCCTTCAGGCTGGAGGGACAAGAAGGATGGTCCCTCTAAGGCCATTTATTGGAATTTGAGAGCGGGAGAATGTTTGCCCTTGTCTCTGCCTGTGATGGCCTTGGGCAATTGGTGGGCCACTGTGTGAGACAGGATGCTGGACTAGATGGGTTGTGGCCTGATCCAACAGGGCTCCTCTTATGTTCTTATAGATAATCTAGAATAAGGCATGGATAATCTGGATGTGCTTTATTTCAGGTTTTCAAATAATGTGGAATAAGTAAGCAGCCCTTGTATGCTCTTCCTGCGAGTTCTGCAAAGCTGTCAATCCTGTACAAATTAAATAGACATATTATTCACTTTATATGGGTATTTAGTGTGCTGAACTGTAAAGTGTAGGAAACTGGGGGTCTGGAAAGTGGATAGTTGCCCTTGTTTATGAACAGCCCTATAGAGTGCAATTTAGAGTGCTCATCAAATTTAATAATTTCCCCTTTACTTAATGAACACCATGTTTGGGTCTTGGTGCTCAATAGGATTCATTGTATAGGGATCCTGACAGAAGTTGTATAGCACATACCTAGGGCTATATCCCACTTGACATTCTACTACCAGTTCCTTTCTGTGAGCCACTAGCCATGTTTTCAATTTGTAAATGGAAACACCTGCATTCAGAGATGTGTGGGGAAGTTGGCATGAGGCCTGACCAACAGGACAGCTCCTCATCTCCATTTTGGAGATGGCACCCTGAGTGGCACCCTGAGGTGCCTTTACTGAGCATGGGGAAATGGTGCACTCACAAAATAGCCCCTCAGTCACAGATTGTGCCCATGAATGGGCACAGTTTGATCTCTGGAGTATTTTGTCTGCTGCCGAAGGTGGAAATGTTGTGGCAGAAGATGCTTTACTGGACACCTGCTCCCCACCTAAACATACAGCCTGAATCAAAGGCACAAACACACAACTTTCTATCTAATTTGTTTAATTATGTTGTCTTAATATTGCTTGAATTTGATAATTCGCAATATTGTGCCTCACCATTTGATAATGAATCCATCCACCATTTCACATTTTGTATCTTTATTATATGCTAATAAAAATATAATTTGCCATAATTTGTTATTAAAAAAAAACCCCATACATTCCTTCCTTGTCTTTCTTGGAGTCTAAGCTACCTTAGTTTTCTCTCGGTTCCTAAAAGTATTTCAGTAATGCAATTTTTTGTAACTTTGACTGCATCTCCCACTATGTCAGAAAGGCACCTTAAGTGAGGTCAGTTTCCATTACTCCCAAGGGAGACCTGGTGCCCTGACGGTCTGATTAAGGTGCCTTTACTGTGTAATGGAGATGCAGCTATTATGGGAGCTGCTCTAGACACTCACCCAGTGTCAAGAGATCCCTTTGGAGCTCTTTACAATCACTTTCAGTTTTTACCACCCTGAATAATTTAGTTACATCTGCAAACTTTGCTACTTATCTCTGGATTGTTTATGAATGCATTTTAAAACACCGGTTCTACAGTAATGCTGAAACTTGGGGGACCCTACTTCTCAGTTCTTTCCACTATGACAACTGATCATGTATTATTGCTCTGTTTCCCATCCTTTAGCCAGTTACCAGTTCAGTACAGGACCTGTTCTCTTATTCAGAATCCAAAGTGCCATCAAAATAATTATTTTGTAGTGGTAAAGAGGAAACAGCAACAAATAGCGGGAAAACACTTTCAAAGTTGGGCAAATTAGTCAAATGGTAACTTTAGATATTTGGGCACTTTAAGCAAGTAGCATGTAACAAGAGGAAGTATAAACGTGATTACAACAGGGACAGCACATTTTACATATAGCAGGAGGTAAAGAGTTAGCAGTAACTCTGGGTAGAAATAAAGTTAAAGTATCTGCTGCCTCTCAGGCTTAGAGACAAGTGATGGAGCACTTGATTAAGTAAACAAGAAAGTGAAATACAATGTTCAGCAAGGCACCTGGTGTGAGGATTTTTTCTTAGCCAGTTTAAAACATTTGTTGCTTTGCAAGTGACAGGAGAACTTAGATAGGTTACGTTCTGAATGCTTTTGTAGATGGGAAAGGGCAGCACCAATTCAAATAACATCAATTGCTGCTCCCCACCTAAACATCAGCTGTGCTCCCACAATGAATTGGAGGCAACTGTGCTGAGCCATAATTTCCCTTTTTTAGTAAGGAAATAGTTTCTATAACTTAAAAAAAAGCAAAAAGGAAGAAAGTGGAGATGAAGTGAAAAACATGGTCACTTATTGCAAAATGAAAAGAAAGGGAAGGGATGGGAATCTGGTTATGACAGGGAGAATTATTGCTTTCTTGGGGTTCTTCCTTGGTTACAGAAAAGCTTCTCAGTAATGGACCAAAAGTACCAAAGCACAGATACCTGCACAAAAGCTATTGGGGAGATGCACAGAAGCTATTGGGGGGCCTGATCCTTCAAGCTTTCCTTGAAGGGAAGGCAGAAGCACAAATCTCTGCCTAACTGCTAACTTTTCACCTCTTTGTACCAGTGAAGTGAGCTATAAGGTCCTGGAAATCAGTGTGGTAATCCATCTTGCATGCTTCTGAGAACTCAGCCTTGTGAGATATCAAGTACGTCTGATTATATGCCTGATGTTTGGTTAGCCCTAGCCTCTAGTGACACGGAGACATCAAGTAACCTTGATACTTTCACGTGAAGTAAACCTGTAGAAGAGAAGAGCAAATTGAACCTCACCTCCAGAATGATGTCCACTTAAGTGATCAGTCTGTAGCTCTCTGGAACCCAAGCACACAGTTCCAGGATGAAGTTCGGGATGAAGTTCAGCTCTTGTTGCAGGAAGGATATAGTGCACTCTGCAGGTCCCATGATGATGATGTGGGCTCCAGCTCTACACTTTCCATTACCTGAAATGGGGCTCTGACCTGGGCACAAAATTCCACTGCTGTAAATGGTCTCTGGTATAGTCCGGTCCAGATCCTAGGGTTACATGTGTATAGTTATGTCAAAGCACAGCCTTTATCTCTTTTGAAACATGGGCTGAGTAGCACAACTATAGAGTCGACAACGGTTAGAGTCAAATTCAGGCAGAGATCACAGGCTAATTCACGAGTACCTTATGTTGCAAAATTAACCTGAGTTGACTTTTAAAAACATACTTATATGCTCAGTTAAGCTTCTGAATGTTATCTCATATTGCCAGATAATTCAGTTTGTGTCAAGAATGCAGTAAAATAGGATTAGTAGAAAATTCAAGATCTGTTCACATGAGAAAAGCCATAGAGAAAGTCATCTTGACATCATCATTAGGAAAATACTGTGTCCATTGGTCTTATTCCAGGAGGATGTTTGGTCAATTTTTGGTACAAGCCTTGAATTTCCATTCTATATTTTAGGATGTTCTAGGCTCTTACCATTTGTCCTACTTCTTGTCCCACTGGTCAGCCAGTTTGGTCTAGTGGTTAAAGAGCCAAACTCTTATCTGGGAATACCGGCTTTGATTCCACACTCCCACATGAAGCCAGCTCACAGGGTGTTTGTTCTGTTGTGGAGAGAATAGGAAGATTTGTCAGCCGCTTTGAGTCCCCTCGAATGGGTGAGAAAAGTGGGGTAGAAAAGCCAACTCCTCTTTATTTCCTAGCACCCATGCACTGATGCTCAGGATATCATGCACTGATGCTGAAAATGGTATCATGCAGTTCATTGGATGAAGAAAAAAGGAATGATCTTCCTAAATTTTGAGCTGCAGCCAGCCATGGTACATAATTGCTTATTGCATGTTAAATGTAACTGTAATGCTATCACAGGGTACTTTTTATATAATCTCTATTGAAATAGTTGCATTTTAGGCTTCAGAAACATTTGGCCATTGTTTTAGCGCCTGTTTGCATGACTGTGATATTTCCATCTCTCCTAGGAATTGGCTGTAATGCTACAGTGAGCACTTTTCCTTCATTGTATTTTATTTGCTGGACAGGAGCTTTAATGAATGAGATCAACAAAATAAAATAGTGATGCTGTGGCTTATATCGCTTGCATCTGAACTAAAAGAAGCAAGCAAATAGAGAGGGCGAGTCACAGGTTCCTTTTGCACTTAATTTCCCTAAAACAGTGTGTCCCAGGTTCACACTGTAAACACTGCCCCTGTCCCAAAGCTTTCCGACAGTTAACTAAGTGACCTGGAAGTGCGATCATTCCCTTCCAGGAGCGGTCACTTGCCGCAACTGTGGCTATGCATGGTGGACCATCGCTGTGGCAACTACTCAGCCACAGTCACTCTGCCTCACACAGCCTTCACACAGAGGTTCATGCGAAGGCTCCATGTGGGACTTTGCAAGGAGTGTGGTGGATGCCCCTAGTATAGCTGTTCATGGAGCTGCTCCAAGACATAAATGGTTCCATGCTGTGTGGATGCTCCATGAAAGAGCATCCCTGGAGGTCCCCAGTCACTGAAGTGCAAAAAGGCCCATATTCTGTTTAGGAGTCAAGGTGCAGAAAGTCTCAGCATACAGAATTTAGGTTGCCTCTAATTTTTCTTATAGGACCTTGGTTGGGCTAGAAAGTGTTTGGTTGGGAAAATTCCTGGGAATACCAATGCTGCAGGCAAGACTGGGAAGCTGAAGGCTGTGTTAGTCTATTTATTTATTTATTTATTTACATTTCTATCCCGCCTCATACCCAAAGGTTTCCATTACTGCCTCCAGACACCTGTCAAGCACTTCGACTGCCTCACCTGATTCAGATGGCACAGGGAGATAGAGCTGGGTATCATCTGCGTATTGATGACACCCCACTCCAAATCTCCTGATGCTTCCCAGTGGATTCGTGTAGATGTTAAATAGCATGGGGGATAAGATAGACCCTGGGAAACCCCACAAGTGAGTTCCCAGGGTGTCAAATCAGTATCTCCCACAGCCACTATCTGAGATCGGTTCTGGCGATAAGAATGGAACCAATGCCAAGCATTGCCTCCCACTCATAAACTCTGTAGCCTCTCAAAAAGGATACTGTGGTCAATGGTATCAAAAGCCGCTGAGAGATCCAGAAGAACCGACAGGGTAGCATTTCCCCGTCTTTCTCCCAGAGGAGGTCATCAACCAGGGCAACCAAGGCGATCAATATTATGGTATCTGGACACCCTTGTTAGAGAATCACACCTGAACAGCCCGATTTAAGTCTCAGCAGCCTTCACCAGTTAGTAAACTAGGAGACAGGTTAGGTTAATGGAGCATGTATCTTAGAGTTAATATTGTATTATAATTGTATTTCCTCCGTCCATACTTGTTGTTTGTTAATTGTTGTTAACTGTTTATGGTTGTATTTGTTGCTTGATTTGTATATTGGTTGTATCATTTTTGTAAGAGATCCCAGAATAAAGCAGTGGCAAACCACTGTACAGCCATCGAGATTCAAGCTTCACTTGAACGTAGCTTCACTTTCCAGTCACTCAACATCACCATAACACCGCCATCACTGTTGCTTTCTATGCTACTCTTCTGGCACATGTTTATAGGAAACTTACAGAACTATAAATCAACAATTTGTAAACAAAAAAAACATATTTCTTTTTTTCATATTTCAGGATTTTCTAAAATACAATATAAGCTAAGAAAAACATTACTCTGATGAAATCCCTAGACAAATTTCTTCTCTACATAATTTGCAAAGAGTGTGCTTATAGCAAATGTTCACGTTATTATTTTATTTGTTTCCTATGATTTACCAACGTATAGATTGTCATTTAGCCATAATGGCTCCCATGGTGATATTAGTAAAAATAAACTGAAAACAATTCACAATTAAAATAATTCAAGTCTAAAAAACAAATACAAAACCCAATAGGTAAGAAGCTGAACCAAACAGCAGGAACAACTGCAACCTGCTTCTTTTAAAGTGTAGTCTAGCATCCTTAATTGATGCTATCAAATACAGGCGTCTATGAGATCTTTGTACCTGTGGAGAACCAATGGGAAAATGTAGCTGTAGCTCAGTGGTAGAAGGATTGTCTGGAAAGAAGAGGATCGCCAGTTTAATCTCAACATCTCCCTAAAAGACAGTAAATTTAAACCACCTCTGTTTCCTTTCCAAGGATTGGATCGTACATGCAATCACAAGGATTTGAGCTTTCTACTCAGGAAGTATTGATAGCATGTAGAATGGAGATGTGTACGAACATAAAAATGTGGCTGTTTGAATCGATTCCAACCTATAACCTGGTTCTGGATTGGACCTTGATCGGCTCATATACCGTTGAGTGTTAGAAAAAAACATAGAAAATACATTAAAATGCCCTATTTAATGGACCAGGTAGGATTGATTTGAATCGACCCAGTTCACCTGAACATCCCTAGTTCAGTTTGAATTGTACCAGCCCCTTTCAAATAGGGTATGGTTTGGTTAGAATTGTTCTAAATCGAACCAGATTTTATCTTTAATGTCACACAGGGTGGATAAAAATCAATGATTTTTTTTTAAAAAAAAATTGGATTTTTAAAATAAAATGCTTTTAAGGAAAATATATTACTATCCAAAGGTTATTCCATCATGAAATAAAGGTTAATTTTTAATTATGTAGAATAAGGCTGTATATGTTTAATTTTTGTGGTAATTAATCCATTCACAATGTCATGCTCTTCCAGAGGTTTTTGTAAGATTATTGGGCAGTTTCTCTGCCTGTATTTAAGTTTTTCATCTGTAGGCTGGGCTGACAGTCTGAGTTTCTTAATATATATATATTGTTTAGCCAAATTAGTTAACAAACATGGATGTTTGTTTAAGCAAATAACATATGCTGTAATGTTATTGTTTCAGTTGAATAAATCTATTTAAATTTTTATTAAGGTAATGATTATTTTTCTCTTTCCTAAGTACAACAGAAAAGTTGTGTCCAAATATGAATGATTAACCTATTAAACTGGGGATAAAAAAAACAATATGAAAAGTTGTTATTCTAAAAATCTTCATCTACTTGCATAGTAAAGTAGCAAGAATTAGTTTATGTAGAAACTATGATTTAAATCAAGCCTTACTGACTAGTGATTTAAATCGTGATTTAAATCGTGATTTAAATCATGATTTAAATCAGTTTGATTTAAATCAAATCCACCCTGATGTCACATCTTCAAAGCTCAACCCAAGAACCTTGAATTTGGTCTAAAGCATTCAGGCAGCCAAATGCATTATGTTTTCTAGGTAGATCCTGAATGGGCCTATGATGACCTGTGCCCATGAGCAGGCTAGCAAATCAAATTTTCAACCAACTGGCAATTTCAGACTGTTTCTGAGGGCAGCCCCATGTGAAGTACTTTGTAGCAATTGATCTGTTGGTTCCTAGAGCATGGAAGATAAATCCTTCTGAACCTAAATTATTTCCAAATATTTCCTCTGACATGCTTGTTATTTGGGCATCGAAGATGCCTGTGAGAGAATCTGATAATAAGCAAATTTTGAATCTACCATCTATCTTGCCTTCTTCCAGTCCATTATTTTTTATTGGGTCAAGATATTTTTACCTTGTCCTCCATCTCAAACAGGTGCCTAAGAAACAAAATGGTCCAACCTCGATCTTATGAGAAAGAGAAATAATAATGAATGTCAGCAGTATTATTAAGGTACTAGGGTTTGATCTCCAGGTAATTTGACACGTTCAGCATTCATATTGATATTAAAACTGTGTGGAAAATGGGAGAAATGATACTGATCCATGACAAAGCACACAGAATAATCCCTGTGGAGTAACTTTATTGCCACTTTATTTATCAAAGCACTAATCACATTTCTCTAGTAAAATACAATAAATGCACAAGGAAATGTACTGTGCTAGATCACAACCACGCACAATATCCTGAATTGCTTTGAGCCAAGAAAATGGCTTGTTCCACTTTGTGTGTGTTCACATTCCTAGGCAGCGGCCACATTTTAAACTGTCTCAGGGACGGAGGCGGATGTCAGGCTCTTTCCAACTGGAACGGTCTGGTCACATCAGTAATGCTCCAGGTAAACTGTCTACAGCAGTAGAAGAGTGTCATCAGTGGAGCTGGAGCTTGGGGAGTGTACCAGGGTTGTGGTGGTTGGGTACCTGAGTGCCACCAGTGGTGGTGGCAGCTGTGGGATGTTGGCTGCAGCAGTGTTGCTCAGCACATGTGTTGGCCATCCCTTTTTGACAGTCACTGTCTTCGTTTTTGTTTTTTCTGCAGCATGTGCCACTTGCAGCTTGTCCAACACAGGTTGCCCAACACAGAGGGAAATAAAAGTAATGTAAGACCATGCGTCCACTTCCAGACCCAAATGGATTCATTTGGCCTCTTTGTGGGAGGTGTCCAAATGAGCTGATTAAAAAAGATACTTCTGTGTCTATTAAAAAGAAGAAGGAGGAGGAGGAGGAGGAGTTGTCTTTTCTACTCCACTTTTCTCACCCATTTAAGGGGACTCAAAGCGGCTGACAGAGCTTTCGGTTCTTTTCCCCATAACAGACACCCTGTGCAGTAGGTGGGGCTGTGAGAGCTCAGAAGAGAGTTGTGACTAGCCCAAGGTCACCCAGCTGGTTTTATGGGGGAGGGCAGAATTGAATCCCGTATTCCCAGATAAGAATCCGGCTCCCTAACCACTAGACCATACTGGCTCACCTCTGCGTCTCCATTTCGGAGCATGGAAGTGGCAAAACAGCATCCTTCAAACAAGTTTGCCCCAGTCAGTGATCACACTGGCAAAAAAGGCGGTGCCATCGCCATCAAGTGCCTGCTGTCACCATAAATGGAGACGTAACAGTGGACGCTATAACAGGGTGGCTGGTATTGTAAAGTCAAGGGATGTGGAATGCTGAGTGTAATGTGGAAGAGGTGAGAAGACCTGAAATGGAGACCGGAGAGTAAAGTCTGAGCTGAAGGAAATGTTGGAAGGTCCATGCCAGTTTCAGCAACAGACTGGTGATGCAGGAGGGAGAGCAGGAAACTGACTGAGGAAAACAGCAGCGGTATTTTGAGAGGAAAGGTCCTATTCCCGTCTGATAAAAACTGACTTAGAACAGTAGATTTGAAGAGTTAGATACTTTTAGTTGTCAACAGAAATCCAGAGGAGAGAAAACTGTGATCTAAGACCTGGGGCCTGCCCAAACAGAGGAAATATAGTGCCATTATAGGATCCTATAGTGAAGTCACATTTATCTATGGCAACCCCACTATAACTCCCCTATAGGTCCCCCTTAAAAGTATCAAAGACTATTGCTGAAAACCCAGTGCTGGGGTGTTTTTTCACTGTCAAAAAGTACCCATTTTTGCACCCATTTAGGACCCATTTGGGTGTGAGCCAGATTATCCCATTTCTATCATGGCAACTATTTGGGACCCGATTCTTTCCACTTCTGTGGGGGAAATCCAGGTCTAATGGGTACACTTTGGCCTTTAATCCGGATTTTCTGTAGACCCCATTAATGGGGTCTTCTGCCAGAAAATCCGGATTAAAGGGAGCCTGTTTCCACTGGAAATGGGCAATGGGGTGCAAAGGAGGCTAGGGGGAGGGGATGCACCCATTGGGGGCCCCCTAAACCTAGGCTTCGAAGCCACTTCGAAGCCACTTTGAAGTCATTTCAAAGTCTGTGCAAAATAGCTTCAGAGTGCCTTTGAAGTCTGTGCTGATCTTCGGAGTGAACTTCAAAGTGACTTCGAAGTGGCTCCGAAGTGGCTCCGAAGTGACTCCAAAGTCATTTCAAAGTTCACTCCAAAGATCAGCACAGACTTCAAAGGCACAGACTTCGAAATGACTTTGAAGTCAATTCGAAGTGGCTTCAAAGACTGCCCACCCTGCCGCCCCAAAACACCTGGGGTAATGGACCAACCCCTTGGGGGTCAATCTGGATTCCCCACATGGGTGCAAAGCTGTTTCCACAGCGGGGTGGAAATGGGTGCTACACCTCCCGTGGAAACACATTGGGTGCTTCCCTTAATCCAGATCTACTAGATCCGGATTAGGGAATGTACCCATTCCTTAGATCCAGATCCTCTTAGATCCGGATCTAAGGGCTGTGGTGGAAAAACACCCCTGGTTGCAGGTTTTCCAGCAGTAGTTCTTTTTCTTATCTTGGAGATGGAGCAACCATTGTAGTACCATCCACTGCACATGCACAGAGATCAAAACAGATGGCTGTGCATGTGCTGTGGTGGAGATGCATGCTTCTGGGTATTCAGCACCAGACGAATACCTGGATGTACCCATCACGAAAGCATGCAAAGGCAGCACCATGGTCAGCGCTGTCTAGCCAGGAGGCAACAGCGCCATCTGGAGGTTGCCTTTACATTTTAAATAAGAGGCTCCAAAAAGTGAAGAGAGCAAGCTGTCCAGTGCTTGAGAAGAAGAGGGGATGTTTACTGTGCAATTGTTAGGTGTATAGCCATAGATCATCATATTAAAACTGAATTTGTTTTAAGAAGTATAGTTAGGGAAATATGGACAAGAGCGGGCTTGGGTGGGGATAATAGAAGACGGATAGGAAGCATAGGGCGAATCCCCTCAGCAAGCTTATTTTGAATTTGAAACGTTTTCAATCCTTGCAGACCCCACGTCAGTTTGGCTTAACACGCTTTCCGCGTGGCAAATCGCTCCAAAGCATTGTAAATGTTAAACCTCATTTCAACAGGTCTCACTCCGGTTCGTGCACTTGAAACGTTTTACATTTTTTACTGTGGGAACCCTTTTGTGTTAAGGGATGAGAGTTTCCCTCCCCCAATAGCTTGCTTCCAAAGCAAGCTGTAAAATCCACCGCTTAAAGCTACACTGTAGCGATCGAACCACTTCACACCTGATAATGATCTTGCCATTGAAAGTGCTGACCTTCAAAAAAGGGAAAAGAAACAAAAGCAGCTGCCGGTTTGGGGAGATGTGTCTATGTTTAAGGCAAAGGGAGCTTGATTTGCCGCCGCTGCTGCTGTGTACCCTGAGCAATGAGGAGAGGAGGGGAAAGAATTGCTGGCTGTCTGCTGCCGTTTTTCCTCCATCCAGGCAAGCAGCAGCCACCCAGCTAGGCTTCCTGAAGGGGTCCCTTATGGGTGGCGCGTTCATGCCAGGAGGAAGAGGACAGGGCAGCCCCGAAAAGCGGTTTTTAAAAAGTAGCCACTGGAGTCCCCCCTTGAGTCACGTACGTCCTCAGAATCTGGATCGAACACAATTCTGGCTGAAAGTAATGGGATCAGGCAAATTCGTGTTTGCATCCGGTTCTGTTATTTTGATTTAGGGAAACTGGATTAAGCTTCTAATGGGGATGCAGCTGTAATGTTGTAAAGTATCTGTACCATGTGCTGTGGTGGAGATGCATGCTTCTGGGTATTCAGCACCAGATGGAGCACCTAATGCACCACAAGCATTAGGAGGGCTTGTATCATGTACTGGGTAAAGTCTTGCCACGTAGAAACAAGCCCATGACAGATGCCTTCTTCCTAGGCTTCGAGTGCTTCCTTTTTATAGTGAAGACATGGCCTCTATGGGCTTTTTTTTGCACTTAACTTCCTTGGAACAATGTCATGGAAGACAGCGCCTGGGGCTGCACTAGGAGGGCCACATGCAGTTTTACTGCTCCACAGCTGTCAAAGGTGGGGATGACCATGTGCTCTGAAATGGGAGCATCTGCGGGCCGTCCCCATCGCTTAAGTGCAAAAAGACCCTGTGTCTAGTCACCAGTGCTGCACTTTCACCTAGGATTCTCATAGTACTGAAAATCGTCTAAAACAAATAAAACCTGTATCTGTGGAACTGATTTGTAGTCATTTCACTCACATCTATTTAAAAACAAGAGCTAAAACAGCCACTGAATAGCAGATGCACCATGCTTGTGAAATTAACCAGCCTATAGCCCTGTGATTTGGATGCCGAAATGAACTCCTAATTGCCCCAGAAATAGAAAGAAACTGAAATATTTGTAATTCTTCCCTAGCTTCCATCAATAATAGTGCTCTTTGCTGGAGGCTCAACATCCCTTTTGCTCCTTGTGTGGCAGGAAAAGAAGCGGCAGGTCTTATTGATAAATTCATAATCAACAAATCACGATACCTGGATGGTATTCACCCAAGAGTAATTTTTTAAAAATCAAAGGCGAGACAGCAGACTTTTAACAAAAAACATGCAATTTGTCACTAAGGTATTTGTTGCTGCAGGGTCTATAAGTGCTAAATTAACATTTTGCTGGATGCTTGGAATAAAAATTTGCTAAGATTTGCTAAGCTTTGCAACAGAAACCCTAGAAAAGCCAATTCTCCTCCTCCTCCTCCTCCTCCTCCTCCTCCTCCTCCTTCTTGTGTGAGCCAGTTGGTCTAGTGGTTAGGGAGCTGAACTCTTATCTGGGAATACTGGGTTTGATTCTACACACCTCCATGAAGCCAGCTGGGTGATCTTGGGCTAGTCACAGGTCTCTTTTGAGTAGGAGTGTGCACAAGTGCAATTTCTGGGATTCGATTCGATTCAAATCAAACATCCAAAGATTTTGTTCGATTGAAAACTTTAAAATTTCAGTCAAATTAAGCAAATTTGAATCTATTCTTTTGAATTTTCTATTCAGATTTGCACTTACGGATGTTGAGAACATTTGTATGTGCCCGTACACATCATTACGCATCCCGTACGCATCCATACACGTCCGTATGCATCCTGTAGTTTTCCCGTATGCTACCCATTTTCATTCCATACGGATCTGTACAAGTGAGTACGGATGCTGGAAAGATGCGCGTCAGCAAGTATGCATCATGTACGAACCCACACACATATGATTGTCCAGATAGTTTGAATGAATAGATCCAAAATTTGAAATTTGATTTGAGTCTTTAAATTTGAATTTATAGACATTCGATTTGAATTCGAATGTCAAAATCTGAGCTCTCACAGCCCCCTTAAATGGGTGAGAAAAGTGGGGTAGAAAAGCTGACTCTTCTTCATGGTTTCAGCGTGGGTTACACAATTAAAAGCAGTAGAGAAGTATAATTAAAACTGTAACAACATGGAACAAAAACATTTGGAACAGTGCAAAGGCCAGGTTAAGGAGATATCTCATCACTAATTATGCAAAGGCTTATAGGGGTTTATCTTGTGCCTCATCTCCGACGTGGTAGTAGGTTTCTTTGAAATACATTCGCACATTTAGCTCAAGTGAGAGCATGATAAGAATAATAAATCAGCAGAGGAAAATTGCCTTTGGATCTTTCCTTTATAGCAGCAGAAATGTTGCCGGGAGGAAACATTTGTTGTTATAGGTGCACAGAAACTGTTATGCATCTATAATTGTGAGAGTGTGATTGTTTGGGTGGGAGAAGAGGGGTCATAGGTTCTAAATCTCACCGTGCGGATCCTGACTTTTATTTTGACAAAATCATTGGATAATTGGGTGGACATTTTATGATGCAAATCTCTTCTTAAGTAAGAGTTTTTATTCCAGCTACTTGGAAATGCTTACCGCGGCCTCCCATGGTGCGGAAGTGTCACAGAGTGGAAGAAAGTGCCGTGTGGCTGTCTTCCGGCTGCTGTCAGTTCCCCATGGTTGATAGACCAGAGAAAAAGTCTTAAAAAACCAGCAGGGATATGAGTGATTTCTCCCGTCTCAGTTTTTGGATACAGCCCCAGCTATCCCATGGGTATTTAGTGTGCTTTGCTTCTAAATTTCACTTCTAACATGCAATTTCACTTGGGCAAGTTTATGTCATTGGATAAGTACCTTTGAGTCAACTGGGCTGGGATGGGGTGGCATTTGGACCCTTGCCTCTGATTGCAATAGCTACAAGATGCCTGTTGCCATGCAAATGGAAGTGGAGTAGTATTGAACAGTAGCCGCTTCGGTATTAAGGGAAGATGTAGCCCAGGCCTGGTCAGACAAAGGGTGTTTTCCCACTGGCACTAAGTACCCATTAAGGACCCACTTGGCTCGGCGCAGGAAGACCCCGTTTCTACTCCAGACCCCCTTAGAAGCACATTTGTTTCCACCAGTTCTAGGGAAATCCAGATCATATGGGTCCCTCAGGACCTATAGTCCGGATTTCCTGTAGACCCCATTAAAGGGGTCTACAATGGGGCCTTCAGCCATCAAATCTGGATTATACAGACCCTGTTTCCACCACAATTGGGCAATAGGGCCTAGGGGAGGCTCAAGGGGGGGTCACCCATGGGGGAGTGCCCCAAAACTCAAAACTTCAGAGCCTGTGCACATTCTTCGAAGACCCTCTGAAGCCGGCTCCAAAGTCCGTCTGAAGTTGCTTTGGAAGATTTGCACAGGTTCCGAAGAGGACCCAATGCGAGAGCAATGCCTTCACCAAAGGCTCTGGAGAATCTTCAAAGTTTGCAGCAGCCTCTCCGGAGGATCTTTGGAGATTCTCTGCAGCGTCTATGGATATTGCACCCCCTGTCCCCCAAAACACCTGGGGTGACAGGTGGGCCCCATGTGGATAGATCCAGATTTGCCACATGGGTGCTCTGGCATTACCAATGTGGGCATGCTAGCCCCCATTGCTATTGGGTGCTAGACCACCTGTGGAAATGCACTGGGTACTTTCCTTAATCTGGATCTACTAGATCCGGATTAAGGGAAGTACCCATTTCTTAGATCCGGATCATCTTAGATCCGGATTAAGGGACGTCAGTGGAAAAACACCCAAAAAGTCATATAGGTTCATTCTGTACAGAGGGAAATGCCATTGTGAGAGAGGGAAATTTAGAACTGAAGAGTTGTTGGGAAATTGTAAAGACTTCCCCATGTCAGTCCTAACTTTCCTGCCTATTGAAAGAGAATGCAAAAGCTGTATCTCTGGATCTGATCTTAGTGATGTTTTTACAGGTGGGATTATTGTCACACCAGTCTAACCCTTCCTTCTCTCATGAATATTCTAGGCTAGAGAAGATATGTCATGCCTGGTGCACAAAGGTGGGGTTAAACAGAACAGTATTCAAAGGTAGCATGCCTACCTCTGTGCCAGGGTTTTGAAAATGATTTTTGAATCTGGCACAGGCTTCAAAAATGGAACTAGTTTTGGGTCAAGTGCAGAAGCAACAAAGGTTGGACTGGAACAAGACTTCTTGAGACAGTTGTAGACTTCTTCAAATATAAATCTACAGCTAATCCAGAATAGGAACCTCTTGGGATGGTTCTGGACGGGGATGGCATTAGTCCAGTGAAAATGAAGTGTACTAGGCATCTGTTTGGTGTGGTCTACTGACCCACGGCTGAAATGGTCTGAGACAAGCAAAGATATCCTGATGCACTCTGGAGTGTTTTGGCTTAGATTAGGTCACTTTGTGGAAAAATTGAAGATGAATGGCTCTTTCTGTGGGCTATCTTCCCACCTTTTCCCAGTTTTCAATAACAGGTGCACCTCTTTTTCATGTTGATGTTTAATTATATTTTTATGTGTTGTTTTTCTTTTCAGTGCTCTCGCTGAAGTACTGAATTGTTTCATGTTTCACTTTTAAGGCTAAATGTTCCAGTGAAGCTTTGTTTATTAACTTATTATTATTCAGAATACCCATTATATTTCAGAGCGCTTTACCGTCAAAGTGATGTTCTTTGAGCTTATTTCCATAGGCTGTCCACTTTTAAGTACAGTAAACATTTCAAGAGAAAGAGACATATTCAAAATGAGCTGCAGATAAAACCAGCTGCTGCTACCAGAATTAATTTTTCAGGGAGCCAGAGTTTTCAACAAGGAGTCTGATAGCCTGTTGAACTCAGCTAAGGTTTGCTTCAACAAGGAATTCTCTTGTAGGCCATATGATTAGAATTGATCCATATTTCGAAGAGTTGCGTGATTTTGTTGTCATTGTTGAACTTTCCTTGTTGAAATAATAACCTTTGGTTTAGACATTTTGTGTACAGCTGTGCATAGGGTATTGATGGGACAGAAATAGAATAAGGCTGCAGTCTTCCATTCATATATGTACATATACAATTAATAAGTAAACATATGTAGAATTTCTGGGTTAAAAGATGTGTAGAACCAAGAAACTTTTTGCTTAAGTTCTCTGATGTACTTCATTGTGATATTTTGGGAGGGAGAGAAGGAAGGAAGGAAGGGAGGGAGGAAGGAAGGAAGGAAGATTCTTTAGTGTTAAGATTTTGTCAATTGCTCATCTAATTTGTCTGAGAGATATTTTAATTGTCATTCATAAAAAAAACTCCTAACTTGTCTGAGAATACCTAACTTAGCTACACTTTCATGCTTTGCACTAGGAATCTAATCAGTTAGCTTTCCTTTATTTCTCCACCTGTTTATGTCAAATAAAAATAATTTTGTATTAGCCTTCTTTAGAAGCAAATTGAGATGAGCGATAGGAATGGCAGAGATGACACAACAGGTCTATTAATTCTATTAGCATGTAGAGCAATATTTGAACCCCACACTTCCTACCCCCTACCCCTCCTTGTTTTTAAGATTCTTTCAAAATGGCTGCCTTCTCATGGTGCCATTCCTGAAGGGAGCTAATGTTTATTTCTGTGCTTGGTCGACTGATTCGTACTAGACGGTGAGAACATTTGTACCATATGTGTGCATGCTTGAATTGCTGCTGCTTCGAACCTTGGCTGATCTCTCAGGTTAGAAGACGCATTGACATGAACTTTAGCCATATTGCATTGTAAGTGCATAAAATACAAAAAAGAGATTTTTTTTTTCCCGAGTAGAAAATGGCTTACACAGTGTGTTGAATGTGACCTGCATTTCTGATCATTCATTCATTTTTCTTTATTGATATGAGGGTGAGGACTGGACTTGAGTAATCAAGTCTTTTTATGACTTAAACAGCACGCTTGAGGGAATTTGCAAATAGTGACAATATAAATGGGTAATATCAGTAAAGAAATAGGTGAAATATGAAGTGAACTGCAACCATGTGGAGGGAGGTGAAGAGTGGAGTCCTCCAAAGTTCAGGATTGCGACCTGCACTTTTTAATGTAATCATAAATGAACTGTGCACAGGGGTAAGCAGTGAGATAGTAAAGTTTGCTGAGGATACCGAGCGCCTTTCCGCACAGGCTCTAAAAACGCATTTAGAGCCAGTTCGGGGAAGGATTTGGACGTGGCATCTGCACAGGGAACCCAATTAGGGTCCCTTTGAGGAGGCCAGGTCCGCACATCGGCAGGCAAAAACGGTTGTTTAAACCGGTTTTGCTGCCGAATCCTACCCAGATGTAAGACTTGAAAACATCAGGTCTTACATCTGGCTTTTTCCCTTAAAACGGTTTGGAAGCTAATGCTTCTGCACCGGAGGGGAAAAAGCCGGATTGCCAGCGCATGCCCAGCTGTCAGAGAGGCAGAGCGCATGCTCTGCGACTCTGACAGTTGGGCGAGTCTGGCAGCCAGCTTCCCTGCCTTCCCCCTGGCCAGAGAACCAACGATCCTCCGTTCTCTGGCCAGGGTAAGGCAGCTCCTATTCCTACTCTCACCCCCACCCCAGCGAGAGTCCCTCCGACTTACCTGATCATCTCCAGCTCGATTCTGAGGCTGGCAGGGCAGGTGCCAATTGCGCATGCACGCGCCGTGGCCCTGACGGTCCCAGCAGCCCAGGACTACATTTCCCAGCATCCCTAGACTGCTGGGACTGTCAGGGCCGCGGCGCGCACATGCACGATTGGTGCCTGCCCTACCAGCCTCAGAATCGAGCTGGAGACGATCAGGTAAGTCGGAGGGACTCTCAGTGGGGTGAGGGTGAGAGTAGGAATAGGAGCTGCCTTACCCTGGCCAGAGAACGGAGGATCGTCGGTTCTCAGGCCAGGGGGAAGGCAGGGAAGCTGGCTGCCAGACTCGCCCACCTGTCAGAGTTGCAGAGCATGCACTCTGCCTCTCTGACAGCTAGGCAGACGCCGGCAGGGCCGGTTTGGGATGGGTGCTGGTGCACTTACACAGCACCCACCCCAATCCGTTTTCCCATCCGTCCCTGCTGCTGCCGCCCCACGCGTATACATACACACAGGGCCTCCAAGAATCTGTCCCTGTTTGAGACAGATTCTTTTTTAAAAACGTTCCGCCGGAAAACGGATCTTATAGATCTGTTTTTGGCGGCAAATGCGGAAAGGCCCTAAATTATTCAGGATACTGAGAACTGAAGCATTGGGGGGGAGGGGGAATCCCAGTTGCACATATAAATTGATGGGGTTGGTGATGGACCAGGAAATGGATTTTGGGGCCCTCAGTAGCAGTGAGAAAAGCAAATTTAATGCTAGTAATGTTTAGGAAGGGGGTGGGAAAAAAAATCTACAAGCATCATTGCATCTCTTTATAAATCCTTGGCAAGACACATTTGGATTCTTTTCTTCAGTTCTATAGCCCATACCCTAGTCTGTTCACAACCTCTGTTGGATTGAAACTTTGGGTGTGTCCAGTCTTGCAAATACTGTGCATTTCAATGTGCAGTCGGGGCTTTGTTGTCATACCTGACGCTCCATACTTCATAGCAGTGGTGCATTATGCCACCTCTACTTCAGATTTACCTCCTGCAGAACAATGAGCATTCGCTCCACAGTATCAGGTAAATTCGAAGTCCCCCACCAGTCCGGACGGGATGGCAAGAACAGCGAATGAGAGCTGAGCCTGCAGCTCACCTCCCATTGGCTACCCCATCCCACGTGATGTGCGCCTCACCACGCGCACGCCATGGGAGTCTGACAGCTGCCAGAAAGGAAGCTGTGGGCCTGCATTTTGGATGGGGACAATGAGTCGTCGCTTCACAGCCAGGTAAGCGGCAATTTTTCTACTAACTGCAGATTTTTTCCCGTTATTCTGGAAGGGACCTTTGTCCATAATTCCATCATGATGTGTATGTTAATCATGAGTGTTTTTGCAACCAAGAAACATGTCGTCTGCAAGTGTTTCATATTTCCTTATAGTAGGGTGGGGTAAAAAGGCAGACTCTGGTAGATATTCCCTATGAAATGCAGCTGCCAGAGTTAGTGGTGATTATCCCAATGAAGGAAAGCTCTGAAGAGCACTGCAAATGATGCTGGAGAACCTCCAAAGCGAGAGGGCAGAGTGTGATCTCAGAACCTAGGCTCCCTTGCTTTTCCAGCTCTGCCATATGGGGAGGGGGAAAGCAATGGAAGAGGGCACCTCCAAAACTTAGCTTGTTCTTCTGGGTCTAAGACAGGCTTCAGGCACAGATGAGCAATTAAATTTCCTCCTTGTCTTTCCCAGAGGTAGATTATATTCATTTCATACCCTTAGGATTTTATTATGGCGGTGAATATTTATAACTTGGGACTACGTTTCTGGATTGCTGGCTGCATTTTTTATTTGCAGACATTTCACTAACATCTCCAGTGCAAAGTTATACTCCTTTTACTCCCTACCTACTTCTCCTGGCTGATCATCATTAAGTATGGGATGTTCATAGCCCTCCCTGAGTGAACATACGTTGCTTACAGGAAACACAGCAATGTGTTCCATAATCTACGTTGGTCCAAAAGCCACTTGGGTGTGTTCTTTCCTTGTCAGTGATGCATGCCTATGCCAGCATCTAACCTGACTTAAAATCTGCAAGAACATTTCTTCTGAAGCTTCATTCAGCTACTCTAAGGCCCTGTCCCCAAACAATTTAAAGTCTGCTAAAAATCTTCTTTTGCCTCTGAGCGCCCCCATGCCAGGGTTTTCAACGAGCTTTCAGTGCTACAAAAGCAGGAAAACCCGTAACAAAAAAGTGCCCTTTAAAGAAGAGTTTCAGCGCTCTTTTTGGAAGTCGTGGGTTTTCCTCGCAGCATTTACCTTGGGGATGCTCCGTGGCAAAATGGGCAGGAATTGCTGCCTGCACACACAGCAGTAACACATTCACACATCTCCCAGAACTGCAGCAGCTTCCCTTCCCTTCCCTTTCTAAAGCTCAGAACTTTCAAAGAGCCAGAATTGCACAGAATTGCAACACTGTTGCAATTGCTATCAGGTGTGAAGTAGGTGGATTATTGCTACAGTGTAACAGCTGCTGGGAGTGGATTTTGACAGTCAGAGGAAAAGTGTTGAGAGTGAAGTCTTGAGAGAGATCATGTAGCCAATGGCTGCAGCCGCTGTCTTTGCTGGGGTGAGAAGCCATTTCTGGGGGTGGAGATCTGGTACACGAACAGAGAACCGATGGCTATTTTTCCTTTGGACTTGTCAGGGGTTGTCTTCCTGGTTGTGGCCGCGCAGAGCACAGTCCCTCCTGTTCCTGCTGGCAGCCTATCAACCAGAGAGGGGGCAGGGAGAAAAAGATGCGCGCAAAGAAAACACACTTCTGTGGGGACGGAAGTTGCGTTTAAAATGCGTGTTTTGCTGAGCCTCATGCGGATGCTTATTCCGGAAGTACATGGCACTTTTAAAGTCCGCTTGAATAGAGTGACGGCAGAGGGAACCCAGAGAGGCAGATAAGTCTTTTGGAGATGCAGCCTAAAGCCAGATCTTTACGATATTTCTTTCTAGTTAGGAATTAGAAGATCACCAGTCTGAGGAAATTCAAATGCAGCTGGTGACAAATCAGGGATTGGAGGCGACAGGCTGCTTTTGTGATCACTTCTCATGCCAGCCGGAGAAAGAACTTGGCACTTTCAATCCCTAGTCTGTGCCTTTTGCAGTTGCGAGCAATTGGGGCAATTGTTCCTAAAGCCTTCTGTCTTCGATTCTCTTTGAACCAGGCTAACACGGAGAGCTAGGTGTGGGCTTGGGGAAGCCCATACCTTTTATGGGGGCAGGTAATTTTGTTCTCCATTTACGAAAGCCCCTTCTCTTCTAACAAAGCAATTTCAGACAACATGTTACAAGGAGCTGAGCCAGATGATCATTATGTTATGCATCATATAAGCTCACAGCAGCGGAACACATCTAACTTTACTGCTTTTGCATATCTGGACAAAGGCTCAGTTTTCTATGCTTCGTTTTGGAAGGGGGTGCAAGAAAATGTCACAGAATGCTTGAAGGAGTTTGCAGCACATGTGGTATTTCTGTTGGAACACCAAAAACCTGATAATGGATTCATGTGTAAGGCATCTTAAGAGACACTCTCCTCCTCTCTTTGGAATGGCTGGTATCTATGAATTTTTTGATTCTCCATTTTGAGTAGGTGCAATATAGTATTTGACCTTAAACTTTCAACAGAGGCTAAAATTAAGGTGCCCCAGACATAGGTCAAAACAAGTGTTTCTTCCTGAGACGATATTGAGATTGCCACACATAACCAATCCCAATCCCTGGTATAGTTCATCGATAACGTGCTGTGGTGCCCACGCTAAATTTTAGTGCTGGGAGAAGAAATTTTAAAAGTGTAATGAAAGCGTATTCAATGTGCTTTGAGGAAGAGAGTCTAAACTGACAGCTTCAACAGGTAAGGAGGGGGCGAAGCCTCCCTAATTAGCATAGTGGGAGGGGGAGGAGCGCACTCCACCAATCAGGGGTTGAGTTTAGACTAGTGAGGGGTATAAAACCTGCCTGCTAGAAGAAAAAGATTTGTCCTTGCTTTTGGGTTTTGGGGGAGGGAGACGAGTTAGACTGTCTCTGTACTTCAGGGAAAGAACCAAGCATTGGTCCCGAACTTCTGAGCTGGGGATAAGGCCAGAAGGGGGTAGAAAGGAAAAAGAACTGTGAAGTTAAGACTTAAGTATGAAGACTAAGAACTAAGGGGTGTGGCTTAGTACTGTCTGATGTGTATTCATCTTCAGAACTTTTATTGTGTTTCCTGTTACTAAGAATAAAAACCTGTTTATTTATTCCTTTGAAGAGTCTCTGCCAGCTTCCCTTTTTCAAACTCAGAAGGGGTTGCAGTAGCAAAGATCTCTTTAGAGAACCAACCAAGGAAGCTGGGAGGAGTTAAAATAAAACAGCAGCCAGAAGTTTTTTAGAGGCTGGCAAGTGAAGGGATGGAGTAAGCATTGTTGGTGTCCGCTTGTGGGGTGCAAGGCTAAAACCAGTATATAGACACGCTACCAGAAACATATATAAAAACACGCTACCAAGATTCTAAAATTATAAAAGCCCCTTTACTGTGTTTAAAGACAGCCGTGAAGAGTGTAAGCTGGCTCGCGCTGGGGGATGGGCGGCGCCACATGTGCTTTGTAAGTATTACAGAAAATCCTGCTCCTGGTGCCAGGTTTTCCATCATTCATATTTGTGGGTGTCTGATGCTAACCTTCAGACCTTCCCACAACTGCACTAAGTGTGTGTGTACAGGTCTATGATTTGCAACAACCCCTTTTCCTTCAAGTTTCTGTCTACATTATCAAAATATACTGAAGTGTTTTGGGAGACTGTCAGATACAACTTTGTGTAATAATATTTTGGAATGCAACTGGTAAGCTAGCAGTAGAAAGTGCGAGAGACTTGCGTCCTACTCAGGTTAGCTCAAGAGTAACATGACCTAAGTGAGCATTATTTGTTGTTGGGAAATGAAGATGCCTGTTCAGTCCTTTTCTCATAAAGTATAAATTCTGCGTCTCTTATGAAGTAAGTCCCATTGACACCAGTCATACTTTAAGGGAAGTGAGATTGTAGCCTCATCATTCTGTTTGATATTTCTGTTTGCTGTTTTCAACAAAGAACTCCTTCACAACTGGAATCAGTGTGTAGTCTTGTGTTTGATAAGTCTATATG
Organism: Aspidoscelis tigris stejnegeri; assembly: GCA_023333525.1. Classification (NCBI taxonomy): domain Eukaryota; kingdom Metazoa; phylum Chordata; class Lepidosauria; order Squamata; family Teiidae; genus Aspidoscelis; species Aspidoscelis tigris. The sequence continues at coordinate 16,672,872 of JALMGA010000003.1, forward strand.
GGTTAGGAGAAGAAAAATCAAATGACTGCTTGTCATAGTCGCTTTCTTTCTTTCTTTCTTTCTTTCTTTCTTTCTTTCTTTCTTTCTTTCTTTCTTTCTTTCTTTCTTTCTTTCTTTCTTTCTTTCTTTCTTTCTTTCTTTCAAGTATATGAAGCAGGTGGGTGATCTGCAAAGGTGACCTTGCAGAGTTTTGTTTTTAGTGCCATCCATCCTACTTTCTTTAATGGAAGAGAGTGCTCTTTTTGCCTTTCTCTAAGAAAGATGATTCAGTCAAGAGATCTTCTGTCACTATGTGTTTTTCTCCCTGCAGCAGTGGGTTTAAATTGTTACGAAACCCCAATTCTTGCTGCCCCATGATAAATTCCATATATTGCATGTACTGTGTCAATGATTTGGGGTACTGAGGGGCCTCGGTGCGACACTGAACCACAAATTATGCATGTGTGTTGTGTAGGCTGCCGTACATTGTGCGAACTAAGAACTCTTCCTTTTCTGTCATAAAGAAATGAACTGTAAAGTTGCAGCTTCCCAGCTGAAAGTAATGGGCTTGCAAAATAGGCAATGAAAAACAGCAGTCATGATTGCTTGTGTGTGAGTATCATCAGCCCAACACCTTGAAGCAAAGAGCTTGGCTTCAAAGTAGGCAAATGAAGCGGTCGGATGAAGTGTATACTATTCTGTGTGCTTTACTACATGTGGAAACTGGGGCACAGAAAGCTGTTTATAGCATTGCTGATTCGAGAGGTTCTAAGTAAAAGAGAAATCAGGCAGAGACTAAGGGAAAAAGGTGTGTGTGTTCTTTGCTTTCCACGCCATTAGTTCATCTGCAGTGCTTTCTGTGGAGTGGCTGTAGCTTAGTGGTAGAGCAAACTGCCCAGAAAACAGAAGGTTGCTGGTTCAATACCCAGTCTCTTCCTGGAAGTAGGGAATGGCAAACCACTTTGGTATCTCTGCCAAGAAAACTGCATGCAGGAGCCCATGTAGGCAACCAGGAGTTGGCCATGACCCAGTAAAAATCAACAACAATAATAACTGTTTTTTTTATTCTGTCTTTTGCAACCCTGAACAATTTATAATTAGGCATTGGCAAGCTAAATGTTTTGTCTTGAAAAAAAAATCTAGTTTCTGTTTTGTACGCATGGGTTTTTGCTTTCTTTTTCTATATGAATATGTACACAACAGGTACAGAAATTCACAAAATTGAAATGGGATCCCTTCTGTCCTACCGCAGAGAAAGCTAGTAAGGGATCTTAAGATTTTGAACCACATCCTTCTTGGCTTAGTTGAGCAACACACTGAAGGTGTCCAAGAGTGCCACTTTTAGATTAACCACTGCAAACTGTAGCTTTCAATGTGTGCCATGCCAGGTGGAAAGAGGAAGGTGATGCCCTTTCAAAAAACATTTGTGTGGGCCTTGACTCTCTGCTGCAGTCATGAATTGGAGTTTTGATAACCTGCTCTGAGGCAAAGAGGGTATAGAACCCGTTCCCATTCCAGGACTTTGCTGGGATTACCAGATGTGTTTGTGGCCATCCCAAGATAGCCCCAGGATATTGGGCTAATATGTCACAGTATTGCTATAGTGGGAAAAGAGGATTCTCCATCTGCTTTTCCCCACTATAGAGATATTTGCTTACCTGCCTGTTGGCTGCTCTCGGGACCCACCATTTTGGAGATGGTCACTGTGCATGTCCGGACCACCGAAATGGCCACTGTGTATACATGAGGGTGTGTGTGATTGCACACTGACAGGTATTTTGGACTTCAAAATACCTGGATATACGTGGTATGCCAATGGTGGGAACATGGAATCCAGACAGGTAAGTCCATCAATTTGCTCCTGGCTGTTTCCCAGCCATTTGGGCAACAAGCAATTATTCCAGAATAGATTTGTCCTATGAGAAAAGGTTGAAGGATCTAGGAATGTTTAGCCTACAGCAGAGAAGATTGAGAGGAGACATGATAGCGGTCTTCAAGTATCTGAAGGGCTGTCACTGCACAGGGGTTGTCTCATTTTTCTCTCCTACAAGATGGGAGAACTAGAAACAACAATATGAAACTTCAAGGGAGTCAATACAGATTAGATATTAGGGAAAACTTCCTGACAGAAGGGTGAACAGTAAATAGAATAGATTGCCATGGGAAGTAGTGAGATCTCCATCACTGGAGACCTTCAAGCAGAGGCTGGACCTACATTTGCCTGGGATTGTTTAGGAAATCCTGCATTGACCCTAGAGGTCCCTTCCAACTCTATAATTCTATGATTCTATAATAGCCAGGTGAGTGAACTACAGGGGATCCTATAGCTACAGTACAGCTGATCATAATATTTTCCTGTCTCTGGTTTTAGGTTGTTTTACATCATTATACCTGTATCTGTGGTCACATGCCTAATCAATAGACTTGACTGACTGGCTACTGAATGATTTGTTAGATTAGGACCAAGGAAAAGTGAAACATCCCTTGCAGTAGGGGATCATAGTGGCTGTCCACACTAGGGATGTGCATGAATGTTCTAAACATTTGAAATTTGATCAAATTTGATCAAATGTGGACATTTGAATTCGAATAGAATGCCTACACATTGAAATTTAAACATTCAAATTAATTTGAATTTAAACATTTGAATGCATTTTGAATGAATTTCGAAACATTTGCTCTGATGTTTCAAACCATTTGAAAGTACAGATACGTATGTATGTATACAAATCTCTTACACATTTCTGTACACAAATCTCTGTACACATTTGCACTGATAGTACGGGATAAAACAGGATGCGTACGAAATGCGTACAGATACATATAATACATATGAATGTTGTCAACATTTGTATTTTCAAATACGAATGTTGTTGACATTTGTATCTTCAGATTCAGATCTAACATTCAAAGCAATGTATTCAAATGTATTCAGTTCGAATCCAATTTTGTTGCATTTGGATTCTAAACATTTGAATCAAATTGAATGGTTGGATATTTAATCCGACTCAAATTTGAATGCAAAAAAAGAAGAAAAACACCACTTTCGTGCACATTCCTAGTCTACACAAGCTAGTTAAGATATATTAAAAAAAAAAAACACCAGCATTTCATAAGGGAAAATAACAAAACCTTGGGAGTTTACACAAAGCTTTCTACGTTCTCTCCTTTGAGAGCAATTACGCTCAGAACATCTGTAAACTCTGTGCCTTCTCTCTAAGGGACTGTAAATCAAATGGCAGCTGGGATAATTCAAAGTCTTACTGCTGTATGCAGGACAGTGCGAAGCTGCGGTCACCTCGCTCCGGTTAAATCTGATGCACGTAGTTTTCCACCTATATGCCGGGAAGCTCATGCTGGATTTGCTGTGCAGATTCGGAGAGGAGCTTCAGCCCCCTCTTTCTTTCTTTTCCTTTTTGTTTTTTAAAAAAGAGCATTAAAGAAGGTGATGCTGAGGGGAGTAGCATAGTGCGAGCGCACATTTGATTGGCTGAGGGTTGGGGGCTTGAGAACCGGAGAGTGCTGAGCAGGCATTCATGAGATACAGTAAGGAGAGCGTCTCTCCTGCTGCCTCCTGCTTCAGATGCAGGGATGGACCAGGAAGCTGAGACTCTGTTAATAGCCCAGAGAGAGCATGAGTGGATTGGCATCTCAAAGGAGTGACAGCGCTGTGAATGAAGCCCGGCTTCCTCTTTCTTCCTGCCGTGGGATTCCTCTCTGCGAGGAGAGACGGGGGAACCGCTTAAAGGGATCTGAGCATCTCTGGGCAGAGGAGACGATCAGAGCATGGCAGCTGCTTGCTTTTTGGATAACCGTGGTCCTTTGCCTACGTCCTGTGCCGTCTGCCTCTTTTTCTAAAATGGCAATGTGGAGTCAGGGCTTTAGATGGCTCTTGGGATAATAAAGGGAAAAAGCAAGATCATATTCTTTTTTAAAAAACATAGCTGAGCCAAGCCAAAATTAATTTGTTTGGGTACAGTATCTCTCTCTCCTCTCTCTCTGTGTTTCTCTTTCTTGTTTTCATTTTTTTAATAGTGGGGAGGGGAGGACCGTGAGACCCGGGGAATGTTTTATGTGCGGCAGAGACTTTTCAACAAGTAAGCACGTTGTTGGCTAACTCCTGGCTGCTTTCACGGCACGCACTATTTCTTGTCAGGATGGCAGGCAAAAGAACAGCTGGCAGAAAACTCTAGGGGGGAAGCCAAGTAAAGGAAACCATCTACTACTTGCCCCTTTCCAGTTGCATATATCTACAAATATCACAATCACTAACAGTTGTGGAACACTTTTGACGCCGCCATGCGCAGATCTAGCACGGATGAGTCAACCTATCATAGGAGTCCCTCTTTGGACAGCAAGGATTACAGTTTTCCCAATGGCGCCTTCCGACGCTACAGCAGCATGTATGGCGGGCAGTTTGGGGCCGCAAGCAACTCTTTTTTCGGATTTCACACCAACCCAGGCCCTAAGGCCACCAAGGCTAAGTACACGTCTCCCAAGGGGAACAAGTATGTGGTCTTTTACTTGGATCTCTCCTTTATTTTTCTTCTAGAGCTGAAGAGGTGCAGCATGGCTCACAACTGCCTGCAGTGCATTAAGTACCTCATGTTTGTGTTCAACCTTCTGTTCTGGGTGAGTATGCTTACAAGTATGTGACCTCCTTCCTCAAAAAGTGTATAAACTGTTTCCCTCCAAACTTTGCGCAGCCAGGAGTGGCAAAAATGGACAATTGAGAGAGGTCCTGTACATTAAGCAGGATGAAGTGGTAGCTATGGTGGCAGGATTTTGGACTGTACTAGTTTGGTCTGGAGGTGGGGCTTCTGTTGGCTCAAATCTTCCTTCATTCAATACCCTTGCGGGTCAGAGAAAGAGAAAGAAAAGTATCATGCTTTCCACTAATTGGTAGACTAGTTTGCTATATATAGTCTCTTTTTAAACAAGGATGTTCTAAATTATGAACTGTGCACCTTAAGTCTGGGGTGATGTGGTCCAAACTTCTGCCATTATTCGTTCTGCAAATGATGAGTGGAATGGCTGTCAATCAAACTTCTTAGTCCTGAGTTGTTCGGTGACTTGAAAATGTAGCATTTCTGTTATTCCGTTCTTATGTGCTTTTCACCAATCCATTTAAACTGTGTTTGTGTGTTCAGAAATTCTCATCAGACCTGGAATTCACTTGCCTATTCAAACTTATGTTTAATAGCTGTGCAGGATCTTCAAGTGGAGTAAATCAGGAGGTGCTTTGTTTTATGGGAGGCTCTTGCTATTGTAGATTGCACCAAAAGGTATTGTGTTGTGATATGGAATTTTAGGAGTCAGCATGGCATTGTAGGAAGGCTTGTGATGATGAGATGCCCACCTGTGTTTGACAGCATCATCCATAGTAGTGATATTGCAGCTGGAATAAAGCAGGTTAGGAGACGCACTTGGTTTTCTGCAGTGAGAAGAGACTTTGCATCACAGAAACTGATTTGCTAGAGAGCATATAGATTGGCACATCCAGATCCTACCTTCAGCGTTGTGATGGGCTGTCTCAGTTCTTTTTCATTTTCAGAAGCGTGTATGATTAACTAGAACTGAAAGGAATTTTGCTTTCTTTTTAAGATGGCCAGGACCAAGTGCTTGTGCAGGAAAATGCCGAGAAATGATCATGAATAGTTCTGATTAACTTTTCTTCTAGAAGAATGTAAGATTTTGAAAAATGGTTAGAATTGGCTTGGTGCTGCTTCGTTTTCTAATTCATCTTTACTTTGCTTTTAAATAACCTGACCGAATAGTCAGTGTGTAAACTAATTTATGTAAGGTGTTTTTCTGTGCACTGATGACCTCGCGTATAGAGAATGAACTTAATTTTTGCAAGTGTGACCTGCCTGCCTGCCTAGCCCTTCCTCCCTTTCATCTTCTAGGATGCACTAAAGAAAGACAAATCAATCTCAAGTCCTCAGACTGCGATTGTAGACAAAAACAGTGATGTCAGGCGTTGCGATACCTGGACTAAACCTGTTGTGGGGTCCTAGAGGCGTCTCCCTCATTATCTAAGTCTTTCTCACCTCTTGCTGCAAACAACCATTTGGAACATATGGGGATGAGGTTAAAGAAGAGAGGATGGGAAGAAAGCAGCAGATGTAGCCTTATGGGCTGAAGGGGGGAGGACTTGGTGGCTACTTAGCAAAGGTCCGGTTTGGCTTAGGGATCATCTTGGCTGGCTTGAACTGCTCCGTCTTCCTGCAGATGTGGAACTGGCTCATTTTATAGGGGGTTCTGAAATGCAAGAAGGTGGATGCTTAAGGCTCCAGATAATCTGGTAGGAAATATTAGAGCAGTGTGCCTTCCAGCTTCTGGTTCTCTTACACTACTGGGATCCACAGTATCCCTTGGTATTTATCCCAGCTTACCCCCAAGCTTCCTGAGATGACAAGGACAGAAGCACTCTTGTCTTTTTAAGCTTCCCACCTCCCAAAGGCTTATATCCACCTCTGAGTCTATAGTTCAGTCAGGCAAATGAGATGCATATGCAACTCCCTCTCTCTCTCTCTCAAGGAGGCTGGGATGAGTGGTTTTCTACTGCACAGCAGAGGCATAAAGGACATTCTCTGCATGTTCTTTCCATTCAACCTGTACTTGAGACACATGAAAAATGTATATGCATGCATGTACCCATATGCTTGTCTCTGTATAGATTTACAGTGGGAAGACTGGAGATATGGAATGGAATGGCACTGTTTTGCTTTTCCACAAGGAACGCACAGAGGTTTATTTATTTATTTACATTTCTATCCCGCCCCATACCTGAAGGTCTCGGAGTGGGTGGGTAACAATGGGTTAAACAGCAGATTAAAAACAGGATACAGATTAAAACAAGAAACAGATTAAAACAAGATGCAAATTAAAACAAGATGCACATTTAAAAACACATTTAAAAAAAGGTTGTTGCTTCTTTCTCTTGTAACCTCCCCGCCCCCGCCCCCGCCCCCAAAGTCTTGGCTAGTACGATACAGGAATTATGGGCTAATAATGACCAATGTCTGGATTAAGAAAGCATTCAAGAAATTAATTCTCATGCCTCTGCATAATTCAGGTATGGAGGATAGCTGAAATAAGTGGAAACAACCATGGTTGTATTTTTGCCATATTTAAATATATCTCTGTTTTCTGTAAATTCAATAGAACTATCCATGATACAATGTAGGAATACTAAGAATATTAATGTATTCTTAATATGCATTATCTTCACCATTGGAGGAAGGATTCATTCATTCATTCATTCATTCATTCATTCATTCATTCATTCATTCATTTCCTGCATTTCCTCTGAGAAACCAGGGCAATATGCACTGTTTCACACCCTTTAAATTGATTTTCACAACAACTCTATGAGGTATGTTACTCTGAGAGGCAGTAATTGACATCTAACAGTTTATATAACTGTGTAGACCTAGCATTCAACCCTGTGACACCCAGGATTTGGCCCTATTTGGGAATATATTTCAGGACAAAGATCTGTTGTCCACATGCTAATGCAGACTCTGGAAGGCCTCACCAGGCCTGCTGTAGCCTGCACTAGCATATGGACAGCAGGACCCTATTCTGGGTTATATCCCACAATAAAGCCAAGCGTCAACAGGGCCACAGTTCCTCACTTAACACATTAATTTATACATTATGATGAATGTTCCCTAAGAAATTTGAAATCAGATGCCTGTTTTTCTGAGTCAGTTTTTCCCTCAGTTATATACGCACAAATTCATTCAAGTGATGAACTGCCAGATCATCCAGAGACTGGAATCCTAATTACTCTATTCTTTGCCATGTAAGTTCAACTTTTTAAAGTTCCCCTAAAATCACCCTGTGTCCTATTTTATTTTTCCTAAATATTTCTTGCCAAATTACAAATATGTCTTACACACCCATGTGTCTTATGTGGTGCTTTACTCACTAGAGGTAGTTAGATCATATCCCTCCTCATCCCTGACCATTGGCTATGTTGGATAAGTCTGATAGGAGCGAGCTTCAGTGATGTTCAGAGGACTGATAATGTCCCCCTTTCCTCAGTGTAGAGATGTGCATGAATTTTTTGATATTCTATTTGCATCGAATCGAATACCCAAAAATCCAATTCGGTTCGAATCTTCTAGATTGAAATTTAACAAGATTTGATTTGAATTTACCAAATTTGAATATATTAATTTGAATTTTTGATTCAGATCTGCAAGTACAAATGTCGACAACATTCCTATGTGCACGTATGCATCTTCCCCACATCCATACACATCCATACATGTCCATATGCATCCTGCATGCAACCTGTTTTCATCCCGTACGGATCCATACAAATGCTTATATATGCGGAAAAGATGTGGATCCTCAAGTACGCATCGTGTACAAACCTGGACACATACGAATGTCCAGATAATTTGAATGAATAGATTCAAAATTCAATTTGAAAGTTTACATTCAAATTTTGGGGCATTCGATTCGCGTTCAAATGTCGAAATTCGGCACATTTGATCAGATTTCGAATTCCTACAAATATTTGTACACATCCCTACCTCAGTGATCTTTCTTTTGTGATTCTGTGAGCATGAGGAAAGTGTACAATCAGATATGTTTGTACATCCCTTTGAAACTGTGTTGGTGGAGTAGAGGGAAGCTGTGAAAGTCAGGAGAAGTAAAAAATGGTGGAATATGGTAAGGTATCATAACCTGTCACCCTCTAGATTATTTGAACTAACCCATTCAGTTCTAGTGAACCCATCACTGCTGACTGGGGCTGATTGGAGCTGTAAGCTAGCGGCCATCAGGATATGGAAAGGATAGTTACTGTGGGGTGTTATTTTAATGTATCTGACCATTTCAACAGTGTCTATCTTTCATTTCCCCCTTTTTGCTGCTGTTGCTGCTGGTACCAACAATAGTGGGGTTTTCAGAGGCATCAGACCACTTCTGATTAGACCTGTGCAAAGCTAAACACAGGCAATTTCTTTCCTAGGTCTTACTCAAGATTATATCTTGAAATAGGGACCTGTCATCCACAGATTAGTGCAGACTATGGTAGGTCCCATGTAGGGCCTACTGTAGTCTGTACTAGCATGTGGATGGCAGTTCCCTAGTCTGAGATATCAACCAGATTAAGTCTTAGTTGAGGAAAGGGCCACAGTTTATTTGAGGCTGTGTTCACTCACAGCAAAAGAAGCTGCTCAAAACCACCTTAGAGATGTGGTGTGCGACACTTATGTTCTCATCCCATCTTTAATTCGTCTTTTCTAGCCTAGAAAGAGTCCTTGTGAGTGATCCTACCAGGAAACCATTTCTAAGTTGTCTCTAAGCTACATCACAACTGCTTAAAAACAACCACCACCAAGCAAACCCTGCATGTCATTGCAACCTGAAATGCTGTTGACTCACATGTCTTTGGCAATTCTGAGTTAAAAACCATGCATTCTAAGATGGGACTCGTTTTATGACGGTAAGAACAAAAGAAAGTGTAACTGCATCAGCTGGCATGATCTGAAGTATCTGGTGACACATTCTGGAGCTCTAAGAACGTACTGCATTTTATATTAGCTTGAGTGCTTGCTGTGCTTTTGAAATTACAATTAGTCTAATAAATGTACAATTAATGCTCTGCTCTTTGATTATTGAAGATTTTTTTCTCACCCCAGTACAAGAGATCCATCTAAACTCCTCATATTGGGTCTGGAATTGAAAAGAATAAGTCAGTTGTTCTTCCCACCATTGAGATGTTAAACATGTGTTTCTAGTGCAACATCTTCATACAGGATACTTCCTTTTCTCTTCCTTAAAGCAGAATGGAAATAGCCAAAATGGTACCTTTCAGATGTAGTTTACAATTCCTGTCATTTTTTCCCCACTTTTGAGCCACGGTGGACACCAAAGTCTAACGATGTTGGCCATCTCTTCCAGTAGTTTGGAAACTTGCTGTTCAAAAGATGTTGGCCGTCTCTTCGGAAGGTGTGTGTGAAAGAACTTTTAAAAGCATGTGTACACCCCAGAGAAATATGTAAGACGGAGATGTGGAATAAATATTAGATGTATTAGGTAAAGGAACTGTGGAGGTGCAAAAATAGCAGAGTGGATAGACTTAATCATACAAAACTGAGGAAAACTTTCCTATCTTTACCCCGGGCTGTGTTCTGTCTGGTGTTTGGCATCCTTCTGTCTCTGTGGCTGCATTCACACCTAACTTTTAATCCAGTCTCAGTCCGCTTTGAGAGTGAGAAAATTCATCAGCAGAGTATCAAGCTGTTTTCTTTCAGCATTATCTCACTCAGAAAATTCATCCTTGGCTTAGGTAAAGTGGAAAGAAAATGGTGTGGCTAGTCATTCTCCTGATGTGTTCTCTGACTCTGAAAGTGGACTGAGACTGGATTAAAACTTAGATGTGAATGCAGCCCATGTCACCACTACAGCTGAAGGGAGTCTCTTCTGTTGTCTGGCATTCAAGGGAGAGGCCCAAAGTCTATCTCCCCACCACCTTTGCTTTGAGCTTCTAGCACTAAGTCAGTGTTTGGACAGAGGCATTGTGGTACTATGAATGCAAGACATTTGTGCAGTATCTGCATGTCCCTGCACCTTTATAGCACATTGGTATGCCGGTTTAACTTAGTCCCTTATTCTTTGTTGTAGATGAGATAACACTGTTTCTCTGAACACAGGAAATGGCCCACCTGGTTGAAACAGTCCTGGCTGGAAACTTGATATTTGGAGAACAGACGTTCCCCGACTTCAATGTGGGACTGCTGGGGTGGTGGTGGAGGCAGGGGTGAAAACAGCCATGGCACCACTTTAAGAAGAACACTGCCTAAATCTAGAAAGCAGGACAAACTTTCATTCAGGTGATGTCCCTGAGTGCTCTTATGTACCACTCACCAATATATAGCAATCGGTAATATTAAAGTATTCCAGGACAAAACAAAAGCAATGAAGTGAAATAACTGATGAAAATGAATTTTAAAATCCATATTTATTCCATTGAAGAAAGATTGCTGGATCTTGTGCTGTGAAGGGCAGCTGACTCATTAGACTCTCAAAGAGGAATACACCCAAGTGGTCCAACTGTCCCTATCTGCCCAACTCAGGGTGTGTTCACCCAGGGGAGGTCTGTTTACATGGTGCACCACTGTCACTGTCCTGGAGTGTCCTAGAGCTTCCTCTAGCAGCCTTGATCTTTGGACGCAGCTGGTGAGCAATGTTGGGCAATATTTGCACTCTCTATCCAAAAACTGCAATTGGATAGGGTGGCACATGCTGAATGTTGCCATAGCAGTCCAGCCAACCAGGCTAGGCTATCTGCACTTCACGTTCTGTTGGTCTGGTTGGGGACTGCACCAGCACTTGAAGTGTGGATGCCTCACTCTGCGTCTGCTCTTTGCCTCAATGGGATGGCATTGTTATATAGTCCACTGAGTTAAGTGTGAGCAAGCATAATTCCATCATATTAAAGAGAACAAGATTTCATTTTATCAAATAACTCAACAAATACGAACAGCAAGCTCAAGGTATTGAACTAAACAATGTAGTTTCACATCAGAGATTATATATTGGATGAGCATTGTTGAAATCTTTCAGGTGAAGTGAGCTACAAAACCTTTTCAGTGATACAAGAACTGATCTTTGCATCTGGTTAAATAAACTGAAGCTTGAATTTGCCTGGCTGATGCACTTTTTTGTATCTATAATTATATTTCGAACATATCTTTTCAGCATGTGAGAAGAACAGGATCAAAGAAGACTGAGAGGAGACATGATAGCTGTCTACAAATACCTCAAGGGTTGTCACAAGGCAGAGGGATCAGCCCTGTTCTCACTCTCTCAAGGAAGACTCTCTCAAGGAAGGACTAGAAACAATGGGGTGAAACTGCAGGGGAAAAGATTTAGTTTAGATGTTAGGAAAAAATTTCTAACAGTAAGAGTGATCAACCAGTGGAACAGGCTGCCACGGGAGGTGGTTGGTTCCCCTTCGATGGAGGTCTTCAAGCAGAGACTGGACAGCCATCTGTCTGAGATGGTTTAGGAGATCCTGCCTTGAGCAGGGGGTTGGACCCAATGACCCAGGAGGTCCCCTCCAACTCTACCATTCTATGATTCTATGATTCTATGATTCTATGATTCTATGGATCCATGATATGATGAAGATACAAAAATGGAGAAGACTTGTTTGGGTCACGTTGATCAGAGAGCAAGTCTAATGTGCAAATGCTTACACCCATATCACATACGATGGGATCTCGGCATAGTAACTCATTTTTCTCTGGTCTTTTTTTTAATAGCAAAGACAAAGCACTGTGGTCACTGTTGTAGTGAGATTAGAACAGTGATGGCGAACCTTTTGAGCTCAGTGTGTCAAAATTTGCAAGAAAACCTAGCTTAACTCAGGTACTGTGTCACATCTAGAAATATTCATAATTTTGTGATATTTGTAGCTCTAGTAAAAAAGTTATATTTTTGATATATCTATTTTATTAAAAGCAAAAACAAATAATTCTTTACATTAGTGACTTTTGTTGCTGAATTTTGTTTGCTAAATCTTCAGTTGAAAGTTGGTATTTCGTACACTTCAGGAACAAGCAAGCACTACACGCCCAGGTGCCAGGGTGACCAGGTGTGTCACCCAAAAGGGCTTGGCGTGTCACCTGTGACACGCGTGTCATAGGTTGGCCATTACTGGATTAGAACTTGCATTCATGCCAAATGCCCCACATTCTGTGTGTAGTAATATGTTTTGGAGTAGGGAGATGCAGTTCATTCACAATGTGGCTTATTTGAATGGATACTTCTAAGGCCATTTGCTGGGATTTCATAGCAGCAGAAGGTTTGCCTTTGTCTCTCTTTGAGATGCCCATGGGCAATTGATGGGCCACTGTGTGCAACAGGATGCTGGACTAAATGGGCTGTGGCCTGATCCAGCAAGGCTTCTCTTATGTTCTTAGGTTCTTACGATGAGTCACACATTACAGATAACTATGTATAGCTCCTCCCCCTTCATCATGTTTCTGCTGCCCATCCCATCACAGCGTCACAAGGTACTTGTAACTTTTCTGAGTTTTTGGAGGATAATACAGTTAATTTGATAGCTGCAGTATTAACTCAGTTTCACACAGATTCTGTGAGAGAGAATAGTATACCCTTTCCTATCTGAATTATTTAAACTACTTGGGACTTGAGACAAACTACGGGCAAACAATATAAGAAAGTATATAAGCACCAGTTAGAATAAACGGCAAAAATACATGGCAATGTATGAATCACCATGTTCTAACAAAGAGAGCTTGTCTGGTCTGCCTTATTTGCCTCTTGAGATGTGAGTAGGGGGCTACTGGGGATTTTGTCATTTGCACATCTTAAGATAACGTGCCATTCTGCTGCCCTGATTAGGATTTGTGTTGAAATGTCAGAGCTGAGCTCCTTAATCTCTGGAAGAGGAAAAAGCCTCCAAAAGGCAAGGCAATCCAATGTGTGCTTAACTGCAGGAGTACTTTAATCCTAAAACCGATAGCTGGCTGGCTGTTGCTGAATGGATGAAAGGCAACAGATCCTGAGGCGCTCAGAACCTCCCCTTGAATGTGACCACTAGGTGGCGGTAGAGAGGTATCAGTGACATCTGAGAATGCCTTCCGGTAGAAAAGATAAGGTAGGTAAGGTGTTTTCACCAGTTGCTGTATTCTGCTGGGTAGAGTTCATTCAGAAAAATATTCCCTCCTCACACACACACACACCCTTTGTGCTTCTTTTTAGCTGTCACACTGAGCTGGCAAGATAGCTAGAAATTCTACTAGTGTGACTACACGTAGTGAAGCATTGTATGGATCGTAATGGCAAGCATTAAACCAAAAGCAACAGCACCTGAATTGTAAGGCTTCCAGCATCTTCACACCATGGACTTCACTGTTCTAATGAGATTAGGAAATACTCTGCTAGCTCCAGAAGAAGAGTTGGTTTTTCTATCCTGCTTTTCTCACCCATTTAAAGAGACACAAAGCTTCCTGTTCTTCTCCCCACAACAGAACACCCTTTGAGGTAGGTAGGGCTTTGGATGCTCAGAAGAGAGCTGTGACTCGCCCAAGGTCACCCAGCTGGCTTCGTGAATGACAGCGGAATCAAACCTGGTATTCTCAGATAACAGTCAAGCTCCTTAACCACTAAACCAAACTGGCAAAGTGAGGAATGGGGCAATCTGTGGCTCTTTAGATATTTCTGGATTCCCATTTGCTCAGTATTGGCTAGAAGTAAGCAGAGACTTTGTGGTAGAGTCTGTCTGTAGCTCAGTGGCAAAGCAAACTGACTAGAAAGCAGAGGGTCACCAGTTTGATCCTCAAACTATTATGCAATGGCAAACCATTTTTTGTATCTTTGCCAAGAAAAGTGCATGGAGATGCCCATGTTTGTGTCCATGCAGTCAACCAGGATTTGGACAAGACTTGGTGGTACCATAGAACCCAGTTTAGAAACTAACGCCATGTCTGCACAGTGCTCGGTATCAATGAAGAGAAAATTCAAAGTAAAGAGAACAGGAAAATTCCAGCAATAAGAAATGAACAGAAGAATTGGAACTGAAGACCTCTAGTGCTTGTGTTTTGCTGTTCCCTGTTCCCTCCCACACCATTTTCCTTTTGTTTCTTGTCTCTTTAGATTGTAAGCCTGAGGGCAGGGACCTGTCTAAGATTAATATGATATTGTAACCCGCCCTGAGACCTTCAGGTATAGGGCGGGATAGAAATACAAACATACATACATACATACATACATACATACATACATACATACATACATACAAACAAACAAACAAATAAATAAATAAATAAGCAAGCAGATTGAGGGATCATGCTCAGGATGTGCTGGTTAGCCGTGGCCTACAGAAAGGGCTGCTCACAGAATGGGGTTGTTTTAGCCTGGTGCCTAGAAGCAGCCCCCTTCCAGAGATTCTTAGTACCTGGCTGAATGGCACTGGGCCTTTTAAGCCCCAGCATATCGGATGACCAACTCATGTGCTTAATAAATTAAGTGTGTCCCTGTTCCCTCCCACACCATTTTCCTTTTGTATCTTGTCTCTTTAGATTGTAAGCCTGAGGGCAGGGACTTGACTAAGATTTTTATAATATTGTAACTGACACCTTCAGGTATAGGACGGGATAGAAATACAAATAAATAAATAAATGTGCTGTCTGCACACAAGTGGCTATCCCAGTGTGTCAGGCTGGAATGATGCATGGACTGCCAGAATGAGAAGGCATTCCAGGGGTCAGCTAGGCTGGTCTACTGACCCAGCATGGACACAGCCTTTAAATCCCTGCATACGCATAAAAACTCACAAGGTGAAATTGGACCACTTACTGGGCCTTTCTGCGTCTGGACTTATTCTGGAATATATCCTGGAATAGGGCCCTGCTGTCTGCATGCTAATACATTTTATGGCAGACCCCAGGAGAGGCCTCCCATAGTCTGCATTAGCATGTGAACAACAGATCCCTATCCCAAGGTATATTCCAGAATAAGGCCAAGTGTGGTAAGGGTCACTGTTTCCCAGTCTTCCTTGACATAGGACTAATATAGAAGGGGGAGAATAGTGTTCATTGCTTTGGGTCCTTTGGAAGAAAGGTGAACTATAAATGGAAAATGAAGTGTAATACCATTTTATTTACTTATTTAAATTCATGACATGTCCATTATGTATGTCAGAGACAAAAAATGATTAAAATGCTAAAAAAAAAATTAATGGTATTGTGGTGGAAATTGTATTCCAGCATCATCTAGATTGCAGTGGTTCTCAACCTTCCTAGTCCCGTGACCCCTTAATGCAGTTCCTCGTGTTGTGAAGACCCCCAACTGGGCAGCTGAGAGGAGGGTGGAGGGGCAGCGGGAGACTCGTCATGACCCCTCTGAAAGGGAAGTTCGACCCCCAAAGGGGTCATGACCCACAGGTTGAGAACTGCTGATCTAGAAGTTCTCAAATTCCTGATCCTTTGTGCAGGTATATATTTTAATACTGTGGGTGGTTTGTGTGGTTTGATTCAACATATTTACACTTGAACACATATATCAAGGGTGGGGGGACAAATGGCTGTAAATATCTGATAAATATCTGATATGCAGGATGTATTTTCATTGTTACAAATTGAACATAAAAGTGTTGCTTTACGTACAATACTGCTGCTTTCTAGACAGTAACTGCTCTCTACAGTATTTGTATGGGGTGTATGTGATGGGGTTGGCGTGATGATGTCATCACGCCAGGTACTCATATGTGGGCGTATCTGCATGTGGGTGGACCTGCCTGGAGACAGACAGAGGAGCGGTGTCTCGGTTCCTATGTGTTTTCCAATGGTCTTAGACAACCCCTGTGAAAGAGGAGATCGACCCCTAAAGGAGGTGTGACCCACAGGTTGAGAACCACTGCTTTAGATAAAGTGTGTGGGGGTTTGGGAGGGGGGGAATAGCAGGAAGCAGATTTTTTTTCTGAATTCTTCCAGTTGTTTTATGACCTTAAATTAGTGGCTTGAGCATAAACTGATGTCAGCTTCACACAGTCATTTTTTAAACAGAACTTTGTATGGAGAAGCTAAAAGTAGAGCTGAATCCACAAATTACTTTCTATCCCATTCTTAAAAAAAAAAAAAAGATCTGGAAGATCCAAATGATACAATGCCAGTATCACAGCCTTCCCATGTTTCTTGTCACATTTCTCTCTTTTTTTAAAACTGTAAAAGACAATTAAGAAAGCTTGCGGAAATACACCAGAAGGTTAACAGAACCCATTGCAGGTGGGAGAATGGAATGCACTGTTTGTGATTTACATGTCTAGTCTTGAAGGCTCCTATGATTATATCAGGCTGTAATTGTCTATGTGTTTGTCTTTGACTTGTCTATGAGTTCTCCTTCTTTCCAGAGTGCCATGTATTCTACTTCCAGACATAGTGTTCTGTAGAGATGTTGTATGAATATTTGTAACATTTGAAATTCGTACAAAATTCATACATTTGAATTTGAATAGAATGTTGGCACATTCGAAGATTGACATCCGAATTTGAATTGAATATTTTGGTACATTTATATTAAGCTTCGCATGGGATTCGCATGGGATTGAACATTTGTATTGAATACGAATCCTACCACGTTCGAAGGGGATCTATTCGAACGAATACAAATTTTGTTGCATTCGATGTGATACAAATTGAATTTTAAAAAAACATTTGTGGTAGCTTCTGTGCCTACTGTCCTGAGAGGGTCACCTTTGGTGCAGTGCTACTGAACTGCTGTGTGAATGTCACTAGCAAGTGGCAGAAACTAGTCATGCTGCTGGTTTCACAGCATATCATGCAGCCAGTGGAGCCTTTGAGCAATTCCTTTGTCATTAGTGAGAGCTACAGGTCTCACCCTTTCCCTGAGATCTGAAAATGTTTCATCCATTTTATTATTATTATTATTATAGTTTATTTCTAAAGCGCTGTACATGTACTCAGCGCTGTACAATATTATATGAATCTTAGACAGGTCTCTGCCCTCAGGCTTACAATCTAAAGAGACCAGAAACAAAAGGAAAATGGTGTGGGAGGGAACAGGGAAAAAGCAAAAAGCAAACACATGAGGTCTTCAGCTCCAGTTCTTCTGTTCATTTCTTATTGCTGGAATTTTCTTATTCTCTTTACTTTGAATTTTCTCTTCATTGATGACAAACCAAAAAATGGTAGACAAGGTCAGCTGGCATCTACTCAGCCCCACCTTGCTCGGTCTCAGAACCAGACGTTTCCTCAACTGGTGGATCTGCTGCCATAGTCTCTTTGCCATCTTGTGATGGGAGCAGTTTGAGTAAAGAGGGGCACTGCTGTGGGCAAGATGGCAGAGCCCAGCCTGCTGCCTCTTCTCCACCCCTCTCAGGCAAGATGGTTCTCAGCCTTGGGATGGCAGTTGGAGGAGGGAGGGGCACTGCTGCTGGCAAGATGGCAGATCCCAGCCTGCTGCCTCTTCTCCACCCCTCTCAGGCAAGATGGTTCTCAGCCTTGGGATGGCAGTTGGAGGAGGGAGGGGCACTGCTGGGGCCGAGATGGCAGAGCCCAGCCTGCTGCCTCTTCTCCACCCCTCTCAGGCATATCCACACTGGGTTTGACCACAGCATATCCACACTGGGTTTCCTATCATTTAGGCACTGACTACATCTGCTGACTTCATCTGTCTCCACTCAAGGGAGCAGGCTGGCCCCACCCCAGTTCCTGTACTATAGAGGCATGTCCATATGTGCAGGATGGTGTTTGTCTCATTTGAAGTTTACCTTATGGGAGTTGTGGCAATAACTTGGTAATGCTCTCACATGGAGATGCTGGTCCCTGTCTCTCCAGCTTGGAGACAGTACCTAAGCATCGATTCTAGCAGCCATTGATAGACTTGTCCTTAAGGAATTAATCTGATCCTTTCTTAAAGAGATGGGTCTTCTTTATTTTGCCCATCTTCTGTTTGCACCCATGTAGCAAATGCAGTAGGCATAGAAGCCACCTGGCCAGTTTTCAAAGCATAGTGAGATACATATTTCTTGGATATGTGCTTGGATATGATATTAGAATATGTATATTCTGAGTAAATCTGTGCGCTCTCTTGTTCCCATTTTTGATTTGGATTTATTTATTTTTTATGAGGTGTAACTTCTGTTAATTTTTTTTCCCAAAAAGTAATTCCTCTATCAATATGACTTATTCATCTGCAGTAGATGGCAGTACGGGCTGAGCCATTGGCGTGAAGAAATTACCAAGTCTGTCAGAAAAGCAGTCTTTTATCTTGAGAAATATGATGATTTGGGCGCCAAGGCAAAATAAGGTAACAGTTCAAAAAAGAGCAAGTAAGGTTTATTCTAGGCACATGCTGGAACAGAGGAGATGTTGAAGGAGGCTGTTTGAATTTTTCATAAGAAAGAATGCTAAAATGGCTCCTGCCAGATCCGTTACCCAAGGCTAATTTGCACTGTTGGATAAATCACTGTATGTTT
This sequence comes from Aspidoscelis tigris stejnegeri, assembly GCA_023333525.1. NCBI lineage: Eukaryota > Metazoa > Chordata > Lepidosauria > Squamata > Teiidae > Aspidoscelis > Aspidoscelis tigris. Next base: position 16,691,842 of record JALMGA010000003.1, read on the forward strand.
CAAAATATCATGCCTTGAGGGCTAGGTATGAAAAACACTGTTGGCACTCCCAGTTTCTGGGGGGGGGGGTAAGCCCCCTACTATTGTATTTTGCTGGGATTAAAAAAAAGTTCTTAACTTCTCAAGCTTCAAATGCTTAAGGCCAGAAAAAACATAATATGCCTTCTGTTTAGGTGAACAGGGGAGAGACCTGCAGCCAAACAAATCGATGTGACACTTGCCCTCAAGCAAAAGAGGCCTGTTTGTTGTCCGTCAGAGTTTTTCTCATGAGTTCTCTGATCTGCACTTGTTTCTGTGACATCTGATTGGCAGCTACCTATTTAGGGCTGCCATGTAAAAACAACAACAACAACAACAGGTATTTTTTAATGCATTGTCGCATGTGCTGATATAAAAACCTCTTTGGTTCTTTTCATATTCTACCCCTCAGCCTAGAAACTGTTTTTGTATCTCTCTTTTTTAGTATTATTATTATGTTGGATTTTAAACCTTGTATTGGTTTTAGCATTGTTTTTACAGATTTGATATGTGTGTGTCTTAAAATGTTGTGAGCTGCCCAGAGACCCTTGGGTATGGGGTGTGATATAAATAAATAAATAAATAAATAAATAAATAAATAAATAAATAAATAAATAAATAAATAAATAAATAAATAAATAAATAAATAAATAAATAAATAAATAAATAAATAAATAAATAAATACTCTCAGAGTGACTCACAATATGTACCCTGAAGCAAGTCCCAGCCCCCCATTCCCTTCTCTGTCCCCACCACCCCATTTCCTCCCAGCCCCTTCACCCCCTCCTCCTCTCCTTCACCCTAGTAGAAAACATTCTGTCCCCTAGCCCCTCACCCTACCTTATTATTGCCTCAGCCTCAGCCTCAGCCTCTGCCCCCCCACCCCCTCACCCCCCACCCCCTTTCCCACTCCTTCCCAACCCAAACCTGCGTCATCCCACCGTTGCCACTTCCTGCTTCCTGCCTGACATGACTGGATGGTCAGAAACCATGCGGGAATGGCGCAGCCGCTTCCAGTCCTCCTGACCGGCCAATTGGAAGCTGTGCTGTCCCATTGACGCGGCTTCCTGTCTGTCAGACAGGATGCGCCATTGCTGGCAGTAGGGGCACGGCATGTCCCAGAAAATGCGCAGTAAAAGTAATTAGCATCTTTTAACTTTGATGACTGCTGTTGCTGTGGGCTGAAGAAAGTTGTGTAGCTTTGAAGCAAGTCTGGGCGCAGCCTTTTTTCAGATTGTATAAGCCTGAGGTCAGGGACTTGTCTAAGATTTCATATTGTGAGCCACTCTGGGAGTCATTCCAGGCTGAAGAAGAAGAGTTGGCTTTTATATCCCGGTTTTCTCACCCTTTAAGGAGACTCAGAGGGGCTGACAAACCTTCTGTTCTTCTCCCTACAACACCATGTGAGGGAGGTGGGGATGCGAGAGCTCAGAAAGAGAGCTGTGACTATTCCAAGGTCACCCAGCTGGCTTCATGGAGGAGTGCGAAATCAAACTGGGAGCCTGCCAGATGAGAGTACATGAACAGCGCTTTATAAATAAACTATAATAATATAATAATGAGAGTCTGGCACTTGGACCACAAGATAAAACCGGCTCAACAAACTGGCTGAGGGGTGGCATATAATATGACCCAAGCAAATAATAAACACTTGGTCCTCCTCTGGAACTTTTCAAGACATTAGTGATGGTTTTTAAAAGTTTTCATTGCTGAAGGCCATGGTTTTTAATGTTTGGAGTTCTTCAACATTTCAAATAGTGCTTCAATATACACTGTTTTCCTCTTTTTGTGGCTAGTGTTGGTGCTTCTGTTTTTTATTTTATATGTCTTGCAGCTTCCGATATATGTAAAACTAAAATCTTTATTCGATCAAACTGAATTTTGTGAGAAAAGCTGTTTATTCATGCATGCAAGCAATAAATGCTTAGAATTATGGCTGTAAACAAATATTTTTGTCACGCTATGCACTGTAACTACTTAAGAGAGGACCTCATATACTCTCCATAATGATTAGATAATGTTATATGCATAATCATGAATACAAGATAGACTTTTAAAATCACTTTTAAAGGCAGAGAAATCTCATCCCAAACTCAAACTGCTGTTAGCTTTCAACACATTTTTTGTTGCTGCAAAGTTAAGTGTTTTGCATTCTCAGGGAAAGCCAAAGATTTGAAGAAGAAGTGAGGGGGGGGGAGCATGTAAAATTTATAACCCCACCAATAATTCTGTTGGAGTCAACATGATCAGTAGTCAAAGGCCGTTCCCGCGCTTACTGTAGTTAATCCAGATTAAGTAAATCCAGATCTTCAGAATCTGGTCCTTGGGGAATCCGTTCCTTGTAGTTCTGGATCTAAACAAAGGGTGTTTTTCCACTGTCACTAAAAGTACCCATTAAGTACCCATTAATGGGTACATAATGGATTTTTGTACCCATTAATGGGTACTTCTAGTGACAGTGGAAAAACACCCAAAGACCCAATATATTCAATCTTGTTTAAATCTTGCATTTGCATCTCACTGTTCCTGTCAGATAGTAAGGAAATATTATGGAGTGAGCCAGATGGCAAAAATAGTCAAAACTGCCCCTGGCTTGTGCAGTGGGTATTACCATGAGGAAATAAAAACCCAGAAGGAAGCAGCAGACACAGTGTGTTACATTGCTATACGGAAAAACCTGCTATTGGAGTTCTCTCTCCCATGGTAGCAATATCTCAGTATTTTGCTTCTGTATCTCAGTGCTATGTTGGGATTGCCACAGATACATGTAGCAATCCCAATATGATGCTGAGATATTCCCGGGAGTTACAGCCTTAGTTTACGTGTTTCTTTCTCCCCATTTATTTGTTCGCTAGTTACATAAAAGATCTTAACCGGATGAATGTAGAATGGGATGAAGCCATAAATCTGGCTGCTGACCAGAGTCGCTGGAGTAATCTCGTTGCCTGATATGCTACTTAGCATGAGAGGAGCTAACTAACTACTTACATACAGCTGACTGCCAGAGGCATTTTAGCCCTCTAGTACAAAAACAAGAGACAAGCCTTTGATAGCTTTTCTCCAACTGGCCTGCTGTACATCCTAGGGGATAAGAGGTGCTGGTTTAACCAAGGGTAGAAGGATCATAAATGGGGTGGTTGGATAGAAACAAATACTGGCCGCCTGTGCCAAGAAGTGTTATGTGTTAAAGAAAATTTCAGCAAAATGCAGCTTGCATTTCTTCTTCTACATAACCCTGCAAAGGCCAGAGATCCTGTACTATTTTCCATGTGGCTGTCCTAGTAGAAAACGAGGTCTCCATGGAGCTCCACAATGTAAGACCCTCCCATGACAGGACAGCAGTTTTGTGAAATGCAGTGCCTTAAATACTACTTGATGCGAATCTGCTCCATAAGTTTATTGGGTCAAAATCCTAGGAGAGCTGTTGTACTTTTAGGAGTTGTTTTTTAGGTGACATTTTTTGTACCATCTTTTTGCTGATGGGGGAGAGATTGCAACTGGATGAAAATGCCCTTCACATGTTTGTTTGTTTATTATTTGCATTAATCCAAGAAGAAGAAGAAGAAGAGTTGGTTTTTCTACCCTGCTTTTCTCACCCATTTAAGGGGACTCAAAGCGGCTAACAAAGCTTTTCTATTCTTCTCCCCACAACAGGACACACTGTGAGGTAGGTGGGGCTGTGAGAGCTCAGAAGAGAGCTGTGACTTGCCCAGAGTCACCCAGCTGACTTCATGGGGTAAGATGGAATCAAACCCGTTATTCCCAGATAAGAGTCTGGCTCCCTAACCACTAGACCAAACCATATTCTGGCCAAGTTGATTAGTGATCTAAAAGTCAGAGTTAAAATCTTGATTTAGGCCTGTTAGCAAATTCATGCCCAGTGGAATTTCTTTCAAACTGGCGTAAAATGCTTCTGACCAGCAGTGTCCATTATCAGTGTTGCTGCTGCATTCTGTACTAACTGCAGCTTCTGAGCTATCTTCAAAGCCAGTCTCATAGATGGTGGCTTACAGTAGTCCAGTCTGGAAGTTACTATCAGTGGTGCTGCCTCCATTAACTTCCCTAAGGTTTGGGCTGTATGGGTGCTGGATGACTAGTTAATGGGACAGTCTCACACCTTCTCTTCTTCCCCTCTCATCCTCACAAGTCACTACAAGTGTGCATTCGCAGGCACAATGCAACTGTGAAAGAGAATAAGGTAAGGGATGCACTTCTGATGCTGTTAAAAGCACTCCGCAGAAAATATGAACTACAAAGTTCATAATCCACAGTTGCCACAAGATCTCTTTTATATGTGATGTTAATGCTGCTTTAAAACTTGTACGTAGTAGGGATGTGCACAATTTTTTTTATTCGATTAATATCGAATGAAAAGCAAGAAAGTATATATCTGTACGAATAGATCCACTTCAAATGTAGTGGGATTCAAATTCGCTATAAATGTTCAATTCCATAAGGAATCCCATATGAAGCTTCATACAAATGTATTGAAACATTTGATTTGGATTTGAATGACAATCTTCAAGCCAACATTCAATTCAAATACAAATTTCTAAATTTGGCCAAATACGTACAAATTTTGAATGTTACAAATATTCATGCACATCCCTAGAATGTAGCAAAGCCCCGAAACCACAGTGAGTAAGAGGAGTATATGACTTTAGTGAATGAGTTTGTCTTTTAAGTGACCAAGGTCATGTCTCCCCAGAACACTGAATAATTCTTGAAGGGGCATCAAAATTCCCACATTCCCACAGCACCTCACAGCAAGTGAAAACACCTTGAAGGGATGTCAGAGTTCCCACATTCCCACAGCATCTCACACTGAAGGGGCATGAGGATGCTTGGAGGTACTATGTTGTTCCTCTGAGATCCAGAACATTCAAGGTGCAAGAAGTGACTCTGAAGTTGCTTCCTGTGTGCTGAACTGGTCCATATTACAGGCAGCATTCACCTGTGGGCCTGTGTTACCTGTGTGTAGAGTCGAGAAGGTTCTCAATGTACAGGTGTGGCAGCTGAAGCAATGTGGCCTTAGTAATGGCAAAGCTGCCAGGGCAGCCCCTTCTGGTGGAGGTGCCTCTTCAAGTCATCTTCAACTGAGGGAAATGGAGACAGACCTCACAAAGAGAAGGATTGTGTTTGCTAAGGCTCTGGTTCGTAGATTTCTTTAGTTCTAGCAAATTTAAATTTGGCTTTCTCTCTCTTCTTGAACTTGTGAATAGTTGTCAAGAGACCATATAATAAAAGCCTGACATAGTGGCATTGTGAAATAGCATTTCATTTTGGTTGCTTTCTAAATCAGTAATGAAGACATATCTTTCACTGACCTACTAGAAGGTGGGTTTAAAAAAAATTGCTCCAAATAAGAATGACATATTTTTGTCCCATCTCAGAGTTTTTTATTACTGTATTTTATTAAAGTAATTAATTTATTAATTAGCTCGGTAAGCTGTGTTTGGTGGTTTGATGAGTGGAACTATGTCTGGACAATAAGTTAGACTGAAATGAGTCCAGGAAAAAGAAATCTACTGTTTTGCTTAGATTGTAATTCATTTTTATCTTGCTTGCCTTCTTGTCCATTAGTTTCCTTTATGGATCTTAAGTGCTGAAGGCTATATAATTAAGAGGTTTGATTAACAGACCTTCCGCGTTGCAACAGAAACAAAATCTGCTAATCAAAAGTCTGAACGATGACCAGAGAAAATCTTAACCAGATGCCTTCCACATTAAATAAGGAGCTTGCACCATGCATCTAAATCATGCATTACAATTGCTGTTTTATGGTACAATAGTGCATTATGTTCATCTTATGTTTCGTAATTAGAAGGTGGAACAGATGGGGAGATCTCGCTAAAGTTCCATGCTGCTAAAGTAAACTACAGTGTGCTTATAGGCTCAGTGCAGCACAAGAGGATTTTTTTGGGTGGATTTAGACTTATCACGATAGGCAATGGCTGTATTGTTTCTGTACACGAATACCATCAGTCTACATTCTCTGTCCTTGGGAAAGAAAACTTCATAACATTTAGAGAACAGGGGAGTTTTTGCACTTCCCTTCCCATCCGCTGGATGGGAAAGGAGTCCAATCAACTAATGTTTACTAGCGTTCACGGATGAAGAATCATTGCCTTTGCCTTCCTAAGATGGTGCTTTATGGTGAATGCACCACTGTCGGCCAAAGCAGAGGAGCCCCAAGCAGGAGATACAAGGACTTCCTGAAACAATCCATCAGCCTTGGCCATATTAATCACAGTCAGTGGTCCACTTTGGCCTCAAACTGAGAGGCATGGAGATGCACCATCCATAATGCTGCTGCCTCCTTTGAGAGTGCTAGCAGAACCAGTCTTGAGGAGAAAAGACAATGCAGGAAGAACCATACCTTTACAGTACTGCCCAACGAGACCTTTCTCTGCACCTTCTGTAACCAGACTTGTCTATCCTACATTGGCCTTTTTAGCCATCAGAGCGCATGCAGCAAGCGAGGGCTGAGCCCTTCCTAAATCTTTGTTTGCGAAGTCAAGCCATGATGATGGTGATGATGATGACTAGCGTTTGCACTTGCAAATATGATACCCTAAGAAGAGCCTTGCTGGTTCTACTGCAGCATCCTGTCTAACACAGGGGGCAGCCAATTGCTCTTGGACATTATAAAGCAGAAGAAGGAGGTGAAAACCTTACCTGGGGCAATTTTGCACTTCCGTTCCTGTCTGCTGGATGATCCTGGAGCTGTTCATTTTCAGGGTGCCGCCATTTTGTTTGTGGCGCCCTCCAAGACTGCTCACACATCAGTGTCATCACTGTGAGGATGCTGACGCTCTGCCATGTACCACGTCTATGGTTATGCCGGAAATGTCAGATGACCCCAGAGGACTAGAAAAGATGCAGTTGCTTTCCGCTGGACATACCAGCTAAGTAATTAAGGTTGGTAAGGGTGTTGTGGCGTTCTCTTCAGCCTGGGCAGGACTTCACTTCCCCCTTCCTCTGACTAGTGAGTGTTTGAGAAAAAAATTAGTTTTTTAATTATTTAAAAGCATTGGTTGTTGCTTCCCTAACCCCCGCAGACTAAAGAGTTCACCACAGCTTCTCCTTCCCCTAAGCCCAAGGCCTATATGTCTCAAAAGAATACTGCAGGCAGATGGTTCTTTATAAAGAAATGAGAAAACAGTTTATTGTTTTACAACTTGTGAACAAAAACAGACAAACAACTAAATAACTATCAAACTCTTCTCAGAGTCAGTCAACCCAACAACCTATACCCTTACAGGCTGCTGTCAGGACTCCCTTAGGCTGTCACACTAAGCTCTGGAACCCTGTTTCTATCTTGGTGTTTCCCCAGGCACAGAACTGTCTCACACACCAGTCCTCCCTCTCTAGAAGCCCAAGCATAAAACCCTGGAACTGTCTTGGTGTTTCCCTCAGGCACAGGGCAGTTACACACATGTCCTCCCTCCCTGGAATCCCAAGCATAGAACCCTCAAACTTGTCTGGGTGGTACATTTTATATCGCTGGCCTTGCGTGGGCTCAAGCCTGATTGGCTGTTTGTGGGCAGCTGTTCCCCCCATTACCTTATGCTAACTAGGGGTGTCTTGCCCACTCTTTACCTGCTGTTCTGATATTTACATTACAATACAAGGAATATAGCCAGAACAGAACAAATACAGTACACACATGTAAAATATAATGCTTTCAACACACATTAAATACAGGAACACAATGGTGGGCCTCACAGGTGTGGAGCACAATTTCGTGCTCTGCACCTAGTGCATGACTAGGGGACTTTTGGGAAGGCAGGGGGTGCCTGGAGGCTGTATCAGCCACCTCAAGGTGTTGATGCTCTTCCCAGGAAGTTTCCTAGTCATGCACTACGAGTTGTAGTGCAAATAGGCTCCTGCTCTTGACTCCCTTGGATACACTTGTCTTCCATGAGTTAAGAGAAGCCCACAGCCTGGTGGCTTCTAAGCATTCTCAAGCAGGAGGCAAAACCTTCATCTGCTCTCAGCTTCCTACAAATAGAGGCATCCTGCTTAACTCTCCAACCTGGAGGTAGTAGCTAGGCATCCATTCTAATAGCCACTGATACACCTGACCTCCATGAATTTGTCTAATCCTTTCTTAAAGCTGTCTCTGCTAGTTGCTGTCACTACATCTTCTGGTAGTAAATTACACAGAGAAATTCCCCTTGACAGTCTTGCCTATCAGCTTTATAGAGTGCTCCTGGGTTCTGGTGTTGTGGGACAGAGAAAACAATATGCTAGGCAGAGTGACTTCTGGCTGTGGAAAACTGGCAGCTAGAGGGAGTTTAGTCACACTGCTTTCATTCATTCATTCATTCATTCATTCATTCATTCATTCATTCATTCATTCACATTTCTATCCTGCCCAATACCTGAAGGTCTCAGGGTGGGTAACAACATTTAAAATCAGTCATATTAAAATGAAACAGTATATTTTCAAACAATAATGTCTACAAGTGGGGGAAATTATAATTACATTGAGTTAAAGGCCAAAGCAAAGAGGTGCGTCTTCACCATCTTCCTGAACATATACAGTGAAGGAGCCTGACGTACCCCAAGGGGGAGAGTATTCTGCAGCCTGGGGGCCATTACTAAAAAGGCCCGATATGCGCAATATGGTTTCCAGTAACAAAGCCACGGAGTTGCAGAAGAATTCCCTAGCTTTGCAAGGCAGGAATATTGTACGAAGGGACCATTCAGATTAACCTGTATGCAGTGTTGTACTGCTGATGAATGCTTGAACTCTAAAAGGGAAAGATGTTTGTTAATCCTAAGTGTTTAGACAATGGAGTAGCTGCTTTTTAGTAAATACTGTATATGTTTAGAAACACATTTTTCTTTCATTTCATCCATGCCAGCACATGGCCTTGGTGCTGAAAGTGGATGCTGGTGTTAAGCTTCCTGCAGTGGATAAAGCATTGTGTTGCTCTAACACAAGGCTAAGCTGATGGAGAACTCAGGCACCTGTAAAACAAATACCGCCATTCTCTAGAGTCTTAAGTCATGGAGGGAAATCACTCTTTAACTCCATGGAGGTAAATACATTTAGTGCTAGACTTCTTTCCTCGATCTTCTCGATTGCAAGTAATAAGTATTAGTGGGCATGTTTATACATTTCTTTTCAAAGGCCAATGGTTTTACTGCTAATATGCAAACCAACCCTGTGCTATTTAAACTTCTGCTTCACTGAAGATCAAATTTTGTCTTTCCTCTTTGGTTAACTCGGCAAATACTGACTATTCCAAATGAAGGAAAGCAGTCTTTACCGATCCTGGGGATGTTAGTGAGGGTGCCTCCAGACTGGGCTAAAACCCAGGATTCTCTCAGGGACTATATTGGGAATGTCACATGCAATTGTAACATTCCCAGTATAGTCTCATAATACTGAGGAAATATCCCATAATAATGTTTTTATGGGAAATTTGGCAATGATGCCCGCCATAGTGATGCTATATACATGTCTGCCAGCTCCTTTCGTTATCATTACTCTTTCAAATACCTGGAAATCGGCCAAGTGTTCAAAAAAGAAGAAAGGGAAGTAGGTGGGTGCTTAGCTGGCTTCTGCGTAGCTGCAAGAGCAATGATAACAAGAGGAGCTGGAAGTCACATGTAAAGGCCCATGATTGCAGAAAGACACAACTGAGGGGTCTTCTTATGTATTTCATCCATGATTTGTCTCTCACCATCTGGAGGCTGACAATAACACTTGGTGTCATTCAGCAGGGCCCTTTTGCACATACCTCTCTTAATCCAGATTAAGAAGATCTAGATCTTTGGTATCCATTCCTCATGGAATTCGGTCCTTGAAGTTCCACACAGTCTGTCTACTACCAGATGGCAATGGGTGCCAAACAGGGCTGCCATGCGGACGCTGTAGCACCCATCCTGAGGCTCCGATTAGGCCTGAGCAGGAAGGTCCACTGCTGGTGCAGTGTGATTGGCCTGCATAGCCGTCAGTCAGGGGTCACTTCCAGTTAGAGTGGGCGTGGCACAGACACATTTTCATAGCTGCCTATGGAGCCATTATGAAGCTTGTGCTCAGCTTTGTAGATCTCTATGAAGGACGTGCAGGCCTATGTAGAGTGTGTTTTGAGGGGCAGAGCCAGAGCCACCTGGCTGCAAATGGCGGCCTCTAGGCCTGCCCCAGGACCCCATTGCCCCAGTGTATGTGGAGAAGCACATTCTGTGATTTGGTCTTCACAGTGGAAGACTGGGTTGAAGACATCATTAAAGGGGTCTTGTGTTAATCTGGATTCAAGGGCCTGAAGTCCCCATTAAATGCAGATTTTGATGGTTCTTGTGTGGACAACACTTTCAGAATGTGGTCCTAATGGGGTCCTTAAAGGGTTGGGGGTGCAGAAGGTACATAACTGATGTGTACCAATTTCATACCCATTGGGTTCCTAGTGGGGTCCTCATTGCACATGCAAAAAGGGCCATAGATAATGTTAATAAAAGCCACAGGCTGTTATTTTTTAGTTTTATTTCATGGGTTAGAAATATGGCTTCTGCCTTGTTTCTATTGATATAAAGTTTCTTGAAAATAAGAAGACAAGGAAAGGTTGGAACTTTTTATAAAAGTCTGCATTTCTGAAAAAGGAATTATGCAGTATCACAGCTTTTTCTTCTCACAAATGTGATTCAGGCAGCATAAGTTCACTGAAGATCCTTTGGAGAAAGAAATTGATCTATTTCCATATTTCCAAGTTTCAAATAGTCATGTTTCCTTGCAGTTAGAGCTGCCGTTATCATATTCAAAAACTGTTCAGTCCTGAGTAATTGATCTGCTTAAAAGCCGATGTAGGCCCAATGTTGGCAAACATATTGATTTGTTTCATTGACCTAAATGAGTCACAATAACATACAAACGTTACTTTGTCCTACTAACTTCTGTTGGGCTTAAAGTGAACCTGAAACACTGAGTTTCATCCACTGCCTACATCCTGTGAGTTCCATGTTGTTGATGTTTTGGTTGTGGCATATTTAAAATGTTTACCATGTTGGATTTGCTTATGAGATGCTCTTTCATGAACTATAATGAACTTATACAGTTCATTATTACCTACAGTAGATGTTTTAACTATGGCAGGATTAATTCAGGACCATTCCGGAGCCCAGGATCCAACCTTGCAGTACAGGGGCTGTACATTTGTGTAACCTTCTTGCATTGCCAGAGGGCTTCTATGGTGCAGAATGCATGTATTCCTATGATTGGAGCACCCACTCTACCTCCATATGTGGAGGCTGAAACCGCATGAGTAGAGGTGACAAATGAGCACATCTGGGTATTTGGATGCCTGAATGCCCAGATGCGCACATCAGTTAAAATGTATGAAGACGTGTGGCTCTGTTCAGCTAGGAGATGGTAAACACGCGGGGAGGATTTTCTGCATTAGTGTGATTAATGTGAGGATAGACCTTCACATTAAACATTCTTCAGTCAGTCTTCAGGTCTGATTGTTCACACCTTTCCATTCAGGAAAGTCCAAATGGAAGGTGGGAAGCCCACAAATAAAACAGAATTGAAAAAGCGTGAGTAGTCAGACCTGAAGATGTACTGAAGAAGGTTTAAAGTGTATGTGTGACCCCGGCCCTAGAGGGATATCTGTTGTCTGGAGGTACCCTGGAACTCCCTTTGTCCCAGACCACTGTCTCTGTTTTCTAGAGTTGCTGATTTATCAAACAAATGGCAGAGGGAGCACTGGTTATTCTTGTATTGTGGGTGATAGTACTACTAATAAGAACAGAATCCTAATAAGAATAAAGCCAATTTGGTTTAGTGGTTAGGGAGCCAGACTCTTATCTGGGAATGCCGGATTTGATTCCACTCTCCCCCATGAAGCCAGCGGGGTGACCTTGGGCTAGTCACAGCTCTCTTCTGAGCTCTCACAGACCCACCTACCTCACAGGGTGTCAGTTCTGGAGAGAAGAACAGAAGGTTTGTCACCTATAAACTGATGGGGTCTGAGCTTTCTGCAACACACCAGGAAAGGGATCTCGGGATTTTGGTGGACAGTTCAATGAAGGTGTCAACCTAGTGTGCAGCAGCAGTGAACAAAAGCTAATTCAGTGCTGGGAATAATTAGGAAGGGAATAGAAAATAAGTCAGCAAGTGTCATTTTGCCTCTTTATAAATCTATGGTGAGGCCACATTTGAAATGTTGTGTACAGTTCTGGTCACCATATCTCAAAAATGATACTGTGGAACTAGAGAAGGTGCAGAATAATTAAGGGTCTGGAACACCTCCCTTACGAAACCAGGCTGCAACATCTAGGCCTCTTCAGTCTGGAGAGACAATGTTTAACAGGGGACCTGACTGAAGTATATAAAATTATGCATGGTATAGAAAAGGTGGATAGAGAATATTTCTTTTCTCTATCCCACAACACTAGAACCAGGGGACACTCTATGAAGTTGATGGATAGGAGAGTCAGATCCGACAAGGGGAAGTATTTCTTCACCCAGAGGGTCATCGGTGTATGGAATGTGCTGCCGGAAGAGGTGGTGACAGCTACCAGTCTAGATGGCTTTAAGGTACGGTTAGACAAATTTATGGATGACATATGTATCAATGGCTACTAGAATGAATGCCTAGGTACAGTACATCTCTCAGGCTGGGCGGGGGGGGGGGGGCGGAATCAGGATGCTTCTAGGGCCATTTGCTGGGATTTGAGAGCAGGAGAAGGTTTGTCCTTGTCTCTGCTTGAGATGCCCATGAGCATTTGGTGGGCCACTGTGTGCGACAGGACACTGGACTAGATGGGCTGTGGCCTGATCCAACAGGGCTTCTCTTATGTTCTTACGTTCTTACCTGCTCTGAGTCCTCTTAAATGGGTGAGAAAAGTGGGGTAGAGAAGCCAACTCTTCTTCTTTCTAAAATAAAATAATTAATTGTTGACAATCTAGATTAAAGTATTTAATTTAGAATATTTTGAATTAAAATATTAGTGATATTGATGCCTGATAGCAAGACAGCATCATTAATTGTTTCAGAAAGCTTATCTCTGTGATATCCTTGTTTGATCTTCATTGCTTTAAGAGAATTCAGGCTGGTTTTCAAAATTCCTCACCACAGGACCTGTACTCAGAAAGGCTTGAAGAAGAGATCATTATTAGATTGTTTGATCTCTACAGCTGGAAGCACCTGAGTGTCTCTGTGTTTGAGATGCATGCCGACAAGAACTAGTTCACAGGCAAGGTAATCAAAACAGCCCTTTTTTGCAAGTCTTGCATGTAGTCAAACGTAGTCGGCTTGGCTGTGTGAAAAAGGCCCACTTCTGAGCCTTATTAATTCATTAAATTCCTCTGCAGGCCATGGACAGCTGTGGTAGTGCGAGAGAATCAATATTCTTCTGTACTTCCTCTTCCAGGATTCATTTTTCTCAGCTCCAATTCAAGCAAAGTATAATGTTGACCTAGTCTGAAGGGGAAAGATATATAATTAATCTTCAAGTTCACTCCCCTATATTCTCCTCTCTTGTAATCCTTTTGAGGTCTTCAAGAAGGCAAACTTTTCATATCTATGTTGAAAATCAAATGTATAGTCTGTGACTCTTGAGGATTCAGCTTCTGAAGACCTAGAAAGAGGGAAGGAAGATCAATTTTATTTAATCAGCCCCCCTAGCTTGAAAACAGATGGGGTTCCTCTGTGGGAAAGCTGGACTCACACCTGTTTTAATTTCAGAACTCTCTCAACTTCAGCCTTCTTAATTGGAAACTTCCTTATCGCTATGATTAATCACTGTCTGGAGGCTATAATTTCTCCTTAATAAGTAATCTCTTAGTGCTGCTGACACTTTTGCGCAAAAGTGTTCGTGGATGTATGTGGGCTTTTCCTAAGGGAAGTACCAGTAAATGCCAATGAGGATGGAGGAAAACTAAGATTTCCCTGACGAAAGTGTCTCAGTTGTTGTGTTTTTTCCCCAGAAGATCCTCTAGCATAACATGAGGGAATTCAGGTTTTAATAGTTGTGAAGTCAAATTTTAAAGTGACATTGATGCTAATTCTGTATCAGCCATGAAGGATGATGTTTAAGTAAACTGTGCCTCTATTCAAACATTTTCTAAAGGGTGGACAATCCAGTTCTCTTTGGTAAATTGGACACTCATAAGCGACTCTATCTGAATTTATGTATCACTCTGCAGATAACAACAGCTGTTTTGCTGTTGTTCAACAGAGTTCCTGTTAGTATGCTAATAACCATAATCCATAAATATCACTTTAGGAGTTTGTTGAAGTTTTTGGTTGACTGCATTTTTAAATTTCAAAATAAAATTTCAGGGCTTAAGACGAAACAAACATGGAGATATGGCAGGCCCTCTTGAATATTCAGCAAGCCCTCTTCATTTTTTCTTCTGGTTTTGGGGCTCCTGCTATTAGTGAGGAACATACACTTCCTTGGTTATCAGACATGATTCTGTTAAATCTTTTCATGCACCTAGCCTTGCATCGTTCCATGTAAGAATGGGTTAATTTTTGTTTTCTATAAAACTTACTTTTCTAGTTACTAATTCATCCTCTCTTCCCATCTGTGCCATCCATAAATATACCCCTGTATACCCTTTTGCTGCAAATAGATTTTATTGAAGTTGGTTTGCATCTCAAAAAGTACATACAGATTCATGATTTGGCATGTACTACTCAGCTTCCTCCTTTCTGCCCAATGCCTTTGTTCCTCGATCTTTTAACCCGCTTGGATGTGCTGGAATAGACAACACTCACTGTATGCATTCTTATCCACTACAGAAATGAAATTCTGTGTATTATTTTTCTCTAGGAAGCTATCCTTTCTTTCTATGGAATATTGACTGATTCTTACCTTTCAATTTTCTATTAGACTCTTGTCTGAATTTAGGATGAGATGTATTTCTTGTAGCTTTTTTCAGTATTTTTCAGCTGCACAACTAGCCCTGAACAGGACATTATTCTACAGTGGCACATATAACATACCATTATGCTTTTTGATTCAAAACAATTTTCTGCAAGTTCATATAAGTAGATGCTGTTCTGTGAACTTGGAACTTGGGAGAAAATGGGAATGTTCTGCAGCCACTATAATGGGCACCCAATCTCTTATGCTCCAGTGCACTGGGAATTAATTGACCCCATAGGAATGTTTCTATTTGGGTGAGTTCCCATACAAGTTTAAATCCAAATTGAATCTGAATTTGGGATTGGGAGATCCCGTTTAATTTTTTATTCCCTGACTTTATGAGGACTATCTTGCAAAAATCTTCAGGAAAAAAGTCATCACAAAAACTGTTATCGGTCCCCTTTTGGAGCCCAACCCACATTATTTTTTTGCCTTTGGGAACTCTACTGAACTATTTGAGGCAGGGATGTACCCTTCTGGCCAGTGCCTGCCAGATGTGGTTGGGATTTCACAGCTGCAAAGGTCTCCCCCCTCCCCTTGTCATGGCTGCTCTGAACACGAATGCAAGAGGAGAAAGAATTTTTTTTAAAGCACCAGCCAGACTCAAAGGATACAATTGTAGCAAGAAAATTCTTGTGATTAGGAGAGATACAGCAGCAGGAAAGGTTTTTAAAACTCAAGCCTTAAGGGATACACTGTTGGAAGGCTCGCACAGCAGCCGACAGCCTACATTTTTCAGGGGGAAACTGGAAGGGAGTGTAGGCTCTCTATTGCCTCTCCACGCAAGAGGTCAGGAAAGGAAATTTGCACTGTTGGTTCTCCTGTTTAAGTGCAAGCAGGGAGAACCGGCGGGGAGGGAGCTTCCAATTTGAACAGGAGAGAGTGAAAGGGATGATTGTTTGTTAATTCGCTCAGCTGATTCTGCGGGGTAGGCTTAACAGGGGTTGAACAGGGGCTGTGCTGGTTTTTTTTTTTTTTTTTTGCAGTATTTGCATTCAGCCCGTGTTATTCTCAAGGAAATGGGAACACCCAGAATGTGCACTCAGTCCTGAGTCCAGATTTAAAAAGTCCAACGTGGATTTTAAAAGTCAAGTGGGAACACGCCCTAAATCTTTTGAGAAGTGATTATGCTTATCATATGATTACAGATTGACAAATCCAAGCTCCAGGTTTAGTAGTCACTAATTTAAGTGTTATGGCCTTGCTGAATTTGGTCAGCAAACCATTTTGCAAGTGCCTTTTACCTGGGGCCTTGGCTCTATTCTGGAATATATCCTGGAACAGGGGCCTGCTGCTTGCATGCTAGAAAAGCCCTGCTGGTTAGGACTAGCAGCCCATCTAGTACAGCAACCTCTTTTTGCAGTAGCAGAACATTCTTGCAGATCTCAGCAACTGATCCTTATTCCTATCCATTTAGCTCACACCTTCCCTAATTTTATATACTGCTTTTATGTCTTCCCTCACTTACTTCATTTCTAAATATCTAGTCTATTGTAAATCAGGCATAGCACATTAAATATCTGTCTATGCAAAATCATTGTCAGGATATTTCCCCCAGTGAAATGTAATGACAGGACCAGGGCATACATTGCTAGGCCACAAGGCCAGCCTGAGCTGAATAATAACAGGTGCTTTGTGATCTTGTATCCTGTTTTTAGCAGTATGTAGTCGTAAGTATAGTAATGTTGTGATAAATGAAAGTTGTTATGGGAAGCAGGTCAATGTGACACCAAAGAACACTTCCCGGCTAGGATTGGTCTAAAGTGCTCACATGGAATAGAATGTTTCCCATAACCACATGTTGATTCACCTGTATATGTATCTCAGTTTTTTAGTAATGATGTAGCATTGTAGCATATATTCATATGATAGTGGTTAAGTTGTATATCTTTAATTTTTTTCATATATCCATGCATTGATTCACCATATATACCCTTATAAGCACATACTCTGTAACCATCAAGCAATAAACCTTCCAGTTGGAATGCAATAGAGACTCTGTTCTTCCTTGTGAACTCAATACACACATGCTGTTTGCTGTGCAACTGCTGGATGCAAGCTCTGCTAAGCTACGTACTTTAACAATCATGAGTCTATTGGAACTCAAAGTTGACTTTCTGATCTGTTTCATTTCATGAATACTCTGACTTTTCTGTTTTGAAATGTAATTTAAAACTAAGCAATGGATGATGGTTGAAAGACAGTATAGGCTGAACAAGAAATTGAAAAACATGCCCTTGTTTAAAATAGTATGGACATTAATTTTCATCAAAAACTATCTTGACATTACAGAATTTAAACAATGGAATTACACACTTCATTTTAAATTAGTTTTGTTTTGGTCTTGTGAAAGGTCTTGACCCAGTCCTGTGGTGAGCAGTTCAGTGGAGCCCTTGAATTTTTTGTGTTTGCTGGGTGATAAATAAGTGCTGGTATTTCAGGAGATGCGGCCAATCTCACCAGACAGATATGAAACAGATGTTCTGAGCAGGCAGGATATTTTTCACTGAGGGAGAGAACTTGCTGATGGAATCTAATTAACTGAGGTATAAGAGTGAAGTGCAAAACTTTTCTTAAGTGGAATCATTTACTGACAATTTGGTTTGAAATGAAGTTACTCGCAACTACTGATCGGCTTTTTATTCCACCTCCCTTTCGTAAAGGATACTATCAATAGAATGCATCTCATAGTTTTCTGGCATCATTAGCAGTTCTCTCAGATTTGTTTTTCCTGTCATTCTGTAATGAACAGCAGGCTAGGCTGATATCAGACCTGGATTAGTTAATGACTGCTTTTCAGGTTGCAGTTTGAGAACATTCACCGTAATCACTCAGGAACGCAGAGACGTGGGGGAGATTTGCACTTCCCACTCCATCCAGGGGATGGGAATGGTGAACTTCCCCTGGCATGTACTAGCATTTGCACTCGTGAATGTTAGTACACACCAAATTGCCCCCCCCCCCCGAGTATGGACAGTAACCTGAGTATAGAAAAGGTGGATAGAGAACATTTCTTTTCTCTATCGCACAACACTAGAACCAGGGTAACTCTATGAAGCTGATGGGTAGGAGAATCGGATCTGACAAGAGGAAGTATTTCTTCACTCAGAGGGTCATCGGTTTATGGAATTTGCTGCCAGAAGAGGTGGTGACAGCTACCAGTCTAGATGGCTTTAAGGAAGGGCTAGACCAGGGGTAGGCAAACCACGGCTCGGGAGCCACATGCGGCTCTTTGGCCCCATAAGTGTGGCTCTTCCAGATTAGGAGTACCCTAATTAAGTTAATAACAATGTATCTACTATATAGTTTAAGTTTAAAAAATTTGGCTCTCAAAAGAAATTTTAATCATTGGACTGTTTGATATTTGGCTCTTTTGACTAATGAGTTTGCCGACCACTGGGCTAGACAAATTTATGGATGACAGATGTATCAATGGCTACTAGAATGAATGCCTATGTGCATCTTTCAGGCTGAGTGAGGGGGGGGGAAGCGGGGCACTTCTAGGGCCATTTGCTGGGATTCGAGAGCAGGCAAAGGTTTGTCCTTGTCTCTGCTTGAGATGCCCATGAGCATTTGATGGGCCACTGTGTGCGACAGGATGCTGGACTAGATGGGCTGTGGCCTGATCCAGCAGGGCTTCTCTTATGTTCTTATGTTCTTATGTATCTGTGGCCTGGGCACTGCGATCTTGGGTCCCGATAGCGGCACCAGTTCACTTGTGCCAGTGCCATCACTGGGACAACAGTGACACGTTGTGTACACACACTCATATTTTGGGTCATCTGATGTGCCAGTGCATCAGGAAAGGCCATCTCTGGTAAAGGTAAGTCTACATGCAGAGCACAAAAGTCATGTTCTACACATGGATTGGAAATGGCTCCTTGCAGTATAGATGCTCTGTCTGTGAGCGCAGTGCATGTTGACTACGGGCTCAAATGCAGAAAGGTCCTAGCTTTCTGCACATTTTTATGTTTTGGACTAGGCTGTACTGGTTCCCTGGTTGACATTGATATTGAGTTTTACTGGTGATCCAGATCAAGTGTTCCTTGATCTGGATCATGGTCCATGTAATGCAGGCAGAGTGCCCCAGCAGTGGGCAGGAATTCACATGTCCACACTAATGTGCAGACCAGACAGGTCTTGAAGATGACTGTGAGGCATTGTAATCCAGCTTAAAGGTAAGTGCAGAAAGGCCATTAGACAAGCAGAGACCTGCACTCTTGTTCTGCTTGGTTTCATGTTTTTCTCATTGTCGCAGAGCAAATTTTCTTGTGTTTCTCATATATACAGTAAATACTACTTCCTCCTGGAATTATATTTTTTATTCTTGAATTGGAGCTTGACCTGAAGCAAACTAAAAAGATTTCCTCTTTCCTCTTATTCACATTCTCTTAAAATTTAGGGTGACTAATCTTTTTTTAGTTTGAGGAT
Source organism: Aspidoscelis tigris stejnegeri (assembly GCA_023333525.1). Taxonomy (NCBI): domain Eukaryota; kingdom Metazoa; phylum Chordata; class Lepidosauria; order Squamata; family Teiidae; genus Aspidoscelis; species Aspidoscelis tigris. Next base: position 16,711,181 of record JALMGA010000003.1, read on the forward strand.
TACAGTCAAGGTTGGCCAATCCAATTATGCAGAACAAAATGGCTCTAAACCATGATTTATGTGATCACCCTGCTCAAAAAACATATTTTCATGTTCCCATTGAATAAATGTGTCATCCATCCTAATAAAAGAACTATGGAATTCAAAATACATGTTGTTAAAATCTGTCCATACAGTCACCAGAGCTGAATCCCACTTAATGGCAAGAAAGAACATATCTTACGATCTGAGAAAATTCTGTCATCATATTTAGCAGGTGCTACAAGGTTTGGAACAGAATTTTGCTCTTTTTGTATATAAGTAAATGGAACATAAGGAAGATAATTGATTTGGCTTGAGTTCTAATGCCACATTTTGGGTTCTGAATAATAATGGACAAAAGTGTCTCTGAATGGGAAAATATCCTCCATCTGCTATATTCAGTTTTTACTTTGTTTTTCCCTGGAGGACTACCGTAATCAGAGCAACAGCCAAATAATAGTTTTCTATAGAGTGGTCATGGAAGGCTGTCTCTCAGCAGCAACAAGATGGCGTTTGCATGACCAGACCAAACTAAATGGGTCCTAATGGTATATGATTTGGACATGAGAATTGGTTTACCTGCTTTTTGTCCTTATACAATATTGTCCAGTGACTGTTGAGTGTGTGCTGGATTGAGATTTTATTAGAATAAAATAAAAGAACCTGCACATGATGAAAGAACCTAGAACACATTAGCAAACAATTAACGGAAGTCCATAGACTTGCTTGGAATGTGCTTAGTGGGAGAATTTTGCCTCTTCCACAGTTTGGTCTAGTGGTTAGGGAGCCAGACTCTTATCTGGGAATACCGGGTTTGACTCCTCCCTTCCCCATGAAGCCAGCTGGGTGACCTTGGGCTAGTCACAGCTCTCTTCTGAGCTCTCACAGCCTCACCTACCTCACAGGGTGTCTGTGGGGAGAATAGAAATCTTTGTCAGCCACTTTGAGTCCCCTTACATGGGTGAGAAAAGTGGGGTAGAAAAGCCAACTCTTCTTCTTCCTGTTCTATATGCTCAGCCCGTTTGCCTATTCCTTCCTCATCATTCATTCATTCATTCATTCATTCATTCATTCATTCATTCATTCAGTTTATTTGTATACCGCCTTTCTAATAAATTACTCAAGGCGGTTTACAGCAACCATGAATACAGTGCAAAATAATATATCATACATTAAATAATCATAAAATTATATATAAACAAAATAATACATTAAAAAATTACACAAAACATTGGGGGAGGAGACAAAGAGGTAGCAATGCTGGGGCCTTTCCCCTAAGCTGAGTGCTGCTAGGGTTGTTAATGTGCTGACACTTCAGCTCCTTCTTTGCCAGTTCTTCAACCACAAAACACCTGTGAACTTGCAGGCGGGGGAGCAGCAGACGCACGCCGACGCGGGCTGGCAGTTGTGTTCCTCCTCTTCTGCTCGGCTTTATACCTCGCAGGCGAGGGAGCAGCAGACGCACGCCGACGCGGGCTGGCAGTTGTGTTCCTCCTCTTCTGCTCGGTTTATACCTCGCCTGCGAGGTAGCAGCAGACGCACGCCAACGCGGGCTGGCAGTTGTGTTCCTCCTCTTCTGCTCGGTTTATACCTCGCCTGCGAGGTAGCAGCAGACGCACGCTGACGCGGGCTGGCAGTTGTGTTCCTCCTCTTCTGCTCGGCTTTATACCTCGCAGGCGAGGGAGCAGCAGATGCACGCCGACGCGGGCTGGCAGTTGTGTTCCTCCTCTTCTGCTCGGCTTTATACCTCGCAGGCGAGGGAGCAGCAGACGCACGCCAACGCGGGCTGGCAGTTGTGTTCCTCCTCTTCTGCTCGGTTTATACCTCGCCTGCGAGGTAGCAGCAGACGCACGCTGACGCGGGCTGGCAGTTGTGTTCCTCCTCTTCTGCTCGGCTTTATACCTCGCAGGCGAGGGAGCAGCAGATGCACGCCGACGCGGGCTGGCAGTTGTGTTCCTCCTCTTCTGCTCGGCTTTATACCTCGCAGGCGAGGTAGCAGCAGACGCACGCTGACGCGGGCTGGCAGTTGTGTTCCTCCTCTTCTGCTCAGCTTTATACCTCGCAGGCGAGGGAGCAGCAGAAGCACGCCGACGCGGGCTGGCAGTTCACCATGACCACCACTGTTAAGTCCAGATTCATTCTTCCTTTTAAGTTCAAATTAAGCTTGAACTGGAAAGTTTCGTATTTGCCAGCCCATAGGATGCAGAAAAATAAAAAATAATAATTTTCTACATTTCTTATGTCGCTATCTGCCATCACCCAGACCAGCAACAAAGGTCCCTGCCATCTCATCCCAGTGCAGTGGCCAGGCAATCCTCCTGTCTCTCTTCTCCTTCTTTCGGCCACAGGTGCTTTTTTGCATAGCTTGTTCCACTGCCGTTGCCTGCCTCCCACCTCCTTGCATGCACTATACGCACAATGTCTATCCGCCTGGCCATGTGATCGCCCAGGTGCCCACTATCCCCACCTGTTGAGACAGGAGTGAGGTGGAGGAGGCGAAGAGGGAAGATGGCAAGAGAGTGAATATAGACAGGCGAGGCTGGCACATAAGACACCCCATATTTTAGATTTATTTTGGGGGGCAAGTATTTCCTATACACCAACAAATAAATTGGGGGGGGACTTCAACCATTTTTGAGACTGATGTCTGTTTCTTTGGCAAGGGTATAACAGTAATTTGCTGAACCTTCTTCCATGAGTTGCTCAAACCTTAGCTGCAGCCACTTCCACTACTAAGCTATAGCAAACGGGGCACCTTTCCCCAGAACCTCAGGTAATCATTAGGTGTTTTCCCACTGTCACTAGAAGTACCCATTAAGTACCCATTAATGGGTACAAAAATGCCATTTTGTACCCATTAATGGGTACTTAATGGGTACTTTTAGTGACAGTGGAAAAACACCCGTTATGCATTAAAGTAGATATGCTACCCAAATTACTCAGAGCATTCAGACCGTATTATGCACTGTGCATTTTAATTTTTCTACAAACTGTGTGAGTGATCAGACTTTGCTAGGCAAAGCTTTCATTAGGGTTGAGCACAGATTTTTTTTTTTTTTTGGTATTTGATTCATATTGAATCAAATGCAAGAAAATTCATATTTGTTCGAAACCTTCAAATGTAGTGGGATTTGGATTCAATATGAAATGTTCAGTCCCATAAGGATCCCATATGAATCCCTTACGAATCTCATATGAAGCTTCATACGAATGTATCAAGACATTCGATTCAAAATTCAAATATCAATCTTCTAATCTGCCAACATTCGATTTGAGTACGAATGTCTCAATTGGGCCATATTCATATGAATTTCAAATGTTGCGAATATTCATGCACATCCCTAGTTTTCGTAGATCTGGGGCCTTTTTGCGCTTTTGCAGTATAAATTAAGCTTCTTCCAGAAATACGTGCACAGGTCCTTACTGGGCCTTATTTCAGATTGTATCCTGGGATAGGGACCATCTATCCCAGTGATGGCGAACCTTTTGAGCTCGGTGTGTCAAAATACGCAAGAAAACGTAGCTTAACTCGGGTGCTGTGTCACATCTAGAAATATCCATAAGTTTGTGATATTTGTAGTTCTAGTAAAAAGTTATATTTTTGACATATGTATTTTATTAAAAGCAAAAACAAATAATTCTTTACATTAGTGCCTTTTGTTGCTAATTTTTCAGTTGAAAGTTGGTATTTCATACACTTCAAGAACAAGCAAGCACTACACGTCCAGGTGCCAGGATGACCATGTGTGTCACCCAAAAGGGCTTGGTGTGTCACCTGTGACACGTGTGTCATAGGTTGGCCATCACCGATCTATCCACATGCTAGTGCAGACTTCAGAAGGCCCCTGAGCCCTATCCCATTTATGAGATAGTAGGCACAGACTTTCCCTCTTGCTTTATGGTGCGCGTCATCTAAAACATGCAGAAAAGAAGATCCAGCACTCAAACAAGAACAACCACAAATATTTATGTCAGTTTAAGCAATGTTGAAGAATGCTTGTATGTGTCTGGAATTTTTGTTTTGTTCTAAATTCCCCTCCCCCACCCATGTTTTTAATTTGGAGCAAGTGGGTTTGGGAGGTGCACTTTGATGCAGTTTTAATATTAGCTATAACATTTGATAGGAACACTGGTTGATAGCAAAAGTCAAATTAAAAGTCATAGGGACATTTCTCTTAACCTTCATTAAAATTAAGTCATATAGAAAAGTTTTTGATTTTCTGGACTTGGTGACCTTGAAGACATCTGTATAAAAATATAAGCAACAAATGTTCACATCCTTGTTCTACAGACTATTTCAAGTGGGAAATTTAAGATGGATCATCATCTTTGAAATCAACTGGTGGTAAAATTTATGCAGATTTTGGGTGCAGGAAATACTACTACAAATGTGCAACCTATAAACTGGCATGCGGAAGGTATCCATAAAACTAGTGACTAATGGTCTGTCATCAAAGTAGCATATATCAAAGAATTCTAGCTTATATCAAAGGAGTTTATAGAAAAATAAAATCTGGCTGCAGGTAAGGAAATCAGAAGCACAGTGAAATGAAAGCATAAGTCTGGAATGAATCAGATGGTTACTAGGGCCAGGCAGCTCTGCATGGAGCAGCAGATCCATCCAATTGTCCTGCAGGTAATTGATGTAATACCGTTCCACCAACTGGTTCCCTCATTCAGTCCGTTCATCTATCTCAGGGTGATGGGCTGAAGACAACCCTGGGATGAGGCCCAATAATCTCATGAATGCCTTCCAGAACTGAGAACTAAACTGTGCTCTTCTGTCATTTGTGACTTTGCATGGTACCCCATGCTGCCTATATATGTTGTAGATAAACAGCTTGGCAGCTGTGAGTATTGATTTACAGTCAACAAAGTGAGCTTGTTTCAAAAATAAACGATTGATGACCCAAATGACAATTTTCCCTTGACTTTCTAGTAATTCTACTATAAAATGCATGCTAATGTCCCAGGGTTGACAGGCATTTGGTAGAAGTTGCAAAAATTCCTTCTGTTTCTCCACCTGTCATGACACATATAGGACAACTGTATATGCATTCCTCAATGTCTTTACCCATCCCTGGCCACCAGAACTATTGTGTAGTCAGATATATTTTAATGAATCCAAAGTGCCTTAGCCTCTTGACATGGTTCAGACATGTGGAACAGTGGTTTGGTACAAACCTAATTTCTGCATGTAAGTGAAACCAATTAACCTATTCATTGTGTGAAGATTTTTGTGTATTAACTACTTGGGTGGATTCCCATTCAAGATTTAAAGAGCTTTGAAACAGTTTTGAGCACTCACCATTCCCAAAGTTTTAAAAGAATCTGCAGTTTCTGAAGATTAAAGGTCCTGAAACACGGATTATCTGTATTTGAATCAAAAGAGGCCTCACTACTAGATTTAGAAATTCTCCACTTTATTTAGCAAATGGGAATGCAAGTGGTTTTATGGGGGAGGGAACCATGCTTTAGGGGTGTTCTCAGTTTCTTCTGACCCACTGAGAAGCCGTGATTTCCCCTGCCCTACTTCCTTTTTTCCAGGATGTCTGCGATTAAGTGCTAAGGATATTGCCCTGGCTGAAAGGGAGGGGTGGTGAAGAATGAAGAGCCTCCAGTACCTAACAAGAGATACACGTATCGGGGAGTGAGATGTAGCAGTGGATTGAGGATTGAAAGCTGCTGGCTCTTGGGTAAAAGCCTGCCTACTCCCCCTTTTGCATTACTCCTACCATTTTGCACTGCTCTAATCTATCAATCTCGTGCAAAACATGCAAAACACACCTCACTGCTGATTTTAAAAAGCCTGATTTAAAACTGGATTAAATTGCCTAGTGGGAACCTGGCCCTTGTGCTTCAAAGTTGGGCGAGAAGCTGTTTATTGAAAGGGCAAAAGTCATTTTCTTTGATTTCAACATACAGATTATTTGTCTACTTTCTTGTACACTGTTGGAGAGTATCTGGATCTGATTTACTGGACTACAAGGGGTATGCTGTTTACACAGCCCCCATAGTCTGTTATACAGACAGTATTCCAGTTGTGGATAATTTTTAAAAGGTTTACCACTGGACCAGGATACTGTGCCATTTTTATTCCAGAAAGCTTTTAACCAAATAGTAGAATTGTGGCGTATCCGGCTTACGCCACGAAATGCGAGGGCTCCGGGGAATGGGGAGCAACAGCAGCTTGCTGCAGCTCCTGAACGCCAGATGTTGCGAAAGTCTTCAAATTACCTGACTGGCCCAGATAATTTGGGGAATCAGGCCCATGTGTTTGGCCTGTCCCTGAGAGCTAGAAAATGGGGAGGGAGAAGAGAAGAGGCAGGACGCAGAGATCAGCTGGAAGAGAGAGCGTTTATTTCTGTGCAGGGCTTTAAATAACCCGCCACAGAGGGGCGGGGAAGGAAGGGACCTCAGGAGAAAATCCTGGGAGCTGATAGGTGGAGTACATCAGCTGAGCAGGTCAGACGTCCTTCTTATGTCACATCCTGTGGCAGGCAGGAAGAGACGGCTGTTGTCTGCGGGGAGCACATGGCCAGCGTCCATTAAGCCCTTAGGCTACGAGTCCAGCCCCTGCTGGTGTTGAGTGTGCACTGCACGCTTGTAGAGACAGGGCGATTCCTTTTACTCTGAGGCTATGATGAATGGCAGGCTGAAGCCAGGAGAAAACCCATGCAAACCTTTGCGATTACTACATCTCATCTTTCCTATTTTACATAATTTTTTTAAAATTGTTTACGTATGACAATCAATGCGTGACATATCAACATAATTACAATAACGACACATCAAGACAATGACCACAGCAACAAATGAAGACAATGAATGTAACAAGGAACAAAAATTGCACTCAATATGCGCGCCTCACACACATGCACACACACACAATACATTTGGTGGCCACCAATGAAAGGAAACATATCTATCTACGGTACTTATATATATCTAAACTACCTACAAGCCGGCTTGAACTAATTCTAACTACCTAAAATTTAAAACTGTACAAATAAGTTAGACAAAACCATCTCTATATGGTTGTGTGAATGTCATGTGTAGAAGGACAAAGGAGAGAGGGTAGAAGGTTCCTGGATGCTGTGGGAGATATGACAGACAAGGTTAACATGTAACAGCAAAATAAAATATCAAAATTTAACTGGGATAAATCTGGTAGCCAAAAGGTCAAGTTTCTATAGATTGAACTTCCATCAGAGACTTAGATGGAGTTTCGAGCAAGGTAAGGTTTGCACCATGGTCAGTCAGGAGAGAGAGAAAGAGGATAGAGAGTGAAAGGACTTCGAGGCCAGGTGTTTCTTCCAGGGCTGGATATGGCTCTTCCTGTTAAGATAGCAATTAGTGCCTTTAGAGAGGCTAGTAGGTAAAGTTTAATGGTTTTCTTACCATCAAGATGGAAGTAGCTAGAAACTAAAGGATAGGAGACATAAGGGTCCATTGCGGAGTATACATAAAAGGTCAGAGTTGACAACTGCTTTGCAGATAGACTTAAGGGAGTAATTTCTGGGCATGTGCCTTTTGAGGTTCCCTAACGGTGTCACTGTCAGCTACTTAGCCAGATTAAAGACTCCAGGTTAACATAGGTAAGTTTAGAATGGGTGAGATTAGCCAAAAGATATAAAAGGATAGAAAAAAGAGATTAAGTTTTGAGTAAGGAGCATGTTGGTTGGTTCTTCTCCAAGGATGCAGGCAAGAGGTGCTCGTAGATTCTCTAGTGAGCTGGTCTGCCACTGGCTATCCAAAATGTCTCTCAGTGAGGGAATTTTGAGATAGGAGTGTTTTGAAACTGGATACGATGTTTCTCTTAATCCCTCCTTCTTGATTAATAGATTTAAATGTTTTTCAAAAATGTTCTTTCAGCTAAGATGAGCTTGTGTCTACAGAATGAGCAGGAATTCCAGGAGTTGACTCAGTGTCCCATTATTGCAAAAGTCCAAAAGTTTTTCAAATTGACTAGGCTGGGCTATAATCTATCTTGCTTCTCTGTGTTCTCCCTGGATGGCGAAGCTTAGCAGAGGCAGAGGATGGCTGGCACAGTGTTTCGCAGTGGTCCTCTCTGTATCATTGATCATGGGAGTAGTCAGAGGTATGGAGAAAGGAATGCTTTCTGCTCTGGGCAGGAAGTTGTGCCCATCTGTCAGAGCTGGCATGGCTGTGCATCTCCAGAGTTAGCTCTTTGAGGAAAATGATGTATAGGAGCACAGTGTGGACAGGATCACATGTGGTTTCACATTACACTAGGGCAATGGAAAATTGCTTACATGGTACCTTGGTGTTCTGCTGGAGGAATACACGATTTGCGATGGAGTAGGCTGGCACATCCTTCTGGGGTCTGCCTTCTGGTTTCTCTTGTTGAAAGGTCTTGGCAGGTTGCTGTAGCTTCCAAGGCGTGCAGCGAAGAATCCTTGTCTTAATATGTTAATTGGAGCGCTGGCATTGTTGTGGTTCTCATCCTTTCAACCAGGATTTTGGAGCCCTGAGTGGCAGGGAGGGAGCAGCAGAGAGAACTGCTGCTGGGAGGACTTCAGGATGGAGCAAAGGGAGCCTTGAAGGCTGTGGGGGCAGCTTAGAGGCGTCTGGGTATGGGGTAACAGTTCAAGGGCTGCTACAATAGCCAGTCTATTAATCCCTGCTGTCTGGAGTCCACGGACAGGATCTGTAAAGCAGGGAGTTAGAGCAAGGCTCCATAGGATGATTAGCCAGTGTACAAAACCTCAAGCTTCAAGGCTTGGTTCTGCAGTAGCCTGTCCACAACTCGTTTGGAGAGCAGGGAATTACTTCCATTATTGCCTTGTGGTGTTCTGTAGTGAGGGTGCGGACTGAAGCAGGGTCTTTGTCTCCCTTTAAAAGGTCCAAGAGTGGCTTCAAAAGAGCATTAGTTAGTTTAAAATAGGGACGAGCCCAATTCAGCTGTCCTAGGTATTGTTGTAGCTCAACCAAAGTCATGCTGGCAGGTGGAGTCAACTGTGGAGAAGATGGCGCAGAGCTAGACTGCAGTACTTTGTGCCCTAAGTGCAGATAGATTCTGGAACTTGGACTTTCTCTGGAGTAATGCGTAGTCCAAATTCAGGTAGAAGTGTGCGCAAGAGGTACTTACAGGCTGCTGGTTGATGACCTTTGTTGCTGGGGTGATGTCAGTCATGGAACATAGCAGGATGTCTTCAGGGTACCTCCACGTGAAGGGCCGGAAAGGCTGGTAGCCTAAATGCTTGGTCTCTCTAGGTAGAATGGCTGCTTAAAAGCAATTTTTCTGTCTGTAGGCTGGAGAGATGTGGTAAGAAATGCAGTCCTTTGAATTCACAATCATTAGCTGGCAAGAGCTGGGAACGAGACTCAGAAAAGGTAGATCACTGCTTGTTGACTGAGCTTAAATCTGTTACTCAGTAAACAAAGGAATTTGTGAATTGTCTCCTCTTAGCATCCCAAATAAGTCTTAATCAAAGATAAAATTTTTGGCAAGAGAGAAAAAAAAACTGTTTTAAAAAGCAAAAGGGACATCTCTCAATTAGAAAAAGGAAAGATGCATTCTAAAAACTTGCCAGTAGAGGTCACAAAAAGGGAAATGTTCTCTTGAGCATGTGCAGAGTTCTAATAGAAAAATAAAAAAATGCATTTCCTGAAGTGTGCGGGTATGAAGAGAGTTCAAAGCCATTCTCCCTTTTGCTACAGCAAGGCAATTAAACTGAGAATGAATATAAAAATTTAAAAATCTTGACAAACAATATAAAACAAAACAAAAAACAAGGCTTGCTTTTTTAGGTCCCCTCTTTCTTGCTGCATAGAGGGTAACCGACAATATACAAATGCAAATGTGCTGGTGGGTGCAACCAGACCAGAAAAACAGGTTTTAAGAGGGGGCTAGATCAGCATTGTTACAAAGACAAAAAGAATAATTAAGAACAGTCAGGATGCTCTGTGGCAAAAATGCAGGCTAAGTTTTAAAATTTAGAAAAACAGTTCTTTTCTGAGAAAAAGTTGGATAAAGGAACCTTTTGAGAAAAAAAATGCTGAAGTCTATAAGGGGTACAGATCTAAACAGCAGCAGAAGGCCTTGCTTGGGCTGTGCTCAAAAGCTAGGATGCAAAAGGAAGCAGGGCGAATCCAAAAATGCATGTAGAATTTAAAAATCAAAAATACAATTTCTTTGTCCCATTGAAATCCCTTCTTACGGCGTGGGGCCACAAGGCTGGAGGCCATTATGAGTAGATCATAAAGTTTCAAATTTGTGACTAGTTGCAGGGTTTTAAGGTTATATTTCAGTTCTTTGCGTGATGCTAGAAGAGAAGGTTTGAGTGTTTTGGCCCGGATTCTCTGTCTAGCAGCAACAGCAGCAGCAGGAGAAGGGAGCCTCTTAACTTCATGATGGAGGAAAGGTGGCACTGGATGTAGTTCTTGCTGTAATTTGAAAGTATCAAAGGCTTCCACTGATTCCAGGCCTAGGTCACTCAGGTGGTTACAGGCAGCTGTAGAATTTGGAATTATACCTCCATCTGGAGCAGCCATATAGCAGTTGGGGGACATAGTGTCCATAAGGTCTCCTCGAGAGTAATCAGAAATAGGGTTGCATGCAACAGATGGAAGAGGAGACTGAGACTCTGGTAAATTGCTGCTAGAGAGCGCTGGAGGAGTAAGGTTTAATCTTGGATTTGATGGTGGTTGAGTAGAATTAGGACAGGTAGTCCCTTGATCTGGTTTGCCATTCTCTTCTAACTGAAGGGCAAACTGGCATAGTTGCCATGCCATCATAATTTCCAGCTTCACAGGGGGGCATGCTTTAAGCCTTTCTTCTAGATTTTGCCATGTGGCCATGTCTATTGAAGGAATATCGGGCCACCGTTTTGAAATTTTCTTGGCTAGCTTAGTCAATATCTTTTTTGGCATCAGTAATCCATGCTTTAGTAATAAAGAGTTAATTTCTCGCTCGTGGCGGGTAACATTCTTATTTTGTCCATTCCCCATCGCGATGGAACGGCAGAAAGAGAAAAGAAGAAGAGAAGAAAAAATATAAGAAAAGTATATTTACTGCACTGGTGCACGTGGGCTTTTTGCTCCGTTCCTGTAGCAAAAGGTGCAGGCCACGAGGTCCCTCCTTCAGACGCAGCGTGGACTTTCCGCTGGCACAATCGCCCTTGATGTCCCTTGGTGATGATCCTTCTTTGCAGCTTTGGATCTCTTTCCAATGGGTTCGGCCCCACGTTGGGCGCCAGCTGTGGCGTATCCGGCTTACGCCACGAAATGCGAGGGCTCCGGGGAATGGGGAGCAACAGCAGCTTGCTGCAGCTCCTGAACGCCAGATGTTGCGAAAGTCTTCAAATTACCTGACTGGCCCAGATAATTTGGGGAATCAGGCCCATGTGTTTGGCCTGTCCCTGAGAGCTAGAAAATGGGGAGGGAGAAGAGAAGAGGCAGGACGCAGAGATCAGCTGGAAGAGAGAGCGTTTATTTCTGTGCAGGGCTTTAAATAACCCGCCACAGAGGGGCGGGGAAGGAAGGGACCTCAGGAGAAAATCCTGGGAGCTGATAGGTGGAGTACATCAGCTGAGCAGGTCAGACGTCCTTCTTATGTCACATCCTGTGGCAGGCAGGAAGAGACGGCTGTTGTCTGCGGGGAGCACATGGCCAGCGTCCATTAAGCCCTTAGGCTACGAGTCCAGCCCCTGCTGGTGTTGAGTGTGCACTGCACGCTTGTAGAGACAGGGCGATTCCTTTTACTCTGAGGCTATGATGAATGGCAGGCTGAAGCCAGGAGAAAACCCATGCAAACCTTTGCGATTACTACATAGAATCTTAGTTGTTTTTAGTGCAGTTCTTAAATTGTGTTTTTTAAATATGTTTTTAAATAATTTCACACTCCATTATTTGTTTACATATGTGGCTAGTTTAATTTTGTGTTGTTGTTTGATGCTGTATGCTGCTTTGAGTCCCTGTTTGGGAAGAAGGCAGGATATAAATAAATAAATAAATATCCCAGTTTGTGACTTAGTCCATTGCAGACAGGCTGTTCCAAGAGAGAGACAGAGACTCCACCTAGTACACACTAGCGTGTGGGTGGCAGGAATGTAGGCATTGGAGCATGTTCTAGTCTACTGGCCAGTGTGGAAAGGGTCTTAAACTCAGTGCAAACATACGGTTGTCAGTGGTTAAAACCGAAAATAAAAGAGAAAGTGCAGAACTTTGAGGGTCTGAGGGGTACAAACTAGAAGAATAAATGAGGCTGTGTTCACAGCTAAGTTTTAATTCAGCTTCAGTCCACCTTCAGAGTGAGATAACACATCAACAATGCAACAAGCTGTTTGCTTTTGGCATTATCTAACTCACGAAATTCACTTTTGGGTTAGATAAAGTGAAAAGAAAATGACTGGTCATTTTGCTGATGTGTTACCTTGCTCTGAAAGTGGACTGAAGTGAACACAGCCTGAAACAGCTTGACTGGCACTCCCAGTTTCTTGATACTGTTGATAAGTCAGTAGATACAGGTCGCATCAGCTCTGAGCTTCAAAGGGGGGGAAACAATAAGAATCAGAATCAAATTCAAAAGCCGCATAAAGTTAAAGAGTTTTTGGGGAAATGAATAAAGAATCAACTAGGTTCTCCATGGCACAATAATCTTTACTTTACCACATCCCAGTGCTAAGATTTTGCCACAGGTTTTTCAATATAGAGTACAGGTGCTACAACTCTTAGCTGTTACTAGAAGCATTCATCTTTAATGTGGCCTAGGTTTTATGAAAGACCATAGCTTTAATATAATCCAACACACAGTTAAATATAGTCATAACATTTGATTTAAAGGTTACTTTGAAAGTGCTCTACGAAGCTAACTGACTGACAACAAAGAAATCTGTATTCATGTTGCTTCATGAGCAAAACCACAAAGCATCATTAAAGCCCTTGAATGTTACATTTAGGTTCTGGGAATTTTCATTACCCATCATCCGAGGGTTTATAGTAGCTTGAAAGTTGCAGAAGACACAAGAAGACACCTATACAAAGTTTCCAGAATACGTCAGACCTTGACAAAAGTTCATCAAGGCCATTGGGATTTACAAACCAGTGATGAGTAACAACCTTTTCCTTTACAAGTCTTGAAATTGCAGCCCAGTGGTATGGAAACGAAATGAAATATACCAGGGGAGGGGGATTTTAATTAAAAAAGGAAAAGGACAGCTGCTGGTAAGAGGTAGAAGTAGAGCGCGTTGTTAGATGAACCAGGAAAATCTGGCTCAGCGTGGCTTATTTATATCTGAGTGGTTTTTAATAATGTCTGAGCCCAACGACCTTGGAGTGTAACAAACTAAACCAATAAAAGAACACCAAAATGCGAATAAAAACCAGCCTGTGCTTTGTAAATGGCAGCGTGACCTTAACTGATCTCTAGACATATTCCAGATTTATCAACTATTGTTTCCACTGATTTAAAAGAAGATGGCTAACTTTCTCAAGTATGTGCTAGAAGCAGTCATCCTCCAAAAGGACCCAATCAGAAACTTCAAGGGGTGGAAACTTCTGTTCCTAGCCTTTGAAAGCTGGGCACAGCCTTTGAAATTGATGGTTGAGGCCGGTTGAAGACAGGCAGCCCAGAATGCAGGCAGCCCTTGAAGCAGGCCAGCAGCCATCTTCATTGAAGAAGAAGAAGAGTTGGCTTTTCTAACCCACTTTTCTCACCCATTTCAGGGGACTCAGAGTGGCTGACAAAGCTTTCTATTCTTCTCCCCACAACGGACACCCTGTGAGGTATGCAGGCCTGTGAGAACTCAGATTAAGTTCTGTGAGTAGCTCAAGGACACCCAGCTGGATTTATGATGGAGGGTTGAATTAAACCCAGTATTCCCAGATAAGAGTCCAGCTCCTTAACCACCAGACCAAACTGGCTCACTAAGATGTCTCACTTTAGTTTGGGATAGTCTTGGCAAGTGCAGAAACTCCCTGATACATAGACCATGCACAGATTGGGCCCGCAGCTCAAACTGAGGGGTGGAAAGCCTCCTACGAAGTATTATTCAGCAGAGAACAAAAACCAGTGGGATGTGAATGGTAGGGACAAAGCCTGCCCATCTTGATTAAAGATTGGCCTGAAAATGACAGAGTTCTACAAGTGAAGGTTTGTTTCCTGATTTTGAATTTTGCAAGGGAAGAACCACTGGGCACACAGTTGACATAACTTCTCACTTCCATGACCAGAACAAGTGTGGATCTTGCCCAATTGTGATAAGTTTTTAAACAGAAAGGGAAACAGGGATCTTCTTTCCATGGTTCTTATCTTAGGCTGTGATAACACCTAAGGTTTAATCCAGCTTCAGTCCACTTTCAGAGCGAGGGAATAAGTCAGCAAAGTGACAAGCTGTTTTCTTTCAGTGTTAAATAACTCAGAAAATTCACCTTTGGGATAGATAATGTGGAAAGAAAATTATCACTCTTGCTCTGAAGGTGGACTCAAGCTGGATTAAGCTTTAGGTGTGACTACACCTTCAGGCGGTTAGTGTTTATTTCTGTGCTGCTGCAATACTATTACATGTGTAGCAGCAAAAAAGTTCCCTGCGATCAAAATAGATATTAAAAAGTGAATCAAGGGGTGTTTTTCCACTGTCAGAAAGTACCCATTTTTGTATCCATTAAGGACCCATTTGGGTGTGAGCTGGATGACCCCATTTCCACCACGGCACCCATTTGGGACCTGATTGTTTCCACTGCCACTGGGGAAATCCAGATCATATGGGTACTTTTTGGGTTTTAATCCAGATTTTCTGTAGACCCCATTAATGGGGTCTACAATGGGACTTCAGCCAGAAAATCCGGATTAAAGGGAGCCTGTTTCCACTAGTGACAGCCAATGGGGTCTAGAGGAGGCTAAGGGGAGGGGATGCACCCATGGGAGGGAGCCCCCAAATCCCAGCTTCGAAGTGATTTCGGAGTAATTTCAAAATGACTCCGAAGTCACTTCGAAGAGACCGGCAAAGACTTCGGAGAGGCTCCGGAGCTGTCAGCGCGGTCCGTTCGCTATTAGCGCAGACCATGCGGACATCCCTCTGAAATCCCTCCGAAGCAATTGGCAAAAGGCTCCGGAGTCTCGCCGCTGGTCTCTCCGAAGATCAGTGCAGACTTTGGAGGGATCCCGGAGCTCTTTCCCACTGACATTGCGGACGCTCCGGGGCTGTTTTGCACAGACTTTGGAGGCATTCCGAAATGATTCTGGAGCGGGTTTGACGTCTGTGCCAGTCTCATCAGAGGGCCTTCGGAGATCGCACCCCCCTCTCCCCCGAAACACCTTGGGTGACGGGCGGACCCTTGGGGGACGATCAGGATTCCCCACATAGGTGCAAAGGTGTTTCCATGTCAGGGGGGTTAGCACCTCCCGTGGATACACATTGGGTGCTTCCCTTAATCCAGATCTACTAGATCCGGATTAAGGAATGTACCCATTCCTTAGATCCGAATCTAAGGAGAGTGGTGGAAAAACACCCAAGACCACAACCAGGTGTGCTTTTAATATCTTTATAAAATGTATATAACAAAAATCAAATTCAACTTAGAAGAAGCTTTTAAAGTAGCCTGTCTTTCCCTTTTGATACATATTACTTTTTAAGGTCAGGGAAGTGGTACACAAATCTATATCTGTTTTAAGGTCAGGGAGGAAGTATATTAAATTTGGGTGAGAAATGCTCAGTGTATTCTAATACAAATTCTTTGTTTTCCTGCTGTGCAAATGGAAGAAACAATGGTGCAAGGAGACCGACTTTGCCTGAAATTGATTCTGAAATCTAATGAGCAGAGAATAGCTTTGCTTTCTGTATCATGCGTCTGCTATAAATGAGTAGTAACAAGTTGGCTATGAGGCATATGGAAATTTTGGAATATTATTACCTTAAATAGGCTCTTTTTCACAGTTATATGATCTTTCCCTTCTCCATCATTTGAGAGAAAGG
Source organism: Aspidoscelis tigris stejnegeri (assembly GCA_023333525.1). NCBI lineage: Eukaryota > Metazoa > Chordata > Lepidosauria > Squamata > Teiidae > Aspidoscelis > Aspidoscelis tigris. The sequence goes on from JALMGA010000003.1 coordinate 16,727,140, forward strand.
GAGGTTCAAGGCATGCTGACAGTGTTTTCTTCCTTGGGAGTCAAGGAAATGGATTTGCTGGATGTTGCTTTTGACCCTTTGTCTCCCTAATTCTAAGTGAACTAAAGACAAGAATAATAATGATACTTTGCTGGACATCTTAGGCTGCACCTCTGCTTTCAAAAGACCGCTGCTCAAGAAGGCACCCACTGCTGCTGCATTTTCATTGGTAGTGACAGCAGGCAAGTTATGGGTGCAATCTTTGGACCCATACTGGACATACTCTTGAGCCCTGAATGGATTGGAAATGGTGCTTATACACAGTAAAATGGAGCTCCACAGTCATCATTTTCAACATTAGATCATGGTGTCAATCCCATGCACTGTCAGTGGTACTGGCCTATTTTGGTAAATGGAAACCCAACCTTAGAAAGTAGCAAACATCTCACCTGAATGTCAGAAAAAGTGCTATTGATCCTTCTTGATATCGTAGTATTTGTTAGTTCACGTATTCTGGTTGCATATGTTGATTCTTTCTTCAAGAATGGCAATGAGACTTTGTTGGGACTCATTCATGCAGATGCTCTTCATTTTGAGACCCTTCCCAGCTTTAGTAATAACAGGATCTTCTGAGTAGCATTTGTCTTTCTGCTACCAGTTGAAACTTGTGGGAATGGGTCTTCAGTCTACTGTATCTGGGGATCTGTTCTTTCCAAGGAGGTGAGGAGTAAAGAGTATCTGACCACTTACACCATCTGTAAGGAGTCTGTTTGGAGAAAGCTGTCATTAAAAAAAAAGAGAGAGAAAGTACCCAGGACAGATAGTGAGATACCTGAAGGAGAAAAAGATGGCATTCTGCTGATTGCTGGGGTTGGAAATGTTGCATGTTCCACTGCCATAAGGGTTTTACCTAATTGTCATCAAGACTCAGGTTGCCTCCAGACGGCAGCCAAATAACCTGCCATTAACCCTTGCTAGCTAGACAGCATGTTTTAAATTATGCTCTCATCCAGGCATCCAGAATGCCTTAGTGTGCTCTCCTTCGTGCCTGTGTGGACACCTGTTTTGGCTTCTACGTATGCACACTGGATGAAGCAATCCTGGTGGCTCTGTTCAGAAGGTACATAGGCAGCCTAAAAAGCATTATTGCTGGAAAAACTATGACCAGGACTGGGTTTTCCAGCAATAGTATTCAGCACATTTTCAGATATGTGAGGCATAATAGTACTATATTGCCCAGCTACAATTAAAGAGGAGAGGGAGCAGAAAACAGACCGGTGGGAATACATAACAGTTGGCGGAGAAAGGAAGCTGAATGACATCTGACAGAAAAAAATGGTGATAGCTTCAAAGCAGAAGGCCGTAGATTGGCGAACTCATACTAATGTCAGATATAAAGCCAGATCTTGGTTCCTTGTTTTCGCTGATGGAGTGAAATACTTTCTTGCCTTGCATTTCATTTTATTTAGTCTTATCTATAGCCAGAAAAAGGCCCTCAGGTTTATAATCTAAAAGATGCTATTTCTTTAGTGGAATGAATGCTGGGCATGGAGGTAATTCTAATTGGAGTGTGTGTGTCTCAGATAGAATAACTAGTATTAAATTTTAGGCCAGAAAAGAGAGAATGAGAGAGAGGGATGGATGGATGGATGGATGGATGGATGGATGGATGGATGGATGGATGGATGGATGGATGGATTTGACTTAAGATACTTGGCACTTAAACATTAGCCTTTTGATTTCTAAGCATGACGAACGTAGGATCCTTATTTCCTTCCAGACATATTTTGAGTAGTATTCTTTCTTTCTTTCTTTCTTTCTTTCTTTCTTTCTTTCTTTCTTTCTTTCTTTCTTTCTTTCTTTCTTTCTTTCTTTCTTTCTTTCTTTCTTTCTTTCTTTCTTTCTTTCTTTCTAAGCTAGTAGATTCTTGAGCATCTAACAAGAAGCCACAGGGCAGAGATGGCAAACATCCATGTTAGAACCAGAAGCAGAAGAAGAAAGTTTGGCATTTTAACAATAAGAATACAGAGAAGATACATAAACACTACTGTACAGTATAACCCTATTTATATCTGTCTAAGCTCTGGGGAGTAAAAGCATTGCAGAACCCTGAGAACTTGGCTGGTATGCACCATGTGGATATTTGTGGCTTTTTCTAGCATCCCAGTTAAAGTAGTCATCAAAAGGTTTCACAGTCGTACAAACAAAACAGAGACAAAACTGGAAATACTCTACAGTTGCATAAAGACTGAATTATATATGACTATATGACTGAAACATAGATGGCTTAGTTGTAGATCAGAATGCCAGCAACACACAACTGTTGATAACTATTTATAAAAGCTTCAGTTGTTTAAAGTGCCTGAGCCCTTGCTGGATGCACGGATGGATGAATGAGAAAAGCCTTTGTGAGTGATATTGGAGATAATGAAAAGTCTTTAATTGAAAACAAACAGAAAAGTAATGAATCTCCTGATAAAATCTGTCTTGGTTTTGCCTGAATGATTTTTTCATGGTGTGCTGGAAAAGCTCTCTTAGGATTTTCCTGTTGCGTTTGTCTCTTGCCAAAATGCATTTAAAATATTTTTCATTCTTTCTTCATGTGCATGCAGAGAAGAAATTTAATCTGATTCATACCTCTGCTGTTGCCTGTTTTATGCCTAGTGTGAAAATGACTTAAGTATTTGACTGGCAGTGACTCCAGCACACAACTGTGGTAAAATGAGGATTTTAACTCAAGAGCAGAATATGCCAGTAGAATAATGTATACTAAAGTATGTCTACAACATTTTCCCTGATTACAAACTCTTGATCACAATTCTTTCCAGCTCTCTCTAGTCGTGGACAGAAGTGGTAGATGAACTTGCCTGCTGACTCAATCCCTTTCCACACTTGGGGCCTGCTTGCAAATGGCCTTATTCTGGAATATATCCTGGAATATGGGTCTTCTGTCTCCATGCTAGTGCAGACTGGCAGGCCCTATCCCAAGATATGCTCTAGAATAAGGTCAAATACTTAATGTGGTCCTCAGTTCCAGGTCTGAATATCACTTTAAGCATGACTTTTCTTGACAGGATAATTAAATGTGACTGAGGTCCTTCCTGCACTGGGTCTTATTTCAGATTATATCTTGGAACAGGGGCCTGTCACCCACATACTCCTTTTATATTCCTGGAATAATAAACATATTACACTGTAATTCACACACACACACACGCAGACTTGCCTACATGCACACCCACACAGAGAGACAAACATAAATACATTTAAAATTCAGGTTGAGGATCCTGACAAACCGCTACTTTCACGTTGCTTCCATCATGAAAAGAAAATTTTGCTCAGTGAGGTGATCATTGGGGCAGCTGGAAAGATTCAACATTTATCTTTGTCTCCAATTATGAAGGGTGCATTGCATTTCCCCCTTTGGGTTGTTCCATGCTGCCAGTCTAGGTTCATTGCTCTCACTTAAAGTGACAGTCTAATCTATCTGTGACATTTCTCTGAATTTACACCCAGTCGCATCCATCAGCAGATTGGCTGCTGATTCTCTTACTCCCCCGCACCTCCAAATGCTGCAACCAACTCACCTGTTGAGCTTCTCCTCCTTGCGACAGTTCTCTGTGTTTTTGACATCCGTTTTATCAAATAGGGGATCTCCCCATGTTCTTACCCCTTGAGTATCTGCCCTTTGCTTCTTGCACATTAGTTGTGTCATATTGTGTATTGCAGTATAAGTGTAGCAAGTTACGTTGCCTCCAGATGTTGCTAACCCATTTTTTATATTCTGGAACAAAACATTGCCCAGACTTTAGTTTGATATTCTGCATTTTAGCATGTCACACAACAACGTATCCTTTTGTGCAGCGTGGCGGGGGATGTGGTGTGGCATGGGCATGGGTGTGGTAGGGGGTGGGCATGGCCATGGTCATGGCAGAGGTGTGGTCGTGGCAGGGGCATGGCAGCTTGTTGTGGCGGCACTGCGGCTGGCAAAAAAAAACCCTACGGCCCAGCGCCAGTCCGTGGACCGGAGGTTGGGGACCCCTGGCTTAAACCCAGGATTTCAGATGTTTATTCCAGAACTGTATCAGGAGCACCAAGATCACGTCTGGTATCATTACTATTGCAAAGTAATGATGGGGTTCTGACCCTGTCTGGATGCCGTCTTAATCTTTGTGTACTTGGTGTGTTACATTTGTTCAAGTTTTCAAACTGCTTCTGTGTCGGAATTCATGTTCAAGTGAATACACCTCATGGATTCTTTCACTTTCAGGCTTATTTTGCCATTTTCATCTGCAGCAGTTTGGACAATTGTTTTTAAAAATCTTTGGAACATTAGATATTTCTCTTGCTGTACTCTGCTTGGGTCTGCCTAACCTCTGATGGAATAGTTTAAAATAATCTTTCCTGGGTAGTTTCCCTCCAATATTGTATATCAAGTTTGTCTCAGAGTTATTTTTGATCCCTGCTGAACAGCCAAATCCCTGAAATTCATTAAAACAAATTAATCTCTCGGATTAACAACATGCCTCATTGCTTTCGTCCTGCCTTGACTAACAACTTTTGACAAGCAAATTATTGAGTCGGTAGCCCTTGCAAGATGGAGTGAATTTAGGAAATTGGCAGTGGCTTCAAACCACAAACAGCTTATTGTCATGAGAAACATGGTAGATTTGCAGGGAAGCTGAACCCAATTATCCATACCCTCCTTGGGTAATGCCAAGCTGTTGGAGGCTAATTGCTTAGAGTTTGGGCCAATTTATCAAGACGTTTGTGTAATTCTAAACAAAGCTTTCCCCTTGGGGCCTCGCTCCTCTGAAATGCAGCCCCACATTTGAATTTCCAGTGTGGCCTTTGTTTTTAATTACATTGCTTCAATTGAATTGGCAGGCTTGGGACTGATGAAGTAATAGTTTGCTATTGCATATTAGCACTTCAGTTTCATTGTGTGTTTGTGTGTATATAAGAAAAAGGGAGGGGAGGACGTTGCCAGGTAGGTGGCTTGCAATTATTGTCCCCAGGGAGATCTTTTATGAAGGCCAAGCCACTTAATGGGAGTCATTGCATTTGACCCAAATTGTGTTGAGGTCTGTATCCATTGTATGATTTAAATTGCTGTAATTGAGACTTTGGATTAAATTATTGTGTGTTGAAGATAAACCTGTCCTTGAAAGACAGTGAGTAGATGGAGTTAAACTGGTTTCCATGCTCTGGAGGCAGCTATGCTTCTGTTAAAGCCAAATTCATGAGCACCCAAAACAGCATGAATTGATTATGCCCACACACTTTCTAAGGGAGTATTTTTGGCTGAGGAGTCCAGATATGTTCTCTAGTAATCTACCATGGCGCCCAAAAACTTGAGATATCCAACATCAATCACGAGTTGGCATATCTGTACTGGACAAACGTCAGTAAAACTGGCCTGGTAGAACTTCTAGGAATCTGTCCTGTTGCCATTACTTGATAAACAGAGTTGTGTCTTTCTTCCAGGATGTTAGCCAAACTTTATCCAGTGAGCCACTGTGAGGTCTTTGTCTCAAGTGGCACACCATGTCTGACAATGCAGGATTTTAATATCCTACCTCTTGGACGTGCTGGTCTGTGGCTGTTCCATTTCATAAGGAGGCTTTGCCATTTTAGCATATCATAATATGCCGGCTGGAAATGCCTGAGTTATGCTAATGATGAGAGCTAATGCCCATTTGCAGGAATCCTTTACATTTTGAAGGTGACTTCTATTCATCAACAAACCAAGGGGCATACAGGCACCAGACACAAGCATTTATTTGACAATTTGTGGCATTGTCCCTATACTGTATATAGTAGAGTATTGACCATGCTTTGTGAGTCACGAGTCATTTGAGTAACCCAAGTGAGAGGAATGGTAGGATGGAAATTGGAAAATATACTCTTCTTACAATAAGAACACTGACAATTTCGTCACTGATTGGCTGTGGACCCAGAAGGATCACTGACAGATTGCATTGCTTGGTAAGTTACTTCTTTGCCAAACTCCTCTTGTTTCCTCAAGAAAACAATCTTGCCATATTCCCAGTTATGCTATGTAGCATGAGTGTGACAAGCAGTTGGGGCCTACTAACAGGAACAGTGGTGTGTGGAAACAGGACAGTGGCACAACTTGAGATCTTGATTTAACTTTCCTTCACAATTAGCCAGTCCATTGATCATTATGTAGATGTTTGGGCAGGTGAAAGTGGAGCTGCCCACCCCAGAGTTATGATTAGAGATAATTAGAGACATACAAAACAGCTTGAAAGGAAATCTCATATATGACTGTTTTGAGTTTGGGGATTGGCCAAAACCTTGAACAGAGTGAGATAGCTACTTTTGCATGCAAGCACGGCCAGCAAATTTGTGGTAGTCAGAGATTTTAAATTTAAAAAGCCTTTGAGTTGAGTTCATCCTTCAGTGATTATATGGGCACAGGTCACATCCAAGACACTTCCTTCTTCCAGAAAGATGCCAGATAGGGACTGAATCTGGGGGTTCCTGCTTACACAGCAAGTGCTCTACTGTCGAGCTATAGCATGGCTCTTGATGATCATTATACACACACACACCCCATATAGTAGTTCCCCTATATGAGAACTACTTGAGACATGTGTATTTACTAGTGTTCTCACAAACACAGAATTCTTAAGGACTGCTGTTTAATTTAACTAATCACGGATTAGTTGGAGCTGGTACCAATGTAGAGTGAGACACTTGACTGATTCAGTACAAGGCTTATTAAAGTATAAAAGATGGACAGAAAATATCAGAAAATAAAAGTATAAAAGACTAACAATATGCAAAGTTTGAAAGTTGGGGAAATTAGTCAAACAGTAAAGCAACTCAAAGAGCCAGATTCCGAGAATAACTAAGCAGTAACTTGTAGTGGGCAGAGGTTTTCACTGTAACAATTTCAAAGAGGGACATCACAGACAGTATAGTCACCAATTCTACTAGCTGATGCAGAGCAGTGGAAACAGAGCAGAAATGCTAGCAAGGTTAGGGAAGTGTGGGGGAGGTGGTCTTCAGGACCTGTTGCTAGCTGAGGGGAAGGGGATTACAGGGAAAGTTTTAATGTGAAAATGGAGGCAGGGGTGAGAGAAGAGAAAATGGGCTTAGGAAAGTAGACAGAAAGATTATAACTGTCCTGGGGTGTTCTCAAAGTGGGATTATGTTGCCAAAACACTCACAAGCATGCTCTCACAGCAGATAGGATGGAGGACATAGCTCAGATCTCTTCCTCAAGTCTGATGGTGATTTCAGCAATGATTTTATGTATTTTGGATGAACTAGATTTTGTTAACTGTCAGTCAAGGCAGTACATTAGTTGACTTTGAGTGCACTCAGATCTACAAATCTGAGCAGGGCTTGCTTTCAAGAAAATCATCAGAAGACAGTAAAACTTGGGTAGATGGAAATAATTGCCATAGAAGTAAATGAGGGGGTGTTTTTCTGCTGTATCCCCCCCCCATTTATAATGACAATCTGATATAGACAGCTTTTGCTCATTAGGATATTCCTTGACAATGTCGTAAAAGACATGCCTTTAGGATTAAACATTCAGCATTATGAGTAGGGGGGGGATTCTTACGAGTAGGGGGGGATTCTTAAAATAAAAATGCAGTAGTTTTTCTTGAATAATCATAGGTTTTTTTTCCTTATAGCAAAAATTCTGACTACTAACAATCCTAATGTAGATCGCCACATGAATGTAATCTAGGTTTGCTTGGACCTAATCATGTGCTGCCGCCATTACACCACAGTCACCTCTTAAGATTTCAGCTTTAGGTATAAGATGTAAACTTTCAAGCTTAAAGCAAGCAGGTTTCACAAAAGACGTAGTTCTGCCAAATTAGGCATGTTATATGAATCAAAAGAACACATCAACTTAGATGTCAGCCACTATTCTCAAGAGTGGGTGACCCCTCCAGCCTCCCCGCCCTATGCTCAAACTGAGGAAGACAGATTGAAAGGGGTAAAGGAGGGTACAGTGTAGCAACTTTAGAGTTCCTCTAAAGTTCCATTTGTGGGACTTAGCATCTCCCCCAGGTGATTAGTTGAGAGTAGATATGGAGACCTTGGGAAGCAAGGAAGGTGCCTGTGCCATGTCACTGAAACACAGTCTTTGGCTGAATACACACTTCTGCCCGTGGCATGTAATTAGGCAACATCTGGGTAGGTGCATCTGCACTGTCAGGAGGTGTTTACAGCATAGAAATGCCCCCTGCCTGCCCAGGCGTTGCCTAATTATGTACTAACTGTGGAGGATGAAATCGTGCTTGCAAGCTCACCAACCCTTACCCCAACTTAACTGAAAGCATCCAGCTAGTGAACATTCACGCCTCTGCTGGCTGGAGAGGTCATCGGAGCTGCTGTGCAAGCGTGCTGGCAGCTCCAGTGGCCCCGACAAGGCCGCAACTGCACAAAGCGTCAGAGTCGTCATAGTGACGCCGGTGATGCACATGCCATTGCAGAGGGCACTGAACACAAGATGGCAGCGCCCAGAAGAGGACTGGTCCAGTGACTGAACAGAGATAAGTGATTGATGGTGTGGGGTGGTAGGTTAATGTTAATGGTCAGCATTAGTTGATTGCACTCCTTTCCCATCCACAGGACATGAGAGGAAGTGCAGATACCCTCCCTGTCTCAAACTTAGGCTGTGTTCACACTTAGGTTTTAATCCAGCTTCAATCCACCTTCAGAGGCAGAGAACACAACAGCAAAGTGAACGGCCACTTTCTCTTCATATTATCTAACACAAAGGCAATTTTCTGTATTAGATAAAGATGAAAGAAATCACCTTGTGGCTTTGCTAATGCGTTCTCTCACTCTGAAAGTGGACTGAAACTGGATTAAAACTTAGTTGTGAATGCAGCCTCTGTTCTTTTTGGGAGTGAGTTCAGACACTTGGGTGCAAATACTGTAACCAACTGTGGACTCAATTTTATATCTTTGCATGGACATCTGATTCTGCCATAATTTCAGTTACCTGCCAAACTCTTCGGCCTTAATTTTTGTTTTAACAGAAATAATAGTTGTTCCCAACTCATTTTCACCCAGTAGAACATATACAGTATGTATATAGTACTGCTTAAAACCATGGGAAATGCTGACCCAAATTCAAATTTCTGAACTCAAGTCACCTAACTAAACACAAACATTTAAACGTATTGAAATTGGGTCTCACAACTGGAAATATAAACCATAATAATAATGAAACATTCTAGTCAAGTACTTTGGTTTCCTTTATAATGAGCTTGCTAGATCTTGCATTACATGCTCTATTATTTCCTTTTCTGTTTAATGTAAAAAATAATTAAGTTTCTGTTTCTTACATAATCCTAAATTTCTGTTTATGGTTTATAAACTCTCAGAGTGAGTTTTACTGCACAAGTCTTTTCAATCACACCATTTTCAGATCTTATTTTTAATAATTCTTAGACATTTGCTGCTGACTTCTTGATTTATTCTAGGATTTTTCTTTTTCTTTCTTTTTGCCCTTGACTCGGTGTGCTATGAAATGATAGTTTATATTTAATCTTCTAAAATAAATTCCACATTTACCTCTGTAAGAATATATTTTTATCTAAAGTTTGTATGAAGACACATTAGTATAAAAGACCCAATTTCATCTTTTAATAACACAGGATTAGAATTCCTGGGGTTGTCACAATCTGTATCTATTTATATGCAAATATGTATGCTGCCTCTCAAATGCATACACATTACACAGGGCTTACCTGAATTAAAATCAAAACATAAATAAATAGTAATAATAACAAACTCAACAAAGACTGATATCGTAGATAAAACATTCCTTGTTCCAGGATTCATATTTTTTTCTATTTGAAGCAGCATGCTAAAAATTAACTAGAATATCTACTGCTTGTATGGTTTAGGTCCCGAGTTAATCTATAGGCTATTCAGGGACTTTTGATGCAGCCCACATTCAGATGGAGGGGCATTGATTAAATCTATTCTGCCTCTAGATGGAAAATGCTGTTTCGAAACTGTTTAAGCAGAGTTTGAACATCTTTAGGAAGATCACATTTATAAGGACATCATCAAACTCCAGCACACCTCGGCCCTTTCCACACTGGGCCTTATTCCAGGATATATCTCAGAGTAAAGGGCCTGCCTGAAATAAGACCCAGTGCAGAAAGGGCCCTACTGTCCCTCTGTCCTTCCCCCTTATACAGCTAATGTTTTAGGAGTCCAGTCACTAGTCATGGACTTCATAAAGATGCTGAGTTTTTCATCACTCCTAGGACCCACTCGGCAATATCTCCTTACTTAGCCATGATAAGCAAAGATCAAGGAGTCAAGTGGTTGAGTGAACCTATGCTCTGCTCGCTAAAGATGAATGACTGTACAGCACTGGGACAACAGGAGAACTGCTTGTATCTGACTCAGGAGGTGGATATAAACTTGGACTACCACTGCTTCTTACCCAGGCTGATGGCAACTGGAGAGGGATCCAGTTTGTGGAGAAATTGGTATTAGTCACTTGGTGATAGTTGTTTAACTCATCTGGATCCAGGGAGGATTTCATGAAAAGTGTGTGCAGGGTCATTCCATCTCTCAAGAGATATTCACCATTTCCTGATCCTATCTAATCAAACCTACCAGCCAAGAAGGGCAAGAGTCCAGAAGATAAGTAGACAGCAGGCATCAATAACAGAAACTAATCCAAGATTACTGAACTAAATGGTTCTCTAGGCTCTTCTTTTGAACTATTTTCAGTTGCGGCATCCGGTTTCCTATGAACCTGAGCCACTTTGCCCTGAAAGTGCCCTGCAGATTTGCCACAGCAGACATCAGAATGTAACTGCTCTTGTTTCCTCAGGCAGCAGGGTGGATGGTACAACAGCACCAACCCTAGCATAGGTATTAGTGTCATTAGTATTAGTAATAGTTTTGTCTAGTGGTTTGGGAGCCAGACTTGGCTTGATTTTGCCCTCCCCCATGAAGCTGGGTGACCTTGGGCTAGTCACAGCTCTCTTCTGAGCTCTCACAGCCCCACCTACCTCACAGGGTGTCTGTTGTGGGGAGAAGAATAGAAAGCTTTGTGGGCTGCTTTGAGTCCCCTAAATGGGTGAGAAAAGTGGGGTAGAAAAGTCAATTCTTCTCCTTCTCCTTCTTCTAGTATTAGTATTAGTATTTATAGTATAGTATAGCATAGCATAGCACAGTATAGAAGAATAATTACTGCATTGTTTGTCATTTTCTTTTGATCTGCTGAGCAGTATGTTTACACACACACACACCCACTCACTCACTCACTCACTCACTCACTCACTCACTCACTCACTCTACTGTACACCAAGGCCTCAGGGTAGTGAATGGATAGAATAAAAGTTGAAAAGAAAAAAGAAAAAAATAAAATCACTTTATGTGGAAAAATGTAATCAAATGGATTAATTAGAGAGGTAAGGAACCAGGTCTCCATACATATTCACATGTCTTTTGTTTAAATTGGGTCTTGCCACAATTTATCTGATATTGTACTTTCCACTGGCATAACTCCATACTGCTGGGTGTAAAATAATCACCAATGTGGCACCAGCAGGCATATATGTTTTTGCCAAAGCCCAGCTTGCCATCTTTCTTAGTCTGCAACAACTTCTCCTTCTTGCTTCCTCCCTCTGTTTCACTTTGGCCTCTGAACATCCATTCGTCCTCAAAAAGAAATAGCTGTTTTCAAACCTAATTGCAATGCTGGTGGATTGTTCAACGTTGTCAGAGCTAGGGAGGGAACAGTTGCCCTCCACGTCTGGCTTCACATGCCATGGACACGCAGCTCCCAGAAGGATGCCCTTGAGAGAACGCATCCCTCAGAGTGAAAAATGTTGTCCATTACTGTCCTCTTGAATCCATCATTGTGTGGATGGGAGAGAGAATGAGAGAGAGAGAAAGAAATGGAATACATATGATGGGCAATGTAATTTATAAAGACACCCAACTTGCCACTCTCACCACAGGCTTTTACCTTTTTGTATATTGTCTCTTCTTACCAGGATAGTCAATATTTCTTCATCTTCATGAGAATCAAGGATCTCGATCCTTACAGTAACTGGCTTCCTTACTTTAGCTGTTCCCCATCAAAACCAGCAGTCTTTAGCAAAAGCGTTATTCTTCAAGACACAATGGCCTCATCCCCATTACAAGCTTATTTCGCTTTCCCTAAACCGAAATAATAGAACCGGATGCAAACACGAATTTTCCTGTTCCCTTTACTTTTAACTTAATTCTGTTTGATCCAGATTCTGAGGATCGTACGTGGCGTACGTGACTCAAGGGGGGACTCAAGGGGCTACTTTTTAAAAGCCGCTTTTCGGGGCTGCCCTGCCCTCTTCCTCCTGGCGTGAATGTGCCACCCGTAAGGGACCCCTTCACGGAGCCTAGCTGGGTGGCTGGGTGGCTGGCGCTTGCCTGGATGGATGAAAAATGGCAGCAGGCAGCCAGCGATTCTTTCCCCTTCTCTCCCCATTTCCCAGGGCACACAGCAGCAGCAGCAGCCCCTTTGCTTTAAACATTCACACAGAACCTCAGCTGCTTTCCTCCCTTCCTTTCCCTTTCTAAAGGTCAGAACTTTTAGAATTGCGCAAAATTGCAACATTGTTAATCAGGTGTGAAGTGGTTCCATCGCTACAGTGTAGTGCTGCTGTTAAGGGTGGATTTTTACACTGAAATCAATGTCTTTGGAAGCAAACTATTGGGAGAGGGAAACCCTAAACATGGATTCTCATCCCTTAAAACGGTAGGGCCCCCACAGTAAAAAATGTAACATGTATCAAGCTCAGGATCCGGAGTGTGACCTGTTGAAATGAGGATTAACATTTACAACACTTTGGGGTGATTTAACACGTGGAAAGCGTGTTAAGCCAAACTGATGTGCGGTCTGCCAGGATTGAAAACGTTTTGAATTCGAAATAATTTTGCTGAGGGGATTCGCCCAATGTATACCTTTCCTCAGCAGCTTATCACACTATAACTTTTCTTTAGTTAATATCTTCTTCAAAATCCATTCTGCAAGCCCATTACCTTGGTCCAGTGTGGCTGTGTAATCGGGGTGTGCTGTACAGCATTTTACAACTGTACCACATTTTACATCCACAAATACGGCTGATTGCGCCAATGCTGACCAGTGCTGTTCTCCCCACAACAGACAGCCTGTGAGGTAAATAGGGGCATGAGAGCTCAGAAGGAGAGCTGTGACTAGCCCAAAGTCACCCGCTGACTTCATGTTGGAGTGTGGAATCAAACCCAGTGACTATGAGATGGGAGTCAGGCACTCTAACCACAAGACCAAGCTGGTTCACAAGCAAGGACAGAGGGTCCAGGAATCATAGCAATAATTAGCCATGCCTGTTTGCTTAGATAAGCCAAAGTGAGATGTCATGAATGGCTGATGAAGCATACAACATTCCGTTGACCATATCCCACTGGTTTAAGTTTGAGCCATCCCTTATCTTAACAGCAACAAAAGAGCTCAAACTCTTAAAGTGAAGGAAATATCTCAAACTTCTTTCTTTGTTTTAGCAGTGACATCAGCAGAGATCTTAGCTCTTGTGACACCAGGAACCCATTCACACAACAAGGACATTCTCATAGTCTTCTGGTTTACTTTGGCAGGAGCACACACACTGGAAAATGTACCTTCAGGGCACACCCAGGGCACAAGCCAGCTTGTACTAGTCTGTGGCTAGTATAATGCTCTACTGCTACCCAGCCAGGGGACAGCCAGTGTGGAGTTGCTTCTGGGGTGTAAGTGGGTCCATGAGGTGCCTATGCTCCGTGTGGGGTGGATACCCAGGCTTCACATTTATCTCCAGTGAAAAAAGGCCCATGGACTGCCGTCTCCATACCCCAAACTCAGAGTTTCTTCTTTGAATCATAGATTCATAGAGTTGGAAGGGACCGCTAGGGCCATCGAGTCCAACCCCCTGCTCAATGCAGGATTCATTAAACCATCATAGGTGGATGTCTGTCCAGCCTCTGCTTGAAGACCTCCAGTGAAAGAGAGCTCGCTATGGTCAGAAAGTTTTTTCTAATATCTAGACTGCATCTACTCCCTTGCAGTTCCATCCCATTATTTCTAGTCCTTGTGTAAGTGAGAATAGGGCCGATCCCTCTGCCCTGTGACAGCTCTTCACATACTTGGAGACAGCCTTCTCTTTTGCAAGCTAAACATTCCTAGATCTTTTAATTGTTCTTTGTAGGACATGGTTAGCAGACCACTTTGGTAGTGCTCCTTTGGACTTGCTCTAGTTTGTCAATGTCTTTTTTAAAATCGGGATGCCCAGAACTGGACACAGTACTCTAAATGAAGTCTGACCAAGGTAGAAGAAAGAGGAATAATCACTTTTTCGGATCTAGACTCTTGATACATCTCAGGAAGATGTTTGCCTTTTTTGCAGCTGTATCATAGTGTTGACTCACGTTCAACCTGTGATTGATTAGTACACTCATGTCCTTTTCATGTGTGCTGCTACTCAGTCAGATTCGCCCCCATTCCATATTTGATTTCTTCATTTTTCTTCCTCAGATGTAGGACTTTGCATTCTCCCTACTAAATATTCTCTTAATTTCAGCCCAGTGTTCAAGCATGCCTCGATCATTTTTAATCCTCTCCTTCTCCTCCCTAGTGTTAGCAATCCCTCCTAGCTCTGAGTCATCTGCAGATTTGATCAGCATCCCTTTGACTCCCTCATCTAGATCATTTATAAAAAAGTTGAACAGCACTGGGCCTAGGACAGATCCCTTTGGCACTCTACTTGATATATTTTTCAAATTGGATGTGAAGCCATTTATGGCTAGCCTCCAGTTGTCCTCCTTGGAGATGGCATCTCCCCCATGAAGCCAGTTTGGTCTAGTGGTTAGGGAGCTGGACTCTTATCTGGGAATACCAGGTTTGATTCCGCATTCCCCCATGAAGCCAGCTGGGTGACCTTGGACTAGTCACAGCTCTCTTCTGAGTTCTCACAGCACCACCTATCCCACAGGGTGTCTGTTGTGAGGAGAACAGAAGGTTTATCAGCCGCTTTGAGTCCCCTTAGATGGGTGAGAAAAGCAGGATAGAAAAGCCAATTCTTCTTCTTCTCTGGTCTGTTGTGTGTGAGGCAACTGCTGTTACATATTTTAGGTTTAGGTGCTCCTGGTGTGCATAGTTTGCCTGCTTTTTATTTTAATTCCATCCAGTTTTTCCTGTTGCTTTTAATGATTATTTTGATATAGTTTTAGATTTTTTTTTTACATTTTGCCTTATATTTTATCTTGCAAAATTTTGAGTGAATTTGTTTGTTTGTTAAAAAGGAAGCAGTATAGCAATGCAAAAGAAAACAAAGTCTGCTGATGACTCAAAGTGGATATTTCAAGCACTTGGGAGGGACAGCCTTTGCATAATATTTATACAAGCCACTTTACTATGGATGCCCCCCCCCCCCCAAGTGCCTGGAACGTCTGTGGCCACAAATAGGCTAGGCATATTCACATTTCTGCTACATCCTATTTTGAGTTCCTTGCATTTCCTGCTTTCTCCCTATAATGCTCAACTAGGGGCTTTTCTCATGCTTAACAACAGCCTGGGGTGCTTCAGAATATCTTTTTAGGTTTGCTCAGCCATATTGTGGATAATAATGCTAAAGAAACAACCTTTAATAGGCGTGTGGCCCTAGTAAAAGACTCTTAAGACAAGATACAAGCCTTTTAATTTCCAGATCTACATATGAGCCTAGTCTCCTTGACATTTTCCTTTTAATATAATACTTATAAGAATGTGAATGCATAATAGGGAGTCGATGAGACTACCAGTATAATCATCTGCTTTTCGGTGTAGGATGCTGTTACCATACAATAATGACTCTGCACTAGAGTTGCTTATGTGACATTGATTGAATATTGCAGATGACAACTTAGCATTTATATTGATTTTTTTTCCTCCGCAAACATGATTTAATGTTGCTCAGTAGAATCATTTCAAGCAGGAACTATGAAAGAACCTAGGATTTAAACTGGCAGTAGTTTTATAGGATTTCTTGATAAGAAATTGAGTGTTGTGAATGAAACATACCTCTGTTAGAACAGTGATCAGTTTATTTTTAAGTACAGCATGTGGCAAACCATCAGATCTGGTCTCAGGTTATAGTCTACTAAAGGGAGTGGGGCGGCTGAATAATGCAGTAGCTTATACATTTCAAATGAATGATTCCACAGGATAAGGAGGAATACCTATAAATGCAGAAAAGGATTCAAAGGGAATACGCCTTGGACCAAGGTTATTCATATATTAAATGCCACCCTTAAGCCTAAAAAGACTCTTAGAGTGGCTTGTAATATGTAATCTTGGACAAATCCTTGCTCTCAGGCTTGTAGTCTAAAACGATGTGATACATGACGAAAAGGGGCTAAGAAGATTGAAGATACCCCCACAGTATCTCCTGCAAGTTGTGAAATCTATATTCTGAGTTTAGAAAGAAGGAATGTTTAAAGAATTAGATTTTGGGGAAGTTTGATATTCATTGATCTGATCTGGACTTCCTGAATCACTCTGGAGCAGATCTTAGATTATCCTTCAGCTTTTGGTCTTCATGAACATTCTCGCACTTGTTCTTGGCTAAAAAAAACAAAAAAAACACAACAAAATGAATTTTCAAATGTGCTTTTGAGAGAGAGAGAAAATGCATTTTGGAAATCTAGCTTTTACCAAGGTTAGATTAAATGTGCTCCCTATGCAGCTGCTTTTGGGTGGATGTGAAGGTATCCCATCCAAGTTAAGAATTTGTCTGTGCAAACAGGAACAGGAGTTCATATTTTCTTAAGATGTATTTTCAACAATGGATTCCTAGACGAACATATTTGTCGTCTCACTAAACATCTTGCAGGTAGATCTGGTAGAAACACAGTAAAAAATCTCTTTGATAAGATTCAAACTTAACTTCTACAACTACCAAATTTCTTCCATTAGTATTAAAGACCAGAAGTCAAGTTAGGGTTTTTGCACACTTACCTGTGGTGAACCAGTCCAGTGACGCTGGATCTGCTGAAAAATTCCACCATCTGATCTGGTCCATATATCTCAGAACAAGACCATCTGCATTTGGATGGCTGCTCCACAACAGCTCCCATACCAGCCCTGAAGCTCACATGAGCTTCAAAGGCAGCTCAAAGTGCTCTGATAACCAGGAACAGGCTCCAGGGAACCAAAAGTGCACCACCAAAATGGGTCCACTTACTAAACCAGAATACACAGAGGTATATGCCTTATGTACTTACATGGTCCAGTTTAACACTCGCTAGACTGTCTGTAGACTTTTTAAATACTGGTATCCTGGACTATAAGGTCTTTGGGGGCTACCTAGTCTGGTCTACATTCTGTCTAGTGGGGATGGAGCATATTAGCTGTGGGTGGGGCCTCTCTTGGACTGTGCAGCTTCTTGATCTTTCCTGGAGCAGTTGTAAGGCAACTGTGCAAAAGGTTCACACTGTTCTTATTGGGCATTGGCCTTTCATTTTTGTGATCTTGCCCTTTAGTTAGGTAAGATCATGGCTCATTTTGGTGGGCTGAATAGGAAGGAAGTGGGGTTGACTGTTAGGCACCTTTTTCACCTATTCCAGTTTGCTGTATTATCACTTGAATCTAGCTGTTGGAAATGATCACACTGAAGGCAAGGTAGCACCTCCTTGGGCATTTGCAGGGTGAGGGACATGTCCTCTTTTGGTCTCCCATCACCAACTGGGTCATGGAGGCTGCTTGTAGAGATGTTCTTGGGGCTTCTCTACATCATGGTTGGTAACTGGACTTCTCTGAACCATCTTTAAGGTGGCAAACCAATGACAAATGCACAAGATGAAGCTCTCACTCCTTCTGAAATCTGGAGCCTAGGTTTTGTCATCTGGTTTCAAAGAGGAGTAGTGATGTTCCAAAGCATCTACAAGACCAGGTGTTAGGAAAGAAAGCTTTTCCTTTCCTGCAAATCTTCCAGCGAGGTTGTCTTGCATCTGCTAGATCCTCTGCTGAACAAAGGATGACTTGCTGGTGCCTCATGGGCTTCAGATGAAGCTCATCAACCACCTTTCAAGCTACATCTGCACTCATTGCTTCTAAGTTTCGATGACTGGCAGTAGAAGAGCTGAGTGGTAATTTGTTGTTGTCTAATTAGAAGTCCTACAGCATCTAATTAGGCTGCCATCTGCAGCTCTTTATTCTTCTCAAGACTGCAGCCTCAAATCATCACAGACTCGGTTATCAGAACCAGAGAGAACAAAGAGTGAAAACAGGGCATCCCCAATCCAAATCACCCAGGATTAGGGATGTGCACAAATGTTTTTTGGCATTCGATTAAAAACAAACTGAATGTTCAAAAATGTCAAATCCAACCTGAATCCGCTTCTAATCTGCTGTCGATCCATGTCAAATGCAATCTGGATCCATTGTGAATGTGACTGGCGCTCAGTTTTTCCACACACCCAATCTATCGAACGTCCAAACTATTCATACGAATGTTCAGAATCATTCATATTTGTTTCAGTGTTATCATTCGAATATCATAACATTTGATTTGAGTTTGAATGTCCAAATTTGGCCGAATCTGATCGTACTTCAGTGTTGCAAATATTTGTGTTCATCCCTACCCAGGATGCTTCAATGACATTAAAAGCAACTTCTGCGTACTTGCTTTGGCCCAGAAGTGTGGTTTGGGGCAATCATTATGGGCCACATATTCTGGCCCATACAAATTTCATGTCAAAGTTTCCATAACATGGGACCTTTTTGCACTTACTGTTTAGAGTGATCCTGGCCACTTGCTGGATCATTTTGTTCACATTCCACCACTTCTGCGGCTCTCATGGAGATAGCTAATGCTCCTCTGAAGCAACCTAGCCATGGACTGTTAAAAAGCTTGACTGGGAAAGGCTAGCTTTCTCCCAAACAGTAGTGTCCACATTCTCTTCCGGGTGTGGCACAGTGAGTGGGCATGGCAGTGCAGCTGCAGCTGTGCAGTTGTGCACAGTGTCTAGGTCACCATGCCAATGTCCAAGCATGTGCCAGATGTCACTTATGTTGCCATGGTGGTCTACACTTCAAGTGCTGCTCTGGGCATCCACACTTCAAGTGCTGCTGGCCTGATACAAGTGCAAATAGCTGCCACTGTGCTGGGTCTTTACCTGTCAAGTGAGGCATCGTTATACCATACTTGGCTGGTAAGTGCAAATCTACCTGTGAAGTACCACAGATGGCTATTTTTTGGCAGTTTGTGTCATCGGCCTTCTCAAGTAAAGTCTTCTGCATAAAGAACTGCCTGGGGCAAGGATACTGTTGAAATGGGAGCTGCTCGATGGATCGGGCTAAGAATTTTAGAATTTAGTGATTGACTTCCAGATATCACCAAACTGTGAATTTTGGTGTACATGTTAAGCAAGAGTGTCTTATTGAAAGATCATGACATGCATGCTGGCCCACAAGGCTGAACAGAGCTCAGCCTAACAAGGCTAAGAATGCTGAAGCTTCCTCTTGGTATAGTCCTACAATTGAGTGAGTGAGTGAGTGATATTTTAAGTATATTTTAAGTATACTTTATATATACTTTTGTCTTTTTATTATTGTGACCTATCCTGGGAACTTTTAGGAAGTGAAAGATATGTATCAGTCATCAATCAATCAGTCAGTCATATGAGCCACAGTATGACAATGTCTGGTCCTACACTCTTAAGCCCAGAAGAAGCCCAAATAAACAGAAATAAATAAATAGATTTAATTAATCAATTAACTAAATGTGCCACAGTGTGACAATGTCTGATCCTATCCCTCAGGCCCAGCAGAAGCCAAAAATACTTAAGGGGATCAGGAGGGAACCAAGAGCTACTTTGTGTGAATTAATTAACACAAGGGACCAGGTAAGAAGCTTAGATGGTAATGAGTTTCAGAGATAATGAATTACACCTAATTGACTAAACCATCTAAGTCAAGTCTGGCCAAAGGTTTTGTACATGGGAGCTACAAAGATGGATGGGTGCAGGGCTGGGCCCCGCAGAATTCAACATTTTTCTTCTTCTCTGTACATGACATAGAACCAGCACAAAATGGCTAACTCCTTGTGAGTTGGAGAAAAGCATCTAGGAGCTACTTGGGCATCTCTGTTCTAGATCAAATGGTATAATTTCTATGCAGAACAAAGGCAACAGCTAAACCTTTAATTTCATTCTTCAGCCCAAATTCCAGCCCATTTGGTTACACCTTTAAATGCCAAGCCAGTTTTTTGTCTGTGGATTTTCCTCCCTCTATTCACATTTTCCTTTATTTGGGCCAACACAGCATTAAAGTCTTAAACCTCTTCCAGGAGGTCACCATTCTGGCTCCTTGGCTGCCCAGAAAATGATATTTATGCAAGCCTCTGCTCTGAGTCTTGCCCCTCCTGCCTCCCCCCCCCCGACAGCCCTTCCTCTGCCCTGTTGTGGCAATCTTCCTCTCTCCTGCTGGGATTTCCTTTCCCTGTCTCTGGATCTTCTTCCCCACCCCACTCTTGCCTTAATTTCCTTTCCGTTGCCACTGCTGTCGCAATCAGTGATCTCCCTCCACTCTCCCCAGTCTTCCTCCCCCTCCCTCTTGCCCTCACTTTCTCCACCCTGTTGCCACTGCTCCTACCCTGATCTCCTTCCTTCCTTCCTCCCCCACCTGTCAGCTCTCCCCTCGTACCCTCCCAGAATGCCTCCCCATCAAGCAGAGCATTTTCCCCACCCTCTCATAGCTGAAGATTACCAGCGACAGCAGCAGGAAGGTGTAACCAAGCCATTCCGGGCTGAAAACACCTTGGATACGTCTGCCTTCCTGGCATGGATTTAAATGGTAAGGTGTAACCGTGGCCAAAGCATCTGCAATTTTTATTGGAGACCATTTTAATCTCTTCTAGCTGAGTTCTAAACAATGGGATATTTGGAATATATCAACAGTGCTTAAAAAAAAAAAAGCTGGAGCACAAATAGACGCCAACAAAATCGCTCTGGCTTATTTGGTCCCTTAAGCGAATGACTGAGAAGTATTTCAAACTACTAGAAAGATATTCTCTCTAACTGCTTCAGTGGCTGCACTTAAGGTAGTTAAGTTCTGTAATTTATAATGGGATGTGACCTTGCTTGGCACTTCTTCAACAGCTGCTGTAATATATAATTAATTAGATTCATTAAATAACTGAGTGCTGCTGATGTATCTGGGAGTAAAATCTCCTCTTTTCACAAGAGATTTAAAATATAACGAGAGCTGAACAAGAACGGTTCCCCCCATTTCATTAGAACACCCATTCCAACTCCCAGCATGTGAAGACTGGCAGTCCAAAGCTTCCTTTCTCAGAAGGGATAGTCTGAGAAACGGGGATCTATGATGTAGTACAGTGATGGTGAACCTTTTGAGCTCCGTGTGTCAAGAAAACCTAGCTTAACCCGGGCGCTGTGTCACATCTAGAAATATCCATAATTTTGTGATATTTGTAGCTCTAGTAAAAAAGTTATATTTTTGATATATGTATTTTATTGAAAGCAAAAACAAATAATTCTTTACATTGGTGATTTTTGTTGCTGAATTTTGTTTGCTAAATCTTCAGTTGAAAGTTGGGATTTTGTACACTTCAAGAACAAGCAAGCACTACACGCCCAGGAGCCAGGGTTACCATGTGTGTCACCCAAAAGGGCTTGGCGTGTCACCTGTGACACGCGTGTCATAGGTTGGCCATCACTGATGTAGTACTTGTATTTGGGATTGTTGCCCAAATGTGCTGTCATTGCTGGCTGTGTTGTTTTTTAAAAAACAGTTAAAACATGAGAAAACTTTTATATGCCATAGTTATTGAAAGCAGCAGGTTCTTTCTGGCTCTGAGAATCAGTTGCCGAGGAATTTGCCATTCAAAAAGATTGGCATCTACTTTCCGACTTGTGGTGATGGGTAGTACGGCTGGGTACAGATGACCATAACCAAGGGCATCTCAGCAGCAGAGGGTCTGGTCCTGCCATGGACATAGGAACACATGGCACTTAGTAGCCCCTCCTGGGCTGTGTTCAGACATAACAAAAGGGGTGCTCAGAGAAGGAGGAGGAAGAGGAGGAGAGTTGGCTTTTCTACCCCACTTTTCTCACCCATTCAAGGGGACTCAAGTGGCTGACAAAGCTTTCTATTTTTCTTCCCACAACAGACACCCTGTGTAGTAGGTGGGGCTATGAGAGTTCGGAAGAGAGCTGTGACTAGCCCAAGGTCACCCAGCTGGCTTCACGGAGGAGTGAGGAGTCAACCCCGGTATGCCGAGATGAGAGTCTGGCTCCCTAACCACAAGACCAAACCACAAGAGTCAGTGTGTAGTTCTCATGTTCCCAACCTTTCTCTAATTCACCTTTTCTAACACAGCATGTTCAGGAAGGGGGAAGGGGCAGACTGGTGAGTGAACAGGCCCACCCCAGGGTCTTCCCTAAGCTGCCTCAGGGGCATTTTTTTCCCTTTGGTTTGTCTGAACACAGCCCCAGTCCCTTGCATCTGTGGAACGAACGTTCCCTGGCAGTGAGGTTTCTACCCTTGCCAGTTAACTAATGATCATTTCCTTGGATCAGTTATGAGGGAGGAGTTAGCACCCCTTCCTGTCATGTAAGTGCAGAAATGCAGAAGGGATTGTTGTTAATGTTGTTGTTCTTATTATTATATACATAAGTAACAATAAAACATGATGCTAATCATTTATTATTATTAAGATTAAAGGAAAAGAGAGGGATCTCTGTTAACTCAAGCATGGTTGGAATGGTATCAAAAGAGGTCCCATACAGTTAGTAGAGTGTTTGGAAGGCAGAAGCATGAAGGATGTGGTCTGGTAGAGACCTATAGTCCTCGTTTGAATGAAAAATCATAGGCTGCCTTTAGAAATAATGGGATCTGACTGGCTTAGCCTTCCTGCTGGGAACTTATATTTCACGCTGCAGAGGTTTGTGCTATTAGTGGTGTGAAGTGTGGAAAAGATGCATTGCTGACTTTGGGAGCTGGCTTCCCCTCTTCACTCAGCTGTGAGAAACGCATAATGTCATTTTCCTCCCTGAAAATCGGCATTTAAATGTTTCATTAGGAACAGTCAAGGCTTGTCATATGCTCAGCCGCTCCTCAAAGTCACTGTCCCTTCCCTAGCCATTTGTACATGATTGCTTGTCTCTACCATAGATGCTTTGGGCCTCAAACAGTGATGAGTGGAGATGGGAACTTGAAGCAGAGTTTCCCAGGGATCCGTGGGATAAAAGATTAAGGACTCCCTCCAAACTTGATCAAAATTAGTAATGCAGGTTTGGAACAACAGCTGTTTTGGGGTGTTACGATTTTGTGCAACTATAAACAGGCAGTGGAATCCACATATGGCCACACCATCAAGGCTGCTTGGGCATCAGTAGAAGAGAAAGCTTTGTAGTGTAGACCAATGCATAGCTAGGCTTCCATGAAAACTGGGAAACTATACAGTCAAGATTCTAGCTGATAGTCAGTGCACATTCATAGTTTTCTCTAAGCCTAAAGCTGACATCACAGGTGGAAGAAACTACACAACTTGAGCTGTGTGGCCACTAGTATCTACCCAACTAATTATATATAGCTGTATTAATAAAGGCTCTTTCTGCACCTGGCAATATATCTCAGAATAGAGATGTGCCATCCACATGTTAGCGCAGACTACAGACGGATGGCAGGTCCCTATTTAGGCATATAATCTGGAATAAGGACCGGTAGAGAAAGGACCAGAAAACACAAGCCCTTTCTGCAGTGGGACTTTTATTCCAGAATAAAAAACCTGCCATCTGCCTGCTAATACAGACTCTGGTTGCATCCCCATGGCTATTTTAAATCAAATTTGATTCGAATTCAGGAAGGAGTGTCCCCATGGCCACTGTAATTAATCCAAATTGAAACTGAATTCAGCACCCAGCGTCCCCATGCAATTCCCTATTCCCGGATTTTATGAGGATTATCATACCTAAATCCGGAGGAAAAAAAGGCCATGATGAAAACAGGACTCAGTCCCCTTTTTGGAGCCGAGTCCACTTTTTCCCCCCACATGGGAACGATACTGGACTATTTGGGGTGGCAGTCTAGCATTCTGGCCAATGGCAGCCCGCTGTGGGTGGTTTTGTACAGATGTAAAGCTCCCCCTTCCCTTGCTGCTTTTGCAATGAAAGCTCCGTACGGCAAGGAAAAGGCAGAAATTGGGGAGAAGGGGCTTTAACATTTTCACTGCAAAAATGCTTTGCAGTGAAACATGTATCTCTTGCATGTGTCTTTTGAAACGTGTCTTTTGCAAAGGACGGAAACTTAGAAACACTTGAATTGAAACATTGTAATCACAAAAGGGAAAGCCATGAAAGGGGAAAGTAATTAGGACCGTGTTTGCTTCTTCTCTTATAGACAGGGTTTGCAGGGGGAGGTTATGTTGCCTTGCATAACTGCATGAGCCCACTTTTGGCCAGTAATCTCAAAAGGGATGAGGGATATGAGAAAGAAAGTGGGGTGTGCAGCTAGAATTTATTTTTAAAGCTTCCATTTTTCCTTTATTTTTATTTATTTTATTTTTTTGCAGGCAGGATTTGCACTGGGGGGGGATCGGAAAACCTTGCTTTTAACATTTAAAAATAGTCCCAAAAGCCAGGACTAAAAAGCTACATGGACGACTATATTTGGATTAAATGATAGGCACTCAATCTGGATTAAAAGTAGTCCCCAAAAAATAGTCCAAAGGGACTATTTCAGGACTAAATTTCCTGAATGGGGAAGCAGCCTATGTCAGACCCTATGAGGAGCCTTCCATGTTCTGCCCCAGCATGCGGATGGCAGGTTCCTATTCCACGATACAATCTGAATTAAAGCCCAGTGCAGAAAGGGCCATGCATGGAAAGAGCTAAGGAAAGATTACATATGAGGACTGAATCTGATGCAACATGGGAAGCATGCAGTCAGCTCCCTAGGAGTTTTCTTAAACTGAAATGATGCCATGAAGGGTGCAAACAGTACCCGAAGGTCTCAGGGCTGGTTACAACATTAAAAAGCATATATAAAAACAATAAAAGTATTTGAAAAGTGTGTGGGGGGACTATATATCCCCATTTAGCCAAAGACCAAAGCAAAGGGGTGAATCTTCACCGCCCTTCTAAACATGTAAAGTGAGGGTGCCTCAAGGAGGAGACTGTTCCAGTGAGCCAGTTTGGTCTAGTGGTTAAGGAGCCGGACTCTTATCTGGAAATACCGGGTTTGATTCTGCACTCCCCCATGAAGACTGCTGGGTGACCCTGGGCTAGTCACAGCTCTCTTTCTGAGCTCTCTCAGCCCCACCTACCTCACAAGGTGTTCTGTTGTGGGGAGAAGAATAGAAAGCTTTGTCAGGCGCTTTGAGTCCCCTTAAATGGGTGAGAAAAGTGGGATAGAGAAGCCAATTCTTCTTCTATTCAATAGTCTGGGAGCCATCACTGAGAAGGCCCTATCCCAGGTGCTCACAGAACAATAGATTCTTGTTAACAGTTTATTCCCTTCCTCCCAGCTGCATTATCTCTTTTTGTTCTTGCTCTGATAAAATGCACAGTTCCCCATAGTGTCGTTTCAGGATTTGATTTTTTTTTTAAAGAGATTTTTAATATGTCTCCTGGAAAACTACTTGTGTGTGTCTTGTGTCTCGTCTAACCCTCAGTTTCATTTGCCTGGGCAAGGAAAAGGCTTCTTTTGCCCTGCAGCACAGTATGAGGTTATGTGAACATTTTTAAACATATCTGCCTGGAAACAGCCAGCTCATTCAACATTTATTTTTCTTAACTTTCAACAGTGGGAAACAGCAATTCGGATTCAGGAGCTCTTAGAGATCAAGATGCCTGCATGTGAAATTGATGTATGTTTAAAGCCTATAGAAAAGGCTAATGACAGTAATCTTTTTTAGAAAGGAATTTATCTTGTAGTGTGGGTGTAGTATAAAGTGCTTTGATACTCTTTCATGGGAAATAGTATAAAGATATTTAAAATAAATAAATAATATATAACATGCCGCATTCCCACACATGATATCAAAATATTTTGATTGCATTTGAAGGAATCCAGTGGGATTTCTTTTCAGCAGAGGAAATCGTTACGCACCAGATCTCTATAGGGCATTTTCCTTTGTGTTTTGGGCACCTAATATGAATGAATGAACAGATTTCATTTGTACAGCCACAGCCCAGAATCAAGAAATATTAAAAAGTACCTAAAATTTACATAGAAGTTATTTAAAATCGCAATGTGCAGATAAAATTAAATGAAAGATAAAAACCAGTCTACATACTCAGAAGATAATTAATAAAATAAGTAAAACGGTTTACAGTGAGAAACAATAAAATAATAGAAATGGATTTAAAATACATACTGATCAAGAATAATTTTTTCAGAATATCTCTAATCAAGGCTGCTCATTTTCTGACTTCACCCTTATTTTTATAACTACGGCCAGGAATTTTGCAGCTGCTAGGGTCGTGTCAGGATTGGTAACACTTAACAAGCACCTAATATTATCCAAAAGATATGGAAAGGGTCTGTGATTTCCGTGTCACAAAGATAGTGTCAGAAAATAGCACTTCATTTCCATGACGGATAGATTCACAATCTAAGCATGCATGTCAACCTACATATTTTTAGCTTTTTCTCAAAGAAATCAGGGCTGTGGTCGCACCTTTACTTTAAACCTTCTTCAATCTATCATCTGAACGCAATACTCACACTTTTTCATTTCTGTCTCTTTTATTTGTGGACTTTCCACCTTCCATTTCGGCTTTCCAAGGTGGAAAGTTCACAAATAAAGTAGATAGAAATGAAAAGGTGTGAGTGTTGCAATAAAAAGACAGACTAAAGAAGGTTTAAAGTGAAGGCATGATCACAGTCTACCAATACTCATGTGATGATACCAAGACATTAAGAGAAATGATGCAGTAACCATGTCCATATCCAGGACAAATCTTTATGGAAGCATAGGAGAAACAGTGCTAAGAGTTATGTTTTCCTTTTAAAAGTCACACATTTGTTATAGTGCTTTTGGAGGCACTGAACATAAGCTAGCAATGTTGAAGTATACATGATAGTGATCCTTGTACTCCAGATTCTTGAACGGAACTGTGTTCCTAGAGAGACTGTGGGAAATTGTCAATGTCTTCAAGGTAATGTATGCAATAGCTGGTGGCTTTATAATTTGGCTTCCTAGCACCTTTGAGATACTTGGATCAATGTCCCGCTAGCTTGAAGCCTGATTCAATGTTTATCAATTCATAATTTGTGAAAAATAACAAAAGTGGGCATTCGCTTGGCTGGCTTCTGGTAGGGTACAGATCAAAAGCTGCTGGCAAATGTGAAAGGTTGAGTCTGCTATTGCTGTATTTCTGCTGAGAAGCAACCAACCTAGATGGCTTTAAGGGTCGGACAAATTTATGGATGACAGATGTATTGATATACCCTTTAGTAGCCTTTTATATGTGTGTGTGTTTAATAAATTGTCACATTTCAATATCAGCAATGTTTTGTGAAAATCTTAAAGTGTTCTGACTTCTAAACAACCTTGTGAACCAGTTTGGTCTAGTGGTTAGGGAGCCAGACTCTTATCTGGGAATACTGGGTTCGATTTTGCCCTCCCCCATGAAGCCAACTGGGTGACCTTGGGCTAGTCGCAGCTGTCTTCTGAGCTCTCACACCCACAGGGTGTTATGTTGTGGGGAGAATAGAAAAGCTTTGTCAGCCACTTTGAGTCCCCTTAAATGGATGAGAAAAGCAGGCTAGAAAGCCAACTCTTCTTTTGTTTTAAATTTCCTTTTTCAGCATTTGCAGCTAGACTGTTTTGTCTAGCTTGACTCTATTCATGTGTGAATGTGTGGATAGGTGTAGCAGATACAGGTAAAGGCACACATTATATTTAGAGAAAACCAAAATGAAAAATGCTGAACTTTAACAGGAAGTCAGTGTGCTTTCATAGTATGATTACACCTTCATGTTTTTGACTAGTATTGCAGACATGCCGCTAAAGAAATAGATTGCAATGAAGCAAGGAAAAAGTGGACAGCTTCTGCGGTTTGGCTATTATTTTCTAGTTACGTTGGTCCCTGTAACCTGTGATACAGAACAGAATTTAAACCACTAAGTTTGTTGTTAATATTAGTTTTGCTCTGTCTGCACATGTGCACATGTGAGCATCATTGTCCTGGTGGTAAAGCATAACATTTCATTGTGGGCCAGTGAAAGTACAATGCTCTGCCTTAATGATTAAGGAGGGAAGGTAGGCAATTTCATATTTTCTCACCCTAGTGCTTTCCCTCATGAGTTAATGCACTCTACATTGCCTTACTGTGGTGATAATACAACCAGGCATCCATTCATAACAAAGGCTTTAAACTGATTTAAGGTCCTTTTATGAACAAATTGTAGTTACTGTCATTGGCAGTTGGGGAAAGAATTTGTGTAGGAGTCGGGAAAGGTCTGTTTTGGAGGTGTTTTCTTATTGAATACAAATGAGAAAGGACTGTGAGGACATACATGCATGCGCATGCACATATAGCGGCGCGCTACTTCACACAACAATACATTCACCTTCAGAAGCCCTTACTACCTCATGGTAAGCAGCTATATTACTTTTATAAGAGTATGAGTAATGACACAAGCCGGTGATATAACTTGCTGGTGGGGATAATAAAAGCATCTCATGAACTCTGCCTGCTCTGCCAGTTTCAAGTTCTTTTATTTTCTTTCTATATGGAAAAAGAAAAGTACACCCCCCCCCAGACACACACACACCGGCATGGTATTATCTGTTCAGAACTGCCACCATCAGATGTTAAGATCAAATAAACAATTAATGCAGGAGTGACCACTCTCTCTGTTTTAACCTCAGGACATACCTTCACATTTCATCAATCCCTGTGGGTCCGTGTGTGAGGACGCAGCTGAGACCCACAGAGCTCTGTGGCAACAGTGGCTTGATCTCCCAAAGCTGTGCTTAGAGTTGTTGTAAATTAGGTGTAGATCCACAGTTCTACATGAGCACGTACACAAATATTAACATTTATTTATTTTGTGTCCTACACCAAGAATCTCAAAGTGGGTTATTGTCATGGATACCTCTGGTTTTACCCTTCAGTTAGACTCATGGTCAGATGCTTCCCTTGTAACCCCCTAGAGAAAAATATAGCTTTTTGCCTAATTTTGTATAAGTAGGTATGGGTTGCCGAACTAAGTAGGTATGAGTTGCTGAACTTTTACTGCTTTTTTTAAGATACATCAGCAGTGTGCCTTTGTGAGTGTGGGCTGTAACAGAAAAATGGAAAGAAAACATAAAGCAAGATTCTTTTAAAATTAAACACAATGTTTTGTGTTTATATATAGATGAAAAATGTTCCAAGAAAATATGGAAGTTGTGTCAGGATTAAATCGTAAGTGAACAGTAATGTGTGTGTGTGTGTGTGAGAGAGAGAGAGCAATTGTATATATATAGCTTTTAATAAAACTATCTCTTCACTATACCAGTTGAATTAATGCCTGTCTCTCAGTCAAATTCCCTGCCCCCTAAACTCTGACTAGCCATTGACACAACTACCACATAAGATGACCAACTTTTTTTACAATGAAAAGGACAAAAATAAATTGAAGAAAACAATATCGTAAATAAAAGAAACATTTTATTCATTGCAACAATAATACACTATAATATGATAAATGCATTAATAAAAACATTTGTAATATTTTATTTTGTAATTATGCTTGCATGCCTATTAATTTTTAATAATTGTAAGAAAATATCTAAATGAGTACTTTTCCATTGAATGAATATTTTTTGTCAGTGTATCATTTTGTAACAATAAATTGAAAATATCTGAACAGGAAATATCCTTCATATTGAATTTTACAGCAAGTGCTGCAACTAGAATATCAATGAGATATTCTTTACCCCTTATGGATTTAGGGTGGGTGTGCACTCCTGCTATCTTTAAAGCGGCTGCCCCTGCTTCCAGTATCAAAAAGGAGGACATGTAGCAGGACACTTTTCGAGGGAGGATGGAACTTACAAAAGAAGGACTGTCCTCCCTAAAGGAGGATGATTGGTCACTTTACTACCACACATTCCCCGACCGTTCCTGCCTTCTTTCTTCCCCTTGTATATTTGCATAGTGTACCCCTGAATGCTAAACACTCTTAAAGAAGCAGTTATCTAAAAAAGAAATATCAAATATTATATTATAATTTGATGCAGTTATATAATGAAAAACAAGACAAAAATTGCCAGTGGTTTCCTTTGAGAACTCACTGTAAAGGAAAAGAAGCTTATAGAATCATGCATGGTCCACATCTGGGTTATTAAAATTGCTGACCTGCATCCTCAACATTCCTTCAGCCAAGACTGGCTGAAGTTCATAGGAACTGTAGAAATGCAAGAGACTTACAGTTCAGCAGCACCTGGAAAACCATCATTTGCTCACCCTTGTCTATGATGAATGACAAAGACTATCTTGTCTGACTGGGAAACTGAACCTGAGAAACTTTTGATGTTCCCTTCCTGCTGCTGGTGGTGGTATCTCTCTCTACACATGACCTATAGCTTCCCAGGTGGCTTTTGAAATATTCACTTTGAAGAAGTGAGACATCTTTGGAGCAATTCATGATTGGTGAGGTCATCTAGAGGATGTCTGTATTGAGTGAGGTTCACGAGGACCATTAGCAGTGGTTAGACTGACTTTTCAAGTTCCATGCATATTTGTTGTCCTGTGCCAATCTAATTACGTCCTAGGATTACTCTAATGATTTGTGGGAAAGTCTCTTTTTTATGGAGGCGGCTTCAGGGAGCATCGGTGGTGATGGTGGTGGAACCAGGAGGAGGTTGCAGGGAAGGAAGTATCATTGTTGCCACCAGTACCATAAGAGAGAGCAATGCTTAGCTTGCATAGACTACAACCATCCATCCAGACTGGCCACCTTTGGCATGGGATTTACCACACCTGGTAGAGCCTATCTCTAATTTACAGCTTTTTCCAAACATTGGCTGCTTCTTGAATTGGAAAAAATTTCCAGGTTCAAGTTGTGCTTCCTCCAGCTAATAGGGTCTGTCTCCAATTTACAGCTTTTTCCAAACATTGGCTGCTTCTTGAATTGGAAAAAATTTCCAGGTTCAAGTTGTGCTTCCTCCAGCTAATAGTCGGACTCATTGTGGAGTCAAGATTTCCTCCCACCCAAAAACAAAAATGGCCAAGGGAAAAGTGAGTTAAGTCATGAGTCATGGCAGTGATCATCAACCACAGGTTAATTAGAGAATGGAGAAGCTCTAGAAATTATTAATTTCAACTGTAAAGTAGCTGGCTTTTAATGCCTTATGCTAATTTATCATTGCTATCAAGGAAAGTGCAACTTACTAAATTTAAATGTGTCCTTTTGTCTCCTCCTTCCCTTCCCCCACTGCTTTATTTTGCAAGTCTGTACCAAGATAAAAATCCTATTGTTCTTCCAAAGAATTTGGAGTTCACATTTGCAATATTTGTAGATTGCATTGGGAGCATATGTGCCGTGCAATCATCCTGGGATTCTGATGTTATCTTGTTTTGTTCTGGCTTCGCTACCAAGCACAAATGGCTTATCACAAGTCAATATAAAGTTGTCACGGACACAGTCCCTTTGCAGTTTGAATGATGTATTATTGCTTGCAAATATTTTACAGATGATGGAGGAGAGACTGAATGTGTTCTTATCTAGCTGTGTGTGTACAATTTTTTGTAGGAGAGATGAGTGAGTTTTTCACACTGGGAAGCATTCATGTCACAGGATATGTGCATGAAATATTTTCAACTTAAAACAGGAATGCCCATTTTACAGTTTGTGAGCAATTCAACCAGTTTAAACTGTTTTAATGATATCGAGACGACCTTTTTGACTACTTAATAAAGTTCTACTATGTAACTAATGAAAGAAAATATTATTTATGCTCTTATCAGGCCAAACTCCCTTCGCAGATCACTGCCTTGTCATGGTGGAAGGGATTCTACACCTCAGTTATCCTGTGAGTTGTTCTGTGCAGGGCTGTCCAAGACAGATAGGTTATATTAGAAAGCTTGGACTAAATGTAACCGTCTGGAGAAGGGAATGGCAGCTAATGCTCTGATCGCCAAACTCCCCCAATAACCCAGGAGCGTCCCCATGACTGAAGCTAATACGCGCTTGCCTCCTAATTCGGAGCGAGAACAGTTGGTAAGGGGGGGTGGGGTTGCCACAGATTTGTTTCATTTGCCCCAAATGTAGCCCGGATTAGAGGCTGTTCTTGCGGACGGTCCGAGGTGGACTCAGGTTCGCCTTGCAGTATTTTGATCATGGGGACGCACCCTAAAACAGTTTTCTCAAGATATCTCACTGGTCATAGCAAACACTGTTTTCCCAACAGCCGAAAAGGTGGCCCTTCACATCATCAATTGATTTTCAACTTTACAGTCACAGATGGAGTTCTATACAGTCAAGTCAAAACAAGACCTGGAGCTGACTGTCACTCAGACCATGAACTTCTTATTGCAAAAATTCAGACTTAAATTGAAGAAAGAAGTGAAAATCACTAGACCAGTGATGGCCAACCTATGACACACATGTCACAGGTGACACACCAAGCCCTTTTGGGTGACACACCTGGCCACCCTGGCACCTGGGCGTGTAGTGCTTGATTGTTCTTGAAGTGTACGAAATACCAACTTTCAACTGAAGATTTAACAAATGAAATTCAGCAACAAAAGTCACTAATGTAAAGAATTATTTGTTTTTGCTTTTAATAAATTACATATATCAAAAATATAACTTTTTTACTAGAGCTACAAATATCGCAACGTTATGGATATTTCTAGATGTGACACAGCACCCAACTTAAGCTAGGTTTTCTTGCAAATTTTGACACACCGAGCTCAGAAGGTTCGCCATCACTGCACGAGACCATACAAGTATGATCTAAATAATATCCCTTATGAAAATTCAGTGGGAATATACAGAGACTAGATCTGGTAGACAGAGTACCTGGAGAACTATGGACATTGTACAGAAGTCAGAAAGTAAAAATGTCCCAAAGAAAAATGATAACAAGGAAGTAAAGTGGCTGATGAGGCTCTTCAAACCTTTGAGGGAAGAAGGTAATTAAAAGCGGGGAAGAAAGATATACCCAACTGAATGCAGGTTACTAGAAAGTTACAAGGAGAGATAAGAAGACCTCCTTAAAGAAACAGTGTAAGGTAACAGAAGAAAACATTTGCATTTGATTTTACAATATTAAAACTCTATAATACTGATCTTTGTTGACAATAATAAAAATATTTATAGAAAAATAGAAAAGATAAAAGATCTCTTCAAGAAAATTGGAAGTTTGATCCCTAGTTTCTCTGCCTCTTTCATGCAAATATGGCGTTGATCAAATACAGAAATGGTAAGGACCTAATAAAAGCAGAATTGATACAGAAGAGGTAGGAAGAATATACAGAAGATCTATGCAAGGAAGATAATATCAGTCATAATTATGATGGCATCCTAGAACATGAAGTCTTAATACATCGTAGGAAACATTACTAATACAAGCTGATGGTGGGTGATAAAATGCTACTCCCAATATGCCAGCAAATTTGGAAAACTCAGCAGTAGCCACTGGATTGGAAAAGATCATCTGGTTCTTTATGGGCTATTGTAAAGGCTTTGACAGTGCAGATCAACTTGTGGCAAGTTCTTAATGAGATGTGAGTATCAACCAGAACACCTTATCTGCCGAACATGGAACAACTGGCTAGTTCAAGGCTGAGGAATTTTCATCTGGTCTTATTCTGGAATATATTTCAGAATAGAGGACTGTTGTCTGCCTGCTAAGGCAGACTAGGGCAGACTTTGTCTGGGACATATTCCAAAATAAGGCCAAATGTGGGGAGGTTCTGAGACTGAGAAAGGAGTGGATTATTGTCACCCTATTTATTTAACTTATATGCAAGCTGATTTTCAATGAGCCTAGATAAATCAAAACCTGAAGTTCAGATTGCTGGGGAAAATATCCATAACCTCAGATATAATACTCACATACTGCAGAGCTGCTTCAGTCCTGGAGTTCTTCATGTAGCCTTCACATTACCACTGTGTGAAAGCTGCATGGGGGCTCCCAGTAGGTCTAGGTGAAGTTTTGGACAGGATGGCACTCGCAGTGTGAATGCCAGCCTCCATCCCTGATCTTAACTGTCATGGGATTGTATCCCACAGCAGCTAAATGCAAAAATCTCTTCAGCCTACCCCAGAGTAGTTTAACAGGGCTTACCATAAAGCCATTCTCAGGACCAGCTACAGAGGCTTGGGGGGCACTTGAGAGCTGTTGAATGCATATGGACTGTTCCCACATCAACACATGGGGTGCTCTAAATGCCTATTTATATCTCATGACAGCAACTCCCTCACCGTAAGGCCTTGTAAAACTTCTCATGGTCAGTTGCTTCAGAGGTTTCAGTTCCCACCTTTCCCTGCATCTTTGTCCTTGTAGAAGGTGCTAGAACAAAAAAGAAGCTTTCCCCAAAAGAGTAAGCCCATATTGTCCTTATAATGGATGTGCACAAATGGTTTTTTTTTTTGCATTTGATTCATAACGAATCGAATGTAAGAAAATTAGCATTTGTTCAAATAGATCCCCTTCGAATGTGGTATGGTTCTATTCGAGATGAATGTTTTTGTACAAATCGTATGAATATCTGATATGAACTCATATGTATCTGACTCGTATCTGATACATATCCCGTAACAATCCGCTCTGAAAGTGTCAAATCTGCCCTGAATCCACTTTGAATCTGCTCTCAAACCATGTCGAGTTTACTCTGGATTCGTTGCAGATGTGACTGGCGCAACCACTTTCCCACATCCCTGTTTCACAAATGTTCCGAAGCTTCATATGAATGTTCTGAAACATTTGTATTCGTATGAATGTCAATGTATGAATGTCATAAAATTCAATTCATATACGAATGTCCAAATCCGTATGAATTCCTACGAATGATGAATGTTACAAATATTCATGCACATCCCTAGTCCTTATGTCTTTCTTCTGTTGGAACTTAATCTTCCCCCGTGACCTATAGGAGGGTAAAGGATTATGTCTGAACCTCTCCTGAAGGCTGTATCTTATGCACATCCCTACATCTTTTAGCTGGAGTCACAGTTCTCTATTCAGTATTGGAATTCAATTTCTTTTCATTCTAGTTGTCCATTCACTGCATGATGCATAATTAATTCAGAGTTTTCTCTGTGACCTTGCCTCCCCATTTTGTCTTATCCTCCTGACAGCTTCATTATCTGTCTTTATGGCCTAGTACTCTAACACTATTTTGTTCCATGCAGATGGCCAGGTAATCCAAGCCAGTTTTACAAATGGACAATCATCTATTCAAAAGGGTACCAGAAGTTAGTCCTTTGATTGGAAGGAGTCCTATATTTGAGCCGCTGTCTTGAGTTTAGTTTCATGAAAACAAATTATGGGAAAAGGAAGTTAGCAGGAACCTCGATGTTGTCTGTCAAGAACTAACTGTTTTTAATTTATGTAGAAGGATATTAAATTAACTTTTTAAAATGTATGCATATCAGCACAATCCTTGTTGTGTTCTACTAATAATATTCTTCTTCCCCATTTCCTGGTCTGTTGTTCTTACCCTCCCCCCTTAAGTTCTATAGTCAATTTCCATCTTCCCAGAAACAGATGACTTTCCTAATCTGGTATCTCTCCCTTAGCAGCTTTAAACTATTTCTGAATCAGGAAACAGTAGATGTAGGGCATCAGTGATACTATTTATAGGGGACAGATCTTTTGAGTCAAAGCCTGGAATATCGTTGATGGTCTCCTGGGCAAAGTAGACATGTGCTTTGTCTGCAAAAAAAAAAAAAAAAAGTATATTCCATCTGTGACATTTTGTGATAGGTTTAAAAAGTAGTCTTGCAAGTCCAGTGTTAGTGCTTTACATGTTCAGCTCATTGAGGGCAAAAGAAGGGGATGACAGAGGATGATGATATCTACTGTAGACAGCATCATGAAACAATGATCATAAACCTCAGCAATCTCTGGGAGATAACAGAGAACAGAAGGTCCTGGTGTGCTGGGGCCCATGGGGTTCAGGAAGAGTCAGGCACAAAAACAACAATGGTGGCCAGCTCTGGTTCTCCAATAGAAACCACCAAGCATGACTCTTGATCTCCTCACCTTGCATCTGTTGGGAGAGGTCCACTTGGATCTAAGCATCTAAAGTCTGCATTGTTGAGGTCTTTTGAAAGGCTGCTCAACAATAGTAGATGCTCAACACTTGGAAATACAGGTACAGTGTAGTAAAAAAAGAGGTCTTCAGGTTGGGTTCAACCCATGGTTGTTCAAAAATATTTTACCATTGCCTACTTTTGGATGTCTAGCTTATAGCCTTATAATTTCCTGGTGAGCTATCATTCCAGATCATTCCAGTAGGCTGGCTGTGTACAGCCACTTGGTGTAGCTATTAATTCATTCAAATCTATTTTTTAAGCTTTAAAAAAATCATCAGTTTTATTTACATATACAAATATCCAAGAATTAATGAACAAGAAATACATATACATAACATAGATAAAATTAGACTAACATACATATGGAATAATAAAATGCAATTTTAAAAAAAATATATATTTTATGTATGCATAGTCAAATCTATTTTGTGAGTTGTTTCTATAGTAAGTTGAAAATTAAACATTGCATATTTACCATAAAAGTACAAGTGCATGAATTCCACCAAGTGCACCTCTGTTTCAGATCTTGTTTGAGCTGAAAAAAGGTACCAAAGAATTGCACTAAATAGACTTCCCAGAACACCTAAGACATGTATTTTCGTGTTTTGTAGAAATACAGTGGATAGCAGTGGAGCTTTATAAGCTTTATATACCCAACCCATCCTTGTAAACTAGAACTATTTCATACAATGATGAAACCTTCTAATGAATATGAGGCCATCACTGTCCTTCTGACTGTGGAATATCCTTTCCATAGATGATCATTTGGTACCAATTTCATCATCTCTTTGGTAATGGGCGAACTCATCTGCATTCTGCCAGGGTTTTTCAAGCTGAGAGAAGTTAGTTATTTTGTATCTGCTGTTTTAGACAATTGTATTTTAGTTTCATGTTAGTTATCTGGATGACTGGATAGGTGATAATGATCGATACAGCGATCGTACCTGTAGATGTGGGTAAAAACCTGTGATTCTTCCCAGACTATATTAGGATGGACACATGTATCCTTAGCAGTCCTAGTATAACATCGGGATATATGGAGGCAATATCCCAAAATAGTAATGTTATGGGAAATACAGCCATGGATTTATTAATATATCTTGATATATACTTTTGTCTGCTGACTGTTTGGGTAAGCAATGCTCTTGAAAAATACCCAGATGTTCGTGAGTGGGGGGGGGGACAAAGGGAGGAGGGTGGGGGCCTGCTAACACCTGGATATTTTGAAAGAGTAACAAAAGTGGAAACAGTTGGTAAGAACTCAGGGTTTTCCTAGGGTTGCCTATATTTGATTAAATGAGAGGTGATTGCAGGGATCTAAAGAAGATCCCATAATGTCTTTTTGCTATCTAAGGGCACCCCTAGATTAATTTTTATAAAATGTTTCTTTTTTTTATTATTTGTATGCAATTTATACTGTATACAATCTGTGCTAAAGATGCTACATGGGTGGCAGGTTTTTATGACCCCTGGCCAAATGAGAGCTGATGAAAAATTATTTATTATTCATATTTATATTTCTATCCCACCCTATACCCAAAGGTCTCAGGGTGGGTAACAACATTTAAAAGCAAATATATTAAAACAATAAAAGCATATATTAAAACAACAGTGTCTGCAAGTGGGAAGGGAGAGTATATCCCCATTTAACTGATGGCCAGAGCAAAGAGTTGTGTATTCACCGCCTTCCTGAACATATACACTGAGGGAGCCTGATGCACCTCAAGGGGAAGACTATTCCATAGCCTGGGGGCCATCACTGAGAAGGCCCTCTCCCAGGTGCCCAGCCGTTTCGCTGCTGAGCATCAGCTACCCTCCAGATCTTAAGGCATGGGCAGGTCAATATGGGATGAGGCGTTCCTTTAGATATTTGGGTAGCTGATGCAAACTGCTTTCTTGGTCAGGAAACAGCCAGGTTTCAGTTCTGACATCACTTAAGGGGGAAAATCTTCCTCTTCTGGAGTAAGATCAGAGACGTTTTCGCACACGGGGGTTTGGAACGCGCGGGAGACAGCTCCGGGCGCAGCATTTGCTTTGCTGCGGCTGAGTTTGTGTCCCAGCATGTCCGGAGCTGTCTTCCGCGCGTTCCAAATGTAGAGCACTTTAAACTGCTCTACATGCGTTCGGACACGCACGAACTGCCCGCAGGCGTTCGGGAGGAAAAGCGTTCACGCATGCTTCTCTCTCCCTAACAGCCGCGGGCTCGCCTCCCCCGCCGGCGCAGCTTTGACAATCAGCTGTTTTCAGCCAGCGCCGGCTGCAGGAGCCTCCTCAGCTGTCTCCCCGCCCCTTGCCGTCGTTTGCCGGCTAAGACAGCTCACGACGCTTTGAGCATTCGCACACGGGCGCTCCAGAATGCGTTTACACGCATCCCTGCGCCCCTCTGTGTGAATGCTCAAAGCGTCGTGAGCTGTCTTAGGCTTCCCATCCTACTCCCGTTCCAAATGGAACGGGAGTAATGCGAAAATCCCTCAGGATTTGGATGACTGGTACAGAAAAGGCCAGAGATGAAAGAGCAAGTTGCTGGTCCTCCCTGGCAAATATAGCAGGATCCCTCCCTATATGCTGAAGGTGCTGATTATGGTGGTGACTGTGAGAACTATATCCTTCCACTCTCACACACGTGACCATTCCTTCTTTCTTTCGTTTCTCTCATCTACCTTCTGACAATCACTTGTAATGCACTTATTCATCTATCCATGCATTTGGCAACCAAGTATTATTACCATGTACTTTATTTTTTTGCCTAAGCAATAAACCTCCTTCTGGATGAACTGTCAACTCGACTCCTTGCCTTGGAACTCTCCTGTTGACCAGCCTGCTGCGTTTGTGCCTGAATTCTCTATCTCAGGCCGAATCTCTGCTAATAGCAACTGCATAGGCCAAACTTTATTTCCGTCATCATCACCTTTAAAAAACAGAAAGTGGAGTGGAAGGTCATCATCTTGAGCCAGATACTTGAGCTGTGAATGAAAAGTTTTCCAGTTCTCCAATTACGCATCTTTGGTCCTCACTATTCCTTAGAACAGCAGGGGAGAACTGCAGCCTCTAACATTGAAAATTGTGGATTATTCACTCCCAGCTCTTGTCACTGAAGTGAACAAGGGCATTGAAGTAATTCTCAACACACACAGTCACGCGGCTTCTCATGTC
The DNA here is from genome assembly GCA_023333525.1 of Aspidoscelis tigris stejnegeri. Lineage (NCBI taxonomy): Eukaryota > Metazoa > Chordata > Lepidosauria > Squamata > Teiidae > Aspidoscelis > Aspidoscelis tigris. The sequence continues at coordinate 16,766,558 of JALMGA010000003.1, forward strand.
CAATCATGCTGCAGGCTTCCTCCTGGAGTCAGGCTGGCCTTTGTTGAGTTCCCATAACAAAACTGGACTTGAGCATCCCTAATAATGGTTACAATAACAGGATCTGTTGATAAAGTGTTTCAACAGGTTTGGCCTTGGGCCTTGCATGAGATTTCCATTCCTAAAGGACATCTCACAGTGTTGAGTGTCTGACAGCAGCACTCACTTAGCCAGACTGCTCTGTAGTGAAAGATCCTGCCAGAATATGATGCATGTAATTTAAATTAATTGTGTGTAGATTTTTTCTTTTTTCTTCTATTACAGTGGGGAATGTGTCTTCCATTTTCCTGCTCAGCCTATTTAGCAAGAAAATCAGAAAAGCATAAACAATTTATCATTACTATGTGTAGAGTGAAGGATGCCACATACATCCATACAGTACATAAAAAATGAAAGAATTCCTAAGCATGCTGACTGCTTTGTGGATCTTTGGATTGAAGGGGTTTCTGTGTACGCTCAGATGTTCCAAGAACTTTTCCAGTAGCAGAAGTCATGAGGTACCATATTTCTAATCAGTGTGATTCTCTGTCCTTCATGTCAAAGATCTGCAAAGCAATGCAGGGGAAAGAGGAGGTGGGACAGCTTGCATGCACAGTCATCTGTACATATTCTAATGAGCTGCTTAACTGTGTCTTTATTAGTAAGACTAATCAAATTAATGCAATTCATAAAAAAAACTAACTCTAAATAATTCCCATAAAGCCTTTGGTCTTTTCAAAATGGAGAACAAAGTACGTAAAGAAATGTGTATAAGTGTTATGTTATGTAATAGGGCTGGGTAGGCTTCTCTCCATCCAATTTGGATTAATTGGGGGGGCTCTACTAAATGTTATTAATTAATTAATTAATTAATTAAATTTAAAAATAACCTGCTTTTTAGCACCCAGCAAATCACTTGGAGAGTGTACCAAAATTTAGATTCTCTCCTCTAGCCATCAAGATGTACCTATCATCTCCTCTCCCTCCCCATGGTTATAGTAGTGAATGTCCTAGAATGGATCCCTAGGTACGTCCTTCAGGCTGGAGAGTCAGCCAGGATGCCTCTAAAGGCCTTTTGCAGAGAGACAAAAGCAGGTGATTTTTTTCCCTTGTCTTCTGCTAGACATGTCCATAAGCAATTGGCAGGCCACTGTGTGAGACAGGATGCTGGACTAGATGAGCTATGGTTTGATCTAGCAGGGCTCATCTTTCATTCTTATGTTCTTACCAAGGATCATCAGTCTGGAGGGTTTAAATTTTAAGCTCCAGGAATTGTGATAAACATAATTCCAATGGTTCCCAGATCCAGAGGGAGCCTCTACAGCATAGGTAGATGGGTACTGCTTTGATGACATCTTGGAACAACATTCCTGTGGATGTTTCAGGTAGACTGAATAAAACTCACATCCAACTCTTTTGGGGGTCTCTTTTTTCCCTGTGTCATCTGGTCTGTCCTACTAATTTCATGCTCCATGTACCTAAATTGGTTGACTTTCTGTTTTTTCCGTGAACTAAAATTATCGTATCTTGTACAGAAAGATTTTGTGTAACATGCTTTAGCTTTTATGTGGTTAGCAAAATGGAATACAATCCTGAAGACATCCAATAATGTGATTGGGACTTAATGGCAACACTGACACATTGATAGTTTACCTCATTGGTCTGTGGAATTTACTACCAAAGTAGTGGTGATGTCACTGGCCTGGATGGCTTCAAGAAGGTCAATTTCATGGAGGACAGATGTATTAATGGGTTTCAGAGTGGATACCTAGGTAGTACCTCTGGCTTGGAGAGACAGGCAGGATGCCTCTAAAGGCCATTCGCAGGAACTCAAGAGCAAGTGAAGGTTTACCTTAACCTTCTGTTTGGGAATTCCCAGAAGCAAATGGTGGCCTACTGTGCAAGATGGGAAGCTGAACTAAATGGGCAGTGGCTTGATCCAGCAGGGATTTATTTATTTATTTGCATTGTTATGATGTACCGTACATAATACAGATCTGAACTACATGATGTTTTCTGGGAGCCAAACCATGCTGTTATTCAAGAGAAAATTATACAAGCATAACCCCTATTTATACTTGTAATAACAGGAATTATGTTCTTACAGTTTGGGCTGACTTCATTCTCCAAGAGCAGCTGCTGCCCTCAGGATTGTAGCATCTAGGGCTGTTTGAGTGTGACTTTGTTGAGAAGTGTTGATTTTGAGGTAATGCTGAATCTCTGTGGCAATGTAATGTGTATCATGCAATAAGGTAACATTTATTGATGCAAAAGTGACAAATAGTGACAATAATGGCTGTTAATGACAATAATTATTTCTTTGATTTCTTAGCTGTTGCTTGTTCCGTCTCATTAATTAGAATTTTATTTAAATTGCTACACTTGTTTCTTTTCCATTTCATTAAGCTCTTGTTTTTGGAGGGAGGGGATGAAACTGCGATTTTAGCTAAGGTAATATAAATATATTGTACTGAAACTTCTCCATTGCCATTCATAGAGTTTTACTGTTGATGTAATGAACTGTAAATTATATTACTGATGCTCTATAGAATACTTTCTATTGATAAATACTGTGTTATTGTTTGCAAAAAAAAACATTTATATAGCTCATGGCTAAAAAGAGTATTAGCTTTTGTAGAATTGTCTTTAAAAAACAGAAATGCTGCAAAATGCTAACAGAAGGAGAGTAAAACGAACAGAAGTCTTAGTTTGGTCTAATGGTTAAGGAGCCGGACTCTTATCTAGGAATACCGGGTTTGATTCTGCCCTGCCCCATGAAGCCAGCTGGGTGACCTTGGGCTAGTCACAGCTCTCTTCTGAGCTCTCACAGCCCCACCCACCTCACAGGGTGTTCTGTAGTGGGGAGAATAGAAAAGCTTTGTCAGCCACTTTGAGTCCCTTTAAGTGGGTGAGAAAAGCAGGGTAGAAAAGCCAACTCTTCCTCTTCTTCCTCTTCCTCCTCCTCTTCTTCTTCTGTTCATGAGCTCAGCCTATCCCTCCCTGCCTGTGTGCTCAGCTCTGATATGTCCATGTGTTCTCGCATGAAGGCAAGTTCTCATGAGTTCTCACGCAGTTCGCCCAAACACATGGGAAAATGAAGGGTAATGGAATGCACAGCAGCAAAAGTCCTAAAAAGTTCTATTTTTAAAACTTGGATTACCAAATTATACTGTGTTGCTACTGCAGATAATCTTTAAACCTGTCTGTCAAATGGAAAGTTGCTGTCTGGACTCAATCCATGTTCTTTTTATTGCATATCACTTTCCTAGAAAATTTAGATTTATTCTTTGTGTTTATTAACTGTGTTGGCTGCCTATTTGCTACTGAGTCGTTTAAGGTACTGATGTTAATTTGTAAAACCCTTAAAGGCTTGGAGCTCAAATATCTAAAAGAACATATTGATGTGCCCATGCCCTAAGATCTGCCATTGAGGCTCTCTTGGGGACTGAGAACTCATGGAAAGGCATTCTCATTTGTAGTCCCCAGGTTATGCAGTAGTCTCCCATCAAGGTACATCAGGCCAAGGTCATTGGTCTGTGGAATTTGCTGCCAGAAGAGGTAGAGACAACAACCAGCCTAGATTGTTTTAAGAAAGGGTGAGACAAATTCAGGGATGACATGACAATGGGTACTAGAATGGATGCCTAAGTACTGCCTCCAGGTTGGAGAAACAGGCTGGATGGCTCTAAAGCAGCGGTTCTCAACCTTCCTAATGGCACGACCCCTTAATGGAGTTCCTCATGTTGTGGAGACCCCCAACCACAGGGGTAGAGCAGCTGGGAGGTGGGAGGGAAGGGCGGCGGGAGACTTGTCGCAACCCCTCTGAAAGGGTAGTTCGACCCCCAAAGGGGTCCCGACCCCCAGGTTGAGAACCACTGCTCTAAAGGCTATTTGCAGGGATTTGAGCGCAGTTGAAGATTTTGCATTTGGCTTTTGCTTGAGAATGCCCATAAGTAATTGCTGAAGAAGAAGAAGAAGAGTTGGCTTTTATACCCGACTTTTCTCACCCATTTAAGGGGACTCAAAGCTGCTGACAAAGCTTTTCTATTCTTCTCTGCACAACAGAACAGCCTGTGAGGTAGGTGGGGCTGTGAGAGCTCAGAAAAGAGCTGTGACTAGCCCAAGGTCACCCAGCTGGCTTCATAGGGGAGGGCAGAATTGAACCTGGTATTCCCAGGTAAGAGTCCAGCTCCCTAACCACTAGACGAAACTGGCTTACATTTACCAAACTGCTGAGCTACTGTGTGAGACAGGATGCTGGACTAGATGGGCTGTGGCTCAATCCAGCAGGGCTCCTCTTATGTGCTTATGTTCACCCTCATTGTATGTACAGTGGTACCTTGACATACGAGTTTAATTCGTTCCGTAACCTTGCTCTTATGTCAAATCGCTCGTATCTCAAAGCAATTTTCCCATTAATCCATTCCAACTCCCAAAACACCACCTCAGTTGTTTTTGTTATGTACTGTATTGTATTTACATACTCGTATCTCAAATCTTGCTCTCATCTCAAAGCAAAATATCACTCGCTTGGCAGCTTGTATCTCAAAACACTTGTATGTCAGGGCACTTGTATGTCGAGGTACCACTGTATTCAGAAGATTGGTGAAGGTCCTCCTCTTTATCCCGGCCTTCAGATGTGGGAATAACATCCCTCCCCTTTCTCTTATTTTAGTCATGCTTATTTAAATCTGTTTTTATTATTTTCTTGTGAGCTGTCCTGAGACCTTTGGGTATAGGGAAGGATAAAAATATAAACAAACAAATGAATTTTAGTTTGATTATATGAAAGGAAATGGCTCTTATTTGCTTTTTGAGATGAAGATCTCAGCTTTCCAAAGGTCATAAAATAAATGTGTACAGTAGAAAGGCCATTAATATACCTTAGCTTTTTAATCTTGACAACTTTTTCTGCGGGGGGGGGGGAAAAGTTTTTTCTTTCTTTTTCTTTTGGTTAAGTGGGGTTTTCAGTTACAATCATTTTCATGATAAAATGGCTTTTCAACAAAGTAAGAAGAACTAAGTGCCTCAACTCTGAAAATCGATAGCAAATCTTGAATCCCATCAGCAAACACGCAAGGGTCTTCTGTTGCTCAAATCCCTTTTATTTTCACCTTTAATGAGGTAGAAAGTTTTTCATTTGACATACTGTGCCCTACCTTTTCGCAATAATTGACCTGGGCCACCAGACCGTGCCTTAATAAATCTCTTGTTTAAGGGAATGGAAAGGAATGGGAAAAGAGAGAGAGAGACAAAAAAAAATGTTCTAGAGCTTGTTAAAAAATAACTTCCTTGGTTTTGAAGCTATCTTTTGCATTTTTTTTGTTGCTGTTGTTGGAGCTGGACCACTTGCACAGAAGAAAGATTATGGTCAAGGCAGGAGTATATCTACATAAATGCTGCATATGTGTTCTTTAACATGAATCATCAATTGAATGAACATTTCCCATTTGCTTAAGAAAGTGAAACCCAGCCTGCAAAATTCACTCAATAAATATCCTTTTTTTTATTTATGCCAGCTGCAATCTTAATCCCAATTTGTAATATGTTCCCTAGACTTACTGTTTTGAAGGAATTAGTCACAAATCATAGAAACTGGGATTGCCTATCTTGTACTTTCACAGAAAGGCAAAAGAATGGCTCAAGGACGGCACACAGTGATTCATATTCAGAAGGAAAAAGATATGTTGTATGCTACAGAGGAGGCCATTTCAAAGTTGTCTAAATCTTCTGATTTGCAGTCGGTTTAAGTAATCATTCCAATCTAGCTAGATCTGGATGTAGAACTGCATATCAACCGAACAGGTAATAGAGTTATATTTGTAACTCTTTCTGAGTGGTCCAGCCATCCCTGCTGCTATCCGTTGTTTTAGCAAACCTGCTAACACAGGATAGTTACTCTTGTTCTAGAACAGTAGGCCTAGCTTAGGGAGGTTCTTGGATTCTTAACATTAAATGTGGGAACTCTAACTTAAGAAACACAGTTTTCTGTTTGCACTATTAGGAGTGTGCAATTAATTAACTGATGAATTGATGGAATATGTTATGGTTCTGCTGCCCTGCCCCAATTTGCTATTTAAAGTCTTAAGGTAAAACCCCTCAGTGCAGGTTCAAATGTATTAGTCCTGGCTGGGTGGAGCCATGAGAACACCCCCATAGCTGGTTACGTTTTGGTACATTCCAGCTTTCTTCTGAGGAGAGTTTACTGAGGGAATAAGAAAGGCCTATGTTCTTAGAGTTAAAGACAGCATTTAGGCCATCCTTATTAAATTACTTAGGTATATATAAAGCAAGTTAGGCAGTAACAAAGCAACAACAAAGCATTATCAAAGCAACAGCAAGAACCATCAAGTTGAACACAAAGAGGCACAAAGAAAGCTGAATTCTTCAAAGCAAGAGAAATTAAAGAGCCTGGGCTTCAAAGATTCAGTCAGAGTCCATCTTGTGTGCAATTGAGAGACACGTTGCCTTCAGAAAGAAACTGAAATTGTTTATGTGTTTTGTTTGTTTTAAAATAAATCCTGTTAATTCCTGTTTGAACAAAGACCCGGAGCATTTCTTCAGGAATTTCTTAAGGATAAGCCTCGGTGTCCCCTCAAGTAGTAGAACACAGGCCTAAACCCTAAGAGACTTGAGCGGCCATCAGAGAATAGGATTAGTAGTGGTAGTGATAACAGTATAGTAATAGAATCAAGATTGTGACCATGGACCTTTTCACACTATGATGACTGGGATGGCCTGGGGAGCTCCAGGGACATTCTGGCTTGGAGCATCCACACTGTGCCAGGGAAGATAAGTGTGAAAAAGCTGCATATGATTTGGAAACTTTGTTCTTTGTTCCTGGGATTAAGATTTGACTTTGTTTCCTGCATGCACTTTAAGACTGCTAGTGAACGGTTTTATTTGCGTGGTTTTGCATATTACAGAAGATGACCCTTTTGTCTGCATTCCATTAATTAGCAGAGGCAGGAACTTTTTTGAGGGGTATTACTCCTAGATAAAGTTTTTTGTTTATTTATTTAGGTGGAGTAGGGAAACATGCTGTTTTAGCCACGGTTAAATTTCATGATTCCTATTTTCCTCTATTGCCATAATATGTTTTGTTCGTGACTCCACAATAAATGTACCGTACAGAAAAATGTGAATGGCCAGAGACTGATAAATGAGTGAGGCAGAAGTCAGTGACTGGAGCATAAATATAGCAACTTTGAGTGCAGCAAGACTGTATTCAAGAATGCAGGCTGCAAAACTGTTTTCAGTCCTAATTCCCTGGGAATTTTACTTGATAACCTGATAGCGAATCATTTCACACTACAGGCCTGATTTGGTGAGATAGGGAAAATAACTCACCTAATGTGGATCTCTCCATTTCTAAGGCTAAATATCACATTGCCCTTTCACAGAAAGCTCCCGTTTTGTCTTCTATCACTTCTTTGTTCCCAGAGATATCAGCTGTTAGTCTGAGAGACTGAAGGTCTTGTGGAGGGCACACGCAGCCTGATTTGAATTAAAAGGCAGTAGTCTGACCTAAGCATGCTGTTCACAATGAAGTTAAGAAGATTGTGCTTGAGTGCAAGCAGTGGAAGAAAAATTGTGACAGCTTAGAGAACAATTTGGAACCTTTTCTTTCTGATCCAGATAAAAAAGGACCTTTTGCTTAGCCTTTTCACTCTTCTATACATGCACCTTGATTGTGAGTCTTATATCTCCCCAGTCACTGAGGGCCAGAGGATCCTCTGAGCATTTATAATGCAAGGATGTTTCTATGAATTCCCTTAAACCCTTTATTTGCTTTTAAGGTATGCACACTATTCTTAGGTTTATTTTAAGATAGTAACAGAAGTCCAGGTGTAACAGGAGAGCCATATATGGCATTCTAGAAGGTTAATGGATTACATGTAACATTATAAGTGGTTATTAAGACATAACAGTTCTCTAACAATCAATCAAACTTTCTTGATTAGTTATATATAACCAAACCATGTTTACAAAAACATAAAATCATATCAAACGTACAAAGATAAAATCATAAATAAAAATGAATGATTTCCCAAGTCGGACAGCCTTAGCAAAAAACAAAACTACCCTATACAGTATGTCACCTGGGTGCTTTCTTCTTGCAGAAAGTAAGGCCATGCCCCCATGGTACTTTTTTGTTTCTCTATTGTCCCTCTATTGCAGCAGACTTTAAAAATGCGCATTCAATTCCAAAATAAGTGTCTCCATGAGGCTCAGTAAAACGTGCATTTAAAACGCACCTTCCATCCCCACGGAAGCATGTTTTCTTTGCCCACATCTTTTTCTCCCCGCCTCCTCTCTGGTTGATAGGGTGCTGGTGGGAACGGGGAGGGACTGCGATCTGCGCGGCCACAACCATCGGTATTCACAAGTTTTCTGTCCATCTCCCCTGCCTGCAAAACCCACCAGAAACATTTATCACTTTGGGATCCAGAGCTGTCTTCCAAAGATAGTGATTTCACTGTAAAAATCCACCCTGTACAGCAGCGGTTTCAATGTAGCAATCCACCCACTTCACTCCTGATAACTGTGTTGCAAATCTGCACAATTCTGGCTCTTTAAAAGTTCTGACCTTTAGAAAGGGAAGGAAGGAAAGCTGCTGCAGTTCTGGGAGATGTGTGAATGTTTAAGGCTGTGTGTGCAGGTGGCAACGGCGGCAGAGCCAGAGTGCTTTTTTCTGAGATCTTGTGAATAACATAATTAATTGCTTCCACAAGATCTCTGTCCGCTGAAACCTCTCCCCTGCCGGCAGAAGGCAGACGGGCTACAGCAGCTGCAGCCAGCGCTCACACGATCATTCGCACATTCACAATTCCAACACTTTCAATTGCGGGCGGAAGCAATTCATTACAATGTATCTTTTGTGATTGGAATGTCCGCCTACTGTTTTCTTGCATTTAGTATAGATCTTGAATATTGGCTGTGGATGATAGGCAAAAAGAGAGAATGAGAGAGAGATGATTTTATTTGAAGAGAAAATGAGGGAGATGGCTGAAAAAAAGAGGAAAGATGGGACCGCGGCTGGCAATCCCCGCCCCCAATTCCCCAGGAGCATCTCCATGCTCAATGCTACTAGAAAAGCCCACGGATTCCAAAAAAGTGCACTGGTAGTCTTGTTTAAAGGGGGAGGGTCTTTCTTCTGTGAGTTTTGCTTCTTTGTGGCACTGGAAGCCCAGAGAAAAGCTGTGCATGGAGACGCTCTGTGGCAAAAGAAGCTTTTTAACAGCTTTTTATTGCATGTAGACAGCCCTCAGTCAACTTATGTTCTGCATTCTGGTGAGACACGTTTTGTAAAAGGAAGCCCAAGCAAGTAATTCTGATTGAAGAATACAAGTTAACAGGTAAGCAAGATATGAAAAACTTCTTCAACCATTGCTTCACCACAAACACGCTAGCCATTTCTTCACTTACCGTGTTTAATCTGGATTAAGGAGATCTGGAACTTTGGGATCTGGTCCTCGGGGAATTTTTTGAATTGGAAAATAGATTTCATTCATGGTAGCCATTTTAGTGATTTTCAATTAGAAAGGCTAGCAATATAATTTCGTCTACTAATGTCCATCACACGCTGCTTAAAAATCTCTGTGGCTAACTGGCTGGTATGCCCAATATTTGCAAAGGGAGACTGGTATCTTGTAAATGTTGGATATTGGAGTTTCCTCCTCCCTTCCATAAGAGTGTAGGCTACCTGCCGGTAAGAGTTTAGTCTACTAGGAGGCAATTCTACTCTTGGCTGTGCTGTGGAGGAGAGCACTCAGATGCTGCATTTCCTTGTTAACTCACTGTCTGCATTATGAAAAAGAAAACACTCAATTTAATGTGTACAGAAATTGGTGACCCACAATCGAATACCTGGCAAATAAACATTTTCCTTGCTCCTGAAACTTGGAAAATGCCTTCCAGAAAGGCATACTGACTTGAGCTATTTCAATTGAGCTATTTTAATGTGCAACTTGCTTTACATCCCGCTCTGTAAAAATATAGCAGAAAAAGAAATTGAACTCAAGAGCCAAAGCCTCCCTTGTAATGAGACCATCATGGCATGCTGCAATATGCACTTTAAGCCACGTAATTTGGAAAAGCCTCAAAATGCATCTAAGCCTGCCATATTTCCAATTTAATCCTGCTAACGTTGCATAGATTAGTTATTTACAGGCTATGCATTAGTCCCATGGAAGATATCTTTATATTGCTTTGGAAACAATCTTGTCAGCACACCATCACTTTGGCAAGGTTTCAGGGGACCTTGGCTACTCAGAAAACATATATCAGCTGTGCATGAGATACAGAAATAAAGAATTCTATATTTGGTGTTCTGTGAATTTTCAGAACAGCTCTGAAATATTGTGCCCTGTGGCCCTTTCTGTACCTTTTGAGTGAAATGTTAGTCTTTCTGACACTTACTGTCCCTCTATCTTCCAATAACAGGTAGAATGAGTTTCAGCGCATGCCTCTTCCAAACAGGAAGAAAAGAAAGGGGAGAAAGAATGCTTAAGAGTAAAACGTGGGTTCCAGGAGGGGCGGAATGATTTACTAGAGTTAATTAAAAATAATCAGCCCTGTGGGCCAAAGGAACTGTTTACTCCACATTCTGCTCTTTAAAAAGCTCTTTGTCTGCAGAGTCATTTAAAGTTTGGGTTTCTAATCAAAATCCTTGCTATATTTTCCACCTGTTGTTAGTACAGTTTAATCCTAATTCTGCATTTGGAAGCCTGGCCTTTCTCTCTTGCATTTTTGCATGTTTGGGATGCAATTGGGCAAAGAAATAGGATCAGGTTCTCTGTGTATCGCTTCTGGCTCCTGGCCAGGATGAAGCGCCTCGTGGTGATTATTATGTTGCTGAATAATGGCATTTTGCTTGTGCGAGGGAGAAAGTCGTTTTACTGGTTCTGGCTCCACGGAAGGCTGTGCCTCTGCATATTAGACAAGTCATTAGCGTGTTCTGAACTACGTTTTGCCCTTTGTAGTAAATACATTGTACGTGAATATTTTAGCAAACTCATTGTGTTGGAAAATTATGTGTAGCAGCAGCAGCACTGTCCCTGGGATAGGAAGGGCTGTTCAGTTGGGTAGGAACTAGCTAGGCTCCAGTAATTTTAAGAAGCAATATAAAAAATAAAGGCAAATTGCAGTTAACAGAGTGACAAGGAGTATGAGGCTATAGGCACAAAATAAGAGGACAGAAGATATACAGTATACATATATTTAATTGCTTGAAGGACATGAGGCATAACAGTTTATCCCTACTGTACCAATCAGGATGTTTCATAATCTAGGATCCTTATTCTGGATTCTGTTCCAGAATAGAGCTGCCATGCATATGCTCATGCAGACTATGGCAGATTTCACCTGGAACCTGTCATATTCTGCACCTGCGTGCAGATGGCAGGTCCCTATTCCAAGATATAATCCAGAATAAGGTCCAGTTCAGAAAGGGTGAAGGATACGTTATATACAGTTGTGATGAAGCTGAATAACAACTGTAGAAGATGCTTCATAAAGAAGTCCCAACGTTAACAATAGCTGAAAATACAACATACAAATGTTGAGGCAAACAAACAAGGTTATTAGACTGGGGCCATTTACACCCATATTTCAAGATGTCTTCTGGCTGACTTCTCTTCACACCGCTCACATCCCCCCCCCCTCCCGGGATTGTGCTTCCTCAAGCCAGTTTCTCCAGAGTCCACTTTTACACAGGACTCAATCTGTTTTGGGTGTGTGTGTGTTCATTTTCTCTTGCCATGTGTAAGCAGGGAACCAGGCTAGAGGGGGCTGAACTGGGCTGGGGTAGGTGGAGCCAACCTTCCCTCCTGCCCAATGCCCGCCCCTCCTGCCCCCCAATTCCCGTTTGTTCCAATCACAAGCTTGTGGACTATGTCCGTCATTTTGAAAAAAATATATAATCTATTTTGTGCTAGACAATTTTTGCTGCAGGTAACCTAACCCCTACTTGCACATTGTAGGTTTATATAGCATGAATTTGCATTGCACACTGATTTTTGAGTTCCTTCCATCAGTGGAAGGTTGTAAAGTGAGTAGACAATGCTATTATTTGGAATTAATGGTGCTGTATCCCTCTCCTTATAAGATAATATGTATTGCTTCATCTACTTCATAATATGCAAAGCATGTCTTGCTGTGTTTGCTTTGTTCTTACTAGTGACCTGGATTTCTGCCCCAAATTCCTGTTGTAATGGTACCAATGAAAGAATTCATTCAAGAATACAGTAAATATATCTGACATGCCTCTTAGTTGTGTTTCTGACCTAAGTGGTTGTTTATGGAATGGTGTTTGCCCACAGAAGATTTGGCATTTTAGATATGCATGGGTGGATCTCTGGCACTCCGGTGAAAACACGCACAGAAAACATGCCCAGAGATTTGCCATGACTGACTGACTGACTGACTGACTGACTGACTGACTGACTGACTGACTGACTGACTGACTGACTGACTCACTCACTCACTCACTCACTCACTCACTCACTCACTCACTCACTCACTCACTCAGATATTTACTCACCTACTTACTTAAGTCTAGTGAAAGGCTTTTTAGAAGCAGTGCCGTGGCGGGCGGCAGAAGACATTTCCTGTCCGTTTGTCTCTAAAAGGAAATAGGAAAAAGTGACGAACGGTAAAGCTGGGGGTTGATTGTAGGCATGGAGAAGCAGCTCTGAGGCTTAAATGAAATAAAGCAATTTAAGGGCTGAAGGTGCCAGGTTAGGGAGGATCAATCCTCAATGGAGGTTGGCATCACAGTTTTAGTTTTAGTGTTAGTAAAAGCCTCTGACATAGCTACTCATTTTACATGAGCCTCAAGCAACAGCACCTTTTCTTTCTGGGAGCAAAACAACTCCAACCAGCATCAGCTGCCCCCTAAGGACCTGGACTCAAGACCCTACAATAGAGCCTATATATTGTCTGGTCCAGATCCAGCCCATTGCTGCCTCCAGACAGCAATTGAGCACTTCGGGTACCTCCTTCAAGGCAGAAGAAATAGAGGGATAGAGCTGGGTACCATTAGTGTACCCCACTCCCAATTGTCCCCAGTGGTTTCATATAGATGCTGAACAGCATGGGGGACAAAACCACCTGAGAGTTTCAAAGGGATTAAACTTAAGTTTCCCTTTAACCATTTTGGGATCCCATCCCAGAGATAGGAAACCTATCCCCCTGTAGAAGAGTGCCTCCGAGTCCCTGTTCCCAAAAAGATAACATATTGGTCATTGCTTGGCTGTAAGGTGAAGGCATCCTTCCTCTCTGAAAGGCTATGGGAAAAGCCTTGATAAGAATGTATAAAAATCCTCTGCGTTGCTGAGACATCAGTTGTCCTCAGATCCTTGGAGAGATCCAGAGAGGCACAAACACAACATCTGGCACTAGGCTGGCTGCAGAAGCTGCCAGAAAGATGATATGTGGTCCATTCAGCCACCTTAAGGAGCTCCATTCTGGATTTTATGTAGGGCTTATTCCCTTATCTTTTCCTTCCCCAAGTCATAGAGGTTACTTTAGTTGCAGCTGAGGAGATCCATTAGGCCTTCATGTGGAGCAGGGATTCAAATTGAGGGACTAGCCTAGTAATTTTAACCAGGTTGCCACCAAAGGGCCTTTTTTAATGGCTGTGTAGATTCAAAATCAGCCAAACCTACACTCCAGAAACGGATTGGAACATGCACCACATGATAAAAAAGTAAACAATCTTCCTCCACCTACTACATTCTGTCTCTTCCATTATACACTTGCTTTGTTTTATTTTTCTTCACATGTCTGCTGTCTGATACCCTTGATCTTTCCTGACCCGGGTCTTGCAGCATCTTCAGGCATTCCAAACCCTGTCTTGGAGTCAGCTACAAATGCCTCCCCTTTCCTTCTCTGCTCTCGTCTGAAACAGTTCTCTCCTGGTCATATTCAGGCTAAAATGTCACTAAAACCTCAGCAACAGTCATAGAACAGTTTGCAATACTTTACTTAGAAACAGGCACCTCCCTCCCTCCCTCCCTCCCTCCCTCCCTCCCTCCCTCCCTCCCTCCCTCTCTTTCTTTCTTTCTTTCTTTCTTTCTTTCTTTCTTTCTTTCTTTCTTTCTTTCTTTCTTTCTTTCTTTCTTTCTTTCTTTCTTTCTTTCTCACTTGCTTTAAGATTGCATTTGGATCTTTTCCAACTTTCAGCTATATTTTGGAGAGCTCCCATAGCACTGCAATTACTATGTCTCTGTTTGCTGTACACTTCATCTCAGTATTGGAGTATATGTGTATGCTTCTACAGCTGTCTCTTTTACACAGTCTAGTCATTGTAGCGGCCTTGCATCTGGCAACCCCATTCCTAGTACCATGTTGTATTTCTTGCATCTGTAGCATATCAGATGAGGTTGCCTGTTAATAAAGGCCATAATTCACCAGTGTAGCACATGTTGTATGCTGTCCACAAGATCTGGAGTTTAATTTCTTAAACCTACAGGCAAGAATGGGAAAGGTTTCTGCCTGAAACCACAGGGAGCCATTACTTTTCCTTGTTGATAGGTCTGAGTTGGAGCTATCAATGCCCCCATTCATTCTATGGAAGCTTCCTTTATTCTTATGTACAGTATTATGAAGGGAGCAGAAAAACATTGTCAGCTGAGTGCCTGGCCTGCTAACAGTATCAGGCCAAACTGCGAGCCAGTTTGATCTAGTGGTTAGATGTCTAGAAGGCCTAGTGAATTTTATATGCGCAAATCTTACATTATTGTGCCTATTGGAATATAGTTGCTGAGGGAGCCACATCTACCAGCTCTAGGCAAAGAGAACTGGGGAGATGTTGGTTTGCTCCTAATGCTTCTTAAAACTATAGGAGGTATTGCCATGTGGATGCAGCTCAAATCTCTCTCAGCGCTGTTGGAATTTTCACTCAATCAAAGTAAATAACGTCACTGCTCAAAAGCCCCAGCAATATTAGAATTTAGAATCACAACAACCCAGAAATGTCACAGGACTCAGAGCTCAGAACTTTATCAAAGAAATGAAAGAATTCTGAACTGATCATAATCTGCGGTTTCAACTTCATGCACCTGAAAAGAAAAATGTGGGAGAGGACCAGTCCCCAGTTTTATTCCATGCAAGTTGCAGATACACAGGGCAAATTTACACTTAACTAGAGGGGGACTCTGGGGACACCCCCAGACATGGTGCATCCATATTGTGCTGAGCTGCATGTTTACCAGATGCGACTCTGCGCATGCAGGAGTTCCCCTTGCATGTATAGCGGTAGAGCAGTTTTAATTGCTCTACCTCTGTACTAGCAGCATCATTGGGAAATCACTGCATGCTCACGCTCACCATTTCTATGGCAATGGAACCATGCAGGTGTGTTGGCACCATTGCCATGGCTCTGTGATCATCTCCATAATGGAGGCACGTTTTTGCACCTTGCCAGTGCATATGAAAGTGCTGGCAAGGTTTGGGATAGATTTGGCATCCTGAAGTGCAGATTTCAGATCTATCCCTCATCATCTAGGGATGTGCACAAATGTGTTTTTGGGCATTCAATTCATCACTAATTGAATCTTAGGAAATACATATTCATTCAAATGCATCCCCTTTGAATGTGGTAGAATTCTATTCAAAACAAATGTATTCGTACAAATTTGTATGAATATCCAATACGCATGAATACATATCCAATATGAACACATACATATCTGATACATATCTAATACATATCCAATATGTATTTCATAACATATCTGCTCTGAAAGCATCAAATCCGACCTGAAGCCATTTTTGATCCACTCTCGATCCACATCAAATGCACTCTGGATCTGTTGCAGATGTGATTGGTGCAGCCACTTTCTCACATCCCCAGTTTAATGAATGAGCAAGGTATTCATGCAAATGTGCCATAACATTCGTATTCGTATGAATATCAATGTACGAATGTCATAACATTTGATTTGTGTACGGAAGTTCGAATTCGTCCAAATTCATACGAATAGTGAATTTTATAAATATTCGTGTACATCCCTATTATCTTCACTTCCTGGGAAGTTTTTCTAGGGAAGTTCTGCAAGTGCCGATGCAAAACAAAACAAAACAAAAAACAAAACAAAACAACCTTGCAGGTCTTAAAACTGTGAGGGACAGTTGCATTAAGGAAAGTTTTCTGAAGTATTTTGTGGGAAGCATAACCCCACAATTTTTTCCTAAATATTGTGGATACAGCTACCCAAGATTATACTGATGTCAGACACAGTTTGCAGAAAATTTCAGCAAACTTTGCTAAGGGCTGAATAAGCCCTTGTGTAGCATGAGCATCATGAATGAGATAAGACAGACAGGGTGTGTTCTTCAGTGCTATGACTCAGTAGCATGCTGGCACAGCACAACCCATTTACTCATCTTGTCGTCCTGTCCCATTCTGCTCTTAACTTGCAGAAAAGAAATAAAAAGACACAGACACAATACTTTTTAGCCAGAAAGGACCAGCAGCCCTCTCACAGTCCAAATCGAGGGTGGAAAGTCCACAAATAAAATGGATAGAAATAAAAAGGTGTGAGTGTTGCAATCAGAAGATGGACTGATTCAGCCTTGCTGAATCCTGCCCAGTAAATTGCCAAGACTCTCATCTACTGCTAACTGTGAGACATTGCCACAATATTCACAAATATCTATCACAGACTGATTTACTGAAACAGTTTTGCAGCATTCAAATACTTCACAAGGGGAACATGGCAGAGATGGGAGAAGTCCAAGCTTGGCCAGTTCATGTTTACTGATAGTTAGTAGCTTTGGCAGACCACAGAGTGAGATCTTTAAGGAGATACCTGTTTTTTGGTGAAGGTGCGGGGTTTTTTCTTGATATCTAGAGCCCCCAAGTGGACAGGAATTGTCAGGACCATTTCTGCAGGAAGTTGACAGTTCCTCTAACACCAGTATACAACTAGTGATCTTAGTTCTAACTCCCAGCACAGGAAAAGGAGTTTACTGTCTTCTAGAAAGTTCTACTTGGTCTGATGAGAACACTTTTCCTTCATTCATGTGTCTTGAGAATGCCTAAGATTTTACCCTGCAGAAGTAATTTAGAAAGTTGATTTTCTGGAGTTAGGATGGGGAATACAGGGTAACCAGTGAGTATGTTTTATAAGGTGTCTCTTATCCTTTTGTGAGATCTGTTAGTGATTAGGTGCAACATAGTCCTTAAGAGTAAATAGGTACTTTCAAAGCCTTGCTGATAGTGGCTTCTGTACAGAAGTCCCAATCTGTCACTAGGGAAGTAATTTTACCAATGTAAATTAAGCCTGAAAATACTGAATATTAATTAGTTTGGAAAAGCCATTTATCTATGACCGTGTACCCATGCAAGTGACAAACAATATCGTCAGACACAGCAAGGATGCTGAGAAACAACAATCCCATTGAAGGAGGCAAATAAATTGCTTTTTTGGAAGCAAGGGTTTCTCCTTTTGTTAGGTTGTATGTTGCTGAGATTCACATTTGTCAAGTTAAAAACATTGTCACTGTCATCTGCCTCTTGCTACCTCTTCAAGAGAAAGAAACTTCCCAACATACTGAATCCCCTGAGCACAAATTATTCAAAATGTCCAAGACCATGTAAAAAGAAACCCTGAACAACTTTCAAGCCAAAATGTGCATTCTGTTTTGCAAATTGCATTCTGTACTTTGTATGTGTGCAGAGGCTTTAAGATCTTAAGATTCTGAGCTTGTTACTGACAAGCTACTGGTAGTTAATCCTTAAGGGAGAGGAAAATAATCAAGTTCATAAACAACATTACTCTTATTAAAAATAAAATTAGATCTATCAAAAGCTGTAAGGAACAGCACAAAGTTTTAGCAATCAATAAACAATCAACGTAGGTTTTCTAGGTTGCCTCAGGAAGAGAGGAAAGAAGTTACAGTATGGAGAATGAAACAGTGGATGAAAGAGAAACCCTGCCTTAAATCTTTGACTAAGAAATGTGGGCTTCCCTCAACCAACCAACCAAACAACCAAACAACCAACCAAACAACCAACCAACCGTTATTTTGCATTTTTATACCACCCTCTACCCGAAGACCTCAGGGTAGGTTACAACCTTAAAAAACAAATGTAAAATCAACGTAGTAAAGTAATAGCAATGCCTGTAAGTGGGATAGAAAAGATGTTTCCTTATTTAGCAAAAGCCCAGGGTAAAAGGGTGTGTCTTCACTGCTCTTCTGGACATATGAAGTGAAGGTGCCTGTTGCACCTCAGGGAGGAGGAGCCATAATCTAGGAGCCATTACTGAGAAGACCCTATTCCAGGTGCCCACCCTTTTTGCTATTGAGGGTAGTGGTACAACCAGATAATTGGGGCCCAAGTCATTTAGGGCCTTATAAGTTATAAGCTTGGAAGCAAAATGGCAGCCAGTGCAGCTCTTTTAAGACTGGTGTGATGTGCATCCAGCCAGCTGTTCCAGCTGTTCCAGCCAACAGAGCATGGATAAATGATCTCTGTCCAGAAGGAGATAAGCACTCCTGGCCCCACGTTCCCTCTGAGTTTCAGACATCAGTACAAGAGCACCCCCAAATTTCACACTCATTCCGTTCAGGACATTACAACTCCATTCAGGACATTACAACTCCATTGAGGACAGGATGCTTGACAATCTCACAAACCTGAGACCAAATCCAAGCCCTTGTGGCCTTTCCTGGGCAGGGATCTTCTACCGTGAAGTTGTCCTCCAAAACTCTTCCTTTTGCAAAATGCAGCTTCAAATATATTTCTAGGCAGTTTCAGAAGAGCTACTTTTGAGGTTCTTTGTTTCTGTTGCAATTTGTGTGTTATACAGATGTGCTTGCACTGAGGAAGAAAAACAAAAGATTCCTTTATCATCTAGAAATTGGACCTCAGCAAATCGGAGCTTGAACTGTTTTTAAAATGTCTATTTTTTATGGCAGTAAAAGGATATACAAACTGTTTCAGATGTTTGCAGATTGGTAAAATGGTACTTAATAATCTAATTTTCTGAGCCTTCTGTGCTTTGTTCATGACTAAGAATTAGGCTGCATTCAGACATCAGTTACTTATTTCACTTTATTTGGATATTCCAGAATAGCTATATTTTATTCTGGATTATGCAAATATAGAGGAATAAGTTAAGTGACATTTGGATGCAGCCTTTGATTCTTCTCCTTTAGATATTCCAGCTTCTGTTAGCGTTTCGAGGTGCAATTGGGAAAGAAACCCCAAATCCTTCTCTGGGAAAAAGAAATGACATTTTAATGTGCCTAGATCAGCAGTTTAAGTGCATTAGTATTTTACTGGAGTATATAATCAACTAAGTGCATTGGTGCTGATCAGCACTTCCCAATTGTACTTGAGTTTTATGGGGGTTATCAACAGGGTGATATGTTAAAAGCTTCAGTGGTCCAGATCAGCATCGGAGGTTCATGTAGAATGATGCTACACTATAGAAAACTGCGGGACTATCAAAGTGTCACTATGTGTCACTCACTGATCTCCTGCTTTCTGTTGCTTTGAAGTAAATGTTCTGAATTTGATGGATTTCAAAGACAGGCTTTTTTGTGTGTATGTATACTTGATTTTCCTGAGACATAGCAGCAATAGGTATTTTGCCTTTGTTGTAAGAATGAACTTCAGTTTTAAAGCTGCTGAGTAGTACATCAGCAGAAGAAACTATAAAGCGGGGGGGGGGAAGGAATTCTAACCTACATTTGCAGACATATAAGTTGAGAGGTAGACAGGATGCTCTAAAGGTCATTTGCAGGGAGTTGAGAGTAGGTGAAGGTTTTGCCTTTGCCTTTCGATTGAGATGCCCAGAAGCAATTGGTGGGCCACTGTGTGAGACCGGATGCTGAACTGGATAGACTGTGCCTAATACATATATGGCTTCTGTGATTGGTTTTCAGTTAAGGTTCCCACAGTATTATCAAAAAGTACATCAAGTCCCAGTTCCCACTAGGACTTTTTTGAGTGCTCACAATGGTTTCAGAACACTCTGTCTACATTGAAAAGTGGCTTTGTGCATTAAAAAGAGGAGTAAATCTGATAAAACGAGTTTAAAAAAACACTGGTTCAAACAACTCTCGCTCCCATTTTTCTCAGTAACATACTTTATTTTTTTCCTTTGGGAACGCTACAAGCAAAGTATATGTTGCCCACACCTCACCCTCCCTCCTGCTGCATTGTAACCAGTTCCCCTGCTGTGCCCAATCTGATGCCGATGCCTGCCACCACTCTGCCCGCCCGCCCGCCCGCCATTATCTGCTCTCCTGCACCAAAGGACAAAGCACAGGTTTGGAAAAGCCCCGCTGAAGCCCATGACTTGCCCGCCTCTGCTCTGCCATATTAGCCTCTGTTTCGCCATTGCGCCCACGCCCACAGCACCACTGCTGCCACCTCGCTCGCCAAGCAGCCGTGGCGCTCCTGGGGCATGGGGAGGAGGAACGTCAGGCGGTGGGTGGGCAAGCGGGTGAGCAAGCACTGCCCTTTCTTCCTCTCTCCCTTCCATTTTTTTCTGACGCTGCTGATTCTGCTGCGCCGCTGCTGAGCTCCACTTTTAAAAGTGGAGTTAACAACAACAACAAAAGGAACGCACATAATGAGTGTTCGCATTCATTTTTGTTAATTCCACTTTAATTTCCTTAAGTGGGATCATGGCCCAGGTGCCATTGCTTTACATGGGAATATAAGAAATGTTTTGTTAGTACAACAAAACAGGGCCTTTCTGTTCATAGCCTGTTCCACTCCAGCTCTACCCTCTGTTTTCAAAGATCCCTCAGAGACAGTGCCAAAGACCCGAAGGCTAGGGACAAACATTTTAGGGCCTTTGCGGTTGTCAGCTTGGTGATTTGGGGACTGGGCCTGCTTTCAACAGCACTTCCTAGAGCACCACAAAAGTGAATCCCTTCTGGATACCAGACCACCAGGGCATGCTGTCCGCATGCCTCTCTGGTTGGGTATTCTATCCGAGGACTGGTTGTAAACCTTGTTGTTGATTTCTATACCTGAACTGGCCTAGGTCACCATTTTGAGAACCCTAGCTTGGTCCACACTTAGTTCAGTCTGGACAATGTGTGATGGGTGGGTGAAACCTACCCTAGTTTGCAATAGTGTGTGTTCAGCAGGCCCTCATTCTGGAATTTATTATAGATTAAGCTCCAGAGCAGAAAGTAGCCAACCAATTGCATATAGAAGCCCATGAGCAGAACATGAGCATGTCAACTACAGTCTTCCAGTGGTCAACTACAGTCTTCCAATGGTCAACTACAGTCTTCCAATGGTCAACTACAGTCTTCCAACCTGGTCTTCATTTATATATTTATATGTTTTGGGTATATCAGCTTTAAAAAGTCATGGCCTGATTTCTCTCTGCTATAGAATCTACTTCCCCCTTGTTCCCGCAGTTCAGCTGTTGAGCTTACGCTGGATGGAAACACCTTCCTGTTCTTCTCCAGTAACTTTCCTCATTGATATCTCACCCACCAGTCACCTCCCATAACACTTTTCTGCTTCTCAGGAATCCTGCCCTGTATTTTCCTTTGCAAGCAGGAAGGTAAGATTAAGAGTCTTTTTGCAATGGGCCATGTGGGACACTCTGAGTACGGTCACACACAGCGCATATGCACTGTGTGGAGACACTTCTAGAAGCAGCTCTGCATGTGCCAAAGTGTCCCCTGGTCATATAGCCCAACACAGCTCCATTTTTACCTCTTCTGGGCAAATGGAGCCTGGGATTGGGTGGCACAGCCACAGTTGCACTCCTTATTGCCCAGTTGCCACAGCAACAGGGCTGTGCATGGCCGTTACCACAGTGAGGTGAATGTCTAGCGTACAGGCAGTCACACCAGGCAGTGCCTGCTGGTTGGGCATCACAAGATGTGGATGCTCAGTCCATTCCAGAACAATCCATATTTGATACAGTTTTAATATGTTTGTTTTTAAATGTTGTGAGCTGTCCAGAGACCCTTGGGTGTGGGGCGGGTTATAAATATAAATATAAATAAATAAATAAACTTTGCTGGCCATCACACCTCATAAAGATGCTAAAAGGCCCTAGGTTAGTGGATCTCTAGATACTCCATATCTGTGGATCTATAGCGAAAAAAACAATAACTCTCATGGGACACGGCAGCACGGGGCCTGTTGGACAGAGATGGGACAAACTTTATTAAAGAGATGGTAAACTGAGGGTGCATCCCCATGCAATTTAAAGCCCGCTGAAAATCTTCTTTTGTCGTGGAGCACCCCCATGCACGGCTTTTATCCGGGCCTCCAGTGCCGCTAATTAGGAAAATGTGCTGCAAAAAACCAGCTCTTTAAAGAAGACTGCAGGCGCACTTTCCAGGAAGACGCGGGTATTCAGAGTATCTGAGGCGGCAAGCTCTCTCTCTTATTTTTTGCCTCTCATCCACATTTCACGATATGAAAACAGTAGGCAGGCATTCCAATCACAAAGAGAAACAGCAAGATACATTGTAATGAATTGCTTATATCAAGTGAAAGTGTATGAGGCAAGTGAAAGTGTATGAGGCAAGATCACTGGCTGGGGGAGGCGAACAGAGAACTTGTAAATTTTTCTTTTGGACTTGTGAATGAGCGCACGATCGCCCAATCGCTGGCTGGGGGAGGCGTTTCAGCAGCTGGAGATCTTGTACATAGCATAATGAATTGCTTCCGCCCGAGCACCCAGTGAAACAGCGAGGGGCGGGGAGAAAAAGATGCGGGTAAGCAAAAGGCGCTTCCTTGGGGACAGTCAGTGCGTTTTAAATGTGCGTTTTGCTGAGCCCCATGAGGACACTTAATTCAGAATTGAACACACATTTGTTAGATCTGCTGCAGTAGAGAGACAATAGCGACAGGAAAATGTACCATGGGGATGCACCCTGACTAAGTATCCAAGGGATGGGGGATAAAGAAGAGGAGGAGGAAGAGGAGTTGGCTTTTCTACACCTTTTTCTCACCTATTTAAGGGGACTCAAAGTAGCTGACAAAGCTTTCTGTTCTTCTCCCCACAATAGAACACCCTGTGAGATGGGTGAGGTAACTTGCCCAAGGTCATCCAAATGGCTTTGTGGGGAAGGACGGAAACAAGCCCAGTATTCCCAGATAAGAGTCCAGCTCTCTAACCACAAGGCCAAACTGGCACCATAAACCTTCTGTCCGAAGATGTTGGACAGTCCTGGTCTTCATTTGCTCAAGTGTGTTGGCAGTTTTAGCACTTCTTGAAAGAAGGAAAGTTAAGCTTTGCACACAGAGCCTTTAATATAAGCAACGGAAACAGGAATTCTTGTTTCAGAAGTGAGCAGGAACTAGCAGGTGGCTGTATAGCTATGCCAGGATGGCAGAAGGTTCTCTCTCCTTTACAGTCTGCAGAGCACTGTAGTTCCATAATCTATTGTAGCTCAGTGAAGGTCACCCTTTTGGCCAAATGCATGGTGCTTTTCCTTTGCATGCCAGTCCTTCCCATCTGGGTGCTGCCTGCTTCAGGAAGGAGCAAGTATGTTGTGTGGATATTATATTCTTATTTTGTGCATCCTTTATATTTTAAATGTACCTCCTTCCTCTAATGCGGTGATGGCCAACCTATGACACGCGTGTCACAGGTGACACGCCAAGCCCTTTTAGGTGACACACCTGGTCACCCTGGCACCTGGGCATGTAGTGCTTGCTTGTTCTTGAAGTGTACAAAATACCAACTTTCAATTGAAGACTTAGCAAATGTAAAGAATTATTCATTTTTGCTTTTAATAAAATACATGTATCAAAAATATAATTTTCTTACTAAAGCTACAAATATCACAAAATTATGGATATTTCTGGAAGTGACACAGCACCCGAGTTAAGCTAGGTTTTCCTGTGAATTTTGACACACCAAGTTCAAAAGGTTAGCCATCACTGCTCTAATGCTTAGTACAAATTATTTAGAGGGACTTTATATACTCAGAAAGATACAAGGAAATGATAATCTATGAACCCTGATGCTTTGGGATGATCTTCAGTACCTACTTCTGGATCTCTGGATCTCTTGATCTCTCGATCTCGTCTGTCTCGTCTGTCTTGTCTTGTCTGTCTGTCTGTCTCCTGCTCTTCACTGAATGGTCCCAGGGTGGGTTACAATGAAGTTAAAACATATTGAATAGTAATTGGCCTTGGTAGTGGATAGGTAACCAGTGCAGATCCTTTAAGCCTGTCGTGACATGAGTCTGGTCAGAAACTCCCGTGTGCTTCTTTGCTAAAGAAATGTTGAAAAGCTAAAGAGTCAGCTTTAGCATGAGCAGCGCTTGCTCATCCATTTTGTTACATTTTAAAATCTTCTTATATCCGTTTCTAAAATAAGAGATAAAAATAACGATGGCTGTTTGATGTTTTTTCAGGCTATGACGTTTATGTGATTTGTGTCTTGAAATACTGAAGCAGTGGGTGACCAGGCTCCAGGGAATGTACGGAGGCATTTCTAACCACACAGAGAATATGCTTTTTCCACCCGAGACAACAGAAGGAGCCTTGCCTGTGTCTATAGACAAGTTACTGCCTGGCTTCCTTATTCTTATTCTACAGTAAATTGATCTTTTGAACCAGGAAGGGCAGAGACATTATTATAAGACCCTTGAAGAATCAAAGCTCTGCTCCAGATTGCCTCTGAATCTCTTGAAACATCTGTGCTTAAAAGAAATGTACTTTGACAAGCGTGTGTTTATGTAACCCTCTGCCCCCAATGTAACAGAAACTGTTTTATGTTTGCATATTATGAAGAAGAACCTGTACTGGGTAATTCAAATAACTGATGAGCAAGTCATGGTATTATTGGTATATGGTAGATTTGATTTTTGAGAACGACAGTCTGGCTTGATTTTTTTTTTTTAATAGCATAGAAAGACTAGTATAATGGCATTGCTGTAGAGGTTTAAAATTGTAGATTTCCCTCTGTATTCTGATTATGGAGATAATTATTCAAGATTGAAATAAGTGAAGTTAATCTTAAATGCAGACAGCTGTTCATATATTGAAGCTGGGGAAATTCTGTTCCCCAGCTGTGAAGTTTCTGGCCAAGACTGTTTTAGGAAACACAGGAAATGCCCCCGAATTTGGTCATTTTGTGTGCTTCCCAAAACCAGGCCATGCTGTTCAGCCCAAAGAAAGCGCTGCAGGTAAGTCTGCCTAAATGGCAGTGGGATGGAACTTTTGGAAAGTGGGAGAAAGCACGTTGGGAGTGTTTTCTTGGGAGGTATTTAAAAACTGTTAATTGTGCATGGGGTGAAATGCATCATTCATGGATGTGTGGACGTGTAGACCCTGCACTCTTCCATGAGTGTGATCAGACAGGGCTGTTTTCAATCCCTCGTTTTAAAAAATGCATACTTTCGGTAGCTGCCCAAATAAACAGGCACTCAAATAGTTAAAATAACAACCCGGCTTCATATTTTCACACATTGCTTTTCCTTTGCCTTGAAGACTGGCGGCGCCTTCCTAACAAGCACTCATCACTGATTTCCCAGTCACCTGCCTGGCTTTCTGGGCCCCCCGACTGGTCACTGGCTGGCAGGATTTACTCCCATGATGCATTTGATTACCTTTACTTCCTCTTTGTTCCCTCTCTGAAAGAGTCACTCTGGGTGTTATTATCTTCCATATCAGAAAGATACCTCCATTCCCAGGTTTCAGGATGTGGTAAAGCACATGCAGCAGTAAAATGTTTGGTGTCCCTGATTCCAGTTCTTCCAGGGGACATCCCTTTAAGTATGACCCTAGGGTATAGGGCAGGATATAAATGTAAGTAAGTAAGTAAGTAAGTAAGTAAGTAAATAAATAAATAAATAAATAAATAAATAAATAAATAAATAAATAAATAAATAAATAAATAAATAAATAAATAAATAAATAAATAAATAAATAAATAAATAAATAAATAAATAAATAAATAAATAAATACTGATCACACCAAGGAATCCTGTGGTGCCACTACAGTATCATACAGATCTTGCAGTGCTTTCTGGGTGCTGTAACATTATTCTGAACTTTATGATGGAATAGGAATAGAATAGACCTTCAATAATCAGCCCTATAGACCAGTGAAAAGTCTGCAAGGAAGACAAGCAAGAAGGCATTGGAAGATGAGGAGAAATCTAGTAAGTAACGCAGGGCAGGAACTTTCGCAAGCAGTGTCTACTGTTTGACTTTTCCAGGACTATGGCTACATCCACACAGTGTACTGATGTTAACCTTACGGTGTTCTGAGGACAGGATAATATGGCAGGAGGTCTAGTTGCTAGGCCAGGAGATCCCAGCATCAGGGTCCTGGAGCACAAGATCTCTTTTAAGAGGTTCCATTCTTCCAGTCTGCCTTAGTGGTGGTATATATATATACTGTTGACTGAACTTGGAGAGGTTTTGTGGCCTTTTGAATAATCGGATACAGTGAGCAGCTGGATCTGGAGGCAGGTGGGAGTTAATCATCTCTGCTTTCTGCTGGCAGGGCTGTGCCAGGGAGGTGTACTGCCACCCCCTTTTCAGGTAGAGGCAGCCTCTGAGGGGGCATGGTGCTCTGAGTATTTACCAGATTTCCTCTTTCTTTTCACTGCATCTTGTGTTAATACCTCTGTTCTCACTTCAAAGATGGTACTGACAATATAATTGTTATGTCAATGTAATGTTTCTTAAAGAGAAAGAAATGTATTGCACGTATTGTTACATCCATAAAAACAGAATACGATAAGAACCCACTAAAAACCATAACAGTGCCTGAAAGTTGGGAGGGGAAGCAGTTTCTTCATCCAAAGGCCAGAGGCCTATTTGGACTTAGGCTGGTAATCAACAATTAGTGAACTTCTGGTGAAGATCATCTGCACATGGAGTAGGCCGTTACAACCTCCAAGCATGTCCTGCCTCCCCAGAAGTTCACTAATTGTTGATTAGGTGTGGAGCACTAAATCTTGCTCCACACCTTTACCGACATTAACCAGAAGTTTCTTGAAGCATCCAGCAGCGTGACCATTTGCTCTTCTTCCAGTTCTCTGTGATTGGTGGGTGGGGGAGGCATGGTAGCACTAGCAGCCATGATTGATCACTGACCTCACCAATCCCCAGGAGTGGCGTCTGGTCATTGAGTCATGAGAGGGGCCCACATTCGATCATGGGTGCTGGTGTGATCAGGTACAATACGTCCCTCTGCTTGAACATGTCCCTCTGTGACAGCGTCTGAGCATGTCATGGAACCGCCAATCACAGCAGCGAGGAGGTGGAACTTCCAGCTTTGGACACAGCAGCACGGGCTAGACCATTTGAGGACACTTTGGGAAGCGTTCCTCATGACAAGTGCGAATGGTCCACCTTTACCAGAAGATTACCAGCCCTAGTTCACGGCAGCCTAATCACCTAAGTGCAGAAAGGCCTCAGGGTATGTAAATGCATCTTTGCGAGTCTTCTAAATGTGTATAGTGAAGGTGAATAGCACACCATACCGAGGGGCAGGGAAACTATTACATAGGCTTTTCAGTGTTTCCTCAACTGGTACAAATGAACGTGATGTTTAAATGTAACAAGATATAATGCATCATTCAGCCACTTTTCATCATGGCTGATGTAGATACACATTGATTGAAAACAAATTCAAATTCTATCATTCTTCATTCATCCCTTTTCTAATTTCAAGGAACAAGTCTGTAGAGCTTTGGACCCATATTCTGTTTTTGCCTTTAGTTGCTGCTAAGTGCCATCATGTCAGATTGAACCCCACTGGACAAATGGATTTTCTTAATAAGAATGGGGCTTTGTTTTGTTTTGAACTTTCTTTAGTAAGAATGTGGCTTTGTTTTATTTTGTTTTGGTTTTGGTAGATCTCAGCAAACTTATTAGCCAACATTTGGCAAAACTGCCTATTAGGAATTTTAACTGAGGTGATGGGTGGCTTCACGTAGAAGAGTGGAGATGGGTTGGTATAGGTTCCAACTTTGGTCTTGTGTATGTTGTCTACCTGTGTGAGGGCAACTATGATATATTGCCTCTGCCATCTGCTAATATCAGATGCTGAGTACAAATATTCAGGTGCTGAAGGGAATCTGTCCACCTGGCATTGGCTGGTTTGATGGCATGGAGAAAGCATGCGTAACCTTCTGGAAACTGGCAGCCTTGGCTTATATTCTGGTTGCACTTATATATCAAGCCAGCCAGAAAGTATTTCTAGCTAGTAGAGGAGGGGAAAAAATGATCAGATTGGTATGTTTACACAAGCTACAGGAGGGCAAGGATTAAGCAGCCGTATGCTGTTAGATTTCTAGGTCAAAGAACAATGCTATTGTTGATCATTGAGGTCAGTATGCCAGTAAATGGGATACATGGAAACTTGAGATTATATTTTATGCTTTTATATATATGTACCTCGTATATTCCGCCGTATAAGATGACTGGGCGTATACGACAACCTTCACTTTTCCAGTTAAAATATAGAGTTTGGGATATATTCGCCATATAAGAAGACGACACCCGGCGTATAGGACGATACCTGACTTTTGAGAAGATTTATTCTGCTGCCTTCAAAGTGTCAATCCGTCTAACTGTAGGTCTTTTAAAAAGGAATATTACAGTTTTCCAGCTCCGCATTGAATAATGCACTGTACATTATTAATATTTTCTAAATACTTAGTACAGACGGTATAGTGTTGCAGTACAGGGTAAAACTGCAGTGTTCAGCCACATCAAATTCTCCACCAAACTCAATGCCTTCAAAAGAGAGTTGGAATAATTCATGGAGAAAAAGGCCAGCAGAAGTTAATAGGTTTCCTCAAGATGGTGAGAAGAAAATGCAGGATCTTTTTTGGATTCTGCAAGTGCCTCTAGCCTTTGCTTCCAGATGGTCGGGCAAAATCCCGTGGAAGGTCTGTGTCCTTAATGTTCTGATGCTTATTCCTGGGATGCTTTGAATGGCAAAATACTCAGAACTGCACCAGTACCCACCCTTGCACTGTGAGTATTTTCATCAGGGAAAAACAGAAGGAAGTGTGAGTCATGCTAAGTTTTGTTCCTCTGTGGGAAAACTCAAGTTTGAAGAGCCCCCCCCCCCCCGGACATAGCAGCATTCTGGGATTTTGCCTCTGTATCCCAGGTCCTTGTTGGGATTAAATGAGTACTTGTGGCAATCCCAATGTGACGCCTGGATATTCCGGGGCCTTAGAGGCTGTCTGAATACAGCAATAGTCTTTTTGATGTTCAGCAGCAAGAATGCTGCTGTATATGGTAGGGATGTGTACGAATGGGTTTTTTGACGTTCGGTTTGTAACAAATTGAATGTTAGAAAATCTGTATTTATTCTAATAGGTCCCCTTCTAATTTGGTAGGATTCTATTCAGTACAAATGTATTTGTATGAATTCATACATATATCCAATACATATCGTATACTTATGAATATGTATCTGATACAAATTAATGCGTATCTGAATGAATACATATCCAATACGAACAAATATGTAACTGATACAAACAAATACGTATCAGAAACACATCCCATAACAAATCCATGTTCTGAAAGCACCAAATCCTACCTGAATCCACTTTTAATCTGCTCTCGATCCATGTCGAATGCAATCTGGATTCATTGCAGATGTGTGGCGCAGGCACTTTCCCACCTCCCTAGTTTGAGGAATGTCTGAACTATTCATACGAACGTCCAAAACATTTGTAGTCATACGAATGTTAATGTATGAATGTCTTAACATTTGATTTGTATACAAATGTCCAAATTCAGACATATCCGTACTAATAATTAATGTTACAAATATTCGTGCACATCCCTAGTATGTGGCCTTTCTTTAATCATGTGCTTAGTCACTGATTTAGATGCATGAATGGTCCAGTTCATCAGGGTCATCCATCCATCCATCCATCCACCCATCCACCCATCCATCCATCCATCCACCCATCCATCCACCCATCCACCCACCCATCCACCCACCCATCCACCCATCCATCCATCCACCCACCCATCCACCCATCCATCCATCCATCCATCCATCCATCCATCCATCCATCCATCCATCCATCCATCCATCCATCCATCCATCCATCTGCTTTCATTCCACTTTCTTCATAAATGACTCAAGGCAGCCAACAACAGTCTATGAATAGTAGACAAGAACAGAAAAACTCTGCCACCCAGGATCTCTCTACTTTTTGGCTGAATTTTCAATTGTTGGCAAAATGCCTTTCTGTCCATCCAAGCTGGATTCCGAGCTTATGCATAAACATCAACCTTTAAGTATTTGCAAGATAACATGTCTCAGTTACCCGCACCTACTGTGAAGGCAATAACTACATGTTCTGTAAGTATCTGCATGAAAATAAGATATTAGGAGTGATTCTTAAAATCTAAAGAACAGTAATCTGTGTTCAGCTGAACCATTATACATCTAAAATATTACATTATTAGTCAGGGCAGACAGTCCTTCAAATATCTTTTTGTTTACTAAACTGCGATAAACTGTCCTTATTTCCCAAGCTTTTAAAGAAACTAATGTTGCGCAATATTACATAGACTACTCAAGAGCTAAATATTTTCGATGGGAAGTAAAATGCATTTAAAATGAATGCATTAGGAACATAATAGTACATTAAGAATGAAGTGCTTTGAAGGAAGAATAGTGTAGCCCTTATAAATGATAATCATATGCAAACACCACTCTGCCTATTACACAAAGATCCTTGTTATGCTTGTCCAATTAATTTTCTAATTTCTTTGTATTATTTTATAAAGATAACTATTTTAAAACATACTGCAAGTACTTGGCATTTCTTCTTTGGAGAACGGTATCTGAAGTTGTCAAAATGGGTAGGGCAACTTCTTCTGAGTGAGAAGTCTTGCATGACTTATCGTGCCTAGAAGATATGATCTTTGGAGGCAGTCTTCTGACAGCAAGCTGACTGGGAGTCAGTGATGGCATCCCTGTTGTGGGCTATGGGTGATGCATTTCAATACGGTGTACAAATGGAACAGTGGGAGAAAATGTGGCTGAAGGACTTGAAAGTTACATTGTGTTAGAATTTAAAGGAGAATTTTTACAACATGATGGCACCTTACACCACACAAATTATCTAAAATATATAAGAATATGTCAAATAAATGCTGGAAGTGTGAGGGAAAGGAGGGAATATATTAACATATATGGCGGAGATGCCCTAAAGTAAAAGCATGTTGGGTACAGATACATTCTGAAATGCAAATACAGTTACAGACACATTTTGAACTGGCAACTTTCTTACTGGGATCAATAAAGGAAAGAGAAAAATATAATGTTGTATTGCAATGCATGGTTATTGCAGCTAGACTGGTATATGCACAGCAATGGGAAATGCCAAAAATTCCATTATCAAATCACTAGATCACAAAATTAATGGATTTTGTGGAAGTGGAGAAATGGACAAATTTATTAAAGAGGTAAAATTACCTCAGGTTTTGCTAAGAGCTGGCAACACTTTGACTACAGGCATCAGAGAAAGAATGACCAATGGCAGGCTTTGAAGAATAATGAGACACAAAGACCTTGGGGTGATAAAACAATAAATAAGGGGAGCAGACAGTTAAAGATAACATGAATGGTAGGGAACATTCCAATGCGCAGTCAGGGCGTGGGTGTCACACCTGATGCTCAATATTGCATAGTGGCGGCACATGATGCTGCCACTACATCAGATTTACCTAGCGCAGAATAATGAGCACTCTTATCAGGTAAATTCGAAGTTTCCTGCCAGTCCAGACAGGATGGCAAGAACAGCCAACAGGAGCTGAGCCCACAGCTCAGCTCCCATTGGCTGCCCCATCCCACGCGATGCACATCTCACGACATCACGTTTCTCTGTGATGTATCCACTTTCCAGAGCCAGGAATTGGTTCTAACCAGGAGAATGAATGAGAATTAGAAGCACCAGTATAGACATAGAAGTTTGGTGGTCTGTGTGCATATGACCTGGAAAGTGGATTCATCACATTGTAGATTTCAAGCAGACCACGTGGAACAGATTCTGCAAGATTTCTTAGTCATTCAAATGAATATTGTGCTAATAAACAGCTCATTTCAGTTCTGTACAGGTTATAAAGAAAACAAACCAAAAAAAAGTTGCCCTTTTCTGCAATGGGTTATAGGAGAATGTGTTACAAAAATCTATGAACCTCTGTGTTTTTTCATGAGGCCACAAGCTAACTGAGCAGCAGCAAGCTAAAGGCGAGCTAGGATGGAAGTGGAGGGTGGGAAAATGAAATGATTTCACTAAAGTTAAATGATATTATATGGAACAGTGTTGATTAACTCATTAGGATGGATAATATGGTTCTTAAAAGGTTTGGCTGCACCTCCAACAAGCTAGGAAGAAGTCTTTTAAAAACAAATGTCTGCTATATCGTATTTCAGTAATAATAGGATGAAATTTGAGATTCACTTTTGATATCCCCTTGATTAACATTCTTCTCTTCCACTGTGCTTAAAGCACAACACTCTGTCCTATGAAAATGGAAACATAATGTCTGTAATGGCTCTACAGATGACTGAAATGATGTGTGCAATGGCTTCTTATGATGCTTTCAAGTCAATGTAGTTTACCCTAAAGCAAAAATAATTAAAATAATGCACAAGACTCTTGAACAGTTTTGCAGTCTGAGACTGTCTTTGCATGTCTAATGGAGGGACGCAGGCAGGTGATAGTTAACTGAGGAAATTGACCAGAGCTGCACTTGACTTACACTAATAGCTGAAAGATTATATATGACACGTTCTGCCACATATGCAACATGATGTACTGTGTATAAATGGCAACAAACAAAGTAGAAATCTGTGACTGAATATGATGTTTCTGATAGAAACTAGCATGCTTGAGCCAAGACAGTAACAGCTGACCGGAACGTGTCCCAGTTTTGACATGATGGGAAAACAATCTTGAAAATTCCACCAGGTATTCATGAAAAAAACCCCCACAAATTCATTATCACAAGCAGGAAATGTATGTTTCACTTGAGGTGGTCTACCTATATCTAAAAAGTCATGCTGTCAACTTGTCAGGTAATGCAAGTAGCTATCAAATCAGAATCCAAGATGATTTTCATAAATTAATGCTTTGATCAATATTTCAGCCACCACTAGGATTAGAAAATTAATTATAATGACAAAACTGACATTGTAGGAAGCCAAGGAGACCAGTCTTAGTATTTCAGTCATGGTAGCCATATTAAATTAAATTAAATTTACAAATGACTGCTGGAAACTTCATTGTTTGTAACTCAGAACATTGCCATGTTTCTGATACTTCAACATGGAACTTCAGATGGAGATAAGACATTCATTAAAGTTGCCCTTAAATATAAATTACAATGGAGCCAAAAACCCTGGTGAAGAAATTGCAAGTACAACTTAGAATCTCCATCAGAAGTTTTCTTAACAAGGGAAGAAATCTTGCAGTAATGAAAGAAAGCTAATAAATGTTTAAGTAACCAGTATGGCTGTCATTATGCACATTTTTCACCATGCAGTGTTGGCCTTACAGGCACAAGGATTAAACATATGTTCTGGTCCTTCCCACATTTGTGGTATAACACAGAGCCAAAACGAACTTCCTCACTCTGAACTCATTTTTCTCATGCTCGGCATGGGAAAAACATACCTTTCTCTCTCCACCCCTCACCAGATTCCCCTCCCTGTGCAGTCAGGGATTGGATGTAGTCCCAGTGTTCATATCTTGACTTGACAGGGATGGGAAGGTCAAACTCCACTCTCCGTATCTCCCTGCTTCTGCACCAGAACATGGATTCCTCTGGTGAACTTCCTGGTCATCGTTTGTTTCTTCTCGTCCTCCAACCAAGCACAACTTCAGTTCCATGTCTGTCACACCATAGAGTTTTTTTAAAGCCTGGTCTCAATTACTTTTCTTCTGTACCTGCAGTTTTGCGCTGTTTTGGCACTCCAAAGCAGCACGCATTAAGGGTGTTGTTTGCCTTCAGACAGCGAAAGGGGGGGGGATTTGTGAGAAGATCATTATTTGTGGTAGTGAAGTTAGCGATCAGCAAATGGCCTCCACCTCACCTCCTCTGAGATATCCATGGTAGTATGTGCCCCATAATGAAATTAATGGTGACACGGCTCATTGTTGGGCTAAGGAGACTGCACCCCCAAAACAGGCATAGCTGAGGTATTCCCCAACCAGCATGTACTCCGCCCCCCCCCACACACTGCCGTTCTCAAAGAAACATTAATAGGCTGTATTGTGCTGTTTGCCCCAGAACCTCTGAAACACAATGCTGTTGTTGTTGTTGTTGTTTTAAGGAAACGTTATTTCTTTGTGCATTGCCAAAGGAAAATGGAGGATACATTGTTCTTCTCCTTGCAGGGAAGAGAGGGAAAAGAAAATGGAGGATGCACTGTTGGGCTTCTTGCAGAGATGGGAGAGAAAGGAGAAGGCATGCATTTTGAATGTGGACTGAAGTGTCTAGCCAACTGTAGAACAGGGCGTTGCCCAAGGCAGGCAAGATGTAATTTCCAATGTATCTTCTCTTTTGTTAAAAAAGTTAAACAGTAAAAAAAAAAAACAGTTTGAAGGTACAAAATAGGACAACCCAGTGGAAACTAGGGAATATATGCCAGGTGTTGTGCTCTCTTTCCACCTTGGCAGTGAAGTTCTCACCCTCTTGAATATGATGTCCACAATGAATTTTGTCATTGGTTGAGAGGATATGGGGAGGCCTCCTCTGCATACGCAGAAAAGTATGGTTTCCATCCAGAATTGTCTTCTTGGGCATCCTCACTTTGGGAAATGAAATGGGCTAACAGTATGATATGTGCTTAGAACTCACTTAATCTCAATGCAAAATAGTCTAAATTTGGCCAAATTTGCAAAGGCATTTTGCAATGAAAAATGTTGAAAAGGCAGTTGAAATCAAAGCAGCCTGGAAACTCTGTGCACTCTGTGTGTGTGTGTGTGTGTGTGTGTTTAAACAGTCCATAAACCAACATAATATAGGCTTAATGGGCACCGTCATCAAGATTCTGTAATTGGAACTTAGCAAGAAATCAGTTACAGGCTAAAACACAGCTTCCTAAGAGAAACTTTGATTTCTAATATATGAGCTGACTATCTAGTCATTGGCATTAAGACTCCGCTACTAATCATAAAGGACCTTGCCCTATAGGGTCATTTTATGTGCAGGATTCATGAATTCTATCTCTCCCTCTTTCTCCCTTTGTGTCATTAGCCTTTGTTCCTGAATTTTCATTCTATTTCCCTCCCTTAATCTCCAGGAAATGCACTGTTGTGTTCAGAACAGCATTTTGGTTTCCTCCCAACCCTGTTGTTTTACTAATCTGATGTCAAATTTGCCAGAATCTCTCTTTATTTCTATGAATAAATTGAAGAAAAACACTGAAATATTTATGATAGCAGTTGAAGATGCAGGGCTTGCAGTTGTACATCAGTGGTCCTGTGCAACATTTATTCAGAGGTCTACCTCTTTGCCTATAAAATGGGGATAACAGTCAATCACCAGGTCACATAATTGTGAAAGCGCTATGAAAGGGAAGGGGATGAGAATCTGTGGAAATATCTCAGAAATCACTTGGCTTGAAGGAGTACTACTGGAAGCAATCAGTCGGCTCAAAAGAAAACAATTTTGAGGTTTATGGGTTGTCTTGTCATGGACACTGTATGAATAATACTTGATAGAATTACGGTTCATTTGCAATCATTGAGGTTGAAAGTAAACTCACATGCTGAAGTGGATTTTAAATTTCATGCCTTGAATGGCAGTATAAGTAGGTGGGATGCCATGGACATTTACATACTGAAATTACCTTGAAAAGCATTTTGTTTGAATGTCCAGTTTCTTGGGAGTTTAGAGCTTTGCTGTCCTTACTGCTCTGCATTTCTTGGGTACAGAAGTGATCCTGTATAGTTTCTTCACCAGCTGCTAAGTTGTGCTTATTGTCTTCTTGTTTCACTGTCCCTGTTTCACTGTCACTTGTTTCACTCTTCTTCAAATTCAAGTATTTGAAAAGAACTGGAAGCTCCAAGGGCTAAGCTAACCGCCATTTGCTGTCCTAAGTGGATTTCCTTCTTGTTTGCATCCACACCTTGCAAGATTCCTTTTAAAAGATAAGCATAGGCTAAAGGGCCAGCCAACCCAATCTCCAATGAAGAAGAAGAGTTGGCTTTTCTACCCCGCTTTTCTTGCCCATTTAATGGGACTCAAAGTGGCTGACAAAGCTTTATATTCTTCTCCCCACAAGAGACATCCTGTGAGGTAGGTGGGGCCGTGAGAGCCCAGAAGAGAGCTGTGACTAGCCCAGGTTCACCCAGCTGGGGGAGGGCAGAATCAAACCTGGTACTCCCAGATAAGAGTCCGGCTCCCTAACCACGAGACCAAACTGGCTCACAATGAGGATCTTAACTTGAGATTTTGAGGCCTCTTGGGGCCCAAGTCTCAATTGGATATGGTCATTATCATTAAAAATATAATTGTGATTTTTATTATTTATTTTATTTTATTTTATAAATTTATATCCCGCCCTTCACCAAATGGTCTCAGGGTGGCTTACAATAAGAATAAAAACATATAAAAAGAAAATAATAAATAATTAAAAATATACCTACCTCCCTAACAGGACAGCACCCTGAGGAAGCTATTTAGATGGGAAAAGCCTGGTTGAAAAGATACGTTTTCACCAGGTGCCGAAAGGTATACCGTGTAGGTTCCTGGTGAACCTCAAGAGAACCTTAGATTGATGTCCTTACTTTTAGTGATCAGTTTACTGTCTTTTTAAAAAGCCATCCTGTTTTAATATACAGTCGGACTCCTGTTATCCACTGGGGATAGGTTAAGGCTCCTATTGTGATTACCTGAAACCATGGATAATCACGAACAGGCCTTTCAGTTCTGGGGTCATGCAACCTCAGAACCGGAAGTGCTTTTCTGGCCCCCAGAAGGCCTATTTTGGCCTCAGAGAGTGCTGGAATAGGTGTGTGACACCGCTGGACGCCTCCTGCCTGCCTCCCACATGCCCCCTTACATTTTGGGATGGGCTCCAGTGGCGTCACACGCCTATTACAATGCTCTACAAAGGCCGAAATAGGCCTTCCATTTCTGGATGCTTTTTCCTTATGGCACCCACCGGAGGGGGGGGGGGCTGATCCAGTAACCATGGTTAACTGAAACTGTGGTTACAGAATCAGTGGATACGGGGGTCCAATTGTATTTTCTATTTTTCCATTTCATAGCCTTCCTAGGTGATATAATTCTGCTACAGATTGCTTTTTCTCAGTGCTTATAACAGAAATGTGAAGTGAGGGTTGATTGTGTGCTGAATGCCCCTCCTCACCAATCCTGGGCCCTTTCTGCACTTAGCCTTATTCTGGAGTACACCGTGGGATAGGTGTCAATTGTATGCATGTTGTTGCAGACTATGGCAGGCCTCACCTGGTGCCTTCCAAAGTCTTTATGAGCGTGCAGACAGCATGCCCCTATTCTGGGATATACTCGAGATT
Source organism: Aspidoscelis tigris stejnegeri (assembly GCA_023333525.1). Classification (NCBI taxonomy): domain Eukaryota; kingdom Metazoa; phylum Chordata; class Lepidosauria; order Squamata; family Teiidae; genus Aspidoscelis; species Aspidoscelis tigris. The sequence goes on from JALMGA010000003.1 coordinate 16,804,079, forward strand.
AAGGTTAAGTGCAGAAAGACCCCTGGTTTGGCAGAGTTTGGTGCTGAGCCAAACCCTGCATAAGTGAAAGTAAAGCAGCAACATTTGAAACTTTTTCTTGTCAAGCGAGTTTAGAGGTTGCAAACCTGGCTTGGCTGCTGAACTGGGGAGCAGTGGGGATTGTTGAGCAGTGCAACGATCTCTCCATATCCTAATTTTCATCTGTACAACGTACGGAAAATTAGGAAATATCTTTCAGTTGATACAGCTCGGATACTGGTACAAGCTATTGATAACAGTCTCCTAGCCGGCCTCCCTAAAAGCTCCTTACAAAACTCGGCGGTTAGAATAGTACGCCCATATTTCAGCCTCAAGGAGAGCATTGCATTGGCCTCTGATTCGCCCTAGGATTTATTTTAAAATATTAGTATTGGCATTTAAGGCCATTAGAAGGCATACTCCAGGTTACCTAGTATCTAAACTGGCTTGGTATACCCCAGCTAGTAACCTGCGGTTAACTGATAAAGCCCTTTTGCAGCTTCCAGGCTCTGAGCTTTTCAAGACTGGGTTCCACATCTCTGGAATAGTCTACCACTAGTTCTCAGATCACAAAAGGAGTTAGTCAAATTCCGTAAGGGTCTGAAGACCTTTCTTGTTAACACCTGAAGAAGTTTAATCCTTGGAACAATTAGTATCCTACCTTTAATTAGTAAAGGAGGGTTGGAAACTTATGGTCGCTGTCCAGTGTTACACATTAGCAGATTGATCTGGATATGACATGTCCTAGGAATAGAAGAAGTTGTATTGGTGGGCTATTATTTATTTTGTAATCTATATTTAGTGGTATTAAACTATATTTTGTATTCTGTAGTTTTAGATTGTATCTCTGCACCGCCCTTTGGTGGAAAGGATGATATAAATAAACATTATTCTTATTGGTAAACTCCAAAATTGTCACCCAGATATAGAGCCTTTCACTGTCGCCAATACTGGTGCATGACTTTTGCAGGGCTTGGTTTGCCAAGTTGGTGGGGCTCTGCCAAGCCGGTGCGGGGGAAGGGGTTAGCATGGAGCCAATCACCTTTGGATCTCTCTAACTTGAAGCAATTCTTGCTCTACAATTTTCTTCTCACTTTCAACAATACAATTCATAGGCATAGAGCATTTTTGTATTTGGAGCCACTTTCATGTGAAGGCTGCATGAAGGCAGCAGTCATGGCTGCATCTGTGGTCGCACCATCGCTATAGCAGTGGCCCAGTGTGCATGGTGTTGCTGTGACCAGGTGGACGTTCCCAGATAGGAGTGTTCGCACTTTGGGTATAGTTTGGGATGGGACAGTGCTTACTCTGTCCTTGATCTTAACTTCTGTAGGACACTGTCCCACAGAAAATGAAGTGCCAAAAGCCTCCTTGTATCATATCTCCAAAGAGTTTCCAATTCTCTTTCCCTTGCATTGGTCACTGATGTATCTTGCCCTTCACCCAAAGGCCCCAGTCTGGGTCACAACATTGAATAAAACCAATAAAAATGGCAGCAAGCATTCGAAACGGAAGGTAGTGAATGAAAATTTCCTCGCTTTGTTTTCTTCTTCACAGAAATTTATTCATGTCAGTGGATATAGGTGTTCTTGTTTCAAAGTCCCAAACATCTCTTCCATTTCACCTACCCCCCCCCATCCCACCTTGGGGAGAGCATGAGTGATCCCCTCCTTACCTTAATGGAACCAGGCCAATTCTGGCTGTGGGGTCCCAGTTTGCTTTGCACGTGCATCTGGTGTGCCTCCCCATTGGCCAGGGCCGCGCCTGGCTTCAGGAGGCTCTCTGCACAGGCGCGCGCCCCTGGCCAAAGTGCACCATCCGATTGGCCAGGGCCGGTGCCTGGCTTCAGGAGGCTCTCTATGCAGGCATGCGACACTGGCCAAAGTGCGCCTCCCGGTTGGCCAGGGCCTAGACGCACGGTGAACTGGGATCCCGCAGCCAGAAGATAAATTAGGCACACATGTAAGACTACCTCGCAAGTAGTCTTGGGTTAAATCGGTTTAACAGCCAGTTAACACACATTAGGTACCCTTCCTGTGAGGAAGCAAGTGTCTCTAATGTGTGTTGTGTGCGTAATGGCTTTCCCAACCGTCCTTAATGTGTGTTTAATGTGTCTTAAGTGTCCAGTGCAGAAGCACCCAGATATTCATATGAATTTGTACAAATACATTTGTATTGAATAGTCATACCACATTTGAATGAATGCAAATTTTCTTACATTTGATTTTATATGAATTGAATGCAAAAAAAAAACCATTCATGCACATCCCTACACAGAAATGTTTCTGAAGGAGAAAGGGCTTGTGCCATCTCTTTCCCCTTTAAGCATAACAGCGGCTAATGAGCCTGACAGTTAAAGCTCTTGTCCTACATACTATGTGCCTTTCCTGCATGGTTTTAATAGCACTTCTGAATTAAGCATATTGATGTGGTCATTGACGCAGGCGCCGTACGACCCCATTACACAGACTGGATAAGAGCGCAGATCTGTCAGCCTGGCTCCGATCCTAACAGTTTCGCATGGCGCTGTCAAATCACTTGCATAAAGAAACAAAACAAAAAAAATATCTTCATCTCTTTCCTCTCCTGCTATACTTCACCCCTTTATGGAGCTCAAACTCGCTTTTTGTCTCCTGCTGCCAAATCTCTTTTGAGAACCCCTCGGAGAGGAGCCACACACTGTTTGCTTCCCAGTGAAAAATAAAGAGCTAGAGCATCGTGTAAATTGTTAATATTGCTTTCTTGGGCTCATAAAAAGGCACTGCTGATGTCTGGATGCTGTGTCTCATGCATAATTCACGGTGCTCCTTAATGCGCAAAGCTTCTCATCTACAGTCCATTTCTCAACACAAAGTTTAGCCATAAAATCAGGTTCCTCGGGAAGCCTGAATGTGGCACCTGAATTTTAAGGTAGACGCTGGCCACCTCAATTTGCCAAAATGAGAAAGCAAACCGCCATACTCAGAATGGAGAGGACAGAGCTAAGTGTGAGGGAAAGTCTGACACTGGAAAGAATATGAAGATGTCTTTTATGTTCAAGTATTCCTAGCTTTGGGAGTTGTTCTACAAAAGACTCTCTCCTGCTGCAAACCATATTTTATTTATTTATTTATTTACATTTCTATCCCACCCCATACCCGAAGGCCTTTATTTTGTCTTGCTCAAGGTTGATATTCAGAGGATAGCAATGGGTGTTTTCCCACTATCACTAGAAGTACCCGTTAAGTACCCATTAATGGGTACAAAAAATGCCATTATGTACCCATTAATGGGTACTTAATGGGTACTTCTAGTGACAGTGGAAAAACACCCAATATCCATTGTTATCCTCTGGATCTCAAATTTGAGCAAGACAAAATAAAGCAGTGCATTTACCCATGTACCCACACAAGACAGTCAAAATCAAACAAATGTCAGCCACACCTTAGATCAGAAGGAAGCATGGGTCAGCCACTTAAATGTCCCCTTAAATGCGTGAGAAAAGCGGGGTAGAAAAGCCAACTCTTTCCTCCTCCTCCTACTTCAGTGTCTAGAAGTGGTTCATCTACACTGGTGTGTCTTGTCATTCTCTGCTTTGGTCTTAATGCGGAGATCACGGGCTCCAAGCTAAGACTGACTTGGGCATCACCCACCAAGGTGCACAGTACAGAAGCACTCTTAAGTTCTGTAGCTCCTAAACAGTGATCATCAGTGCTCCAATCATGTGGGATTGTGATGCAAAAATTTGTTGTGCAGCTTCAAAAAGGTCCCTTTCATTTTTGCCGCATTGGACATAGATTGGGAGAAATAAGTTCTTGCTGCCCTTGTAAATTTCTGGAAATATTCATGAAACGAGTGGTAATCCCCTCCTAATCCCTTTCCTGACTGTATTTTACATCATTTCTCATTCCCGTGGCTAGTAAAATGACAAGTAATTTTCAATGTAAGTTTGGGCAGCTTTGGAAATATTTTGTTACATAAATTATAGTCTCAGAGAGCAATAGAGAACATTAGATACATGATAGAGGAGCATATCAAAAGTGGGATAAATTAAAGGTGAGGTAATTTTAAAGGTTGGAAGCTCTCCAGTATTCTGCAAGAGGATCAAATTCAGCAAGGGCATTCAAATGTTACGTCCCAAAAGGAGCTAAAAGGAAAAAAGGAGCAGTAAAATGCACAGGGGGGAAATCCTGCATTTCATTTATTATTATCTGGGCACTGAAACTGTCAATCTGAATTGGCTTCTCACCTTCACAAATTAAAATAGCATAACTTTTTAAACAAAGGTGCTCTTTTCTACCTCAAGAGATCTATCAAACATTTGCACTCCTTTAAAGATACAATAGATCACAAGGTGGAAGGATCTCCAAAGACGACAAGCTAATTTGGGTGTACATCCTTTCGCCTCTCAAAGACTCTGAAATGTCTGTTCCAGGTGGGGTAAAATCAGAGTGTGGCTGTGAAGCCTCTGTTAATTGTTCTTCTTTGGAAAACACTGAGTAATGAAGTTTTGTGACCTGAGGCCTTGTCACACAAAGGGTTTTCAAACGCATGGAGGGCATGTTGGGATGCAGCATTCGCTCTTGCATGCGGTGGGATCCATTCCAGGCCCCCCGCAAGCGTCCCAACATGCCCTCCATGCATTCGAGTTTCAGAGCACAAAAAAGTGCTCTGAAACTGTCTCTGCAAATGCTCAGATGGGCAATAGAGGCCAGGCAGGTGCCCAGACAATTAGGGGCCGCCCCCTCAAGCATGCTCAGAACGGCCCGGCCTTTCTACACAGAATCAGGCCTGCAGGAGAAGGTAAGACCCTTCACACACATCCAACCCTGCATTGGGGGCTTTTGGCTGGGGTTCCTGCCCACCCCCGGAGCCCGATCTGGGGTTCAGGAGCGAGCAGGAACCCAGGGAAAGCAGGCACCCGGGCTGCCCAAACTGGGTCCATAGGAGCCAATGGGAGCAGCACGGGGGAGGGCCTTCCCCCTGAACAGGTTGAGAACACTTTCCCGTTCACATTGGCAGGTAGGAGAACTGCTCTCAAAGCGTTCCTTGGTGCGAAAACGCCTCTGGACAATGGTGTGCTAGCTTCCCAGGTCACCTGACGTGCCAGTGTACTTATGCAGCATGTCAGAGAGCCTCGGCACCCGGAAGAGGTGCGAATGGTCTCTCCGGTGGGCAGGAAAGGTAAGGGTTTGGACGTGTGTGGTGCATGATTTCCTGCACCACCACTAGTGAATGTTGGGGGATCTTCTGAGGTGGCTGGAGCTGTTTCTCGGGTGGAAATGGCTCCTGCAAATGCAGATGCTTCTCTCCAGAACTTCCCCCAATGTGCACTACTGGGCCAAGTACAGAAAGGCCTCAGGTCCCACGCAAGGCCTGCCATAGTTTGTACTAATGTGTGGATGGCAGACCCTTATTGTAGGATATAGACTGAAAGACCCACTTCAGGAAGACCTTGCCTCTCTCTCTTTCTTCCTCTTTGTCCCAACACAGAGACAAACAGAGCTTCTGTGACTTTTCAAAAGGGGAACAATAAATCTATTTGAATATCAGTTATATTCTTCTGAATAATAAAACTCATGAATATCAAAAATACAATTTTCAATTACATTGAAAATATTAAGAGTATTTTTTATATTTTATATTTTTATTATTGTGAAACTGCCCTGGAACCTTTTGGTGAAGTGTGATGGATGGATGGATGGATGGATGGATGGATGGGGTAGGAAGAAGAAGAGTTAGCTTTTCTACCCTGCTTTTCTCACCCATTTAAGGAGACTCAAAGCAACTGACAAACCTGTTCTTCTCCCCACAACAGACACCCTCTCAAAAGAGAGCTGTGACTAGCCCAAGGTCACCCAGCTGGCTTCATGGGGGAGGGCAGAATCGAACCCAGTATTTCCAGATAAGTGTCCAGCTCCCTAACCACTACACCAGTCTGGCTCACCAAACGGAAGGAAGGAAGGAAGGAAGGAAGGAAGGAAGGAAGGAAGGAAGGAAGGAAGGAAGGAAGGAAGGAAGGAAGGAGATTGCTTTTTCGTGTTAGAGGGATTGTTTTTGTGGCCTTCCAGGTGAAAATATTTGCAAAGACTTGTTCTGATTGTATCCACTCAAGTGCTCCCTGCAAATGCAGAAAACCCATGAGTAATAAACTCTCAAAATTCAGTAATAGTCTGTTTATACCAAGGCTACTGGATTAGAGGATCTTAAGCTGATTTTTCCTCAAGACGCTTTTAAAAGGCATCCAGCTTGCTTACTCAGACACGAATCCTCATTTGCTTAATTATATTATTCATGTAAGTACTAATTTCCAGGAACCCATACAGGTTTTTAAACGATTTAGTAGCAAGAACCTCTGCAGTCAAAATGAAATATATCCCAGCATTGGCTACCAAGAGGGACAGAGTAACATACTATCCACCAGTCATTCTATGGCTCCCACTTCGGCCACTTCTCACTCTCTCCCTTGCTTACTCATCTTGTATAAGCTTTGTAAGTTATTTAACTCTAAAGTGCTCACTCGTTGTGCAATTAAAACCTGTTTTAATGACAGTTAAAAATCACTTTTTCTTCTTCATTGTGCCACATCTCAATCAGTGGATAGGAAAACGTACAGACTGCACATTATGGAAGCAGCACATAGAAAAGGAGGTCAAATTTAGGGATGTGTACACATTTTTCCCCATTCACACTGAAGCTAATGCCACAGAAATTCGCATTTGTGCAAATGGGGCCACTTTGAATGCTCTAGGCTTTGAATTTGCATGGACAGCTTCAAATCCCTGCTGCCAACAAATCTGTTCTGAATCTGATCTGAATCCAAACCAAATCCACTCTGAAGGTGATTGGGCAGCCTCCTTATATGTAACAAAGATTCGAATGAAGTCACAAAAGATTTCACTTTGGAGGTGAAGCTTAGTCTTCGAAAATAGCCAATATTTGATCAGAATGTGAAATCTCGAACGTTCACAATTCATATGAATTGTGATGAATGTGATTAACATTTTTTGCCCATTTATAGACAATTTTTCATATTTTTTATTATTTTCTATAAATATATATTCAAATATTAAACAACCAAATACACAAGTGCCCTCTTCCATTTGGGCATCTGTTCACCTATTTTTTTTTTAAACTTGTGTCATTAGGACCTTAAACACTATCCTTATGTCAGCTATCTGTTTTTTTTAAAAACTTTTCAGCCAAAAGAAAAAGAGGAGGAGTTGGCTTTTCACCCTTAAAGGGACTCAAAGCAGCTGACAAAACTTCTATTTCTCTCCCCACAACAGACACCCTGTGAGGTGGGTGGGGATGTGAGATCTCAGAAGAGAGCTGTGACTAGCCCAAGGTCACCCAGCTGGCTTCGTGGAGGAGTGCATCATTAAACCAAGTGATTACAAGGTCTGAGCCTGGCACTAACCACAAGACCAAACTGTCTCACAAAACCACACTGATCTCCTGTTCAGTTCTTCTGTGCATGGTTTCCATATAAACCTAAGTTGTTGAATGTTATAAACTCCCTCCAATCTCAAATATTTTGTTGAGAGTTATTCATTCATCATGAGTTCCATACCATTCTGCTTTAGTCAGATTCAACACTGTCCCTAGTCAAATTAACAGCAAGGCGAAATTTCTTCTTCACAGTCACAGCAGCAATGCCTTTATGTGTGCACAAGGAATAAAAGGAAAGGCTATCAAATCAATTAAAATGAATCAGAAAGTAAAGACACACGATGAAAAAAAAATCAGTTTTTATTTTTGTTCCCTGTCCTATAATTCATGGTCTCCATCCCCTTCTGTGAAGTTTATATTAAGAAGCAATATAATGCAGCAACTAATTCTTTTGTTAAAGAAAAAGCAAATTTCTTCCTTGATTTTTTTAAAAATAGATCCCATTGTAACAGTGTTTAACAAATCTGTTACAGATTAACATATTATTATTCATAATGAATTATTCAGGAAATGTACACATAAAAGGAATTAAGACTTTTCCACATGCCTGCTTCAGGATGCTACATCTACTGCATTAATGATTTGAAAAGTACTTCAGCGCAGTCTCAGATACTTGCTACAGAAGGTTTTGCTTTTTGTTTTGATTTCAGCTGTGCACACACTATTTTATTCATTGTGACAACCGAAGTAAAATGGCTGAAGAGACATTGTCGGTTACCCTTTGAGAGATTATACCATGAGTGCCATTACACTCTGCTGCAAAAATTCTCATGATAACCAAGGTGATATCAAATCATTGGGATTATCCAATATGCGGATTATTCCCACACTGAGATCACTTCTGCTGCGACAAAAGGACCCAGGTGAAGTGCTGTGGTGAAAGAAATCTCTGATGTGGTAGTGGCATGGCAGTGAATGAATGAATGAATTTTATTTGTACAGTCACAGAACAGAATCAGCAAATGTTAAAAAGTACAAAAATTTATTTAAAATCATCTGTGGCAGGTAAAATCAAGTGAAAATCAAGTGAGTCTCCATACTCAGAAGATAGTACATAAATCAGGTAAAACGGCCCACTATAAGAGGCAGAAAAACAACATAATGGATTTAAATACATATGATCAAGAGTTTTTTTTTTCAGAATATCTCTAATCAAGGTCTCAGGGTTTCATTTTCTGACTTCTCCCTTATTTTTATAACTATGGCTAGGAATTTTGCAGCAGCTAGGGTCATGTCAGGATTGGCATCACTTAACAGTAACTTGATGTATTCTAAACTGGATCTTCCTGGATATAGGCTCAGTTTGGGATTTATCAATTCTTGACGAGCAGTGTTATAGAGATTACAGAAGAACATGTTCTACTGTTTCTATGCCACCGTTTTTACATGAGGGTAATAGGGATATGTTGGTATCTATCCTTCAGTAGGTTTGAGGGTAGGACATTTAGTTGGGCCTTTGCAAAAGCAATTCTGTATCTTTTTATAACATGGAAGTCGTGGTGTGGACCCTCTCTGCTTTGCAGGACCTACATAGTTCTTTGGCTTGGTGGCAGTGGTGGCAGGGAAGGGAAACAGTCTCTCCTGCTCTGTGATGTAATAGTGATGGAATGGCAATGGAGAATCCGATGAAAAACAGCCTTGCTCCTGTCTCCTTGTGGCCTCTGCTCTCATGGAGGGAGAGGGCCACCCTAGACCACCTGCCCCCAGTCCAAAGACAGTTGTGACCAGACCTTTCTGAACAGTTTAGATCCTCTCAGGAAAATCTGTGGTACACTTGATTTTATGCTCCTTCAAATAATTAAAAATATGTCTGTAGGTGACTGTGCATCTGATCTGAATGCTCCTTCAATAAAAGTGCAGCATTTGTCTTTGAACATTTGTACATTGCAGTGTGTTTCTAAAAGCACAGATATCAGACCGATTGATGTTTCCTTGGATATTATATGCAATGATGGCATACATACACAAAGCCTTCTGGTGCAGGAGTAGTTTCCCTGTTCCCTCCTCAACCGTGCAGATTTTTCCTTAGACTCTGAAAGCTGATAGAAAATAATGGGCCTTAGATCCTTTTTCTTGAAGGAGTACAGTTCTGACGGGTAATGGAACTGGATAGTTAGAATAGGATTGTATTTACCTTTCTCCTTGCCAATTGCATATGGTCTAGCATTATATTAAAATGCTGATTAGAATTACTGTCAAGTGTTTTCAGATCTTCATCTAATCCGTTGATAGGAGGGTTAGCTGTCTACCCGTTGTCATGGACGGATCATTCACTGGTGAGGTTTGGACTTGCAGCGGCAACTACCCTCTGTGGGGAAATAGGACCCATTGAGATGGTCCGCCCTCGGAGACTTATGGAATCCGGGCGATTCCTGAATGCTCTTGGGGATTTTCCGGTTGGCATGACTGGTGCTCCTGTCGAAGCCCTGGTTTCTCTCTGGAATCAGGAGATGAGCAGGGCTATTGACACGATCGCTCCCAAGTGCCCTCGGCATGCTTGTAGAGCTCGCAAATCTCCTTGGTATTCCATGGAGTTACGGGCGATGAAACAGGAGGGTCGACGGCTAGAGCGCAGGTGGCGTAAATCCGGCAGTGGGTCTGACCGAACACGGGTTAGAGCACATTATCATGCCTACCACGTGGCGGTGATGGCGGCGAAAAAGAGATTTTTCTCCGCCACCATTGCGTCCTCAAGTAGCCGTCCAGCAGAGCTCTTTAGAGTAGTAAATGGCCTGATAAGACCGAGCTCAAAGAAATATGAGCTAGGGCCAACTAATATCTGCTGTGACAAATTTGCGAAGCACTTTGAGGACAAAGTCGCTCAGATTCGTAGGGGATTAGATGCCACAATTGGGCATAGTCAGAATGAGGTGTCCAGAGAACTGTCTGGTCCAGTTTGCTTGGATCAGTTTCAATTATTGCGGCCTGAGGATGCAGACAAGCTGCTTGCAGGGGTGCGGCCGACAATGTGCTCTCTAAACCCTTGCCCTTCCTGGCTTATTAAAGCTAGCCGGCAAGGTATGACCGGGTGGATCCAGGGAGTAGTGAATGCCTCTCTGAGGGATGGGGTGGTTCCACTAGCTTTGAAACAAGCTGTGGTGCGCCCCCTCCTGAAGAAGGCCTCCCTGGATCCAGAAGATATGAACAACTATCGCCCGGTGGCAAACATACCTTTTTTAGGCAAGATTCTAGAGAGGGCTGTCGCTGCTCAACTGCAGGCATGTTTGGATGAAGCTGATTATCTAGATCCATTTCAATCTGGCTTCAGACCCTGTCGTGGCACAGAAACCGTCTTGGTCGCCCTGGTTGATGACCTACTCCGGGAGAGAGACAAAGGGAATGCCACCCTGTTGGTTCTCCTGGACCTCTCAGCGGCTTTTGATACCATTGACCATGGTATCCTTCTAGAAAGGTTACGGAGCTTAGGAGTTGGAGGCAGTGCTTGGCATTGGTTCCGCTCCTATCTCCAAAACCGATCCCAGATAGTGGCTGTGGGAGATACGGTTTCGACACCCTGGGAACTCACTTGTGGGGTTCCTCAGGGGTCGATCTTATCTCCCATGCTCTTTAACATCTACATGAAGCCGCTGGGAGAGGTCATCAGGAGATTTGGAGTGAGGTGTCATCAATATGCAGATGATACCCAGCTCTATCTCTCTGTACCATCTGAATCAGGAGAGGCGGTGGAAGTGCTTGACAGGTGTCTGGAGGCAGTAATGGGCTGGATGAGGGCCAATAAATTGAAGCTGAATCCAGACAAGACAGAGGTGCTGTGTGTCACAGGGTCTCGGGTCCGGGTAGTTGGGAGATACCCTGTCCTCAATGGGGTGGTTATGCCCTGGAAGGGACAGGTGCGTAATTTGGGGGTACTCCTGGACTCTGCGCTGACACTTGAAGCTCAGGTGGAGGCTGTGGCCAGGAGTGCCTACTCTCATCTACGGCTGGTACGCCAACTTAAGCCTTTTCTGGATAGAGATGACCTGGCCACAGTTATCCATGCTCTGGTAACCTCTAGACTGGACTACTGCAATGCACTCTACATGGGGCTGCCCTTGAAGACGGTCCGGAAGTTGCAGCTAGTGCAAAACACAGCAGCGAGAGTGCTGACTGGAACAGCTAGCCGGACACATATCACGCCGGTTCTTAATGAACTGCATTGGCTGCCAATTCGCTACCGGGCCCAATTCAAGGTATTAACTTTGACTTATAAGGCCCTAAATGACTTGGGCCCCAAATATCTAAAGGAACGCCTTCTCTCATACCGACCTGCCCGTGCCTTGAGATCCGAAGATGAGGCCCTCCTGGTTGTCCCACCACCTTCGGTAGTGAGGTTGGTGGGCACCCGGGAGAGAGCATTTTCAGTGGTGGCCCCCAAACTGTGGAATGGTCTCCCCAATGAGGTGCGCCATGCCCCTTCCTTGTTATCATTTAGGAAGGCTGTAAAAACATACCTTTTTGCCTTGGCCTTTGGCTGAGGAGATACATTCTCTCCCCAGTTATAGTTCTCATGAATACACTATGGAACGAGCAGCTTATATCAGAATTTTTAACCAAGTACCTTGTTTTAATCTGTATTGTGTTTTTAATTGTGTTTTTAATATGTTTTAATCTGTATTCTGTTCTTAATATGTTTTTAAATATGTTGTCTGTTTTGTTGTTACCCGCCTAGAGACCTTCGGGTATGAGGCGGGATAGAAATGGAAATAAATAAATAAATAAATAAATAATTGGAGGACTTTATTGACTGTGAATTACTAAATCATTGGATCAGGATATAAAATGTCTCCTACTCTTATCATATTTATTTATTTATTTACATTTCTATCCCGAAGGTCTCTGGGAGGGTAACAACAGATTAAACAACAGATTAAAAGCAGGATACAGATTAAAACAAGATACAGATTAAAACAAGATACCCCTTCACTCTGTTTCCAGTAAGGTATTCCTGGAACAATCCCGTTTATATTATATTTGTTGCAGTGTATAAATATGAAATATTAAGCCATCCTTCTCAAATGCAAACAAGCACTCAATTGCTTACTGTTCCCTAATTGTATTCTTTCTGGCAAAATCTCCTCATAATCCAATTATCTACATCCCCAAGGGACACATGAAACTGAATTATGAGGACTGACCTGTTCTTGGTTTTCACTTTCTCCCAAACACCTCATAATTCAGTTATAGGTACCTCGTTGGGTAAAATGCATTTGTGTGAGTAAAGTAGCAAGAAAAGTAGGTAAAAGCTCCAGATGTTGCAAACAGTTTACAAGGCCACTTATTTCATTCCATTTTATTTATTCGCTTAAGGTAGTGCTCCTTTGTCTCTTTCAAACCCAAACAGAGCACAGATGGTATAAAGGTATATATCAATGAGCGGCCTTTATAGAGGTTATTTTCTGGATTCTTCATCGCCAAGACATACAAATGTGATCATCTTTTCTAACAACACAGACTACTTAGAGAAAGTAAAAATGGATATCATCAGCTAGTGATTTATCACAGCTTGATGATAACATACCACCTGGTACGCCGTTGATCTCTAATGTGCTGTCAAAGGGCAAAATAAATTTCACACTCCTTTTTCCCAAGAACAGTCATGGTTAACGCAGGGCCTTCAATATGGAAATGTGCACAACTTTTGTTCGACATTCTATTCGAATCAAATCAAATACCCAAAAACCCTATTCGATTTGAATCTTTTAAATTTAACAAGAGTTGATTCGAATTTACCAAATTTGAATCTATTTGTTTGAATTTCGACAACATTTGTGTGTGCACGTATGCATCTTCCTTACATTCGTACTCGTCTCTATGCATCCTGTAGTTATCCCATTTGCAACCCATTTTTGTCCTGTACGGATCTGTACAAATGTGTACAGATCTTCAAGTACGCCTCATGTACAAACCTGTACAGATACGAATGTCCATATAATTTGAACGAATAGATCCAAAGTTTGAAATTCAATTCAAATGTTTACATTCAAATTTCAAAACATTCAATTCGAGTCAAAATTCAGTACATTCTATCAGATTTTGAATGTCTACTAATATACATGTACAACCCTACTTCAATATGTTCCTGATCTAAACTCATTTTCATTCCTTGGTTTTGGCCATGCTGGCTTATGGAACCTGTGATTCAGTAACCTGTGGGAGGCTACGCATTAGCCATGCCTGCCCTACAAATGTGGGTAGATTTTACGTCTCCTTTCATTTCCCTTGACTCTGGCAGCTCCAGATCTTGATTCTGTGGCCATGTCTCCTAAATTTCTGGCACCATAGCAGCACAGTTGTCATTCTTTTTAGCCAGATATACAAATAACCTATATGGCATACAGTGCAGAAACTATATAATGTACATAAAGCTTATGCAGCCCCTATAAGGGGCACAATGTCAGCATGCAGTTCTTGTAGTTTATTAGATCCTATTTCAATATATCTGTCTGCCTATCAGTGGATGGGATATATATCCTGCCTTTCTTCGAAAGCACTCAAAGCAGTGCACATTATTCTCCTGTCATCCATTTTAGGTTGAAAGGCAATGATTGCCTCATGTTCCATTCCTCATCCTTCAGCCAAAATGAAAGTATGAGTGATATGCTAAAATGTTCCTTCCGGCATAACTTCAGTATCAGGGAAATGCTGGGAAAGTCTGTTTCTTTGACGTGCTGCTACAATAAATTCTAATACCGAGGCAACATGAGTGGAATCCGTAGCACACTCTTTCATGACTTGAGGAGTTGTAATTTAAAACATCAGCCTGGAATCAAGTTGTAGGAGGACAAAGGGCCTTTTGGCCCTGAAAGACCCTGATCTGGACAGAAGAACCCAAGAGGGCCCCTGCTGGATCAGGCCGCAGCCCGTCTGGTCCAGCATCCTGAAGCCATATCTAGGCATCCATTCTAGTAGCCACTGAAACACTTGTCATCCTTTCTTAAAGCCATTCACCACCACTTCTGATAGTAAATTCCATAGACTTCCCCTTGTCTGTCCCAACTCTCCTGCCCATCAGCTTCATAGAGTGCCCCGTGGTTCAAGTGTTTTGAAACAAAGAAAATAATTTTTTACAACCCGTAAGAGTCACTAGTCAAATTTATTTTCTCTATCACACAACACTAGAACCAGGGCGCACTTTATGAAGTATTTCTTTACCCAAAGGGTCATCGGTTTATGGAATGTACTGCCTGAAGGAAGTGGCAACAGCTACCAGTCTAGATGGCTTTAAGGTATTTACGGATGACAGATGTATCAATGGCTACTAGAATGAATGCCTAGGTACATCTTTTAGGCTGACGGGGGGAGCAGGATGCTTCTGAGGCCATTTGCTGGGATTTGAGAGCAGGAGAAGGTTTGTCCTTGTCTCTTCTTGAGGTGCCCATGAGCATTTGGTGGGCCACCATGTGTGATGGGATGCTGGACTAGATGGGCTCTGGCCTGATCCAGCAGGGCTTCTCTTATGTTCTTATGTTCTTAAGAACTAAAGTGCTAGTTTGTGCACTTCAAAGTCGAAATAGCTTCTGCTGAAACACAGGGAGGAAGTCTTTGTTCCCCGTTCTTTGGAATATTATTTTGCAGGCTTGTGCCAAGGCAAAACTCAGTGTTAGTGAACCATACAAAGAGTGTCAGGTGCTTTGTTGTACAAGCCTGCCCTCCCTGTAGTAATGAGGGAAAGGTAAGGGGCAGGAATAGGGCAAGTAACCATGGCAGAAAGAGAACGGGGAATATCCCTGCTCACCTTTGTGCTCCGTTTGTCAGTATCCCATGCCTGTACGAGGATGTTGCTTGCAAGCATCATGTGGTTCTTCCCCCTCCCTGGCCCCTAAGAAGCAGGAAGTAGTGGTAGATAGAAAAGGGGAGCAGATGTTTTCACCATTCAATCTCCATTGCTCTCATCTGCTCCATGTTGCCCTCGCCTTTCCCTCACTGCTGTAGAGTGGCCGGTTTGGTTAGGAGAGAACACCTGGCTCAGTCCCTCCCACTCCTGCTGGAGTAGGACAAAGTCCTACCTATTTCCATCTCAGTTCAGGCTGGCGGTCAGTACGAGAATAAATACAATGTTTAATAAAGTAATTCCTCTTCAGCCAGAAATTTTTATTCTGCACTCATTTGAGGGCAATAATATACCACATCACCTACACTTGTTGTTACATTGGAAATTTTTGCCGCCCATCATAGAATAGTCATAAGTTGGAAGTCTACAGACAATTTAAACATAGGCAAATGGTTCCAGGAACTTTGGTACATTATGCTAAATGAGATAATGAATGACCAAGGACGAAGCTATTGGAGAGATCTGGATGCTAAGAAGACTCTACATGTGTGGACAACATGTATAGAGGAAATGTTATCAACAATGAATTCAGCATTACCTGAAAGAGAATTTTTGATTAAATGGATTGGAAATATTACATGTTAAAATACGTTTTGGAGTTCACAAAGGGGTTAGTGGGAGATAAGAGTGGGGGTCACGGGTGAAGTGCGTATTGTGCTTAGAAGGAACCACTCATGTGTATATTATTGACAATCAGAATATGTACAGAAATCCAATACAGATATTTAAAAAAAAAAACACTTTAAGAGGTGCCATCTAACATTTTTCTTTTAAAAAATCAAGAAACACTTTGCATGTATGTTTTTTGCAGCATTCAATTTTTTTTTTGCAGATATGCAAATTATGAAACAATAGTTCCATGTTTACAGGTTTTCTCCCTGTCTCTTCAAGCCTTTCCTCTGAATGCTGATTAATATGTTTTGTGGGAGACGCATACTCTCACAAGAGATCTTCTTTCTACATTAATAATCACTATCTCTAATTCCTTAGCTGCCACTTAATTAAATTGCCACCTCTTGTCTTCTTTCTGATGAAGACCGAGAGCTGCTTTTCTGTGGGTTCAGGAAAGCAATAACACTGCGTTTGGAAAACTGGTATGGCATAAAATACTAAGCAACATAGGAATGATGATTTTTTTAAAAAAATATTTTTATTTGAAAATTTCAGGGAAAGGAAGCTGCTGTTATACAGTATTCCATACCTAAACTTCCTCTCATGCAAGCAGAGCAAAATCTTTGTCCTCGGGGACATTTCAAAATATTTCCAAATTTCACGGCTGCCACTGAATTACAAATTCAGTCCTAAAACCTATCCCACATCCTCCAGTGACTTTAATGGATGCAGGATCAGGCTCTTGAAATGCAGCAGGAATGCCAAGCTATCATTTGAGAAAACAGAGAGCCAAGCTACCATCTGTACATTATGCTTGATTGTGAGCTATAACAGAAGGACCAGCTGACTGTGAGTGGTTGAGGGGGCCAACCCAACAGCAGGGAAATTTGCATGGAGGAAAGCATCCTTGGGCTGAACCTGGACAATTTGACATAATAGTCCACTGTCTAACATCTAATCAAAGAAGCTTATCCTTTGGTCTCCTTAGGCCCCATCCAGATGGAGGGAATATATTGCTATTATGGGTGTGGCCGTGGTTTCCACTTCTACCTGTGACAACCCTACCATACCTCTGCTGTATCCCCCCCCTAAAATGCACTAAAAAGCTGTTCCCCATTCCCCAGATTTTTCACCAGTCGTGTGATCACTTACTTTATGGATGGAGTCACCATCATAACTCCATCCAGCATACATGTGTGGAGGCTGAAACTGACGGTGGTGGAGATGCACACTTCTGGGTGTTCAGTGCTGGCACTTTGAACACACAAACACAACACCATGGCCGATGCTTTCTGGCTGGAAGTGATAATGGCAGGGGAGCGATAGCCCACATTATTATTTCCTACTGGGTTATCCAGCTGCCGTCTGGAGGTGGCCTTGGTTTTAGTTTGCTGATTTCATGTGTTAGGTTCCATGAAAATCTACAATTTGTAAAATTGATTTATGCTGGGGCATTGTACTACAACCCAAGACTAACTTATCATGGGTCTAAATTGCCAGCCCTTTTTGTTTGTAAATCTACTCTGCCTCTTCTGTAGCATCTGCAATTGGGTGGAAAGGAGAGGATGCAAAATCAGGAAAGATGCAAAAAGTCAGGTTATAAAATATACTCTGGTGATCTTTACAAATTTTGGAATTGTCATCTTCTGAGAGCCTTGTCCTAGGTGTCACATACTGATGAACAAAATATGCTGCAAGGAGAAATTTTATTCGCTCACACGAATATTAGGGAATCATTAATAGCTCACAAATATACAAGAAACAATGTTAAAGATTTCTAGTATAAACAAAATATCTTAGGTATCTTTTGGAGTGCAAGAGAACAGATTAAATGAACAGAATGTTGTGTACTGTGTACACACACACATGTACAAACACACACATAGCATAAGTAAGAAGTTTTGCAGACCTGTAGAACATTTTTGGAAAGACAGAAGGGGCAAAATTATATCCCTGTTCATAATGAAATATGGATTCTTCTTGGAGAGTTTTGCTGGTTTCAGATAATGAATGAGGGATGGAAGGACATCATTTTCTCCAACTGTGGATGGGACAGAATGTCTTGGAGTGCTCAGGCAACAAGGGTAAAATGATTTTCAGCTTCTTTCTGTCCTTCTACCAGAAGTGGTATCAGTGCCATTCTTTTATGGTAGAAGTAAACAAGCAGGTAATTGCTTTGAACAAAGACAAAAAGAAGGAAAGACTAGAAGCAGTGGAATAGAGTTGCCACAAGATGTGGTGAGCACTTCTTCACCAGAGGTCTTCAAGCAGAAGATGGACAGTCATCTCTCTGGGATGGTTAATAAATCCTGCATTGAGCAAGGGTTGGACTCTATGACCCTGGAGATACCTTTCAACTCTGGTTCTGCGATTCTGTGATGATGTTCTAGATTTCCCAGTCTGTTTGCATGAGCAACATCTGTCCAAATCCTGTGAAGTCATTCAGGAATGACTGATCTGAGTTTTCCTGGCATAATGCAGGACTTGTTTCATTAGCATAACAGAATTAGACAGGGATGGATAGACAACAAACAGTGGCTTAGGTTAGCTTCAGGGGCTAGTTACACAAAGAAATGCGATCTATGAGTTTGCATGTGATTTCATTTTGTCAGAACATTCCGGGAATGGGCATCAATTATTAATTCCTTACTCAGGCTTTTGATGTTTAGCTTCCTCTGGGCGTAGTCCTGCCAGGGAAGATTATACTTCAAGTATGTTTTAGGCTATTATGTTTTGTGAGCCAGTTTGGTCTAGTGATTAGGGAGCCGGCATCTAATCTGGGAATACTGGGTTAGATTCTGCCCTCTTCCACGAAACTAGCTGGGTGATCTTGGGCTAGTCATAGCTCTCTTCTGAGCTCTCACAGCCCCACCTACCTCACAGGGTGTCTGTTGTGGAGAGAAGAACAGAAAGCTTTGTCAGCCACTTTGAATCCCTTAAATAGGTGAGAAAAGTGGGGTAGAAAAGCCAACTCTTCTTGTTCTTCTTTTTATTATCTTTTATTGCAACATACCATGGAACCTTCAGGTGAAGTCTTCTCTGGTGCTCAGTGAACCACTTAAGCTCATGTACTTTTCTTTTTCTCACTCTGCCCTCTGAGGTCCAGTGCCTAGGCATGCAAATTCCATTTTATCTGAAACTCTCCAACTTTGAATTCATATCATAAACAGCAGCAAGGGCTTGCATTCCAGTTACTAAGCACATTTCCATTTTCATGCTACAGCAGGGTAAGGCAGAGTCTAAGGTCGCCTTCAGACTGTGGCCAGATATCTCACTAGCAAGCAATAATTTGGAGTATTGATTCTCTGGCACATGCACATTTGGATATTCAGCCGGTGGTGAATACCCAGAAGTGTGCATTGCCATCACCATGCATGCATAGCCGTGCGTATTCAGTCCCTGTGTATGCATGGTGGGTGGAGTGACAATGGCAGCTCCATCCATAAGGTGAGTAAATGCATTATTATTGGAAAGCTTGACTTTTCTAGCAATAGTTTTTCACACTTTTGGGGGTGATATAGTTGAGCTATGGTGGGGTTGCCGCAAATATGTGTGGCAACCTCATCGTAGCGGCACCATAATGGTGCTATATTCTCCCTATCTGGATAGGGCTTAAAATCCACAAGAGCTAGAGAAGATATCATGCAAACATAGAGGGGAAAACCCCCACACTGAAGCTAAAGAGCTGCAAGTCCTACTTTTAAGTTTCTGAAACTTTACTGTGACCTCCAAAGACTGTCCATGGAGCATTTGGAAAGCAGAGTTAAATGCATATCCTTATGGAGGTCATAAATAATGTGGGTTGTCAGATATTGTTCTAATATCCGGGCCACTTGAACATTGATTTAAGAAAGTTGGCTCTCTTGGAAATGAAAAAGTTTAGATCACCGATCTCTTTGTTAGGTTGGTTACGCATACTTTCTTCTAGGGATATGCACAAATGTTTTTTTGGCATTCGATTTGAAGCTAATCAAATGTTACAGAATCCATATTCATATGATACACATTGAATGCAAATTAATACCTCTCTGATACATATCTGATATGAATGAATACGTGTCTGATATGAACAAATACAAATCTGATATGAATAGATACATATTTGATACGAACAGATACGTATCTGGTACGAACATATGTATCTGATACGAATAGATATGTATCTGATATGAACAGATACGTATCTGATATGAATAAATACGTATCCAGTTCATTTCCCTAGCTTAATGAATGTCCGAGCTATTCATACGAATGTCTGGAAACATTCATATTCGTTCGAATAATGTATGCATATAAATATCGTAATATTTGATTTGAGTTTGAATGGCTGAATTCAAATGAATTTTGAATGTTACAAATATTCATGTGCATCCCTACTTTCTTCGTCTGCAAAAGGGCAGTAAGCGCTGGCTCTGCTTGGATTTTCGAATCTTGAGTGCCACATGTAATTTTGGGCTGAGATGCTCAGAGGAAGCTTTCAAACCAAGTTCGAAATGAGCTCATTGAAGCATCTTTATAAACGACAGTATCTTTGAGCTGTTTAGAGAACTCTTATGACAGCCTTAGAGCTTGGCTGGCTGCCGTTTGTGCTAGAATACACAGATCCATTTCTTTTTCCTATACAGATACTTCTGGATGTGAAACTCCATTGCAGCTAGGGACCTTCCTTCTCACATTTGTTCTCTCTGGACCATGCAGTGCTCTAAGCATCTTGTTGCGGACGATCTCAGTTGTTGTGCTGACTGAACAGTTCTGGCAACAGGGTTAGTTCCATAAGGAATTGAAGTTCCCAGAACTTGGAATCAGGTCACAGAACTCATGTTTGCTCTGTGGTTTTTATATGCTGAAATATTAAGAAGCCATGCAAATGCTGTGTTTTAAACACTTAAGCATCTTTTCCCTGCCTGCATCTTTCTCTGCTCTCATGGTATAAATAATTGTGCAGATTTCACATGCTCTTGTATTTAATACATGGGGGGGGGGGGGAGGGGCTTATAAAGAAACATTTCCAGAAACTCCATGTAGGATAAAGCAATTGCAACATGGCAACACCATATTTAGAAATAGGAGCACTGCAAATAAGGTTGGGGAATAATGCTCCAGTGCAACAACCCTGAAATAATTGAAGCAAAGTCTGCACAGGTCTCTTGTGCACAACATGTTCTTGCTATATTGTGCTTTCCTCCCCTGGGGCCTTACAGGATACTGGTGTTTGGCATGTTGCATCCCTGGCTCCACATGAGTCATATAAAACCTCATTTCCAGAAACTGCTTGCAAAAGCTCATGAGTTGTACAAAAAGTCTAGGTCCTCATCCACCTGTTTTTCAGAAACGTGGCACCTTTTCTAAAGGCGAAAATGACCAGATCATAAAGATATTGAGTTGAAATGGCACATTTAGTTTGCCCAGGCCAATGTCCTGGTCTGTGCAGGGAAAACATAGCATCTCGTAATAGTTGTCTGCCCAGAACGAATCCACTGAGAGAGATGCCATTGCTTCCATAGATAATTGATATTGACACTACCAACAAGTATGGTTTGTTGTTGCTGCTGCTGTCATCTTTATGATACTCAGTAGAAATCAGTCTTATTTAAATTTTGCTTGCTATACATTCTGGGATAATAGAGATAATGTTACAATGTCCAAGACTTTCTTAAAGTGAGATGTCCCCAAAATATACAGATTACTAAAGGTGGGCTTGATCCAGCACTGCCAATTTATTTGGTGCAGACTTATATTATTATTGATGCTGGTCCTTCTGATTCATATTTAGTTAAAACAAAGATTTCAAGATTTTTTTTCATGCATATTTTGTCCATGAAAATATTCGCTGATTTACATCATTACTATTGCCACTCTTGAACTTCATAGAATCATAGAGTTGGAAGGGACCTCCAAGATCCTGAAGTCCAACCCCCTGCTTAATGCAGGATTCATCCCAAACAATGCCTTCCAGTCTCTGCTTGAAGACCCTCAATGAAGGACAGCTTACCACCTCTTGTGGCCACCTCTGATGGTCTTTATTGTCAGGTTTTTTTCTGTCTAATCTATATTTACATCTTTGCAGCTCCATCCCATTTCCTTTAGTCCTTTCTTCTTGTGCAAGTGAGAATAGGACTGACTGGGGGGTGCATGAATGCAGTTTTTGACATTCGATTCTATTCGAATTGAATATTCAAATGTCCAAATTCATATGAATAGAGAAAAAACAAATTATTAAAATTCAAACCAATCCAAATACATTCAGATCTATTTGTACAAATATTCAATACATATTTGATATGAATGTCAACAACATTCATATGTATCTGTATCCATACACATACGAATGTCTGAATTATTCCTACAAATGATTCAAAATATTTGTATTCATTTGAATATTAAAAAATGAATGTCTGGACATTCAATTTGAATTCAAATGTTCGAATTTGGCCAAATTTGATCAAATAACGAGTATTTTGAATACTCTTGCACATCCCTAGGAGTGACCCTTCTGCAGTGTGACATCCCATCAGATGCTTGAAGCATCTAATTCCTTTAACCACTTATTTGAGGGCATAACAGATAACTCACATCCCAGGCTGATGTTTGGCCTTTTTGCAGCTGCATCACATGTTGATCCATGTTCAGTCTGTGTTTTGCTATTATACTCATATTCTTTTCCTGTGTGCTACTGTTCAACCTGATTTCTCTCATTCTGTAATTTTTTTCTAACTCAAATATAGGGCTTTATATCTCTTCCTTTACGTATCATTTACCTAATATTCTGTTAATTTCAGCCCACTATTCAAGCTTCTCTAGATCTTTTAAAATTCTCTCTCTCTCTTCACTTGTGTTAGCAATCTCTCCTGGCTTTGTATCATCTGCACATTTGAACAGCATCTCCTCAACTCCCTCATCCATATAAATGTGGAAGAGCACTGGACCCAGGAGAGAGCCTTGTGGTACCTCACCTGAGACATTCTTTCAATTAGACATGAAGCCGTTTACAAACACTCGTTTAGTATGATCACTAAGCCAGTTATGAATCAACACTTGCCTTGTTGATTTCATATTTGATCAGGGTTTTTTAAAAAATAAGAATAGTATGCGACACCTTGCTGAGATGAAGATGTACTACACCTATGGAATTTCCCTGCTCAATCTAGCCAGTGGTTTCGCCATAAAGGAAAATGAGATTAGTTTGGTATAACTTGTTTGTCATAAATCCATGTTGGCTCTGGTCAATTACTGCATTCCTGTCTGAGTGCTCAAATACACGATGCTTAACAAACTATTCAAAATCTTGCCTAGTATTGATGTCAGGCTCACGGGCCTGTAGCTTCTTGGGTCTACCTTTTTCCCTTATTTGAAGATGAGAACAACATTTGTCCTTCTCCAATCTTCTGGGAATTCTCATGCCCTCTAAGAATTCTCAAAGATCACAGAGTGGTTCTACAATTAGCTTCAGCACCCTAGGATGTGATTCATATAGGCCTGGAGACTTGAATTCATTTAAATTAGTTAAATGTTTCCTCATTTTATTTATTTATTTACATGTATGTGTGGTTCAAATACATTAATATTCAAATAACCCAAAATACCTTCTACTTGTCTATCCAGGGCCTGAATCCTCTTATTCATTTACTGGCACAATGAAGGCCAGCTG
The DNA here is from genome assembly GCA_023333525.1 of Aspidoscelis tigris stejnegeri. Classification (NCBI taxonomy): domain Eukaryota; kingdom Metazoa; phylum Chordata; class Lepidosauria; order Squamata; family Teiidae; genus Aspidoscelis; species Aspidoscelis tigris. The sequence goes on from JALMGA010000003.1 coordinate 16,827,619, forward strand.
ATATTTCATTTCATTTCTGAGAAAAAACAAAAACAAATACAAAATAGGAGTTCAGATGTTCTGCTTTTTCAGTGTCATTTTTGTCCTAATCACCTTTCTTTCCCTGTAAAGTTCTATAACACTTTTGACATTACTTTTGCTTCTGACGTACCCATAAAACTTCCCTCCCCCTTGCTTTTGGCATTTCTTGAGAACTTCTATTAATTTTGAGTTTTAGCTTTTCTGATATTTATATAATGCCCCCCTCCTTCCATTTCTTAAACATTTCTTTTTTTAACAAGTTAATTCTGCATTCTTTCATTCTGGTCTCTTTGATGCTCCTGTTCTTCTTTCTTTTAGGAATTGCTAAAGATCGTGCCTCCAGAATCTCCTTTTGCAAAATCTCCCATCCTTCTTGTACATTTCTGTCCTTCAGGGCATCCAAAAACACCAAACCAAAGGGTTCTGCCAAAAAAATATTTTAAACAGAATAAAATATATACCACTCCCAAATATAAAAAGGCAAATATGTAAAGGAATAAAGAAATAAATGCACTCTGGAGCAAAAAACAAAAACAAAAAACCACAGTATAATTACTACAAGGGTAATACCCCACTGGAAAATTTATAAATGCTAAAAGTAAAACATAATTAATATAATCCTAGTAAAAACTTTAAAAACTCAAGGCCAAATGCGTTTCGACACCAGTCTTCATCAGTGGCCTATACATATAAAGAATGTTTTAAAATTATCAATTATCAAGTACACTCCTCACACAATGTGAGTCTAGTTCAATTCCAAAATAGTAATGATCTTCTCCTGGTCCCAGAGCCTCTTATGTAGCAAGCTGAACCACTCCCCCATCCTACCCTCCCCCGTCGAAATCTGCTCTTTTGAAGTCAAACCTTGAAGTTTGAGTTCTCTCAGGTTCCTCCATTTGTTATACAAAATTTAAGACAGCGTGGTCACTGTCCCCCAGGGTCCCAGTCACCTTTACCTCTTCAACCATTTCTTCCTTGATGGTAAGAATTAGGTCCAGGATAGCAGATCTCCTCCCCACCACCGCCTTTAGACAAATGAAGCTGCTCACAAGGGCAGATAAGAGTTTATTGGATTTGTGTCATTTGGCCAAGCTAAATTCCCAACAAATGTCTGGATAGTTAAAATCTCCCATAATCACTATGTAATGCTTTTTCGAGAGTTTAGCCATCTGGCGTAGAAAGAGTTCATCCATATCTCTTGACTATCCAGGTGGCCTATAATAAACTCCTACAACAGTGTCCTATTTGTTGCTCTCTTCTTGTATTCTAGTTTCTACAGGTCTCCCATTCTCTGAAACTTGAATCTCTGTTGGAAGTATATGCCTTCTTTACATGCAGCACACTTTACATACATACACGTTCTATATTTTTTATTAAGCCCGTTTTAAGTAAGTTGTAGCCTTTAAGCTCTGTGCTCCAATCATGTGTATTATCCCACCAAATTTTAGTGGTGCATATTTGTCTTTCTCTATTGGGATCTAAAGTTCTCTTTGTTTACCATGCTCTGTGCATTGGTATAGAAGCATCTTAGTTAGTGACAGTTACCCCTTAACGTCTCTAGTTTGCTTCTACTCTTTTTGTTAATGTCTGTTTTTTCCTCTGCTTCTGGTAGTATGATCCCAAGCATCATCTGTATTTATTTGTTGTTTGTTTCTCCCTTGGCTTTCACTTGCCTTCCCCTTTTGCTCTATTTTAAAGCTCCCTAGAGGAGTATAGCAAGGCATCTGTAAAATGTGCCTTTCATATGCAGGCCTTCATTCTGTCTCTTTGAGCCCAGCTCTATAATTTATCAAAATCATTAATATATGATTAATCAGTGGAAGCCCCCAAACTGTGGACTTTGGCTGCTATATACATTGAACAATGCTGAGCCCAAGAATGAACTTCATATCGCCTTATAGTGCTCCTATCAAGCTTGAACTTATTTAACCCAGTAGAATATCATAAGATACCTCGTCAAATGTTTTTCTGAAATCCAGTTAAATACCATCCACCACGACAACTAAGGGAGTTACTTGGTTAAAAAAAAGAAGGTGAGTAGATTGTTCTAACTGAGCTTATCAAGGGCAGCCCAGTCACTCACTGGCGCACCAAACACTGGTCCTTTCTGCACTGGTCCTTATTGTGAATTACAACCCAAAATAGGGACCTGCTGTCCACATGCTGGTGAAGATTACAAGAGGTCCCACCTGGGGCTTTCCATTGTCTGCACAAGCATGCAGATAGCAGGCTCCTATTCCAGAATATTGAAAAGGACTATTGTTTGTGAGGCGCTGGCAGATTGGATACCATGTGATCTTTTCTAAAATCTTCACAGGTTATTAGTTCAAACAGACTGGTCTCTAGTTTTCCTGGATTGTTGTTTCTGTTCCTTCTGATGGGTGCGGATAACATTTGCTCTTCTCCAGGCATCTGTAATTTTCACCTCTCTCCAGAATAGAATAGATACTGAGTAGGTGTTCTAACAGTTTATAAGAACATTTCTTTAAAACTCTAGGAGGCAAATCATGGCCAGGAATTTGTTGATCTCAAGCTGCAATCCTTGCCCAGCAAATTGTTCCCCACGTTTCTTTGCTATAACTCATCCTCTTTGTATTAATTTTTTTAAAAAAGCTAGCATTTTACTATTTTCACTGAGCAGCCGGACTCCTGATTTATCTTTTTTTAACATATGTGAAAAGGCATTCTTGGTATCTCTTGCTGACTCCGTGTACTAAAGAGGTAGTGGTACCTTGATATACTCATCCAGCCAGAAAACAAAGGCTCCTGGTAAGAACTCTTAAAGACATGGAAGCCACATGTATAGCCTCACTGCTGTATGGTATTTTCATCTACTTTTAGAGACTACATACATTATAATATGCATTATTTTTGTTTGTGGGGACTACACACCTGCTTCATCACACCAGTGATGGGTCTTGCCAGCTGAGCTTCTGAACAGGTGCATAGAATGGAAATATACCAAAAGGTCACCCCTTTCGGAGAAAACAAACCAATCCATCTACCAGTTTCACCTCCACAATCTTGGCCACAAACTAGCACAGTTGGAGAGCAGGTGCGCTATGAAACACAAATACACAATAAGCCAAAGTGGTGTGCCACAGGCAGAGATAATATATCGCTATACTCAAACAGAGAGGACTCATTTTTATGTTACAAACTATCACCAAGGGTCCATAATCTGCATATTGTCCCATGGAGGCTGCCAGAGCACCAAATCTTTGTTCTTTGCATGAGACAAGATATAACCCCAAACACAAGCAGACTGCTTTTTTCTTCAACATCATGCAGTCTTCTTCCCACTCACCATTTCAACTTTCCCAGGCTGAGCTCATCTATCTCACAAACTGAGGAAGATCAGACATGGTTTGCACTTGGATGAGAAATCTTTTGGAAATTTGAAGAATGCTACATGGCTTTATCCATGAGGTAACAAGGAGCTGAGGTCAACCTAGGGCCACTTCTACTTTTACCATTTTCTTCTGACGTAGGCTGTAGTCACACCAGAGACGTTTTCGCACGGGGCTGAACGGAACGCGGAAAAGACAGCTGTGGACACGTCATCCGCATTGGCCGCGCGCGGCTTGCGTTCCGACGTGTCCGCAGCTGTCTTTTCCGCGTTCGAAATGTAGAGCACTTTAAACTGCTCTACACGCGTTCCAACGCGGACGAGCCGCCCGCAGCCGTTCGGGAGGAGAAGCATTCGCGCCTGCTTCTATCTCCCGAACAGCTGCGGGCGCGCCTCCGACGCCGCGCGGCTTTGACAATCAGCTGTTTGTCAAACAGCTGATTGTCGATCTGCCTCCGCGGCTGTCTGCGCGCCCCTTGCCGGCGTTTGCCGGCTAAGCCAGCTTCGGGCGCTTTGAGCATTCGCACCCAGACGCTCCGGAACGCGTTTACACGCGTTCTGGCGCGTCTGTGTGTGAACGGGGAAAGCGCCCGGAGCTGGCTTAAGCTTTCCGCCTGAACGCGTTCCATTTCGAACGCGATGCAGTGCGGAAATGCCTCAGGTTATCCTCAGGTCGTATTACTCACATTATTTTTATTCAATTCATTTTCCAAGCCAGCCTATCCCCATTAGATTATTTTTACCAGAGTCCTCAATTTCAGAGGACTCAGACCATCCTGGCATTCCAGGCCATCTTCATTTCCCCTGTGTGATCAGGGGGATGGGCTAAAGGAGACTGAACAGTGCTGTGGTGGATGGGTCCAGTCTTTCCTTTTGTCCATTGTCTAGGGGAGGGTGGCACACATAGAGTTCATGAGGCACCTCCCCTTCCCATTTTATCCCATTTTCATCCCACATTATAAGCGCAAATGCGCATGATATTTGTATGCGATATACTCAGATCCGTTCATTCGAATTATTCGAAAACCCGTATTGGATTTTCAAAAATCCAAAATTCATTTGAATGTGTTAATTCAGATTTTCAAAAATCCGATTCAAGTTCGAATGTCAATATTGGATAGATTCAAATCGGATTTTTGAATTTTCAAATATCCGTGCACATCTCTAGAAGCGGGGCATGGAGGCGGGGAAGCAGGCTTTAAAAGGAGCCACAAACACACACCCTTGCCACCCTTGAGTGACAGAATGTCATCCAATAAGAAAGGAGATAGATTTGATGTAGCTTAAGGGGTGGAGAACCAAGAGTTCCATGGAGGAGGCTCAGGCCGGTCACAGAAAAATGTGTGAACAATGCAGCCCAGAACGAGGACAGCCTGAAGACAACCTATAATGATCTATGTGTAAATAGAACTGGTACGACCTCATTTCAAATTATGAACTAGGACGTCCTGTCTCACATAGGTGTGACCAGGGACTTAGAATTAGAAACTATGTATTTATTGTTTATATTATTTTGTTTTGCTGAATCAAATAGTTTGTACATAAGGTTCTTTCTTACGTATTATAAAGCCATATGATTTGTCCTGTAAAACTGCCATTAAAAGTAAGATGCATAATGAGGGCTTTGCTTTTTAAGTTGATAACAAAAATGTGTCTACTAAAAGGGTTGTGCTTTAGATAACACAAGGACCTTCCTGAGTCTCCTCTTCCCCACCCTATCTATTTTATGGATTACACCCTGAAATGACCTTCCTGCTTAGCTGCAGGTAAAAATTGCCTTTATCAAGGTGCCTGCTGTTCTTTGTCTAATGTTTCAAGCTTTGATGTTTGGTTTGTTTACACCGTCAAGGTTGGGAAGATCAAGCCATCAAAGGGATCCAAGTCACATTTTTACAATGACAGCCAAGAAGCCACGTTTTATCGATATCATTTTCTCAGAGTTCCTTATAATATTTAATGTCTCCTTCATCGAGGTAGATTAGTCACACCAACATTTCAAGAAACCACATCACTAGCTGTGTGGCATGTATTCCCCCATCAGCATCACACTGTAGAGCTATTAGGCTGGAAATATGTGGTCTTTCTCCAGCTATCGTTATCTACTCTGCTGTTGTTTTGATTTTCATCTGAGTGAGAAGCACCTGCAGCAACTTAGTTGCTATTGGACCAAAAGGCTCCAGACCTTGAGACAGGTGTGAGATTAACCTTTGCCTTTTCTGTAATTACATCAGCAAATGGAAGTTGTTCTCCATGGCAGCTTCAAAAAAAAAAAAAAAGTATTGGCACAAAACTGAAGACAGCCAGTCTGGCTCTGAGGAGGAAGAAAGCTCAATTTCTAACAACCTCATCTTTCATAAAGCAAGCAAGAGCATTTACAGGAGGCAGCAGGTGCACACACCAGGTGCAAGGGGAATGGTTGCGGCAAATAGTGACATTTTGAACTCTCTGTGGGTCTTTCCTATAAATCCTTATCTAACTATTTGCATAACTGTAGTTCTCCCAGGAACGCTGCCTTTTTACAACAGAGTTTAGCTGGTTGATGTTGTCACTAACTACGGGAAAACAGTTTCCTTGTTGCCCTCTGCCTCTTTTTAAACAGAGCCTGGGAAGCTGTTTTCTGAGCACACTGTACTATGATCAGCTTTTAAATAAAATCCCGGAATTGTTTTATGTTAGTAGGCTGAGAACCATCTTGCCTGAGAGGAGTGGAGAAGAGGCAGCAGTTCTGGGCTGCTCTGCCATCTTGCTCCCAGAAGCGCCCCTCCCTCCTCCAACTTCCATCTTCACAAGGCTGAGAACCATCTTGCCTGAGAGGAGTGGAGAAGAGGCAGCAGTTCTGGGCTGCTCTGCCATCTTGCTCCCAGAAGCGCCCCTCCCTCTTCCAACTGCTCCCTTCACAAGATGGCAAAGAGACTATGGCGGCCAATCCACCGGTTGAGGAAACGTCTGGTCCTGAGGCTGAGCAAAGTGGGGCTGAGTAGATGCCGGCTGACCATCTTCCGGTTTGTCATCATTGAAGAGAAAAATCAAAGTAAAGAGAATAAGAAAATTCCAGCAATAAGGAATGAACTGAAGAATTGGATCTGAAGACCTGAAGTGCTTGCTTCTTCCTGTTCCCTCCCACACCATTTTCCTTTTGTTTCTTGTCTCTTTAGATTGTAAGCCTGAGGGCAGGGACCTGTCTAAGATTAATATAATATTGTAACCCGCCCTGAGACCTTCGGGTATAGGGCGGGATAGAAATACAAATAAATAAATAAATAAAGGAGTTGGAACAAAATTGGGCAGCACAGAGGTTCATTCATCCATTCATTTGCATTTTATCCCACCCAAAGGTCAGATTATAGCAATAAAAGCAAAATATGAAATGAATACACTGAGAAACAATAAATAGTACCTGAAAGTGAGAAAAGGATACTGCTTCCTCAGCCAGGGTAAAGATGGAGGCCTTTACAATGGGTTTGGGCCTGATGTTTGAAGATGTTGTCTTCTTACTCTTTCATCTTGCAGTCCTTAAAGCTTGTTAACTATGGATCTGAATCGCATTCAGTGCAAGAATATTTGAAATATTCGTTATTCAATCGACTTTGGCCGAATTTGGACATTCAAATTCGAATTCATTTTTTAATATTTGCATGAATACAAATATTTTGAATCATTCGTATGAATAATTCGGACACTTTACATATGCATTGCATACGTATCCATACACATCTGATTCGTATCTGTACACATCTGTACGGATATGTACAGGGTGAAAACGGGATGCATACGGGATAAAAACCGGACGTGTATGGATACTTATGAGTGTTGTCGACATTCATATCATCAAACATGTGTCAGATATTTGTATGAATAGATACAAATGTATTTGAATTGGTTAAAATTTTAATACATTCATTTTTTTCTCTTTTCATATGAATTCAGACACTGGACTATTCAAATAAGATCGAATGTCGAAAATTGCATTTGTGCTCACCCCTAGCCCTGAATCTATGATAAACTAGTCCTTGTAATGGATTTGTGATAAAATCACAACACTTCCACACACATTCCATTCTGAATTCAGTTTTTACAGGAGGAAAGTGAATGTTCTAGATCACTGTGGTGAGAGCTGATGGTTTTGATTTCATGATATTTTGCTGAGATAGTCCCTGTTATGGTTAGGGACTACCTTGCTACATCATCTTCCGCATCTTCTGCCTGCCCTCCAAAGTCACCTGGGTGGGAGAGTACCCCTTTCGTGGCTAAAGTTGAATCTCGTATTCCAGCATCACCCAGCAAATTGTGCTGTCATCCAATTTCAAACTAGGTTTGGTGTGCTCACAAAACTGCTCTCTCCTCTATCCGAGCTGTGACTCACCTCTACCTGCCGAGTAGGCAGGTGGGTTAAATTTGGTCCTGCTTTCCTATCCAAGTAACGCAGGAAGAAATGCTTCATTGATTGTAAACACAGAAGGGGTGCTGCAAGCAGATGGCACAAACAAACAAGTAATAAGCTTGAAACGGAAGAAACGCAGAATCATAAAAGCAGATCTTGGAAAAGCAGAGAAACTCAGGCTGGGCATCATGTGTTTCTGGAATCAGCTACAGTTCTTGGACCAGCCATTGAAATTCATGCTTCGAAAATGTATTCAAGAAATGCAAAGAACTGGAAAGAAGGGACACATTCAGGCCACTCAGTGGGCAAAAGGTCCCCGTCTCTGCAGGCTGTGCCTGTTGGCACACTGCTCTGGCAGTAGGTGCAGAGATGTTTGTCCTTGTGTGCCCCCTTTCAATGAGATGCACTGTGAATGTGGAAGATAGTCTCTCTGCAGTATGAGGGCCACAGAATCTCTGTAAAGGAAATGATAGCCAAGGAGAAAACAGAGGTGAACAACTGAGACAGAGACGAGGTAATGTCAGTGGGTATCTTCATGCCTATGGCAACTGAAGTTTGATTCCACACTCCTCCACAAACCCATTGACCTTGGGCTAGTCACAGCTGTCTTGCTGAGCTCTCACAGCTCCACCTACCTATCTCACAGGATGTCTGTTGTGGGGAGGATTTGTCAGCTGCTTTGAGTCCCCTGAAAGGGTGAGAGAAGCAAGGTATAAAAGCCAAGTCTTCTTCTATATACACATATCACTTTTAGAATAAGTGTATCCTAACATATAAGCAGGTTGGTATTTAAAACCAATGATGAGTCTCAGTTGAGACCTTCCATTGTCTGCACCAACATGTGCATGGCAGGTTCTGGGATATAACCCGGAATAAGGACCTGTGCAGAATGGGCTGATGTCGACTTCCTAAAGACTAGAAATAGGCTATGAAAATAATGCATAAGGAACCCCCTAAAGTACTTTCTGAACAACAGAAAGCCAAGGAACTCACTTCTGTAGTTGTGCTCCACTTTTCATCATGTAAAACAGGAGGTTTAATTCAAGTTGGGCAGTTGCTCATCTAAAGTGTAAAAATCTGTTATTCAGAAATGCATAAGTAGGGATTTCTGTCGAATCTTAATGCAGCAGGGACCTAATAACTCAAGAGCAATTTTAGTGTTTTGATAGAGCTGTCCACTCAATGCTTAAAATAGTCAATTTGCTAATCTTTTCAGTAGAGCAGTTAAAATGTCAAATAGTTTCCCAATTTAAAATGAAAGTAAGTTGATTATTCAGTCTTGCTGAAATAAGCAAAAGTGAAGTGTCACTTGAAGGATGAAAGTATGCTGGACTTTCTTTTGGCAGGTCACAGGAGAATGACCATCTGTGATACTCAGGAAGCAAGCATCAAGTGCATGATTGTGCCAGTTGAACATTTTCAACTGTTTTTCACTTCATTTTCACACCGTCTGGGCTTTTGTTTTTAAATTTAATTTCAGCCACTCTCCCTTCTCAAAAGGATTGTCTTGCAGTTAGTGTGTTGGAGTCTTGTCTAGTAGTTTTCTGGTTGGAGTCCATTCTCCTCCATGGAGCCAACTGGGTGACCTTGGGCTAGTCACAGCTCTCTTTCTGAGCTCTCACAGCCCCCTCTACCTCAGAGGGTGTCTGTTGAGGGGAGAAGAACTGAAGCTCTACCACTACCACCACTACTGCTACTACTACTCTTGTTCTATTTTGGGTGGATTTTGGGTGCAAGCACCCTATATGCATTAGACAATAGAAAGTCAATTCAGCATGTAACAGATTGTTCAAATTATATGTTGATGCTTTAGTCCTGAAATCCTTGTGCACAGATTCTTGAAAAGTCCAACTGAATATAATGAAATTTATGGTATAATAAACCAGAATAGGATCAGCATTTTGGAGCTTTTAAAAGTGAGGGGGGAGGGGGATTCAGAGGTCCCATCCGGTCATCATTATTTTCTTGTAGTGATAGGTAGGTGAAATAAGCAAATCTAGTAGTTGTTGTTCCTCTTCTACCATTCACTAGCAGCTACAAATAATCAAGGTCTTAAACACCATCCAAATTGTCATCTTTGACCAACCTCTGACCAGCTAAGAGCATGGGCAAATGGCCACGTGTCAAATATAAATATAAAAACCATTTGTTTCCTTAAATAAGCAGATGGAGACAAACTGGAGAACAGCAAATGAAAGGATCTAACATCTAGGAATGTGCACAAATATTTGTAACATTTGTTATTCAGACAAATTTGGACATCCATATACAAATCAAATGTCCAGACATTCATTTTTTAGTATTCATATAAATACGAATATTTCCAGTTATTTGTACGAACAATTCAGACATTCATATGTATTTGGGCATATGCTTCTGTAAACATCTATACAGATACGTACAGGATGAAAACGGGATGCATATAGATGCATACAAGATTTGTATCATTGGATACATGTTGAATATTTGAACGAAAGATACGAATATATTCGTATTGGTTTGAATGTCTAGACTTTAGTTTTTCTTTATTTGCACATATTCACATATTTGAATATTTGATTCAGATCTAAGTGAATGTCGAAAATTGCATTCATGCACACCCCTACTAACATCATGTACACACAACAGACCTCCCAGTAGTGTAATAGTGTAGATGTGTGTGTGATCACAAGTGCAGGCTGGGTAAAAGCTGGCCATGGAAGCATGCACTTTCCTTGGGTCCCTGATACATTACCTGCCCAGGAGGCAGCACGTGTTTCATGGCTGGTGATTGCCAAGCTGGCACCTGCAATTTACTTTAAAGCTGTGATCTGTCACTAATCTTTATATAAAAATATAACATCAAACTAAACAAAGAGAAATGTACAAAATCAAATAGAAAGTGCCAATATCAAAATAGTCCAATTGAAAAAAATATGCAGAAATGTCTTAAGGTATGCTTGTGAACACCCTTTGGTAGGATGTGAATGAATATTTGTAACATTCAAAATTTGACCAAATCCGGACATTCAAATTCAATTAGAATGTTGGCACATTTGAAGATTGACACTCGAATTTGAATAGAATATTTTGATAAATCCATAAGAAGCTTCATATGGGATTCATATATGAGATTTGTATGCTATTTGTATGCATTTGTATGGGATCCATATACTATTCATATGCATTCATATATAGCAGTGATGGGCAACCTATGACACACGTGTCACAGGTGACATGCCAAGCCCTTTTGGGTGACACACCTGGTCACCCTGGCACCTGGGCGTGTAGTGCTTGCTTGTTCTTGAAGTGTACAAAATACCAACTTTCAATTGAAGACTTAGCAAAAGTAAAGAATTATTTATTTTTGCTTTTAATAAAGTTCATATATCAAAAATATAACTTTTTTACTAGAGCTACAAATATCACAAAATTATGGATATTTCTAGATGTGACACAGCACCTGAGTTAAGCTAGGTTTTCTTGCTAATTTTGACAAACTGAGTTCAAAAGTTTCACCGTCGCTGATATATAGGATCGGTATGCTATTCATATGCATTTGTGCAGGATTCGTATGGGATAGTGAGGGGCATCAATATTTTGTTTGTTTGTTTGTTTGTTTACATTTCTATCCCACCCCATACCCTAAGGTCTCTGGGCGGATAACAGTAAATTAATCACAAGATACACATGAAAAACGAAAAGTAGATTAAAAACAATATAGGCATTAAATATAGACTAAAAACACTTAAAAGTTCAGCAAATTTAGAACAGTATACTCCATATTGTGTTTGTTGTGCCAGTGACTAGGGAAGGGAGAGAAAGAAGGAATGTCAGCCCCTCCCTAGACTAGGGAGGAGTTGATTGTTTTGAATTTCTCCATGTGTATGTGTCAGGAGGTGTGTCTCCAGTTTTCATCATTTTTCACGGTCTTCCACATCTGCTACACAGTTAACACGATTTAGACATTGTTTGCACATCAAAATAAATATGACACAGGTTTAAACTTGAGTCCTGCTCCTTGATCTCCCTCATTTAGTCCCCGATATTAAGAGGGGATTGGTTTATTTGCTGGGCAGTAGTATTGGTTATTTTTCGTACTTTAACTGTCTCAGTACGAGGGAGAGCATGCCGTGGTCATTGCCCTGCCTTTAAATGTCAGGGTTGCCATTAAAGGGCAGGGCAATCTGGCTTCAAAGCCATTATTTGCACAGCCACAAAGCGAGCATTTTATGCCATTAACAGACCTGCTGTGGCACCTGGGCCGTCCCCAACTTCAAGGTACAAAAAGGCGCAATGTGAGATCAAAGACTGGCTTAGCTAACCAATTAACTTCTTCATTTAAGCCTGTGGGGAATTCTTCAAAGATAAAAGACCAGACGTTAAGCCATGACCTTCCTAAAGGACAATTGAATTCAAGTGTGGGCATTACAAGGCCTGTGGTTCTTGCAGTGTGTTGAGAACTTAGATTAATCCCTTAGGTGGAAACTCCTATACAATTTGGCATTTCTTCGCTTGTAGTAGCTCTAGTTTTATACATGTCATATGGTGCCCTTGCCAACTTCTTTATGTGAGAATGATCTCCAGGAATATTAGAACCAGAACCTGTGAACAAATCAGAAAACAACAGCAACACAAGACCTTGCTAAACATTTTTTACTAAACAACATAAGGTAACTGAGCTGAAGTCCTTGTGTAGACCAGGGGCAATTTTGCACTCCCCTTCCCATCCACTAGATGGGAAAGGAAAGCAATGACCAGTCACTTACACTGTAAGCCCCATGCAATTGCTCAGTCACCTGTGACTAATCCCAGAACCGCTCTCCTTCAGGGGACCGCCATCCTGAGCGTGGTGCCCTTCGCAACTGCGTATGCATCAGCGCAGTTGCCATGACAACACTGATGCTCTTCACAGTTGTAGCTGTGTCAGGAGGGTAGCAGAGCTGCCAGCGGACTTGCACAGCAGCTCTGTTGACCTCTTTGTCTGGCAGAAGAGTAAATGCTCCCTGGCTGGACGCGTCAGGTAAGCTTCCACACGTAATCAACAGTTAGGCAACTTCTGGGAATGCAGGGGGTACCTGGAGGCCATAACAGCCTCCTCTAGGTGCAGATGCTGTTCCCCAGATGTTGCCTAATTATTGACTATGGGCCAAAGTGCGGATCGGTGCCAGGTGTGTCAGGGGAAACGTTTAAAGGGCATTTAGAGAAGAGGGAACTCTTCTTAATACACAAATTAGACATTGGTTCCAACAGATCCCACCCTTTGAATGTGGTAGGATTCGTTTTTGAAATGAATATTCAATCCCATACGAATCCCATATGAATGCATATGAATCCCATACGAAGCTTCATACGGATGTAACGAAACATTTTATTCGAATTTGAATGTCAATCTTCAAATGTGCCAAGATTTCATACGAATTTGAATGTCCAAATTCAGCTGAATTCATACGAATTTTGAATCTTACAAATCTCCCGTTCCAGGCTTTGATCTAAATTAAAAGCCTCAAATGGTGATAATGTTTATGGCTCTCTGTATTCTGCTTTTCTCCTTTTTCTTTTGTTAGTTTTCTCCCGCCAGGTATATCCTCACAACAGCCCTGAGAGGTAGTTTAGGCTGAAAGGTAGGGATTAGACTAACACCTGTGTGTCTGCCCTCTTGAGTGAAAATTTAAATCCAAGGATCTTAAGTCCAGTATGGTATAGTGATTAATCAAGATTGACTCCTGGCCCCTTCCTGCACTGATCTTTATTCCATATTGCATCTCAGAAATAGGGACCTGTCGTCTGCATGTTAGTGCAGACTATGGCAGGTCCACTCAGGGTCTGCTGTCTTTTGCACCAGCGTGTGTATGGCATGTCCCTGTTCCCACATATAATTCAGAATAAAACCCAGTGCATAAAGGACACCTGCTTAATACCTGGATTTCCTGTTTTGCAGACCAAAGATAGACCAGGGGTGTTTTTCCACTGTCACTAGAAGTACCCATTAAGTACCCATTAATGGGTACTTCTAGTGACAGTGGAAAAACACCCCAGTTCTTCCAAACATTTGTGTAAAGTTGATCTAAACATGGCAAACATAGTTGCTGTGTGAGGCCAGGAGAATTAGCTCTAGCAATGCTTAGAAAGATTTTGCAGGTTCCATTAGCAGATAAGCATCATGCGAACATTTGATGGGTAGGTCATCTGCATACATTGGAAAGACTGAGAATGTACTGAGTATTCATTGCTTTGTAAAAGCAAGTAAGTTAGTATTATTAGCACACGGAGAGACACTGGGCACTTTCTGATGGGGGTGAACCTTCCCTTGCTGCTTCCGTGCCAGCAAGCATTTTTCTTTCCCTTATCCTCTGCTGCGTTCATAATGTCTTCTGGAAGCCATACAGCTTTTACTCAGAGTTATCTAGGTTGTGTTTTTTTTCCGGCAGACCCAGACAAAGTATTGAAATAGTAGTTCCACAGGGACCTCTTCAAGTCATCTGAAGGTGAGCTATTAGAAGGAAATCAAAGTAGCAACTTCTTTCTATCATCTTTGCAGAGTTTCACCTGCTAAATAGTTAATGTGGTAGGAGTGGTATTCTCAAGGTGTCCTTCTGCCCGCCCCACCGCAAATAACCTTTGCTCCAGACACTTGCTGTTCATGTTCACTGAGCATGAGGAACTTAAAGGGCATTAATTAGGAGCACTTTCTTTATGGCAAAGTTACAGACTTTATCATTTCCTTGGGGAAACGCATCGTGTTGAATGAAGCAGAACACTTGGCTTATCTCTTCATGGAGCCTGACTTTGCACCAGCATTAATGATGAAGAGGAAAACCCAGCCGGCTCTCTGGAGAGGCTCCTCTAAGTTGCGCACATGCTAGGGTGGAACTGTGCATTGGGAAGGCCTGATCAGGGATGTGCAAGAATATTCAAAACATTTGAAATTTGATTGAATTCGTTCGCATTCAGACATTCAAATTCATTCGAATTCAAATGTTTTGAATAATTCGTACGAATTATCCAGACATTAATATGTGTATGGATACGTACGCTTACATGTGGATACGTACGCATCTTATTCATATCCGTACGCATTTGTACAGTTAGGTACGGGATGAAAATGTGATGCATATGGGATAAAAAACAGCATGCATACAGGTGCGTACGGACACATAGAAATGTTGCTGGCATTCGTATCTTCAAATACAAATTGAATATTCGTATGAATAGATTCGAATGTCTTCGAATCAATTTGAATTTGAATACATTCGGTTTTTCTCTATTCATTCAAATTTGAACATTCAAATATTCAATTCAAATTGAATCTGAAAATTCCATTCGTGCACACCCCTAGGCCTGATGTATTCAAAGATCAAAGAGCCATGGCCAAATCGGTTGATTCCTGTTCGGCTTTCTAGCTGTCGCAGTGATTCATCCATGCAGAGAGACTGAATAAGTGAGCTAGGACTTCGAATTCAAACAGATATTTTCTTACATGTGCTTAGCACAACATACATAAGATAAGCCGTGCTGGAACAGGCCATGGCCCATCTAGCCCAACATCTCATCTTGCATGGTGGCCCACCACTTGCTTCTGGACATTCTCAAGCATAAGATGAAGGTTAAACCCCCACTTGCTTCCAACTCCCTACAAGTGGCCTTAGAGTCATTGTACCAGTTTCTCTAGCAGCCATTCTAGCAGCCATCAATACATCTGCCTTACATGTATTTGTTTAAACCTTTCTTAAAGCTAGTGACCATCCCCACCCCCTCAGGTAATAAATTCCACAGACCTATAACCTGTGTTGGGTGAAACAATACTTCTCCTTATTAGTCATATCCTTCCTTTTTAACAGCCTCATAGAGTAATTCCCAGTTCTAATGTAGCACTTCTAGAGAAAAATATTTTTCTAGATCGTCTTTTCCAAATCATGCATGATTTTATAAGTTTCAGTCAGGTCCCTTCTTAAGGCTGAATAGATATAGATCTTATAAGAGAGGGGTCCATCCCTTTGATTATTTTGGTTGCCCTTCCTCCTGTTCTTTCCAGATTCACAGTATCCTTTCTGAGTTGTGGTGACTTTTTCTGAGGGCCTTTTCTGTGGTGGGCCCCTAGACTCTGGAGGTTCACCAAGTACCTACACTGTATAATTTTTGGCACCTGGTGAAAACATCTTTTCACCCTGGCTTGTTTAAATAGTTTTCTTGTGGTGCTGTCTCATTAGGGAGGGAGGGGGTTATATTTTTAATTATGTTTTACTATTCAATGTTTTATTCTCATTGTAATCCACCTTGGGACCATTCAGTGAAGGGAGGGATATAAATTTTATAAATACATAAATATTCATAGATTTATGATGCTTCTCCAACCTCACACTGTATTGTTGGGTATTCCTTTTCTGAAAAATTAAGAGCTGGCACTTTGGGGAACGTTAATTCTTTCCACCCATATTACAATTTTAAAATTTACTATTATGCTTTGATAAATAACAGCACTAATAATATAAATACGTTATATGTGAGGGGCTGTCATTGCTGTTCTGTGCTGCAAACTCCGAAATAAAATAAAATCATCAAGATATATTTATTTAATGACCTTTTGTTAAAGAATGCATTATTCTGAAAAAGCCCTGAAAAGTTCATATAATATTTATTTCCTTGAGGTTGCTACTACGTTTTACATAAGAAGAATCCTACAGTATTGAAAATCTGTAGAAACTCAACTCTCTTTCCACATTTTCTACTTCTCAGATGGCAAGGGAGAGTATGTAAATAATATTGGGAAATATAAAACAGCAATAAAATGCAACTGCACCACGGATTTACAACATGAGAAGGTAAAGTAATAAAAAGCTATAAATTTAGTGTCAGTCATGCTCATCTATCAATCTGTATAAGTAGTCTGTACATCATGCAATGCAAGAGGAGGATGAAAGCGTCATGTAGATATGTTCCTTAGACAGTTTGCTGGGGCTTACTGTCAGAAAACCCCCATAATGCAATCAGATAAGAGATGTGCTAAAAATATACAATAAACAAATCCTCCATTCAGCTTTCCAGTTTGCTGCTACAACTTGTCTGGGGACAGATAATATCTCTGGAAGAGAATTCTGTTCTTTTTAATATTACAAGAAGAAGAAGAAGAAGAAGTCTGATACATAAGTCAGCCTGCATGTTGTGGCTTAGAACTCCCCCACTCACTGGAGCAAGGAATATAATCCAATAGGGACCTGGGACCTGCCATCCACATGCTGGTGCAGTCTATGGCTTCCCCCATCCCCTTCCCAGGCCTGCAATAGTTTTTCACTGCCATGTGGATGGCAGATTCCTGGAATAAGACCAAGTGCAGAAAGAGCTGCTTTTTTTATTGTGATACGGTGAGTGATGATATGGAGGCCCCTACCTTTCCTATAAGACCATGACCATGAATTTGCTCTCAGCTTTCGGTTTAGTGAACTCACAAATCAGCAAGGCCCTGAGAGGTGTAATAAGTTTTAAATGTTGCTTCCTTTATTTTTCCTTCCACGACTGAATTTCTGTTTTGCCCTTAATTTTGAATTTATTATTAACAATAGCATATAAACACACTACAGTTGAATAAAGTGCAGTACAATTATTTGCTCAATACAAAAAGTGGCAGAACTGTGGGATCAGAGCATGAAGCAGTCTTGTTTAGAGAACTTTAATGGACTTAGAATGCCTTTCCACAGGCTGACCTGGTGCTGCCCCTATCCAGTGTTTTAGTGGAGGTAGCTTGGGGGAACGATTGTTGCTCTGGCTGGGATTCATTTTCCAGCCCTGGACCCAACAGCCCAGTTATCTTCCCAAGGATATGAATTTCAGTTTAAGCCTGAATATATGGAATCTGTTCAAAATAAAACAAGTGCTTCAGGACTTTGTATTTGCAGTTGTATCTTAAGTAGGGGTGTGCACAGATGCAATTTTTGAGATTCGATTCAATTTGAATTGAATTTCTGAATATTTGATTCTAATCAAATCCGTTCAACTTTTTGATTTGAATTTTCACTTACAAATGTTGACAACGTTTGTATGTGCCTTTATGCATCATTACCTGCCCGTGTTTTAAGATCTGGAGGGGAGGCCCTTCTGGTGATCCCCCCGCCTTCAGTAGCTAAGCGGGTGGTCACCCGGGAGAGGGCCTTCTCAGTAGTGGCCCCCAGGCTGTGGAATGGTCTCCCCCTCGAGATGCGTCAGGCCCCTTCTTTGGCCCTATTTAGGAAGGCGGTGAAAACGTTCCTCTTTATGCAGGCCTTTGGTTGAATGTTCCCCCCACTTCCCCCCACTGAAAACCACTGCTGTTTAATTATTCTTGTATTTTTAAAGCTGTATTTTAAACCTGTTTTGATATAGTTCTTATATGTCTGTTTTTGAATGTTGTGAGCCACCCAGAGACCCTTTGGTATGGGACGGCATATAAATGTAAATATAAATAAATATGAATAAATAAATAAATTATCCATCTCATACATATCCGTATGCATCCTGTTGTTATCCCATATGCAACCCATTTTTATCCTGTCAGATCTGTACAAATGTGTACGGATGCGGGAAAGATACACATCTGCAAGTATGCAGCATGTGTGAACCCGTACACGTATGAATGTCTGGATCATTCCAATGAATGTATTCAAATTTGAAAGTCAAAATTCAGATGAATTTGATTGAATTACGAGTACCTTTGAATATTTGTGCCCACCCATAATTTGGGAGCCTGCTCATACCTAGTTGGGCTTTGCAGGAAATGGCAGGGGGCTCATGGAGGGGCTCTGTATCATACACATCAGTTGGGCATATAAATCATGTTAAGATTCTCAAAAGTTCAGTTTTAATACGCAACATTCAAGCAAGCTACAATAGGTAGCTGATAAGATTTGACTAACAAAATTTTACTGCATAATTTTAGTTAGTTTCCCTTTATTTGGTTCAGTTATACCTTTTTGAGATATATTGAATCTTCATGTTCAATTTTCAGAGTCAATACAGTTGTCTGCGACACATTACCATTTTTATATTATACGAATTGACTCCATGGTGAAGTATGGGAGATGCCATCAGGTTCCTTATAAAGAAAGACTGTGTGTCTGTGGAGCATCAGTCGTTGAAAATCTTTCTCATGTCTTCCTTGTCTGTCAGTTGTACTCATCAATTGGAATAACTTGCTTCAGCCCTCTTTTACAAAATGTGACCAACTAGAATGAAAAACACAAATGACTTACCTCCTAAAGGGAGAAAATGTTCATGTGACATATAGGGTAGCCTTGTTGTTGTTAAGGCTGCAGTGTCTTCCTTTCTTCCCTTGATCTATGATTTAATCTTGATATGTTTTATATGCTTTTATGCTTTTTGGTAAGTTTGATATGGTCAAAAAGACTTATCAATAAAGATTGATTCACTTATATGGTTTTGCTTTTATATAATAAAGAAAAGGCAACTTACATAGCCCAAAGCCATGTAATTCAGTTTTATAACTGAGTTATAAAAGTAATTGCTGGCATTCTAAAAGTGGAAGTCAAGGGACCTGAGCATCACTTCTAATTCCCCTAACATAATTTGTATAATGTAGTGATTTCCTACAATGGAATAACCACTTTATATGAGGGACAGTGCCCAGGGGCTGCCATAGGCTCAATGCATTATATATTCTGCCCTGACTATCTTGGCAGAAGGACTGGAATTAACAATTATTAAAAAATAAGATAATTACTTAGTAACAGCATTTTTTACATAAGTTGAGTAACTTGCCATTTTGCTTTGCTCAAGTTGGGGAAATTAAAAAGAAGCATATCATGTTCCTGAACTCAACATGATAGTGAATCCCAAACTAATCAGTTGATGTCTTTGCTATGTGAAATGTCATTATTTGTTCTTGCAAAGAGGTTATGGTTCATAGTGCTGTTATTGTCAATCAATGCTTCATGCTGTTGACACAAGCTAGGAAATCTCTACATCATTCCCAGGGTATGTAATGAAGGTCTTTCTCCACGAAGAGCTAGCTCGTTCTCCTGGTATAGGAAATGCAGAAGTGATTCCTATCAGCATCTTTGTATTTATGGGTATCATTAGGATTATCTGTGCTTGAAGACACACAATCATATTTCACCATCTTAAGCTTCTACAATAATGAAACAAACAAACCAACAAAATATTTGTGTGCTTGGAGTGGAATGCATTCTATTTAATGCCTGAGATATTTAGAATGTAATTCTGTGCTTTCATCAAGAATCTTTTCATTTCTGTGGCTTATTTATTAATTTAACTCATAATCCAGCCTAAAGCCCCAGGGCAAGTAGCAAGAAAAGTAAATAAATGAATACAAACATGAAATAGAATGATATAAATTTAAGAGTGACCCAACAGGATCACTTAGGGTTTTTCTGCACAGACCCTTAATATGGATTAAAGCTCCATCTAGCACACCTCTAAGCCTCATAGATCTGCACATAAATGCAGATCTATGAGGGCATGCCCCCTACTGCCCCACAGTATGATCTGGACTAAGGGACACTGGTCGATCCTTTTCATTTGGTCTACCAGCAGACCAACTTAGCCCCTATCCAGAACACAGAAGGTGTGCAGATAACAGGCCTCCTGTGTTTGAGACTACCAGAAGGGCCCTTTTAGTGGTTCACCATAGCACACCACTGAAAAACACCCCCCAGCAGCCCTGAGGTTAGGAGGGAGCTTGTGCGGGCTTCAGAGTCTCAGCATGGGCAAATTCAATCCATGCCTTCCCATGATATGGATCACTGGGCCAAGGTATTCCAGAATAAAGGCAGGTAAGTGCCAAAAGGGCTTCACTGCCTTGAAAACTAAAAACCAGGGTCAAGAAGCAGATATTAACCAAGGCCTGAGAGATAAACATTGATATTTTACTGTACTCGGGTGAGAGATCATCGCTTGGTAGATGAGATAGAATTCTTCTGGGCTGGCACAAAATGTTGGGAATTGCGTCCTGGGAGCTGTAGTTCAGATAACATGGACATGCTCTCTTTATATTGTGTCCCTGGATGTATAATATTTACAGTCTTTAAATTGCAACTTCTTTTTCTTCCCCCCAAATTTACTTCTACTTCCCTCAGCAATCACACCAGCTCCTTGTCCTAGATGGTGACTTCAGCTGGGCACTAGGAATCCTCCCCTTCTGGCTCCCATCCGGCCTTCCTTTACCTTCTCCTGCTCCACCTGTGGCCAGGGGCGATTGTGCACTTCCCTTCCCATCTGCTGGATGGGAAAGGAGCACAATCACCCAATGTTGACTAGCGCTCGCACTTGTGAGCACTAGTAACTTACAGCCTAAGTCCCACGCAATCAGTCACTCACCTGTGACCAATCCCACAGCCGGTCCTCTTCAGAGTGCTGCCATTTTGTTTGTGGGACCCTCCACAACTGCACATGTGTCAGCGCTGTCACTATGATGATGCTGATGCTTTGCACATGTGCAGTCGCATCAAGTGTCATATGAGGTGGGGCACCTCAGACAACCCTGGAGCACCAGAAAAGATGCAGATGCTCACTGCTGGATGTGCCAGGTAAGTTTTTGGGTTAGTAAAAGTGTGGAGCATGATTTCATGCTCCACACCTAGTGTATAATTAGGCAACTTCTGGGATGGCAGGGAGCACCTGGAGGCTGTAACAGCTTCCTCTAGATGTGGATGATCTTCCCCAGAAGTTGCCTAATTATGTACGGGTTGTAGTGTATGTAAGCCTGTGAGCTTCTCTCCCTTCATCCTTATCTCTGTCTTTCTCTGTCTCTGGTTCTGTTCGCTTTACCCCTTGCACCGCCGAGGGAGTCAGCATTTTTCCTTCCTTAAGAACCACACCTGTGCAGGTGTTAAAGTTGAACTGTCACAGTTGAGCAGTTGAGCACACAGCTAGATAACCAAGTCTCTTAAGAGAGTGACTAAGAAGGAAGATAGGCAGAGCTCAGTTGTTGGTAATGTTTGTTTCATACTAGCTTTTCGTTAAAAGTATTTTTTTGGCATGAGAGAAAATCCAGTCTGGGCAGTAATGTTTATTTGGCTTCAGTGTTTATTACCAAATAAACAATTCCATGTCATTTAAATGAAAATTCAGATACCATTTAAGTCTTCATAAAATATTATGTTGTGCCATCTTTGGAATTTGATGTGCCTATGACACTGTGAGCTTCCATTCCATGTGTAGGTTTTTGTGGGGTGTTCTAGGTACTGTAAAAATTTAGGGTCAGCTTCCCTATTGGCTAGGAGGTAAGGAGGACTGTGATGCTATTTATTCAGCCCGGGTTGCATGGATAACTAGAGTCAATTCAGTTTTTAAAGCAATGGTATGGACATGACTTACCACTTCCTTAATCTAGAAAAAGTGAAGAAAGTGCTCTTCAATTGTCTATGCAGAGTGATGTCACTGAATGGCTATATTGGGTTCTATTTTTCTGCTCTATGAGTGAAAGGAGCATCCACTGAGGAAAGTTAACCTCATAGCAATGTTCTGTAAATACTTTGATACCCAGATACGTGTTTTGATTCCTTGGAGGTTCTGTATATTATAATGTCATGAAAATGGCTGGGCTGTGTTGTGCTTTTAGCTTTTACACATGGATGGTGATGGTACCAGCTAGGGTGCATAAATATTTGTAACATTAGAAATTTGTATGAATGTGGCCAAATTCAGACATGCAAATTCGAATTGAATGTTGGCACATTCAAAGATTGACATTCAAGTTAGAATTGAATGTTTCGATACATTTGTATGAAGCTTTGTAATGGATTCGTATGGGATTTGTATCTAACATTTCTATTGAATTCGTATGGAACATTCATATTGAATTTGAATCCTACCACATTCAAAGGGATTTATTTGAGCGAATAATTTTCTTGTATTCGAATGAATACTAATTTTCTTGCATTTGATTCGATATGAATTGAATTAAAAAAAATTATGCACTTCCCTAGGACCAGCTGCTCCACTCATGGCCACCAAATATAGTGTACAAAGCATGATGCACAGCAGCTAAGCCTTTTCTACCTTTGCTGCAGAAAATTATTGGAGTGGCCCATCTCTGAGCCACTAACTGGGCTGCCCAAAAATATCCTCTCCATTCATCATTTGTTCACTGCTGTCACCCAGTTGATCTCCAGCTGGAGAAGCCATTGTTATAAGTGACCAAGCAGACCTGTGAGATAGCTAATTGACAAACTGACTAATAAATATGGAAAGGTGTTAATTAGCTGTAGGTACTGCTTTCTCTGCATTCAGGGAGGACAGAGAAGTTTCAGCATAACAGCATACAGTTACAGAATGATGCAGAGTTTGCAAGCAGGTTCTTTTCAACCTCCCTTCCTTTAACAAGGGTGTAGGCAGTAGCTGTTAAAAAGCATGGGAGTGTATGTGTGCTGAGGCTGTCCACACTGGCAGGATGATAGGGTACAGATACATGCTAACGTGCACTGCAACTCTACCCCAAAGGAGGCTGTAATGGGTACAGCCATGTGCTTGGTTGATTGGGATGGCTGTAGCTCAGTGGTAGAACAAACTACCTGGAAAATGGAGGGTCACTGGTTTGATCCCCGATCTTTTACTGGAAATAAGTAATGACAAACCACATCTATATCTCTGCAAAGAAAACTGCATAAGTGCTCATGGAGGGACCCATGCAGTCAACCAGGAGTCAGTTACAACTTGGTGGTACATAACAACAAGAAGCTCCCCATGCTCCTTAGTCAGGTAAAGATGCCAAAGAGAGCCAGGACTCTCTGGTAGAGCATCAAACAAGTTACTTTACTGCATTTTGTATTTACTGGCTCACAGGGTTAACAGCCTGCTTCTAGGTCACTTAAGGGCATGTAAACTCAGAAGAACCACCCTTTCTTTGGGTGTGCCCAGACTGGGGAATACTGTGCATTCTGATGTGCAGTCGGTGCATAGGTGTCACACCTGACACCTGATACTTCATAATGGCGGCTCATTGTGCTGCTGCTACTGCAGATTTACCTGCTGCGAAATGATCAGGACTCACTCCACATTACCAGGTAATTTTGGAGCTTCCTGCCACCCTGACAGGAGAGCAAGAACAGCGAATGAGAGCTAAGCCTGCAGCTCACCTGCCATAGGCTGCCTGATCCCATGTGACACATGCCCCACCATGCATGCCACAGAAGTCTCACAGCTGCCAAGGAGGAAGCTGTGGACCTCTGTTTGGAGTGGGGCCAATGCGTCATGACTTCGCAGCCAGGTAAGCTGCGAGTTTTTATATAACTGCCGATTTTTATCTGCTAGTCTGGAAGGGACCCTGGAAACCTTAGCCCCCCGTTTCCACTTCAAATTCTCCCATATGCTCAGTATTGCTGCCTTCTCGTTCCTCACCAGCTTTTTTTCGTCCTGTCTATTTACTCTTATTTTCTTTTTAGTGAGTCAAAATTTTATTTTAGGATCACATATAACTCTTAAACACCCAGGCCTTTATCAGGCTTTGCCTTCTGTTTCTGTCAAACACTCCTTCCATCAACTCTTGTCAATCCAGATTATTTGAACTTCTCTGCTGTTCCTAGCCCAGCAGATCTCAATTTTGGCTACCATGGTGACATATAAACATGCTTGACTGACAGGTTATAATGCTTAGTCTCTGTCCAGAAGGATTCATTTTGGATGCCTGCATAGGATTTTCTATCATGTTTCCTTGCAGACTTCTAAGGTTCACTTAAGTTTAGCTATTTAAAAAAGTATCTTGAAGCTTATCTCATAAACACAGTAGGATTTTTAAACTTCATTTAACATAATGATGTTCTAGCAGTATAAACTAACTTTGAAACATGAACTGGTGAGAAAGCAGAAGATGCTTTTAAGTGCCAACTGTAATGTACTGATGCCAAAATTAGAAACATTTGCCGTCAACGTCTATATTTCAGTACCAAGGACAGCAGCACAAAAACCCAGCCTCATGAGCAAAAGTTTCACTAAAGCTCCATCCAGACATCAGTTGCTTATTCCGCTATATTTGGATATGCCAAAATAAAGTGTGGCTGTTTCAGACTGAATATAGCCTAAAAGAAGGGTGTCAGGTGACAGTGGGGGGGGATCATTTCAAGGGTCAGGTCTATCCAGTAGCTTGCTAGTTAAGCTGTCCATATTTCAAATCAAAGTTAAAATACTTCTTGTATGCCCTGTGAAGCCTCTTTGATGAAAAAGCCTTGCCTTTGGCTTTTCTGGCTTTCTTTTCAGTAGACTGAGTTTGACCAGCTTGTTTGCAGAGCTCATAAAACCAACTTTCCCCCTGATTATAGCAATTTAATTACGGTCTATCCCAGCTTGCATTTTGAAAATGACTTTTGAGGGAAGCGATAAAGCTCAAAGCCAGAGCAGATGCATAATTTCCCCTCACTTCAGATTCCTCTCCCCTCCTCTCTTGGATATGTATTCACTGTACACTTTGGGATGGAAATTGTTTAACACCCTGCTCTAGGTCCCTGCCTCATTTTAATTGAAGTTTGAAAATATGCAGGTTGAGATGGTGTGACATAGTTAATCATTAGCTCCAGAGTCATCTTTTCCAGAGGGGCCCATGTAAACATATCAAAGCAAAAGCACCAAAGCATCTAATGGCATCTTCTGCACAAAGGTTTGCTCTGGTCCAGAAATCTCTTAGATGAATGCAATGGGTTGGCAACTAGTCCCTAGAGCTAATCTCTCAGCCCTTAAATAAATTCCATGGATTTTAACTCTTTTTCTCTTTAATTTTTATTTTACCCTATTAACACTTTCTAGTTTTTCATTTCATGTAAGGAATGGGGCTTGACAGGTTAATGGCAGGCATCATTTAAATGAAGCCAAGTACTGACTTGCAGACCTGTCTTAAATTGAATCTATTTATATGCAGCACATTTTGGTCCAACTAACAATGGTGCTCTTTAGGGGTTGCTGTAGCTCTTGGCATTTCTGTTTGCTGAGGCTATTGGGAGTTGGACTCATACATAAGATACAGTATCATTGAATAACTCAGAAAAACCTTTCTTTCTCACAGTAGCAAGCCAAATATCTTACCATTATCTGCTGCCAGAGAGTCTTTAAAGTAGTAAGGAAGGAACGTCTACTCCCATATTGACCTGCCCGTGCCTTAAGATCTGGAGGGGGGCCCTCCTGGTTGTACCACCACCCTCAGGAGAAAAGGGGTTGGGCACCCGGGAGAAGGCCTTCTCAGTGATGGCCCCTAGGCTGTGGAATGGTCTCCCCCTTGAGGTGCGTCTATCACCTTCACAGTACATGTTTAGGAAGGCAGTGAAGACGCACCTCTTTGCCCTGCCTCTGGTTAATTGGGGATACATTTTTCCTTCCCGCATGCAGACACTGTTGTTTTAATATATATTGTTATTGTTTTAATATGTTGATTTTAAATGTTGTTACTCACCCTGAGACCTTTAGGTGTAGGGCAGGATAGAAATACAAATAATAAAATAAATAAATAAGTCAAGAAATCAAATCTGGAATCTTCTTTACGCAAATGCACAGGCTTTATCCTACAGAAAAGCAACATCAGCATTATCTGTTTGTTGTTGCTTGGTACCATCAAGCCACTAGTCTTGATAGCTTTAAGAAGGGGTTGGGGAAATTTATGGAAGATAGGTGTGCCAGTGGTGACCCATGCATGGGCAACAGGTATGTCACTGGCCAATAGAATGAATGCTTAGGTATTGCCTCAAGGTTTGATGGAGAGGCAGAGAAAAATATCATTTGCAGGGATTCAAGAGAAGGTAAAAAATTTGCCTTCATCTTCAAAGTTTAAAAGCAAATGGTGGACAGGATTCTGGATTAGGTAGGCTGTGGCCTGATCCTGCATGGCTTCTCTTATGTTTATATGATCCTGTTGATTACATGGCTTGCTATTGTCTTCTTTTAGGGTGATGCTGAGGAACAAAATTGACCTATGGGCCATTCCCTTGTGGAAGAAAAAATTATCATAGCATCATTGATTTCTTGTTTTTTATTAAAGAAATAATAATTACAGTTATCAAATATTGTAATAAATACCCTCCTTCTCCCCTCTGTAAAGCATAGCAGTTTCTGAGTTGGATGACTGACCACCTGGTAAGGTAACAAAATGGCTGCCTAAAAGGGGAGCCATTAGCCTAAGACTCCAGGACATGTTTGGGTATTTCTTTTCTAAAAAGAAAATCTCTCCTCCCTCCTCAATTTGGAAATTCCAATGCATAAAGGTGTGAGATATCGATTATCATGTAAATCCCATATTGATAGCCCTTAATTTAACTTAAGAATATCAGAACATAAGAGGAATGAGGCCACAGCCCATCTAGTCCACCATCCTGTCTCACACAGTGGCCCACCAATTGCCCATGGACATCTCAAGCAGAGACAAGGGCAAACCTTCTCCAGCTCTTGAACCCCAGCAAATGGCTTTAGAGGCATCCTGCTTGTCCCCTCAGCCTGAAAGATGCACTTAGGCATCCATTCTAGTAGCCGTTGAAACATACGTCATCCATAATTTTGTCTAACTTTCCTTAAAACCATCTAGGCTGGTTGCTGTTGCCACTTCTTCTGACAGACCGATGACCCTTTGGGTTAAGAAATGCTTCCCTTTGTCTGATCTGACTCTGCTACCCATTAGCTTCATAGGATGCCCCCTTTATCACTTCAGTTTCTGTGATAAAAATCTCATCATCATATCCCAGGATATGGTGATAATGTATGGTAGATCTAAAAATAAATACAACTTTCTTGCTCCAAGGTTGTCCAAATAGCACGCTTTATGTTTTTGTATTACTTGAACCATAGACTTTGTCCTTCTCCTTTGTGCCTATACATCTGATTTAATAATTATGTCCCTTCCTGGAATGTCTTTGAGGAAATCAGATGCAAATTTACTAGCCCTGAAGCTATTTTAAGCCTTGCTTTGGCATCCTGTCCTATCTGTGTTTACTCTTTGTTTATGCTAATGCTACAAACATCTCTCCCCATCCTCCACTTCCGTGCAAAGAAAAAGATTAGTTCTAGAATCTCGCCTTTGCTTAAACTATTTTTGGGGAGAACTGTGCAACCCATTATCTGGAATATTTGTCCAGTACCTGAACGTATTCTACCTCTGAGTTGCATTTAGCTCTGTGAAAGTCAGACCTACTTCTGAGTTGCCTTACCAGGTGACTTACCAGTCACCGGAGGTGACACTTTAGAAACCAGGAAGCCTCTACAACACAGGCAGCCCTCTTCCTCTCTTTCTGAGATCTTCTGCAGATTGCACCTCTGTCTAATTCTTCCTATGGTTTTGTGGGTGTACAACATTAGAATTTACCTGTTCCCCTTTTCCGATCCCCTGCTAAAATGTATACGGAAAGGTAGAAAGTAAGCCAAGCCATTTCCCAATACATCACTGTGCCTCCTGGCCAGTAAAGCCTTTGAAATGAGCCCCTCTGTAATTTTCATATTTTTAATTAGTGTGTTCATGAGGTAATAAGATTCCCCATTCTTGAATATTTTTTGTGTATTGTGTGACTGTGATTGCTGGATAGAAGACCTAGAATGTATCAGGACAAAGGGTCACAGGTTTGGTCCCCTGCTTCTTTGCAGAAGATCGCAAAGGCCAGCCCTTCTGTATCAGCCAAGGAATTGTCCATATAGTTACCCAAAGTTGATCCCCAACTCTGGCAGCAACAATGGAAAGGCAGGATTATATTTTTTTTTTATTTGTAGAAACTTGAGCACACCTATCTCTCTTTCTCAGGCCTTTTGTTCTTGCTCAGAGGAGAGATGTCTTGTATACCTTATTCAGAGCTTTCATCTCATTTATTCTTCACTGTGGAGAAGGCAAAACAGGAATTTGACAACTCATTCTCTTGCCATTTCCAATGTCCCCCAAAACTGATGTCAATGGTATATGACACTCATACTTGTTTCTTCTAGCTCCACTGATACAACAGACAAATCCAGAACAAATAAATGCATCTAGAGAGTCTCTTTTCTAAGCCACAACACAACCAGATGTTTGGTGTGTTCTGATGGTTCTTCTTCCTGCCAGGGTTCTGGAGTTGTTACCTCTAATGACTGTAGGATCCCCAGCCCTCAGACACCTCATAGTTGCTTGGAAAACAGTCTCAACTTGAACTATTTTATTAAAAAACAGGAATATTTCATAGTTGATAAGAAACTATTCAGAACCAAGGCACTTCAGTACCTTATACCTTCCGAGCAACATGTTCCAATAAGTAAGTTTCCCTAGGTGCTCAGGCATGACACAACGCTACCACACCTTAGATTACCCATTACTGATATTCATTCACATGTCCTTGGGAGCATCTTCAGGACATAAGCCTGCCACGGAGTATTCCTTCTCTTCCTCTTCCCTTGGTAATGCTGTATCTAGCTTGGGAGTATGGAAGGCAATGCAAAGCAGGGACCGTCTTCATAGTGAGTGGGTCTGTGGTTGCCTGTTAATAATACACAACCAGATAAATTCCAACACCTTATAAATTCTTTAAAGAGCAGCAACCAGGTGTCATGGAACACAGACATATGTGAAATAATGCCTTTATGAAGATTTATGAAAACCAAAAACATTGTTTATATTGACAGCACTGAAGTTTTTAAAGCTGCAACAGGTAACACTGATTTTTCAGAAGAATATATTACTACACATCAAGGCAAATCTATTGCACTGTGGTTGCTCTAACACCCTTGACAAGATTCATTATGAGAAGGGTCATCCACAGCTAGTTCCAGGAGCAATACTTAACCATATATCAAATTCAGCTCGCTTTGAATCATATTCTTATGACCCTGCTCAATTTCTGGGCTCGTGCTCGGCATGCTATGCCAGTAAGACATATAGAGGTAGAAATTGCAACTTTCTTTATTGCTAGCAATAAGGGGTACCAGGAGATACTTGTCAAAGCTGCTCCACTTTCCTATATTTTGACAGAAACATTTATACACATGGCTATAGTTCACAGACAGTATGATTGGTTGCATTTCTATCATCCCAGCTAGGCATGTCTATTACGTGATGTCATGACTCATAACACTCCAACTCCCTAATTAGGATATTAGCTTTCTGGCTTTAAATGGGATTCTTAGTAGGTTAAGGAAGCATTCTTGTATCTCTTCTAACATTGCTGGATCAACTTAAAAATTAGAATTGATTCCTCAAACTTTACTCATTGTACTCTATGTTCTACAGCCTTTTTCCTTGTTCTTCCCTTCCCTTGACAGAAATTATCCATATATTTTTGCAACATGGTATTACAAAGTACATGAACTTTTTCTTCTGGGAGGTGTTGGACCACAATGCTGTAATACATGTGGGTAATGAATATGCCTCTAGTTCTCCAAATAGTTTTTTTTTTAACATGCAAAAGAAGAGATGAGGGTTCCATAGAAGCCACAGTGCCAAAAAGTTTGGGCACCAAACAGAAGCTGCATCCAGACAGGGTCAAAAACCTCTGAGTTTTTCGGAATATCACAGTGCTTCAGATACAATCCAGGAATATAGACCTGATATTCCAAGTTTAGTGATGCTAAAACATGGGGAAAATGAAATAATCCCAGCAGTGGCTTGTTTTGGAAAATACAAAAATAGTGGAATAGGTAGCCAGGTAATCTTGCACAAAAGCAGAGAGAAACTGGGGCAGAGAGAAAAGCAGATAAGCAGTTTTGAAAAATAAGTCATTCAATCCATCACTTTTAAGAGGCTTGGACCTCTGCCACAAAGTGTGTTTAGATTTCCCAGAAGACGTACTAAGTGGTACCAGAAGGAAATCAGGCTACAAGAAGTCAGCAAGCAGCAGGTGCATGTAGAAAGTTAAAGTATATTTAAACCAGAAAAGTCTAGAGGTTGGTTAATATTCTGCCTTTGCAGGCTAGGTGACCGATTGTTGGTTCTTAGCTTACTAGGCAAATTAACAAATTGTAGGTCCTCTTCTCATTTACCTTTTAGAGAGCGGTGGTCACTAGACAAGTGCATCCTCATACTGCATCCTTTCTGGAGCTTTCTAACTCCACCCTGGTGAGGAGAGGAGGAGGCTAGGTGGTTTCTGGGAGAGCGTAGGTGACCCTATCGCAACAGTTTCTTCATCATCATCTGGCTGCAGCACTTCAAGTGGGCATGGTGGCATTACTGTGGCTGTGCAGTTGATCATCACAATAACATCACAGTCATTGCCATGACGATCCTGCCTGCCTTGCCCATCCACACTACAAGTGCTGCTGACCCAGTATAGCCGTATCCAGCACTTGAAGTGTGAATGCCTGTTGCCGCACCTCAACCTTACCAGCCTGGTATGGTATTGTAATGCCATACTAGGCTGTTAAATGCAAAGAAACCCATCCTATAGAGGAATTACTGTGGCAGTGGGTGATACAACCTTAAGTATGGTTTGCTTTCATTTAAGAGGCACGCTGGTTTTTCCTTAATATATGATTCCACATTCTGTACAGGTTTTTAAGCTCAACACTGCAGATTGTAGCTTTTTGTTTTAAGTTGATTTTTCAAGTAATTAACAAGGATGTGAGATGGCAGGCTAAACAATGAGTTTCCAAGAGCTTTGCATTTAATAATCAACATGTACTGTTTATCATCTTCAGGGCTGCAAGAAGTGGCAACTGTAATTCTGTGATTTACTCAGTCCCTTATATATATCTGAACCTCATTTTTGCTCCTCGGGGTCCTAGCAAATCTTGATGCAATGGGACAGAGGAGAAATAAATGACACTAGGACAAAATAAAGGAGGGTTAAAAAGGAAATACAGCAAGCCATCAATTTTGTTGTAAACGAATACCATGAGAACCATCACTGGCAAACAGCTGCTATGTGATATGTTATTACTGATGGTTGTGTAGGCATGCCACTCGTTTGAAATGGAAGTTGTATGTGGCTTGGAAGGAAAGCAAGCGGGAAGAGGAAAATAACAGTTGGTGTGGGACAGATTATCTTGTTTCCTCTTGGCAAGGTCACATCGTGGCAGCTTGCAAGCATCTTTTGCAAAGTTTAGGTAATGCTTCCTGCTGTTGTTTGTTTAATTAATTAAAATATTTTTAATTCACCTTCCCCACCACTCAAGGCAGTTTGCAACCTTAAAAAAGAAAGACCTTCCCACAACCGAAAGCACTGTTTTAAGCCACAAACATAAGCAGTGAGGAATTTAAATAAGTCCTCAGGCCTGATTAAAATCCTAGGTTTCCCTATACTGGAGCAACTTTGAGGAGGATTTTTATCAGCAAATGTTCTGACTTCCTATCGTAAGAGCACCTGGAGCAGAGCCATAATAATGTTATGAACATATGGATGAGATCCCAGTGAAAGTCATAGCCAAGCCAAGGGGGATGACTCATACGGAACCATAAGCCAAGCAAAACAAAGTAGGAAGTGGTATCCGGAGTATACATGGTTAGTTTCCTGAACATCTATGCACACACTTTCGGCTATGTTTGTCTCTAAACATTTCGCTAGCAAAGGCCAAATAAACAGAGTTTTATAGAGAGGGGAAGCAGAGCTTGCAGAGAAGAGATTTATCCAGGCTGGCTACTTTCATAAGAAAAAGCAAAATGATTTATTGAAAAAATATAATCAAGTCTGTATTAGCTTTAAAGGGAGGGGGAATCTTGATAAATTGGAATTTGTCTCCCTTTACAAGCCTGTAAAGGGGACTCATTTGTATAGTTAGTGATAAAAAAGTGAACTTCAGCCAACTTGTGGGAGTAAAGTTAAACAAGTGAAGCCTGAAATATGTCTCCAGTCACATAGACATAGGCTGTGATCACACCTTCAGTCGATCTTCAGGACTGACTGGTCAGCCTCTCATGCCTTTTCATTTCTACCCATTTTACCTGTGGACTTTCCATTCAGGAAAGTCCAAATGGAAGGTGGAAAGTCCACAAATAAAATGGACAGGAATGAAGAGGTGTGAACAGCCAGGCCTGAAGATGTACTGTAGGTTTAAATTGAAGGTGTGACCATGGTCATAGTATCTAGTAATCAGGAAGAATGACATTACACAGTCTCTGTTCTTCTCCAACCACAAGGTGTATGGCTGCATGGTCCATCAGGAAGGTTCCTTTCCATAAACAATCATCTGATGTAAAAGTGCATAAGAGAAAAAGGTATCACATGTTCTAGATGAAGTTGAACTGCCTCAGGAGGAGGAGCTTCTTAACTTGGTGGTACTGGAATCATCACTATTCCTGGAGGCTCAGGTGTGCTCTGTGGCTAGAAGTGCTTATTATCAGCTAAAAAAAATAAGAGAAGCCTTGCTTTATCAGACTACAGCCCATCCTGTCAGCATCCTGTTTCACACAGTGGCCCACCAATAGCTTCTGGGCATCTCAAGCAGAAGACAAAGACAAAACCTTTACCAGCTCTCAGCTCTTTGAAAATGGCCTTTAGAGGTATCCTGCCTATCTCTCCAACCCAAGAGGCAGTATTGTAAACTGATATTATTTTATAAGGGAAAACAGCATAGAAATACTTTAAATAAACAGATATGTTAGGGCAGCAAAATCCCTATTTCTGCCTGAAAAGGCCAAAGGCCCTTATCTCATAGCTTTTGGATTTAAGTCAGATTTCACCAAGTATAACATCAGGAGCCATTTGATGGAATCAAGCAAGCTTTATTAAGGTCGTTATAGTCACTTAAAAAATCTGGTTCTTATAGGAAGCGAATACAAAGTAATGTTAAAACAGTACGTTTATTTAAACACCACCAACATTTTGATTCCACTTTGTGAGGGTCACACTGAAATGAATGGTTTAAATAATAGCAGCAAGCCTTGGAAGAAGTGTAAACTACTGTCACACTTGGGAATTTACAGGAAAGGTTCAACAGCTGACATCTTTTAAAAAGTGATTTTAAGGTGAATGATAACATGAAGTTCTGAGTCACTGTTCTTCCCTCCTGGACAGAAAAAACCAGCTCCGCTAGCTGTTCCTCACACACAAAATGGCCAGTTTCACACTTGCTTTCTGCATGGGAAAGGAATGCAATGAACAAAAGTTGACTAGTGCTCACACTTGGAGCGCAAGCCATTTTGGCTGTGGCACCCTGTTGACGTGCACAGTTGCGTCAGGAGTTCAGCAGGGTTGCCAGCACACCTGCGTGGCGGCCCTGTTGACCTTCTCATCCGGCAGAGGTATGAATGTTCCCCAGCTGGATGCAACAGGTAAGCGACTGGGGAAGGTTGGAGAGGATGTGGAACACTTAGGCCTCTGGTATGCAATTAGGACAGCTCTGGTACAGAATATCTGTACCAGAGCTGTCCTAACTGCATACTAGGGGCCTAAGTGCAAATTGAGCCATTGTCTTCACAACCCTATCCATCGGAGCTCTCAGATCTACCTGAGAGTCAAGCTCTTAATTCCTTATATCACCTGCAAGCCACTCCTCTCCAAAGATCCCTCCCTTTGGAATGTTACTTGAAGGTTCCAGATGTTCCAGAAGATGGTTGACATGGTTAATGCAATTACCAATATTCACACTTCCTGGTTTTTCATTATGTATCTTCTTAGAGGGAGTCTGATTAATGGAAAGTATGACAATTAAGAACCATGAGATCTGGACACTTCCCATAGAGCAGGCTGTGTGGTTAGTTCAAGATGCTAAAATAAATAGCTATAGCTAGGGCAATGGGATGTAGTCAGTCCTTTTTTTCCAAACACAGATAGCGGTATAGAGATGTCTTAAATAAATGACCAGTCCTTCTGAGAAGGTCTACTAGGGCTCGTAGAAGAAAGATGTTGGCACTGCAGTCTTCCCTAAAGTGTGCAACATTGGACCAGTGTGGACTTGTGAGGAATAGGTAAATATCTTGCAGACTGAATGGGAAGATTTAATGTGGTGTATTCAAGAAGGAGGAAGCCAGAGCCTGAAGTGAGGGGGAAACTGAATAAACCATTCATCAAATTCCACTCCCACCCCCTGGTTCTGTTTATTTTCAGACTGAAGGCCACCTTTCTCAATGGCTTCAGTCTGAAAACAAATCCCATGAACCTCCCTCTGGTTGTGTACGAGCCCAGTTTGTATAGAATCAGTTTGGCACATCTGGACTTCCCACTTTGTAAGATGTCGAACATGAAAAGATCTTTCCAGTGTTCTTCAAGGAGATTGATAGCAAGTCAATACCTTAGAATGTACAGCTTTGGTTTCTTCCTAAGATTGTCAGTGTAATGTGTGGAGCCCAAGGAGTTAGAGAAACAACAGCTCTGAATTAACTGAGCAACAGAAAGGGCTGATTGACTGCTGTTGCATGTTTTGAAAATGCCATTGAAACATTATTATGGTGTAAAGTATTACTGTGCATTTTACTTGGTAGTTAAAAGTGTACTAGAGAATGCCTGCAGAAAATTAGCAGAAGTAATTCCAAAAGCCCAATGTTCTCCAACAAATGACTTGAACTACCGAAAAACAAGGGGTCTTTTTGTTTTGTTTTCCCACAACACTGAATGCATAATACATGACCAGTATAAACTGACTTTTGTCATTTCCAGAGGATTTGTGTACTGCCCTCTGTGTGTGCGTGTGTGTACTAATCTGATAACAAACCCAAGAGCTCTTGATTAGATAGGTTTTCAGGACAATAAAAGCAATAAATTGCACCTTGGGGCACTGAGACTGTTCAGATGCAGAATGAGGCAATTTCTGCCATTGTATTGTATTTCTGTATAGTAAGATTGCGTGAAGAACTAAAGCCTCCCTCCTCTTGTATGCTTGTGCCAGATGCTGTTTGGATTGACTCTGTTTACAGGGATGCAGAATCAATTGAAGCATATGCATTCTATTCTGACTAATTTATTTTTCGCTCGCTTGAATAACCAAGAAGTGATAAGTCTATGGTGCTTTCCCCTCTTCTCCTTGTGTGTTTGAGAGAGGAAAAGGGATGAGTTTGTAGATTAAAGCATAGATTTTGCAAGTAAGTTTCTAGAAAAGTAGCTGAGCTTTCCGTTTCCTCGACTCGGGCTCTGAATCTTGATAATTTACAATTAAGAGATGTACCAGATTTCAGTTCTTTACAAATTCTCCTTCTGACAAACTGCTTTGAGAGGTCCAGGACTGTCATCTGCTCTCTATAACACCTGTAAACAACTCATAAATAGGTGAGTCACATCAAAAAAGGTTAAGGGACTCACCATTTATCCTGCCATTATTTATTTGTTGGTTTGTATTTATATCCTGCCCTATAGTCAAAGGATTCAGGGCACCACAAGCAACCTTACCTTTACCAGAGCCTTACCGCAAGCATCCAGCGGTGAACATCTGCACCTTTTCTGGTGGAATGGGGGTCATCTGGGGTCCCACACAAGCACCCTGGCACCTCAGGCAACCCTAGACATGAATGTACTAGCGCAGAGCGTCAGCATCGGCATAGCAATAACATTGGCATATGTGTGGTTGCAGAGGGTGCCAGATTGAAGATGGCTGCTCCCTGCAGAAGATCAGACACGCGATTGAAAGCAGGCAGGTGATCAGCCACATAGGGGCTAGGCTATTGCTGACATGCAAAATCGCCCCAGATCTGGACCTGTTTGAGTTTCAAATCGAACCAGGTTGACCCTGTTCACCCTTGTTTGAGTTTGAACTGAATAACACATGGCTCAAGATGAACTGAACCAAACTGAATGACAGTTTTAGTCCTTGTTATGCTTTTATGAACTGGGTGGGGAATAAAGAGAGGGAAGAGAGGTGGTGGTAGTGGTGGTGTTATATCTGCTGTAATTGTTTGGGGCAAAGAAAGTGTCAAACATAATTACTCAATACCAGCTTTCTGAACCTGCCGCATTTTAATTAAAGGCGGGATAAATGCTGCTGTCATCAGGAAGATAGCTGAAGGTGTCATTTTTGATAAACATGACCTACTTCACACATTTTCTGCAAAATCAATACAGCCTTGCTACTTATTTTCTAATACATCATGCCATCTCTGTAGCTTTTTTTTTGTCACTGTTTTGTTTTTGTGATTAGTGATCCTTTTGCTGTGACAATTTGGGGCCTTCTGGGAAACTGTAAAGCTATCAAGACTCAGCCCTGTTAGTGCCTTAGTTTTTGCTTTATTTCACCCAGGAGCAAACACTGAAAACTGTCAGGAGTCATTGTTTAATCACTCTTCTCTGAATTGTTTAGCTTTTTGGGGGGCTGGGAGAAGAACAGCCAAAGTATGACGAAGTACAGTTATCTATAAATTGTAGGTCCTTAATTATGTCAGAGGGGAAAATCAAAATGAGCAGGGTGCAAACACGAAATTTGGTGCTTGCCAACATTAGCACTAAAGTTCCTGTTGTGACTTTTTGTCTTTTAAATCATTTTATGTGATCACCAAACCAAGAAATCTATTCCAGTTGCCTTAAATATTCCACTTAGGAAATACTCAAAAGAATCAATTTTGAAGAAACCTGGGGACATCAAAACTGATTCTGATTTGTGTGATTCACCTTATAGAAACTTAGGCCGCCTCCAGAATAAAGCTATTCCAGAACAATCACTTGTTGCCCTGATGTCAACAGTGGAGAGCAAGTGAAAGGGACTTACCTATCTGGACAACATTCCCATAATGGCATGACACCTCCATCTGGATATTTCTGTTGTGCAAAATACCCAGAAGGGCATGATAGCTACTCTGGATGCAGACACAGACACCATTTTAGGCCTGGCTTTGCCCTGCACATGGATGGTAGCCATTCCTATGATGGCAGATATGAGCAGGCATCCAAACCATGTATGTCCTTTTGCTTCATAGCTAAAACCTGGGTTGGGGTTTGATTATCCTGCAGCTGTGGGATACACTCCAATATCCTGGGCTATGTTGGAATTACTGTAGACTAGTGCCATTCACAACATAACCCTGGGATAACCCTAGGTTTTACAAATTGTCTGGATGGAGCTTTGCTGTGCTTGCTTTATAAGAGGAGAAATAACAGAGGTGTGGCATCACCTTCATGCCTGATGTTATGAAGGGCCAGGAGCATTTTCCTAACCACTGTTAGAAACAGCAGTGCATCTGTGCATCATTTCTTTCTTGGACGTTTTTCTGCCATGAGAAATGTGATTTTATTTGCAGGAGAACATACCGTAGCACGTTCTTAGTGACTGTTTTCTGATTAGTTGTGCTACCTTACTTTAACTAAAGGTTTTCCATTGCCACCAAATTTGCATTTGGGAATTCAGTTTTTTCTTTAGTTTGTAGAAGCCTCTTTTTCGAACAAGTATCTGCTGATTGCAACTGTGCTCCAAAAGCACTTTGTCCACTATCTGAGAAAATTGTCTTTGGGATATGAGACATTCCAGGTCATCAAGGGAGGCTAGAAAATAAACAAATGCTACTCTGTGTTTTGTTGAGATTGTAGAAACACAAAAGTCTGTTATTAAGTGGTCCTTGACAGTTGAGTATAAACAACAAAACTGGAAATGCCGAGTGATTAACGCTCCACTGTGCATTACTTGGAGTTTATAGGCTGAATTGTATGCTCCAAAACTGGAGACTCTAAGGGCCTGTCCGCATGTTAAAAATAATCCAAAAGGATTCCGTGTCCGCCTTGGGAGCATCTGCAGACAAAGCCATAATACGTGGCACACGGGAGTCAATATGTGTTTTAAAAACCCAACTTCACAAGTATTTTGCATGCGGAATAAGGGGCTAACACGTATTGTCCTGGTGTCATGCGGACGCTCCCGGAGGGGATGAATGGGAAAATAACCTCACTTGCTTCCTTGCTTGCTCGCTCTGCCAGTAACATTACCTCCATTTTACATTGCTGGGAAAGCAACAAGTTTGCACTGAAGCAGATGAACTGTTACATGTCTGACAAATCCACTGCAAAGGCACATGTGGGTAAAGGGATTGATTTAGCACACAAGCACTGCTTTGCCTTTATGGGCGAAGCACCTGCGGCTTCCCTGAACTCAGCTGAAAAGATCTGAAGAAGCTGCTGTCAGGTGAAGGTGTGCCTGGTGTCAAGCGGAAGTGCACACCTCCACTAAAGTGATTGAAGCACTGAGCCATGGCTTCAAGCAATGAGACGCTTTCCCTTCCTATTATGCCACCTTTTATCATTTTCTATTTTATCTAAGTTGTGTGTGGTGTGTTTGGAGGTGCAATCTGGAGAGGTTTCTCCTGTCATCACTGCAGCAGGCGGGACAGGGCATGGTGACGTCAGCCAGGCTTCCTATCAGGGGAGAGGGGGTGGAGAAAAAAGGATGTGGTTCCCTGATGCCGGGGTTTACTGCGGTTTTTATGGGGATGCGCAGATTCAGCTTGAACCCGCGCTCTCCTCAAATGCACAGGGATGTGGTAATTCGAACTACAATGCTCATTGTGGATGACCTGATTCAACACCGCAATAAACGGA
This sequence comes from Aspidoscelis tigris stejnegeri, assembly GCA_023333525.1. Lineage (NCBI taxonomy): Eukaryota > Metazoa > Chordata > Lepidosauria > Squamata > Teiidae > Aspidoscelis > Aspidoscelis tigris. The sequence goes on from JALMGA010000003.1 coordinate 16,866,662, forward strand.
GCCCATGGGGACGAGCCCTTAGTGTGTCCAGCTCAAATTGCTGCAGTTTCTTACTGGTGGAAAGGGAGGGTTGCAATCCTTGAGGCTTTCTGCTTCTTCCTTTTTTGTTTATTTCAAACAGAGGCTTGAAAAACCACAAATTCTTTCTGTACAAATTATTCAGTATACCCTTTATAGCTGTGTGTTTCTCCTAAAAGGTGATCTATGACCAGGTTAAGTACACTTGTGATTTCAATGAATAGAAATGGTGTATGAGCTTTGAAATACCCATAGATTTATTCTGAAATCCTTAAATATTGCTGCTTCATCTGAAAATAGTCCTTTCTGCTGTGGATCTTATTCCAGATTATATCCCAGCAGGCCACTGTTTCAGGATATAATCCAGAATAAGGACCAGTGCAGAAAAAGTCAATGGAAATGATAAACAACAATGGTGCAAGGATTATAGTAACTGCTTTCCTGTACATGCAGCTGAGTTAACATGTTTCTCTCTCTCTCTCTCTCTTTCCATTCTAGCTAGGGGGCTGTGGAATCCTTGGAGTTGGCATATGGCTAGCTGTTACCCAAGGGAACTTTGCTACCCTCTCTTCTTCCTTCCCTTCCCTGTCGGCCGCCAACCTGCTGATCATCACGGGGACTTTTGTAATGATCATCGGCTTTGTGGGGTGCATAGGAGCCATCAAAGAAAACAAGTGCCTCCTGCTCAGTGTGAGTATAAAACTCTCTCTCTATGCCCCGTATTCCTTTGCTTGTGTTTGCATTGGCTTAAGGCTGAGTGTTTTTTTTCAGAACCTTAGACACTGTGCCTATCAATGTCTGCACAAGAAACTGCCTTAAGGCCATAGTGGAAAATGGCTACATATTTTTCCCTTGGGGGAAACCTACAGATAAAATATACCATCAAGTGTGATACTCTAGTTAGACTAATGTGGGTCTCAGCCAACTTCTAACCTGTAAAAAGTCTAGACAATTTACAAGTTGCATTGATGCCTTGCATAAAGATAGAGATGGGGTCAATCAATGCAAACTGTGCAATGATTTTCACTGTAAATAAATTCATAACTGATGCAGATATAAAATTAATAGCTTTTAGTTCTTGAATAGGATATCCTTGTAATTAACAAGCTTCTTCTGGGTGTCATCCCACCAGGGAGGGAGGGAGGTTTATATTTTAAATAGGTTTTAATACTAATATTATTATATTGTATATTGTGAATACAATATTATAGGCAAATCTAGGGATGTGTACGAATATTTGTAGGCATTCGAAATCTGATCGAATGTGCCATATTTTGACATTCGGACTTGAATCAAATGTCCCAAAATTCGAATGTAAACACTCAAATCGAATTTCAAATTTCAGATCTGTTCGTTTGAATTATTTGGACATTCCTATGCATATGGGTTTGCACATGATGCGTACTTGAAGATCTGCATATTTCCCACATCTTTCCCACATCCATACCATTTGTACTGATTCGGATGGATATCCTTGTAACAAGCTTCTTCTGGGTGTCATCCCACCAGGGAGGGAGGGAGGTTTATATTTTAAATAGGTTTTAATACTAATATTATTATATTGTGAACATTATATTGTGTATTATTATATTGCATATTGTGAACATTCTGGGATCTTTTGGTTAAAGGCAGGATGTAAAGTCTTAAATAAATGTATACATTTATTTATCCTGGAATAGTCATAGCTAGAAGTGCGTCCAAGTTGCATTAGAGTTCAGGACAACCTCCAAAGTTCAAACGTAACATAGAATAATGATTTCTTCTTAACCTGGGGATGGAAGCAGAAGTGTTAAACTCTGGCTGACCACCAGTGCTTTTAACCACTGTTGGCACCAAACTGTAATGTGGTGAGAGGCAAAGCAATTCTCTAATATTTCCAAATATGCAAGAATCAGATTTTTTTTTCTCAGAAATTCCAAGGCTTTCTTGACTCAGAAATTCTCTGATCTACACAGAATGATTTTTTTTTCTTGAAATGAGATGGAGATGAAGAAAGAGACATGGAGATACTAGAGTAGCAGTGAACCAATGTCAGAGTCATCATAGTGGAGACATAAGGCCCTTCTGCATGTAGATAAGAAGTGAACTCTCTATGGCTTAGCAATGGTACATTCATTCAGCCCACAGGATTCAGCATCTAAGGCAGTGGTTCTCAACCTTCCTAATGCCACGACCCCTTAACGGAGGGAAGGGCGGTGGGGGAACTTGTCATGACCCCTCTGAAAGGGTAGTTCGACCCCCAAAGGGGTCCCGACCCCCAGATTGAGAACCACTGATCTAAGGGAAGCAGGAAACACAACCAGAGCATGTCCTGCCATGTATGAACACAAAAACCTACAGATATTCCAGAAAGCAGTCTTTGCCAGCCTGATATGGTATAACAATATCATACTAGGTTGGGAACGATTCAGCACAGTGGTAGGCACTTGCACTACAAGCAGTAAACCTTGTACCTGGCCAGTACCACTTGTAGTTCAAAGAGCCAGCCAACATTCAAAGTAACATCCAAGGAGGGGCTAGATGCTGCCATGGTGACCCAACACAGCTGCAGTAGGGATGTGCATGAATTATTCCTCAGTTTCCCAGTTTGTACAAATTCAAACATTCACATTCAAATCAAATATTGGCTATGTTAGAACACTGACATGTGAATGCAACAAAGATCGTGCACAACCCTAACCTGCTTTCATGCATCCACATCCACACCTGGAAGGGCGTGTGAAATCATTTCTCCAGAAGCAATCCAGCTGCTCCTGGGTAGCCTGTGGACTGATTCTTAGCAAGCAACAGATGGATCTCTCTGAGAGGGCTTATCCCATTCCAGGGTGGTTGTGGCAGGGAAGCAAAGCAGATGCCCCCGGCCAGCAAGCAAAGAAGAAGAAGAAGAGACGACAATGACGGCAACGGCAATGGCAACGGCAATGGCGGAGTTGACTTTTCTACCCAGCTTTTCTCACCTGTATGAGGGGACTCAGAACAGCTGACAAAGCTTTCTATTCTTCTCCCCACAACAGACAACCTGTGAGGCTGTGATTGCTCAGAAGAGAGCTGTGACTAGCCCAAGGTCACCCAGCTGGCTTCATGGAGGAATGCAGAATCAAATAAGAGTCCTTCTCCCTAACCATTAGATCAAACTGGCTCATTGTGATAGAACCACTCCACCTGGTAGGAGCAAAAAAGCCCTTCATTTCCAAATTCAGCTTTGCACAATCCTGGCAGCTGTGAAGAAACCTAAGAGACCTCACAATGCATTGCAGATTCTAGAAAAGATAGGGCTGGATTTTCTAGAGCACAGTCTTCTGCTTTCTAATGTAAACTTGATTTGACTAGAGATGCGCAGAAATGGTATTTTGCCGTTCTATTCTAATTGAATTGAACACCTAAAAATCCAATTCGATTAGAATCTTTTAAATTTGAATTTAAAAGGATTCGACTCAAATTTACCAAATTCAAATCTGTTCATTTGAATTTTTTTACTCAAACCTGCACATACAATTGTCAACAACATTCGTTTGTGCACGTATGCATCTTCCCCACATCCGTACGCATCCGTACGTGTCCATGTGCATCCTGTAGTATCAGTACAAATGCGTATGGATGCGGGAAAGATGCGGATCTTCAAATACGCATCATGTACCAACCCGTACACATACGAGTGTCCGGATCATTCAAATGAATAGATGCAAAATTCAAAATTTGATTTGAATGTTTACATTCAAATTTCGGGACGTTTGATTTGAGTTCGAATGTCAAAATTTGGCACATTCAATCAGATTTTGAATGCCTACGAATATCTGTGCACATCCCTAGATTTGACAAGATATTGTATTCACAATATACAGTATTGCTAACTCACCCAGAAATCAGGACCTGTGCTTTTTCTGTGCTATTTGGGGCTAAAATAAGAATTTAGCAAGTGGAACAAATTAACATTTACCCCCTCCCAATTTTCCCGTTGCTTTAAGGGCTGGGGAAGAGATCAGAACAGAATGCTGCTTTTCATTCTGCCGCAGTCATCCCCATTAACTCAGTCTAGTCAGTACATTTTAGAAGAAGCTGAAACCTAAAGATGAGAAAGTAGGAGCAAGGCTGCTTTGAGGAAAATTCGTTCCCAATTGTTTCTTGATTTTCTTGAGGCATGACACACTGTCAATTGAATCCTGCCATGTCTGGGAGGAAAGCTATCATCTTGCCCTCCTAAGCTGAGTAGAATGTGGATGCAGACAGCATAGGTATATTTTTTTTGTCTGTGTGCTGCTTCTACAGCGAAAATAATTTTAGGGAGTTCTCAAGGTTTTTGTTAAATAGACTGGTAAAGCCAACCTACGTAGATCTTGCAATGGGATTGCCTAGAAAGGTACAATGCATAACAATTCAATCATCTCTATATAAGCTACATAACAGTAGCTTAACAGAGGCAGGAAATATTTTGCATCTTTTGGATAGATTTGTAACTGAAAGGCTGGAGTTGAAATGACTCCATCTTTTCCATAGGTTCTTTTTTTCTTCGCTGAAACAGACCCCTCCTTCACCTCCCTCCCAACTCTGCCTCTAAAAGTTTTTTGACATTTCTCCCTGCATGGACAGCACAGGCCTCAGGTGAGCATCAGAAGCAGACGTGCCAGGGAAATGTTGCTCTGCTAGTTCTCGTTGAGGTAGAAACCTTCTTGACGCAGGGCCCTTTGGGACGAGTCCAGAAGATTACAGTACCTTGGCAGTTTTGCAGCTGTTTTTCAGTAGAGGCTGGAAGTCTACTTTCTAGAATACACATTTCAGGTGTTTTTAAAATGTCTCTTGTGTGGGCTTGCCAGCTAATTCATTTGTCAGAAAGGTAGGTTTGGAAGGTAAAGAGGAGGGGAATCAAAATTTACATGAGCAGAGCTCAGATCTGGAAAAGATGAAGTTGAACATAGGCTGTGTTTACACTACTCTGTTGATCCAGATCAAAGGACCTCTGATCTGGATCCTGGTTTCCTGATCTTCACGTTGATCTGGATCAAGAACCACCACCACCACCACCACCCAGTCCAGCTCTGTCTGCACAAGATGGAGCCAGGTCCAAATTAAGAATCCCTTAATCTGGGCTTCTTGTAGACTTGATGTATTAGGTATACAAACTGGACCAAAGGCTGTATTCCAGATCATGGGGGTGTGCAATGGGAGCTGTCATTCAGCAGCATGCCATACTGAGTGCTGAAAATCACACACAGAGAGATACACAAACATCCCAATGCTAGGAACTTTCATTCAATGCAAACAGTGCTGATCCAGCCCTTGCTTTCCCATGATCCAGAGCTACTGACCTGGATCTATAGCTCCTCAGTGCAGAAAGCACCCATATGCACTCCTGAAGCCATTCATTTCTTCCACCCTTGAAAGCAATGTTTCTTCCTTCCCCTTGTTAAGACCAAATTGGATAGAAGCCATACAGAGTTTATCAGGGATGTAAGAGAATCTTCTAAGGCAGTCTTTTAAAAAAGCCCTTTCTCCCTGGCTTATTTGGTCTTGTGTTAAAATAAGACTGAGCTTAGTTGATAGAACTAGTGCCAGAGGCATTTCCGCACTGAATCGCGTTCGAAACCGAACGCGTTCAGGCGGAAAGCTTAAGCCAGCTTCGGGCGCTTTCCCCGTTCACACACAGACGCTCCGGAACGCGTGTAAACGCGTTCCGGAGCGTCTGGGTGCGAATGGTCAAAGCGCCCGAAGCTGGCTTAGCCGGCAAACGCCGGCCAGGGGCGCGCCGGCGGCCGCGGAGGCAGATCGACAATCAGCTGTTTGAAAAACAGCTGATTGTCAAAGCCGCGCGGCGTCGGAGGCGAGCCGGCAGGCGATCGGGAGACAGAAGCGGCGCGAACGCTTCTTCTCCCGAACGCCTGCGTGCGGCTCGTCCGCGTTGGAACGCGTGTAGAGCACTTCGAAGTGCTCTACATTTCGAACGCGAAAAAGCCAGCTGCGGACACGTCGGGACGCAAGGCGCGCGCGGCCAATGCGGATGACGTGTCCACAGCTGGCTTTTTCGCGTTCCATTTTCCCCCGTGCGAAAACGTCTCTGGTTACACTTTGCTTGTGCTCTCAATATCCTGAGTAGAAATGCACTACCCCACCACCGCTGCCCATTTGAAAGTGCAGAATTGCACATCTACAGAAATCTCCGTTGAATAATTACAATAAAATGGAAACTGAAGCCTCAGCAGAAGCAAGATGGCAGGAGTGGATAACACTATATCACTTTATTATTATTTTTATTTTTTTTTTATTTCTTAATACAGCAGTAAAACTTTAGGGTTCATTATTACCCCTTTTATACAATTATCATACATCATTCCATTATTCACTACAAGTGACTTCCTCCATTCTTCAGGATCTTATTATTTTAATATCTTCCATTTCCACTGGCCCTTGTAATATCAGTCAGATCCAGCCATTGTTAATCCTTCTTCCTGTAGAAACTCTATATAGGATCTCCAGTCTTTTAGATCCTGTACTTCTCTATTGTTCTTTCTTTTAAAAGGCTTTTCAATTTGTCCATTTCCGCAAGTTCAGACAATTTGATTAACCAGCTTTCCAATGAAGGAATTTCATGTTCTTTCCACTTTTTTGCATAGATTAGTCCTGCCACTGTTACCATGTACATAATTAAAGGATTCGGGTTATCTAACTTGCCAAATATTGCTCCCAATAAAAACATTTCTGGTTTAAATGATATAACAATTTTCAGTATATTTTCCATTGCCATATGCATTTGTGACCAATATTTTTTGGCTATTTTACAGCTCCACCACATATGGTAAAAAGTTCCTACATTAGTTTTACATTTCCAACACTTGCTAGACATGTTTTGGTAAATATTTGACAATTTATATGGAGTTAGGTATCATCTGTACATCATCGTAAATATGTTTTCTTTTATCACAGTACACATAGTAAATTTCATATCCGTTATCCATAGTTCCTCCCACTGTTCCATATGAATGCTGTGACCAAAGTTTTTTGCTCAAATGATTATACGTTCTTTGACCCAATTGTTCAGCAGATTTTAGATGTAGGTCCCAATTTTGTTCCCATTCAAAAATCATTCTACTTTTGTCTTCTCCATAAATATTTTTAAGTTGCATATATGTAAACCACTGTATATTTTTCCCTTCTTGGTTTAACTGCTCTTTTGTTTTTAAAGTAAACTCTCTAGTGGATTCATTTTTATGTAACAGATCTTCGTATTTGACCCAATTTTCCATTCCCTCAAATTCTATTAACAATCCTTCATGAGAGGACACCTACAGAGGCATTTTCTTATGCAAGTAATTTTTATACTTTAGCCAAATTCTATATAGAGCATTCCTTACATAGTGGTTTTTGAAGTCTGAATTAACTTTTACTTTATCATACCACAAATACCCATTCCATCTTGCCCCTCCAATCTTGATAATCTATTATCCTCCAACCAAAACCATTTAGCTATCCAACTTAAGCCACACACTGCGTTGTAGATCTTCAAATTAGGTAAACTAAGACCACCTCTTTCCTTCAAGTCTTGCATCAGTTTGAATCTTATTCTTGGTTTTTTCCCTTGCCATATAAACTTTGACATATCCTTTTGCCATTTTTTAAAGTCTTTTTTGTTAATTACAGTCAGTAAGGCTTGGAATAAGAACATCATTCTGGGGAGCAAATTCATTTTTATTACCGAAATCCTACCCATTAATGGTATGTTCAACTTTGTCCATCTTTCTAAATCCAGGTAACACTATCTCACTTAATACCCAGAAGCTCTGTCATTGGTTGAAAAGTGGAAGGAAACCCTTTGCCTGGCCACAAAAGTTTGCATACCACTTCCAATAGTCGTCTGTCATGTTCACACCTGGATATCTAGCTGGTCTATGAAACTCCAACTATCTGAGAGGCAAGATAGTCTTATTAGTGGATAGGCTGAATTTCAGAGGAATGGTTCGGATAAAAATCACTCAAGACCTTCTTGAGTGTGAAGCAAAATTGTAAGAGATTTCCTCAGGCTGTTTAATACCTTGGGTGTAACTGCGGCCTTAGAGTTAACAGTGGGTGAGGGAAAAGAACAAATTTAAATGTCAGAGTCTTCTGCTATTTAATTCTCATAATGTTCAATGCTCTTTGTCAGCAGAGACCTAATGCCATATTTTTGTTCAAAGGCTGTATGTTGTCTGCACCTGGTATTCAGATTTTTCTCCCTGTGCCTTCCACCAAATAGGACTTGACATTCACAATGGAGGATATTTTGCAACTGCCTGATTTTTAAAATTCCCACTTATTCCCAAACACTGATTGTGCTTAGTTATACTTAGTTATATGATGCCTGTATTTGCATCTGGATATGAATATGAATAGCAGTGTTTAAAGGCAAGGATGAATGAGCCCCTAAATGTTACTTTAACTAGCTAAGAGAAATTCAGAGGCTGGTTTGTAGAATATGCTTGTTCTTATGATACCATATATTTTGTTACAGTAGCTTGAATGTTTCAGAACATCCGTACAAATAGTTTGGACATTTGTTAAACAGGGGATACCTATTGGATATGTATCAGATATTTTTTTATTTTTTTTTATTTTTTTAAATATATTTTTTATTGATTTTAAAAGCAATATGACATTAAAAAAACAATTAAACAATATCTATCATACAATTTCTTGTATCTTCTCTTAGTGTGTATTGATTTATTATTCTGTATGACTTCCCCCGTTTCTCTGACTTCCCTTCTTAATACTGCTTGTTCCTTTGCTTCTTTATTCATTCTTGTCATTTTCTGACTGCCTTCTTGTTTTTTAGTCGAAACCTTCTGTCGACACTTGTAGTTCATGTAGATAGTTAATAAAAGGGTGCCAGTCTTCTACAAATTTATCCATTGTTCTATCATTTAACAAGTTTGTCAGTTTATCCATTTCCGCCAGATCAACCAGTTTAATAAACCATTCATACTCCGTAGGAATCTCCTTCTCCTTCCATTTTTGTGCGTATAGTAATCTTGCTGCCGTCACCATATATGATACCAATACATTATTATCATCCAAAGAGTTATCTATTATACCCAACAAAAACAATTCTGGTTTAAATAAAAAATGCTTCTTTAATATTAATTTCATACTCTTATAGATTTGAGCCCAGTATTTCTTCGCTTTTTTACATGTCCACCACACATGGTAGAACGTTCCTTCTTCTTCCTTACATTTCCAACATTTGGTTGATATATTTTGATAAACTTTTCCTAATTTATGTGGTGTTAAGTACCATCTATACATCATTTTATAAATGTTTTCTTTTAATAATGTACAATTTGTAAATTTCATATCAGATATGTATTGAATATGTATGCATTCATGTCTTATATATATCTGATATGTATGTGTTTGTGCCAGGAGCATATCAGATACGTATTTGTTCGTATATTTGTATCAATCCGTATGAATACATTCGTATCAAGTAGAATCCTACCACATTTGAAGGAATCTATTAGAATGAATACAACATTCAATTAGTCATTAATCAAATGCGAAAAAAACCATTTGTGCCCATCACCAGTAATGGGTTCTGTCACTTCTGATATGGGCATTTGTGACAGAATTTGAAACCCCGAGTAATCAGTTGCTTGTACTTGGCAGTAGATCCTGTGGCCCTGCATTTCCTCCCATCTTTTTTCCTACAAAGTTTTCAAGGTGATTCTCCTCAACTCCATTTCCCCATAGTCACAGTGACTTCATAATTTTGAAACTCACAAAATTCTCACGAATAACCATCACAAATTATGCAAGACCACTGTGCTTCCTTTATGCTTACACAGCTCTGTGGCACAGACTGAAAGATATTGATTGGTCCATGGATTCTCCGTGATTATGGCTTAGCAGGATCTTAAACACAAGTTTTCTGAGTCACAATCTAATATCTGGTATACTGTACTGCATCCTACTAATTTTCCCGTGTAGTAGTATTGATAGCAACATGATTTTGACTGACTTATCTCTAGAAGAAGAGTCGGCTTTTCTACCCCACTTTTCTCACCCATTTAAGGGGACTCAAAGCGGCTGACAAAGCTTTCTATTCTTCCCACAACAGAACACCCTGTGAGGTAGGTGGGTGTGAGAGCTCAGAAAGAGAGCTGTGACTAGCCCAAGGTCACCCAGCTGGCTTCATGGAGGAGAGCAGAATCAAACCCAGTATTCCCAGATAAGAGTCCAGCTCCCTAACCTTTAGACCAAACTGCTCACATTGATCCCAACTTTCAGGCAGTTGTAAAATGAGGCAGAGTGAAGTCTTCTATGACTCTTGGTCCAAACATCTCCAGCAGACCTGTCTATCTTACCTCCATCTAGAAAACCCCCAGCAAGGCTCTTAGGCTGTGTCTACACACAGTTAAAATAAGGGTCTCAAAAGCAGCTTGGAAGTGGTAGTGTTCTCATGCCTAACCCACATTAATGTAGTTCCAAAATGCATTCTTTGGCCTTTAATGTGGAGCAGAGATGGAATGACAACACTGGTTTCCACATGCTACTTCCTCTAAACAGCTTTTGAACTGATTTTTCAAACATGTAACCGATGTTGCCCAGGTCACCGGTTCCACTGTTGAAGTACATCTTTGCCTGTCACTTCAAACCACTTATAAGATTCAAATGTAAGAGTTTTCTTCTTGTGGTGACCTATATAGAATAAGAAAATATATGCTCGTCATATTAAGTGGTTATTCAGTGTCATTTCTTGCAGTACTACTGCTGCTGCTACTTACAATAATAATAGAAGCAGCTGTAGAAATTTCAGAGGCTCGTCTATCGATAAGAAAAGAAGAAAAAAGTATGCCCAAATGATTCTTCAATAAAAGCATCTGTTTTCAGTGCTTATTTTTACTGAAAAAGCAAGACCCTCAAGCCCTACACATATCAGGAATGTGTCTAGCTAAAGGTTGAAAGGTGCAGGTGGGAAGGATCAAAGATTGTCCTATGAATGACTTTGCATCAATAGTTTTCTCACAGAGTGTTATTGATCCTTGTCCAGTGTTTAGCCTCTGTTGTCTTAATGAGATGAGAGCTGACAGGGAGGAAAGTTATACCTAAAGATTAATACCTGGTATGAGTCACTTCTTTGGGAAAGGTGCGGAAGGTAAGGGCAAGGCACCAAATGGGACTGGCCCAAGTGTCCCAGAACAAGGTGACCTCAGTTGCACAGGTGTTCCAGGACAGCTCACAAGAGCTCTGAACCTGCTCTGAGGGCTCCAGCAGCTAGGAATTTATTTATTTATTTATTTATTTATTTATTTATTTATTTATTTATTTATTTATTTATTTATTTATTTATTTATTTATTTATTTATTTATATTTATATCCCACTCTATACCTGAAGATCTCGGGGCAGGTAACAACTTTAAAACAACAGATTAAAAATGATAACTCACATGAAAACACTTAAAATATTCAGCATAATTAAAACAATATCCTATTAAAATAATAGTATGTGCAGTAGGGGAAAAAATAAACACATTAGCCAAAGGCTAGGGCAAAGAGGTGCATCGTCACCACCTTCCTGAATATATACAGAGAAGGGACATGATGCACCTCCAGGGGGAGACTATTCCAGAAGTTACCAGAGCATGGATAACTGTGGCCAAGTTGTCTCTGTCCAGTTGACACACTAGCCATGGTCGGGAGTAAGCTTTCCTGGCCACGGCCTCCACCTGGGCTTCAAGTGTTAGCACAGAGTCCAGGAGTACCCCAAAATTACGCACCTGTCCCTTCCAGGGCATTGCAACCCCATCAAGGACTGGGTGTCTCCCAACCACACGGACCCGAGACCCTGTGGCACACAGCACCTCTGTCTTGTCTGGATTCAGCTTCAGTTTATTGGCCCTCATCCAGCCCACTTCAACCACTTAAAGTTACTGAACCTGGAGCCTTCAGAAGAACAAATTTGGCCATGCAACAAAGTGCACCACTGAAATGGCCCTCTGAAAGAAAGTGGATTACAGAGGCGTGGCCTGCTTTAACAGGCTCTAGTCTGCCAGTAGACCTTCTTAAAACCATCTACTGGTATAGTCCAGCATATGCTCTGTCCAGTGCTGTCGGAGCATAAAAGTAGAGTCAGGGGCCCCTTGGACCATTACAGAGTTCAGAAGAGAGGTTTCTGTGTTCTTTGCTGTACCGGGTTAGAGACAAATGCAGAAATGCCCCAAAGTTTGGTTAAATTAGCATTTAGCATTGCTTTGTTGAGCCCTAGCTGCCTCTGGTTGTCCCACCGGAGCTAGTTTCATAGAATCATAGAATCATAGAATGGTAGAGTTGGAGGGGACCTCCTGGGTCATCGAGTCCAACCCCCTGCTCAAGGCAGGATCTCCTAAACCATCTCAGACAGATGGCTGTCCAGTCTCTGCTTGAAGACCTCCATCGAAGGGGAACCAACCACCTCCCGTGGCAGTCTGTTCCACTGGTTGATCACTCTTACTGTTAGAAATTTTTTCCTAACATCTAAACTAAACCTTTTCCCCTGCAGTTTCACCCCATTGTTTCTAGTCCTTCCTTGAGAGAGTGAGAACAGGGCTGATCCCTCTGCCTTGTGACAACCCTTGAGGTATTTGTAGACAGCTATCATGTCTCCTCTCAGTCTTCTTTTTGTTAGACTAAACATTCCTAGTTCCTTAAGCCGTTCCTCATAGGACATGGTTTGCAGACCGTTCACCATCTTGGTAGCTCTCCTTTGAACCTGCTCCAGCTTGTCAGTGTCTTGAAGGAGCCCCTGGTCTTTTTCAGCCAAGTACTTAAGAGTGGCATACTTTAAGCACCACTTCCAGGTGCCGGAGCATGGCTTAGCCTAGTGTGCACTAGTGTGTGTACATGCTGGCCCTTTTCCCAGAATTTGTTCTTGAAAAAGAAGCAGTGTGAAAAGTAAGTATGTGTGAATTACTAAGAGCATGCTCATTCTCTCTCAGTCTCTTTCTCTCTCTCTCTAACACACACATGAGGATTCACACATACACACACACACATACACACAGAGCATTTAGATCTAGTGCAAAAAAAAATACAGAAATAAAGTAACGAAAATTAAAAACTGCCTTTTATCTTGCTGTTCTGCATATTTTTTCCCTCACAGTATTGCTAGAGATTTACAGATCACACTAGGAAGTGTTGTGCTACTGCAATTTAGCAATCTAGCATAAAAAACAAGATCTTGATGCTGTGAATAGCTAGATGAAAAACTGCAGAGCTTCCTGAATTCCACTGAATAGAAATGCCATAAACTTCTACTGCTTAAAAAAAAAATAGATGAGGTTGCCTGAACATATAGTGGGAAAGCATCCCATAAAGTGCTTCAGAGAAAATAGTGTGCTGTGCTTGCGTTCTCGTTTCACCTATAATCCATCTTCTCTACCCTAGAATATTCAGGAGATGGGAGAAGGCCGCACTGGCGTGTGAACAGACCCACCTCCAAACTGTCTTGAAGACACCTGCACTGTACATGTTTAGGAAGGCAGTCAAGATGCAACTATTTGCCCTGGTCTCTGGTTAAATGGGAATATGCTTTCTCTTCCCACTTCCAGACACTGTTATTGTTTTAATATGTTTGATTTTAAACACTGTTACCTGCCCTGAGACCTTCAGGTATAGGGCAGGATAGAAACACAAAAAAACAACCAGCCAGCCAACAAACAAACAAAGAAAATAATGCTGCTAATTCACATTAAAGGCAAGAAAATGCACTTTTAAATTCTTTTAATATATATTAGGGATAGAATGGGAACATTAGTGTCCGCTTCATACCACTTCTAAGCTGCTTTCACATACACAAAGCCTTAGATTTCATCGTTCCTTCCAGGCCTGTTATGTGTCTAGCAACTCCATTTATGTGGTACAACGGGATCAACTTCAGCTTGTATCTCCTGACAGGAACCTGAAGTTTCCTGAAGAGATTCGTTCTGCCCTGTCCTTTTGACCCATTCCAACTGAGACTTATATGACGTGGCAGAGAGAAATCCTTGGAGAAGGACTTATTAATACTATCAGTGGAGCGAGTGAGCACATGAAGGATGCTCAGAGCATCTATATGAGCCTGTTCACTTTTTCCTGGGCACTTCTCTAAGCTTGCTTTCCTCTTGCATAAGACCCTTTTTTCGCAAGGAAATTTTCCTCTTATGAGGCCCGAGAGATCAGCTACTTGATAGCAACGCTCATAGCCTTCCCCTGTGGATTTCTTTTTATTTCATATTTAAATATTTACATACCACTTCCCATTAAGATATAATCTCATAGCGGTTTACAAAACATTTTTGTAGCTCCTGCTCTCTTCTCCAAGGTAAATAATTTATTTCCACTCACTGTACAAGGTGGCAGCTGTCATGCTGTACTCCCCCAAAGAATTTGGTGTCTTTTTAGAAGACTCAGCTCAGAGAACAATTCTGAAAATAAATCTGAAAATAAAGGACTGGAGCCTCTCCATTATTTAGGGGAGGGAAAACCATCTGGAAATGAACGAATGGCGTTCTCTCGGGTCTTATATCCAGTGTACATCTTCTTGTCTAAGCTTTCAACAATGACTCTGCCCTCTAATTAAAACAAATGAGGGGAGTGCAGAAAACCTCTAATTTATGCCCTGAAAAAATGTGCACAAAACAGCAGCTTCTGTAAATGAATAAAGGAAAATAAACTCCAGAAATAAGCTGACTAGTGTAAGGGGCCACTATTTACTTCAGAGGCAATCTGCTATTTCTTTTTTACTGCTTAAGCAGGAATAGTATTTCTTAAGTTTCAGTGCATATGCTTTGAGTGAATAAGGTCACAGCTTCACTATGTCTGTTTTTCCACTGTCACTAAAAGTACCCATTAAGTACCCATTAATGGGTACGAAATGGCTTTTTTTTTTACCCATTAATGGGTACTTAATGGGTACTTCTAGTGACAGTGGGAAAACACCCTATGACTCCATGAAGGGCTGGGGAAGAAACCATGGAGTTTCTTCAGTCTGCAGAGACAACCTTGAGCAAAGTGGACCAATACGGCTCAGTTTAAGGAAACTTTCCATGCTTATTCTGGGAGAGGGAACAGAGATGGCCGTGATCTTCCAGCTGTGCTAGCTTCTTTGTGCACGAATAATGAACAGGCAATCCAAGAAATGTTCTGCCTCTTCTGCATATTTGAGGTTAAAGGTTCCACAGGTTGACAACATGCAAATAGCCTGAGTGCAGCTGCCCAGATCTCCAGGTTGGGCTTCCTAGACTGGTTCTAAATCATCAAGAGATCCTAGAAGCAGCTCTGTGCATGCCAGAGCATGCCCCATTCATATAGATGTAGAGCACAAAAATTACATGCCTGTTGCTACAGCAAGGTGATCCCAGCAACTGCACTTACCCAGTGTTTGACGAAACCCTGGGTAAGTTCTGGATGCACTCGGCATTGCAAGGTAGAAATGTGCATGGATATTCGTAGGCATTCGAAATCTGATCGAATGTGCTGAAGTTCAACATTCAAACTCGAATACAATGTTCTGAAATTCAAATGTAAACATTCTAACCCAATTTTGGATCTATTCATTTGAATTATCCAGACATTCATATGTGTATGGTGTACTTGAAGATCTGTATCTTTCCCGCATCTGTAAGCATTTGTTTGGATCCGTATGGGACGAAAATGGGTTGCATATGGGATAACTACAGGATGCATATGAACATTGCACAGATTCGTACAGATGTGTATGGATGTGGGGAAGATGTGTACCGTGCATATATGTTATCGACATTCGTATGTGCAGATTTAAATAAAAAAATTCGAATGAATAGATTCAAATTTGGTAAATTCAAATCGAGTCTTGTTAAATTTGAATTTAAAAGATTCGAATTGAATCAGATTTTGAGGTATACAATTCGATTCGAATAGAATCTGAAAAAAACATTTGTGCACATCTCTATTGCAAGGTACAGACGCCTGATGTGTCCTAGTCTCTCTGCAAGGCAAAGGTGTAAAAAGGTACCAGATCAGCAACTTTGAAGGCCAGAAACCTTTGTTTTTGGACTTTGAAACTAAGCCAAGATGAGCTGTTTATTATGTCCAGGCCAGTGCACCATGGGATAGCCTTCACTGTGTGGAAACAGCCATGGTAACCACGTTTCTTCCAGATTCATTGCCTGAAGTACTTTTCTGAGGTAGCACAACAGTGTTGATGATGTGACAGAAAGAAAAACAAATAGTGGAATTTAAAACTGGACAATCTTCTGAACAAATCTGAAAACGCTGAAGCTCTGAAAAGGGAGTGTTCCACACCTAAAACATCTAAATTTCATCTAAATGTTCTTGAATTTTCTGATAAGAATTTAAACATTCATTCTGTCCAAATGTCTTCTCTGTTTGAAATACGAGCTGAAGCTCAGGCATTTGAACTTATTTTAAGTTGGTTTCTATGTACTTTGTTTAGGGATGTGCAGAAATGGGGGGGGGTTTACATTCAATTAGTATTGAACTGGATGTAAGAAAATTCACATTCATTTGAATAGATTCCCTTCAAATGTGGTAGGATACTATTCAATACAAATGTATTCATACAAATATCCCATATGAACACATACATATCTGGTACATATCCAATACCAATATGTATCCATACGTATCAGATATATATCCCATAACATAGCTGTTCTGAAAACCTAAATCCACCCCGAATCCACTTTGAATCCACTCTCAACCTGTCTCGGATGCACTCTGGATCCATTGTGGATGTGACTGGTGCAGCCTCTTTCGCACCTCCGCAGGTTCATGAATGTTCCAAAGCATTTGTACAAATATGAATGTCAATGAACAAATGTCGTAACATTCAAATCATGTGCGAAAGTCTGAATTTGTATGAATTCACACAAGTATCGGATGTTAGGAATATTCATGCATATCTCTAACACTGTTTGCTACAGCATACAAACACAGCTATTGAATGTAACAGCCACCTTTCTTCACTGTAGCATACAAAAAAGTGATGCCCAAATGAAATGATTTGGAACTGAAATTTGGATGTTCACACTTCCCCAAATTCATTATTAATAGATGTCCACTACACTTCCAGCCCATGCCAACTCGAAGACAAATGTTGCTATCCCAGACTGTTTTCTGCTGGAGGCAGAAACTGCTTCATTTTAATAAAAATACACTTATAATAATACAACTGGTCAGTTGAGATATTCATGGAACAAACTCTGCAAAGCCTTATCATTATGTCAGAGCTTGAAGGAGCTCCAGCATCATATCTCCAAAACTATCCGTAGTGTATTGTTCAGAATGGAATCCTGTGTCTCTTCATACATTTAAGATGTAGTTAGTAAGTTTATTTCCAGACATCTCTCTGCAATTCCTAAAGGAGCCTTCCTCATATCCAACACTGGTGTTCAGGGACCCATTTTCAGCACATTTTCTGTCATACACTTGGCTTGTTGAGTGAGTTATGTATTCAAGGCAGACTTTTTTCATTCACTTCAGTATGAGTTATATAATCCAGAGAACTTAAAAATTGAAGATTGACATATGTAACACTTGTAGTGTTTCACAGTGTATGTGTGTGTCATTACTGATGAATTGCAGAGAGAGCTCCTCAGCTGCCACAAAGTTTTCAAGCCTCCATTAAAGTGGAGGAAACGAGCCAGATTTTTCTTTTTTTATATTTGTCCCACTACTACTTCTTTATTTCCCCCCCCCAAAAAAAAGTATGCCATTACAGTATTCTTAAACTTAAGTAGAGTTGTCTGTTCAGAGCAGGTAAATCACATATCTCTGAAATTTACATTTTGCTGACACCCTCGATCTGTAAAGCGCATAGGTGGTCATTTTAAAATATTGCCATAGGAGCTTTTCTTCCTTTATTCACTTGAGAGAATCTAAGCCCTAAATGCTTGAGATGGTTGCAAAATGTCCTGTCAGAAAGCAATCCTGTGCCTGCTGGGGAACCAGACCAGCAAGTGTTCTAGCATGCTGATGCAGTCTAATATCCTGTATCTTCATAGGATGGAACAGACTGAACTAAGAAATCCAAAATGGCCGGCTGGTCCAGTCAAGTAGAGTATTATGGAGTGATATAGTGGACCACAGAGGTGTGTGGACAGCATACTTCGGTGGCCGATATACTACAGGGCCCAATCCACCAGTGCAACAAGGTCTGCCACTGCAGTGGGTCCCCCCGGGGGTTCAGGGCTCTCCAGCCCTGTAACTGCTATGAAGCTGGTGTGAGTTTGGGAGCTGGCATGGGAGCTGGAATGGAACAAGCCATCCTGATGCAAACTATTTTGTTCCATGCCATGGGCAATCTGCCGTAACAGAGTCCAATCCACTTGTTCCAGACTACTGAAGGAAAGTGTGGCAGCTCTCTCTCTCTCTGTGTAGATGAGACAGACAGACAGACAGACAGACAGACAGACGATGATGGTGGGTGGGTCGGTGGATGGATGGATGGATGGATGGATGGATGGATGGATGGATGGATGGATGGATGGATGGATGGATGGATGGATGGATGGATGGATGGATAGATAGATAGATAGATAGATAGATAGATAGATAGATAGATAGATAGATAGATAGATAGATAGATAGATAGATATGGAAAGCAGATGTCATAAGACTTGTATGTTCAGTGGTATCAAGATAGGTGATAAATTCTCTGCAGTTTCACTGGGTTAGGGGGAAAGAATGCTCATTAAGAAGGTTCTAATACCAGTGTTCCTTTTATTTAATTTGAATTCTGCTAGTTGCTATCCAGAATTAACTAACTGTAGTTATGCTGAGTCTGTAGTAGAACATAACAGATATCTGTGGTTTTGGTATATTATGACATTTTATTGATTCGAAGTCTTTTTCCTCCAAAAGTCATAAAATACTGAAAATGCCATAAAATACCAATTAAATCCTCTGTCTGACATATGGTTCAAGAGACTGTTTTCCCCCCATGGATCACTAAACTAATAATGCCAAATGATTCATGTTGGAAACCCGAATGAGACTAGTATAGGCTCGCTCAGCAAAATAAGAAGGAACACCTTTATTAATAGGTTTGGGTTTTGTTTTTTTGCATTTAGGAAATGTTCTGCCTCAGGCAATTCATTACATAAACTTTATGCTACAATATTTTGTCTAAAGTACACCTGTTTCCCAGTTCTTGCCTGCACAAGTGTTTGTTCATATTGTAACCACTGAAATTTGATTCTAGACCTTCACTTCTGCCATTTTTAACTTTTCTGTCAAAATCGTAACACATATTTACATACGTGTCCAAGGCATGCACCCTTTTTACCAGATAGCCATGATCTAGATTTGGCAGACAGGTGTTGATATACAAATGTAATTTGTTATTCAAATGATAGTGGTGTATGGTTTTCTATTTTTAGATTTTGTATTCACTGTATGTGGTATGTGACACAGAATGCTAGACCAGATGGGCAGTGGCCTGATCCAGAAGGGCTCCTCTTATGTTCTCTTATGATAATAAAGTTCAATATAGTCATCAGTGAACAGACAAAAAAAATACAAATTGAAAACCTTCAAAACATTATAATAAGTCAATTGCACCTTGCAAATGAGATAGTAAAATTTAACATCAATCAGTAAAATTCAGTTCTTCTGGTCCGAAAAAGGCAGCTGAATGTAAAACATATCTGAGTACCCTTTTTTCAGAAGAGAGCTGTGACTACCCCAAGGCCACCCAGCTGGCTTCCTGGAGGAGAGTGGAATCAAACCCAGTATTCCCAGATAAGAGTCCATGGGTGCATCCCCATAAACGTGTTGGTCCGAATCAAAATCGGGTTCGGCAAGGGTAATCCCCATGCAATTTTGTTTTGGTCCGATTTCTGTGGACCAAATCACCCAAACACATTCCAAACCTGTACCAGATTTGGTGCCGGAAAAAACAAGTCTTGTCACTGTTTGGTGTCCCAGCACGCAATGCTTTGCAAGTTGAAACTGTGCATGGGGATAGTCCCAGGCTATTTGGGGAGGAGATTGACACTCGTGTCAGTGGGAGGTGGGGTTTCATGCTCCGTGCTTGCCGTTCCTGCCCTGTGCATTGGAGATCACAACCGCTGAGATTTTTGGGGAGTAAATGGTGTTAAAGCCAAAACAATGAAGGGATTGAATGGCCTTTTCTGCAAGTATTCCACCCCATTTCCCAATCACAGGATAATGGCTTGATTTTTCTCCCTTTTACATGGAAAATATTCCATCCTCATTTTCCAATTGCCAAGGTGGGCATGATAATGGCTTGATTTTCCACTGGTTCCCAGGAAGAGCGGAGGTGCGCAAAACTGCTCAACCACTCAGGGGTGGGGTGACATCAATTCGGCTTCCCATGAGGAGAGAGGGGGCGGAGAGGAGATGGCGCTGTTCCCCCGTGTCAGGGTTTGGCACAGTTTGCATGAGGATGGCTGTATCCGCACCCAGCCCGCTTCTAGCCTGCGTTGCCAGGAACGGCATGGGGATGGGCAACATCCAATCCTGGTCCCACACCTGGTCACATGCGTGCCCAATCAGAGCCACACAGCTTGCATGGGGACGTGGCCCAGCTCCCTAACAACTTGACCAAGCTGGCTAGCAAAAATGCTTTGGGATGTGTGAAAACTCTTGATTTCCACTGTATCTGAAGCCAAACAAGCTAGGGTTTGTGTTCACTGTGGTTGACTGAAAGAAGCCATTTTCAAAGTGTTTCTTATGACTGTGGCTTATTTCCATAAAATGTAATGGGGTCAAAACATATTTGTTTCAATAAATCACCAGGGCTTTCCTTTTGGGTTAGATATAATGAGAAACCAGGGTTGGTTGGCAGGTGTGAAGCTGGTTCTTCTGTGGCCGCGCTAGAGAAATGTGTCCAAGAAAATGTGAAGGTTGAGGAATGTAAGGGTTTATTGATAAAAATCACAGTAAAAATGAATTTAAACGAAATATCCCTAGAGGAAATAAGGTCTGAGGTTTTTTAATTTTTTAAACTATCATGCTAGGGATCTGTGTAATACATTACATAATTAACTGCTTTTTCCTTCTTCCTCGTGGCTCTTCCTGAGGCCTAGCACACCAGGGCCTTTTAAAAGGTGTTTATTAGTCCGTAGGCACTCCCTCAGCAGCCTCCTCCAGATACCATCTTAGCCAAGGAAAACGTCTGTGGTGAAATATTTCTTACCGCACCATAAGATTAATCTTCTTTACGAGGCTTTGTGTGAATCCTTTGCACTGGGATCATGTTGTCTCATGGCATAAATCTTTCCTATATCAACCGTCTGCAGTCCTCCTGAACAACAGCAAAGCATATCTTTATTTCCCGCCTAATTTATCATGTTGGTAGAGAAGCTCACCTGCAAGGAAAAAGTGGAAACTTTTTGTGAGGGGTGGAGCCAATGCTCAGGTGAATTTTCTCTTTCTCCCTCTTCCTTGAAGTCTTTGGGCTGTTCCAGTTTAAGCCTATAAGCTGCATGTATTTCCAGCTTGCAGACAGTGTTGAAGTACAATTCTCATCCTCACCTTTTGGAGTGAATAGACCTATTCTTACTTAGGCCTCTGGCTAACAATTAGGACAGCTCTGGGATAGACCATTCGCTTTCTGGGAAGGCTGGTTCTGTCTTATTGTGGCTGAGGTGTGGAGCACAAAAGCATACTCCACACCTGCCCCAAGGTTAGCCCCAGGCGTCCCAGAGTTGTCTGGCAGGGACAGCACTCACACTTTCCCTGCTGGACAGCTCAGGAGGCCTGCTCTGGGCTGCCGCCATTGAGCCCTATCAGCTCCACTGGCCAGCACCCCCATTCTGGGGGTGGGACTCAACCGGCCCAGGGCGTCTTGGAGTCCTGCTGGCTGCTGCCCCCTTGATCAGGCCGGCAGCAGCCAGCAGGGGTCTTCTGGGTGCCCACCCCCACCCAAGGGTGTGTGCCACCCCCCAACCCTATGCGACCCATGTAGGAACTGGAAAAGGTGTTTGAGGGGGAGGATTTTCATATCTGATCTATACTGGACAGTAAAGAACTGGAAGCACTACCTATGGATAGCAGAATAACCTTACAAGTGTAGTAAAGCATTCTTAGATACTTAGCATTTTGCCTATTGCACTGTAATTTTCTCCCCCAAAACAATAAATAAAACATTATTACTTACCTATTGGAGCTCTTCAGCAACTGAAATTGGGGGGAAGTTTGCCTTGTCAAAGGACGAAATGAACTTGAGGCCTCAGTGACTTCAGTTAAAACCAGCATTCAAAAATATTTTGCCATCTATACTTTGACCCTGCTTCTTTTTCAAGGTTAAATGTTCCACTCTAAACTTTTAAGGTGGGCAAAGGTGCACAAATAGAACACACATTTATACCCTGCTTTGCATGAAATATAAAACAAGGCTTTAATGGAAATATAAAAGATGTACATTGATCTCCACTGATGTCCCGCAGAAATGGCTAAAATGCCACTAAAAAGTGAAATGGTATCTGATGCTTCCTTGAAGCGTGGCAGCAACATGTCCTCTGGATGTGCCCACTTGCTCCCCAAATCTGGAATTTTGTTTCTCGTTTTCTGAGCAGAAAACATACCTGTGGGTGTTCATGTTGAAATAAAGGACAAAGATCTAGAAGGGAAAGAAACTCATGATATTCCGACAGTGCCATTGTTTTTTCACCCCTTTTGCTGCATTCTTCTCCCAATTCTGCTGGGCTGAAATCTAAGCATTGCTTAGCACTGAAATCTAAACTTTAAGCTTATGACTAGAGCATTGCTTGTGTCCTCATTGGGCTGGTAGACTGGTCCAGTGGACCCCTAGAACATCTCATCCACACTGTGGACTGGTTTACGGAATGCTCCATCTGTGACAGATGAAGTACTGAGCCAAGCCATGGTTTAAAAATGTGAATGAATGGGTTTTTTAAAAAACTCAATTCATATTGAATTGAATGGAAGAAAATTCGTATTCATTTGAAAAGATTCCCTTTGAATGCGGTAGGATTCTGTTCAATATGAATGTATTTGTACAAATTTGTAAGGATATCCAATATGAACGCATACATGTCCGATGCACATTCGTACATATCCAATACGTATCCCGTAACATATCTGCTCTGAAAGCATCAAATCCACCCTGAATTCACTTTGAATCTGCTCTCAAACCATGTCAGGTTCACTCTGGATCAGTTGCAGATGTGACTCGCACAGCTCCTTTCCCACCTCCCCGTTTTGTGAATGTTCTGAAGCTTTGAATGGATGTTCCAAAGCGTTCCTATTCATACGACCGTCAGTGTACAAATGTCGTATATGAATGTCTGAATCTGTACAGATAACAAATGTTACAAATATTCATGCACATCCCTACACCACTAAAACTGTGGACTGCAAGTAAACTGTCCGCACAGCCTTCCGGATTGATACTCAGCATACATATGGGCAATGTGGTGTTCCAAGATCAAGAAACCCATCACCATTTCACTGGGCACCCAGAAGCAGTGCTAGAAGTGCTCTGTTTGTGGTTGCCTGGCCAAAGCAGCCTCCAAAGTTGTGGCTAGATGGGCAGCCCACAATGCAGAATGACCTTGGCATGCCTTACCAGCAGCCCTGACCAATACAGGCTGAGTTGATTAACTTTTCTCAGGTTAATTCATGTCGTAGGTAAATCCCCATTAAGTCATGGATAGCTAGAAACACAAATATGTAAAAGCCAGCTTTATGTCATTGCAGCCTAAAACTGTAATAATGCATTGGACTGAATGCAGGGAAAGAAAACAGTGCCTTTACCAGCTTTTCATTTTTTCTAAGCCAATGAAGTTTACTCTGCCTCAGTAAAAATCCATATAATTAAGGCCATTGTCCCAGTCGTCTCCGTATGCAAAACTATCATTTAACATTATGAGGACAAGGAGCAACGTTACAGGCAGACAATACTCTTTCCTCCTTCATTCTTCTGGCACAGCTGCAAGAAGTTAGAAGAGTCTGATTTCTTTTTAGCTTCACTGCAATTTAGTAGTATTATGAGGGAAGCTGCCAACTGGAGCTAATATTTAGACATAGCCAGTGGAAAAGGGGCTAGCTGTTTTAAAATTTGTAATCATTTTGCTTCCTCTTACTATAACTCACTCAACACAGCTTATTTGAATACAGATATCACAGCACAGTGCTTTTCATTTAAAATGGAAATGAAAGTATTTGATATTATTTTTGTCACTGATGGAGAGAGAACACTAGCCTTAGAGCAATTGATTGATTGATTGATTGATTGATCGATCGATCGATTGAATTTGTATCCTGCCCTTTACCTGGAGGTCTCAAGGCAGGTCACAACACATGGGGTGTTTTTCCACTGTCAAAAGTACCCATTTTTGCCCCCATTTAGGACCCATTTGGGTGTGAGCTGGATGACCCCATTTCCACTACGGCACCCATTTGGGACCCAATTGTTTCCACTGCCATTGGGGAAATCCGGATCTAATGGGTACATTTTGGCCTTTAATCCGGATTTTCTGTAGACCCTATTAAAGGGGTCTACAATGGGGTCTTCTCCCAGAAAATCCGGATTAAAGGGAGCCTGTTTCCAATGGGGTCCAAAGGAGGCTAGGGGGAGGGGATGCACCTTTGGGACCCCCCCAACATTGGCTTCGAAGTCACTTCGAAGTCACTTCGAAGTTGACTTCACATTCACTTCAAAGTGTCTTCGAAGTCAGCTTCGAAGTCACTTCGAAATCACTTCGAAGTTGCTTCGAAGCCTACCCCACCCTGCCCCCCAAAATACCTGGGGTAATGGACCAACCCCTTGTGGGTCGATCTGGATTCCCCAGATGGGTGCAAAGCTGTTTCCATAGCAGGGGTGTTAGCACCCATTCCTAATGGGTGCTACACCTCCTGTGGAAACACATTGGGTGCTTCCCTTAATCCGGATCTACTAGATCCGGATTAAGAAATGTACCCATTCCTTAGATCCGGATCTTCTTAGATCCAGATCTAAGGGCTGCAGTGGAAAAACACCCTTGATGAAACAACTGCTATACCATATTGAAAAATATAATCCATTGCTCATATTTTCCAGAAACATTGATCTAGGGGCTGAGTTAGGGGCATGTGTGAACAACAGTCATCAAATTTATTTCTGTTTTCTTTATTTTTGCATCTCTGTCCTCCTCCCATTCTTCGAAAGAGCTCAAGATGGTGAGCTAAATGGAGCATTGTCTCCTCCATTTTTATAGGGTAATATAAAAGATAATATAAGAGACCTTACATTATCTTTTGTTTACATTTCCTTACATTTCTTTCTTTCTTTGCATTTTTATCCATTACATGTGAAAAGATGCAAAGAAAGAAGAAGAAAAATGAATGAATGAATGGCTTACAATCTCCTGTTCATGATTAAGGCTGTTTCCACACTTACTGTTACTATTCAGGTACAGGGTGTCCTGCACCAGAAAAAGCGTTTTGTCCCAAGCTGGAATGAATTGTTCCTAGCATGGAACAAGATCATCCACATTGGGATGGCCTGTTTCAATACCAGCCCTTGCACAGACTTCATAGCTCATGCCACCTTTAAGGCCACTGTGGGGAGGGGCAGTTCTGAATGTTCTGGCCTTTGGAGCTTCTAGGACCCATTTCAGAGCTACACGTTGCACTTCCACAATGGGTCCCCCGTGATACAACGGACCGTGGAGGTGTGCAGTCTGCATGCTTCTTTGGTCTGGTATAGTACCCCTTATTACATTAGTAGACCTCAAAAAAGAGGTGTATCAGTAGACCAAATGAGGACACCATTTGGGGCACCCTAGTTCTATCCTGCGCAGACAGAGTATACTAGGAAGACACGAGGCCTTAAACTGCATCACCCTGCGGAAAGGAGGCCGGTAGACCCCTTCTTGGTCTGGACACCTGGTGAGTGCAGAAACATCTTAAAACCCTTTCTTGGTCTGGACTTCTGATAAGTGCAGAAACAGCTTAAATCCAATTCTCTAGCAATTATTGTACAACAAGCTGACTCTAGCAGAGCGTGGAGGTGAAAGCATTCCTGAACAGTTTTTATTAGTAGTGCTCTCTGATGGCTTGAAGAAGAAGATGGAGTTGGCTTTTCTACCCCACTTTTCCCACCCATTTAAGGGAACACAAAGTGGCTGACAAAGCTTTCTATTCTCCTCCTCGCAACAAAACACCCTGTGAGGTAGATGGGGCTGTGACAGCTCAGGAGAAAGCTGTGACTAGCCCAAGGTCACCTGGCTGGCTTCGTGGAAAAGTGCAGAATCAAACCCAGTATTCCCAGATAAGAGACTGGCTCCCTAACCACTAGACCAAATTGGCTCACAAGATGGGTACACAGAATTTTATACAAAGCCAACTGCTAGCTTTTTGTGGCTTTTATGTATTTGTAAACCATGTTTGCTTTTATATTTCTTTTCGTTCATTTTTATCAGTTTTTCTGTGTGCTCCAGTATGATTGCATTCATTAATATGCCACTTTTATTATTTTATTTTATTTAAATTTTTACTACATCTTGGCTTCAAAAACAAGTTGCCCCTAAAACAAAACTACAGTTTAAAATGAAATTATGTAAAATATTACAGTTCTAGATGTGGTGGTGCCAAGAACAAGCATGGCAACAATAAAATTCCAGACACTGTTAAGGGCTCCACTAACCCTAGTAGAGCAAATACATCCAAACCAGAGGACCACTGAACATTTTAAGGGCCTTTTCGCACTTGGCCCACCAGGATGGCTATGCTGACTCAGGCACAGTCCAGACATCACAAGAGGATGTCCCATAGTTACTATCTTCTTATAATTCAGCACCTCCTCATTTATGATTTTCCATGTTAACATGACTTTCTGTGCCTTCTGTACTCATTGTCCCTGTTCATTTTGGTTTTCTAGCCTATTTCTGCTAACATCTTTCTAGCAATGTGGTCACTGTGATCGGATACCTTTGCAGTTTCCCTGAGGGCGATCTGTTCATTTCTAAATTGCAAGCCCATGAAAGCTGCATAGAGAAAGGCAGCAATGTAAATAAACACTGTTATGTCCCTTCGACTAAAACAGCAAGGCCCTGTCCCCAAAAGACTTATTAGCCCCTCTCGGCTTCCTCTGCCGTCACTCTGTTATAGCTGACTTTAAAAGTCCCCTCCACTTCCGGAATAAGCGCCCCCATGGTAGCCGCGATCTAAACGGAGTTTCCGTCCCCAAGGAAGCCTGTTTCCTTTCCCCGCATCTTCCCCCCCGCCCCCTCTCTTGTTAAAAGGAAAAATAGGCAGATCTCCGTCTCCTGAAACGGCTTCCCGCCCCTAGCAAAGGCAGATGATTGCTCATTCATTCACTTTCAGCACTTACTTTCACTCAGTTCTCTGTTAGAAAAGGCTTTCTGCCCCGGCAAAGTCAGCGGCTGTAGGCATCGGCAGCGCGATCCTTCGCTCATTCTCTTTTAAGGCTTTCACAGATCACTTGATAACAATGTTTCAATTCTGGCTCTTTTTACAAAGGAAAGGAAGCGAACCTGCTCCATTTCTCAGATGTGTGAATGCTTTTTGGCTGTGTGTGCAGGCAAGCAATCCCCGCCCCTTTTGCCACGGAGCGTCCTCAAGGCAGATATAGCGAGCAAAACCCGCGAATCGCCGAAAGAGCGCTGGAACTCTTCTTTAAAGTGCACGTATTTTATCGCGGGTGTCTCACTTTCCTAAGCTCCCTAAGCGCCTTGTAAAGCCTGGAATGGGGCCGCTCAGAGGCAAAAGAAGAGTTCCAGCAGACTTTCAATTGCATGGGGACAGGGCCCAAGTAAAGTTTCAGAAGTACATTGCAAGATTATTTATGCCTTAGCTCTTTTATGCACTTCAGTAGCTGTCTGTCTAGCCTCCGAGCTGGCCTCAAAGCTCCCATGAGCACTTGAGCTAGCTTCTGCAAGCTCCAATGGACAGCAACAAACATTCCTGACCTCCAATACCCCAGGAAACCCATTTCAGTGGTGTAGTTTGTTGCACCACTAAAATGGGCTCCCCATTAAACTCGAATTCACAATTGAATTCAAAGCTTTGACAATTTGCAGGTGAATTGAAAGGGGCCTACATTTTTAGGTCCCCTTCACCCATGAATCAAATGGATCTGGCCTTCATCAAAGCTTTGTAGAAACTCCAACTGAGGCCAGACCTGCACACCCCTGGCTTCATATCTCCTTTGGCCATGCCTCCTTACCTTAAAATCTGTCTGCCACAGCCACAGTCTCTACTCCCATCATGCTCTCCTCTGAAGTTCAGCTCCAAGGTTCATGAGATTTCCCAGGAATTTCCTGCAGTTGCTGGATGGGGAGGCCTCTCCATCTGTGTCCGCACTTCCAGAAGGCCTAGTCGAACCCTTGGAGGAGAGTGTGATGGCAGTGGTGACAGCGAAAGGTGAGTGGGAGGGTGAGGCAGGGTGGGAAAGAGGAGATGGGTGTTCCCTTCACATGTGAACATTTGGGAGATGTTCACATGCAAAGCTGAAGCTCCTCACATTCGTGGGGGAGCTTTGCATGAAGCCAAATATGGAATCAAAGGAGGAAAATGGACTTCATGCCCTTCTCTATCAAATACAGTTAGCATTTTCCCCTGTCCCTATGGGTTAATGCTCAGGATTCCCTTAGCACAACCCACTTGAATATGCCTTTTCACCATCACATGACAGGCTATTGAAGGGAAGGGTTTTCCCAGCAGGGGTTGATTGATATTCAGCAATTCCTTTGAATTTTGTTGTTGTTCAGTATCACTGAGTCATGGCCAACTCCTGGTTGACTCTATGGGCAGCTCCATGGGCACCTTTGTGCAGTTTTTTTGGGCAAAGATACAGCAGTGGTTTGTCATTGCCAACTTCGAGGGGAAGGCCGGGGATCAAACCTGCAATCCTCTTGCTTTTCAGCCTGCTTATGTTATCACTGAGCTACAGCCTCTCCCTCCCTTGAATTTAGGGGGAGATGAATAATTTAGGAATCCAAAAAGCATTCTCTTTGCCAGCTCTGAAGGGCATCTCTTTGGAAAGCCATGTTTAATCGCCTGCAGATACATTGCGTTTCCTTGTTACTGTTGTTATTTATCGGGATAGAAGGCACAATCAAGAGTGGTGCTATTAAACAGCTGCTTAGTTGCCTAATGCTGCATTGAACTTCATTATTAAGCATTATTTTTATGGAAGTGAAATTGGCTTGCTTAGCAAAGGAAGCTCCCTAGAGAGCAAAGGAGGACCAGGGAGATAGCAAAAGGTTGTTGTCTGTTACAGGAAACTGTTGAAAACAAGAGCAGAGTAATTGTAGAATTGCAGTGGGAGATGTGCTCAGCAACAGCAAAGCTCAAATAACAAAGCACTTGGGATTTTAAATTAAGAATATGAATATCACCTCTACTCAGTCATAACCGTCCTTTCATGGTATTTTCATTTCCTACCCATCAGATTTTTGCTACCATTTTAGAAAATGAATCCATGGAACGCACCTTTTATATATCACAGAAATTTTTGATAGCAGATAAGGCTCAGAAAAAAGTTGACATCTCATTTAATTTAAATTAAATGATATGAAGTCATAACTATTGAGTGTTATCTGTGGGGTTTGAAAGTGGCGGAGGTGACAGTGTGCTTCCAGGTGGTCATTGAGAAGAAGCGGACATTTAAGGAATATATCAGAATAAATGGAAAAGCAAACTGAGAGCCATGCTCTTCTATAAAGCACAAAAGACAAAGCAACTAGGGATGTGCATGAATTTTTTTTTGTATGTAATTCATATCAAATGCAAGAAAATTTGTATTCGTTCGAATAGATCCCCTTCAAATGTGGTAGGATTCATATTAGATACGAATGTTCAATCCCATACGAATCCCATATGAATGCATATGAATCCCATACGAAGCTTCATATGAATGTTTCAAAACATTTGGTTTGTATTCAAATGTCAGTCTTCAAATGTGCCAACGTTCAATTCGAGTTCAAATGGCTGAATTAGGCCAAATTCATACATATTTCAAATTTTACGAATATTTCTGCAATCCCTACAAGAGACTCTACTGAAATATCTCTAGGATAAAAGGCAGTGCTGTTTATGAACAGACCATGCATGTCTTGATCCGTAGCCAAAGCTAATGCAAACATCTTACGTTGTTAAGTCACTTGTACATTTGGTACCGTTACTATATGAAAATGAGCACAGGTGTCATCTCCTAAAGTCACAGGAGCTCTGTCCTCTTCTTCACATGGTAACCCTAATGCTTAGACCTATTGTTTTCCTCCTCTGATTTTTTTCTAGAATACTGCTTCCTTACCATGTAACCATTTGTTTCTATCAGTCTTCCCCAGCCTGATGCTCTCACGGTGTTTTAAATTAAAACAGCAAGGCCCCAGAAGAGGGAGGTGTAGCCCTGAGATATCTGGTGTGCATCAGTTCTAGAAATCTCTATATACAGTATACTGATAATTCTTGCAGATTAAATTGCAGAAGGGCCTCAAATGATTGAGTGCTTTGGAAATTGGGAGAGAACAACAGAATTCTAGAAATCAAATGTGTAGCCATATTAGTATGGATCAGTAAGCAAGGGAGTCTAATAGCACATGAAAGACCCGCAGAGAGAAAGAAGTCGGTAGCATGAACTTTTGTAGACTAAAACATGGGTTTGACAAGGCAACTATAAGGTGGGTTCAAAACTGGCTTAGTAATCGTACTCAAAGAGTGGCTTTAAATGGCTGCACATCCAAATGGAAGGAAGTGTCAAGTGGAGTACCACAAGGTTCTGTCCTGGGCCCAGTTATGTTTAATGTTTTTATAAACGATCTGGACGAGGGAGTTGAAGGGAAACTGATCAAATTTGCTGATGACACAAAGCTAGGGGGGATTGCAAAC
Source organism: Aspidoscelis tigris stejnegeri (assembly GCA_023333525.1). NCBI lineage: Eukaryota > Metazoa > Chordata > Lepidosauria > Squamata > Teiidae > Aspidoscelis > Aspidoscelis tigris. Next base: position 16,897,482 of record JALMGA010000003.1, read on the forward strand.
ACCAGAGAAGAGAGAGAGAGGATTCAAAAAGATTTAGAGAAACTCGAACAATGGGCTGCAACTAATAAAATGGTATTTAACAAAGAAAAATGCAAGGTTCTGCACCTGGGCAAGAAAAATGAAAAAAGCACATATACAATGGGAGGAATTCGGCTGAGCAGCAGCACATGTGAAAAAGACTTGGGTGTCCTGGTAGATCATCAACTGAACATGAGTCAACAGTGCGAGGCAGCTGCAAAAAAGGCAAACGCAATCCTGGGGTGTATTAGGAGAAGCATAGAGTCCAGATCACGTGAAGTTATTATCCCCCTCTACTCTACCTTGGTCAGACCTCATCTGGAGTACTGTGTCCAGTTCTGGTCACCCCAGTTTAAAAAAGACGCTGACAAGCTGGAGCAGGTTCAAAGGAGAGCTACCAAGATGGTGAACGGTCTGCAAACCATGTCCTATGAGGAACGGCTTAAGGAACTAGGAATGTTTAGTCTAACAAAAAGAAGACTGAGAGGAGACATGATAGCTGTCTACAAATACCTCAAGGGTTGTCACAAGGCAGAGGGATCAGCCCTGTTCTCACTCTCTCAAGGAAGGACTAGAAACAATGGGGTGAAACTGCAGGGGAAAAGATTTAGTTTAGATGTTAGGAAAAAATTTCTAACAGTAAGAGTGATCAACCAGTGGAACAGGCTGCCACGGGAGGTGGTTGGTTCCCCTTCGATGGAGGTCTTCAAGCAGAGACTGGACAGCCATCTGTCTGAGATGGTTTAGGAGATCCTGCCTTGAGCAGGGGGTTGGACTCGATGACCCAGGAGGTCCCCTCCAACTCTACCATTCTATGATTCTATGATTCTATGATAAAACTAATTTGTCAGATGGGTTCTAGATTTTCTGCCCAAGGTGCTGTTCTTAGAAGAGTTCTAGATTAACCTTCTGCCTGATGTGCTGGCTTTCTCCTCCAAGCTATTTTCTTAGGTGGAGAATTGTTCAGGCAACATTTTAACTCAGTGAGAACTCAGTCTAAATGAGATCATTTAGGTGTATGTGTTCAGCATCATCAGGAATATGAAATGGATTTTGACATTTCTGGGCTTTTGTGTCTCTCCTGCCTCCCCTCTTCTCTTGACAGTTTTTTATCATGCTGTTAATTATATTCGTGCTGGAACTCACCGTCGTGACCCTCTTCTTTGTCTACAACGAGAAGGTATGTCACCAAAAGACTTTCCTCCTTTGCTCCTTTCCCCTTCAGTAAATCTGTGCCAGCCTTCTTTCATAAATAATCTATGAAACCTTTAACTTGGTATGCATATTGAGTTTTCTCAAGACAACACCCCTTTTCAAGGATGCTGCGCTCAGAATATATAAAATTCCTTTCTGTGACAAGGGCCACTCTCTTCCTTTTCTCTCTTTCTCCTTCCCTAAGCTCAAATATTTTAGCAGTGCAATAACTATTTATAGACAAGAAAGACTGATGAAAACTCCTCCAGTATCGTAAAGTAGATCGTATTGTACTTGTGTCTAAATAGCCACTGGACCCTCTGTCTGTGTATATTGCTGTGAATCTTCCAGGAAGGATATTATAATGCATTCACAAAATTAAAAAAAAAAAATTCCTGAGAAACTTGGCACCAGTGACACCAGTCTGTGACCCTTTCTGCACTACTCCCTCCTTGAGACCTTCGGATATAGGGCAGGATATAAAAGGAGGGAAAGGAGTCCCAGAATACGGTCCTGCCATTATTAGCATGCAGATAGCAGGGCATTCTGGGATATAATCCAGGACAAGGCTCAGTGCAGAAAGGGTCCAAGTTACAATTGTTAACTAGCTACCCACTATTGCCATACTGAATATTGGTGATTTTTGCCATGAAAGACTCTTTTACTAACTGGGCATGGGAAGAGGGAATTCCTCATGCTTTCTGTGTGACCAAGACTTAGGGCCTATTCGCACCTGGCTTTATTCTGGAATATATCCCAGAGTAGGGGCCTGCTGTCCACATGCTACTGCAGGCTACAGCAGTCCCCAGGTGAGACCTGCCAGGGTCTACATTTGTATGCAGACAACAGACCCCCCTATCTTGAAATATATCCAGAATACGGCAAAGTGTGCATAGGCCCTTAAGCAGGACCTAGAGGACACTGGGAGTAAGTGCCCTAAAGCTGGAATGCTTGCTCCCACACCAGGGCAGGGCATGTGATGTCTATGTGTTTCATGCCTTGCCTAATTTCAGCTTTGAAGCTGACAACTTTTGTAGAGAGAACTGTCTCTTCTTATCCTTTAATAACTGAGGCCCTTTCTGCACCAAGCCCTATTCCAGGTTTTATTCTGGAATAGGGCCCTGCTGTCTGCATGCTGCTGCAGGCTACAGCAGGTCCTGGGCAGGGTCTGTTATAGTCTGATCACAGGCTCTTCTTCTAGACTATAACCCAGAATAAGGGCCCATGCAGAAAGGGCCTGAGTTGAAGTGAAAGTTACTACTCAGGGTTTGGTAACAAAATCAAACTAATTGTCGTCTATCCCCACCTCTTTGATTGCTCTGTATTGTGAGTGGGTTTTTTTAAATATTCCCTTTGGTATTTTGTATGCTGATTTTAATTCAAAGGATGACAATTCACCGTGGTATAAAAAAAATCGATAACACCTCTACATAAAGAACAGGCACAGCTCCATCTAAATCCATTTAAAATTAGGCAGCTCATTCAAGTCCTAATAGCCTGCAAGAGCAAATAAGCTTTTGCTTAAGTGGGCAGAGCTGATCACCATCAGGACTCATTTTATAGTAGCTCAGAATAGGGTTCTCATATTGCAATTTATTTGTGATTAGGTTCTATCGAAAGGTAGCATTTTATCTGAGGTTTCTAACACTCAAGGCCAGTTACACTAGCCATCTGCCTGAATTAGAGATGTGCATGAATGCAATTTTTGACATTCAGTTTGATTTGAATCCAATAGTTGAATATCCAAATTTGTATGCATAAAGAAAAATGAATATCTGGACATTCGAACCGATACAAAGACATTCATATCTATCTGCTTGAATATTCAGTACATATCCAATGATACAAATCTCATACGCATCCGTACACATCAGTATGCATCCCGTTTTTATCCCGTATGCATCCCATTTTCAGCCTGAATGTATCCATATGGATATTTATCGGATGTGTGCATATCCATACACATACAAAAGTCCAAATTATTTGTACGAATAACTCAAAAAGGGAATGCCACCCTGTTGGTTCTCCTGGACCTTTCAGCGGCTTTTGATACCATTGACCATGGTATCCTTCTGGAAAGGCTGCAGAGCTTAGGAGATGGAGGCAATGCTTGGCATTGGTTCCAATCCTATCTCCAAAGCCGATCCCAGATAGTGGCTGTGGGAGATACGGTTTCAACACCCTGGGAACTCACTTGTGGGGTTCCTCAGGGATCGATCCTATCCCCCATGCTCTTTAACATCTATCTGAAGCCGCTGGGTGAGGTTATCAGGAGTTTTGGAGTGAGGTGTCATCAATATGCAGATGATACCCAACTCTATCTCTCTGTTCCATCTGAATCAGGAGAGGTGGTAGAAGTGCTTGACAGGTGTCTGGAGGCAATAATGGGCTGGATGAGGGCCAATAAATTGAAGCTGAATCCAGACAAGACAGAGGTGCTGTGTATCACAGGGTCTCGGATCCAAAATCCTCAATGAGATGGCTATGCCCTGGAAGGGACAAGTGCGTAATTTGGGGGTACTCCTAGATTCTGCACTAACACTTGAAGCTCAGGTGAAGGCCATAGCCAGGAGTTCCTCCTCCCATCTACAGCTGGTACGTCAGCTTAAGCCTTTCCTGGATAGAGACAACCTGGCCACAGTGATCCGTGCTCTGGTAACCTCTAGATTGGACTATTGCAACACGCTCTACATGGGGCTGCCCTTGAAGACGGTCCAGAAGTTGCAGTTAGTACAAAATGCAGCGACCAGAGTGCTGACTGGAACAGCTAGCCGAACACATATTACGCCGGTTTTAAAAGAATTGCACTGGCTGCCAATTCGCTACCGGGCCCAATTCAAGGTGTTAATTCTGACCTATAAGGCCCTAATGACTTGGGCCCCAAATATCTAAAGGAACGCCTTCTCCCATACCGTCCTGCCCATGCCTTAAGATCCAAAGAAGATGCCCTCGTGGTTGTTCCACCACTTTTGATAGTGAGGTTAGTGGGTACCCGGTAGAGAGCATTTTCAGTGGTGGCCCCTAAATTGTGGAATGGTCTCCCCTCCAGGGTGTGCCATACTCCTTCCCTGTTGTCATTTAGGAGGGCTGTAAAGGCATATCTTTTTGCCTTAGCCTTTGGCCAAGGTTGACTCATTGCCCCCTTGGTCACAGTTTTATTAACAGACCACTGGATGTAGGGCTTAAATCATCTGAATAGTGAATATTTCAAATATTCGTGTACATCCCTACCCTGAATGCATGAGATCTTAAGCCAAGGGAAAGAGAAGAGTCAGAGAACACACGCTAGTCTAGCTTCAATAATGTCAGGCGCGCAAGCTGTTCTTTAGAATTTCCAAAGTTCTGCAAGGGAAGCACTAACTATGTCCACAGGCAGTTTAACTTAGTACAGAAGTGTTCGGAGAATTGCAAGTATATTTCACTCAGCACGCTGATAAAATTCTCTGCAACGTGAAATCATGATATAACCGGGTTCCCAGCCACAGTGCTGGGAACCTTGAATCTACTGACTTTTTAAAATCATAACTATTAAAGTGCGAAAGTTATGAAACTTGTGGAAAAATTTCTTTTCCATGCCAAGCAGATCGTTGCTCAAGGCTGGTATGCAAGATGGATTTACATTTTCTAGTTATAAACTATCAGTATGCTATATGTGATAATGGCTTATGGATTAGTTGTAACCTCTTAGAAACAGGCGTATGCATTACCAAAGAGGGACTAATGAAGGAATACTTGCACAACTTATTATAGGGTGTGTGAACTAATACTACAGTTTGTCTCCTACGAGGAGGAAAAAGATAAAGAACATTACAGTGCAATTGTATAAGTTAGTGTTGCAGGCAATAAAATACTGTGGTGATTCCCTTCCTCCTGGAAACCATGTCCTATGAGAAGAGGCTGAAGAAGAAGAAGAAGAAGAAGAAGAAGAAGAAGAAGAAGAAGAAGAAGAAGAAGAAGAAGAAGAAGAAGAAGAAGAGTTTGCTTTTCTACCCTGCTTTTCTCACCCATCTAAGGGGACTCGAAGTGGCTGACAAACCTTCACTTCTTCTCCCGATAACACACACCCTGTGAGGTGGGCGGGGCTGTGAGAGCTCCAAAGAGAGCTGTGACTCACCCAAGGTCACCCAGCTGGCTTCATGTAGGAGCCCGGAATCAAACCCGGTATTCCCAGATAAGAGCCCAGCTCAGCCACTAGACCAAACTGGTTCACTAAGCATGTGTTAGTCTTGACATGAGAAAGTAGGAGAAAGGATCAAATGTCATCAAATGCAGTACTTGGAAGAGTATCAGAAAGAAGAAAAAGAGTGTGACAGGGTTCTCATATTGCAATGTATTTCTAATTAGGTTGTATCAAAAGGTAGCCTGTATCAAAAGGAACTAACTATGACTGTTAGTTCCCACCATAGATGCCAATGATAACCAAGGCTTCATCCAGATGTCACTTATTCCGTTGCACTTGGATATTCTGAATAAATATTCATGTTTGTTCCTGAATATCAAAATATAGTGGAATAAGTATGCAACACATAATTGCATCCTGAGTCTCATCTTGGCAGTCACCCAGAATTTGGTCTTCTCAGGTGGTAGCACCGACCCTTTGGAAAGCTTTCTCTTTTGAGATCCTTAGCCATCCTCTCAAGACATTTCTTTTTCCCAAGGCCTGTTAAATGTTAATGGACCTGCTTCTCCCATCTGTTGTTTTTAATTATAAGTTTAGGTCCATTGGTTGTGTCTGTCTTTATTGTGAACCATATCAAGACTGGAGTCTCAAAATCACAGCTGATTCTGCCATTAGGAGGGAACAAGCCAAATAGTGGCTGGGGCTTCCATCACTGCTATTTAACAGGAGGCAGGGGGAGGGCTTCCTTTCCCGGCAGAATTAACCATTTCATATTATATAGGTTAGGTTATGGCAATTTGTTACTGGTTTTATGTATGGCCAGAAAATAAATCTGGCTAGTTTATTTTCCAGCATACAACTTGTTGCATAGCAGAGCATACAACTCCAGCATACAAGTTGTTTGCAAAGTTCCCTGCTTCCCTGCATGGCCTCTTCAGAAGAGAAACAAAATACACTCTTCTTTGGCTGTCTCCATTTATTCCGCAATAAAAGCTTATTCCAGGAAAGGTTTACTGCAAATTAAATACCTCCGTGTCTTAACTTTTTGTCAGTATCCTGATTATCGAATCTAGACATGGTGCTTATTGCAACATAAAGAATGGTTGGCATGAATCGCAGGGTAAATCAATAGTAAAATATAACTTAGAGTGCCTCTAGAAACAATAAAATCTCCGAAGTCCCTGCTAGGGTTGTGCCCAAATGCAATTTTTGGGATATGATTTGATTCAAATTGAATATCCAAAGATTCGAATCGGTTCAAATGTTTACAATTCGAATGTGTTCACATTCAATTCAAATTGAATATATTCAAATCTATTCGTATGAATTTTCAATTCGTATTTGAAGATATGAATGTTGACAACGTTCAAATGTGTCTGTATGCATCCGTATGCATTCATATGCATCCTGTTTTTATCCCATATCCATCCCGTTTTTGTCCCATAAATATCCGTACAAATGTGTATGGATACAAATAAGATGCATACAGATACATATGTAATGTGTATGTATCCATACACATGCAGATGTCTGAATATTCTGTACGAATAATTCAGAAGATTTGAAAATTCATTTGAATGTTAAACTCGAATGTATAGACATTAGGTTCCGAATTCAATCAAACTTTGAATGTTTCAAATATTCATGCACATCACTAGTCCCTGCACAGCCACTGCCTGTCATCCCAACAGGAGGAGGGAAAGCCGCACAGGGAGGGTGGATCCTGTGCAGAGTCATGTCCCATCATTTGGGCAGGACGAGCAATACTCTGCTGTATTCTATCAGCATGAGACAGCAAGGCCGCATCCCCATTACAAGCTTAATTCGGTTTCAGTACAGTTTCAATCCTCGCAGACCCCACGTCCATTTGGCTTAACACGCTTTCCATGTGTTAAATCGCCCCAAAGCATTGTAAATGTTAACCCTCATTTCAACAGGTCTCACTCCGGTTCGTGCGCTTGATACATGTTACATTTTTTACTGTGGGGACCCTACCATTTTAAGGGATGAGAATCCATGTTTAGAGTTTCCCTCCCCCAATAGCTTGCTTCCAAAGATAGTGATTTCAGTGTAAAAATCCACCCTTTACAGCAGCCGCTACACTGTAGCAATCCAACCACTTCACAGCTGATAACAATGCTGCAATTTTGCACAATTCTAGCTCCTTGGAGTTCTGACCTTTAGAAAGGGAAAGGAAAGCAGCTGCAAGTTCTGGGAGATGTGTGAACGTTTAAAGCCAGGGGGCTTGAGTTGCCGCTGCTGCTGTGTGCCCTGGGCAATGGGGAGAAGAGGGGAAAGAATCACTGGCTGCCTACTGCCGGTTTTCCTCCATCCAGGCAAGCGGCAGCCACCCAGCCACCCAGCTAGGCTCCGTGAAGGGGTCCCTTATGGGTGGCGCATTTGCGCCAGGAGGAAGAGGGCAGGGCAGCCCTGAAAAGTGGCTTTTAAAAAGTAGCCACTTGAGTCCCCCATTGAGTCAGGTATGCCATGTATGATCTTCAGAATCCAGATCAAACGTGATTGAGTTGAAAGTAATGGGATCAGGCAAATTCACGTTTGCATCCAGTTCTATTATTTCAGTTTAGGGAAACTGGATTAAGCTTATAATGGGGATACGGCCAAAGTGAAGTAAAAATCTGCTGATTAATCAGCAGATTTTTACATTGCACTTTCCCTACTGCTGCACTGCCTGCCATCAGTCATTGTGTGACTATTCACACAATGCTGCAAAGCTTTCCTTGTGTCTAGAGGCACCCTGATACTCTTCCAAGTACTGCATTTGACTTCTGTGTGTTTTGGCTGTGGTCACGCCTGCCCTTAAACCTTATTCAGTCCATATTAAGATCTGACTCCTCTCATGTATTCATTTCTGTTTTATATTTTGGCGCTTCACTCAGGAAAGTCCAAATGGAGGGTAGAAGGTCAACAAATAAAATGGATAGAAATGAAAAGGTGTGAGCAGCCAGATCTGAAGATGGACTGAAGGAGGTTTAAAGTGAAGGTGTGGACATGACCTATAAGTTCTTTCCTGCCTCATTCCCAACCCAGGGGCATTCCTGACCCATGTGATGTTCCCCAGGGGCTGCTGGCCCTGGTCAACGTCCCTATTATTGTTTCTAAGAACCCAAAATTTTTATTATTGTGACCCACCCTGGGACCTTTTGGTGAAGTGTGAAGTATTAATTCTTAAATAAATAAGCTCTGTCTATCAAAACCCATTTTTTTAAAAAAAGATCAGAATATATAACATTATAAGCAGGATTACAGTGATGTTATCTCTGTGTTTGTTTTTGCTTATATAGTACAGTATGGATTTCCAACACCTATACAGTTTATGTTAGACGATAATAGAAACAAGCGGTACATCAAGATCGAAAAACTGAATCCAGGGACATGAGTGAAGAACAACATTTTTAGAGATTTTTAAATTTAAAGAATGGAAGCAACTTTTTTTAAAAATCAGTTGTACATCTGTCACAAATCCCATTTGCTCCACCCCATGGTCACTACTGAAAACCTTTTTTTGTCTCATATTAAAATCAAATTTTGATGTAATATCTTTATAGCCCTGCTTATAGTTCTTCTCTTGTTCAGGCAAAAATAGCCTCAACAAGGTAGTCTTCGAAAGACTATCACCGGTAAAATAAGATTATCTGGCACTTCTTTGTATCATGCATAGATTTGACCTTCAAGATTCCACTGAGAAGAATGATATTGTTTACTCACTTTTGTGAGGAAAGCAATTAAGCAAAGGCAGCTTTAATCACCAAAGTATCTCCTTGGATAGAACTCTGTGGAATATCTTTGTATACTTTGAACTGCTCATTTAAAGCAATGAACATAAGTTTTATCTCTGAAACAAAGCACTCTTTTAGTAGTCTCCTGTGTAGTCTCTGAGTCTGTGTGTATATTGCTTCTCAGCATTTGGGAAAGATAAGGCAAACATTCGCATTTTCTTCAAGTTCTTCCATTTCACATAATATTAATTTAATACAGCAAATTAATATTTTTTAGCAAACTAAGCTCACAGCAAGCAGGCTTGGTGTGGCTTCCTGCAAAGCTGCAGTGGCACTATATGGAGGCCATAAAAGGTCATTGACAGTGCCAAATTGTCACAAAGTGCTATCTCAGTATGCTAGGGCATCATCACAGCACTTTGCCTGCTATAGCACTATATAGCTGCTCCACTACACTTTTGTGGTTACTGTGGTGATTTACAGCAGTTGCAAAAGGTGCCTCCTGTCCCCTGCTTTTCTCACCTATTTAAGGGGACTCAAAGCACCTGACAAAGCTTTCTAGTCTTCTCCCCACAACAGACAGCCTGTGAGGTGGGTGGGGCTGTGAGAGTTCAGAAGAGAGCTGTGATTCGCCCAAGGTCACCCGGTTGGCTTCATGGAGGAGATCGGAATCAAACCTGGGGCCTATTCACACTTGGCTTTATTCTGGAATATATCTTGGAATAGGCGTATGCTGTCCACATGCTAGTGCAGGCTATAGGATGCCCCAGATGAGGCCTGTCAGAGTCTGCATTAGCAGGTGGACAAGAACCCCCTGTCCTGAGATATATTCCAAAATACAGCCAAGTGCGAATAGGCCTCTGGTATTCCCAGATAAGAGTCCAACTCCCTAACCACTAGACCAAAGTGACTCACAAATCAACACAAATTAACACAAATCAACTTATCAGTCACATTGCTACTGTACTTTTCTGTACAAATCTCTCCTTTAACACTTCTTTTATGACCCGTGGAGAAACTAATTCAACAAATTAGGCAAGAAGAATGTTTTATGTTTTCAGAGACGTTTATATTTATATGCAAGCATCTCTCGTAGAAAACACACTATCTCACCATAAAGTTTATTTCAGGAGTCACAGTGACAACTAGCTATTGCTAGGTTATCTTTCACCAAGAGAGGCTGCACCAAGAAGTAAGGAAAAGTCTTAAGGATCCTTCCAGAATACTATTTGATGCCTATTCCTCTGTGTCACACACTTTGTCAGCTCCTGTTAGTCTCTGCCGTGTTCCTAATGTGTTCTGGCACAGCTGTAGCTGGCCCAGGAATTGCAGAAGGGTTCATAGAAATATTTAAGGAAATAGTTACATGACATTTTATGAGCCTCAGTACTCCAGGGACAGTGAATGGATGGGATCTTAGCACTGTATTATTATTATTATCTTAAAATAAGGATGACACCAGGGTGCATTGATGTAGAAGGAGAGGAGAAGCAGATGCTGTTTCATGCTGTATTCTGGGGGAAAGTTACTTCCTGCAACTGTAAGTTGAACTTTTCCTTGTGTGTTTGAATAAAGCAGAAGGATGTCTTCACTTCTGCCCTAGTGGGCAGGGTATGGCAGTATAAAAAACTACCTTTTTAGCTGTGAGACCATCACATCTTCAGAGGTCAACACTGACAACGGAGAAGGCCATGCACGACAAACCTCCCCAGTGGCTGCCAGGCTACTAGTGGCCCTGCTGTGAGTAGCCTCCTAGCCTTCTGATGGCGAGGGAATCGCCCAGTTCCAACGGTCCACGGTGTTTAGAATGTAAGGCTCATTAGCCAATACACACCTCCTCTGTTTGGACTGCTGTCCGGACAAATCACTTTACTGTGCTTAAGTATAAACACAAGTATTTATTATTTACGAGAATGGTCAATGTAAGTAAAGTAAGAAGAATAACTAAAGTCAGCTTAATTCAGCTAAAGTCCAAGCAGTTTGCGTAAATAAAACCTTTTTTTTTCTTTGTCAGCTGAGTTGGCTGACAAGGCTCCCAGTCAAGTCTAAGCAACTTACTGTCTTTAAAAATATCCGTTTTTCGGCCATCCATTCTTCTGAGGATCTGTCCCAAATAGGGGCAGATCCTCGGAGGCCCTGCACATCCAGATATGCGTGGGACAGCCGCGGTGAGGCCAGATTGGGCAGCTGGATTGCCCGGGTGCTGCGCAGAAGCTGCAGCACCCAGGGCCGAAAGCAGCCAGATTCCCACACCAATGACGCTGCTCTCGAAGCTGCGGGACTGGAGCATGCAGCTGCCAGTCACTGCGTGTTTCCAGTGGCGCACGGCACATCATGGAGGGCAGAAGGAGGCAAACCAGCCTGCTTCCGCCCTCTCCAAGATGGCGGCCGCCGGGACATCCAGCCTTTGTCTCTCCGCGTATGGAAGCATCCTGCTTCCGAAACGGATTGAGGCAAAGGGCTGGATGAAGACCTAATTTTTCCAGTCTCCCGGAGGCTGGATCTTTTGGCGGCAAGAGCCAATTAAGAACAGGTCTTGCCTGCCTATGTGCAGAAGCACCGCCAAAAAGGGACCCAGATCCGGCCTCCAGTGCGGAAGGTAAGTTTATATGTAGTCTGTATGTGTGTCTAATGTGTGTTTATATGTGGTTTAAGGGCCTGTGCAGAAACACCCAGGCTGTCCAGCCCCAAATAAACCCTACTTAACCCTGAACAGTTCCAGCCTTAGATCTTGGATCCTGTTCTTTCCTGCTAGGCAGCTGGAAAATAATAAATATATTATTTTCTTTTTTATTTAGAAATTCAATAAGGGATTCTGAATTTTTAAGAAATTATACTATTGTTCTTTCTCTCATTAAACACGTCAGTTTGTTTACTTCTGCTAAATCTTCCATGGTAGGCAATGCTGAGTTCTTCTGTTCTTGCACATAATATCAGTCTCATAGCTATAATCATGTACTGGAATGATCTTCTGTATGTCTCCTCCAATAGTGGATCCATCAAACCCCAAAGTCCTTGATCACATCTATCTATAGCAGCAGTTCTCAACCTGTGGGTCACGACCCCTTCCCGCCCTATTCTCACCCAAGCTGCCCCCCCACCCCCGTGGTTGGGGATCTCCACAACATGAGGAACTGCATTAGGGGGGTGCGGCATTAGGAAGGTTGAAAACCGCTGATCTATAGAAACAGAGGGGAAATAGGGTCACGCCATCTGTTCTTGTAAGAAATTGAGGTTGTGATGAGACACAGCAAAAAAGCACCCCTGTGGCACCTCAGAAAAGGCTTCAAGATAGGATTGTTCAAACCCAGCCTGCCCCTCCGATTAGAGAAGGCTTGGAAACATTAGGGCCACACATTGTCTCTTTGAGGTGCTCTGAGGTGCATTTTTGTTATGTCAGAATATAGCCTGAATCCATCAAGTCCTCCCTCCCTCCTTCTACACTGAGGTTGAGGCTACTTTTTTTTATCACTCCTGCCCTTAAACCGAGCTCAGTGATTTTACTCAGAACAGTTCTCCTCCACAGAATGAGAATTCTGTGTACAACAAACCCATTTCCCCAATATATACCCACTTTACATGCAACAAGATCCAGCTCTGTCTCTGGCTGAATGACCTTACATGTCACACACATTGTAGTCAGAGGTTGTGTTTTGAGGTATGAGTTTTAAAAAGGCCTGAAAGAATGCCGTTGAGTGAAAGCACCGTTCGTCCTCTCAGAGGACAATAGTTTTAATGTTAAGAGCCTCATATCATTGTATCTGCTGCCAGGCTGTCACAATTCTTACCATCTTTCCTTTCTTCTCTTAAAATTTCTCTTCAATTGTCGTGAAGGGCAACATGTAACCTTTCCACAGTCACAGTTGTGAGGATTATTTAGTGACACTGTTTTCAGAGAGTTGACTCTGTCAATAATATGTCTGTAGACACTTATTTTGCCCATCTACTTTTAACATCTGTATTTAGATTTCTATAATCGTTGCTTTCCCAAAGGCCAAAAATAAGGTGCAGATTTATGTGTTTTTGTGGCATTATATATTGTTCCTCACAAGGTTTATTTATTCAGGTGTGTCCCCCCCCCCCATTCTGGTGATTTATACAAAGAGCATCAGTGCTGTTATTTAACATCTGGAGACTGGGAGTCAGAAACCTAGGGTTTGTTTTCTTTTTGTTCTGCTTTTTGGTTAAAAAAGGGCAAAAATTTAAAAAAATTGCAAATAGGAGTGTGAGAATAAGACAATAGATTTATTATGCAGATGATATGTGGTGTCCTGCTTATAGATCCATGACTAAAATCTACAAATGTAAAAGAGGGACATGGAAATCCAATAAAAGATGGCTTAAGGTAGATCTAAATGCTATCTTAGCATATATTTATGTGAGATTTAAAACATGAAAACCTTAAAAAGAGTGTTTCCATAAGATAGTCAAGGCAAGGGATTAGCAGACAAAGATCAGCGAAAAGGAGTATTGCTCCACCCTTCCTCAGTTCTCTAGTTAATCCCTGCAAAATATTCTTCTCCTTTTGTAATATTTCATTCTGTTCATTTTGTTTCCATGTACAGAACGTGTAACAATTAAGTGATGCACAATATGGCTCCTCCACCATGGTGATATTGGATTCTCCCAAGATTGCTGCACAGACAAGGATGCTGCCATCATGCCAGCCTTTTCTTTACCATACCTTGACAGTCTTTCAGGGGTCTCTCTGTCCAATTGCCACATCCCCTGTCTAATGCTTCCACCCAAAACACATTGGTGTATGCCATGAATGCCAGTCTTGGCCCAGATTGAGTGTCCTGGCCATGTTTGCAGTACTGACTGGCATCCAGCAACCTGCACGAAGGGCCATATTGGTGCGACCCATTCTGTCCCAGTCACCTGAGGATGTCAGCCAGGGCTGTTTTTGCCAGGCACTGAGAAAGAGCTCATTTTCAGGAGCTTGGCAAAATGGCATCAGGCTCAACATGCCAGTTGACCAGCCCAACCATCTACACAAATGGCTAATCTAGAACCACTATGAAGCAGTCATTCCTTGGGAGCAGACTCTGGCAACATTTTATTGTGACTTCCTGCTCCAGTGTGGATAGGCTGTTCCCCAGAAGGTGGGCATGGCATTCCATGGGTGCTGTTGACATAGGACAGTAGCCCAGTATGCCTCCAGTTCCTCTTCCAAACCTAGGAATGTTTCAACAAGTGAGATGAACCCAGTGTCATTATTATCACTGAGGTGGACAGGCTTTAACCAATCCATTTGAACAAGGTAGGTGAGTAGCTGTATAATCTGTCTTTCCTTTGCAGCCATATACTGGCCTGCAGCATTATTCATTTTGCTCATAATTCATTATTCAATTTCAAATTAGCTTCTATGGAGAAGATCCCTGCAAAGTTTTTACACAGAATCTTTTATTTGCCCAATTGTGTACCATCAGAGAGGCCTTATGGAATGAGAAAGGAGTAGTGTTTTGGGATAATTTAGCTTGCCCCGTTTATCTATGACATTGATAAAAATAATTTTTGCTCATCTATGGATGGACTTTTATTTGACCTAAAAATGATAAATATGCTGAGAAGTGGCTAAAGATTTATAGAAGAAGGTGAGTATATGGGTCGTTCTAGCAATTTTTTATTATCCCAAGGTTTACAGAAAACAAAACAGCTTGTAAAAGAGGAACTTCAGGATAACTGTTTTCAGACTTCATTGGTAATTATAAGGCAATTTTAGCTTCTCTGCCCTGTGAAAGTTACACACAATTTTCAGCTTAAGGCAGTTCCTAAACACCTTTTCTAAAGCAGGGTGCAATTTGTTAAACTCCTTACCAATAGTAGGAACGAATGTTGTCCATGTATGTAGAATCTTTATACCATATCCCCCCTTTTGTTAGAAGAAGAAGAGTTGGCTTTTCTACCCCACTTTTCTCACCCATTTAATGGGACTCAAGGTAGTTGACAAAACTTTCTATTCTTCTCCCCACAACAGACATCTTGTGAAGTAGGTGGGGCTCTGAGAGCTGAGAAGAGAGCTATGACTAGCCCAGGGTCACCCATCTGGTTTCATGGAGCAGGGTGGAATCAAGCCTGGTATTCTCAGATGAGAGTCTAGCTCCTTGACCACTAGACCAAGCTGGCTTATGTGCTGGTTCAGAAAATGGTAATGCTAAACAACGGTTCTGGTCCAGACCAGCCCCCACACTTCCCTCAAAGCTTTCATGAATGTTAGGCCTGGCTTCTGAGTGGTCTGAAGATCTAAAAGTGAAAGTCTTAAACCTGGAGCCTATTTCAGTAATTCACTTTCTACATACCTCCATGTTCCAGACTAGGCTAACCTGGTATGCTGGTGGTCCGTGATGTCAAACACTCTCAGTAAACCATAGGCATTTCCGCACTGAATCGCGTTCGAAACGGAACGCGTTCAGGCGGAAAGCTTAAGCCAGCTTCGGGCGCTTTCCCCGTTCACACACAGACGCGCCAGAACGCGTGTAAACGCGTTCCGGAGCGTCTGGGTGCGAATGCTCAAAGCGCCCGAAGCTGGCTTAGCCGGCAAACGCCGGCAAGGGGCGCGATGACAGCCGCGGAGGCAGATCGACAATAAGCTGTTTGACAAACAGCTGATTGTCAAAGCCGCGCGGCGTCGGAGGCGCGCCGGCAGCCGTTCGGGAGACAGAAGAAGCGCGAACGCTTCTTCTCCCGAACGGCTGCGGGCGGCTCGTCCGCGTTGGAACGCGTGTAGAGCACTTCGAAGTGCTCTACATTTCGAACGCGGAAAAGACAGCTGCGGACACGTCGGAACGCAAGCCGCGCGCGGCCAATGCGGATGACGTGTCCTCAGCTGTCTTTTCCGCGTTCCGTTCAGCCCCGTGCGAAAACGTCTCATATCAGGGCCCCACTGATCTGGATTTTGCTCTTTCTGGTGTAGACAAAGCATACTAGGAGGAGGAGTCTCTAGTCCACACCAGCATGCAAACAAAAGAGGCCCTGAGGAGATCTTTGGGATGGACAAGTCTGTGTCTGAGGTAAAAGCAGAATGAGCCTTGGTTTAATACAGATGACCCTGACTTTGTTGCCAGCTAACACTGGTTTCCTCTTCATGCTATTTTTCACATGCAAACAGTTTGATCTTGGGTTTACTGTGTTGGACTCTTATCTCCTGGTTCGATTCTGCACTCCTGCACAAAGCCATCTGGGTGAACTTGGGCTAGTCACGGCTCTCTTTCTGAGCTATCACAGACCCACCTACCTCACAGGCTGTCTGTTGCGGGGAGAAGAACATAAGGTTCGTCAGCTACTTCCAGTTCCCTTAAGGATAAGAAAAATGGTATAAAAGCTGACTTTTCTTCTTCAAGGTAAACCAGGACCTCTTGAACAGATGTCAAATCCATTATATTTCCACCCAATGATAAAACTGGGCAGTGTAAATGTGTGCTGTATTGTAAGGAGTCACACAGCTACATTCTGTCAAAGTCACTGCAAACTTTCAGATAGGCTTTTAGAGAAATCATGGCATTAATTATGCTATTAATCAAGCAGTGCTTGAGGTGAATTATTGGCCTTATTCCTATGGTTGCAACAATTAATATTTTAAATAAAGGATGTCCCAGTGGTATATACAGGGTTGAGAAGGATAATAATTTTTCATGCCTTAATTTATTAGACTAATGTTAGATTTGACACATACCCCAAAGCCTAACACCCTTGAAATGCTACTGTAATAACATTAGACATGAGGGCTGGAGAAGGATAAGAATTACGAGAAAGAAAACACACCCACAGATGCAGGCATCTTACATAAAATTAAAATGAAATGTGATTTAAAAAATGGAAATCTCTGACCTTTGGTACTTAAACCTTAATGGAATTTTTGAATAAACACTTTTGAAAAGATGCTTTATATACATACCGGTATATAAAGATGCAGTCTGCACATTAAAGATGACAGTACTTATTATGTGTATTGTATTCACTGGGAACAACTCAAACTGTTGTAGCCAGTATTATAAGCTAAAAGAGAACATTAATAAAACAACACCTGTCTCTCCCCACAAACTCTTATTTAGAGAAACCACAAAATCTGGATAGATTTTGAAACGGGAAATTTCTCTTGGAAATTTTAAACCAGGCTGTTGCTCAGAATGATGGAAATTGTAATTGAGGAACATCTAGAAGGCTACAACAATCCATCCCTGTTTTAAGCCATTCTAGCATTTGTGAGTTTAACAAGACTGTTTTCTTCAAGCAGTCTTCCTCTGTCGGGTCACTCTTGAACTGATGGGACTTCAACTTCCACCTACCCTATCTAGCATTCAAGAGTGATTGCCAGTAGTCAGGGATCATGGGAGGTCTCCCATATTGACCTGCCCATGCCTTAAGATCTGGAGGGGAGGCTATCTTGGTTGTCCCACCACCTTCAGTGGTAAAAGGGTGGGCAACCGGAGACGGCATTCTCAGTGTATATGTTTAGGAGGGCAGTGAAGACGCACCTCTTTGCCCTGGCCTTTAGTTAAATCGGAATATACTTCCTCTTCCCACTTTACAGACACTGTTCTTGTTTTAATATATACTATTGTTGTTTTAATATATGTCAGATTTTAAATGTTGTTACCCACTCTGAGACCTTCGGGTATAGGGCAGGATAGAAATACAAATAATAAATAAATAATAGTCAAGAAAATGTGGAGAAATGCAAGTTGACTTTGTCATGCTGCTGTTCTGTCCTTTCACCCTTTCTTGATTTTCTTCTTGATGATGACAATACACCTTTTGTAAAAACAGTCGTAACAATCAGAGTTATTTCAAAATTTTCAAGTTTTATAGAATAGTCTATTTTATCTCTGACTTTTATCCCACATCTTGCTGGATGATGCCTGTTTTTAACTGCAGCTATAATATAAGTTAGTCACGCTGAAAGAGGCTTAGCAGCTGACATGAAAACAAATTTTTAACAGCCTAGTGCAATAAATGAATAACTGAGGCATAACTGGCCATTGAGGGGGTAAGATGCTTCAAATGAAAACAAATGATTAGTATTGTGTATTGAAAACGACAGCACATTTTTTATTCATTCCAGGAGCATTTTGAAGTGTCACTACACATTTGAGCCGACATCACGAGCTGACAGTAAACTCGTTGAACAATTTTACATACACCAAAGAGTACCAATTGGATGTGCAGTTTTGTGACTGTTGATGAGACAGCTGAGTAACAATTCTTATCTCACATTTGTCAGTAAAAATAAATGCTACTGAATCATAATACATAACATCTTTCAAGCACAGCTTTTTATTAAATAAGGTACTTTGAAGACAATGTTTTCCCTTAGTTCATCCCAACAGTTAATCTTTTTAGGAAGAACAGCAGCTGAAATGTAGAGTCTCTTGATGATGCATGGTCACAAATTCCTATAACTTTTTGCTTGAGTCAGACACATTACTACCCTCTGTTCCAGCAGTTCTCAACCTGTGGGTCGCGACGCCTTTGGGGGTTGAACTACCCTTTCAGAGGGGTCGCGATGAGTCTCCCACCACCCCACCACCCCACCTCCACAACATGAAGAACTGCATTAAGGGGTCACGGCGTTAGGAAGGTTGAGAACAGCATGATTGACCCTTGTGGAATCCATATTGATTTTACTTCAGGAATCATTGATCTTCTATGCATGTACCCATTTTGTCTTTAATAGCAGTTTCCATCACTTTTTTGGGGAACTGCTCTTAACCTAACTAGATTGTAATTCCCTGGATTTCCCCTGGATCACCTTTCTCAGTTTGGTATTACATGTGCTAATTTCCAGTTTTCAGGCATGGAGTATAATCTTAGGGAAAGACTATCTATTTTTGCTAGAAGATGAGCAATTGTGGGTTTGAGTTCTTTGAGAACTTTCAGATGAATGCATTTAGTCCTGGAGATTTATTAGCATTTAGTTTATCCTGACATCTGAGGACATCCTCTCTAGTTACCTCTATCCAATTTAATTCTTCTAACTCTTTTCCTTGAAAATATAGGCTCAGCTGCAGGCATTTGCACTCTGTCTTCCTCAGTGAAGATGAAAGCAAAGAATTAATTGGGTTTCTCTACATTCTCTGTGTCCTCTTTAATTTTTCCTTTATGCCTATTGTCACCTCATGGTCCAGCTGCTGTCCTGGCTGGATTACTACTTCTGAGGTACTTAAAGAAGTTCTTACTGTGTCTTTTGATTACTTTTTTCTTTTAGCAACGTGCTCCTCAATGGCTCCTCATTCCTGATTGCAACCTTTCATTCGTTCTGCCAGAATTTATGTTCATTCCTTTTTCTCCTCATTTGGGCTTCCATCTTCTAGAAGAGATTTTCTTGATTTTATAAGCCCACACTGGTGTCCTCTTGAAGTTGGAAGTGCCCTCCTTCTTTCATGCAAGCATTCTAACTGAGCCTCCATTATTGTGCTTATAAATAGCTTCCATGCATTTGGGAACAATTAGATTTTCTGTGTCCCTTCTACTAGGTTCCTCACTTGAGGGAAGTTTCCCTCAAATGAAGGTTGTCTATATTTATGCTGAATATTATCTCATAGTGATCAGTGTCCCCTCTTGATGGAAGTCTTATTGTCTTATGGAAATGATATTGAGAAATGACTAAGGCTGTGTCCAGACCTGTATATACTGTGCACTGCGCAGTTGCGATCCGGAAGTCACACCCGATGATCCATGGATTGTCATTGCGGTGCATTATTAGATCGTTACTACTCACTTACCTTAATCCTGGTAAGGACACTCCCTGCACAGTATGATGAAAATTTGAATCTTCACGCCAGCCCAAGCAGAACAGCGAGAAGAGATGTATGAGAGCAGGAGGGCAGCTCAAATGTGATTGGCTGCTGCATCCCACATGACTGCATGCGTCAACTCAGCTCTCACAGCTTCCGCTGAGGAAACTATGGAGCTGCTTTTTAGTCAGAACAGCCAGTCGTTGCTGTGCAGCAGGTGAACTGCACATTAACATTTAACTGCGGATTTCTTTTATAAGTCTGGAGGCAGCCTAAGTCTCTACAAAAAAGCTGTACCGCATCTCATGGTAGTGTGTGTTCTATTTTTCCGTCTCACAACATTTAATTGCAAAGTATATTACAAATGAGTTTTAGTGTGCCTTGTAATAAACTGGGCTTTGCTCAGACTACCAGACCCTTTCTGCAGTAGACACTATTCCAGAATATATCCTGGAATAGCTGCCTGCCATCCACATCCTAGTGCAGCACATGCCAAGTCCTGCCCAATGCCTATTCTAGCCTGCATTAGCTTGAGGACTTCTAACCCCTGTTCAGGGATATATCTTGGAATAAGACCCAATGCATAAATGGTGGTGGACAGAAAGGACCCTTACATCACTGTCAGAAAGCCCACTAGCCAGACAAGAGTTGCATTTGCATTCAGTTAAAAAAAATGCCCTCTGAGTGGCTTCTAGGCAGTTTGCCGGTGAGATTGTTCACACACTAGTCTGCTGCTTTTCCCTTTTCCGGACATTCTAGGCTAGACAAGGTGGATTAGAAGTAGAATGGGAACACAAGAGCCACATGCTACTGCCTCCAACACCAGCTTTTGAAATACAACCAAGATCTTTGTCTTAAAATATGTATCCAGGCTTGTAGAAGACACAGTAGCATGCTGAATTCAATAAGCAATTTTTGTTTAATTCTGTATCTAGGCTTTCAAATCTCAGGTAGATGCTCTAGCAGAGGGGCACCAAGTAATTACTTAAATCAGGGAGCTCTGGGGTGGGGTTTGGAGAGGAACCGATCCTCTTCTAAGAGGTTAATGAGGGACAGTGTGATGAAACAAGTTCGAGAAGAAATTTTTTTGACAAAGAAACAGTGTGCGTTCAACCTTCCACTTGACGCATTCACTTTCTTCCTAGGCATTAACATTTTTAGAGCAGGACAAGATCACTCAAAATTACTGCCCTAATATTTAAATGCAGTCCCTCGGTGAGAGCTGTAGCAGTAGTAATGCAGGTCTTTGACGGCACAGAACGAAAGAGCATACGGCAATTTCCTTCTAGGACTGTCGCCTTGATGAATATTGCATTCAGCAGAAAAGAGCATCTGATATGTTTTAGTAAAGCAATGCAGAAGACATTCCAAGGGCAAGGTGGTGAACTGGGGAGACTGGGAAGAAAAAGAAATTGATTTGCTTGTGGTGTGTGTGTGTGTGAAGAAGGCATGAGTAAAGTATGTGTCGCAATCCAACAAATATATTGAAAAGATCACTTAGGATTTAAGTAAATGTCAACTAATATTTCCTGCTGCTACCATCAACAATAATAGGCCTTTCAGCAGTCAAATGCCAATGCATTTGGTAGGTTATGTTTAATGAAAAGTTGCCTCACTGTCTGCGGAGGTTACAGCTTTGCTTGGTGCTGATATACTTGGTGCTGAAGCAGAGAAAACCTTTTCATAATGAGTTTTGCTATCATGGATGAACACAGAGAGGTGACAACA
Source organism: Aspidoscelis tigris stejnegeri (assembly GCA_023333525.1). Lineage (NCBI taxonomy): Eukaryota > Metazoa > Chordata > Lepidosauria > Squamata > Teiidae > Aspidoscelis > Aspidoscelis tigris. Next base: position 16,919,015 of record JALMGA010000003.1, read on the forward strand.
TATATCAGTTTCCTTTCCTCTCTTCCCCTCTCCCTTCCTAATATTTTTCCTAGTTTTTCTGCTTTTCTCTTCTGGAAAGAGTCAGTTTTACATTTGCAACATAATTATGTAGCTGAATTGAGATAATGAATGGTTTCCTTTTTCCTGGAAGTAATAAGTGATATCTGTATGGCATTCATGTTAGCATCTTTCTTGGGTCATTACTGAGTTGTTTTCATGGCATCATTTTTGTTTGTTTGTTTATATTTCTTTCCTACCCTATACCTGAAGGTCTCAGGGCAGGTGACAATAAAATCATAATAAAGGTAAATTAAAAAGTGTTTGCTTGGGGATGAGATGTTTGGTCTCTCAGCCAAAGGCCAGCGTGAAGACGCATGTCTTCAACAGTCTTCTGAAAACATACAGTGGGTGGTGCCTGATGTGCCTTGAAGGGGAGAGTATTCCATAACCTGGGGGCTGCAACTGAGAAGGCCCTTCCACACTTTCCCACTTTCCTAACTATTGAAGGTAGTCGGGCGACCAAGAGGTGGATCTCACCGGCAGGGCTCAGGAAGCATCTATATGGGATCTCACTGGCAGGGCTCAGGAAGCATCTATATGAGTGGGTGTGTTCCTTTAGATATTTGGGGCCAGAACCATTTGAGCTGTATAAGTGAGCATTGGTACACACACACACGCATGTGCGCGCACGCACGCACACACACACACACACACATGCAAGCAAACCATGAAGTTGTTTTAGGACAAGCCAGATGTACATCTGCCCAACAGTGCCAGTAAATACTGTAGTCACATCCTATAGCATTTGATTCTCGGTGTATGTCAGTTACTCGTCATCACAAGCTGAACTTTATAGTATGTTTCCATCTTCCAGTATTTTCTCTTTTGCCAGCAGCTCAGACTACATAGTTCCTCATTAATTTATTTAGTTTTATTATTGTTCATCTTTTTAGTGTAGATCCTGATCAGGTAATTTACATTTGGCTAGTGAGAAATTTGCAATACTCACACGCGACACTGTTTATTTACCTATTGATCTGCATCAACTTTTTTGCCTGTCAACTTTCATGGTGAGGAAATTTGTTAGTCCAGGCCCAGAGGCAACTACTGCTGAATGATCAAGAACCCTAGTGCTGTACACACTGATTTAACTTCTCAGTTTTATCACTAGAGTGTTTTTTTACTGGTGTTAAGGTCATAGCCATGGAACTGACCTGGCTTCTCATGCAGCTACAACATAGCCTCTGTTTCATGTTCTGGTCACTGTGGAATTCTGTGGTCATGGCCTTCCAAAGCCAGACATTTTATAAATCTGGTAAAACTGGCTTTGCTAATGCTGCAACAGTCATCTCAATCTTTTTTAAAAAAATTATTTCATGGCACTTATATTTCTAAAGAGGAAATCCTGTGAGGTAGGTTAGTCTGAAAGGCTGTGACTGACCTCAGGACACCTGGTGAACTTTCATGGCGGAGTAGGGATTCAGACCCAGGAACTCCTAGGTTCTAGCCTGGTGCTCTAAGCACCATGATACAAAGGCTCTTGAAACCCTACATTGGTGCAGAAGAGAGAAGGAAATGCAGAAAGGCCAATGAAGGTTACCACTAATAATGGTTGAGCGTTTTCTCAAGTATTAGGGATGATACACCTGTGGAGAAAAGCTTCTGCAAAGCATGTTCAGGGAGTACTCTTGCTGCCATGTTTTGCTCATGGCCTTCCTGTTTATATTTCATCAGCCATTATAAGAATGGGTTGCCGAATGAGGTGGACCATTGGATTCCTCAGACATCCAATGGGACTGCCAATTATCAATATCCTCACATTTCCCTGCCCATAAGAGATAACCTGCCAATTAAATTTTACTGTTGTCCTTGGACACTGGGTTTTTTTTTTTAAAAAAAGCATGTGCCTGTTAGCAATAAACTAGAAAATGAAGACATGAAGTTTAAAGTGGTTATACAAGCACAACCTGGAGAAAGTGGGCACAAAGGGAATTGTGTTTGGGGCTCATTATTGCCTTCAGATGGAAGCAGCAGGATTTCTTGCAGGGCTGAAACAGAACTGGGCAGTTTTCACTGTGTAAATTTTTGAAAAGCTGTTCCCAGTGCATACTATGCAGACGCTACATTAATATCGTCTGAATCAACGGCAACATGGTCCAGCAGACAGAAATGATGGCGTGTGATTGAAATCCATCCGCACTCAGGAAAGCCCCAGTGAGGATTTTGCACTTATTTCTCATCATTCCTGCTCATGAATCTTGTCACCTTGGCAGCAAAAGATCTTCTTGCTTTGCTGTCTGTGGGAAAATGAATTGCTTCGGCATTGAAATTCATGAAGGCAGACTATTGGCAATTAATTTTCTTAAAGTCTCCCTTTATATATTTAGTTTGGGGACAAGGGAATGGAAAGTTGAGTCTTTTAACTGCTATGAATCTGCAAGCACAGACATATGCTGTCACCTTTTAAAAAAATGGAAAACGATCTTTTAAAAATGAATGCCAAATCTTAATTTTGTTCTACATTTCTATATTATGGGGGAAGGCAGCATAAAGATTGTCATTATAGATTCATTTTTTTTTTAATTTGCAAAAAAGAAATGGATAACTCTCTAAAATGTAACAGACACAAATAATTTGTGGGGAAAATAGAACAATGTATTGGATGCAGACTACATTAGCTGCTGGTAGTAACTATTGAAGCCAATGCCAAGTTAGGATTAAATTGATCTCAATGGGAACTCAGACTGTGTCAAGACTTGTGAATACTGCGCATTCTGATGTGCAGTCAGGGCATGAGCATCACATCTGACGCCCGATACTTTAGTGGCAGCGCATTATGCCGTCGCTACTTTGAATTTACATACTGCAGCATGATGAGCACTCACTCCACAGTATCGAGTAAATTCAAAGTTTCTTGCCAGTCTGGACAGGATGGTGAGAATAGCAAATGAGAGCTGAGCCTGCAGCTCAGCTTCCATTAGCTGCCCCATCCCACATGATGCGCGCCTCACTGCATGCACCATGGAAATCGCAGCTTTCTATGAGAAAGATGTAGAAGAGCTGGCTTTTCTATCCCGCTTTTCTCACCTATTTCAGGGGACTCAAAGCGGCTTGGCAAAGCTTTCTATTCTTCTCCCCACAACAGAAAACCCTCTGAGGTAGGTGGGGCTGTGGGAGCTCAGAAGAGAGCTGTGACTAGCCCAAGGTCATCCAGCTGGCTTCATGAGGGAGGGTGGAATCAAACCCGGTACACTCAGATAAGAGTCCAGCTCCCTAACCAGTAGACCAAACTGGCTCACCAGTTTGGTGTGGAGAAAGATGTCGAGAGGCTGTCGGAGTACAGACAGCGCATTGTGGCTTCGTAGCAGGTAATCTGCGTTTTATTCCGCTAATCTGGATACAGCTTCAGTCTAACCCAGAGGGTAATTCCATATACGTGCTAGCTACAGGTGGCCAGAACAGGAAGCGGAAAGGAAGACATAGCCCTTCTTCTTGAAGAGTTCTTGATTTTTAAACCATTTTGATCTGCCCCAGGATGATGTAAAATGCAAGCCCAGTCCTTGGATATTGCTCTGTGGGGAAAGAAATTTGAACCTCGTAGATCGAAGGCAGCCCCCATCCCACTCTACCAATCTGAAATACATCAGTTTGGAGCCCACTCTGTGCCCTGTAACTACCTAAATCCTTGCCAGAATGGCTGGAAATCTTGGGAATTGTAATTCATCAGCATTTGCGCTTTCACGATTTGGCTCCCCTCCCCCCCATTGTAGGTTCGTCTAGTCACTTTGCTTACTTATTCCACTATATTTGGATATCCAGAATATCTGGATATAACAGAATAAGTAACTGATGTCTGGGCCATGGTCACACCTTGCTGAAATAGTCCATCTTATTAAGAAGCAGAATGAAGACATAGCAACCCCAGTCACACCCAGAATCTGCTAATCCTTCCTCAGATCATCCTTAGTTTGGGTTGCTGTGCTCACACCTTTATATTATCATCTCATGTCTCCTGCATGTGACTCTATAGTTCCGGACTCCTCTCAACTGTGTCAGCATCCTGCCCTGCTTTGATTGGATAAAGTTTCTCTCAATCAATAAAGGCAACTGGGGGAGGGTGATTTGAGTAGCATCCTTAGCAATCACTGGGTAAAAGGGAAGACAAGTTCCACCCATAGCAATTCAGTTCAGCCTCCTTTAGTCCTTTTTTCTGATCACATCCAAGTGCATTCTGGATTCCCCAGGAGAGTGCAATAATGCTGTGGTTGCGCTTCTTGTAAAGGTGAGTTCTCCACACCTTTTCAGTGGGATTCCCTTACTTGTGAGTCACTATAGGTGCTCAAGAGAGCCATAGGTTTTCAGGTGAGGCACGTGACAGCCCCAGGCTTCTCTGTCTGCAACACTATGCAGATGGCAGCTACATATTCCCAGATACAACCCAGAGTAAGGGTAAAACAGTAGGATCAAACTTTTTAAGAGTTAAGGCCATGGTCACATCTTCATTTTAAACCTTCAGTCCACCTTCAGGGCTGAGTCTGACTCCTCACACCTTTTCATTTCTATCCATTTTATTTGTAGATTTTCCATTCAAGAAAGTCCAGATGGAAAGTCCACAAATAAAACAGATAGAAGTGAAAAAGTGTGAGCCGTCAGACTTGAAGATGGACTGAAGGTTTAAAGGGAAGATGTGACCACGGTTTAAGTTACATCATTATTACAACAAATCAGCTCAATGATATTTGTGAAGCAAACCCAAACTGTTTTGTTTATTTTCTACACTTCCTTTTCTTTTTAACCATAAAGAACGGAATGAGGACTGCACAGCTTTATTAAATGCATTTTTGAAATAATATCATTTCTTTTTTTCAAAAGCACGATTTTGAAATAAGTTATCTTGCTGGTCTCTTCTTCTGATAACAAAATTTTGCATGCGTTCGTTGAAAATTCAAATGAGTGTCAGAATAATTTCCATCCTTTGATCTTTTCCCAGCTTGAACTCAAGAATCTGCTCACCTTAAAACAAGCATCATAATTATTCTTAGGATTTCCTTTTATAAACCTGAGCGAGAGGTACTGGGCTTCATTGCATATGCTGCAGCCAATTGTCCTTTACAGAAATGCTGTCCCTGTGGAATTTTTCCAAGTTGTGCCCTGCAAATAACCTCCTTTATCTGAGGATTATTTGCTGGGCATTAACTGTGAAATTGCTCCGCAGCAGCAGTTGCCTAATCTGTTATTCTCCAGCTAATGGGCAAGTGCACATTATTTTAAGTGCCTTTGCTCCACCTGCATTTGGACAGCTATCAAGAGTGTAGAGGTCATTTTTTCCCCTTAAACAATAAAGGCATGCTTTTTAGAAACAGCAGAAGTCTTTGTAGTAACACAAGGCTTCTACAGTCAAATTTATAAGGTAGATTAATGATATGGTTGAAGAGATTCTAACTCAGCTAATTTGAAATTAGACTCTACATCAGTGTGGGGGTTTCTACATACAGAAAGCCTCCTTGTTTTTAATGCTCACTTTTTCATTCTTCCTTTAATAAGCCTTAGCATTATGTTCCAATTCTGCTGGCACAGTGAGCACCGACGGGTTCTCCAAGTACTGTCTGCGTTTCGGATGAGCTTCTTAAAATGGTGGATGGCTTAATACATTGTTCCTGGCATATGAACAATGAGTTTTTATTTGCAACAGATGCTTACTTAATATACCAGTCCAAATTCCTCTCACTACCCTAATCAATCTCATTGTAGCTCTTTTCTGTAGTAAAGAGAAGTTGAGACTAGAGACGTTCTGAATTGGTTGGTTTGCATGTGAGCCGAACGTGAGCTGAACCACCTGTTGTTTGCAAAACCCTTGTTTGACTCAGACTTGAACCAAGGAGGTTCTAATGTACCAAGCAAGCCATGGCAACCAAGTCTGGTTCATTTGGTCGCATACAAGCTGAACCACCCTGTGGTTAAAAAAAGGGTTTGAAATGGACCCGGACCAAGAATCTTTGGTTTGATTTGAACCAAACCACTAAATTGCAATTAATGTGCATTTATAGTTGAGATCATGCTGCCCCCCCCCCCCCCCGGTCCCAGGAAGCAATCAATATCACACAACTTCTGTGCCACAATGTTACCTACTCCCTGCTTAGCAGAGAAATCCTATTGGCACATACAAATGTGTGATCCAGCTACTCAGGGGCTGTGTTTCCTTCTTTCCGAAAAGTATTAATCTCTTTTTATATCACTTGGGTTGCATTCACACCTAAGTTTGAATCCAGTCTCAGGCCACTTTCAGAGTAAGAAAGCACATCAGCATAATGACTAGCTATTTTCTTACCATGTTATCTAAGCTAAGGATGGATTTTCTGAATTGGACAATGCTGAAAGGAAACAGCTTAATCTTTTACTGATGCATTCTCTCACTTTGAAAGTGGACCGAAACTGGATTAAAATTTAGGTGTGAATGCAGACTTGGAGTGCCCAGGATAGATAATAACAGCATTTCTTTAAAAACTATTCAACCTTAACAAAACACAGACAGGAGGAGCAAAGAAAAATCTTAGGCAGTGGAACCAGACAAATGAAAGTCTTTGTTTTACTCCTCAGGCTGAAAGCCAGTATAAATAAAGGAAATGTTAAATTCATTAGGAGTTGTGTTTGTTAAGGTAATACCTGTTTCCAGGCGTGCAGGGTCTACTTAAATTAGAAGAGATGAGGCTGCAGTTTTCTATTCCATTATGAGCCACACTTTATTAGTGTCCTAATGTTTCTATCAATAAATGATGGATTTGCCAGCGGTGGTTTAAGTTCAAAATCACTTGTGAGAGCTAAATGAATTCAGCAAATCAGGAATTATATTTCAGAGAAATTGCTTGTGATAGTTAAAAACCTCAGCACCAAAGTAATTTCAAGAGTGGCATTTTGTTCATATACTGCCCTCCTTTTACTTTAAATAGCGAATTGGATAAAATCTGCAGGGGCTTCTCTTGAACTTTGGGGGGAAAATGAAATCAGTTTTTGCTGTAGGCCAGGAACTCTTCTGTATTATGGTATTGGAAAGTCAAGCATTGTTTGGTGAAAATCTGTTCTTGTTCATGGAAACTATATAGGTTATTAATCTACCTCCCAAATTTCTTGAGGCAGCTTAAAATACTAAGGTTTGGCTTTTAATAACCTATTTTTAGAGTTGGACCCAAAATTTGATGGAACTTAAATTCATCCAGATTTTTCAGGTTTCTGTGTTTTGAAGAGTCCAGTCCATGCCACAACCATGGGCCCAGAATCCCACAACAATTCAAATTAAGCTGAACCTTTAATAAAATAAAATAATATTTGAGACTCTTTAAACTTGGGGATCTGACTCATCCCTAACTATTCCTCAATTTAACAAGCAACCAGACTGGTACTGCAAAATTCTCTTCCAACACTAAGGCCCTTTCTGCATTCACTTTAGATCTGGATTAAGGACACTCTTAATCTGCATCATGGGCCTCCCATCTGCCCATTAATATGGATAAGGAGGCCCAGCCCCTTATTAGTCAGCCTTTATGTGCACAAGATGGAGGTAGATCCAGATTAAGAGGAACTTATCCAGATCCATTGTAGACCAGTTTAATCAGGTCTACAAGTAGATCAAGGGCCTTGTTCTGGTTCATGGAAGGAGTGTTAGATGGCAAGTCTCCATGACCCAGAACTACTGGGGGCTGTTTTTCAGCATGCCACCAAAAACCACCCCCAGGTCCCAATGCTCGAACTGTTGTTCCTAGTCTCTGGGGTACAGGAGTTTGACTGCAAAGCTTATGTGAGCTTTCCACCCACAGGGAGGCATGGCCTCAATGCTTTCAGTGCAGATGACGCTGATCTGCCTCACACCTCCATGCGGTCCAGATCAGTGGATCTTGTTATTCTGGACTCACTGATCTGGATTACTTCAAGGTAAGTACAGAAAAGCCCTAAGATTAGACAATCTTTGGGAATACCCTGCTCCTTCCATTCTATGTTATTCATATTTGTGTTACTGGGATGTGCATGAATATCTTAAGACATTAAAAATTTAATTAAATTCATCCAAATTTCAACATTCGAATTCTAATCAAATGTCCATAAATTCAAATTTAAACATTTGAACAACCAAATTTTTAAATTTATTTGTTTGAATTATTCAGACATTTGTATGTGTATGGGTTCGTACACGATGCGTACTTGCACGTACAGATCTTTCCCGCATCCATATGCATTTGTACGGATCTGTACAGGATGAAAACGGGTTGCATACAGGATAAATACAGTATGCATACAGATGTGTGCGGATACATATGGATATGTACAGGATGCTTAATGATGCATGCAGGCACATACAGATGTTGTCAACATTCGTAAGTGCAAATTCAAACAAAATTCAAACGAATAGATTCAAATTTGCTGAATTCGAATTGAACTTGGGTAAATTCAAATTTTAAAGATTTGAATTGAATTTTTGGATATTATTTCTAGTCATCCAAGCGTCTGGCAGCTTGTATTACCACTGTCAGCATCCTGTTCATTAGGAAAGTATTCTGCCAGCCTTGATAACCTTGCAAGTGAGTAATTCTCTGTGACCTGAGAGTTTCTGCATATTTTTTACTCTTTACCTCTAAATTCCGTAAGAGTGTGGCTCTCTTATAAGATGGCTTTTTTTTTACATACTAGTAAATTATATAAATAAGGGGTTCTTTGTGAGTAGCAACACTGATTAAGTCTTAAATATCCTTTTGAAAAAAGAGCACACATATCCTCACCCCCCCAAAAAAAAAGTGAAAGCAAAATCTATTCTACAAAGAAAATCTTGCCTAATACAGATCACTACAATGCCCCAACATCTTTTCCATTCAGGACAGATCTACCCTTGGATGGGAGCCTCCAGTGAATGATGAGATAACATACTACTTGTGACAGAGGGCATTTCTAGATAACCTTGATTATAATTGACAGTGGCTTAGTCCACCTGAAGTGTCATCAAGATCCATTAAATGCTGTTTCTCTCGTGTGTCACCTGAGCTGAATGAGAAAGCTGATGTGCTACCAAAACACGATATCAGGGAAACATATGAATTTGGGTTGTTGTTTTTTTAGTGAAACTAGACCTATTGTTCCATTTCTACTTAACATGTGAACCTGTAAAAAAACCCACACCTCTGCAGAACTGACAGACAATGCTAAGATTATTAATCATCTCTTCACTAATACATTTTTTTATCTTGTACACTTTCTACTAAAGTCCAGTTTGTTTGTTTATTTATTTATTTATATTTCTATCCCACCATAGAGGTCTCGGGGGGGGGGGGTTTACAATATTGTATTAATCTTAGATAGGTCCCTGCCCTCAGGCTTACATTCTAAAGCAAAATGGTGTGGGAGGGAACAGGGACACTCTTAATGATAATAAAATTACATACAAATTAAAATGAGGGTCTTAAAGATCTTATCTTGACCAGATATGAAACAATTTAAAACCTTTAAAGATGTAAAGGTTTGCTTGTAAATGAGCAGTACTCCAGTTATAAAAAGCAATGTGTTGTCCTGTACTTAAGGATTAGATAAATTAGAAAAATAGTCAAACAATATTGGACAGACAGACAGACAGAGATGGATGGATGGATGGATGGATGGATGGATGGATGGATGGATGGATGGATGGATGGATGGATGGATGGATGGATGGATGGATGGATGGGTGGGTGGATGGGTGGGTGGGTGGATGGGTGGGTGGGTGGGAGGGTGGGTGGATATAGATGCCTTTTCCTCCCCACATTCAGACACTGCCATGTTTTAATATGTGATTGGTTTTAATGTGTTCATTTTATTTGTTGTAACTTGCCCTGAGACCCTTGGGTATAGGGCAGATAAAAATGAAGAGAGAGAGAGAGAGACCTAAATGTGAAATATTATCCAATAAGTTTGGAAGGGGGATTTTCTGTTTTATTCAAATTGTTATACTACTTGTAATGCAGAAATTAGTATTTATGTTTAAGTGAAATTACCAGTGTAATTCAATGAGCCGTTTATAGCTCATTCTACTCACTGATAGTAACACTTCTATATCCTGTTATGTGAAGGCCGAACTGACCCTTAAGAATTAAGTCTTCCCCTATAAGAAGGCCAGATGGTGATACAATGATCCTGCACATAGTGTCATCATTATGTGCAGAAACTGTCATGTTGTGGAAACGGCATTAAGGGAAAACAGGCTCAGCAGGCACTTTCCCTTTCTGCCTGTTTACACAGTTGGCTGCATGTCCTAATAACACAGTTTTGCTTGATGTTATCTTCAATGTGGAAGGGAAATCACATTCAACCAGTCACATTAGAGAAGAATCATACAATAACTGTACAATATGAGGGACAATGGCCTCTTCTCAAAGAAAAAGAGGAGACAAAGTATCTCACAAAATGGACTAATTAGGGCTCAGAGATAAAAGGAAACAATTACCATGAACCTTTAGGCCCTTTCTGCACTGGGCCTTATTCCAGATTATATCCCAGAATAGGGACATGTTATCTCCATGCGACCAGGGGCCAGGTGTCGTCTGCACCAACATGTGGATGGCAGGTCCCTATTCTTGTTATATTCGGAAGAAGGCCCAATACAAAAAGAACACATGCATTCTGCAGATGATGCACTAAAGCTGTAAACCTAGTTTACTATTGCTTGTATCTCCGGAGGAGAAATTGAAAAATCAATGACACAAGTTCTGCATTTCAAAACTCTCTTAGAAAACAGTATTCATAAAACTGGTGTTTGTCGCCATTGTTTCAGCAGTTAAGAAAACCAATTTCAATCTAAAAAAAAAAAAATCAATTTGAAGATCTGTAGGAGACCCTGAGTTTAAAATTGTACGGGATCTGAGGGAAGTTCTATAACCATGATCTCTTAAGTAGCACAATGTTTGGTCTATGGCAGTGGTTCTCAAGGGTCGGGACCCCTTTGGGGGTCAATCTACTCTTTCACAGGGGTCATTATGAAGTAGCAATGAAAATAATTCTGTGGTTGGGGATTAGAGTTAGGGTTAGGTTGGGCGTCACCACAACATGAGGAACTGTATTAAAGGGTGGCAGCATTAGGAAGGTTTAGAACCATTGGTCTATGGGCTAGTTTGCACCTATCTCACGAGGATGTGTCATCTGCGCACCATGGCACCATCTGCATCCTGGATTGTTTGGGAGAGTCCGAAAGCATCCCTGACTGTCTGATGCTCTGCAGCTTCTCCAGGAGCTGCTAGGAAGCTCTTGGTGAGCTTCCGGGCACAGTATTTGCACTTTCTTCTGGTGTGAATGCTGCATTGGGGCAAAGAGAGGTGCGATGCAATTGCACACTGTGCCACAATTGCCATGGCAGTGGCCCGGCATGCACTGAAAATTGTCATGGCCATCTGGCCAGGCCAGGGCTGATCATTTGCCATTCAAGTGCTGGCGATCAGTTTCAGAATTGCCCCAACCCATTAAGTTAAGTGTATAAGGAAAGTCCTGGGATTACAGACAGAAAATCAGTTATTAAAAATGTCATCCATGGCTGCAAAATGAAAGAGTGCTCAGTGAGAGACTCTAGAGTCTGGTGACTTCATGGCCTTACCCCCATCAGGCCTGCAGCTTACTTCCCATCATTAACTAAATCCAAGTAAGGATGTGCACGAATGGGGTTGTTTTTGCATTCAATTCATAAAGAACCGAATGTTAGAAAATTGTATATTCTTTTAATGCATCCCCTTCGAACATGGTAGGATTCTGTTCGATATGGATCTATTTGTACGAATTCATATGAATATCTGATACGAATGCATACGGATCCTGCACATGAATCCTATACAAGTGCATACATATCCTATACTAATGCATATGTGTCGGATATGTATTGATACATGTCCTGTACAAATGCATACTTATCGATACATATCTGATAAGTATTCCCAATTGAACGAATATACAAACTATCCATATGAATGTTCCAAAACATTTGTATTGATACAAATGTTAATGTATGAATGTCGTAACATTCTGTTCGTGTGCAAATGTCTGAATTTGTCCAAATTTGTCCAAATAATGAATGTTATGAATATTTGTGCACAAAATTCAAGTGCAGCTTTTGCCTTCTTGCACTTCTGTCACTACTGAGTAGATAGACAGCAGTGGCAAAATCAACTTACAATGAGTGGTTTTCACCCAGCATAACTTAGCACTGGATAGTGGCTGACTTCCAGACAATGTCCTATTGGATGCTAAACCATGAAAGGCAGAAACGTCAAAGTTGTAGAATTGGGGACACCTGTCACAAGGATGGTGCTTTTGTGGTCCATCTGGATGCTGCTGCCTGTGTTGCTGTGTCTGTTTAAAGAGTCTTGTGGGAAAACACTTTGTTCCAGAGGAATTGGCTTCAAATGAGCCCAATTAATCACAGTTTTAAAAATTTACAGCTAATTTACAGCTTCTTAGACAATTAAACATGAAATTTAGTAGATTGGGGAATTGAATTTACAAATTACTATCAAAGAGTTATTTGTTGTTTGGAACTTTGTTTTTAGGAGTAGCAAAAATTCCTCTCTCCTGGAATAGGAGAACTTCCTTGAGTTTTAAAAACTCCTACCAAGGCTCCAATACTGAGATGGGCTGCTGAGTAGAAAATCTGTTACCTGTTACTCAAACTGTGAAATGTCTGGTCAATCTGGTAATATTTTAAAGAGAATGCTTAGACATTTTCTCCCAATCCCAGTTTGTTCTATGAAGGTTTGGTAAGAATTGCAAAGGTTGAAAACTCACCAGACCGACATCCTGCTAAACCACCCACTCCATGGACTCTAACATCACTATAGGCAATGAGAAATTTGGAATGATTCCACCACTGTTCCATATTGCTGGAACATGCATAAAGTTCTAGAAAGACACCAAAGAATGAGCAGTTGTTCTGATAGACCACTCAAACCATCTTGGTGGGACGAAACTCAAAATATGTTTTGTGCACACCTCTACAGAAAACTTAGTTTTGATGTGTTTCTTCCTCAAATTATTATTATTATTATTATTATTATTATTATTATTATTATTATTATTATTATTATTATTATTATTATTATTATTATTATTATTAGTCTCACAGATCAGCGTGGTTAAATTTTGGAGTGACAACCAACTAACTCCATGTGGAAGAAATAAATTGCATCATGGAAAAAAATAAAATTAGGTTAAAAAGAAGCTCAGCAACCTTGAAAGTCATTAAAGGGGCCATCTGCGCATGAGATGTATTCATCTTGGCAGAAAAAGAAGGAAGGGTACCCTGAGGATATTGACTGTGTTCAGACATAAAAGGGGCACCTCAGGAGCACCTTAGAGAGACAATATGTGGCCCTCATGTTCCCAGTCCTTCTCTAATCCACCTTTTCTTCCCCAGAATGCTTAGGAGAGGGGGTAGGGGCAGGCTGGTACGTGAAGAATCCCACCTCAAAGCCTTCTCTAAGTTGCCTCAGCAGCACCTCGGAGATGGCTGCGGACTTTTTTGGATATGTCTGATCAAAGCAAGAATAGAGCCTGAGGTAACTCAGTGAGTCTTGTAATTATGGCAACACCTACATCTACATCAAATGGCAGTGGCATCATTGCTGAACTAAACAGGGAAAAGAATCACTATTACCTCCCTCATTTATTTAGTCACTGTTATGCTGCATTCTCAGTGCGCTGTGAGGTCCATCAGAGCCACTATGGATGGACTTCACATGTTGCCACACTCCTGTCCTCAGTACAGCCTGAAATCTCTTTTAAAAAGTTTCATTCCAGGTCACACTGATTGTGCACCTGGCCAATCTAACAGCACAGGCATGGCACACACAGAGAGAGAGGTTGTAGCATGTGCCCCTCGGACTGTCATCCCATCTGTCATCCAGCTTTTCTAACCCAGAATGTTCATGAGAGGGGTGAGGGTCAGACTGGTCTATAAACAGTACTGCCTCCAAATGGTCTCAAAGCCACCTCAGCAGGTTTTTTTTGTTGTTGTTGTATTGTGTGTGAACATAGCCTATGTCTAAATGTTGGTTATACTTCATTCCATGATACCAAGTTGAGCCAGTCAAGAGGAATCTGCACTTACTGCTAATCTGGCACAACATGGGAGCCATCCCTCTTTGAGGCCTCTCTCTTCTACACTCTGGTGCAGCCTAGAGAGGTTTGGCCTCTTGCTAGCACACTACATCCACATTTGATGCAGTGTGGCCCAGTGTCATAGTCAGCCAGGAGGAGGACTCAGAGAATGAAGAAGACTCACTTCCTCAGGTACAGGAGGAACCTGAGGTGGTGCCAGGACCCAGTTCTGACCCCCCAGCCCCATTGGAGCCTGGGGTTCAGCAGCCCAGCCTTACCACAGCAGAAGTTCAGGATGTGGGAGACATGGAACAGCAGAGCCCAGAGATCCCTAGCTTTAAGCAAAAGAGAGCAGAGAAGGAAGGGTTAAGATGATCAAAGAGACTTGCAGAGAGACACGCAGATCATCTACAGCTGTGAACTGAATCTGTAAATATAAAACACCAGGCAGACACCCAAGCCCTTTGTCAGAAACTATTGGTTTTCCTTTAAAGAAGGCTGGTATATCTGACCCCTAGACCTTGAATACTTGGCTACCTTGATCTTGGACTGGACTGTTGGATTGCTTTCGTAAACCTTGGACTTTGGACTGACTACTTCTCTGTGGACCTCATTTGACTGTGTTTCTGAAGGAGCTGCCTAGGCAAGTGAGCTGTCTCTTATCAGCTGTATGTTTGTGTGGGTTCTGGCAGCTTTCCCAGACACCCAGCCTAAGGAACCCAAAATAGTCACCTATACCAAAAGAATGGTAGACCTGTTTTTTCAAGTCCAGTACCAAATTGCACTGCCAGAATGTGTCCTTCTAGGCCTCTGAGGCCAAGAATTTCCCTTCCTGGGTCACCAGAGCCCTCACAACACATTCTGGAAAGCTTTGTGAGATTCAGAGCGGTGGGGCCAGGGGGCATATCAGAGGTGGTATGAGGTAATGCAGGTGGCAGATATGGCACAGGCAACCAGACCAGTGCTGTGCACACAGCATGGAGCATGTCCCAGATCCAACTATCCAAGTATGAACAACCTTTTTCCAGGACAGGGGAGCTGCCCCAGCTGGGAACAGTTTGTGAGCCAGTTTGGTCTAGTGGTTAAGGAGCTGGACTCTTATCTGGGAATGCCGGGTTTGATTCCACCCTCCTCCACAAAACCAGCTGGGTGACCCTGGGCTAGTCACAGCTCTCCCTTGAGCTCTCACAGCCCCACCTACCTCACAGGGTGTTCTGTTGTGGGGAGAAGAACAGAAGCTTTGTCAGCCGCTTTGAGTCCCTTTAAATGGGTGAGAAAAGCGGGGTAGAAAAGCCAATTCTTCTTCTTCTTCTTCTTCTTCTTCTTCTTCTTCTTCTTCTTCTTCTTCTTCTTCTTCTTCTTCTTCTTCTTCTTCTTCTTCTTCTTCTTCTTCTTCTTCTTCTTCTTCTTCTTCTTCTTCTTCTTCTTCTTCTTCTAGGAGCTATCCTCTCTGGAACATTCACACCGCCACCCGCTGCCATTCCAGCCATTGTCACCACAGAAGGTGATCATCAGGGGTTACATTATTGTTGAAATCTTTGTTGCACAATATTGTAATTCAGAAAAATAATTAAGGACTCACACTCACAAATTTAATGTATAACTGAAGAAATAGGTCAGTTTACGTCACTGGGATATCTGTTCCATTTTAATGCTTCAAATTAGGCATTTTTATATTTTTTATTTTAGCAAGTTCCCCATTTGCTTCTATATTAGCAAAAGAATAATACACATAATTGATGCAAAGGTTATTCTGCGGAGATTGGTTCATTGAATGGTTTTGTGGGCATAGAGCCAATTCTTTCATCTCTGCCTAAACCAACAGGGTTTTTTTTTTCCTTTGCTGGCTGGCAATTCCTACTAGGGATTATGTACTCAGTGTTTCTGTTCTGCTCAATTTAAATTCACACTGTGGTCATTAGTTTGAACAATGGAAATGATGACTTTCCCTGTTGATTTGCTTCTGCCTCATGTAGCCTTTGTGAAAGCTAGCGGGTAGTCTGTCTCTGCTGACACGCTCATCCTAAGTTGTAGGGCTTCCTTTTGTTGTTTGCACATAGCAGGTTTATTGTTTGCATTTCTCTAGGAGTCTTCTGTTCACAATTTTAATGCTCCCCTTTTTTTTATGGCATGACCTGATGTCAAGAATGTCCGATGAGTAAATATTTTCACTCAGATCAATATGAGGCTATATTTTCTTCATCCCTATAAAGTGAAATTTAGGTAGAAATGGGTAGGATCAGAGTAAAAACCCTGGATGAACAAAGATAGTTTTCTGGTAACCAATCAGAAAGAGTTTAATGGCAGCTATTGTACTATAGGTTTTAAAAAATTGTGTCATTCACGGTGTCAACTGCAAAAAAAATATAAGGTATGATTCTGCTTCTGAGCCCTATCAGAGCCTTTGAATGCTACAGCATAGATGTTAAAATCCTTTTTTAATGGGGAATAGATACCAGAATTTATCATGGGAAACTATGCACATTGAATGTAAACCTGGAAAAGCAGACACATTATAATCAGTAGCAGCTTCCTCACTACTTGGTTAATTTCCTTCACTTTCTCCTCCAAAGTTTTAGTTTATTTGGACAGGTAGATACTTTATGCCTCTTGAGTATGTGTACCTTCCAGACAAAGATGACTTCTAGCTGTCCTCAGTGAGAAACCATCAAGCCACTCTATTCAGGGCTTTGAAGCTTGAAATTGAGGCAATGGGAAGTTATTTGCATGGCATACTTGCTCTCTCCCCAACAAAGCAAGGGTGGGAAGCATGCTATGCCAATTGCATGATGTTGCCCTGGCTCAGTCCATCCTTTGGCTGAGCACTTTAGGCCTAGGAAGCAGCAAGGGAGCAAATGCAGTTTGTGCCCCTGGAGAGATGGAACTCCATTACAGCCACAATATGACCTCATTCTAGACCAGCGGTTCTCAACCTTCCTAATGCCGCGACCCCTTAGTGGAGTTCCGCATGTTGTGGAGACCCCCAGCCATGGGGTAGAGCAGCTGGGAAGTGGGAGGGAAGGGAAGGGCGGCAGGAGACTCGTCGTGACCCCTCTGAAAGGGTAGTTCGACCCCCAAAGGGGTCCCGACCCCCAGGTTGAGAACCACTGTTCTAGACTGTTCCCCTGTGTCCCAATTGAGCATGTTTCCTCCACTTGTGCTCTAGACATCTCCTAACCCACCCAGTGGCTAAGATCAATAAGGAAGGAAGAAGGGGTTGTTCTTGGGTACTACTGAGTCATGACCATGAGAAGCTCCATGCAGTTTTCTTGGCAGAGACACTGGGGATTGGACTGGCAACTTCTGCTTTCCAGGCAGTTTATTCTATCACTGAGGTATAGCCACTCCCTAGGAAAGGGTAGGCAGGAGTAATTATTAGGAGTGTGCACAAATGCAATTTTCAGATTCAATTCGATTCGAATAGAATATTCAATGTTCGAATTTGAACAAATAGAGAAAAAAAGAATGTATTCAAATTGAATCTGATTAGAATACATTCATATCTATTTGTATGAATATTCCATTTGTATTTTAAGATACAAATGTTGACAACATTTGTATGGGTCCATACGCATCCATACTGACCCGTATGCATCCCATTTTTATCCCATATGCATCCCATTTTTGTCCCGTGCATATCTGTACAAATGAATACGGATATGAATAAGATGCGTATAGATACATATGTAAAACGTATGTATCCGTACACATACGAATGTCGGAATGATTCGTACAAATGATTCAAAACAATTGAATTCATTCGAATGTTAAAAAAGAATGTATAGATATTCAATTCGAATTTGAATGTCTGAATTCGCACGAATTCAACTGAATTACGGATGTTTCGAATATTCTTGCACATCCCTAGGAGTTATGTCATCTTTGATTATTCTCTAAGATGACCAAGCTAAGCAAAGGACAGAAGGAATATATCACTTAGTTTTCCTGGATGTTTCAGCACCTTTCAGACACTTTGGTATGTGATATCCCTAACTTAATACAATCTTTCTTCATGAAAAATGCCCATGAAAAATGATCAGCTGTCTCTATATTATTTCCTCTAAGAGTCCTTTCATGTTTTACATCTGTGAAGTAAGTGTCAAAGTACATTCATCCTGAAGTTTATACTTCTCACAATCCACGTTTCTTATGTAGTAGTTCTGGAAACAGTCTACTGTGCATCGTAGACACTTCCTTTGATGTTTACAATAAAAATCCAAATTGTGCAGGAGCCCGAGAGGAAAAGAACGTATGGAAGTCAGTTTATAGTTTTCCCTTGGCATTTTCCAGGGGAACATCTGACCTCCTTCCCCTCAATTTCAGCTTTTATTAAGTGTGGAAATGCCTAGAAAGAAAGATTGGAAACGCAAAAAGTGAGGCTGCCTCCAGATGGTGAAGGAAAAGTGTGGGATCTTGTGTAGAACCCTTAGTTGCCTCTCACCATCCCTGCTGGATGGCAGGGCAAAATCACAGGGCGCGTGAGGCCTTTACCTGTCTGGGCATTTGACCCCACAGTGTTGCACCAAGTACTTCAGTGGTGTGAAATATCCAGAAGTGTGTGATCACCAACCAAAGCACAGCAGCCATTTTTGCCCTAGTTCCCGCGCCCCCCCCCCAACACACACATGTTGTGTCCCTTTCCACAGTGGTGGCTTCTGGGAGAAAGTGTCCAGACGTGGGTTGGGAGTTGATTTTCCTGAATAGTGATACTGCTGCATTTCCCCTTTAAATCAGGGCTACGTTGGGATTGCTGCCCACACTAGGAATGTGCAGGAATATTCAAAATATTCGTTACTCGATCAAATTCAGCTGTATTCAAACATTCGAATTCAAATCAAAAGTCCAGACATTCATTTCTAAATATTCAAATGAATACGAATATTTTGAATCATTTGTATGACTAATTTGGACATCCGTATGTGTACGGATATGTACGCATTGCATATGTATCCGTACGCATCTTATTCGAGTCCATATGCATTTGTATGGGTATGTACAGGGGTGAAAACAGGATGCATACAGGATAAAAACAGGATGTGTACGGACACATACGAATGTTGTTGACGTTTGTATAATCAAATACATATCAAATATTTATACAAATAGATACAAATGTATTTGAAATGGTTCAAATTTTAATACATTAATTTCTTCTCTGTTCATACAAATTCAGACATTTGAATATTCAATTTGAATCTAATTGAATGTCGAAAACTGCATTCATGCACACCCCTGTGGCAATCCCAATATAGCCCTGAGATAATTCACATATTAGGCCCTGTCTGTATATTGCCTAATTCAAATTCAGAAAATTTTAGGATAGCTGTATATATTTATAGAGCAAGAGATGAGCCTGTAGTCGTCTACTAGCCTCAGGGTTTGGCCTAATTTCAGGTGTGAGGCTTGGTATGGCTTCTTTCCTAAAATCAACACTGTGAATCTTTCACCTTCATGGCAATTTCGCCTGCTGAATAATGTCCCACCCTAATATTAAGCTGTCCACCGCTAGTACCACAATCAATTACATCTTTTCCCCCAGAAGGAGGCAGGGTTCCTGCAAATGACCTTATAGATTAGGTGCTCTCTGTTTACATTCAATTTCCAGCTCTGCACTATCCGTAAAGAATGATTATCAAGGCATGAAATTAGAAGTTTCACCCAGTGGGAAACAATTGGATATTTTGTCATTTCTTTACAGCTTCTTCTCCCTTGTTAGTGGGAGGAGGGAAGCAATCATCAGAAAGGTCAGAAATATTTACTTTCCTATATTGAGACACTGCCGAGGAAGGCTTCTTTGGTATGAAATAATTGCTGCTTGTGATCCCAGTAATTGGGGGATGGGAGAGGGTGTGTGATGTTGTGGAAAGCAGTGGGCCCTGAAATTAGAAATCCTTTCCCCTCAAGGATCCATGAGGATACAACTAGTGAATAAACTCAGTAAACAAATGAAAATAGGTCTGCTATTCCCCCCCCCCCCACAAAAAAAATCTATGTCTCTCTGTGTGAATACCAACGGAGGTCTGCAACTTCCTCCTCAGCAGCCATGAGACTTCTGTGGTGCGCGGGGTGAGGCACGCGTCACATGGGAAGGGGCAGCCAGTGGGAGCTGAGCTCTCGTTTGCTGGTTCTCGCTGTCCTGTCAGGACGGCGGGAAACTTCAAATTTACCTTATACTGTGGTGCAAGTGTTGATGGTTCTGCAGTAGGTAAATTCGTAGTAGCGGCAGAATCCTGCACCACCACTACACATGACTAGGCATCAGGTGTGACACCCACACCTTGGCTGTCTATTCTGATGTGCAGCTTTCTTAACTCTGGACACACCCAGAGAGGGAGAGAGGGAGAAAGAATGCAGAGAATGTGGCCAAGTCATGTGAGCCTACAGTCAAGGGTCCTTGACTTTGGAAAAACATTTTCTGTCATTCTAGAACCTGGGGGTTCAACTGTAGATTCCCGGATGTTGCTGGAACATCTGGAAGGCCACAGCTGAGCACTCTTTCTTTAAAATGGCAAAAGTTTCAAGTTAATATGGAATTAATTTACTCCTTGGAGGGTCATAGTCGGGTTGAAAAACACACAAGATTTCTCTCTTCAGAGTTGCATGAAATCTGGCTATTTTAGAAACAGTTTTCTGACCACAGAGCTAAACGTGGAATTAGGTTTAATTTAACTTCTATGTTTAAAAGCCTCTTCAAGTAGGAATGAAATAGGATGAGAAAAAATAAATCCATATCTTAGATAGCCAGATCCAACCTGAATGCACTTTGAATCCACTCTCACCTCACTCTGGATCCATTGCAGTTGTGACTGGCACAGCTTGTTTCCCGCCTCCCCAAGTTCATGAATGGTAACAAAGCTTCGTATGAATGTTCCAAAGCATTCCATCCAAATTCCAATGTCAGTCTTTGGATGTGCCAACATTTGATAGAATTCAGACAAGTTCATACGAATGTTATGAATATTCATGCACATCCTTAGAGAGGAAAGTTTGGAGGAGGAGGAGGAGGAGGAGGAAGAGGAGGAGAGGGATCTGAATGAGACCAAAGAGGAGGGAAAGTTGGAAGTGGTCTCATTCTGCTAATTCTGTTGACAATGCTTTTAGCTCCATAAGAAAAGGGCTGCTCACTGCAGAGACATTTTATCAGGGGAAGATGTGACAGAAGTCCCCTTTTTCCTCTGTTCAGTTTATTCCTATCAGTGCCTGAGTAGCCCAAGTGAATATTCAAGATGAAGCTAGAATGTATCCTTTATCACTGTATGAGTCACATTGCTAAAGGAGAGCAATCTCCTGAGTGTTTTTGTAATCTATAGTGTATTTATCCTCCTGAGATCCTGAAGATCTGAAGGAGAATTTAACTCAGTTTTGCATATATAAACCTGACATGCTATCAGGAATAGACTGTGTTTGCTGAGGCTGGAAATAGCTATAACTTCTGCAAGAGAAGTTATTGGTGATGGTGGTGATGGCCTGTGAAAGTCAAATTGAGAACAGTGAGATTTAAGATAGCGATAATGGCGAGTAATTTTGGGCTTTCAACGTAGGGAACACATAAGGAGCTGTGTTCTGCCACATACGTTCAGGCGTTCTCCTTGGAATAACAGAGATCAATCCACAATATGCATCGCTGTGTGGAATTGTAGGGCATATGTGTCCTCCTGATTAACTTGTTTCTGATGGTATGCCTGCAGTAATTATCTTTTCAGGCTATGGTCAAACGTAAGGTTTAATCCAGCTTCAGTCCACTTTCATAGTGAGAGACCACATCAGCAAAGTGACCAGTTGTTTTCTTTCAGCGTTAAATAACTCAGAAAATTCACCTTTGGGATAAATAATGTGGAAGAAAATTACTGGTCACTTTGCTGATGTGCTCTCTCACTCTGAAGGTGGGCTGAAGCTGGATCAAGCCTAAGTTATGACCTCAGCCTCTTTTCCTAGCCATCTGACTTTTTCCCATTTGTAAAGTGATGTCACGTCACAAAATATGAGACTAAGCAGGATTTCACCAAATTATTGTTGCCACGAACCACTGGGAAACAAAGCCGGCTTTGTTCTGTATTTTAAACAGGTCTTCATGGATCAAAATGCATGCTAGCAGGATATAATAATAATAATAAATAAACAGTTCTAGGATTATATGTCACCAAACCAAACAGCTTCTGGATCAGAGGAATGAAAAATTAAACTTAGATGAAAAAATGATTAACAGTAGCCTTAAGATCAGTATGGCTTCAACACAGGTATGATGTTTTAACTTCACAGAACTTTGTTTTTCACTGAGAACATGTTGGGCCACTAGAAGTGAAGTTTAAAATTTATGTATTTTATAAGTAAGAAAAATATTGGTGTGAAGTGAAGTCTGTGTCTGTGATGAATATGTCAGTTTCGTCATTGTGTGGATACAATCAGCTAATTCATAGTACATCCTTGCCTGTAGAGGAAGAGACAAAACTACAGATTCAGTGGAACAATTTTGGGAACCTTCAGCCAGCTGTTCTACAGCTGTTAAAAGCCTAAAAAGATTCCTTATGTCCCGTGCCAAACCTAAGCTAAACAAAAAAACCCTCAAGAATCATGTATTGTAAAACAATTAGATTATGCTACATCGTTCATCAGTTGATTTTGAAATGGCACACAAGGCCAGGTGTGATACCTCAAATGGGATTGCAACTACTTACACTGGCACAGAGTTATCAGAACAAGCACCTTTTCAGTCTCTTCTCTTGTCCAAAAAGGATTCAGATTTTTGATATGAACATATTGATTTAAGCGCTTTCACCCTCTGTTACAAGCTATCTCCAAGAGTCCCCAACGTTCCCTCCGGAGGCAGGGAAGCGATTAATCACAGCTGTCTGCCTTTTTTCTCATTAAAGAGAAAGAGAGAGAGAGGCATCACACCAAAAAAACTAGGCTTGTCCTACTCTATTTTCTCAGTCCTCCTTCCAAGAAAAACTAGGCCATCTTAGATATAACTGGTGCTTCTGAATCACAATAAGCATCCTTAGTATACATGCGCACACAGCACAGATGAACCTGTGATGAATTTTATTCCCATAAGTCCCATAATGTTATCTTTTACATTCTCCTGGGGAGTGGGGAGAGTCCCATTTTCATGATTTTTTGAACATAGGTCATAATTAGAAAGTCCTGAACTCCTGACTTTTTCAAATAAAAGCCTGGTTCTGGATCTGGTATCTATCAAGAGTCCAAAGGAAAGAAAGGGTTTTTTACCATCTTTTCCCTTTGGATATGGTTTTTCACAGAGTTGTAGAACCTTAAAAATAACCCTTTGTGGCACTGGGGAGGGGCGTCTGCATGTGACCGCCCTCATCAGCCACTAGTGCATAGATCACTGACTGAAGAATGGTGTCCTCTTCCACTGGCCACACAGTTTGGGGAAGGGACCAAAATGGAATGGTGAGGGAGGGAAGGGGAAGAAGAAGAAGAACACTTTAAGGGGACATTTAAGTGGCTGACAAAGCTTTCTGTTCTTCTCTCCACAACAGAACACTCTGTGAGGAGCTGTGATTGCTCAGAAGAGAGCTGTGACTTGCTCAAAGTCACCCAGCTAGCTTCATGTAGGAGTGCGAAAATCAAACCTGGTATTCCCAGATACGAGTCTGACTCCTTAACCACTAGACCAAACTGAAGATCCGATAGTCATTTGTAATATTTGAAGGCCTTCCATTGGGGCTAGAATCAGTGGTTATTAGCTCTGATGGTAATAGGTATGTCTCCAAAGATCCACTCCTTGAAGGAAGGAAGGAAGGAAGGAAGGAAGGAAGGAAGGAAGGAAGGAAGGAAGGAAGGAAGGAAGGAAGGAAGGAAGGAAGGAAGGAAGGAAGGAAATCTGGCAAATCAACTGTGGCAATTACTGGGGCAACATGTCTTAATCAAACCACCCTCCCATGTGTTTCACTGAAAACCACCTTTATTTGTGCTTTGCCCTTCATCATGTGAATAAGATCAATATTAATTTGTTCTCCATCAAGAAAAAAGCATGTGGGGTAAATTTAAATCAAAATGCTACTGAAGATGTTGTAGAATATGTCATCCCATGTAGCTCTTCCAAGATAAATGGCAATCCTTAAGGTTTATTTCTTTTAAAACAGTCAGGGTTAAGAAAATCAGGAAAGGTAGCTCAGTCATTCTGTAGATGCCTACGTACCACTTCCAGGTTTGAGAGGCAGGCAGGATGCCTCTAAAGACCTTTTGGAGGGATTTAAGAGCAAGTGGAGGTTTTGCCTTTTCCTTTCCCTTCTACTTGGTAATGCCCAGAAACAACAGACAGATCACTGTGTGAGACAGGGGCCCTGTCCCCATCCTGGGCATCTGGTACTATTTGGACACTGTTTGTGCCAGGCGCGGGACAGGGAACGCATCTCAGGCGTCCCCATGTCATTCCCAGCAATGCAGGACAGACACTGGTTGGGCACAGATGGTGGCATCCCCATGCAAAGCGTGCCAAACCCTGGTAAGGGGGAGCCGTTCCCCCTCCTCTCCGCCCCCTCTCTCCTCATTGGCAGCTGGATTGTCATCAGCCCACCCCTGTGCTGCATCCCCCCTTCTCTTAGCAGGACGGACAGCCAGGACTGGAGTGGGAGGCACAGAAACAAGCTTCATTCATAAAAATAACTAAAGCTTCATTCATAAAATAAAGCTTCATTCATAAAACACCAATGCAAGCCACTAACGGCAGTAGGCGCTTGAGCACTTTTGCGCACCTCCACTCCATTGGGGACCGCGGGAGTGCATGTCGATTTTAAAATCAAGACTTTTATGATTGCCTTTCCCATCGGGAAAACGGGGCTTGCAAGTGCAACAAAAATCAATCCATTATGCAGCCTGCCTTGGCATTCTGAAACAGGGTTGGAATTACTTCTGTTAAAATGGCAGCAAATCTTCTCCCTGTCAGCTCGCAAACATCCCCATGTGCATTCCCGGCTTGCTGAGCAATGTGTGCCAGCTCCCCAAAGAGTGCCAAGACTTCTTTTTTCAGGTATCAAATTTGACACCCTTCTGGCCCTGTTTGGGGGGATTTGGTACTCTTTTCACGTGCCAAATCCAAAGCCCATGGTGACGGACAACACTTATCGCGCACTCAGAACTGTACGTTGGACTAGATGGGCTGTGGCCTGATCCAGCAGGTCTCCTCATATTGTTATGCTAGACATTAGACCAGAGATATAAGAGGAAGGAATTTGCAATGTCACTTGATCTGTTTAAGCTAAAGTTTCCATCAAAATGGAAGATCAGCCCAGTAACTCTATCATGATAGGTGTTATGTCCACCTGTAAAGCACTGTTAGTCGAGTTAACAGTTTATATGACTTATAGGGCTTGCAGCTTGGGAAAAAGTACAAGCATTCCAGATGTACTTCCTTGCTGCTACTTATTTTTATAGATACAAGTTGCACGTTAGCTATTCTCTTGCATGGTACAGTGTTGAACAGAAATGCGTGGTTAAGCAGTCTATTATGGTAAAATGAGAAACTGTGCTAAGGTACACCTGAGCTAACAAAATATTCCTCTAAATCCTTCAGGCATTTCATAAATGTTGACTTGAGGTTATTAAAAATTATTGATCTGAAACAGGGCATGAAGATTACATTAAGTAAGGCAGCATCTGAATCCTAGTCGGAGGGATTATTACAGTGTGCAACTGTGTCAAATGGCTTGGAGAACTGATGGAAGAAAAGCCACCTTGGAATTTTTAGTTTCCTTGAGTTTTCTGCTTAGGCACTTCTGTTTTCATAGCTGGGACATTCCTTTCCCATATTAATATACAGAAAATATATAGGCTGATATATGGGCTGCCTATTACAGTTGGCTTTCTTGGAAATTAAGAACCGTTGCAAAGGTTCCTTATTTCCCAACTAGCACATTTTGTTTACTTCTAAATGCCTTCATATTCAATTTCACGGTTACTTAAAAAAAATACGTTTGCAATGCCTTTTTACTTATTTTGCTATCAAGTGGAATGCAGCTTCTTATCATTTAATTCTATTTCTTTGAAAAGAAAGATAACATTTTAATAAGTTAAGGAGAAAATTACACTTAATAAATAACTGCATTTTTTAAAACAGAGACAGGGAATCTGTAATTTTAAGAGACACCTAGATTTAGGAGTGGGCAGGAGGTCTCTATCTCTTGCACACTAACATGCATACATTTTTTAAAAATATCTATTTAGCTGCAATTCGGTGGCAATCTCATAGAATCATAGAATTATAGAGTTGGAAGCGACCTCCAAGGTAATCGAGTCCATCCCCCGAATCTCAACAGAAATGTTCAGTCAAAGTAGTGTTCCTTTCTGTTAATTTTGTTACCACAAGTAATGAGAAGAACATTTTCATTCTTGAGCCCTACCAGTGTTTGCATTTGTGTGTGTGTGTGTGGGGGGGGTATGGTTGGCAAGATGATAAGAGAATTAGGGAGTGAGAATGTGTGTGAAAATACTCCCTGAAAATCACTCCTCAGAACTAAATTTAATTTCCTTTCATGGTTGGTTGGGGGCCACTTGTGTTTTCCTTTCCTCTTCCTTGTTTGTTACACTTAGATTTCATTGGTTAGGGTAATAATGCCAATGTTTCACACCAATAGCCAATCAGCAGTGAAGGTGGTTTAGAATGAATGTTTTGCTTGTTGCCATCTTGGCTATTGGGCCATTACAGCGAAAAGCTTTCGCCCCACAATGACCTCATGGCACCACTTCAAGCCGCAGGATACTCTGCCTACATCTGGCTAGGTATTCCCGTGTGGGGTGGGGGTCAGGTTTTTTGTGTAGAGATTGTGGCCTGATATTTCAGCTCTAACAAATTGGGTCACATTGAAACAACCATATATCACAACCTTTATTTTTGTTTTTTAAGGAGAACCGCTGTTGGTTTTTGTTGGTATATTACAAGTATACATCGCTTCAGCATAAAAGGGATTACTTTCCAAGTATGTTAGTGTGGCAGTATGGGAACTGCTGATTGGTTAACTCTGCTCTCTCGGACTCTAGCATCTCTAGACATGTACATTATATCTCATGTAAATAAGCTGTAAATCTCACAAGTTAAGTTATGTTGAACAAAACAAGAAGCTGTGTGCTTCAAGTCTGTTCTTCAACACACTCTCTGCTATTAGATTTCTAAGTATAAAAGAAAACAGATATGCTTGTAATATGCATCTATTCTAGACTCCTGAACTATAGATTATCCTTTTGTGAGCCAGTTTGGTCTAGTGGTTAGGGAGCCGAACTCTTATCTGGGAATACAGGGTTTGATTCCGCCCTCCCCATGATGCCAGCTGGGTGACCTTGGACTAGTCACAGCTCTCTTCTGAGCTCTCACAGCCTCACCTACCTCACAGGGTGTTCTGTTGTGGGGAGAAGAATAGAAAAGCTTTGTCAGCCGCTTTGAGTCCCCTTAAATGGGTGAGAAAAGCATGGTAGAAAAGCCAACTCTTCTTCTTTTGTAATCTCTGAGCTGCCTCCTCAACTTTTGTTTTGATATCGTCTTATATCATTTAAAGTATCATGAAATAGAAAGGAAACTGCAAAAAGAAAGAAAGACATTAACCAGCTGTCAGAGCATGTAAGTCTGTGGGTGGATTTGCCAACTGTAATTGGTGATGTTCTAGCAGCCTTTAGTATCTAGTGGAGTACAAGCTGCAGTATGAAATTTAGAACAAGAACTGATGTAACTTTCATAGTAGAAGCAAGGGACCTGTTTATACTTACCTTTCTGGAGCATTTGTGGATACTCCAGGGGAGATATGTCCTCATTGTGGTTATCTTGGAGCATCTGGGAGTTCCCTCCAGCTGCCCTGACCTTCAAGGGCTGTGGATAGGTTTTTAAAAAACTGTCCACAGCTTGACCAGCAGCAGATGCTGTGAGCTTCTGTTCAGTAGCGTTCACAGTCTCTTCCAGATGCAAAGCTGTGAGTAGGACAGCATGGCCCATCACCATGCCAATGTCTAGAGCAAACCCAATGTTGCCACAGCTGTTGCTGTGGCCATCTGGCCTGACCGGATTGGACCATGCGCACTTTGGGGAGGGAAGATGCATGTTGCCAGCCTCTTACTTTACTTGCTACAGTTTATATGCAAAACCTTTTCAGTGGTATCATCAGCATGGCTTCCTAGGTTTCTCAGCTGCGACACTGGAAAATCTCATTTTGGAGATTTCAGAGCCTAGCATGCTTAGATGTAACTGTATGTGCTTCATTTCCAGATTGATAAGTACGCTCAACAAGACCTGAAGAAAGGGCTTCATTTATATGGAACTGATGGAAATATTGGCCTAACTAATGCATGGAGCATCATACAGACCGATGTAAGCTTACATTGCAATTGTTTTGTTTTGCTTTGTGTCCATCTACACATGGTACACCCACCTGGCTATTTCCAGAATGATTTCTTGAACCACCTTGCCTAGGAGCTAGACCATGCATTTCAATATTATCTGTGCCTGTAAAAAGGCAGACATGAAAATGTTCCTACTTTCAGTGGCATGAGATGTCATGATTCCTTTATATTTTTGTGACAGCTATGGGTCATCTGCATTCTCTAGTGTTTTTTACTTTTGAAACTCGTGATCTAGTCCCTTTCTTTTCTTTTTGCCTGTGCCTGAAGCACTTTTAAAATGCTAGGGAACAAAATAAGTTTGTTTTCATATTGTCAGATGGAAAACATAAGCGGCTATTTCCTGCTATCTTTTCACTTTTTACTTGTTACTTTGTTTATATCCCAACTTTTTCCCAAAGGGGCTCAAAGTGCCGTACAAAATTTAACAATCCATTATCAACTTTGTTCTTCCGGAAGTAAATCCAATCCATTTTGGTGATACAGACATGTTCTGGAATTGAGAAGATCAAAAGATGACCTTTCCACAAGACAACCTTCCAGCCAGATAATGTGCTGGGTCCAGACCTCTTGAAATAACTTAGCTCTGAATTGGGCTGCCGTGTCAACCCTCCTCACAGTTTACTCTGCTTTCTGTTGAAACTGTTCATGGCACTGGCAATGGAAAAGGTTAATCCTGGGATCTTGACTAGATAGCAGTTTGTTTAATGCATGTTATAAATGAAATAAATAATGTTCTGGGGATTGTAAGGCGCTTTGCATCTTTGCATATGTTCCTGTTCTTTGGAATTGTAGTTGCAAAATGATCATCAGTAATTCTGAAGTGACCTCCAAGGTCCATTCCAACTCACATATTCTTTAATAGTATGGTATGCACCATGTTTTTACTTACGGATATTTTAAGAATGGTATATTATTTTGCCTGACCACTCTTGTTGGATTTTCTAAAAAGAAAAGTAGAAACTTCAATTTACTTATCAGATTGTGAACCACATTTCAAGCTGATTTTTCCATGTCTGCATCTCTTTACAGTCACACTGCCCCTTAAGCATAAAAAATAATCATATTAAAATTCCTTTCATTGGGCATAGCAATTTTTGAGCTGCCAAACTTGTTGTTCGCTCTCCCTTGGTGTTAGTAATTGCTCCTGATTTAGCACAATTAATCACTGGATTCCTTTTGTTTTAATATTCCCTTTATACGCAGCACAACAGGAGAGATTTGTCACAATCCCAGTGGCTGCTTCTTCTTCCAGCTTCAGTGCCTACATTGTCTGCCAGAATTCCTTTTATGCGTTTGCATGGGAATGTGTTACCAGTTTAAAATTGCTATGGCACATGGCTTTGCACAAACAGAAAATAGCATTTATTTCAGGAACAAAGGTGAACAATAAGATGATTGCTGCAAAGAATATATTACTTCAAAATCAAAGCAGCAACAATGAAGATCAATAACCTAATAACCCATGGCATGGGGAAAGTAGCATATGAACATACATACAAACACACATTCATTTACTTGCAATATAAATAGGTTCTGCCATGGTCAACATCAACATGCAAATGGCAGGTTCCTATTTAAGATTGTAATCTGGGATAAGAACCAGTGTGAAATTGGCCCAATGCCACATTGTGTTTGTTCCAAAGGTTCCAACCATAGAGAATAATGGGGAAAATATTTTGTCTTTCCCTTTACCTATGAGAATTAGGCCCTTCCAAACTGGGTGAAATGATAACGGACTATGCAACAAATTATAATTATAATTGGATTTTTAATGGTTTTTAATTTTTTTATTTTTAAAAAATATCATTAACAGGCGTGCCCTTGCAGGTAAGCTAATTCACAAACAGGTGGGTATGGTTCCAAAATGGCTACCATAAGAACATAAGAGCCCTGCTGGATTAGGCCACAGCCCATCTAGCCCAGCATCCTATCTCACACAGTGGCCTACCAATTGCCAGTGGGCATCTCAAGCAGACCTTCTGCTCTCGAATCCCAGCAAACGGCCTTAAAAGCATCCTGCTTGCCCCCCCAGCCTGAAATATGTACTTAGGCATCCATTCTAGTAGCCACTGATATATCTGTCATCCATAAATTTATTTAACCCTACCTTAAAGCCATCTAGGCTAGTTGCTTTTACTACCTCTTCCAGCAGTAGATTCCATAAACCAATGACCAACCTGGCCACAATACATTTGGATAATGTGTTGCTTTTTATTTTAATTTCTAAGAAATGCCTTTTTTAAAAAAAATAAAAAAATACAGAAGACTTGTTTTCAAATCTTTTACAACTATTGAAACATTCCAATGGAACAGAACCAGAGGCCTTTTCGCACTAAATCCGGAATAGATCTAGTGCATGTGGGCTAAGTCACTTTGGGACACTTCACCCATTCGCACACAGGCAGGCAGGAACGTATATAAACACGTTCCTGCCTGCCTGTGTGCGAATGGGCGAAGTGTCCCGAAGTGACTTAGCTGGGAAAGGACAGCCAGGGGCGGGGACGCCTCCCGCAAGGCTGCCTGCCATTGGGTGCGAGCACCCAGGGGCGGGCAGCCCTGCCAGGCCGTTTCCCCCAGTTCCTGCCAGCTGAACAGGACTCGATCGAGTCCTATACAGCTGGCACGAAGCCACCCGGGCACCCACCCACCCCGGGGCCCAGGGCCAGCTGCCTATGGGGCAGGACCCCTTGGCAGATCAGAGTGCGTGGCTCCAGTCTACGAAGGCTTCCCATCCCCCCCAATTGCGCCCGTCTGCGGGGTGTAGGCGCCTGGATCGAGGTGCCTACGCTGTGCAGAAGACCCCCACCCCCACCCCAGGATCCTGGGACACACCGTGCGCACGCAAGACCTACCTCCTTGCTGCCTCAGGTTGGAATGACCCGGGGCCACTGGCAGCGCACACCACATGGGCACGCTGCACCCCCTCATTGGACAAGCAGGGGTTGTCAAGGGGGGATTGTGATCACAGTGTTAGTGGCGGGGATCATCACTAATGCTCCAATTGTAACCCAGGAGTGTCCCCATGCCTCCAGGATAACCCGTTCTTGCCCCATAATTTGGGGTGAGAACAGTTATAAAGCATTTTTTTTACTTCGATTTTTGAAGATTTTGTCCCTCATGTAGCCCGAATTAGGGCTTTGCACGGAGACACTTGTGAGCTATTCGCCTCGCAATATCATTGCCATGGGACAAGGAAATACAAGTGACAATGAAAACTTGAATGTTTTTCCTGTCTCCAATGTGATTTAAGCTATGTTTTTATCTTTATCCTATACAACATGGATGTGTTTTAGCTAAAATCTTTGGGAGTGTTGGTTCATTTACAGTACAAAACCTATCCTGGATTCCCAACCTCCTTTGGAAATGGATGTAGGCTTTAACGACCAGATTCAACCTCATTTGTAGCAGATTTTGGGCTATTGGGCTATTATGAAACCTGGAACACAGTATAACAGCCCCAAACCTGCTACAAATGAGATCTTTTGGAAATGTTTGTTCCTCTCCATTCTTAAGTCCAGCTGAGAATGCAGTTTAGAAGTTCATCGTATAGATCTTGCCTTTATCAATAAGTGGGCTTTGTTTGTTTTGGTAGAGCTTGCTTCTGGGAGCAGGCTCATCTCTAGAAGTTATTCAGCAGAATAATCATCATCTGTGAGAGGATGGATGTTATCATTTTGCCATGAACTTGAAGGAGACATGGTAGGCTTAAAGCTCTTCAGTTTAGTCAAGTTACACCAACCTGGTCCACGTCAGCCTGGAACTGCATTTCAAAGATGCTAGAGGACATCAAAATAGTCCTCTAAAATTCAAAATTCTAAAATTCAAAAAAATTCAAAAAAAAATTCTAAAATTCAAAATAGTCCTCAAAATTCAAGGGGGGGGGGAAATGCCTGAATGATATAGGACATCTGAGCTTTCTGCAACACACCAGGAAAGGGATCTCGGGGTTTTGTTGGACAGTTCAATGAAGGTGTCAACCCAGTGTGTGGCAGCAGTGAAAAAAACTAATTCAATGCTGGGAATAATTAGGAAGGGAATAGAAAATAAGTCAGCAAGTGTCATTTTGCCTCTTTATAAATCTATGGTGAGGCCACATTTGGAATATTGTGTACAATTCTGGTCACCACACCTAAAAAAGGATATTGTGGAACTAGAGAAGGTGCAGAGAAGGGCAACCAGAATGATTAAGGGGCTGGAACACCTCCCTTACAAAACCAGGCTGCAGTGTCTAGGCCTCTTCAGTCTGGAGAGACGACGTTTAAGAGGGGACCTGATTGAAGTATATAAAATTATGCATGGTATAGAAAAGGTGGATAGAGAACATTTCTTTTCTCTATCACATAACACTAGAACCAGGGGGCCCTCTATGAAGCTGATGGGTAGGAGAGTCGAATCTGACAAGGGGAAGTATTTCTTATGGACTGTGCTGCCGGAAGAGGTGGTGACAGCTACCAGTCTAGATGGCTTTCAGGTAGGGTTAGACAAATTTATGGATGACAGACATATCAATGGCTACTAGAATGAATGCCTAGGTGCATCTTTCAGGCTGGGAGCGGGGAAGCAGAACACTTCTAATGCCATTTGCTGGGGTTTGAGAGCAGGCAAAGGTTTGTCCTTGCCTTTGCTTGAGATGCCCATATGTGGGCCACTGTGTGCAACAGGATGCTGGACTAGATGGGCTGTGGCCTGATCCAGCAGGGCCTCTCTTGTGTTCTTATGAGTGATTTCTAGGATTTCAAGCTCAGTCAGCAGGTTTTATAAAAACAAAGCATGAGTTTTAAACTGAAGGGAATTGAACTTCTTGCAAGGATCCAAAATGTTTGACGTGGCATTCCTAAAAAAAGTACCAGGTTACTGAGTATGCCAAGGGCTGCTAGATCTACCTCTTAAGTGACCTTCAGGTCCTTGGGCACAATTTTTCAAAGATTTCCTCCCCCCTTCTTCAGTTCAGATGCTGTGGGGTATCAAACTTCACTGACTGGTTTGAAGTGTACAATGCCACAAGAGTGCCAGATTCATGCTGCTTGGAATTCAGCGAGAATTGTGGTCTTCATTCCCCAGGGACCTGGTGGAAAGCTGTAAGTAACTGCCAAGCTTTATTTTTAAGTCACCTGAGCTCACCTATAATTGCATGGGCTGCTCTAGTCCAAGGACAAGGCAGGAATCCTAGAGGGTTTGAGGACACTATTGTTCTGTTGGGAGACAGGGTATAGTCTCCGGCAAATACTGCATTAACATATTCCCTGTACATTGGTATGGTTGTTTTGACCATCAAGAAAACAAAACTGGGCTAACAAAGTGGATGTCAACCTGTTTAATATTAAGAGGTGAAGGAAAAATGAAAGCATGAAAGGGCATGAGAGCATAAAGCTGAAGTTAAGGTATCATCTTAACCTAAGGGCATAGGATTACTAAATTCATTTATTTTTCCTTCCAATCAAGTCTCTCTCCTGTCAATATTTGCATAGATCATTGATGATCCTTAATCAGTGCAGGCTGCAGATTGCTGCCAAGTAGCACAAAGGTCAGCTTGGAATCACCTTTGGTGATTTTGGGGATAGAAATAATCTTTCAGCTTTCAGTCAGTAGCAACACTAACCTATTAAAATCTATTCCTTGTTAGTGCTGCTTACTGACTGAAAGCTAAAATGCATAATAAAAGGGTGATGGTTCTGTCCTGCTAGAGTCCAACTGCCAGCAAATGTCTTCTTGGTAACATGAAATGGAAAATAAAATAAGCAAAGCAAAAGAGTGGTGAGTATGGGCGGTACAGCTAACAGCTTAAAGAAAACAGTTTGAGGCAGAGATTCTCTCCCTTATAAGGCAGACACTGTCTTGTCTGTGAAAGATTCCTGTATGAGATGTTAAGGATCATAGGCACTTCAAGTATCTCAAATGTGTTTAGCTGTAATCAGGCCCATATGCTCAGCCAGAAAGTCATTGGCAAATTTTAAGTTGGAACACTTTGCCCGTTTATCACAGCCTTTAGTTCAAAACTGGAAAATTAATGTACTGTTGATTGTAAATCCAG
Organism: Aspidoscelis tigris stejnegeri; assembly: GCA_023333525.1. Taxonomy (NCBI): domain Eukaryota; kingdom Metazoa; phylum Chordata; class Lepidosauria; order Squamata; family Teiidae; genus Aspidoscelis; species Aspidoscelis tigris. The sequence goes on from JALMGA010000003.1 coordinate 16,953,486, forward strand.
TTAAAATATTTTAACAGGTACATAACTACTTTTCTCATTTTCTTCTCTTGCACTCATATAAGATATACTGACTTCATAAATACCAGTATTTGACTTTCACTGCTTAAAAAGTAGATAGAAAGAAATATTTATTTATGGTGAAGCTGTCTTATACTGACTCTTCAGTGAACTATTGGAATCAACATTCAAATCCCCTCAATTTGTTTTGATTCTGGACACAATGAAAACTCACAAATCGAGGTAAATACATATCCTTACCCTCTCTCTCTTTTATTCTCCCCTTTTTGAAAGCCTTGTTATGACACAGTGAAAATGTGGCTTCAGGAAAACCTGTTAGCAGTTGGAATTTTTGGACTCTGTACAGCTTTAGTTCAGGTATGGTTTTAACTTATTGATTTTTGAATCTGTGAAGAGCTTAAAAGGACTGAAATTTTTCTTTTCTGTCAGGCCCCAAAAGGAACACAGTTCTAGCAAGACTTAGGGCCTCTTTGCACTAAGGCAATCAGTGTGGCCCAGTGTGCTCTTGAGATGGAGCATCTGGATATCATGGTGCCAGTTGTGGTCCAGTGTGGCCCAGAGCTGCCCTGACTGCCGCAGGTTGTGGAGCAGTAAAAACTGCTCCACAGCTTGACAAAAATGCCCAGGGCACTCTTGGTCGAAGTCTTTGCATTACTCTATATGCGAAGGCTGTGGGGAGGGGGATTGGCATGGCACAACTGTGGTTGCACAACTGCATGCTGTGTCACCAGCTGCCATAGCAATGGCTTGGTGTGCATATTCATTGTTATGGCGATGTGAATCACCCACACTGCACCAGATGCAAGGTAGGTTTTGGTTAGGTTTGAGATGGGGTTGCCACTCATGAAATGGTTCTTAGGCTGCGTTGAGGCACAACAATAAATAAATAAATAAATAAATAAATAAATAAATAAATAAATAAATAAATAAATAAATAAATAAATAAATAAATAAATAAATAAATAAATAAATAAATAAAGCATTTCTGAGGCACCTCAGAAAAAGACTTCAAGGTGGGATTTTTCACACACCAGTCTGCTCCTTCCCCTCTCCTCAACATTTTGTGCTAGAAAAGGTGAATTAGGGAAGGACTGGGAACATGAGAGCCACACACTGTCTTTCTGCACTTCCCATCCTGTCCAAGGGATGGGAATAGTGCGCTTCTAGTACATGCCAACCCAACCCACATGCATCCATATACTTACCCTAAGTGGAGACACGTGTCCAGGCACCACCATCTTGGGTCCAGACACTGGTGCAACTGTGCATACACTAGTGCTGTCACCAGTACAAAGGTGATGTGCTACACACGTGCACTCTTTTTTTCCGTTATCTGAAGTGCCACTGTGCTTGTGCAGCACCTCAGATGACCTGACCAGCACCATAGAAGTGTGAATGGGTTGCACTAGAGATGGCAAAGACAGTCTCTGGTTTGGAAACAGCTACATGCAATGCAGATGCCCTTTCTCTGTGTGCTCCACAGCTTCACTACAGGGCCAAGTACAGAAAGGTCTGAGATCAGAACACCATTTTGGGCTTCCTGGTCCAAACTACACTCCATCTTTTGCAGACAAAGCATACCAGCTGGAGATGGAGCTTGTCTTAAATCTGCCGAGGAGGAAGAGAACCTTGCCATCCCTCCAGCAGTGGTGGTCTAGTGGTGGCAGCCTAGAACACTCTGCCCCCTGGGTGACTCTCCAGCCTGTTTGGGCCCTGATAATTTGGAGCTGCTTCGTTGTAGGACTGGGTCCTTCTTGTCAGCTGTTCTGGACTCCACCTGGTCTCAGCTACACCAGAGACCATAAAGGACAGCTGCTTATGCCATACCTCCTAGGGGTGGTCTAGTGGTGACAGCCTAGACCATTCTGCCCTCTGGATGACCCCCCAGCCTGGCTGGGTGTGGACATCTTGGAAGAGGTGATTGTTGTGGAACTGGGTCCCTCTTGTAAGCAGCTCTGGACTCCACTTTTCTCAGCTACCTCTATTTATTTTTATTTTTTTTTTTTGTGTGTGTGTGTTGGCCTACTTTGCAATGTTTTGTATGATGTGCAATTTTTATAGTGTATTTTTATTATAATGTTTTGCTTATTATTTTGCATTGTATATTTTCTGTTTATTGTAAACCACCTTGGGCAAATTTTCATAAAAATAAAATGGAAATGAAATCACACAGTTGTGCAGAAAAGAGGCCCATATTCCCAATTATCAGCAAGTGTACAAAAGCCCTAATATATATACAATAGAAGAAAGAAACCAAATTTGAATTCTATATTGTTTAATCTTGACTATGTTTTTTGTAATTACAGATTCTTGGATTGACATTTGCAATGACCATGTACTGTCAGGTTGTCAAGGCAGATACCTACTGTGCATAAAAATCATATTCTGAGTCCACCAGCCATGGTTCAACTCTCTACAAGACCAATGGGCACTCTTCATCACACTCATATTTTTTTCTATGTAAAATAAACTGTGTATAATCTTCTCTGGAAATTTTGTGAATCACCTTAGTTTGTCACAACCCTTTAAAAAGCAACACAGACTTGCTTGAAGAAAAGAAAATATTCTTTAGGTAACAAGAAGGCTAGAAGAGAAGAAATTGTTCCCTGTTGCCAGACCGCAACAAATATAAAGAAGATCTTTTTTTTAAAAAAAAATGTCCCTAGAGGCTGCTAGCAAAGAGAAGTTTTCCATCATGGTGAATCCAGAAAATTCATAGTGTCAGCGTCTTTGTACATGGCTGTAAAACAACACTGGGATGTGAATTGAAATTACAGAAGGCCAAAGTGCTGGATCAAGAAGTGTGCTTCTGAACATTCAAGATTTTCCCGTGGAGTGAGATGTCTTGGAGAAAGATTTTGCCGAAAAGAAATGTCTCACTGTCATGTTTTCTGAAGTCAGATTAGATATGAGAAACATATGGCTAGATTTTCTACCATGGGCTAAGTTTGGGTCTGTAAGCAGAGGCTGGTTTCTGTTTTACTGCCTGAATTAAGAGAGGTTCACACAAATGACACTAGCTGATAATTTATAGAATATATCAGGGTTTCCCAGAGTACGGGTCATAACACATTTGGGGGCCACAGAGAAATTTAGGTGAGTGGTAGCAGCCCCATCTTACAGTCCCACAAATGGCTCTTTGGGAAGCCTACTGCCTCACTCTACCAAGTGACTGCTTAGAAACCATTTGCGATCCCTCCCCTATTTCTCTTGCTTCGCTCCTTTCTTCCCCTGATGCCAGGCAGACACCATTTTGCCCTGCAGCTGCTGGCCTGCAAGGGAAATCCTGGCAGTGCACGCAGAATCTCACCAAGCCAAATCATTTTCTGAAGCAAGGGAGCAGGGCTGAATGGGTCGCCAAGGTTGTAGACCGGTGGATTGAGGATAACCAAAGCTTGGGATACTCTGCAATATGTAAAACTACACTCTTAAAGACAGAGGGAATAGTATAGCAGCTGCCTACAGGAGAAGAAGTGGGTTCTTTCCTGTTCTGTAGTCCAAGGGACCATTGATTCATTCAAAAGGAAATAGCAGGATGCTTTTTGCTTTATTGAAGGAAATTGAGAGCAAAGTTTATACCCATGAAAGAAGTAGTTGTCTTTCTGTCACTATCCTCCGTGTTTTTTCTTAAAATGCCATTCCTGTTTCTACTTTTCTTGTGTCACTCACTTCCAGACTTTGAAAATATCATAAAAAGCTGTCAAGATATTTCTCACCAATATACCATCTCATTAATTTTCTCTGTCATGTTTTCATCTGTAGATAAGATGGGCTCACTGGGCACAGGGAAGAAGAAATCCATTATGCAGATCTGGAAGAGTGTTGCTCTTTTTCCTTAAGTTTATAACTGATGTTCAAAGAACGAAATCAAATTACTCTTAGGAAGAGTAAAGAGAAGTTTGCACAATTTCCCCAGGAGCCACACATAGGCCTCTTAATTACCTTATCAACTTCCAAACAACAATGAGAAGTTGCAGAGGAATTTCCTGTCCATACTTTCTTATAAATGAAAAAAATACATTGCCAGTGCTTGAATGCTAACTAAACTAATGCATTTCTCTGGTAGCAGAACACACCAACAGAAGGGATGACAAAATCTATTCTTCCACAGAATTTTGTATTTTCCTCTGAGCAGCAATCTTAGGCCTATTCACACTACAGCCAATAGTGCATGATTAGTGAACTTCTGGTGAAGAGCATCTGTACTTCAAGGAGGCTGCTACAGCCTCCAAGCTTGCCCTGCCTTCCTAGAAGTTCACTAATTGTTGATTAGGGGTGGAGCACACCTTAATCAGTGTTAACTAAAAGCTTACCTGAGCATCAAGCGTGGCCGTTTGCACTTCTTCCGGCGCTCCTGGGTTGTCTGAGGTGCTGCGTAAGCATGGTGGACCCTCAAATGACCATGCAATTTTGTGTGTGCAGAGCATTAGTGTCATCATGGCGACAGCGCTTGCGCATGCGTGGTTGTGGAGGGCACCACAGCCAAAATGGCGGTGCTCAGAAGAGGACTGGCCCCACAATCGAATCGAGGCAAGTATTCAATTGTGGAGTGGGGTGGGGGGAATGGCTAAAGTTGACTAGCGCTCCAAATGCGAGTGCTAGTCAATGTTGGTTAATCACGCTCCCTTCCTGTTCAGCAGACAGGAAGGGAACTGCGAAAATACACCTTGTGGTAAATGTTCCATGTGATGTATTGGGTAAGCTCTGTGCTGGTGAATTGCAGTAAAGTGGTTAAGATTGTGAACAGAGGGAAAAAACCCAGGATGAATGATTTAGATTTGCAGTTCACAAATAAGAATGCATTTGAGCAAATACGAGTATTTTAATATACACACAAACATAAAGATGAACAATGTGGTATTTAGATCTGTGGATGTGCTCTAATCCAAGTAAATGGTTTAAACCATATGTTGCTCATTAATACTCAGACATCAGGTCCAGCTTTTTCAACTCTGTTCATACAAGCCAGGAGCCATATAGATGTAAGGCTACTGCTGGATCTAGACCCACTTTGATAGAACAGCTAATGGGCTTCCATGCTTCCTGCCCTCTGAGAAGATAACTAATGACACCTTTTGGTGCTGTTCTGCCAGCAGTGGAGATGACAAACAAGCAGAGTTGCTTCATTGATTGTCAGGCAAGCACAATGGCTAGAGCCAAACCACCCCAGTTCAGGAAGGTTTGGATGCATACAGGGTGGGGAGCTTAGTGCAAATTACTCTTTGCTGGCTCAGTGGTTCAGCTGAACCACTGGTACTTGCCTGCTGTATTTTTTGGCCACTGGTTCTTCTTTTGACCACAGATATTTTATTCTGTATTCCATCAAGCGTTTAGCACAGTCTTGTGAAGGCGGGAATTGATCACACTAAATGAAAAGGAAGAAGATTGCAAGTCCAACGTATGTCAGGATAGGGCTGACAAAGCATAATTCAACCTTCTGCTAGAGCCAGATAGCTTTTCAAAGGACCATGTTGTGTTAGCTCTGTTACTGTGTTATATATTATAGGAAGCATAATATGAATATGAATTCCTTTGTGTGCAGGCCTATTTCAAGGATCTTTTTCATATAAGCTATACTTCTATGTGACACCACCCCAAATGACTAGAATTACCAATTTGGTGAATAAGGTGGTGGTGGGGGAATCAGTCAAATGGCTATTGTGTGTCTTCTCCAAAGCTAGTCTTTTTATGACTCTGGTGTAAAGAAATGTCCATTCATTTTCTAAGCAAAACAGGAATCACTAATCATAAGAACATCTTCTGAGATACTTTTACTTGCATGATAGGAAACAATATCTCAGAATTCCAGCCGTGTACTTTCAACCTTTTTGTTTTATCTGTACCATTTTTCCTCTGAAAAGCCTTTGAGAATCTCCATTATTCCAGTTTAATCTGCTATACCTTTGAGGTTTGATTGTATTTATCTCAGCTGAGAAAACCTGCTGAGGAGCCTCCCCTCCACCCGTCAAAGAGATACTGAAAAGGATGTAACTGCCCACACTGAGTTTTACCCCTGAAAACCAAAGATAGCTTGGACAAACAAAACACAATTAGGAAAAAGGAAAACAACTTATTCTGAAGAATTCCCTACTGATTTTTGTCTTCCAACTACTTTATACTCCAGCCAATGATAATATATTCAAATTGTAATTCAAGATGCTAATGTTACTGTTAACATGACAAACAGCACTGGAAGGGTTTTGAAACAAAACTGATCCTAGAAAGCTAAAATAAGGTCCTTTATGATGTTGTCGCAAATGGTTTTCGTCTGAATTTTGCCAGCTTAGGACCCCTTGGAATTTGGTTCGGGGTATTCTTTTTTCTTTCTCTTCTCAATGAGGGTTATGAATTAGTCTGGACCTGTTACATGTGGCATACAGGTGGATAATGGTGGACTAAAGGGTACAACCCATGATAACTATGAAAAGAGCTCCAATGTAACATCTCACAGAAAACTAGGGCAGCAAATTTTGGAAATACTTCCAAATACAATCCTATGGCTGAGGGAGTTTAGAACCTTTGTGTACATTCAAGCTCTTTGGCTGCCACCATACCTAAGTTATAGGTCAATAAAATAAAATGTTGGCCTAGATCTTAAGGTGTTCATGATCTAAAAATGAAAACATTGAGCTAGACGTTGAGTCACATATGTGAATCCAGCTAAGGTAACAGGAAAAGCCAGAAATTCAACGGAAAAAGCAAAGACTTCCCTCTATCCCATCATCCTTCCCACGATATGCCATCTGATCTTTCCCAGTGCCCCTTGTCCTCACCCATACAACTTAGACAAATTGTAGCCTTAAGGAATAGCTTCCCTGCTCCCCTTCTGGAGGTATTTTCCTCCCGTCTTCCTCCCCTCTTCCCCTTACATTTGAAGAGACAAGAGCTTGCGAGTTCTATCTATTGCTTTTAGATGTTGTCATGATTTATTACTGCTGTTTGTATTTACACACATTCCTGTAGACAGTTTGTGGATTCCCATATCTGAGAAGCAAAAAGAGTGGGACAATGAACTCGTTAATAAAACATTCATTCTAGAAAGATGAAAGACAGGGGGAATCTATTAGCAAAGGTCCCATCTTTAAAAAGTTGTGCTACAAAGGTGAATGGCGATGGGAAGTTCCCATGAGATTTCTTAGTTAATGCATTTATAGGATTATCTCCTAGGAACATCTTGCATTTTCAGCAGATCCACTAAAATGATTATGTAGTATTGGTGTTCTGTCTGGAAGCACAGAGTAACTGTCTTGGTCTTCCCACAAGAAACCCCTGCTAGCCATTTCTCAAAATGTGCACAGAGTGATGCTGTTCTTTAACAGCAACAATCTGTTGGCAAATGGCATTTATCTTAGGCCTCTGTTAGACTTCTGGGTTGCGGGGGACCAGCACAGGGTGCACTGTTTGTCTGTTCCTTCAAAAGCACTTACTGCTCACATGTAGCTGTGGCGTGTTTAAATAAACATTGTCTGGCTTGCACATGAGGACAAAGCTCTACGTCCAGGTTCAGCATTGTCAGACATGCAAACCAGGGGCCTGTTCACACTTGGTCATATTCTGGAATATATTTCAGGATCAGGGTCTCTTGTCCACATGCTAATGCGGACTCTGGAAGCTTGCTGTAGCCTGCACTAGAATGTAGATAGCAGACCCCTATTTTGGGATATATTCCAGAATGAAGCCAAGTACAAATAGGCCTCTGTTCACATTTCGCCCACAAATCTGGCAATACGAAAAAATACCACAACCCTCTGTTCTGGGTGATGATGGGGGTGAAGTCTGATTGGTCCTTAGCTAGAGTGGATTCTACTATCCTTTCCTTCACTTACAACTAAAGAGGTCAGACTGCATATTGAAAGCACATTCTTTTCCCACACTGGGTGCAGTTTCAAAACCATGCAACTTGCATGTTCCAAGCTGATCATGAGACACCTTCTGTTTGCTTCAGCTTATTGCTGACAATGAGACGCCCATCAGTTTGGTTCACTTGATTGCCAAAGGAATGCAAACAGACAGTTGAAGGGCAAAATCATTTGCCTAAAGGGAAGTTCTCAAAACACTGCCAAGCTCTATGCTAAGCTAAATACAAGCTGCATGTAACAGAGAAATTAATGGTTAAAGGGAAGGAGCATACTTCATACCAGCCACCAAAGGCTAGAACCACACAATGCAACCCACCTTGGTGATACTCTGCCTTCACTGCCTTTCATCAGCCAGTTACTGGAGTCCCATTCAGTATTTTTATAAGATGAGAACTTAGTTCCTGGTTAAGCTACTCCTTTTTCAATGAGTCCACAATAAGCAACAACAGTTGTAATTGTTTGCTCTATGTTATGACAAATAAGCACAGGGCTTTAAAAATGTACATGACCAAACCTGTTTAGGAACCTGAGGTTGAACCTATGCCTGAATCCATGGGTTTGGGTTTTTGGTGCTTATTTTCTGGTTCATGGCCCAAGGGCTTAATGTATTCCTATTGAAGTCAACTTAGGATGTGCATTTAACATTTCTGTCTATCATTTGTTGGGACCGTGTTGTCTTGTGTCTATTATGAATATACCTGATACAATGTGTGATTTAAATATATTGTAAAAAAATAACTATTGATAGCGGCCCAGTTTTGTTCTCTGTCAGAAAAGTGGGGAAGAAGAATCTAGACCCTTTCTGCACTTGGCCTTGTTTGGATTATATCTTGTAATATAGACTTGCCATCTGCATGTAGATCCTACCCAGGGTCTGCAATAGGCTTCTGTAGCATATAAATCATGGGTCCCTATTCCGGGATATAATCCAGAATAAGGCCCAGTGCAGAAAGAGCCCAAGTTGGCTTCTGACAGCACAAAATTAACAGGTTTCTGATCTATGAATATATTCTATGATGCTTGTTTTATCTTCCTTTTCATTGTATTGCTGTTTGGGTTAAGGAATTGTCCCAGGCAGTAACAAAAGTTAATATGCCATAGATGCTATAAAAGGATTTGCACCTTCATTGGAAAATTGTGCAATGCTATCCCAGAGGTTCTCAGGTAAAGACCTGTGGAGTTATGACTTTATCTCGATGAAGGGCAAGTGTTCTGCATGCAAGGAAAAGGAGGTTCTGCTATGATTCACAACAATGCTAGGGCCAAGGCACAAGGAGCAAAGGTGGCGGCGGAACTGGGAGGCTGGGCTCCAAAATTTCAGCCCTCCAAACTGATTCTATGCATGCTGGTTAGGGTGCAAGTTCCACAAGGTTCTCTGGGACCTACTCCAAAGTCAACTATGCATAGAACTGTGATCTTAAGAACTTACTAGGACCATTTTGCACATTATGTGAGGTGACTCTTGAGTTTGCCAAGAGTATCAACTCCACCTGCCTGCTTTAGAAAAGAAAGAGCGGAAGAGTAGAAAAGCGAGATTAAGGCCTCTTCTGCACTTACCTCAGTTAATCTGTATTGTCCAACTTTTCTTATTACAGTATGACTGCAGAGCTTTTAACAAGTGTTTTAATCCCACCTGAGTTAGAGAGATAAGCACTACGTCATCTGCATACATGAGAACTAGAAGAGCTTTGTTTGCTAGAGTTGGTAGGTACATTTGCTCTACTTCCATATTTGCCACCACTTAATCTGTATTAACTAGATCCGTATTAGCTAGATCCGTATTAGCTAGATCTGGATGAAACACAGGCAGGTGGCAACTGCATTGGGTGGGCTTTAGAACAGCAAACGTGTGCCAAAGCGTGGATGTAGACCACATTTCTTACCTGGATCTTCTCTACTCCCATGCAGACAGTGTGTTCTTAGCAGCTCCTTAATCTGGATTGCCATTCAGATTTTGCGTTTTTAGCAGCTCCTTGATTCAGATTAACAAGTAAGTGCAGAAAGAGCCCCAAAGACTGTCCATCTGTTTTTCTGAGAACTCCCTCCTAGTGCCACCTTTCTTTCTAAATGTTAAGCTATATGATTTTTCTATTATAGGAACAAAAGTAATTTGAAAAGTCAAGCTTGAATTGGGGGAGGAGAGATGAAGGGAAAGGGTAGCACTCCACCAGCACCATCCCTCCATCTCTAGCTGGTTTTGCTTTTTAAAAAGTTCACTCAAAAAACTCCTATGGCTCAATGACATGTCCAGTTTAGCCCAGAGAACGACAGAAAACCCGTTAACAATTACAGAATATTATTACAGTTTATTACAGAATAAACCCATCTGATACAAAATTGAAAATGAGGTTCTTGGATTCCTCCCCTGGTATTCCGGATGTACAACAAGGACAAAACTCAGCCATCCATCTCAATCGGTAATGTGCAAAATGGTCTATAAGGCCCATAGATTAAGTGAGAGGTCTGAGCTAGGGGCGTGCACAAATATTCCTGACATTCAAAGACTGACATTCAAATTTGAATTAAACGTTTTGATAGATTCATATGAAGTTTCATATTGGATTCGTATATGGGATCCATATGCTATTTGTATGGGATCTGTCTGCTATTCATATGCATTTATATATAGGATACATATGCTATTCGTATGGGATTCATATGAGACTGGACATTCGTATCGAATATGAATCCTACCATATTCGAATGGGATCTATTCGAGCAAATACTAATTTTCTTGCATCCGATTCAATACGAATCATAAAGGAAAAAAAGTGGGCATCCCTAGCCTGAGAACCTTGGCACTTCATACATCCTACAATTTTATAATTGTTGCCCCCCCCCCCCATCTTGCAAAACTTTTTTGAAGACTCCATAGCTTTATTCCAAGTTTGATTTTGCATATAACCTTTCTTTAGTGTTTCCTGTTCCTGTTCATTGTAGCTTTCCTTGGTTTCTGGGATATTCTTGCTGCAACTAAAAGGAATGGTATATTTTTCATGCACCTCATAGGAAGAAAAAAAAAGCTATACATTATTTTTTAAAGAGACTTATTAAATATTCTTTAAAGTTTATAGCAGAATGTGTTTTGTGTTCTTAATACATGTATATAAAATGATAAATACAAGCTGTTTCAACTGAACCAAGTTTCAGGTTATATTTCTGTGGGGAAAGTCATTCATTTAAATTCCCCTGGTGGGAGAGGGGGCTAGGAACTGACATTGTACTGTACAAAGATAAGCACCCTTTATTGAAATACAACCTGTAATTTAATTTCATGATCTATGATTTCCCTCAAAAATGCATGGAAACATGAACATATTAAATATTTGTTAGTAGCCCATTATTACAACTGTTTTGTACCTACTTGGCTCAAACCGGAACATTGGCCTGAATGCCATGTTTTAGGATCCTAGGTTTCACGGAAGATGATAATACCTTTTAACATTAAATATTTTGGGAATTTCAAAAATCTAAAATTTCTTGCGTTTGAGGGGATATTACATCCAGAAGCCTCCACCCAGCTTTGAAAATGAAGCCAGAGAATGTAGTTGGGTTTAAAAAAAATTATATTTCTTGGTATAACATTGGCTTTGTTAAATTTTACTGTGTACACAGGTTTGCAGTGTTGGAGCCAGGTGAACTGGCTTTTTATTTCCCATAATCCCATAATCCTGCAGATGGAATCTTCATCACTCTTGGAAGCACAAAAGCCTATTATCTCAACGTCTTCCGATATCCCATGAGTGCTGGAGCAGATACATTCCTTCTTGGATACAGCTACTGTCTAGGCCTGCGCTGCTTTTTAATTCTGGTTTTTAAAAAGATGAAGTCAGTATTGAATCTTGGCCAGGTGTGTTTTTCACACAAAAAGGCATCAGAGAAGTTAGAAAGCACAGATGGCAAAAATCATTTCACTGACTTGAGTTCCAAACAGTTGTCCCTCAGAGACACAATAAAAGGGCACCTCAAAAGTATCTCGAGAGTATAGCCCTCTTGTTCCCAACCCTTCTCTAATCCACCTTTTCTAGCACAGATGATTTGGGAGAGATGGGAGGGGCAGAGATGCTTTTGATGTGCCTTAGAGGTACAAGATGCAGTTCAGCAATGAGTTAGCTGAATGATTAGAGACAGAGGCTGCGTCCAGTCCTGTGGAAGAAATCTGAAGTTAAAGCTAAAAGCGCTGCCTACCTGCTGTGCAGCGATGACCCACTGTCCCAACTAAAAAGGAGCTCCATAGCTTCCTCCTCAAAAGCTGCAAGAGCTGAGTCGGCACACACAGTCACTTAGAATTAGGCAGCCAATCAGGGTTGAGCTGGCCTCCTGCTCTCATTCATCTCTTCTCACCTTCCTACCTGCACTGGTGGGAAGATTCGAATTTAATACTGCACAGTGAGTGTCCTTAATCCAGGATTGAGATAAATGTGCAGTAGCAATGGAATTATGTGTCACAACAACAATCCATTGATCGTCATGTGTGATGCCCCAGTCGCGACTGCGCGTTCCACTGTGCAGTATTAATGTGTCTGGACGCAGCCAGAGTGTTAGAATTATGCAGAATACTTTGGGTATCTGTAATAATTCTCAGGGAACAGATCTAGCTCAATAGTGGAGCAAACTCCATAGCGTCACCAGTTCAATTCCCAGCCTCTCCTCAGAAGTACATCCTTCTGACATACATTCCAATGCAAATATTCGTGTGTGGCCTGAACATTTCTATTATGCAGATATTTTCAGTGGCCCATTCTCCAATCTTTCACTGCCTTGAAGATCGCTTCAAGTCTGACTCCAGTCAGAAGAAAAGCAGCCAAGGTGTTTTAGGAAGCTTTTATTGTCTGTTATTGCATTTTGGTGATATGCTTCTCAAACACCACTCTAATTCTTCTATTTGAACAGTCTGTGAAATTCCTGCACAAAGAATTCTTTCCTCTATTAACTTCCTTTTGCACATTGACCCCACCAGCATCTTCTTCACTTTGAGGGTATCTTTCAATCTTTGCTATACATTGTGACTAAGTTTTTATTTTAAATAATGGCCAAGTGATTTTGGGGAAGACTGCCAACCTTCACTTCAGTTCAGCCTTGAGAAATTCCTTCTCCTGATGTCAAATGTGACTGTGATAGATTTGTTTGTAATTGCCATTTTTTATAGATGTCATATATGGCCTTCCCAAATTGGCATTCAACCCCATAGCTACATAAATCTTGTTTCCAGGCATTTAATTGCTTCATTTCCAGGCATCATTTGGAAATAGCAGGAAATACTGTTACGTTTAACACCTCCCTGACATTCTCAAGTGCTATATGATACACCCCTACTGATAACAGAAGCTGTAAAAATGTCTCCATGCCTGCCCAGGGAATGTGGGGTTTGAAGAATGGGCATCATAACACTGCATCCCTTACATTGGGCTGGCAAATTCATATTTGTGACACCTGTAGCTAAACAGTATATGCTCCAAAAAGCCAAATAGTTTACTACCATGTGGGAAAGAGTCCTAGACAAGAGGGGAAGAGAACCCTTTGCATTCTAAGGGTGCTTCCACACAGGCACACATTGGGAATCCCACGTCCGCATACGCGTTGCTGTTTTGGACACTTCCGGTGAGGCGCATCCGCACAGCAACACGCATTAGGCACACTTTCAGGAGACCGCGTCTGCATATTTGGACCTGTTTAGCACACTTCCGGTGAGGTGCCTCTGCACCTCTCCTAAAGTGTGTTAAATGGGTGTTAAAAAGACATCACATATGATGTGGTGTTAATGGGTGTTTCGCTGTGAAAACGCATCTGTATAGGATGCGTCTGCACAGTGAAACTGTGCCTCGCCAGGACCCTCCCCTGGCCCAACATGATTGGATCGCCACTTCTGGAGCCAGGGGGAGCTTCTCCGAAGCCCTCCCTAGCCCACCCGGGAGAGAACGTGCAGAACCTCTTTGGCGTCGCCCCGATTCTGGCCACAGGGACCCAGGATGCAGCACGCCTGCATCCTGTGCGCCTCCTGATTGGCCGGGGCTGCTCAAGTAATGATTGAGAAACCTGAGGGACACTGTCCACTTGGCACCTGTGCCCACATAGTGGTCAGACCGAATGCAAAGTTAATGGGTACAAACAAAGAGGATTGTCCATGGATAAGCAGTGCTAGGCATGGGGAAAAGAAAGTTGAACCACCTTCTGTCACTTTTCTGTCTAAGGACACTTGATAATCACCGAAGATGGTGTTGTACATTGTCCTTAGGTAAAGCTACCATAGGGCTAGTACAGCATCTGACCAAGGTTAATGATGAATCTCTGAGCAGGTGGAAAGATGAGTGAGGAGATCTGCAGGCAGAGGCTCACCTGAGTCATTTACTTTTTCTGTCAGATAAGCCATGGGTCAGAGGAAGTGACCAGGTAACTACCTGTTTGACAAAGTCCAAAGTAGGTTTCCCTTTCTGCAGAAACTGAACAGTATATGATCAATACAAGCAGGAGACCCTTCCTTAATAGATCCTGCTTCACTACACACTCTGCTGCAGAAGACGCTGAAATACGTACAGTCTAAAAGGGTGCAATCCTAAGGAGAGTATTCAGCAACATTCAGCAATCAGTCACAGATTCAAGGCTATCAGGTAAATCCATATCTTAACAAGCTCAGTCGGATTGGATGAGAAGCCATTGGAAAATGGCAAGTAGTTTCCTCAAAGATCTTTTCCATTTCCACTACCAAAGAGAACAATGGGGCTTTACTGATTTCTTGTTGAGAACCACCAAGTCATGTCTGACTCCTGGGCACTTCTATACAGTTTTCTTGGCAGAGATACAGCAGCGGTTTGCCATCACCACCCTCTGAGGAGAGGTTGGACATTGAACTGGCAACTCCCTGGTTTCCAGACACACGCACACGCACATGAGCTAACATATGTCTGAAATGCCTTGGTTGCAATGTGGCCTTATGGGTGGTGGTGGTGAATGACTTCAGAGTGATCTCCTCTAAGCTTAGCAAATCTCCTCTAAGCTTAGCAATAGAGACCTTTGGATCAGACCTTCATTTTCTAATAAAACAAAAGGTAATAAGCTAAATACTACAGTATTCAGAAAACCATTTCCTTTTCAACAAAATCCTTAGCAAAAATAAAGAGCACCAGCAGCGATTGACTTCACACAAGCAATATCATTTTGTGTAGCGTTAACTTCTGGGCTACAGCTTCCACTAACATTCTGTCTCTATTGAGAAGAAAATACCTACAGGTCTTTAAAATAACTCTAAGAAATACACAAAAATTGTGGAAAATATTTTAAATCACAATACTCGGCTGCATTCAAGAATGAGAGTGACCTCTCTGAGATGTAACTGGGAAGTAAAAACAGATTTATTTATTATTATTTATTATTTGCACTTTTATCCTGCTCTATACCCGAAGGTCTCAGGGTGGGAACAACACTTAAAATCTGACATATATTAAAACAACAACAGTATCTGTAAAATGGGAAGAGACAGTATATTCCCATTTAACCAAAGGCCAGGGCAAAGAGGTGCATCTTCACTGCCCTCCTAAACATATACAGTGAAGGGGCCTGTCACACCTCAAGGGGGAGACTATTTCATAGCCTGGGGGTCATCACTGAGAAGCCCTCTCCTGGGTGCCCACCTCTTTTACTACTGAAGGTCGTGGGACAACCAAAAGGGCCTCCCTTCCAGATCTTAAGGCACAGGCAGGTTGATCTGGGAGAAGGCATTCCTTTAGATATTTGGAGCCCAAGTCATTTAGGGCCTTGTAAGTCAAAGTTAACACCTTGAATTGGGCTCTGCAGCAAATTAGCAGCCAATGCAATTCTTTTAAAACCAAACTATCTTCAAGGGCATCCCCATGCAGAGTGCATTACAATAGTCCAATCTGGGCTTACCAGAGCACGGATAGTGGTATGTAGCCTTCATATTGTTTCCACATATCAGTGCAAGGACGCATACTACATTTACTGATAAACTGATGTGACTGTGATAAATTGTATTTATGATATAGCTGTCCTCACAGTGAAAATCAAACATTTGTGCACTTCAGCTAATGAGAATCTTTTGTTTAACTTATGAAAAGTTGAGTGGGATCCAAGCACACACAGGATGGAGCATGCTAATAGGGGTTAGGACTTCCTTAGCCTGTGTGAGTATGTGGAAAAAAGGCCATGGGTCCTCTCCTAGCACAGGATAACATCCTATGTAGAAGGGCCTAATGTACCACTTAGTTCCACTCCTACACATAACCATGGGCTTATTCACACTGCCTTGGAATTACACCTAAGCACAAGTTTTCTGATCCGGGGCAGCTACCTCTGTTTGCCATCTCTGCCGCCTCAAGGACTTTGCTTCTGAAAACTGAAGGGGCTGCTGTTACAGGGATAGTGTACAAACCTGTTGAACAGAATATGGAAGCTTGAGGGTCTTTTCCACTGCTCATCATCAAGAAACCTTCTGTGGAGGTTTCTCCTCTAAACAGGTGCCCACAATACCTCACTGCAGACAATTTCACTGTTAAAAATGGAGGACAGGGAAGCAAAGGAATGGCCTGATTTGAAGCAAGATTTTCACTTGCTACACAGCTCCACCTGCTTTAATCATTAGACACAGGTAATATTTTGTTCGTTTGTTTGTTTACATTTCTATCTCACCCCATACCAGAAGGCCTCTGGGTGGGTAACAATGGATTAAACAACAATTAAAAACAGGATACAGATTAAAACAAGATACAAATTAAAACAAGATACACAATTAAAAACTCCTTAAAAATTAAACAGATTTAAAGCCGTACACTCCATAGTGCATAGCGGAGGGGAGAATGAATCAACTCAGCCACAGGCCAAGGCAAAGAGGTATGTCTTTACAGAATTCCTAAATGAACACAAGGAAGGGGCATGGCGCACCTCGAGGGGGAGACCATTCCACAGTCTGGGGGCCACCACTGAAAAGGCTCTCTGCCGGGTGCCCACCAGCCTCACTACTGAAGGTGATGGGACAACCAGGAGGGCCTCATCATTGGATCTTAAGGCATGAGCAGGTTGATAATGAAAGAGGATAGGTTGATTCTTATATTTAACTGGATTTGCAACTAAAGGATGATGGCTTCTGCTCTTTAAGACTGCTGAACAGGAGTTTTGTTGAAAAAGATATCGACACTTCAGTGCAAAGGGCTTGTAACGTACGGTAATAAGAATCTATTCTGCAGCAATCTAGTATTTTCTTCGGCAGAAATTCGATAGGAAAACTCCTGCTGACATTCATTGTAGGTTGCTGGCATTTGAATGCTGAATAGAACACTGTTAACAAAGATGGAGCATGATGCTATGATGTCTAAATTTGCCATGCCGATGCCTAGGCTGAAGAACATGGCAGGACATACCGTAGTTCTATGAAAGTGGGGGGGGGATTTGCAAAATGGGCAGAAGGGAAGCATTAGGCCAAAAAGTGTGACAACCACTGTTGTGTATCTTCAGAAGAACCTTAACTTACTCTTTACACTCAGATGATTTACTTTTTGCAACAAACTGAGCAGACGATCCCAGAAGATCAGGAGGCAAATCCTAGCCAGAGTCCAAGATTTAAGACCAAAGTCATGGTAATGAAGGTCCACATAAGAATATGTACAAAAGCATTTTCAAAATGCATATTTTATGTAATGGCATAAAGAAACACAGGTTTCTTGAAAATACTGCACAAAATAGGGTGGAACAGACCTATGACAAGCAATGGCTAAAATGGGTCAGATGAAAGGGGAAATTTGCTGGCATGCAAAGGTCTTCAAAAGAAGCCAGCAAGCTGGTGTGTTCTTATATTGTAAGTTTCTGGTGCATCCACAGACCCTGGCCAGACCACCTATACTTGCCCAGGTAAGTTTTTCCACATAGAGAGAAATTGCCTTTAGAATATAGGCAGATACTTCCAATAGGATAATACAAACTGTGATGAAGGAAGAAAATTATGCTCTTGTTGAGGTCTGCATTCCCTCTGGGGGAATATTCTGAAAGGAACATGATACTGATAGACAGAGTCTGAGTCAGAGGAAGGCAGAGATCATAGAAGTGCATGTAACTGTTTCTGCTTCATCTCTCTTAGGCCCCACCCAGAGCCCTTGCACGTATGGACAAAATTTTCCTTCAATGTACGCAAGCAGTTTACAATCTCTTACTGCTGTGGAGCTGTGTTTGCTGCAAACTTGGCTGATGTGAGAATATTTCAGGGATTTGACAAACCTATCAAAATGAAGACTCCCTTCTAAAATCTTCAAAGGAAAGCTGCAGTATGGTGGTATCCCCATTCCACTGGCAGGAGACGTCTTAAGCCTATTCGCACTTGGCCTTTTTCTGGAGTATATCCCAGGCTAGGGGTCTGTGGTCCAGATGCTAATGCAGACTCGAGCAGACTTCCCTTTGGGCCTGCTGAAGCCAGCACTAGCCAATGGACAGCCAGTCCCTATTCCAGGATATATTCCAGAATAAAGCCCAGTGCGAATAGGCCCCTTGAAGATCACCTCCATGCAGCCTCAGGTGGCCGCAGCCTAGAGTTTGATAGCTCCACTGTTGGCACCGAGGTCAAGTTATTTAAGTCACTGCACCTGCCCATAGTGAGCCCTTGTGCAATCACAGGACATTTCACCACAGCAAAGTGACCTCATGGACCTTGAACGTTTTGCATCTTGGAGAGACTTTCAAGTCCTTCTGAACACACTCATGCTGCTTTGATGGAGGGATTTGTGGAGATGTGGCAACTTGGATGGTGCCTTCCATCCTCTGTGGAGACAGGGACTATGTTTATCTTCCAGATGCTAATATTTTTGATGTGTATCATAGGCTAGTTTTCCAAGTATTACCACTAATACTAGTACCACCATTACTGCCATTATTGCACCATTACTACTAGTAGTAGTAATAATTGTACTACTCCTACCACTAATATTATACTATTACTATCACTATCACTATCCCAACCAGGATTACTGTACCATTCTTCTATCACTACTATTGTATCGTTGCTACCACGACTTCTATTACTACCACCACCACAAGCATTATTGTTGGAGCAAGCTTAAAATCTGCTGTTAGGTATAAAATCAAAGAATTGCTTAGTTGCCTCATGTGGGGAAAAACTGGTAATATTTCAGATTCCAAAACTTGTACTTCAGCCAGAAAGGCTGGGATAGGCAGGCAAATAAATAAATACACAACAACTGTGTTAGTAAACTGAGAAGTCTTTCCACTAAAGAAATGTTATTCAATTAATCCATTTCTTACATTAGTATAAGAGAAAACTCTAAGGCCAAATGCAAATCATGCTGAAGATCCACTGAAAAGGTAGCAAAAGTAATGTTCATTCATTTAACACCCACTTTTCAATTTATATTAGGGATCTGCACGAATATTTGTAACATTCGTAATTCGTACAAATCCGTACATTCATACATGAATCCAATGTTACCGTACTCGTACATTGACATTCATAAGAATACAAATGTTTCTAGACATTCGTACAAATAGTTCAGACACTGGTTAAACTGGGTAGGTGGGAAAGCAGCCGCACCAGTCACATCTGCAATGGATCCAGTTTACTTTTGACATGGATCAAGAGCAGATCAAAAGTGGATTCAGGTCAAATGTAATGCTTTCAGAACACATTACAGGATACATATCGGATATATATCAGATATGTATTGGATGCATATTTGTTTGTATTGGATATTGGTATGAATATTTACGAATACATTCGTATTGAGTAGAATCCAACTACAGTGGTGCCTTGCCATACGAGTTTAATTCGTTCCGTAACCTTGCTCTTATGTCAAATCGCTCGTATCTCAAAGCAATTTTCCCATTAATCCATTCCAGCTCCCAAAACACCACCTCAGTTGTTTTTGTTATGTACTGTACTGTATTTACATACTCGTATCTCAAATCTTGCTCTCATCTCAAAGCAAAATATCACTCGCTCGGCGGCTTGTATCTCAAAACACTTGTATGTCAGGGCACTTGTATGTCGAGGTACCACTGTACATTCGAAGGGGATCTATTCGTACAAATAGAGATTTTCTAACATCTGATTCATTACAAATTAAATGTAAAAAAAAAACCCGCCCAATTCATGCACATCCCTAATTTATATCAATTTGCACTTATGTACATTTATAATCCTGCCCTACGGCCTGGGGTGTATGGACAGGTTACCACAATCAAAAGACATAACAAAAAAGAATTGAAGGCAGCTAAATACCTTATGTTTCAGTTTTCATGGTCAGTCATATCTGTAAGTGGGAATTCAGCTGGCAGGCTAAGCAAAAATCTGAACAAATTAAAATTACGTGGAGGTGGCAAAAGCATCTCCAGATCTGCCAGATGGTGTCACAAACAGGCTTAATTATTTTGCAGGTGTTCATGTCCTTTGACTGACTCCTGGCTTAGTTTCTGAACACATCCTTCTGAACCTGATTGGACTGCTCTCTACATTCATCCTATTTTGTTCAAATACTTCCCTGGCTGTTCATCTTCACTCACCTTTATCTCTGTATTTTTAGACGTATGACCTCATATTGTTCATCTTTTTGTACATTGTTCCCGGTGGTGTCTGGGGCGCTTATTTACTTTGCTCAAGTCCGTTTGAGAAGCTCGGAAATTGTTCCTCACACTTTATATTCAGCACACGTGACTGAATAAAGCTCCAAACGAAGGCTCCGAACGAAATGAGAACCATAAATTAATCAAGAGATAACAAAAAGTTATGAAAATGCAGATACAGTTAAAACCAGCTTTCTTATCAGGAATAATAGATAAAGGTGTGGAAAATGTATAATGTTTTTTAATGCAATATATGGTTACAGCAGCAAGACTTGTTTATGCACAAGTGTGGAAGGTGACAAAAATTCCTGTGGAGGACCGATGGAACTGGCAGAAACAGATAAATTGGCAACTATTGTGAGCAAAAGGGAGCTGTCTACCTTTATTAAAAACTGACAACCCTTTATGGACTGTCTGCTGAACATGGAGAAAGAACTTTTAATTACAGGTTTTGAGGACTGAAGACAGAAATAAACCAGGAGGAGGAACAAATGACTAGGGAAGAGAAGCATAATATATCAGATCAATACGTGATGGCTAAAAAGAGGATTGGGACTAAAAAATTTAGTGTTTATGGTTTATGCATGTTTGCTTTTTAATATTGTTATTGCTATTAGATGTTTTATGGTTGTCGGGAAAAATAAAAATAAAAAATTAATAAACAAAAAAATGAAAACCATAAATTTCACAAGGAAAGCTCTGTGGATCTCTGACATAAATCCTTGAGTTTTAGAGCCACCTTCTGGTAATTTCCATACCATATGAGTGTTCGTCTAAGACACTCAGTCCAGTAATGCCTTTGCTGTGGTGGGTAGCTATTTTCTTAGTCATTAAGCTGCCCATTCAATAATTATTTTAATACCAGGAAGGGAACAGGACTGTTTTTTAATCTTATAAAGAAGATGTAATTGGTTATTACAGAAGAAGAAGAAGAAGAAGAAGAAGAAGAAGAAGAAGAAGAAGAAGAAGAAGAAGAAGAAGAGTTGGCTTTTCTACCCTGCCTTTCTCACTCATTCAAGGGGACTCAAAGCGGCTGACAAAGCTTTCTATTCTTCTCCCCACAATAGAACACCCTGTGAGGTAGGTGGGGCTGTGAGAGCTCAGAAGAGAGCTGTGACTAGCCCAAGGTCACCCAGCTGGCTTCATGGGGCAGGGCGGAATCGAACCCGGTATTCCCAGATAAGAGTCCGGCTCCCTAACCACTAGACCAAATGGGTCTAGAATATGCCTGCAAGCCAGATCTGCATTTTCTACTCTATTTAGATGCAAAATGAGTTCTTTGTGAAATAGACTTGTACTTCAGCACTACCAACGGTGTAAAGAGGCGCGTCTTCACTGCCTTCCTAAATGTGTACAGTGAAGGTAATTGACACACCTCAAGGGGGAGATGATGTCATAGTTGAGGTGCCATCACTGAGAAGGCCCTCTCCCAGGTGCCCTGCTTGGGTTGTTAAACAGGCTTCCTAACTTGATTTTATTCATTCCTGAAAATCTGTCCCTGGGTTAGAGACTGTGAAATTAAAAAGGCACTTTGCTAATGGGTCAACTGAAGGTGAATTAAAACTTAGGCATTGCTGGGCTATAAGCCTGAGAACATAAACGTGAGAATGCATGATAGGAACATTTCTCCTGGCATATAGCTCCCAGATGCATTCCTTCGAGGAAATACAGTTGGTGAGTTCTTGCTTCTTTAGACCATTGCAGGTTTCAAAGGAGATGCACCCTCCTTCCCTGCAAGTTACTTTGTTGCCACACTAATGGCGTACAGAAGCTCAAGAAACAAGACAGACTTAGAATGCTCAGCCAAGATGGTCCATTGATTAACTGAATGCTCCGATGCCTTGTTTATAGGAAGAGATATTGCTGCATATAAACAGAAATAAAAGTTGACACTTCTATTGTTACTGCTGATGGTGCACAAGGCTTTTTCATTTTAATTTAGTTGCCTCTCCCATGGATGTTACCATTTCCCCTGATGCTTTACAGTGCATTAAATGCAAAATTGAAACTTAAATTGAAAGTGCCAGCACACCACATAAGTCTGCGCATAGTAATCTTGTGGCAACATAGTGGAGAATTTACATTTAATTGTTCCTGGAACTGTATTGGCAATTTCAAATTCATTTATTCTAAAATGCATCATTTAATGTCCGCCGTCATTGCAGCAAAGTATTAAGTCAAACAATTCGGGAACGTCTAACCTGGAAAGTGGAAAGCAAGCTTAAAACATGCAGGATTAAAACTGATTTGTATCCTAAAATGTTCTCTATCAGTCTTCTGCAAACAATCCTGGTTTCTTTGCCAAGATAATCAGTCACTATTTTTGAAATGTCCCAAATTGTTCTATTCATCTCTTTCTGAGTCCCTGGTGTTCCTTTCATGGGAGTCTAAAATATGACTCCAGATTCAAGAGGATAAAAGGACTAATGTACATACATGAACTAGCTGAGCAGCTTAGTAGCATCGAGAAAAAAACACATCCCAAACAGGTAAAGAGGCCAAAGAACGGGAACAATGCTTTATATGCAGGAAAAATTACCCCCGTGGTGTCACCAAGTGACAGTCCCTATGCATATTTACAGGAGATCACTGGGAGCTTTTCAACCCTGCTGTCTATTTCTATTAATCCAGAGACACGCCAGGCCAATTTCGCATGAGCACATTCTCCCATATAACAATAGAGAGCTTATTAAATATTAAGACTTTAATCTTAAGTCCTTCTGTGTGAGGGAAGAGACCTACATGCTGCAAAAGCAACCAATGTTTTCCATTAAATGTCATCAGACAGAGAGAGGCTAAAAGCAAGACTTGGATAGGAGCTTTCCATTCCTGCAGTCACACCGTCAACCCCCATTGTTAGCAATATTGCTGGCATGTGGCTGTTTGTTACTAGCAGAAGCTCGGGCACCTTCTGCCTTCGCACGCCAGGTTGGTCAGATGTTTCCCTCTAATCGTGTCTTGACACAAACAGGAGCCTCCTGTCAATTAAAAAACAAACACATACACCTCTTCCTCTTTTGTTTCCCTGACTGCAACCCTGCCTAAGCAGACGTCAAAATATCAGTACTGTGTCCTCCAGAGTCAGACTAATGATCTTCCTCTTCACCACAGTCCTGTTTGCACTTGGCTTTATTCTGGGTAATATCCCAGAATTGGGGCCTGCAGTCTGCATGCTAGTACAGGTTACAGCAGGCCACAAGTGAGACATGCCAGAGTCTGCATTAGCATGCGGACAACAGACCCCTATCCTGAGATATATTCCAGAAAAAAGCCAAGTGCAAACAGGCCCCAGGTGTCAAGACACAATTAGAGGGAAACATATGACCATGTGTGCATCAGCCAGCCATATATCTTTGGGAATCTTGCAAGATGGCCATGAGTGCAGTAGTTCAGCTGCTTGGAGGCAGGCTTGGAGGAAGCTGGTTGTCCCACTTGGTGACCTTCTCTGGCAGGAAACCTGTTGGTTCTCCTGGATTTCTTGGTGGGTTTTGATACCATTGGCCACGGTATCCTTCTGAAGAGGCTAGGAAATTTTGGGAGTCTCCTATCCTCAAGGCTAATTTGAGCCAGTTTGGTCTAGTGGTTAGGGAGATGGACTCTTATCTGGGAATACCAGGTCTGATTCCTCACTCCTCCAAGAAGCCAGCTGGGTCAACATTCTTATCATCAAATACGTATCCAATATCCATACAAATAGATAAAAGGTATTCAAATCGGTTCAAATTTTAATACATTTGTTTTTTCTCCATTGGCACAAATTTGGACATTTGGATATTCGATTCAGATTGAATGTCAAAAATTGCATTCATGCACACCCCTAGGCTGCAGCCCTCTTTAACAACAGCCACAAGATATGAAGAAGGTGAGGGGGGCATAAAGACCAGGTAAATTAAGTGATGACTGTACCTGTTCCATTTTCCATTGTTGCACAGGTGCGGCCATCCTGCATTTCCTGGATTTTCTAGGCCAGCACCATGCCTGCACAATGTCGGCCTGCCTTCCTGCTCCTCCCCTCCAAAAACACAGGGTGACTGGACTGACCAAGCTGAGGGATCCCACCTTCTACTGGTCTCCTTCTTGGCCTCCCTCCAGGCATCTCACCTTGAAGGCAAGAGGCCCTGGCAGGTTATTGTTGGACATACAAAATACCAGCAACCCCATCATGATCACCGTGCAAAGTGAATCCAGCATCAGCATTAGTGCGCCCTGCTTCTTACTGCCACTGTCCATGTCTGGACCCTGAATAGGCCTTCTATGTTTGTCTGCTGGCTTGTCAAAAGAAAAGGCAGCAGAGATGGAAGAGGGAGTGCATGGTGCTGGCCATTCACTCTAGGTTCTTAAAAGAGCCGGTTGGTCGTGAAGCAAAGGTTCCTCAACCCTGTGCCCCAAAGACAGCAGTCCCACTGAACCAGTCCTGAACATATGAAAGGAGAAGAATGATAAGCTGGAAGGGCAAAACATGAGAAGATGCTCACTGAGGACACACAGAGTGGCCTGAAGACAAACGTGCAAGGTAAGGCTGCAGCAACTCTAGAATGGAAGCATCTATACGGGCCTCAAGACAGCACTAGAGGGGATGAAAGAGAAGAGTGCAATTTCTGAGGAACCTGAGTGGATGGATAATGGCACTTGCTTTCAGGTTAAATTCAAAGCCTTTTTCCTCCTTCCTTCCCTCCTCCTCTCTGTGGGCAAAATCTGCATAGCTTGGGCTTTGAATTACCAAAGGAATTCAGGCTTTGCTGACCTTCCTTTTCCCCTTCAAGGCTTGCCAGCGATTCCCAACTCCAGTCTCAACATTTTGCAGAAGGTTTTGCAGAGAACGTGTCTAGATAGAAAGCAACGGCTTTTTCATTCCAGATTGGCTTTTTCATCAAATACTGACAAGTGAGAGGATGCTAAAATTTTGAATCTTTTGTTGTTGCTGGGGATCAGCAAGTCTTGGTTGATTTCTGGTTGGCTGCATTGGGTATGTCTATGCTGTTTTCTTGGCAGAGATACAGAAGTGGTTTGCCATTGCCTACTTCCGGGAAGATGCTTCCTGGGCTGCTTGCATTACTGCTAAGCTACTATGGAGTTACTGGCACCAAAACATGAATGATTTTGGGTCAAGATTCAGTCTGGACTTCTTAATCATGAAAAAGCACTTAATGCATATCTAAGCTATAAAATACATGATACCAACTGTTTGACTACCTATACCTAAATTATGTGGAAACATGCTTGGACTTACAATGACCATTTCAAGCTTTGATCCCCATTTAAAGTACTAAAATGCCGGAACAAATTAATTTTCTGCACAATCACAACGTAAGTAAGCATGCATGAACAGGAACAACAATTAAATCAGCTTTGAAAAGAAAAATAGAATGTATTGATCTTTAAATACGGTAACTTTAAAGAGCTTCTATTACTGTATTCCCACAGGTTTAAGCAGGGATCACATTTGTATATAAAACATAATAACGTTTTTCAATGAATTATGGATTTTTAATAAAATTAAGAGGACGTCTCATTCAGCTTCAAGGCAAAATGGTCCCCAAATAAATTCTGCAGAGCAAATATTCTGAGACATGAATTGATAGAATCTCAAAGAAAGTTATGTTAAAACACAGGAAAATAATTACTTTGATAATCTAGCAATGCTCAGCCGCTGAACAACCTACAAAACATTAAGTGAAATGAGATAACATTTCTGTTTCTTGATTGAAACAACTGCTGAACTGTTTTATAATCTACATTCAATAACAACCAAGCTAAATTTGCTTTCCATTTCTCTTCTGTTTGCCTCCAAACAGAGTCTGGGAGACTTTTCGTGTCACAATGAAATTCCCTTTCCCTTATCACTTTCAATCTTGATGCCTAACTTCACCATGGCAGGAATAAATTGAAAGCACTCTGATCAAATCCAAGTGGGCAGCATTAATCAAGAAGATAAATTCCCACTGTTTCAACACCTTTGACAGCTGATAGGAGTAGGAGTAGGAGCAGAGTTAACCCTTTCAGGGAAATACTCAGTTTCGTGTTGAATTTTGCAATGGCCAAGCATGCCATCAAAGCAATGAATTAACATTAAACTGACACCATTAGATTTGAATTCCTATCACCATTTTATTGATCTTTCAAATAAATGGAAGTTGCTTTAAAATAGATGGATTTGTATGACTGCATTGCTGACTCACAGGATGGATCTGACCTGCTACAGAAAACAGCCTGCTGGTACCCTTGGCTTTATTTCCAATTTGAAATTGCGAATAAAACTTTTTCTCATTGTGTTCTGACCTCAGCTGAGATCAAAGAGCTACTTCCATTCTTTATAGTAATCTTTTCACAGAGCAGGTGCTACGAGTTACAGCATTGGATCTGTACACTATAAATGTCTCCAATATGCCATAAGAAATCACAAACCGTAACTTTAACTTACCTGCCACTTCTAATGCAACACATGCTGGGAAAAGGGGAGGGATATTAAAAGCTAGTGCTTTGGACCATGGTCACACCTTCATTTTAAACCTTCTTCAGTCCATCTTCTGATTCATTTCTATCCATTTTATTTGTAGCCATTCCACCCTGGTTTAAAATGGTGTGACCGCTGATTTGTTCATTTGCTCCTAAGTTTGCTGTGGAACACTGAAAAAACTTCTCCAGTCACTGTCTACTTTTTTTAAAAAAAGCATCACTCTGGCCTATTTTTCTTACATTTCTATCTTATCACATTATTACATTGCTTTTAATACTTGTATGTGACTTCATTCTTCCAAACTTCTCTTCTTCTTGTCATTTGCTTCTTCACTTCACTTCAATGTCTTTTATTGTTTTTCAGCTGCCTTCTAAGTTTTACTCAAAACTATCTGTCATCACACCTATTTCTCTTAGACAGTTAATAACAGGGTTCCAATCTTCTACAAACTTCTCTATTGTTTTATCTTTTAGTAACTTTGTTAATTTGTCCATTTCTGCCAGGTTGATCAATTTCATTAACCATGCTTCCTTCGAAATGACTCCGAAGTCCCTCTGAAGAGATCACCAAGGACTTCGGAGGTGCTCCAAAGGGACTCTGAAGCAGCTTCGAAGTCTCTGCTGATCTCTTCGGAGGAACTTCGGAATCACTTTGGAATGATTTTGAAATGACTCCGAAATGACTCCGAAGATGGGACTTCAGGGCTTCCCCCCCCCCCATGGGTGCATCCCCTCCCCCTAGCCTCCTCTAGACCCCATTGCCTGTTTCCTGTGGAAACTGGCTCCCTTTAATCTGGATTTTCTGGCAGAAGACCCCATTGTAGACCCCATTAATGGGGTCTACAGAAAATCCAGATTAAAGGGCAGAAAATACCCGTTTGATCAGGATTTCCCCCATGGCAGTGGAAACAATCGGGTCCCAAATGGGTGCCGTGGTGGAAATGGGATCATCCGGCTCACACCCAAATGGGTCCTTAATGGGTGCAAAAATGGGTACTTTTTGTCAGTGGAAAAACACCCAATGTGCACAACTGTGAACTCCTATGTTCTTTGATGCATTTATCTAGTTGGTGTATATTACTAAACATTCTCATTGCATGAGGAGCTTAGCTGTGCATGTATATAAAATTATCAGGTGCATATGCCAGAATGTGCCAAGGTCAACTGAGAAAAGATCAATATGGCCCATAGGTCTCTACAAATGTGAAAAGAGCCCAAGCAAATGTGGTATCTAGCAAAATTCTTATGAATTGTGTCCTAAGTATTGTGCCACATGGGAAATTGTGATGATCCAGTGCTACTCAAGTAAAAGCCTAAAACTTACATGAGACAGATCTATTAGTGAGTGGAAATACGGAAGTCAATATCATATGAATTAACAGCCAACATCTAACACAAAATGCACAGGGAAGTTTTTCAAGTACCTGATGCAACATCTAGCACCAAAGAGCAATTTAAGGGGTTTGGGTCATGCTGCCACCTGGATTTTTCCTAACTCTATGCAGTTGGATTCTCTCAAAGAGGCTAGACTACAACCTGGAGTCTTAACAACTGAATCATAGGCTGAGATCCATTACATATATGATAACTTCTTATAGTAAGCAAATTAAATGCTTTCACAGCTACTACGGGTAAAAAAAACCCTGATCACATACATTTCATCCTAGCATGCTTTTTCTGTCTGTATGTTCTTGGACTTCTGCTCCTTTGTGCCCAGATGTATATGGGGAAGCATCAGAGATGACAGAGCGTAGCTTGTGAAAAGCTAGAGGAGAGCAACTAAGAAAAGAAATGCATTTTGAACTTTGCCAAGTTGATTTGGTTTTCCAGTTTTGTTGGAGGATCCAACTGAGCATAGCCGAGAAAGGATCAAATTTGCTCTTATCCCAGACACAGGGAATAAATACGTATCTGGAACTCTTTTCCTAGGCTAGCTGGCCAGAGTTATTCCATCCTCAGCTGCCCAGAATTAATGAAATCTTTCCAGTTTAGATGAGTCTCAGAGACAACAGAATGTTTAAGAAGTGAAAGGGAGTTACAAACAGCAAACTGAAGTTTTACCTAGGTTTAATTTTTTTACCATTTTTCTTCATTGTTTCGTTAATAGCCAGGGGAAAGATTATTTGGGATGGTATAGTGGAATATAGATTCAAATAAATAAACAGAGCTCCCTTTAAACAAAACTTCACGTTGCGCCCTCAAGCTCATCTTTTTAAATTCAATTTCATTAAAGTGAAATATCAGATATGCAACAAGTTATGCCATTGTCCATTTCCAGCCTGCACCCAAAAAGGGAGAATTTGAAGAATAGCTTTAGAGTCAGCAAACAAACAAGAACAACCTATAAATAGAATGTACAAGACAGGAAACTTCCTCTTTTATTGCAACACCAATCAGCTAAATCTTTCAAGCATGAGTTGGGATTATATCATGCCAAGGGATACAGTCATAAGTGTTATTACAGGTCAATTATTTAGTCATTTTTGCATCTGCTATGGTTTCTGACTTTATGACTCCAAGCAGCAGTTAATGTCTAGATCTGTGTACACATTCGGCACAGAAACTATCCTTGGTTTATTTTATTATTTTTTCCTGAATTTGTTTGCTGTCATTTCCATATAGTACTTCCTTTTATTATAATACAATGAGAAGAAAGACTGGAGGAGATGGGGGTTCCATTTTAGTTCTAATGGGCAAGGGAGAATATGGCAATGGGAAGTAAAGAAAAGTTCAGAGGACGGCTAGACATATTAAGGCCATCACTTCTTCTATTTGGTCTCCCAATCTTCAGAATAAGGATGGTTCCCTACTGGCTTGGTGCTGCTGCTGTTAAATGCCAGATCAGTCCAAAACAAGCCATCGGTCATCCATGATTTAACTGTGAATGGAATAGCTGGCCTGGTGTGTACTACAGGTGGGTGACTTGGTAGGCCCAGCACTATCTCTTTGCCCAGGGTATCTTGTGCAGAACCAGTCCATGGGAAGGAGGACCCAATCTGCTCCATGAACAGGGTTGAGGGACTGTCCTTGATGTTGAGCCAAAGAGACAGGACGGGGCTGCTGTTGGTGTACAGTTCACATTGTTGCCCAACAGCTTCATGGTTCAGTTGGTGGAGGCCTTCAGATGTGGGATTGTAGGACACCTGCACAGTGGTGTTGGAGACTTTAATCTTCAAGCAGAAGATCTTACTTTTTAGCCAGCTCAGGACCTCATGGCCTCCATGACAACCAAGGGGGGCCTACTCTTGACCTGGTCTTTGCAACAGAGAAGGAAGTTAATAATCCTCGGGTAGGTGGTCTTGAAGAGAGTCCTTTGTCATGGATAGATCATTTCCTGGTGAAATTTGGTCTCAAGATGTTGGTTCCCCACTGCAGTGGTGAAGGACCTATTGAGATAGCGTGTCATGCCCCTTCTCTGTATATATTCAGGAAGGCGGTGAAGACGCACCTCTTTGCCCTCGCCTTTGGCTGATGTGATTATACTTAACACCCACGGCAGATACTATTATTTTTGTATTTTAATATGCTGAATCTTTTAAATATTTTAATGTATTTATTGGTTTTAAAATTGGTTTTAATTTGTTGTTTTAAAGGTTGTTACCCACCCTGAGACCTTCGGGTATAGGGCGGGATAGAAATATAAATAATAAATAAATAAATCTTCAAAGACTGCCTGCTCTGGGGAAATTTCTGGTTAATGTGGGTGGTGCTCTTGTCAAGTCTCTAGTCTTACTTTGGAATAATGAAGTGAATAGAACTACTGATAGAGTCAATCCCAAACACCCATGGAGATCCTGTAGATGTATGTAGAGAGCTGCATACAATGACGCATGAGGGCTGACGCATGAAGCGCAAATTTGACCAAACACAGTAAGGGCATTATCTGCATTAAGCATTTTAGTTCATTTCCTTTTTCTTCTTCTAAAACCAGACGGTTCATTTATCATTTTTCTCTCAGAATATGGTCCGACACTTTTTCATTAAAGCTTCCCATGCATGAGAAATATTTGGGTAATTTGTACATTCTCTGGCATCTCCTTCTTCAGTGTAGGCACAGAGATCACAGAGCTTTATTTCATATTTGTTGACAAATCTGTCTCTTCTACAGCTTTAGTCAGTTCTGCTGCTTATCTGCTTCAGTACCAGTTTAATGCCCCTGGTGTCTTTCTTTCCTAAGGAATCACTTTCTAGTGGAATCCAATGAAATTTGTCCATTTATAATCCCTGTTTGGTAAAAGGCCTTTTTCTTTTACTTCATCTTCTTATTTCACATTCCTGCCATGATTATTCTCGACTCTCAAATATTTCTATCCTCACTGAAAATTTTCCTGGGTTGTTTTGTGTCCTGTGTTCTTCTCTTATGTTCAGGGCTGCCTCCAGATGACACCTAAGTATCTCACTATTTAGCAATATTTCAGAAGAAGCCACTTCCAGAATATTTGCTAGTTGCCAGGACAGATGGGCAGGAAACTGCACGCTGGGCACAGGACTAGCAAAAAGACTTACCTCATCTGGCTGCTTGGCTCCTGTGATGTCATGACATACATACATTCAACTACTAAATACCTGGAAGGGTACGATCACTGCCTCACATGCATTCATGACCACCATTTTAGGTGCAGTGCCATTTCCAAAATGGTAGCTCATGGGAACAACCACCCAGACAAGATAAGTGCTCACTAGGGGTGTACATGAATGCAGTGTTTGGAATTCAATTCAATTTGAATCAAATATCCAAAAATTAAATCAATTGTTTAAAATCTGAACGTATTTACATTCAATTTAATTTGAATACATTTGAATCTATTTGTGCAAATTGTTTATTCATATTTGATGATACAAAGATACATCCATATGCATTAGTATGCATCCCATTTTTATTCCATATGCACCCCATTTTCATCCTGTATGTATCTGTACAAATGCATATGGATACAAATAAGGTGAGTATAGATACGTATGTAATGTCCGAATGTCCTAACAATTCATAGGAAGGATTCAAAAGATTTGAAAATTCATTTGAATGTTAAATTTGAACTTAGAAACATTCAGTTCAAATTTGAATGTCTGAATTCTATTGAATTCTGTTGAATTTTGAATGTTTTGAATATTCATGCCCATCCCTAGTTCTCACAGGTTTTTCATAAAACCTGGGTTGGAAGTTGATTTCCCCAGAATAATGTTATTGTGGGTTACCACCACAATATCCCAGTGTTATATTAAGATTGCCTCAGCCACGTGTGGAAATTCCATTGTAGAACAAAGATAATCTCATGTTTTACAACCTGTCTGGGCACAGCCCAAGAACTCCATCTTCTCTTTTGCTCTGGCAATCATGATAGGTTGTTCAGAAAGCTGCTTGGATCTTTCTTTCTTTTGTGGGGGGCGGGGGGTGGGCTTTTTAGCATAGGCTAAACATACTGCATCTGAAGCTTCCATTGATCTTGCAAGCACAAACCAATGTTCTGATTACTTTGACTGAGGGCAACAGAATCCGCACAATAGTTGTGCTGATGTATTCCTTATTGTAATTATGTACTTAGCTTTCGACAGGCCCCTGCCACCAAACAAATAACAACATTTGCTTAATGTCTTAAAATTCATCATCCAGATCAACGTGGCATTGGTGATCAAAGCAAAGATACTGATGAGATTTTTAAAGGCAAGAATTGTCATTAATGATTTTGTCATTTCACTTACTTAGAAAACAGCTGGCGGAAGTGACAAGATTCAGATATATCTAACCATCACACATCAACCTTCCATAGAGTTCTCATTTTATTACCCATTTCCCAGTAGAGCAACTACTGTAAAAATCCATATTTTCTTTCTGCACATTTCCTCAGAAAGTCTACAAACAGGCTCTGAGCTGTCAAAGACTTGAAAAATGGCTTCTTCTCCTATCTCAAGACTCAAGAGTGTACCATGAGGAAACATGGCCATGGAAAGTATGAGGTGTCAGAGATGAAAGCCTCAAACAGAGCACTTCCATGAAGGTTGTGGGGAAGAATGAGGCACCAACTGAAAGCATCATTTTGATCTCTAGAAGACCCTCATCTGCAAAGTCTCCAACAAGAAGATTTTTTATATCTGGTCTCCTTTGTTAAGTAGTCTAGCTATATTAAATATGGCTTCCTACATGACATTAACACATATTAACTTGTTTACTCAAATAGTCCTATGCATGGCTCCAGATGGCTACTAGAATGGATATCCCAAGTTTTGCCTCCAGGCTGAAGAGAGAGGCAGGATGCCTCTGAAGGCCATCTGTGGGATTCTGTTTTATTTGTTTATTTACTATTTATATTTATATCCCATCCTATACCTGAAGGTCTCAGGGCAGGTAACAAATTTAGAATAAAATAAAATATATTAAAACAATAGCAGTATATATTAAAACAGTGTGTGCAAGTTGGAAGGGAAAGTGTGTCCCCATTTAACTGAAGGCCAGGACAAAGAGGTGCGTCTTCATCACCTTCCTGAACGCATACAGTGAAGAAGCCTAATGCACTTCAAGGGGGAGACTATTCCATAGGTTGGGGGCCATCACTGAGAAGCCCCTCTCCCAGGTACCCACCCAATTTGCTGCTGAGGGTGGTGCGACAACCAGGAGAGCCTCCCCTCCAGATCTTAAGGCACAGGCAGGTTGATATGGAAGAAGGCGTTCCTTTAGATATTTGCGTCCCCAGTCATTTAGGGCCTTATAATTCAAAGCTAACGCCTTGAATTGGACTCCGTAGCCAGTGGACAGCCAATGCAATTCTTTTAAAAGCAGTGTGATGCGCATCTGCCCAGCTGTCCTGGTCAGCAGTCTAGCAGCTGCATCCTGCACCAGCAGGGTTCCTGTTATGTTCTTATGTAGATGTGGGTTAAAATCTGCAATTCCCCTGGGACTATATTGGGAATTCCACATGTATTATGTATTTTTTATTATGGCTGCATCCCCAAAAGACTTATTTACTTCTCTACTGTCACTCTACTGTCACTCTATTGAAGTGGACTTTAAAAGTGCCATGCAAATCAGGAATAAGCGTCTGCATGAGGCTCAGCAAAATGTGCATTTTTAACGCACCTTCCGTCCCCATGGGAGCCGTGTTTTCTTTGCGCGCATCTTTTTCTCCCCGCCCCTGTTCTTGTTGATAGGGTGCCAGCAGGAATGGGCAGGGACTGCGCTTGGCGTGGCCACAACCAGGAAGATAATCCCTGACAAGTCCAAAGGAAAAACAGCCATCGGTTCTCTGTTCGTCTCCCAGATCTTCCACTCCCCGAAATGGCTTCTCGTGCCGGCAAACATTCACTCTCAGCACTTTCCCTGTTATCGCTGTCAAAATCCACCCTGTCCAGCGCAAGATCGCTCATTCACTCACCACTTTCCCTGTTATTGCTTAAAATCCACCCCTAGCAATAATCCACCCATTTCACACCTCATAGCGATTGCAACAATGTTGCAATTCTGTGTGATTCTGGCTCTTTGGTTCTGAGCTTTAGAAAGGGAAGCTGCTTGTGTTACTGCTGTGTGTGCAGGCGGCAATCCCCGCCCCTTTTGCCACGGAGCGTCCCCAAGGTAAATGTTGCGAGGAAAACCCGCAACTTCCAAAAAGAGCTCTGAAAGTCTTATTTAAAGGGCACTTTTTTTGTTGTGGGTTTTCCTCTTTTTGTAGCTCTGGAAGTTCGTTAAAAACCCTGGCATGGGGGCGCTCAGAGGCAAAAGAAGAGTTTTAGAAGACTTTAAATTGCTTGGGCACACGGCCTATATATCGTAGTCCCAGCAGTTAAACTGTTTTGGTTCAACAGTTTGCTGATCCTTTGTTTTAAAAGCATAAAGTAAAAAATAAAAATAAAAATCTACTCAATAGATTCTCAGGAGGGTTGTATAACAAGGTAAATTCAACATGACAAAGTATGTAAAAACAGCCATACGTATCTGCCTGTCTATTTCCCTACATATTTGCATTTTTATCCCCTCAATAACTTAAGGCCTCAAAGCAGGTCAGAATGAAATCAGTACAATAAAACAGTTAAAATTTAACTCATTAAAACACAACAGAGCTCAAAAGCAAAGGGCAGCTACCTCTTCAGCTAAAGGCTAGGTAAGGTAAAGAGGTGTGTCTTTATCATAGTCTACAGGTATAGAGTAGGGATGTTCATGAATATTTGAAACATTTAAAATTCAATCGAATTTGTACATTCAAATTTGAATTGAATGTCTTTAAATTCAAATGTAAACACTCAAACAAATTTTGGGGGTTTATATCTATTTGTTCGAACTATTCAGACATTCATATGTGTACAAGTACATACAGAATGCGTGCTTGTATTTATGCATCTTTCCCACATCCACACACATTTGAAAAGATCCGTATGAGATGAAAATGGGTTGCATATGGGATGCATACAGATGTGTACAGATGTGTACAGATGCGTACAGGCACATACAAATATTGTCGACATTCGTAAGTGCAAATTTGAATTGAAAATTCAAATGAATAGATCCAAATTTGCTTAATTCACATCGAATTTGTGTAAATTCAAATTTTAAAGATTTGAATCAAATCGAATTTTGGATATTTGGTTTGAATTGAATTGAATCCCAAAAACTGCATTTGTGCACACACCTAGTATGGAGTAATATGCCTCATAATATCCACAAATGTCCCTCTGCCACTTCCTCTACAACCACAGGCACAATGGCTGCGGTCACACCTAAACTTCTTCAGTCCATCTTCTGACTGCAAGGTTCACACCTTTTCATTTCTATCTATTTTATTTGTTGGCTTTCCACTCTCCATTTGGACTTTTTTGGGTCCTGGTTTTCACAAGTCTCAAACTGTTACAGTGTGCTGATCCGTTTTCATTATTTGGGTGTGATCAGGGGAAGAGGACTAAAGGGGGCTGAACTGTACTATAATGGATAGAGCCTACCTTCCCCTTTGTCCAATGATTATTGAGGATGGTACTTTGATCACACACCCCTGTTGCCTCTGTTGATTGAAAGAAAATTTATCCTATCAGAGTGGGGGGAGGGGAAGTTGACACAATTGAAAGGGGTAGAGAACTAGAGTCATGTCCAGGATACTTAGGACGATAACATGTGTGTAAGTACAGCAACCCTAACTGAAGATAACCTGAAGATATTTACAGATATTGGATGTAATTGGGGTAAGTATGTCTTTAGTCCAGCTTCTTATTAAGATAGACAATTTCAGAAAAGTGTGACAATACCCAGTGACTCACATCCCATGCTGCAGCTCAGTTCACCATGGCCCTGGTCACATGAGTACTGTATTTTCTGGCATATAAGACTACTTTTTAACCCAGGAAAATCTTCTCAAAAGTTGGGGGTCGTCTTATACGCCGGGTGTTGTCTTCTTATACAGCAAGTATATCCCAAACTCTATATTTTAACTGGAAAGTTAGGGGTCGTCTTATATGCCCAGTCATCTTATACGCCGGAAAATACGGTAGTTTAGGTTGACCTCAGATCATCTTCAGGTCATGTTACCCACATTATTTTTATTTAATTCATTTTCCAAGCCAGTGTTAGATCGTCTTAATCGGAGTCCTCATTTTTAGAGGACATAGCCCATCATGGCATGCCAGGACAACTTTGCTTTTCAGAATGAGTGGGGGGGGGGACAGGCTAAAGGAGGCTGAACCGTGCTGTGATGGGTGTGGTCCAGTCTTTCCTTGTGGCCAACATCTAGGGGAGGGCTGCACATGTGGAGTTTGTGAGGCACCTCCCATTCTCT
Source organism: Aspidoscelis tigris stejnegeri (assembly GCA_023333525.1). Lineage (NCBI taxonomy): Eukaryota > Metazoa > Chordata > Lepidosauria > Squamata > Teiidae > Aspidoscelis > Aspidoscelis tigris. The sequence goes on from JALMGA010000003.1 coordinate 16,990,141, forward strand.
CAGTTTATGTGTATGATTCCTCTATCTAGTGTTTTTATGCAAATTTATTATTATTTTTAAAATCAATCACATGGAGAAGAAATGCATATAAAAAAGGAAGGAAGGAGGTGGAGGTGGGGGATCAGGCTTAAAAAAGAACCTCAGACACGCACCTTCACCCCCCTTGAGTGACAGAACGGCATCCAATAAGAAAGGAGATTTGATGCAGGAAAAGGGGCGGAGAGCTAAGAGTTCCGTGGAGGAGGCTCAGATCGATTGTGGAGAAAGGGGTGAGCAATATGGCCTGAGGTGAGGATGGCCTGGGGACAACCTATACTGATCTAGGTGTGACCAGCACTGGTATGACCTCAGTTCAAATTAATGAATAGACCATCTTTTCTTAGACTCGTGTGACCAGGGCCCATGACATAATTCCCCGATCCATATGCAAGTTTGTGCCATTCAAAATTCTCCATCAAGATAAAAGAGTGGTCTGCATCTGAGACATTTTTATATTCTTAGACAAGTGAATCACATTCTTCAGTAACTACAAGCCACTGTTTTTCACTCCATCCCTTCCTCCTTGGGTTAAATTTGTAACAAGTTACATGTGTTGTATATCTTCACACCTGCCTTGCTAAATGAAACTATAAACAGAAAAAGTTCTGCTGGTACCAAAGCCCAGCATTTTCCTGTAAGGTAGGACTGGGCTGTGAGGATTCTTCAGTTCTGGTTTGTTGGGCTCACAAAATGATGAGCATAAGCAGCATAAGACTCTTAGGCCGCAAGCCTTACTGAAAACTGTGTGCAAACACACACTCACAGTTTATGCTCTTTTAAAAATGACTTTTAACAGTGCAGCCCTAAGAGATAACTTTGACACTCTGCATAAGATTCCAGAGGAAAGAGTCATTAATTTTGTATAGATAAGAAGAATGAAAGAAATGAGAGAGAGAGAGAGAAATGAAGACCCACAATAAAAATTTCAGAAGCTTTTATCTGTTTCTGTTACTGAAGCCTAAAGGAAAAGGTAAGCTTCTGCCAGTTATATAAACCCTGTTTAAACTTAAATGTGGCTGAAAGGCCTTGTTTCCATAGCACTTTTCATATTTCAACCTTTTCTTTCTGGGTTGCATAAGAGAAACTAACATCTGTTTTTTTCTTTTTCATTGGAAAACTTATCAACAATATCTTCTTGTTTGATCACCAGGTTTCCAATGCTCTAGGCCAAGCCATGCATGCGTAAATTTCAAAGCAAGCAAGTGAACCAAACTTTTCAGAAGTTTGAGCCTGGCTTCTGTGAAAACTCACCTGCTGAAATCTCTGGTGATATATTATCTTTCATTTGGTCAGACTAGCTGCTTAACCAGGGCCCCCGCCTTCACATTTCAGAGGTGCTTTTGACAGCACAACAGTCACCTTTGCCACCATAAATAATACATCATCCATTGAATCAGGCCAGCCCTCTCTACTTTTACATTGCTTTCTCATAATGAAATTTCTCCCCTACTAGTGGTGCACAAGTGAGCCAATTTGCTCTGTAAGCCAGTTTGGCCTAGTGCGGTGATGGCCAACCTATGACACGCGTGTCACAGGTGACACGCCAAGCCCTTTTGAGTGACACACATGGTCACCCTGGCACCTGGACGTGTAGTGCTTGCTTGTTCTTGAAGTGTACGAAATACCAACTTTCAATTGAAGATTTAGCAACAAAAGTCACTAATGTAAAGAATTATTTGTTCTTGCTTTTAATAAAATACATATGTCAAAAATATAACTTTTTTACTAGAGCTACAAATATCACAAAATTGTGGATATTTTGTACACCCGAGTTAAGCTAGGTTTTCTTTCAAATTTTGACACACCGAGCTCAAAAGGTTCACCATCACTGGCCTAGTGGTTGGGGAGCTGGACTCTTATCTGGGAATACCAGGTTTGATTCCGCACTCCTCCACGAAGCCAGCTGGGTGACCCTGGGCTAGTCACAGCTCTCTTCTGAGCTCTCACAGCCCCACCCACCTCACAGGGTGTCTGTTGTGGGGAGAAGAATAGAAAAGCTTTGTCAGCCGCTTTGAGTTCCCTTAAATAGGTGAGAAAAGCAGGGTAGAAAAGCCAACTCTTCTTCTTCTGCAGAGTCATTTGGTTGACCATGGTAGGGAAATGAATGAATGCTGGACCACAGATTTCTTCAGCTTGATTCTGTAGCGCTCTTCTTGTAACAAGGGCTTTTATAAGGGATGATGGTGGGAAGTCTAAGGCCTTTCTGCATCAGAACATCCATGATTAGAATTAGTGGATCTAGAACAGCGCTGGTCCAGACCAGCCTACCCTGCAGCCTTGGAGAATGCATGAACTTTGAAGTTGGGCTCTGACATCTCTGAGGGCTAGAAACGAAAGTTCCTAACCTTAGAGATTTTGGCGATGCATTTTAGCGGTGCACTATAGCACACCATGAAATTTGTCCCCTGCTGGTGGTGCACAAGGGAGGGGTAGTTCTGCAGGTCTCCTGTGTTCTGGGTCAGGTCTTGTGGTATGCTGTTAGGCACATTTAATCATGTCTCCCTGTGTACCTCATCAGTATCTCCCTGATCAATATCACATTCCATCTGATGCAGGCAGAGCAGGGGGTATGGTTCTATGGATCTGCATTAAAGTGCAGGTCCACAAAGCCCATAATATGCCCACAGAGGATCCCGATAAGGATCAATTCACCTTGTAAAAAGGGCCCTTTTGGAGTAAACTCACTTGATTCACTGCTCTCAAATTAATGTGTAGATTTGGAACACCATGCGTCCCAGAGGTCACATTGCTCTAAAATTCGTCCTTGAGGTAGTCTAAAACTGCAAGCATATGGTTCGCTTACCCTTTTTAAACATGAGATTAGCTCCTTGAAATAGTGGAAACCATAGCCACTGTTTTCTGCACTTTTCCAACTCAAAAAATATTCAGTATATAAAATGACCCAGCAATTAAGGCAATGATTAGGCACGTTTTGACTTGTTAATTCCATGGTGAAGTTCAGGAGATACCATCAGGTACCTTATGATGAAAGACTGTGTGTTTATGGCACTTCAATGGTTGAAGATCTTTTTCATATCTTGTTTGCCTGTCTCTTGTATTCCTCAGTAAGAACAACTTGTTTGGCCCCTGTGATGCCTCGTACCTGTCTGGTGTACTTATTGTATAATGTATTGAGTAAGTTATTGCAAAATGCTTGTATTGTATTTAAAGTATTTAATGTATTGTATTTGAAGAGTTGAAGGCAATGCATTTATTGCAGTTCCATTGTAAATAAAGTGACAGGAGGGAAGCAGTGGGCAAAGCACCCCTAATTAGCATAGGAGGGGGGAGATCACCCACAGGCACAACCAATCAGCGGCAGCTCATGCAGGCTGCAGGGCATATAAAAGACACCAACACCAGAGAAAGTTGTTCTATGTTTGGGGTTTTACAGGGTAGGAGGTTCTGAAGTGACCATTCTGCATCTTGAGGGGAAGATACTCACATAGATCCAGGGTTCTTAGGCCTGGAGAGTGAGCCTGGGAGAATCCTTAGAATAGTCTAGGACTGAATAGGACATTTGAGTGCTGTGTGTTGTTCAAGAAGCTACTTATTTATATGTTTAATTATTTATTCTGCAACTGATTGTAAACAATAAAGACCACATCTTCTTGTTATTTAAAGAAGGCTCTGACAGGAGTATTTATTCTACAAGCTACAGGGATTGCCGGGAAAGAGATCCTGTATCTTTAAATAAGGGAAAGCAAGTGGGAGGCAGCAGCACCGCGGGTGGCGGTTAGAGACGCAGCTCCACTTGGGCTTTATTTACGGAAGCAAGAGAAAGTGGCGAGCTCTTTAGAGCAGGGTGGAGTGAATCACAGCCAGTGCTTAATATTCATTCAGCAACCTTATATTGTCTAAATGAAGATAGGCAGTCAGAGGGGGAGTGAAATCTGTCCTGGCTGAAGGGGCGCCACAGCCCCTTTACAAAATGCAGAACGTAAGATGACTTACCTTCTGCAGAGAGAGAATGTCCAGGTGATATATAGGGTAGCTTTGTTTTTTGCTAAGGCTGCCCAATATAGGAAATTATTCATTGAGTTGAATGGGGTGTCTTGTAAGGATGATGGGGACAAATAATGATATTATTCTCTTATTCTTGATTTTATCCTTGTATATTTTATATGATTTCATCTTCATATGACTAATAAATTTTGTTTGTTCTTTGTCTGCACTTATGTAGCACTGAACGTGCATGCAATGTGATTGCTAGGAAAGATAAAGGTTATCACTTCTTACAGCAGAGATATTCAACTGTGGCTCTGTGGATGTTCCTGAACTACAGTTCACAGCATTCAGTTTCCAGTACTCCATGAAACTTCATGGAACAGAGTTATGATCAGCCACGTAAGAAACCTGCATGGCTGGAGCTGAACACAAGGCATTCATTCTTAGTTTTTAATAGTCCAAATGTTGGTTCCTTGCAGAGACATTGTAGCTTTGTTGCAATGGCTGCATACCATGGTATTGGGGCTCTGCTGTGGGTGCCAGGAGAAGGTCAGATTGTTCTTACCAGAGGTTGAAGTGAACAGTTGCAGAGGGTTTTAGTAATTGTTCTGAGGTTCATATATAACTCAGCGGTGCAATAACTCAGCGAGTATAGGATTCACATCACCGAAGAAATGCTTTGCAACACTCTCTGAGCTTGATACAAAGAAGACGAATTCCTTGAGAAAGTATCTGCCCTTTTACATTTAAAACCTCCACTAAATTATTACCTGCTACGGTACTTAATAGTGTTATTAAAAATTCAAATAACAATAATAAAAATAGTAAATGTTTCCACTTAGAACCTGTGAAATGCTTTTATGAATCTAAAGTATTTTACGCATATCATTTCAGCAATTCTTACAGGGCTCCCTTTAAAAAAGAGTCGATGATATTACAACAGCATAGCCAATAAAGAGCTGATGCCAAAAGTGAACAGGTTTGCCTAAGGGCTACACACAAAATTCATAGCTGAGACAAGACTTACACTAAGGACACTGTTATTGTTGAGTCATTGGAATGATTATAAAATTTTGCTTTCTTTTAGAAAAATACATTGGAGAACAAAGAAAGGGACACCTTAGTCTAGGGTTGTGCACACCTTTTTTTTTTTTTGTATTTAATTCATATTAAATTGAATGCAAGAAAATTTGTATTAGTTTGGATAGATCCCCTCCAAATGTAGTGGGATTCGAATTCTCAGTCCCTTACAAATCCCATGTGAATCCCATATGAATGTATTGAAACATTCAATTTGAATTTGAATGTCAGTCTTTGAATGTGCCAACATTAGATTCGAATAGGAATGTCTGAATTTGGCCAAATTCACACCTTGGACATTTCCTTGCTATAAAGTACAAGTTATGTTTGAAGAGCAGAGTGGGGTTCCTATGCCTTGGATCCTTCCCACCGTATCCTCCAAGTTACCCAGGGGTGCCCCGGACACCAGGGAACGCTTTGCAGCTACTGCTTCACTCCTGGTCATGTGACTGGTCATGTGATGACCGATTGGCAAAGGTGACGCAGCATCAAGAGGGAAAGTGCAAGGTAAAAAGCTGTTTAATTAGCAGTTTTTTACTTCGCACTTTCCCTTGCCTGGAGGATGCATCGTCCCGTCTAGATGATAGACATGGCTCTCCCCTCCTTGTGCAGCTTTCCCTTGTCCTGGCAGGATGACATATACAGTTCAAGAGGATTAAGAAGCTCTACAATATGACTCAGGCTTCAATACTGAGAAAGGGCTCTGTTCTACCTAAGCCCCTGGAGAGGTCTTTGCCAGATATTATACAAGAAAAATCAAATTGATTAGCCTGTACCAACCTGCTGCCCTTCAGATGTTATGGGCTTTGATAGGTCCACTGGTCAAACCATGACTCATCAGCTGTAGAGGCTATTTGCCCATTTCAGCTGGCCTGTTAGAGCTTCACCTACTTTTGCAGGCTTGGGGAAGCAGATACCTCTTCATACATGACAGGTGAGCAGGTAAGCAGTCCATCTGCCTGAGCAGGTAAGCCGTCCATCTGCCTTCTAATGATTTATTTCAGTATTTCTATACTACAAAGGCACACTCCTATGTTAGATTCTAGTTTGTTTTTTACTTCCTTCCAGCTGGGTCCATGGATGGAGCTGATGTGAGTTACAGCCCAGTAGCATCTGGCTAGAACTCAACTTAGGAAAGCAGAGCTAGATGGATCAATGGTCCAACTCATTGTAAGCCAATTTTGTATTCTTGATTACCTGTGTAGCTTCTTCTATGGTCTTTTTTCCCTTCTACCTTAATTAAGAAATGAAGTTTATTTTGGCTGTACATCTGTTTTCTTCTTAAATGCACTACTGCCAATAGAAACTATTTTGCGCAGCCTAATAACACTATTGAGCAAAGCTGTGCCACTGCTATGTGTTTTGCTAGATAGCTAATGCTTTCCTATAATTTATATTTAATTTGACAAAATGCTCTATCTTCTAAGATTTACTGCTGGTTTAAAGCACTTTAATTATTCAGGAAACAGCTCAGGTTTCCTATAATATTCCATGCCACTGATCACCCTTCATCTTCATATTTTTAAATGCAAGGAACATAATGAAATGGCATGCAGCTTTATTTTTTCCTAACACGTTATTTATCACTCCCTGTAATAGAAAACTCAGGTGACCAAGTATCTATTAGCTTGAAACCGGAATACGCCCAGCCGAATCCTACGAATTGCTGAAAATAGCAAGATGAAAACCACCTCAAAGATCAGAAAGGGGCAGATCTTCTGGTGAGGAAGGAATGATATTTTGAGGGGAACAATTATTGAGGTGCCTAAATGTTTTTTCGTCTGTTTAAAAAGTTTGGATTCACTCCAGGCTACTAGACAGTTGCAGTTTCAGGGCAGAGAAGCAATAGATTAGATGTCCTCCAAGTTCAATGTTCCATTATTAAGGGTGCAATTAGACATGGCTTTTTCAAGTCATTCCTTTAGGAAAATGCATCCAGGTGTCAGATGCACAATCAAAGTGCCTTTTAGGGTGCCTCCAGATACCCTTGATACTTCACAGTCCCTGCGTGGCCACTCCCTGTTGTCCATACAGAATGAACAGAAGCTGTGTAGGGAGGATAGGCCACTTCCCATCATCCACTTCCCATAATCCAGCTTTTTACCTTGCAATTTCCCTGCTGCTGTCATAGACATTTTATCATCCCATTTCCAATCGCACGACCAGCGGCAGCACAGAGGCTGTGAAGTATTAAGAGTGTCTGGAGGCACCCTTAGTTGTTTTTTGAACCTTTCTACACTTACTGTTAATCTTGATTAAGGACCCTCTTAACCTGCACCACTGTCCCCTTCATCCACGTTAATGTGGATCAAGGAGCCTCTGCTCCTGCTGATCCAACTCTGTCTGCAGTGGATGGAGCCAGATCTCGACTAAGGGGGGCATGAATCTGGTTCTCTCATTGAACTGGGTCCACAGGAAGTCCTAGGACAGAATATGAGAGGCAATTAGGTGGCACGTTTCTGTTTTCTGGAACTACCAGGGGTGTTTTCAGTTGCAAAGCTCACATGCAGTGCAAACAGCATTGATCCAACTCATGCCTCCACATGATCCGGATCACTGTGCTTGATTATTCTGGACGCACTGATCCAGGTTTAGGGTAGATAAGTGCAGAAAAATCCAAGATCTTAAAGCCACTTCACCTAAACTGCCACAACTGTGGATCATGGATGAGCACATGGATAACTCTGTGATAAGAAATGTGTGCTATCTGTTTTCATACAGCTGAATGCTTACGTCCCAATGTGCCCTGTAAGTGCAGTGGACATGTGTACCAGGAAAACATTTGTTTAATATTAATTTCCTACTCTGTACCAAACAGTCTCAGGGCAGTGTAAAGAAGATTTTAAAACAGTAAAACTTTAAATTTCCTTTGATAGAATCAGAAAAGTTTATATTAACTGAGCACAAAGCTACACGTATAGCAAATTACATCTGTATTGATAAAGAAAAGGCTGAAAAGGGGGTTGATTAAGAAAGCTGCTGGATACTTTACAAACCAAGAAGCCAGGAGCCTCAAGAAGTGGATCAGAGAGGTGAAAATCAATTGGACTTTAATCAGCAGTAGACTGCAGAGCATTTATTTGGACGAAGAGAGCAGATGCAGGCAACTTCCCTGCCGTGATTAATTAGCAGGGATGGGCAAAAGTATAGCCCTTATCTTAGCAACAGCTGTCAATGGCATGAGGAACATCACTAAGTCTCTAGCATGACTGGAGAGATGTTTTTTATTGGTGAGGAATATTCCTCTCAGTAAAGCCATGGTCACACCTTTAATCCTTCAGCCCACCTTCTGACCCCACTGCTCACATCTTTTCAGTCCTAGCCGTTTTATTTGTGGACTTTCCTCCCTTCAATCATACTTCCATGAGTTCTGATCTTTACAAGATTACAAGTCTTAAGCTGTTGTAGAGTGTAAATATGTTTTCATTTTTTGGGTGTGACTGGGGAAAAGGACTAAAGGGGGCTGAACTCTAATATAGGGGGTGGATACTGCATGGATTTGCCTTCGCTTTCACCCAATGTGTGATGGCACGCTGTTGAGTCGCAGCACTTTTATCCTATGAGAGCGCGGGAGGTGTTGCGAAGGTGGAGAGGCATATGTCTATGGTGGTAACAGCTACCAGCCTAGATGGCTTTAAGGAAGGTTTAGACAAATTTATGGATGACAGATGTATCAAGGGCTACTAGAATGGATGCCTTAGTACATCTTTCAGACTGTGGAGACAAGCAGGATGCTTCCAAGGCCATTTGCTGGGATTCGAGAGCAGGAGAAGGTTTGCCCTTGTCTCTGCTTGAGATGCCCTTGGGCAATTGGCGGGCCACTGTGGGCGACAGGATGCTGGACTAGATGAGCTGTGGCCTGATCCAGCAGGGCTCCTCTTATGTTCTTGTCAGGTACTGGGTGTGGTTGGAGTTGGTGGTTTTTAGTCTGGCTTCTTAATAAGATGGACTATTCCAGCAAGGTGTAACCATGGCCTAAATGTCACATTCTTTGAAATGTCCTTCTGCTGTTTCTAAAGTCACACACGATTCCTTCTTCAGTAAAAAGAACGTGAAAGACTAAACATATGCAGTGAAATCTATGTAACATTTCTTCTGAGTTAGATATTAAACAAATGTAACCTATTAGCAGAATATTTAGGAATTTAAACATTCCATCAGTTATTAGCACCTTTTCCACGATACCATCAAGCCTTTTCCATCCTCGGTTCCTTTCTTGTTAGCTCATGTACTGCTCCCCTACAAAGCATTGTTTAAAAAATAAAAAAATCTCAGTTTCCCCTCTATCCAAGATTTCAAGGTGCTTCAAAAAAGCTAAGACTAATAGAAATCATAAAACACCTGGCAGGCAAACAATAGTATTAAAAAGAGTGAGATTTTAGAATGCATTAAGGCAGCAGAATGTATTGAAATGTCTGGCTGAATACTCCAAACACTCAGATCTACCGGCAGATATACAATGTATGCCTGTGTATTTAGAGCAAGGCTGACCTGCCCTCAGCTGCTGTCTGTTACTGCCATTGGTGTAAATCTCTCACATGCCAGCAGTTCAATGTGAAGTGTCCCCAAAGACCCGTTACTTGTACTGGCGGCAGTTGCTGTCAGCAGCGTTTCCAGCAACAGACCAAGGCCAGAAGGAGAAGGTCAGCTGAGGCTGGTCATTTGCCCCATCCAAATCTGGTTTGGGCAGGAGTTTGTTGCTGCTGCCATTCCTGTACTAATTAAGACAACAGTTAGTGCAAGAAATCACTTTTGATTTCAGCGGTGGGGAAGCAATTGCCTGCCTAAGTCAAAGTCTGGATAGTTGTGGATTGGGTAAGAGTGACAAGAAGAAGAAGAAGAAGAAGAAGATGAAGAAGATGAAGATGAAGATGAAGAAGAAGAAGAAGAAGAATTGGCTTTTCTACCCCGCTTTTCTCACCCATTTAAGGGGACTCAAAGGGGCTGACAAAGCTTCTGTTCTTCTCCCTGCAACAGGACACCCTGTGAGGTAGGTGGGGCTGTGAGAGCTCAGAAGAGAGCTGTGACTAGCCCAGGGTCACCCAGCTGGCTTCATGGGGGAGGGCGGAATTGAACCCAGTATTCCCAGATAAGAGTCCAACTACCTAACCACTAGACCAAACTGACCAGTACTGTTCTTCTTAAGGAAGAACAAATGAAAAGAGTTTGGTTTCTGTCTTTTTTCATTTCCATTCTGCTTGTGGTCCCACATAGTATCAAGGTGTATTTTTTCCAAGTTTGTAAAATGTGAATGAATGCACTTCTGCTTATTCGCATGCCAGTCAAGAATATGCATCAGTGCGCGCGCTGATGAGACTCAGGAAATATTGAAGTGGTTTTTCAATCTAGAAAGGAAATGAGGGAATGGGGAATGATATAGTGTGGACAGGCAGGAGAGGTTTTTCTCCCTGGCCTCAAACACCAGTACTATTAGTTATTCAATAAAACCAAGACCCAGCATAGAGAAAAGTAAAAACAACAACAGCAACGCAGTACCTAGTTAAACTTTAGAATTCTCTATTACAGGATGTGATGTTGACCTCCATTTGGATGGCTGTGTGACTTTCAGGAGGCATAGGTACAAGGCAATGTGCCTCTGAACACCTATTGGGTGACTTGCATGCGATCAAGGAAAGGCGTGTAATCATGCCCCGTGCTTTGGTTTCCATTTGAAGCTGGTTGCCATTTTCAAAACAGGCTGCTGGATGGGCCACAGAACTAATTCAGCGGGACATTTCTTTGGGCGCGTCCACATGCAAACCGGCTGATTCCCTTTGGACACCTGCGATAAAAATCCACATTGTAACACGCAATAAAGCATCTCCATATGGTTTGGGTCAACACAGATTTTAATCGCACCTGCCTGTCTCCATGCAGGGATGGATTTTAAACAGAGCCGTGAAGTGTCTCACGTCTCTGTTTAAAATCCCTCCCTGCTCCTTGCAGCCCTTCTACCACCTGTCAGTTGCCCAGCTGTGTGTCCCAGTTGCCCAGCTGTCAGCTGGGCAATTGGGGCACCCAGCCGGGCAACTGACAGGTGGTAGAGAGGCTGAAAAGAGCAGGGGAAAGGTTTTTAAACAGAGATGCGAGAGCCCTTCATGGCTCCCCGGCTCTGTTTAAAAACCGTCTCCAGGGAGCGTCCACATGGCCCCTGGGCAATACGTGTTAACCCCCCATTTTGCATGGAAAAAAACTTGCGAAGTGGGGTTTTTAAAACATGTATTGACTCCCATGTGCCATGTATTAGGGCTGTGGACACGGAAGCCTTCGGGATTATTTTGAGCATGCGGATGGGCCCTTAGTCTATGCTTTAATCCAGTTTCAGTCCACTTTCAGAGTGAAGGAACACATCTAGAAAGTGTGAAGTTGTTTTCTTCCAGCAATATCTAACTCAGAAATCCACCTCTGGGTTTGATAAAATGTGTGTATATAATTCTCTCCCTCTCTCTCTATCTTACACGCACACATATACACACATACAATGTACAGTTGCCAATGCATTCATTTGAGTTCTGTGCAAGAAATCCATTCAAAATAGTTCCAGTGGTATGGAAATTTGTGCAAATCAGAAATCTGGCAAAATTTCAAAATCTCATCACTGCGGATCCATAAATTTTGGCTGACCTGAGCGATCATTAGAATCTTAACCATCCTAAAATGCATTGTAGAAATGCATTTGACTGACACCGAAAAGGACAACAGAGTAAGCTCACTTCCTTTGAGAGGAAACTCCACAGATGTGGTGCCACTGCTAAAGAAGTAATTTTCCTTCCTGAAGCAAGTGCCACTACTGATGTGAAAATGTAAAATCTGGAGAATAATATTAGCTAATGACACCATGCAGCTTTTTGTCTGTAGGGTCCAGGAATAATATGGCACTTCTTCTTCTTCTTCTTCTTCTTCTTCTTCTTCTTCTTCTTCTTCTTCTTCTTCTTCTTCTTCTTCTTCTTCAGGTCACTCTTACCCAATCCACAACTATCCAGACTTTGACTTAGGCAGGCAATTGCTTCCCCACCGCTGAAATCAAAAGTGATTTCTTGCACTAACTGTTGTCTTAATTAGTACAGGAATGAGGTTCTTTTAGCAACGTTGAGATTTCATCCAAGCAATCAGGGTCAGCCAGAATTATAAACACAATGATTTCAGAAGCTATTCTACATGCACTGCATGCAGAACTTTGGCTAGTCTATGACTGTCCAGAAAAAGCCATTGCAGAAGCAATGTCTGCAATAACCAGATGAAGCTTACAAAAGCGTTTCCTTCAAAGACGGGGGGCGTTTTCTCCACTTTTCTGGTCTGGATCAAAGGGCCTCTGATCCTGTTCCTGGGCCTTCTCATTCGTACCTTAATGTGGATCAGTGAGAACCTGTTAACTTGATTCCAGCTGATTAATCTGGATCTGTTGTAGACCTGTTTAATCAGGTCTAGAATCAGACTAAGGGCCTTATTCCAAATTACTGAGAAGTGCGGATGGCATGTCTCCAAGATCCAGAACTACTGGGGGCTGCTATTCGGTGCCCCCAAGCCACCATACTAGGAACTTTTGTTCCTAGCTGTTTGGGAGGGAGGAAGCTGCACTAGCTTTGCAGTCATGTGAAGTACTGATATGGCCCATGTCTCTACATGGTCCAAATCAGTAGGTTTGATTATTCTGGATTTACAGATCTGGATGAAAATCGGTTAGTGCAGAAATGGCCACAGTTCCTGCAATCTGTGGACCTCTTCCATGAAAGGGACTGCAGTATCATTAAGAAGTAACCGAAAGCCTTGTTCTTCATCTTTAACTTCTCAGGACTAAGCTCCAATTCATTAACCCCATATTCAGGCACTGGGTCAGCACAGGTGACCAAGGGAGAAGGTTTTCATCAGCATGTTGATAGCAATTCATTCTAAATCCCTCTCTTCACCCATGTATTAATGAGCATGAGGAGAAAGGGATCTTTTGGGAAAAACCCAACAGCACAAATACTGTAGAAGATGAAGAGAAGTTTCTTGGCATAGTCAGGAAATGAAAGCAAAGTCCCCAGAGTACCAAGCTACTAACTTCCAAGTTACAGAATCAATCCAGTGAGACATTACAGTTAATGGAGTCAAAAGTCACTCAATGATCAAGCTGAATCAGCCAGATCTGCTCTCTCCCTCAACCACAGAGTTCAAACACTTTTGACATAACATGAAATCAGTTTACTACTAGTATTCCATTAACTCTGCAATCCCATGCAACCATACTTAAGAACAGATCTCACTAAGTAATAATACACAAAACCACCTTGTAAATGTTACGACTTTGTGAGCTTTAACAAACGCATACTAGCCAATAGTCCTTATAATCAACTCTCATCAGTGTAATGTCTATAATTAGTCCTCTCCACACACTTGATGAAACACAGTATTGTATCGCAAAAGATAGTCTTTATTGAAAAAGAATTGAACTGATTCCTTATAAATTACTTTACTCAACCCCTCTCCAACATTTCTTGTTGGCAACTCTGCTCCAGTTCCAGTCGATTGGAGAAGAAATGTCAGCGATGAACACAAAATGTCTTATTTTAGAGTAAATCATAAAAATAATCCAGGCCTTGGCCCAATTCCCAGATGGCTATTCCTGTGCCCAGTTCTTTTGCAAGGTCTAGTCGCAGCTGGATGGACTGGAAAACATAAGAGAAATATCATGGATAATTAATTTGCCGAATAGAAAACATTCGGAACTAAATAAGCGGTGGCTTTTGTTGAGGAGAGATTGCACAAAACAACAACAAAATGAAATCTTAGAAAGATCCATCTAAAAACAATGCTTGGAGTTAATTTTAACTATTAAACAGCCTAGCTTTTTAACATACCTCCATTTATGCATACTATTTTTACATTTGGTCTTAGAGTAATTATATAAAATGAGAACATTTCAATAATTGTTTTACATTTCCAAAGCGGAAGAATGCATTACCTTTAATGTAGGGTAAAACACTGCATGCTTGCCTCCTTTAGTTCTGGAAAGCACAAAAGAAAGAAGGTTCTTATGAAAACGCTTAATAGTGTAAGAAACATAACTTGGCTGCTTTTATGCCTTAAGATTCTTTCCAGAGAACAGAGAAGAAAAGCCAAAGAATTATGGACTGAACCAAGGCTTCTAGAGTAGCAAGGCTAAGAGGTTCTACATGGAAACCTCTTTCTTTTTCTCTGGATTGCGTTTAGATTGACGGTAGAACACAAGGCAGTTCAGGGAGATCGAAGGGAACTGGAGATGCATCCTCCAGTCTGTAGGCCACCTCTGGTTTTATATAATGGTTTATGGTTAGTCAAGGTAAGAATAAAGAAAATGTAGGGTTGCATCAGACACTAGTTACTTATTCCACTCTATTTAGATATTCTAGAATATCCAACGATAGCAGAATAAGTAACCAATGTTTGGATGTATCTAGAGATGTTTAAAGTGATTCAGTGTCTTGTGTCTCAGAGCTTGTACTTTTTATTCCACACCTTTCATCAGCTTTAGACATATAAGAGTCTTGAATAACTCTTTGTAAATGGGATGCTTTGTAAGTGGGATGTTTTCTGCCATATGACTAATCTAAATTCCTAATGAATTTGAAACCATTATTAATGCTCTAGGGAGTGCCCGGTCTTAAATTTGTTGAATTTTTAAGGTGTTTTAAATGTGCATCTTGTTTTTAATCTGTATTTCATTTTAATCTATATCAGTTTTAATTTATATCCTGTTTTGTTTTAATCTGTTGTTACCCGCCCAGAGACCTCTGGGTATGGGGCGGGATATAAATGTAAATAAATAAATAAATAAAGTGAAAACATTCATTTCACCTTTTAGGCTGCGGTCACACTTTCACTTTAAATCTTCTTCAGTCCATCTTCAGGTCTGACTGTTCACACATCTTCATTTCTATCCATACTATCTGTGGACCTTCCATTCAGGAAAGTCCACAAATAAAATGGATAGAAATGAAAAGATATGAATAATTAGACCTGAATATGGACAGAAGAAGATTTAAAGTGCAGGTGTGACCACAGCCCCTGTCTCAGTACATTTGGACCCCTATATCCCCAGGGGATTGGTTCACTGTCCTACTGTGGTTACTGCAAACCGCGGATATTTGAAACCTGGGGAAATTGCACTCAATTTCCCATAATTCCTCTGAAATCCCACAAGATTTCACAGGAAACATGAGAAATCTCACACTCAGTTTTCCATAATTCCTGTGAAATTTCGTAGGATTTCAGAGGAATCATGGGAAATCTGGCACCATTTCATTTCCTGCCAGTTCCAGGCCATGGAGGAATTTTAGGTAGGCCTAATGGTGCTCATTTATTCATTTATTTATTTATATCTATATTTATATCCCGCCCCATACCCAAGGGTCTCTGGGCTGCTCACAACATTTAAAAACAAACATATTAAAACTGTATCAGACTATACAGTTCTGGTGGCTCATGGGGCAGGGAGCAATCTGGTCACCATGGAAAACTGAAACCATGATGACTTGATCAGTGGATATGGGGGTGCAGCTGTGCTCACGTTTGGTGACTATGATGTATTTATATAAGCGAAGGGCAGAATGCAATTGAGAAAAAGGGGAGGTGAGAGTGAATTCCATTAAGCTCCCTCCCTTCCCTTCCCTATTCTACCCAATGCTATGCTTCCCCTCAACTCAACTCAACTCCAAGTCAACTCAACTCTTCTTTTTTTCTTTCTTTTAAAAAATGAATTGAAGTATGAGTTTGTTCACTGTGTTAGGGTGCTTCTAGACGTGGGCTAAAACCCATGATTTTCTTGGGGCTGTCTTAGGAATGCCAGACATAATAGCAGCCTTCCCAATACAGTCCTGGCTTAGTAAGGCAATAACCCACAATCATGCCAGGTTTCCCATAACAGTGATGGTTACTTAACACATTTACTATTTCATTACTATTTCAGTTGGAACTACTACAAAGCGAAAACACCAAAAGAAAGTGGTTGGGCACTTGGCTGGCTTTTGGGTTGATCCAAGTGAAATTGTAACAAAAAGCCCACAATTATCTCATGCATCTTATTGTAATCCATCTTGAGATCTTAGGGTACAGGGCAGGAGACAAACATGAATAAATAATAAAGTCTGCTCTCATCTTCATCTTCTGAAAGATACGTTGAAAAGTAAATATCATTTCCCCACAATGATACTTGAGTCCCTCATGTAAACTACTCCTCTGATGATATTATTAAAATTAGAACTTTCATGACAACTCTTCACTGAAAGTCACTATTTTTTGCAAAGAGACCAAAATAAAGTTATTCTATTCTAATTACCCCAATAATTGTCTTTTTAAGTCATATCCTTTTTAATTTCTCCTAGGAAGAGAAAACACACACACACAACTAGGAGCAAATTTAGATGGCCATATATCGATTCTTCATTTATTTTGCTCCTGGATATCAAATAAATGTACTTTTGAAATCTAATGAATTTTATCAACGTAAACAATTGCTGGCTGTTAACTCACTTTTTGTATTCAAAATAATGTTCAGAGATTTGTTCATCCCAAACCAGTTTAGGCTTGTGTTCCTTCAAAATTTCTATGTACCTATAGAAAGAAAGATACAATTTGTTTAAAAAAGAAACTTCTTAAAGCTGTGAATCAGATTCAAAATGTTGATCAAGAATTTACTTGCAAAATAACATCATCCCGTTAATATTGTCAGCCAAAACATTGTAAAGCTGAATTTAGACACTGAGCACAGTACTGTCACCTTGTACAAAAAGTAGTATGTTCTCCACAACAGAATAATTTAATCAAATTTTTAATTTTGAAAGAATTCTTCCATCATAGATGTACCATAAAATGAAATATTTGCTCTTTTCTACTGGATTTATTAGGTGACCCTTTATTTGGATAGTAATTTAAAAGTGAAAGGGAAGAAGAGAGTTGTGGGACAAAGATGGTGATACATAAAACTGTTTGTGAGGACTGGAAGGAGGCTTATATAGAAGAATCAGGGAGAAGTCTAATAACAAGTTATAAAGAACATATTAGTGATATCCAACACTGAAAAAAGCCCTGGGCTATACTTGTAAAAGACAAACACAAAGGGGAAGTGATACATACCAAAATATGCATAATGGCTGGGGAAAGTTAGCTAATATAGCAAACAGGTATATTAGCTAAAAACAAAGACATGGAAAACATTTGGAGGCTATATTAGGTTCATTCACTAACAGCGTTGACTGTAATCATTTTCACTTACCTGTGAGTAGAACCACACAACAGAGAGCTTACCTGCTTTCTGTTCCTGTCATTGCTGCCATTATGGGCCCCTTCGTAAATGGGCGCACAAGTGCATGAAATCACCAAGCATGCCCAAACATGCACAAAGGCTCTCTGTTCATGTGTGATGATGTCATGTGTACGTGCACTGGTGCATACTGTGGGGCCACCCTTGAAAGGGCCTATAATGGGAACGGTGATGAGAGCAGGAAGCAGGTAAGTTCCCTACTTTGCAGCTGTACTTGCAAGTAAACAAGAGCAACCAATTACAGCCAGGACAGTGAACAAATCTTATAGCCCTGGGCCTCTAAATCCTGTTTGTGTTTGTCACGTCTCTAGGCTATATACAGATGAAAACAAAACCCCTTTGGTTAAAAACAAAGAGGAGAACTTGGAAGCCTCACAGTACAGTATGTAAGCCTCTAAAGGGTGGGAATGAGGTGGTCCCAGCGTTTAATTAGAAACAGCTGCAAACTTGACTATTAGTCCTCATTCCCACTGGAGTTTTATTGTGCATTGAAAACATTTTGAAAATTCTTTCTACACATTCAAAATTGGCTTCCTGCACTTTCAGAGCTTAAATCAGAAAATACCACATTAAAAAAAACTTGTTTAAATAACTCTCACTCTGGTTTTTGTTGCTAACATGCTTTATTTTTCTTTTGGGAATGGTACACTCACAGCATCCTGCCCTCTAGCCTGCCCGGTGGCCCTTTCGGTGCCTCCGTTGCCCTGCTCGAGTTTTTAAAAACCCCCGAAAAAAAAAGGGAATGGAAAGAATGCTCATTCACATCCATTTTTTCGTTAATTCCACTTTTAAAAAGTCAAGTGGGATCACAGCCTGAGTGTCTCGTCTTTCATTCTATGCATACAATACCAATGAGGACACATCATGTTGAAACAATTACTGGTTTTTAACTGTGGTGTATTTTACCATTATTCAGGTCTTTGTAACAATTAATTTTAATGTTTTGTTTAAGAAAACCTTCTTGGGGAAGCAACATTTGTAAACTAATGTTTTACTTAGTGGCATTCCTTCTTAACGACCTTTTTTTCTAGATTAAAAGCCTTGTAACATTTGAGCATACTGCCACATGTTTGCATTTCCACCTCACTGCATTTATTAACAATTTTATGACAGTTTTATGCTATCTGCATTCCCATGTTCTATGGCTGTGCTGCATTTTCATGTTTTTATGTTCAAATGTATTTCTGCACTACATTATTGAGGACTAAACTGTATGCCATTCTGGAAGTACTAGGCTAAAAGTAGGCCATAAAATCCAGTAAATAATAATGCTCTGTCCAGTTTAGGTCAAGTTTAATTGCAGATGTCTTCCTTCTTTTCAATTCCATTTTGCAGTCACCTTGAAGTAAAGTGCATTTAAGCAGATAACTGTGGACACCCTGGCCTCTGCAATGTTCACAAACATAACAAGGCAAATGTTCTTTGAAGATGACTAATGCTTGGCTAATGCTTGGTTAAAAATTACCAATAACCTTTCGTAGTTTCTTTTTGGTATGGCTAACCTCTGTTAGAGACTCTGAATCCTGCTTTAGTTCAGACTATTGTTGGTTTGGAAAGAGCCATCTTGGGAAATCCTGGACCTTTTACAAGTAGATTTAAATCTCAGATTATGCATGTAATGGTCCCCCATTCTACTCAACATGGTCAGCATATTCTCAACTTTGGAGCTGGAAAGCAGGAGAAGCAACTATAATTTAGTTTTAATCTTCACTTTCAAAGTGCTCGACATGCCTTTGAAATACAATACAACAGTGGAGATGGTCTCTTTCTGCCAGAGACAGTACATTGCAGGAAGAAAACAAAGACACTGAAATGAACACGTGCAGAAAGGTAAGTTAGAGCAAGATTAGCAAAGCCTTCTGCAACAAGAACTGACAATTGAATGTGTCCTAGGTTATCTGCCAGAAAGGCTGCCAGAAACCAATCCGTCGCTATCCTTTGAGGAGAATTGGGGGAACACATAGGCATGGGTTAGCAACACTAAGGCATAATGTGAAAAAAAGACATGAAGCACAGAGAAAAAAAGTACATGCAAAATATTTCTGTTCCTTTCCTGGATCCAGGAAGGATTGGAGGGGATTACACCTAAACTTATGTTAAGATTCAGAGGGATAAGCAGAGGTCAACAATAAAACTCCAACCCTCCAGAGAGTGACATACCACTGATGACCACAAGGTCCTAATTTGCTGCTGTGGCTAATAAAACATTATGTCTGTTACAGAAAAGGCAATTCTAGCCCTATGCATTTTCTCCAGATTGTGTCAGGAACCTTATTTTCAGTCAGCATAAGGGTTCAGCATAACAGAAGTTTCCTTGCTCATCATTACACTCAGGGCAATCAACCGTGCCTATACATTTCTAGGTCAATTTCACAGGTTCACTATGGGAGCAATTGCTACAACAGGGTTAATGTAAGTATAATGTAGCCATTGCCCTACCCGTTTCCAAAAGCAGCAGAGAAAAAGAGCAAGAGCTTCTGGCAATGAAATATTAAAAGCCCTTTCCCTGGTTTTCCTGAATATGGCCAACCTCCCTCTCAGCAACCTGCTCACAAACACGACCGTGTTCTCTATAAACAAAAGGCACCAACCAATGTGGAAATCATCTAGAAGAGCATGATCTCATCCTGTTTACTATGCAATTACCGCTGGGAATGTGTTGCTTCATATAATAAATTTGTTTTTATAGATCAAACACATCCAAAATTTATCATTTAGTCTGTTCTGGCAGAATTTGTCTTCATCCCTCATTTAAAGAGATTCATCAGTGCAATTGCAGAGACAAGGACCGTCTTTCTTTTCAGCCAAAATAGATCAAGCTACTGACATCTTGGGTTGGATTAGGGATATTTCAAAGGGTTTGGCGTTTATGGCCACCACAACTGCCGGGTCAATGCTGCTACAAAGACAAAGGAATAAGGATGTGCACGAATATTTGAAATATTCATTATTTGTATGAATTCGGAAGGATTTGGACAGTCTTATACAAACTGAATATCTGGACATTTGAATTTCCAAATTTAAATGAATATGAATGTTTTGAGTTATTTGTACAAATAATTCGGACATTAGTATCTGTACGTATCCTTACACATCACATATGTATCTGTATGCATCTTGTGCCTATCCATATAGATACATACAGGATGTGTATTGATGTGTATGAATGCATACGGGTACATACGAAATGTATATGTACCCGTAGAGAAACAAATCTCCAAATTATTTATATGAATACATACTGATTTATTAATATCAAATCAGATGTCCAGACATTCATTTTTCATTATTCGCATACGTTCAAATTTTTGAATATTCGATTCATTATGAATCAAATGCAAAAATTGCATTTGTGCACACACGTACAAAGGAGTGCTAAACTGCTCACAGTGCCTGTAGGAGAGCATGTGTTCCTAGGAAATTTTGCATAATTAACATATGTTTTAGGTACATAGTTGTTTTATTTTTGTGACCTGCCTATGACCTTTGGGTGAAGTGTAGGATATACCTTCTAATACAAATTAATAGTTACTGAGACACCAAGGAAGATCCCTCACTCATAAGCTAGCATCTGATGCAGATTTCAAGCCTGTTCTCTAACTTTCTGCCATCAGAGCCCCTGCTTAATGAAGAAGAACACATGATAAGTCCTCCCTGAGTCACCTGTATATGGCTGCATCCAGATGGGGAGAATACAGTGTGCCATTATAGTGCTGCTATGGTGTGGTTGCTTCATGTATCTGGGGCAACTTCATCACAGTCTTGCTTCTTCCCCCTAAAAATGCACTGAGAACTATTCCTGGAAAACCCAGCTTTTTGAGCCCCCTACGTACCTTCTGGAATCCACCACAACTGATCTGTCCAGTGAACATGCATGGAGGCCAAAACAGGTGAATAAAGGGTGAATTTTGATTGGCGGCGGAGTTCTAATAGCTGTCAAAGAACTGTCAAATTACTGTCAATTACAATTTTTCTGTTTTAAGACTCTTCAATTTTCTTCAGGGCTTTAATAATTTTTATTGATTATTTTACTGAAAATGTGGAGTCCTGTTTTTGTGTCTGATTTCTTTAAAAAAAAAATATGTGGGTATTTCTTGTTATTTAAGCCTGTGCCAAGATTTTGCTAAATTCCCCTGGGGCTTGAATGTGTATTGTTAATAACACATGCATGGAGGTGACAGTGAGCACATCCAGGCATTCTGGACACATGGATGCACAGAAGTGTAAATTTTAAAATGTGAAAAATCTAGTTAGCTAGGGATAAGGGCCAATGTCTGGCCAACGTCTGGAGGTGGCCAACGTCTGGAAGTGGCCTATATGTGTGCATGCAAGAATGAAGGACGGCTGCACCACAACATTTGGCTAAAAGAAAAAGGTAATCTTCTCTATTTGCCTTCAGCCCATGAGATTTAAGGAATTCCTATGGCTTTGCCTTAATGTGATCATGGTGAATGTTAAGTGAAGAGAAATAATAAGTCAGTGAGGACCACTTTAGATGCTGGGCATTGAGAGAAAAATGGGTTGGAGGCCAGGGTAAGACAACAGCTTGTGAGAGAAACAAAGGCAACAATTGTCCACATCAGAAAATAGAACAATTATGGAACATTCTTACCAAACTAATGTTCAGAACAGGGCTGTCAAAAATGACTGTTTGCTATTTGGAAATAAGTGTTCGCAGATTTGACAGTGACTATGTGATCAAAAATGATTTATTATGCAAAGAAGATTTCTCCAGATATTGAACTCGAAGAACCACAAACAGAAAGAAATGAACTTGAGTATAAAGTGCAAACTGAAGATAAGGAAATAAAACAGACAACATCTGAAGTAACAGAAGCAGACTAGGCAGCACAGATGCAGTAAGAGGGGGATATATAAAAATAGGAATGGTGTGAACGCAGTTGATAAGGAGAAACATTTTTAACTTAAAACTAGAACTAGTGGTCACGTAATGAAATGGAACCTTCAAAGAGGCAAAACAATGTTTCTCTCCAATCTCTGCCACTGTGTTTAGAATTCTTCATAAATTTTTTTGGAGCTGACCGCCATCTTATAAAACTTTTAGAAGGGTGTGGTCTAGTCCACGATGGACCAGACTATTAATGGTTATCCTAATGGCTGTGCTGCTTGCCCTGACATGGAAGGCAGTGACCCTCTGGAGCAGAGATGGGCAAGAACTGTGTTTTCTCAGGCCTTTTCTGCACTTATTCGTTAATCTGGATCAAGGAGCTGCAAAGAACATGCCATCTACAAGGCAGTCTGGATCAAGGAGCTGCTAAAAACACATTGTCTTTACAGGAGTAGAGTAGATCTGAATCAGAACTGTGCCAGCTTAGTGGCAGACCGGATAAATGTGGTCTACATCCATGCTAGCACTCTTTAGCACACATCTGCTGTCTTAAAGCCCCTCAATGCAGATGCCTCTGCTTGTGGTTGATCTGGATCAAGCTTATATGGATCTAGTAAGTAGAACCAGTTCTTATCAAACTTTGAACCTGGAAATCAGTTCATTGAACTGGCTCACATAGTCCTTAAGTTTTGTTAAGGGAACGATGAGGGAATCTAGTTTGAGATCTCCTTTCCTTATCAGGTGTTCCAGGAACCCCTAAAGAGGGATGGGAGTAAAGCAATGAGTAGTTTCTAGGGATTTTTTTGGGAACAAATACTAATCTTTTCTCAAAAATCACAGCACCTTTTTAAAAAAACAAACAAACCCCTTAAAAATAGTCAATTTGCTCCAAAGTTTTACAAACTGGGAAAGAGTTGGGAGGCATGCTCTTGCACCCTCACTCTATTTTGTGTTTCTATTTACATTTGAAGATATTCCATAGCAGGTAACATTGGACTCCTTCTCTGTGGGCCGTTGAACCCCCCCCCTCCAAAAAATGAGATTGAAATACAAGGGGAGGAGCCACCCCACAAAATCTTCAAATTTGCTCCTATGGAGACATTTAAAACAATCCATGCAAAACTGTGCCACTTGCCATCCTGTCAGTTTTAGAGGTTCTAGCTCAAGACTAGAGAAAATTGACCCTCACTGGCCTATGTGGTACAACAGCTGGCATTATGGTCAATGTTGAGTTGCCAGGGACAGCTAGGCTAAGTCCCAAGGTCTTTGCTGCCAATGGTTGTCCAGTTTCCCTAACAAACATCAGGTTGGGGCAGATTCTATGCTGTTTTCCCGGATACCCTTGGAATACTTCACAGCTAGAACTACAGTTGATATCTAATCCCTGAGTACTTTGTAGCTGAAGTTGTAAGATAAGGGAATGGGGTGGGGTGGGAGTTGAGAGTCCTTAGGTCCAGGACAGGAACGGGGGGAAAAAAGACATTTTCCTACCACACCCCAATTTTTAAACTGCTATGAAAGCCACCTATATCTTTGCCCACTAGCAACAACTCCCCCAAGTAAAATCTATTTTATACAATCTCCCCATACCTACAGGTGAGTCTGGGAGATTATAATTATTCTTAAAATGTTGCCTTCCAAAATTGCAACACTGCTGAAATTCAACAGTGTTCTTAGTTCAAAAAGTACCAGAATTTGTTTAAATACAATACACAGTTGTATAGAAAAGTTTCTGTTCCCCTTATAAATCTACATATTGAAGTGGAAATTCATCCCTATTGTAAATACCTCCTTTATCAGAGATCCCATTGTGCAGCGTTCTTAAATATATGCCTAAGCGCTGGAGTGTATGTCACTCAAATTACTGAGCAAACACTTTGACAGCAACTGTGCCACATATCTGTGAGCTGACTGGATGATTCAGGAGTCTTTTTTTTTTTAAAAAAGTCCGGAACCTGTAAGCAGGCAAAGTTTATTTAAGAAGTGAAACAGAATTAGCAGTTTAATGCAAGCAGTGACGTTACACATTTTTAAGACTTCCACAGTTTGACCTAGATTAATATTCAAAAGTACGGAATGTATTCTCAAATGTTTGCACCAATTCCCCTCTTATCAGCACCCCCTTCCCCTGCAAAAAATACTCTCTCAAGCTACTTTTTTAAATTATAGGCATTTTAAGTATGAACAATCTTGTGGCTCAGGATAGGAGCTGCTTCCAAGCTACATGCATGCTCTTTGACACAATACAAAGTTTTGAGGGGTATCCTCTCCAAACCTGAAATTTACAGGTAAATAGGTTTCATGCCCTCTTGTAGATTATAGCTACAAACTCCATTATCCATCACAAAGGGCACAAATAGAAACATTAGGTGCATCCAGATTTGTTAATACTGCAGAGTGGAATGAGCACTCACTACTGGGGTGTCACACATGATGATCAATAGACAGTAGTCATGATGTACTATCTGATAGCTACTGCACATTTATGTTAGTGCTGATTTAGCAGGGCTCGCAGCGAAGAAACTTCAAATCTTCCCGCCAGTCCAGACAGACCGGCGAGAAGAGCCAATGAGAACAGGGAGGGGAGCTCACCTCCCATTGGCTGCCTAATCCCAAGTGACGTGCATACCAACGCAAACTCTAGCAGCTTCCAAGAAGGAAACTACGGGAGGTTGCCCTAGTCTCAACAGCGGGATGTGGCTTTGCAGCCGGTAAGCTGAGAATTTTCTTACAACTGCAGATTTATTCTGCTGATCTGGAAGAGGTCACAGTAGCCCATTTGGTTACATCTTTATCTACTAAACCGTTTTTCCCCTGGATTTTTCTTCCTCTATTCAGGTTTTCCTTTATTCTGGCCAACACAGTATTAACGTTTTAACCCCCTTCTGATCTGCCCCTTGCTGCGATTCCTTTGCTCTGTCATCCGATCTGTCTCCTTGCCCCCTCCCTTGCTGTGATTCCCTGTGACAGCAGCAGTAAGGTGTGACCAAGCTGTTCCAGGCTGAAAATGGCTTGGATTTGGCTGCCTTCCTAAGCTGGATTTAAATTGTAAGGTGTATGTCTAGTAACTACCTCTATGGTGAAACCTTTACAACTCATTGAAACAATTCAATCTGGAAATACTGAGCAGGGTTTTTCCCTCCTTATATATCAATACAAAAATAGCATGGTGGACATATGAAATGGCTGTGTTGAAAATTACAGGCACTGAAACCAATCAAAAAAATGTCAGCTGGTTAATCCACATACACAGAATGACTGGACTAAATGTTATGATATGGAATACCGTGGTCAGATCTGTGAAAGATTTACTGATGAAAAGAGGCCTTTTGCTTTTGGTTTCAATAATATTTGTTAGAAAGAAAGAACTGAAATGTCAAAGTAGCATCACAACTCTGCCATTAATTAGGGCAGCAGTGTCAGCCTACTAATAAATGGTTGGTGATGGGGCAATATACCTGCTAGCTTCCAAAGCCACAGCTTTACGGTGATGTGCTAAGCAGCAGATGTAAGGGATTATAGCTATACAGTGCTGTATTTAAGATAAAGGAAGCTATAAGGTGAGGATTTACTGTATCAATAATATCTGTGGCACAGCAGATGTATTACTTGAACATTTGCAGAAGCATGATAAAAGAAAATAGAAGGAACATACATAAATACATTGACTTTGTTACAGTCTGCTAAAGTTTAATTAGTGAAAGAAGAATGCTAAGGAAACTCTTATACCCTTAACCAAAGAAGTCTCAGGGTGATTCCTCACTTGCCAGTATACCAGACCAGCAAGTGTACTAAGAACATCCCTTCTGATCGCACCAGTGTGAGGAAGAGAGGCTGTAATATGCCTGCCAGTCTGGCACCCCATCTGGTGTGAATCAACCTTAATCTGTCACATCAAGCACCAACCCTGCCTCTTCTTTCTTGCCTAAAGGCTATTACAATAGTAATTTGGAAGTACACAAGTGGCAAAATTACCTATATTAATCTTATTTCTTATGGATAAAATCTAGGATTTAATTCCTGCATTTTCCTATCCCTGCACCTTCAATTTAAGTAAAAAAGTTAAGTGGCACAAGAAATGTCTAAAGAATGCTGACTGCAACTAGTTGGTTAGGATCGGGGAGGATGGTTGTTGTCCAGAATGTTGGCCTAGCTTCAAAGTTGCTCTGCCTGACTGGAAAATTAACAGAGTATTACTGCCCTCAAGAAATAATGGACTGAACCCAAACTTGTTTTTACTTGAATAATGTATGACTGGTCATGAAAAATAGTTGGTCTGTCCCAGCTGGAGAAGTACATGCCCTGTATTATGCAATATTACCTCGTCTTATCTCCATTACCTTGTCTACCTTGTCCAATCTACCTAAAAAGATCTGTACACAGAAACATCCAAAGCCAATTACACATATTATAATTTTATCATATAAAGGTGAAGAAGAAGAAGAAGAAGTTGGCTTTTCTGCCCCACTTTTCTCACCCATTTAAGGGGACATTTAAGTGGCTGACAAAGCTTTCTATTCTTCTCTCCACAACAGAACACCCTGTGAGGTAGGTGGGGCCATGAGAGCTCAGAAGAGAGCTGTGACTAGCCCAAGGTCACCCAGTTGGCTTCATGGGGGAGGGTGGAATTGAACCCAGTATTCCCAGGTAAGAGTCTGGCTCCCTAACCACTACAACAAATATAGCTCCTGATGTGAATGGGTAGTTATCAAATGATTATTTGCATTAAAGAAAATGTGATGTGAAGGAAAGCTCACTTACCCCATTAGTTTAAATCCAGAGTGCTCAACCATAACCTTCTAGATGTTCCTGAACTACAACTTCCATCCTTGTGTGCCAGGCCCATGTCTGAAGAGGAACATCTGGAAGAGCACAGTTCAGCCCTCCTGCTTTAAACATCTTTGTACAGAGTGAAATGCTAGAAGAAGCATTAAAAGACGAATCAGAAGAAGAAAATCTGAGATTGTGTTCAGACACAGAGAGAGAAAAAAGCAGTCTGCGGCAGCTTAGAAATGGTTTGCAAGCAGGATGAGAATACAAGGGCCAGATACCACCATCTCTAAGGCACTTGGGGCTGCTTCTTTTTTGCAAGAAACTGGGTTTTTACTTTTAATACCTAGGTCTCTTTTACCTATAGGTTTACCTTCTACCACTCCAATTTTGGCAAACAGAGTTACTGAGGTACTAATTTTAGAAAAAAGTATAACAGTTCATTTAAAAAAAACATGCATTTTAAAATGCTTTTAACACCTAGTTCTGTCACCGATAGAAGAATAGCACCCTCTGGTGCATGAGCACAGCAAGTTAATACTGCAAGTCTAAGAAACTGAACTAACAAAAATTTTACTTTTGGTATATTACAATAATTTGTGGACAGGTAAGAAGCATTTATACATTTTATAGTCTACTTCCACCATCTTCTTGGGTTCTCATCTGCTAGTGTTCTACTACTACTTGTGCCCCCCCCCCCCAGTGAGTACATATTAGCACTGAAAGCCAACAACAATGCTTATTGATACAGTAACAGACCTCAGGTGTCAATCTTGGCTTCAATTTTTTTATGACCCTCGGACTGTTTTCAGGCAGCAAGACGCAATGTAAAATCTAAAAAAGATCCTGCAATTGCTTCTTGCTGCTCATTGCCTGGTACGACAAACAATTCCAGTGTTGACCTAACAGTTATTTTGATTTATACCTTGTGTAACTAGATTATTTCTTTTGAATTCTCTTTATATATGTTTTATGGTTGAATGTAGTTGTTAGTTTGTTCTTGTTGTTCAAATTGTTTCAGCTGTTAATTTGTATAATCTTTAATAAAAAAAGAAGAAAAAAAAAACAATTCTGGTGTAACCTCCGTGTCTGCTGGCTAGTTCCATTATAATCTTACTTAACACTTTCTGGAATCTAACTAAGCACCCACCCACTTCCTTCTGTTTTTTTTCATGTTCTTGGCTGGCTTCCAGTAGCACAGAGTGAAATTATAATGAAACAGGCCTGCAGACATGAAGGTAAGAATTGCTATTACAGGAAACTGGCATTCCCAATACAGGCCTTAGATTATGAAATAGCCTCCCCTCTAAGATGTCTTGTGTAGGGGTGTGCACAAATGCAATTTTCAACATTTGATTCAGTTCAAATAGAATATTTGAATTTCCAAATTCGAATGAATAAAGAAAAACAAATCTGGACATTCGAACCAATACGAATACATTTGTACTGATTCATATGAACATTCAATACATATCCAATGATACGATTCTCGTATGCATCCATATGTATCCATACACATCCCATTTTTATCCCATTCATACCCGTACGCCTATGGATATGGATGTGATGTGTATGGATAAGTACACATACAAATGTCTGAATTATTCGTATGAAAAACTTGAAATATTTGTATTTGTACAAATACTAAAAAACAAACGTCTGGACATTCAGATTCATCTGAATTCATCTGAATAACAAATATTTCAAATATTTGTGCCCATCCGTAGTCTTGCATATTTAGATGTCTTATGAAGACACTGCTCTTTACTATGGCTGAGGGAGCTGTATCCCCTCCTCATGCAGGTACCTTTACTATTTTAGTTAATCTATTTAATCTGTTTACAGTTATTTTATTGTGATCAACCCTGAGACCTTCAGGTACAGAGTAGAATAGACAAACAAACATTTTAAAAAGCATTTCAAAAGCAAACTCGTGTGCACCAAACACTGACTTTAACATGGCATCTCAAGCCAAAACGTGCATGAAAATATTTTGCAATGGCTTGTAATTACCATTTTCTTATCCTGAAGTTCATCCATTTTTTTTAAAAAAAATTATAGGTACATTACAAAATCAACAAGAGTAAAAAAAATAACAAGTCAATGTCATAATGAAAATACCCTGGAGTTTGATTAAAACCATGGAAACTCCTAGGAGAGAACTGTTGCTCATATTCTGTGGTGACTCTTGGTAACCTTAAGCAAATAATTAAACATCTTGGCCTTACCAGGAAAATGGGAGCTAAGAGCGTCTTAATTAAACAATACTCATGAAGTGCTTTTGAGGAGGCTAAAATGTATGACTAAGGACCTTCTTCCGACTGACTCCAAAGAGCTTGCATAGAATTACAACAAGTAACAAATTAATACATAAATTCCAGACAATGAGCAATTTGCTACATTTTCATCACTAATAAATACCTTTCTGCTATTCTGCATTCATTGAGCTGTAATCAATTCCTAGTGACTAAGTTTTGGACTTACCCCATGTGATAAATCAACAGCAAGGCTCATTAGCCTCTGTAATGTTTTCTGAGATGCATAAGCTGTAAAAGTTATTATTATCATACATGGTGACTGCATAATTTTATTAAAATGTATTTGAAAGCATAGTTAAGAGGTACCAGAGTTAAGTTATTCTGAGTTCGCTTCTGCCAGAAATAAATATATCATCACCACATTGTCTTTCTTCTGTCAAATTGGATACCTGCAATTTTTTTTTCACGATCAAGGAAATGTACAGCCATGTTACAGAAATGAGTTCTTCTCACAAAAAAAAATTTATCCAGTAATCTGTTGCTTCTGAAGATATTCAGACTCATGAGAAGTGTTAACCAAACAATGGAGACACTGTGAATGTTGCCCAGAGACACAGCGGTAATTAAGTAATGGGGCTGGGAAGATATCTATGAGCTATACAGTTTAGGGCCACCTGTTTCTGCCTTCACTGGGCACTACTGTGCAATAAGGAAGCCTAACACTTGTGCATGCATGCATGCAGTGAGAAGAGCCAACATGATCTTGTTGCAAAATCGGAAAGGAGAAAAACCCTACATCAGCCTTGGGCTCTATTTCCTCTGTGCACATGGGTCCACATATGAGAACACACTCATATGTGAATGTTCATGGACACACACATGTGAACATTTATACTGCTGGAGAGATATTTGTAAGCAAACAAGTACCTGGTCTTTTCTAAGCTCCTGCCTAGTCCAACTAAAGGCTGAGAAAATTAAAGATTTTTTTACTCATGAATAAATTGATTATACCTGATTTTAACTGTATAATATTGGATAAGCCATGATATAAAAAGTTATAAATGACCATTTGGACACATGCTTCTATTTGGCCTAACGTTCCTCATGGCCATCACTCGCCAGACTTGATATAGAGGTCCTAGCTTGAATTAAGTCTTAGATATTTTCAAATTGAAGAACTAGCTATTGGCAGTCAGGTTTAATGCAGTTCACACTGTCCTACCTAAAGTGATCTCAAGACAGAAGGGAAAGTAAAAGGTAAGAAAGGACCATAAAGATATAGTGATCATCCATGTCTTTTTCAATCAGGCGTTTAGAAACATTAATGCATGTATAAACTCCCTTCATCTTTTCCCAAACTACAGGATTTTAATTGAGATTCACTGTGTCTCAGATAAAACTTATGTGATTCATTTCAGTGTAACTGAATCAAAATCCTGGGTATGTATAGAAGAAGTGAAGTAGTAAATTATAAGTCCATACTAACTGATGAAATTACACTAGTCAACTTCTCTGATATAGCAATCACAGTAAACTAACGATAAGACAGAAAAATGTCCATTCTTACTGTTTTGGAAAAAAAAAACAAGTTTGAATGGTTTTCTTTAATTCATCTCAGTATAGTACAATGATAAAACAGAGTCAATCGAATAAGTTAGTTTGTTTTCAGTGGAATGCCTTTTCCCATACAGATCTACACATGAATAAACGTTTGCTGGGGAGGTTCTCTTTGCAGTGTCATCACCATTATTAGAAATCACAAAATGGCAGCTCTTCTGAGAAGTGTGAAGAACCACCCCTGGTGAAGGCAAACCTCTTTCATCATCTGTCCTTCACTTTGTTTTAATATATTTTAGTTTTTGTAACCTGCCTTGAAACCTCAGGGTATATATAAGGAGATACAAACCTGAGTAACAAATAAATAAAAGTAGCCTTTGATATTCGACAATGTCTTCATGTAGGAGAGGCAGGCAGGATGCCTCTAAAACCCATTTATTGGGATCCGGGACCAGATTTTGCCCTTGTAGGTTTTGCCCTTGTCTTCTGCTTGAGATGCCCATAAACAATTGGTGGGCCACACTGTAAGACAGGATGCTAGACTAAATGGGTTGTTGCCTGATCCAGCAGCATTCCTCTTATGTTCTTATTCTACAACGTTCAGGTAGAATTTTGTCTCTTTGCCAGCTTCCATTTGGTTGGAGATGCTCTCAAATATTAGATATGAAAGACTATGTTCAAAACACCTAAATGGTGACTGTCAATGTGGCTCAAAAAGAAGTAATAAATTAATGAAGGTCAAATTCTGCTTCATGTTACTTTGTGAATATTGAGTACACATCAAAGGGAGGGTTGGTGAATGGCATTCTCAATGAGGCATGAATGCTAAGTGAATAGAGTAAACTTCGGACATTTGTTAGCTTAGTAAGGTCTAATACAAAATGGATGCTGGAAAAGAAATGTACTGTGCATAGCCTTTTAAATCCAACATAGTCAGGAAACCTTCACAGATAAAATTAGAAAAACACTTCTGCCTGAAAACTCCCTTATTATTAACACCATAAAGGACATAATGCTGTGATACCTACCAAAACTTTCCAAATACCTTAAGGGATGCCTCCTCCATATAGATGTCAGGATCTTCCCATATATCTGCCTCTGAGACCCTCTTGACAGTCCCATCACCTTCAGTAGTTTAGGGGCTGGGAGCATATGGAAGAGCCCCCACATTATGGAATAATCTCTCTTCACTGTATGTGTTCAGATGCACCTCTTTACCCTGACCTTCAACTGAGGGAAGCAACATTGCTTCCACATGTAGGCACTGTCACTGTTTTAGTCACACTTTTACTTGTTTTTACCATTTTATTGTGATCTGCCTGGATGGACGCATGGATGGATGGATTTTGCAAGTGAACTGCAGATAAGCAGCCTCAATTTTTTGGTATGTGTATGTGCAATTTCATAATGGAATGTATCTCACCACTCAACTAGCACAGAATGTAGCACCTTGACCACTGATGGGAGTCTATTTGGACACAGATCATACTGATTTTGAAAGATCTGCACTGGTTACTTGTTACCAAGCCCAATTCAAGATGTTGATGTTAAGATGTCTTGGTCCTTAAATAACTGTGGGAGCATCTACTCCCGTATAGAGCTGTCCATCATTAAGATCACAAGGTGAGGAATTTCTTATAGTTCTGCCTCCCTCAGAAGTGTGAGGGGTAGGGGCACATAAAAAAACCTTTGCTTTGGAACAGTTTCTCAGTGGAGACACACTGAGACAAGGAGCAGCAAACAGTCAAGTTCCAAAGTCTGTTGAGGGTTAAAGAGTTAAGCGAAGTCAGGGAAAGCCGCTATCAAAGGGTATTAGAGATTCAGCACTGTTGGTAGTAATTCAAGAGGGTCACAAGGTCCGGGAGTCGAAGATTTATTATTGTTTTGTCTGCAACAGCTCCTGTTCAGTCTCAGCAGCTCTTAAGTAGAGTTGTGAGAGGCGTGCCCCTCTTTGTGCAGTTGCTGTTTGATTTGCAGACGTTTGGAACGTCTCAGGTGCTCACGCTGCTGCCGGAGGAAGCTCTGTGAAGGGTGTGGCTCAGCATATTCACCTGAGCTGTCTCCAACTTGGGAAACAAGATCGTTGTTTATGTTTGACTCCTGAGGTGCCCCTTTATCACCCTGGCTGTCAGGTAAGCTTGTCTTGTCTGGGCTAGCCTGTCTGACAGCCTCCTCATCCTCAGAGGAGGATGAACTGATGGCACGAGGCATGACACTAATTAAATTGTAGACGATACTCTCTAACCATACAAGATGTCTTCCCTGTTGTGTCATTGGGCTTCTCAGACAATGATGCAACATAGCAACTTTGAGCTAGAAATATTCTTTACTATAACACATATGCCTTCTCCTGCATCTCCCAACAAAAACAAGATTAGGAAGACCCAAATGCTTATGTATAAAATGCACATTTCTAAATTGATCCATCGGGTGTTTTACAGCTTGTTAAAGTTTATTAGCCATCACAGATTATCAGTAAAAACTGTTTAATTGACTAATTACTACAGCTGTTGCTAAAGAATTGCGTAGCATGCACAATGGAATCAACTCCTGAAGCCTGTTATCATCCAGATTGTCTGTACCACTCTTCCAAACCAGCTTTTTTGTCAATTTTCAGATTTAATGTACTGTTAAAATGTTATGGCTAATTAAATGCAAGACAGATGAACACTGGCCAACTCTGTAGAGATACAAGCCTGGCTGTAATTTTTTTTTTTTTTTTGCTAGGCAAACTGGGTAAGACTGTGGCTGATAGATGATCTGCCAATAGGTACAAAACAGCTGGATCTTATTAGAGGAGGATAGGTTGCATGCCTAAAGATGAGGTCATCTCAGCTGTGATATATTTACTGGAACAAACGTTACCGTTTTGAGCCAGCCAGAGAAAAGAATGCTCTGAGGTTTCATCCATTTGCCAGGCAGCTTTCCTGAGGACCAGACAATGCAGAAATAATCTGCTGCTTCAAGAAACATAATGCTGACTTCATTCATGCTCTACTGCATATAAGAACCTAAGAACATAAGAGGAACCCTGCTGGATCAGCCCACAGCCCATCTAGTCCAGCATTCTGTTGCACACAGTGGCCGACCAACTGTCCATGGGCATCACAACCAGAGACAAGGGCAAACCTCTTGCTCTCAAATCCCACCAAATGGCCATAGAAGCATCTTTCTTGTCCCCCCAGCCTGAAAGATGTACTTAGGCATTAATTCTAGTAGCCATTGATCATCTGTCATCCATATATTTGTCTAACCCTTCCTTAAAGCCACCTAGGCTGGTAGCTGTTACCACCTCTTCTGGCCGCAAATTCCATACGCTGATGACCTACTGGGTGAAGAAATACTTCCCCTTGTCTGCTCCAACTCTCCTGCCCATCAGCTTCATAGGATGCCCTCTGGTTCTAGTGTTGTGTGACAAATCTACTGTGCATGATTTTATAGATTTCAATCAGGTCCCCTGTTAAATGCTTTCTTTCCAGGCTGAAGAGGTCTAAGATTCCTTAAATATTCTTGAATGTTCTTTCTTTGACTAAAGCCACAATAGGTCCTCATTATTCATTAGGGTCAGGTTACTAGAAATCTTTGTAAATATCAAATTATCAACAAGTTAAAATGGAGGCACGGGGAAAAGTCTTGAACTCCACAAGGAACAACAGAAAATAATCACAGTTTGCTTTGAGTGCCTTTGAAGAGCACACAAAGCAGATTAAACAGACTCCTAACTGCCCTAAGAAGTCATTTTCTTTTTCTTTTTTTAAAGAGTTTGAAAATCAGCATCTCAGTGTCCACTGAAAAAAGGACCCCAAGTATGTATTCTATGGAATAAGTAATTTCGTTACAGATCAGAACCAATTGGTCCTGTTGTTTGTTGTTTGTTTTGGCTCCATGCATGCATGGTGGACAGACCTACGACACCACTCTGTCCCCAGCGTAAGAAAAGCTATTGTTGGAAAGCCCACAGTGAGAACTGGGTTTTCCAGCAACAGTTTTTGGTGCTTTTTAGCTAATAAAATAGGTGTGGCAACCCCACCACAGCAGCAGCACAATGGCATTATATTAACCTGTCTGGACAGGGTCTTTGCTTCTAAACCAAGGGCACATGCTAGTACTCTTATTCTTTGCCTAAAATTTAATCTTTTAGGAAATATTTTTTATACACAAAGCAGCACAGAAAGAACTTGATTACATTTCATACATGTATGCTCACAGACCAAGTTGAAAATGATTTAGTGATTTATATATTCATGATGATTTACAGCAGCTAAACAGAATTAATAAAGGCTGCAATGAATGGCATTAAAAAACAACCTTATGGGATTCCCCCCCCCCACTAGAATAAGTATTTTTAGGAGCAATGTCACACCGGGGGTGGGGGTGGGGTAGGTCAAACTAGGGGGGGCAGGTATGTGGACAGGATTGGGATAGTGATAGTGATAATTGTACTGTCAATTGCTATGGTTCTTAGGGTTTATAAATTTATATCTTTTAATCATTGTGCTGTGATTTTATTTTATAGGGCCCATAGGTGCTCTATTGTTAAACCAATTTGTTGTGTCTGCACAGTCAAAATTGTGATGGTCCTTTGAAAAAGAGCTTGACAGACCCAGAGTGTTACAACTAATAGGATGCTGCTATTCAGCACAGCTTAGGAGTTTCATTTTCTGGCTGAAAACAAATTTTGTGTCAAGAGGATTGACCCCAGTCAAGATCAACAGGTATCCCTCCAGGTAGAAGAAGGCAGTGAGCGACAAATTAAGATGTTATGAACTTTCACCATTGTTCCAGTGTATATGGAAATATAAGACAGCTAAATATATGTTTAGCATATTAAAGATGGCGGGTACTGAAATAACCTAATCTTATTAGTATATATCATTGGCTTCATCAGGTGTTGCACATACCTGTCAAGGATAACTGTTTCTAATCTTCCAAGGATGATTTCTTTGGCAAGATCGAATGGCATGTCTGCTGCAGTTTCAGACAATCAGTAGACCACTTATGTCTGTGCAGGGCAGCAGAAGTTCAAACTGAGACTGTATCTAAATTGGCTGTGAAAATTACCTCTCCACCCACCCCACACACACTGTAAAGAAAGATTTGCAACCATCACCAATTTCTCCATTCAGAGGTCCACCAGAAACCCTGTGCTGCCCAAAATCAGAAAAAAAGCAAAATAGATCAAGCCTCTTTTTCTCCCTTCCTCTTCCAAAGAATTAATAGCTTTGGTTTCTGTCTTCTTTCTGAGTGATAATTTAACAATGGGTACTTGATGGTGAAGGAACTGCCTCTCAACAGCTGCTGATTGGCTGTTAGAAGGGTTTTGACTGGGGACTTGTGCCCGCTGAAATATGCAACACAACAGCCAAATGCTTATATCACACAAAGTATTACCAATGTAGCTGCTGTACAAGTTCTCTCAAAAAGTTGCATTTGCTGTGTTGAAACAGGGACCCCTCTGCATATTCACAACTGGATCTCATGCTGCATTGTGGGGATTCAGTTTTGTGAGTCTAATGGTCATTTGCTTCCACCAATTCATCATCTACTGGGAGATTCATAATCATTCCATCACACGATTGTTCCTGCTGAGGGTTCAGGAATAATTTTACAGGCAGTTTGCTGTCTGTTATTAAACTTAATGTTGTGTGATTTTGTGCTCCAAACTGTAGTGTATGATGAGCCCTAATTTCCAGTTGTAACTGATGCAACTACCTTGTTAGACAATTGTTGTGCAATTGACTATATTCTGCTATTACAGTGTAAACATATTGCTACTACACCACATCCAATTGTGCTGGTGAATGGCTGTAATTATCAGAAAATGGGTGCCTCAAAAGTCATACAAATATGATTACTCATAAACTGATGACTTTTGTCCAGCACTCAGGGAATTTGCTAGAGGTTGGCAATGGGAAGAGCATTAGAAACACAAGTGACAAGGCTTTAAATGTCATAATCTGAGCACATCATGAGAAACGCAAACTCTGCAATGATGATGCTAGGAAAAGTAGAAAGGAAATAACTCACTGCTTCCTAGCAAGCAACAATTTATTTAATTACTTTATTTATTATTGACATTTCTATCCCCCCCCCATACCCGAAGGTCTCTGGGCAGGTAACCACAGTTAAAACAACAAAATAAAAACAGAATATACTTTAAAAGCACTTTTAATTTTTTTTAAAAAAACCCAACAAATCTAAAGTAATACACAGCATGTTTAAAATGATGGTATCTGTGCTGGGATGGGAAATATAATCATCTCAGCCAAAGGCCAGGGCAAAGAGGTGCGTCTTCACCACCTTCCTAAGTATATCTAAGGAAGGGGCATGACGCACCTCGAGTGCCAAACTATTCCGCAGTCTGGGGCTATCACCAAAAAGGCTCTCTCCTGGGTGCCCACCAACCTCACTACTGAAGGTGGTGGAATGACCAGGAGGGCCTCACTGCTTAATCTTAAGGCACAGGCAGGCCGGTACGGGAGAAAGCATTCCTTTAGATATTTGCGGCCCAAGTCATTTAGGGCCTTGTAAGTCAGAGTCAGTACCTTGAATTGGGCTAGGTAGTAAATTGGCAGCCAATGCAGCCCTTTTAAAACTGGAGTGATGTGCTAGATAGCGCATGCATTTTGCACTTTTTGTAAAGCAAAAAGGAATGTTTCTAAGATCCAGTCCTTGAACTACCAGAGGACCAAGAACCTGGGAAACAGTTGGAGGCGAGGATGATCTTGCCCAGACTTCAAGTTCAACAGAACTGTTCTAACTAGATTATACTAGTCTTTAGCCTAGTACACAGATTAAAAGTAAGCTGAAAATATATCTCCTGACTGAGCAAGTAGTTAAGAGACTCTTTCTGCTTTGGTTTGTTGCTGCTGACAACAATGTCAGGAAGACCCAGGAATGCTACAGTAAACTGCCTTAAGTCTGGGGAATCTTGACAGGGAAGATGCTCTAGTAAGGACAACATTTTTTTTCCTTTAAAAAACATATTTATTGAAACCAAGTTAATAATAAATATATATGCAAGTGTGACTGAAATTAGAATTAAAATAATCTGCCTATTCCTAGCATTCCTTGCTTTCATAATTCCTTAGAAGGGGCCCATCTGTTTATTACAGATGTTAACTATTAATGTTAAAGTTTCAGCTGAATTGTATCACAAGGATTCCTAATTTGTGTGTATCATTGCAGTCATAGCACTTCTTCTGCCTGTAAATACAGGGAAATTTATATGCACGCAAATTTAGGCCTGTAATTTCCATGTCGAATATTGCTTGTTGATCTGGTTTCACAGACGGATGAACATAATTTCCATAATGAATCAGGGGCAAACATAAAAATCAAACTGTGTATACTTAAAAATAAGAGAAAAATAAATTAACTTTACAAACCTCAAGAGATGTTTGAACTTTTCTTATGATATTGCTTTGTGAATGACTAGCACAAATCGGAGAGTGATTTTAATTAGGGATTTAGACTAAAATGAGCACCTAAGACATCAGTATAAATAACTTATGTGACATCAGTATAAATATCTTTATATTAGGGAAGCTCTGCTAAACCACTGAACAACTGCAAGTGAAAAATAGTCAGATTACTGCTAATGGAACCACTACTGGATAGCAAAGTATTTCCCTCAAGGATAAAGAGACATCAAGTGGAATAAGATACAAACTCTGCTGTAGTGAGAAAAATGGCTCTTCTTCCCAAAGCGAGATGGTAGTGCTTTATCATGTGGGGTGGTATAGGGGCAGGCAGAGGGTGGGGTCTCAGAGGCAGGGAACTCCACCAAGGGTGGCTAAATTAGGCAAGCCTGCACCCATCTGGCTGGTTCTTTTGGGTTTCGGGAGAGCATCATGTAGTGCAGGGG
Source organism: Aspidoscelis tigris stejnegeri (assembly GCA_023333525.1). Taxonomy (NCBI): domain Eukaryota; kingdom Metazoa; phylum Chordata; class Lepidosauria; order Squamata; family Teiidae; genus Aspidoscelis; species Aspidoscelis tigris. The sequence goes on from JALMGA010000003.1 coordinate 17,028,789, forward strand.
TTGTCCTTGTAAGTAGGGCAAGGAAGGGCCACTCTGCACTCCCCTGACCTCTGCACCCTGCGTGGCTATATTGCTTTGTGATGCCCCAAAGCCCACCCTGCACTCACGACCTAGCCCTCCAGCATTTTTGGATTACAATAGTAGTGCTGCCTAGGACTAAGGCTGTGGTCACACTTTCACTTTAAACCTTCTCCAGTCAATCTTCAGGTATGATCGCTTGCAGCTTTTCATTTCTGATTCAAGTATGGACTTTCCACTCAGGAAAGTCCAAATGGAGGATGGAAAGTTTTTTTTTTTACTTAAATCCAAGCATTCACTGCCACCCCCTTGAGGTGTGGCAGCTGTAGGACAGCTTTCCTGAATCTCTCATCTTCATCACTCCCTTCTTAACCACTTCTCTAGGATTCTCACTGGAAATGGACAGAATGCTGCTACTTTCCCAACTCTCTCCTTTGCAGGACACCAGTAGAGGCACATTTCCAGTGGCATTTTGTTTTTCCCTAGCAAAATCCCAAATGGCCACTGGGGCACTAGATGTAGGAACAGGCAGCTAGGGGTACCCTGATTTGTCTCTGTTTTATGACCCTATAGTCTAAACCTCTCCATACCTGGTAAACTTATTGGTGAGATCATATCCACACTTCTTCCTTCTTAAAAAGCCATGAAGATACTTCACTTTTCATTTTAATTAAATATGAATGTAATTAATCAATTTTATGAAATTTAATACATTGATATGTTTTTTATATGAAATGAGCAAGCAACTAATGTAAAAATAAAACCTGAGAGACTGGATGAATACAGCCCTCTCTATGGTTCCTTTTGCCAACATCTTCTGATAGTACAGCATCTGAACAACAGTAAATACACGTCTGTGCTTCTATGGAAACATTTTAGGCTCCCAAACCATCCCTTTCAACCAAGGTATTTGTGGTGCAGAGAAGTCTCTACTGTAGGGTCAGAAGCCTTCTGAGCAGCATCTGATTTAGTACAGGGGATTATGCCCAGAGGGCTCTTTTGCTTGCATTGAAGTGATTTACGAGCAGGACACAGGATTTTTGGAATACCCTGTTCCCATTTTTAAGGCCTAATTAAATTAACCAACTCCCTTTAGACATCAAGGTTGAAACTGAGTCTAATGAAAGCTGTGCAACTTAACCCAAGTGAGCCAAACACACCCTACAAGTTATATATGATGGTTTTCCAAGTTCTTTACAGCCTTCTAGACAAATAATTAAAATCCTAAGAGGAAAGCAACACAATTGTATTCCAGATGGACTTCCATTCAAGGTTAGTTGGCTGCACATAGCTTGATGGATCACAAGTTGTTCAAACTTTCATTAAGCCTACCACATTTACACTTAATTTATTGAGTGCTTTTAGGATACACTGAAATATAAACAGTATCATAGTGCTGCAAGTCCTTTCATCTAAAATTGCAGCAGGAGGCTTCATCAGAAGCTGAACGAGCTTGTCAGATTAGCTGATATAAATCAAGATAACTTGGAAAGTGGGAAATCATGTCTGGAGCAGACATACATACTTTCATACTGAGCTGCTAGGCAAAAGAAATAAAAGGAAACCCCTCCTAAGTTAATTCAGCCATACTTAGGTACCCAGTTAAATGGCAGTTTGTTAAATTCTGTGCTTGGGAATACAATTAATACAATTGGAATAAAACCGGCTGTGCAATTTGTGCCAACATTCTAATTCCCCCAATAGTCTCAGCCTCATTACTAGCAGATTTGTGCATCTTATTAGGATGCTGACACTGGTGTTTGTGTGATTAATGCTGAAATTACAGCTTCATTCTGATTTAGCATGGTCTTTATTGCTCTTAATTAAGCAACAAAATGTGAAAACTGTTACGACATTTTAATTATCCAAATGTAATGCAATTTGTATATTTTCCTTATTTTTTTTTTTACAACTCCTGGGATCACTCTCCAAATCAGTTACAAGCAACTGATTAATCGACTGCTAGTAAGTAAATTTTCCCCAACAACTCACTCTAAATCCATTACCTCCACCTAACTATCCAGAATGACAGCCTTGCAAAAACTGAATGCTGAAGCTCTAATTTCAGGATCTCTAGAATATTAAAAGCCACTTAATCTGAGGACCTTTATACTCTTACCTTAGATTTGGAATACTGTTACCATGAAGACCTCTTCAAGACCTGTCTGGATCAGATGAAGTGAAATCCATATCTGGATTACAGGTGGACTTGGTTAAACAGGTCCATCAGCATACCAGCAAGGGTGACCTGGACCATGGAGGAGTGTAGAAGGTACTCCCTTCATTTTCTGCATTAGCAAGGAACCTTTTTTGATGGCAAACCAAAGTGCAATACCTAAATGGGTTCCCAGGTGGCTCTGAGGCCAGGAGGCTGTGCCTGACGCTCAGGCAGGTTTTGGCCCTGGTGTGGGGGCTGAGCTAGAACAGCATGTTAGGGCAGAAGGTACTACGCTAAATCAAGCCTAGCCATAATCTGGATGAGTAGTGGCTGCTGGTTCAGACTCATTGGTTTGAATCACAGCAAGGTACATAAAGACAGGCCCTAAAAATAAGTGTTTTTACTCTTCTACCTACCACATTTCTCATGATAGAAGTACTCTAAAATTCTGAACTCCTACCATTGATGACTATCTCAAACTGGAAAGCTCAAACACAACATTTCTACACTACATTTGTGTGGTCAAATAGATGAAATTCAAAGCCTACAATTAGATAATATAGAGGACAAACTATAATGTCACAAAAAACTCCGTCCTCCCTCTTTGAGAGACAGAACCCTACGGAAAAGACAACTTAGAGAAAGCTGGAATTACAAGAAGGCCCTCTCCTTGAAGATGCTCTTTCAGACAATGAAGGTCTAAGCCATTTAGGGCTTTATGGGTGCATCCCCCATGGGCTGGGAATACCTCGGGGTGGATTCGGGACAGCCTTAAAGTGAATTGCAGTTCGCATTAAGGAGTCCCCATGGCAATTGAGGACAGCACGGGTTCAACCCATCCCCGCCCATCCCCATGAAAACCACAGTAAATCCCTGCATCGGAATGTCACAGTTTTCTCCACCCCCTTCCCGCTTGCCTGACCAGGCAGGCACGCCTAGGTAAGGTCTTGATTTACCCCAAACGAGCGCCTGACAGCCTCTCTGCACTCAGCTGAGCAGCTGTCAGACCGGTATAGGGGCTGTCAAGTGCACGAGAAGAGCCCCGGTAAAATAATCAAAACAGCCATGGCAGAAGAAGAAGCCTGGAATTTAATATGAAAACACCTTAAATTGGGCTTAGTAGTGAAGAGGCAGCCAATTCAGATCTTTAAAAATTGGTGTGATGTGCATCTGGCCAGAAACTCCCACCAGCAGTTGAGATGCCGCACTCTGCATTAGTTCTTGCTTCCAGATTCTTTTTCCAAGGGTGCAATAGTAGAGATTTCCCTCAAGAGGCACCGCGCTGCAGAGACCTAACCGTGCATGTCCCAAGAAGGGAAGCAAGCTATGCAAACTAGGGATGTGCACTAATGTTGTTGTTGTTGTTGTTGTTTTGGCATTCGATTCATCACTAATCAAATATTAGAAAATCCATATTTGTTTGAATAGATCCCCTTTGAATGTGGTAGGATTCTATTCAATACGAATGTATCCATACAAATTTGTACGAATACCTGATATGAATGAATACGTATCTGATATGAATGAATACATACCCGATACGAATCCAATATGAATGCATACGTATCCGATACATAACGCATATTGTTTCACATGACCTTCAGAGTTCAGCAGCAGTTGTGCATTCAACACTCCTATTCACATAAAGGTAACAGTTTCAGTAAGTTATTGAAGAAAGGGAAGTTTTAGAAAATCCAAAGTCTGTTTTAATTTAAGAGATGGGAAAGGCATAACTGAGGGGGAAAATTGATTTAAACCTATTCAAGTGTACTGAGAAACTATATTTATATACTGTATATACTCCCACATCTTTAAGACCTTATGCCTTCTATAGTCCTACACAGTAGCAGCTGAGAAGTTTTAGAAGAAGATGAGATTTTGATATCCATGAAGGACAAAACAGTCTGTACAGTTCTTGACAACTCCTTCTGTTGGAGAGAATTACACAAGCAAAGAAACACAAAAATATATGATTCTTCTCTTCATATATCCTTCAGTTGTAATTTCAGAGCCTCTTCCAATAATGAAGATTAATCTAATAAGCAAAAAATTATTACTTCTTTCTTTCTTTCAAAGCATATAAGCCCTGCTGGATCAAGTCACAGCCCATCCAATTCAGCATCCTTCATTCTGCCTCATATAGTGTCTTACCAATTGCTTACGGGCATTCTCAAAGAATGAGCAGAGCCAAAACCTTAATCTTTCTTAAAGATATTGGACCTCTACATTGCATCTAATGGTACCAGGTACTCAGAAAATTAGTTCTTAACAATCTTGGAAAGAAAGTAATTCCTGAAACTTTCCAGCTTAAGTTTTCAAATCAGGTTTGTAAGGTATAAATAGTTTTTAAAAAAATAAAAATAAGAAGTAAGGATGTGCGTGAATATTTGTAACATTTGTTATTAGTACAAATGTGTATGAATTCAGACCTTTGTAAATGAATCAAATGTTATGATATTCATACATTAACATTCATGTGAATATGAATGTTTCGGACATTCGTAGGAACAGTTCATTCGTTAAACTTGGGAGGTGGGAAAACAGTTGTGCCAGTTACATATGCAATGGATCCAGAGTGCATTTGACATGGATCAAGAATGGATTAAAAGTGGATTCAGCTCGGATTTGACACTTTCAGAGCAGATTTGTTACGGGATAGGTATTGAGTATGTATCCAATACGTACTCATATTAATACATTTGTATCGAATAGAATCCTACCACATTTCTTACGAATTGAATGTCAAAAAACCCATTCATGCACATCCCTAATAAGAAGTGATAATTTCCTTTCAATATTTTAAGTATTTAATTGAATAGATTATTTCAAGTTTCACTATCAAAATGGAGATCACAGAAGTGTAAGGAAATTCAAAGCTAAAGCTGATAAGATGGGGGGGGGGGACCCAAGGTTAATTTTGTTTGTGCACTTCCAAAATCCAAAGATTATACTATGAAAAACTACATGTACACTAAAGAGAACACATTGGAAAGTTCTCTCAGTCTTTAGTTCCCAGATATTTCTGGGCTGCAGCTGATAACCATCAAGCATGGCCAATGATCAAAATTTGCAGTGTGGTAGTCTAACATCATCTGTGGCCCAAAGTGGAGAAAAACTACATTAAGCTCAAATAGCTTCTTTTTCTAACAATATGGATAACATATGAGATAGTATCATTGATCTTGAAACCAGATATATACGGTATATATAAACATATATGCAAGGTGTGACGGTTTCAGGGTACAGGCTGCAAACTGTTTTGCTTTCGGGCTTTGCAGGCTTCTCGCAAAGCTGCAATAGCCAGCCTTGTTGCAAACAGCCTGTTGCAAGACCTGGGCAGAGGCTGCAAAAATGGCGGGAAATCCTGTGCGGGCCCTGCTGCAGTGTTTGGTTGCAGCTGCTTTTTGGAGGGAAAAGCTGTCCGGGAATCTGAGTGCTGGAGGGGCTAGAGCAGGAGTTTCCACCAATCAGGAGTTTCCAGCAGCATTTTATTTCAGCAGTTTTCCCCAGGAGGTTACAGCCAATCAGGGTCAGGGATATGGGTATAAATGAACACAGAAGACAGCAGACTGGGTCTTGATGCTGGTACAAGAGCTGAAAGGAGAAGAGAGCTGAATCCTGAGGGAGCTGGAACCAGTAGCTGACCAGTGGTCTTTCGGCTGGAAGATCTTGAAGGAAGACTTCAATAGCAACTGACCAGACTGGATGATCGGACAAGCAAGGACGGACTGGGCCTTGTGATCATCTGGAGCCACATTCTGGTACACTGGCTTGGCTTGAGCTGGGGCAGAGCAAGCCAGAGGGGGAGGAATGTGGAGAGGTTTGTCTTTTAAAAGGGGAACTATTTTCCTTTAGAGAAAAGGGTAGCTCCTAGCCTTAAGAGACTTACTGAGTTAAACCTGAGTTAAACCAACAAATACCTGAACCTGATTTTCCTTCTAGTATTGCTTGTGTATAATAATAAACTTGTTTTAGTTTACTGTTGAAACGCTTGCTACCAGTGTTTTGTGTCCACACTGTAGTATTCACTCGGCCATTGCACGAACTCAGCATCCTAACAGGGCCAAGCTACTCCTCAGAGAGGGCAGGCACTTACAGGATCGCTGGGCATCGTGACACAAGGTAATTTCAGAAACAATTTGTGAGCCAGTTTGGTCTAGTAGTTAGGGAGCCGGACCCTTATCTGGGAATACTGGGTTCGATTCCGCCCTCCCCCATGACACCAGCTGGGTGACCTTGGGCTAGTCACAGCTCTCATCTGAGCTCTCACAGCCCCACCTACATCACAGGGTGTTCTATTGTGGGGAGATGAATAGAAAAGCTTTGTCAGCCACTTTGAGTCCCCGTAAATGGGTGAGAAAAGTGGGGTAGAAAAGCCAAGTCTTTTTCTTCTTATTATTATTTAACAAACTACATTTACATTGATCATCAAGCATTAATGCTATCAATTTTGTTTCTACTGAACAATTTCCATTGCCCTTGATACTTAAGATTCTCCATCTTTTTTTATTCATTTATATTCTGCCCTTCCTTCAAAGAACTCATGATATCTCATAGTCTCTTCATCCATTTTATCCTTACAGCAACCTGCATATTTTCAGAAAACAGAAATCTGGGTATGGTTCTTCTGTCTGGTTCTAAGAAGACTAGTTCTGAGGCCACTAAGAATCTGAACTGTATGACCCAACAGAAGCCATGGGAAAAATGTAAAGTGCACATTAAAAATCTCCCAGTACATGATCTCATAAGTTGTTCCATTTTGACTCTGAGGCTCAGTTTATTATCTGAATACGCAACAATGTTTAGTCTACAAAAACAAATTACAAACAAAAATATTACAGTGTGGACTCATGTGGAAAATGCCACAGAAGACATCATCCCAAAATACAGCAGACTATAATAAAGACTTTTAAAACTGGATCCATATCCGCTGCAGACAACAAATATTTTTAATAGTTGCTCAAATAATGTTCACTACTTGGTCACAATATAAATACAGTAAATTAAGGAAGGAAAAAAAAGAAAATAGCAAAACTCATGTTTGGAATTTTCCAGGTTGACTCATATGTAGCTAAAGGGGTTTTGCTACCCCTGGTATCACACAGCCCATTACTGGGTCTATTGACTGGAAATAAAGATCAGACAGGAGACATGATAACAAGAAAGAAAATCTTTAAACATTCTTGTTCACTTCACAGCATCTCTACTGAAGGCAAACAGTGACAGAAAAGTAAGCAATTGTCTTTGGAAGTTCAAGACAGAACATGTGCTGAAGCAAAGAATCAAACACGCTCCATGAGAGAAGCAAAAACAGACCAAAACATTAACCAAAAGCATTAGCTGCAGCAGTGGGCTTTAGAATGGTTTTTTATCATTTCTCCCCTTGAGAATTTCCATTCCTGTGAGAAGCCATGGATTGCCACAGAACTTTGGAACAGAACTTACAGTACAGTCAGAAATAGAGGCCATGGTCACCCCTTCACTTTAATCCTCCTTCATTCCACCTTCAGCCTCTACAGCAGTGTCTTTTAATGCCTTGACCCTTTAATACAGTTCTTCATGTTGTGGTGATCCCCAACCTAACCCTAACCCCCAACCATAAAATTATTTTCGTTGCTACTTCGTAAGGACACCTGTGAAAGAGTAGATCGACCCCCAAAGGGGTCCCGACCGACAGATTGAGAACCACTGCTCTACAGCTAACACCTTTTAAGTGCAATTCATTGTATTTGTGGACTTTCCTCCCTTCACTTGTACTTTCCCAAGTCCTGATTTTTTACTGATCTTAAGCCATTAAGATCAGTAAAAATTAAGATCATCCATTTTCATTTTTGAAGTGTGATCAGGGAAGAGGACTAAAGAGGGCTGAACCGTACTATAGTGGGTGGATACTGGATGAATTTTCCTTCACTTTCACCCAATGGGTGATTACACGCTGTTGAGCCACAGACGTTTATCCTATCAGAGTGCGGGTGTGTGTGTGTCTTGTCATGGTGGAGAGGGGATCTCAAAAAGTCTCATAATGGTCTCAATGGAAAGGTACAAGCACAGAAATCCAAACTGAGGATAAACTGGGGGAGAATTACCAGATATTGGGTATTGTGTATCCAGCATACACGACTGATCCGAGGGCTCCTGGAAGTGGGAAGCAACAGCTGGGGGCTGCTGCTTCTAAACACCAGGCATTACGATAGATATCTCCAGTTATCTGACAGGCCAAGATAATCAGGAATCAAGCACAAGACTAGAAAATGGGGTAGAGGTAAAATAAGAGACATGGAGACAGGAGGTGTAGAAAAGCAGAATGATCCAGTTTATTTCCTCCCAGAAGTTTAAATACCCCCCCAGAAAAGGGGCATGGAGGAAGTGACATCAATGCAACATCAGGGGAGGTGACTGGAGGAAAAGCTGCTGCCAGAGGTCCTTCTGATGTCACATCCTGTGGTCAGAGATGGGGAAAATCCTCAAACAGGAAAAGGAGAGTTGTCCTTTTAAAGCCATGTGTTTTGCAGACGCCATAATGCCCAAAGGCGGCTGCATGGAGTGGAAAGAATTGAGCTCCCTGGTGGTGCTGAGGGTGTACTACAAGCTTATGGGACAAGAAAATTTTTGCTCCTTTTACTCTGAGGCTTGAGAAATGGAAGTCTGAAGAAAATGAAGCCAGGGGAAAAGCTGTGCAGCTTTTGTGGTTACTACAATTGGGTGTAGTCAGCCTTAGTGTGTTTTGACTCCTGTTTCTTAATAAGACAGAGGTGTGACCACAGTCTGAGAAATTGCAAGAAAGTGAGTTTCAAAGACGCTCTAAAACAGTTGAGGAAAGTGAGAGAAATATACTTATTCAGCAAAAACATCTTAAATTTTAATCCAGCTGCAGAATAAGAAAACAAATCAGCAAAAGTGACTAGTCATTTCCTTCCACATTATTCAACCCAAAGGTGGATTTTCTGAACTAGATAATGTGGAAAGAGCTTGTCTCTTTGCTGATATGTTATCTCATTCTGAAAGTTGACAAAAACTGAATTACAACGTATAAGAAATTAAGGCTTGTGTAATGGGTTGCGTTCCCACCTAAATTTTAATCCAGCTTTAGTCCACTTTCAGTGTGAGAGAACACACTGGCAAAGTGACAAGCTGTTTTCTTTTGATATTCTGTAACTCAGAAAATCTACTTTTGAGTTATACAGTGTGGAAAGACAATGATTAGTTAGGCCGTGTCTTCACGGCAACCTTATCTCAGATTCAAAACGTTTTCAGTCCTCGGAGTCCGCACGGCAGTTTGGCTTAACACGCTTTCTCCGTGTTAAACCACCCCAAAGTGTGGTGAATCTCAATCCTGATTTCAAGAGGTCTCACTCCAGATCGTGCGCTTGAAACGTTTTACATTTTTTACTGTGTGGACAGTACCGTTTTAAGGGATGAGAATCCATGTTTAGGATTTCCCTCTCCCAATAGCTTGCTTCCAAAGACAGTTATTTCAGTGTAAAAATCCACTTAACAGCGATCGCTACACTGTAGTGATGGAACCACTTCACACCTTGATGGTAGGAATAACAATGTTGCAATTTTGCGCAATTCTAGCTCTTTGGAAAGGGAAAGGGAGGAAAGCAGCTGAATGTGAATGTTTAAAGCAAAGGGGCTTTAGTTGCCGCTGCTGCTGTGTGCCCTGAGCAATGGGGAGAAGAGGGGAAAGAATCGCTGGCTGGCTGCCTGCTGCCATTTTTGCTCCATCCATGGAAGCGGCAGCCACCCAGCCATCCAGTTAGGCTCGGTGAAGGGGTCCCTTATGGGTGGTGCATCCATGCCAGGAGTAAGAGGGCAGGGCAGCCCCGAAAAGCGGCTTTTAAAAAGAAGCCACTTGAGTCCCACCTTGAGTTACGTACCCCACGTACAATCCTCAGAATCCGGATCCAACGCGATTAAGTTAAAAGTAATGGGAACAGGCAAATTCGCATTTGCATCCGGTTCTATTATTTCGGTTTAGAGAAAGCGAAATAAGCTTGTTGTGGGGATTCACCCTTACTTTACTAAAGATGAAACTGGATTAAATTTAAAATGTAAACACAGCCACAGGTATCTGTAGTTAGACCTTCTCTGTAGTGGCACTTACCCTCTGGAAATCTCTCCCACTTTTCAGACACCTACTGGAGATCTCTTTATCTGCTGTTCCCTGTCTATGCTTGAATGGCTTCTCCCAGTGAGTTCCTAAATATTACTTAAAATAACTACCCGTATTTTCCGGCATATAAGACGACTGGGCGTATAAGACGACCCCCAACTTTCCAGTTAAAATATAGAGTTTGGGATATACTCGCCATATAAGAAAACAATGCCCGGCGTATAAGACGACCCCTGACTTTTGAGAAGATTTTCCTGGGTTAAAAAGTAGTCTTATATGCCAGAAAATACAGTAGTTTAATATAGTTTTAAATACTTTCAATCTTGTTTTTAGATTTTACATGACTGTGAACAACTTTGGAATTCTTATTGATAAACAGTAGTATAAATCTTTGAAATAAATACATAATAAACTCCATTTTGAAGGACAGGTAAATAAATATTACACAGGCTTGATGGGGAGTGACTGACAAAACCTAAGAATCAAGAATAGCTATATGTTTCTGCTGTCGAAAATCTACACTGTTATTTCTAAACCCATCTACTATTTATTTGCTGTTCAACTGCCACTATGTTTACCTTCTACATAGTCTGTAGTTCACAGGCATCGGGTTTGAATATAGGGAAAGGATGCTGCATACACATCCATACTCTTGAATAAAGAGTGATTTATGTTTTGTATTGCTGCAACACTTTACAAGTAAGAGGTAATAAAGGGCAAGAGGACCATAATTGCACACCTTTCCTTTGGCCCTAGAATGAAAGATTGCCAACAAAGACTAACTAAATAACAAACTTGGCCTCCCACCCCCAGCAAAACAGTAGGATGTTATCATGTTAGCACCATCAAGGCCATTGGAAAAGATAAATATTGGCTGGATGGCAGAATAATTATCCAGCATAAGGCAAAGCCGTGAGAAATACTAAAGCCCTGAGTAAGGAAGGGACAATGGTAGCTACAACAGAAACCCTTCAGCCAGAAACACGCCCTCCACAAATTTAGGGGGTGTACTGAACTTGACAATATGCACTATGATACAGAAATCTTCTGAAATGTCCATTACATAGCACTGAAAGACTGCTGCTTACCGCTACTGAATCTATGGTACCAAAAAGAATTGCACCAATAAACTGATTCATGATTTCAGGTGCTTATCTTAGCACTGTGTTGTTACTTATCATTGTAGGTTTCCCAGAAAATTCTGAACTAGGAAATAACTCCTTTTTTTTTCCTGTGTAGATTAGGCAAGCTTTGAACGACTCCATTTAGCATGTACTCTGTGTCTCAATACTTGCTTCCTAATACGTGTGTATTTGAAGGGAAAGAATTAAAACATACCTAATGACAAATGAAATTTTTAGTGAAATAGCTCTGTACTTCAGAGGAATACATCTTGCTGAAAATGGTTTAAATCAGTGATTCCCAAACTGGTGTGCATGAGGTGACTGTTAAGGGCAGACTGTCTCACAATGGCCAGTCCCTTGGTCTATGGCTCCTTCTTAGGAGAAAAGAGCACCAGTGGCTTTTGAACCATAGCTCAAATCTACAGCCCATTACCAGCTACATTAGGCAACTTGAGACTTCACAGTCACACCTCCAGTATCACACCAGATGTTCATATCAGATTTCAGTGTGTTTCACTACTTTGGTTGCTGGTTATTGTCTCTTGCCCCACCTATCAATTGCACCTCCAAAACATGTGTGAGAAGTCAGACATGAAGATGGACTGTAAAAGGTTTAAAGTGAAGGTGTGACCATTGCCCAGGGCCCTTTCTGCACTTGGCGTTATTCTGGGATATATCTCAGGATAGCAGTCTGCTGGCCACAAGCTAATGCAGACTATGGCAGGCCTAACCTGAAGCTTTCCATAGTCTGCACCAGCATGCAGATAGCAGGTCCCTATTCTGGGATATATTCCAGAATAAGGGCAAGTGCAGAAAGGCCCCTGGTGTGGACAGAGTTTTGAGACATGAAGGAAGGTAAAGAACTTACTATAAAATTCAGCTGAAAGCTTATGGCATTTGTAAAACAATCACTAATAAATTAAGCAATAATAAGATATAACAATAATGCTCAAACTACAAATGATGTAATAAAATATATAACATTTTTCCATGAATACACTAAGAAGGGATAATACATATATGAGTGCAAATTCAACTGAAAAGGAGGGAGTGAAGAATAAAAAGGGAGAATCCTACCAAATAGTTTGAGAAGCACTGGTTCAAATAAAAAATGTAATTATTCAATACATTTTAGATGCCCAATTTTCCACCTCCTTAAATGGATCTATTATAATAATTTTTTTCCAAGTTTACCTTTCCAGTTCTTATGAATCAGAGAGCAACAAAATGCACTATAAAAACTGATTGTATACAGCTTCATCTTTTCTGTCACAAAAGAAGAGAAGGGATACTGCACTTAACTCCTCGTTTGCTGATACTGAACTGCTTTATGCTGTATTTACAGTTGGCATCCATTTCATTGTTAGTAGCTAATGTATGATTTTAAAATTTCTATGGGAAAATAAATTAGTGGAGATTTTATTGCTGAAAAGTCCATGTTCAGGAAAATTTTCTAACCCAAATTGTTACACTATTATGTATACCTGAAGGCAAAAACATGCAGATAATTGTGGGACAGAGGGCAAGAGATACAGATGTCCTCTGACTGCTCACCAAAAGAGAAGATGCCTATTAATGTCTTTAGGTAGACATGTCCAAATTGGTACGAATAACTAATATTTCAAATATTCGTGCATATCCATAGTTTGTAATGACATACATTTTCACCCTGCATTCTCTTTACACCTTGTCTTGAAGGCTGAGAAAGGTTACCTCTGAAGGCATCTCTTTCTTTAAGCCAGGATGGGCAAGAGGTGGGGGGTTTCCCACTGAGTGGCAAATCAGTAGTCAGAATATGTCTGCCTGCCTTGGAGGTGAATATAAACAGCAGTATGTAACCAAACAAGGTAGATTCTCATTTGTATATTCAGACAACTGTTTGCTTGGCTTTTTGTGTGTGCCTGGAGATGGGACTGTTTTTCTCAAAGGGAAGTTTGAGAAAAAGTTTGCACCCTAAGTCTAGTGGCCACAGCCTGAAAAATACTGACATCATTTTAATGTTTATTAATATATTACCTTAGAGACACTAATTCTGTCTCTGAACAATTTCTACATTGGACATCTGCCCCATTTCTCCATCATTCAGTTGCTCTGAACAAGCCTCAAACGAGGAGAAATTCCTGACCCTAAAAAACATGTTACTTTTGCCAGAACGCTGAGGTCATTCCTTTAAAGTGCTTCATTGCTGTAATTTTCTAGGAAGTTCTCACCTCTAGCCATTCTAAGTTATCACTTTTATTACCTTCTATTTACTGCATGGCAGGCAGCCAATAAAGCTCTCAGTAGAATTCTACATCCTTAAACAGTTTTTAAGGAAACCTCTTTTGTCTTTGTTCAGCACAATTCAATGTCAAATTTTTTACACTTTTCAGCTGATAATTTATTCTATCTTCAGCAGGTAAGTTGACATAAAAGTCCCACAGTTTTTAAAGAAGTTAAAGGGTACATGGCCTCATTTTAGGAGTGATTCTTGAGGATATTTCAAAGTAAACTCTTTAGTTTAAAAGCAGCCATTACAGGTGTAAAGCAAATAACATGTGAAACAACTGAAATGGTTTTACGTGGCAAATAATTCTGCTTTTTCGTACCTAATTTGATAGCTTTAGTAACAGCTATATAACTCCATTTCAAATTCTGTTGTTAGGAAAACAAAACAAAAAACAACAACAACAACAAAAACCCACCCAGAACTAATGTGACAAAGTAGGAACCAGATTCCATTGCATATGTGAGAGATGGGTCTAGTTTTAGAAGGTTCCAAAATTTAGTGTTCAGGCTAAGAATATCTGTGCCTTCTCAGAAGATCACTGATACAACTTTTATTTTCAATTATGTTTCAGTTTTACTTCAACACAATGAACACGTAGAAGACCAATGAGGTGCTGAACCCAACTTTACTCCACTTAATCTCCTATAACTCCACAGTCAGATGTTTTCCATTATTCTTGACTAAATTTCTTAATTGAAAAAGTGAAAAATTTTGGAGCAATTGACTGTAGAAAAAAGGAGACAAAATAAATGGTAGAATTCTGTGACTTCTGTCTTTGTTTTATATGTGAACCAATGGCCTTAATGTATCTAGCCAGGAGTCTCTATGACATGTCAATATGTCAATTAAAAATCACTAAATAATACTTTCCAAAAGCTATCTCGACTGCCTCCAGATATCACTATTTATTTTCCAATTTATTGATTTACACCTGCACAGAACTATCACATTGTCTACACATTAGATTGATACTCTTAGTGTTTCTGCAGTAGCAGAGTGAAGTTACAGCTGTGAGAATTTCTTTCCTTGTGACCTAACCCTCCCAATAGTATAATGTGAAGTTTTGGGGGGTTCCAACAGCGCATGACAAATTCTTGCTATATTTCTTGTGCAGTAATCCAGACAGAACTGCAATTATGGAATAACAACATATTGTGCTACAGTTAATTTTACCAGAATAATGATAACCCTGTAAATCAGGTTTATATTCCAGGACTGGGAGTACTGTGATCACATCTGGCAAATCGGGTACAGTTACAAAATAATTAGAAGTTTTTGACCCTGTCCGGATGTATCGTTACAAATCTTACCTGTTACCAAGTATTGGTTCCCCAGAAGAACCCAGTGCTGAGTAGTCCATACCATAGAAATTCAGTCCCAAAAGGATTTTATTCCTCCATTTGGATTCTGGATCTAGCATTTGAACACATGCTCGCATCCATGGTAGTGGGGAATTAGGGCCAGGCCTACAGAAACAGCAAAGAAATACATTCTAGTTTAAAACGGAAAATTCTGAAAAGAATTTTTGAATTCTGCAATGAAACAAACTCATTTTTAATGAATTCTTGATAATTGGAAATCTATCCCTTTCAGAAATTAAGTGTATCTGCTAGGAGTAAGAGCTGGATTAAACCTTAGGTGTGACCACAGTCCAGGAGACTAGGTTTATACATTAAGCTGGTTTAATGTTGTTAGAAAGCCATTCTCTTTCAGCAGATTAAAAACATCTGTGTAACCTGTCCTATCTGGAAGGGGTACAGATGTTTGAATCCATTGTCATTGTCTTGCATATCAAAAAATGCTCACAGGTATTTACAAACCAAAATTAGCTACAGCATTCTTCATTTTTTTTTCCAGACTATTCCATCTCCTATTGTATATTAACGATCATCCATCTGGAACGACATTTGTAAGGCCACTGAGATCTCGGTGTTAGGTTTCTACTGAAAATATTTTAAAAGTCTGTTGCTATATCCTTGTCTGTCTTCCCTTTTAATGTTTTCTTGCTTCTTTTCAATACATCCATTATTGACAATAGGCATGTGAAATTTTGAAAACCTGAAGTTATATGTGAATTTGTAGTTGGAAATTCCATTGGCCCTTTTTCTATACAAGTCACTGGAGATTTTCCTTATTTGTTTGAACACTTCAAGGTGAAGGTTGAAATAACTAATATTTAAGATAATGTTCAATAAACTATATTAAAAAAATACTGTGTGTGCAATGTAATGACTGCTTCAAAGTAAAGAGCAAACATGGTACTACTTTTATTGTTGTCCAGACCTTAGCAGATAGATCAGTGGTTCTCAGCCTTCCTAATGCCATGACCCTTTAATACAGGTCCTCATATTGTGGTGACCCCCAACCTAACCCTAACCCCCAACCATAAAATTATTTTCGTTGCTACTTCATAACGACCTCTGTAAAAGAGTAGATCGACCCCCAAAGGGGTCGCGACCCACAGGTTGAGAACCACTAGATGGATTATCTGTTGGTAACGTTTGGAGTTACAGTGGCTGTACTCCTCACAGAGATGGGAGTGCTATTGAGATGGTACACACCCATCTCAAATGATGTTCAAATGATTCCTGAACTCTCTGAATGATTTTCCAGTTGGCACAGATGACATTCCACTTCCTGTAGAACGACAAAATAAGAAGTGCCTTTGAAGCCACTGTGAACCCTGTAATACACCTTGGTATGATGCTACAGGTCAAGAAGCAGGAGGGATGATGGTTAATCTGCAGGTGTGCCTACAATGTTGTGATGTGGTAGTGAAAAGAAAATACTTCTGCACTATCACTTCATCCTTCAGTAACTGTTCAGAAGGTTTTTTTTCTGTGTGTTAAATGGCCTAAATATAGTATCCTGCAAGAAGGAAAGGCTGATGCTATGTGACAAATTTACAAGGCACTTTAGGGACAAAAGTCCTCAGATCTGCAAGGAACTGCATGGCATAATCAAGAAAAGTCCAACAAAAGCATCCAGATAACCACCTATCCAATTACTTTCCACTTTTACACTGAGGACTTGGACAAGCTGCTTGTTAGGATCTGACTGACCACCAGCTCCCTTAACCCATACCCATCTGGCTTATTAAAGTCAGCTGGCAGGTGGTGGTTAGATGGGCACAGGAAGTAATGAATACCACATCGAGGGAGGGATATGTCCCATTGCGGTGCATCACCTTCTTCAGAGCACCTCTCTGGACCCAATTGCCAACACATCCTTTCTGCATGAGATGCTAAAGAGATTAGCAATGGTTCAACAGTGGGTGCGCTTGGAGGAAGCTCATTATCTGGATTTATTTCTGGCTTCAAGACCAGATATGACACTAAAACTGTCTCGGTCACTCTGATTGATGATCTTCTCTTTGACCTCCCAGTGGCTTTTGATAGCAGCAATCATGACATCCTTCTGGAAAAAATCATGGGTTTGGAAGTGAGAAGCAATGCTTTGTCTCTATTCTGAGGTCCCTCAAGCACCACTACTTTATATATTTCGGCAGGTGATTAAGATGTACCTCTTAAGGGGCGAGTTACTCCCTCCTCTCAGCAACATGCTATTTTTAATAGTTCTTAATCCAGCAGGGCTCCTCTTACGTTCTTATATTCTTACTCTATAAATCTATTTCTGAAAAACAATAATTATGATTTCCGTTTTGCCAATGACAAAGTTACATCTCTGTTGCTCCGTTCATTATACTATTGCCTTTGTGCTTTTAGTTTCTTACCGCTGTGGTGCTGAATAGTCATATGTCATGAGGCTGAAGCTGTCCACTAACGGTGCCAGTTGATCAAATTCTTTCTTTGTAAACATTCCAAGTTGGTTGGTTCTTTAAAAAATAACAAATAAATGAAAATGAAAGGGTGTTTTAAAAAGGCCTGCATCATTAGCAGTGTGTGCACCGACATATAGAGCATAAAAGGACAGGTGAGAAGCTTAAAGATTGAAATATAACACAAGGGAATGGATAGAAGGTTAGGCAGGGGTAAATAAGGAAGCAATGTGCCTTTTTTCAGTTTTATGAGCTTCTGAATTACCGGCTGAGTAATAATAGAGTGTAGCTCTGCCAAAAAAAAAAAAAAAAAAACCTTCATAGAGGTGCCTATGCAGTCCAAAAGGACTTGGCCACAACTCAGTGGTATCCAATAATAACAACGTATTACTATTTTTCTTTCAGAACATGCCATCAAGCCCACATCTCATAAACTTTAACTATTTCTTCAAAAATACTAGAATCTGAATGCCAGTTATGAACTTTAGTTATATAAGGTCAATTCTATACAGTCCATCTAGCTGAAAAGTGGCAAGCAAGAATTCAGACACATAATACTAAGGGCTTGTCCCCATGCACTCAGTTTACTTCACATATGAATCAAGTCATTCCCAATATGGATTCTAGTCCAAATTAACCCATCCCCATGTGATTGAGGAGAGTGCGGCTTCAAGTAGAATGTACCTGTCCCCATGAAAACCATGGTAAACCTCTGCATCAGGTAACCACATCTTATTCTTTCCACCCCCTCTCTCCTGACAGGAAGCCAGGTTGATGTCACCATACCCTGTCCTGCCCGCTGCAGCGATGACAGGGAAACACCTCCAGGTTGCACCTCCTCAAACGCAACACACAGCAAAGATAAACAATAAAAATAAGGGACATTACTAATAGCATGGAAAAGCAACTCACTGCTTGAAGCCACCAGTTTAGCGGAGGTGCGCACCTTTGCATGACAGTGGGACCCCCCCCCCCACTCACAAGAGGTTTGAGGAACTGTGCATCGTCTTCTTATGTTGCATCTGGTGCAGTGAAGCCACGGACACGTCGCCCATTAAGGTGATGCAGCGCTCATGCACAAAATCAAGCCATTACCCACGCATAGCTTGCCGATCAGGTGACCAGGGAAGTGGGGATGTAATAATTGTAGCCGGAAAGACACTCATAGGACAAATGAGAGCCATTTGAGCCCCCCTCCTCATTTCTCTTTCATCATGATTTATTAAAAGGAATCCCCAAACAGTTGGGATCAAAGCATCCAGGACAGCAACAGCGAGCACAGACGGAGCTGCTTTGTCCTTGAAGGAAGAGGTGCATAATTTGGATTGGTCTTTGTATCTGCACTGACACTCGAAGCTTAGGTGGAGGCAGTAGCCAGAAGTGCCTATCTCCAGCTATGAGTGGTTTGCCAGTTATGGCCATTTTGGGATGGAGTCAGTCTGGCCATAATAATCCACACTCTGGAAACTTTCAGATTGGACTACCGCAATCTGCTTGTCATGGGGCTGCCTTGCAGACAGTTCAGAAGCTGCAACTGGTGTAGAATGCAGCAGCTAGACTGCTAACTGGTATTGCTACCTGGACACACCAGTCCCAAAAGAACCGCTCTGAGGGCTTATCTGCTATCAAGACTAGTTTCAAGTCTTTTAATGTTAATTAGCATTAATTCAAGTTATTAATGTTGATTTATAAGGTCCTAAAACAGCTTGGGACACAGATATTGAAGGAAACACCTGCTCCCAAATAGTCATGCCTGTGTCCTAAGATTGCTAGTGAGGCCCTTTTGGCTATGCTGCAAAAAGTGGGATGGGGACACATGGGGTGGGGCATTTTCAGTGATAGTCCAAAGACTATGGAATGGCCTCTTCTTTGAGGTGTGTCAGGCAGCACCTCCTGACCTTTGGCTGACGGAACACCATCCACTCTAATTGTATTGTGACCTGCCCTGAGACCTTCAGGTTTAGGGCAGGATAGAAATACCAATAAATAAATAACAGTAACATTTAAACCTTCCCACTCAGGGACCAAGGAGTAAGTATCACTAGTAATGGACATGTCCAGCTAAGAGTTCTTAATTAATGGGATTCAAATTGTACAATTAAAGGGTAGACAACCTGAAATGAAATAGTCTACCTTGAAGACAAATGCATTTCAGACCAAACTTTTTTACAGTTCTGTTACCAAGAGAAAAACACAAAGAGTCTCAAAGTATATATTACTTAAATGGGAAATACTAGGAAAACTGGAACATTCAATTCAGCTCAGGCTGTGCACATTATAAGCTGAAACCACTCGCCTGCATAACGGCTAACTCAAATGTGATTTTGCTCAGTCATTTCATTAGACTAAAAGAGCATAATGATGCTGAACTATATGCCTGAGCAATATTTTTTCAGTCAGGTAATCAAGTCCTGAACAGAAAGAACAAAATGACAACAAAGGCAATTTACTTCTGACAAAATTTAACTTTCAAGTGACTACTTTCCTTTGATGTAGGGTGCAGCTACAATACGTTACAAGAACCAATAATTTAATTGTCATATTAAGCTACAGTCCCTTCCCAAGAGAAGCTCAAACATAAATTAAAAGCAATGATCTTTCCTGGGATATTTTTTATGCCCATCAGTCTTCATAGCCATAATCTGCCTTTGGTTGCCTTTTAAAATACCTAACACTGCATGAATGTATAAAATGAAGAGCACTTATTATGTTAAAATAACCTAAATGCCCAGAAGCAAAACAATTTCATGAAAACATACATTTGCAATAAATATTGTCATCATTTCAGAGAGCCAGGGAATAATAATAATCCAGCTTTCTTTCATCATGTACTACGTATGATTGTGCAGTATCACTTCACATAGGCCAGAGAAAGATGGCATTTTTACAAATTTGGAACGAACTTTTTCCTTTTTTCAACCAGGGAAAATACTTTTAATTAGCAATTTATATCCTCAATAACTCTTCTGCGCTTGCCTCATTATTAATGAAGCTAATTGGAGCACCAACATCCTTTGATTCTTTTTCTTTTCCTAGAGTAAAGAAATATTTTCAGTATGTCTCCCAGGTTTAATTTGCAAATGCTTTAGTTCACACATTTCTCTAATCTTGTAGGAATGAAAATGGTGCCATTATGCTGCTGCTATGGTGGGATCATGTCATGCATTGTAGGCAAACCCGCTTGTCCCTAAAAAACACTTTTAATTGTTGCTGAAAAATCCAGCACTGGTAGCAGATTTTCCAGCTTTAGCACTTTTTAGGGATGCCCTTATCCTTCTGGATAGAGCAGCAATTGGAGCTCCATCCAGCATGCATGCATGCATGCAGGCTGAAACAGCTGACCTACAGAAGTGGTAACATGTACATCCAGGAATTTGACAGCAGAATTGCCTGGATTATGCATCATCAGAAAGCAGGACACTTCTAAGGCCATTTGCTGGGATTGAAGAGCAGGAACAGGTTTGTCCTTGTCTCTGTTTGAGATGCCCATGAGCATTTGGTGGGTCACTGTGTGCAACGGGATGTTGGACTAGATGGGCTGTGGCCTGATCCAGCAGGGCTTCTCTTATGTTCTAATGTAGAATGTGCAAAGACACTGCTGGGGCCAGCAGGAAGTGAAAATGGAGGATGAACAATACCCTATATTAATGCTTTCTATTGCTATATTGGACTGCCACCCGGAGGCAGCCTAAACCAAGATTTAAAAAAAACCAAATCGTTCATCTTCAGTAATAGTTGAAGGGAACTGAACACACCTTGAATGCAGAAAAGTATGCAAAAAACTGGTACATTATAAGAAGAATACCATTTCATCCACATAACATTTTCAGAAGGCTTTTTCCCAGAAACCAACATTATTTATTCCAAAATGCCTATACACTCTACCATATAAAATACATGAGCTCATAACAAATAAAGACATTGTGTAAAGATGTCTACAGCTCATATCTTTTAAAAATGGAAGGGTTATAGTTCAGTGACAGAGAACATGTTTTGCATGCAAAAGGGACCATCAGGTAAGTCTGGAAAAAACATATGTCACTGTCTCTAGATGATAGTGTGCTACAAAAACCAATGGTCTGATTATATTCATTTCCTTGTATGTCTCTTTATTCTTCAGCATTCTCTCCTCTGTCTGCTGTTCACAACTAAAGTTCAGGTTAGTCTGGTACAACAAAATAGAAAAGTCTTAAGACACTTAGGGTATGTCCCCATGCACATTTGGTCCCGATCCGAAATCAGGTTTGGCAAGGGTAGTCCCCATACATTTTAGATTTGGTCTGATTTCCACAGACCAAATCACCCAAACCTGTGCCAGACCAGGACCAAATCTGGAACCTGAAAAAAGAAGACTGGGCATGGTTTGGGGTCTCAACATGCATTGCTTAGCATACCAAGATTTCACATGGGAACAGGAGAGGCTTGCTTACTCCCTTTCCCTGGGAAAATGAGTAAGGGCTTTGTTTTTACTCCCATTTCCAGGCAAGCAAGCAGCTTGCCTGGAAATAGGAGTAAAGCATGCCTCTCCCAGGATTTGACGTGTTTTGCATGGGGACGCCTGAATCCGCCCCCAGCCTGCGTTACTGGGAAAGGCATGGGAACAGCTGAGATTCGATCTCGGCCAGCACCTGGTCCCATGTAAGCTGAATCGGTGCAGAATCAGCACCAAATGGCTTGCATGGGGACGTGGCCTTAAAGACCACCTTTCTTTTAAAAATTAACTCATTTTATCCCATTCTCTCTGTCTTAAAAAATACTGAATACACCTCAAGGTATTTTGTGGTTTTTATTCTTCATTAGCAAAGCAGGAGAGTATAGCAGCATTGTTAACTTATAGTAGCATCCTGAGCCAGGATACACTAGTACAACTCTGAAATTTCTAGATGAGATATCTGCAACCAAGTCCTAATGCCACCACTACCAACTCAGCTCAATGCTCAGCAGTCCTGCCAGTCATGCTAGTCTTGGAAATGAACTGAGCAAAATCAATATGGAGTTGAGACAGATGGCTATTGTCTGAGCCCTTTAGGCTGGGGTACGACTAGCTACCTTGGAGTAAACGATTTCAGGGTCCCTCCAACCCATTCTTGTCAGCAAGTGACAACCTTTTCCCTTCATCCAGATATGCTTAGTAATGGGCACCATCTGCAATTCTGTGTCATAAAAATTATTAAAATTAAACTATAACTATCTGATGTATTCAAGAAACAAGCAAGCAACAAAACTTCCAGAATCTACCAAATTAGAACCCCCAAATTAGAGATGTATTGCCTCTTGGTATAATGCAAAAAAGGGTTGTGCACGATTTTCAGGATTTGCTTCAAATCGAATATCTCAAAATTCAATTCAATTCAAATCTTTACAATTTGAATTTACCCACATTTGATTTGAATTGAGTAAATTTGAATCTATTCGTTCGAATGTTCATTTTGAATTTTCACATACGAATATCGACAACATTCTTATGTGCCGGTACGCATCCATACGCATCCTGTATGCGTCTGTACACATCCTGTATTCTGTATGCATCCTGTATTTGTCCAGTACAGATCCATACAAGTGCGTATGGATGTGGGAAAGATGCATACAGGCAATTATGCATCGTGTACGTATCCAACACATACGAATGTCCAAATAATTCAAATGAATAGATTCAAAATCCTTTCAATTGTTTAAATTCAAATTTATAGACATTAGATTTGAATTCAAATGTCCAAATTTGAACAAATTCAATCAAATTTCAAATGTTTTGAATATTTGTGCACATCTCTATGCAAAGTAGTCTTCATCCTGAAGCAAAGCATACCAATTTCTATGTAAGTCTGTTCCATTTGAATTTACTTCTACAGCAGCAGGTGATGTGAGTTTATGCATTCAGAGCCTTTTCCTTAGAGCTTCAGAATATTCCTTTTTGTTTATTCAGAGCTGAAGAGGCCTATAGACACACTTTCTGAAATAGCAACACTTTGAAACTTTACCTCAAGAATATACCTGAGGAAAAGCACAGTGGCCCCAACAGACCTGTTATCCCTATAACTTTAAGTAATTCTAAAAGGCTATAGGACTTCCTTTCTATTTTAAAATATGGGATGAGCCCTTCCTGAAATGGCATAGTATCCAGGAAAAGGAGCTGAACATATGGAAAATGTGATAGCAAGTGAAGCCACTCACAAACCAGCCCCTGTCAAGAAACAGATGTGTTAAATGCTCTTTAGCAAATGGTTGCTAACCACATCAGCCTAGCACCATTCTCCTAAACTTCATGATATATCTCCTGTGCATGAATTCAGACAAATTAAGGATGTCCTGTTTTTCTCTGAACACATGCTAGACCAGTGCTCCAGGCAATCTTCATTATGGAAAACTATCCTTAGGGCAAAGATGGTGTACATTACAGAGTGAAGGTAGCTGATTGGAGGGAGATGAATGGAAGATCTTAGGACTATTGGCTCAGACAGGGCTGCTTCTACGCAGCAGTCAGTTAAAGTGACAGGAAACAGTAAAGTGAGGTGTTGCTCCCCTGCTATAAATGTTTCCTGTCTAGACAGTGCTCATCAAAGTGTTCTCTTTGTGCATGCTGGTGACAAGCAATCCAGGCAATTTGACCACCACTGAATTCCCAGATGGATGCATTACCACCTCCATGCATGCAAGGTTAGCTGTTTCAGCCTCCATGCATGCATGCTGGATAAAGCTCCAATCGCTGGTCCACCCTGAAAGGTAAGTGGCTCCCTAGAAAGTGCTACAGTTGGAAAACCTTCAACCAGCACTGTTTTTTCCAGCAACAGTTAAAAACACTTTTTTAGGGGCAAAAAAAGTCTATATCTGAGGCAAGCCCACCATAGCAGCACCGCACTGGTGCTATATTTGCCCTATTAGGATGTAGTACACATTATTAATACCAGGCAGACAGCAATCCACAGAGTAAGGCATTTTTGCTAGGCAAATTTCTTGACCTCCATACTCAATTAGCCTGAAAGCCTGTTTGAATAATTGTTTTTGTTTTCGACATATGGAATAATTTTATTAGCTTTTCTTAAAAAAATCTAGGGGTAAGGGAGTTTCTAGCTTTTTAATGAATTCTTAAAAGCTGATATTTCCCCATAGGCACTGAATGAAAAACTTACTCAAAGATATGTAGAGTCAAAGACCTGAACAGAAAACTATCTGCAAGAGATATTAATGTTATAATTACAATTCACAGTACTCCTTTTAATTTTTAACTTTCTGTAGACTGTGGGGTTTCACTTGCTTGCTTTTAACATGTGGATCAAAATTCATGCAGAAAAAGTCTGGTTTCTTAATAAGATCATGCAATATTGACAGCAAGCCACTAATACTACGTATATATGACATATAGGTGACAGCTACCTTCAAAACTGACAAATGTGGTAAAAACAGCTTTAAAACGTCAAACGTGGTCCTGGCCCAACAGTTAAGTCCAGCCATCTGCCTCAAAAATTTCAAACCATTCCCTCATGGGAACCACCTTAAGGTGAGCACAGGATGTCCCTCACTTACCAGGAAAAACCTGAATTTTCCCTCTGGGCCAGCATGTGTCTGGTTCCTCCAGCAAAGAACCAGGACTGCCATCAAATGGTGGCCAGATACCGTGCAAGAAGGTGACAATGTAGAAAATAGTCCTAGTGAGATTAATAATAATAATAATAATAATAATAATAATAATAATAATAATAATAATAATAATAATAATAATAATAATAATAATAATAATAATAATAACGTTTATTTATAACGCCCTTTCCACCAAAGGGCGGTACACGACACCAGTAAAAATTACACAGTACAGAACTCATTAAAACTAAAGCCCAGATTAAAAACCCCATATACAGTAGCCTCCCACATCGTTCCTTTAACTGATCCATAGATGAAAATTGGACAATCTATAGAATAGGGTCTAGCAAGTATTAAAAAGAAGTGTTTTCAGGCCCTTGCGGAATTTAGTTAGCTCCTTTTCTAACCTTAGGGCTAGGGGCAGTCTGTTCCAAAGGTAGGGGACCAGGTCTTGAAAGGCTCGGAGTCTCGCAGTTGCCGTGGGTGTATGAGGTGCAACCAGAAGGGCCTTGTCCCTTGACCGTAGGTTCCTAGCCGGATTGTACCACATCAATTTGGCTGCTAGGTAACCTGGGGTTTGCCCTCTAATAGCCTTAAATGCTAGAACTAATATTTTAAAGTGAGTTCTGGCCCGAACTGGGAGCCAGTGTAACGATCTCCTTGCAGTTGTGATGTGAGCATATCCAGGCAAGTTCATCACCACTCTGACTGCTGAGTTTTGTATTAAGGTTAGAGGCAATAGGGAGCTTTTGGGGAGGCCTGCGAGGAGACTATTACAATACTGTGTATGTATGTGGGTCATCCTGTCCAGAAGGTTTTCCAAGAGTAATTTTTAGTACTTTTTTTTGTGGGGTGGGTACCAAGGTTACGGTGAAATTGCCTCAGATACATGAGGCAACCTCATCATAGTGACTTCATAATGGCACTATCCTTCCCCCTAACTGCAATGGGCCCTGGACATTTCAGTTGAGTGAAAGGGGTGTGCTGCCATAAAGCTTTCACACAACCATGAAAACTGACATTCTCCTAGGGAGCTGAAAAATGGGAAACATTGCCTTCCCTGGGATAGTCAATGCTTTCTCTCATTATCTGGAGGGTTCCTATGTGTAAACACAAAAAAGCAAAGCAGCTACTCTTCATCAATCAAGTATTTTAATATATCATAGAGCATAAGATTTTTTTTTTAACATGGGACTATTCATGGCCCTAACAGACAATCCCTTTAAGAGACAAGTATAAAAATAAAATAATTCAGCAAGAGGAAAAAGGCAAGATGCATATTATTCTTTGCAGCATTATAAATTTGAACTGATTTTTTTTTTGTTCCTTTCTCCCCAAGTGAAGACCTAATTTTATAACTATTTTATGCTGTTGGAAGAATCCAGTCATACTCATATGAATAATTAAGCCTATAAGCTCGCCAATTGCTTAGTTTCTTGAGTCAAAATATTCCATGTTTCTTTGGTAATCCAACATACACAGAATTTGCATACAAATTGTTATTACTGCATGCAAGAACAAACCTTTATGAGCCATAACAATTATTACAGCAATAAAATTCAGACAATGCAAGTCATCTGAGCCAGAGAACTATGTGCCTGAAGACCAATCTTCTGAACTTCATCCACCACTAATATTTCTACACATTACCATTACCATAAAAACATAACGGTACGCAGACATAAGATTATATGACAAAATGTAACAAATCTCTGAACTTGGTCATCGGGCATGTGTGTACTAGAAGCAATTTATGGAAGGATACCAGGGTTCTGACAGAGTTTGGTTGCAAAAGAAAAATGCATGAATAATGGGCACTCTTCTAGAAAAGCATGTGATCCATCATGCCTTATGCAGCAGGCAGAAGAGTGACTTCTATTGGCATTTCTGCAGAACAGTTGACAAGGGCAGATGAACATCATTTAACCCTCAAGGATACATTCTGCTTACTGCAGGAAAACAGAATAGACTACAAGGACAGCATGGGGGTGCCACAAACTCTAACAAGCAACTTCCCTAATTCACTGCATTCTGATTATACAATACATGGCTGAGACCCTAGGAGGGCAAAGACTGTGCTATCCAAGTTACACAAAGAATGAAGCTGAGGAAAGTAAAAAGCCTCCAACATCCTGGGTGAAAAGTAGGGATGGGCAGAAAATGTTCAACACCTTCACAACTCGCATAAACTGCAAAATTTCAAAACTTCGCATTTGAGTTGAATATTGGCTATATTCAAAGACCGACCCTCACACGTGAAGCAAAGGCTTTTGTGCCTTCATTCAAAGCTTTCTAGCAGCTGATAAGGGGCAGATCTGGAGGTGAGACAGGGGGTGGCAGGAATTCAAAGCGTAGCACATTTGAAGTGGTTCCATTTGCACAAACGCAAAGCGAATGTGCACAATCCTAGTGAAAAGGCATTTTTTAAGCAGCAGAGGTAGGCGGAACTTGAACTTCCTACTTAAACATCCAGATTACGAGCAGGTGCTTAGTCACAGGCCCAAAACAGAAACCAGGCGGTTGGAGTCAGAGTAACTCAAGCTACTGCTTCCAGCAAGGAGGCTGGCCCACATCTTACTCCCTGGTTGCAAGCCACAGATAGCCCCAAGGACAAGAGTATGTTGCTACAAATGCTTGCATTTCTGGTATCTTTCACTTCTAGCTGGCTTGCCTTCCTTGATCTGTCTGTGTAAGACATTCATCTCTCATATACTCCTGCCCCTACTAGTTCCACAGATCAGCTTCATGGGCTTGTCTGTAAAAGGGAGAAGCAATAGGTCTGGGGGAAAGAGCTCCCGCTTCCCCCTTCTCCCTGCTCAACAGCCTAATAGGAGGGTTTCCTCCTCTTTTCTGTAGAAACTTCAGTTTTCCACATGACCAATGACTTACATTGCACAGGTTTGCACTGTACAGTGTTTGTGGAACCAAACAGTTGTGTTGCAAGAGGATGACTGCATAAATGTTTAAAATAAATATATAAACTAAACAGAGTTGGAATTGCAGAGTCTTCATCATTTACATTTATCTTCCCGAATGCCACATAGATCATACAGAAAAGTTCTCAGTTCAAGATCTGGCACCTTTATTTGGGTAAATAATGAGGTTGGGCAAGATTTCTTTTCAAGAGTTCCAAGAATCAGTACAAGTCAGAGCTAGGGTTTCTTTGAACTACAGTAACAACAGCTAAGGCTCCTCAAGTTTCAAGCTAAAATTGGAGCGACAGTGGTCAGAACAGATAATAACATGCAAATCTTCCATATAAGAATCTAATCAAATTCTTATTGGCAGCTGCTAAATTAATAATTGCACGATTTTGGAAAGATCACAAAAACTGTCCCTGGACTTGTGGTATGATAAAGTATTGGATTTTATCATTAGTAAATGTCTAACTTGGAAAATTAGGAAATTAAATAACCCAGAAATGTCTGATCTCTTAAAAATTGTATGGGCCTCACTGCTGATTGCTCCACCAAATTTACTATGGTACATTGCCCTCATCCGAAAATGATAAAGTGGTAGTTTAAGCTATATATTTCTACTTAAATTCATATTAATGAAATATGGTCTGATAATATTCTGATATATCTATATATTTTTTAATTTTTTATTTGGTAGACACCTGGAACGTTATTTGCTGGAAAGTAATCATTAAAACAGACAATCTTGAGATAGATTCACTGATGGTCTGATAAATATAGGACAGCTATTATTCTTCATACCATCCTAATGCTGCTTCCTTAAAGTATAGTAGAAATTCAGTAGACTAGGCCTCCAAGGTGTTCCTAACTCCTAGGTTTTCATCAATGGCAATTCCTCGCATAGAACAATTTTATATTGGATAGTGGTTTGTAGGAAGCAAACTACAGTCTTATAAAACGGATGAGTAATGTAAATAACAGTTTTAGAAGCAAACGTTTATCAGATCGCTTAAAACATATATTTAGAATGGGAAACCAGAAAGATAACATTTAGGTCACTGAAATCAACTTTATTGATTAGTCATTTGACCATATCAAGTTTACGGAAGATAAAACCCTATAAAGCATATGATAAAACTAAGAAACCAAATAAAAATAACATCATTATTTGTCCCCATCACCCCTACAAGATTCCCCATTCAACTCAATGAATGATTTCCTAAGTCGGGCAGCCTTAACAAAAAAACAAAGCTACCCTATATAGGTCACTGCTTAATTTAATCAGTAGTTGAATTATAGAAGTTTAATATACAAAATTTAGCTTCAGTTTTCTGAAACAAATCTATCCACGGGTGTTTTTCCACCGCAGCCCTTAGATCCAGATCTAAGAAGATCCGGATCTAAGGAATGGGTACATTCCTTAATCTGGATCTAGTAGATCCAGATTAAGGGAAGCACCCAATGTTTCCACAGGAGGTGTAACACCACCCTGCCATGGAAACACCTTTGCACCCATGTGGGGAATCCGGATCGCCCCCCCAAGGGGTCAGTCCGTCACCCCAGGTGTCTCTGGGGACAGGGGGGTGCGATCTCCAAAGTCCCAGCTTCAGAATGATTTCGGAGTGATTTTGAAATCATTTCAAAATCATTTCAAAATTACTCCGAAGTCCCTCCGAAGAGATCGCCACGGACCTCAGAGAGGCTCCGGAGCTGTCAGAGCCGTCT
This sequence comes from Aspidoscelis tigris stejnegeri, assembly GCA_023333525.1. NCBI lineage: Eukaryota > Metazoa > Chordata > Lepidosauria > Squamata > Teiidae > Aspidoscelis > Aspidoscelis tigris. The sequence continues at coordinate 17,058,470 of JALMGA010000003.1, forward strand.
GTGCGCTATTAGCGCAGACCGCGCAGACTCCCCTCCAAAGTCCCTCCAAAGAGATCGGCAGAGACTTCGAAGCCGCTCCGGAGTTCCTTCAGAGCGCCTCCAAAGTCTGCGCTGATCTCTTTGGAGAGACCAGTGGCGAGACTCCCACACATGTGTATCCCCACACATGGTTTTAAGGATGCACCCCTTTCCTTACACTTATTCCGTAAAGTATATTAAATTGGGATGATTCTAGCAGACTCAAGATCACCCAGCAGCCTTAAGTGATAGAACTTATAACTGCAAATAAAAGATGGTGATGACAATATCAACAAAAGAAGGAGAGGAAGAATCTCTACATGCATTTTTTTCAATGTGAATCCAATACTCGAGACATTATACTATGGTAATCTCAGTATAGTATTTCAGAGCACAGATTTAATGAAAGCAAAATATTTTATGATGTCTTCAACATACAAACAAGCTATAATACCTGTTACAATGGGTTTTGGGATTGCTTGTTCTGATTACATCAGGAGTTCACTATGTCGCTTCTGTCAATGACAATGGATTGAACAATGAAGCCACATTAGATTGAAGAACCCACATCACTACATTATAAGAGAATAATTTGGGCAGGCTAAAACAATCTAATTTAAGAATCATCTACATATACTGACAGTGATTAATACCGGTGAACTTTTATATAATGCTATGAAATGACTAAATGTGTGGTAAGTCCAAAGAAACATTTTATGCCTGCCATCTGAACTAGTATATTTTGCCCCAGAGAACTCACATATGATTCACAGAGGTCACTTTGCCACACAATATGTCTAAATGAGGCATTTAATTCATCCTGCCTATCATGCCATTCTATTTACATCTTTATACACTTGTAGACCTTTGTGAAAAGGTTCAACAGCAAGTTAGAATATTTAACATTTGAAAGGCAAGTACTCATTCGATTCAACAATTGAATATAATTGCGCTGCAAGATTTGATTATCAATGAAGGAACTTTAAATAAAAAACAAGAGGCACTTTGCATAATAATTTTTTCCTCCTTGTTCATGGATGACACATCATCAATGGATAAATACTATTTATAGGTATTAGACTAGCAACTATAACATCACTTATCAATCTGGAAAAGGAAATACAGACAAATCAAGATAAAAACAAAAGCCAAGTTTCAAGTATATACATAATAAAAAACAAAATATTTTCATTTGCATCAAATATATTAGAAGTGTGGAGACATGATCTAAATCTCTCAATTGGAATGGAAGAAACAATTCATAAAAACAAGTTAAAACAATATCACACACCTTAAGAACATAAGAGAAGCCCTCAGCCCCTCTAGTCCAGCATCCCATCGCACACAGTGGCCCACCAAGGACCACTGCCTGCTCTCAAATCCCAGCAAACAGCCTTAGAAGCATCCTGCTTCCCCAGCCCAACCTGAAAGATGTACCTAAGCATTCATCCTAGTAGCCATTGATACATCTGTCATCCATAAATTTGTCTAACCCTACCTTAAAGTCATCTAGACTGGTTGCTGTTACCACCTCTTCCGGCATAAACTCCATAAACCGATGACTCTTTGGGTGAAGAAATACCGTATTTCCCCTTGTTGGATCCAACTCTCCTACCCATCAGTTTCATAGAGTGCCCCCTGGATCTAGTGTTGTGTCACAGAGAAAATAAATTTTCTCTATGAACCCTTTCTATACCATGCATAATTTTATATACTTCAATCAGGTCCCCTCTTAAATGCCATCTCTTTAGCAATTTGAGCAATTGCTCATATTGCTAAAGATCGAAAAGATACATGTTAGCATTATAAAACAGTGAAAGGAACATGTATACATCAGATGGGAATGTGAGGTTATTTAAAACAAAATTTAAAATGCCATTATAAGATCCATAGTTTCAAATCATGTTCAGTGTACTCCAGAATTGTTTTTACTTTTTACATCAAAGACTTAAATCTAGACAAGGAAAAATTTAGATTATTACAATGAATGTTGATAGCAGCTTATAAAATTGGGGTCTACAGAAAATCTGGATTAAAGGCCAGAAAGTACCCATTTTATCCGGATTTCCCCAGTGGCAGTCGAAACAATCAGGTCCCAAGTGGGTGCCGTGGTGGAAATGGGATCATCCAGCTCACACCCAAATGGGTCCTTAATGGGTGCAAAGATGGGTACTTTCTGACAGTGGAAAAACACCCTACATGAACCTTCATGAAACTTCAAGTAAATAGGCATGGATTTATGGTACAGCTGTCTCCAAGAAATTCATAGTATCAGCTTGTTCCTGCCCTCATTTTCTTTCAGGGAGGCTATATTTCAGGATACTACCTTTACTTCCTTCCCTGGTTTGAGGATGCCTTTTTCGTGAACTTTACAAGCTACAGAAATGTTTTCATTACAAGCTGGTCAGGATTTTCTGATAGACAAAGCAGTATTTTATGCCACTGCTTTTAATAGCCCAGCAAATATTACTGTTTTACCACTTGCTGCAAGTAGATTATCACTGTTGGGAGTAATAAAAATCCATGTGCAAGGAACACAGTCTGTCTTGAGCCATGATGTTATTTATGAGATATACTTTGAAAGGAGCCTTTAATGTCCTAGCCTATTAAATAAACAAATCTCCAACACTTGCAGAGCATCCCATATAAATCACAAATGCGGATCCCTCTTTCCTAAATTACTGGAACAAATTTCTGGAGACATGAACAACTTCTGATTGACATTTCAAGGACATCTTTCCAATAAGTTACATTCTGTACTAGGCAGTCAAAATTGCCAAGAAGGCACTTTTTACAGATTCAGTTCCAACAACTACATAAAAGTATACACAAGGTTCAGGAAACGATTCATAAGCAAGCTGATATGCTGCATTCTCCATTGACATTCAATATATCTTTTCAGTTATTGCAACTAGATACTACTAAATTCTTTGCCCCCATTCAAACTATCCCAATCCACATTATTCTATCAACCTAGAGGCAATAAAAACTAGACGGCTTTGGTTTTTTCTAATAATATACCTCATATACCAAAATGGATTAGTTTTACAGGATATTAGACCAAGGGTCATGAGAACTTCCCAACATATTCCTCTCTTTTGACACACTGACACTTATTATCTCCAGAAGCACATGAATAATGGGGGTTGCAATCTGGTTCCAACACAGCACTTAGAAGGTATCTGCAATCCACTTCTATATTACACTTACCAGGTTTGGTGCATTATACTCGTAATGGCCAAACTAACAATTGATCAAGGATGGGAAGACAACTCCACTATGACTATAACGAACGGATACACATGACTCTGGGGCCATTGCAGTAAATGAGCTTATAACATTTCAGCTCCAAATAATGACTAGTAACAGCAAAAAATTAACTTTTCAAGACATTTGGTCTCCCTTAATTAAAAGGCTTCCTCAGTTGGACAAACAATTCAATCTGCTAGACACATTGCTTTAATGCCACTTATCTAAATGGAAGAATCTTATGCTAGACCAGGTCCAAGGCTTTAAAATATGTAGTAACTGAAGGACATTCAAGAAGAAGGGTGAGAATGATTCAAAATAAAGTGGTAGAGCAATACTTTTATAGTTTATAGTTCCGCATTTCTACATTTGTTTTAATTTTGTACTCACTGGATTCTACCAAGCATGTACGTATGAATGATAATATTAATAAAGACTGTTTTTCAAAAAATAAAATTAATGAAAAATGTGTCACAAAAAAGGGAGGAAAGAATGAAGAAACTATATTCTTTTAGTGATGAGATGCAATTGTAAATTAAAGATTCCTGGATATAAAATTTTGATTAATTCCTTTTATTTGGTTTTCCTGGAGTAAATGAAACAGACAATAATTTGTGTTGTATCAAGGACAATACAATTACAATAGATTGGTATTTGAACCTAATTTCAGAGTTTATGAGACTCTCCTCTGCTCTAGAACAATCCCAGTTAAATTTTTTTCCCCTTTCCCTTTAGCTCTATTGACTGTAAAGCACAGGTATTGGGCATGACAAAATACAGAGAGATCATATGCTTTGAGAATCATGCTCAAATGCAATGTGCAAATGGAAGTCTGAGTCCTCCTTGGGTAACATTTGGTACCCTTTGGGTCCATTCCCTTTGCTTTGGCTTAGAAGTTGAACATGAAGCAGAACAACTGGATTTATCGTGTTTGGGGCTGTTGAGCTACGGAAGAAGGAGCCTTGAAACTTCTTCTTTACCTTTGCTTAAACAAACTCCACCCCACCCTTCCTTGGCAAATATTTGGAGTGATCTGTAATGTCTTCAGAACAGGTAAATGCAAACATTAGGAGATTTGGGGAAGAACAGTAGGATGGGCCTTGTAAGAAATCCCAGCTAATTAGTGTTGACTAATGAAAGCCCAAATTAGCGTGTCTTAGATTTAAAACAAGGTTTCACATTTAATGTAAGCTATAATGTTTCACTGAGTGTTTCCAGCACGACAACTTTTCTCCCTGACTCTCTGAAGCAAATTAGAAGCCTTAGCGACTTTGCCTAACTTTTGCTGAAACCTGTCTTGACTGCTCTGTTAGATAATTGAAGATGATGTCATTCTACTGAAGCTGGTGAAACTCTGTGCTGATTGCTTATATCATTTAAGAACATTTTAAATCAACTATTGAATTGGCACAACAAGAATGTGCATAACAACATCCAGGCAAAAACTAAAGAACCTAATAAAATGTTGAATAGAAGCTTAGAGTCCAGAGACCATGATCTTTGCTACTTCTTTTGTGGTTTACAAAACAGCACTGTTTCCCATTAATAGTTTCTTGGCCAATTTAGACGGCATCTCAGCTTTATGTCTCTCCAAAGCTAACCAGTCTAACAAATGAAGAAAAGTGGGCAACTCCACAGCGAAGAGATCTCAAAGTACTTAATTTTTTTGTATTTTTATCTCGCCCTGTACCCAAAAGGTCTTAAGGCAGGTTACATTATTAAAAATGAAATATAAAATAACAGTGCCTGAAAGTGGGGAGGAAAAGCCGTTTCCTTATTAGGCAAAGGCCAGGGTCAAAGGGTATGTCTTCACTGCTCTCCTGAACATGTGAAATGAAGGTCCCTGATACATCTCAGGGGAGAGACTATTCCAGTAGCTTGACTTTGTGAAGTGCAGGCTAGCTTGAGAGCTAAATGGAGGTCACAATGTTCATTTGTCTTGTCCTCCAAACAACTGGAAGGTGACCAGAAATGGCTGCCTGGATGATGCCCAGATCCTTTTTGTTGTTGTTGTTGTTATATTTGATTCATTACTTTCACAGTATGAGGGAAAAAAGAAAAGCTGGTTAGTTATTTTCACCTGTTCAAGTATCTCCCTCTGTACTTTGAATGTGCATATCCTATCAATCTCTTTTAAATGCTGCTCTTTTGGATGCTTTTCTCTCTTTTTAGTTTTTTTTCCTTTTCCCCTGCTTTGAGTAAAAATGCAGAAGAGAGACAGAGACAAGAGGGATTTCTGAACACTTAGAAAATATACAATGAGCCCAGCAGTACTCCAGGTTTGGTGATTGGAGATTTAAAAAAACTTCAAATTTTCCTCCTTGCTTCATGCTTCTCACATTCCATGTTCCAATTATGTGTGTCCTTGTGAAACAAGGAATGCTTTTTCAGTGTCAGCCCCTCGGTGACAAGGCATCCTTGTGGTTTTGGTCTGCCCACATCATGACACCCAGATCTAGTTGTGGATACTTGCTGCTTTATCTCAGTAGTTAAAACAGTGCTATCCAACGTGGGGGTCTTATGTAGCATCGTTATTTGTGTTAGCAGGATACCCATATTCATACAGTTTTCCTGGCAACATCACTGAAGTGGGTTGTCGTAACTGTCTTCAGGGATTTCTTAAATCTTCCTAGTGGAAGTTTGCTTTTGGATTTTTTAATGCCAGGTGAGCCGGCTTCCCCATGCCTGCAAAGCCTCACCTGCTCTTAGAGATTACTTTTAGCATCACCCGTCTTTTCTTACCTATTCTGGCAAGGGTAGCCTCTTAAGAACATTTGAGAAGCCTTGCTAGTTCAGGATCTAGTCCAGGATCCTGTGTCACTCAATGACCCACCAAGCTTTGGGGCATCTCAAGCAGAAGGGAAAGGGAAAACCTTCACTTGTTCTTGATTCTCTGCAAAAGGTCTTTAGAAGCATCCTGTTTGTCTCTCCAACCTGAAGGCAATACCTAGGCATTAATTCTAGTAGCCACTGATACCCCTGTCTTCCATGAATTTGTCCAACCCTTTCTTAAAACTATTGAGGCTGGTTGCTGTCACCAACCATGACCCCTTGAGTTAAAAAAAAAATACTCCTAGGACAGTGATGGCCAACCTATGACACGTGTGTCACAGGTGACATGCCAAGACCTTTTGGGTGACACACATGGTCACCCTGGCACCTGGGTGTGTAGTGCTTGCTTGTTCTTGAAGTGTATGAAATACCAACTTTCAATTGAAGGTTTAGCAGATGAAATTCAGCAACAAAAGTCACTAATGTAAAAAATTATTTGTTTTTGCTTTTAATAAAATACATATATCAAAAATATAACTTTTTTACTAGAGCTACAAATAAAATAAAATTATGGATATTTCTAGATGTGACACAGCACCTGAGTTAAGCTAGGTTTTCTTGCACACTGAGCTCAAAAGGTTCACCATCACTGTCCTAGGAGTTTGTGCTACTCTTGTGTTATTTTAGCATCACTGGAGTTGCTAAGCCCTCCCAACAAGATGATAATCCTCAATATGGTAAAATATGACAGTTTTCTAAGACGTGAGTTGAAGCAGGGAGAAGTTTTATGGAGGAGGTAAACCTCTTCTTGCACTTATTCTGAAATCATAATCTTGGAAAAATAAGAAAGGCAATCTTAAAAGGAATGGACTCTGACAGGATAGGAAGAACATGCCAGCTTCAGAAGGCATTTAAATTGCTTAAGAGAAGATAAGGTTATCCACCTGCACTGAAAACTGACACGTTAGCAAAAGAGGTTCTAATCTAACTTCCTCCTATCATTCTAACTTTCTATATGCAGGTAAAACATTTTAGTAATGGTGTTGGTAGAAGTGATGCTGGTTGTCGAAAAGTATTTATTCATTTGAGCTTATGTGTTTAATTTGAATGGCAACAACTCACAAGTAGATCTACCATTCCTTTGCTAATTGTGAAACTTAAGTGCCATTTATGGATACAATATTATTTAAAATTGAAATGTCTTTTAAGCAATGCAGTGCACTAATTTTCTATTTTGCATCTTAAGACCGGCAGAACTAATGATATTGTGCTTTTGGGTCACACAATACATTTCTTTTTCAGCAGTGATTTGTATTTGTACCTCTCATGCTAATGGCCTCTCATGTCAATGAATTCTCTCTCTCTCAATCTGGATGTGGACATCTTTCATTAAACAACAGTATTAATACGTACCACCAAGTATTTGCATGAACAAAGCAGTTTAGTATTTCCTCTAAAGTGATCTTTTAGATTTTCCAGATAATTATTCCCTCCATTTCCTTAAGCTTTTGGTATTTGCAACCTTTCTGCTTTGCTTTTAACACAGCATTTCTAGAATTTTTAATGCAAACTGAAGAAATATGACAGCACCCCTCTAAAATGGTTAAGTACAATAATATTCTTTTAAATTTTAACCATACCAGACAGAAAAGGGGGTCCTGCCTGAATGTGATACTTAATGAAACAGTTTTGGTCTGCCTTATCAGGGTTCTTCCAGATACAAAGTCTACAAATGTTATTTAATTCTGCGGTTTCTTTTTCTATGCCTTTTGCTGAATGGCTGATTAAATCTACTCGAAGTCCAACAAATGAAGGATATTAGATTATTAAAAGTATACTTTCCGTCATTTGTAAAGGTTAGACTCAAATTGATTCTAAAGCGACAATGAATAAAGATGACACAGTATTAAATATGCCAATGAAAAGCAGATTTCAGCAGGCACTAAGTAATTCTATGAATCTAATTTACCATATATTGCTGTCTAGCAGGGGAAAAAATCAGAGTGAGTGGATTGAAGTTTTTATGATTTCTGACTATTAGGCATAGAAAATACTTTTCACTTCTGTCAGCTGAACTCAAAGTTTAAGATGCTGAGTGTGGAATACAGATTTTTGCACAGACAGAAAATACCCAGTGCATGAATATTCTTGATGCTTTTGGAACAGTCTGAGTGAAAAATGATAGGTCTCCCTAACCTAAAAAGAGTTAGAGGCAACCGGATAGAAAGAAAGGGCATAAGAAAAAGGAATTAAATAAACTGAATTCTGAACTTTCATGATCCCAGCCCCCACCTCATCAACCATTATACACACAGGCCCTGCTCCCATTACAAGCTTAAAACGGTTTTCCTAAACCAGAATAAAATAACAAGATGCAAACACGAATTTGCATCGTGTTTGATCCTGATTCTGAAAGCGCTTGAAAACTTCATTTGGGAAAGCATATCTTTTTCTCCCCGCCTATTGCCAGTCATGGTGCCCACCCCCTCTCTCTGATTGGGATTCCTCCTGCCGCAAAATTTTTGATGGGACACGGGCAGGGAGTTCCTAGAGTGCTATTGGGGGAGAGAAACCCTAAACACGCGTTCTCATCCCACTAAAACAGTATCATTCCCACTGTAAGAAATGTAAACCATTTAAAGTGCAAGAGTAGGAGCGAGACCTGTTGAAATGAGTGTTTTATTTACAACGCTTTGGGGCAATTTAACACGCGGAAAGCGTGTTAAGCCAACCTGACATAGAGACTGTGAAGATCGAAACCATTTCCAAACCGTTTTAAGTTTGTAATAGGAACAGGATGCCACACACATATACAGAGAGAGAGAAAAGAAAGAGAATCAACATTTCACCTTTCTCGCTACACATTTGGACTATCACATCACTTAATTTCCCTTTTTCTTTTTAAGTATTTAGCTGCCTGCAGCTAGCTCACTTTCACATTTCTCCATCTGGAAAACCAGAACTGCACCATGGTAAATTCTTGACTGACATAGAGATTGTAGCTGTGTTGGATCAAAAGCGTTTCCTTTTCCACTTTTCTGAAGTCTGCTCCCACTGTTTGTAAAACCATGAAACGGTATTTATTAGTTGTGTTTACAGATTTAAAACTGAACCTTCCAAGAAACCTTAGTTCAGAGCGTTTCACCTGTTCAAAGTGCCTGAGAAAGATGTTACAATCTCGGCATGATCTTTCCCAGCATCCCATCAAGCTGCTGCTTCCCTGGCTCAGTGCTTTGAAGGTTTGAAGGCTGTCAGCTGGGTAGAGAGTTTGGGATTTATAAAATAACATGGGCTGCACTCTTCCTTTTACATTTTCCTCCACCAGTGATACTCAAAGACTATCTCTGATATTGGACTCAATTTTATTTCTTTCTTTATTTAGCATCCACAGAAGTCTGCTTTGAGTTTGAACATGCATCCTTCTTCCAGTGACAATCCTCCTTGTAAAAACTGCAACTGAGAAAGTTTATTTTATCAACTAACACTTTCCTAACATGCCTTTCTAATTTAATAGGCCTGTAATGCAGAGTCCCTAGAAATGCTTCCTATTTATTGATTTATATTCTGTCATTCACTAGAAGACTCTGGACAGGTCACAATAACAGAAAAGATAAAATATATAAAATATTGTGTAGAAATGGCTTATTTCTTCATTTTATCACCTAATTTCCCAGGCAGTGCAAAACACAACAAATGCTACTGAGTAGTTAGTTTTGTTGGAGATGCAGGTCCAATAGCATCATGTTTTAGATTAGCAATGCCTCAACTGTTCATGTGGGTGGTAAGACCCATCATCCACAGGTTCTAAAACAAACACCCAGAGATGCATAACTTTGGCAGCATGTGAGTGTTTACTGATAAATTTTTTTAAAAAGCAACAACCAACACATATACGTCAACAGCTGCCCTCTCAGTGCATGTCGTACAGACCATTCCAATTAACTCCCAGTTCTTTCCCAGCACCTCTGATGTTAAGACAGGACTACCAGCTTAATTAAAACCTACCACTTTCTTAACTCTAAACAGAACAAAAGGGGATCCGTGATATAAACCAGCAGACAAGGGCTAGTCAAATGTACAAAGGAAGATGGCAACACAGTTGCCAATCTTACAGAGTGGTATTTGGAGTTGAAACAGCTGACTGGGTCAACAATTTCCCAATTTGCGTTTTCACTATTGTTTTCAAAAAATCACAAGATGAGCATCTTCTGAGGCATAAAGAACATTTCCCTTTGGGAAAATGTGCAACTCAAACAAGATGAAAATAAAAGTCCAGAGATAATAGCTCCAATTAAAATAGCAGGTACCACATAAGACTACAGTTTATTGTATCATCTTAAAGATAAGCAGAAAAATCACAATGCTGGACTGGATCAGTGGTCCTTCTAGTTGCACTGTAATGCCTTCCCCTCTTAATTAGTTTGGCAAGCACAGAGATAGACCAGATGCATCCTGGGACTCAGAACAGCCCACGCCATTTTGAATCAAATTCAAGCCTTTAAAATAAAATGCAGCTAGAGGGATTTCTCTCTGTGCCTATTTTACCCTCCCATTTGCCTGCCAGGAAAGGCAGAACACTGTTGGCAATGTGTGCCACAGATCACTTGTAATCATCAAAAGCTGATTACTGTTACACTGGGCTTGATCGAATTGTGGCTGGCCTTATAGGATTAATGCGAATTAATTTTAAGCCTTTTATTACCTACATCACATGCCCCACTTTAAGAATTATGTGCTCAGGTAGACATGTTCAATATATGCTTGAGACCAAGAAACTGTGTCTGATATTTTAAAACAGTTCAGGTGCTTATGGTGCACACGCACAGGTAGATTAGCAAAGATCTACATAAGGGAGTCGCTAATGTTCTAGAAAAGGCATTGCATTTGAGTAGACTGTTCCACTATTGTGCATTAAAAGGTACATCTATTAGCCAAATCAAGCATAGTAACTCTAGCCAATTCTATGAACAGCCAAGAGGGCAACAGAATATTAAGTTTGAGAGACTGCCTACATTCTACTTAACATTCAAAGTACATAAATGCATTTTACAAAAATTCTATTGTTTGCTGCAATTATCTTACATCTTCAAAAGAATGCATTAACTTTATGAGAAGCTTTGTTGTAATAATGACTGACAATGTAGAAGCTGCAAATGTGTGTAAGAGCACTCATTTGCTTAGTGAATGGGAGCAAACTACTTTAAATCTAAAATAAGCAGATAATGACCTAAAAATCCATGTTTTTCTCTTAAATGGGGTCTACTAGCCCATCCCCATACTTTTCTATCAAACTATTGTGTTCTGCATTTTGAAAAGATTAGGTTAGGAAGCTCTGTGCCCTCTGGGTGTCATTGGGCTATATTTCCCATAAGCCCAACTCCACAGCCAATGGGCAAAGACGATAAGGGGTGCAGTACAACAAAACCACATAAACCCCCTCAGTGCAATGCAAGTAGAAGCAAATGCCTACTCAACAAGGTTTTCAGGAGAAAGATCCCCAAACTTTACCTGTATGTAGAATGGATGTGAATAAACCAAAGCTGAGTAGTTTGGTGTTCAGTTTCCAAACGAAAACAATACTGGGCTGGGGAACCAATTTGGAGATTCAGAAAGCAAGTGATGGTGTGGTCTTCCCAACCTACATGTGCCAGCTCAAATGGTGCAGCAGCCATGTTGTCCTGAATGATTTTCAGGTTGGGTAGAGAGAGAGAGAAACCTCAAAATGGAAAGAGTTTCCAAGGGATACTTTAATAAAAGAAACAAGAAAAACTGAAGGAGATGGTTAAAAAGTGTCACTGAGACCGTGAGGAGACACAAGTGAAAAAATAATAGGCAACGTGAAAAAGAATGGGGACCCCGAAGCAAAAAGATGAGAAAGATGCCCCTGCAAACTTGTTCTGCAAAAATAAAAGAGACCTGGACTCTCACAGGTTTATTTCATTCCCCTAAGTAGTAGAGAAAGAATTCAGCAAATAATCAAATTAATTTAAAAATGTGATGCTTTTCTCATCCCCTCTTCATCTCCAAAATTGTCTTGTGGCTGATAAATCTCTGTCAATTGATATTTCAAGTCTTTTCTTTCCCAGTATAACAGACTAATTACAGAAGCATATTTAGAGACATGCACAACAGCCACAGTCACATATGGTTCATTAGTACGCAGACTTGCAAGTATATAGGAAAGCACACATGCAACCACTTCCCACACATGTATACAGGTGCAATCTATTTGTATTCCTTCTCTCACACACATAAACGTGCATGCGCTATATTCACATATATTGTGTTTATGCGCACACTGCTGAAGATTATGTATTGACTAAACGCATTCACTGAAACCAGCCTTTTGTCTTTATGGGTGTTTTTCCACTGTCACTAGAAGTACCCATTAATGGGTACAAAAATGCCATTACGTACCCATTAATGGGTTCTTAATGGGTACTTTTAGTGACAGTGGAAAAACACCCTTTGTATCCACTGAACAGATTGAAAGAAATTTCTGAAGACAATTTCACTCTTAGCTAATGAGGATTTGCCTTACAAGCAGTTTCAAAATTAGTTCCAGGTTAAAGATGAGTCAAATGTTCCAAATATCACAGTGTTCATTTTCCTTCTCGTAGCAGGCAGGTAGCAGGCAGGTCACCCTATAAATTATTTTGGGAAGATGGGTAGACTTTGCTTCTCTGCATTTTTGTTTTGTTTTTAAATCCCACTGAAATAAACTATAACAACAACAACAACACTGGGAGAGGTCATCGGGAGTTTTGGAGTGAGGTGCCATCAGTATGCTGATGGCACCCAACTCTATCTCTCTATTCCTTCTGAGTCAGAAGAGGCAGCTGAGATCCTTGATCGCTGCCTGGGAGCAGTAATGGGTTGGATAAGAACCAATACATTGAAACTGAAACCAGATTAGATGGAGGTACTGTGTGTCACTGGGTCCCGACTCTAGGAAGTTAAGGGGCACCCAATTCTTAGAGGGGTGGTTTTGTTCCAGAAAAATCAGGTGCATGACCTGGGAGTGCTTTTGGATTTGTCACTGTCATTTGAATCCCAAGTGGCAGCAACTGCCAGGAGTGCCTACCATTTTCTCCATCTGGTCCGCTACCTTAAGCCTTGCCTGGATTGGGATAACTTGGCCACAGTGATCCAATGCTCTGGTAACTTCCAGAGATTACTGCAATACAGTAAAGTGGGGCTACCCTTGAAAATTGTTCAGATGTTGTAACTAGTGCAGAATGCAGCAGCGTGACTGCTGATGGGAGTCTCTGACCAGACTCGCATCATGCCAGTCTTAAAAGGACCCGCACTGGTTACCTATTCACTACTGAGCTCAATTCAAGATGTTGACACTAACATTTAAAGCCCCAAACAGTTTGTGTCCTGGGTATCTGAAGGAGCGCCTTCTCCCATATGGACCTGCCCAGGCACTGAGATCTCAGGGGGAGGGCCTTCTTGTAGTTCCTTCCCTTTTCAGAGGTACTATGCATAGGGACTTGTAGGAGGGCCTTTTATGTTGTGGCCCGTAGACTCTGGAACAGTCTCCCTCTCGATGCTCGCCAGGCACCTTTATTGTATAGTTTTCGGTGCCTGATGAAAACATATCTTTTTAGCCAGGCTTTTGCTTCTTAAACAGCTTCCTCAGGGTGCTGTCCTGTTAGCGAGGGAGGGTGGGTGGGGGCAGGAGGAAGGGGGTTATATTTTTAATTATGTTTTACTATTTGATATGTTTTAATGTCATTGTGACCCGCCCTGGGTCCATTCGGTGAAAGGCGGGATATAACATTTTCTAAATAAATAAATATTCTGGAATAGGGGCCTGCCACCTGCATGCTAGTAAGGACTATGGCAGACAGGCCTTCTCAGACTATGGGTACCTCCAGACCCCGATGAAAGCAGTGAAGGGATTATGCTGCTTCAATCACCCACAGCAGCTGCTCAGCATTCTACCCCGCTTCCAAATTAAGAAGCTGTTGATATATCAGCAGCTTTTTAGTGCTGGGTTTCCACTGAACGTTGCACTTTAAACAGCAGGTGATTGAGCTTCCTGTCTATCAAAGAGGAAGTGGCAGCAATGTCCCTGCACAACTTCCAGTTCTTCCTTCTGTCAGACAGGAAGAGACCGCCTTTCATCATGTCTGGAGGCATTCTATGGCAGGCCCCTGTGAATGGCAGCCCCCTATTCCAAGATATAATCGAGAATAAGGTCCGGAGCAGAAAGGGTCTTGGTTCCTTCACATTCAGACCCTATTTAGCATATAAAACCACTAACTAGAAGAACAACTAAAAAGAAAGATCATAAGGGTCTACAGCAGCGCCTTCGCTATTACAATTTAACTGCCCACAAACAAAAACTCCATAGGTCTGTCATGTGTAAACATAAGCATTCAACTCTGCTCTAGATACAAGGGCATGCTATCAGCAAATGCATAAACCTGTTTTCTTCCACAGGCGCAGCCATCAAAACCATTTCATAAAAAGAAAGACAGCACATTTGTTGAATTATTAGATAGTAATTCACTCTGAAGTGGCCATAAAGGAACAATGAATAAGCAGCACGTACAAAAGCAAGTCCAGCTAACCAAAGATGACATCTTTATTACAGGAAACTCAAATTCTCCATCGTGACATTTCTTCTTCATTAGAGCGACAATTATAAATGAAAGTTTAAAAGATATCTTGCACATAAACTGTTATTTGAGTTGAAAATTTATAACCCACTGTTCAATGTAAATGTTTTCATTACTGCTGTTTCTGGAGCACTTTTAACTCATGGTCTTTATAAGTTATTAATCTGTGGATGTTGGAGGTTTTTTTTTAAGAAATCCCATGTTTTTACTCCCTATAACAAAATCATATATGGTATTGGCATGATTTCTGCTGGGATTTTCCTTATGTGCTGCCCTAAAATTTGCGTTTGGATTGAATACAACAACAAAAACTTATAATTTCACTTGACTGAGGTACTGTAAATAGTTAAAAAATGGATTGTTCTAGAATAAAATGTGCTCTATCCCAAATAGCACACTCCAGCCCAATTTTATTTTCTAACCCAAGCTCAGTAAAAGCTTCTCTTTTCTCTCCTAAAGTGCTCAATTTGGCATTTTTCTCAGGAAATCTGTCAGGAACAAACGCTGGGTGTTTTTTTAGACTTATAAAAGCCGTGTGGTTTCCAACAGCAATTGGGAAAAGTCTGAAAATGAAATCACCTGGGATTTATTTTGAAAATAAGATACTCACCCTGGCCTGACAGCAGGAGGGATGACGAGGGTCAACTCAAGTCGCGCCTGGTGCAAAGCTTCCGACAGGTGGGTGAGCAAGTGAATCAGGCCCCTGTTAACATAAACAGGACATCCAGCTTACAAACAAGAACTGGGTGTAGAAACATACATGACTTTTTTCCCCATTCACTTCGCATCAAAGCAAATGTAGCCACTTCAAATGTGCTAGACTTTGGCCCGGTTCCCATTACAAGCTTAAAACAATTTTCCTAAACTGAAATAATAGAACCGGATACTAACACGAATTTGCCTGATCCCGTTACTTTCATCTTAATCGCGTTGGATCCGGATTCTGAGGATCATACGTGACGTACATGACTCAAGGGGGGGGACACAAGTGGCTACTTTCTAAAAGCTGCTTTTCGGGACTGCCCTGCCCTCTTCCTTCTGGTGTGAACACGCCACCCATAAGGGACCCCTTCACAGAACCTAGCTGGGTGGCTGCCGCTTGCATGGATGGATGAAAAACGGCACTGGACAGCCAACGATTCTTTCCCCTCCTCTCCCCATTGCCCAGGGCACATGGCAGCAGTGGCAACTCAAGCCCCCTTCGCTCGCTCATCTCCACAGCCACACATTTACACATTAAACATTCACATATCTCACCGAAACTTCAGCTGCTTTCCTCCCTTTTCCCTTTCTAAAGGTCAGAACTTTTAGAATTGCTCAGAATTGCAACATTGTTATCAGGTGTGAAGTGGGTGGATTGCTACAGTGTAAGGGCTGCTTAGGGGATGGATTTTTAAAGTAAAATCACTACCTTTGGAAGCAAGCTATTGGGGGAGGGAAACCCTAAACATGCATTCTCATCCCACTAAAACTGTACCGTTCCCACAGCAAGAAATGTAA
Organism: Aspidoscelis tigris stejnegeri; assembly: GCA_023333525.1. Classification (NCBI taxonomy): domain Eukaryota; kingdom Metazoa; phylum Chordata; class Lepidosauria; order Squamata; family Teiidae; genus Aspidoscelis; species Aspidoscelis tigris. Next base: position 17,074,639 of record JALMGA010000003.1, read on the forward strand.
AACGTTTCAAGTGCACGAACTGGAGCAAGACCTGTTGAAATGAGTGTTAACATTTACAACGCTTTGGGGCGATTTAACATGCGGAAAGCGTGTTAAGCCAACCTAACGTGGGGACTGCGAGGATTGAAACCGTTTCGAAACCGTTTTAAGCTTGTAATGGGAGCTCCCCCTTTAAGTCTGCTTCGAACCCTGTAGCCACTGGCCGTAACTCTGAATCTGCTCAGAATCCATTCCAAAGCTTTGAATGAAGGCACAAAGCTTTCGCTCCACGTGCAAAGATCAGTCTCTGAATACAGCCAATATTTGATTCAAATGTGAAGTTTAAAATCTTTGCAATCCATACAAATTGCAAAGATGGTGAACATTTTTCACCCAGCCTAACTGGGAATTGCCCCTGCAAGTTCAGTCTCCCCTGCATGTTCAATTTTCCCTCTAAAAGGGGTTAGGGTAACCAGCAGGTGAGAAAGTGGTTCTTGTTGCTGTTAGAATCACAGGGTCTTTACGCACTGGCCACTTAACACAGATTAAGGACCCATTAACAACAGATCTAAAGCACTTGGCAAGTTGCCTTCCGCACTGCAGCACACATTAGAGACACTTTGCAGAGCCCGCTTCCACATTGGCTTGCACGAGATGTGTCTCAGTGTGTGCTACAAGGTGCTAAAACTGGTTTCCCTAAAGACCTGATTGAAGGTAGTCTTCATCAGGTCTTAATCCGTCCTTGTGCAGTAAATCTGCATCCACGTAGGATGCTTCCGCACAAGGACAGGGGAACTAAATAGGCGCTCCCCCCCGGCTTCCCAGATTGGCTTCTCTGGAGCCAGCAATGGAGAACTGGGGGACTCCGTTCTCTGGGCTCCCCCTCGCCCCAGAAGCTAGAACCGCGGCTCCTGGGGCCGGGGGGGGGGGGCTTCATCCTACACACCTCCTACACACTCTGGGTCGGGCACGTGCAATCCCCTCCTTACCTGCAGGCAGCCAAGCCGATTCTGGCTGCTGGGGCCCGGCGTGCTTTGCGCTGTGTGCCTCCCCACTGGCCAGCAATGTGCACCTGCGCAGAGGGCCTGCTGAAGCCAGGCCCACAAAGAATCACCTCCTCCAAGATGCTCATGTCCAGCCAGGCTGGAGAGTCACCCAGAGGGCAGAATGGTCTAGGCTGCCACCACTAGACCACCCCTAGGAGAGATGGCAAAGTTCTCCTCCTCAGTCAGTCAGAACAAACCCCACTGTCTTTAGAATTTTACTGTCCTGAAATTAAGGCTCCCTGATTTAATACTGGCAAAGGAAGTAGTATTAGTACTTCCTTTCTTAGTGCTATTCTTCCTTCTTAATAATAGCGGCCCACAATGCAGACTCTAAAGGCCAACTGGAAAACTCATTTTGATAAGCTACTGAACTGTGCCTTGATCTGCAGTACCATGGCTAATTAATATTCCCACCATGCAGAAATATTCAAAGGTATTCGAAAATTAGATTGGATTCATCCAAATTTCAACATCCAAATTCAGATCAAATGTCCATAAATTCAAATTTAAAGATTTGAACAAATTTCAAATTTTGGATCTATTCATTCAAAATATCCAGACATTTGCATGTGTATGGGATTGTACACGATGCATACTTGCAGATACACGTCTTTCCCACATCCATATGCATTTGTATGGATCTGTACGGGATAACTACGGGATGCACACAGATGTGCACAGATGCATACGGGATGCGTAACAATGTGTATGGGCACATATGAATGTTGTCGACATTCCCTAAGTGCAAATTCGAATAAAAAATTTGAACGAATAGATTTGAATTTGCTTAATTCAAATCGAATTTTGTTAAATTCAAATTTTAAAGATTTGAATCGAATTGAATTTTTGGATATTAGATTCGAATCGAATCCCAAAAACTGCATTTGTGCACACCCCTATTCAGTAGTTCTGTAACGTGTATGGTTTACCTATCTGAGTCTTAAGTTCAGTGCCCAGCAAAAGGCAATGGCGAGCCGCTTCTGCAATGCTCCGAAGAAAACTCAGGGCAGTGCACACAGAGACACTAGGGACTGAACCTGAGAGTGTCTTCCTTTTACTGCGTTTGATAGTTCACTCAGCATATGAGAAGGATGGCAAGGTCTCTGACTAAGAAAAACAACTCAGAAGAATGATGTACTAGCAAACACATTTGTCAAGCCATCTCTCTGGCCTAAGAGCTCTTTGACCAATTCAAGGGATTAGTAATAAATACTCAGACTTCATTTAAGTGGACTCTCATTTGTCACCCAAAACAGTTTATGTTAATCACGTACGTCTGCATTTTGCTTTTCCCAAGTAAACCCTGCATCCTATAAATTATCCTGCCACTCTACTTAACAGTACTCTGCATTGTTTTAGGACTGTATTTTCCCATATTACCAGTGTCAGCTGAGAAAGGGGGGTGGGGGAATGACTTGCTGCATTGCATTTATAAAATTCTAATGAGACGAGAGCATACGGTCTTCACGGCAATACATTCAGACGCATTCATTATATACCGTGCCACTGTCAGACTTAACTAGAGGTTCCTCTGAGACACATGGCACTTTTCAGAATGCACTCAGAATCATTTTTTAAACCTTTCTCATGACAGTTGCTCTGAGGCTAGAATACTTGGCTTCCTTCTGCCTGCTCACCACCCACATATTCACTGCATACAGGTACAGTCACTTCATGTATCATGGAAGAGCTTTCCTCAACTTTGCTTGACCAATGGGGCTGACCTCAATCGGACATTAACTAAATGAATTTTATTTGTAATAGTTTATTTATATGGAATTTTATTTGTACGCTCACAGACCAGAATCAGCAAATATTAAAAAGTACAAAAATTTACAAAAAGTTATTTGAAATCACAATGTGCAGATAAAATCAAGTGAAAATCAAGTGAGTCTACATGCTTAGAGGATAATACATAAAACAGGTAAAACGGCCCACTATAAGAGACAATGAAAACAAACAACATAATGGATTTAAATATATATGATCAAGAATATCTCTAATAAAGGTCACTCAGTTGCAGGGTTTCATTTTCTGACTTCTCCCTTATTTTTATAACTCCAGCTAGGAATTTTGCAGCAGCTAGGGTCATGTCAGAACTGGTATCCTCAAACTTTAAATGGGTAAGAAGCCCGGCTCACTGGCGTGCAGCTGGGTGCACCCCTCCACAGTTTTATCTGATAAAGCAAATGATTAGAGGTCTTGGGACCAAAAGGATCTCAACCTATTCTCAAACTGGACACTGATCTCATTACACAATATGTTCTTAATGACAAATGATGATACTATATATATGTACACTGGCTCAGTTCCTCCCCAACAGGAGGCTGTTCAGATCCATGTCTCTGCAGCATTTGCACAGGGTACCATCCAGCACTAGCACTGAACACTGGTCAGGTATGACCTCTTTACAGTGTTGTTAGTTTTATTTCACCTGTATTTCCTGTAAGACAAAAAAATAGGTCCTCTAAATCAGCCTGTTTTGGGGAAGGGATCAAAACTCTGCATACGCCTGAATCTGTTATGATTAAGGTTGCCATATGAAATTCAGATCCACATTCCTATACCTAATAGTTGAGAAGAGGCAGTTCCAGAAGAGATGGCATGCCATACAGGCAATCCTTGAAGAATCTCCTTCTTCCATGTTGTTGGTGCCATCAAGCCAACGCTGGGGCTGTGATCACACAACAGCCTGCCCCTCCCCCATTTCCTGAACATTTTGAGCTTGAAAAGGTGATCAGAGAAGGGCCTCTGAGGGCCCCTTTTGTTATGTCTGAACACAGCCTGAATGGCTAGAAGGGGGAAGCCTTGATAGTTAGACCCGCCTTTAGAAATACAACTATTCCAAGGACCTTCCAGTTGCCTCTTTGTTCCTGCCCATCCTTCTTGTCCTTAGTCTTCCCTCTCTTCTGTTTCTCTCAACTGTACCAAGCATTATCTTTTTTTCTAAAACGTATATGAAAGCCTGAATCTAGATTCCATATAGAAACCCCAATAATGGGATTGTATATTTACATGCTGCCTGTATGAGTAGTAGCTGAACCAGTGGCAGAACAACCACTTCACATTCAGGAGATCTCAACTTCAAATCTCCAGTATTTCCCTGTAGGATAGCAGTGACAAGCATTTCTGCATCGTAGCTGAAAGAACTTGATCATAGTCCATTTATCATGATATCCAGTTTGGCCTAGTGGTTAGGGAGCTGGACTCCTATCTGGGAATACTGAATTTCATTCCACCCTCCCTCATGAAACCAGCTGGATGATCTCACAGCCCCACCCACCTCACAGGGTGTCTGTTGTGGGGAGAAGAACAGAAGGTTTGTCAGCCACTTTGACTCCCCTTAAGCGGGCAAGAAAAGTGTGGTAGAAAAGCTAACTCTTCTTCTTCTTCTGGTCACTAGAAACTGAGATTTACCTTTTCCTATACTGCCTTTCAGGAATTCTGCTCAAGACAGTTCTCAACATCATAAAATAAAATAAGCAGCACCTAAATGAATAATCATTCTATGCATAAGTTACCATACAGATCAACATGCAAAATATAAGCCGTATTATATAAAAATGCAATTCATCGTAAAAACCAAAGATTTTTAGAAAGAAATATCAAAATAAACCTCGTCCTAGATAATGAATAAAAAGTTAAACAGTGTAATTTTTAGAAAAAGACATCTCAGTTCAATATAAGTCCTTGACAGTTCCCAAAATCAGACAGTCTTGCAACATATGAGGAAGGCGAAGGCACCATTCAAAACCTGTATGATGGTGGCCCCACCTGCTGCCTGATATGAGCATGACCAGAAACAAAAACTGATTTGTATTTTCAGAATGAAAATCACGTCTCCTGTAAATGGCATAGGGGTTGCTAGAATATTCAAAACATTCAAAATTCTATCAAATTAGTTTGAATTCAGACATTCAAATTTGAATCAAATGTCTGTACATTCATTTTTTAACATTCAAACAAATTTCAAATGTTTCAAATCATTCATACAAATCATTCAAACATTCATATGTGTATGGATACATACTCATTACCTATTTATCTGTACAAATCTTATTCGTATCCATATGCATTTGTACGGATACTTATAGGGCGAAAATGGTATGCATATGGAATAAAAACAGGTTGCATACAGATACATACAAATGTTGTTGACATTCGTATCTTCAAATACGAATAAAAAATTTGTACAAATAGATACAAATGTATTCGAATTGGATTCAAATTTGAATACATTTGTTTTTTCTCTATTTGTTCAAACTGGGACATTCAAATATTCCATTCAAATCAAATCCAAAAATTGCATTTGTGCTCACCCCTAGAATGGTGATCTTATAAATTATCCCTCTGCTCTACTTAACAGCACTATGCATTATTTTAGGGCCATTTTTCCCATATTAATGGAGCAAACTGTCTTCCATTAATAATGACTGGTATTAGTTCCATCCTCCTTCACCAAACCATTATGGTAGCACATTTCTTTTTTAGTCTATTCTTCCTATACCTTTTTTTTTGTTAAGGTGAAAGTTGGCTTTTAAGAATCAGGTAAAGTGACGGAAACTAAGGATGAAATTAATACGCAGATGGAGGACAAAGCATTGCCGAAGGAAAATCAGCACGGCTTTTGCAAAGGTAAATGGCACCTAACTAACTTGTTAGAACTCTTTGAGAATGTTAATAAGCACTTGAATAAAGGCAATCCAGTTGACACTGTCAAAAGTCCATCAACAAAAGCTCCTGAATTGACTCATCAGCCATGGAATAGGAGGACAGGTCCTGTTCTGGACTGGCAACTGGCCAAAGGAAAGGAAACCAAAAATGGTAATAAATTGATGAATCTCAGAGTGGTGGAAGGAAAAAGTGGTGTCCTCTAGTGTTTAGTATTGGGTACAGGTGTTTTTTAAAAAAACATTTATTAATAAATGAATAAGAGATAGGCATAAGTAGCAAGACAACAAAGTTTGCTGATGACACGAAACTGAAAGAAATTATGAAGTGTTATCAGGGGAATCTCTTGACACTGAGTGAGTGGGCAACCAAATGGCAAGCATGCTTCAGTCTTAAGTGCAAAGTAATGCACACTGGGGCTGAGTTTTCTGTAACAGATTAGGAAAGGGATCTTGAGGTTTTGGTGGGCAGTTCAATGAAGGTGTCAACCCAGTGCACAGCAACAATGAAAAACAGCAAATTTGTGGCTTGGGATAATGAGAAAGGGAATATAAAATAAGTCAGCAAGTGTCACTGTGCCTATTTATAAACATAGGCCACATTTGGAATACTGAGTACAATTCTGCTCAGCAGACCTCAGAAAAAGATGTGGAACTGGAAAAAGTCCAGAAAAGCGCAACCAGGATGATCAAAGCCCTGGAACATCTTCTTACAAAACCAGGTAGCAAAATCTAGCCCTCTTCAGCATTGAAAAATGGCATTTAAGAGAAGACTTCATTGAAGTACATAAAATCATGCAAGGTATAGAAAAGGTGGACACAGAAAAAAAGTAATGTTTCTATTGCATAATATTAGAACCAGGGGGCATTCTATGAAGCTCATGGGCAGCATAAGGAATGACAAGGTGAAGTATTTTTTTTACCCAGAAGGTTACTTATCCATGGAATTTACTACCAGAAGAGGTGGGGACAGCAATTGTTTTAAGAGTCAGATAAATTCATGGAGGACAGGTGTTCAATGGATACAAGAACTGATGTCTAGGCTCTACCTCCATGTTGGAAAGACAGACAAAATGCCTCTAAAGGATGTTTGCAGGCAGTCAGGATCAGAGGACGGTTTTGCCTTTGTAATAACTGGAAGCAATTGATGGGGCAGTTTGATGGAAGAATGCTGGACAAAATGGGCTGCGCCCTGGCTCCTCTTATATTCTTATGTTCCTAGAATTGTATTTAATGGAAGCATATTGCTGTTCTTACAAACCTCCTTCCCTTCTATATTTAAAACAAACCCACAAAGTGTTCCTCAGAATAACATCAGTGGTTGTAGCTCACTGATTTTGCATTCATAAGGTGCCAGTCTCAGTCTCTAGCATTTTTTAATGTGCTCCTGCAGCCATCAGCAGATAAGCTCTACCTGAGAACACCTTGACATTTAATAAAAGGTTGCTTTCACACACAGTAAGAAAAAGGAATCTCTGAGCTGGCTTTGAGGCTGTTTGGAAATGCACTCACTGGGGGGAAATACACACACCAGTCTGCTTCTACACCCTTTATGAACATTCTAGGCTACATAAAGTGGATTTAAATGGTATGAGGACACAAGGGCTGTGGTCACGCCTAAAGTTTAATCCAGCTTCAGTCCACCTTCAGAGTGAGAGAACACATTAGCAAAGCGGCCAGTAATTTTCTTTCCACGTTATCTATCCCAAAGGTGAATTTTCTGAGTTATTTAACACTGAAAGAAAACAGCTGGTCACTCTGCCGATCTATTCTCTCATACCGAAAATGGGCTGAAGCTGAATTAAACCTTAGGTGTGACCACAGCCAATGGCCCCTTATACTATTCTTAACTCTTATTGTGCTGCAAAACAATTACTGGGGGGCGCGGGGGTTTCCTTTGTGTTAGGACCTTTACAGGTGAGCACTGAGATCTAAGATAATAACCTCACATGTGAGATAATTGCTCACATGACCACTTACTACAAACTTCAGCCTGATTAAGACCATCAACAGAAGCAAGTAAGAAACTAATTCAACGGTGTTATCTATTGATGACTTCAGATCCCTTTCTTAACTTGTCAAGACTAAATAAAAATTGATTCCTTAAAAATGATCAGAGGAGCACAGAAACTGTAACAATACTGCCACAGTGTGGATTACAGTAGAAACAGCAGAGCAGGCTTCAAGATGATTACAGGAAAGAAATATGTTTTTCTTCGATCACAATTACAATTTCCATGTTCAAGGTTCAGAATAAATATTGCTGAACAACCAAATGTTGACTATTATGACTTTTTTTTAAGAGTTTTTTTTCCAGTCTATCACCTTCCAGGTATTGTTACACTGAAACTTCTATTAGCTGCAGGCAACATGGCCATGGTCTAAATCAGTGATGGCCAACCTATGACACACGTGTCACAGGTGACATGCCAAGCCCTTTTAGGTGACACACATGGTCACCCTGGCACCTGGGTGTGTAGAGCTTGCTTGTTCTTGAAGTGTATGAAATACCAACTTTCAATTGAAGATTTCGCAACAAAAGTCACTAATGTAATGAATTATTTGTGTTTGCTTTTAATAAAATATATATATCAAAAATGTAACTTTTTTACTAGAGCTACAAATATCACAAAATTATGGATATTTTTAGATGTGACACAGCACCCGAGTTAAGCTAGGTTTTCTTGCAAATTTTGACACACTGAGCTCAAAAGGTTAGCCATCACTGGTCTAAATGATGAGTATATAGAAACAATGAAGGGACAAACCTGGGATTTTGTGACATCCAGGGCAGTAGCTAGAATGTTAGGTTGGGAATGGTGGGATCTGGTTTTAACTCCCTCTTCAATACACTTGGTTTTAACACTGGAACCCTAAATTATTCATCAGGAGGTGTTGACTAGCATATAAATGATCCTACCTACAAACCATTTCTAAGTTGTTTCTAAGCAGCTTTGGAGATGGTTTTTTAAACTAGAATGTTCATGATACAGGACTTCAGATGGTTTAGTGAAAGCAACATACAAGATTCACATTATCCTCTCCAAACATACAGTTTGGAGATTTGTTTCTCTGGCATTGAACAGGCAGGGCACTTGGGCTGTGGTCACACCTTGCTGAAATAGTTTCAGAACTGTTTTCAAATTCCTGTTGATCCATCCTCAGTTTGGGTTGCTGTGCTCACACCTTTTATGTTATCTCCTCAAGTCTCTTTTACCGGACTTTTTAGTTCTCCGCCCTTCTTGATTGGGTTAACACCAACTGCATTCTGATAGGTTAAAATTCTGTCAATCAACAGCAGCAGTGGGGTGGGTTTGGAGTTCTATGGTGCTAATGGCAAACTTAATGGTAACACAATGGGGCCCCTCATTGCATACCTCAGCCAGCATGCATACCCACCACCTAGCTGCTCCTGAAGAAAAATGATAGGCTATACTGTGCTGTTTGCTGTGAAGTTGCTGAAGAACTTCTGCTTTTCTGCAAAACTTTCCTTTTATTGAAAGGAAACATTGTTTCTCTTGCACACTGCTAAAATAAAACGGAAGATGCACTGTCCTTAGAATTGTATCATTTATATTCTTGCCCCACAATTTTCCTTGCTCCCACTCACAACACTCTGGCCATTTTTTGAAAAAAATCATGCCAGATTTTCTGCAAAATCATTAGAGAGCAAATGAAAAATTATGATCTATTGCTTCACCAGTTTAGTGCAAAACTGATTTATACTTTTTTAAAATGACGGGCAGGGTCCATCAGTGTGCAATTGGAACTATGGGGAATGGGGGCAGGCCAAGATGGGAGAGTGAACTAATCTAGGAATATGGGTAAGAGAAATACAAACTGCTTGCAGGGAGGGCAGGAGTGCCGCTAACTCTGGTGTATATCACCCGTACGTACAGCCATTAGGAAGAAGGGAACGCAGATTTCACCTATCATGGGTTCAGCCCCTTTTAGTCCGATTTGTCATGCTGAAAGGGACTACGTCCTGTAAAAAAGGAGACTTCAGAAAATATCAACAGAGGAGGGAAAATATGATTGGGGGGGAAAAAAAGGTTTGAGGACAGCAACTAGAGCAGTGGTTCTCAACCTGTGGGTCGTGACCCCTTTGGGGGTCGATCTACTCTTTCACAGGGGTCATCTAAGACCGTCAGAAAATACTATAATTATGTTCAATTTGTAACAATGAAAATACATCCTGCATATCAGATATTTCCATTACAATTCATAACAGTAGCAAAATTACAGTTGTGAAGTAGCTATGAAAATAATTTTATGGTTGGGGGGTTAGGATTAGGTTGGGGGTCACCACAACATGAGGAACTATATTAAAGGGTTGCGGCATTAGGAAGGTTGAGAACCACTGAACTAGAGGATGGCCTGAAGATGACTCAAAGGTGTGTCTGTGGCCTTGGAGACAGGAAACCTTTGACACTTAGAAGTTCTCTGATATCATGCGGATTGGTAAAACCCCTCCTCTAGCTTAAAACTACAACAAGTGTCAGTCTCCACTAAATATTAACATTGCATGAGGCTCTTTTTCAATTCTTATTTTCAGAAAAGCAAGATCAAGAAGCAGGGAAACCACAACTGTTGAGCGTCTCCTGAAGTCAATTAGAAGAAGAGTTGGCTTTTCTACCCCGCTTTTCTCACCCATTTAAGAGGATTCAAAGCAGCTGACAAAGCTTTCTATTCTTCTCCCCACAACAGATACCCTGTGAGGTAGGTGAGGCTGTGAGAGGTCAGACGAGAGCTGTGACCAGCCCAAGGTCACCCAGCTGGATTCATGGGAGAGGGTGGAATCAAACCCAATATTCCTAGATAAGAGTTGGACTCCCTAACCACTAGACCAAATTAAGTCCCTCCAAAACAGCTTGGAACATCATTTGTTTGGATCTGGCATACATCAAGGAGCCTTCCTGAATTGTGCCTACAAAGTCATGGGACTCAGTTTAGGGACTCAGTTTGCAAATACCAAAGACTTTCCTAATAGACTTTCCACTGAACTCCACAGGACTTATTTACATATGAATAGAGATGGGGTTGCACTGTAGGTAATTGGGCAAGAACTCAATGACTCTAATATTTGCCTTGGGTGCTAAAGAGAAGCAGAACTGTGCAATTCTTTTTTTTTATGAATACTTCTTTATTTTTGCTTATTGTGGTTCCTAAACATCATTCTTCCCTGCAGAAGGTAATATGTTGCCCATCATTGAAAGACCATTATCTGCCTATACTGATGCAATTAATCTATTTGTATAGTCTTGTTAAAATCCCACAGTCAAAACTACGAACCACATTAAGGCTAAGTAATTGCATAGTAATTTGTAATGATAGTTTTTTCCTCCAAAGTCCACCAACATTATTCTTCCAGGCAAGGTGATGGGCCTTTGGCAGCCTCAAATTATTGGATGAGCAGCTATCAGGAAATCAATTGTAATCTTGATGAAAACCTTGATAGAAACACCCAAGTTTATTTTGTGATGCTTCAGGGGGTTGACTTCACTTTATTTCAACCACCATCCATGCATCATGTGAAATACATATAGCCTGAATGCAACTGCACCACCAGCAGTATTCTCCTGGCTGTACACAAAGAAGAAAGGAGAAAAGATGTAATTATTCCTCATTTCTTATTGTTACTTACATACACGATATGACTCCTGCCTTAAGTTCAACTAATAACTTAGGGCAGTGATTCTTAAACTGAGGTCCGGGAACCCTGAGGGTTCCATAAAGGCCTCACAGGGATCCGCAGTAGGCTAGCAGTGGTGTTGGGGAGGGATGCAAGGGCAGGGGGTCAGGGGGGGGGGCGAAGTGAAGGGCAGGGATCCATGACAACAAAAGTTATGTAAAAGGGGTCTGCAAAGAAGAAAAGGTCAAGAACCACTGTCTTAGGGGATACCTAAGCTACAGATAAGAACTTCAGGCGTCATTTATCTTCATCTCATTGCTAACTCAGTTCCCATTCTAGGTTCCTATCACAGGGTCTACATTTTCTCCAAGTTTTGGGAAGAATACATACTAGGGATGTGCATGAATATTCCTAACATTATTCATCTAAATTCGGACATTTGTACACAAATCAAATGTTACATTTGTACATTAACACTTGTACAAATACGAATGTTTCAGAATATTTGTATGAATAGTTCGTACATTCATTAAACTGGGCATATGTATCGGATACGTATCAATACATATGCATCGTACAGGATACATATCCAATATGTATGTGTTGGTATAGGATACATATCCAATATGTATGTGTTTGCATAGGATCCATAAACAGGATCCATATGCATTCATATCATATATTTGTACAAATTTGTATGAGTACATTTTTATCAAATCAAATCCTACCACATTTGAAGGGTATTTATTTGAAAGAATATGAATTTTATAACATTCAACTAGTTATGAATCAAATGCCAAAACCCCCATTTGTGCATATCCCTAATACATACTGAAAGCATTTTCACCCAACAGTAAGCTGTACGGGAAAATCTCAATAATAAACACTATTCATCCCAGATTTTTTTTTATCATAATCTACTTGCTCTGTGCCCACAAGATTTTTTTTTACTCTGGAAAGGTTCCCATTCACTTCAGTAAGAGTTATTTACATGTGCACTGTAGTATGATGGCTTTAAAGGATGAAGGAATCTGCTACACACACACAGACATACCACTTACGTTTGCTTGTGATTTCCTAGCTGACTCCAAACTTCAACAACAAAGCCGTCAAAATTTTCACTCTAGAATAAAAAAACACACTGGAGAATATTCAGAATAAGTACCAGAAAGGAAATAAAAGAAGAACATCATGGAAGTTATTACTTACTTTTGATAGTGCCAAAAGTTTTAGATTTCTCATTAAAACTCTTGATCACCTGGCCGTTAACTTTTTATGTTTTTATCCTCTGCAGTGCTTATCTTTGCTGCTGCTGTTTAGCTATTAAATTAGCTTCTGTGTTCACTCTTCATTTTCTAAGCTTTTTGATTTTATTAGTCTCATTATCAGAGCACCATTTTGTAGCCTTGTAAATGAGCTGTTATACATTTTAAATAAGTAGATGTCAATGAATTTTATATATCTATGCTGCTCCAATGAGCAATGCATTACTTACGAGAGTGTATTGGGTGGATACTGTATCAAGAAGACACTGTGGCATAGGTATAATTGATTGGGGGAGATAAATGCCTTTGGCCAACCCTCAAGAGTCACCCCCCCTCCCACTGTACGAGAACCTCATGGAAGGCAAGATCAAACTTGTGCCACTGTGTAAGGTAGGGGGGTACAGCCTAACTTGTGCGGGAAGGGGCAGAACCTAAAATCTGATCTCACATCACACCACTAAGAAATAAAAGAAATACATCCAATCCAAAGCAAGTGTTTTCAGAGGGTCAGAACTTACTTGTGCTCGCATTTACGCTAAGAGTACAAACAGCACACTTGGCCTGCACATCCAGGAATGAACAGGAAAAGTATTTTGGATTATGGTGGTACTTTTCATTTTAAAACAACTCACCTTGGCAACTTCAATCATGCTATTTGAAAGCTCTTCTATCTCATCTTCACTGGTAAACACACTCTCAAAGTCATGGTAAGTCCAGGCTTCAAACAAGATCCGTGGTACTAACATTAAAAACAACAACATAGAAATAGTTATTGATTCCCTCCCCATCACTGGGAAAGGAGAGATATAACAAAGTAGTCTCTCAGTATTCATGAATCATATATCTGTGAAATCAGTGCATTTACAAATCAATAATTTTAACCAAGGTCTCAAAAACTGCAAAAGGCAGTTTCCCCACCCTTTCCTTGGAAGTAGGCAATGGCAAACTACTTCTGTATATCAGCCAAGAAAACGGCAATCATCCAGGAGCTAGATACAACTCAGTGGTTCCTAACAGCAACAGCTCAACCATCTCTCACCTTCCTGACCTTTCTAACCTCCTTCCTCTCTCTCTCAACTCATTTCTAAATTTCATTTTATAGTTTGTGCTGTGTGGGGGTGCAATTTGCCCATCTCAGCTAAAGCAACAGTTGCTAAGCTGATATTGCTATGCTAAATTACTAAGCCAAAGGATACATTCTGGGTCACTGCAACTTTCCTAATATCTCTCTCAAGGAAGTCATAACATCTACCGTACATGTAAACAATGTGCAGCATCCAAGGATGCTGACATGAGATGTCCACATGCACAGAGACAGGCTTCTATTGGTCCTCACAATAACACCATATATGGCATTTCCTATGTAGTACTATCCTTGCATTTAGGCTGTTATAACTGGGTATATACTGGTTCAGTCCAGTTCTCTTGTTGTAACCAAATATGGGTTTTCTGTGTGTACTTTTCCATTATTCAGAGAAAACTGTATAAAAGCCTTGGCATGTGTTAATAAAGAAGGCTTACTACTTTCACCTGGCAACCATTCTGCGTGTGAGTCCTAAATCGTTACCACAGTGCTGACCATCCCTCTTTGCCCTACTTCCTTTGCTCGCTTCCCTTTCCTCCCTATCACTTGTCCCTTTTACTCCTTAACTTCAAAGGTAAGCCAATAAGAAGCCAGAAGTAGAATACTCTAAGAATCTTTGAATCCAACAATTGTTTTGCAGGTTGGGTGATAAGTCGCATCCATTGTATGCTACCACCAAACTTCCTTCAGAATCTTCCAAACATTACCATGGGGAAAGGGTGACCCATAATTCTAACTGGACACTGGATTGATCCCATGGTCCATCTAGTACAGCAGCCTATTCTCAGAATGACCAACCGCTTGCACATGGAAGTTCATCATCATCATCAGAAGAAGAAGTAGTAGTAGTAGTAGTAGTAGTGTTGGCTTTTCTACCTTGCTTTTCTCACCCATTTAAAGGGACTCAAAGTGGCTGACAAAGCTTCTATTTTTCTTCCCACAACAGAATACCCTGTGAGGTAGATGGGGCTGTGACTAGCCCAGGGTCATCCAGATGGCTTCATGGAGGAGGGTGGAATCAAACCTGGTATTCCCAGATAAGAGTCTAGCTCCTTAACCACTAGACCAAACTGGCTCTACAGTTTACTCTACCTGCAGTCTCCTCTCAGCATCTGGCTTTTGGAGGCATAGTACTCATTATCTCACAGGCTCAATGTTCTACCACCCACAATTTCATCATCTGCAATATCTACCTAGTAGTATTATCTGCTACCTAGTCCTTCTAAATATGGTCAGAGCAAAGGCCAAACCATTTCTCATAGCATCCAGCCAGCTATGCAGGGAAAGTCTAGCAAATACAGGAGCAAAAGGGATAGTACCAACTTCAAACATGAAAGCTTAATTCCAGAGTTACCTATTTTGATGTCTTTGGCATGTCTCCTGACTTCTTTCATCCAACCTATTAAAATATAAAAGATTTAGAGGTCCAAATTTAAGCAGTAGGCATTTGAGGTACTAGGCTTCAAACAGTGGGCATGAATGGGCAACCTGAGATATCATTACAGGATTTTGTCTCACACAGGTTTCACTTAAACTAAGCATTACCTGCAAACGACTGACTGCATCTGGATGGTCATTCATTCAATCTGTCTGGATGGACAGACAAATACTTTCTCTTAATTTCTAAAACACATTGTTACATCTTGTGATCTCAACTGGTTAACAGTCTTTCGCCTCAGTCAATGTGTCATTTATGTTATGGTGGCTATTGCGCAGATTTTCAAGAAAATGGTTTTGAAGTCTGTCTGAAAACCTGAAGCCCAAAGTGATGCTTATAAGATACATATTTATCACCAGACCCCAGAGAAACTGGCAGCAATCTTTGGATGGGACACAAATCCTGTTGAAGATTTGCATATGATTGCTGGGGTATTAGTCCTAACTGGATTATTAGTTTATTATTAGTTAATCAATAGCCTATACATATAACATACTTACATACAAACATACATGCCTACATAAAATAAAAACAAAGAAAATAAACATTAGACGTAGCAATATATACCTCCTCCCCCACTCCCGTCCGACCCCTGTGATATAACATTTGTATTTTATTAATTCTATACTACAATCTCAGATGTACAGCCATTTTAATAACAATTTCTTTTCTGAGATACCTGCGTTCAATTGTGCTAATAATGTTTCTGTAAACAATTCCCATATTAGACGAAAATGATTGTTAGTATGATCATCTTCCAGTTTACGACATTTACAAATAAGAATAATTTATAATTTTCAACAGCTCACTTTGCCAATGCCTTAATGTTAAATTATCAGTATATCTGCCCTTTTTTACCAGTATTTGCTGAGCAGCAGCCATTAAATTATTTATTTATTTATTTATTTATTATTTACATTTCAATCCCACCCCCTACCAGAGGGTCTCTGGGCGGGTAACAACAGATTAAAATAGAATATACATTAAAAGACATTAAAAATTAAGCACATATAAAACAATATAGTCTTGTTTGTGCATTAAAATCCAAGTTCAGTTCAAAAATGTGATGCAAGAGATAAATATTTAGCAAAAACGGAATATTAACTTCAAACACTTGCCTTATTTAATGCATGCACATTAGTCCAAAATTGTTTCCCAGAAGGGCAAAGCCAAATCATACGAAAATATCTAGGCATGTACCATAAAAAGGTTTTGCATCCTAAAAGATTTTCCTGGAGCTGACACAGAGTTGCTTGCAAGAAGAAGGGATGGCATATGAAAATCGCCTGATAATGTGGAACCTTTTCTGTCCAACACAAGGTAAGCTCAACCACTAGGTTCACTTTTAAACTTAAAAAGTACTGCCTGTAAAATCAAGCCACGCCTATCTGAGAAGTGTTGTCTTTTATTCCAGCTGCTTTCCAATCTACTGCCACTTTAGGTTTTGCTACTAAATAGCACTTGACAAGACAACTGAGGAAGTATTTGTAGTGCCTATTAATTAGGGAAGTAGACAAATATTCAGAACAGTCAAAATTCTATTACATTCTATTGAATTTGGACATTCGAATTCGAAAGTCTATACATTCAACCTTAACATTCAAACAAATTTTAGAATCATTCATATGAATGATTCGGACATTTGTATGCGTACGTATCCGTACGCATTACATACGTATCCGTACGCATCTTATTTGTAACTGTACACATTTGTATGGATATGTATGGGATGAAAACAGGATGCATACGGGATAAAAAGGGATGCATGCGGATGCATACGGACATATACGAATGTTGTCAACATTTGTATCTTCAAATACAAATCAAATTCATATGGATACAAATGTATTCAATTCAAATTGATTGTGAATACATTTGAATTTTAAGCATTTGAATCAATTTGAATCTTCGGATATTCGATTTGAATCAAATCAAACCATGAAAATTGCATTCGTGGACACACCTATGTGGCACCACCTTCCGACCAGGGGCTTATGAATCCTTTTATTCGTTTATTTATGGCCTGAAGCGTGGTAGGTGTGTTAAGATTAACTTCCAAATGTCTTTCCCCCAGCCAAAAGGCAGGCCACTTCTTTAGTTCTGCTTCTGCTATAGCTGGTTGAAACTGTTTCCAACCGTAAGGTGAGGCACCTCTCCCCACTCTAGCAGTTACTGTATCCTTTCACTGCTCAAGCTTCTGTATGAATATGTTAATAACAGGCTTTGTAGCTTCTTTTAACAAACGAACAATAAGTTTATTGAATACAGACTTCTTGGTATCAAATCAGTATGTTTCAATGAACAGCTGCAAACAATCTGACTTTCTCAATCTTAGCCACCACACCAGAGATCATATCAGCTTATAAACTTAAGCTCTAGGATTCTGCCTTTTAAGGATTGCTTTCTTAAGGTCAGGGCACGTTTCACCGTGTACCTTCCTTCCCTGATAATCCTACTTAGAATCCCCTGGATCTAACTTGGAGCCTACCCCAGCTTCTGGGCAGGCTATCCACCTAACCTCCCTCCCTGGGTCCCCAAGCATAGAACAACCAATAGTTTTTCTGCTCTTGCTTATATAAGCTCTGGCTCTGCTAGCCTTCACCCAATTGGTTGGCTTCTCCTGAGAGTTCCATCCCCCTCCCTGCTGTCGCTGGGGAGAAATCTCTCTCCACTTACCTTTCTAGCTCTCAGTTTAAAACATTTTGACCCCACATTGACTGGTGTAGATGGATGTGTACTCATTACACTTTCATCAATTCTAAATATTCCATATCCTGTTAGTTACACCAAGCCCGTGGGCATCACACCCTACTATTGACATTGCAAAGCCAAAAGATATAAGAAGAAAAATGACCTTGGTCAGCATCATGGAGTCCTGTTAACTGGAATCTCTCCTTGCCCCTTCTCTTCACCTGCAACCAGACTGGTGAGATAGTTGTAAACTTGTTTCCAAATATTTTAGCAACATCGTAGCCATGGCTGTTCCACTTTAAAAAAAGAGAGAGAGAAGAATGAGAATTATTACAAAATTCATTCCAGACTTTTACGTCATTTGCAATTTTATCTGTAGAAAGATTAGGCTAGTGTTCACCATGCTAGATTAGAATACATCCTTTTTCCTCTTCTGCAAAACAAGTAAATGCCCCGTGAACTGTATTCATTTTGTTTGTGTTTCTTGCAAAGAGTTCAATGTAACATTATACCCTATTCTGCTTCCCATTCCATTGCATCCTCACAACACCCCTGTGAGACGGCCAAGACTAAGTCCCTTTCTGCCCTGGGCCTTACTCTGGATTGTATTCTGAAATAGGAGCCTGTCATTTATGTGTTGGTACAACCTATGGTAGATAGATGCAAATGGTAGGCTCCTATTCTGGAATATTATCCAGAATAAGGCCCCGTGCAGAAAGGGCCTAAGAGGCAAACATCACCCACTGTGCTTCTATGATGGTGCAGGGCTTTGAACTCAGAACCATCTAGGCCCTAGTCTAGTACTCTAACCACTATACTATACTGGGTCTTCAGGAGACCACTGAACTGTTTATTGTGTTGATACTTACTGGTGTGATATAGCCCAGAACATCTCCCAAGAAATTCCTCTCTCTCGCCTTTTTAGCACAGTAGCTTTTATGTTCCAAGATGATATCTTTTGCCTTTAAATCAGTAACTACTAGCCCACGGTCTTGTACTCTTTTATCCGAATGGTGAGCCTGCCAAGAAACAATTATTTTGAATTCAGAAAAAGACCTGTCACAAGATTCAAAGAACAGGCATTATTTCAGATTAATTCCTTAAGTTCTTATTCCATTTTAAATGTACTTCTAAAAATGCATGGCCTGCAGTTGCACTAAGGACAACCACAGAGGAGAACTTTTGCTTTCACGTCCTATAGGTCCATGTCCAGGAACATTCCAACCTTAAAGACAACTGGATAAGAGAAGCAACAGAAACAAGTACAGTAAGGATGCGTTCCCATACAAGATAAAATGCGAATTCAGTCAGTTTTCGGGATCAGATGATCCCATTTATTTTTTTATTCCCAGACTTTATGAGGACTATCCTGCTAAAATGCGCAGAAAAAAAGTCCTCAGAAAAACTGTTCTTGGTCTCGTTTAGGAGCCCAGTCTGATTTTTTTTTCTTCTTCTTTCAGAACACTACTGGACTATCCAAGGATGAAATCAGCCTTTTGGATTGTCCCCCCGCCCCCATATGCTACTGGCCAATGCCTGATGCAGATGGGTGGGATTTCGCATCTGGGTGGGTCTCCCCCCTCCCCTCCCCTTGCCATGCCTGCAATGCTAGCTAGCTGGAGATTTTTTTAAAAAAGGCTTGGATCTTTGAACACACTGCAGTTACGAAAGATACAAGTAGCAATGGCAGAGGAAAACTTTTTAAAAACTCAGCCTCTGTTTACAGAGGGGAAGGAAACTGAAAGGGAGAGTCATTGCTTTGTGATTGTTCTTTGTCTGTTCTTTTGCTCAGCTGATTCTGTGGGACAGGCTTACAGGGGTTGGACAAGGGGTGGAGATGAAAAGGTTCTGTTTCTCCATGCTGGGGATTTGTGCGGTTTGAGAGGAACTACAGTATTCAAATTCAGCCTGTGTTATCCTCAAGCAAATAGGAATACCCAGAATGTGCACTTGGTCCTGAAGTGGTTATGTCCCAAAATAATAAAATTATGAACGACTATTACTACTGAAATCCAAGCAACCATGCATATAAATTTTGGATGTTATCCAGAACTATGTCTGTTATCAATTATAAAGGGCAAAATGTAAGAGGATCAGAAATATATGCTAAATCAGTTGCTGTTGGCTGCCATCTCAACAATACCAAGAGCATGGGAGGATGTGGTGGATGAATTATATGGGAGTACAGACTACCAGTCTAAGAAAAGTGGAAATACTTATTCAGTTTCATTAATAGACCAGGAGTGACAAATGTATTGAGTGAAGAAATAAGGAATGTGATAATTAGCCTTAATAACTGAATTATAAGATCCACATTGGGTGGCAGGGTTAGGGAAGGGGGGAAGGGGAAATGCAAAATTGGAAATATGCTTGGAATTTGTCATTATAAATGCAGATGTAAAATGAAAGTGTGTGGTTGTATATCTAAAATGCATATAAATAAATTAACAAAAAAAACCCTGAAGAATGCAAAAAAAAAAGAGAGAGAGAGAATATCTAGAAGCAATTTGTGGGCCACTGTGCAAGATGCAATATAGAAATATGTGAGTTGTGGCCCAATCCAGCAAGGCTTGTCTTATATAATTAAAGTGATTTACAAAGCAACTAAATGGTCGAGAAGCATTGCAAGGCAAAAATTAGCAAGATACAAGGAGTGTTTAGGCCGGTGATGGCCAACCTATGACACGCGTGTCACAGGTGACAAGCCAAGCCCTTTTGGGTGACACACATGGTCACCCTGGCACCTGGGCATGTAGTGCTTGCTTGTTCTTGAAGTGTACGAAATACCAACTTTCAATTGAAGATTTAGCAAGAAGATTATTTGTTTTTGCTTTTAATAAAATATATATATCAAAAATATAACTTTTTTTAACTAGAGGTACAAATATCACAAAATTATGGATATTTCTAGATGTGACACAGCACCCGAGTTAAGCTAGGTTTTCTTGCGAATTTTGACACACTGAGCTCAAAAGGTTCACCATCACTGGTTTAGGCACATGGGAATTTTTTTTCAGAAGTAAGTCCTGGGCAAGCAGGCTTCTTCTTTGTTTTGGCACCTTACTGCAGATTAAGGTGCTTCAGTATTAAGATTGGCTGTCTGACCTTAGTCCGATGGTACAGAGGTCTGGTGCTGGGTAAAATTTAACCCTGGGTTAAAGAGCAGCATGGATTCGAAGTTGAGTAAATACGTCTTTGGGCTCACATGATATATAGGCCATCTCTAAGTAGCTGAAACAGACATTCTGCTAAGTAACAGGGCTATTTTCTTTGAATTATTTTACATTCTGTCACTTTGATAGTGAACAGGGTCCTGATTAATAGGCTCTTATGCTCTCCCTTGTCTAAATGTTTTTATCCAGTCCAACTTCATGTAAAAGCTTTACCTATATCCATCAGCTGTTTCATACACAGAAATGGCATTAATGACTGTCAGATTACACTTAGTCTGGGTTCACATGTAATTAAAAAAATGACCTCTGAAGCAGGTGGGATCATTCACATGCCAGCCTGCCCCTGCCCCTTCACATGAACATTCTAGACCAGAGAAGTGGATTAGAGATGGGATGGGAACATGAGGGCTGCACGCCATCTTAAGGTGCTTTGAGACACTTTTCTTGCTATGTGTGAAGGCAACTTCACTTGGGTCTCCTAAACTTATTGTATCCACAGTAAGCAGTCAATCATCTCTAAGATACCTATAAAGAGTAGGGGTGTGCATGAGTATTTAAAGATATTATTTCAAATTTGAATTTCAACAATCGAATTCAAACTGAATATCCATAAATTCAAATTTTAAAATTTGAATGAATTCCAAATTTTGTATCTATTCATACGCATCTTTCCTGCATCCATACACATTTGTACAGATCCGTATGGGATGAGAACGGGTTGCATGGATGGATGCATACGGGATGCATAACAATGTGTAAGGACACATATGAATGTTGTCAACATTCGTAAGTCCAAATTTGAACCAAAAATTTGAACGAATAGATTCAAATTTGCTTAATTCAAATCAAATTTGGGTAAATTCAAATTCTAAAGGATCAAATCGAATCGAATTTTTGGATATTCAATCTGAATCAAATCAAATCCCAAAAATTGCATTCAGGCACACCCCTAATAAAGAGATCATGGGGAGAAAAATAGTGTTCTGTTCTTGATCCCTCAAACAAACATTCAGAGATATCTAAACCAGCCAAAATGACCACTACTAATTAACAACTTTTGAGATCCATGAATTTGTCTAGTCTCTTTTTATAGCTCCCCAGAATGGAGCCACCAAAACATCTCATAAGGCTGATGAACCAGGCTTGTAGAATTAGTAGAGTGGAAGCGACGAGTTAATGTCTCCACAAATACCTCTTTCCTTCCTGAGCAAAAAAGTCCCTAAATATCAATCTCACAGAAACGAAAGAAAGAAAGAAAGAAAGAAAGAAAGAAAGAAAGAAAGAAAGAAAGAAAGAAACCCCCTACACTGGTCCATTATACCTAAGTTTTAATCCAGTTTCTATCCACTTTCATAGTGAAAATGTATCAGCAAAGTGACAGGCTGTTTTTGTTTTAGCATACTCTAACTCAGAAAATCCACCTTTGAGTTAGACAGTGTGGAAAGAAAATTACTAAGTCACTTTGCTGATGCGTTCTCTCATTATTAAATTGGACTGAAGCGGAATTGTATTTTAGGCATACCTGCACTAAAAGAGAAAGAGGCAGTCTGAATCCCCCCCCCCCATTTTTAGCATGTCTCTGTTATTGTTGCTTACCAATGAGTCATAGCCAACTCCTGTTTGACTGCATGGGCACCTCTATGAAATTTTCTTGGCGGAAATACAGAAGTGGTTTGTCATTGCTTTATTTTGGGGACAGGGTGGGAATTGAACCAATGACACTCTGCTTATCACTGACGTACAGCCACTCCTTGCATGCCTCTAGCTTGACCCTAAGTTATTTTATGATATTCAGCTATTGTAAATATAAGTTTGAAAGCATTAGCATGTCTGAACACAAAGAATCTTTGCTAAGCAAACATGAATTTCAAGAACCAAGCATGCTGTCCTACCTTTTCCTCCAGTACTTTTGAAGCAGCTTTCTTTGAGTCTGTCTTTGACAATGTGGTATCAGCCACCTGAGAAACCAAGGCAAAAACCACAAGCCCAGTCCAGATGCATCTCATGACCGCTTTAGCTACTCCAATGACCTCTACTTTCTGTGTCAAGGGAACATGGACATTTGGTTAGATAAGTCCTCCTTTGATGAACAAGAATATCTAGTTGTCAGTCCTTAAGGAAGGGCCTAGTGCTGAATCATGGCAGAGCTCATGCATATTTATTATTTATTTGTTTCAAAAATTTTATACCACTTCTTCATTTTTTTTAAAAAAACCATGGTTTACACTCTCTAGAGGTGTTTTTCCACCGCGCTCCTTTAATCCGGATCTAAGAAGATCTGGATCTAAGGAATGGGTACTTCTCTTATTCTGGATCTAGTAGATCCAGATTAAGGGAAGTACCCAATGTGCAATCTCCAAAGTCCCTCCGAAGTTGCCTTCGGAGGTTAGCAAAGGCTCCGAAGTCCCTCCAAAAGCAACTTCGGAGATTAGCAAAGGCTCCGAAGACATTCTGGATTAAAGGCTGAGATGTACCCATATGATCCGGATTTCCCCAGCGGCGGTGGAAACAAATGTGTCCCAAATGGGTGCCGTGGTGGAAATGGGGCCATCCGGCTTACACCCAAATGGGTCCTTAATGGGTGCAAAAATGAGTACTTTCTGCCAGTGGAAAAACACCCTAGTTTGCATATCTAATTCAAGGATACACCAGGTAGGCTCACCAATCCTTTTGCATCCATGAGCACTTGTGTTGGTATTTTGAGGTTGTTCCATGAGCACATACCTCCTCTGCTTGTTCCTTTACCCCAAATAGTGAATAAGCAGCTCAGACATTTTGTAGATACCATGTCTGCAAAATGTCCTGACAGAAAGGTCCTATACTTTGCTGTGGTCTGTGGCCTCAGAAAAGAGAACAGGGAAAGGCCTCAGAAGGAACAAGAATAAGCTAAACTGAAGCTCTTCCAAGGCTGCAAATGCCCCGTGGTGGATTCGAGGGAGCCTTAATGCGAATTAAGATTCGCATTAAGGAGTACCCATAGCAACAGAGGACAGGGCGGGTTCAAGGCAAACCTGCCCATCCCCATGAAAAAATGTTTACTTGCTACATTAGAAAAAATTACAGGACTTAAGAATTTTTCTGTGAGGAACCTGCAGATTTATGTCCTGGAGCAAGCTGGGAAGGGTGAGATCAGCTGGTGATGTCTTGGGTGATGTAGTAATCTCACTGTACAGCCCAATGTGATTTTGGGTCTATTAGGGCTGAGAAGGCTAGGGGTACCACTGAGCAGACCTACCCACCACGTAGGAGGTTATGTGGCTAGTTTAAATGTTAAGGCAGAATTTTACATGTCCCAGTCACAATCCCATAAGATGCCAGACTGAGGAATGGGCCAAAACCTGAAGTGGACAGAAGATTTCAACTTCTGTATTTTTCTTCCCACCATCCTTCATTTTCCTTCCTTCTCCTTTTTGCCCACATAAAATTATACAAAGGATAACATGGCATTTGAATGCAAATTCTTTCCTCAGATTTAAAGTGAGGTGACTATCAGGTGGTCAATAACACACTGCTGAATTAGAATTATGGTCTATCCCTGACCTTCTCAGCTTGGACTGAAGGAACCATAAATTAAGTAACTTATGGAGAGCCAAATATCTAAAGGAATGCCTTCTCCCATGTCGACCTGCCCATGCCTTGAGATCTCGAGGGGAGGCCCCCTGGTTGTCCTACTGCCTTCAGAAGTGAGGCAGGTGGCGCCCGGGAAAGGGCATTCTCAGTAGTGGCACCTAGGCTATAGAACAGTCTCCCTCTTGAGGTGCGTCAAGCTCCTTCTCTGATTAGTTTCAGGCAGAGAAATTCTTAAGCCCTGTAATTTTTTCTAACGTAGCAAGTAAACCTCTTGCCTCTAGTACAGAATTATTAAGACATACAGAAGTTCCATATAGAGTTGGAAGGGACCATTTAGGCCATCAGCCAAACTTTCTGTTTCATGCAGTAGTATAATCAGCAGTGATTGAAAAATTCATTGCAGTTCTGCAGCTATTTGCATTTTAATTTTTCCAAAGCAATCTCAGTCCTCTTGAAGTTAATATAGAGGCTGCTACTCAAGGAATGATACAGCCATCCCTAATAGATCTAATATTAGCCTCAGGAGTGAGTTTAACTGCACTTAAGTAAATAATGCAACCAATAAATAAAACAGGCCTCCTTCAACCACAAGTTACTCCACCATGCCTGTTTGCCACATTTAATAGCTCCAAAGCCATCTCAGGAATTCTAATATTCAGTCAGCGAAATAAGCAAAGTTACATGGGGAAAAGATAGAAGAAACAGCTGTTTTCAGTGAAAAATCCCATCACATGTGAAGAGAAGATTCACAAAATTGAAAGTATAGTTTAAATTGTCCTACTCTACTTAGCTAGGTGAACACCACTGTATGAGAAGTCCTGGAAGTATCTTTATAGCCATTAAGCCAAGCACACGTTATAAACTGCTGCAGCTTTAAGTACATAAAAGCTCATCTTGTCAGAATAAATCTATTTTTTTTTCACAGTGTCCTAAGAGTTGTTTTTCTCACAACTGACTGTTGTTACTACTGTCGCTCACACAATGCAAAAAAGTCCATAGATTGAGCCCATTTAAGGGATGTCAAAACATTTTGATTGATTAAAAATATCCTGTCTTAATCAGCTGGTAGGGTTTTTTTTAAAGAGCCCGTTCCATGCCCTATACACAAAAGAATGTTTCTTTCTCTGTGAGAGAAAAGGTCGGAGTGCCTCTTCTTCCTAGACACATGCACTATGACACATTTAAAAGGAAAGGAAATAGGACAAAAATATTTGACAGGAAAGCAGCCTATCTGGATATCCCTGACTAAAATTCCCTGAAGTACTGAAGCATTCAGTCTTCAGCCTAGATACTACAGGTCCAGGACACCAAATTTCTTTATATCTGGGTCTCTATCATTACAGGGGCCTCATGGGGTAATGATCCCATTGCCATTGTTAGCAATTTAAGGCAATGGAAACTAGGGAAGGGTAGGCACAAAAGTCAGACTTGGTGCAGCCAAATAGCTGCCCCAGGGGGAGACAAGTGGACAGATTGAGTCGTTGAGACCACAGCTTAACAATTAGGGTGGTGTATTTGAGATCCCCTACTAGGATGTGCACAAATATTTGTAGGCCTTCGAAATCCAATTGAATGTGCCAAATTTTGACATTTGAACTTGAATTGAATGTCCCAAAATTTGAATGTAAACATTTGAATCGAATTTTGAATCTATTAGTTCGAATTATCCGGACATTTGTATGTGTACGGGTTTGTACATGATGTGTACCTGGAGATCTGCATCTTTCCCGCATCCGTACACATTTGTGTGGATCTGTACCGGACAAAAACGGGTTGTATACGTGGTTACTACAGGATGCATACAGACATGTACAGATGCATACGGATGTGGGGAAGATGCCTATGTGCACATACAAATGTTGTCAACATTCATACGTGCAGATTTGAATTTTGGGATTTTCGGGTATTCGATTCGAAAAGAATGCCAAAATACATTTGTGCAGATCTCTAATCCGCACATGACACAGAAGAGGAATTCAAATCACTATAGATCAAAGAGTGGATTGGTACGATGATATAAATCTCAATAACTGATGTGCTGAGCCTTTTCCACTGCACTACCACTTCTTAGTTCACAACTATTCCTATCCACAAGTAATGAAATATTTATTTAAGGCTCACAGCAGCCCAAGGGACAATTGGACTTTCACTCCAGAAGAGAGCTACTACTATCATTGAGAAAGATAGGACTTGTCCCAAGACTGATTTAACTAGGTAACAATCAAAACCCAATGAATTCTCCTTTTGTAATCAGGCACACAACTATAGATGCTTATTTTTTTTAATCTTTACTGAATACAATTAAAACCCTTGCTAATGTTCAAATTCCTGATTTTAAAATCACAAATATACATACTTGCAAAAGGGTATAAAGATATAATGGGGCAAGTTAGTCTATAGACAGTTAATCTACAAAGGGTTACATTTCTTCTCACTTTGATAACCCTGTGCAAATCCCACACTGTTTCGGAACACCATCCATTATCAGTGACCATTACCATTATGCTCTGAGCATTTACACAGAAGAAGGACTTAAGGAGCCAATATATGACATAGTAATCCAAATGTCAGAATAGAGCTTGAAAGACCTTTCTGGACTTGCCCGTATTTTGGAATATGTCTGTTGTCCGCACATTAATGCAGGCTATGGTAGGCCTCGCTTGGTGCCTGCCGTAGCCTGCATGATCATGCAGACAGCAGGTCCCTATTCTGGGTTATAATCCAGTATAAGGCAAAGTACAGAAAGGTTCCAGGGACCTATCTGCACTGGGCCTTGTTCTGAGACATATATTAGAATAGAGATCTGTTGTCTGCCTGCTAATGCAGAGTCTGCACTAGCAGGCAGATATCAAGCCCCTATTCTGGGATATATTCCAGGATAAGGCCAAGTGCAGAAAGGTCTCAGGCTTCAAATCACCATTCACCGGAGATGACTTTGCATCCACTGACATCTGTCTTTTATTGTAGGACAGAAGATGGAGGAGGAGACGTAGAGTATAAACTTTATAAATATCAGATTTGGTAGCAAATAACTCAGAAGTCTGGATGTCGGTGCAATGCCAGTCTTTTGCAGTGAAAAAGAAAAAATGAGATTAAGGGTCCGTGCAGTCTAGAGAACCCTATTCCAGGATATAATCCGGAATAAGTCAGAGTGCAGAAAAGACCTTAGAAAGCACCTTTATTCATTACATAACTGCCTTTATAAACAGGTGTCCTTTCTTCTGTAGGCCTTAATCATATCCCAGAATTAGGTACCTGCCATCCGCATGCATAAGGCCCAATGAGGAAAGGGCCAGAAGTTCTTTCTGAAAAAATGAGATTAAGAAAACACCTTTATTCACTGGATAGCGTTTACCGAGTCTCTTTCAACAGGCCTTATTCCAGATCACAGCTGGCAATAGGGACCTACTATCCTGGCACAGACTAGGTCAGGCCCAATGCAGAAAGGGTGGGAAATTCTTTCAGCATAGTTAACAGACTGCAAAGCAGGAAAATGTGCCAGGACTACTATTGATCTTTTAGAAGCCAGGAGTGCAGCAGAAACCTCCAGGCACGTTATGGGCACCCACCCCTCTGGTTAAAGGAGACGGTGAGGAGTTTGCACCTGCGATCTTCTCACAGATGCAAAACAACAACAGTGGAGCAGTGAGAGATACTGGCCAGGATCAGTAGGAAGGAGATGCCTGCCTATAGTAACCCAAAAGCACTGAAATGCCACGACCAGAAGTAAGAAAGCAGCAGCAACAGCGGCGCCACAGTTACAGAGGGAAGGAGATCTTTCCTTTCTGCCCCCTTTTGCCAGTTTGCATTTCAACCGAGAAGATTTTGACAGATCAACAGACACGCTAGTAATACACATTCCTATTTGCAATGCGATGCATTGCACATAAACATTCCTATTTGCAATGCAATACGACCCCTGCAGCAGACTTAAAGCAGGCAGGGTGGCCGTGTGCGTGTGTGTGAGTGTGCAATAGATACCAGGGTCGCGGCTGCTTAAAATTCCCTCCCACCTCGTTGGGGACTCGCGTGCGCCTTCGTTTTCCCTCTGCGAACCGGATCTTCCTCCACTCGGAAGTGACTACGACTGTTCAGCCTAGTAGCACACACCCTTTAAAGGAGCCGCTTGGAGACTTTTTGGTGGAAATCAAAATGGGGGGGGGGACGGTCCCCGAATGCATATGCTTATGCGCATGGCTAAATCATTGAGCTAGAACTGTGCAGCACTGGGTGACATTTGCAGTTTTCAGGATGCAGGCAGAGCAAAGCACTTACACGCGCGTGAAAGTGCGCCATACGTGTAGGCGTCCCCGTGTTACAGAGCAGAGGGATTTATAGCACTTTATTTACAAAGCGAAGGGGGAAACTCTGCCTCCGATCTGTCAGCACCAAGGTTCAATCCAGCTTCAGTCCCCCTTTAGAGGGAGAAGACGGATCAGCAGAATGACTAGTCATTTTATTTCTGCGTAATTTAACTCCAAAATGGGTTTTCTGCGTTGGATTCGGCTGAAAGAAAACAGCGGCTGCATTTTAATCCAGCTTCATGATCAAAGAACACATCAGGGAAGGGACTAATAATTTTCTTTCCGCATTATGAGGCAATGCCAAAAGAAAACAGCTTTTCACTTGAGCTGCATCCAGACTTGGGAATACTGTACATTCTGATGCGCAGTCAGGGCATGGGCGTCACAGGTGCCTTCCAGACTAGCAGAAAAAAATCTGCAGTTAGTAGGAAAAATGCAACTTATCTGGCTCCGAAGCAACAACTTGTTGTCCCCACCCAAAATGCAGGTCCGCAGCTTCGTCCTCGGCAGCTGCGAGACCTCCGTGGTGCATGTGGTGAGTGTGTCACGTGGGATGGGGCAGCCGATGGGAGCTGAGCTGCAAACTCGCCTCTTGTTCGCCGTTCTCGCCGTCCTGTCTGGACTGGTGGGAAACTTCAAATTTACCTGATACTGTGGAGTGACTGCTCATTGTTCCACAGTAGGTAAATTCAAAGTAGCAGTGGCATAATATGCTGCCACTACAAGGTATCGGGCATCAGGTGTGATGCCCATGCCACAACTGCGCATCGGAATGCATAGTAATCCCAAGTCTGGATGCAGCCACACCTGACAGCGAGTCTCACAACTGACCTGCCTCTCGGATGGGACTGACAAGTTGTTGCTTCGCAGCCAAGTAAGCTGCGATTTTTCTACTAACTGCAATTTTTTTTCTGCTATTCTGGAAGGGGCCTTCATGTGTTCTTTCACTCTGAAAGTGGACTGAAGCTGGATTAAAAATTAAGTGTGAAATATAACCTTTCCCCCTCTCCCCCCATGGGATTTAATCCAGCAACTGTTTGTGGTCAATTATTAAAGCTAGGAATACTGTTCTTCAAGAGAGTATTTATTTCAACAGTCTTGTCATTATTCAGCAAGGAGACTCTAAACACTTAAAACACTTCCAAAAACCGATTGGGGAAAGCGATTCTTTCCCCTCCTCTCCACATTTCCTAGGGCACATGGCAGCAGTGGCAACTCAAGCCCCGTTCGCCCACTCACCTTCACAGCCACCATCCCCAGCGGGGGTTCCCTTCGGAAAAAAGCATCTGGGCTCTGTTGCCGCTGCCGCCTGCACACACAGCCTCAAACATTTATACATCTCCTGATCCTGCAGCAGCTTTCCTTCCTTTCACTTTCTAAAGGTGAAAGGTGAATTTTAAAGAGAGAATTGCAACATTGTTATCAGGTGTGAAGTGGGTGGATTGCTACATTGAAACCACTGCTGTACAGGGTGGATTTTTACAGTGAAACCAGCTGCTGTACCTTTTAACTGAAAGGGCTGACCTGCAGGGTGAAACCCCAATAAATTTCATGTCGTATTTGCCCAAATACTGCCCTAGTGTTTCCCCTACAGTAAGGAAGAAGCGTTTTAAAAGTAAAATCTGGAACAAACACCTGAAAAATCAGGTGTTTATTTATTCCGTCTTAAAGCCAAATAATCCTCAAAATACCCCTGAAACTGATTGCCAATGGGGACAATGAGGATCCAAACAGTTTTACTTGATTGGGGGTGGGAACAGCGAGGATCCAAACTGTTTTTAAACAGCTTTTTAACAATATTAAGTTATAATGGGAACGCAGCCAAGAAGTAATGGTTTAGATCAGGGTTTCCCAAACTGTGGGTCGGGACCCACCTGTAGGAAATTTAACCATATTTGAAATAACTTTTTTGATGTAATTATTTAATTAAGTAATAAAAAATTGTATTAAAACTTAGTTATTTGAAAAGTCCGTTATTCATATTGGTAACGGTTAAATTTCCTAGAGGTGGGTCCCGAGTTGGTAAACTTATATTAGATGGGTTGTAGCCCAGACAACTTTGGGAACCACTGGTTTAGAGACATTCTAGCTGAGAACAATTCGCTTTTGTCTTGTGCGAATTCTTATCCAAATTTTTCTGATTCAAGTCTGCACTACTCCACAAAGCTGGCTGGGTGACCTTGGGCAAGCCACAGCTCTCTGTCTGAGCTCTCACAGCCCCACCTACCTCACAGGGTGACTGCTGTGGGAAGAAGAACAGAAAGCTTTGTCAGTTGCTTTGAGTTCCTTGAAGTGGGCGAGAAAAGCAGGATATAAAAGCCAACGCTTCTTCTTCTTTAAAAACACTGGAGCTTAAGTGCCCTGCTTCACAGAACAAATGACAATTTAGGCTCCAGTTATACCTAAAACCAAACCCACCAATTCCCCTCACCAGATATGTCTCATTAAATGCTTAAACTTTTTCTATTCCATCTAGCCTGTGTTCACAAGGGATGGAACACCTACCTGACAAAAACAGGGCCCTTTCTGCACTGGGCCTTATTCTGAATTATATCGTGCAGGGAGCTTAGGCAAGTGAAGGTTTTGCACTTCGTCTTCTGCTTGAGAATTCTCAGAAGCAGTTGGTATGCCACTGTGTGAGATAGGATGCTGGCCCTGATGGGCTGTGGCCTGATCCAGCAGGGCTCCTCTTATGTCCACACCTAAGTTTTAGTTCAGCTTCCATCTACTTTCAGAATGAAAGAACATATCATCAAAGAGATAAGCTGTTTTCTTTCACCCTTTCTGTACTGACTCTACTATGGATCGGGCTACAGCCCATCTAGTCCTGCATCCTGTCACACATAGTGGCCCAGCAATTGCCCATGGGCATCTCAAGGGCAAACCTTCTCCCACTCTCGAATCCCAGCAAATGGCCTTAAAAGCATCCTGCTTGTCTCCACAGCCTGAAAGATGTACTTAGGCATGCACTGTAGTAGCCATTGATGCATCTCTCATCCATAAATTTGTCTAACCCTTCCTTAAAGCCATCAAGGCTGGTTGCTGTCACCATCTCTTCTGACAGCAAATTCCACAGACTGATCTTTCTTAAAAGTGTCAATTTGTCCATCTCTGCTAATTCAATTTGATTAGCCAATTCTCCATACTGAAGGATTGCACCTTTCTCTTCTTGTGGCTGAATATCTCCCAGCCAACCCGATCCTATGTATGTGCTGATAGTTTATTTATCTATTTGTATTTTTATCCCACCCTATACCCAAGGGTCTCAGGGCAGGTTACAACATATAAAATGAAGACATTAAAGCCAATAACATATCAACATATTAAAACCATGGCAGTGTCTAAATGTGGGGAGGAAAAGCCTGTTCCTTTACTTAGCCAAAGGCCAGGGTAAAGAGATGCTCGCTTGCCTGCTTGCCTGCCCACTGCCCATGCCCCGGGAGTGCCACGGCTGCTCAGCGTTAAAGGCGGCAGCAGTGGCATGGCAGGTGTAGGCACAATGGCAAAACAGAGGCTAATATGGCAGGAAGGTGGGCAGAGGCGGCCAAGGCGTGGGTTTCAGCGGGGCTCTTCCAGGCCTGTGCTTTGGTGCAGGAGAGCAGATAATGGCAGGCAGGCAGGTGGGTGGGCAGGCGGGTGGGCAGGTGGGCAGAATGGTGGCTGGCACCAGCGTCAAACAAGACACGGATACATTCCCAAAGGAAAAAAAAATAAAGCGTGTTACTGAGGAAAATGGGAGGGAGAGTTGCTTGAACCAGTGTTTTTTTAAATTTGTTTTATCAGATGTACTCTTGAGCCAGTTTGGTCTAGTGATTAGGGAGCTCGACTCTTATCTGGGAATACTGGGTTCAATTCCGTCCTCCCCCATGTAGCCAGCTGGGTGACCTTGGGCTAGTCACAGCTCTCTTCTGAGCTCTCACAGCCCCATTCACCTCGCAGGGTGTTTGTTGTGGAGAGAAGAACAGAAAAGGCTTTGTCAGCCGCTTTGAGTCCCCTTAAATGGGTGAGGAAAGCGGGGTAGAAAACCAACTCCTTAATGCCAAAAGCCACTTTTCAATGCGGACAGAGTGTTCTGAAACCGTTTTGAACTCTCAAAAAAGTACTAGTGGGAACTGGGCCACTGACTCCTGATACACCTTCCCTGTTTCTGGGTTGGTGTGTTGTGGTGTGGTGTGAGCGGGCAGAGGAGAAAGTGACCGCAGCAGCCACCTGGCCGGGGCGGCGGAAAGCGCGGGAGGCGAGGCGGCTCCCCACAAGCCCGCAGTAGCCGCCGCCTCAGCCTTCTCTTCCTCCCTTCCCACACGAGGCGGCGCTCCGCTGAGGCTCATCAGCCGGACGGAGCAGCGGCGGAGACGCGCGGTGGGGACGCGTCAAAAGCAGCGGCGCGGCGCTGCGCTTGCGCTCCGGAGTCGACGGCGTGGGCGGCGCGGCGGCGGCAGCGGCGGCTTCACTCGGAGGAGGGAGGCTAAAGGTCTCTTCTAGCGGTGCGGCGGCGGCGTCAGTCGTGGGAGGCTTCGCCTTGTGGCCAAAATGCCGGCGGTGTCGAAGGGAGACGGGATGCGCGGCCTGGCCGTCTTCATCTCCGACATCAGGAACTGTAAGGGCGGCAGCTAATGCAGGCGGGAGGAAGGAGCTCGCGGTGGGGAGTGGGGAGTGGGGAGGAAGCGGCGCTCGGGCTGGGTGGGGCGACTCGTTCCGGAGCCCCGTTTCTCGGAGCAGCGGCGTCCGGGCTCCGCTTCCCCCGTGGCGGGCTGCGCGCGGGCTCTTCCTCGCTGGCTCCTTCGTCCCCGGAGACGCGGGAGGCTTTGCGCGCGTGACGCGCGTGGGGAATGACTCGGCGCCCCCTTACTCGCCTTCCTGGGAGGCAGAAGCTCCTTTTGGCACGGGAGGAGGGAGGGGGGAGAAAAAACTGCGTCCCTCCTCCGTGTAGATGGAGCGGTGCGAAGCCGTGTTTCCCTGGGGGAAAGGGACCCAGTTTATTCCGAAGAAGAAGAGCTGGCTTTTCTATACGCCGCTTTTCACACCCATTTAAGCGGACTCAAAGCAGCTGACAAACCTTCTGTTCTTCTCCCCACAACAGAACACCCTGTGAGGTAGGTGGGGCTGTGAGAGCTCAGAAAGAGCTGTGGCTAGTCCAAGGTCACCCAGCTGGCTTTCATGGAGGAAGAAGAGTTGGCTTTTCTACCCTGCTTTTCTCACCCATTTCAGGGGACTCAAAGCGGCTGGCAAAGCTTTCTATTCTTCTCCACACAACAGGCACCCCTTGAGGTAGGTGGGCCTTTGAGAGCTCATAAGAGAGATGTGACTAGCCCGGGGTCACCCGGCTGGCGTCATGGAGGGATAGGAACAGTTAGCTTTTCTACCCTGCTTTTCCCACCCACTTAAGGGCTGGCGAAGCTCCACAAAGCGGCTGGCGAAGCTCCCTGTTCTTCTCCCCACAACAGAACACCCTGTGAGGTAGGTGGGGCTGTGACAGCTCAGAAGAGAGATGTGACTAGCCCAAGGTCACCCAGCTGGCTTCACGGAGGAGTGCAGAATCAAACCCGGTATTCCCAGATCAGAGCCTGGCTCCTTAACCACTAAACCAAACTGGCAATGTTGTGGCCCCTACACTCTGGAACAGCCTCCCTCTTGATGTATATAGTTCATGGTATAGTTTTTGGTGCCTGGTGAAAACACATCTTTTTACCCAGGTCTTTGCTTCTTAAACAGCTTCCTCAGGGTGCTGCCCTGTGAGGGACGGAGGGAGGGAGGGAAAGAGGGAGGGGGTTATATTTTAAACTATGTTTTACTCTTTGATATGTTTCAGTGCCATTCTAACCCACCCTGCGACCGTTCGGTGGGATATACATTTTCTAAACGGATAAATAAAACAGGCAGGCGGACATGATGGTTGGGAGGCGATGATGCGGGCAGTGGGTGGGCGGTTAGCCTACTGGTAGGGTGGGTGATGATGGCTTGAAATCAAGCGAGCCTCTGCGGTGGCAAGAACGGAAGGTTTTGCTTTTGCGTGATGTAATGGACGCATATGGACTGCCGTGATGAGTTGTGGCAAGGCTCTCTTTCCCAAGCGACTGAGATTTTGGGAGAGCTTCTTTGGGATCCTTCCTTACTTACCCCTCTTTCTCGGGCACCGACATGTCGAGCTCTTCTTTAAGAGCTTCGAGGGAGACTTCATGTATATACAGTGGCCATAATCATAGATTGTGCAGCATACAATATTCTGGTTTGGTCCAGAAGAAGCTCATAGTCTGGGGGGCCTGGCAAAGCCGGTCCCTCTTACCAGTCATTTGGCTTTAAAGGGGTGAAGCAGGAAGATGTGCCAGTTGGTAGACTGCAAATTGGTTCTAATGAAGTGAGCATTTTTGTCTACCCCCTCAGATGGAATTAGTGAGGGCGGACTGTGGGAGGCGCCCAAAGAAACGGATTAGGGCTAGGAAGATGGAAAGAATCCAAGGACTGGTAGAAGATAGGCTATTCTGGAAAAATAAGCTTTTCCCTTCCTCTTCTGTGTTCTTTTATACACGTACAAAGACCAGGTCATTCAGCTTTGTTTGTTACTGTACATGGTTTGCTGTCAAAATGTGGAGTTGTCAAATCCTGTGATAACCTTTGGCTTATTTAATTCTGGTGCTTAACGTTCAGCATAAAATTAGAAGGAATCTTGCTTTAAGTTGATGGTGGGTTGCACCGAGGTATATTTTGCACTGATGAAATGAACTGTAACTCATTTAAGAGTAACACTGTATCCGTTCCCCAGCATGCCTACACCTGCGTAAATGATTTCAGTTTAATACAGAAATGAGTGGCAGTTGCAAAGGCTTCATTGCTTGCATTTAGCCAAACTGAAGAGTTTAGTGAGTCCCGGTAAGCCTGCAGTCATCTGAGGTTCAACAGGGTCCATGCTGCATAGCTGGCAAAATACTCCTTAATCTTCTTTTGGCAGCCTGGCTGCTGTCTTCAGAAGCAAAGCTGGAAATGTCTTTCTAAAAAGCCATTAGCAAGCTGGTCAGTGTTAATCTTCAGAGTTGTTGAAAAAACAGTTTAGTGCTGGATGTCTAGCAACTCAGTGTTCTGCAGGTACGCTTAACAAAGTGAAATAAACTTTATTTGATGCCTGTTGCTGTCATGTTACAATTCCAGTGTGGTCTGTTCTCGTTGCCAGAGAGAGGTTTGCTGGATCCAGATATCTTAAAGCAGTGTTAGCCTTCTACATACTTTGCATTCCAGCTGCCATCTCGTCCAGCTTTCCCTTCCCACCTTCAAACACTGTTGTTTCTTTTAGTGTGTTCATTTTGTGCTTCTTATTGCACCATTTGATGTCTGGGTATAGGGCAGGATAGAAATGCAAATAACTAAATATTAAAACTGTATCCCCTCTGGTCAGCATGGTCATACAGAATGAGACTGGCTGGAGTGTATTTAGATGCCATACAGGACAATGGTGATGAGGAGCTAAGTCCATTAAATCCAAGGGGAAAAGTAAGATGCTTATTAATCCATGGAGAGAACAGAGTTTACCCAGCAGTCTAGAAGCTTAAAGGAAAAATAAATCTCCAGACCTAGTGAATCTCTACCGGAGGGTTCTGGAAGGGAATTCAGGCATAAAGGAAATGTCAATCTTCAGCAGAATGATTTGCCCATTAAATTAAAGTGTGTTAAATTCACTCTGGAAGGTATCAGATGGGTGAACATTGCCCTAGATGCCAATGTTTTGCAGGAGTTTGGCTTAGTGCGATGCTGTGCCATTGATGTTCTGCTGACCGTAGTTACAGTCTGCGTTCTCACACAGTTAAAGAAGGAAAGACCTCTGAGTCATCTTGAGATGGTCTGCAGGTGGGATCATTCACATACCAGTCTGCCCCTCCCCCTCCCATGAACATTTCAGGCTAGAAAAAGTGGATTTGAGATGGGACGAAATGTAAGTGCCATACTCTACCATCTCTCCAAGAGGCTTTGGAGACGCTTTTTTTTTTTTTTTTTTGCTCCAACCATAATAGGAACTGAAGGTGCTTAGGCTCCATTTGATTTGTGGTGGTTAGACAAATTGAATTAAGCTCTCCAGCATCTACTAAAATACAAATATTTCCTTGTGTGGTTTCACTCAGTGGACTCTTTGCTGATGCTGAGAGTTTATGCCTGAATGTGCAGAGAAGAAGAAGAGTTGGCTTTTCTACCCCACTTTTCTCATCCATTTAAGGGGACCCAAAGCGACTGACAAAAGTGTTTTATTCTTCTCCCCACAACAGAACACCCTTTGAGGTAGGTGGGGCTGTGGGAGCTCAGAAGAGAGCTGTGACTAGCCCAGGGTCACCCAGGTGGCTTCATGGAGGAGTGCACAATCAAACCTGGTCTTCCCAGATAGGAGTCCAGCTCCCTAACCACTAGACCAGACTGGCTGAGAGATACTGTCATCGCTTGTATAATGCTGTGGCTTAGCTCCCTCAAGCCCTTAGATGGTGCAAGGTTGTTATAGTGGAAAGCTGGGGATAGACAAAACTGTGGAAGCCCACTCTACCTCAGGTTAGCAAGAGACATTGCAAATCTAAAGAAGGTCCCATGATTGCTTCTTGCAAAGTCCCCATTTCCACTGCAGACCACATTTGTTTCTACTAGTTGTAGGGAAATCAAGATTGAATGGGTCCTTCAGGACCTATAATCCAGATTTCCTTTAGATCCTATTAAAGGGGTCTACAATGGGGTCTTCAGGCATCAAATCCAGATTATACAGCATGTGTTTCCACCATGATCAGGCAATGGGGACTGGGGGGGCACACTCATGAGGTGGGTGCCTCCAAACCCAAAACTCTGAAGCCTGTGCACAATCTCCGAAGCCGGCTCCGAAGCCGGCTTGAAGAATAGCACAGGCTCCGAAGAGAACCCCATGCGAGAGCAATGCTGGTCCTATGGACCTTTGTCAGAGGCTCTGGAGAATCTTTGACGTTTGTGGCAGATCGCTCCAGAGAATCCCCAGAGTTGCTCTAGAGAATCTTTGAAGAATCTCTGGAGCATCTACAGAGATTGCACACCCTATACCCCCCAAAACCTGGGGTGACAGGTGGGCCCCATGTGGGTCAATCCAGATTCGCCACATGGGCGCTCTGGTGTTTCTACTGCGGGCAGGCTATCACCCATTGCTATTGGGTACTACACCGCCCGTGGGGATGCATTGGGTACCTCCCTTAATTCAGGTCTACTAGATCTGGGTTAGTTGAAGGACACATTCCTTAGATCTAGATCATCTTAGATCTGAATTAAGGGAGGTCAGTGGGAAAAAACCCATTATCTTCACCT
The DNA here is from genome assembly GCA_023333525.1 of Aspidoscelis tigris stejnegeri. Taxonomy (NCBI): domain Eukaryota; kingdom Metazoa; phylum Chordata; class Lepidosauria; order Squamata; family Teiidae; genus Aspidoscelis; species Aspidoscelis tigris. Next base: position 17,112,785 of record JALMGA010000003.1, read on the forward strand.
CTGGTGACAGCTTCCAAAATGAGCTCACAACACATTATCAAAAGCTGACTGAACACCTGCCCTCTTTCTCTATTTTTTGTGCACTTGAGTGACTTCTGGTATCATGAAGCGATCTTACTTTGGAAGCTACCTGTAGATATGAAGGTAAGGAGGACTATTATGGGAGACTGGGCATAATTGCCAGATATTCCGTGATAGTGATATATTGGTTTACTGCCTAAGTAACGCAGTGGTGTTTGGGAATGCGGCAGTTACTTCTGGCATTGGCAATGTAGCGCTGGGAGAATTGTGGATTTTAGCCTGCATTTGGAGGCACCTCAGTCAATCAACAGCACCACGAAGGAGAGACCCAGTCAGTTATTATAAATCAAAAGGAACTAGGCTATCAGTTTACCAGTGGGCTGTGGGAGGGAGACCCACTCTACCAGTGTAACTTGGGGATTGCATTAAATAAGAGAAGTCATGGATTGGCAGCCAACTGAAAGCAAATCAATAGTTAAAGAGTTAGACAAAGGATGCTACATCTTACCAAGTGTGATACATGTTACGCACGTTCCTGCTTCCATTGTGACTACATTTTGATTTGTTACTACATCTTTTTATATATATATACAATATATATATGGAATACAAATGCTGATATACCAGCATTTTTCTGTGCAAATACAGTATCACTGAGCTGTTTTTTAAAAAAATATCGACTTCCATTGTACGTACTAAGTAACACAATCTAAAGTAACTCCCTTTCTGTCTGCAAACATCAAGTGACACTGGAAGACTATCTGAAGTACCCTTTACCATTGAACCTGCAACTCACCTTTACTAGGGTGAGGTTCAATCAACTAGAGGTCCAAGATAGAGGTTCCAGTCCAAGATAGACTCTCTACACCTGAAGTTGAAGAGGTGGAGGACACGACTCGTGTTCTTTTAAACTGCACTTTTTATAATAGCATTAACGGGTGTTTTTCCACTGTCCCTAGAAGTACTCATTAAGTACCCATTAATGGGTACGTAATGGAATTTTTGTACCCATTAATGGGTACTTAATGGGTACTTCTAGGGACAGTGGAAAAATGCCCAGAGAGTGTTTTATATCATCTTTTTAAGCAAATTATCAGTCACTAGATAACAGAGATAGTGTATAGGCTCCTTACTGGAACTGATAAAGTCACCACCAGTTGAGCACCCTTGTTTATTACCAAGGCTGACAGAATACATGCTTCTAGGTTTTAGATATAGTATTTTAACAGTGAGGGTAATTAGTCTTGTTTTTAGTTTTATTTTGTATTCCATTGTATTTTATCTCAGGATATGGCCAGTGGACTAATCATTAAACTAACTTACTTGTGTATGAAGTCAACATAATCTGAATTATTGTATAAAATAATGCAAATGCTAATTTTGTTGGCATTCATTCCTCATTGATAGTATTGTACAAGAGTAGGGGGGTAGTTGAAGAAATATGTCATAAAGCTTATATTTTTGGATTCATGTTTTTGCACACTGTACTTTAACAGGCAGATGGGAGAGGCAGAATTGAGTCAGACCCACTGGCACTATCTGAAATTCTGATGATCTAACTCAATGCTTCCTCTTTTTTTTCCTGTCAAAATACATCACACAAAACATGAATCCAAGAACACTAGCTTTGTTATATTAATGACATAGCTTTAGTAGATTTGTGTAAAATTGCAGTGCATCCCAGTCCTTTAAATATAACACTGAATGTAACACTTTAAATATAACACTGTTTTTTGGTTTCTTAAGGAGCAAGATGAAAAGATGCAAGCAGTATCATATAAACTGTATTTGCTATATCAATTTAAAGCACCTACTTTTAAGTCAAACATTACAAATGGCATTGCGCAAAAGAGGAAATATGCGGAACTGGCACAATCATGCAGTGATTTGTGCTGAGGTTAGAATGCGATAGTATGCACTGATAATATGTTCTAAGTTCTATTAAAAACACCCATTCTTCCTTCTGCTGCTGAGTAGTGGATGGAATTGACAAATTCGTGGAAAGTAACTAGCCATGGCTGCTAGAACTGATGTCTTCATACTCTCCAGGTTGGAGAGAAAGGCAGGATGCCTCTAAAGACCATTTGCAGGGAATGGAGAGCAGGTGAAAGTTTTGCCTTTCCCTTCTGCTTGAGATGCCCAGACGCAGTTGGTGGACCACTGTGTGTGAGAGGATGCTGGACTAGTTGGGTTCTGACCTGATCCAGCAAGGCACGTTGTGTGTTCCAGTATTCTAACAGCATCTTCAGCCTGTTCACCCTGAAAGATTTTCATCAGATGCCTTATTCCATGTACCTTCATAAAATAAAGTGGGGAAGATAAAGGGTGTTTTTTGAGGGGTGGTATCCAGAGGTGTTTGCAATGCCATTTTTGCATTGTGAAGGCAAGTGAATTGTATTTTCTTTATACATAAGCGAAGCCATGCTGGGTTGCTCTAGTGATTTTTCCGTTCCATTCATCTGTACTCGCAGTAGCCAGCCAGGTGCTGATGGACATCTGCATTCCTTAGCATCAGGGCTGTAGAAGTCTGTCCCTTTGGTCTTTTCTGCCCGTCCCTTGTGTCTGATATCTGCAGTGTTAATACTTTTACTGTATCTTAACCAACAAGAGCAATTTTTAAATGCTCCACAATTGTATTTTATTCTTTTACATTTTTATGTCTACCCAGAGAACATCTCTGGGTAGATGACCCACAGAGATAGTTTGTTTATTAACTTCTGTCTGAATGTAGTGCTTGTGACCAGCAATGTCGGCATTCTTGCTTCTGTGGCTTTTTTTGGCAGGGGCTGTTCTTGTTCCCTCCATGTTCTCTTGACAACAACTGTGTAAAGTAGTTTAGGCTGAGAAGAAATTGCTGGGACAAGGTCAGGTTGTTCATAAGGCCGAGTGGGTTTGAACTCAGAGTATCAGGCTAAGAGCCAGGATCCGGTCATAAGAACATAAGAGAATCCCTCAGCCCATCTTGTCCAGGATCCTGTCTCACTCATATTCTTTTCATCAATTCCACCCACACTTTTGGACGGCATTTCAGTAAAGTAAAGCATTCAAAATGCCTTCTGCTTTCCATAAAGTCACCATATTCAGTTGGGTCTCCCCTGTGGTGGTACCCGTTTCTTGGAAGAGTCTCTCTTTTGATATTCAAAGGGCAGCTGCACTTCTGCTTTTTGGGGGCCTATTGAAGAATTATTCTTTGCCCAGACCTTTCGAGAATGGATGTTTTGTTTCCCTCATCTTTGCTTCTACTCACATTTTATATAACTATTATAATTTTAGCTGTTGTTGTTGTCGTCTATGTTATGTGAACCACTTTGGGGTTATATTTAAATGGGAAGTGGTATATAAATCTTTGTATAATTTAATATAATATACGGTACTGCACTGACTTAATAGATCCAGGGATCATGTTGGCAAATTTGGTTTCTAGGTCTCTATGTGGGAATGAAGAGACTATTCTAAATGGTCAACATTGGCAGAAAAAGTCACGGTCTGAATCCATGAAATAGTGAACACTTTGCCAGCCTCTACATCTGTGAGCTCACTAGGCAAATTCTGATTTTTCTGTGCTCCCCCTCCCCGTCTATCTGTCAGTTTCTCTTCCTTCTGCCTCGCTGCTGGTATGCAAAGCATGGATCAACTTACTTAGCATGTTTTCTTACAGTCTCTTCTATTCTGCATTTCTATACCAAAGTGTACTCGAGGGAGCTATCAAGAAGCTTTCCTAAAGACAGTACAGCAGTAAAAGCAGAGGCTGGGTTAGAAAAGTGCTTACTAGATAAAATTGCTGTCACTTCTAGCCAGATGTCTGTCAGTGAATTGACCAGGTATATCTCTTTAACAAAGGTACTTGGTGGTGTTTACATCTGTGCTTTAATTGAGCCTCAGTCTACTTTGAGAGTGGAAGAAGAAGAAGAGTTGGTGTTTATACCCTGCTTTTCTCACCCTTTTTAAAAGGAGTCTCAAAGTGGTTGCCAAACCTTCTGTTCTTCTCCCCATAACAGACACCCGGTGAGGTAGGTGGGGCTGTGACTACTCCAAGGCAATCTAGCTGGCTTCGTGGAGGAGTTCAGAATCAAACAGTGAGAGGACCAGATAAGAGGCTGGCACTCTAACCACAACACCAGATAAGCTTAGCAAAGAACACCTCAGCAAAGTGACAAGTTGTTTTCTTCTGTCATTATCTAATTCAGAAAACACATGGGCTCCTTTCCCATTTAAGATTTAAAGAGCTTTGAATTCGTTTTCAGAGCTGAACATACCCAAAGGATCAGAGGAATTCGCGGTTTCCAAGGATTAAAGGTGCCGAAACACAGATTATCTTTATTTGAATAAAAAGTCTCGCTGCGGGATGTAGAAATAATCCTCTCTATCTGGCAATGGGAATGCAAGCAGTTGTTGTGGGGAGTGAACAATGCTTTGGGGGCGTTCACTTTCTCTGATCCAATAATAACCAGTCATTTCCTTCCCTTTTCTCTGGCAAAGGCAAGAGCAGAGCTTGCAACATCTTACTGTTACAAGAGATTGTTGCAACGTTACAATGTAAAAGTGAGGAGAGTCTGGTGATTTTAAAGAGGCAGCAGCAGCGGCTTGGCAGGGGCGGGGCGGGGCAGGGTAGGGCAGGGACAGCTGGGCAGTGGGCAGCTGGTCAGATCAGCGGCCCCAAGAAGCAAGCTGTTCACTGGCAGGCAAGGAGGCAGGCTCTTTCTCCTTAGTCCTGGGGTGCAGGGGTGAAGGCTGCTCTGCCAGAGTCACTTGCCTTTGTGGTAAACCTCCTGAATGATCCCTCACTCTTCGTGCCTTGGGGACGAGCTGGGGTGGGCGATAAGGAAAGGGGACAGAGGCAGAGCATCTGGGAATGGTGCTTGCACCTGCCTCTGTGCCCTGCAAGGGTCCAGCAGTGGCCTCTTTCCCTGATTCCCAGCTGCTCTCTGACCAGGGAAGGAAGGCAGCATCACTCACCTGGCCTCATGTGCCCCTGCCATTGTGCTGTGCCGATGTTGTGCAAAGGTGGTGTCTACATCCCTCCTCCCTCTCTTCCTTACCTGTAGTGATTTCTGTGCAGGCTTATATAAAGGGTGGGGTTTGGATCCCTGCCCCATGAAGTCTGGGTATGATGGAAAAGAGAAGGACAAGGGGGTTTCTCTCCTGCAAGTCGGCATAATAAGCTGCCAGTGAGAACATGAAAAAACAGAGCTCACTCCTGATTAAAAACAACTGGATTAAAACTCGGTGTAAATTATGCAGTGGGAACCTGTCCATAATTGTGTTTTCTCATTCTCTGAGTGGACTGAAGCTGAATTAAAACTTAAGTGTGAGTGCAGATATATTACTCTAGTGAAGATTATCTTCTTTTTCATGGTCTACTGGTGTTTCAGATGGCAAAACATGCCCATATAAGTGTTTTCCTATGGTGCCATTCCTAGGAGGCAATTTAGTTGTAAGTGGCATAGATAGAAATTCAAATATCTGTGTTAATTGGGCTTAAAATCTGGCAAGTGGTGCAGCTGATAAAGAATTGGTGAGGTATCTGCTGATCTCCGGGCATCTTCCAGAATTATCTGTAGGCTGCATTCTGAGCCAATTGATGTCCTTAGGCTGTTGTCCAAGAGTCATCCTTCTTACCTGTTCTTTCAGTGACCAGGGAATGAATACCTAAGATTAGGTCTATCTTCTCTAAGAGTACAGTTGGTATTGCAGATGAAGTTGACTTTTGTGCCCTTCTTGACCAAGCATCTTGTTTTGCCTATACTCCTCAGTTTTGGATATAGCCTTGAGTTGAGCAGAGAAAGTTTTTTGTGGAGCAATGGAAGGGTTGTGCCCGACCAAATTCTTCTCTTGCTGTTGATAATGTGCTATTCTGGGTGCTATTTCTATGCAGGTAAATAACAGCTTCTTCTTCCCACTTTCAGGCACTGTTCTTGGGTTTTAGAAAATTCATTTTGAACTTTGTTTTTATTATCACCTGTTAGCAAGTTTGGTCTAGTGGTTAGGGAGCTGGACTCTTATCTGGGAAGACCAGGTTTGATTCTACCCTCCTTCATGAACCCAGCTGGGTGACCTTGGGCAAGTCACAGCTCTCTTCTGAGCTCTCAGAGCCCCACCTACCTCACAGGGTGTCTGTTGTGGGGAGAAGAACAGAAAGGTTTGTCAGCTGCTTTGGGTCCCCTTAAATGGTTGAGAAAAGTGGGGTGGAAAAGCCAACTCTTCTTCTTCTCTGGGTTTAGGATAGTTTAAAATAATGTAAACAGATAAATGAAACAAAGCTGTATTTCCCATTTGATAAAAGACTTCTATATATAGAAAACAAAGGAAGGATAGTAGAGAAAAATATGGATAACAAAACAGATCTGCTTTCTAAATATGCTTCTCCATGTCCATATTCACTTTCTACATCTACAGTACTATTTAAAATACAGTCCGGTCAGTGCATTGTGAACTGCTCTGGGCACAGTGCTGCAGAATTTCAAGAGTTCCTTTACTATTATAAAAATGTTGGTCAACAGTGATTTGATTCACAGCTTGCAACACACTGAGTGCCCTCTGGAGCAACAATGCAAGCAAATATGGCTTATTTTTTGCACTTGATTTTGCCAGCTTCTTCTAGCTGATTTCTGCAAGACAAGTCGGTTCTCCTTGTGCTTTGGTGTCTTCTTTGCTGTAGAAAAACCAGACAAAGTACTGGTGAATTACTGTAAATTGTCTGACAGAATATAATCGCTATTCATGTCACTGTATGAAAAGAGGTACCTGTGAAGCAGGAGATGGTCTCCACATAGAATCTCCTGTTGTCTGGTAAATAGTTGGAATATATAAAAGCCTTTATAATAAGATTAGTAGTTGTTTTCTGTGGCGGTAGTTTTCCATGCCAGGATGAAAGACGCATTTGTCTGGATTAAGGAAGCATAAGATTAGTGCAAAATCATTTTCAATTTCCCCCTGTCTCTTGATTGATGAACTATACCTTAGAAACCTTTTTGTTTTACTTCAAGGGATTCAGTATTCTTCTGGACACCGTTGGTTCTGTGAATAGTGATTTTGCACTTTTTCACGAAAATTTGGCTGCATTTTGGGTTAGAGTCCAGCCAAAATTAAGTCCCTCAGTTGCATGGAATTTAAGCAGCACTCTTACATATTCATTAATTTGTGATTAAGAGTTTTCTTATGTGGTGGACCTTTATCTAGACATGCCAGTGTGTAATTATGGGAAGATTGCATTCATTTTTATTTAAAAATACCCAGTTTGCAAGCTGCTTTGAAGTGTAAAGAGTGTAAAGCAGAAATACAGTCCACATCCTTAAGAGGGATTCTGGGAGATTAAACTCCAGACAGAAGTGTGGATATAATTCTGCTTGTGCAGAAGAGTTTGCCTACCATGATCCAAGTGCATTAATTTTTTTTCATCCCGTACCAAAAAACACACACAAAGAACACCCAAAATAAACAGTGTAAACAAGCCACAAAAACATTTCAACTTTCTTATAGAATGTGTAGAAACATTCTTGACTTCTAATGGTGTACCATATCAGAACTAATCTAACATAATTTTTAAAAATCGTATTAAGCAGGTAAGCACACATTGGGCGTTGTATTTTTAATACAATAGTTAATTCACATTCCCCAAGAATTGTGAGAATCATTTTATCTCGTCACTCAAACAAACTGCACATTAGAGTCATGAAATATGGTACAGAGAGTTGTAACAGGAGAATGAAGCCAAAATAAGTATTTGCTGTTTTCAGGCAAAAGAATTTGCAAATCCTATCTATTGTGTATTCCATTTCAAAAATAACTTTGTGAATGCCCAATTTATGATGTTCAAGACCCTCCTTGATGCCCATAAGATGATCTAAGCCCACTGAAGTAATAAGGATTTAATTTCTGTTCTTCCATGTTCAGAATAGTCTTCTAACTCTCTGGTCTGCATGTACCACGACAGATGTTTTCTGGCTGCTAACAACTGTGCTATCTCAATATTCCACATGTGTTCACAGCCAGGGTGGGATCCCCTATCTGTAACACAAAGATTGATATTGTCTTTTTGCTCTTTGGCAGTTTTTTTTTTTGGAGGTAAATATGATCAGTATTGGCTTGTTGGCTCTCATAAGTGGGAGGGGGCATGTGGCAAAATGTCAGCTGTATTTTTTTGTATTTTAAACGTTTGTCCAATCATGGTACATCTGCATTCTTATCAAACAAGTGGGATGCAAGCTGTAATAAAGTTACCTGTATTTAAAATCAAACATTGCACAATCACTCTTGCTTTAGCAGCAGTTGTGTATGAATAATCTCGGGTTGCCAAATGTTGCCTTCTGAAAGTACAAGAAGTTCTATTGCAAGGGGAGAACTGTCTTCAAGGGCAGCTCCATGTAGAGTACATTACAGTACTCCAACCTGGAAGTTACCAGAACATTGATTACTGTGCCCAGATGGTCCTTGTCCAGAACAGGTCATAGCTGGCAAACCAGCCATAGTTAGATGTAGATACATCTGGGCACGGTTTCCACCCAAGCATCAAATGTCAATGTAGAGTCCAGGAGCACCACCAGTGTACGCACCTGTTCCTTCCAGAACAAAGGAATGCCACCCAGAACAGGACACCTCAGTTCTTCATGGGAACTTTATCTGGATTCAGCTTCAACTTATCGGCCCCCATCTACCAAATGCCTATAAAGTACTTCAGCCAACTCTTCTGATTCAGATTTCACGGAGAGAGATAGAACATTTCAGCTTCCAGTCAGTAAGCAGCACTGACAAAGAGTATATTTTAAGGCTGGTGTTAGTGTTGTTACTGACTGAAAGCCAAAAGGGGACTTCTTAACCATGAATTCACCAAGGCTGATTCAAAGCTGACCTTGTGCTGTTTGGCAGCAATTTGATTGATTTATATTGATTTAGGATTATAAATTGAATTTAGCCTCTGATACCTGCAAATAGCCCGTGAGGTGCTTGAGTTTGCCTCTGATGACTACAAATTGTTGATGATACATGTTGATAGGCACGGGACAGATATCAGCTACTGTCTAACTGTACTTTGTATTGAGAGGTGTGGGTGATAAATATAGCACACTACAGTATGTGCATCGACATCCACACAGGTCATGGTCAACAAGAGGGGGTGTGGCCAGCTATTTATTTATTATTTACATTTCTATCCCGCCCCATGCCTAAAGGTCTCTGGGCAGGTAAGAACCTTAAAACAGATTAAAAACAGAGTATACCTTAAAGGACTTTAAAAATTTAACAAATATAAAATAATACACAATATGTTTAAAATAATAGTGTCTGTACTGTGGGGGAGGGGGGGAACATAAGCAGCTCAGCCAAAGGAGGAGCTGTTCCATAGTCTGGGGGCCATCACAGCGAAGGGTCTCTCTTGAGTGCCCACCAGCATCACTGTTGAAGGTGGTGGGACAACCAGGAGGGCCTCACAACTTGATCTTAAGGCACGGGCAGGTCGATATGAGAGAAGGTGTTGAATTGGGCTCGGTAGCGAAGTGGCAGCCAGTGGAATTCTTTTGAGACCGGCGTGATGTGCATCCGGCTAGCTGTTCCAGTCAGCACTCTAGCGGCTGTATTTTGCACTAGCTGCAACTTCCAAACAGTCTTCAGGGGCAGCCCAATGTAGAGTGCATTATAGTAGTCTAATCTAGAGGTTACTAGAGCATGGATAACTGTGGCCAAGTTGTCTCTACCCAGAAGAGGCTTCAGTTGACGGACTAGCCATAGCTGGGAGTAGGCACTCCTGGCCACGGCCTCCACCTGTGCTTCGAGTGTTAGCGCAGAGTCCAGGAGTACCCCCCAAGTTACGCACCTGTCCCTTCCAGGGCATTGCAACTCCATCAAGGACAGGGTATCTCCCAACTACCCAGACCCGAGACCCTGTGACACACAGCACCTCTGTTTTGTCTGGATACAGAACCACATTCAAGATATGCATGGTTGCACCAGTATAAGGATTGGTTTTCTTTTTCTAAATATTCCTTGTGGAATTATTGATATGTCTTACGCATCATTGTGTCTTTCATGGAGTGAAATACGGTTATTAAGGTCACTTGAAACATAAATGGAAATAAGCAATTGAGTATGTTCCAAACAATAGCCATTGTAGTATGAAGAAATAAAAGAACAATTGAGAATTCAGTGCAAGTAGCAAATATGGTGCTGAATAAGAAATAAATATGAGGACTATGATAAAACTGTTTACAACTGTTTCTTCTTCCTGTGATTCTTGGAGATTGTGTCTTCTTTGGGAGTTACACAGCTGTGCAATTGACCAGAAACTTGGAACACTTCAACTAAACATTCTGTTGGTGACCTAGAACTTTGATTTGTTTGAGCGGATGTTAAATTTCACCTGATACAAAGGACAGCAAAAGTAAACATTTCTATTGGGAAACCATTTAGGTGTTTGGCTCACAGGTCTGCCGAGACAGCTTGGATTAAAACATTCTTTCTCTCACACACAATTGTACAGTCTTACCAGATTTGGCCTAAATTCTGGCAGTTTTGCTGTCTCTTTTCTATATTGCATCCATAAGATAACAAAAGAGTTTAGTGTACTATTCATAATGCTGAAAATGCAGCTTTCTGAGTCTCTGACCAAGCTTGTGTGCAGCTTCTCAAAAACATTATTTCCCTTCGCTATATTTAGGATGGACAAGTATAGCAAAATTACCTATAGAGAACTAATTTTCAGGCTCCTGTAATACTTAACTGACCCAGGCCTGTACTGCTGATGAGGATTGCAGCACTGAAAATGCCTGTTGCTTTCTCAGACCTGTACTGCCTCTAAATGCAAACTTGCCCACCTGCCAGTCTGCCTTCCAGTTCTTGAAGTTCTTTTTTTTTTAAAGGAGAAATAATATTTCCTTTATTGGAAACATAGTTGCTTTTAGCTAGAGGTTGGCATAAACCTTAATATAGGTTGGAGAGTCAAATTTTCAGCTGAACTGACTGGTCCTTAATTTCCCCGCACTTATTAGCTTGTTGTTATAAAGGGATTGGCCATCTGCAGTAGAAACAGAGGAAGCTCTGTGGTGTGGTAATCTACAGGCAGCACACCACAAAGATAATCCTCTGCCGCTGGGAGCAAATAATGCAAATGAGCTGCAAAAGCAGGAGGGAACATTTTGTTCAGGCTTCAGAGAATGTCTTGCTTGCATTAATAAACTGTGTTTGAATAATTAAAAAAAATAGTTATGGACACCACCAGTGTCGTTTTCTTTATGAATAGAAGAAGGTTCTGTACAGTTATCTCTTGTTACGCAAGCTTGATGTGTTCGTAAGGTGAAAACCTTTATAATGGTTCCCCACTGCCACTCTTCCCAAATATAGGAAGGTGTACACCTGGGCACGATGTAATGTGCTGCCCTCAGCTCTCCTTCAGGGTAGATTAGAAGGTGCCCCCTACTCTGAACGTATCTGCCCATGCGGTCTCAACCAAGCAGAAGATGTAGTTCACACACTACTATATCGCCTTTTCTACCAGGAGGCTCTATTACTTTGGCAGTTCCCAAACGAGAATCTGCTTATTATTGAAGAACTAGTAGAAATTCATACATAATTTCAAGTGAAATTATTTTAGGGACTGCTAGGATAACAAAAGAATCTTGTCTTTAAGACCTATGATTAACCAAACTTCATATGCATTTTTTCGGTTTAGTATGTAGAAATTGGTCAGTTTTATACCACAGAGCAATAGGCAGTAATTCCGGCTGCCTCCAGACTTGCAGTATAAATCCAAAGTTTAATCTAAAAGCACAGTAAACTCCCTGTGCATGGAGGACCAGTTGTGCTGACTGGAAGGCAGCTCTGTAGTTTCCTCCATCAGAGCTGAGAGAGCTGAGGCAGCGCACGGCATCTCTCAGGTTGAGGCAGTCAGTTGAATTTTGAGCTGCACTTTGCTAGGCAGCATTTCATCGCCGTTTCTCACCATCTTCCTGCCTGCATTAGGGTAATAATTCAATCTTAACACATACTGCGCAGTGGGAGTTGTTCATCCTACACTAAGGAAAATGCACGTTCCTGAACATATAATGTGACGCCGCGACAATCGATCGATCTCTGTGTGTGACGGCCCAGTCAGGACTGTGCATTCCATGCGTAGTATTAAACATGTCTGGATGCACCCACTGAGTATGAGGTGAGAAGCACTGTGAGAAACATCCTTGCAAAATGGTGGATAGAACTTTGGTCACTTGTACTATAAAGCCTGAAGCCAGCCTGGTGATGTCTTGGACCTTGTATGAGCCACAATAGATGCATGCAAGCCAAATGTTCCACTGACGTCCCAGAGTGGCTTGATATTGTACTATGAACAGCCTAGAGTAGAGGCAGCCGGCTGTCAGACTGCTGCTGTGTTCTGTGGCATATAGTATGGAAGCATCATTTGTGTCTGCATAATCATTCTCTCTACAGCATTGCTAGTATTAAAATGACTTGATCTCATAGTCTGTCAATTACTTTTATGAGTACAGTGCAGTGCAACTTTCTGTTAGCTGATTTCATGCAGCATGTTTTCACTTTTTCACACCTTACAAATTCATGCAGGCTTTTTTCATTGTCTGAGAGGAAAATATCTGAGAGGATTTAGCCTGTTATAAATGTGGTCTTAATCCTGGGAACAATATTATACCAAAGCCTCTGAATTTATGACATCAGAGGTGTATATTCAACCTTTTGTTTGGGAAGGAACTAAACTTAGCACAGAAGTCTTTGTGAGTGTCCTCTCACATAAACAAAGCTGACTGAGTGAAATGCATCTGAGGTTGCATTCATATAATAAAAAAGCACCTCTGAGGTTGCTTAGGTGAGACCACTCATGTGCCAGTCTACCCTTCTTCCCTCTCATGAAAATTTGAAGAGATGAATTGGAGATGGCATGTGAACATGAGGGCCGCATGCCATAGTCTCCAAAACACTTTTGAGATTTTTGCAGCATATGAATATTGCCTCAGAATGTCTTACCTGTGGCCCTTTCAAGACAGACTTTCAGTCAGAAGTGAAGAAGTGCTATTCCATTGGGGCCTTTTGCTTGGAGTCACTCAAGGAAGTTAGACAAAGCACTTTCCTGAGCAGCCTGATCCCCACTTGAGAGACAGAAATCATTGTTGGGTGAACTTATGTGCTTTAGTAGATGGGTAGTGGACTGCAAAGCAGTATACTTACTGACTGAACTTTCATGTTAGCTGCAGGGGTGTGGTATTATACCTAGGATTTATACTCTACACAGAACTAGGAAATGCAAAAATTAGAGGTGACATTGAAAAGTCATACTTCAGTGTTTGCTCTGTGTAACGTTTGTTTGAATGCACAGACAACAAACAACTATGGCTGTGGTCACACTTAAGGTTTAATCCAGCTTGAGTCCACTATCAGAGTGAGAGAACACATCAGCAAAGTGGCAAGCTGTTTTCTTTCAGTGTTAAATAACTCAGAAAATTCACCTTTGCAATAGATAATGTGGGAAGAAAATCACTTTGCTAATGTGTTCTCTCACTCTGATAGTTGACTGAAGCTGGATTAAACCTTAAGTGTGACCACAGCCTATATTGTTCTATTTTTTTTATTTTCATTTGTGTCCCACCTTATACCCTAAGGTGTCAGGGCAGGTTACAACAATTACAATGATTATTTCATCTATATAAGAAGTTTACTGAAAAGGGGTGTTTTTCCACTGTCACTAAAAGTACCCATTAATGGGTACATAATGGCATTTTTGTACCCATTAATGGGTACTTAATGGGTACTTTAGTGACAGTGGAAAAATACCCAAGATCTCCATGTTAAAAGTACATAATGGCAGCTCCATCCTCCAAAGTATCAATGCTTTTAGTTTATAGCGAGGTTAATGTGTACATAACTCTTTGAGAGTGGTTTCATTTGGAATATATATATCTGTATTGGAATTTTGCTGTGTAGAATAATAATAAAAGAAAAGAACCGTTTAAGAGAAATAATGAAAAGGAAGAAGTCAGGTTCAAAAAACAGATAAGTGCAGGAAGCTTTTCTAGTCTTTCCAAATCCAATTGAAAACCAGCAGAAGACAAGATTGTAATTAATTAATGGGGCCAGATCCTGGCACATCTGGGATGGTATGCCAAGGATCCAAAAATAAAAAAGGGGAAAGGGAATCGGTACACTTGGATAAATAAAACCTGCTCTGTTTAAAAAGTCTCACTTATTCTCAAGGGGGTGGAGTGAGGAAGATATATATTACCAGCTTTTTCATGTTTCTCCAGGTAGCCACTTCAAGAAGCCTTAAAGGAGCCGGGTGTAGCTGAATTGATCTGCTCTGTCTTCAGCCCATAGATAGCAATTTTAGCAGAAGAATGGATGGCTGCATTGTATGTAAAGTTTGTGTCTGTGTGTGATGAGGGAGCAGGCAAGAGCTGTATTTCCTGGAAGTTGTAAAACCAGAAAGACATCCTGGCTTCATGAGCTGGTTCAGTTCCTCTAAAAGCCAGAATTGCATTTTGAGGAACGTCCTTTAGTGGGTACTTGTCATTCCCTTCCTTTCTTTGAAGAAGGCAGTACAATGGTTTTTCTTTCTCTAGAGGGGTAATTCTACCAACACTGCAAAAAAAGGGTCACTGGATGTTCCTATCTAAATAATCTTTCAAAGGAAGTGTGTGAGTCTTCTGTTAATCAGAGGTATTTAGAGTTTGAAGGTCACTGTTCCAGCCTGGAGTGGAAAATAACATTTTGTGTAAGCGTTTTTTGTTTCCTCTTTCTGAGTAACGTGGAGTAAAATGACTAAAAGAAACATAAATGCCTCTAGTAATATATCTCATAAACTAAGACTGATTAAACTAATTAGTTGACTGACAGCAGTCCTAATCATGTCCCCTTGAAAATAAATCTTGTTAGGCAGGAATGTGAGGTTAGGATTGAGTCTGAAGTGTTTGCACGCTTAACATGTATGAAAAATGTTTAAATTGATTTTAATGGAATTGTTTCCCACAGCGCATGCAGTGCCTTTTGTGGCATGGACAAGGTGCTTTGCCTACCACTGTAGTCTAAATTTTATACTGCATTCTAATATGAAATATCTACTGACTTGAAGGTGTCTGGGGTAAACATAAATTACGCCAATTATGCAATTGATTATGATGCTTTCGTTTGTAGTAAGCATCTCTTGACATAAATGAGGCATTTCATAGCTTCATGATTTGGCTCTTCTATCCTTCCTGTCTATTTACTATCTACTTCTAGCCACAGCATGTGTAACTTTTAGTGTAAGTGGAATTTCAGGAACTTCCGTATGGTAGAGGTTTTAAACCCAAGCAGTTATTTCAGTCTAGGGCAGTGGTTCTCAACCTGTGGGTTGTGACCCCTTTGGGGTTCGATCTACTCTTTCACAGGGGTCATTATGAAGTAGCAACAAAAATAATTTTATGGTTGGGGGTCACCACAACATGAGGAACCATATTAAAGGGTCGTGGCATTAGGGAGGTTGAGAACCACTGGTCTAGGGGGAAATCTCTACATGCAGGAATGGGTAGATTTCACTAACCATCATTTCTTCACGTCATCCATAGAGTGAATTGGGCAAATGGAGACACCGTTTCTTGTCTTGTTCCCCTGAGGCTTGATAGGGTGCCCCAGGTAACAAATATAAAAATAAACCCACTGGGAGTGTCTTTTAGAAAGGGTCTTGGACCAAGATTTGGTACATCTGTCAAGTCCAAGGACAGTTAAGAGGGTGAGAAGTGGGTATCAAGACCACTTGTAGGATTGAATCTTTAAGTTATTGGAGATCTGTGAAGAAGAACATTGGTAGATGTTATTTGCGAATTGCAGGCTTTCTTCCTAGATGTTGCTGTCATTGAAATGTAAAGAAAAGATCTGGTCTTTTTTGGCAGGTCATTGTCAAGTAATAATTTCTTTTTTTATATAATGGTTGTTACCTTCTCCGTGTCTCTGCAGCAGTACTTATTTGACGTGCTGGTGTTAGTTATATTGTGTATAATAATCTTTTGTACAAATGATATTGTATTTTAATTTAAAATTATGTTAGCAAGTCATTCACTCAGTATAGTGGGTCAAAAGAGAAGTTGTTTGAAATAGCGCACTCTGAACTGACTTTCTCTTTTTTTTTAGGTAAAAGCAAAGAAGCAGAGATAAAAAGAATAAACAAAGAGTTGGCAAACATTCGATCAAAATTTAAAGGTGAGTTTACTATGATGTTGTTGCTGGAACAAGACTTTTAAAAAATGGGGACATGACCAATAAAAGTAAAGGGTGAGGGAATGCTGCCAATTTTCTATTTACATACTTTGTTCAGTATAAAATTACTACAGTATGTCAAAACATCACAGAAAAGTGTAACATGAGCCCAGAGGATCTTGAAGATATCAAGCTGAAAGTGCCTGCCTCCACACATTTGCTTCTCAACCTTTGGTAGATATGTGTTAATGTTGCTTAATGCGCAAATCAAAGATAATTGAGACTTCATTATTACCTAATTTGGTTGCCACTTCAGAGAGCTGAACAGCATGGAAGACCTTTGTACAAAACTCAGGATTTCCCTTTTCTTTTAGTTGATCATAGTTGTGAAGTAGATTATCATGGGAAGAGAGTGAATTCTATTTAAATCATCATCTGCATTAATTGCACCACATTTTGATATAGTTTTGTGCGTGAACACACCCTTCCATAACTTCTATAACACAAGACCAAGGCTACTCACATTCAGTGTATTCTGAGCCCTCTCTGTTAGTGGGAATCTCTTAGATTCTTGAATCTCCTGTGAACCAGGAAGACCTCAAGTAAATGCAAGCAGGACATGGAGAGATGCCCTGATTAATGATTATTTCTTGATCCCTTCTGAGTTCTTAGCTTCCCTCTGCTTTGGGTGTGCTTCCTTCCTGAAAATCAGCTGTACCTTTCATTGGAGTTCAGCACAAAACATAGAAAGTTAAATAGAAACCTTCATGTTTCAGATCCCTGTGACAGCAAGGGAATTCTCCTCCCAGAAGTCCTCTCTGGTTCTCTTTTCTGTCTGGGTAGATTGTTCATTTGTTCTGTTTGACAGATTAACAGAAGATGGTTATAAATGTTCCATTTCTAATTTTTAGTGGGGGTTTTTTCAGTTAGCTGCAGAATGAGCACAATTACTTAATAGTAAAATTTATAAAGCAAATGTCAGCTTTAAAAATAGTGTCACAGTATTATATCACAGATGCTGAAGACAGTGCAGTCTCTCCGTTGCCTCGTTGCATAGAATAAGAAAATATTGTCTAAAATGTTGTTTGGGAAAGGTAACGTTGTAGACAGGTGAAAAGAATCTATATGTCAGCTTCAGACACTAAGGCGATTGAGCATTGCTCTTTTAATATGGTAAGAACCATTTTATGGAGGAGGGGCATGGCTGACTGAACAAGAAAGCTTACCACCTGGTTCATTTTTGGATCTCTATATCATAGATGTAAATTGCTTTTCAGCCGCCTGCCAAATGAAGTAAGAAGGATCCAGTTTCATTAACCAGTTAGGTCCTCCCAAAAGTTGAGTTCATGTTCCCCACCAGGGCTGGATTCGACTCTTGGGAGCTTGCCACATCAGAGTCTTTTCCCCCACATGTACAGCAATCTCCTGGAAGCTCAATCCGGCACTGTGATGAAGGAACCTGTACTAGGGTGGTGGCCTATATCATAAGACAAATGCCAACCTTTTTTTAAAGAGCTATGAGCCCAATTCTGGAGTGTTGGCTTCTTACCTGGTTGTCTCCCAGTTTCAGTCTGCTGCACTCCTACATGAAGCCATCTTAGTAACAGCTATCTTTCTGAGTTATCACAGGCTCACCTACGTCACAGAAGATTTGTTAACTGCTTTGCGTCCCCTTAAAAGGGGTGAGAAAAACGGTATAAAAACCAACTCTTCTTTCCTTGTGCTGTCATAGAATCATACAATTCTATGGAAGGGAGTTGGAAGGGACCTGTAGGGTCATCGAGTCCAACCCCCTGTTCAATACAGGATTTCCTAAACCATCCAGGACACATGTAGGTCCAGCCTCTGCTTGAAGACCTCCAGTGTAGGAGAACCCACTACCTCCCGCGGCAACCTGTTCCGTTGACTGATTGCCCTTACTATCAGGACATTTTTCCTAATATCTGTGTTGACTCCTTTAAAGTTTCATACTGGAGACATTAAGTTAAAAAGGACTATTCTATCTGTCTGTTCATCGAAACCTTTTCCAAGAAAAAGAAGTCTTCCTGGATTGAGTCATTGTGTTAAAAATGCTGACTTGCACTGCTTTCCTGTTTGCTACTGCCCCTTGTCTTTATGCAGCGAGTTTTAGACTTGTAGAGATAAAAAATCTGATGCTGGGTTAAGACAGTTCGGAGAGTCATGTGATTATGTGTTATTGTTTGTACTCTGTTAAGGCAGTTAAATTTATTAAATTATTTATAGTAGTGCTAAGGTCTTAAGTATCTGCTGAATGTAGAGCTAACTTAGTACGGTAAGTAAGATTAGTTCACCTAACTGTAATAGAATTCGAAAGACCTCAGAGAAGAGCAATTTGAGCCAAAGATTCTTTAATTCTTAACCAAGATTTTAGATCATGTATCTGTTGTCCCATAACAGTGTTTGACATTGCTTTCTAATCAGTATATGGAAAAGACTGCTAAACTATGGTATGTTTTCCCTTCATAAAACCAATATAAATTATGACTACTTCTCACTATCCTGTTGTTAGAACTATGCAGTTGGTCTTTCTTCGTATATTGGCTTCCCCCCCAAAAAAATAGTTTTTATTAACTTTCCAACAAACATGTAATTGTACAATAGAGAGCCATCGTTTAAGTGCCTCGTATACACAGTTTATGTTCTGTGTAAAACTCTCATCATTCACAACACAAACAGTTTATCTGGTTTTTGTATTACATAGTTAAGTAAAAAAGATAAATAGAAGAAAAAGTTGGAATTTCACACTAGTTATACTACTTTTAGAGCAATATAAAGGCAAGAGGGTAAGAACATAAAATGACCCTTGCTGGATCAGGCCACAGCACATCTAATCCAGCATCCTGATTCACACAGTGGCCCAACCATTGCTTCTGGGCATTTCAAGCAGAAGACAAAGGTATAACTTTCACTTGCTCTCAAATTCCTGCAGACATCCTTTGGAGTCATCTTGCCAGTCTCTCCAGCCTGGAGGAAGTGCCTAGGCATCCATTGTAGTAGCCATTGATACACCTGACCTCCAGGAATCTGTCTAACCATTTCTTAAGGCTATCTAGGCTGGTCTCTGTTACCACTTCCTCTGGCAGCAAATTCCATAGACCAGTGACCCTCCTAGTGAAAAAAATACTTCCCCTTGTCTGATCCTTCTCTCCTACCCACTTCATAGAGCGCACCCCTGGTTCTAGTGCTGTGTGACAGAGAAAATAATTTTCCTCTATCCACCTTTTCAGTGCTGTGCATGAGGTGGAGAGGGTAAGATAAGTTCATCTACAGTACATTGGCTCTTTTTTTTTGTGCTAACAACATTAGACCTTCTGCACTTTCTTCCTGCTTTGTCAAGCTTCAAAATCCAGTCGGAATGGTTTTATTCTCCCTGTGAGTATATCAACTGCCTCTATGTACCCCTTCATGCAATCCTGCTGATTAGAACAATTTTATAGTTGTTGTTTTTTTTTTTTTTTTAGCAAGAATGTTAACTTGATTCGTCTTAAATTTGTGTGGACATCTCTTGAATAGTAGATTTGGAAAGCATGCAGAAAATTTAAGGAATTACAGCTAGGAGTGTGTTGCGCATAGGGAGTGGCGATTCTGTTGATGGCATTGGGACTGTGCTTAGGTCCCTGTCTGCCAGTGAGAGCTTGGCAGCAGGCACTTGAGGCTAGAAAGAAAGAGCACAGGAGTGTTTCTAGTTCCTGTGTTTCATTATTCATTTGCTGTATTGCTATAATAAATAATCCATACATCACCATGAGTGTGTCACATCATCTTTTGTCTCTATTGAATTCGGTGTAAAGGGGGTAGCAGAACTGTGTATTTCCTGACCATTTATGCATTGATTTTTAAGGAGCTCTTTCAGTGTATGCCTTTAAATATTCTTCTACTCATTTAAGCTTTCTATGCTGCTTCTTGTGCCAAGGAATGCTGCCACTGCTGGCGTACCGTCCTCCTTCTCCATCCTGCCAGAGGGGTGATATGAAATGATACATGGCTTGAGAGCAAAATAACCTTTTGCCTGGAATTGGAACCCAAAACTTTCATGCAGCCATGGGCTCAGTATATGGTCAGATCTTGTGGCAGAGTTGCACTTGTATCCTCTTATGTGCTAGAAATAGCACTCTCGTGTCTTTGATCTAGTAGTACAGTGTTGTGCACGCAGTTAAATTGGGGATTGGGGTACAAAAATTGCTATATATGAAAAAGATACCCAAGGTATGGCTTGAGTACTAGGACTTGGAATATGTATTGGAGATTGTGAATAATTCCTTAAGCACCTTACAAGGAGATTGGAAGATGGATGGATGGATGGATGGATGGATGGATGGATGGATGGATGGATTGCTGAACTAAAACTGAAGGTATTGCTGAACTGCAGTAGTGAATGTGTTATAAAGTGAGCAAAGTTGTCTTGTATCTTGGCCCTTAAAATCTTTTCCAAATAAAATGCTCTTACAAGGTCTCTTATAATGAACAACAACCCTGATGTTTTAAAACTTCATTAAATTTCCAGTTGTGAAGTTCTGTAGTGAAGAATTTCACTGACACCTGATACTTCTTAGCTCTGCTCTGTTCGGCCGTGATCAGACCCAGCAGAAAAGCGCCTCGGAGGGAACTTAGGTCCCTTCCAGACTAGCAGATAAAAATCCACAGTTATATAAAAATTTGCAGCTTACCTGGCTGCAGAGTCACAATGTGTTGTCCTCACTCAAAATGGAGGTCCGCAGCTTCCTCCTCAGCATCTGCAAGACTGATGCATGCTACATGGGATGGGGCAGCCAATGGGAGGTGAGCTGCAGTCTTAGCTCTTGGCTGTTTCTGGCTGTCCTGTCAGGAAGGTGGGAAGGTATGAATTTACCTGGTACTGCAGAGTGAGTGCTCATTGTTCCATAGTAGGTAAATTCAGAGTAGTCGTGGCATAATGCACCACCGCTATGAAGTATCAGGTGTCAGGTATGACACCCACGCACAGTATCCTCCAGCCTTGACACACCCTTAGAGAAGGCTTCGAGGTGGGATTGTTTATTCACCAGTCCTGAACATTCTGTGCTAGAAAAGGTGGATTAGAGAAGGCTTGGGAATATGAGAGCTGAGGTGTCTCTGAGGCACTCCTTCTGTTCTGGAAAAAGGCTGTGATCAGACATAACAAAAGGGGCACCCAAGAGATGCCTCAGAGAGACAGTGTGTGTGTCACTATTGTTCCCAACCTTTCTCTAATTGATCTTTTCTAGCACATAATGTCCAAGGAGAGGGAGCAGGGGCATACTGGCTTCAATCTCTATGCTACCAGGTCTGACCTTCAGGTCTTCTATGAAGAACCCCAGAGATACTCTTTTTGCAGCTGTAGGCAAATCGGTGAAATTGGAGATAGTCATACTGAAGAAATCCTTGGGTGAAAATCGTGATACGAGCAGAACCAAGGCTAAGCACTGCCTCTAACTCCTAAACCCCATAGCCTTTCCAGGAGGATACTGTGATCAATGGTATCAAGAGCCTCTGAGTGGTTCAGGAGAACCAACAGGGTAGCATTCCCCCTTTCTCTCTCTCAGAGGAGGTCATCAATCTGAGTGACCAAGACACTTTCTGTGCCATGACTGAGTCTGAAGCCAGATTGAAATGGGTCTAGATAATCAGCTTCTTCCAAGCATGCCTGCAGTTGAACAGCAACACCCCTCTCTAAAACCTTGCGTAAAAAAAGTACGTTAACATACGGGTGATAGTTATTAAAATCTTCTTCACCAGTCCTGGAGGCCCTCTTCAGGAGGGCTAGTGGAACGACCGCATTCCTCACAGAGGCATAATTGAAACTGGTCCAAGAAAACTGGACCAGACAGTACTCTGGACACCTCATTTGGATTCTGTCCAATTGTGACATCTAACCCCTATGAATCTGAGCAACCTTTTCCTCAAAGTGCTTCACAAATTTGTCAGAGCAGATATTACTTGGCCCTGGCTAATGCTTCTTCGAGCTCAGTTTTATAAGGCCATTTACTACTCTAAAGAGCTCTGCTGGACAGCTGCTTGAGGACGCAAAGGTGGTGGAGAAAAAACTCCTTTTCGCAGCCATTACTGCAATGTAGTAGGCACAGTAGCGTGCTCTAACCTGTGTTCAGTCAGACTCACAGCCGGATTTATGCCACCTGCGCTCTAAACCGTCAACCTTCCTGTTTCATAGCCCGTAGCTCGATGGAATACCAAGGAGCTTTTCGGGCTCTGGAAGCCTGCTGAGGGCACATGGGAGTGATCATGTCAATAGTCCTGCTCATCTTCCGGTTCCAGAGAGAAACCAGGGCTTCGACAGGAGGGCCAGTCATGCCAACCGGAAAATCCCCCAGAGCATATATATACTTAATAATAATCTTCAATATAAACTTCCTGTTTCTAGATTACTTTATTCCTTCCAGCCATTGGAACCTATAACCAACTTCAGATCTGTGTTTGAGTAGAGATCTACTGTTATTGCTAATAAATTACTTCAAACGCCTCCTTTTTTGATCAGCATAGAGAAATCTGTACTAATTCTTATTCTCAGTAGTAACTCCCCGGTAGCATAGAGATTGAAGCAGTTGATCTTCCCTTGGGCAAAGGGAGAAATGAATATTTTTAGACTAGGCAAAGCTATTCTTATCATGATATATCCCCTGTTAAGTCGGTAGTATTTTCACCATTTTTTGCAGTCTAATTGAAAGGCAGTTCTATGCTCATAGGCAGCTGCAGTCAGTTGTATGGTGCGCCTCGTCAATAAGAAGAAAAAAATGCCAAAAGGCAAACATGTTCCCATTTCTCTCTGATTGAATTGCTCATCCTCTTCTTATGTAACAGCGTGCTTGCTTGAAAATGTTCCGAACGTCAGTGTCCCAAGCAGAATTGCCGCAGGTTTTGTAGCTCCATAGCTGAAGCTTTTGAATTATTTGGGCTGGGAAAATCTAAGATGGCTGATTGCGTCGCTGGACATATTCAGGGTTTTTTTATGTTTTATTTTTCATTCTAATGAAATGGATTCACAAATGCAGAATCTCGATTGTGGAGTGTTCTCTGCTAAGCAAGAAAAGCCATGCAAAATATTTCAATTGAATCAGTTTGTTACTATGCCACATATTAAAAAAAATAAATGTTATCAGCTGTTTTTGGCTTCATTCAAATGTCAGTTACTTATTCTGCTATATTTGGATATCCTAGAATACCCCAGTATAGTGGAATCAGTAACTAAAATCTGGATGCGGCCTTTGTCTGTTTCACTGCTACTGCAGTATTCTGGCATGTTCTCTTACTACTGAGTTTATAGTAGAACCTTACACAATTCATTTTTATAGAATGTATTTTTGCTTATATGTGATTTGGCAATTGTAAGCATTTCTTCTATGAGTGCCCTCTTTTATTTGCTATTGAGAGCAGAGAAGAGTGATGCCATCTTAGTAAAAATCCTGGAAGCAAGCAGAAGAATTAACCATGTAGAAGAAGATGCAGCTTAGACACCATGGCACTTAGTTGGCAAACGGTCTTTCTGCAAGGTTTTGTCTCACAGAGTGTGAGGAACTTCTGAGATGGCTTTACACAACGCATGTTAAGAAGGGAGGGAAACAGCCATCATATGAGGCAATCCTGAAGGATCCTTATGGTTCATAAGAAACCGCAGGGAGACTTTTTGGCAAGTGAGTTCCACGTTTCTGTGCCTTTTACTTCTTCCATACAACAAATCATCATCTCCTTGCCTTCTTTTGCTTATTTCCAGTGCTTTTTTTGAAGGTGTCTCAACTAGTTTCCTTCTCCCCTCTTGGAAGGCACTAAATCTATGTCTGTACCGTCTCTCCAGGCGGCTTGGGTTCTGGAAGGTTCTCCTAACCCTAGATTCCCATTCATTTCCCAAGAACCTAACCTGTGTACGCATAAGATGTGTACATATCCGTAATGTAATGTACACATACGAATGTCCGAATAATTCATATGAATGATTCAGAAGATTTGAAGATTTGTTCAAATATTGAATTCGAATGTATAGACATTTGATTTGAATTTGAATGTCCAAATTCGATCAAATTAAAAATGTTTTAATTATTTGTGCACATCCCTAGGAGTGCCCGTGTCTGCAAGCAGATACTTCTACAAGGGCAGCAATTCCATAATGAAGCAACAGACCTATCCCAGAATATCTGTGCTTTATGCTGGAATATCCAAATATAGCAGAATAAGTAACTGATGTCTGTATGAAGCCTCTGGCTCCTTTTCTCCCTAGTTCTGAGAAAAGGCTATCTAGCAGATCCCAACTTTACCTTCTTTACCTTCATATCTGTTCTCTCTATTTGTATTCATAGAAGTAGAGATTCTTAGGCTCTCTACTATGAAGAGATACTAAGACCTAAACTGAGGTCTGTTTATTCTCAGCAGTGTTTACTGCATTATCTATATCTGTCTGTCTGTCTGTCTCTCTCTCTACCTACCTACCTACCTACCTACCCACCCATCCCTCCCTCTACCAGAGGTCTCAGGGCAGGTAACAACATTTAAAGTCAAACATATTAAAACAACAGACCAGATTGAAGGAAATCTTGGCAAGGAAATCTTAGTATCCTCCTGAATATCCTACAATACAACCAAGAGGTGATGTGTTCAGTGTTTGCATTCAGATGGTTTGTTTGTCTAAGCTGATAGGTGCCCTTCACAGGCTTGAGCATCTAGGGTTTACCTTTTCAGTGTTCCTGGCTTTTACTTTGCTTTTAATTGCTTGCTAGGTGATAAAGCCCTAGATGGTTACAGTAAGAAGAAGTATGTCTGCAAGCTGCTTTTCATCTTCCTCCTGGGACATGATATTGATTTTGGCCACATGGAGGCTGTGAATCTTCTGAGTTCAAACAAGTACACGGAGAAGCAGATCGTAAGTTATGTCAAATCCCTGTGTAGTGATGGAAAATTTGTTTCTGACAAACAGCAACAGATGAATAAAGAATTCTGTCCTCCTTTATTTCTGTAGCCTTGCATTTGCATGCTTCTAACAAATGTGATATTTTCTGCTGCAGTGTCGAGCTACAAAGTAGGAGAACTGGTTACTGGGCTGCCATTTTGGCAAATGTTTGGACTCTTGATTATATTTAAAAAAATGGACTTTCATTTGAGGGAAAGAGGGGAAGGAATAAGTGGAAGAAGCTCTAGGTTTTGATGAAGACAAGATACCTGATCCACTCAGTGATGGATCTTTTAGTGGAGAAGGAATGAAGCCTACCGCTGTGCAGCTTTAATCCCCTGAATGTTTGCAAATCCAGGAATTATTTATTTATTTTACTTATTTATATGCTGCCCTTGAGCCTAACAAAGTCTTTCAGAACAGCTTACAATACAGTGTCAAACATATCCTTGACATTGGGCTTACAGTCTCAATCAGAGGTGCAAGGGGTTGTGGCATGTGAGAGAACCTTTTTTGTGGTGGCCCCCAGATTGTGGAAGTCTCCCAGGTGGTTTGCCAGGCATCAATACTTATTTGGGTTTTTGGTGCCTAGTTAAAGCAAACCTCTTCACTCAAACCTTCAGTGGGTAGTTTCCCTGTAGTTCTGACAGGGGCCAGGAGGGGATTGAAGAGAACTTTGTATTTAACTTATTTTAATGGGTTTTAATTATGTTTAACAAGTATAAATGTTATCTTTTAACTGTTATGATCCCTTCTAGGACCTTCAGGTGAAAGGTGCGCACACACACACACCTAATAGGTACACATGGGAAAGTGAATCAGGAAGGAACAAGGGAACAATAATAGGGACGTCTTTTGTAGTGTAAGTGTTTTAGTGTATAGTTCTGGATGGGCATGAATAGCCTGCATTACAGCACAGAAAGAGTTTGATGATAACCAGTGTTGTATGAAGCTATTAAACTCCTGCCCGCCCATATAGAACTAACCATTTTCTTAATTCCAGGGTTATCTGTTCATCTCCGTACTGGTGAATTCTAACAGTGAACTGATACGGCTGATAAATAATGCAATCAAAAATGACTTGGCTAGCCGCAACCCCACTTTCATGGGACTGGCTTTGCACTGCATTGCCAATGTGGGTAGCAGAGAGATGGCGGAAGCATTTGCTGGAGAAATTCCAAAAATCCTTGTGGCTGGGTAAGTGATGCATCAAGTTTTCAGGCACTGGCAGTAGTAGGGGGCAATTCAGTTTATTTTTCAGACCCACATATGCACGTTTGTAGGATCATTTGCTCATGGGAGGGAACTGTTTCCAAAGAACATCACTGTTGTGGGGAGAAGAACAGAAGGTTTGTCAGCCATTTTGAGTCCCCTTATAGGGGAGAAAAGTAGAGTATAAAAACCAAGTCTTCTTCCTCTTCTTCCTCATTGTCATTTTACAATGTAGTAAGCTTTGCCTCTAAACTGATATGATCGCTGTATGGAGGAAATGTGGAATATTTTGTATCCATCAACACGTTTATATTTCAATTGCAGAGACACTATGGATAGTGTGAAACAGAGTGCTGCCTTGTGCTTGCTACGATTATATAGAACGTCACCTGACTTGGTTCCTATGGGAGACTGGACTTCAAGAGTTGTGCACCTTCTCAACGACCAACATCTGGTAAGCTCACTTGAACTTCACCATGAACATCATCCTTTACCTTCAGTTATTAATAACAGAATATTCAGATTTAGAATGCAATTACATATCTATTCAAAGCAAGCAAAATCAAGGCTGTTGCAAGAGGTCAGAGAAAGATGAGGTGGCGGTGTGCAGGGGAAAGGATCTGATTGCTGTTATTCCATTAGTCCCCCAATTTGGTGTGAAAGTGCAGGATCCCAGCCAATCTATTTCTCATTGTTAGAACTGCATGAATTCTGCTAGGTTGAGTTGCGCCTTCTGAATTTTAGACAAAGAGGTATAGGAGTATTCTCTGTGACAGAGTTTTAAGTGTTCTTCAAGAAAAGAGGAAAAGGAAAGAAAGAGAATTAAAAGATCTAAATCTGCCTGAAGGGTAGGGATATGCATGAATATTCATCACATTTGGAATTTATGCAAATTCGTTCAAATTCAGACATTCAAATTTGAATCAAATGTGGATACATTCAGAGATTAACATTTGAATGCAAATAGAATGCGTCTATACATTTGTACAAGGCTTCATTACATTCATGAACCTGGGGAGGCAGGAAAGCAGCTGACTAGTCACATCTGCAGCAGATCCAGAGCAGATTTGAAGTGGATTTGAAGTGGATTCAGAGCAGATTTGACTTGTATCAAATTTGAATCCTATCACATTCAAAGGGGCGCTATCCGAACAAATGCGACATTTCCTCACATTCTATTCAATTCAAATCGAATACGAAAAACCCTAGTTCAGGGTTTATTTTATTTTGATGCATATGTTGGAGCATGTGGAATAATTTTTCAGAAATGTAATCCTTTTTTCCCCCGTCAAGGGTGTGGTTACTGCTGCCACAAGTCTGATCACAACTCTGGCACAAAAGAACCCTGATGAATTTAAAACCTCAGTGTCTCTAGCTGTTTCCAGACTCAGCAGGGTAAGTGATTTGTTGGTTTAATTATTTGCATTTGCATCCTGCCCTACACCCAAGGGTCTCAGGGCAGGTTACATGAATACAAAGAAAGTATAAAATGAACACACTGAAAACCATAACTATGCCTGAAAGAGGGGAAGGAAAGCTGTTTCCTCAGCCAAAGGCCAGTAATTCCATGCTGAACACACAAGCTTGAATGAAACTAGGCTAAATCTAAATTAAGCTCACTGATTAGATTAACCATCTGGGTTAGTCTTATATGAAAATAAAGTGTAGTCAGTTCTGGAGACATTTGCTGCATTTGACAATGTAAATGAATGGCAACAGATTTGACTTGCTGTTGGGCCTTTCTGGCTTCATGGTTGTGTTTGCTAGGTGTGTTTTTTTATCCTTGGATCTATGGGAGATGACACAAAGCTCACTTGTGTAGAAATTACTTATGGAAAGTAACCATCTCCTTTAATTATGTTAGAATAAAAAGCTGAAATTATCACAGTTGTTCTTTAGTAGCCACCGGAGAAGCAAGATGTATCCAATCATATCAGTCATTGTTCACAATGTTAATATCTGTGAGTTTTGTGTACGTGAAACTGCAGTATTGTGTGGGGCTTTGGTATCTGTGTTGCACTAATTCAGGAGTTAATCCTGGAGACTGGCGCTTTCCCACAAGATTTTTTTCCTCTCAGGTGGAGGGTGATTCAAACTGCTGGCTATAGTCAAGTCAGCCAAATTTGGAGTTCTGGCAATGCCACCTTCAACACTTCCGAGTTCTTACAATTCTGAATTAGGATGTTGCTGGGGATTTTGTTGTGTGGCAGTGAGTCCTTGAGAGTTCTGGCCGTGCTGATGTTGGCATTGCTGAAAGAGCTGGCCTTAGGAATACTTCTATGGCCTTAAGAAGAATTAGAAGCAAGCCACACCTTTTTCCAGTTTGGAGGTGTAATTCTCTCAATTCTTCTTTTTCCATAGTCACTGTTACTTGCTTTTTGCAAATTGGAAGTTCAGGGATTTCTAGGAATCTCAGCCTTACCAACAATATGGTATAGTCAAGTGCCTGTGTTCTTTCCTTGTCTCTCTTTTACTTTTGTACCATTCTTTCAAGTTTAATGGTCATATTATCTAACCTTGGAAATTTCTGGTTGCTTTCCTTTTGGCACTTAAGTAAAAGAAATATTTTCTGTTATTTATGCCGTGTGGGTTTTTTTTTCATATAGTAGATTGATCACTATAGTGAACCATGCACTAGAAATGAATTATTATTCACCATGTGGCTGATTGTACTGCTGCTGTAATGGCAGCACTTTTGACTTGATGATATCCCATTATTCGTTGGAGTAGCATTTAATTTCTACAGGAAGCCAAGCCCTGTTCATGCTTTCCTGTTTTTATCTTGTTCTAGAGGTATTCTTCAGGAGTTCCAGCAGGGTGGAATTAGAATGAGCGCTCAGATATTATTGTATATGATAGCCTATAAGTATTGCCTTTTGTTGAGAAATCCTGGGATGAGAGCTGCCCCAGTGCTTTATCACCGCTGCCACAATGTCCTGCAATAATATAATGTGACGCCCCGCTGCCCCCAACGCTCCCCCGTATCGGGGAAATGACTTTAACCACCTGTGCTCTCAAACCTCTTGACACTACGTTGGCAGCGAGATGCTCACACATTCCCCCTCTGCTCCCATCTTTGAATATAAAGAGGCAGAGGTGAGACGTTCCAACAATGTTACTCTACTGCTTAGGGCTGCCAAAAACCTTCCTCCTTTCTATACTGAGTGTATAAGTAATTAACAACATCCGTAGGAGAGTAAGTAAATGACAAAGATGTGTTTATTGTTTACAATAGCTCAATAATGAGAACAGCTCAGAACATGTACGTTAAACAGCTCTTGCAGACAACCTGAACTGTAACTCGCTTAAAGCAGGACTTCATTCAAGTCCTTTAACAACTGTCAGTGTCTCTCAATTGACACTCTCCTCATAAAGCCCCCCTAACTCTGCTTCCTTTAACTCTGTTGGGTACAGCCCGTTTCTCCCTGACCCACACCCCATGAGATTGGCCCAGGAAGGACCCCTGATCACCTCACAGCGGGTTTATATGGACTTTTTGCCTGGCTGTTGCCGATCTCTGATTGGGCAGAGGCAAAAGAGCATTCTCCCCCTCCCTTGGGGTTCGACTCTTGGCCACGCCACGCTGTCAACTCCTCTCCAGCCTCAGAACTGGAGTTAACCCACCCCTTCTTAGCTTGCCTGTACCTGGTGGACATCACACATAATATGAAATAAATGTGAAGACTTCTGTTTCAGTGCCTAATATAAAGATGTAAATACCATGTATAAGCTTGCCATTGTTGAGTACCATCAAATTCTGGTCAACTTCCTGGGCTCCTCTATGCAGTTTTCTTGGCAAAGATACAAAAGTGGTTTACTAATTACCTGCTTCCTAGGAGAGGCTGAGAATCGAACTGGCATGTATAAACCAGTGATATATAAACAAGCAATATTAGTCAGTGATAACTTTTAGGCAAACTTACAATATAATTGATGAAAGAAAACAATAAGGTATATTAGCATGTAGGAGATCCAACCAAGGTTAACAGAAAGAAATCAGGTGTGGTAGAGGTAAAAAGGCACAGCTACAGCCATCAGACAAAGTCTTTTTTATCTGCCTGGTAACAACACAACGCAGTGTTGTTGTTGTTTTAAGCCCCAAAATGAAAAACAAATACTTTAAATGTTACATGGATGCTCCGTAGACTGTAGCTTCATTCAGTATTGGATAACATCTTCAGTCTCCAATGAATGAAAATAAACTCACAAATCTTCGGTGTCCCTGGATGTCTTGCTGTTGCTTGTTCTTTCCACTTCATCTCCTGTCTAGTTGCTGCCTTGTTGAACAGTTGCAACAATTAGTGTCATTAACTTGTGATAAATGAACAGAGCATCTCCTGGAATGTATGTAAGGATGTCTTGTTTGTCCCCTAATTTCCTTAGTCAAAAGCCAGGAGGGCCTGTCTGCCTGTGGCATATGGGGAGGGGGGCTGGTGTGATCACACAGTTTTTTTTTTCTTCAAATATCTCTTTTATAAAATGTGCCCTTTCTGTAGCTGTCCAAAAAAAAAAAAAAAAAATCAGGTTTCCAAGAAAAAAACCCTATTTTGCATTGCTGTTTCTTTGCTTCAAAGACTGGCAATACCTCTGTATCAACAAGCGCTCACCATTCATTGGCCACTTTGGCCTGGATTTCTGGGTCCCTGATTGGTTGGCCCTCCCTAGCAGCCATTTCCAGGCTGGGACTGCTACGGGATCCTCTATAGCTTCCCACTCACCTGGCCCAAACAGTGAGTCACCCTAAGAGTGATTTTGGGAAAGGGTACACAGAGATTTCAAGCCGTGATAGTGTGTATTTTATGTTTGTCCCTTGAGTCTCAAATTTGCCCTGAGTTTGTCCTGTCTAGTCACAGCCACAAATGGCACAGTCCAAAACCACAAGCACAGCTGGCTGCCACTGCCAGCATGCCAGTTCATGAGGATAACAGTACTGATATAATTGTGGCTACTATAATTGCTCATAGGTAAAGTGTCTTAGAACTTCCCAATCTAGTGTCAGCTTATTTTTGCAAATATCATCTTTGTGATAGTGGATCTGCTTGGCACACAGGAGGTCTTTCTAAACCCAGATGTCTTCTGGGAAGAAGGCAAGACAAGCAGTTTCCATACCAAGAAACCTTCCTGGATATCATCAGGAATTGAGCTCAACCAGTTTGGTCTAGTGGTTAGGGAGCCAGACTCTTATCTGGGAATACTGGGTTTCATTCCACCCTTGCCCATGAAGCTCGCTGGGTGACCTTGGGCTAGTCGCAGCTCTCTTCTGAGCTCTCACAGCCCCACCTACCTCATAGGGGATTCTGTTGTGGTGAGAATAGAAAGCTTTGTCAGCCACTTAAATGTCCCCTTAAATGGGTGAGAAAAGTGGGGTAGAAAAGCCAACTCTTTCTCTTCTTCCTCTTCCTCTTCCTCCTCCTCTTCTTCACATGAAATAATTTTTAATATGTGTAAGTGGCTATATATATTTTTTCTGTCGTTTCCCTGACCTTCCCCAGGAAAATGAGAGAGGATGGTTCTAGAAAAATGCCACAGTTTTTGAACTTGCAGATTTACCTCACTGGACACTTAAAGGGATGTCACAGGGAGCTAAAGTAGGTACACACACGTAAACATCCCTTGGCAGCTAGGCAAGCTCTTCTGCTATCTCTAGAATAGCTGCAAGGAAAGGAGAGAAAAGGGCAGGGCATATAAAAGCTTTCTTTCTTCTGCTCCTAGGAATGGAGATCCCATGAAGGAGCCATCATGCACATCTCTTTGCTCTTGTGAGCGTGTGCATTTGTACACTTCCTTCCCCCTCCCCCAAATTGAGTGTTTTGTTTCAATCAGAGTTCAGCACACAATGCATCATTCATAAAACAATATTAAAACATGCAAAGAATAGTCACAATTAATAACAAATTCTAACATAAAGCAAGGTTTTTAAAAAGTCAATATGAGATGTAGTGTGTAACTGACACATTAGTTGCACAGGGTTTGCATTCTCAGCCATGCTTCCCTTAATTGATGACTTTCTGTAGCAGGCGAGTATTTTCTTTTGCTTTTCTTTCTTTTTAAAGCAGCCGATTCTCCTATGCAAAAGAGCCGCCTGGGTCTCTGATCCCAGGCTGCAAGCCACAGGCTAAGAGCTTAAGAGCTTAAAGGTAAGAGCCTTTCCTCAGGGCAGGAGCCCTTTGGCTGATACCATGGCAGGTACAAGCTACCTGGTGCCCATAAAACAGATGGAGACAAAGCAAGCAATGAAGCTCAAGCAAAGAGACCAAACCTTCCCAGCTGTTTCTACTGAGCCAAACACTGTCCTCATCCCAAACAGTCTCACACTTTATTGCTAGTGTTTTAAAAATTAGATTATTAAACAGTGGTAAAATAAAATTTACCAACTTTTTAAAATATCTAAATAGTGACATGTTTTCTTCCAACATATTTTCTTCATTAAAGCCCTTTTCAATACAGCCCCAAACTGTTGGATATTCTGTGGAGCTGTTACTAATTTCCTCTTTTCTGCCTTCTAATTTGAGGGAAATAATGTAGACATTTTCTGTTCTCTTTTTTTTCCCCCTGACAAATCTCAGTTTCCCCCTTAACCCTTCTCTAGAAAAGCATGATGTAATTGAGAATCTGCTGAGCCTCTGCAGAAAGAACAAAAGGCATATTCAAATACTAGGAAGAGCCATCATACAGCTGTGTTTGTGACTCTGTGAACTGGTTTGAAAGTATATCATTTGGAATGCTTTCCATTCCAAAGATCATACAACTGTTATCAGCTTCTAGAAAAGAGCTGTTGTCTTCCTTCATGCTAGTGTTCACATCTCTGCCGAAGCTCTGTTTTTTCATATTCATAGGAAGAAGGAAACAGTCTTCTGAGACTAGTGATATTGGCCATTTTATAAGAAGTCGTGAGAGGAGGTGCGTGGTCACAGAGAAAAGAACAGGAGCATTAGCTCATTGGCTGCTTTCTGTCCATTCCTTGTCCTCAAACCAGATTGTCCTCAGAACAGTCACCAATGACCATCTTGCATGGACGTGTCAAGTGCCTGTCCTGTTAAATTATTAGGAAAGAGCAGCTCACATCACAAATTAGAAATGCACTTCAGTGCTAATTCTAGACTGTTCTTCATTAGTTTTGACTCTTGCATGAATTGGTAACTAGACTTTATCATTACTTTTCTTAAATATCCTTTATTCTGCATATTTTAAACTGTATTTTTCACCATATCTGTATTTTCCAGTGAGTGTTTTTCAGACACACTTGATGCATTTAATTGGAAGCAGCAAAATACCTACATGCGGCAACAGTAACTGAGTTTCGAGATGATGTCATAAAGAACTTTATCAGATTATGTTGGTATAACATAACTTTAGGGCTTGGCAATGTTGTGTAGGCCTTGCAGCTTTCAAATAAGTGTCCAAAATAAAGATGTTCCATCTTTGAGATCTATGTCTTTGCTTGCCAGTAAGAAAAAGTACAAAAAAGCTCCAAATCAAAAATCAACAATTTAAGATTTTCAGGAACAATCCAGTGTCTTTTCTGTGATTGGACTTTGGTTGGGTGGATAAAAGGATGACGTCTGACCACTTTCAGGGCAACCCAAGACAAATTTCAGGGTTTTTTGTGTGTGAAGAAAGTGAATTAGAATATGTTGTCCAGTTGTTCAGTCATGTGTGGCCTTTTGTGATCCCACAGACCATAGCACACCAGGGCCTCTTACATTTTTTACTATTAACTTTGCATTAACATTGGCAAGATCTTCACGGGGCTTTTATGGTCCTGTAGGTTTGATCTGATGGTGCAGAGGCTACACATATTTGCACCCCTGCTGCATCACAAGAGTGGTCTGAGTATGCAGCATACACATGGTTCTGTGCTCTGGGAGAACTCACTTTGCCTTAAGTGCTCCCTAGAATGCTGTAATGGAAGAGCAAGGGGGAAAGCTCTGATAGTGCTGCTTATTGTTCTCTCCCAGTCCCAGTGATGTCCATTCTACCTGTACAGGACCCTCCATTTTGCAGAGCATAGGAAAATGGTTGCCTTTGTGGCCATTTACTGTGCTCTGCAGAAAGCCTCAGCTGGAAACATTAAGCTGGGGAACAAAAGTTCTCTTCAATTGTCACTATCTTCCCTAGAGCACTGAGTACTTGGATGTTTTTCCACTGTCACTAGAAGTACCCATTAAGTACCCATTAATGGGTACAAAAATGCCATTACGTACCCATTTATGAGTACTTAATGAGTACTTTTAGAGACAGTGGAAAAAACACCCCTTGATAACATGGTGAGTAAAGGACACTCAAGGACCAGTCTTGGCCTAGTACACTGCTTTCACTTTCATGCGGAAACTGCTGTAGAGAATAATATCTGGTCTCGTTGAAGATAATTTGATTTTATCATGGCAATATTAAGATTATTATTTTCTACTGGGAAAGTGATTCATTGCCGTGAAAAAATGAGCCCTTAGTCTAATATTGTTATTGTTTAATTATTTTATTTATTTATATTTAATTATGTTTTAATATTTGATGTTTTATTCTTATTGTAACCCATCCTAGGACCATTTGGTGAAGGGTGGGATATACATTTCTTAAATATATAAAATAAATAATAAAAGTCTGTCAGATAAGAGGCTCTCACTTGGCACACATGGGTGTGGATTATGTGAGTGATTATGTGATGGTAGTGAAGGGTAGGGATGTGGACAAATGCAATTTTTGGGATTTGATTTGAATCAAATACTTTGAATATTTGTGCACGTCCCTAGTGAAGAGCAGGAATTCTGATTTTTATTTTTATTTAAGGTACACAGTATCCTTTTTTAAAAAAAAGTACATGGGTTGATTGATATAGTCAGACTAATTGATCAATAAATCTCACATTTTATTTTATGCTATCTATCTCTGAACAGTAATCCCAGATTTCTACATAGGCCTCATCGTAAGCAAGCAATTTGTGAGCTATTCCTTTGGGTCTTTGTGCTCATAAACTTCTTGAACATTCAGAATCTTTATTGTCAGTTTTCTAAGGCTCTGTTCAGACATAACAAAAGGGGCACCTCTGAGAGACAGTGTGTGGCCCTTCTGTTCCCGTTCCTTGGCTAATCCACCTTTTCTAGCACAGGAGAGGGGGAGGGGCAGATTGGTGAGTGAACAATCCCACCTCAAAGCCATCTCTGAAGTCCTTCAGAGGTGCCCTATATGAAAACCAGGTGACTTCTTATCTTTCAGATTGTGACATCTGCATCCACTGATCTCCAGGATTATACCTATTACTTTGTTCCTGCTCCATGGTTGTCTGTGAAGCTCCTGAGACTGTTGCAGTGCTATCCGCCTCCAGGTAAAGTAATGAGGAAGAATGACTTCACACACAACCAAGGGAGCTCTTTTACTTGTACGCAAGTATCTAAATATGTTTATGAAGCTTGCCTAAAAATAAAAGTGGCTAACCCTGGTGCAGAAATAACATTTCCACTTTCTTTCTGTGGTCGCAAGCTCATTATTTAGGAAATTTTCATGCTTTAGCTAGGGAAAGGGAAAAGGTAATATGTCTGCCAAAGGAATAAGACATATTCAAACTAAATGAAACCGATGGGGTTAAAAATAATTTTGGTGCAGCAAAATGCTATAAAAATTTATACAGATGTATTTTATTGAAATGTTTCTGTGCCTGATTTGTTGTGGGTGGTACTCAACAAGTTCAGCTTAACTGCTTGGTTGGTTCATATAGGTGAATTATCGAGCAGTTTTGGAAACATCTGTATCTTGAAGAATGGATAGAATTTGCACTGCTGCAAGACCTTGGGTATATTGGATAATCTTACACTGAACAGACTGCTTCAGCATTCCAAAATCTGTGCCAATCATTTTATTTGGTCCTAGAAAAAAGAGCTATCTCTGGCCCAGGGTGCTTAGCTTGCCCACAGTACCATGGGAAATAGTAAAGCCATAGCAGCAGCTTCTAAAAGTCATAGCTTTTGTAAGAATCAAAGTTATTTTATTCATTGGTGTAAAACATGTATACACTGCTGTATCTTTTTAAAAATACCAAAACAGTTTACAATATAAAATTTTAAAACAAGGTTAAAAGCAGATAAAAACCACAAGTGAAAAACAAAACTGGAGAGGATCAGTAAACAGATACCTTTCGTACTGGGAATGCCTATTTTCATCAGGCTCCTAAAGATATGGTAGTAGGCACCTCTGAAACATTTGGAAGGGGGGCATTTCAAAATGTGAGTGCCACTACAGAGAAGTCCCTGTTGTAGAACACCACATAATGGCATTACATAATTCGTAGTACGGCAGAACTTCCACAGACACTCAGAGGAATATCATACAGCACAGAATTGCACCTGTGAAAATACCAAATCATTACAAATGAAATATTGCATCTTTTATCTTGTGCCATTTGCCTTATGGAACATATAAGGGAGGAAGACAATTAAGCTTTTTTTTATCATGTGTCTAGAGTGGGGTATCATAAGGTGTTTTTCCACCGCGCTCCTTTAATCTGGATCTAAGAAGATCCGGATCTAAGGAATGGGTACAGTCCTTAATCCGGATCTAGTAGATCCGGATTAAGGGAAGTACCCAATGTGTTTCCATGGGTGGTCTAGCACCCAATAGCAATGGGTGCTAGCTTCCCTGCCGTGGAAACACCGGAGCATCCATTTGGAAATCCGGATCTACCCATGAGGGGTCTGCTTGTCACTCCAGGTGTTTGGGGGGACGGGGTGCAATCTCCGAAGTCTGGGCAAAACAGCTCCATTGAAGTCTGTGCTGATCTTCAGAGTGAACTTCGAAGTGACTTCAGAGTCACTTTGAAGTTCACTCTGAAGATCAGCACAGACTTCAAAGATGCTCTGGAGCTATTTTGCACAGACTTCGAAGTGACTTTGAAATGACTTTGAAGCTTAGGTTTGGGGGCTCCCCCCCCCCATGGATGCCCCCTCCCCCTGACCTCCTCTAGACCCCATTGCCACACAAGCGTGGAAACAGGCTCCCTTTAATCCGGATTTTCTGCCTGAAGATCACATTGTAGACCCCGTTAATGGGGTCTACAGAAAATCCGGATTAAAGGCCAGAAAGTACCCATTTGATCTGGATTTCCCCAGCAGTAGTTGAAACAATCGGGTCCCAAATAGGTGCCGTGGTGGAAATGGGATCATCCGGCTCACACTCAAATGGGTCCTTTCTGACAATGGAAAAACACCCCTAGTGCCCCACTTAAGTCATAATTCCCAGCATTGACTGTGATATCCTGAAATGCATGTCATGCTAGTCACATTTCTGG
This sequence comes from Aspidoscelis tigris stejnegeri, assembly GCA_023333525.1. Classification (NCBI taxonomy): domain Eukaryota; kingdom Metazoa; phylum Chordata; class Lepidosauria; order Squamata; family Teiidae; genus Aspidoscelis; species Aspidoscelis tigris. The sequence continues at coordinate 17,150,371 of JALMGA010000003.1, forward strand.
TTTGGGTTGTTGGCTGCTGCTTAAAAGAAAATGCCTAAAAAAAAGAAAGAAAAAGTAAATGGCTAAATGTAAAGAACCAAATGGGCTGAGGCTGTAAGAAATTTCTGAATCTGAAGAATGGCGTCATCCAACAGGCAACTGATGGGTTGATGGTATAGTTTTGCAGAGAATTTGCCTAATCATTCCCCTTTTCCCAGAAGACCCTTCAGCGAGAGGTCGCCTCACAGAGTGTCTGGAAACAATTCTTAACAAAGCTCAAGAACCTCCAAAGTCCAAAAAAGTACAGCATTCAAATGCAAAGAATGCTGTGCTATTTGAGGCAATTAGTCTAATTATCCATCATGACAGGTGAGCCAACTACAGTTATTGTGTAGCTGACAGCAAACAGTTTAAACTTTGCTCTTCAATTCTGTTGTACTGGTTGTCTGGGTTTGGACTTTTTTGTTTTATGGTGAAGGTGACTCACAGTTTTCATTTTAAAGGTAAATAAAGGCACTGCTTATTTTGACAATGTTTAAGAAACTCCAGTATAAAAAATGTGTATTGTGATTGCTCCCAGATGTGAATTCATTCTTGAAGTCTTGAAGGCTAGGAGTAGGGGAGATTCATTTTCAGAAATCTGTATGTCATTGAAAAAGTCAGAGGCAAACTGCTACAATTCTTTGTATGAAAGAAAGAAAAAGAAAGAAGAAAGATCAACATGCCATTACAGGACAGTGCTCAAATGTATGACTTCTGCTAGTTTGTACAATAAAACAAGATAGCTGCAAGGTGACATCAGTATCCTGCTGATTTTAGTACAATTGGATTAATAATCAAGTACTTTTACCAGATGTACGATGGAAGAGTAGAATGTTTTTTATGAGGAACAGAGTTCTGATGGAGAAAAATTACATCAGTGGTTTAGAGGTTTACCTGCCTATGCTATTCTTTAAATCTGTATAACCAACCGAACAGCAGAAATGCTTTATGGAAGTGTTTGTTGTTTCTTCCAATTAACCAAATGTTACATGTATAAGAACGTTCTGAAGGTGCTCACAATATAACTTTTCTTTTTTTAAAAAAGACTACTGTTCTTTCTTTTATTTTAACCTAGCCCACTTGTATCCTACAACTGATGAACTGAAGCTTGTTTATCTCTTATCACTTAAATCCCTTGTATCTTTAAAACAGAATGCCTTTGCTTTCTTAATATGTAGAGATCTAGTTTGAGACAGAACATAGGGCACTGTCCTGTATCAAAACTATTCGTTTTTATGGATACATAAACATGTAGAAGAATCGGTACAGTTTAATTAGAGACAGATATTTGTGGCCCAAACTGCTAACGAGCAACTTCAAAGCTATCAAATACTTTATGTTTTCTCCCAGGATAAAAACATAAGAGGAGCCCTGCTGGATTGGGCCACAACCCATCTAGTCCAGCATCTTGTCTCACACAGTGTCTCCCCAATTGCTTCAAGAAGACAAAGGCAAAAACTTCACTTCTTCTCAGTTCCCTGCAGATGGCCTTTAGAGACATCTGTTTTAGAGATGCCTGTTTCTTCCATCCTAGTAGCCATTAATACATTTGTCCTACATGAACTTGTCCAACCCTTTCTTGAAGGCATCCAGACTACTGATCATTCCCACCCTTTCTGGTAGTAAATTCTGTAGACAAGGAGCAACTAGGTGCCAGTCCTAACTTTTCTGTCTATCAGCTTCATAGAGTAACCCAGGTTCTGTCTACCTTTTCCACACCATGCATTATTTTAAAATCTGTCAAGGTTGAAGGGGCTTAGCTGCTGCAGCGTGTCTTTGTAAGGAAGGTATTCCATCCCCCTGATGATTACGTTTGCCCTTTTCTGCCCTTTTCTCAGTTCCACAGTATTTTTCTTGAGATGATCTTCCATTAGAGGACTATATTTATATAACCGCTTTTAAAAAAAGAATTACTTGAGTAGTAGGTCACCGGGCGACACAAACTCCTTGTTTTCAGTGCGGTGTCACAGTTGACAACTTGTGATTTTATAAGCGAACAGAAGTCTTGTTTTTCTTGGGTAAAATTCAATGCACCGGAACATGAAATGTAAATAAAGAGTTTTCTACTTGCTGGTGGCAAATGATGTAAGAACTAGCTTAGTTCTTATTTGTATTTCATCAGCCTTTGAACATGGGATTCTGTGGGATGAGCTGATGGCACTTCCTTCATCAATAGCTCAGTTTCCTGAAGGAAAAATAGATCTTTCTTGGGCTAATAATAATTTTGTTACCCCTTCTTTCCATGATGATAGTTTTTTACATTGGTGGATCTGGGTAGGGAAGGTAACCTACAGTATCTCCCATAATGGATTAGATCATCCATCCATCCATCCATCCATCCATCCATCCATCCATCCATCCATCCATCCATCCATCCATCCATCCATCCATCCATCCATCCATCCATCCATCCATCCATCCATCCATCCATCCATCCATCCATCCATCCATCCATCCATCCATCCATCCATCCATCCATCCATCCATCCATCCATCCATCCATCCATCCATCCTGCCCTTTACCTAGAGGTCTTCTGTGGGTAACAACATCTAAAATCAAACTTCATGGAGGAAAGGGATATCAATGGCTACTAGAATCATTGCTTAGGTGCTGCCTCCATGTTGGAGATGCTGTCAGAATGCCTCTAAAAGCAGGGAACTAAGAGAAGATGAAGGTTTTCCCCTTGTCTTCTGCTTGAGGATGCCCAGAAGCAACTGGAGAGCCACTATGTGCAACAGGATGCTAGACTGGATTGGCCGTGGCCTGATCCTGCAGGGCTCCTCTTGCTTTCTTATAATGCTAAAGATGTACTTAAAGCTACCAGTGAGTTCTCAGGACATGCACAGCTGCAAACCTTATGAAATGCTCTGTAACAAAGCAGCAAACAAGCTTTCACTTTTTCAAAAAAGAAATTTCAGTTACTTTCTACATGATGTAGCTGTGCTGATTACTAACCCATCTGAAAGTTTTAGCTGCATTTTAAAGCTTCTGTAGTAAAGATACCCTTAATACTCAGCTCTCATTAATGTTCTTCAATATATTTCCTCCATTTAGTTCTGCCTTTTTACTTTTTTTCACGCTCTCTTCTGCCTAGTGAGCCAAACCTGCTTGTCCGTGCCTGTAATCAGTTAGGCCAGTTCTTGCAGCACCGGGAAACTAATCTTCGTTACCTAGCATTGGAAAGCATGTGCACGCTTGCCAGTTCTGAGTTTTCACATGAAGCTGTGAAAACACACATAGAAACAGTTATCAATGCATTGAAGGTAACTACTTGCTTCTGCCTTATTACCTGGAATCCAGATTCTTTAAATGTTTAGATATTTGCTGTTCCCAGATACCAACGCAGCTAATCACTCCAGGGCTGTCTCTAGATGGCAGCCAGATATCCTGCTAGGAGGCGATAATATGGGAAATCCTCCTTCTGCGATTACCACCTCCTAGTTAGATCATGCTGCAGATGGTGGGTTTTATTCTCACATGCATCTTGGCATTTGGACAACCCGAATGCCCATGTTGGCTCCTCCATGGATGCCTGTTTGGAACCTCTACACATATGTGGTGAATGGAGTTATGATGGCCACTCCATCCAGAAGGGGTGCCATTGGTGAAGAACCCTTGACCAGAGCTGGGTTTTCTGTGAAAAATATTTAGCACTTTTATGGGGGAGGAAGTGGGCATATGGTGGGTTTGCCTCAGATATGTGAAGCAATCCCACCATTGTGGCCTCATAATGGTGCTATACTGTGCCCCGGTCTGGATGGAGCAAAGTTGTGTTCAAGCAGTAAGATGCAACAGAATAATCATAAAGCAAATTTCGCAGTTGGATTTGTATCTGCCAGTGAATTCTTGGATGAATTATAACTTACATTTTGTCACAGTGGTACATGCGTGGGGAAAAAGAGTGCTGATAGGAATGTATGTGGTAATGATGGAAACTGCAGCACAGTCAGAGTAAGAATTTAATATACATTCAGACATGGATGCTTTGTTTTCGGCTCCTGCTTTTTACACCGTGAAAGTTGTCATATGGGAAGAGTTAGGGGAAATTTTACTTAAGGGCATTTACTCTAGATTTAGATCAGTACATGCCGTAAACCTCTTCTGGGCTGCTTTTGTCTGTGTGCTTGTGCAGACTAGAGAGGCCCTGCCCCCTGTGGTACTCTTCATCTGCATGAGACAGAGCATATTCCACATCAGGAGGTCCAAAATGCCCTCCAAATCGGTTTCTGGTTCAGAATATTGGTAGACCTTGATAATTAGGTCTACCAGCATACTGTGACCTTGGGGGACCTTTTTCAGCAGTGGACCTTGTTATGCCACCAAAATGGTTGCCCTGGGGTTCTGAGGACAGGAACATTCATTCATGGCTCTTGGGTCTTACTCTGAAGTTCATGTGAGCTTCAGGACAGGAGTGGAAATTGATCAAGAACAGATCAGGACCAGCCCCTTCTGATTTAGAGCCCACAGATCCAGCATGCACAGGTAAGTGCAGAAAAGCCCTGACTTTAGCTGAACAGTAGTTCTGTAAAGGTGTAACTGTTCCACAGGTTGTGATACTCAACATACATCTTCGCTCTTCCCCATTTCCTCCCTTAATGCATGCATCACTGATTATATCCAAGTGAAAGTCTGTGGAGGGAACTAGAATTAGGGTCATTGCTCCAGAGACCGGAAAATCTATGGTCTTTCAGATATTTGTCTTTGGATTGAAGTTCCCTCAGGCCTGACCAGCAGAAGGAACACTTGCTTGGGTTCCTTTTGAAGAGTTCTGTGCATGCACTATGAAAGCTTCTTGCCTTTGCTGTGGGTTCTCCCCATCCAATAAAGTGAATGGTCCTCTCAGCTCCCCTCTTAACACCACAGTTATGTTCCTAGCTTTGACTCCTTTTGTAAGGCTGAAGATTAAAATTCTTTTGAGAGGAAAAACTAGCTTTTGAGTTTAAATCAAACTTGCTGAATAATGATTCTGAGTGAAATTTAGCTTGCATTTCTTAGTGCATTACAGTGGTCAGTACTGTTTGCAAACTTACTGCTTGGTGTTTAGTAAAACCTTTACTTCTGCTGATCTTGGCAATTATAATGTTGTTTGTAGACAGAGAGAGATGTAAGCGTACGTCAAAGAGCGGTGGATCTCCTGTATGCCATGTGTGATCGAAGCAATGCCCAGCAAATTGTTGCTGAAATGCTGAACTACCTTGAAACAGCCGATTATTCGATTAGAGAAGAAATAGTAAGTTTCAAAAAAGTAATTTGAGCTGTCATAGTGAATTGAGTATCAACTTAAGTATGAAAATACATTTGTGCGAGCTATTTTATGTATCAGTTTTCATGTGACAAGTGGTCAGTTGTCACTTCTGTGAATTTTTTTGTCCCAAATAACACCCTCTGAGGCAATCGGTGGAAAAGTAAAGTTGTAAATATTGGGAAGCAAAGCTCTGCTGTCTTTTAATTAAAACTGTTCAAAGAAGTATTTGAATAGGTAAACTGTTCAGAAACTGTTATAAAGGGGAAGCAGCAACACTTTGCGAACTGCTTTTTTTGTGCTGATACAAAAAACTCCCCTCAGTAGGTAACATGCTTTGTGTTTACTTTAGATATGACGTAGTATATAAGATTTATTCGAAGTATTGAGTTGTTTTGGAAGTGCTAAATTTAAGATCTTGCTCATGGAAAATGACAGTTACAGAAACTATTCAGCAATGTGATCAAAGATTGCAATGACTGGATGTGCATTGAATACTAAGGGGCTCCACTGTGTTGGCAAAGAGGCCTCTGAGCTGATGTTGTTTCATTAGGTGCTGAAAGTTGCCATTCTAGCTGAAAAGTATGCAGTGGACTATACCTGGTACGTGGATACCATACTGAATTTGATCAGAATTGCTGGAGATTATGTCAGCGAAGAAGTCTGGTACAGAGTCATTCAGATTGTAATTAACAGAGACGACGTACAAGGATATGCAGCAAAGACTGTTTTTGAGGTAAGATGTAATTAGTTGTGTTTCTCAATGTAAACTAGGCATGAGAACCAGTAAGAATAATTCCATTGATGGTGTATTTTCTTCCAGCTCTTCCAGGTTTGCATCTGATATGTTCATGTATTTTTAAATCTCATATGGTGTTGTCAGAGGTGGGAGAGCCATGGGCCAGGTTGCCTTAAGGCTGTTCCTGCTTCTGTATCCTTGCTGACTGTTCCTAAACCCCGCACCCCATCACTAAATATTAGCTTACAAACCATTCTAGAAGTATGGTTCGTAGGTTGTGACAGGTTCCCCGTCATGATTTAGAACTTCAAGAGAAGACTGTCCTTTCTGTTATGGTTTATTTTGAAAGGGATACAGACATCTCTTGGATCTAATTTGAAGAGCTTTTGGGGCCCTAGTGGCAGTACAGAAGGCTTTTAGAGGCTTTGGGGTTCTGGGCCTTTGCCTTCAGATGCACAGGTAAGGGTGGCACTGGGCAGATAATGACCTGTGTTCAGTTGATGAGGGTTGTATCATTGCACCATGTGTATCTTACATGGTAGAATCCTAGACATAAGGAAAATAGATCCTGTCCTAGATTTTAATTGGGTAAAAAAACGCGAGCTACTGTGAGAAGGGAAGGGAAAGAATTCTTTCTTTTTTAACGTTTGATATGTAAATGGCACTTTGTGGTAGAAGAAACAGCAGTTTTTCAGGAAGGCTGAGAGATGGATGGTATTACCAAATAACTAATAAAGTTTGATTGCTGGCAACTATCACATTGCTGCCTGACCTATGAGTGTTAACGTCATTGGCATAGTTAAGAAACAAGTTAGAACCCAACTTTTCCATCTGGCCTAGCTTTAATTTCAGTGCTACCACCAATTTATCATAGTGTGTTTTTATAAACCTTCTGTCAGAAGGAGTTCTTGATCCCTCTTCTTTGTTGACTCTTGTTAGCCACTTCGAGTCATTAAAAAGTAGGTAGACTACAATAAAATAAGATTAAATAGCTTGGGTAGTACCTAAGGATGCTTGTTGGCACCATTTTATTGACAAGTGAGTGGAATTCAGAAAGGTGTACTCCAATTTTAAGTCTGTGAAATGACTGTTGACTAGTACTATGGGTGTTTTTTAAACTCATGCCAGAAATTAATGCTATCAGGATACTGCCAACAGAAAGGAACAGATGGAATTGAAGTACAGTTCCTTCAGATAATTTCTATTACTTGAGTTTGCCATATTTGTGTTTCAACTTTTCAAGGTTTTTATTTTAGCGTGGTTTAGTCCCTTGTCCTGTGTTACAATTTCAGTAACAAAAGGCTGCTTTATTGGCAAAACAACTCATGAGGATTGAAGAAGCATCACCCACTCTCAAGAGCCAGATGGCACCTTCTCTGCATTTTAAGATTAACTGGTTATCTCTTAGGAGTTGTGTGCCTGCATCCTGTCCTCTGTGTATTTTGAGGGGCTTTCTAGATGAAGTATACTGTGCCTGACAGAATGAGATAAACCTGCATTGCTTCTAATCTTCCATCTGTCTCTATAATCTATTGCGGTGTGGTAGAGAAGGGAAAAATGTCTTTCAGAGTAAAAAATTAGCATAGATTATTTTCTCTCTGCTTGTGGAAGATAACTTGGTGACAGTTTAGCTGAAGACAAGTTGAATGTCATTCCAAGATTAATTTTATACTAATGCTGTACTTTCTTTCACAGTTATGTTTCATTTGTGGGGAATTCACTAAGGATGCCAACAGTAGTACTAGAGTACAGACCTTAAATTTTAACTCTATCTCTGCTTCTGAATAGCATGTTCTGCCTGCTGATCTGTCCTTGTAGGTCTGTGTCTGCACAGTATTGCTTGTCTTGACATTGCTTTTGGCATGGGCTTTGAAGAAAATGGCTCACATGTACAGGGCCAAAATTGACCCCATAGTAGCTGATATGCGTGCACCATCAAAACACCCAGAAGGCAATAGTGAGATCCAAACAAGATTCCACATTTTTCCTATCACCATCTGAAAAGAGCCTTAAACTGTTTTATGAACTTTGATCGAAAGGGCATGCCTATTTTCCTAGAATGAAAACAGCTGTTTTTATCTTGAAACTGTTGTTATGGACTGTGAGCAAAGAATGGAAGAATCTTGCAAAGATGAAAGTGGAATGCTCTAAATTAATTGCTTTTAGATTTATTAGTTTGGAAGGATCTTCACTAGGCCATTAGATTCAGAAGGCAACATCTCACCAAAACAGATTGTCCATGCATGTCTATAGTTCTCACCCTCTCCAAGTTTACCGAGCGATTTTTGTATCAAAAGCCCTAAGCAGGAGTAAGAGAGTTTGCTCAAAGGAATTTGCTGAGCTTTATGCCAAAATACTGAAGAACTGGGATCAGTACTCTGTCAAAACTGCGATCAAAATCTAACTTTGAACACAATCCTTGTCTGGGCATTGAGTATTTGTGAGAGCAACCTGCCCCCTCACAAGTTTCCCTAGCAACTGAGATATCTGTTTAGACTTTCTAGGCCACTGGCCTTGGATGCCAGTGATAAGATTCCTTTTTAGGCCGCGGCACAGTGTAACCTACAGTCTTTGACTATCAGCTCAATAAAGGAACATCCTTCTATGCTCCTGTGTGATTTCTATGGGTGGGCTATTCCTGACAATATTTAGATTGGGAATCTCACTCTAATCAAAGTAGGTTTTAGTTGTAGAGTTCACTAGCACTGAAGAGCAATTGCTTTAAAAATCATGAATGTTTCTTAACATTTGTGCGTATGCTTCATAATTAAAACTTAATCTAACAACAGTTTGTCTTTCAAATATCTATATCACAGGCTCTTCAGGCACCAGCATGCCATGAAAACTTGGTAAAAGTTGGTGGCTACATCTTAGGCGAGTTTGGAAATTTGATTGCAGGGGACCCAAGATCTAGGTAAGGAAGGTTTCTTGTACTGGAAGTAAGGGAGTCTCTTGGCTTTGTAAATAGTAGGCTATTTATCATGTTCGTCTGTTCATGTAATGAAGTTTGTAGTGATGTACACAAACTAACTTTCTGGAAAAAGGACCGGAGAGAGTCATGGCTGCTGCTGTGTTGTCTGACAGCTTTTTACATGTGCATGTATTTCCTGGAAATCAGTTATGCCCGATACCCAGGCAGCTCACTACCTTTTCCCCCTTATCATATAATAGAACTAGTGTAAAAGGGTCTGCAGGGTTGGGCATCCAGTGGAGGCTCACCAGCAGGAAGCACTTGTTTTATAATTGGTTTGTATTCGTCTCCCCACTCTGTGCCAGGTGACAGTGGTGGCACGGAAGAGAAGTGCTAGTCATGTCTTGCTGATTGGCTTTTGCCTGTCCAACAAGCAGATGACAACAGAGGGAAATAGGACAGCAGTGGTGCAGGGTGTTATAATAAGGAAGCAGAGAAGCTGAAGTGGGCCACTGAATTATGGATGGATGGATGGATGGATGGATGGATGGATGGATGGATGGATGGATGGATGGATGGATGGATGGATGGATGGATGGATGGATGGATGGATGGATGGATGGATGGATGGATTTCTTCATGCAGCAAAAATAAACCACTGATCTCTCCATTCTGTAATGCCCATGAACCTTCCAAAACTCTAGAACCAGCGTTCTTTAGGTGATCACTCCAGGCTATTTAGGGTTGGCAAGGCTTTGAGGTGGATTGGAATGTCTATTAATATAATTCAACATAAAGTGTATGTGAAATAAGGAGATTGTTGAAAAAACGTTTAGGCTCCCATGTGGTTCAGAGGCAGTACCATGGTTTGTTTATATCATTTATATAATAGCTTTTCTTCTGAATTGCACAAGATGGTGGACATTATTCTTCTCCCTTCTACTGAGTTCTCACAGTATCCCTGTAAGGGCAGTTGAGATGAGATGTTGGCTCAGGGTCACATGGCGGGGTTTAATGACTGAGCCATATAAACCCAAGGACATGCAAGTTCTCGTCCAACACTACTCACTACACTTCATAGCTTTTTGACTCTGTTTGTTGTTTTCACTATGACTGACATGGTCTTTGATAAATTTGTCAGTAAAATCCTGAACAGAATAGATGATCACATAAGATTGTCTTTTGGCTTGAAAGCTGTTCACTGAAGTTCATATTACTTAATGCTACAGTCACATAAAACAGAATCCTTACATGGTAGTAAAAGTTTCCATATAAATCGCAAGCTCAAATTCTAATTTTTTTCCTGCTGCCTTCCATGCTTTGTCCAAACAGATTGTAGAAACATTGAAATATTAATATTGACTTTGTTTTTCTTCATTTTTCTCCCTCTTATCTTCAGTCCTTTGATTCAGTTCAACCTGCTCCATTCAAAGTTCCATCTCTGCAGCGTTCCAACTAGGGCATTGCTTCTGTCTACTTATATCAAGTTTGTGAATTTATTCCCTGAAATAAAAACAACTATTCAAGATGTACTTCGCAGTGACAGTCAACTAAAAAATGCTGATGTTGAGCTGCAGCAGAGAGCTGTTGAATATCTGAGGCTCAGTACAATTGCAAGTACTGATATCCTGGTATGTATTCACAGTGGGAAGCCCACTTAGTAATTAGTATCATAAATCTTGTGTTCAAAAATGCACCATTTTATTTTTTGACAGTGGTCATAGTTCATATAATTCATTTTGGAGATATGTCAGATGACTCTAGGAAACCCTGACTGAATTTACATAGTCTTGGGCTTATAAAGGAACAGGGAAATTCTGATTTTTCATTGAACTAAAATTTTGGAATTTTTTTATTGTATTTCTGTAGCATTTGGAGGAACACAGATTCTTCACTTCCAGTCTGTAAAAAAATAAATAAATCATAATGTGTTCCCTTTGAAGTGTGGTCTGGTTTCATATGGATTTTCCCTCCTTTCCCTTCATTCTCCTGAAGGCAACTGTGCTTGAAGAAATGCCTCCATTTCCAGAAAGGGAGTCTTCCATTCTGGCAAAACTCAAGAAGAAAAAAGGTCCAAACACTGTTACAGACCTAGAAGAAACAAAGAAGGAGAGAAATTCTGAGGCAAATGGTACCACTGAAGCAAACCTTGCCAATGCTAGCACCGTGGTAGGTTCTTTTCAGCAGTATATGATGCTTTTTGTTCACTCCTAGTAGCTTTTGCAGGGAGTGGTATGCATGCTGATAAAACTAAATTATTCAGGATAGTAAAAGGTGATAGAGATTGCAGAGTTCCAGAGGGATCTTTTGACATTGGACTAGTGGACAACAAAAGGGCAAGTAGATGTCAAACTTAGTGAATGCAAAGTAATGTACATTGGGACAAAGAAGCTGAGTTACACGCACCAACTGATGGTGGCTGAACTTTCTGTAACTGACCAGGAAAGAGATCTTGGGGTTCTGGTGGACATCTCAGTGAAGTTGTCAACCCAGTGCAGTGCAATGCTAGGAGTGTTGAGAAAGACAATAGAAAATAAGCCAGGAAGCATCTTGTACATCTTTATAAACCTAGGGGGAAGGCACATTTGGAATTTTGGGTACAATTTTGGTCATCACACCTCCAGACTTGAAAAGGTGCAGAAAAGTGCAACCAGAATTAAGGGATTGGAACACTTGGCTGCAGCATCTAGCCCCCTTTAATTTTGAAAGATGGTGTTTAAGAGAGGATTTGATTGAAATATATATAATCATGCATACTGTGGAAAACATGGATAGAGAAAAATTATTTTCTCTATCACATAATACTGTGTAGTTGATGGGCAGGAGAGTTAGGACTAATAGGGGGAAGTATTTTTTCACCCAGAGTCCTCAGTCTGTGAAATTCTTGGTCTATCAGAAGAGGTGGTGGCAACAACCAGCCTTGATAGTTTTAAGAAAGGATTAAGACAAATTCAATGGTTACAGGCCCTATTTGGCTGTTTAATTTGAAATGTCTTGTGTTCTGCTCCCAGGAAGGAGAACAGGTGAACACTAGGGATGCGCACAGATATTTATAATATTCTTACAAATTCGAACATTCGTTTACGAATCAAATGTTACGACATTCTCACATTGACATTCATATTCGTACAAATGTTTTGGAACATTTGTGAACCTGGGGAGGTGGGAAAGTGCCTGTGTCAGTCACATCTGCAAGAGTGCATTTGACATGGATTGAGATCAGATTCAGAGTGGATTCAGGACAGATTTGATGCTTTCATATTACAGGATATGTATTGGATACATAAGGGATACGTATGCGTTTGTATCAGATATTTGTACAAATTTGTATGAATACATTCATATAAAATAGAATCCTACCACATTCGAAGGGGATCTATTCAAAAATACAAATTTTCTTACGTTCAGTTTGATGCAAATCGAATGCAAATAAACCCATTTGTGCATATCCCTAGTAAACACTGCAATCAGTAAAACAGGAGAAAGTTACAAGATTCACAACATCACAATATTTTAGAAGCTTTACATGTACGCTGTCCTAACGGAGAAGTTTTCAGAGGTAGAAGACTGCAGAGAAAAAACACACCTAGTTCATTGGTGCCTTACACATGTTTGAAGAGAAAGCAAAATGATTGCTTTGGAAGTTCTTAGCTTTCATGTAGCATTAAAGTAAGCAACATGGCCCTCAGGTAACATTATGCCAAACTGTGTCTCTTTTTTCTTTTATTTGTGGCCTGTCTTTCCATTGAATACCCCAAGGGGTTAACAAAATTCACCATAAAATTCAGAGATCATTTACAAAGTTACTACCATTATTGATGAGCAGCCACATGTATAAAATCAAAACAATATAAAATACTGTGGGAAGGACTTTATAAAGTTCAGAACCAGCTCTACAAATAGTTTTATTTACTGTCTTCATATCTGCATTTCACAATTTATCTTTTTGGGAAACCCTTCGAGTCAGATTTTCTATTAACACCCTGCATCCTATCATTTCATGGTCCAGTCCACACTCTTTTCTGCATATGGTTCAGTCTGGGTTAGAAAAGCAGTTAGGTGGATTGTGCCGGTACGTCTTCTGTTGAGAACCCTGTAGAATGGTAAAATGTTCCCTGTTGTCTCTTACAGTCCACTCCATCTCCTTCAGCAGACCTTCTTGGTCTAGGTGCAACCCCAGCCCCAAACTCGGTTCCACCACCAACATCTAGTGGCAGCCTCTTGGTGGATGTCTTTTCAGACTCTTCGGCAGCTCCGGCAGCTCTTGGTCCAGATTCTGAAGATAATTTTGCAAGGTACATAGAAGCAGAGGGAGGTTTCTTCTTCCGACCTTCATCTCTCCTAGCTGTTCTACCTGTGTGTCTTACTAAGAAGGCAAAGAATGCCACTCAGCCACTGCGTAGGATTGAGCAGTCCCTTTCTTAAAACATAAGTATCCTTCTCATTGACTTCCAGAAGAAATCAAATAGCCCACTGTCATTGAAATTGGCAGGTGATGATCCTGGCAGGATGGAAGAGAAACTGGGGATAAAGGAGGCAGGGTCAGCTTTTTGCCTTGATCTGGTTCAGCCTTTGGTAACAGGATGCCTCTTGCAGCCAGAGATTTTATGCGTCTAAAGGCAGACTGCTGTATGCTTGTGTCTACTGGTGGACTCTGTGTACAGCTAGTTTGCCACTGCGAGAACAGACTGCTGGATTAGATGGGCCATGGGTCCAATCCAGCAGGGTCATTTATTACATTATTTTGAGATAACCTATCATTTGTAGCATCAAAGACGATGGCATATCACTATTTCCGAACAGGATCTGGCTCCTAACATGCAAGGTATCATTTATCAGTAAAGCCATTCTGATTAAAAATTAAGGGCCTATTCACACTTGGCTTTATTCTGGAATATATCCTGGAATAGGGGCCTGCTGTCCACATGCTAGTGCAGGCTACAGCAGGCCCCAGGTGAGGCCTGCCAGAGTCTGCATTAGCATGTGGGTCACACACCCCTATCCTGAGATATACTCCAGAAAAAGGCCAAGTGTGAACAGGCCCTAGGTCTTCAGCCATGTCATTACATACATGTATGTATGTATGAAAGCCCACAGACTATGGAATGACCTCACCTCTGAAGTTCTTTCAGTCCCATCTCTGTACAGATTTAGGTTTTTAGTACAGAAACATTTTTTTGCAATAGTTTTGGACTGAAAACCTAGCTCCCCTTCCCTTTCAAGCACCGTTGGTTGTATTTTTAGTAAATCAAATTTTAATTGATGTTGATGTTTCGCTGCGGGACAGAAACCCAAATATACTAATAAATGTGTGTTTAAATGTGGAACATACAGTACACTGTGTGTTATTACCTGTTTGCATTCTAGTTTGTTGCTTTTGGGTTTAATGTGCACCATCTAAATTGTTGAGCACAATCGGTAGCACACAGTCAGGAAAAATGATTTATGCTTTTAGTAAACAGGATAGGGGAATTACAAACTCACCCACTTCAATGTTTGCTTTATAAACAGAAAACTGTCTTTGAGTGCCTCCAGATGTACTTAAAGCTCCACCCTCCCTATGTAGTCGCTTCCTATCATCTCGATGGGATGAGTGGAACCCTTGCAGAGCTGCATCCCGTGTTCCAGATGGGATGCTCAATACTCCACACTTTCCTCCCTGAAGGCAAAGGAAAGTGCAAATTTAAAAGCTGCTAATTCAACGGCAGCTCTTTACCTGACACTTTCCCTCTTCCTGCTGCTGCTACTGCATTGTCATAGGTGATCGAAGGCCACATGACCAGTCACGTGACTGCCAGGTCTACAGTGGCTGCGAAACTTCCCACCAAGTCTGGAGGCACCCTTTACTGCTGAATGCTCTGACAGTGAAACATTAGTAGGGGTGTGAATGAACAAATAAAGCAATGTGACAGGGTTGGGCTGCTTCCAGACGTCTTGATGCTGAGCATCGGAATGCACAGCCAAAATCGAGACATCTTTGCAGCAGATAAACTGTGAATTTTTTTAATACCACAAATTTAATCCACTAATCTGGAAGGGGCCATGGCATGCCTCCCTGTCTGAACGCCAAGGACTTGCCTTTCTTTAAGACTCAGCTGTGTCTATGTTTTAATCCACTTTCAATCCACCTTCAGAATGAAAGAATGCATCAAAATTCCATTTTGGTTTAGATAGTATGGGAAGAAAATGGCTGTTAATTTTGCTGTTGCATTCTCTCGCTCTGAAGATGGGTTGAATGAAGATTAACTTAGGCGCAGCTGATTTCTTAGAGTAACCTTCCCTCCATGTAGGGTTTTTTCCTAGCAGCTGTATAAGAGTAAAATTGATAGTAGCAAAGGGAATTGTCATAGAAGCATTGAGTTCTGAGATTTCTTGATTTCATAGCAGCAGTAACTTTTCCTATTCAGCTTGTCAGTGTTTTAAAGTCTGTTGTCATCAGTATGTTGGGATTAGAGAATTAATTGGTTTTGCAGCATTAGTGTGCAGTTTCAGCTAGTTAACTGGTTTTTAAATTTCAACACAGCTCACCTTTTCCAGCCTTATGAAATACCCTTAGGCAAGCTAAATATTCTAACACTAGCTGAACACAAGGCTTCTTCTTATGTGATTTCTTTTTGCCACTTAATCAACTAATAACTCTGTAATATTAACGAGTATTGCTCACTCTGTGGAATATCTTTGCATTAGTATCTTCAGTAGCTGTCAATAGCTTCAATAGCTATAGAATATGAATAGCTATAGGATATGAATTCTGCGTCTGTCTTAACACTGAAGTATTTATTTAAAGTTATAGCTGGAGTTTGCTTTCTCCTCCCCTTGCTTAAAATAAAGAAACGGGAACAATCCCATTCAAATCAATGGAAACTTTAAGTAGGTTTCTGCTCTCAGTCTTGCAGGACTAGGAGATGTTTTCCCTGCTACCTCTTGTACTAACAGACCTCTTCCTCTCTCTGTGCTGCGTTCTCTCTTCTTTTGGGCTGCTTCAATTTAGTCCTGAACAGTCTGCAACTGAGCAGGTGGTTTCAGAGGAACCTGCTGATGCTGTGCAGGAGGCTGATGAGCTTTTTCACAAGTAAGCTGTGCTAAAACCTTGAAAGACTGGGCAGCTGCTGCAGTGCATGGTTTTCTTTCTTTCTTTTTTAATTAGGCATCTTATTATTTATACCTTCCAACATAATTGGTCACTGCCCCTTACCTCTTTAATTTCAGCTCACTTGCATGCTTGAAAGCAGGTAGATTTGGGCAATTTCCGCCTCACGTGTTGGAGGAGAGGAGGTTCCTTTCACAGCTGCCGCCTTGCTTTGTTCCACTTCTTGTGAGATAGGACTCCTCTGAACCAGTGTAATTTTGGGGAGGCAGGAGAGTTAAATAAATGAAGGGTTGTCTAGATTTTTCTGGGAAATATCTGAAAGTGCATAGTACGTGTTAGCACTGGGGCCAGAAGAAGCCAGTATCTGCTTTTAAGGCATGACAGCTATGTTCTTAAATCAAGCCTGAGAAACACACAAATATAAATAATGTGCTTATACAGTAATGTGCAAATGTTTTAGGCAGGTGTGGAAAAAATGTTGCAAAGTAAGTCCTGGAAGTCATGATATAGCTCCCACAGAGCCCTTATCTCAACATCGTAGAATCTGGGATTACATGTGGAAGAAGAAGAAAAGAAGAAGAGTTGGCTTTTCTACCCCGCTTTTCTCACCCATTTAAGGGGACTCAAAGACACCCTGTGAGGTAGGTGGGGCTGTGAGAGCTCAGAAGAGAGCTGTGACTAGCCCAAGGTCACCTGGCTGGCTTCATGGGGGAGGGCTAAATTGAACCTGGTATTCCCAGATAAGAGTCCGGCTCCCTAACAACTAGACCAAACTGGCTCAGGAGATAGAAGGATCTAAGCAAGCCTACATCCACAGAAGATCTTTGGTGACTTCTCCAAGGTGCTTGGCGTAACCTCCCTGCTGAGTTCCTTCAAAAACTGTGTGCAAGTGGACCTAGAAGAACTGATGCTGCTTTGAAGGCAAAGGGTGGTTGCACCAAATACTGATTTTTTATTTCTCTCCGGTCATTCACTTTGCAGTTTCTGAACTGATAAAAATAAACTTAACACTTCTATATTTAAAAGCATTCTTACTTTGCAGCATTTTTTTCCACACCTGCCTAAAACTTCTGCACAGTGCTGTAGATCAGTCAGCCTTTGCCAAACTGTGTTTCAGCCTGTAATTTCTGTCTTTTCCAGCAGATGCAGCCAACTGGCTGGGGGTGATGAAAGCATAATCTAAAACATGGGAAAGACATGAGGTTGGGAAAGACTGATAGTGGCTGCGTGGGATAAGTCTGTACATGTTTGTTTGGTTAGTTGGAATGATGGGAATGTTCCGATTGTATGTAAAAAGATGGTGTAGGGGTGCAGGTGATGAAAGTGTTGATTTAGGGAATTTTTTGCTTTGGACAGCAGCATTTTACAACTGGAGCTATTTGCAAGGCATTTAATTTCCTAGATAAGTAATACTAAAAATGAAAACTAATTAGTAGGTTTCAAGAGTAGAAAGTAGCATAACAGCCACAATACTGACAGTGGCCTATTATGATAGCAGTAGATGATTATCTTTAATAATTTTATGTGTCATATTTATTTAGAAGAAATGCTAGGGAATTGCAAATTTGTTAAACCTCTGTTTGTTTGTCAAGTACTTATTTGGAAGACCTGCAAGTCTCAAAAAGCAGTCTTCTGATCGTGTGTCTTGTGATATCTTTAATGTCTTGTTCTACCCTTTACATCAGCGGTTCTCAACCTTCCTAATGCCACGACCCCTTAATACCGGTTCCTCATGTTGTGGAGACCTCCAACTACAGGGATGGGGCAGCTCGGAAGGTGGGAGACTCATGGTGACCCCTCTGAAAGGGTAGTTCAACCCCCAAAGGGGTTGCGACCCACAGGTTGAGAACCGCTACTTTACCTGAAGGACTCAAACTAGTATTGTGAGGACAGTTTCACAGACACCTGCCTATTTCTTGTAATCCATTCTGCACTCCTGAGGATTTTCAGAACAATATCTAAAATATGTAATTCAGATAGTATTTTTTTTCTCTTTTTCTTTTATTTGATACTTCTATACTGCTGTATGCGTAGCCCCAAGGCAGTGATTAGAAACAGTAACAAAAAGATCAAGCCAAAATGTACACAATAAAACCAGATACGATTTATAATTCCCAGGGCTTAAAAAACACAGTTAACTTTTTTTTTTTTGCAATGACTTTATTTTTGTTCAATATTACATATACATTCTTATACATTGCAATACATTCTTATACGTTTATATAACTTTTTAATCAGAACTATACTAAATACATTCTTATATATATACTTATTATTATGTTTTTTTCTTTTCTTAGATTTGTCTGTAAAAATAATGGAGTCTTGTTTGAGAATCAGTTGTTACAGATTGGCCTGAAGTCTGAATTTCGACAGAATTTGGGTAAGAACAAAGAAATGGTCTATTTTATGTCTGTTCCCAGGGGTTGTGTTATGTTTCAGTTGAAAGGTTAACAGGTATTCATAAGCCCAAAGTCCTTGGAGAGGTTAAATATCTGCATCATAGAGCATCCTGTTCCCCAGAATATACAGGTATGCGTACAGGTAGGAAGATCTCTTTCTGTTTGGTTAGGCATACTTAATAAATTGTGTGATTTATTTATCAATAAAATAAGCTGTAGGCTTTAATGAGTTGATCAAATGTATTAATTGATCAAAATGACCATATCAGTAAATAAGTAACAAATAAAGATAAAGAAACAAATGAATGATATGTTGTATTCTAATACACAGTTCTTCAAGATGTTTCCCTGCCTTAGTGGCCAGCCAGATGTTCGCAGGTGACTCAGTCAAATATAGCAGCAGTAGCCGTCTTAGGCTGCTTCCAGTTGTTGGTTACTGATTCTGCTATATTTGGATATTCTGGAATAAAGCATGCTTATTTTCAGCATCCAAATATAGCAGCACAAGCAGCCGACATCTGGATGCAGGCTTAATTGGAGCATAGTGTCTTTGATAGCCTTACATAAAATTGTACTAAAAGAGTATTCCAAGATAACACAATGTATTGCTAATAATTTATTTTTAAGGTTCTGATTCGTTGCCTCTTTGTTTCTTAATTTCTTTCTTTCTTTCTTTCTTTCTTTACAGGTCGGATGTTTATATTTTATGGTAATAAGACCTCAACACAATTTTTAAATTTTACACCGACCCTGATCTGTTCAGATGATCTTCAGTCTAATATCCTTTAATACATCTATTAAATTAGCATATTTTGTCAAATATGATTTATATAGCTTCAAAGACCTGGGTCTGTAGGACAAATGACAGATTATTGAGCAAAAGTATCTATTGGACAGGCCAGAAATTCAATGTTGAGTATTGATTTTTTTTTTAATATATAAGATAAATGTAGAGAAGGGTGTACAACGAATAAGCTATTTTGCAAAAGCACGAGGACTTTGCTTTCTCTATCCTGATCCGGAGAATACAGATCTGTCACCCCAGTCATGATACAGATAGCATTTCTTGTTTGCGGGTAAGCTAGGGATGTGTACATATTGAGTGTAAGAAAATTCATATTTGTTCAAATAGCTCCCTTTCAAATGTGGTAGGATTCTATTCGATATGAATGTATTCATGCAAATTTGTACAAGAATCTGATACGAGTGCATACGTATCCCTTATGTATCCAGTATGTATCCTGTAACATACTCACTCTGAAACCGTCAAATGTACCCTGAATCCACTTTGAATCTGCTCTCAATCCATGTCCAATGCACTCTGGATCCGTTGCAGGTGTGACTGGGGCAGCTGCTTTCCCACCTCCCCAGTTTCACAAATGTTCCAAAACATTTGTACGAATGTCAATGTAAGAATTTTGTAATGGTCAACTCATATATGAATGTCCGAATTCGTACAAATATTGCATGTTACAAATATTCATGCACATCCCTAGGGTAAGCCCTCGCATGATAGTCCAAACAGACAGTGCTTCCATATTTATGACTAAGAGTTCAAGGCAGCCAGATTGCTTAAGTTACCTATTAAAATGCATGTAGACCTCTTTGATTCATTGGTGATGCAAATAGTTCAGTGTATTCTTACACTAGCAGGGATATGCTGAACTTTCATTCTTTTTAGCACAAAAGGAGGTTAGAGGCCAAGGCTTGTTAGATGCTCTCTTTTTCAGCCCTTGCCCTCATCAGCTTCAATTGCATATGAACGAGGAAACCCATGAAGTGGGGGGTTTGCCTGCTTGCTGCTTTCATCACCAGCACCATTGTAGATTTAGTTTTAGGTTCAACCTGAAAAAAGAGTGTTGTGTTAATACAGTGCAACAGGCTGCCTCTGTGTTGGGGGACAGTATGTAAGTAAAAATAAATTCCAAAAATGTTGAGGTAAAACATTGTATTTCAACTATAGTGTTTTAGTTATTCCAGGGTTAGGTCCCACAATTAGTTCAAATATCGAATCTGATTTTAACCTCCTCAGTACTTTAGTAGCAAAATTGCAAATATGCACAGTTTGTCTTTTTCTACTGCCAAAGAAGAGTTCCAAATAATTATTTGCAAATATACAGAACTTGCCTATTTTAATAATGTGAGGGTTGCCTTCTACATGCCTGAGAGAAGAGAAGTCTTCATGCAGTGTTCAAAAGATATTAAACCTGGCACCATTTGAGCATCCTGCCATGTTTCCTTTCCTGGACAGACTGTTATCACCAGATGTGCAGCATCAAGGACATGAATGTGCTGAAGTGTAACGTCAGCCTGGCTCGGTTACTGGTTGCCAGGGAAACTGGAGTAGATAACAGAAGAAGTTACAAACATGGCTAAATGATAAGACGGTACTTTGTTCTGTGTGATATAGTGTACTACCAGCACCTTGAGGACCTTATAAAACCCTTTAGTGACACAGTGGTTAATAGTACTAAACTAGAATCCAGAAGTCCTTCGTTTCAAATCTTTGCTCTGTCATGGAAGCAGCTTAGGTAAGATATACTCTGGAAAGCAAGAAAACTTTGATAGAAAATTGGGAATGGAGCAGTTGAATGGACTACAGGATGGATCACCATCTTTCTGACACTGGTGTGGCTGAGAAGGAAAACTCCTAGGCCTGGTCAATTCTCAAGTTTCCATACCCTTATGCATGAGTGCTTTCCATTGTCTTTGAAGACAGAATGATGCCAACTACAGCACCTTGAACAAACAAGGCATTCAAGAATATGGCTGAATTACTGTGGAGAACTATGAGATCACCATCATGTCCTTGCCTAGAGAGTTCCATAAACAGAACTCCTTCTGAGAAGACCCAGTCCCTAGTCACCAACCTCCTGGGCTCAGTTAGAGAAGAACTGTTGATGTTGGCCAGAGAGCCCAGTCTAAATGCTATAGAAGTAATTGTTGCCTTGGAAACAATTTTCTTAATTTCAGGTAGATCTTTAAAGGTCAACACTAGCTTTCAGTGCAGTGCTGAATAGGGACCAAATGCAGATGGATAAAAAGCCTATTATATGTTCCCTTTTACAGACTTCTGTTTATAGCCTTGCTGTTGCATTTTGTCCTAACGTGATTAGGACAAATTCTTTGTAGAAAGCAATCCTATGTAGAAAACAATGCATAACCTAAATGAGGGATAACTAGAAGATACAAAGTTTTAGTGCTGGCAATCCAGTTGATCTTCATGGCTAGCAGTCCCTGTTTCCAGTTTTACTTGGTGTGCCAGCAGTGTCCATCCTATCTGAACAGAGCTGAGTGTTCATCTCTAGAAGAAGAGTTGGCTTTCTACCCCGCTTTTCATAGCCGTTTAACGGGACTCAAAGTGGCTGACCAAGCTTTCTGTTCTTCTCCCCACAGCAGAACATCCTGTGAGGTACGTGGGACTGTGAGAGGTCCAAAGAGAGCTGTGACTAGCCCAAGGACACCTAGCTGCCTTGGTGGAGGAGTGTGGAATCAAACTCAGTATTCCCAGATAAGAGTCCGGCTCCCCAATTACTAGACCAGAGGTAGCATGGTCACTGTTGTCCACTATTATTTAGTAACTTCACATTCAGATTTTTCAGATGTGTTGTTTGTGGGTTGAGTAGCCAGGTGTATGTCAAGAGATGTATGGCCAAAGGGCAGGAGGTATACGACCAGTGTGGTGCATGTCAGAAGGTTTATGACCAATGTGGAGCATGTCAGGAGGTGTATGGTCAATGTAGCATATGTCAGGAGGTGTATGGCCAAGGTACCACACAGTAACTGTCACCAAAAGATAAGAGAAACGATGTCAGATGAAAGCATGTGAATTTAGGCAGCAATTTTCTGTTTTCAGTAGGTTGACCAAAAAAAAAAAAATCCTTAACTAATCACGTCTGAATCTTCAGACAAAACCAGTTGATCCCACTGTAGAAGGCGGTGCTCAGGTACAACAGACTGTAAATATTGAATGCATATCTGATTTCATGGAAGCTCCTGTCCTCAATATCCAGTTCAGGTATAGCTACTAATTTTGAGTATTATGTGCCTTGCCTTTAAATAAGAGAACCCTTGTGCCCTCGTTTAAGCAGCGTGCTTTTAATTTAATGAAACGTTTCCCCCTGTATTTGCATTTGTTGCTACAGAACCAGCTTGTGAGTAGCAAAAGATTCTCTCCCCGCACCCCCAAGATCATTGTTTCTTGCTATTTTCAGATACGGAGGAGCTTTGCAAAACATCTCCGTGAAACTGCCCATTACACTGAACAAATTTTTCCAGCCTACAGAAATGCCTTCTCAAGACTTCTTCCAAAGATGGAAACAGCTGAGCAAGTAAGATGGGCCAGACCCTACGTCCCTACATGGGACTCTTTCCATAACAGGTCCTGTCTGTTACTTGGACCTTCAGACAAAATGGTTGTTTCAGGATTTAGGCCCCAACTTCTTTAAAGTTAGTCCCCATACTGGTTTGGATAGCAAGAAGAATTAATCTCATTTTGCTGTGAAAGTTTTTAACTTTCTCCAAAATTGCTGTCTTCGTGTAAAACAATGTGCAGCGCTAATATGTCTGTCCGCTGTCTAAATGTAGTAAATATTAATTCCTGCTGTGTTGCCTTCATGTCATAGCCCTCAACAAGAAGTACAGAACATTTTTAAAGCACATAACTCAATGGACAGTGAAATTACAAAGGCAAAGGTGAGTGACTGACCGGCAATTGGGTTCAATTTTACCTGGGATTTGTATTCTTCCAATATGTTAAAAGCAATGCAACTAGATAGAGTCAAGAACAATGGGCCTAAAGCAATTTTAAATGACATGTATAGAGAATCCAAACTGTGGACGTCAGTGGCTACAGTTTTTGCAACTCATTTCGGAAGCTTTGTTAACCCTGCAAACCAGCGTTTTAAGTAACACAGACCTTAAGGACTTTAGAAGCCTGGTTTTTTCTGCATTTGTGGGCCTTCAGAGTGGCTGTAGCTCAGTGGTAATGTAAACAGCTTGGAAAGCAGAGGATTGGCAGTTTGCAGCCTCATCCCAGAAGCAGGCAATGGCAAATCACTTCTTGTGCTTAGAATGTCAGTTTCTTATCTGGTAGTCTCTCGGTTCGAGTCCACACTCCTCCATGGAGCCAGCTGGGTGACCTTGGGCTAGTCAGAGCTCTCTTTCTGAGCTCTCTCAGCCCCGCCTACCTCACAAGGTGTCTGTTCTTGAGAGAAGAACAGAAGGCTTGTCAGCTGCTTTGAGTCCCTTTAAAAGGGTGAGAAAAGCAGGAAATCAAAGTCAGCTCTTCCTCCTCCTTCATCTCTGCCAAGAAAACTTCATAGAGGTGCTCATGATTCAGTGATATCCAACAACAGTGCTTCAGAAATGAGTAGCAAACAGGCAATCACAGCTGCTAATCCTACTTGCCCTCCTCAAGTGCTCTCAGACCCCTGGCATAAGTATGCATGCATCCTTTCAACATCTGGAAGGCTGCACTTCATACACCCCGGTTTAGAGCTTCAGATAGACAGCAGCTAGCAAAACCATCATTCACTAACTTTTCAGATTTCCTTTTCCATCAGCAGTCATGATGTGTAAGTAATAACGGATAGGAGTGTGAAGTTCTTCAGAGATGCCAGGCTTTCAATAAATGGTTTCATGTTAGAAAGAATGTCTGTCTGCCCTTGTTTGCTTCCATTTTATTTACTCTGTCCTTCGGAAAACTGTTTGCTGCAAATCTTTTGGCTTTGCATTTACAGATCATTGGCTTTGGCACAGCTTTGCTGGAAGATGTAGATCCCAACCCTTCCAACTTTGTAGGAGCTGGTATAATACACACAAAAACAATGCAGATTGGATGTCTCATGCGGCTTGAACCCAACCTGCAGGCACAGGTTATATCTGTTTTCCATATTTACTTTTCAAATGCTTGACTATGTCTGTAATATAATTGGTTTTATCCTCTGAGTAATTTTAGTGAGTGCCTACTTCTGTAACCTGAGATTGCATTGGCTTGTATTGGATGGATGGGTGGAATTAAATTTTATTGGAAGAATGTCTTGTGCTTTTAGAAGTGGGAAAAATATTTTATTGCTTCTGTGATACTAGGTTTAGGCACAGTACATGCTTTCAAGATACTGCTGAAGAAATATCCTTCCCCAATGTGTCTCATTTTGACTGTCCTGGAGCAAGACTTGCAAAAGCTTTAACTAGGAAGCTCCATTTTCATTTGTTGGGGCAGGAAACAGGCATGGAACAATGAGCATTTTTCTCCTGCTTAGATTTCACCTAACCCCTATTAGTGGCATCAGTTCAGGGGCACATTTTTCATGTGCGAACACACCACTTAACCCAAGTATACTTCTGCGCAAAAGCCAACATGTGCCCACACACGTATATAGACAGAGGTCTGTCGTTTGTCTTTTGTTGTAACATAAGATGAAGGTTTTTTTCCTTTTTTTTATTTTTTATTTTTTAATTAAAATTTTACCACAAATTAAAAGAAAAAAAAACATTTACACACTCTTCCCGTCGTTACATTAATAGAAGTTCCCTTGACTTCCTCCGCTTGTCTGACTTCTTTATTCTGTATCCATCCTTTGTTGCTCCGCATCTTTGTCTCTCTTTGGATTCCTGTTTAATCTTTA
The DNA here is from genome assembly GCA_023333525.1 of Aspidoscelis tigris stejnegeri. Lineage (NCBI taxonomy): Eukaryota > Metazoa > Chordata > Lepidosauria > Squamata > Teiidae > Aspidoscelis > Aspidoscelis tigris. The sequence goes on from JALMGA010000003.1 coordinate 17,175,403, forward strand.
TCCTCACTCGAACCCCTCTGTCATCAATTCGAGCTCTACTAGATATTCAGTAAATGGGGACCAGTCTCTCATAAATTTATCAGTTGTTCTATCATTTAATAAATTTGTTAATTTGTCCATTTCCACCAAATCGGTCATCTTAATTAGCCATTCTTCACTCGATGGTATCTCTTCTTCCTTCCACTTCTGAGCATACAATAATCTTGCAGCTGTCACCATATACACACTTTCTAATGTATTATCTACAATCCCCAACAAAAAGAGTTCTGGATTAAACCTGAAGTTCCTTTTCAAAATTCTTGACATCAAATTATATATCATAACCCAATATTTCTTTGCCTTTTTACACGTCCACCACATATGGTAAAATGTCCCATTGTTTTGCATTTCCAACATTTAGTAGATATATTTTGATAAACTTTTCCCAATTTATAAGGTGTTAAATACCATCTGTACATCATTTTATACATATTTTCTTTCAATAACATATAGGAGGTAAATTTCATATCTTTTACCCATAATTTCTCCCATTGATCCATTTGAATACTATATCCGAAATTTGTATGATTATTTGGGCCAAAAGGTTTTTTTCCTTTTTAGGTTTCCTTTTACCACAGGAAATAAATTTGTGTCCCAAGAAGTATTTTTTCAGTTTGCTTTAATTTTTCTGGCATTACTGTACGGCCACTTCAAAAAGTAGAACTTTTATTCTTTGGTATAAGAAGCGAAGATAAGAGCCCTTGTTACAAAAGATTTAAGTCATACTAGTTTGGGATGTAAGCAAAAGAATAAAAATAAAAGTGGAAATATGATGGTTCTACCTAGACAAAGTTAAACGCAGTGACTCTTACAGAATAAATTTTATAGAATCATTATCTTAACTTAAACTTATTGCACAAATAATTTAAAACAGTAATTCCCAACCAGGGGTATGGACCAAGACATTTAAAGGTACTTGAAAACAACTGAATAATGTTGGAAATATATTATACTGTATATGTTTAGGAAGGCAGTGAAGATGTACCTCTTTGCCCCAGCCTTTGGTTAAATGGGAATATACTGTCGCTTCCCACCTAACAGACACTGTTACTGTTTTAATATATACTGTTGTTGTTCTTTTAATGTATGCCTGATTTTAAATTATTGTTTTTTGTATTTGTATTTCTATCCCGCCCTATACCCGAAGGTCTCAGGATAGCTAACAATATTTAAAATCAGACATATATTAAAACAACAACAGTACATACTAAACCAGTCACAGTGTCTGTAAAGTGGGAAGAGACAGTATATTCTCATTTAACCAAAGGCCGGGGCAAAGAGGTGGATCTTCACTGCCTTCCTAAACATATACAGTGAAACATACGCATCTCAAGGGTGAGACTATTCCATAGCCTAGAGGCCATCACTGAGAAGGCCCTCTCCCGGGTGCCCACTCCTTTTACTACTGAGGGTGGTGGGGTAGCCAGTAGGGCCTCCCCTTCAGATCTTAGGACACTGGCTGTTGATATGGAAGAAGGCATTCCTCTAGATCAGCAGTTCTCAACCTTCCTAATGCCGTGACCCCTTAATATAGTTACTCATGTTGTGGAGACCCCCCAAGCATGGGGGCAGGGCACCTGGGAGGGGGGAGGGAGACTTGTTGCGACCAATCTGAAAGGGTAGTTCGACCCCCAAAGAGGTACCGACCCACAGGTTGAGAGCCGCTGTTTTAGATGTTTGGGCCCCAAGTCATTTAGGACCTTATAAGTCAAAATTAACCCCTTGAATTGGGGTTATCCGTTCTGAGAACTTCAAGTATAAGGCAGGATAGAAATACAAATAATAAATTAAATAATATATTTTGCTCCTATGAATGAACTGTCAAGGATACACAAGTGCCGAAAGGTTTGGAAAAGTTGACTTAAAAGATCAACAAGACAGTCTCTTCTCACACTTTTACAGTCTAAAAGATGTGATTATTCTTCTAGCGACTGGGGCCTCTTTTCAAAATGGCTGCAGCAACTGCTCACATACAAAAAAAAGGGCCTCCGCCTCAACAGACCTCCCTGAAATACCGTTATCTTGATCCTCTTCAAAGTGAATATAAAGCATTCAGAAGTTTCTGACCATATCAGATAGATTCCCTTCTTGGAATGTGCAGGATCAGGTTCAAAACCGAAAGAGTAACACTGCTGTTGATGTTGAGGAAACAGTTCCATTCCAAGAAGGCAAAGGGCAACTCCATAATTATTTCTCCTGACTCTCTCCTTCCATATAGAGAAGTGGCTGCCTCTATGTGAAATGTCCTGTTCACCATAGACTTCTTCAGAATGGTTGGAGATCAGCAGCTGGTTGCTTCTTCATTCCTCCTCTTCCTCCAGGGACAGCTGCCTTTTAATTTTTTTTCTCTTGGTGCAGCTAGCATTATTGGAATCAAACACCTATATGCAGTACCCTTACCTTTTCTTCCCTGTCAGTAGATAATAGTTGCTTTTTATCTTTGAGAAATTGGATTTGATGCCCTATGGTGTAAAAGACAAGGGCTGATAAAAGCAGCAGCTTTGCTTCTATATATCTAGACAGTGGTGGGAGTTTTACTTTCTATTTTAAATTGGATGAATTATTTCCCATTTATCTAGCTCTTCAATGTACCAATGATACGTTGATAAAGAAGTGGACAGAAGCTGCCATCCTGCCAAAAAAATAAAGCAGCTTCCAGACATTGGTAACATATTCTGCTGTATTTTGTATATTTTGGAATAAAGCATGGATATTCTGGAATATCCATGCCTTATTTGGTAAACCCAAATATGGTGGAATAAGTAACCAACATCTGGATGTTTAATTGTATACTTGGCTGCATTTGTTTTGTATTTGGAAACAGTTTGGTGTCACTGAAAATTTATCTGTGAAAATAGGTTCTTTGTGGAATTCAGCAAACAATGTGGCAGAAATTGGAAAAGTTGTTCTTTTCTTTTCTAGATGTACAGATTGACCCTACGAACAAGTAAAGAAACAGTATCCCGAAGGTTATGTGAATTACTGTCAGAACAGTTCTGAACCATAATGCAAGACCAGTTTTGAATCCTTGTGTCTACTGTTGTCTTTGTCCTGCTCCTGAAACACTTTGTATACCAGTGTCTGCAGAAATAAATGTCACTACAGTTGCATCCCTGCCTTAAAGGACCTGTCCCTTTTATGTGAAATAAATGATGTGACATAAAACCCTTGTATGTGAAAACAAAGAGACAGAAGGTCTTGAGTGTCACCTGAACTGTGCTCCGTTATGTTTTGGCAAATGTTGGTTTCGTTACATTCTCATCAGAAATGGTTACGACTTATTAAATCCGTTGTGCTGGAAATGCGGCTGCGAACTACCTAGAAGCATGCTGAAAGCTTTTTTTTTTCCAGGCACTGCTATTTACCTGAGTTTGGTGAATTCCTGTTGTTAGTAGATGCTCCTGGGTGGTTCACTACTTAAACCTGTGACTGAACTGAAGAAAGCCCAGGCAAATCATAGAGCTGTGTGGAAGTCAGAGGTCTGTTACTGCTTTATCAAATGCTACTGTTGTCCATGAAGATCTACCTTGCAAATAACTCCTTTCCCCCTACATCCTGAACTACCAAAGCTGGGTTCTTTGGTTCAGAGTGTTGTTCCAAAATTCTATTATTAGTCTCTCCAAGCACCAGTCTGTCTAGACTGCAGAAGAAATCATTTCAGGAAGCAATTCTTGTAGATGAGCACTTTCCTGAAGAGCCTGCATGGCTGTATTTTATTTTTAATATCTTTGTGATTATATGAACAGCTGTACTGTAGGCCTTTGTAACCCTTCAGACTCAGTCAATAATTTTGAAATGATTGTGGTGTGTCCACAAAATACATCATCATCTACACAACTTATTTTCAAAAAAATGAAGTAATAGTTTGTTTAGTACTCTTTCCACAGTGTACGGTTCAGACCTATATATGCAAAGGCAAATCAGATGCTTTTTTTGTAAGCAGAGTTGCTAAGCTTCACTAACATCAGTTTTGCATTTCCATAGGGTTTTGCAAGATCTTTGTTACTACTGTTTTTCTTGAAAGCAGTGAACAAGCAAAGGACCAGCAATAAAATCCATTTGGGCTGATCACTAATATCTGTTGCTGCTGAACTTGCCAGGTTTTTTTTTTTAACCAGATCTCATTTAGTGTTTAAATGAACCAGAACCTGAAGAGAGGTTGGTTTATGTTTTCTCAGCTTCGCATATTCCAATTTGGCAAATTGTATTGAAGAACATGGTATTGAAATACCTTCCACATAAATGGTAAAATTTGGGAAGAGAATGGGGAAAATAAACCCAATAGCATTATAACTCTTTTGTTTTCCTGTTTCTGGGGAAGTATTCCAGGTGTTATCAAAATGACAGGCACATTGGAGTGCCTTGATTATACTTAGTAGTAATTAAAACTACAAAAGCATGGAATCTTCCATACGTTCCATTGCCATATAGAAATATTGGGAAGAATTTCCATCCTAACATCAGTCTTTTGTTCTGGAAGTGTGGTGTTTTTGTTCTTTTGTAATGCCATCTCAAGGCACTGGTTTTTGTGGACTGTTCATAGTGAAAAGAAGTGAAATTTACTCACAAAGAGGCAAAGTCTAAACTGTTCAGTTGTGTATGTATATATTTATATATATATATATATATGAAATCAAACTTTATGCAAAAATCATCTTTTATGAGCCATGTATGCAATGTTTGAAGGCTTATAAAAAAACATTTATCTCCATTGGGATAAATGATGTGATTACCAAAGTTATGTGTTCTCCTCTCTCTTTTAAGCAAAAGTTGGCCATTCCTCTGACTTAAAGCAGTATTGGTCATCAAACAGTGTTTGTTTTGACATGAAGAGGAAGATAGAATATTGTGCACTTTTAGGCCCACACTCCAACTTGTAATGTGTAATCATCTCACTTGTAAAAAAACACACAGATAAATCACAAGCTTATATTGTGGACTTGCGTTATTATGACTGTAAAAAACTGAAACTACTTTAATCATGTTTAATGGGGAAAAATAAATAACTAGAAGAATAAAACTTTTTAGCTGGTTAATGGTTTGAGAAATCGAATGCCTTGTAGGATTTGGGTTATCACAGTTTCGCTGATCTTCTCTAAGGCAGTGTTTCCCAAACTTTTGACATATATGTACCCCTTCTATAATTTTCGTAACGCTGAGTACCCCTCATAAAAACATATGCTTTAATAAAAATCAAAATTTTTTTTCTTTTTTTGGTACATACACGCGTACCCCCACCTAACTCTTCCCGTACCCCTGGGGGTACGCGTACCACACTTTGGGAAACACTGCTCTAAGGTAAGAGTCCTTGCCTTGAATGTGTTGATTAGTAGTACTGTGAACAAAATACATAAAATGAACAAAGTGCAGTAGCATGATAAAAATCAAAACTTATTGCAAGTAGTGGTGTACATGAATGCAGTTTTCAACATTCGATTCAAATTGATTGTATGTCTGAATTCGTACAAATAGAGAAAAAATGAATGTATTAAAATTTGAACCAGTTTAAATACATTTGTACCTATTCGTACGAATATTCAATACATATTTGGTGATACAAATAACATTTGTATGTGTTTCCTGTTTTCATCCTGAACATATACATACGGATGCGTACGGATATGAATAAGATGCTTATGGATACGTATGTAATGTGGATACGTATACATATGAATGTCAGAATTATTCAAATGAATTATTTGAAATATTCATATTTGTTTGAATATTAAAAAATGAATGTCTAGACCAGTGTTTCCCAAACTTTTGACATATGTGAACTCCTTCTATAATTTTCGTAACACTGAGTACCCCTCATAAAAAACATCAGGGATAAAAATTGTATTTTATAAAAATAATCAAAATCAGTGGAACTTACTAAAGCACGATAACAGGTGCCCGGAACTAACTATTCAAGAAGTAAGTTGTCTCTGTAATGAAGTGCAGTATATTCACGCCGTGTCACGCCTCACAAGACCATTAGATAACACTGCAATTCTCCGGCGTTGAAACAGCTCCACGGCTCAACGTCAACTGTTAATGTTCCCGCAGTTTAAAAATGGCTGAACCCAAGCTGCGCAAAGGATGCGCAGAAGTTCCCGCCATAATGAGTTGCGATACGATGTACGATGGCCCCAGTTCCTGTGTAAAAACTGCGATACGTGCCTATTTCTTTCCTTGTTCTGTGGGCGCAGCTAAGCACGGTGCAGTGGATCTTCCCACGTGATCCCCACCAAACTCCGGTGCAACGCGTACCCCCACCAAACTTTTCCCGTACTCCTGGGGGTATGCGTACCACACTTTGGAAAACACTGGTCTAGACATTCAGTTTGAATTTGAATGTCTGAATTTGGCCAAATTCAATCGAATAATGAATATTTCGAATATTCTCACACATCCCCAGTGGCAAGTGCTAATCAGCACTGCAAGCTGAACATAGGAAAGAACAATGCAGGCTGTGTCCAGGCAGGGCAAAAAAAATGCAAGGATAATGTACAGTAGTATTCAGTGTGACAGATATGTTTAATGATTGTACTTTGTAGTAGTGTATTAAACACCCAGTATTCTGGGTGTAAAAAACAGTGGTTTTAGGCACCCTCTCCAGGAAGTACCATGTTATTCTGTGTGTTACTCAGGTGGACTGAGCAAGAACTAATGAGAACTTGCCTCCACCCAAGAACTTGTGGACCTATCAGAATGTACTTCATGCTGAGCATACAAGGTGGGGTTGAGCATGTGAATGGAAGAATCTTGCTGCTGCACTTTGCTGTTGTGTTCTTCTACTTCTGAAGTTGGACTGAAGCTGGATTAAAACAGGTATGAACACAGTATATTTATATCAAAGAATTGTATCTGTCATGGGTTGAAGAAATCTACCTAGTCAATATGTGACTAAGTGGAATCTGCCATTGCCATGAGAGTTCTTTGGGATGCCTCACTAATTTCACTCTAAGGGTGTGTCCAGACTGGGGGATACTGCACATTCTGATGTGCAGTTGGTGCGTGGGCATCACACCTGATGCCCAATACTTCATAGCACCGGATTTACCTGCTGTGGAATGATGAACACATACTCCGCAGTATCAGATAATTTTGGAGTTTCCTGGTGTCCTGACAGGACGGTGAGAAACAGCAAACGAGAGCTGAGCCTGCAGTTTGGCTCCCTTTGGCTGCCCAATCCCACTTGATGCACACCTCACCATGCATGCCACAGAAGTCTTGCAGCAGCCGAGGATGAAGCTGCAGACCTTCATTTCGAGTGGGCACAACATATCGTGACTTCGCAGCCAAATAAGCTGCGAATTTACTAATGACTGTGGATTTTTATCTGCTAGTCTGGAAGGGACCTAAGTTTCAAGGTCTCATTAAGCACCTTAGCCTGAGGAGCCATAGTATATGTCCAATATATTCTTTCTTTTGTGACCAAATTCTATGGAGGGATGTGTCTCTTCAAGGATTTCATTTTAGCTTGATTCAAGATATGTCTTTGATCTTCTCCATTTCATCCTTCCCAGTTTTTCCTGTGGACTTTGTAATCAGAAATAGAATGTCCAACTGGATTTCCACCAAGATTCAGTTATGCTCATTGCATCAATATTCTGTTCTCTGTGGATGACAGTAGGCCATCACTTGAGGGTTACGTCAGCCTGCCTGAAGCCAGACGACCGAGGGAGGGCTCCCCTCCTAGTATAAAAGTTGACTCCTCCTCCCTTTGCCCAATCTACCTAGGTCGCTGAGCCAGGCAACCGTCAAAAATGCCCATTCAGGAGGTCTACTGGCAAGACTCTGGATCCGGTAGGCCTTGAAAGCTGAACTGGCTCCGTTGGGTGCCTTGTCCCTCAGCATCCAGTTTGGGAGTACTAGGCTGTCCTCGCATCTGGGGCTCCCCCCCCCCCCGGCTGTCCCTTTTGACTAGTATCCCTGGGTTGCTTAGATTTCTTTGAGGACTCATCCTGTCCTACTATGTTTTCATTTCTGACTTTGCCGCAAAGTAACAACTTTACAGCTAGAATTATCACCTGCTCTTATTGGATTTCTCTCAGTTTTAAAGAGCAAAGTTACCCTGATACTTCTTTTTTATCTTAAGTGCAAGTAATTTTATTTTTTTATTATTATTAAACTCAAATAGTGTAAGTGCCAGTAATGTGATCCCATTTTTGTTCAAGCTTGTCCCAGAAGGGTCTACAGTGTGCAAATGTCCTTCCATCAACAGATCTACATATTGAAATACTCCCGTTTTCCCTGATTAGCTGAGCTTGTACACAGAACAGGTGGTATTTCAGCCAGAGCTTATCTTTAGCTTTCAACGTCTTGCCCAGCAACTTGAATATAGATTCCAGGATGCCTGGCTACGTTTGTGGACTCCATTAATGCCCAATGGCATCATGATCACTGCCTTTTCCCCAGCCCCACCTTGCCTAGATAGCATGGGACTTCTGCAAGCCTAGTATCAGGTCATGAAAGTATCTGCATTTGTAATGAATAAATTCTCAACTACCAGAAGCTCTGGCTCCTCACTGAAAAGAAGTCTTGGTTGAGAGGAAACACATTCACCTCCAAGGAATGGACGTCTTCTAAAGAAAGTGCACTATCTATTCCTGAAACACCCTCCATCCTTGAGGGCATCATTCTCTGCAACAACCAAAGTGCTGTCAACTTTTGACCGCTATTCAAGGGCGGAGGCAGGAAATGTAGCCAATTGCAGCATGGGAACAGTTGCTATGGGAGAATGATTAACCATGACCACAGAAAGCTGGACAGATGAGAGGCTAGTCAGCACGTAGCACTCTGGTAGGCTTTTGGGAACTCAATCAGTTAACTATTTTAATGGCTTTGTAAGAATGCATCTATAGAAGAGACACTTTTCCGTAACTGTGGGACCAAAAAAAGTCCAGTATTACCATCAGAAATCAGAATGAATAATCTCTTTATTAAATCTATAAACTATTTTACAATACACAGTTGTGTAACCATTTCTTTGGGAAGAATCTTATGAACAACGCAGAAATTTTGGTCAACTTCTTGCTTCCAAAATACTGAATAAATTAACACAAGCTAGTGTCAGTTCCAGCCCTTTATGGAATATCTCGTAGCTGTCGTTGCCAGTCCAGAGCACAGAGAAATTCATATGAATGAAAGTGTTCTGGTGCTGGACTTCTTGTTGCTGTGTAAGTAAGAAGTAATTGTTTTTTTAAAAAAACTATTTCCTGGTTGAATTAATTGAGTCACATGCATCACTCTGGCATTCGCAGTGGCCAAATACAATGATTTCTGTGGAAAGTAGCTGTTGTGGATTATCGGGGTCTGGGCATCCTGGCATCGTCACTTCCTTCTTGTAGTGCGTGCGAGGCATGCAGCACGTACAAGCTACATCTACCGTCATTTTGTCAATATTCGGCCTGTAAAAGATGAGAACTTTGCTTGAGAGATTCAGCATGCATCATATAGTTAACCCAAACTATTTCACCAGCTTGGATGACTTCAAAAGTAGCTAAGACAAATTCAGGGAAAAGAGGGCTACCGATAGCTACTAGTCCTGCTGACTATGGGATTTGAGAGCAGGAGAAGATGGCTTTTGCATGCGAAATTGGTGGGCCACGGCCTGATCCGTCATTATTCCTCTCATGTTCTCTGAGCTCTTACAGTCCCACCTACCTCACAGGGTATTTGTTGTGGGGAGAAGAACAGGAACCTTTGTCAGACCCTTTGGGTCCCATTAAATGGGTGAGAAAAGGGGGGTAGAAAAGCCAACTCTGCATCTTCTATGCTGATTTTCTCTGTAGGGGACTATAAGGGCTTTTCTGTGCACCACAGGCACGCTGCTGCTGGCCCATGTCAGATATTACCAACCTCCAAAGTTGCTGGCCAGGGATGTTGTAGCCAAGTATCCAGAAGTAGTGCACTTCCAGTACCACTTCTGGGTTCCCACTACCAGACATAGTATAAAGACCATGGGTCTGTATGCTGCCCACACACAGACCACTAGTCTGGAATACCAGCTAGAATGCTGCATGGACCATTAAAGTAGAAGGGAACATGTAAGCAGGTTAGAACCTTCTAACTTTGATTTTTGACCAAAACAACTACATGTCTGTAGGGCCTGTAAGGTTACTTATAAGGAAAGCAGGTCATCAGATTGAAAAGGATTCTTGACCTCCTGTTGTACAACAAACCAGGAAACACAAAATTCCAAGATCTTGAAGCAACTACCAGCGTAACTGGGAAACAGCAAATAAGTTGCACAAAATTGCATAAACCAAATAATGTAGAGGTTTTTATTCTATAGAAGTTGAGCCAATATGCCTTGTCATCCTTGATGATGTGGCTATAATCAAACAGTGCCTTTTGGCTATAGGGCATCTATGTTCCCAATGAATTTCATCTGATACCATCTTTTTCTTTAGCTTATGGGGTAGGATACTAGAATGATACCTAAAGTTGAAGGTGTGTTAACCATGGATCAAGGAATGTTGACTCTGCATGCTGACATGTTACCTGTGAGGCTCAGCCTCTCAGGGCAAGTGCTGCTCTATGATGCAGCAAACTACACTCCCTGATGAACAAACTACACTCTGAAGCAATCCAGTGGAGAGCAACTTTAAAATTGTCTTTCACACATTCCTAGGCTGCGATCTGCTCCAGTTGCCACCACAGAGACAGGACGCTTCAACTGGAGTGGTCCAAACAGCATATGGAGTCTGACTACATTTTCAGACTCTGGAAATGGCCCACTTCCAGGACCATTTTCAGGTGCTTTGTAGAACTTCCTGGGCCTGCAACTTTCCCTGGCTTTTAAGGTAGGCCAGGAGAAGGCCATGATAATGTCCATGGCCACTGGTGTGCACCATCTTGCTGTAACAGAATTCTGTTCTGAAACAGTTAAGGCCAGAAATAGCCTTCCCATCATGCACCAAGGCATGTGATGCAGAAGTTGTCTTCTATTCCAAGTAATGCTTTTTTAGTTTAAGGCAAATTGTTTATCATTTAATAAATAAATAATAAATGGAAGTACTGGGCAGAAGGGGAGGAGGAGGGTTGGCTTTTGTGCCCTACTTTTTTTACCCATTCAAGGGGACTCAAAGCGGCTAACAAAGTTTCCTATTCTTCTCCCCATAAAAGACACCATGTGAAGTAGGTGGGGCTGTAAGAGCTTAGAAGAGAGCTGTGATGAGCCCAGGATCACCCAGCTGGCTTTGTGGAGGAATGCCGAATCAAACCCAGTATTGCCAGATAGCAGTCCCGCACCTTAACCACAAGACCAAACTGGCTCACATAAGTGGTGTATAGCAATTGATCTTGATAATGGTTCTGTTTAAACACCATAATAAGACAAAAACCATTTGTCAAAGAGTTTTACTTACGTTGCATATGATGGACACATTCCTTCACATCGAGTTAAGGTGACATTTGCAACACAACCCTTGTAACGCACTTGCCCTTCATATTCGACAGCTCTGCACTTGGCTGCAAACATAAAAAGGAAATAGCTAGTGTAAAAGGAAAACTGGAAATGCAGCAGTCTTTGTTAGACAAGTCTTAAGGTGTGATCAACAGTATTTTGTTCTGCCATCCTATTAAGTAAAGTTGTGAACCTACCTCATTTTGCCACTCTTTAGTCTATATTTGCTTCCAAATCAGGCAACACCTACCCTGACTATGAATGCCACTCACTGATTCGCCACTTGTGAGGAACTCCTCACCTCTTTGCTTATGTAGTTTCTTGTCCAACCAAGCTTAAAGAAAGAGATGCTATGAAATCCCGAATGTGGAAAAAGCCTCCTTTCTGAGGCTTTGGGATAAGGTGTGATGAATGTAGAGCAGTGGTTCTCTGCTGAGTAGAGGAAAAATGTCTGTTGCTACAGGCTGCATCAAGACATCACTTATAACCACTATTTCTGGATCTTTCAAAATACAGCACTCCCAGGGGTGTTCTATTCTGGAATATCCATGCTTTATTCTGGAATATCCAAAACCAGCAGATAAATAAGTGACATTGGGATGCAGCCACCAATTCACCGAAAGGGCACCTCTTTAAGCATGTCTGATTGCACACTTATTCTTCCATCATAGTCCTAACTTTAGATCTGCCAAGCCGAGAGAAGTTTTAAAAATAACTTTTACGCAGAGAAATACAGTTAAGCACTTTACACAGCAGCATTCATACAGATAGCACAAATCAGTTTCATCTTTCAACCCTGGTCAGCAGATTTCCCCCAAAAATGACATTCCCAGAGTCATTTATGTCCTGCCCATATCTATTTGACAGATCCTTCCGCCTTGTTCTGCTGTATCTTCACTCCCCAGGAAAGATAGAACATGGAACCCATATCCTCACTGTGATGCCTGCTAAGACCCCTCAACCCCAAAATTATGTTATTTTGGTTAAATTACAAAGTGTGGCGAAAACTATTTGTCTATACTGTTAAAAGAGTTGTCAAAATGGATTATTTAGAAATGGTAAGTTAGTAAAGGGAGGGGCTATTCCAGCTCTCCAGGAGTGAGGGTGGAATAGAATCCTGGAGGAGCATCAACCAATCAGGTTGCAACTCACCAGCCAGGCTAGTATTTAAAGGAGCCTGAGGGAATTGTTAGTGTTCTCTGCCTGGGGTTAACTGACCAGAGAGGGTGGTTAACAGGAGGGAAACGGGCTCTAAGCTGTCCTGAGGGAAGCTGGGGAATAGAGTCCTGAGTCAATAGTGAATATACGGTGTTTAGAAAGTATAAGAATTGAAATGGTTATATGTTACTTATGCTGCTGGCATTAATCTGAATAGGATTGGAGTCCTTGGGCTGAGTGAAGAAGCTGGGACAGTTCAGTCAGAAGGGTGAATGGACCTGTGATTGACATAGTGAACTTACCTGTTTATTATTAAGAAAGCTGTACACAATAAACTTGTTTTCTTGTTATTTTAAAGAAGCTTCAACTGAGTACTCTGTTTTCAAAGTGAGCCAAGTTAGGCCGGAGTTCTAAACAGATACTGTAACCCACTGCTAGCGAGGCAGAGTGGGGCAAGGGGCTGTCTGCTGCAGCACCAGGAAGGAGGCAACATTATTATCAAACTTAATAGCAGAGAAAGGGCAATGAAAGGCATGTCTCTTAGAAGGGAATAACAGAGTTTAAATATAAAAAGTAAAGCCAACGCTACCACACTACCAAATATAAAGATATATAAAATCCCTACCTGACTGAGAGGCGGCCTTTACACTCACATTAAGCAATACCAGAACCCATAGGGGTGGCATCCTCAGAAAAAGGTGGTGATGGTGGTGGAGTTGTTGTTGGAATAAGCAAGAAAAACTAAAATAAACAATACGTGGCTGTGGATGTTTTGTCTTGTTCCTCATTAGAGGCCTATGCGCTATATATTTTTATATATGTGTATTTTTTATATATGTATGTGCATATGAGTGTGTAGGTATGTGTGTAGGCACACACACACATAGACCTGCTTCCTTATATATGAATAGTTTTTTGTACTCCTGTGCTCATTTGGGGCTAGATAGTATTGATGAATGAATAGCTTATGACAGTTACAGAAAATGAAGAGATTAAAATATTATGGGGTTCCTCACTACAAATATCTTAAGGAATGTCTCCTCCCATATAGACCTGACCGTGCCCTAAGATCTGCTGGTCAGGCCCTCTTGAAGGTCCCACCATTCTCAATAATTTGGAGGGGTGGGAATGGGTGGAAGGACATTATCGGCTGTTGCCACATGTTATGGAGCTGTCTCCTCTCTGAGATGCATCAGGCACCCTCATTGTATATGTTCAGGTGGCTAGTGAAGACACACCTCTTTGCCCTGGCTTTTGCCTCAGGGAATAACACCCCCTCCCCATGCAGGCACTGTCACTGTTTTAGTCATGCTTTTTATCTGCTTTTATCCCCAATTTTATTGTCATCTGTTTGAGACCTTCAGCTATAGGTTGGGATCGTAAATAAATAAAGCAAGCAAGCACTCACTCATGCACGTACGCACTCACACACATAACACTCCTGACAAGACAGGTGGAAAAAAGCTATGTATAGATTATCAAGAAGAAAAAGATGGAAAAACACCATGTAGCAGAGTTGCCAACTGAAAATGAACACCTGTAGCAAAGGATGGTGACAGTTGTGCCAACAGTAATTGGAGTCTTGCTGCAGTTCCCAATTAACTAAAGTAACATCTCAACAACGTGGGCATTGGCAGAATCTTTATCCATTAGTTACAAACAGCAGACCTATTGAAAATAGCACCCACATCTCAGATTACAGTAAGTCCTTGGGAAAGATCCAATTCCCAGAGTACTATATCACTTATAAGCATCTATTGGACTACAGGATTAACAACAACAACAACAACAACATTACTTACCAGGGGGCTCACTTGATGTAGGCAATTCAGAAGTTGTTGGCAAGGATGTAGTAGGTAATTCAGAAGTTGTCAAAATTTTAGTACTAATTATTGGGGTAGTAGTTCTAGTAGTTAATGGTATACTGGTGATAGTAGTACTTATAGTTGGGGGGAATGGAGAACTACTAGAAACAGAAACGTTAGGGGTAGTAAATACAACAGATGTGGGTGTGGTTGGAGTTGAGGTAGCTGTTGATGAAGAATGTTCTGTTCTGGTGGACTTTGAAGAAATTGGAGTAGTCAATGTGGTCTCTGATGTGCTGGTTATTGTAGATGGTGTAGACAAACTGGTTCTCAATGTTGAAGATGAAGAAGTGGTTACTGATGATATTGGTGGAATTGTGCTGACTACAGTGAAAAAGAAACACAGGAGAGTACCAGAAGTGAAAAGTAAGTAAGACACAAAATGAAGTTCAAATGATAATTTTAACAATGTGATACAACTGCTTAACTGTATCAGTTGGTGTTGGGACCGCAGTGGTATTAAACTGGTATCCAATATTATAACACAAACATGAGATAAATGATAAAAACTGAATATGAAGGGATAAAGTTTAGAAACTTCTAGTCAATTCAGGATGTAAAAAATGTATATTTCAGTGAAATGTTGCATATTGGTGGAAATGAAATACAGGGTGTTTTTCCAGTATCACTAGAAATACCCATTAAGTACCTATTAATGGGTACTTAATGGGTACTTCTAGTGACAGTGGGAAAACACCCATACTTAATGAAAGTTGGTTTGGGAGCTCTGGAAAGAGCAAAGGAGAAGGAAAATGGGAAATGGTGGGAAAAAAAGCAAAACAGAAATATAGGTGAAGTAAGACGAGATAGAAAATGTACAAAACATGGCTCGACATTTCTATGAGGGGCTCACAGATAGAAATACGAATGCAACACTTTCAGTGCAGAGAACAAAATTGTACAATAATAACCAAACAGATATTTAAGGAGACAATGATGGAAAAACTTTACAATAAGAATTTAAAAATATCTGACATTATAAAGGATTGAAAAAACTCTGCTGTGTTCAAAAACTGGAAGGGGAAGGAGACAACAGCAGAAGAAATTACACTGTAGGCTGAAACAATGAGCATGGGAGGACTGGGACTTCAAAATATAATGCTTGGGATAATCAGGACAAAACTACTGAAGCTGAATTATGAGGGTTTTTTAAAAAAGATTAAAAAATTAGTATTGAAAGAATTGATGAAAATCTTACTTTGTACAATTGTAGTTAAAGGGAATCCAGGTGGGGGAGCTAGAGGGGAGTTTGTAGTAAACACAGTGCTAGAGGTATGAGGTAAGGTGGACACGGTGATAGAGGAGGAGATTGTGGATGAAGTACTACTTAAAGTTCCTATAAGTGTGCTACTGGGGGGTGAGGGAGGAGCCGTGGACACTGCAAGGAAAGAAGAGTCCCAAAGTACAGGAGCCAACTAGGAAAAGAGAGGGGGGCAGCAGGGGAAGGGGAGCTCGTTTTTCAGCCAGCTCCTGTCTCTCGTTCAAAGCCCCTACCTGGAGAGCGTGGTGGCGGAAGCGTGCTCCTCGTTTTGGGCGGTGCTGTGGAGAGAAAAGCGGAATGCAGTTTAAGCGTGGAGCCCCCGAGACCGAGAGGTGTCCCGGCGTCGCCTGAAGCGCGTGGCCGTGAGCCTGCGGCTCAAAGGCAGAAAGGGAAGCACGTGCCCCGCTGTCCAGAGCAGGGGCATGCCTTCGTCCGAGGCCATCAGAAAGGAAAGGCAGGGGAGGGAGTCCGAGTGCCCGATAAAATCCTGGCCAGCTACCGGCGGGCTGAGAGACTGCCACGGGCAGGACGGGCCAGGCAGAGATCTTACCAGTGGTGACCGGGACGGGAGTTGTTGCCGGCCTCGTGGTGGCGGTTTCAGTGGTGCTTGGGGTAGTCGTGGTGGTAGTGGGTGTTGGAGTGGTCTGCGGGCTTGTGGTGGACGTAGACACAGGCACGGTAGTCACCGGAGGAGTACTTGTGACAGTCGTCTTGGGGCTTGTCTTGCTGGTGGGAGAGGTGGTCGGCTTGGACGTGGACGTTGTGGGAGTCGGCGTGCTGGGTGACGTCGAATGGGTGGAGGTGGTGGGAGTGGGCCTGGAGGTCGTTAGGGACTTGGGTGGGACGGTCTTGTGGGAGGTGCTGTGAACGGGCACGGTGGGAGTGGTCTTGGGTGTGCTGGCCGTGGCAGTCGAGACGGTCGTTCTGGTGGTGGGGGACGGGGAGCTGGTTGCTGTCGTTTCCGGCGAGCTACTGGGGGGTGAGGGAGGAGGCGTGGACACTGCAAAGGAAAGAAGAGTCCCATAGTAGAGGAGCTGACTAGGAAAAGGGAGCGGGGCAGCGGGGGAAGGGGAGCTCGTCCTTCAGCCAGCTCCTGTCTTTCGTTCAAAGCCCCTACCTGGGGAGCGTGGTGGCGGAAGCGTGCTCCTCGTTTTGGGCGGTGCTGTGGAGAGAAAAGCGGAATGCAGTTTAAGCGTGGAGCCCCCGAGACCGAGAGGTGTCCCGGCGTCGCCTGAAGCGCGTGGCCGTGAGCCTGCGGCTCAAAGGCAGAAAGGGAAGCACGTGCCCCGCTGTCCAGAGCAGGGGCATGCCTTCGTCCGAGGCCATCAGAAAGGAAAGGCAGGGGAGGGAGTCCGAGTGCCCGATAAAATCCTGGCCAGCTACCGGCGGGCTGAGAGACTGCCACGGGCAGGACGGGCCAGGCAGAGATCTTACCAGTGGTGACCGGGACGGGAGTTGTTGCCGGCCTCGTGGTGGCGGTTTCAGTGGTGCTTGGGGTAGTCGTGGTGGTAGTGGGTGTTGGAGTGGTCTGCGGGCTTGTGGTGGACGTAGACACAGGCACGGTAGTCACCGGAGGAGTACTTGTGACAGTCGTCTTGGGGCTTGTCTTGCTGGTGGGAGAGGTGGTCGGCTTGGACGTGGACGTTGTGGGAGTCGGCGTGCTGGGTGACGTCGAATGGGTGGAGGTGGTGGGAGTGGGCCTGGAGGTCGTTAGGGACTTGGGTGGGACGGTCTTGTGGGAGGTGCTGTGAACGGGCATGGTGGGAGTGGTCTTGGGTGTGCTGGCCGTGGCAGTCGAGACGGTCGTTCTGGTGGTGGGGGACGGGGAGCTGGTTGCTGTCGTTTCCGGCGAGCTACTGGGGGGTGAGGGAGGAGGCGTGGACACTGCAAAGGAAAGAAGAGTCCCATAGTAGAGGAGCTGACTAGGAAAAGGGAGCGGGGCAGCGGGGGAAGGGGAGCTCGTCCTTCAGCCAGCTCCTGTCTTTTGTTCAAAGCCCCTACCTGGGGAGCGTGGTGGCGGAAGCGTGCTCCTCGTTTTGGGCGGTGCTGTGGAGAGAAAAGCGGAATGCAGTTTAAGCGTGGAGCCCCCGAGACCGAGAGGTGTCCCGGCGTCGCCTGAAGCGCGTGGCCGTGAGCCTGCGTCTCAAAGGCAGAAAGGGAAGCACGTGCCCCGCTGTCCAGAGCAGGGGCATGCCTTCGTCCGAGGCCATCAGAAAGGAAAGGCAGGGGAGGGAGTCCGAGTGCCCGATAAAATCCTGGCCAGCTACCGGCGGGCTGAGAGACTGCCACGGGCAGGACGGGCCAGGCAGAGATCTTACCAGTGGTGACCGGGACGGGAGTTGTTGCCGGCCTCGTGGTGGCGGTTTCAGTGGTGCTTGGGGTAGTCGTGGTGGTAGTGGGTGTTGGAGTGGTCTGCGGGCTTGTGGTGGACGTAGACACAGGCACGGTAGTCACCGGAGGAGTACTTGTGACAGTCGTCTTGGGGCTTGTCTTGCTGGTGGGAGAGGTGGTCGGCTTGGACGTGGACGTTGTGGGAGTCGGCGTGCTGGGTGACGTCGAATGGGTGGAGGTGGTGGGAGTGGGCCTGGAGGTCGTTAGGGACTTGGGTGGGACGGTCTTGTGGGAGGTGCTGTGAACGGGCACGGTGGGAGTGGTCTTGGGTGTGCTGGCCGTGGCTGTCGAGACGGTCGTTCTGGTGGTGGGGGACGGGGAGCTGGTTGCTGTCGTTTCCGGCGAGCTACTGGGGGGTGAGGGAGGAGGCGTGGACACTGCAAAGGAAAGAAGAGTCCCATAGTAGAGGAGCTGACTAGGAAAAGGGAGCGGGGCAGCGGGGGAAGGGGAGCTCGTCCTTCAGCCAGCTCCTGTCTTTTGTTCAAAGCCCCTACCTGGGGAGCGTGGTGGCGGAAGCGTGCTCCTCGTTTTGGGCGGTGCTGTGGAGAGAAAAGCGGAATGCAGTTTAAGCGTGGAGCCCCCGAGACCGAGAGGTGTCCCGGCGTCGCCTGAAGCGCGTGGCCGTGAGCCTGCGTCTCAAAGGCAGAAAGGGAAGCACGTGCCCCGCTGTCCAGAGCAGGGGCATGCCTTCGTCCGAGGCCATCAGAAAGGAAAGGCAGGGGAGGGAGTCCGAGTGCCCGATAAAATCCTGGCCAGCTACCGGCGGGCTGAGAGACTGCCACGGGCAGGACGGGCCAGGCAGAGATCTTACCAGTGGTGACCGGGACGGGAGTTGTTGCCGGCCTCGTGGTGGCGGTTTCAGTGGTGCTTGGGGTAGTCGTGGTGGTAGTGGGTGTTGGAGTGGTCTGCGGGCTTGTGGTGGACGTAGACACAGGCACGGTAGTCACCGGAGGAGTACTTGTGACAGTCGTCTTGGGGCTTGTCTTGCTGGTGGGAGAGGTGGTCGGCTTGGACGTGGACGTTGTGGGAGTCGGCGTGCTGGGTGACGTCGAATGGGTGGAGGTGGTGGGAGTGGGCCTGGAGGTCGTTAGGGACTTGGGTGGGACGGTCTTGTGGGAGGTGCTGTGAACGGGCACGGTGGGAGTGGTCTTGGGTGTGCTGGCCGTGGCAGTCGAGACGGTCGTTCTGGTGGTGGGGGACGGGGAGCTGGTTGCTGTCGTTTCCGGCGAGCTACTGGGGGGTGAGGGAGGAGGCGTGGACACTGCAAAGGAAAGAAGAGTCCCATAGTAGAGGAGCTGACTAGGAAAAGGGAGCGGGGCAGCGGGGGAAGGGGAGCTCGTCCTTCAGCCAGCTCCTGTCTTTCGTTCAAAGCCCCTACCTGGGGAGCGTGGTGGCGGAAGCGTGCTCCTCGTTTTGGGCGGTGCTGTGGAGAGAAAAGCGGAATGCAGTTTAAGCGTGGAGCCCCCGAGACCGAGAGGTGTCCCGGCGTCGCCTGAAGCGCGTGGCCGTGAGCCTGCGTCTCAAAGGCAGAAAGGGAAGCACGTGCCCCGCTGTCCAGAGCAGGGGCATGCCTTCGTCCGAGGCCATCAGAAAGGAAAGGCAGGGGAGGGAGTCCGAGTGCCCGATAAAATCCTGGCCAGCTACCGGCGGGCTGAGAGACTGCCACGGGCAGGACGGGCCAGGCAGAGATCTTACCAGTGGTGACCGGGACGGGAGTTGTTGCCGGCCTCGTGGTGGCGGTTTCAGTGGTGCTTGGGGTAGTCGTGGTGGTAGTGGGTGTTGGAGTGGTCTGCGGGCTTGTGGTGGACGTAGACACAGGCACGGTAGTCACCGGAGGAGTACTTGTGACAGTCGTCTTGGGGCTTGTCTTGCTGGTGGGAGAGGTGGTCGGCTTGGACGTGGACGTTGTGGGAGTCGGCGTGCTGGGTGACGTCGAATGGGTGGAGGTGGTGGGAGTGGGCCTGGAGGTCGTTAGGGACTTGGGTGGGACGGTCTTGTGGGAGGTGCTGTGAACGGGCACGGTGGGAGTGGTCTTGGGTGTGCTGGCCGTGGCTGTCGAGACGGTCGTTCTGGTGGTGGGGGACGGGGAGCTGGTTGCTGTCGTTTCCGGCGAGCTACTGGGGGGTGAGGGAGGAGGCGTGGACACTGCAAAGGAAAGAAGAGTCCCATAGTAGAGGAGCTGACTAGGAAAAGGGAGCGGGGCAGCGGGGGAAGGGGAGGTCCTTCACCCAGCTCCTGTCTTTCGTTCAAAGCCCCTACCTGGGGAGCGTGGTGGCGGAAGCGTGCTCCTCGTTTTGGGCGGTGCTGTGGAGAGAAAAGCGGAATGCAGTTTAAGCGTGGAGCCCCCGAGACCGAGAGGTGTCCCGGCGTCGCCTGAAGCGCGTGGCCGTGAGCCTGCGTCTCAAAGGCAGAAAGGGAAGCACGTGCCCCGCTGTCCAGAGCAGGGGCATGCCTTCGTCCGAGGCCATCAGAAAGGAAAGGCAGGGGAGGGAGTCCGAGTGCCCGATAAAATCCTGGCCAGCTACCGGCGGGCTGAGAGACTGCCACGGGCAGGACGGGCCAGGCAGAGATCTTACCAGTGGTGACCGGGACGGGAGTTGTTGCCGGCCTCGTGGTGGCGGTTTCAGTGGTGCTTGGGGTAGTCGTGGTGGTAGTGGGTGTTGGAGTGGTCTGCGGGCTTGTGGTGGACGTAGACACAGGCACGGTAGTCACCGGAGGAGTACTTGTGACAGTCGTCTTGGGGCTTGTCTTGCTGGTGGGAGAGGTGGTCGGCTTGGACGTGGACGTTGTGGGAGTCGGCGTGCTGGGTGACGTCGAATGGGTGGAGGTGGTGGGAGTGGGCCTGGAGGTCGTTAGGGACTTGGGTGGGACGGTCTTGTGGGAGGTGCTGTGAACGGGCACGGTGGGAGTGGTCTTCGGTGTGCTGGCCGTGGCAGTCGAGACGGTCGTTCTGGTGGTGGGGGACGGGGAGCTGGTTGCTGTCGTTTCCGGCGAGCTACTGGGGGGTGAGGGAGGAGGCGTGGACACTGCAAAGGAAAGAAGAGTCCCATAGTAGAGGAGCTGACTAGGAAAAGGGAGCGGGGCAGCGGGGGAAGGGGAGCTCGTCCTTCAGCCAGCTCCTGTCTTTTGTTCAAAGCCCCTACCTGGGGAGCGTGGTGGCGGAAGCGTGCTCCTCGTTTTGGGCGGTGCTGTGGAGAGAAAAGCGGAATGCAGTTTAAGCGTGGAGCCCCCGAGACCGAGAGGTGTCCCGGCGTCGCCTGAAGCGCGTGGCCGTGAGCCTGCGTCTCAAAGGCAGAAAGGGAAGCACGTGCCCCGCTGTCCAGAGCAGGGGCATGCCTTCGTCCGAGGCCATCAGAAAGGAAAGGCAGGGGAGGGAGTCCGAGTGCCCGATAAAATCCTGGCCAGCTACCGGCGGGCTGAGAGACTGCTACGGGCAGGACGGGCCAGGCAGAGATCTTACCAGTGGTGACCGGGACGGGAGTTGTTGCCGGCCTCGTGGTGGCGGTTTCAGTGGTGCTTGGGGTAGTCGTGGTGGTAGTGGGTGTTGGAGTGGTCTGCGGGCTTGTGGTGGACGTAGACACAGGCACAGTAGTCACCGGAGGAGTACTTGTGACAGTCGTCTTGGGGCTTGTCTTGCTGGTGGGAGAGGTGGTCGGCTTGGACGTGGACGTTGTGGGAGTCGGCGTGCTGGGTGACGTCGAATGGGTGGAGGTGGTGGGAGTGGGCCTGGAGGTCGTTAGGGACTTGGGTGGGACGGTCTTGTGGGAGGTGCTGTGAACGGGCACGGTGGGAGTGGTCTTGGGTGTGCTGGCCGTGGCTGTCGAGACGGTCGTTCTGGTGGTGGGGGACGGGGAGCTGGTTGCTGTCGTTTCCGGCGAGCTACTGGGGGGTGAGGGAGGAGGCGTGGACACTGCAAAGGAAAGAAGAGTCCCATAGTAGAGGAGCTGACTAGGAAAAGGGAGCGGGGCAGCGGGGGAAGGGGAGCTCGTCCTTCAGCCAGCTCCTGTCTTTCGTTCAAAGCCCCTACCTGGGGAGCGTGGTGGCGGAAGCGTGCTCCTCGTTTTGGGCGGTGCTGTGGAGAGAAAAGCGGAATGCAGTTTAAGCGTGGAGCCCCCGAGACCGAGAGGTGTCCCGGCGTCGCCTGAAGCGCGTGGCCGTGAGCCTGCGTCTCAAAGGCAGAAAGGGAAGCACGTGCCCCGCTGTCCAGAGCAGGGGCATGCCTTCGTCCGAGGCCATCAGAAAGGAAAGGCAGGGGAGGGAGTCCGAGTGCCCGATAAAATCCTGGCCAGCTACCGGCGGGCTGAGAGACTGCCACGGGCAGGACGGGCCAGGCAGAGATCTTACCAGTGGTGACCGGGACGGGAGTTGTTGCCGGCCTCGTGGTGGCGGTTTCAGTGGTGCTTGGGGTAGTCGTGGTGGTAGTGGGTGTTGGAGTGGTCTGCGGGCTTGTGGTGGACGTAGACACAGGCACGGTAGTCACCGGAGGAGTACTTGTGACAGTCGTCTTGGGGCTTGTCTTGCTGGTGGGAGAGGTGGTCGGCTTGGACGTGGACGTTGTGGGAGTCGGCGTGCTGGGTGACGTCGAATGGGTGGAGGTGGTGGGAGTGGGCCTGGAGGTCGTTAGGGACTTGGGTGGGACGGTCTTGTGGGAGGTGCTGTGAACGGGCACGGTGGGAGTGGTCTTGGGTGTGCTGGCCGTGGCTGTCGAGACGGTCGTTCTGGTGGTGGGGGACGGGGAGCTGGTTGCTGTCGTTTCCGGCGAGCTACTGGGGGGTGAGGGAGGAGGCGTGGACACTGCAAAGGAAAGAAGAGTCCCATAGTAGAGGAGCTGACTAGGAAAAGGGAGCGGGGCAGCGGGGGAAGGGGAGCTCGTCCTTCAGCCAGCTCCTGTCTTTTGTTCAAAGCCCCTACCTGGGGAGCGTGGTGGCGGAAGCGTGCTCCTCGTTTTGGGCGGTGCTGTGGAGAGAAAAGCGGAATGCAGTTTAAGCGTGGAGCCCCCGAGACCGAGAGGTGTCCCGGCGTCGCCTGAAGCGCGTGGCCGTGAGCCTGCGTCTCAAAGGCAGAAAGGGAAGCACGTGCCCCGCTGTCCAGAGCAGGGGCATGCCTTCGTCCGAGGCCATCAGAAAGGAAAGGCAGGGGAGGGAGTCCGAGTGCCCGATAAAATCCTGGCCAGCTACCGGCGGGCTGAGAGACTGCCACGGGCAGGACGGGCCAGGCAGAGATCTTACCAGTGGTGACCGGGACGGGAGTTGTTGCCGGCCTCGTGGTGGCGGTTTCAGTGGTGCTTGGGGTAGTCGTGGTGGTAGTGGGTGTTGGAGTGGTCTGCGGGCTTGTGGTGGACGTAGACACAGGCACGGTAGTCACCAGAGGAGTACTTGTGACAGTCGTCTTGGGGCTTGTCTTGCTGGTGGGAGAGGTGGTCGGCTTGGACGTGGACGTTGTGGGAGTCGGCGTGCTGGGTGACGTCGAATGGGTGGAGGTGGTGGGAGTGGGCCTGGAGGTCGTTAGGGACTTGGGTGGGACGGTCTTGTGGGAGGTGCTGTGAACGGGCACGGTGGGAGTGGTCTTGGGTGTGCTGGCCGTGGCAGTCGAGACGGTCGTTCTGGTGGTGGGGGACGGGGAGCTGGTTGCTGTCGTTTCCGGCGAGCTACTGGGGGGTGAGGGAGGAGGCGTGGACACTGCAAAGGAAAGAAGAGTCCCATAGTAGAGGAGCTGACTAGGAAAAGGGAGCGGGGCAGCGGGGGAAGGGGAGCTCGTCCTTCAGCCAGCTCCTGTCTTTCGTTCAAAGCCCCTACCTGGGGAGCGTGGTGGCGGAAGCGTGCTCCTCGTTTTGGGCGGTGCTGTGGAGAGAAAAGCGGAATGCAGTTTAAGCGTGGAGCCCCCGAGACCGAGAGGTGTCCCGGCGTCGCCTGAAGCGCGTGGCCGTGAGCCTGCGTCTCAAAGGCAGAAAGGGAAGCACGTGCCCCGCTGTCCAGAGCAGGGGCATGCCTTCGTCCGAGGCCATCAGAAAGGAAAGGCAGGGGAGGGAGTCCGAGTGCCCGATAAAATCCTGGCCAGCTACCGGCGGGCTGAGAGACTGCCACGGGCAGGACGGGCCAGGCAGAGATCTTACCAGTGGTGACCGGGACGGGAGTTGTTGCCGGCCTCGTGGTGGCGGTTTCAGTGGTGCTTGGGGTAGTCGTGGTGGTAGTGGGTGTTGGAGTGGTCTGCGGGCTTGTGGTGGACGTAGACACAGGCACGGTAGTCACCGGAGGAGTACTTGTGACAGTCGTCTTGGGGCTTGTCTTGCTGGTGGGAGAGGTGGTCGGCTTGGACGTGGACGTTGTGGGAGTCGGCGTGCTGGGTGACGTCGAATGGGTGGAGGTGGTGGGAGTGGGCCTGGAGGTCGTTAGGGACTTGGGTGGGACGGTCTTGTGGGAGGTGCTGTGAACGGGCACGGTGGGAGTGGTCTTGGGTGTGCTGGCCGTGGCAGTCGAGACGGTCGTTCTGGTGGTGGGGGACGGGGAGCTGGTTGCTGTCGTTTCCGGCGAGCTACTGGGGGGTGAGGGAGGAGGCGTGGACGCTGCAAAGGAAAGAAGAGTCCCATAGTAGAGGAGCTGACTAGGAAAAGGGAGCGGGGCAGCGGGGGAAGGGGAGCTCGTCCTTCAGCCAGCTCCTGTCTTTCGTTCAAAGCCCCTACCTGGGGAGCGTGGTGGCGGAAGCGTGCTCCTCGTTTTGGGCGGTGCTGTGGAGAGAAAAGCGGAATGCAGTTTAAGCGTGGAGCCCCCGAGACCGAGAGGTGTCCCGGCGTCGCCTGAAGCGCGTGGCCGTGAGCCTGCGGCTCAAAGGCAGAAAGGGAAGCACGTGCCCCGCTGTCCAGAGCAGGGGCATGCCTTCGTCCGAGGCCATCAGAAAGGAAAGGCAGGGGAGGGAGTCCGAGTGCCCGATAAAATCCTGGCCAGCTACCGGCGGGCTGAGAGACTGCCACGGGCAGGACGGGCCAGGCAGAGATCTTACCAGTGGTGACCGGGACGGGAGTTGTTGCCGGCCTCGTGGTGGCGGTTTCAGTGGTGCTTGGGGTAGTCGTGGTGGTAGTGGGTGTTGGAGTGGTCTGCGGGCTTGTGGTGGACGTAGACACAGGCACGGTAGTCACCGGAGGAGTACTTGTGACAGTCGTCTTGGGGCTTGTCTTGCTGGTGGGAGAGGTGGTCGGCTTGGACGTGGACGTTGTGGGAGTCGGCGTGCTGGGTGACGTCGAATGGGTGGAGGTGGTGGGAGTGGGCCTGGAGGTCGTTAGGGACTTGGGTGGGACGGTCTTGTGGGAGGTGCTGTGAACGGGCACGGTGGGAGTGGTCTTGGGTGTGCTGGCCGTGGCTGTCGAGACGGTCGTTCTGGTGGTGGGGGACGGGGAGCTGGTTGCTGTCGTTTCCGGCGAGCTACTGGGGGGTGAGGGAGGAGGCGTGGACACTGCAAAGGAAAGAAGAGTCCCATAGTAGAGGAGCTGACTAGGAAAAGGGAGCGGGGCAGCGGGGGAAGGGGAGCTCGTCCTTCAGCCAGCTCCTGTCTTTCGTTCAAAGCCCCTACCTGGGGAGCGTGGTGGCGGAAGCGTGCTCCTCGTTTTGGGCGGTGCTGTGGAGAGAAAAGCGGAATGCAGTTTAAGCGTGGAGCCCCCGAGACCGAGAGGTGTCCCGGCGTCGCCTGAAGCGCGTGGCCGTGAGCCTGCGGCTCAAAGGCAGAAAGGGAAGCACGTGCCCCGCTGTCCAGAGCAGGGGCATGCCTTCGTCCGAGGCCATCAGAAAGGAAAGGCAGGGGAGGGAGTCCGAGTGCCCAATAAAATCCTGGCCAGCTACCGGCGGGCTGAGAGACTGCCACGGGCAGGACGGGCCAGGCAGAGATCTTACCAGTGGTGACCGGGATGGGAGTTGTTGCCGGCCTCGTGGTGGCGGTTTCAGTGGTGCTTGGGGTAGTCGTGGTGGTAGTGGGTGTTGGAGTGGTCTGCGGGCTTGTGGTGGACGTAGACACAGGCACGGTAGTCACCGGAGGAGTACTTGTGACAGTCGTCTTGGGGCTTGTCTTGCTGGTGGGAGAGGTGGTCGGCTTGGACTTGGACGTTGTGGGAGTCGGCGTGCTGGGTGACGTCGAATGGGTGGAGGTGGTGGGAGTGGGCCTGGAGGTCGTTAGGGACTTGGGTGGGACGGTCTTGTGGGAGGTGCTGTGAACGGGCACGGTGGGAGTGGTCTTGGGTGTGCTGGCCGTGGCTGTCGAGACGGTCGTTCTGGTGGTGGGGGACGGGGAGCTGGTTGCTGTCGTTTCCGGCGAGCTACTGGGGGGTGAGGGAGGAGGCGTGGACACTGCAAAGGAAAGAAGAGTCCCATAGTAGAGGAGCTGACTAGGAAAAGGGAGCGGGGCAGCGGGGGAAGGGGAGCTCGTCCTTCAGCCAGCTCCTGTCTTTCGTTCAAAGCCCCTACCTGGGGAGCGTGGTGGCGGAAGCGTGCTCCTCGTTTTGGGCGGTGCTGTGGAGAGAAAAGCGGAATGCAGTTTAAGCGTGGAGCCCCCGAGACCGAGAGGTGTCCCGGCGTCGCCTGAAGCGCGTGGCCGTGAGCCTGCGGCTCAAAGGCAGAAAGGGAAGCACGTGCCCCGCTGTCCAGAGCAGGGGCATGCCTTCGTCCGAGGCCATCAGAAAGGAAAGGCAGGGGAGGGAGTCCGAGTGCCCGATGAAATCCTGGCCAGCTACCGGCGGGCTGAGAGACTGCCACGGGCAGGACGGGCCAGGCAGAGATCTTACCAGTGGTGACCGGGACGGGAGTTGTTGCCGGCCTCGTGGTGGCGGTTTCAGTGGTGCTTGGGGTAGTCGTGGTGGTAGTGGGTGTTGGAGTGGTCTGCGGGCTTGTGGTGGACGTAGACACAGGCACGGTAGTCACCGGAGGAATACTTGTGACAGTCGTCTTGGGGCTTGTCTTGCTGGTGGGAGAGGTGGTCGGCTTGGACGTGGACGTTGTGGGAGTCGGCGTGCTGGGTGACGTCGAATGGGTGGAGGTGGTGGGAGTGGGCCTGGAGGTCGTTAGGGACTTGGGTGGGACGGTCTTGTGGGAGGTGCTGTGAACGGGCACGGTGGGAGTGGTCTTGGGTGTGCTGGCCGTGGCTGTCGAGACGGTCGTTCTGGTGGTGGGGGACGGGGAGCTGGTTGCTGTCGTTTCCGGCGAGCTACTGGGGGGTGAGGGAGGAGGCGTGGACACTGCAAAGGAAAGAAGAGTCCCATAGTAGAGGAGCTGACTAGGAAAAGGGAGCGGGGCAGCGGGGGAAGGGGAGCTCGTCCTTCAGCCAGCTCCTGTCTTTCGTTTAAAGCCCCTACCTGGGGAGCGTGGTGGCGGAAGCGTGCTCCTCGTTTTGGGCGGTGCTGTGGAGAGAAAAGCGGAATGCAGTTTAAGCGTGGAGCCCCCGAGACCGAGAGGTGTCCCGGCGTCGCCTGAAGCGCATGGCCGTGAGCCTGCGGCTCAAAGGCAGAAAGGGAAGCACGTGCCCCGCTGTCCAGAGCAGGGGCATGCCTTCGTCCGAGGCCATCAGAAAGGAAAGGCAGGGGAGGGAGTCCGAGTGCCCGATAAAATCCTGGCCAGCTACCGGCGGGCTGAGAGACTGCCACGGGCAGGACGGGCCAGGCAGAGATCTTACCAGTGGTGACCGGGACGGGAGTTGTTGCCGGCCTCGTGGTGGCGGTTTCAGTGGTGCTTGGGGTAGTCGTGGTGGTAGTGGGTGTTGGAGTGGTCTGCGGGCTTGTGGTGGACGTAGACACAGGCACGGTAGTCACCGGAGGAGTACTTGTGACAGTCGTCTTGGGGCTTGTCTTGCTGGTGGGAGAGGTGGTCGGCTTGGACGTGGACGTTGTGGGAGTCGGCGTGCTGGGTGACGTCGAATGGGTGGAGGTGGTGGGAGTGGGCCTGGAGGTCGTTAGGGACTTGGGTGGGACGGTCTTGTGGGAGGTGCTGTGAACGGGCACGGTGGGAGTGGTCTTCGGTGTGCTGGCCGTGGCTGTCGAGACGGTCGTTCTGGTGGTGGGGGACGGGGAGCTGGTTGCTGTCGTTTCCGGCGAGCTACTGGGGGGTGAGGGAGGAGGCGTGGACACTGCAAAGGAAAGAAGAGTCCCATAGTAGAGGAGCTGACTAGGAAAAGGGAGCGGGGCAGCGGGGGAAGGGGAGCTCGTCCTTCAGCCAGCTCCTGTCTTTCGTTCAAAGCCCCTACCTGGGGAGCGTGGTGGCGGAAGCGTGCTCCTCGTTTTGGGCGGTGCTGTGGAGAGAAAAGCGGAATGCAGTTTAAGCGTGGAGCCCCCGAGACCGAGAGGTGTCCCGGCGTCGCCTGAAGCGCGTGGCCGTGAGCCTGCGTCTCAAAGGCAGAAAGGGAAGCACGTGCCCCGCTGTCCAGAGCAGGGGCATGCCTTCGTCCGAGGCCATCAGAAAGGAAAGGCAGGGGAGGGAGTCCGAGTGCCCGATAAAATCCTGGCCAGCTACCGGCGGGCTGAGAGACTGCCACGGGCAGGACGGGCCAGGCAGAGATCTTACCAGTGGTGACCGGGACGGGAGTTGTTGCCGGCCTCGTGGTGGCGGTTTCAGTGGTGCTTGGGGTAGTCGTGGTGGTAGTGGGTGTTGGAGTGGTCTGCGGGCTTGTGGTGGACGTAGACACAGGCACGGTAGTCACCGGAGGAGTACTTGTGACAGTCGTCTTGGGGCTTGTCTTGCTGGTGGGAGAGGTGGTCGGCTTGGACGTGGACGTTGTGGGAGTCGGCGTGCTGGGTGACGTCGAATGGGTGGAGGTGGTGGGAGTGGGCCTGGAGGTCGTTAGGGACTTGGGTGGGACGGTCTTGTGGGAGGTGCTGTGAACGGGCACGGTGGGAGTGGTCTTGGGTGTGCTGGCCGTGGCTGTCGAGACGGTCGTTCTGGTGGTGGGGGACGGGGAGCTGGTTGCTGTCGTTTCCGGCGAGCTACTGGGGGGTGAGGGAGGAGGCGTGGACACTGCAAAGGAAAGAAGAGTCCCATAGTAGAGGAGCTGACTAGGAAAAGGGAGCGGGGCAGCGGGGGAAGGGGAGCTCGTCCTTCAGCCAGCTCCTGTCTTTCGTTCAAAGCCCCTACCTGGGGAGCGTGGTGGCGGAAGCGTGCTCCTCGTTTTGGGCGGTGCTGTGGAGAGAAAAGCGGAATGCAGTTTAAGCGTGGAGCCCCCGAGACCGAGAGGTGTCCCGGCGTCGCCTGAAGCGCGTGGCCATGAGCCTGCGGCTCAAAGGCAGAAAGGGAAGCACGTGCCCCGCTGTCCAGAGCAGGGGCATGCCTTCGTCCGAGGCCATCAGAAAGGAAAGGCAGGGGAGGGAGTCCGAGTGCCCGATAAAATCCTGGCCAGCTACCGGCGGGCTGAGAGACTGCCACGGGCAGGACGGGCCAGGCAGAGATCTTACCAGTGGTGACCGGGACGGGAGTTGTTGCCGGCCTCGTGGTGGCGGTTTCAGTGGTGCTTGGGGTAGTCGTGGTGGTAGTGGGTGTTGGAGTGGTCTGCGGGCTTGTGGTGGACGTAGACACAGGCACGGTAGTCACCGGAGGAGTACTTGTGACAGTCGTCTTGGGGCTTGTCTTGCTGGTGGGAGAGGTGGTCGGCTTGGACGTGGACGTTGTGGGAGTCGGCGTGCTGGGTGACGTCGAATGGGTGGAGGTGGTGGGAGTGGGCCTGGAGGTCGTTAGGGACTTGGGTGGGACGGTCTTGTGGGAGGTGCTGTGAACGGGCACGGTGGGAGTGGTCTTCGGTGTGCTGGCCGTGGCAGTCGAGACGGTCGTTCTGGTGGTGGGGGACGGGGAGCTGGTTGCTGTCGTTTCCGGCGAGCTACTGGGGGGTGAGGGAGGAGGCGTGGACACTGCAAAGGAAAGAAGAGTCCCATAGTAGAGGAGCTGACTAGGAAAAGGGAGCGGGGCAGCGGGGGAAGGGGAGCTCGTCCTTCAGCCAGCTCCTGTCTTTCGTTCAAAGCCCCTACCTGGGGAGCGTGGTGGCGGAAGCGTGCTCCTCGTTTTGGGCGGTGCTGTGGAGAGAAAAGCGGAATGCAGTTTAAGCGTGGAGCCCCCGAGACCGAGAGGTGTCCCGGCGTCGCCTGAAGCGCGTGGCCGTGAGCCTGCGTCTCAAAGGCAGAAAGGGAAGCACGTGCCCCGCTGTCCAGAGCAGGGGCATGCGTTCGTCCGAGGCCATCAGAAAGGAAAGGCAGGGGAGGGAGTCCGAGTGCCCGATAAAATCCTGGCCAGCTACCGGCGGGCTGAGAGACTGCCACGGGCAGGACGGGCCAGGCAGAGATCTTACCAGTGGTGACCGGGACGGGAGTTGTTGCCGGCCTCGTGGTGGCGGTTTCAGTGGTGCTTGGGGTAGTCGTGGTGGTAGTGGGTGTTGGAGTGGTCTGCGGGCTTGTGGTGGACGTAGACACAGGCACGGTAGTCACCGGAGGAGTACTTGTGACAGTCGTTTTGGGGCTTGTCTTGCTGGTGGGAGAGGTGGTCGGCTTGGACGTGGACGTTGTGGGAGTCGGCGTGCTGGGTGACGTCGAATGGGTGGAGGTGGTGGGAGTGGGCCTGGAGGTCGTTAGGGACTTGGGTGGGACGGTCTTGTGGGAGGTGCTGTGAACGGGCACGGTGGGAGTGGTCTTGGGTGTGCTGGCCGTGGCTGTCGAGACGGTCGTTCTGGTGGTGGGGGACGGGGAGCTGGTTGCTGTCGTTTCCGGCGAGCTACTGGGGGGTGAGGGAGGAGGCGTGGACACTGCAAAGGAAAGAAGAGTCCCATAGTAGAGGAGCTGACTAGGAAAAGGGAGCGGGGCAGCGGGGGAAGGGGAGCTCGTCCTTCAGCCAGCTCCTGTCTTTCGTTCAAAGCCCCTACCTGGGGAGCGTGGTGGCGGAAGCGTGCTCCTCGTTTTGGGCGGTGCTGTGGAGAGAAAAGCGGAATGCAGTTTAAGCGTGGAGCCCCCGAGACCGAGAGGTGTCCCGGCGTCGCCTGAAGCGCGTGGCCGTGAGCCTGCGGCTCAAAGGCAGAAAGGGAAGCACGTGCCCCGCTGTCCAGAGCAGGGGCATGCCTTCGTCCGAGGCCATCAGAAAGGAAAGGCAGGGGAGGGAGTCCGAGTGCCCGATAAAATCCTGGCCAGCTACCGGCGGGCTGAGAGACTGCCACGGGCAGGACGGGCCAGGCAGAGATCTTACCAGTGGTGACCGGGACGGGAGTTGTTGCCGGCCTCGTGGTGGCGGTTTCAGTGGTGCTTGGGGTAGTCGTGGTGGTAGTGGGTGTTGGAGTGGTCTGCGGGCTTGTGGTGGACGTAGACACAGGCACGGTAGTCACCGGAGGAGTACTTGTGACAGTCGTCTTGGGGCTTGTCTTGCTGGTGGGAGAGGTGGTCGGCTTGGACGTGGACGTTGTGGGAGTCGGCGTGCTGGGTGACGTCGAATGGGTGGAGGTGGTGGGAGTGGGCCTGGAGGTCGTTAGGGACTTGGGTGGGACGGTCTTGTGGGAGGTGCTGTGAACGGGCACGGTGGGAGTGGTCTTCGGTGTGCTGGCCGTGGCAGTCGAGACGGTCGTTCTGGTGGTGGGGGACGGGGAGCTGGTTGCTGTCGTTTCCGGCGAGCTACTGGGGGGTGAGGGAGGAGGCGTGGACACTGCAAAGGAAAGAAGAGTCCCATAGTAGAGGAGCTGACTAGGAAAAGGGAGCGGGGCAGCGGGGGAAGGGGAGCTCGTCCTTCAGCCAGCTCCTGTCTTTCGTTCAAAGCCCCTACCTGGGGAGCGTGGTGGCGGAAGCGTGCTCCTCGTTTTGGGCGGTGCTGTGGAGAGAAAAGCGGAATGCAGTTTAAGCGTGGAGCCCCCGAGACCGAGAGGTGTCCCGGCGTCGCCTGAAGCGCGTGGCCGTGAGCCTGCGGCTCAAAGGCAGAAAGGGAAGCACGTGCCCCGCTGTCCAGAGCAGGGGCATGCCTTCGTCCGAGGCCATCAGAAAGGAAAGGCAGGGGAGGGAGTCCGAGTGCCCGATAAAATCCTGACCAGCTACCGGCGGGCTGAGAGACTGCCACGGGCAGGACGGGCCAGGCAGAGATCTTACCAGTGGTGACCGGGACGGGAGTTGTTGCCGGCCTCGTGGTGGCGGTTTCAGTGGTGCTTGGGGTAGTCGTGGTGGTAGTGGGTGTTGGAGTGGTCTGCGGGCTTGTGGTGGACGTAGACACAGGCACGGTAGTCACCGGAGGAGTACTTGTGACAGTCGTCTTGGGGCTTGTCTTGCTGGTGGGAGAGGTGGTCGGCTTGGACGTGGACGTTGTGGGAGTCGGCGTGCTGGGTGACGTCGAATGGGTGGAGGTGGTGGGAGTGGGCCTGGAGGTCGTTAGGGACTTGGGTGGGACGGTCTTGTGGGAGGTGCTGTGAACGGGCACGGTGGGAGTGGTCTTGGGTGTGCTGGCCGTGGCAGTCGAGACGGTCGTTCTGGTGGTGGGGGATGGGGAGCTGGTTGCTGTCGTTTCCGGCGAGCTACTGGGGGGTGAGGGAGGAGGCGTGGACACTGCAAAGGAAAGAAGAGTCCCATAGTAGAGGAGCTGACTAGGAAATGGGAGCGGGGCAGCGGGGGAAGGGGAGCTCGTCCTTCAGCCAGCTCCTGTCTTTCGTTCAAAGCCCCTACCTGGGGAGCGTGGTGGCGGAAGCGTGCTCCTCGTTTTGGGCGGTGCTGTGGAGAGAAAAGCGGAATGCAGTTTAAGCGTGGAGCCCCCGAGACCGAGAGGTGTCCCGGCGTCGCCTGAAGCGCGTGGCCGTGAGCCTGCGGCTCAAAGGCAGAAAGGGAAGCACGTGCCCCGCTGTCCAGAGCAGGGGCATGCCTTCGTCCGAGGCTATCAGAAAGGAAAGGCAGGGGAGGGAGTCCGAGTGCCCGATAAAATCCTGGCCAGCTACCGGCGGGCTGAGAGACTGCCACGGGCAGGACGGGCCAGGCAGAGATCTTACCAGTGGTGACCGGGACGGGAGTTGTTGCCGGCCTCGTGGTGGCGGTTTCAGTGGTGCTTGGGGTAGTCGTGGTGGTAGTGGGTGTTGGAGTGGTCTGCGGGCTTGTGGTGGACGTAGACACAGGCACGGTAGTCACCGGAGGAGTACTTGTGACAGTCGTCTTGGGGCTTGTCTTGCTGGTGGGAGAGGTGGTCGGCTTGGACGTGGACGTTGTGGGAGTCGGCGTGCTGGGTGACGTCGAATGGGTGGAGGTGGTGGGAGTGGGCCTGGAGGTCGTTAGGGACTTGGGTGGGACGGTCTTGTGGGAGGTGCTGTGAACGGGCACGGTGGGAGTGGTCTTGGGTGTGCTGGCCGTGGCAGTCGAGACGGTCGTTCTGGTGGTGGGGGACGGGGAGCTGGTTGCTGTCGTTTCCGGCGAGCTACTGGGGGGTGAGGGAGGAGGCGTGGACACTGCAAAGGAAAGAAGAGTCCCATAGTAGAGGAGCTGACTAGGAAAAGGGAGCGGGGCAGCGGGGGAAGGGGAGCTCGTCCTTCAGCCAGCTCCTGTCTTTCGTTCAAAGCCCCTACCTGGGGAGCGTGGTGGCGGAAGCGTGCTCCTCGTTTTGGGCGGTGCTGTGGAGAGAAAAGCGGAATGCAGTTTAAGCGTGGAGCCCCCGAGACCGAGAGGTGTCCCGGCGTCGCCTGAAGCGCGTGGCCGTGAGCCTGCGGCTCAAAGGCAGAAAGGGAAGCACGTGCCCCGCTGTCCAGAGCAGGGGCATGCCTTCGTCCGAGGCCATCAGAAAGGAAAGGCAGGGGAGGGAGTCCGAGTGCCCGATAAAATCCTGGCCAGCTACCGGCGGGCTGAGAGACTGCCACGGGCAGGACGGGCCAGGCAGAGATCTTACCAGTGGTGACCGGGACGGGAGTTGTTGCCGGCCTCGTGGTGGCGGTTTCAGTGGTGCTTGGGGTAGTCGTGGTGGTAGTGGGTGTTGGAGTGGTCTGCGGGCTTGTGGTGGACGTAGACACAGGCACGGTAGTCACCGGAGGAGTACTTGTGACAGTCGTCTTGGGGCTTGTCTTGCTGGTGGGAGAGGTGGTCGGCTTGGACGTGGACGTTGTGGGAGTCGGCGTGCTGGGTGACGTCGAATGGGTGGAGGTGGTGGGAGTGGGCCTGGAGGTCGTTAGGGACTTGGGTGGGATGGTCTTGTGGGAGGTGCTGTGAACGGGCACGGTGGGAGTGGTCTTCGGTGTGCTGGCCGTGGCAGTCGAGACGGTCGTTCTGGTGGTGGGGGACGGGGAGCTGGTTGCTGTCGTTTCCGGCGAGCTACTGGGGGGTGAGGGAGGAGGCGTGGACACTGCAAAGGAAAGAAGAGTCCCATAGTAGAGGAGCTGACTAGGAAAAGGGAGCGGGGCAGCGGGGGAAGGGGAGCTCGTCCTTCAGCCAGCTCCTGTCTTTCGTTCAAAGCCCCTACCTGGGGAGCGTGGTGGCGGAAGCGTGCTCCTCGTTTTGGGCGGTGCTGTGGAGAGAAAAGCGGAATGCAGTTTAAGCGTGGAGCCCCCGAGACCGAGAGGTGTCCCGGCGTCGCCTGAAGCGCGTGGCCGTGAGCCTGCGGCTCAAAGGCAGAAAGGGAAGCACGTGCCCCGCTGTCCAGAGCAGGGGCATGCCTTCGTCCGAGGCCATCAGAAAGGAAAGGCAGGGGAGGGAGTCCGAGTGCCCGATAAAATCCTGGCCAGCTACCGGCGGGCTGAGAGACTGCCACGGGCAGGATGGGCCAGGCAGAGATCTTACCAGTGGTGACCGGGACGGGAGTTGTTGCCGGCCTCGTGGTGGCGGTTTCAGTGGTGCTTGGGGTAGTCGTGGTGGTAGTGGGTGTTGGAGTGGTCTGCGGGCTTGTGGTGGACGTAGACACAGGCACGGTAGTCACCGGAGGAGTACTTGTGACAGTCGTCTTGGGGCTTGTCTTGCTGGTGGGAGAGGTGGTCGGCTTGGACGTGGACGTTGTGGGAGTCGGCGTGCTGGGTGACGTCGAATGGGTGGAGGTGGTGGGAGTGGGCCTGGAGGTCGTTAGGGACTTGGGTGGGACGGTCTTGTGGGAGGTGCTGCGAACGGGCACGGTGGGAGTGGTCTTGGGTGTGCTGGCCGTGGCAGTCGAGACGGTCGTTCTGGTGGTGGGGGACGGGGAGCTGGTTGCTGTCGTTTCCGGCGAGCTACTGGGGGGTGAGGGAGGAGGCGTGGACACTGCAAAGGAAAGAAGAGTCCCATAGTAGAGGAGCTGACTAGGAAAAGGGAGCGGGGCAGCGGGGGAAGGGGAGCTCGTCCTTCAGCCAGCTCCTGTCTTTCGTTCAAAGCCCCTACCTGGGGAGCGTGGTGGCGGAAGCGTGCTCCTCGTTTTGGGCGGTGCTGTGGAGAGAAAAGCGGAATGCAGTTTAAGCGTGGAGCCCCCGAGACCGAGAGGTGTCCCGGCGTCGCCTGAAGCGCGTGGCCGTGAGCCTGCGGCTCAAAGGCAGAAAGGGAAGCACGTGCCCCGCTGTCCAGAGCAGGGGCATGCCTTCGTCCGAGGCCATCAGAAAGGAAAGGCAGGGGAGGGAGTCCGAGTGCCCGATAAAATCCTGGCCAGCTACCGGCGGGCTGAGAGACTGCCACGGGCAGGACGGGCCAGGCAGAGATCTTACCAGTGGTGACTGGGACGGGAGTTGTTGCCGGCCTCGTGGTGGCGGTTTCAGTGGTGCTTGGGGTAGTCGTGGTGGTAGTGGGTGTTGGAGTGGTCTGCGGGCTTGTGGTGGACGTAGACACAGGCACGGTAGTCACCGGAGGAGTACTTGTGACAGTCGTCTTGGGGCTTGTCTTGCTGGTGGGAGAGGTGGTCGGCTTGGACGTGGACGTTGTGGGAGTCGGCGTGCTGGGTGACGTCGAATGGGTGGAGGTGGTGGGAGTGGGCCTGGAGGTCGTTAGGGACTTGGGTGGGACGGTCTTGTGGGAGGTGCTGTGAACGGGCACGGTGGGAGTGGTCTTGGGTGTGCTGGCCGTGGCAGTCGAGACGGTCGTTCTGGTGGTGGGGGACGGGGAGCTGGTTGCTGTCGTTTCCGGCGAGCTACTGGGGGGTGAGGGAGGAGGCGTGGACACTGCAAAGGAAAGAAGAGTCCCATAGTAGAGGAGCTGACTAGGAAAAGGGAGCGGGGCAGCGGGGGAAGGGGAGCTCGTCCTTCAGCCAGCTCCTGTCTTTCGTTCAAAGCCCCTACCTGGGGAGCGTGGTGGCGGAAGCGTGCTCCTCGTTTTGGGCGGTGCTGTGGAGAGAAAAGCGGAATGCAGTTTAAGCGTGGAGCCCCCGAGACCGAGAGGTGTCCCGGCGTCGCCTGAAGCGCGTGGCCGTGAGCCTGCGGCTCAAAGGCAGAAAGGGAAGCACGGGCCCCGCTGTCCAGAGCAGGGGCATGCCTTCGTCCGAGGCCATCAGAAAGGAAAGGCAGGGGAGGGAGTCCGAGTGCCCGATAAAATCCTGGCCAGCTACCGGCGGGCTGAGAGACTGCCACGGGCAGGACGGGCCAGGCAGAGATCTTACCAGTGGTGACCGGGACGGGAGTTGTTGCCGGCCTCGTGGTGGCGGTTTCAGTGGTGCTTGGGGTAGTCGTGGTGGTAGTTGGTGTTGGAGTGGTCTGCGGGCTTGTGGTGGACGTAGACACAGGCACGGTAGTCACCGGAGGAGTACTTGTGACAGTCGTCTTGGGGCTTGTCTTGCTGGTGGGAGAGGTGGTCGGCTTGGACGTGGACGTTGTGGGAGTCGGCGTGCTGGGTGACGTCGAATGGGTGGAGGTGGTGGGAGTGGGCCTGGAGGTCGTTAGGGACTTGGGTGGGACGGTCTTGTGGGAGGTGCTGTGAACGGGCACGGTGGGAGTGGTCTTGGGTGTGCTGGCCGTGGCAGTCGAGACGGTCGTTCTGGTGGTGGGGGACAGGGAGCTGGTTGCTGTCGTTTCCGGCGAGCTACTGGGGGGTGAGGGAGGAGGCGTGGACACTGCAAAGGAAAGAAGAGTCCCATAGTAGAGGAGCTGACTAGGAAAAGGGAGCGGGGCAGCGGGGGAAGGGGAGCTCGTCCTTCAGCCAGCTCCTGTCTTTCGTTCAAAGCCCCTACCTGGGGAGCGTGGTGGCGGAAGCGTGCTCCTCGTTTTGGGCGGTGCTGTGGAGAGAAAAGCGGAATGCAGTTTAAGCGTGGAGCCCCCGAGACCGAGAGGTGTCCCGGCGTCGCCTGAAGCGCGTGGCCGTGAGCCTGCGGCTCAAAGGCAGAAAGGGAAGCACGTGCCCTGCTGTCCAGAGCAGGGGCATGCCTTCGTCCGAGGCCATCAGAAAGGAAAGGCAGGGGAGGGAGTCCGAGTGCCCGATAAAATCCTGGCCAGCTACCGGCGGGCTGAGAGACTGCCACGGGCAGGACGGGCCAGGCAGAGATCTTACCAGTGGTGACCGGGACGGGAGTTGTTGCCGGCCTCGTGGTGGCGGTTTCAGTGGTGCTTGGGGTAGTCGTGGTGGTAGTGGGTGTTGGAGTGGTCTGCGGGCTTGTGGTGGACGTAGACACAGGCACGGTAGTCACCGGAGGAGTACTTGTGACAGTCGTCTTGGGGCTTGTCTTGCTGGTGGGAGAGGTGGTCGGCTTGGACGTGGACGTTGTGGGAGTCGGCGTGCTGGGTGACGTCGAATGGGTGGAGGTGGTGGGAGCGGGCCTTGATGTTGTCAGTTCTTTTGGTTCAACTGTTTTTGTTGGCATTTGTGTTGAAGAGGTTGGAATTTTAGACATTCTAGTTGTTGATGGCATAATATTGGTTGTCTTTGGGCTTGTTGCGATGGTTGGTGTGCTCATTGTAGATTTTTTTGTTGTGGATGTTGACCTTTTGGTAGTTGAAGCTGTGGACAATGTTGGTGGCTCTCTTTGTTTTGTTGTTTTTGTTGTTTGTGTTATAGTTGATTTTTCCAACGTTGTCTTGGTTGTTGCTGGTTTTGTTGTGATTGTTGTCTTCTTTGTTGTTATTGTGGTCTTCGGAGATACTGTAGTTTTTCTTTCTGAATTTCAAAATATATTTAGTCGTATTGAAAAAATATGTGTGGTATCGCTTTGTAAAAATTACTATTTATGTCAGCTTTCCAATATCATGTGTTTGTCTATTGCCTTTTTACATCCTTTAAAAATTTAATATTTTTTGTTCCTCTCCTCTTGATGTCCAATTACTAGTCTTTTATCAAATTTGAATGTCAATATTTTGGCCATTTCTGTTTAGAAATAAATCTAAACAGTTTTAGGCATGATATCCCATATTAATTGGTATGTTCACCCAATTTTGTTACGATTAAAGTTGCTACTTTACTTTTTCCTTTTCTCTCATTTATTCCCCCTCCCCAGTCTTTTTATTTAGATTCTTTATCACCTCATATCCTCAGTAGGACTTTTTGATTTGTTGCACTTTTTTTGAGTAGAAATTGGTTTGTAGCCTGGGAATATTATTGTGGCTTCCCAATGTTGATAGATATACCATGAAGATGCATGTATCCATGTTTTTATAACGCCTTGGAAGTGAGGTCTCTTAACCCCATCTCCAGTCTTCTGGTGTCCCCTATTTTGCTTTTCTGACTCATTAGTTTATTCACAGGCTATCCTATCCACTTAATATATTTTGAGGACATGGAGAAGAAAATATGAATGGTCTGGGTACAATTTACCTCAGGCAGAAGTAGCTAGCAAGATTTTGTGAGTCCATTCCCTCATTCAACACTCCTTTTCCAACATAATTTTCTCTAGAGCAGTTTTGCTTTTACACTGTCAGTAAAATACAGTAAAGAAAATAAGGCCCTTTCTGCAGAAGACATAATCCTTTGTTAGGAAATGGTAAGTACTTAACTATGTCAGGATCAGAGAGACAGGCAGGATGTCTCTAAAGGCCATTTGCAGGGATTCTGAAGCAGTTGAAGCTTTTGCCTTTGTCTTCTGTTTGAAAATTCACAGAAGCAATTGATGGCCTACTGTGTGAGACAGGATGGTAGAGTAGATGGGCTGTGGTCCAATTCAGCAGAATTCCTCTTATGGTTTTTTAAGAACTCAGATTGGTCATTTCCACACATTTTCATGTGACACGGAGGCTCCACTCAGTCTTGGCATGGTCTCTCCTCACAAGATGCCCCCCTTTTCTCTTTAAAATGTCACCATATCCCTTGGTGTGATAAGGACCCTGATCCTGAACAGTGGGTCAGATGTCACATGCCCCTTATTTATTTATTATTTATATCCTGCCCTATACCCATAGGTCTCAGGGCAGATTACAAGTATTAAAACAACAGATTAAAACAATGATATCCATAAAAAGACTTTTACAAATCCAGCATATTTAAGAATGTATACTAAATATTAAAATACTAATATCTATGGTGGTGGTGCTGGTGGTGTAAATGGTCACTTTAGCCAAACCAAGCACAGAGGTGCATCTTCACCTCCTTCCTAAATGTGACACACCTTGAGGGGGAGAGTATTCCATAACCATGGGGGCATTACCGAAAAGGCCCATTCCTGGGTGCCCACCTGCCTCACTGCTGAGGATGGTGGGACAATTAGGAGGGCCTCGCCTCCAGATCTCAAGGCATGGGCGGGTTGGTATGTGAGAAGACGTTCCTTTAGATACTTGGGGCCAAGTCATTTAGGGCCTTGTAAGTCCGAATTAAAACCTTGAATTCAGCTCAGTAGTGAATTGGGCAACTGTGGCCAAGTCATCTCTGACCAAAAAAGGCTTCAGTTGACGCACCAGCCAGAGTTGGAAGTAGGCACTCCTGACCATGGCCTCCATCTGGGCTTCAACTCCAGGAGTACCCACAGGTTTCATTCCTGTCCCTTCCAGGGCCTTGCAATCCTGTCAAGGACAGTGTGTCTACCAACTACATGGACTCAAGGCCTTGTGACCCACAGCAGCTTTGTCTTGTCTCGATTCAGCTTCAATTTACTGGCCCTCATTCAGTCCGTTACCACCTCCAGACACCTGTCAAGCACTTTGACTGCCTCTCCCAATTCAGATGGCAGAGAGAGATAGAGCTGGGTATCATCTGTGTATTGACGACACCTCTCCAAATCTCCTGATGACATCTCCTTATTCTGGATATGGGGAGTGTTTATGACCCAAGGGGAAAATGTCCTTCCCAGAACACTGAAGGCCAGGAACTTTCATTCCTGTTCTGTTGAAGCTCCATTATTGTCTGAAGATGGGCTGATCTTTGGGGAAAGTGATTGGGGCTAAGGTGAGGTGGACCATCCCAGTGCTGATGGCTCTGTCCTGCACTAGTGGCAACCTGTTCCAGCACACAACAGATTGTGTACACCAATGGGATTGAAGGAGGTAAGTATAGATGCAGCCTAAGTTAAACTACAAGGTCTACAAAAGTGCTGATCAGTTTTCTTAAGTTTTCTAAAAAACCATTTGTCACCGATAGTTCATCTCACCTTATCCATATTTAACATCAGGAACTGAGAACAATTTGTCTTGGGAAAGTAGGCATGGGAAACTCAATATAAAGATATAATTGACCCCGTAACCAACCTGTTGTAGATCCTTTGTGTTGAGGTGCTTTAGTTGGAGAAGGATGAACTGCAGAGCAAAGATGATAACTCTTTAAATTCAGATATTTTGAAATAGACACATGTAAAAACATTTTGCTTAGCTATCAAATAATGTTGCTTTTAAGTCCTTTTAAAATAATGTAATTTAGGGTGTTTTTCCACTGCAGCCCTTAGATCTGGATCTAAGAAGATCTGGATCTAAGGAATGGGTACATTCCTTAATCTGGATCTAGTAGATCCAGATTAAGGGAAGCACCCAATGTGTTTCCACGGGAGGTAATGGGTGCTAACACCCCTGCTGTGGTAACAGCTTTGCGCCCATGTGGGGAATCCAGATTGACCCACAAGGGGTTGGTCCATTAACCCAGGTGTTTTGGGGGGCAGGGGAGTGCAGTCTTCAAATTCACTTCAAAGTCACTTTGGAGTCACTTAGAAGTTCACTCTGAAGATCAGCACAGACTTCAAAGGCACTCTGGAGCTATTTTGCACAGACTTTGAAATGACTTCAAAGTGACTTTGAAGTGACTCCGAAGTCAATTTGAAGTGGCTTTGAAGTGACTTCGGAGCCTAGGTTTAGGGGGGGCCCAGTGGGTTCATCCCCTCCCCCTAGCCTCCTTTGGACCCCATTGCCTGTTTCCAGTGGAAACAGGCTCCCTTTAATCTGGATTTTCTGGCAGAAGACCCCATTGTAGACCCCATTAATGGGGTCTACAGAAAATCCAGATTAAAGGCCAAAATGTACCCCTTAGATCCAGATTTCCCCCACAGCAGTGGAAACAATTGGGTCCCAAATGGGTGCTGTGGTGGAAATGGGATCATCCGGCTCACACCCAAATGGGTCCTAAATGGGTGCAAAAATGGGTACTTTTTGACAGTGGAAAAACACCCTTATACATGGAAATGGAATGGTGAGTAAAACTGCAGAATCTGAATTATCTGCCAGTGAGGCCTTTTGGCTGTGCCACCACCCTCAACAGTGAAAGAGGTGGGCGCATGTGAGAGGACCTTCTTGGTGATAGCCCCCCAGCGCATGGAACACTCTCCCCTCTGAGATGTGTCAGGCACCTTCACTGTATGCATTCAGATGCCTGCTAGAGATGTATCTCTTTCCTCTAGCCTTCAGCTGAACTAACAGCCCTTCCCCCTTCCTGAGAACTTTGGATAAAATGCAGGATAAAATGCAAATGAATATGAATAGAAAAAATAGCTATTGTGAGTAGCATTTTGTGAGGCATTTTAGCTGGTTAATGGTTCAATTTATTTATTTAGATTCCATATTGCATAATATGATGCTGTTGAGATCTACATAATTAGGGATGCACATTATTGCTTTTTTATTCAATTCGTATTGAATTGAATGCAAGAAAATTTGTATTTGTTTGAATAGATCCCCTTCAAATGTGGTAGGATTAGTATTTGACACAAATCTTCAGTCCCATACAAATCCCATACAAATGAATATAAATCCCACATGTCACTTCATACGAATGAATCAAAACATTCAATTTGAATGTCCAACTCTGAATGTGCCAACATGCGATTCAAATTTGTACGAATTTTGAACGTTATGATTATTTAGGCACATCCCTAACCATCCCATATATTTCTTCTTCTGTCATACTTGCCCTCTTTTGTCCCCCTTTCTCTTTTGGCAGAAACTGGAATCTGTAGTTTGCATTTCCATTTCAAAATAGCAAGTCAGCTAAGGACACAATCCTGAACAGAGATCACCGAAGATAAGGTAGTTGGGAATAAGGAAGTAGGGTTGCACGAAGCAGGGTTGCACGAAGCAGAGCATCAGCTTCACCCCGTGCTTGTAACCAATGTGGTGAGGCAGAATCATAACAACTAGAGGGTCTTTTAGGACTGTATCATGTTTTCCTGAGGGTCCTTTCGCACCTTTGCCTAGCATAAAAGCTGGCAAAGTTCTAGGATGCGTTAGGCGTCTACACTTTGTGATGCCCAATGCATCTGAAATTTATCCAGTGGTTCTCTAAGCCCTGAGTAAGTGTGATATCCAAGATCACCTTGCTGTGGCAATGGTCTTGTGTGTGTGTACTGCGGGCCTAGCAATGGAGAGTCATGGTGGTAACTGTGGCTGGGCCGCCCACTCCCACAATCTGTTCATCCAGAAGAGGTGCAAATGGAGCATGCTGTGCTGTGCTACCCCAGCAGCTAGTATACTTGTAGAACACATTTTTATGCTCTACTACTATATGTGTGAGGCATGGTACAGCATCCATGGAGCCTACGGATGTGCACATTTTTTTTCCAGGTGTGTATGTGTATTTGTTCGAGTAGATCCCCTTTGAAAGTGATATGATTCAAATTCGATATGAATGTTAGATACAAATCTCATACAAATCCCCTATGCATCCACTCTGAATGCGTTAAATCCCCCCTGAATCCACTTTGAAATTGCTCTCAATTCACTTCAGATCCACTCTGGATCCATTGTAGATATGACTAGCATAGCCACTTTCTCACCTCCCCAGGTTCACAAATGTAACAAAGCTTTGTACAAATGTTCCAAAGCATTCAGTTCAAATTTGAACATGAATCTTCGAATGTGCAAACATTCAATTCGGATATGAATGTCTGCATTCGTACGAATTTCAAATGTTACGAATATCTGTACACATCCTTAGTGGAACCACTTCTAGGATAGAAGTGACTCTGCATGGTGTGTATGCTATGTGTGGGACCAGCAGTCCTGCTGCTAACTGTCGCTAGTGCGAAAAGGCCCCACGTATGATTGGGTAGTTCTTGACCAAGAGGGCCAATGAAAACCTTGCATTTCTAAGAAAGCAGAAGGAAGCAATTACATAAAGTACTTCCTCTGCTGCTGGCAAAATTACAGTTGCACCATTAGACATTATTGCACGTAAAGAAAATATAAATGATCAGGGATGTCCCTGTGGCTGTAATTCAGTATGGATTTAAATAAAGTATACTTCTGGCTTATATTTCCTTATATTTTGTTTTCCTACTGTGGAAACATCTACATGCAAAAGGAGGTTAAGAGATGCTGAATTATACAAAACTGGAAAAATGAGCACAACTTCACCCACATTTTAGGGAGGACAGTAACATATATTTGTACATCCCCCAATAGACTTTTTTCTCCTGTGTGAATCTCTGGTTGCCTCCAAACTTGCATAAAACTGCACTGTTTTCTTGCTGCCACCTCCTGCCCAACAGGCAGGATGGTGGGAAGATGTACAGGATGGTATAGTTGCTTCCAGTCTACCTGACAGGTTGATCAAAAGCTGAATTTTCTCTTTGACACAGCTTCCCATCGGCCAGACAGGATGCGCCATTGCCCACAGCAGTGGTGCAGCATGTCCCAGAAAGTGCAAAGTAAAAAGATCTTTACTCTGATGAATGTTGTGCCGCTGCTGCAGCCTGAAAAAAGCTGCACAGTTTTGGAAGCACTCTGGACCCAGTTACACTCTGGCTTTCTATTAGGACAATACTGGAAAGTGAATAATGTTCTTTTAGCTATACTGATTACAAATACATGTTAAATACAAAAGAACAGAAATTCAAGTATTATATTCACCTGTTTTTGGTGTTGATGTAGTACTAACAGGAGCTGAGGAAAAGACAAAAATGTGTTTTTTAATTGGCAAGGACAGCATGAAATAGAAAGTGTTTTTTTTTAATCAAATCAGAGGAATCCATAGTTTTTGGA
Source organism: Aspidoscelis tigris stejnegeri (assembly GCA_023333525.1). Lineage (NCBI taxonomy): Eukaryota > Metazoa > Chordata > Lepidosauria > Squamata > Teiidae > Aspidoscelis > Aspidoscelis tigris. The sequence goes on from JALMGA010000003.1 coordinate 17,219,714, forward strand.
ACATCTGTGTTCATTCATGCTGGGTCCTAATAGAGCTTTTCATAATCTCCCCCAAATGGTGTTAGGAAGGAACTCCAACCATTTTGAGGAGGGGTTGTGTTTGAGGTTTCTAATTATAAATTAAAATCTGTGTTAAATAGAAATTTAAATATTATATTTACCTGTTTTAGGTGGTGTTGAAGTACTAACAGGAACTGAAGAAAAAACAAAAATGTGCATTATAATAGGTAAGCACAGTGTGAAATAAAAAGTGTTTTTTATTAAAGCAGAGTAGAGAGGTGCACATTTTTTTGTGTGTGTGTTCAATTTGAATTGAATCAATTGTGAAGGAAAGTCACATTCATACAAATAAAGCCTCTTTGAATGTGATAAATTTGAAGTCACTATGAATGCACTTCAAATGCTATTGGAATCTGATTTGAATCCCTGATGCAGGTCACACCTCCAAACCCCTTCCAAATCCACTCTGAATTCTCCAAATCTGCTCTGAATCTCCATCGAATCTGCTGCAGATGTGAGTGGGCAACTGCTTTGCTGCTTCCCCATGTTCATGAATATAGGAAAGCTTCAAACAAATGCACAAAAGCATTTGCTTTACATTTGAATGTCAATCTTTGAACATAGTCAATTTCATATGAATTTCAAATGTGATGAATATTTGTGCGCATCTCTATAATCAGAAAAAAAATCATTAGGGATGTGCATGAATGAGTTTTTGGCATTTGATTCGTAATGAGTGTTAGAAAATTCGTATTCATTCCAATTCATCACCTTTGAATGTGGAAGGATTCTATTCGATACAAGTGTATCCATACAAATTTGTATAGATATCTGTTTGAATAAAATACGTATCTATTTGTATCAATCTGTATTGGATACATATCCATACAGATCCTGTGCATATCTCCAGTTTAATGAATGTCCAAACTATTCGTACGAATGTTCTGAAACATTTGTATTTGTATGAATGTTGTTGTACAAATGTTGTAACATTAAATTCATGTACACATGTCTGAATTCATACAGATTCATACAAATAATGATTGTTATGAATATTTATGCACATCCCTAGAGATCAGAGCTTTTGAAACATCAGTATTCATTCATGCATATTCAATCTGCCCAAAATGGTGGTTAGGAAGGCATTCCAACCATTTTGAGGAGAGGATGAGTTTGGGGTTTATGATTATAAATTAAAACTCATGTTTAATATCAATAGATAGAAATTTAAGTATTATATTCACCTGTTGTTGGTGTTGATGTAGTACTAACAGGAGCTGAAGAAAAAACAAACATGTATATTACAATTAGTAAGCACAGTGTAAAATTTAAAAAAGGTTTTTTCCATTGAATTGGTGGAAACCATATTTTTGGGAACATCAGTATTCATTCATGAAGATTCCTAATAGAACATATTATAATCTGCCACAAATGGTGGTTAGGAAGTCATTCTGAGGAGTGAGTGAGTTTGATGTTTCTGATTATAAACTAAAATTCATGTTAAATACCAACAAATAGAAATTTAAGTATTATATTTACCTGGTTTTGGTGTTGTTATTATACTACCTCTGAAAGACCAGAGTCTGAAGCCATCATGTGACTTATTTCTTTGAAGACATGATCCTGAACACATGGGCAGCTTGCTTATATAGTCAAAGGACCTTTCTACATTTACCAGTAGCCTGGTATAGTGTGAGGCCCAGAACCGTACTGAAATACCAGCAGACCAGTGGTCCAGGAGCTGCCAGAATGAAACAGAGAGGAGTGTGGAAAGACACACACCTCCTTGTTCTAGTTTAGCAGGGGGGCACATCCATGGTCCACCAAATTGTACCACCAAAAGGGGTCCTGGCTATTGGGGCCCTCATAGAAGGTGTTGAAGCTCATGTGAGCTTTGGAGTGGCATGGGGCCTTTTTTGGAACAGGCCATCCAAGTGCAGATAGCCTGGTGGGAGTGACTCCAGTTAGACAGTCCAACACAGGTAAAGATGAAATGCTGTAAGCTTTCTCCTCTTTATACTGGTTAGATAACATTTTCTATAAATGTATGTTAAAATCTTATTACTTACTCATTGTTGGGTGTGGAGTGGTTGGAATATTGCCTGGTGAAAAGACAAATACAAGAGTTCAAGGTAGAATGCTATATAATGTTCTTTTTTTGTTTAGAAAAATCAAGAGGGGATCCCTGATCCAATGATAAGCTACAATTTCCTTCCCCTTTCCCCCTCTCCCCATTATGTGCTAAGGTTTGGCCTTGGTTGAAAGTGTGAGAGTGAGTAGATTACAATGTAATGAGAGATCAGACATTACAATGCAACAGGATATCAAACCATAGCGGGGAGAGTTTGATTTTACATAAAAAGACAAGGATCAGAAAGACTTGCCCTCAATGCCTGCCATTTCGCACAATGCTGATGCTGTGCAAAGTTGGTGCCTACTTCGTTCCTCATCCCTCCTTCCCTTCCCCATCATGATCTCTGTCCCCTCCCTTCCCCACCTGGTTTTTCTCTCTGCCCTGCCATTTTGCTGCTTTGTACCAATCTAGCACAAAACAAAGGGGAAGTGATTAATCTTCTACTGCTGTGCTACACTGTGGAGAAAACTTCTGCCATGATATGAATCAGGGGCAGTCTTATATAGCGGTGGGATTTGGATTGCCCACCCTGATGAAGTCAGGGTATGACAGATAAGAGAGGGGGGATGGGGTTTCTCCCCTGCAAGTTCACATAATAAATTGAGAACGCGAAAAAACAGAGCTCACTGCTGATTATAAAAAAGAATTAAAACCCAGACTAAATTGTGCAGTGGGAACCTGCCCTTGGTGAAGTAAGTAAATAAGCATAACATTACACTAATGACTGTTACAAAGGAAACATCTGAAGATGAAGCACATTACTTACAAGGTACACAAGCTTTCACTTTATGATCAAAATATTCATCCTGTGAACAGTTGTAACAACCTAGAAGTAATTGAAAATATATTGCTTATTGTAAGGACAGCAAAAAGAAAAATTAGCCTAACTCTAGTTTCAAAAAACACATTTGCAAAGACAGCTTTTGATATATGTAAACAAATCTGCAAAGGCCAAGGATAAATTCATAGGTACAAGTAGGAAACTTCAGAACTGCTGTTCATTCCAAAATTATTTTGTTAAAGGCTTTTTAAAAATAAAGTATTGAAAGTATTTTCCATAATAGGTGGATCTTATATTCTGATCTCAGACTCACTGCAGAAAGACCCATAGATATATTGTCAGAAGAGAGCTGTGACTACTCCAAAGTCACCAGTTGACTTTGTGGAGGAGCATGGAATCAAACCTGGGATTCCCAGATAAAAAGTCCTCCTTAACTGCCTATCCTTTCTGAGATTTGCTTAAAGCCAGCTAAGAAGAAAGACCAGGGGCCCTGAACAACAGACATGCAGGACACTTGGCCACATCCCTTATTGCTACAGTGAAGTATATTTCTACTTAAAATGCAGCCTGTGTTCCTGAATTAACACATGCTGATTCACATCATCATTGGTCATCTCCAAACACAGTTTCTATTTCAGAAAGATGGAAATTCTTACCTTCATTGTTGACATATGGGTAGTTCTTTAGCTGGAATGGACAATTACAGGGTCGATAATGCCAGGTGCAGTTTAATTCATTAACGTAATGATAATAAGTGCCATCCATGCTGTTCTTCTTATGCGTGTTAAAATAGTCACAGTAGACCGCTAAAACAGTGAGAAGAACATTGTTATTAAATCTACCAATTTACATTAGCCCACTAAGGGCGTAGACAAGAGAGACATACTGGAGGAAAGCTATTCTGATTTCCTCTGTGATATACTTATTTAAAGATGAATGAATTTAATAAGACACTTAACTGCAGCCCTGAAGGCAAATCTCAACTGTGTGCCATGTTAGATAGTTACCCGCTTCACCCTGATGTAAATGGCACAATGTCTGATGATAAAAGATTTACTTTGACTTTGGTGTTGTTGGGTAGCATCAAGTTGGGCCAACCCCTGGTTGATTGCATTGGCATCTTGAAAGACAAGGGATGTGCATAAATGCAAATTTTGAATTTGATTCACAACAAATCAAATATTCAAAAATCCGAATGTATCCAAATAACGAAAAAACGAATGTCGGGACATTTGATTCGATTCAGATACATTTGTATGTATTCAGACATTTGTATCTGAACAGGTGCATATGCATCCCATACACATCCCATTTTCATCCTGTATGGATGCGTACGGATCCGTACAGGATGCGTATGGGAACGTATGAGATGCATAAGTACCCATACAGATATGAAAGTTCAAATTATTCATATGAATAACTCGACATATTTGTATTCATTCAAATTCAGAACTCCGAATGTCCGGACATTTGATTCGTATACAAATGTCTGAATTCATCCGAATCCATATGGATAACAAATATTTTGAATATTTGTGCGCATCCCTACTAAAGACGCCACCATTCATTCAGTTTTCATGGCAGAGATACAGAAGTGGTTTGCCATTGCCTATATCTGAGGAGAGGCTGGGGATTGAACCAGCCACCCTTTGCTTGCCAGTCTGCTTGTATTATCACTGAGCTACAGTCCTCCCTGGCTTTGATTTTAGATGAACAGAAATTTCCTTTTGATTATATTTCCAGCACTGTGCCATGACTGTAGATTTCAAACATGAAAGACAACTGTGCACCATACTTGGCAGTGCAGACTTCACATGCCTCATTGGTGCAATGCAAGCAGTGCCCATATGTTCCCTCTAGATGCAGCTGCGTGTAGAATGTTACAATAAATAATCATTATCGTGAGGCTGAGATTGTACATAGTTTGCTTTCATGTATTTCTTGTGGCTTCATGTGACACAACACGATTGATATAGAGGGTAGCTGTCTATTGTATTAATCACCCATCAGAAAGCTCATGAGTAATGATGGCTGTGGCACCCATGAACTTACTTCTAACCTACCCTGAGGTCTCTGGGTATAGGGTAGAATAAGTAATCTAAATCATAAATATGAATAAATTAATTTTCAATCTGACCCATTCCAGAGGGCAATTCACATTTGGCCTCTTAGAGCATAATCAGTGAACATCTGGGAAGGTGCATTCTCACCTGCAGGAGATGCTTACAACCTGCAAGAGTTTCCTGCCTCTGCAGATGTGCACTAATCATGCACTAGTGGTGGAGTATGAAATCGTGCTCCACATGGGTCCGAATATGATTGGAAACCTGCCTGTTGTGTCCAGCCAATGAGCATTTGCACATCTACCGGCTGGGAAGGTCATCAGAGCTGCCATGCAAGCACACTGGCAGCTCCAATGGCCCCCTGATTAGGGGTGCGCAAAGATACAATGTTTGGATTTTGATTCAAATCAAATACCAAAAAACTGGATTCTATTTGAATCTTTAAAATTCAAATTTAACCAAACTTAATTTGAATTAAGCAAATTCAAATTTGTTTGTTCAAATTTTTGATTCGAATTTGCACTTACGAATGTCGACAACATTTGTACCTGCCTATAAGCATTGTTACGCATCCAGTACACATCATTACATGTCCATATGCATCCCATAGTTATCCCGTATGCAACCAGTTTTTTGTACCGTATAGATCTATACAAATGTGTACGGATATGGGAAAGATGTGTATGTCCAAGTACGCATCGTGTATGGATCCGTACACATGTGAATGTCCAGATAATTTGAACAAATAGATCCAAAATTCAAAATTCATTTGAATCTTTAAATTCAAATTTATGGACATTCGATTCAAATTCAAGTGTTGAAATTTGGGCAGATTCGATCAAATTTTGAATATCTTCAAATATTTGTGTACATCCCTACCCCTGATGTGACTGCAACTGTGCAGTGTGTCAGCGTCATCATAGCGACGGCACTGATACTCATGCAGTCACAGAGGGCACCAGATTCAAGATGGCAGCACCCAGGAGAGGAGCAGCCTGTTGATCGAACACAGGTGAGTGTTTGATTGCATGGGGAGTGGGCTGTCAATGACTAGCACTTGCAAGTGCGAGCACTAGTCAAGGTTAGTTCATCGGATGCTTGCCCGTCCTCAGGATGGGAAAGGAAGTTTGAAAATGCCCCAGGATGATTGCTGCCCCAGCATCAGCAAATTGGGATGTGCCCATTCTGGGCTTTTCAAGCACACCCTATGCCATCAGCCACTGTTGGATGCTAGGGTTCTTAAAATGATCATTTTTAAAAAGAACCTGAGCTGTTATGTTTCATTTTATATATTTTGGAAAATCATGGAACTTAAAGCATTCAACTCTGCATGCTTTTGCATTTACATGTAAACCATCCGCACGATTGTTTCAAAGCCATCTTTAACGACTTACGGCAGAAGTCTGGGGCCCGCCAGTCAATGCACACTCCAGCCTCTAAGCAAGCTTTTGCATACACCGCTACAGCATCACACATGCATTCACAGTCTCCTCCAGTGTCACATCCGCAAGAATCTCGGACACAATCTTCATAATAAGGCATGCGGTGCACCTACAGAGCAAGGACCGTACAAACATTATCATTTTAAACATGTGGTATATTGTTTTATATGTACTGAATTTTTAACGTCTTTTAATGTGCATTCTGTTTTAATCTGTTGTTTTAACGTTGTTACCCGCCCAGAGACCTTTGGGTATGGGGCGGGATATAAATGTAAATAATAAAATAAATAATAAAAATTAAGCGATCTGGTCCTCTGTGGTGTCAAGAAGGTAGCTGGGCAAATGCAGTAGCTATTTGGCATTGTAGCGTGCTGGCAGGCAAAGCAGTTCTGTGAGATCAGAGTGTTCTGCTTGTGCAAACCTTCTGGTGTATTGATTCAGACTTTCTTTTTCTGCTGAGAAAAAACCCACTTGGCAGTAATCAATCCACTCTAATTTCTTTGATTGGAAATTTCCACAATCTGCCCTATTGACAGCTAGTGATGGATTGCTTCCCTGTGGTCCCTTTGGGAAGTAGGTTTGGAATGCTCAAATCCTCTCCGGTGGAAAACAGCAAATAAAGGTTAACACAGTATCTTGAAGCAAAAGGCATACAAAAGAGAGTGCCAAACTACTCCATGCTTTTACCTTACTGTGACAGGAAGCAAATACTTGACTGTTGATAATGGAACATTTCTTCTGTGCCCAGGCTTTACGATATGGGTTCTGGCTACATGGATCTGTTGCAAAGAGCACATCCCCACACAAAGGATTTTCCTTCCAGGAATTGACAAACTCCAGTTCATTAGACGCCACGTATCTGCTCCGAGTTTCAAAGTCATCTCTTATATTCCCATTGTAATTACCACACAAACCACAGAGATTGCCCTAGATTAAGGTGAAAAAAAGAAAAAGGTAATACTACAAGGGTCACATCAACCTCCCAAAGGGACTTTTCAACCTAAATTAATAGCTGTAGGGAAATTCAGACTGAGGTGGCAATCAGACAAGTGGGGGGAAAACCCAGCAAGGATATTTATAATTTCTCTCTGCAGCTGTATACTGGCTGAGTCCCCAAAAGACTTATTTACTTCTCTACTTTTACTCTACTGTCATTCTATTGAGGTGGACTTTAAAAGTGCCATGCAAATCAGGAATAAGCGTCCGCATGAGGCTCAGGAAAATGCGTGTTTTTAACGCACCTTCCATCCCCATGGGAGCCGTGTTTTCTTTGCGTGCATCTTTTTCTCCCCGCCCCTGATCTTGTTGATAGGGTGCCAGCCGGAATGGGGAGGGACTGTGCTCGGCGCGGCCACAACCAGGAAGACAATCCCTGACAAGTCCAAAGGAAAAACAGCGATCGGTTCTCTGTTTGTCTCCCAGATCTCCCCCCCCCCGAAATGGCTTCTCGTGCCGGCAAACATTCACTCTCACCACTTTCCCTGTTATTGCTGTCAAAAATCCACCCTGTCCAGTGCACGAGCACTGATTCACTCCACTTTCCCTGTTATTGCTTTCAAAAATCCACCCTGTCCAGTGCACGAGCACTGACAATCCCTGACAAGTCCAAAGGAAAAACAGCGATCAGTTCTCTGTTCGTCTCCCAGATCTCCCCCCCCCCGAAATGGCTTCTCGTGCTGGAAAACATTCACTCTCACCACTTTCCCTGTTATTGCTGTCAAAAATCCACCCCGTCCAGCGCACGATCGCTCATTCACTCATCACTTTCCCTGTTATCGCTTTAAAATCCACCCCTAGCAATAATCCACCCATTTCACACCTCACAGCGATTGCAACAATGTTGCAATTCTGCGTGATTCTGGCTCTTTAGTTCTGAGCTTTAGAAAGTGAAGCTGCTTGTGTTACTGCTGTGTGTGCAGGCGGCAATCCCCGCCCCTTTTGCCACGGAGCGTCCCCAAGGTAAATGTAGCGAGGAAAACCCACGGCTTCCAGAAAGAGCGCTGGAAGTGTTGTTTAAAGTGCATGTATTTTGTCGCGCGTTTTCCACGTTTTGTAGCGCTGGAACCTCGTTAAAAACCCTGGCTTGGGGGCGCTCAGAGGCAAAAGGAGAGTCATGGCAGACTTTTTATTCCTTGGGGACAGGCCCACTTATTTAAAAGGTCTCCTCAAAATTACTTCCCTGTATGAAGGAAGACATAGAGCTCTTCTAGCAGTCATATCCTCTGAAGATGTATATTGTAGCCATATCCAAAAGCTTAGGTTCCAAACAAAATTATGCAACATGACATAACAAACCCAGAATTGCAATGTGACATTCTGAAAACTGCTTACAGTTCTATTAAGGTCACCTCTCCAGTTACAGAGTGAGGTGGCTCCATTTCTGGAGCACAGTGGAGGTGCCACAATTTTCCACTGAAAAATATGCCTCCATGTCTCCGTTTTTTGAGTACAAAGATGTTATTTTCAGGGACCAATCACAGCCCCTCTGTTCAGTAGGCAAAATTGCACCCTTTAAAAAAGGTGCTCCAACAGTAATCACGCCCAGAAATGAGGTGATGTGATGGCTCCTAGGCACCTCCTGCTGCTACAGAAGGGGACTGAGCAGTAGCAGCTGCCTCATTTTGTAGGTGGAGATGAAGCCTAAAGCAAAAAACAACATAAAGCTCTGGAAAGACCTGTGGTAAAACTTCAGGTCAAAGTTATGGAGATAAGCTGGAGATGCATCTTCCTGGAAGTTTTTGCTAATGCAACTGACAATGTAGTACAATTTCTGTCCTATCAAAAATGTATTTCCCAAGAAAGATGAAGGACAAGGAGGAGGAGGAGACAAGTTGGCTTTTCTACCTCACTTTTCTCACCCATTTAAGGGTACTCAAAGTGGCTGACAAGCTTTCTGTCTTCTCCCCACAACAGAACACCCTGTGAGGTAGGTGGGGCTGTAAGAGCACATAAGAGAGCGGTGACTACCCCAAGGTCACCAAGTTGGCTTTGTGGAAGAGGAGGAGGAGGAGGAGGAGAAGGAGAAGGAAGAGGAAGAAGAAGAGGAAAAGGAAAGAGTTGGCTTTTCTACCCCACTTTCTTCACCCTTTCAAGGGGACCTGAATTGGCTGACAAACCTTCTGTTCTTCTCCCCACAATAGACACCCTGTGAGGTAGATAGGGCTGTGAGAGCTCAGAAAGAGACCTGTGACTTGCCCAAGGTCACCCAGCTGGCTTCGTGGATGTGGAATCAAACCCAGTATTCCCAGATAAGAGTCTGATTACCTAACCACTAGACTACTATGAAGTATTTCATAAAAGGCAAGGCACTGCAACTATGCTGTATCCTTCATGGGTTTTTGAAATTTCAGCTTACCTTTGCTTCCTTGAACAGCTTGATAAATATATTCATGTGCCTGTTCCAGATCAAGGTCATGTCATATTTGCCAGGGATGGAGATATCAATAGTCAAGTGAAGAGTGTTCTCTTTTATGGAGAAATCTATCAAAGGATTCATCCCAGAGACACCGTATGTTCTGTCTGCCAAGTGTATTGTCATATTCTACAAAGATAATCATATAAGAATAAAGCTGGGAGTGGATTATAAACTTCTGATAAATTAAACAAAGTTTCTTGTATACAATAGATTTAGTTTTACACTCATGAGTCTCAGCAGCTTCAGAACTATCTTACTAATTTTACAGAGGGGATTTAAAAATGCTTCAAGGCTACAACACGTATACACACGCCAACATTCAACCTGGTGCCTCCCACATGATTTACAATACCAGCCAGTGCCAGCCAGCATGATTAATGCTATAGAGTCACGAGATCTGTAATTTGGTTTTCATTTTCTCCCATGTACTTCCTCCAATTTTACTCCTATGTGGTTTGCAACACAACTTGCACAACTTTCGCAACCTGGAAATGACCCCTGTGAAGCTTTGAGACCTAAACACAGCAAGCTGGAGGGTTCAACTATTCTGGTATTTTGTATAGATCTTTCACTTTGATGAATAAATTGCATTTGCCACGTGAGGGGAGAGACTTTTCAAATGTAAAATGTGGGCAATTGTCCATGATTCCCACATCCAAATATTTTATTCTTATGCATATGGAATGAAATGAACATCAAGCTAGGGTGCTTCTGTTACAAGATGGTTCTCCCTGGCATTTTGAGAACTATGGTTCCAGCCTCAAAACACAGAATCTCTGCTATCTGTACCGAGGAATCCAGCCAATGCCAGTCTTTTCCATGAGGCTAACCTAAGATGTTTTACTCCCCAAAACAAATAAGATGGATTCCTCAAAATAAAAAAAGGTTGAATGGAGTGGCAGTGGAAACATGTTTCAGCATGATGGGAGATAGAAAGTGTCTTCTGCTAAACTGAGTTACAGGTAGCATGGCAGACATGTGGTTCTGTCTACCTTTTGACAATCCCATTGCTGCCCATCTCCCAGAATCTGCTTCCAGACAAGAAGAGTTGACTTTTCTACTCCGCTTTTCTCACCCATTTAAGGGGAGTCAAAGTGGCTGACAAAGCTTTCTATACTTCTCCCCACATCAGACCCCTTGTGAGGTAGGTGGGCTGTGAGAGCTCAGAAGAGAGCTGTGACTAGCTCAAAGTCACCCAGCTGGCTTTCATGGGGGACAGTAGAAACAAACCTGGTATTCCCAGATAAGAGTCCAGCTCCTAATCACTAGACCAAACTGGCTCACAGAGAGTGCTATCTCACCCTACCTAATGGCAAAATTAACCTCAATTACTCAGGTTTTTTAAATGATAGTCAAATTGCACATGACAATAATTATGCCTGGGTATCTATGGACAATAGAATGTTAGGATGTCAGAAGGCCCTATTTCCTTATGAGTATTTATCATGATTAAGCATATATATATATATTTCCATTGTATCCTTACCCCAAGGTGAATCTTGATGGATCTCGAACATGTGACCCCAGTATTTCCACAAACAACATTTTCAGTCACTATTTTAAAAGTATGAGGAGTTCCATTCAAGCCACAACTATCCTAGGGTGAGAGGTCAGATGATTATTTTGATGTTACCAGGTGAAAATATTTAAAAATACAGAATAGGGGTACATAGAAGCTATCAAAACCAAGGCCTTTTCTGCACTTACTTGTCTGTGGTTGAAACCAACCATCTGCACAATGTCATTGGTCCAGACCAGTTCTCACCCCAGCCTTGAAGAACTCATGGGCTTCAGGGTGGGACCCTGAGCATTCTGAGGGCTAGGAACAAATGTTTCTAGTGTCGGAGCCTCCAGGGATGCATCCCTTCTACACATCTCCTGTGTTCTGGACTATGTTCTGTTGGTCCACAGGTAGATTCATTTAAATTGCCGATGATGCTAAATTATCAAAGATTGCAAAGATCTCCAGAAGGATCTCTTGGCATTGAGTGAGTGGGCAACCAAGTGGCAAATGTGCTTCACTCTTAATGAGTGAAAAGTAATGGACATGGAGGCAAATAATCCAAATTATGTGTATAAAGCAATGGGGTCTGAGCTTTCTGCAACACACCAGGAAATGGATCTTGGGGTTCTGGTAAACAGCTCAATGAAGATGTCAGCCCAGTGCACAGCTAGGAACTTAATGCTAGGAATAATTAGGAAGGGAATAGAAAACATGTCAGCAAGTGTCATTTTGCCTCTTTGTAAAGCTAAGGTGAGGTCACATTTGGAATACTGTATACAGTTCTGGTCACCATACCTCAAAAAGGATACTGTGGAACTGCAAAAGGTGCATAAAAGGGCAACTAAAATGATTAAGGGGTGTCACACCTGATGCCTCATACTTCGTAGTGGTGGCGCATTATGCTGTGTTGAATTTACCTACTGCAGAACGATGAGCACTCACTTCAGTTTCCCGCCAGTAGGGACAGGATGCCAAGAACAGCGAATGAGAGCTGAGCCTGCAGGTCACCTCCCATAGGCTGCCCTATCCCATGTGACGCACACCTCACTGCACATGCCATGGAAGTATTGCAGATTTCTGTGAGAAAGCTGTGAGGAGGCTGCTGGAGGCTGGAAGGCCCATTGTGGCTTTGCAGGCAGGTAAGCTTCAAATTTTAAATAATTGTGGATTTATTTCTGCTAGTCTAGAAGGTACCATAGAAGTGAAATAATGATATAATTGTGCTCTTTCCCCCATTCTCTCTTGAAGTATTATGTTTAGCATATTTTAAAGAAACCCGTTCATAGTGCATTTAAAATGGAATTACCATTGCAAGTATGTATTCACAGTTGCCATCAAATACAAAGCGCTGTCCATCAAATGTGGTGATATGGCCTTCCCCATGTAGGGTGCATGTTGAAGAACATTTGTAATTCTGGATGCATTTCCATTTTCCTCTTGTGCAGGTGCTGGTGAGGGACAACAATACCAACATTATCAGAAAGGCTTTCAGAGCATATCACTCTTCTCAGCTAACATTCTGAGGCCAATCTGCATGACAGCCCATAGTGCATGATTAGGGAACTTCTGGGGAAGAGCACCCACACCTTCAGGAGGCTGTTACAGCCTCCAGGGGACCCCTGCATTCCCAGAAGTTCCCAAATCATACACATGAACCAAAGGTTTACCTGGTATGTCCAGCCAGTGACCTTTCATAACTTTTCTGGTGCTCCGGGGTCTTCTGAGGTGATCTGCAAGCGCGCTGGCACTTTGGGCGACCATAGACACGACTGCATGTGTGCAGAGTGTTAGCATCGTCATGGCAATGCGCTGACACACACACAGTCACGCAGGGTTCTGCAGCCAAAATGGCAGCACCCAGAAGAGGACTGGCCCCACAATCAAATCAAAGTAAATATTTGATTCGGGGGGGGGGGGCTAAAGTGGACTAGTGCCTCAAGTGTGAGCGCTAGTTGACGTTGGTTCATCACGTTCCTTTCCTGTCCAGCAGATGGGAAGGGAAGTGTGAAAATGCCCCCTGTTGCTTCAATAGGAACATAGGCTGTCTCCAGATGGCAGCTGGATATCATTGTAGGAAGCAATAATGCAGAATATTGCTCTCACTCCCTTATTGCTTCTGCTAAGGCAGCACTGTGGCCAGAGATATCTTTGCAAGTTTTGATGATGCCCAATCTGAGTAATTTGACCACTGTCAAATTCCTGGATGTGTGCATGACTACCACTACACATGCATGGTTCATTGTTTAAGCCTCCATGGATGTGCGCTGGATGGAGCTACAATGGCACCTCCATCCAGAAGGTAAGTGGCTACCCTAAGAAGTATGATTTGCAGGAAAAACCACAACCACCACTTATTAGGCAAGAAAAGTCCTGTTTTGGTGGGCTTGCTTATGATATATGGGGTGACGCCACCATAGCAGTGTTGTAATGGCACTGTATTTGCTCCATGTGAAGAAGTAGACATGTCTACGAAAGCTCATGCCTCCAACCCTTCTCCTGTTAGTCTCCAAGTGCTACTAACTACCTTGCTGGACTCCATCTGGAAGGAGCTATAGTCAGTTAGCTATTTGACTGCAAAGAAATGGTGATGCTTTTAATGAAATTAGGGGTGTTCAGATCTGGTGTTTTCCAGGCTTACTAACAATCACTTGAAGGGCCATTTGCAGAGATAAGCCAAAGAGGAAAATAGCTGAAAATATATACTCTTACCAAGTCTTGCAATCTGTACGAATCTCTTCCCCTTTTGCATATGAGAAGCCACCATATTCACATGGACACTCGTCAGGAGGCACACAAGTACCGTCCATTTTCTCATATAGTCCAGCTTCACAAACACAGCCTGATTCACATTTGCTGGGTACCTGGAAAACATCAGCCAATTCTAAATGCAGCCCACACACGAAGAGCTCCACTGGAGATTTTAAAAACCCATAGCGTAGACAGGATTTGTTCTTATTAAGCTATGGGGTTATTTTTGATTCGAGTTTTCCCAAAGGCCATCCCAAGGGCCACATATACTCTTAAAGGGCTTTTCTGTAGCCTATAAAAGCTGCATTCAGATGTCACTTACTTATTCTGCTATACTGGATATTCTGGAGTAACGTATGGATATCCTAGAATAAAGCACTCCTGGGAATGCTTTATTCCAGGATAACCACATATAGAGGAATAAGTATATGACATTAGGATGCAGCCCAGGTGTTGGTCAGTTTATGTCAATTTTATTATGTGTATAGTGAAAAGAACTAGTTTTGAATTTTGCAGCTTTTGATATACTGAATCCAGCTCAGCCTCCAAGACAGTCTTACCCTGTCCTGTGAAAATCAAAATATGAAGGGCCATTAAAAAAAAAAAAAGGGTAGATAGATGACAGTACAATCCTAGCTACCAAAGTGCCTGTGCCAGTACATCTATAATTCAGGAATACTGAATTACCCTAAGATTTCCTTCATTTGGAATTTTGCTGATCACGTACATATTTTCTAGTGTTAGCCCCAACCAGCCATAAGATGAATGGGATTTGGATCCATGGCCTCTGTTGCTTGAGCCATCGCAATGCCCAGGCATGAGCACCAATGGCAAGGGGCCAGCCACCCTCGTGATGACGGCTGGCCAATGCCGGCCGTGGCACACGTAGGTGCAGTGGAAGCCGGGCTTCCTCGTTCCAGAAACTGCTGCGCCACGACCAGGTAAGCACCAGATTGGGAGCGCACGACCCTGGGCAGGGTGGGTGGTGGTGGCTGCGTCTTTCCTCTCACTCGAGAAGGCGCCATTGTGCCTTCTCGGGTGAAGGGGAATCCGAGGAACCCAGCTGCCGGCTTCGCCATGGCAGCTCCAAAGGTGCCAGTGGCGAAGGCCGGTGGGCAGGGCCAGCTGTCAAATGGAGAGCTGGGCAGGGCCTCCGGAGGCCGCGTCCACACCAGTACCCTCTCCAATCCGGCCCTGCTGCTGCCGCCGCCCCGGTGTCCCTTAGGCCTTGGTGTTAAGATAGCTGTGAGATATTGCTGCAGCTAATTTTCCATTTAAATTTTTTTGTTTTGTTTAGTGAAAATGGGCTTTTGTTTTCATAGCTGTTTAATAGTCCTGTGGGAAATCTATCAATTTTTCAAGAAGTGGGAATTTCATTTAGCTGCTCCCTATGGCCTGGCCTGCCATAGAGCTGGAAATTATTATTATCATTATTTTTTAAAAGCCAGCAGTTTCTTGGCTGCTCTTAATTTCACAACGATTTTTGCAAAGGTTTTAGACTCACACATTCAGTCCCAGTGGCCAACATTTGGCAGGTAGGTGCACAGGCAGCTCCATATTTGTTTCCTGAGGGTGCTGAGCAGGAAATGTATTTTTTTGGAGGCTTGCAGTTTTCTAGGAAGAAGGAAAATGGCAAATGTCAAGGAATGGTTTTGCAAATTAGGGAAAATGGATGCTTTTGAAAATACTACATACCTGCAGGGTCAACAGGTTTGCCAGTACAACTCAGATTCCCATTAATGCAATAGCTAGAACAGAAAATAGAAGATTAGGTAGTTTCTGAAACAGCTGTTTATAAAAATCCTTTCTGGGTTGACAGTGAACTGTCAAGGTTAAGCAGACAAAGAAATAGTAATGCTGACCAGAAATTTGTAGAGATGGCTCCCTTTGAGCTAGTTTGCCACAAACCCCAATTTTTGCCAAGTTTTCTCCCCTTCTCCGTTGGTTGCCGTATGCTGCTGCTTACCCACCATGCCACCTGCCCACCTTGGCCCACCTGATGGTCCATGTCACCACCACCTGCTGCATTGTAGAAGTCCCACACCTGGGCAGTGTGGTATGATGGGACCTGGAGGTCCAGAAGGCAAGCATGTGGGAATAGTGCTTTAGAACAATGTAGTAAGTGGCAATAATATGGACTGAAGAGGGCAGGCAGAAGCACAGGCTGGCAGGATAAAGTGGGCCAAAGGTGGGAGGGATTGATGAACAGAAGACTCATAGTTATCCTGCTTGATAAGCCTGTCAGTCAGTTTTAATAAATGACAAAGTTCAGTTCTATGTCAGCCAAACTAGCCCGTGTGCATCTCTAATACTGACTTAATGATGTAATTAATTTTATGATTAATGGTTATTACCCATCCATTGCTTGGGAAGGAGCAACACAGAAAATTAACATCATACAGAAGGAGAATGAAAAAGTACCTGGAAATGACAGCTAGAAAGTGAGTAGGTGGGGATGCCCTAAGTGTAAATAAGATTCTTCAGTCTTCTTTTTTAGTTTATTTATTTACTATATTTCTATCCTGTCCTGTACCTGAAGGCCTCAGGGTGGGTTACAATAAAATTGCAATAAAAACAGATAAATAGGTACAAAATAGGAATGGACATGAATATTCGTAACATTTGTTATTTGTACGGATATGTATGCATTTGGACATTCGTACATGAATTGAATGTTACGATATTCATAGACTGACATTCATACGAATACGAATGTTTCCGGACATTCTTATGAATAGTTCAGACATTAGTTAAACTGGGGAGGTGGGAAAGAGACTGCACTAGTCACATCTGCAATGAATCTAGATTGATTTGATGTGGATTGAGAGCAGATTAAAAGTGGATTCAGGTTGAATTTGATGCTTTCAGAGCAGATTTGTTACAGGGTATGTATCGGATACGTATTCGTTTGTATTGGATATTTGTGCAAATTCGTACAAATACATTTGTATGGAATAGAATCCTGTAACATTCGAAGGGGATCATACGAATATGGATTTTCTAACATTCGATTAGTTATGAATCAAATGTCATCCCTCGTGCAAAATATGATTAAAACAAAAGTAGCACCTGTATGGGGAGGGGATGTTGTTCCTTCAGTCATCACCTGTCTTCTAGATGCATACAATGTGGGTACCTGATGAACCTCAGAAGGGAGATCATTCCATAGGCAGGGAACTACAAGTGATAATGCCCTCCAGCATGGTCTCAACCTCTCAACTAGTGCAGGTTGTAGTATTGCCAAAAGGGCTTCATCTGCAGATCTTAGGGCACAGGCAGGTCTACATGGGAGAATGAATTCCTTTAGATATTTGGGGCCCAAGCCAGTTAGGGCCTTATAAGTTACTGTCAGTACCTCAAACCGGTCTTGGCAGCAAATATTTAAACTTAGTCCTGCTATATATGCATTATTTCATTTGTTACATTTACAGTTGATATACCTACAACACATTAAAAAAAAACCTAACAACTAAGGCAAGAATGATGCAATTTGTGTGGGGCTACTAATACTGGATTTCCAGGAGCAGATGACAACAATCTCTTAACAATTCCAACTGCTCTGCCATAAGGCAACTTAAGGATATAACTAAGGCTGTGAAATAAACCATTGTTTCCAGTGTTCACTGCTACAGTATACACATGATTATGTGTTCTCACATGTACTTGGTCACCTTCATGGCAAATTGCATATCACCTGCATTCCAGTTGTCTCCAGGCCTATTTTATTGCCTAAACTCCTCAGAAACCAAGGAGCAGCTCAGGTTCCACAAGCACTGGAGAGGGGACTTAGGGACAATTGTGTTGATGACCATTCCACAAAATTGCAAGGGGCTTAAAACAATCACTGAACACTCTGTTGTCAGTAGTGGACAACAGCAAAGAAGTCTGAATGCTCTACCATTTTGCTCCCAGGGGTGATCCCTCCCTCCTCTAACTAGCACCAGAAAGCTCTGAACTATCTTGTCTGAGGGAAGTAGAGACAAGACAGCAGGCTGGGTTTTTCTGCCATCTTGCTCTCACAAGTGCCCCCCCTCTTCCAACTGCCACCAGAAAACTTTGAACCATTTCGCCTGAGGGGACTGGAGAAGAGACAGCAGGCTGGGTTTCTCTGCCATCTCGCACCTAGCAGTGGCCTCTCACTCCTTCAACTGCAACCAGAAAGTTCTGAACCATGTTGCCTGAAGGGAGTAGAGACAGGGCCCTAGGGATCGCTACCAATATTTATGGTGATGTTATTGTTGTTCTCCCTGAGGCCTTCAGGTATAGGGTGGAATATAAATATAAATAAATTCCACCAACAACCAAGAAATGACATCTGTACTGATGATGCTATCTAGCCTGGTAGTAAAATGTCTCCAGAATGAAAATTCAGCTTAGACAATTCCTCTGATGAAGCAAACAGTATTTTTATTTCCACCTTATTCACTTGCTGTACCAATTCCATGTTTCCTCTCTCTTACCTTATATGCTCCTTGACTTGCAAGAGCTGGAAAGATAAATTTTAATATGTTAACAAAAACCAAATTTCTGTCCTGCAGCTAATGCTTACCAAGTGAATCCACCAATTATAGTTGATTGATCAGCATGAATGAATTTTCTGCCTTTCAGATAGCAAGGGCACTGTGATTTACGGACACATTGATTTTTGTGATTGAGGTAAGTTCCTTCTGGGCAATTGCAGCCGTCAATGGGGATATCAGAGGGGTAGCATTCTAGGTCTCGGTGGGAGAGCGAAAGGCATGTCCTATCACAGGCTTGAGCGTTGTAGCTAAAAGTCTGATTTCCAGTACAGGGAATGGCTGTGAAAAAGAGAAGAAATATAATTAGCTTTTACTGCTTAGAAAATTCCCACTCATTAAGCAGGTAAAAACAAAATTTCCATTTACATAGTTACCTTCTCTGTCCCACACTCTTGGCCTACAGGCCATTGCTGTTGTAAACATTAATGTGGTTTCCATGCCGTGCAACTTGGTGCACAATGCAGAGGCCACTCCTGGCTTGGACTGAGCAGTTTTGGTCTGGAATGGGCCAGGGTAAAGCAGAGTCTGCCAGGGGCTGCCCACATTATGAATCTTGCACCATCTTCTCTCCAAGGCAGGGGGATGACATTTCCCTTGCACCATCTTCTCTCCAAGGCAGGGGGATGACATTTCCCTTGGTTTGAAACTGCAAGCCAGGGGAGATTCTACTGTCAAGTGGTCTCCTGTTAGTGTGCTCTCTGGTGTGGGTTTTGAGCCAAAGAGCATTCTAGTTATGAGGTCTATGGAGCCAGAACCGTTCCTCAAAAGGCTGTGCCTTCCAGTGAGTATGTTGGCAAGAGGACCCAGTGTCTCCCAGCTTTAGTTAACATGGTCGAACAGACTGGGCAGAGCCTTTTCTGTGATGGCCCCCAGACTGTGGAATAGCCTCCCCCTCGAGGTGCGTCAGGCCCCTTCCTTATATATATTTAGGAGGGCAGTGAAGACGCATCTCTTTGCCCTGGCCTTTGGCTAAGCTGTCAATGTTCCCTCCCCCAGTACAGACATTATCATTTTAAACATGTGGTATATTGTTTTATATGTACTGAATTTTTAACGTCTTTTAATGTGCATTCTGTTTTAATCTGTTGTTTTAATCCGTTGTTGTAACCCGCCCAGAGACCTTTGATATAAATGTAAATAATAAATAAATAAATAAATAAATAAATAATAGGGTGTGAACAATTTTTTTTTGTATTCAATTCATATTGATTCTCACTGGGTCAGGGAAAACTGAGAATTTTCATGGTTCCTTCCCCTCCCCCCCAAACCTGCTTGCTTTGCAAGAAAATTCATTTTTGTTCAAATAGATCCCCTTTGAATTTAGTAGGAATCAAATCCAATACGAATGTTCAGTCCCATATGAATCCCATATGAATGCACACAAATCCCATACAAAGCTTCATCCAAACATATCAAAACATTTTATTCAAATTTGAATGTCAGTCTTTGAATGTGCCAACATTTGATTTGAATTCGAGTGTCCGAATTCGGCCAAATTCGTACAGATTTTGAATGTTATGAATATTCATGCACATACCTAGTGCAGAAGTGTGTTGGTAGTGTGTAGAAGTCAGGCCCCTAGAACTTGGGAATGGTACGTGCAGAAATGGCTCAAGAATTGCCCATGCACAGCCAACCCTTGCTACAAATAACTGCTTATGCAAAACTGAATCCAAATATCCAAAACTGAAAATAATGTGTTTCTCTCTAAGCAAGTGAAATGGAAATTTTAGGAGGATAGTAATATGGGCCAGGCTCCAAAATAAAAGTTTCCTTATTTCACTGTCAGTGTGCTACAGTTAGCCAAATTTCCTTAAAAATATATGTATCATAGAAAAGTACTGAAGATGGAGTTGCAGTCAGCTTCAATTTTGCCTTTGTGCTGGGCTTCAAATTCAAAAACTCAAGAAAGATTAAAGTCCATAGATCAAAGCTGTGTTAACAGAAAGAACAAATTTTCCAAACATTTGATGAAATGAAGGCAGGATGTGTTCCTCTATATCAGTGGTTCTCAACCTGGGGGTCGGGACCCCTTTGGGGGTCGAACTACCCTTTCAGAAGGGTCGCGCCAAGTCTCCCACCACCTTTCCTTCCCACCTCCCAGCTGTTCCGCCCCCATGGTTGGGGGTCTCCACAACATGGGAAACTCCATTAAGGGGTCATGGCAGTAGGAAGGTTGAGAACCACTGCTCTATATTATTCATTGGTCTGTGTGTAACTTACTGCAATTGTCGACGGTACTCCGCCAGTTTCCAAGAATCACCCCCATTGATGCACACACACGAGCATATGATGCAAGGGCGGAGCATATGTAAGGAAAGGTCTCTTCATAGTTACAGGCTTGGTATACGCACCTCTGGAAACAAACAGAATGCATTTTGTTAGGAAGAGATTTAAAACATGGATTGCTCAAACAGATGGGCTGGTTTCAACACACAAGTCTCACATGGGTCAGTTTAACAAGCACTGTATTGGAACTGCGTGGTGGGCATGCCAAGAGCTTTTGCAAGGGTTGCAAGGATGGGGCAACAAGGCTTTTGTTGGAAATAGATTTCACTCAACTGCATTTCGGTATACAATGGACCAAAACACAGCTGTCGTGCATAACCTGCCTCAGAAGCAAAGCCAATCTTGCTACTATAGGCTTCAGGGGGGGATTTAAGCTTGAGAAATTATATTTATCAACTCCTATAACTAATTCCTTTGTATTATGGAATCCTCCTTGAAAACACCAGGGCTTTCAATTCTTTGGTTCTCCAAAATCCTGGGAAGAGAAGGGGTGATTTCACAGTTCCCTTGCCATCTGCTGGATGGGAAAGGAGCATCACTTACAGACTAAGCCCTGCACAATCAGTCACTTACCTGTGACCGATCCTGGGGCCAGTCCTCTTCTGGGCACCCCCATTTTGTTTGCAGTGCCCTCAGTCACAATCACAGTCACATCTATGGTTGTCCCAGGTGCCAGTGTGCTTGCGAGGTACTTCAGACAACCCTAGAGCACTGGGAAACGTGTGGATGCTCGCCACTGGAAGCTTCTGGTAATGATTGGGGAACTTTTTGAAAGGCAGTGGGTGCCTGGAGGATATAACACCCTCCTCTAGGTGCTGATGCTCTTCCCCATAAGTTCTCTAATCACGCACTAAGGGTTGTAGTGTGAATAGGCTTCAGATTCCTTATTGAGGATTTATGCTTACTCTGATGCAGCTGGGTGGGATAGATGGAGGGAGAGACACAGAATTCTTCCAGTATTGTAAATTAATGTACTAACTTGCTTTAAAAAGGAGGTAGAATTACCAGGTTCCAAATAATCAGTGGCAGTGGACTGATGCAAATAAGTACACACACTCTGAAGGTTTGTTGAATTCATTACCTTGTAAAATGGGACAGGATTTACTGCAGCATGACATTTCTCAAATATTGTGTCTTTCTTGATAAGAACAGAGCAATGGGTCTCTGCACACATTTCTAGACAAAAAAGCAATAAAAAGTATTAGGAAATATCATTTATTCCTAAGCCAGAATTACTTTTGCATAAACTATTTTTGTATTAGTAGCCAGTTTTGTACACAACATTGCCTATCATGTGACTACTTGTGCCAGACGTTGTTGTTTTTATAATTAACCTTAAAGTAAATACCAATTTTTATTTGTTTATCTGCATTTCTAATCCTCCCTAAACTCTTAAGGGCTCTGGATGGGTTGCAATAAAACCAACAGGGTAAACAAAGTTAAATTCAACTAATGTTACCTATCTCACTTGAAAACATTTTCTTCAGATAAAATTGATAGGATGCACGTATTAAAACCCTCATGTAAGTAGCTGTTTGCAGAGGCTTTCATCTAATCAAATTTTAGGCAGGAATCTCCAAAGATGGAGCTCACAAAGGTTTTTAAGTGATGTGGAAATATTTCCTTTAACGATTTTGCATTTGTTGAAAATGTCCTTTCCCAGAAGACCACAATTCTGACCACTAAAGCAGCTTTGGGATATGCTACTTGTAAAACAAAAACAGCAAGGAAATGGGGAAGAGCCTTACAAGCGTAGCACTCTTCCACCCCTGAATAGAGATGTGCATGAATGTGTTGTTTGGTGCCAAATGTTAGAAAATCCATATTCATTTGAATAGATCCCCTTTGAATGTGATAGGATTCCATTCAATACAAATGTATTCGTAAGAATTTGTACAAATATCTGATACAAACAGATAGTATCCAAACCGAACAGATGCATATCTGATAAACAGATACATATCCAATATGTATCCAATACGAATTGATACATATCCGATATGTATCTGATACAAATGCATATGTATCAGGTACATATTGGATACATATTGGATACATATCAGATATATATCCCAAGTTTTAACACATGTCTAAACTATTTGCACGAATGTTCCAAAACATTCGTATTTGTGTGAATGTTAATCTATGAATGTCAAAGCATTTGGTTTGTGTATGAATGTCTGAATTTGTACAAATAACGAATGTTACAAATATTTGTGCACATCCTTACCCCTGAGTTAATAGGAGTGCTGTGCTTGTAGCACTTTTTTGAAGTGGCAGCACACTGTCTGCACAGTGCCCTCAACACCTGCCTGTCAAGATTGATTTTGATGGCTGAGGATGCCACCATGTGTCGATTCCTATATTTGATGAAGTCACTGAGGAAGCAGGCAAGTTTCCTTGAGCAGTGGTAGCCTAGTGGTGGCAGCACCACCAATGAGGCCTGGGGACAGTACTCTCAGGGCCCATTAGCATGTAACTCAGTGGGATGGTATAACAGTACTATCCCACTGTGGCAACGATCAGGTGCAGAGGGTGGCATCTGTATTTCAAGTGCTTGTGCAATCCCCAACCAGATTACCAGCATTACCTGGCCAGATCATCATGGCAATGGTCATGGCAACATCTGGTGCATGTAAGATGTTCCCATTCCAATTATCCTGTGGCCCATGACTTGCAGCTGCAACAGTGTTCTCATTGGGAAGAGAGTGAGAATGCTACAACTGCTCCCAATAAAGCTATGGATAAGGTTTTTTTGACTACAGCGATTGAAGATCAAGGCAGGTGAAAGAAGCTGCTGGATGCTCCAGGTTGGCACTAGTGGTGCAGCATGCAGATGGTCCTCTTTCAGAGCATCTACAACCAATCTGTTAAAGGAAGGGTGACCAGGTCCTCAGAGTTCTTCCCCGAGTCACTGAATTACCTTAAGGGGTGCTCATAGCAACATGGCAGTGGAATGAGTGCAGATCCATGTAGGCAGCACACTAATCCTGCATACTGAGTGTACCATAAATGAACAAAGTCATGTGCACCTTGTCTGCTACAGTGCATTCATAGTGCCATAAGTGCACCATGCAGTTCCTGGCCCTAAAAGGTCAGGAGAGGCTCATTCACCCTTTGAGTAAACATAGGCCATGTCCCCATGCACGTTTGGTACGGTTCCAAACGTGGGATTGGCAAGGGGTGTCCCCATGCGTTTTGGATTTGGTCTGTGGAAAGCACACCAAATCCCCCGAAACCATGCCACACCAGGACCAAATTTGGTACCTGAAAATATAAGTCTTGGCACAATATGGGGATCCGGCATGCATTGCCTAGCAAGCCGAGCCTGCACATGGGAACAATCATGGGCTATCCGGGGAGGAGATTGGTGCTCACGTCATTAGGAGGTGGGGTGTGTTTGCCATTCCTGCCATGTGCATTGGAGATCACAGCCACTGACAATTTAAAATCCTGATCACCAAGGCAGGCAGGATACTGGCTTAATTTTTGTGCATTTTCCACAGAAATATTTCCACCCCAGTTTTCTGATTGCCAGGGCAGGCAGGAAAATGGTTTGATTTTTGTTCCAGTTCCAACATTTTTCACCCCGTTTCCCGATCACCAAGGTGATCATGAAATAAAGGCTTGATTTTCTCCCTTTTAAACTTGGTGGGTGTTCTTGTGGTTCCCGGTGGAATGGAGGTGCGCAAAACTTCTCAAGCGCCTAACTGCCACTAAACCTTGTAGTGGCTTTTGGTCTTTCAAAATTATTTATAAATTTATTATTACAAACTAAGCTTTATTTTACTTTTTTCCATGCCTCCCAGCCCAGTCCTGGCTTTCAGTGCTGCTAAAAGAGGGGGGGATGTGGCACAGGGGTGGGCTGACATCAATCCGGTTTCCAATGAGGAGAGAGGGGGCAGAGAGGAGGTGATGCCGCTCCCCCATGCCATTGTTGGGCCTCCATCTGTGCCCAACCCGTACCTAGCCCACATTGCCAGGAATGGCATGGGGATGGGATGGGAGTGATCTCGGACCTGTTCCCGGTCCCATGTACGCCAATCCCGCTCCAAATGGCTTGCATGGGGATGTGACCATATATACTTTATATATGTCTCCCCTTGAACAAAAAATCCAAGATAGGCAGATTGTGCCACTCACTGTTCAGTTGACTCATAGAGCAAGGATCTGTATCTCTTTCTATAGATGGAGGGCAATTCTCTAATCTCCAAGAATCCACAAAGAGAGTGGCTGTTCCTTCAATAATATCCATGCTGGTCATGAAATCATCCGTGGTTTCTCCATTGTAATTCCCACATAAACCTAGTGACACAAAAATATTTGATTGATGTGAAAAAACAAGGAATATTTGTCCATAGTAACAGGTCCCCTCCAGCTAACAAAATGAAGAGTGCCTGGGTTCTACAATACAAGGGATATATAGGCCTTGGAACCAACATCATTCTGGTTTACTCCTTCTCTACTCTGTATTGTAGTGCCAGAGTGGTTTTTATAGTCTGTTATCTAAAATAGTTTATACCAAGTACAGAGGAACCTCCCAGCCTTCCTAATGCATAAAACCAACACTTCCTAGCAGATATCTTGTTTTATTTTCACTCTGCAGGTTGCATAATTAGTAAGCAGCCTATATTCAGCAAGATTATCAATGTGTGGAAAGTCTATATAAGGGCAAACCTGCTTGGAAAATCTATTGGAACAGCCCTAATTTTAATTAAAAATACCACATTCGGGGATCGCCCCACTCTGATAGGTGTTCCTTCGTAAATCTCACAGTCACATACAGAAAGAACATTGCTTACCTTGGGTGTTGCCTTTGAACTGAAGCCCAGCTTTGATATAAACTTGAAACACTGGATAAATTTGAACTACTAGCTCCAAGCCAAAGTTGGTATACATTTGAAGGTGAGTGGATGACTGTCTGAAGATGACAAAGGTCCCTAAAATAAACCAGGCATCTCTAATTTAATTGTTTAGATCATTAAATGCATTCTCCTATACATATTTTTATTTTCATTATACGTACTGTTTTGAACTGTGAATAATTTGTATTTTGCTGAGGTAAAACATTTAAGGCTATGATAAGATGGAGGGTTACTTACGTATTTATCAAAAGTATTTTATATATCCCAATACATACTGTATATTGTGTAACTCCTATACATATGCATACTCCTATACATATTTTATTTTCACTGTACATACTGTTTTGAACTGTGAATAATTTGTATTTTGCTGAGGTAAAACATTTAGGACTATGATAAGGTGGAGGGTTACTTATTTACCAAAGGTATTCTATATACCACAAGACATACTGTATATTGTGTAACTCCTATACATATTTTTATTTTCATTATACATACTGTTTTGAACTGTGAATAATTTGTATTTTGCTGAGGTAAAACATGTAGGACTATGATGTGGAGGGTTACTTATTTACCAAATGTATTCTATATATCCCAATACATACTGTATCATGTGTAACAACACATTCTAGCACCAGTTGTTTCACTATTGGCTAGATTTCTTTTTTAAAAAGTTTTTTTTCCCTCTTCTTGCCTTACCTGTTTTATAGGGAAACCACTTAATTTCATTATCATCCATCAGAACTTCATTTTTGGAAATAACAATTCTGTCCTGTGTAGAAAGAAAACAGAATCTTCAAAAACAAGAACAAAAACAACACCCCACACTAAATGTATGACTAAATGTGACCCAGATGGAGGAGTCATGTGCTTGAGCCTAGGAAGAGTGTGCAGATGATGTCCACCATAGCCAAATGTAAGGTGGGTGCATCTTGGGGAAACAGGAAGCTGGGGGTGGGGAGATCCCACCTTATTTGAAGGTTTGACAAAGACCGATTCATTTGAGTTGCAGGTGAAGGGGTGAATATTCATGTACATCTGTAATCTCCTGCTGTTAGAATGGCATGCAGGTACTTTCCTTTTAACCTTTGCTCCCATTTCTGTGTCTGTAGGTAAGGTCCACCATTTACATGCATATTTAAATCCAATTGACATAAATGAAACTTAAGTGCACTTAACTCTTTCCTGATTACATGTACTTTATCTGATTCATGTAGGCAATCATCGAGCCTCTAATCCATGCACACTTACTTTTCCCGAGACATAAATGATAGCTGACAGTGATGTCTCAGAGTGGGAGTAACCAGATTTTTCATACACACCCATCAGTGTTCCATTATGAGGTAACATGGGACTCTGGAAAGTAAAAGCAAATTAATGCATAGTTGATAAGTAAAATACAGATCCAGGATTATGGTATATTTCTTGTATATTTTTATGTCACACACAATACCTTCATAAGAATGTAGGTACAGACTCCATGAAAACGATATGGCCTAGAGTCAAAAGTGGTGACAAAGGAGCCTCCTTCCAAGGAACATCTGCCAGGACAAGGTAATTCTGTACAGCTCCACTGGCCCATTGTGCATTTGCTAGTTTTTTAAAAAAGAAGAAGCATGTCAGCTATTACCAAAAAAAGCAAGTCTGAGCCCAGAACCATCACTCTTTGTGCAACATTCTGAAGCCAATGAAGTTTAACCATAAAAAAGTGCTTATAAAGTTAATGCACATAAGTTTCAAACCTTGATCAGTGTGCACAAATCTCAACCTGCATAAATTCCTTTCCATCTTTTGCCATGGATGCTTCATTGCACAGCCAGATTTTACAATATTAAACAGCTGAAGAAAGTTCTCTGAGGCCACGTTCATGTCTGCTTGGAAGTGCTTATACAGTATCTGGAAGATTGCACAACCCTCAACCCATTACAAAAGTTTTGTAAGATGTGCTTTTCATTACATGTGATTCCTCAAGCATGTGTTTGGCAGGTGCTGTTTATGGAACTGTTGTGCGTTTTACATACAACAATATCTGAGCAGTGCAATGGTGGCTTTGATGAACGCTGATGGAAACAGTTTCTCAATCCATCCTCCAGTTGCTCCGGTCTTCTCAGAGTAAAACTTGAATAATTTCCGGCTGTATCTTTGGCCCTTTCTGCACTTGGCCTTATTCCAGATTAAATAGGGGCCCATTGCATGCTGGTGCAGACTACAACAGGGGTGTTTTACACTTCCCTTCCTGTCCGCTGGAGGGGAAAGCAGTGTGATTAACCAGCTTTGACTAGTGTTTGCACTTGAGCGCTAGTCAACTTTGGCCATTCCCTCCCCCCGGGATCAGATACCTTATTTGATCCAGAGCCTGGTCTTCTGCTGGATGCCGCCATTTTGGCTGTGGTGCACTCCGCAACGGTGCGTGCATCAGCACTGTCGCCTTGATGACGCTGATGCTTTACCCACACACAGTTGCATCTATGGTGATCTGAGGTACCAGTGCACTTACGCAGCACCTCAGGCAACCCTGGAGCATCGGCAAGAGCGAATGTTTGCGCTGCTGGATGCTTCAGGTTAGGTAAATGTTGGTTAATGTGTAGAGCACGATTTTGTGCTTCTCAGCTAATCAACGATTAGTGAACTTCTGGGGAGGGTGAGCATGCTTGGGAGCTGTAACAGTCTGTACCACATGTGTGTGCTCTTCCCCAGGAGTTCACTAATTATGCACTAGAGGCCATAGTGTGAGTAGGCCTCAGGTCTTAGAAGGGGTCTGCAGTTGTCTGCATCAGCATGCAGATGGCAGGTCCCTGTTGTGAGAGATAATCTAGCATAAGACCCAGTGCAGAAAGGGCTTTTCACTGCTGCACGGCTGTATTTTTCCCTCCCTTTCAAAGTCTTTTGCAACGTTCTGTTCCACTGCCATCTGGTCCCAATCCAGAAGTTACTACTGCTTTGCAGGGGTTTTGTGTTGGTTTTATGGATTGTTTCCATTTCATATACTGCTTCTTTAACTTGATACCCAAATACTCACCATGTTCGACAAGTTGCCTTCATGGTTTCACCAGGAGCATATGTTTCTCCATTAAGCATGCAGGGACACTGTTCAATCGGGACACATGTTTGATTTCTTGAAATATCATCCAAAACAGTACCTTTCAAGATAACAAAATTGAAATGAAACTAAGCATTTTCATCCTTCCTACATGCAAAATCCACAACACTTTGGAACTCTTCCAGAATATTTTTCTGTAGGAAATTCAGGAATGGATCAATGAAGCAGGTACAAATTCCATCAAAGTGTTCTCCTCTTTCCAAAATACTAGAACTAGAGGTCACCCAATAGGGCAAATTTTAGTAGAATCAGGACAGGAAAAGGAGGTATTTCCCCTATGTAAATTATTTTAAAAAAATTAATATTTTTTTTAAAAATTGCCCAGCAGTTTGGTGACTTTAAAAACAGTTTTTGCAAATTCATGGGGAAAGTAACTATCCAAGACTATGTGAAGGTCCCTGGTATAAGAGGCATTGTACCTTTAAAAGCCTTCTGGTGGAAAGAGGTGAGCAAACTGAATTATGTTTGTGTCCTAGCCACCATGGCTAATTTAATCCAGTTTCAGTCCACTTTCAGAGTGAGAGAATGCATCAGCAAAGTATCAAGCTTCTTTGTTTCACCATTTCTAACTCAGAAAATCCCTCCATGGGTTACACAAAGTGGAAAGAAAATGGCTAGTCATTTTACTGGTGTGTTCTCTTACTCTGAAAGTGGACTGAGACTGGATTAAAACTTAAGTGTGAACACAGCCCATGAAACCACACTATTAGATCAGATGGGCACTGCTCTGGTTGCATTCACATTTATACAGGAAAGAATTACACACCTCTAAAATGGATCAGTGGTTCAGAGGAGGTACTGGCACATGTCAGTATGTCTAGTATACTCATCCAACCTATAATCCACATTAAAGGCCAATAAAAGCACTCAGAGGTGGATTGAAGATGGGATGAAAGTGGGATGAGCACACTAGGGTGACATGTTACTACCTCAAAGGAAATGCTTAAGTTACAGGTGTATGCAGCCACAATCAATTATCAAGCTCTTAGGCTTCATTCTTTGTCACAAGAGAAGAAAAACATTTATTTATGCACTTTCCCCAAACTGTACATCATTGTATACACCTCTATCGTGCTCCCCTCACTCAAGTCCTTGCTAAAATTAAAAGGTCCAAATTGTTTCAACCTTTCTTCTTAGGGGAGCTCCAATAGCCCTTTGACCACCCCAATTGCTCTCTTTTCAAAATCTTCTAATTCTGCAATGTCTTTTCTGAAACGTGATGATCAAAACCTGCACACCCTGTTCTAGGTGCGCCCACACCATTGATTGGCATAAGGCCATTGTAATAATGGTAGCTTTATTTCCAGCAAAATTTTAATTGCTGTAACATGATGTTGGCTTTTTTTCACAGTGAGCATATACTGGGAGTCTGTCTAAATGTGGTATTAATAGAGGCAACTGATCTAGCATCCTGGCCGGGCTGAGAGATAGATAGGTCTGACATTGCATTGGGCCTCTCCTGGGACAGTTTTGCACTTCCCTTCCCATCCGCTGGACCAGAAAGGAGCATGATGAAATTAACCAATGTTGACTAGCACTCGCACATGGAGCACTAGTCAACTTTGGCCATTCCCCCACCCCACCCCATTTGAATACTTACTTTATTTGATCCAGCACCCAGTCCTCCTTTGGGTGCCACCATTTTGGCTGTGGTGCCCTCCGTGACTGGTGTGTATCAGTGCCATTGCCCTGATGATGCTGACGCTCTGCGCATGTGCAATCACGTCTATGGTCATCTTGAGTTGCCAGTGCACTTGGGCGACATTCATATGTGAACGAACACATCCTCCCCACATCCATACACATCCGTATGCATCTGTACACATCCATATGCATCCTGTAGTTATCCCGTATGCAACTCGTTTTCATCCCATACGGATCGGTACAAATGTGTACAGATGAGGGAAAGATGTGACTCTTCAAGTACACATTGCGTAGAACCTGTACACATATGAATGTCTGGATAATTTAAACGAATAGATCCAAAGTTCTAAATTCAATTTGAATGTTTACATTTGGATTTTGGAACATTCTATTCAAGTTTGAATGTTGAAATGTGGTTCATTCAATCGGATTTTGAATGCCAACGAATATTCATGTACATCCCTAGTTGTGACATTAAACAAATCCTGGGCTTCTCTTTTGGCAGTTTGAAAAGCGTCATCATCTTTCACATGAACCTCCAAAGCTTAGCACCTTAAATACATTATAACAAAGTATATTTGCTGTGTCGTTTCACCTTCTGGGCAGAAGCAGCCATATGTACAGTAGCTGGAGCATATGTACTCAGGGTTGGAGCAAGTTTTGAGACAAGGAGAACCACACTCTTGATAGATCTGGTTAGTTGGACAACTTCCTAGAGCTACAAAACACAAAGGTTAAGAACTTCGTTACTTTTTTGCTTTGATACACCCTGGTTCATTAAAAACTACAAATGATTAAGTATCTGAAGGATTGTTTCCTTCCCAATTCTGGAATATGAGCCTGATGTGTGGATGCTAGCATGGACTACAGCAGGGGCCTTTCTGCACTTGATCATATTCTGGAATATATCCCAGAATAGGGACCTGTTGTCTGCATGCTAGTACAGACTATGAGGCCTGCCATAGTCTGCATTAGCTTGTGGTCAGAAGACTACTATCTTGAGATATATTATAGAATAAGACCTAGTGCAGAAAGTGTCCAGGTCTTGTCCCCCTTGGGCTGCATTGGATGAAGTGATGGACTTCCTTAAAGAGGTATACAACTGAGCCACCACCTATACTCCAGACTATGAAGGGTGTGCATACAGCATGCCCCTGTAACTGGAATATGCTGGGGAACCCTTTTCACATAACTCCTGGAAGTGCTGCCAGAAACAGCATCAGTAGTGGCATGCTGCTGAAAAAAATTGTCCTGAAAACTGCAAAGGCTGGAAATGTTCCCAGCTCTGCAATCTCTGGGCGGGCTCTTTGGAGACATTTGTGTGGGCTGGAGCGAGATGAGCCATCCAAATGCAGACAGGCATGTTCCAATCCAACAGCAGCTTGTCCCAGCATGGGATGAGTTGTTTGTTTTATGGTAGGGTACTTGTAATGGAACGAGGGGAGTGTAGTGAACTTGTATTGGTATGGTGGTGGCATGCAAGAGGACATAGGAACCAAAGCTCCACGTCACACTGCTTCCCTCCACTAACTATTCTTGGTTTGGACATATAAGTTAATATTGACAAGTATATGACAAAGGTCTTTGTAACTCACAGCAGAAGTCACTGTTCCTCCAGTTAGATACTTCCTGGTGGGACATTGCACACTGCCTGGAATATTCTGAGAGGGTAGCACAAACACAGTTCTTCTGTCCTGGATTCCTGCAGTCTTGCATGTCAAGTTGACAACGGATGACAAACTCTTTCCTTGAGATGTTGCAAGATGGAGATACAAGGTTTAGAAGCTGGGAACAGATCCTTGCCTGATAGGAACAGAAGGAGGCAGTTTCAGAGAATTAGAACAAGAATGTTTTCACCAGCTGAACTTCACCAATAACTTTTCAATGGAACAGAAAATCCAAGGCCTCAATTTCCTTTCCGTATTTAAAATCAAGAAACGTGAATATTCAGATTATGTGCATGAGATGAGAGTGTGCTTACTGCTCATTAACCATTTGTTACTTCTCCCCCTCCCCAAACAAAGATTGGTAACTGGTAGGTCTTACAAGGCTGACACTAGACTATGGTGTGCAATATATTTGCCAAACTACTCTACATTATTTATTTCTGGATCTTTAGATCTCGGGCAGCTTCCACATTAGCGGATTAAATCCACAGATATTAAAAAAATATGCAGCTTACCTGCTGCAAAGCGACGATTCCTTGTACCCACTCCCAACAGAGGTCCGCAGCTTCCTCCTTGGCAGCTGCGAGACTGACCATGGTATGCATGGTCAGGCGTGCGTCACATGGGAAGGGGCAGGTAATGAGAGCTGAGCTGCAGGCTCAGCTCTCGTTTGCTGTTCTCGCAGTCCTATCCAGACTGGCAGGAACATTCAAATTTACCTTATACTGTGCTGTGAATGTTGATCGTTCCGCAGTAGGTATATTTGAAGTAGCGGCGGCATAATGCACTGCCACTTCACAGGTTTGGGTGTCAGGTGTGACACCTGCACCTTGCCTGCTCATTCTGATGTGCAGCTTACTTAAGTATGGACACATCCATAATCTCACCCAGCATCCAAAATATAACCCAGGGTAAGTAGCAGGGTCTGATGAACCAAGAAGGGCTGTGTGGATGCTTTGCTCTTTTGGGTCTTTCGAATCTAATTGTTTTAATTTCTCTGGTGTTACCAGTGTTCTCTGCCCAGTGATTTGTAATGACAAATCCATAAAAATAGTATGGTACGTACATATTTCTTGCGGGGAACATTTGAAACTGCCATCTCCTCATAAGGACAGACCTCTGCCGGATCATCAATTTTTTGTAGAGCAGCATATTTGTATGGGTCCAAAAGGCTTCCTGTTAAACAAGATATAACCTAAACTTAGATTATCAAGAAGAATGTAAAATATGGATTGCAAGCCAACCTTTGAATTGCCATCAGTGAATTTCAAGTGTTTGTATGTGGATGCAGTGTGTTTACCCCAGGACCATTGGGAAGGCAGTGGCAGCTTCAGTGGCAGGGTCTCTTTCTGTCTTCCCGGCAGGCAATAGGGTATGAAAATGACCCCTCAAGACCTATGTGCCTGACTTATATTTCAATGGAGAAAATGCATTTATGAATGTCCACGTGTCTGGACAAATACAACATGAGAGAAGGGTTTTGTTTTAAGGGGCAGAAACGGACAGAATGCTCCCTTCTGCACTATGTGCTGTTCCAGTCTATGTAACATGGTCTGGTGAGTGTTGGCCACACTGGACAGTCCATAATGGCCCAATCCCAGCTGTTGGCTTCAAAGCCAGCATAGGGTCTTTGAAGACAAGAAACTTTTATTCCTGGTCTTTACTTTTGTTGAGTGGGTCATCAGGAGTTTTGGAGTAAAGTGGTCAATTCTAGGTGTTCAACTCTACTGTGAAAAATCTGAACCTTCAGAGATTAGAACTTATGCACACAGTCTATTTTGGCTTCCAGTAATGTTCCTGGACTGCAGGGTCCAAATGCTGCTGTGTCAAAGAAGAGCATGGCATCCCTTGGCACACAATGATAACACAGCACATGTGCCTGGCCCAGATTCCAAGCCAGGAGCTATGACCCAGCCTGACCCAAGTCAGCATGGGTTATGCTGGGTCCTATTTCCTGCCACCACTATGTAGATAGAAAGTAGCAACAGCAGGAACAACCCACAGCCCATTTCTGAGTTCTGAGCATGCACTTCAAAGCTGGGAAAAATTTGTTCGTTAGTTTTGAAGGTACTTTTATTGCTGACAGACAAGGATCAGGATACTTAGTAGGTTGCCTCTCGTAGTATAGGCCTTCAAGACCATTTAGATAGTTGAGGTCCTGCTGTGAGTGCCATCCAGTAGTTGCCTGCTGCCATACTTCCTCTGTGGTGGCACCTTCCCTGTGAATCCCTTCTGAGATTCATGGGACACTTTGGATTTTTGCGTGGCTATTGAAGACATTTCTGTCCACCCAGACTTTACCCATGTGGATGGTTTGTTCTCCCATATTTTGAGTTTTAATTGATGTTTGGCATAATCTCTGAGTTGTTTACTTCCTTACCTTCATTCAGAAACTCATTTAATTCTTGTCCATCAAAGTTCCCACACAGTCCACATGTTCTTGTCATGTATTTTTGCTCAATCAAGGCCTAAAGAACAAGATCAAATTAATCAGAAAATGACAATAGATGTTATTTTGCTAAAATGGCACATTGAATTCTCTCAATTTCTCAATGTTCTTGTGAGCATAGGGTTATAAAATACAATGTTGTGCCATCCTTGCCAGTGGAAGGCACACCTGAGTCAACACCAGTCACAATTAGCACGGCAACATGCTCAGCAAAATGCTTGTGAACTACTCCATGGGCTGCTGTCCAGGTCAGACTGACCTCCATATTGCATTATTAATTGTGAGACTATCCTCAATTTGATGAGAAATTAAAATGATTTATTCCATAATAAATCTGCTAGTCTTTCAAATGCCATAACCAGGCTCTTTTCTGTACTTACTGTAAGAGGCTAACACACCTCCTCTCCAGAATTTGTCATCATGAGGAATTTAAATGCTCTCCGCAATCTAGTTTTTCTTTGGGTGAAAACAGAAGGCTCATTTACCATGTGGTCACTGCCTGAACATGACAACTTTAATGAGGTACAGAGTTTATCAGCTGCAGCCTCAAGCTACACAGGTCAGTCTGACATTATAACACCTCTTCATTTCCTTATGTCTGCACAAAGATATGAGACATGCTAAGGCTCACCTCATGACTAGCTAGAACTAATTGTTTATAATACTTTT
This sequence comes from Aspidoscelis tigris stejnegeri, assembly GCA_023333525.1. Classification (NCBI taxonomy): domain Eukaryota; kingdom Metazoa; phylum Chordata; class Lepidosauria; order Squamata; family Teiidae; genus Aspidoscelis; species Aspidoscelis tigris. The sequence continues at coordinate 17,255,004 of JALMGA010000003.1, forward strand.
TGGAAGCCTCACATGGACTACTATGTGGGATTTTAAAGGAGCAACAACTTCCCCTTCTGATTCTTGTTTTTAGCAATAATAAAGGACAGTCCAGCCAATCTATGCATGTCTATCTATTCATCTGTACCTACCTATCACCCACCCACCCACCCACCCACCCACCCACCCACCCACCCACCCATCCATCCATCCATCCATCCATCCATCCATCCATCCATCCATCCATCCATCCATCCATCCATCCATCCATCCATCATCATCATCATCAGATTTGGATAGTCTGTTTGGCTATTTTTAAAGGACTGCAAATAAGATTAATAAAATTAAACATAAATGTTTTGTAAACTATGAGCTCCAGTCCACATGTGACATCAATTTATTCTTGGGTGGCACACACAATGAGGGTTCTGATCAGATAAAAATGAAAACATACATGTGCATTGTCATGACCCCAGGCAGGGAAACTTAATGTGAAAGAAAGTAGCTGACAGATAGGGAAAGTTTACAGGTTAGATAGGGGCGTGGCCTACTCAATCCAGTTGGGTGTGTGTGTTGAGCCCGCCTGAAAAATCAGCCAATGAGGGAACAGAAATAACTGGGGGAAAAAGGACATAAAAGGACAGGACTGGAGAAAGTCAAGGTTCTTAATCTGCTGTGGAAACAGCTTTGCACCCATGTGGGGAATCCGGATTGACCCACAAGGGGTCGGTCCATTACCCCAGGTGTTTTGGGGGGCGAGGGGGCAGTCTTCGAAGTCACTTTGAAGTCACTTTGGAGTCACTTCGGAGTCACTTCGAAGTCACTTCGAAGTCACTTCGAAGTCTGTGCAAAATAGCTCCAGAGTGCCTTTGAAGTCTGTGCTGATCTTCGGAGTGAACTTCAGAGTCACTTCGGAGTCACTTCAGAGTTCACTCCGAAGATCAGCACAGACTTCAGAGGCACTCTGGAGCTATTTTGCACACACTTTGAAATGACTTCAAAAGTGGCTTCGAAGTGACTTCGGAGCCTAGGTTTAGGGGGGGCCCAATGGGTGCATCCCTTCCCCCTAGCCTCCTTTGGACCCCATTGCCTGTTTCCAGTGGAAACAGGCTCCCTTTAATCCGGATTTTCTGGCAGAAGACCCCATTGTAGACTCCATTAATGGGGTCTACAGAAAATCCAGATTAAAGGCCAAAATGTACCCATTAGATCTGGATTTCCCCCATGCCAGTGGAAACAATCGGGTCCCAAATGGGTGGTGTGGTGGAAATGGGATCATCCGGCTCACACCCAAATGGGTCCTAAATGGGTGCAAAAATGGGTACTTTTTGACAGTGGAAAAACACTCATGATTTACTGTGGGAAATCATGACATAAAAAAAGCAAAATTAATTTGGTAATATTCTTGCTACCATTAAAGAACTGTAGTTCTAAGTTATAACTAAAGATGTATTTCTTTAAACTGAGCATAAATATGAATAGCTTAAGAACACCAAAGCAGGATCGCGTGTTTGTTCATTTAAAGAAACCCTACTCATAGTAACTTTAAAAAAAAATTATTTGTACTACTCATAGTAACTCAAAGCTATGGAAACAACACTCAGTTATAGAATTTGTTGGAATAAACCCAAAAGAAGAGAGATGTAATTAATAATGGTATATTTTATATTGTCACTAAGTGCAACATCAGGTTCACCTTCTAGTGGTTATATGGATAAATATTCAGTACTTTGATGTGTCTTTACCAAGGTCTTGTAGCATGGTATTGTCCTTGGTCTCATAGGACTCATCTTGCCTGTTGCTTCTCTCAGCTTTGCATGCTATGATCATTTTTTCCTTTATCTGCTCACATCACAGGCCTAAAGTCTCTCTCTCTCTCTCTGTATCTGTTTGACATCCTTTGAGTCTTTCTGCATTGTCAAGTAAATGTGTTCCACAAAACCCCCTGGGATGCATCTTCCACATTGTGGACCAGTTTGCCAGGAGAGATGGAATTGTAGGACTATCCCATGAAGTGATAATGACTTATTATCCCTGTCCAGACTTCCATATTAAGAATAGATACAAAAACAATTCCTTTGAGATGGCCCTAGATTTTTTAAAAAGGATCCCAGGTATGTGAGGCCAATGAGCTAAAAGCAAGGTTTACTCACCATGAGATAGTCTTCATTATTCCAGAAAACTGCAAGCTCCATCTCCATCAGTTTGGCTACCAGGCGAGTGATTTTTCCAAATGGTGTAATCTGAATTCCATTTCTTGCATATGGAATCTTAATTATTCTATTTCAGCAAAAGCAGAGAACACAAATATTTTCATATTTTAAGGTACTCCTACATTCCATGTATTATGAGGCTTGTCACATAATCTAAAGGTTAACTGTTTCTGTCTTGCCATTTTTAATAATAAAAACTTATACTGAAAGGTTTCTAATTTGTAGGAAACTTAGGCTGTGTTCACATACAATAAAAAAGTGCCTCCCAAATGGCTTTGAGGTAGTGGAACCCACACTCTTTTTATATTCTATTATCTATGTTAATGGCCAGAAAAATACTCTTCCAAAGTGCATTCTCCAGAAATGTCCATAAACTTAAATTTTGCTGCTTGGTTTGAATTGAGCCACACACCCCTTGGTTTGGTTTGGATTTGAATTTCCCTTCAAACTAGTGGGATGTCCTGTTCAAATTTGAATCTGTTGGCACTCGTTCAACAGTGTTCCAGAAGAAAAATGTATGAAAAAGCCCCTTAAAAAGAACAAAAAATGCAAACTCAAACTGTTTGAACTTCAACTATTTGGTTTGACCAGTTTGTTCAAACACCACTTTGTTTGGTTCAAATCCAGAACTGGACAAGTGTCCTTAAGTGGGCCGTGCCCCCAGCCTCCATGATTGGCTCCTCTGGAGCCAGGGGGGCTTCATCTATACCCCCCATACCCACCCCAGGGCTAGCGTGTGTGATCCCCTCCTTACCTTCAGGCAGCCAGGCTAATTCTGACCGCCGGGACCCGGCGTGCTTTGTGTGTGCGTGCAGTGCACCTCCCTATTGGCCACGGCCATGCCTGGCTCTGCGCATGCAGAGGAGCTAATCAGGGAGGCGGGGGGGGGGGATCGCCTTGGGAGGATGGATTGAGGTGGGTGCTGTGCTTCCGCACAGCACCCACCCCAAATCCGTATCTAAATGCATTGTTCCCTTGCGAGTGCAGACGTAAGGGGTCTTAGTAGATCCGTATCTACTAGATATGGATCTACTAGACACAGATTTCTGAAATACGGATCTAATAGATCCATATTTTGGAGGTCCAGTGCGGAGCCACCCTAACATCCACATGCTACTACTTTAAGCTGCCTTTGAAAACAAATTTGTGGATAAAAATTAGGACTATAAAATGGGTGTTTTCGCACTTCCCTTCCCTTCCCATCCCATGCCTACTATCTAGGGAGTAGGCAAGCAAGGCAGATGTTTAAGAATAGTCATCTGATGAATATGAGAGAAAGAGCTACCCTCATGAGCACTGGCTTCAGATACCTGCAGACTGCATTCATGCTTTTCTCAAAAATACAGCTGAGACCCTATAACCAAACAGGGATACCATATGGTGTTTCGTGCAAATGGCATCAAATGAAATATGAACTTGTACATTCTTTATGCAACCTGTGTGTGACAAAAGCTGACCATCTGATGAACACAAAAGATGCAAAGCAAGTATGGAGCCTAAAGGTCACTACATATTAGTGATGTGCACGAATATTCAAAATTTGTTATCCGGATGAATTGGGACAAATTTAGACATTCCTACATGAATCGAATGTCCAGACATTCATTTTTCAGTATTTGCACAAATACAAATATTTTGAGTTATTTGTACTGATAATTTGGACATTCGGACATTGCATACATATCTGTACGCATCTTGTGCATATCCATACACATCCACACAGATAAGTACAGGATAAAAACAGGATACATGTGGATGGATATGAATGCATATGAGATTCATATCATTGGATACGTATCGAATATTTGAACAAATAGATATGAATGTATTCGTATCGGTTCAAATGTCCAGATGTTTGTTTTTCTTTATCTGTACGAATTTGAATATTTGAATATTCGATTCAAATTGAGTCGTATGTCAAAAATTGCATCCGTGCACACCCCTACTCCATATCAACCCTCAAGGTTAAAACTGCACAGAAGACGGTCACCAGATAGTTCTACTGGTGCTCCTCCATATGATGCTACTTACCCACCAGTATTGGTAGATATAACACCATTTTCAACGGTGATAGCATTGGGTCCCAGATTAATGATAATTCTTGTTATCTTTTTGTTTGCACCACGACGGAACTGGATGTTGAAGTCCGGTGAGATGTCATCACACACGGTGGCAAAGACATAATTGCAGGTCCCCGAGAAATCATACAAGTAGTTGTCGAAGGTTGAGAAATGCCCAGTGCCCCAAGTGGAACATGAGCCCTTGTCTAAGGATTAAGGAAGGGAATCAAAAACACAGTTTACTTTGTGGTTCTTCATTCAAAGTGCTCTTGAATAGGTCTTTAAATTGTGTATGTATTTTTTAGTTGTTTGAATCAACTGAACTTCACCTCACCATACATCTGTACTCTATGTCTACCATTCAGAACTACTGTGCATGCATCAACTATTGTGCACTGCAAACATCTTTGTCAACCTGAGCTTATGTGCATAACAGATGTGGACAATAAACTTCATTAAGGTGCTTCCCAAACTTCTCCAAGTTTATTTTTAATATTATTAATTAATTAATATTAATTATTACTACTGCTGCTGCTGCTGCTGTTGCTACTACTACTACTACTACTACTACTACTACTACTAAACTGCAAATTGCATAAAGGGAAATTAACTGAAAGGGCCCAGTGTGTTAGATCCTTGTTTGGTCTATGGGGAAGTCTGGAAAGGCTATTAGTTAGATATTATGGAAGAAAAACGGCTAGTCTCTGTGTGGATGCATATTCTCGCTCTGAAAATGGACCAAATATGGATTAAAAGTTCTGAAACTTGGCCTTAATCCAAAGCAAGAGAAGCCATACAAAATGTATTCAGTTTGCCAAGTTTATAAATTTACTCCCCCCACTTTTCTACCCATTGAAGAATTCTGGTTGCCTATCTGGGGAATTTTCATTAAACCACAATCCTTTATCCTCAGTATTTTCTTTTTTTTTTAAATGTAACTTTTATTATTATTTTTGTGTGAAAATACAACATTTATAACAAATGTAACAATTATAACAAATTTCAGAAATAAACATAACACTATAACAACTAAGAAACAGTGCACTCAGGAATCAGTGATCTGACTTGTGATATTCATTCCTAACCAATATTTCAGCAAATTGTAACTTGGAGTGTAATGTTCCTAGGAATATAATTTATGAAATTGTTCCATTTTTCTTTTTTTGGTATTCAATCCAATATAATATTGCTGCATTCCACATTATGGTATACCAATCATCAATTGCTGGAATGGATTCCCCTTTCCATTCTCTTGCAATATTTTGTTTAACAACTAATAACGTATCTACCAGTTTCTCCTTATTTTAAGCATAAAACTCATAATCTTCTGTTGTTAACTTGATACTGTACTAAAACTATTGGAACAGTACCTGTATGAAGACTGGCATAATCTAAGCTCCTTAGATCTTCTGAATACGTTTCTAGAAAAAAGCAAAATATGCGTACATAAGAATGGCATGTGTTAATTTAATATGTCCTTCAGTTATCTGTAAGACAGCCCCTTCATCTTCAAATGTGGTATCTCACACCCTGCAAGTCCAATGAAGGGAAAGCCCTAGTATATAAACCCTGCATTTTAAGACAAATTTAATGTTTTAGCTGTACTACTAATTGTTTCAGGTTTTATTTTGAAATAAATTTAGTCACAATATGTCTAGCGATTGAATAATTGACTATTACCGCACTCGCACACAGCATCCTGGAACACAACAGAATGTCATGGAGCCTTTCTGTACTTGGCCTTATTCTACAATATATTCCAGAATAGGGCCTGCTATCTGCATTCTAGTGCAGGCTATGGAAGGCCCCAGGTGAGGCCTGCCATAGTTTGCATTAGCTTCTGGCCAGCAGAATGCTGCCCTGAGATATATTCCAGAATAAGGCCAAGTGTAGAAAGGACCATGGTCTAGAATAAGCAACCCATCCCATGCTGGGTTGGGATAGGGCTGTCTGCATTGGGAAGAGCTGGCCCAGCCCAGACCTGGATGCTGGCTTTGAAGGCTGGGTTCAGACCTCAAAGCTGGTGCCCAGACTTTGAAGGATAGGTATGAAAGTTCCCAGCTTTTGAAGTTCTTGGCCAGGCTCTTTTGGGGGGCATGCTGACTTGTGGCACCACTTCTGTTGGTGCTTCCTGTTGTACCACTGAATAGGGACCCAAGTATGTTTACTGGTTTACTGGTAGATGCCATTGTCAAAGTCTACCAGTAGACCAGGACAGGGTGGCATTTGTCACCCTGTCCTGGTCCCTCACTTTTTCCAGTGTGGACAAACCATGGTTTGGCCATCCCACACCTGAGTGTAGAAAACAGGCTCTGGGACATGAATTAATTGGGAGGGCCAAAGGAGCCAAATACCTAAACAAAACCTACGTTGCTTCAATTATCTGAATATTAATACCTTCATTAATGGATTGATTAATTAATTTTGCTGTTGCCAAAGACAGAGATTTCAGAGAAGGGCTTATTGGACTAAGGAAGAGATTAAAAATAGGCAGGTGCCCAAAATCAGGGCTGCCAAAAGTAGAATGTTCAATTTTTGCTGCAGCCATTACTGCTAGGAGTTACGAAAATGTCTTGCACTTGGGTGAAGCACCTGGGGAGGACCATCCACCTATTCCTAAGCTCACTTAGGCCAATTGCAGTTGATGCTATTACTGGCAAATTTTGCTAAGTTAAATTGAAAAATAATCAAGCATACATGATTTAAAGCTACAGCACCTAGGGATGTGCATGAAGATTTGTAACATTCAAAATTTGTATGAATTTGGCAGAATTCAGACATTCGAATTCTAATCAAATGTTGGCACATTTGAAGATTGACATTCGAATTCAAATAAAATGTTTTGATACATTTATATGAAGCTTCATTTGAAACTTCATATGGGATTCTTATGCTATTCGTATGCATTTGTATGGGATTGACAATCCGTATTGAATACAAATCCTTCCACATTCGAAGGGGATCTATTTGAACGAATACAATTTTCCTTGCATTCAATTTGATACGAATTGAATTAAAAAAATTTTTTTGTACACATTCCTAATTTCACATTTTGACCCAACAAAACAGGATTCATAAAAGATGGTACTCGTAAATGTTGTGCTATTGCTACTCTTGATTTCAGGATTGTCTAATAAACTGTAGGAACCACATTCACTAAGGAGGTATAAGCTATGGCACTGGAATAGGGAAATAAATAAATGCCACACACACACACACCTCTATTTGAGGATCTTACAAGATTGTTTGCAATGAAGAATCACTAGACAAGGGTTGTTATTTTGGGGGAAATGGCAGATGAGCAGAAAGTTAAAAATGATTTAAGGAAACCAGCAGCATACGTATAATGGTAGGAAGAAGAAGCAAAATAAATATTGCACTTACCAAAATCAAGCCATTCAGCACTACTTTTTCCTAAAGGGAAAAAAGATAAATGTTAACTAATTTTTGGAGGAACTCCAAGCTTGACTGTTACAGTAAAATAACTTGCTATTCGGTGCTGAAACCTCCCCTGAACGTTATTTTCTATGGCTTCTAAAGTGAGGACAAAGACTACTAATTTTAATTCTTGGTTCCTCACATTGAAGCTTGGAGAAAGATCTGTACGACTTGATGCTTGAAACAAGAATTTTCAACAATAATATGCCCAAATAAATACAGTGTTTCTTTTTTATCATACTTTTTTCAGATGTGACGATCAATCTATAACTATCCCTTTAAAGCCCTTGCTTTTGCTAAGTGTTCATGAGTGGAAATATTGGCTACTTCTGCACTCTACGCATTAGTGTGGAACACAGAACCCACTTCTAGTCCAAGTCAAGGGATTCAGGTAAGGATGGTGGGAATCATGCTGCCTAGCATCTGCATACTGGCAGCTGTGTGCATGATGGCTACCAATGCTAGGTCTAATGGTGGGGGCATGAATGAAAGTTCCTAACTTTTCAGAGAGAGAGGAGATATTACTGTAGGGCCATTTCTGGACTCTGGAAAAATTGTGCCAGGCTCCATGCAGCACTTTGGCTGGTCCAGCCATCCACATGGTAGACAACTGGGCTTGCCCACTCCTGGGAATATTCAGGAGATTACATGGGGCAGCCTCCCATTGAAGCACACCTTGCCATAATTTTCACACTGAGGACCATTCTTAGAGAGGTACAGCCTCCTTGGGACTGCTCTGCTAAGTGGACCCCATGTTCCCCAGCATCAGCTGGCTCAGTTCGTAAGGACTGTGGGGAAGCTGACATTATCTGAACTCATCTACAACCTTCCAACTCAGCCCCAAGCATTTCTAATGTGCTTTTCCTGAAAGAAACATCTCTGGAGTGCTGCTTGAGCATCTGCATGCACAAAAGAACCTTGGCTCTTGATAGTGTTGGCAAGAATTTAACATAAGTTGGTTGAGAAACATGCCTGATGTTTCAATTTTGCTTTGAATATGCATTGCCCAATATGGCATCCATATACAGTCCCTTTGGGATATTGTTTGTGGTAGCCACCACAAGGATGAAAGGATCTCAGACAAATATCAGAGGTTCCTTTGTCCCTTCTAGGAATGTGCATGGATATTCAAAAATTAAATATCCAATTCGAATCTGCTGCATGTTGACATTCAAACTCGAATTGGATTTCTGAAAATTCAAATTCCCACATTCGAACTTGAATCAGATTTTTGAAAATTCGATAGGGATTTTTGGATAATTCAAATGTGTAGATTTGTATCTGTTGTATACGAGAATCTCCACAAAAATTATACGTATCCTGCACTTAAAATACAGGATTAAAATGGGATGCATACAGGATTAAAATGGGATGCATATGGATTTTTATGGACTGCATACAGATATGTAAAACAGATATGAATGTTGTCGACATTTGTATCTTTAAATATGAATTGAACATTCGAATGTACAGATTCAAATTTTACGAATTCGAATAGGATTTTATGACATTCGGATCTTAAATATCTGAATCGAATAGGATTTTTTGACATTTGAATCTACTTGGATTCAAATGTCAAAAATACATTCATGCTTATCCCAAGCCCCTTCATGCTGGACAGAAAGCTTCTGAAAGTATAATCTACCAGCAGAAGCTGAATTTTTTAACTCAGTGGTTCTCAACCTTCCTAATGCCGTGACCCCTTAATACAGTTCCTCATATTGTGGAGACCCCCAACCATGGGGGGAGGGCAGCTGGGCAGGGGAGGGAGGGGCAGCAGAAGACTCATTGCGACCCCTCTGAAAGGGTAGTTCGACCCCCAAAGGGGTCCCGACCCACAGGTTGAGAACTGCTGGTTTAACTGGATATGCCAGTGAGAAATTGAAATTGGAAGTTAGGCTGCATGTACAGCATGCGTTTCAAAACTGTTTTTTGAATTAGCATGGGCTTGAGGCAACAGTCAGATGGTAAACCCTGTACTAATTAAGCTGTCAAGGTGCTGTGAGAGTGACTGAGTTGCCTGGTGGCCTTTGCGGCAGGAGGCAAGGTCAGTCAGAACTGGCAGTGTGGATTAGGGATGTGCAAGAAAATTCGATCAAATTTATTCAAATCTGGACATTCAAATTCTGATCAAATGTCTATACATTGATTTTTTAGCATTTGGCTGAATTTGAATTATCCGTATCAGTTATTTGGACATCTGCATGTGTACGGATATGTATGCATTACATACATATCTGTACGCATCTTATTTGTATCCGGAGGCATTTGTATGGATGCATACAGGATGAAAACGGGATGCATAAGGGATAAAAATGGGATGCGTACAGATGAATACAGACACATATGAATGTTGTTGACATTCGTATCATCAAATACGAATAGAATATTCATACAAATGTATTCAAATTGGACCAAATTTGAATTTGAATACATTCATTTTTTCTCTGTTCATATGAATTCGGACATTCTAATATTCAATTCGAAACCAATGTCAGAAATTGCATTTGTGCACACCGCTAGTGTGGACAGTACCACAATATCTTATAGGAATGGAGTAGTTCCTGTTCACCTGTGGGTTCACACATTTTTCTGCCATGAAGTTTCAAGAAGAGAAATAGAGTAGAAATCTCTGTTAACTCAGGGAGTGATTGAACAAATATAGGTGATGGGATAGTAGTATGAAAACTTGACTGGGATAAGTTTTTTAACCAAGTCTTTTGATCATTTATAGTTCAAATTGGGTTGGCAAGATGAAATGTGACACCCAATCGCCAGTTTTTATCCCTTCTCTTTCCTCTCACTGATTTCCAATTACTCACTGGCCCTGGAGAACTCTTTCCTTTCTCACCAGTGCTGCTAACTACTGCGTGTGCTTTTTCCCTTTACAATGTTGCTAGAAAAATATGGGGTGTTTCCACAATTGTTGGTAGCCCAGTATAGTGTGGCATCTGCCCCTCTTCAGACCCCTCTCTTCTGCATGCTGGAGTGAAAGAGAGAGGACCATCCACTTTTCCAGGGCGATCCATTCACATTGAGATGGGGAAGGCATGTGCCTCCCTTTACCAGTATAACAGGGGGACATATTTTGGGGGTGCATCAAATTGTGTCATTCAAAGGCATGCCAGGCAGAACTGAGGCTAGGAAATGTAGTTCCTAGGCCCCTCAGCAAACCTGGAAGTAGCTCCGGAGATCATTTGATCTCCAGAGTCAGCGCAGAGCACTGGTACCTCAGAGCCATTTCTGGAATAAAAATTGCATGAAGACGGGCCCACAGTCTGCAAATTCTTACCTTGTTCTTGTACCACTTCCTGTCTTTCCAAGGAGCCTTTTCCATGAAAACCTGACGTGGGAAGATTTGAAATAGAGAAGATATATTAATTAAACTGAAAAGAATGACATTCCACAAGAAATTTTGGAATTATTATTTTTTAACTTAACGTCTAGGGATAATCTGTTGTAACCCACCCAGAGACCTTCGGGTATGGGGCGGGATATAAATGTAAATAATAAATAAATAAATAAATGTGCACAAATATTTGTAACATTCAATATTCACATGAATTTGGATGAATTCAGGCATTCCTATATGAATGGAATGTTACAACATTTGTACATTGGCATTCATATCTGTATGAATGTTTCAGAACAATTGTACAAAAGCTTTGGAATATTCGTGAATCAGTGAGACAGGAAAGCGGCAGCATCAGTCACATCTGCAACAGATCCAGAGTCCATTTGACATGGATTGAGAGCAGATTCGAAGTGGATTCAGGCTGGATTTGATGCTTTTAGTGGATACATATCGGATATGTATTGGATAAGTATCGGATATGTATCCATTCGTATCGGATTTTCATACAAATTTGTACAAATACATTCATATTGAATAGAATCCTACCACATTCGAAGGGGATCTATTTGAACGAATATGAATTTTCTTACATTCGATTCAATATGAATTGAATGCAGCTGCCCCCATTCATGCACATCCTTATTAAATACAAATAAGACAAACATCGGAAGTTAGAAAGTTAATGTTGTCTCCATTTAAACTATCCTAGATCTTTACAGTTTATATTAAATTTCCTTCTACTACAGTGAGCCAGTATAACCTAGTGGTCAGAGCACCAAACTAGACCCTAGGTGCTCCTGGGGCCCTTTCTGCACTGGGCCTTATTCCAGATTATATCCTGGAACAAGGGCCTGCCAGCCTACCTTTCCCATGCTGGTGCAGACCATGGTAGGCCCCTGCACTAGCATGTGGACAGCATGCCCCTATGCTGGGGTATAATCTGGAATAAAGCTTAGAGCACAAAATAAGCCCGAGTGTGATAACAGATGTTGTTGTTATTAAGAAGATTGGACATTTTACTGCTTTCATGTCAGCTGGCTACCATCCTTCCTTTACCCCTTACAACTTGTCACCTTAAAAAGAACCCCTTGATCCTTCCTCCTCCTAATTCAAGATCACAGCTCAGTATAGGAGAGTGATTGTCAAAAGTAGAAGGCCTTGGTCTAGTGGTTTGGTCTAGTGGTTAGGAAGCCGGACTTTTATCTGGGAATACTGAGTTCGATTCCACTCTCCCCCATGAAGCCAGCTGGGAGGCCATGGGCTAGTCACAGCTCTTTTCTGAGCTCTCACAGCCCCACCTACCTCACAGGGTGTCTGTTGTGGAGAGAAGAATAGAAAGCTTTGTCAGCTCCTTTGAGTCCCCTTAAATGGGTGAGAAAAGCAAGGTAGAAAAGCCAGCTCTTCTTCTTAGGTTCAATCCCTGGTAACTCCAACCTGAAACCTTTGGCATCTGTGCTGTATTCTGTTGTAGCCTGCATTGCCCCTGAACCCAGAATGAGGTGGGATTCAGCCTGTTGGGAACCACCCCTGAGCCACCTCAAAGCTGCTTTTAAGCCTTTTTCTATTCTGAGTGTGGTCACAGCCACAGTCTTTCCCCATACTCAAAAGACAAGCTCCTCTTTGTTCTTAACTTACATATTTAACTTAAAATTAATGTTGCCCCTTGGATACAACTCACCTGTGTGACTTCATGGGCTCTTATCATGGCAGTGATCTGAGCCCTTTTTCACACTTGACCTTATTCTGGAACAGATCTCAAGATAGGAATTTCTTGTCCACATGCGAGTCTGATAGGGATTTGTGTCTGCATGTCCATAGTTTGCCATAGCTCGTGCAACTCCTATTTTGGGATACATTCCAGAACAACGGCAAGTGTGGAAAGGCCCTGAGATTCACCATCAATGGTGTGAATGGGAACCAACATAATACCAGCTAACTATTGTGCTCCCAGATGTCAAATTGCCAGACATCTCTGTGGCCTTCCAAAAGGTTACAGTGCACTGAAAAACCATTGCATCACTATTGGCTGGACATTTGGCAGCAACATTGTGTTTCCTGTAACAGCTTCACATACCTTCATATCTGGCCTGGTACATATTAGATGACTTCACTGGGGACTTCCAAAAGCCAGTCAAGTGTGCAAAGACAACAAAATGAAGTGGGTGGGCTGACTTCTAGAAGGCCCTAGCAAGAAGATTCCATATGCATCTCAGCAGGCATGAAGATATACGAATCTATGCTGGTTCTTGCTGCTTTCACTTCTCATGCTGTGGCATGAGGCAACCATGGCATCTTTTTTATATTCAATGCTGCCTCTTGCTATCCCAAGAGATGTCCTACTTTACAGTTATTCTACATGCACTATAGCTATCATTGAAAAAAGTTACTTCACGAATATAGAAATATCAGGGTGTTACTGGGAGGCAAAGTGCTAGGATGTGTGGACACCCAAAGCATTTGCAACTTAGCCAGAACTTAACTAAGTGTCATCTAAGTGCAAATGGCTGCCCTTGCAGAGGCCATTGTGGAGCCCTGGTGATGGTGCCAGGGTGGATGCACTGTGCAATCATACCTGTGCCAATGGTCTCATGTTCCCCTCGCACTTCTTCCACCAGAAGGAGAAGGAGTGTGCAGGACTTAACTAGCCCTACTGCTACTATAGGTGTGGAGCAGATGCTCCACATCTTTATGGGCTGGGGGAACTCCAGCACACTTGGAAGTGTTTCTACCTGTTGTTCAGGATGCCTTGCTCAGATTCCTTAGGTTAACTTAATGCAAAATAGTATCTGAGACCTTTACTGCAATGTAGTTTGGGAGCAGTGAATTAAATATTCCTTCCCATATGCTGTGGTCCTAACCCTAGGCATGTCCACATATAAGAACCCATCTAGGTAGACATGTATGTATGATAATAATGACAATTGCTATATTTTAATGTCTTCTTACAGCTGGTGCAAAGCACAGCAGTATGACAGCTGATTAGAACAGCTGGCCAGATGCATATACCACTGGTCTTAAAAGAGCTGCACTAGATGCCAATTTGCTACTGAACCCAATTCAAGGTGTTAACCTTAGCCTATAAGGTCCTAAATGGTTTGGGCCCCAAATATCTACAGAAATGCCTTCTCCCTTATCAGCTTGTCCTTCTGGTTGTACCACCACCTTCAGTTAGTTTAGGATCTGTATGCAGGATCCGTATGCATTCATATTGGATATTCATGTGAATTTGTACAAATAAATTCATATCGAATAGAATCCTACCACATTTGAAGGTGATCTATTCAAATAAATATAATTTCCCAACATATGATTCATTACGAATCAAATGCCAAAAAAGCCCATTCTGGAAATCCCTAGTCTCTGCATAGGCCAGTGATGGCGAACCTTTTGAGCTCGGTGTGTCAAAATTCGGAAGAGAACCTAGCTTAACTTGGGTGCTGTGTCACATCTAGAAATATCCATAATTTTGTGATATTTGTAGCTCTAGTAAAGTTATATTTTTGATATATGAATTTTAGTAAAAGCAAAAACAAATAATTCTTTAAAATTGCTAAATCTTCCATTGAAAGTTGGTATTTCATACACTTCAAGAACAAGCAAGCACTACACGCCCAGGTGCCAGGGTGACCATGTGTGTCACCCAAAAGGGCTTGAGAATTGGCTTGGGAATTAAGTAAGTGAAAACTTAATTGCACCCATTTCTTTCCATAGCTGTACAAAACCAATCCATCCTTCAGGGGTATGTCCTTTTATGAGGTTATTGTTAAATGGATCATTAGGTGCAACATACAATACAAAAGAAATACATTCAGAACTGCTCAAGCTAAGTTAAAACCAGTAATGTTTTAACTTTCCAAAAGAAATGTAAAACTACGTTCTTGAAATGTTTTTGGCAGGCTTGTGACCAATTGTAACAGGTAATAATTAAGAGGGAAAGCAAAAGAACGATTAATAAGAAAACATAGCCTAATTTTTAGAACAGAATTGGTCTGACAAGGGATTCAGTCCATTTGCTTCCTCAGAAGAACAATGTCTTTTATGTAAACTTACCTGAGAACCTTTCTGAAAAATCCAAATGGCTCTGATCTGAAATACCAATCAAACATAAATATCGATCAAAACTGGTGAAGGAAAAATTTGACACTTGGATTTTAGTGTCAGCGTGGCAAGTATAGCTATCTTCATGAAATACAGATACAGCACTATCTATAAGGAAAGCTTTCTGCTGAAGGATGCTCTCTAGCAAAACGTCTGCAAAGGAAAACTCAGCTTGGAGAATTCTGGCACCCCGGCAAATCCAGGTGTGTTGGGGGCTTTTGGCCATGATAGGTAGGCAGATCTGGAACTGTAGGCTAATCCAGGAAGACAATTTTTCATTTTCTAATTTTCATTACAAAATTTCATAGAATAAATTCAATTTTGCAGAACATATACAATTCAACACTTTGCAATCTTGCACAGAAGAAGAAGGAAGTGTTGCATTTAGGGATTTAACAAATAGTCTGCAACCTAATTAGTTTATGCAAAATCAACAATGAAGGAGACTTTTTTTATTTTTAAAGGAACATTGCTAGTTGTTAGGCATGATGATCAACATCTTGCCAGCAGTGGCATAAAAATCAGGGAATGCAAAACAAAAGAAGAATGCATCATATCATTCACTTTTGCCTTATTATGTTTTGTTTCAATCTGCAACAGTAGAATTAAGAAAGAAATTTCTTCTCTTTTTTTTTTTTTTAAAAAAAAAGAAATTACCACTGGTTCCACCCAAGAAAGGTCAAGGAAAATGTAACATTGCAAACCCAAATCTTCTAACCTTCTTGGGTATGACCTAAAGCTTTAATGAATTTCCATTTTAAATGCTTCGATAAATGGTCAGGTTGCAAGAGCCCTCTTGTATTCATTCTAAGCTTCCCTTGAGACTCACCTGAGTTGTGCAAGGAGCAGCAGAAAAGAAGCAGCAGAGCCCAAATCATGATGCTGAGTGGGGAGCTTTTCCCCCCACCCCTAGGGTTGTCCTCCTCCCCTAACTGCTCAAAGTGGGCAGTGCTGCCGCTGCCACTTTCTAGCCTCACCTTTTCAAGCTTGGATGCTTTATATATAGCCCTGCAAGGCCCTCCCTTATTCCCAGGCACTTTTTGAGATGGTCACAGCTGGGCAAAGTGGAGGAGACGCCAAACAGGATCTTCACTATCAGGCTCAGCACACCCAAAGACTATTTAGAAAAGGTGGGGGGGGACGCTCCCCCCCCACTTGATTGTCATTTTTTCCATTGCCCTTTGAATGGACCAAGCTCTTGGTTACTCACTGTATTTACAGTAGAAGAGTGGAAATACAGATCGGTAATGCACAAAAATCTGATAATGCTTGATAAAGGTGGAATGCAGAGATTATTGGCCAAGGAGAGATGAGGACCAAAGCTGGGCAGCCCTGCAGGGCTGAGAATAAGAGCAGACAAGGAAAGTGCACAAGAGGGAAAAGAGGGAAACAAAAGGCAAAGGTACTGACTCTAGATCCTTATTATGGTTGTGCATGTTTTTGTTCCATGTTTGCTTCACATCAAAGTGAATGCAAAGGAAATTCACATTTGTGCACATAGAGACACCCCGAATACACTAAAATTTGAATCTGCTGTGAACTAATTATCATTATTGCTATCATCATCATCATCATCATTGTCATCATCATTAACATCACACAGTCTGGTAGATGTTTTTGACTGGCTTGGTACTCTGACCATCAGATCCTTCCCAAAGACCTAGGATAATCAGAGGTATCAGAGCTGTACCATTATCATTACCATTATTACTACAACTACAACTACAACTATTATTGCTATTATACAATGTGATATTACAGCTACTTGTTCTTTAGCTTGTGTTGGTATTCAGTTCCTCCCAAGAACTTAGGATGGTGTACTGGATTGGATTATTATTATTATTGACCGAAACACAACAATGCAACGTGACACCAAACATGCCAGCTTTGATATTTCATAACATATTGGGATCTTCTCAAGTTCCTAAGATGAAGTTATGTATCAACTGATAATGTGTGCAGAGCCCAGCAGGCTGGACTTTTGCAGTTGATAGACGGTAATCTTGTCAACATTGAGCTCTTTTAGGTGCCGTCCAAGATCTTTTGGAATGGTGCCCAGTGTACTGATCACTGCTGCTCTTACTTTGATCGTCAAGTCCTCATATTTTGTATATTATTATTATTATTGACAAAAAATAACAATATGACACACCACTAAACACGTCAGCTTTGGTATTTCATAACATAAAATATGCAGAGCCCAGCAGGTTGGCGTTTTGCAATCAACAGATGGTAACCTTCTCCTCCTCCTCATTATTATTTTATCACCACCACCACCACCACCACCATCATCTATATCCTCCTCTTGACCCTGGGGTCTCAGGATGGTTTACAACAGTCCAAACATGTAAAGTAAAATTAAGAACAATTAAGGACAAAGAAATCTGCCTCTTCACCTGGAGGCATGAGTAAAGATGTGCATCTTCACAGTCTACTAGAATGTACAATGTGATGGTACTTGATGCACTAGAGAAGGGAGAAGATTCCACCTCCTAGGCTATCAAACAGAAGGCTGTCTCATGAGTCCCAACCCTCATAACATTGGAAAGTGATGGGATGACCAAGAGGTGCTCCCCAATGGATCTTAAAAATGAACAAGACCATGGCCACAGCCCATCTAGTCCAGCATCCTGTCACACACAGTGGCCCTACACTTGCCCATGGGCATCTCAAGCAGAGACAATGGCAAACCTTCTCCTGCTCTTGAATCCCAGCAAATGGCCTTAGAAGTGTCCTGCTTGTCCCCCCTAGCCTAAAAGATATACTTAGGCATCAATTCTAGTAGCCATTGATACATCTGTCGTCCATATATTTGTCTAACCCTTCCTTAAAGCCATCTAGGCTGGTAGTTGTTACCACCTCTTCTGGCAGCAAATTCCATGGACCAATGGCCCTTTGGGTGAAGAAATACTTCCCCTTGTCTGATCTGACTCTCCTACCCATCAGCTTCATAGAGTGCCCCCTGGTTCTAGTGTTGTGTGATAGAGAAATGAGAAATTCTCTATCCACCTTTTCTATACCATGCATGATTTTATATACTTCAATCAGGACCCCTCTTAAACAATGTATTTCCAGACTGAAGTATAATAACTAAATAAAAATAGTGTGCAATGGTTGATAGAATATATTGCAACTTATTTTTAATGGAAATCCAGGGAAACAACAAACCATGTTTACTGTAAACAGTGGAGAAAATATGGAGAAATTGAGCTTGCTAATTTATGTTGATTTCTCTTTTTCTCTTCTGTTTTCTAGAGGGTTGGTCCTCACCTTTGGATAGGAATACCTAACCAATAACCTCAAATAGGATTGGTATGAGTGATTTTTTCTTTTTCTAGTCACTTTTATACGTAGGATTAGAAGTGAGGCCAAGCTTGCTGTATTTCCAATGTGTGAAGAACACTTTTTAAAAATTAATTGTAGTAAATGAACGAATAACATTGTGAATCCATTTTTACATTGCACATACAAATACGATGAAGATGAAGGAAAAAAATTAATGTACTGTCCTCCTCCAATTTAATTATTTATTTAGTTAAGAAATTTATACCCTGCCCTTCACCAAAAAGTCTCAGGGCAGGTCACAATAAGAAAGAATAAAACATATAAAATATGCTTTTGGCTAGTGAACAAATTATTGTTAAGAACTGGAAAAAAAGGGAAAATTTGACAGTTAAGATGTGGTATCATAAGATATTGGAGTTTACCATCACAGAATTGATCACTTGTCAACATGACAATTATATTCGGGGAAAAAATGAAATATGAATATAACATTGTATGGGAACAAGGCTAGAAAAGTTAGATACGGAACACAAGCTTTGCAGAGAAATGATAAAATGCCTTTTAAAATAAGCTTAGAAAATTATTTTACAAATAAGCTTAAATATAAGGAAATGATTGTTTTGTAAAAATGTATGGAGTAAGAATAATCTTTATGATCCTGGTTTTGTTGTTATAGTTGTAGGTTAAGTTAGGATTTTAAGTTTAAATTTGTTGAAATTTTATGTTTGTATATAAGAATATGTTCAATATAGATTTGGTTGTAAATATATATATATATATATATATATATATATGTATATGTATGTATGTGTGTATGTGTGTATGTATGTGTGTGTGTGTGTGTGTTGTATATATTTGCAATATTGAAAATAACATTTGTAAATAAATAAAATAAATAAAAATGTAGCCCTCCCTCCCCAGCAGGATAGCACCTCAAGGAAGCTTTTTAAACATGGAAAGCTTGGGTGCAAATGTATTTTTGACTGAGGTGTCAATAACTATACAGTGTGGGCACCTGGTGAACCTCAAAAAGGAGGTTGTTCCAGAGTCCAGGGGCCACTTTCAAAAAATAATTGGTTCAAGCTGGACTCTTCTATCTGACCAGATTAAAATATTTTTTAAAGCATAAGTTCTGAGATTCCTAGATTTAAAAATGAATTTTAAAGATATCCTAGGAAATTCTCCACGTTTGGCTCCTCTGCAGTAGGCGGGGCAGGGAGAAGAGATCAGTGACCCGAGGAATAGTTGGTGAAGGCGCTGGAGCATTCCTTGCAGAATTCTAGTAAAAGGACTGAGTTCTTGAACTCAGAAAACTTGGTGTATGCAGGAGCCACCATCTTCCATGTTGCAGAGGAGAGTGGACAGAGGAAGGAAGAGAAAAAGAGATATAATCCAGAATAACGCTCAGTGCAGAAAGGGCCACAGACTGTTCTTGAACCTCAGGTTTACTCTCTGTTTCTAATACTGAGTCCCATGAATACGAACAGTGGCCCTCCCTTAACTTTGGTGCAGAGTAGGTTGGTGAGGAGGCACTTGGGGAAAAATGTGATGCATCATCAAGCACCTGGGTGATTCTATCTCAGAGTGTGGAAGCTCCTGATAATATGACAAAGGGACAGTTATATCGAGAGCAACAAAATACTCCTTACCTTGGAAGGCACTTATGGCAACAGTATCCTTAACGGGGACATCTTAGACTTTTGGCTTAGAAGACCTGAGGCCTTTTTTCACTTGGCCAGGTAGTGCACAATGGGGAAATATCTGGAGAGGAGCTTTTGCCCTTGCAGTAGCCATTTCCACACCAGAAATGGTTCCTGGCATCCCAGTAGATCCCCCAACACTCAGTACTGATGGTGCAGGAAATCATTCACCACTTCTATCCAAACCCTTACCATTCCTGACCACCAGAGTGGCCATTCACACATCAGATGACCTGAGGAACTTGTGTGCATGTGTAATACATCACCGTCCCAGTAATGGCAGCGGTGCACAAGAACTGGTGCTGGTACCCAAAGAGCAAATGGCGGCACCTGGACATGTGTCCAAACTCAGGTGAGTGTCTGGGTATGTGGGGGGTTGGTTTGATGCTGGTATTCCTGGGCAAGTTTACTATTCCTGTCCCCCAGATGGAACAGGAAGTTCAGAAAGACCCCTGCTTGTCTCAAGTTAACCTCTTACTGGAATGTTTCCCTGGGACTGTCTCCTAATCTTGAATATGTAGTCTGGTTATAAGGATCAACCTCAGCTCTACACAGGGACTTTGCCTCTCTGTTACTTTAAAGAAATCCAAGACAAATCTTCCTTTCTTACCTCCCAGCCCCCCTCCACTGTTGAACTCTCCAGTTTCAGCTCCTGAGTCCTCAACATTTCTGCCACACTCTAGGAGCCTGGCCCAATCACAAAGAATTGCAAGAAACCATTGTTTAAAGGAGAAAGTGAGAGAGAAAAACTAAGATCTAAGATGGCAAGAAAAAACCCTGTAAAACAACTTCCTGGAATGTAGGTTTACCCTTCTTACACATAAAAATCCCATAACCCCTGGGTGCCTTCTTTTCCACGTCACTGGAGGATGGTGATTGATTTTGCAAACACACCTCGCCTGTAACATGAGGGGAAGCAGATACTTTGCCAATTCATACAGTTATTATAATGCAGAACAGCTACTAACTACAGAGAGAGGAACTGAACCAATCTTACAGAGGCTCAGGTGATCTGGCAGAGCTGCAGATATTATGATACCTG
The DNA here is from genome assembly GCA_023333525.1 of Aspidoscelis tigris stejnegeri. Lineage (NCBI taxonomy): Eukaryota > Metazoa > Chordata > Lepidosauria > Squamata > Teiidae > Aspidoscelis > Aspidoscelis tigris. Next base: position 17,276,174 of record JALMGA010000003.1, read on the forward strand.
AAAATGAGTACACATTAATTTAGCCATTCCTATACCAGAGGGTTACCAAATCTCCCTCCCCACTCCCAATTTGACTGTATGAGAATTCTTCTGTGCATGCTACTCACTATAATTGCTATTTTGAAGTTAAATCTTAGGACAATAGTCACATGCCACAGCTGGTTGGCTGAGTGCCTATGATATCTCAGATTTCATAGATAGTAAATCTCCAAGGCTGGAACTACTTGTAGCAACTACTTTTCGTTTACGGCTGCAGATTGTGTTAAGAAAGATCTGCAGAACCTGAAAACCCTTCAAGCAATATGGAAAAGAGCTTATGGACACGGTGTGCAGAAATATTTTTGGAAGCATTATGAAGTGCACTTAGTTCGTATATTTGGTTCATTGCCCCCAATACTTCTCAATCAGTGTATTTAATTGGGAGTCCTGGAACTAGTAAATCATCTTTTTATTGTGAATGCAAGGCATGTCACTAGCATTTTTTAAAAATTTCTAATCGCTTGCATGCTGTTCATTGTTCTGAAGTAGAAAAGGATAGCTTTCCACCCAGAATTTCACATTGGAATAAAGGTGCAGTCACTTCAAAGCACAGATGCCATGACCATGTTCATGTTCACATAGAACCTTTCCGGCAGTGCTACAACATGACTGAGTGCTCAGAAATACCACTGCAATAAGTGAGTTACCTTGCCTTCTGGGCAAACGATTAAGAGGAGGAGGAGGAGAAAGAAGAAGTGGGAGGAGTAGGAGTAGGAGGAGTTGACTTTTCTACCTCACTTTTCTCACCTATTTAAAGGGACTCAGAGTGGCTGACAAACCATGGGTTTTTTTTCCACTAGCACTAAGTACCCATTAGGGACCCATTAGGGACCCATTAAGAACTCATTAGGCTCAGAGCAGGAAGACCCCATTTCCACTGCAGACCCCATTAGAGCCACATTTGTTTCCGCCAGTTCTAGGGAAATCCAGATTGGATGGGTCCTTCAGGACCTATAATCTGGATTTCCTATAAACCCCATTAAAGGGGTCTACAATGGGGTCTTCAGGCATCAAATCCAGATTATACGAAGCTTGTTTTCACTGCCATCAGGCAATGTGGAGGGGGGGCTCCACCATCGGGGGTGGCCCCAAACCCAAGGCTCCAAAGAGGACTCCACGTGAGAGCAATGCCAATCCTACAGACCTATGTCAAAGGCTCTGGAGAATCTTCAAGGTTTGCGGCAGATTGCTCCAGAGAATCTTCAGAGAATCTCTGGAGCATCTACAGAGATCACCCCCCCCATCCCCCCAAAACCCTGGGGTGATGGGCGGGCCCCACATGGGTTGACCTGGATTCACTACATGGGTGCGGCATTTTCACTACGGGCAGCCTAGCACTCATTGCTATTGGGTGCTGCAGTGCCTATGGGAACGCATCAGGTACCTCTTTTAATCCGTACCTACTAGATCCAGATTAGTTGAAGGACTCATTCCTTAGATCTGGATCATCTTAGATCTGGATTAGGGGAGATCAGTGGGAAAAAAATCCCTTCTGTTTTTCTTCCTACAACAGACACCCTATGAGGTAGGTGGGGCTGTAATAGCTCAGAAAATGAGATATCTATCCTATTGAGAAGGCAGCACTAGAAGGTGGGGGGACATTGCACACCAGTCTTATACTATGTGAGATTTATAAACTCTATGGACAGCCAGAGGAATTCTTCCTGCCTCCCCACCCCCGCCTCATCCAAATAATGCCATGTGATAGCAGCTCGTGTGTTTAAATTTTCTACCCCCACTTATTACATCTAGAACTGTATTGATGATATCTCATGATTCTGGGCATTTCCTAGTACCATTTCAAACAACTGGCTTCACCTGCGGAGGAAAGGAAAATGTGTAGTTCTGGACCACTAGGACAAAAATAGTTTTGCCCAAAGCATTACAGAGGGTGAGAGGAGGAGGCAACATTTTATTTTTGTTTGTTTGCTTGCTTTTTTAGAAAATGGAAATTAAAAAATATAAACACACTGAAGCCCTGCTAGATTAGGCCATAGCCCATCTAGTCCAGCATCCTGTCTAACAAGGAGGCCCACCAATTGCTTCAGGGCATCTCAAGCTGAACACAGAGGCAAAAACAGCTCCAACTCCCCACAAATGGTGTTGAGAGGAATCTTACCTGTTTCTCCAATGTGCAAATGGCACCTAGGCACCTATTTTCCTAGCCACTGACATACCTGTCTTCTGTGAATTTGCCTAACCCTTTCTTAAAGTTGTTCAGGTTGGTTGCTCTCATCACCTCTTCTCATTGTAAATTCAAGCACATACAGAAATTTGAGGGATGGCAGGGGGAGGGAATGAAGAGTTATGAAGGTTTCACCCAGCTCAACATCATTATACTGATGTCTTGTTGGTATCATACCTAAGTGATAACTGGTATCATGACAACTGACTGTTCATGAACAGTTCAAGTGCAAACACAGGTATCCAGGCTGGAGTGGTCTTTATCCTTGCCTGCGTGCATGTTCCCACCATGTGTGGACAACTGGGTATGATGATGTTATCCCACCAGCATGATAATGGCATTTTGACAAGGACTATAGCTACAGCGCAAGAAGAAGAAGAAGAAGAAGAAGAAGAAGAAGAAGAAGAAGAAGAAGAAGAAGAAGAGTTCGCTTTTCTACCCCACTTTTTCCAACCATTTTAGGGGTCTCAAAGCAGCTGACAAAGCTTTCTATTCTGCACCCTACAACAGACACCCTGTGAGGTGGGTAGGGCTGTGATAGCTCAGAAGAGAGCTGTGACTAGCCTAAGGACACCCATCTGGCTTCGTGGAGGAGGGGAATCAAAGCCAATATTCCCAGATAAGAGTCCAGCTCCGTAACAACTAGACCAAACTGGCTCCCAAGGGGGTTGACAGCACCTCCACATTTTACTGTTCACAGTGTGGCATTCAGTGACATGTTGACAGGATGGCTGCGGATGTAAGCAGTGGTCTTTTGTAGGCCACCAATGACTTCTATGTGAACTTCTGGCTTGTCTTCAGGCTGGCATGAGAACTATTCAAAGAGCTCTCACGCCTGAGGACACTGGCAATGGACTGGCAGTGCTGATCTTGGCTTGGTGTATCGGTGTGTGTACATGTGTTTATTGTGGCTAGGACTGCAGCCAAGATGCCATCAGGTTGGCATGAGGCCTGGTGGAGATGAAGACAAAGGTGGCCCCGGTCTCACTGAAAACAGTGGATTCTGTATATAGTAGATTTTAATATATGTTCATTTGGAAATAAGCCTTGCTTTTTGTGGGGCTTTATTTCCAGGTAAGCAGTGGAAGTCTTCAGTACATGTTTCATTCCCACACACACACACTGAAAAAACTGTAAACGTGGGAAAGATTAATAAAGTATTAGCAAGTAGTTTAAAATGTTGTTGGGATTCATGAAAAGGCACTTATTTCTTATAAACATGTTCAATAACTTCAGAATTGACAAAGAAGGCAGCCAGTCCTTTTACCACAGAGAAAATGTTACGACTCTGTTCTAGGGATGTGCATGAATATTTGTAACATTCGAAATTTGTATGAATTCAGACATTCAAATTTTAACTGAACGTTGGCAGTTGAATGTTTTGATACATTTGTATGAAGCTTTGTATGGGATTCGTATGCATTCAAATGGGATTTGTATGGGACTGGACATTCATATCAAATATGAATCCTATCACATTTGAAGGGGATCTATTTGAACGAAAACAAATTTTCTTGCATTCAATTCAATATAAATCGAGTTTTGTTTTTTTAAAAATTGTATGCATCTCTACTCTGTACCTGAAACAGAACTTGCTATAAACATTTGTATGCATCTTGTGGCAATCACAAGGCAGGCTACGGCCTAGCTTATTTTTTTAAACACTTCTTTTTCACGCTATTGGTGTCTGTGAACCATGGGGAGCCCAGGAAGGCCTAGGGGTGTGTGGCCGCAACCCAGAGGGAGAGTCTGCTGACTCTTCCTACCCAAAAGGAGCGTGGGGGAAGGGAACTCATATAAAAGGAGATTTCTGAGGTAATTCTTGGTTGGGGGTTAGATGGAAGTTGGATGGTGAATCTAGCAGGGAGCAAGTGAATTAGTTTGTGGAGCTCCTGTTCCCAACCCAGGCCTTTTGAGTCAGGGGACTGTGGATAGGCCTGTACGCAGCCATTCAGGAGAGGAAGGGCTGGCTGCAGAGACACAGGGGTCTTAACTCTGTGAGGGACTTGCATCCCGTCTGGGGTATGAGGTGCGAGGCTGCAGGCAACACTGTCTGGCAGCCTGAGGCTGAGGAAACTGTCCAGTTTCTGGCTTAGGAGAGGCAGGGCTCAGGCCTGAGAGCTGGGACTGCCTTGTATGAGGAGAGTAAGGTAGAGTTGGAAGCCCAGGGACAATTAGAACTCTTTCATTGTCATAGAAGAAAAGTGTAGTTAGGCTACATTTATTTATTCATTCATTCATTCATTCATTCATTCATTCATTCATTCATTCATTCATTCATTCATTCATTCATTCATTCATTCATTTATATTTCTATTCTGCCCTATACCCGAAGGCTTCTGGGTGGGTTTAACACTACAAATTGAATTAAGCTGACTTTAGTAATATTTCTTTACTTGCAATAAATTGACTATTCATGTGGATAACTGTATACCTGTAAATAACAAATAGTTGAGTTTAAAGATATAGTTGAGTAAGTGATCTTCATTCCAGAATAGTAGTTCAAGTGGGGTGCATTGGTATGAGAGCTTTGCACCTGACAGCACCGTGTACACTTGGTATTGGGTGCTCTCAGTCACTGGAATATTAGGGTGCTACTCATGGCAGGGCAACTGGTGGCCTAGTGGCAGGGGTCATCACACATCTCTGTAGCTGAAACAGAACTTGCTTTGATGGCAAACAAAGGCTGTTTCTGCACTTATCACTGGAGTGGTCTACAGAAAGATCCTGGGACCTGCCATCTGAATGTTAGTGCAGGACAGAGTATGTTCCACCCCACCCCCACCCCCCAGTATACTTTAGACCTTTTCACACTTACCTTCACTGGGATTAAAGTTGCTCGTTACTTAACTAAGTGCTGTAGACCTGCAAAAGTTCTCATCTGGGACGGATTGCCTTGCTGCAGCAAAGGCCATGGGCAGCAGGCTGTTCTTACGGCAATGGGTGATAAAGTGCACAGCTCTGGCTGTGCTGCCCCATGCCCCCTTTGCACAGGAGTAGTGCAAAGGGTGATGGTGAGGCTTTGCTCAGAGTGTGGTAGATGCTTTTAGTATAGCTGTGGAGCACGTTTGAGTGGGCATCTGCTGTCTTCTGTTGCCACTGGCATGTTGTTACATGGCAGTGGCAACCTATGCACCTGTCTTGCACAGGTCCATATTCAGAACTGATAGCTCAGCTCCAGAGGTGCAGGGCATGGTCATTTGGCTAACATGGTCATTTGACCTGCATCAGGCTCTGGAGAAAATGCCTCCATATTGGTGAGGCCTGTGTCACCAAGATGTCACCAAAGTGGGGAAATCTGGCTACCCAGTGTCTTTGGAAGCTTCCAAGAGTCCTGAACTCAAGATGATGTTTGTCATCACTTCTTACCAAAAACCAAACCTGGGCAGCCTCAACTTAGCAGTTTCTGGTTTTTTCCCATAATGCCCCACATTTCCCACCATTCTGTCTGTTGTATTGTCTTTCAGGAGAGTTATTTATTTCAGTGACAATACTACTAAAAAGGCCGGGAGTCCCTGTAAACATCTGACTGCCCCCTCCCACGTCTGGAATTGGCCTAACTCAGAGCAATCTATCCACCCTGTGCTTCTGAACAGGGTGCTAGTCTTGGCATGCCACCATACTTCACACAGATTAGAAAGCAAACAAGTGATAAGAACTCGATTCTCATTACGCAGACGTTAACATCCTGCACTTCTGGAAGGAAGCAACAAGGATGTTTGCACAATTCTAAGACCTGGAAACAAGAAGCAAAAGATTAAATATCTACATTTTGCTTTTGCTCAGAATTTTTAAAACATGCCTTGCGTGTGTGCACAACCACCCACACCACATCATTTCTTCTTTTCCTGATATGAAAATAATGTTTACTTATTTTAAAACATCAACATTAGAGCTTTTGAAGATTGGATGGGGCTCAACAGAATGAAACGTATACACAGGTCTTCCTGTAGTTCTAAGGCAGAGGTTCACAAACATAGGCATCCAGACAAAAACATCTGGAGGCTCAAGTGTGGAATCCCCTGTACTAAGGCGTAGAATCAAAAGTTTATGAAAAGCCCAGAGGAGACTGGCCTGGAGAGAGTCTAGGGCCCTGGGTAACACCTGTAGTTTAGGATGACTTCAGGTTGTCTTCAGGTCACATTACTCCCGTTAGTGTTGTGTCTCAAGCCATCAGCACTCAGTAAGCAAGCACACACACGCATGCCTGGCAAGCAACAGCAAGCAGCTGGATCAGGTTTCAGAGTTCTTGGAGGAGAAAGCGTTAATGCATGATCACAATGCTGAGGTCAGAGTTTCTAGAGGGTCTTTGTAGTCCAGAGGTTCAGGAGCACAGAAAGTATAGGAGCTGAGGTTGCAAGAAAAGATCAGTTGTCTGCAATGGCATTTGCTGGATTTGGATGAGCTTAATTAGGGCTGGGTGAGCCTTTCCTTTCAGCCAATGTGCATGTGCAGAGTTCGCAAGGCACCTCCCCTTCTCTCCTTTGTTTATGTGAATGATTCCTCTATCTAGCATTTTTCTGCAAATTTATTATTATTATTTTAAAAATTAATCACATGGAGAAGAAAATCATATAAAAAAAGAAAGTGTGTGTGTGGAGGTGGGGGAGCAGGCTCGAAAAAGAACTACAAACACACACCCTCACATCCCTTGAGTGACACAATGGCATCCAATACAAAAGGAGATGGGCACTGAAGATTGTAGCTTTTTCCAGACAGCACTTATTTAATCCGGAATAAGGCATGGATAAACTGGAATAAAATGTACCTGAATGTGCTTTACTGGGGCTTTTCTAAATATTGCAGATTAAGTAAATGCTGTCTGGATGAAACTTATCTGTCTCCACAGCACTCGATACTAAAGGGGTGTGTGAGTGAGGGACTTCAGTTCCCCACCAAATTGCAAAAACCTCAGTGCATAAAAAGCAGCTTTATAGTGAGCCAGGCTCTTGCCAGAGTGAGACAGGCCACATTCCCTTCAGTGCCTGTATCTGGAGGGTGAGGAGGCTCTCCAAGAGCCAGTCCAAATATTTCAGAATGCCAACCTTGGGGACACCAGTGGATCCATCAAATCTCTTGACAAGGCTGCCTGAAAACTGTAGGGACCTGGGAGAGGGGGAAGCCTGACCTGACACTGAGGCCAGCACTGTGGAGTCATGCCCAAATCCAAGCTAGACATTGGGCAAATTTACAGTTACTTCCATGGGGAGCTCCAGGGGCATTCCCACACAATGCAACCACACCATATGGAGTGTCCCCTGTGTGTATGGTGGTAGAGCAGTTTTTATCACTCTACAACTACATGAATGGCAAGATGGGACAACCCTGCATTCTCCATCCATGGTTCTTTTGGGTAGAAGAGGTTAGAATGGAGTGTGGGACTGGTGGTACAGGTGCAGTTGTGCGCTGCATCACCTAGTCACCATGGCAACATTGCCCCAGATGTGTGTTGGCACCATTGCGATGGCACCATGATTGCTTCCTCAGTGGAGTGTAGTAACCACTAGGCAGCCCAGCTTTTCCCCAGGTGACTTCCTTTCCTCCAGCCTGTCACTTTAAATGAGACCATTTCACTTATAAGCCTCGAAGAGTAAAAGGAGCAAGAATCTTCCTTCTCCATAGACTTCAGTCTATGTGTGTCACTATCCAGGGTGCTGAATTCCTCCATGCAGCTGCCTGTAGCACTTATTTATTTATTTATTTGTATTTCTATGCTGCTCTATACCCGGAGGTCTCAGGGCGGGTTACAATATTATAAAAACCTTAGACAGATTCCTGCCCTCAGGCTTACAATCTAAAGAGACAAGATACAAAAGGAAAATGGTGTGGGAGGGAACAGGGACACAATTAATTAATTAATTAATATTTATATCTCACCCTATCCTGAAGGTCTTAGGGCAAGTAACAGCTTTTTAAAAGCACAATATTAGTTAAAAGAGTAGCGTTTGCAGTGTGTGTGGGGGGCAAATATAACCAACATTTAGCCGAAGGCCTCAGTGAAGAGCTCCGTCTTCACTGCCTTCCTGAATCTAACCAGAGAAGAAGCCTGACCCACCTCCCAGGGAGATTGTTCCATAGCCTGGGGGCCATTTCTGAGAAGGCCCTCTCCCGGGTGCCCACATGCCTCACTGCTAAAGGTGGTGGGACAACCAGGAGAACCTCCCCTCCAGATCTTAAGGCACGGGCAGGTTGATATTGGAGAAGGCATTCCTTTAGATATTTGGGGCCCAAGTCATTTAGGGCCTTATAAGTCAGAGTTAACACCTTGAATTGGGCTCGGTAGTGAATTGGCAGCCAGTGCAACTCTTTTAGGACCAGTGTGATGTGTATCTGGGTAGCTGTCTCAGTCAGCACCCTAGTGGCTGCATTTTGCACTAGCTGCAACTTCCGAACCATCTTCAAGGGCAGCCCCATGTAGACTGCATTACAGTAGTCCAGTCTAGAGGTTACCAGAGCATGGATACCTGTGGCCAAATCATCTCTGTCCAGAAAAGGCTTCAGTTGACGTACCAGCCATAGTTGGCAGTAGGCACACCTGGCCACGACTTCCACATGAGCTTCAAGTGTCAGCGTAGCGTCCAGGAGTACCTACAGGTTATGCACCTGTCCTTTCCAGGGCATTGCAATCCCATCAAGGAGAGGGTATCTCCCAACTACATGGACTTGAGACCCCATGACACACAGCACCTCCATCTCGTATGGATTCACATTCAATTTATTGGCCTTCATCCAGCCCATTACCACCTCCAGACACCTGTCAAGCACTTCAGCTGCCTCTCCTGATTCAGATGGAACAGAGAGATAAACCTGGGTATCATCTGCATATTGATGACACCTCACTCCAAATCTTCTGATGACCTCTGTGGAGGTAATGGAGTCCGCAGCCACATGGAGTTTTTAAAAGAACAACTTCCTTCTTTTCTGGTTGCTTCTTTTCTGGATGTGACATCACCAAGGATCTCTGACCTGCCTGCTCACCAGCCTTCATCCAATCACCTCCCAAAATGCCTTGGAAGGGCATATATTGTTTAGGATGGTTTACTAGGCAGGTCTCAGCCTCGGTCCCTAGTCTTAGTTGCTTTCTAAGAGACAACATTTTTACTATTGGTAGAATTTGGTATAAAGATGCTATGGGCCTTTTCATACTTCAGCCTTCTCAGGGAAGGAAAGTTGTGGAATGGTTTGGGCATCCACACGTCAAAACCATTCAAAACTTAACTGGCATTTAACTATGTGCTGACTAAGTGCAACTCATTTCCATTGTCGCGTTCCAGATACACGACCTAATCAAGGTCTCAGGAAAATAAGGGGCAACAACTGGGCAGTTGCTGTGATATGCTGGGTGTTACGATAGATTTTACCCAGGCTCCAACTGGCTTGGTCCTGGAGACCAACCATGTGTTATGGCTGACCCGATAGGCTAGAACGGGGAGGGAATTAAAGAGGCTGGGGTTTAAATACAACCAAAGAAGGGGTGTGGGGGAAATGACATTATGGTGCAGATGAAAAGGCCCAGAATCTGGACCAGAGGCTCTTTAGTACAAACCTATAGTCTGTACAGCAGAGGAGTTCCACTTAAACTTTCCACTCTTGTATCACATTGTCGAGGATCTCAAAGATAAAGAGAACTTCAAAATATAAAAGAAGATGGATGGGGGATCACTACAGAGTCCCATCAGAAATAGCCAAATGTCCATAAGCAGAACAAACTGTCTTGGATCTTGGACAATACTCAGCCTAAAAGAACCCCTGCCTCTGAGATTATTACAAAATTGTAACACATGTCCAAATACTACAAAGGAAGCTTTTTTTGATATAGAATAGCTTGCAGGCAGCCTTTATATCTAGCTAACTTTCATGGTTATAATGTATATATAATAACATTTGGTCTCATAATTCAGCTCTTTCCTGTAAGGTATGTTGTCTTCTGGTGAAATAGAAAATTGTGCAATCTGTTAGAATAGGACTGAAGTGGCTGCTTGTGGACCAGCTTTTAGGCCAAGTAACCATGGTAACAGACTGTACCTCACATAGTTTCAATTAAAGAAACTAAGGATGATTGTCTTTGTCTGAGAAAATTGCATTGATATTATAACTTTTATGAAAGCCAAACTAATATAAACCTAACCATATACTGAGATCTCAGTAAAAGGCGCTTCTTATAGATCCTCCACTCTCAGAGATGCAGGGAATAGGGACAAAAAGGAAAGTCTTTTCTGTGGTGGCCCCCAGACTTTGAATCATCTTTTGATATTTAGCTCCCTCTCGAGGCTACCCTGCCAGGGAGGGTGGCGAATAGGAGGGAGAGAGGGTTATATTTTAAATAAGTTTTAATCTTTATATATTTAATTTTTCATTATTATCACCTCCACTGGGTGAAGGATGGGATATAAAACAAACAAACAATAGAGTCTAGTCTGGAAATTACCAGAGCATGCATAACTGAAGTACAAGAAAACAAGTCAATGCCTTCCAGTTTTCACAATGCAAATAATAATTTGTCTCCTTGCATATGTGCATTTGTCCATCCTATGACGGTATGTTTGTTGCATTTATGAAATTTCAGAGGCATTTTCTTCCCCCATTTTAATTATTAATGTACAAATGAAGACTTATTGAACAAGTGTCCACCAAAAAGCTTATTCCAACTCTACTATAGTAACACATTATATTCTTTGAATCCCTTCAGTTTGGTTTAGTTTGGTCTAGTGGTTAAGGAGCCAGACTCTTATCTGGGAATACTGGGTTCTATTCTGCATTCCTCCAAGAAGCCAGGTGGGTGATCTTGTTGGGCTAGTCACAGCTCTCTTTCTGAGCTCTCACAGCCCCACCTAACTCACAGGGTGTTCTGTTGGGGGGAGAAGAACAGAAGGCTTTGTCAGCCACTTTGAGTCCCCTTAAATAGGTGAGAAAAGTGGGGTAGAAGCTGCACTTCTTCAATTTAAAGGGTATTCTGATCTCCTTTAAATAGTAATTTCTTCTATTAAAGAACTGTGCAGTATTTGACATGAAACTGCATTCATATCTTGCCATTGACCAAAGTTTCTCACTAAGCTCCTCTCTGGCACAGGCCCGGAAATCCGTTTCATCACATGAAGAATCCGTGTGCCTTGGCAAGTCTGCATTTTAAACTTGATTGGCCACCTAGAACTCCCCATTGTAATCTCTGAGGAAACCTGACCGCTTCTGTTTCAACATGGCTGCCCATTGTCTGATTAATGGGGCCTCATTTATCAACCTTTGCTGATGTGCATGACATGTCTATGCTTTTATTTAAGCTTCATTTAAACTTTTGCTCAACACATTAGAACTTGCTAGATTTCATGGCAATAATAGTTCACTGTATGTATCTATCTCCATAGTGCATAATGCTGCATTTACTTTGCACCAAATACTTTTTTGTGTGCAATTATGAATCAATTGCATAATTAAAAAAAAATTTGTGAGAATTTTCCTTCGTTGTTATGAAATTTAAATAAAATAAAATGACAGTGGGGGAAAATGATTGATCAGATTAATATTCTCAGATGAAATTGACTAATCTGGGAGTAGTCCTGCCAGAGAAGATGGAATGGGGGCAGGGAGGGTCATATTTTAAAGATGTTTTAATAATGGTTTTTTATGTATCATCATCATTATAATCTCATTGCATGAGAGAACTAAACTGTTGTTGTTGTGACCCACCCGGGGACATTTTGGTGAAGGGTGGGATATAACTGAATGAATGGGTAGATGGATAAATAAGTAACTAAATAATCAATAATAGAAATTAATTTTAATGACTGTAGTTCTATCATGCTAGAAATACAAAATTAAGACTTTGACTCAAACTTGGGTTTTCTGAATACAATATTTCATTCAATAGGCATAGCCTACATACCTCTCTTTGAGAAGCATATTTCATTGTCTCTAATACAGATCTTACGTGACATATACACTTCAAGGTGGAGGCACCAAGGATAGAGAAGGGACCATGTAGATTTTTTGGAAGCTTCGTTCATCTTCAGATGTGGCTTCATCTTCAGATCTGAACACTAGTTATTCTTTGTCTACAATAAGAACAGCAAATATTTAAAAAATCTACATTTGTTTTATTTCTAATTTGAATAATCTGAAGTAGGAATGTGCATGAATATTTGTAACATTCATTATTTGTACAAATTCATACAAATTTGGACATTTGTACATGAATCAAATGTTACAATATTTGTACATTGACATTTGTAAGAAAACAAATCTTTCCGGACATTCATACAAAAACACGTATTTGTTGAACTGGGGAGGTAGGAAAGTGGCTGCACCAGTCACATCTGCAACGGATCTAGAGTGCATTCGTCATGGATTGAGAGCATAGTAAAGTGGATTCAATTTGAATTTGACGTGTACAGATGTCCAAATTCATATGAATTCATACGAATGATGAATGTTACAAATATTTGTGCAGATCCCTAATCTGCAATCCTCCATCCACAAATAGTTTTGGGGCATAAAGCACTGTTTCTGAATTATGGCAAGTGCAGAACTGCTTTTACTAAGAATTCTGGCATGTACTTTGAGAACTGAGTAATGATTTCTGGCTGTATTCCAAACCTAGCCTACAGGTTATCCAATTCCTTGTCTTTTATCAGTTTGTAGTTTGGCTTTTCTTTGTGAAAACTGTAAACTGCATTAAGAGTGTCAATATAACAGCAGTGCCTAGATTTACATTAACTTGCTGTGTAGTGCTTTGTGCTTGCCTATTATTCTTCATCATTTTAGGATCTTCTTGACAACCGCAGAGTTTCAAAGTGGATTATCTAACACTGGTTTGAACTTTTTGCCCCTACACTCTACTCAGGCACTGTTTATCTCCATTTTGTAAGATTTCTAATCAGCTCAGTTTGATAGTATTATTTTCCTATTCCTGATTTAAAAGGAGGGAAGAAAAGGGAAGGTCTTAATTTACGTAATGCCTAGAGTTGTTTTTCACTTTCTCTGCATATGGAGGCAGCCATCTGGCTTCTGTGACATAGCTTGTATAAAACAGAGCATTCATGAAGAGATGCAAAGAAAGCCATCACCACACTTTCTTCCCTCAGGGGTTTAGCATCCTGTTTGTACTTAGAAAATCAGGATGTACTGGCATGCTCTAGGACACAGCATATGCACACTGTGGTGCCTTCTCAATTCCAGAATGACCTAGAGCAGCCCTGATCACCACTAGCTGTGGAGCAGGAAAAACTGTGCCACAGCTTAACCAAGGTTGACTAGAACACTCATAGTCAACTCCCAGATGCAGCGTCCACATTACTTCCATATGCAAATGCTATGTGGGGGTGGTGTGGCATGACTGCAGCTGTGCAATTGTGTGCCCTATTACTGATTGCCATAGCAACAGCCCAAGCAGGCATGGCCCTTGCTATGGCAATACAGAAGTTCCTGAAAAGGACCATCAGCCCCCCCCCCCCCAGTTAAGTCCAGACTTCTTGATGCTGCATATCGGAATGCAGAGCCATGATCAAACCCTCACACATGACAGCCAATACTTCACAGTGGTGTCATTTTATGGCAATGCTACTGTGAATTTACTTAATTCTGATATAGCAGCAAATACTGTGCACCATTAAGTCCAGACAGGATGGCGAGAAGAGCCAACAAGAGCTGAAACTGCAGCTCAGCTCCCATTGGTTGCCCCATCCCACATGACACTCGCTTCAGCCCATGTGAGTACGTGTGCCACATGGAAGTTTTGCAGCTCCCTGACCAGGAAGCTGTGGGAGGCTGCTGCAGTCTGGACAACGGACCACCGCTTCACAGTAGGTAAGCTGCAATTTTTTTTAATACTGCAGATTTAATCCGCTAATCTGGAAGGGGCATGGGTTAAGTTTGGAATGGTACTCATGATGTGAATTGTTCCTGAGCTTAGAAATTACATGTGACTACACCCCAGGTACTGAATAGCAAACTGGATTTGACCTCAGATGAATCACCCCTAGTGCTCCTATTGCAAAAAGCAGAGATGAATCTAAGAAATCTGTAAGACATAAGACCTCAAACCAAGGGGTGTGCATGAATGCAATATTTGACATTCGATTCATAAATAATGGAATATTCAAAAATCCAAATTTGTATGAATAAAGAAATACAAATGTCTGGACATTCAAACTGATACAAATACATTCATATCTATTCATTCAAATATTCTATACATAACCAATAATATGAACCTTGTACGCATTTGTACGCATTTCATCCTGTATGTATTCGTATGGATATGCACAAGATGCATACAGTTGGCGTATCCGTATCTGTACACATAGGAATGTCCAAATTATCCATACAAATAACTCAAAATATTCATATTCATACAAATACTAAAGTATGAATGTCCAGATATTTGATTCATATACGAATGTCCGAATTCATCTGAATCTGCCCAAATAATGAATATTTCACCTCCACCTGCTTTTGCTCATTCCACAGGAGTATTACCATATCCTAACCCTATTTGGTCCTGTACTGTTCACACACCAGACTGTCACTCTCCCATCTCCTGGATATTCTATGCTAGAAAAGGTGGATTAGAGAAGGTCTGGGAGCATGACCGCAGCAGTGAATGTTCCCAGCAGAAAGTGGTGTTGTGCTCAACACACACCTTAGAAAAGGCAGTGTAGCAGAAGATTCATAACTGACTCCATCTTTGTTCATTTTGAGTTAACATCCTAATCTTAAGAAAGCACATGCTTTGTGTGGAACCTGTCTCTACCAGTTTGAAGCTGTACAAGCTGGGAACCAACAAAAGATAGATAATTGGTACTTCTTGTTAGGAAAGGGGACCTGCTCATCTTTGAGAAGATTCTCAGTTTGTAATGACACGATTGCTGCATCAAGGATAACTCATTCAAGCAGCAGTTTCTATTACTCCTATAATGGGTGAATTATGCCTTATTCCTCTTTATCTTGTTCTGTATGTTTTTTGCCTTGTCTCATGCCTGTCTTTTTGAAGCAAGTTTCTTGCCTCGCTGTATGTGTGAAATTATTCTTAGAGAGCTGCCTTGCATAATTTTATTTTATCCTTTCATTTTGTAACCTGATATGACTGCTTGCTTTTGCTTTTTATTTTTTAATAAATTTATTTTTTATTTTGCATTTTTATCCCCCCCTGTACCCAAAGGCCTCAGGGCGGGTAACAACATTTAAAATCAAATATATTTAACCAATAATATATATTAAAACAGTAGCATTGTGTGATAGCGGGGAGAGAAAGTGTATCCCCATTTAACCAAATGCTCAGAGCAGAGGCCCGCCTAGGCATCCTTTTCTGGGCATCAGGAGAGCCGGAACAGTAGTCTCCAGGAGGGAGATTAAAAGTTTAATGCTGTGTTGCCCCAAATGAAGGAAAACCCAAATAGAGGGAGGAAAATCAAAAATCAAAAAAACAAAAACGACTTGGCATTTACAGATGTAAGCAAATGGGCTGGAATTTGGGCTGAAGAAGAATTAAGCAAAGGTGTAACTGCAGCCTTAAATACACAATTGTGTATTTAAGTACATTATTGTGTCTGGAGGAATGTTCTGTATATCCTCTGGAAATTACTTTCCTCCCACTTGCTTTTTTTTGAGTCCATCACCTGTAGGTTCTGAGCAGATGACTCCATGTAACCCTTATTTGTTTTAAGAAATGAGTTGCGTAATAGAATTTTTAGAGTGGCACCTAGTGAAAAAAACATACAAGTGAAAAGCTGGTTGCTATGGAACAATCTTTATTGTGTTTTTATTTTAATAAAATGTAAATGGCCAGCATGTTACTTGTGCCTCTGAAAAAAACACCCTTTTCCTAGGCACAAGAATGGAATATAAAGGCCAAAGCAAGTTAAAATAACACACACACACATGTACACACACAGAGAGAGAGACACCTAGCTCGATTTTTGTGTTTGTTTCTTCTTTTTTCTGTTTTGGAACACCTATGCAATTTATTTATTTATTATTTGTATTTCCATCCTGCCCTATACTCACAGGTCTCTGTCCCTCCCTGTGAACTAGGGATGTTCACAGATTTTTTTTCATGTTTGAATCATATCAAATCAAATGCAAGAATACTTGAATGTGGTAGGATTCCAATTCAATAAGAATGTTTGATCCAAATCCAGTTACAACCCCTGCTATAAATTGCCTATGTATTCCTACATTTCCCCTATGTGTTCTGAATGCATCAAACCCACTCTCAATCCACTTTGAATCTGCTTTGAATCCACTCTGGATCCATTGCAGATGTGACTGGGCAGCTGCTTTCCTACCTCCTGAAGTTCACGAATGTAACAAAGCTTCGTATGAGTGTATAGAAACATTCAGTTCATATTTGAATGTCATTATTTGAATGTACAAACATTTGATTCAAATTTGAATGCCTGAATTAGGACAAATTCGTATGAATTTCAAATATGATGAATATTTGTGCATGTCCCTACATTTTATTTCAAAGTTTCATGAGGCTTTATTTTAGAGATATTTTACTGACATTATTGTTGCTTTATGATATTATTTTCCTATTCTGTGAATTGTGCTGAACAGAAACTTGGAAAAGTGGTATTCGGATGAGGCAGAACATAATGTGACATTACATATTTTTTGGGATGTGTAAGAATATTCAAAACATTTGAAATTTGATTGAATTTATTCAAATTTGGACATTCAAATTCAAATTGAATGGCTATACATTCATTTTGTAAAATTTGAATGAATTTCGAATGTTTTAAATCATTCGTACAAATTATTTGGAGATTCGTATGTGTACCGATACACACGCATTACATATGTATCCGTACGCATTTTATTCGTATCTGTATGCATTTGTAAGGATACATATGGGACAAATTCAGTCCATCATCCTGTGTTACACTGTGGCCAGTAATTGCTTAAGGGCATCTCAAGCAGAAGATAAAAGCAAAACCTCCAACTCTGTGCAAATGGTCTTTAGAAGAATCTTGCCTGTCTCTCCAAACTGGAGATGTTACATAGGCATGAAGTGGAAAAAATTCAGCACCCTGGTGGTGCTGAGTGCGTACTACAAGTCTCTGGAAACAGGAAAAAATCTTATTCCTTTTACTCTGGAGGCTAGAGAATTAAGGTATGAGCTGGAAGGGAAGCTAGGGGGAAACTGCAGCCAGGAGATTACTACACCTGCCCTCCATTATTTTATCTATCCAATCTGGTTGCTATCATCACCTCTTGGGGTAGTAAATTGCATAGATGGTGATCCTCCGGATGGAAAAAAAAATACTTTCCTTTGTCAGTCATAACTCTTAGTTCTAGAATTTTTTTTCTCTATCCACCTTTTCCACGCTGTGCATGAGTTTATATACTTCAATCAGATCACTACCTTTCAAGGCTGGAGAGGACCAGATGTTACGACCTGATTTCATAAGGGCGGTACTCTAGCCCCTTTCTATTTTAGAGTTTCAGGAGTACTTTGCTTTATGAGAACATACTGATAATGACAATGCCTTTATGAGTGGGCCACAGCTTTTGAAAGCTGTTTGCTATAGATGGCTTGCACCAATTGTGGGAATGTTGGCTACAAGCTGTGTTGACAGGGAGACTATTTATGCAATCCACCTGGTGAGCAGCTTTTGAATTGTGTTAAGCCCCACGTGGAGCATTCCAGGCACCTCTGTGGGGCCACTTTAACATTCTGGGTTAATACAATTAGCAGAATCAGGTAGCAATTTCTCAACTACCTCTTACAATCCAGATGTGACTGGAAGATTGCATGTAGGAGTGAGAACCCCTCCTTTGTGTGAACTAGCATGTCAAGCAGAACATGGCATAATAAACCTTTTTCCTGTCCTGACTAGTTTGCTGCATACAAGGTTTTTATCTTTCTCTTTTTCTTCAACCAGTGAGCAATGCATCATGCCCCTCCAAATGGCAGTCTGAAGAAGTACAACAAAAGGTTTCTTCAACTTTCTGAAACTTAGGTACTCATGGTATAAGAAAGAGTGAGCAAGATAAGCTGAAAATAAACAGAATCATCTGCTCACCTAGAAAAAGGGGAGAAAACAAAGAATGGCAGAAGGAAGATGTGAAGTGGCCATTGATTCATCTCGGAGAAGATGCTGAGTTTCTACTTGGCATAGGGCTGAGGAAAACATGTTTTTCCAGGTATTGTAACAACCTTGTGGTAGTTAGTATGGATCCCCTGATGTAAGCTGGAAAACCTGAACACTTGAAAGAGGCATTTTGATAGAATACACTATAGATGTGCTGAAGTGCAGTTTGTATGAAAGAAACTACTCATGAGAACCTCAGATGAGCCCTGCTGGATCAGGCCAGAACCCTTCTAGTCCAGCATCCACCAATTGCTTATAGACATCTCAAGCAGAAGACAAAGGCATGAAGCACATATTCCCCTTTTGACTGGATTTGAATCAAGGGGGTGTTGGCTTCGTGCAAACCCCCTCCCTGCAAAGACTTCTTTTGCATGTGAATACTTGCCAAACAGTCACATGTGAAGGGAACCCCCATCCCTTCCTTTGTGTCTTGCCTCACCTCTTCACATATCTTTTGCGGCCACTGCCACTCCCATCATGCCATCCTCAGAGACTCAACTAGGCTTCATGGAGGTGTGGGCACACCTCTGAGAGGCCTAGCTGAGATTCTGAGGAGGGCTTGATGGCAGTGGTGGCTGTTGGATGTAAGGGGGCACATCCATGGGGGATGCGAGGGGGAAGGTAGGCAGATCCAGCCATATAGAAGCTTCTATGAAGCTCTGATGAGGGCTGTATACATTCACTTTGTGTGTGAAGAGGGGCTATGGATGTAGGCCCCTTTTGATTCACATGTGAATTGTCAAAGATTTGAATTAGAATGCAAATTTGAAGTCGGTGAATATTTTTCACCCATTCTTAGTCCAGGATAGTCAGGTGCCTCATTAGACAACCTTGGGCCAGGACCTCCTCTGGATAAGGTGAAGCTTTTGTGAGCAGTGCAGGGAATTCAAATCTCAGAGACTGTCTCTAGGGAACATGGCTGCTGTGGCATCATTGTGAGGTGCAGAGATTCTGCCAGATAGTTTAATGTGCCCACACAATCCCATAATACTTGTGTATGATGTGGCTCCACTCATGGCAGCTGTACTTGAAGAGATGAATTCTTTCTACTGTTCATCTGGGTTCCACCTACTACATAGGAGCCCAGGGCTGTTGGGTAAGGCAGCTGATAGTTCCAGGGCAAATAAGCACTTCTTATCCCGGCTGGGGCACAGGAAAGGTGAACTTGCCACACGTGAACTAGCATTCACGCTCGCTAATGCTAGTAGACACCACCCCTCCCCCGATGCATTCAGACACTTACCTTAAGTGCTGACATGTATCTGGGTGCTGTTATCTTTGGTCTGGATGCTAGCGCCAGCACCAGTGCACATGCACCGGTGCTGTCATTGTGACAATGATGATGTGCTGTATTCCAGCAGGTCATGTGATGTGTCAGCACACTTGCAATGTGTATCACATACTCCTCGGTCACCATAGATATTCCACAGCAGTGTTCCACTTCCTGGAGTGGTCCAAGTGACCCAGAATAAGGCAATCAGCATTGAGACATCTGTTCATGGACAACCCTTTTGCCAGCTCTGAAGATCTTTGGAGCTGGCTCTGAGGACTCTGAAGACAAAGGTTCCTGGCCTTAGAAGCCCCTTGTGTCCCACCAAAGTAGATCCCCTGATAGACCAGACCCTGGAGGCTAATGCATCAGTAGCCCTCTTTGGGGCCACCTAATCTGCTCTATCTTCCATCCTGTGTGGATGAAACATGCTAGCAGGTGGCAAGGCCTCCCTTATGTTGCACCAGGGTACAGTATATGGAGCTCTTTTTAGACCTTTCCACTCGTAAGTATAGAAATGGCCTTAGTCTGCAGTTTGATCAGTGCTTAGCTAGAGTTTTCAAAGTAAATTCTAACTCAGCACAGGCTCATATTTATCTCTTCAACTTAGGCAAAGGTCACTGATTTTGAATCACTAGCACTTTGCCACATTTCATATTCAAATAACTCTCATTGTGTCCTTCACAGAACACAGAAGTAGCCCCATTGAGTCAGGAAATACCTCTTCCCCTGAATGTGAAATGCTTAAGGAAATTATGGAGACTTTCTACAACCTGCTGCCTAGCAGAGTTTGCTACAGGCTTGCAGTGAGTATAAAACTGAACAATGCCAAATTGGTTAATAATTTACTGTGCCCTCAAAGTATTTTATTGTAAATGACCTGGTTCAAGCGGCATGCTTTACAATGCAGTAGTGTACTGTGGCTTCATTCTGAGTCTTCTCTTTAAGGAGCTTGGGATACATAAATGAGGCAGGAGTTCCTGTGTGGTCTGTAGAGAAGGCAATGCCAGGATTCCAAGACAGTGGCATGCTGGTGGTTCTTTTTGAGAGTCCTGGATTTAGCATAGAACAGCTGCAGGTTAGAAACGGAATGTGTGAGATATTGGCATTTAAGACGAACATCTCCCTTTTTGTGCATGAGAGTACACATTTCTCACATTCACTTGGCACACCTGTCTCCAAACTCCTTGTTAGTAGGGATGTGTGTTAGTAGGGATTCATAATGAATCAAATGTTACAAAATTTGTATTCATTTGAAGAGATACTCTTCAAATATGGTAGGATTCTATTTGATACGAATGTATTCGTGCAAATTCGTATTAATATCATACGAATTAATACATATCTGATACAAAGAAATGTGTTTGCAACTTGCCTTTTAGCAGGTGGGCAGCACTTTGACCCACTGTGGAGGAAAGTGTCATCTGCATCAAAGGTGATCTGCAAATCCCCATCCAACTCCTGCCCCTTGCCTCAGACACCTGAATAACTGCATCCTCACCATCCTTATTAAACTTCACTCGATCACCTGGAATCCACTCTTATATTGATTTGGAAAGTCAGTATCTTGTACACTTGCATTTTTTTAAAAAAAAGTTCAATGAATTCCTCCCCACCTGTACAATATTTCCTGCATCCCATGCATTTATTGTACTGCTCATTCTATAGAGATGTCCGGATGCAGCTTGTAACTAGCAGTGTACACAACTTTTTTCCTTGTTCGCTCCTCATCAAAGCAAATGGGGTGGAAATCTGCATTTGTGCGAACAGAGCCACTTTGAATGGGCTAGGCTTCAAATTCGTCAATCACCCCCACTTGCAGCTCTGAATCCAATCTGAATCTGTGAAGTTTTGAAGATTCACAATTTGTATGAATTGTAAAAATGGTGAACATTTTTCACCCATCCCTACTTGTAACTCTTGTTGGAATATTGTCAAAACAGGAAACGCTTGTTTAGCTATCCGTCTCACCACGAACATTCTGGTAAACATCACGTGATATTCTATCCCTGTACCTAGACACAACTAAGTTTCTGTTTTCCTGTGGGAACAGCATGGTTATCTCAGTTAGGCCTCCGTTTTTCTGAGAAGAATAATCCTATTCTGGATAAACCAAATATGTATATGTGGGGGCCGAGCTTAGTGACTTCATGCAATCTCACAAGAGTTCATATTGCTTTAACAATGTTATGATGTGTTCTGTTTTGGTTCGTATATTTTTGACTGAAGATGTAGATCTTAGTGGTTAAATTGTAAACCATGTATTTGCTTTCATATATCTATTAATATAACCAGCAATGCATTTAGCTAGTGCCTATACTGCAATCATGAAGACAATAAAAGCCTTCCTTATTGGAAAGAATCGTTGTGTCTGCTCTCACGCTTGTGAAGGTCATCTGCATGCATTATCTGCTGTGATTCTAGTGATATGCAGTCTCTGCAAATCAACAACTCTTCTGCTACCATAGTGTCAGGGTTGTTCTGATTCATTTTATCTCCAATATTTGCTCTCTGGTCAGCAGAATTTTGTTTCTCTTAATGTGGCAATTTTGTTTTTTGTTATACCATGTCCAGGTTGCAACAAAACTTATATCTCAGCGTCATTAAAATTTCATCTTTCAGTTAATGCATTTTATCTTCTTGTACATTGCTTTTCCATTGCTTTTATTTGGTTAGTGACTGTAAGTAAACTAATCAATCAACTTTCATTTGGAAAAATCTTTAGATAGAAATTGGAAGTCCAACTTATTTCACTTTAAGAACTGGATTGAGAAACTTTAACTATTTTGATAGTTTGATAGGACAAAATGGTTTGTCTTTGTTAGTATATATCAGCAGAGAAGTAGTAACTTTCTCTTAATCAGACTTCCCAGCTGCCTAAGGAATTTGCCAGCTTTTGGGAAAGGCAGATTCCTTTTAGCAATTAGACTGCAGTTTGTATGCCAATTAGCATTTTAATTGAATAGTTGTTTCTTTTTAATAGGCATTTGTGTCTCTATGTCCATTTATACATCATCCAGTGAAAGAAAATCCTTTGCTTTATGTGAACTAAATGTATTTAATGCCCATCACAGAGTCAGGAAACATATTAATGTTTGTGAGACAAGTCATTGTGAAGAATTGGAAAGGCAATGAGCAATAGGGATGTGCACAAATGTTCTAAACATACAAAATTTGATTGAATTCGATTGAATGTGAATATCCGAATTTGAACAGAATGTCTCCACACTCAAATGAATTTCGAATGTTCCAAAACATTATTCAAAAGAAAAAAGGAGCAATTCCTATCAGTCCCCAGAAGATGGCGATGTTTGTCAAAAGAATATTCTTAAAATAAATAGCTTCCTATTTCTCCTAAAAGGATTGAGCAGTAACGGTTCAAACTAAATGTGATGCCCCCCTTCCCCCCCATCAAAGCGTGTCTTAACCATTTGCAGCTTTGGGAGAGCTGAAGACTCAGGAGAGGGATATAAAGCTATTTTTAACTCAGAGTCGGGACAGCTTTTTTAAACAATTTGTATCAATTAGTTATTTTAGTGCCCGTATGAGCTACTGTTGAGGCTGACTGCTCATGAATCTGTAAGCTGTGAATACCAAAACCATATCTAATTCTATAGTTGCAGTTATAGAGAACTTGGAGATACTAAACTTATGAATGAGGTGACTGTTTGATATGTAACATAGCCTGCATCCAGACTTTTTTATACTATGCAGTAGGATATGCATGTATATTCGAAGGTATTCGAAATTCGATAGAATCTGCCTGAATTTTGACTTTCGAATTCGAATCTAATGTCCATAAATTCAAATTTAAAGATTCAAATGAATTTCAAATTTTGGATCTATTCGTTTGAATTATCTGGACATTCGCTTGTTTACGGGTTTGCACATGATGTGTACTTGCAGATACGCATCTTTCCTGCATCTCTATGCATCCGTATGGGACGAGAACGGGTTGCATACAGGAAAACTACAGGATGCGTACGCACATGTACAGATGCTTATGGGATGCATAATGATGCGTGCAGGCACATACAAATGTTGCCAACATTCGTAAGTGCAAATTCAAATAATTAATTTTCGAGTATTCAATTCAAATAAAATAAAATCCTGAAAATTGCATTTGTGCACACCCCTACTGTGCAGTGGAATGCGCAGTCACGATCAGGGTGTCACAGATGATCAATGCATCGTCGTGGCATCACATTATCTGATCGTTACTGCGCACTTACCTTAATGCTGATCTAAGGACACTTGCTGCGCAGTAT
The DNA here is from genome assembly GCA_023333525.1 of Aspidoscelis tigris stejnegeri. Classification (NCBI taxonomy): domain Eukaryota; kingdom Metazoa; phylum Chordata; class Lepidosauria; order Squamata; family Teiidae; genus Aspidoscelis; species Aspidoscelis tigris. The sequence continues at coordinate 17,300,027 of JALMGA010000003.1, forward strand.
AAAGAAAATTCAGATTTTCCTGCCAGCCTGGGCAGAACGGCGAGAGCAGCATGATGAGAGCAGGAGGGCAGCTCAAATGTGATTGGCTGCCTCAACTCACATGACGGCGCACACTGACTCAGCTCTTGCAGCTTCCAGTGGGGAGCTATGGAGCTGCTATTCAAGTTAGGAAAGCTGGTCGTCGCTATGCAGGAGGTAAGCTGCACTTTTACCTTTAACTGCCGATTTATTCTACAAGTCTGGAGATAGCCTTAGTGTGGGGAAGGAAGGCCTCTGGAGCCCTCCCCAGATAATGGCTTTTCCAGAAAGGGCCTAAATGTCCTTGGTGGTCATGGAAGGTAAACTATCAGTTGGGGAGGGTAGAGGAAAACCAGGGGGATGGAGACAGCAATGGAGCTTCTTGGGAGAGACAGCTAGCTGGAATCTGGAACAAAAATGCTCCACAATGTCGGGAAGGATCGTTGCTCTATCATCTTTCTTCAATCCATGTGGTTTGTTTTTTTTAGTAAATAAGCAAGCTGAGGACGAATGCATTTCCCTTGGTCCTTTTTTTTTAATTACAATAAGAGAAAAGGGAGCTAGTCTTTGGGACAAAGCCCTCCAACCAACTCAAACTCTTTACAACACGGCAAGAACTTTTTAACTCTACCCCATCTGAACTTTCCCTCCTAAAGTTTCTCTATTGGTTAGAAGAAACTTTAGTTTACACAGCCTTCCTGAAATGCCTTCTTGCAACCTTCAAAGTTAATTTGCATCTAATATATTCATAGTGGGCAGGAGATTTTAATATTTGCCTATGTACAGCAAAGAGGACCACAGTTCAAACAGTGGTCAACTGACTAGTGAGAACCAGTTGCGTCCTTTGAATTTAGCAGACCTGATAAGAGCTCTGCTAGTTATCAGGCCTTTTGCAAGCACAGTTTTCTTCCCTTAAATTCTTTATGACACTGTTTACCTTTGCTTATTCTAAACAGTCCTGTTTGAAGCTCCAGATTCCTAAAACCTCCCGTCTCCAGGCTTCAGTGTAACTGTGAAGAAGCAAAACTGAAACCAGGTGATATGTGGCAGTGTGACCCCAGGATCCAATTCCTGGTCTTAACAGGCCTGTAAAATGAAGTGGATGAGTGGATGGTTTGCACAGTAAGCCATAAAGTAAATGGAAAATGCCTTGAAAGTGCCACTGACTTTGATGGCTGGCTATGTGTTTCTGTAGCAACTTGTGCTGTTTTATAAAAATAGGAAGAAGGCACTCCGATAGTTTGCTCTTGCTGTTCGTGGTGACTTGATACGTAACCTTCCATTATCTTGTGTTCAGCAGTGTTAAGATATTTCACTCTGTAACTCAGAAATCTTTGGGCTTCTCTACACTTACCTGTTGTATTCCAGATTTGTTGGTCTGAAGCAAACCAACCCATCCCACTGTGGGCTAGAACAATGTCATCTGCCTAGCAATGCCCAGCCCCTGTACTAGTCCTGAAGGTCATGTGAACTTCAGAGCCCCCTGGAGATCGATTTTGGTGGCACAATAAGGTGTGCCACTGAAAAAGGTCCCCCCGTTAATCTGGAACACAGAGGTATGTGCCCTCTGCATGCCTCCGTGATCAAGATTTTCACCCACTATCCCACAAGCAAACTGGATCTAGGTCCACAAGATCTGGAATGTGTGCTGTATGGTGCAGACAGAACATACTAGAAGGGGGGGGGGTTTGAACATGTTAACAACACAGTTTATTTCTTTTGACCCAAGTTAGCATTCAATTGAATAGAAATATAGAACTCAGGGAGTTACTCTGAAAAAGAAAATCCTTAATGGAAAATGGGGAACAATACTGATAGCCTTTGTGACTGCTTCTACATGATGTGTAGTATCCTGCACCATGCTGGGCCAAATAAAATAATCTGGCACAGGATGGGTCTGGCAGCCTGAGGCCCCCACATCACCACCACCACCTCCTCCTAGCTTATGTAATTGGTAGCCAAGGATTTTTTTTAGATAGGTTCCCAGAATCAGTCCATTCCCAGAACTGCTTTCAGAAGCCCACTGATATGGCGCTGGACTCTTTGGCCCTCGTATATTGTACCAGTGTAATCTGCACAAAGTCTACTGTTCAGCCTGGAACATGGTGTGGACTGCTTACAAGTGGTCTAGGGATGCAGTGGGCAATTACATGCTCATGCAGGACCAAGGAGGCCCAGTCTCCTCCTAGTGTGTTCCATTCTCATTGGTGTGAACGAAACACCAGGATAGAGCATCAAAATGGTGCTCCGAGTCTGACAGTAAATCTCATTGATGCATTTCATCAGCAGACCACTGCCTGCATCACAGTTCCATGGGTTGTGTGTGGAAGGTACGTGGACCACCATGTCAGGATATGGGGGATCCTTTCCAGTGGTGCACAAGAAGATGCCACTGGAAGTTTGTATGAGCTCTGGGACTGCCAGGGAGAGTGGGCCAGAACAGTTGTCATAATGCAGATGGCCTTGTTTCAATCCAGAGCAATCTGTCATGGCTTTGATACACACGGAGTGATCTGAAAGAGCTAACATGAAGCAGCAGAAGGTAAGTGCAGAAAGGCTTCAAATCCTGGCTGTACGCTGCTGTTCATTTATGTAATGTCCTAACACCAACTTTTCTATAGGTTGCACATACTTGTGTAATACGAGTTTGCACTACTATGTGGTATGTGGGACCCAATCATTTGGTTGCAAGAAGCAATTCTAGAAGGAGTCTTAAATTTGACTCAATTAACTCTTTGCTCATTGTTATTAACAGTTAATAACACTGTTATCAACCTCAGCATTCAGTAGAAGGTCAAATTTAGAAGAATTTTGTAAACTGCAATTTTCCTTGAGAATTTAGGAACTTTTTAGTTGGGCCTTTAATTTGTAAAGATTTAAAGTCAGCAACATTTAGTAGAATGCAGAAGTCTGAAATGTTGAGGTATTGGTATTCTTGTTATTCATTTCGTTTGTGAAACTGTTAAATCACGTAGACTCCTATTATCAGTAATCAGACAAAGTACGGAAGATCAGTGGAACCACTGCTAAATCTCATTGACTGACCCTCCCTTCCATTCAGGAACGTGTGATTGCCTATTTACATTACAAAATACAGTTACCCCACATTTGAAATTGTGGGCATTTTCATTCCTGTGTCAAGTCTGGGATGGGATGGGTTGAGCCTTCACATTTTGAACACCCATCCCAAACCTGTGCAGATATTACTGTATGAGTGGCAATCACTGAACTGTGGCAATGGCCATGCATGACACAGCTGGGCAATGTGGCATGCAACTGCAGCTGTGTTGCCTGCCCCATACACTCTTCACTCAGAAGAGGTGCAAAGGGTGAGGAGTGCCAGAGTGTACTAGTCACATCCTAGACAGTGGCTAGTATAGCTGCTGCTATCTGCTTGGGGAAAGGTCAAGCATGCACAGACTGCTTCCAGAATGGAAGCGGCTCCATTAGATGTGGATGCCCTACGCAGGATCGTCCCCCAACCTCCTCTATAGGCTACGTGTGAAAAGGTCTGGTGAAAACTTGTATGGTGAAAACATATACAATCAATTCCTCCTGTATTTGCTTATGTGGTCACTGCAAACTCTTGTTTAGTTAAGCTGCATTTAATCCAGTTTCAGTGAGTGAGAGAACACATCAGTAAAGTGACTAGTGATTTCCACGTTATTTAACCCAATGGTGGATTTTCTGAGTGAGATAATTTGGCTGATTTGTTCTCTCACCCTGGAAGTGGACTGAGGCTGGATTAAAACTGCAGTGTGAATGCAGCCTTAAAATAGGAATAATGGATTATTGTAGCCGAAGTCGTGTATGCCTTGTTTAAAGTTTAGCAGCAGTTTCAAACTGGTTTTCTTCTTCATGAGAATCCAGTTTAAATAAAAGCCTTTCAGCCGGAGCTCAAGTTCATAGACAACAGGAACTTGTTATAAAAGGGGAAAAAAAGCCTTGGTGACAAATTTGCTGCACACACCCAGGTCATCTCATAAACATGGCTTTATTTTTTTTATCAACCTGTGGCAAGCAGCTGTTGCAGACTTTTGCTGCCCAATCCTGAATATATTGTTTGCTCTTCTAAGAACCTAGTGGGAGGTTGACACAAGAATACATTCCTCTGTACTCCTGTTTACTTAGTACCATAAAGCTGCTATAATAAAACTATGTTTTTTTCTTAAATCTTACGATAGCAAGAATCAAGCTGCAGTTCAGCATGATATTCAAGCCCTTAATCATCTTCACAGTAGTCCTGAACAGGAACGGAGAATGAGGCATCCAAAAGTTCAACAGTGGGTTTAATAATCCTTCAGTGCGCCATTTGGAAAATTGAAAGTAGCTGATGAGAATGTGGAATTTCCTTTCAATATGGGCCTTGATTTCCTTGCAACAATAAACCAAGACATTCCTTCTCTCCTGTTGGATAGACAAGTAATTTTAGGTAGATGCACTGATGCCCTGTGTTGGAGCTTAAATGAGTAGTCCTATATTGGTTGCACATGGAGGAGTCTTCAAATGTTTTGTGGGCAGTCGTGCAGAAAATGGAACATCCTTGGGTTTGTTTTGTTGTTGTTGTTGTTGTTCAGAATAACTAGAACAAAAGGGAGAGCCCTTGAGGAAAGCAAGATTCAGCTGTACAACTACTTCCAGACACAACTAGAGGAGTGAAAGCATTGTACTGAGTTTGTTAGATATCTGCATGGCCTTCCCAGAAGAGGGCCTTCTCGGTAGTGGCCCCAGGCTATGGAATGGTCTCCCCCTGGAGGTGTGTCACTCAGGCCTTTGGTTAAATGCTGCTTACGCTTCCCCCACTGCAAACACTCCTGTTTAACTGTTTTTGCATTGCTTTTATCATGTTGGATTTTTGAATGTTTTACTGGTTATCATTGTTTTATATACTTTTGATATCTTCGATTTTAAAGGTTGTTAGCCACCCAGAGACCCTCGGGTACAGGGCGGGATATAAATATAAACAAACAAACAAATAAACAAATAAACATAATACTTGTTCCAGCAAACTCTGAAAACGTATTGTAAGGCATTAACCTGCTAGGAAAATCCCTGGGGAGAAGCAGGTTGTCATTCCCCAAAACATTTTAAAGCAGAGGCTGGCATTTTGATCTGCTAGAGCGTGTAACCGTGTCTTGCACTGCAATCCTGTATTGGGCAATGGACTCGATCAGAGGGTTTTTCCACAGTCTTTCCAATTCTATGTTTCTCTCCTAAGTAAAACAGAATGGAGACGGATGTCTACATTTGGATTTCATTTTGGACAGAATGTGGTGTAAGGACATGGATATGGCATATTTTTGAAGCAAGTCTTACACTGCTCGGGCATTGCATATATAATACCCACAAATGATCATTACCCCAGACAGACTCAGCAGTGTAAACAATTCTCATGGAATCACAGAAGTATTGGATACCAGCCTCCTCCCTGAAGTTTTTGTGTTCACTCGGCCAGAAATGGGAAATCCATGTAGTTATTAATAAAAAAAGATGTGCTGTACTTTTCTGTTTCTTTTTTGTTTGTGACTTAAGGTGTGAAGTGCCTTCAAGATTTAAGGACCCATCAAATGTAGAACAAAGCATATTTTGGAGCATCAAGCTTTCTTTTCTCGGTCACAAAACACTAGAACTAGGAGGAACTCCATGAAGCTGATGGATAGGAGAGCTAGATCAGATAAGGGGAAGTATTTCTTCACCCAGAGGATCATCAGTCTATGGAATTTGCTGCCAGAAGAGGTGGTATTAGCTACCAGCCTAGATCGCTTTAAGGAAGGGTTAGACAAATTTATGGATGATAGATGTATCAATGACTACCAGAATGGATGCCTAAGTACATCCTTCAGGCTGCGGAGACAAGCAGGATGCTCCCAAGGCCATTTGCTGAGATTTGAGAGTAGGAGAAGGTTTGTCCTTATCTCTGTTTCAGCTGCCTATGGGCAATTGGTGGGCCACCATGCGTGACAGGATGCTGGACTAGATGGACTGTGGCCTGATCCAGCAGGGCTCCTCTTATCTTCTTACATTGGTTATCAATGTGTGATTTTGGAAGTGAGGATCTGGAATGGATTGAGCATTTGCATTTTGAACACCCAATCCATCCAAAACTTACCTGGCACTTCCCCAAGTGCCAGGTAAGTGTGATTGCCTAAATACTAGAGACAATCACCTTGCTGCGGCAATGCCCATGCATGCTGGTCATTGTTATGGCAACTGGGCAATGTGGAACACAACTGAGTCTGCACAGCCCCATGCTCTGTTCACCCAGGCATGACTAGCATGGCTGTGGAGTGCATTTCCATGTCCCAAGGCTATCTGGCTGAGGGATGGTCTGGGACGTAAGCAGTTCTGCACAGTGCAGATGTTCCAGATTGGAGCATCCTATTCTTTCCCAACTGGGCCAAGTGAGAAAAGACCCAATGTCTCATTTAAAATTCTGATCAGGTAGATCCTTGGGACAGGTTGAATGTTGTGATCCAGAGATAGCACATAATCCCTCAGTGCAAGGACTGCATTCTATTTATTGCATTATCTTTATTTATCACATTTGCCCCTTTACCCACCAAAAATCTGTTAATAGCTTCCAAAATGGCTTCCTTCTTCATGATCATGGCCATTGTTCATGAGGAAAAGGGATAGCTGTAGGGTTCTCCAGTGAAAATCAGATATTTTAGGTAACCTGTGAAAGAGCTGCTTACAGTACATGCCAGACCATTCCCCAGCCAGATAGCCTTGGAGCATGGACATATGCACCACAGCTATGCTTCTGTTCCTGCATTAATGCATGGCTGTTTCCACATTTGGGTGCACAGATGAGGCAGTGAAAGGGGAAGTTCAGACCCTCTAGAAAGAGGGTCTAGAAAGATGGTCATTCTATGTTAAGAACTCAGTAAAAGACCACTACTAATAAAAACCGCACCAGTGACATTAGTTCCATGCTGTTCCCCTATATTCTTCCGAGTGTATTTCTTAGGCATGAACTTGCTACAGACGTCTTGATTTTAACCTAGTCCTTTTCGGTTTATTTGTCTGTGTTGCAATTCAACTCTCCACTTAACCTTTTCTCCAGTCAGGCTTGCCTTTATGAGTCCTCAGTGGCAGCCAGAACATTCACCTTGTTGAACATTTCTTGCTTCATCCCTTAGGAGCAGTGAATGGGTCAAAAGTTATGAGGATTACTTCCTTCTCCATAAGGGATTCCACACCTTATCATGCATGGTGTGAAAAAGGTGGGTGGAGGGACTATACACCTCAACATAGCAATGGCCATTCATGCCAGGCCGTTGCTACAGTGATTAGTGTTGTGACGCATAATTGCACAGCCACAGCCATGCTGCATCACCCCCACACAGCCTTTGAATACAGAAGTATGTGAATGCTGCATTTGGGACTGTACTAGGAGCAACCTTTACTGCTCCACAGCTTGTGGCAATCAGGACAGCTCTTGGCTGCTTTGGGACGGAGGTGGCACCATGGAGTGTATATATTCTGTCCCAGAACACAGTGAGTTGTCCTGGGGTATTTTTCCACTGTCACTAGAAGTGCCCATTAAGTACCCATTAATGGGCACAAAAATGCCATTACGTACCCATTAATGGGTACTTAATGGGTACTTCTAGTGACAGTGGAAAAACACCCCTGATCTCTTTGATGTGAACAGGCCCTAAGTCTTTTTAGAAAGCTTAGGATATGCGTATTTAGAGCACTGAAGCTGCATTCACATGAGCACTAAGGATGACATAGGGTATCCACAAGGACCCATAACAGATGTCCATGTTTCCCACCTCATCCTCTGAAAGAGGCAAACTGTTTGCAAGGTAAATCTACCTTTGAACAATTCAGGATGGTTGTGTATGGTTCAACAACTCACTTGCATACCAAACCACCTGGACACATGGGGACACAAGAGGCCATTTAGACACTGAGCAGATTCTCTGCACATGGCATTCTAGGGGGCAGAGAAGGCCACACCAAATCTCTGTCATTTTGATGAATGACACCCTTGTGTCAGCTACCAGAGCCTAACTCCAGTGATACAAAATCTTCTGAGGTTCCTAAACTCACACATAACATGCTATATCAGAACTGGACAGCAATGTAGGCCCAGGGCTCTTTCATTGAAGAATCTAGCAGAACTATAATTTAAATAGCTTCTCTGTATCAAGGCAAAGTAGTAGATCTACAGTAAGGGGTTTAGAATGGCAAACCTATGGAAATCTCTGTTGGACTCTAGAACCCTATCACAGAAGGCCCTCAAACGTCTCAGGAGAACATAAGAACATAAAAGGAGCTCATCTAGTCTAGCATCCTGTCACACATGGTGGCCCACCAATTGACCCTGGGCATCTCAAGCAGAGGCAAGGGCAAACCTTCTCCTGCTCTTGAATCTCAGCAAATGGCCTTAGAGGCATCCTGCCCATCTCCCCAGCCTGAAAGATGTACTTAGGCAACCATTCTAGTAGCCATTGATATATATGTCATCCATAAATCTGTCCAACCCTTTCTTAAAGCCATCTAGACTGGTTGCTGTTAACCACTTCTTCTGGCAGCAAATTCCATAGACCGATGACCCTCTGGGTGAAGAAGTACTTCCCCTTGTCTGATCGGGCTGTCCTACCCATCAGCTTCATAGAGTGCTGTGTGATAGAGAAACAAAAATTTCTCTATCTACATTTTCTATACCATGCATGATTTTATATAAGACAAAGTTCCTGTCAATACCACCTGTGCCACCCTCAATGGCTGTCCCCTGCCTTTATAGAGAGGTGGACATTTTTGTCTGAGGTTGTGAGATCTATCAGAGATTGCTAAGGATGTTGGAGCTCTTAGGAGGGTCTGCAACTAAAGTCATAATAATTTTAGATTTGTCAATGTCACTTATTGTAATAATATAGTAACTGGCTTATCAAATGGTGCCTTTCAAGACAAAGTTTTCAATTAATAACTTCTGTGTACAATTGTGGGTGTTCAAGCCTGGAGCTGATATAATAGAGTTGATTATCAGTGGCTGAGTATCCAGCCTGTGTATGGGTTTGGCTCTCTGATTCTGGTATTGTTGAAAGTGCCCTTGAGTATTCATTGCCTATGCTCAAGCTGTGAGTTCACAATGCTTCTAAAGCCATTAGCTGGGATTCGAGAGCAGAAGAAGGTTTGCTCTTGTTTCTGCTTGAGATGCCAATGGGCAATTGGTGGGCCACTGTGCGTGACAGGACGCTGGACTAGATGGGCTGGGATCTGATCTAGCAGGGTTCCTCTTATGTTCTTATAGACAAACATTTGACCCATGAGCAAAAGCATGGCATATCTGATGGGCTGCCAACACCTAATGTATAAACTTTCAGTAACCTATGACAGTAATTCGTGGTGCTTCAAGGATCTGGTAGATTTAAAAGCTTTACACCCTCATTCTAAATATTTGTCTTGAGTTTGTTCCTGTAGAGTACACAAGAAAGCTTCAGTGCACATAGTGTCTGTTATTTATGGTGTCTCAAGATAGACTTAACTAACATTGGTTATAGATACATTGCTTCATATTCAGAACATTTTCATATAGAAGGTAGCGTGCACAGTGCATCATGTGCATATACAGCCTTTCTTCAACCACCATTAGATGCCGGTTCTAGGTTTTGGAACATCAGTATTAATGTCCCAGAAGCAAAACTTGCAATAAACACAATAAATTGTAAATTGTTAAGGAATTGTGATGGTTGAAAGATGGTGGCTGTCTGTTTCCTTAGTGTACACGCAAGCATCAGCAATCTAATCTCAAGATCTTATCAAGATTAACACTGTCATATATTGAAATCATTAAGTCAATATATTTGGGGGGCTTTTCTCCAGTTACCTCAGTATTAGAATATGTTTTGGTAAAAACCTGTTCAGGTGTTAGTGTGGACTGGCAGTCCCCCCCCCCCCCGGTCAATGTTGGATGAAACTTTTGTCCTAAATAAGACACCAAAATGATGCCTTATTCTGGTCCTTCTCTGAACCTCTTCAAAGAGGTCCACAATTATACCAGGGTCAGTATTCTGGGCTAGAAAAGGCATACAAGCAATGTTCTCATAGGCCAAAATATGAAGGGGGACTATTTTTTGTGGTGCTCCAGGAAGCACCTCCAGAATCAGTTCCATGCAGAAAGGGACCTCCAGTTTCCTGAGCTCTGGACTCTACATGGTGCAGAGGTCCATCTGAGAGTCAGTACCCTTCCTGCTCCCTGTTTTTTCCCTTTTAGCCTGATGAAGACTATGAGGAGAAGAAGAAGAAAAAGAAGAGTTGGCTTTTCTACCCTGCTTCTCTCATCCATTTAAGGGGACTCAAAGTGGCTGACAAAGCTTCTATTCTTCTTCCCACAACAGACAGCCTGTGAGGTAGGTGGGCTGTGAGAGCTCAGGAGAGAGCTGTGACTAGCCCAAGGTCACCCAGCTGGCTTTGTGGGGGAGGGTGGAATCAAACCCTGTATTCCCAGAAAAGAGTCCGACTCCCTAACCACTAGACCAAACTGGCTCACCTATAGATGTTGAGAAAAACCTGTTGTCTCTTTGTTGTTCTATCTTTTAGTTTTAGTTACTAGCTTAGAACCATGCTAGAAACACCTTAGCTTCACCACTGGACACTTACACACACACAGCTCCAAAACAGAAGCATTGCCATTGCCTTTACAGCTCTCGGTTTGCCTTAGGAAGCTGCCTACAGTGTGCTTGCCATGAAATATCGAGCTGTATCCCACTTCAGAACTTCCAAGAAGTCCTGCTCAGTGTAAAAAGGAGACTGGCCACTTGGTTTCCAGTCTGTCTGGAGTTTATCAGAAGCACTTGAAGTACATTCAGCCACATAATTAATGTCTTAGCCTGTTTGCTACAATTTTGCCTTGTTGTAATTCTGACTGATCATTTAACTAGTGAACGCTATTCATTTTGCCTACCTGCATTGTTGCATTGAAATGCAATCTATTGTTGGCCATAAAAACCTCAGAATAAGGCTTGCTCTGTTTGGGTTTTAATAAGGATGATCAAATTTGTATCATTTCTTCTTTAGAGCCAAGAACACACACACCAGCCAATTTCAATCTTCCTAGAGCAGTCCTGGAATAACTAAGGTACTTTTGAGATGCTTTTTTGGTTATGTGTGGACAGACTTACTCAGCAAACCAAGAAAGGAAAAGCAATGCTTTTAAAAAGTTATTACATCATGATTTCCATTTATCTTCAAAATGAAAATAGCACTGTACACCAAGTCTGAACTAACATTAATGTATTATATGCACAATATTTAGGTAGTTTTAGAGACATGAAAACACCAGAAATATTTTTCTGGATCGTATCTTTGAGCCATCTAGCTCAACAGTGGAAACCAGTTGCATATGGAAGCTAGCAAGCCCTCTTCACAGGTCTACCTTCAGCAAAGTGGCCAGTACCCCAAAGGTGAATTTTCTGAGTTATTTAACAATGAAAGAAAACAGCTTGTCATTTTGCCGAAGCATAGTCTCTCTCTGAAAGTGGTCTGAAGCTGAATTAAAACTTAAATATGACCACAGCCCTAGAATGATACAGTTGGAAGGGATCTCCAGGATCATTGATTCCAGCCCTCTGCAAAGTGCAGGATTCATTAAACCGTCCCAGACGGCTGTCTGGCATCTGCTTGAAGACTTCCAGTGAAGGAGAGCTCATTACATCCTCTGGTCATCTATTCCACTGATTGATTGTCCCTACTGTCAGAAAGTTTTTTCTAATAGCTAATTTGTATCTACTCCCTTGAATTTAGTTTATAACGTTAAAACTGTCAATAATGTTAATATATAATAATTTATAATATGAATATGGTACCATTTATGCTTTCAAAAAAACTGTAAAAGACTCATTAGTCACAGGGGTTGTTCCCACCTGGCTTTTATTGTGGTTTGAAAACAAAATTGCAAAATTGCGGGGGAGATGCTTCATGAAATAGGTGGGGTTTCACCCATTAGGACAGTAGAGGAGTTTTAAATTGTTCAAGCCTCCACCCACTCTTTTTTCCATCAGCAGGCCACTTCACAGTGGATAAAAAGTTTCATTTTCACCCACTTCACACTGATAACAAGTTACAAGTTTGACTTTCACCCACTTCACACTAATAACAAGTTTCATTCCCTGCCCACACTTTCCATTCACTTTCTCCTTTTTTGGCTGGGGAAAGATGGCTTGGCTGGCTCCTTCCTGCGTGAACCAACCAAGGTGGGTGGTTGGGAGAAAGGTGTGATAAAGGAGAAAGTGAGGGGAAGGCATAGGTGAGGAGGCTTAAGGAGGTGATTTTGCATAACGCTGTAAGCAATCCCCATGGTCATGCTTGCTGAAGGTTTGTCTTTGCTGTGGGGAAGCAAAGGGTGGCAGCAAAAGCAGGAGGGGAGGGGGAGCTGGGATTCCCCACCCTTGGCCAGGTCATCACAGGATCGAACCCAGTCGGGAGAGAGGCGTGGGCACCCCGGCTGGCAAAGGGCAGAGAGGAAAAGATTCACTTTCCCCAATGAGTTTTTGAAGCATTTTCTGTGGGGCCAGCAGAATTGGGGTTGCCTGTGATAAAAATAAAAATGGGAATGGCCAGGATGTGTTTGCACTGGGTTCAGCTTTGTTTCATTTTAAAAACCTTAAGTGGGATTGCAGCCACAATTTCTCATTTCCCATTTTTATCTTGTTAAAAATAGAGTTTTACAACTTACGGAAGCAGAGTTATGGATAAATATGTGTACATTGTTAGATTAGGTTATCAGAATGTTAGTTCTGAAAACAGAATCATTTCCTTCTAGGAAATTAATTGTGCCAACAGTATAATGAATGCAGTTTGAAAACAAATAACAACCAAATATTGCAAATGTTCCTTGGATAACAACTTTTAGAATCAGTTACTTTAGGACCACTAAAGATCTCATAATATCTTAGGCAACCAGAATGAAACTTGACCCTAGAACTGCTATGTAGTATATATGACAATGTTCTTTTTGGATGTTAAATGTGCAAGATCCCAAGGAATGAAGCATACAGTAGGGAGAGAATTCCAAGAAACCTAACAAAACAGAATTTTCCATTTGCTGCAGAGCAGTGTTTTGTAACAAGTAACATGTGCACTCCTCTGTGGGAAACAACATTTAACAAAAAGTGGGAGAACTTGATAAATAAAAAGCATAAATGGTGGTCTACCACTTTGATGAAAGAAATCACTTTAAAAGTTTGGTATAGGTGGTATTACACCCCCTTAAGATTGGCTAGAATAACCGGGAGTGCTAGAATGTGGGCAGAACCCTACCTACTTTGAATTTGAATACATTCATTTTTTCTCTATTTGTATGAATTTGGAACATTCAAATATTCAATTCGAACTGAATCAGATTCAAAAACTGCATTTGTGCACAATCTAATTGGGATTCTTTGCCCCAATCTAAACTTCAGGATTGTTTATGAAAGGCACAACATGAGTTTTGGATAGTTCAGGAAGACCAAAACATGCTTCCAAAACATCTATCTATCCACCTATCCCACCAAATAACCTGTGGTCTAAGATTTACAATAAAATCAATATAGAAAATACAATTTAAAATGGGCTTATTTAAAACAACAGATAACAGTGCTTGGAAGTGCCTATTGATGGTGAAAAAAGGAATTCTTGTTTCAGAATATTCAGCACCTTGGCCAGAGCCAGAGTGCAAGAGGAATAGGAAAGTTGTGTGTCAGGGTGGAAGCTGGAATTTTCAACCCAAACCAAGCACCATAACTGGATTACAGACAATCAAGGTCAGCCTAGTACCTTCACCTCTGTCCCTTGGCAGGGATGATTTCCCCCTTTTCACTTTCTGTTTAGTCAGATAGAGGTAGACATTTGCTTTTCCAGTGAGCTATAGAGCAATTACAAGGACATTTTATTAAAAGCTATTTTGATTAAGCATTCAATCGAAACTCCATGTGCAGCTCTCCCAGTGATTGAGCATTAAGTAATTTTTGGTTTAAAGAAGACTGCATGTTTGCAATGATCTTTGGAACACAACCAGTGTGGCTGGAGGATACCCTAATTTAATTGCCTTATGATCTGGGGAGTCAGATCTGGTGTTTTTTCATAAATGAAATGCCGTCTAGATATACTTCAAAACTGTAGGTGTAATATTTCAATAAACTATTGTTATTCAGGGATGTAACTACCATTCTGTGATCCTGAGTTTTACTGAAATTAGAGTGCCCTTCTCACAGCAAGAACAAATGGACCTTAGATACTTTGCATACATTACCAGGTAGAGTATGAGTAAGCTTATTCCTGAAAATAATATTATACTGCTATTTATTCTCAGGATATCCACCCCTTTGCACACTTCCTTTTCCACTACAAATTATTACCAGCTTTTAGTGCTTCCTCAAATATGGAATAGTGCTGGGTTTTTCCTGGGTTGGTGTTTACTTGTGTGATGCATTTCTTATGATTCAAGCATTAATAATAATTAAATATAGTACTGAAGATGTCGTGCGTAGCAGCTGGCAGGCATAGATATAAAGGAAAGGCAGCTCATTTTATTAGATATTTGCTGTGGTATGTCTCCCACACCCTCTATGGCTTGGCGTATAAACTGTGCACTGAGTTAAGTACACACTAGCCAAAGTTATAAAGAACTATTTTTATATATATCCAAAGAATAAAATATGACCCTTGAAAGGGAATAAGCACAGCAGCATTCTGATGGTACTAGTGTTCAGAAAAGTTATTTTGGGGTTGCTACATCTTTCTGCTCTGGGCCTTAATCTGGATTATACTCAAGAATAGGAGCCAGACATCTGGCTGCCACCTGCATGCTTCCCATCTTCCGGAACTACTAGGCAGTGCTTTTCAGCGCTTGTTCTTAGCGCTCAAAGGTATGGGGGTGTAGTCTCAAAGCTAGTGTGAGCTCTGAGGTTATGAGGTTGGTGCAATCCAGATCAATATAATGCACTAGAAGCATTTTCAGATTCCCATTCCTAGCCTTTTAACACAGGTGGAGGACATACTCTGTGTTCAAAACCAAAACCAAAGGAAACCCTGCTATAAGCTTAGGATCCCTGATTCTGCTGGTGTGGGAAGGGTTGCCTCTGTCTCCACCCAGCATGATCAAAGCGAAGTGCTATTTAGGGACGTGCAAGAATATTCAAAACATTCAAAATTTGATCGAATTCGTTCAAATTTGGACATTCAAATTTGAATCGAATGTCTGTGCATTCATCTTTTTAACATTTGAATGAATTTGAATGTTTCGAATCATTCATACTATGTGTACAAATACATACGCATTACCTATGTATCTGTACACATCTTATTCGTATCCGTATGCATTTGTATGGATACGTACGGGATGAAAACGGGATGCATACAGGTGCGTACGGGAGCATACAGACACATGCGAATGTTGTCAGCATTTGCGTCTTCAGGTACGAATCAAATTTCATATGAACAGATATGAACATATTCAAATCGGATTCGAATTTGAATACATTCATTTTTCTCTATTCATTTGAATTCAAACATTCGGACATTCAGTTTTAATCAAATCAAATCTGGAAATTGCATTCATGCACACCCCTATGCAAAGTATCAATGGAAAGCAAGGGAGTGCAGATGCTGCCTGACTCACATAGCATTTTGATCCATATTTTCCTTTGATTTCCTCTTGACGTTATTGGGATTATTTTGTTAGATTTTTATAGTATGGTAGGGATTTGTTTATCTTTGTTTTGTTTTGCTTACTCTTCTGAGGTTTCTACAACAGGATGGTATATATGTATTCATAAACATATTGTTACTGGGCTCTTAGGGTGCTTCCACATTGGACCCTTAACACACATTAAGTACCCATTAAGGACGGATTTCTAAAACCTAGTCCGCACTACAACACACATTAGAGACACATTCGTCCACACTGGCTCATGTGTGATATGTCTCTAATATGTGCTAAGTAGCCCTTAAACCGGTAGTCTTAATGGTTACTTAATGGGTACTTCCGCAGTTAAGACACATCCATTTCGAATGTGTCCGCACTGCGAAAGTGTCACTAACTGGGCCCTCCCCAGCCCACCATGACTGACTCCTCCAGACCTGAGCATGGTGAGCTGGGGGTCTCCTATCTTGGGGCTCCCCCTCTCCCCAGAAGCCACAGATTGTGGCTTCTGGAGCCAGGGGTCTTCACCTACCCCCCCAGCCCACCCTGGGTAGAGCATGAGCAATCTCCTCCTTACCTTAATGCAGCCAGGCCGATTCTGGCTGCAGGGTCCCAGTGCACTTCGTGCATGCGTCTGGCGCACCTCCCAATTGGCCATGGCTGGCGCCTGTTCAGAAAGTCTCCTGAAGCCAGGCATGGCCCTGGCCAATCAGGAGGTGCGCCAGACACAGATGCAAAGTGAACTGAGACCCCGCAGCCAGAATTGGCCTGACTGTGTTAAGGTAAGGAGGGGATCACTCGCACTCTCCCCAGGGTGGGCTGGGGGGCTAGGTGAAGCCCCCCCCCCGGCTCCAGAAGCTGCAATCCATGGCTTCTGGGGTGAGGGGGAGCCCCGAGATCAGACACTCCCATCTCACCGTGCTTACCTCCAGAGGAGCCAATCATGGCAGGCTGGAGGAGGGCCTCTGAAGATATGGATTGAGGTGGGTGTTGTGCTTCTGTACTGCACCCACCTTAAATATGGATCTAAATACCCCCTTCCATCGCGTGTGTAGATGGAAGGGGTGGTAGTAGATCCGTATCTACTGGATCCGTATCTACTTACCACGGATTTCCCAAATCCGGATCTAAATAGATCTGGATTTCGGAGGTCAGTGTGGAAGCACCCTTAATCTGACTAAGTGGCATCCAATAACAGTAACAATAAAGGCAACAGCTACGCTTCAGTATCCAAGGTATCATGCTCCTAGTACAATCCAACGTGATGGTAATTAATAAGGCCTTTTCTGCATGTCACCAAAATCCTTTTGGGGAGTGCCAGATGTCTTATCCAGTTTCTTCCTTGCAACATCTAATCTATAATCCTTCACAAAGCTGGTAAGACAATTATACTGCTTAAGTTCAGCTGGCTAAGAAATAAAAGCTTCTACCTGGGTTTTCAATGTAGTTGGTAAGAAAGAAAATGATAGAGGAAGGAGGCTTGCAAAAGAACACTAATCTGAGAAAAACTCTTAAGCACCATGCTCATGGATGGCTGTGTGAAAATGCTGGTGTTTAGATGTTGCTTCATGATGACTTAACAGTTTCCAAATCATGGTTGGTCTATTTATGAAATCAGCACACAAGGAGGAATTCCCCAGCTGCATAGGAAGTCAGTAGTGACAACTGGGAAAACTTGTGGTTGATTTTGGTCAGTATACTGGACAAGCATGCTTTCCAGGAGACTCACTGAGACCATATCAGCATGCAGAAGGGAGACTCCTAGTATTCATGCTGGTCTGGTAGATCAGCCAGTGGAGAATCACCCAGTATCCTAACTCCTAACCTCTGAACACAAAGCAGATAAAATTATTTTTGCCTAGTTTTGAATCATACATTTGTTATTTTACAGTAACCTTGAGAAGGAAAGGTTTTTTAAGGGTTTAGCTGAGTGGAAAAGATGCAAACCAGTTTCAAGTTGCTGTATCATATTCAATAGAACTGGACCCTAGCCAGGGAGGAAGTTCCTTTCTGGTTAGAACCAAGTTGGGGAAAGGGAAATCTAATAAACAGAATCTGGTTTTTCAAGTGAGTGATATGATGCCAGGCCACTGATTTTAAGTAAAGTCTTTTGATCTGGTCAAGCTAATCCTCTTAGTAAGTGGTATTTGTGGAGGTTTCTTACCAGTGACTCTAAAGATTGTTGTTTATGCACTCATGTGGTCCTTGGATATGTTGATAGGGCTCCAGTATCTTGATTATGTCTAACTATTGATTCACTTGATGTTTAAGTCTCAGCTTCATAATTTATTTAGCAACAGGGGTGGAAATGATAAGGGTTCTTTTTTCTTGGGAAGCTGTGAAAGATGCTTCCTTCTTTCCTTCTCTTTTTCTCTGGCTTATATAATTAATCATTAGGCCATTCACATCTAAATGTATTAGGTCAATCCATCCACATATCTTAATGCTGCAACTAAAGTCAAATCTCCATTCCCCTGGCAGAAGACATCTTGAGATGTTTCCACCAGAGCAGATTGCCCTCAAAATGCCTATCAGCTTCACTGCCTTTGGCTCAAGCCACCGTTGGGCAAATGTGGTGCATTTTGCTCTACGACTGAATCCAGACATCAGTTACTTATCCCACTATATCTGGATATTCTGAAATATCTATGTTTTATTCTGGAATATCCAAAGTAAGTAATTGATGTCTGGATGCAACTGTTGTGATGACAGGGCTAAGGGTGCCTCCAGACAATGGCGAAAGCAGTGAAGGGACTGTGCTGTTTCAATCCCCTGCAGTAGATGGGAAACGTTCTACCCTCTGCTGTAAAAAGCTGTTAATAAACCAGCAGCTTTTTACTGCATGTTCTCCTTTGAATGCTCTGCTTTTTTCACAGGTGACTGAGCTTCCTGTCTGTCTGACAGGAAGTGGAAGCAGCATCCCAGCACAGCTGCAATAGGCCTGTCTGACAAATGGGAAATATCAGTGGAATTCCTTTGCAGCTTCCAGTTGTCCTGTTTGTCAGATGAGAAGCAGCTGTGAAGGGACAGTTGTGTCTTTTGCTGGGTCTGGAGGCATTACATGCGGGTGAAGAGCAACCTTGGGGGGTATTTGTATCCTTCCAAACTCCCTCACCACCGATTCAGCAGAGAGTGTGGTGGAGCTAGCTAACATGGGTGGTCCTCTAAGGGTGTTTTTCCACTGCAGCCCTTAGATCCGGATCTAAGAAGATCCGGATCTAAGGAATGGGTACATTCCTTAATCCGGATCTAGTAGATCTGGATTAAGGGAAGCACCCAATGTGTTTCCACGGGAGGTGTATCACCCATTAGCAATGGGTGCTAACACCCCTGCTGTGGAAACAGCTTTGCACCCATGTGGGGAATCAGGATCGACCCCCAAGGGGTTGGTCTGTTACCCCAGGTGTTTCGGCGGGCAGGGGTGTGCAGTCTTCGAAGCCACTTCGAATTGACTTCAAAGTCATTTCGAAGTCTGTGCAAAATAGCTCTGGAGTGCCTTTGAAGTCTGTGATGATCTTCGGAGTGAACTTCGAAATGACTTTGGAGTCACTTCGGAGTCACTTCGGAGTCACTCCAAACTTCACTTCAAAGATCAGCACAGACTTCAAAGGCACTCTGGAGCCATTTTGCATAGACTTTGAAATGACTTTGAAATGACTTTGAAATGACTTCGAAGTGGTTTCGAAGTGGCTTCGAAGTGGCTTCAAAGTGACTTCGGAGCCTAGGTTTAGGGGGGTCTCAGTGGGTGCATCCCCTCTCCCTAGCTTCCTTTGGACCCCATTTAATCCCAGAAAATCTTTTATCCGGATTTTCTGCCTGAAGACCCCGTTGTAGACCCCATTAATGGGTCTACAGAAAATCTGGATTAAAGGCCAAAATGTACCCACTAGATCCGGATTTCCCCCATGGTAGAGGAAACAATCAGGTCTCAAATGGGTGCCGTGGTGGAAATGGGATCATCTGGCTCACACCCAAATGGGTCCTAAATGGGTGCAAAAACAGGTACTTTTTGACAGTGGAAAAACACCCTAAATCATCCCATGAAGATGTGGCTGAAATCTGTACTCCATTAATTGGAGTGAACACTTATAGTTGTGTATGCTCTGCTATTTATTATAGTCTTTCGGTCCTAATACCTTAGCTGACAAATACAAACACTGTTATCCCCACTCTACAAATGTTTAGGTTTCTCCCCCCCTCTCTCTGTCACACACACCAACACACTTAAACTAACATACATCTTTACATCTTCCACTCTTCTCATTTTTAAGTTGCAGTTGGCAAAGGATGCCATCTTTCTTAAAGATGGATCAGTACCACAATCACACACAGATAGGTTCTCAACTATCAAGCAATCATCAGTCATCCATCCTGGTTTACTACTGTAAGTAACCATCTGCCTAGTGAAAAAAGAGATCAGCCAGGTGCTAAAAGACCACAATCCAGCAGATGGTTCACAGCTGTTCATTTAACATCTTTGCAGTGGGATACAATATTCTGATTGTGAGAATCAATGATCGCAATCAGAACTTCCTCATTATTTTACACACAAAGCTTCTTGATAGAAACACTCATTTCCAGCTTACACGTTCAGATAGAATATGATGGGAAATCAGCTGAACTATATAATTTTATACTTTAAGACAAATTCTGCACCAAAAACAGTCACAGAAATTTGCCTAATATAGAAGATCCCACAAGATCCAATAATTCCTAAACATATATTCTGCCTAACATTTTTTTAAAAAATCCAAGATAAATAATATTCATAATAACATAACATTCTTAAAAATCTAAATCAACAGGATTTTTCATGGAATAGTTACTGTTAGGAGTAAACAAGTAAATATGGGATGAGTCTTAAGGGTCCTGATGGCAGCAGGAAGACCACATTAAAAGAATATCTGAAAAAGGTCTTACAGAATTTTGTCAGTACTGAAAAACTCCTGTGACTATTGAACCCTGAAATGGAAATTCCACATGTCCTAAATGGAACTTCATCATTTACTAAACCTCCTTCAAACTGTGAGGAAAAAGTGTTAGATTGTGTCCTCAATGAAAACTGAGGTTCTTTCTGCAGTCACTTGTAATCTGGATTAAGGAGCTACTTATCATGACCTTAATCTGGATCTGTTGTAGATCGTTTAATCAAATCAACAACAGGACCAAGGGACTTGTTCCAGAACAGTGCTTTTCAGCAGTGGGGTGTAGTACACGTTGAAAAACACCCTCTCCCAACACCAAGGCTAGGAATGGTTTTTCTAGCCTTTGGATGTGCAGAGATGCATTGACTGGATCAGTGGACCTCCGCATAATCTGGTAAGTGCAGAAGAGAACTAAGACACTTTCTGTGCCAGTTTGCTGAAGCATACCTTTCCGCTGCAGCTATTCATGCATAGCTATATAACTCATGCATAGTATGTATAACATTCTTTCCCAAATCAATACATTTTGCAAAATTTCTGCTCAGAATTGGAGGAGGCAGGAAAGTTCCAAGAAAATAACAGTGACATTTCTTAAGATCAAAAATATTTATCGATTTTAAAATGCCATTTATCTTCTCTGCAACAGCTTCTCCTCAATGAGTCATAATCTACCTGTCTAGGGAAAATCCAGATCATTCTTACGAACACTACCAAGAACTATCCACAAACCTCTTTTAAAATCTTTCTCTTTTTTTTTGTTTAGTACTCTGCATTTGCTTTTGAAGAGTTTAATTTTCTTGACAGTGTAATAATTTTTCTATTCATCTGGATAGTATTCTTGACACTTTTTTTTTTTTACATCCCCTCCCACAGCTGGGTGACACCCATGAATTTAGTAATAAAATGATTTCGGCTTTTAAAATAAGATTTATTGTATTTTGAATAACCACAAGCTCAGTGGTAGCACATTGAAAAGATCATTGATTGCCTTTTCTGACATGATAGCCTGACTTATGATAAGTCTATATGACCTCATTGAGATGGTTGATTTGCAACGTAAGGCCCAGGAACTCTTTTAATCACTTTCAGTCAATATCTGGAATGAAGAGAAGATGCTGACAAAGTGAGGAAGGCGGATTTTCTGAAAAGTAGATAAAATCCAGTAGCTTAAAAAAAACAAAAAACTCCCAAAGTAGGTTAAAAGTTTTTGGTGTCTTCCTCAAACACATTTTTGAAGGCTGGACCTTGGGTGAAAACAAAAAAAATTAAAAAATTAATCTAGGACCGACAAAAATGGATTGTCAATTATTGAGTTGCTGAGGAGAGGAGAAAGAAAAGGCCTGGGCACTTGGAATGGGTTGAACATCGATATATAATATATGTCCACAAGGTAGAGATGTGCACAGATATTCAAAATATTCGTTATTCGTACAAATTTGGATATTCGTATACAGATTGAATGTCCAGACATTCGTACTTTAGTTTTCATACAAATATGAATATTTTGAGTTATTTGTCTGAATAATTCGGACATTCGTATGTGTATGGATGCACACACATCTTGTGCGTATCTGTACGCATCTTGTGCGTATCTGTATGTGTCTTCTGCGTATCTGTAGGTATCTTGCACGTATCTGTACGTATCTTGTGCATATCTGTACGCATCTTGTGCGTATCTGTACGCATCTTGTGCGTATCTGTATGTGTCTTCTGCGTATCTGTAGGTATCTTGCACGTATCTGTACGTATCTTGTGCGTATCTGTACGCATCTTGTGCATATCCGCATGCATCTGTACTGATGTATAGGGGATGAAAACAGGATGCAGACAGTGTACATGTAGGATGCGTACATATGTGTACGAGATTCATATCACTGGATACATATCAAATATTCAAACGAATAGATTTGAATGTATTTGTATCAGTTCAAATATTCAGACATTCTTTTTTTATTAGTACAAATTCAGATTTTTTAATATTCGATGCGTTATGAATCAAATGTCAAAAATTGCATTTGCGCACATCCCTAGCACAAAGTGAAGTGCGTTTCCAACTCTACATGTGGACATTCCTGAAGCAGAACAAGCTGCCTTTGGGGCTGAAAGCACTTCAGTCATATTGTGTGCTTCTGGGTCCTTAGCTGCAGTTCTTTAAGGAAGTTAATTTCCTGCTGTCTAGAAGGAACATATAACATTTTATGTATACTTAGGCAAGGTGTGGAAGCATACACAAATTAGGCTTTTAAGTGGGACAATATGACACAGAATGAACTGCAAACACCTGAAATAATTGAGGTAGAAATGCAACTTTAGAAGTGAGTCAGGAAAGGTGGCATAGAGGTGGCTTTGTAGCTGATGGTATTGCAAAGAGGGCATCTCCAGCAGGGGCCTATTCACACGTGGGTGTATTCTGGGATATCTCTCTGAATATATCCCTATCTGTGGTCTGCAAGCTAATGCAGACTCAGAATGGTGATCCATACAATGTAATCTTGGGTGTTTTTCCACTGTCACTAGAAGTACCCATTAAGTACTCATTAATGGGTACTTAATGGCATTAATGTACCCATTAATGGGTACTTAATGGGTACTTCTAGTGACAGTGGAAAAACACCCCTTAATAGAAACAATTTTGGCACTTTCAAAACTTAGATATGATACAGTAGCAGAAATAAAACATGGAAATAGAGCAATTTTTTATTACCCAAATAAAGGAATACCAATATCAGCTATTTTTGGATAATTATTAATCTCATTATTATTATTTATATTTTATTAGTACAATCTAAATCATCCACAAAACAATACAATGGAATAAAATCCCCACCCACCCACCCTCTCTCATGGAATGGATTGGAGCTGAATTGTTAAAATTTTCAAACATTATATTTCAAGAGACAGATCAAATTAATTGTTTCTTTAAAAGCCTTTCTCTTCCCTGTACTCATGTTTTACAATAACATTTTATCCCATTTCTGTTGCCAACTAATATTAATGAGCATACCCACATAAATCATTCTTCTCTGCCTTAGAAAATCAAATAAGAAAAATTCATATATTTATACAAAGTTTCAATGCTTTATACTTAATTGTCTTTCCATCCTTTTGCCAAAACTAACTGTGCTTCTCTAATGACCTGTTTATTATATACAATTCATTTCCCTCAATTTATACACCAGATTGGTCTAGTCGTTAAGGAGTCAGACTCTTATCTGGGAAAACTGGGTTTGATTCCGTCCTCCTCCACAAAGCCATCTGGGTGACCTTGGGCTAGTCACTGCTCTCTTCTGAGCTCTCACGACCCCACCTATCTCACAGGGTGTTTTGTTGTGGGGAGAAGAATAGAAAGTTTGTCAGCTGCTTTGAATCCCCTTGAATGGATGAGAAAAGCAAGGTAGAAAAGCCGACTCTTCTCCTTCTCCTCCTCCTCTTAACATTTGGGTAATACATAGTTCTTTTCACCAATCTATGTGTCTACCAATGATTTTTTAAAATCAAATTTCACTTCTTTCCAAAATGTTTTAACCTTTGGACATTCCCACCAAAGATGGATATAAATCCCCCTCTGTCTGCAGCCATTCCAGCAGTAGCAGGGAGATAAATTATTTATCATATGTGCAATGCCATCTGGTTATGAATGTGATCTATTGTTGTTTAACTGTATTATTATTATTATTATTATTATTAATATTCTGTATATTCTCTAACAGATCATTATTAATCTTGATTGGATTTTCACAGACAGTAAATAGCTCAAGATACTTCTGTACAAGAGTTGCAGGATCCCAGCTGCTGCCCAGTTTTGCCTTTCCAAAATTGCTTAGCTAGTTTTTGTACAGCTGGAAGACTGAGCCCAATAAAACCATGTTACTGACGGATGACGAGGATCCTTTGGGGGTGAAAAGTATAAAAGGACAATAAAAAGTCAATTATATGATAAGTGAATCAATATTATACCATTTCCTGAATGCTGGATTACTGGTATTACAATGAAAAATCCAGCAGTATTTACTTTCTAATCTCAGCAAATGTTGCACCCATCTTGTTCCCTCCTCTTTCTCCTCACCTCCCATCTCCTCTCCTTAATGGCATGAATTGCAGCAGCGGGTATTATATAAAGGAAGCCCAAGGAAGGTCTTCTGTCCTTCCCTTTAAGCCACCATGGGGCTAAGGGCAACATGCCTTTTAACACTATGGCTGGCCATTTGTTATGCAAGTGACGTTAAAAAAGGTAAGACTTTGGAAGGTAGTATTTTGGGACTGTCCATTGGGAAAGCCTGAGCAGTTTTCATTGACTTTGATAATTTGCTACAGATGGAAGCTTTTGTTGCTCACCTTATCAGAATATGGAAGGATATTAATCCAATGGGTCTTTCAGTGTATGAAAAGTAATTTGTATTGTGAACATTGGGTGATTGAGTAATTCTGCCCCAAATGTACAACAGATAATATTAACGACAGTCTAAGCTACGAATAATTTGTTTTAGAGTGTTTATGTAAGGGAGGAAGAGAATTAGATGATACTGTATAGCACTATAAAATTAATTCTAAATTTGCAATTTTTGTTTGAATGCCAAGAACCTAATAATGGGGCAAACCAAACTCCTTCCTTCCTTCCTTGAAAACAAAGCAAAATGACTTTATCTTAAGCCAATGGCATACTTCATAGAGGGAATGCACTTATTTTGACAGATGTGATAACAATAAAAACTGCAAATTTGTAGCATCAGTGAGCTGTGTATCAGCTATGCCTATCAAGAACTTATGCATTTTTTTGGAAGTGCCCATATTGTCTGAGATGTTCCAATCAATAACCATAACAATGAGAGGATGGTATTGGAAGAGAGGACTGGTTCATGTCTTGTTGAACTCTTCACCTTTAGGACTACTATTTATGACTTATGGAGTTCCATAAGTTTCTCTCTTCTGCTTTAGTGTTCCATAATTACATAAATGGTCACCTTCTCCCTATACTTTATCATTTCAGGAAGAGATCCTAACCATAGCAACTATGTCTGCAGTACGTGGGGAAGCAACCACTTCAAAACATTTGATGGTGACTTTTACCAGTTTCCTGGTATTTGTGAATACAACTTTGTCACTGACTGTCGAGATTCTTACAAGGAGTTCTCTGTCCATATCCAGCGTGAGCTGAATGACCAAGGACATCCTGACATCCAATATGTTCTTGTCACAATTAAGGAAGTTGCAATCTATCTAACTCACAAAATGGTTGTGGTGGATGGGAAAATGTAAGTCCTTCCAATACTTAATATGCTTCCAAGACATGCAGATTTAAGTTCTCAGGACAGAATCTTGTACAGAAGAGTCATATGATGCTAATTTGGTGGCAACCAAAAACTTTTCCACCCCTGTAAATGGGCTTGAGGAAACTACAGTATGCAGATTATTGTACCTTCTTTTCAAAAGATCTTGCATAGAGTTGCCAAAGTTCAAAGTAAAACTAAGGTTCCTCTGGTGAGGAATTTCAGAGAAAGTTAAAAAGAATGTTTCTTAATGTTTTGTAAGGATATCTCTGTATCCTGGACTGCCAGCAGTTTTTAGCTGAAACAAAAATATAATTGAATTTTTGGAAATTTTTGTTTAGGCTAGACATTTCAAAATCAGCAAGGGGAACCAAAAAGATTTTGGTTACACACATTTCTAGCTTCACTTGCTTCCCCTCTGAGATCACAACTGTTGCTTTTAGATCCAGGTCGGTTGCTTCAGTTCTCCACTGATTCTGATCAGTCTCAGAGTCATCATAGGTCACGTCTCCACTTACCTGAGTAGGGTGCCTCTGAGGTCAGAGAAGGTGCCAGCTGCCACCCTATCTCCATTCTCAGCAGAAGTGGGCACCTTTGAAGCAATCAGGCAGGCTGTTCTCTAGCCTGATCTGCTCATGGAGCTGCTTCTGCTGTAAGGCACTCTAAATGGTGGTGTCATGGAAAATGGCACTTCTTTGCTCTGAAATGTGGACAAGGAGGGCACCATTTTCCATGGCAGATCCCTGTGCAGAGCTGTCTCCACCAGGAAGCAAAGACAAAGCCTTAGTCATTGCTCTGAATCAGTCTCCCAGGTACCCTATCCCTCTGTCCTGAAGTTGTATCATCCATAACATTCTAATCCCTAATCATGCATGAGGTGAGATGCTCAATACCAGTTTCCCACTTGCTTCAACACCATGAGAAAATGACGCATGGCTAATTTTCTTGGTCTTTGTAGCTGTTTCCTCAACAATACCATAGTACATATCACGGTTTCTTCTATCTGAAGTTGTAATTAATAGCCAAGGACATTCCTCACCAGATTATTGAATTTAAACCCATGCCAAATGTTGAATAATTGGCTTAAGAAGACTTGTTTCTTCTCAAAATGAACATTAATACTTTCCTTTTCCTGTAATGTGACCTGGTCCCCCATTTGTAGGTTAGTAAACACTTTTCTATGCAGTGAAATCTCTGCTGTACTTGCATGATCCTCAGCTGGAAATACATCTCTTTGTGTAGTGCAAACTTAGTATTTTCTATTTAGAACTGACAGGTATTCTGAGTTCAGTGTGCCAATAATTATTTGATTTCTCCATTGCTCACTCATTCCCCAAAAAGTTTAGGGTTACATAGACCCTATTCCATAGCAAGGCACAAACAATTCATATAACATCTTTACGTCTGGCTCTGAATAGTTACAAAATAGAATTTAAGTAGCATATGCCTGTTTTGATCTGATTTTGGAAGCACATTCATACTATGTGTGTGGATGTACATGTGTATGAAATTACAGATTAGGTGGTTTTTAAATAAACATTGGTGTGGAGGTATCCTATTTGTTAGAATCGTGCAATATGATAATTTAAGCTAATTAATGAGCATGGAAGAGAAAGAATGTGGAAAGGTTGTCCAGATGTCAACCACCTGTATTGTGTCTTTCCTCCTTTCCACACTTCCCTGGGCAAGATAAGCTGGTAAGGGACAAGGCCATACAAATTGGCAGCAGTTCCCATGCTAGCTCCAAAGCTTGCACCAGTGGGGGCTCTGAATGTTCTGAAGGACAGGAGCTAATGTCCCTAGTCTTTGGAAGTCCTAGAGGGTCCACCTCAGCAGAAATGAGCTCCCCATGCAGACAGAGGGGAGTTGTCTGCATACATCTATAGCTAGTACTGTACACTGGTAAACACTGATATTGAGGTAGACCAGTAAACTAAATTAGGACATTATTTGGGGGTCCCTAGCCTGATCCATGTGAGTATGGAGCGCACTAGAAGGGGAAGGGGCTTCTTTTGTCCTACACCAGGTGTGGATGGGAGACCTCTAGACACTCTCCTAAATCATGCTAAGTGTGTGGGACCTAGAAGTTCTACTTCCAGTTTTTCTATTGAAAAAATTCAGATGAGCCAAGTGAAAGCAAACTGATACTCTTTACTTCAACAAATAAAATGAAAGTGCTAATTTTCTTGAACTAACTTTCAATTTTGAAAGCAGAAGAAAGGAGAGAAGAGGAATATGACATTCTGCTCCATTCTGTGTTTTCATATAAATGTTTGCCAGCATGCTTTTCCACAAAAATAAAGGAGAACACTCCCCTAGACTAGGGATGTGCTTGAATAATCAAAACATTCAAAATTCAATGGAATTCAAATCAAATGTCTCTAAATTCTAATCTAACATTTCAACAAATTTTCAAATCTTTTGAATCATTTGTATGAATTATTCAGACATTGGTACGTGCATGGATACATACACATTACATATGTATCCATGCGCATCTTATTCATATCCATACGCATCCATATGGGATAAAAACAGGTTGTGTATATATGCAAACATATCTGTACATATGCATATGTATGTATATGGACACATTCAAATGTTGTCGACATTCGTATCTTCGAATGGATTTCAATGAACACATTTGTATTTTAAACATTCAAATTGATCTGAATCTTCGGATATTCAATTTGAATTGAATTGAATCCCAAAAATTACATTTGTGCATATCCCTACTCTAGACCACCCTGGGTTGTGATCTTGGTTTTGCCTGTTGAGACCCACTAATTCAGATCAGGTCCTTTTAGTGCAAAAAAGCCTTTAGATTTTACTAGAAGCCTCTTGTCTATGTGTATGGCTGCATCCAGTTATCATATACTTATTCCGCTATATTTGGATATTGTGGAATAAAGCTATGTTATGGTGCAACAAAGGTGGAGATGTGAAAAAGCCCAAAACTGTGGTCTATCTGATGAGAAATATGGAGTAGCAAAATTACGTTATGAGACTATATGCTGGAGATGGAAAGTAAATTCTCTCCAAACTGGACATGTATATTATTTATCTTTTCATACTGAAGCTGATATCTATGGTAGAAGCTAATGAAAATACTCTACACTTTCTTTTTCTTTTCTTTTCTTTTTAATAGTGCAAAGACTCCATACTACAGTTCTGGTATCTTGGTTGAGAAGAACGACATCTATACCAAAGTCTATGCTAAAGTGGGATTGATTTTGATATGGAACAGAGAAGATGCCTTGATGGTATGTGGACCTTCTGCTTCTTGATACTTAAGTCCAACAGTATTAAGTATTTTGTTAGACAACCTTTTCCTCACAATATCAGACACTAGGGTGATATTGGATGGGGCTTGGCATTAGAGTAGCAATAATATTACAATTTTGCTATAAAGTCCATTTTCAGGTATAGATAAAGGGGGAAGCATGTAAGATTAAGGACAATTCAGGTCCAAAACAATTAAAAACCCTTTTTTATGACCATGCCCCTATACAGTTGCAGAGTGGGCCTTAGAGTGAGTGACTTGGTAAAAAAAAGGCCTTGTTTGCCATGTCAAAGGACATTTCAAGGCTCTACTTTGCAGTATGGAGGTGCCCAATGATGTCGTTGACAGGGCATATTCATCATAAGTGGAAAATCATTCCCTGCACACAAAAGTACCTATGATGGCAATCATGTCCTTTGCTGGGGCATTGCTCTTTCTGCAGGCCACTTCTTGTCACCTCAGACAGAAATGGGGCAACTGAAAATGTGCCTGCAGACACAGGCCATAGTTCTGATGTCTGGTAAATAGTGATAGGAGGCTGGAATTCATGGCTTGGCTTTGTGAACGAAGATTTAGGAAGGGCTCAACCCACGCTTGCTGCATGTGGGCTTTTTGCAAGTGTGTGTGTACCCCTCAGGCCTGTGCAATGGCCTTTTAAGGTGAGGTACAGTGGGTGCAAATCTGACCCTACCCTTTACAGCTAAGGTTCATCCGCCAGGGCCTAGCAAGTTTGGATGGTGGCAGTGAAATCCTCAGGTCATAGGTTTGGTTAGGGTATCCTTCTCTTAGATGGATGGCCTTACAGGGCTAAACAAGGTCCATCTGCCTCGGTTTGAAATTGGAGTTGTCCTTCTCCTAGGATATCCCCCACAGGGCAATGAGCCCATCCTGCCTGTAGCCACGCTTGGTCCGACCCTTCAGTTGAGACCTGTCTGGCATGGGAGACCCTACTGGAGGTGTACACCATCACCAGCATAGTTCACAACTTCACAAGGGCATGCAAGGTCCTCTCCCACAACAAGGGGGTGCCCATGGAGGAGAGGAGGCTGAAATACTGTATTAGCATTTACATTGTTCTATTATATATCAGTAATTCCAAAATTCTTGGTTACAAATAAAGAACAGAAGCATCAATTGTGCTGACAATTCATAAACTATCTGTGGGAGATATCTGAGATTTTCTGAATTTCAAGACCACTTTTTAAAAACAATAATAACAATCAGTTTTGCTTGATACATTAGAGAGCTGCCAGTGTGATTACTTTCCACAGATAGAACAATCCAGTGATTGACACCTTGTCTTATCCATAGTGGACTAGGGAGATATGGAGCTTCCTATAACGATGTTTTGAAGTAGTTTAGATAAGAACAGCTGAAAAAAATCAATATAAAAAGAACAGGAGAAAGGAAAGCAACAGATATAAATATAGGCACTACATGGATGTCTTGGGAGGAGTGAATGTAAGAACAAAGAGGAATCCTTCTGGATCAGCATCCTATCTCACCCAATGGCCCACCAATTACTTATTGGCATCTCAAGCAGAAGACAAAGGCACAAACTTCACCTGCTCTCAGCTTCCTGCAAATGGCCTTTATAGGCATCCTGTCTGTCTCTCCAGTTTATAAGCATCAATTGTAGTAGCCATTAATACACCTGTCCTCCACGAATTCATCCAACGCCTTTCGTAAAGCCATCCAGGATACGCATTGTCAACAGACCGGTGACCTGCTAGGTGAAAAAACAGTTTCACCACAGGGATCTCTCACTGTGAATAACTGCAACATCCCAGTCAGTATTGTGAGATAGCCACAGCAGGACCTCCATGAATTATCTTAATGATTTTACAAGCCTATAACGGAAAAGATAATCTGTTAAGTAATCTTGTCCCAAATTACTTCAGCTTTATAACTCTATTTGTTCTTGCTTTCCTGTTTCCAACTTAGGTTGAACTTGACACCAAGTTTAAGAACACTACCTGTGGTCTTTGTGGGGATTATAATGGTTATCAGGCTAACAATGAATTCATCTCCAGTGGTAAGTAGGATGACTTAGTAAAAATTGCTTGTTGCAATTGTGCAGATCTATAGCTATTTTGCCAAAGATCGTCAAGTAAAAGAATCTTTGCTGTTCCTCAGTGGTTTCATTTTTTTGAAATACATTTTGGGTACTTATAAATAGCCCCCTTTTTTTTCTTTCTAGGGTATAGCTACAACCCAATCACATTTGGAAATTTGCAGAAGATCAATAACCCCAACATAGTATGTGAAGATCCTGTTGAGACACAGCCCACTGAAACCTGCAATCATCATGTGAGTCTTCAGTTCAAATACACATGGAGTTGTGAGTGTCATAAAGAGAGAGACCACCCTTGGGTGATTCTGCACTGCCTGGAATACCTGACCAGCAAGTGCACCAGGAGTCTCCTTTAGACTGTATCAGACTGATCTGGTACACTGCCCAGTGCAGAATTTTAGAGAAAAGCAACTGTGGGCTTTTCTGCGCTTACCGTCAATAAATCCAGATCAATGGATCTGAAGTAACTGGACCTACTGATCTGCTTCATTTGGAGGTATGCGCTGGATGAGCACTGTCAGTGCAGACAGCCCTGATCTGGCCCAAACCTGCCTGTGGCAGTGCAGCTTGCATGAGAGTGAATGGGGGGAAAAAGGAAACACAGCTGTGCTTGAAGATGAATTAACCTACCCTTTCCCTCCTCTTTTCCAGCGTGAGGAATGTGAAAAGCTGCTGACTTCCTCAGCTTT
This sequence comes from Aspidoscelis tigris stejnegeri, assembly GCA_023333525.1. Lineage (NCBI taxonomy): Eukaryota > Metazoa > Chordata > Lepidosauria > Squamata > Teiidae > Aspidoscelis > Aspidoscelis tigris. The sequence continues at coordinate 17,331,920 of JALMGA010000003.1, forward strand.
TGCGGACTGCCAGGGCCGCCTGGATGTGGAACAGTATATTCAAGCTTGTATGCAGGACAGATGTGCTTGTCAGCAAAGAGAGGATTCATTTTGCCTCTGCAGCACGGTTTCGGAGTTTTCACGCCAGTGCTCCCATGCTGGCGGCAAGCCACAGAACTGGAGAACACCACAGCTATGTCGTAAGTGGCTACATGGATTGTAGATGGGGCTGTTTTCTAAAATCACCTAAAATTCAAGAGAGGCAAAAAATAGTTTTCCAACCAAAACTAAAGGAATCCTTCTTCCTATTTCCCCATGGTTACAGTATCCAATAAAAGCAACAAACCAGTAAAAGAGAATAAAACATGATTAAAATATAGTCACATAGTAGGACTACATTTAGAAAAAGTTAAGGAAAAGGTATATTTTAATCAGGCACTGAAAGGCATATCTTTTTTGGTTATAAGTTCTCAAAAGTGTTGCAGATCTTAGTCAGCTTCAGCCTCTTCGCACTAGTGGTTTGAGTATAGATTTGGATTATTATGAGGCCAGTTTATCTTGGATTCAACAGCAACCTTTAGTCATCACTTACATTATGGATTCAGTGAGCAGTTTGGAGGCATAGAGTTTGATTCTTCTGAATTTTAAAACATCAGTTGTCCGAAGAACCAATTGTGCCTTGAAATATTCAATGGCCCAAACTGTATTCAACCCAATTTCTAAATAGTTCTATTATTTCTAACAGCAATCCCCACCCAACAATTTATAATATGCTTCCTACTCAGTCTTCTTTTTCTGCCCTGTCCACCTCTATTTCAGCCATGTCATGTCCAAGAAATATGGTTTACCTCGAAAGTGGCTCACCTTGCATGGACACCTGTTCACACTTGGAAATCAGCAAGCTTTGTGAAGAGCACTACATGGATGGCTGTTTTTGCCCCCAAGGTAAGAGTTTTGATGGGGGAAAGCTTAAAGAATGATTTATTTATTTATTTACTTGCATTCTTTCTACTTCATAACAATTGTGAGCCAGTTTGGCCTAGTGGTTAGGGAGCCAGACTCTTATCTGGGAATACCGGGTTTGATTCCACCCTCCCCCATGAAGCCAGCTGGGTGACCTTGGGCTACTCACAGCACTCTTCTGAGCTTTCACAGCCCCACATACTTCACAGGGTGCTCTGCTGTGAGGAGAAGAATATAAATCTTTGTCAGCTGCTTGGAGTCCCCTTAAATGGGTGAGAAAAGTGGGGTAGAAAAGCTGATTCTTCTTCAACTCTTCTGTCTTTTAGTTACTAGTGTTGTAACATATTTCTAAGCATAGTCCATAGGATGTAGCCCTTATTTTAGTGGTACTTACTTTTAAGTAAAGATTCCAATTTTTACTTAATTTTATCTGCCAGTGTTATGCCACAAGGCCTACCTGTCACTGTTTTCTACTAGAAGCAACATATGATTATCAATCCTGCAGTTTAGGGCTAAACTCAGTCATTAACCTGGAGATTTTCATGTCATTGTAGTAATTTAGATCTTGCTGAATTCAATGGTACGTCCTACCTACATATACTCAGTTATGCAGTCTATTGATCATGAAGTCTATGTGTCTTTTATTTTGCTTTGAAGGTACGGTGTATGATGATGTCACTGGGAATGGTTGTATAACTGCAAGCCAATGCCATTGCAAACTTCAGGGGACGCTCTATTCTCCAGGTCAATCCATCAAAAATGAGTGTGAGAACTGGTAAGGAAGCTTTTTGAACTATCAGCATCCCTTTAATATACACCAGACTTATTTAAGTAGAACATATATGGCTGTTTTTGCACTTAACTTGTTTAATTTGGGTTAAGGAGGTCTGGATTTTTGGGATCTGGTTTTTGGGGAATCCGGTCCAAGTACTTCTGCATGTTAGCAAAGACCCCATACATCCATGCAGGGCATTTAGCACCCAATGGCAATGGGTGCTAAATGGGGACACCGTGCCAATGTTGTAGACCACATCCTGAGGGCCTGAATGGGCTCATGCATGGAGTGCTGCCCACGGCATGCATGAGTGGCCTGTGCAGACGTTGGTCAAGAGTCACTTCCATTTCATAGAGGGTATGCTAGAGAGACAGACACAGCTGCAAAGTTGCCTACATAGCTGCTAGGTAGCTGGGGTGCTGGACCCCTTTGGGCTAGCATGAGTATGGAATTCTGTCTTCATGGTGCAAGACCAGATTGAAGACCTGTTTAAAGGGGTCTACCGTTAATCTGGATTTAAGGGCCCAAAGACCACATTGAATCTGGAACTCTGCAATACTTATGCGGACAACTCATTCCTAATGGGGTCATAATGGGGTCATCAGTGCAGACAGTACATAGCAAATGGCCTATGTTACGTGCTACAAAGAGTGAAAAAAATGCTCAGTATCCGGCACAAACCAAAATGAAGAAGTATTATTAGGTGCTGACTGAAAGTAATTCCATATGAAGAAGATCAAGGGCGATTCTGTCCTGGCCAGTATTCTAAGAGTCCCAAAGGGAGGCCCCAGATGGGGGCATGTAGCAGGGAAGCTTGCTGGTCTAGGGCAGTGCAGATTCACCCCAAACTTCTGCTTACAAAATGCTATACCAGAAGGCTTCTAGGTTTATCATGGGGACTGGCAATGCCAATTTTCATGGCACCTGTGGCACCTGTACTCCTAAAGCACACCTAACCTCTAATATTTTGAAAATGAACACAGCTTTAAAAAGACTGTGGACTTGTTTCCAGATGCATCTGCTACAGTAGTGGGTCTATGGTTGCAGATGCAGATACTTTTAATACAATTTATCCTGAATGCAGTTTTTAATCCTTTGTCAATATTCACAGCATCTGTGAATCTGGTAGATGGGTATGCCAAGACCTACCCTGCCCAAGTACCTGTGCATTAGAGGGAGGATCTCACATCACCACCTTTGATGGGAAGAAATACACCTTTCATGGAGACTGCTACTATGTGCTGACCAAGGTAAATGCAAAGAAACTAGGACTGTGGTTTAAATGGCCTCTTTCTTCCTTTGCTATTTGAAGTAGAAAGGCAAGTGTTCCCAGACAGTGCAGCATTCAAAATGAATGGCTAATCTACTTCCGCTAAATATGGGTGTTTTTCCACTGCAGCCCTTAGATCTGGATCTAAGAAGATCCGGATCTAAGAATGGGTACATTTCTTAATCCGGATCTAGTAGATCCGGATTAAGGGAAGCACCCAATGTGTTTCCATGGGAGGTGTAGCACCCATTAGAAATGGGTGCTAACACCCCTGCTGTGGAAACAGCTTTGCAGCCATCTGGGGAATCTGGATCGACCCACAAGAGGTCGGTCCATTACCCCAGGTGTTTTGGGGGGCAGGGGAGTGCAGTCTTCGAAGCAACTTCGAAGCGACTTCGAAGTGACTTCAAAGTGAATGTGAAGTCAACTTCGAAGTGAATGTGAAGTCAACTTCGAAATGACTTCGAAGTGACTTCGAAGCCAATGTTGGGGGGGTCAAAGGTGCATCCCCTCCCCCTAGCCTCCTTTGGACCCCAGATTTTTTAATCCAGATTTTCTGGCAGAAGACCCCATTGTAGACCCCATTAATGGGGTCTACAGAAAATCCGGATTAATGGCTAAAAAGATCCGGATTTCCCCCATGGCACTGAAAACAATCGGGTTCAAAATGGGTGCCATAGTGGAAATGGGATCATCTGGCTCACAGCCAAAAGGTACAAAAATGGGTGCAAAAATGGGTACAATTGACAGTGGAAAAACACTGCTTATGGAATTGTTTGTGGCAAGCTGATTAATTTTAGCACTGGTTAGAGGAAATGAAGGCTTGGCTCTTTGAAGCCCTGGTTCCCCCTTATTGACTGCTACCCTTGTGTAACCCCCTAGTGGGGTTGTATATGGATGCAGCTTTAGGAAATTGCCAGGAGATGAGCTGGAGCAAAAGAAGTGTGGCCACTACAAAATACCAATGGGAACAACCTCTCTCACCTACAACATGGCCTGTACTATCTTCATCAAGGGGGAAATGCATTTTTGAGAAGTGGATTTACTAAAAAGCAGCTTCAAAATTATTTAGAATTGGTTTCAGAAGACATTCTTGTTAAAGTCTCTTGGGTCCTCCTTGATCTCTATTTGTTTGAACACTTAGGAATGAGGAAGAACCCATTCCTATATTTATTTCATATAAAGTACCTAATGACGTGTATGCATAGAAATTAAAGTGTTCACCTAAAGGAGGGAAAGGAAATACCTGTAAACTGAATTGTGGATTTATAACACTCCCATAAAATAAAATTTTCATGGCAGGTGTTATTGTTTGTTTAAATAGCTAATTTTAGTCTCTCTCTCAGGAAAAAGACACTTCACTGTGGCAATCATTCCCTGCAAAAATTGTATTTGCTTTTCTGTAATTACAGAGCACAAAGAATGACTCACATGTGCTTTTGGGAGAGCTGGGCCCATGTGGTTCTACAGACAAACAGACGTGCCTTAAGACAGTTGTGCTGCTAATAGACCACAAGCAAAATGTAAGTCTAATCCAGTTACTGATGAACCAATTTATCCAAAATGAATTCCCAACTTAAGCCTTTGTTTGAAGCAAGTCTCTCAATAGCATTCAGAGTTTCCCATTTTTTCTCTCTCAGTGCTTTGTACTTGGATGATCTTTTATTTCAGATATTTTTCTCTTTGTTCTTTAGCCATTCAAAGCACCCACCCCCGAATAAAATTCTTAGTATCCTATTTTTACCTCTTAACGTGTCCTGTGAAAATTTTCATAAAGTGAAAACTTGAGAATCAAGTTCCTGATGCTTTTGTTCATGCAGTTATGGGAGAGTCCTATAACCCAAAATCTGCTTGTTTCATAAAAAAGGATCACTGGAACTCCCTGCAAATTTTATCATTCTTAAGTGTGATTCTGCACTGGATATAAACTAGGAGCCTCCATGCTGCACCCAGGATGTCCTAGGTAGACTATTGAAACTTAGGACCTGGGGCCTTTCTGTACTTGTCCTTATTCTGGAATATATCTCAGAATAGGGACCTGCTATCTGCATGCTAGTGCAGACTATGGCAGGCCCCAGATGAGGCCTGCCATTAGCTTGTGGCCAGTCTACTGCTATCCCAAGACGTATACCAGAATAAGGACAAGTGAGAAAGGGCCCTGTTTGCAGTTAGCTTGCAAGAGCGGTTCCACACCACACTGCAAGAGCCTGTCTGCACACCACACTGTCCCCACCATCCCAGAGCATCCTGGAGCTCAGAACAGCTGTCATAGTCTTTGCTAGCTGTGGACAAGTAAAACATTGAGTTTCTGGGTGCGATATTGTGAGTGGTTGAGGTGGGGTAGCTCCAGCTGTATAAGAGTGGACCTATTGCCATGGCAACATCTGAGTGTAAGCTGGATGTTGTTGCAGCTGTTGCCATGGTGTTGTGGCCTGCCTGGGTTGGGCCATGTTCACTTGAAGTGCTGGTGCTGAGGTTGGGGACTGCACAGTGCTTGAACTGTGGAAGGTTGCCTTCATGCTTCAACCTAGCCTCACTGGAATTGTGTTAGTAGACCATTCTGGTGAGTGAAGTGTGAACAGGCCCTTGGTCCACATATTTGCATCACATTTTATATAAGAGTTGTGTGTAAAACTCCTCGTTCCATGTTTGTTACAAATAAGTATATTCTAGTCACCTGAATATCTTTCAGTATGTTCTCTAAACCCATTTTACCATTGCATTGGGTTCGTTACTATTTTTGCATCTGTCATACTTCTTAACAGTTACATTTATAGAACTATACACAATAAACCTTTCGAAATGTGCCATTGCCCCAGGTCAAGAATTTTAATAAGGCTTCCTCTTGACATATCCTTTATTGCACAGCCATGACTTAGTTGATTATTGTCAATCTAAAGCAGGGTGTGAAATCCGTTGCTTTTTCACTATTTCTGGTCTCTAATTCCCACCAATTCCTGCTCATAGGGACAGTGGTCTAGGAAGGCGGCTGAAGTTCACAAAGACAGGAGGGCTGGATCCAATTTCTGCTGGTTTCAATTTGTGGTTTTAGTTTCTTTTATGATTAACTCTCAGGATTCCAGGCCAAGACTCCTTGAAAAATTAATATTTTCTGTTAATTCACCAAAGCAAGTCCCCTAGGAATCTTCCCAGGAAGCTGAGACAGTCTAACATGCTCTGTTTTAAAACACGTTTGCTCAAAGATACTGAGCCTCACTTATATCCAGTAAAAATCAATGCATGTAGAAGCATCTAGAGGTATACGGTCAGAGGTGCAGCTGGCATTAGAAATGTTAGGCTGCTGTTAAGGTTGCAAAACTGGAGGCAGGAGAATAGATTGCAACTTGTTACATGTGCCACTTAGATCCCCTTGATTACAGGAATAATTATGACTGTCCTTAGAGTACACAGATTTAGGATAAGATAGGTAAGGCAATTACTTAGGATGTGCAGAATAAGAGCAGCCAAGGCATAGTGGCAGTGCATTATGCTGCCACTACTGCAAATTTACCTACTGTGGAATGAACAACACTGATGCCACAGTATAAGGTAAATTCAAAGTGGACAGCGAGGAACAGCCAATGACAGCTGAGCCTGCAGCTCAGCTCTCATTGGCTGCCCCTTCCCATGTGATGTGTGCCCCATTATGTGTGCCACGGAAATCTCGCAGCCATTGAGGAGGCAGCTGTGGACCTCCATTGGGAGTGGGCAAGTAAGCTGATTATTTTTATATAACTGCAGATTTAATCTGCTAATCTGTAAACTGCATTAGCTTCACTGTTGTGGCAAGTTTATAGAGACAACAAGCAGAATAGATTTAACAGATTACTAATATATATGACATAATATGACTATAATAGCAATATATGAAAAAAGCACTAAAATTGTAAGAGAACCAAATACTGATACACAACTATGACTTTACGTTCATATAAAATCTGCTTGTTGACTTTATTGGTTGCTTTATCTTGTTTGGATTTTTGTTTTAAGTGTTTATAGAGAAGATCCAGAGTCAAATGCAGAATCTGTTCAACATAGGAACACTCATCTTTCTTGTCTAGTTGAGAGTAAGCCTGACCTGGTCCTAAGATACACTGAAGTAGAAGCAACATGCTGCCTGATTTTACCTCTTTAGTGCTGAGGGGTTGCCCTGAAATTACTACTCATCCCAAATCTTACACTGTTTTTTTTTTTTTATTATTTAGGGAAGCCTAAGTGAACTCTCTTTCTTCAGTCTGTGTCCCAACGCTGTGTGGCAAGTTTGGAGATTTGTCTTGTCATTTCCAGATGTTCACCAAATAGTTCAAACAAACAATTTGAACAAACATCAAAAACAATAGAAATTTCTCTCTTCACACAGGTTGTTGTTTTCAGAGCAGATGGCACTGTATTGCTAAATGAAATGGAGATTCACCTGCCTCATGTTACAGGTAAGAAGGGGAAACATCTCATCCTCTGCCTAAATGTCTGGCTTGCAGCTCCTTCAGATTAAAGTTTAAGTCAGTGAAAAATCCAGTGGGTGTTTTTGCATTTCTCTTCCTGTCCCATGGACAGGAATGTAACAGAAAATAGTTTGCAATCAAAATGGGAGATGACTTGATTTTTCCCTTTCTTTTTCAGCCAGTTTCTCAGTTTTCCAACCATCTTCCTATTATATTATTGTGCACACTTCCTTGGGCCTCAAGCTGCAGATCCAGCTGGTTCCAGTTATGCAGCTGTTCGCTATTGTGGATCAATCTTCTATGGGGAACCTCCAAGGCAAGTCTGAACATCTCTTGCACTGAGATAGCCGTACCTGCAAATAAAAGAAACCTTGTTATCCTTAGAAGAAATGCAGGATCTTACCTTCTAAGACAGGATGAAAAACCTGTAGATTTTGGGGGTTTTCTGAATTCTCCTTTTTCACATTCTACCAAAGCACCCAGTATTGAAGAATTATGAAAGCTGGAGTCTCTAGCCCTACCCTGTTCACTTAATGGATCAGAATAATAATAATAATATTTAAAAAATTAGCCCCAGTATGAGGCAATGTAGCTAAGATCTGATTAAAAGCAAAGTTTCTGCAAAGTTTGGGTTCACATTCTTGGCTGTTCTCATAATCACACCACCATTTCACACCACGTGTGTTGAAACTGCAGCTCCACCATCATTGTGTCTGTGCTGTTTGTATAAATGGTACACCAGAATGGAAGCCTAGTATTGTGAGACTTCACCACAGGAACTTACAGGTTAAAAATCTCTATCTGGGTTGAGCTCACCAAGACTTTATCAATAAAAGAACCTTCGAGATGACAGTATGTGACACTCATGTTCTCATCCTATCTCTAATTCACCTTTTCTGGCCTAGTATGTTGATGGGTGAGGAGCAGGGGAGATTGGTGTCTGAATAATCCCACCTGCAAACCATCTCTAAGGTGTCTAAGTCACCTCAGAGACGCTTTAAAAAATTATTTTGACTGCATGTGAATGCAGATTTAATCTTTCCACCTTTTTCAGATGAAAAAGGCATAATTTAAGTAGAATTAAACCAACCAACCAAATCAACTTCTGTTGCTTTTATGAATAGGTCTTTGTGGAAATTTCAACGGAATAGAAAGTGATGACTTCAAAACATCTGGGGGATTGGTTGAAGCAACAGGGGCTTCCTTCGCTAACACATGGAAAGCCCAGGCCAGCTGCACTGACAAAGTGGATAACTGGGAACATCCTTGCACTCTGAGCCTTGAAAATGGTAAGAATTTATCATAAAATTCAATAGAATTTCTATCATATATTTACATGATCACATGGTAAGGTTGAAGATGGAAACTGTCTCTATTTCTTATGAATGCATGGCGTCAGCCACTAAACCTGTTAGACCTGAGACTTTGGACCTTTCCGCACTTGGCTTTTTCCGGAATATATCCCAGGACAGGGGCCTGCTGTCTGCATGCTAGTACAGGCCATGACAAGCCCAAGGTGAGGCCTGACATTGTCTACATTAGCATGCAGACAACAGACCTGTATTCCAAGATATATTCCAGAATAAGCCTAAGTGCGAAAAGGGCCCTTGAATTGGCTCTGTGCTGCTTTCTTTTGCTTTTTAACAGAAACATAAAACTGTGAACAGATATGAGACAATGTAACTGGAAATGAAGAAGAGAGATCCAGTTTTCCTGCTGTGGTGTTAGAAAATGGAACCTGTTTGGCATTTCCTTCTGTAGATCACTCCTGCTTGTCTTTATGGCTTTATGATTAGCTATTCATTCTCTCAAATGAACAAGGCCATGGAGAACGTAAAACAATGATGGCTAACATGACATCCAAAAACTGTTTGCATTAAATACACAAGGGGTGGGACTTGTACAAAATTCCAAATCTGGGCCTGTTGGCGGTACTACAAACATTTCTTTTTTAATGGCTGCATTGCTGTGATAATCCTCAAATATTACAATAGGTATCACGTACTATAGAAAGGTAGATGTTAAGTGTTTGATTTTCTTCCAGAAAATTATGCTGAACATTGGTGTTCTTTACTGAAAAGTACAGAAACTCCTTTTGCCAGATGTCACTCAGTCATTGATCCTTCAGATTATTATAAGGTATGGATTTTTAAATTATCATGAATCTTCTCTTCTAACAGCTTGGCTCACAGTCAAGGGCCGCATCCCCATTATAAGCTTAATTTGGTTTCCCTAAACCGAAATAATAGAACTGGATGCAAACGCGAATTTGCCTGTTCCCATTACTTTAAACTTAATCACGTTCAATCTGGATTCTGAGGATCGTACGTGGCGTACATGACTCAAACGGCTACTTTTTAAAAGCTGCTTTTCGGGGCTCCCCTGCCCTCTTCCTCCTGGCGTGAACGCGCCACCCATAACAGACCCCTTCACTGAGCCTGGCTGTGTGGCTGCCGCTTGCCTGAATGGAGGAAAACTGGCAGCGGGCAGCCAGCAATTCTCCCGATTGCCCAGGGCACACAGCAGCAGTGGCAGCTCAAGCAAAGGGCTTTAAACATTCACACATCTCCCAGAACCTGCCCCTGCTTTCCTTTCCCCTTTAAAGGTCAGAACTCCAAAGAGCTAGAATTGTGCAAAATTGCAACATTGTTATCAGGTGCAAAGTGGCTACATTGCTACAATGTAGCAGCTGCTGTGAAGGTTGGATTTTTACACTGAAATCACTGTCTTTGGAAGCAAGCTATTGGGAGAGGGAAACCCTAAACATGGATTCTCATCCCTTAAAACCGTAGGGTCCCCACAGTAAAAAATGTAACACGTATCAAGCGCACGATCCGGAGTAAGACCTGTTGAAATGAGGGTTAACATTTACAACGCTTTGGGGCAATTTAACATGCGGAAAGTGTGTTAAGCCAAACTGACATGGGGTCTGTGAGGATTGAAAACGGTTTGAAAGTGAATAAGCTTGTAATGGGGATGCGGCCAAGGATTGTAATACATTGAAATAAGGGATAGGAAAATGTGTTTCAATCCCAATTGTTTTTTCAGTTGTATTTGGAGAATAAAAATCTGTCTGTCTGTCCGTCTATCCGTCCGTCCGTCCGTCCATCCATCCATCCATCATCTCTTTTGACCACAGGCATTCCAAGAAAGTAACATAAAATAAACTAATTTTTGTAGGGATACATCTCAGTCTCTGTAACCTGTGATCCTATTACCACGTCTATTAGACTTGAGAAGGAGAGCCTAGAGTCCTAGGCAGAACATCATGTTATGAGAGAGCAATCCAATTCTTACTTTAAAATAGTGTTTCCAACTTTTTGGAGTCCAGGGAAGTATTTGAATTTTTGAGGTTATGCCCTGGTTACTGTTTCTCTCATGCAACTGCTCCTCATAGACAAAAAGTGAGAAAGGCACAAATGTGAAGATTCTTTGCTTTTTCTTGGTGGCTATACAAAGCTGGATTCCATAGAATTAAACGGACCTTTGACTTTTACAGTGTGGTGATTTTATGCAGTTCCTAAAAACGTGAAAGCTTTTCCAAGTTTCTTCTCTCAGCTTTGTGTGGTTTCTGAGCACCCTATGATAAGGGAAGTAGTTAATGAAGTTTGGAGTCAGAACCTTTTCAGGCAAAAGGCGAAGCCCTCAGAGAAAATGCAAAATCATCACATCTGTCATTGGAGGTGACACTGTAGCTTAGATTACAAATATGTCACAGAGGACTTGGTCTTTACTTTTTACTTTTCCCCCAGCGTTGCAAATATGATACCTGTAACTGTAATGCCAATGAACAATGTCTGTGTGCTGCCCTGTCTTCTTACGCAAGAGCCTGTGCCTTCAAAGGAGTCATGTTGTGGGGCTGGAGAGATACTGTTTGTCGTAAGTATCTGTGTTCCTGTCCCCACCCTAAATAAAACACCTTCAAGACAGCAGTGTTGAATTAGAACAGTGAACAACAAATATACTTCAAAATGGTTCAAGGGATATGAAGAATAAGTTGTTAACACTGACACAGTACTATATGGAGACAGGTTTACATTGATATAGTATTATGTGGAGGCAGTTAAGATAAATTCAGAATGATTAGTTAATTATGGCCAATTCTTCACTTCAGAATGGAGGTGCCTGTGTCCTTGGCATTTGGGGAGGTGCCACAATTGCCACTGAAGATAATGCCATCTTGTCTCCATATATGAGCATAGAGGTGACCTTTTCAGTGGCAGATGCAAGTGACTCTGATGAGGGCAGCAAAATCACATCCTCCATAGAAAGCACCTTGCTTGTGATAGCAGCCGATAATGGGGAAGTGTGATCACCAGGGATTTCAACTGCTATTGCAAATAGAGATGTGGTGACAGAAGATGCTTCACCAGGGGCTTCATCCAGTAGGTGGACACATGGCCCTTGTTTCAGGAAATGGCACCTTAAGGAGCCCTGAGGTGATTTCACGCTTCCCTTCCCATCCTCTGAATGGGAAAGGAGCATGATCACCCAGTGTTGACTAGCACTTGTACTTGTGAGAGTTGGTCACAACCTGATCACAATTGTGGATATATTCTTATTTCTACAGTATCCATCCATCCATCCATCCATCCATCCATCCATCCATCCATCCATCCATCCATCCATCCATCCATCCATCCATCCATCCATCCATCCATCCATCCATCCTATTTCTTGGTCACAACTTGGTCACAATTGTGGATATGTTCTTTTAACTTCAGTTGTTAATTATCTTCTCTGCTTTGTTCAGACAATGAAGTGACTTCATGCTCAGCAAACCAAGTGTTCCGTTACAATCTGACCACCTGCCAGCAAACCTGCCGCTCTCTTTCCGATGGCGATAAGCACTGCTTGCAAGGTTTAACACCAGTTGATGGCTGTGGTTGTCCTGATAACACTTACATAAATGAGAAAGGCATCTGTGTTCCAAAGTCTCAGTGCCCTTGCTACTACAAAGGCTCATATGTGAATCCTGGAAATATTATTATGAAACAGGAAGAGCGCTGGTATGTTAATGTTGCATCTTTCTTCCTGATTAGGGAGAAAGGATGACATTCGTTAAAAGGGATTGATCACTTTTGTTAACCCACTACATTTATAAATCAAACAAAAAGGGTAAGGGTGAATAAAAAACCATGGAAGGCAGTTTAGGAACTTGGGATACTAATTTGGTACAATTCAATGCAAGATTAGATTTCTAAAACAGAGGGGCAATGGCTTCTGGAAATGATTAAGCTTTTAAATAATTAAAAATCTGTGTTTTTCACAAGGCATAGAGTTCAGAGCAGTAAGAGTTCTTGAAATGTTCCACTGTATGTTCTTGAGAACATTTTGAAGAGCATTGTTAGAATTATATACTACCTTTCCCTCCATTTATCTTTAATGGATAATTCAGAGGCCCTAGGAATTATTTTCCATGTTCAAAATAATTTAATATGTCTTAGGAAATGCTTGACAGTCCTATTTGGAAAACTACCCCCTCGTTTCTGGCAGTTCAGTGGTTTGTTCTTATTTGAATTTGCCCATTGATAGGAGAGAATTGAAGATGCTCAAGATATTCATGTCAGCAATGTTACTCTGTATTTTTTGCAATGATTTTTAAAATAATGTTGTATAAATCACAATTCACTTTTAAATCTCAAATATCTTTCTTCTAACAATTTTCTTTTCTTTTATGTGTTTCACTATAGTACTTGCAAAGATGGGAAATTCAGTTGTGTACCAGTGAAACATTCAGATCATGGTACGTGTAAAGTCTGGAGAATAGTGCATATGATTTTTGGTTACTTAACCATTATGTGATTTTGATATCGTTGTTTAAAAGGGCATTGTTTTCCAAGTTGGCTTACACTAAAATTTACTTTATACCAAAAAATAAGGTTCCTTCCTTAAATTAAATGCTACCTTGAGCCTGCCTGTTTAGATTTAGCTGGAAATTCTGTTGGAAAGCCTCTTTCGTAATATATACCATAACATGCAAAAATTTTTTTAGAAGGACCAACTTCACTTAAGCACAAACTTACAGAATACAGTTTATGCTAATAACCCTGATGAGAACAATGGACAGTGTTTGCATAAATATTAGGCAGTGTCAGCACAAGGACATTCATCTTTCATGCTAAAGCTGTAACATTTAACTGCATCTTTCCCTCCATAAAACTGGAATACATCTCTTTTAGAGACACATTTGTTTGCTTATTTGTTTGTTCAATTTCTACCCTTCCTTATTGTCATGAGCAATCACAGGGCAGTTTATAAGATTAAAATTCACAAAAGACTTAAAATACAATACAAAATATCACATTGAAATATCTAAAGTGAAAGCTCAAGGTGGATTATTCAAATGTTTTTAGCAGTCTTTTAAAATCTAGCTAGGAAGGTGGGTTACATCAAGTGGAAATTAATTCCACAGAACTGGTGCTTTTTTCGATGATCACCTGCCCTCATTACATTTTGGGTGGGTGGAATTGCCAGTAAGCCCACCCTGAATGACCTCAGATTTTGGTTTGGCTGGTATGGGATAAAATGATCATTCAGGTATCCAGTTTTAGGGCTATATAGGTCACAATCAACACTCTACCTACATTTCTACATTTTCTTTTCCAAGATTCCTATCGCCTTCTGCTGATTATGAGAATAGATAATGAGAAAATAATGTTCTTGATGCTTTCTATTTTATTTTACAGAATGCTCAAACAATAAGATATATTTTGACTGCAATGCAATTAATCAGTCTTCTGTAACACCAATACTACAAAGCTGCCAAACCCTGGGTGCTGAACACGTACGTTTTCATTGTGCTTTTGACTACATTCATTTTGCTGTTCTTCATGGTCCCCCCCCCCATGTGTTTTAGTTTACCCTAGAAGTCTTAGGGCCTTCTGCACAAGGGGCTGGTATACCAACCCAGCAGACCTACTGGAGCACCTTTTCCACACTGTGGACAGGTTTACCAGGAGGACATGCCTCCTAGGACACTGTTGCATCTGTACCAATCTATGGCACAAAAATAGAGATGTAGCCTGCTCCACCTGTGGCCTGGTTGTATGTGGTCCACACAGCATTCCAGATGGATATACTGGACCAGCAGTCTGGCAGAGCCAAGAAGCCCAGCACTCTGATGGGTACCTGAAACTGGCACCAGAAGTGTATTGCTTCTGGGTACACAGCCAAAATGGCCAAGACTAGCAACTACAGGTATCACATGCTGTGCATGTTCCACCCACACTGGACAGAGCTTTGGAGGAGTGGCCTTTGTTGTGAAAATGATGTCATGTCCCACTCCAAACTCAGCCTGCTTACAAGCAGTCCACAGACTATCCTAGCTGACACACTGGAACAGCCAGCAACATATAGATAGCACACAGTATACCAAGCTTGTCTCTGTTTGCCAGGCACCCAAGTAGCAACACTGGGCATACACTGCTTCTGGATACATTGTCAAAATACATCTGGTTGGAAACTTCAGAGACCAAGAACTTTCATTCTCAGTCTTCATGTTTAGGCTGGGCTGAGATAGTCTAGGCTTTTCTGGGCTGCCTACAATATAGACAATCCTAAAAGTGAGCTGGGGTACTCTAAGCAACTGTCCCATTCCATCTTGGACAGCAAGATATGTTCAGTCTGCCTATAAGGCTGCCTGCAGACAAGTGAAATAAATCTGCAGTTAAAAGTAAAAGGACAGTATACTTAATGCACAGTGACGACCGGGTGCCCCAACTTGAAAGGCAGCTCTGTAGCTTCTTCATTGGAGCTTCAAGAGCTGAGTCAGTGTGCGCCATCACATGAGTTGAGGCAGCCAATCAAATCTGAGCTTCCCTTCCTGCACTCATCTTTACTCTTCTCGCTGTTTTGCCTTCACTGGAGGGAAACTTTGGATTTTGTTTATACTGCGCAGTGAGTGTCCTTGATCCAGCATTAAGGTAAGTGTGCAGTCCTGATTGGATAATGTGATGCCACGATGCTCCATCAATTGTCATGTGACACCTCAATAAGGACTGTGCATTCCACTACGCAGTATAAATGCTTCTGAACACAGCCTAAGTCTCCCAGCTGCTGGACTTCACCGTTTACTTACCTTTAGGGCTAATAGCTATTGATAGTCCTGACTCCTCCTTTTTTTTTTAGATGGTGAAAGGGAGGATATATTCTAACTCTTTTTTTAATAATGTATTTTTGTTGTTATTTTAAAAGTTCTCACTCAGGCCTCATCCAGCCTGGTTTTTACTGATCTTATTGGAAATATGAGCATATTGTTTTTGCTCCCCACAGTTCCAAACAGAGTGCATCTCAGGATGCGTGTGTCCAGATGGATTAATCGATGATGGCAGAGGGGGATGTGTTAGAGAACGAGATTGTCCTTGCATTCATAACAAAGAGTTTTATGCCTCTGGAGAAACAATCAGTGTGGATTGCAACAAATGGTACCATTTAATTTTATTCTTTCTTCTAGTATTAAGAGTTGCACTATCCATAAATGAAGATACCATTAGCCAAGGCTGACTCTAAACCACAGGAGGAACTTGCAAGATCTTCTTTAGATCCTGCAATTGCCTTTCACTGTTCCTGCCAAACAGGAGGGTGAAATCCTGGGGTAAGCCTGGACCTTTCCTGTTCTGGAACTTTCTCCCATGATGCTTTTCATGGTGAGAATACCTGGAATTGCACAAGGATCCAGACTGGGTTTGGGCCTCGCCCTTGCAGAGTGGGTATTTTCAAGAGAAAAAAAAATACAGAAGCAAGCACCAGAGATGGGCATTTATATCACAATGTGGGAAAACTTGGGTTTAAAGTTCTTGATCCTGCAATAGTGATATTCCAGGATTTTGTCTCTATAACCCTGAACTATGTTGGGATTGCTACAGATGCATGTGGCAATTCCATTATGGTGCTGGGATATGCCTAGGTACTAGAGGCTGTCAGAATAGAACCAAATGTCCTTGGTCGTATCTTTATTTCTGCTACCTATCTAATCATATACTTTAAGAGAAGAAGTTTGGCCTTATAATGTTTTTCTTCTCTGTATTTTCTAGCACTTGCCGAAGAGGAAGCTGGCACTGCACAAACTCTCTATGTTTTGGGACATGTACTATTTATGGAAGTGGGCACTACATAACCTATGATGGAAAATTTTATGACTTTGATGGTACCTGTGAATATGTTGCTTCCCAGGTATGCTCAGTGACACTTAATATAGTTTCATGACACTATGAGCAATTTTTCTAAATATTAACCTGCTTGGCTTCTCAGACATCTCATCTGCTAATAAATAAATGCTCTATGGTAAAATTTATAGTAGTTCCTTCCATGGTGCTTTGAGCATTATGAAGTGACATAATGATCCCTATTGTTTACAAGTTGTTTCTATTAACCTAAAGCTTATTTAAACAACTTGTAAACAATAAGGATCATTATGTTACTTCATCATATCAAATTGGATTTGTATGTATATGTATTTAGGAACATAGGAACATAAGGGGAGCCCTGCTGGATCAGGCCACAGCCCATCTAGTCCAGGTCACACACAGTGGCCTATCAATGGCCATGGGCATCTCAAGCAGAGACCAGAACAAACCTTCTCCTGCTCTCCAATCCCAGCAAATGGCTTTAGAGGCATCCTGCCCATCCCCCCAGCCTGAAAGATGTATTTAGGCTTCCATTCTAGTAGCCATTGATACATCTGTCATCTGTAAATTTGTCTAACCCTTCCTTAAAGCCATCTAGGCTGGTTGCTGTTACCATCCCTTCTGGCAGTGAATTCCATAGAGTGATGAAATACTTCCTCTTGTCTGATCTGACTCTCCTACCCATCAGCTTCACAGTGTGTCCCTTGGTCTAGCGTGTGATAGCGAAAAGAAATTTTCTCTGTCCATCTTTTTTATACCATGCATGATTTTATATACTTCAATCAGGTCCCTTCTTAAACGCCATATTTCCAGGCTGAAGAGGCCTAAACATTTCAGTCTGATTTCGTAAGGGAGGTGTTCCAGCCCTTTAATCATTCTGGCTGCCCTTTTCTGCACCTTTTCCAGTTCCACAATATCCTTTTTGAGGTGTGGGGACCAGAATTGTGTCAAGAAATGTCATGACTTTGCAGCAGTGAATGGCTACAAATTGTAGAAAGTGCTTTTGTATAAAATAATCACCCAACAAACCAACCAATTCTGCACCAGGGAAATAAGAACATCACTGATTGGGCCAGGGCAACATGCTTCCTTCTTATCTGCAGAGGATGGTTGGTTGCTTGGTTTTAATGTGCAAAAACGTTCATATACACCATATTCCTTCCACAGACTTCAAATGATAATGGACAGGAAGGGTGAAATCACTTGCTATTTCCAGTTAACTATTTGATGTTACTAGATTTTGGGGAAGTTATTTTGTTTAACCAAGAATCATATGGAATGAGGTGTAGTCTGTCAACCCCAAATCCTTCCAAACTCTTCAGATGATACTTGTATGTTTTCAGCCATATTGAGATGAAATGTGATGTGACAGGTCTTCAGTATCAAGGACTACAAAATCAATCAGCCAAATAAAATGTTCTGAATTTTAAGTACATTTTTTTACACAACAATCTGATTTTTAAATAAGAATTGTGAGGCATATAAATGTCCTCTAGGTCTTAAACTAAAGCGCTGCCTGCTACAGATGATGTATATTTCTTTGAAAGAATAATTCCATGCAGATTTCATAGCTTCCAAAAATGCAGTAACACGTGGTTTTATTCTTTTTTTCTTCTTCTTGCTTTTCCTAGGATTATTGTGGCAGCAAGAAGTCAGATGGAACATTCAGTATCATCACAGAGAATGTCCCATGTGGATCCACCGGAGTCACCTGTTCCAAGGCCATTAAATTTTTTCTAGGGGTGTGTATGGAGACAAAAGATGCAAGCCTGAAAATGGCTGTGTAGAGTTTGGGCAGTTTAAATGAGGCTATGCCTTCATAGGGAGAAGAAAATGAAAAAGAGGTAGGATGATTCCTTCCTATCTCTATGTTTGGCTGTGGCTATCGGCAGTGGTATTCCATACCACCCCTGATGTCATGTCCCAAGTGGGCGGCAATCTGCAAGCTCACACGTGCAAGTGCTCACCAGGCTAGTGGTAGCAGCAGCCAGTCCAAGTTCAAGAGTTCAAGAGTCAAAGCATAGCCAGGAATGCTGAGTTCAGCTTGTCAGAGGGTCTTTGTAGTCATCAAACAGAGGGTCAGGAACACAGAACACACACAAACCAAGGTTGCAAGGATAAAGAGCTGTTGTATGCAACAGTAGTAGCAGGGACTGGGTGTTAAGTAGGGCTGGGAGAGCCATGCCCTCTCCATCACAGGTGCTTAATCTGTAATCATGCTGAGCATCTTAGGTGCTCTTGTTCTTGCCTGGGAACACTTTGAACTGGGCATTGGCCAGCATCTGAATCTCAGCTGTCTCCATCTTGGGAGACAGACTCATTGTTCTTGTTTAGCCCATGCGGTGCACCTTCCTTGCTTTGGCTGGCTGGGAATACAGCCTCAACTTGGCTGGGAAGGCCGACTGCTTCTTCGTCCTCGGATGAAGAGACACTAATGAAACAAGGTATGACACCTGACCTCTGGGTCTATCACTGGCCAACACTGAGGGACAGGCTACACTGCAGCCTGAGTGGTGTGTAACCAGTGTGGACGTAACTAGAGACAAGGCATTTAAATAAATATACTGCTTCTCATTAAAAATAAGACAAACTGATGCAGTTAAAAAGTTAAATTAAAAACAAGGTTAGAACAGCATTAGGTATCACCTTCACATGCCAGTTTATGCTTCATTATGAAATCTTTGTTATGTGTCTGTCTTTTAGGGTACTGAACTAATGCTAGCAGATAAAGAAATTAAAAAAAATGACTGGAATATTAGTAACCCTGGGACCTACTTCATTCGTGACCATGTTGGACTATATGTCGTCATTGAAACCAACAACGGGATCATACTTATCTGGGATAGAAAGACAACTGTTTTCATCAAGCTGGCCCCACGTTATCAGGTAAATGGTTCTGAAACTTCACACAGTGTTGAAAGTAATTCTTTGCAATGAGTGATGCTTTGGGTTGAATTGTATAGAAAATGTTACCTGCATTATCAATTTGGATATCTGATTAAGCCTATTTATAAAACCAAAACAGCACCATCAATCCAATTGCAATAGGTGCTTTGCTTTTAATGAAGTGAATTGTGTTTTGATCCAAACCTGGATCAAAGCATAGTTGAGAGCAAAAGCTACATTTGTCTATCTGTCTTAACTGTAGCACCAGTAACCAACTTTGGTTTGGGAAAGTATTTGTAGAAATAATTGATAAAGCAAATCAACCCTGAAGTACGGTAAGTTCCCTTCTCCAAAAAGCTGCATAAAACTGTGTGTAAACACAGTCTTAATTCCAGTCCTCCTTCTCCATCCCCATACACATGGTTAGCATTGCTTGTTAACTCTTCTTGTACAGAGCATTGTTCAAAGAAGAAATTGAAGCATATTAGTATATGTAAGTATACATAGGGTAATGTTCTAAAGTGGCAGTTCTCAACCTGTGAGTCGTGACCCCCTTTGGGGGTTGAAATACCCTTTCAGAGGGGTCATGATGAACCTCCCCCCTCCCTCCCCCCCACACAGCACCCCATGAGGGTTGCCTCTCTGCCCCACTGTGCTGCCGTAGTAGTTGAGCGAGGCATATGTAGAGAAGGTGGTGCACAGCAGCTGAACATGTGGGCTCATGTGGGATGCGCAGCACCAGCAGCCACCCAAACTTGACCCAAGCTGCCCCACCCCCATGGTTGTGGGTCTCCACAACATGAGGAACTGCATTAAGGGGTTGCGGCACTAGGAAGGTTGAGAACCACTATGCTAAAGCTTCATATCCAACGCTAATGGTTAATGTTGACGGAGGAAAAGATTATTAGGACAATTAAAAAAGCTCATTTTTTTTTCTTCTTAGCCTGAAAGCATTCCCAATAACATTCGTTTTTCCCCCTTCAGGGAAAAGTCTGTGGTTTATGTGGCAACTTTGATGCTAAAGCTGGTAATGACTTCACCACCAGGAGCATGGTCCAAGTAACCAATGCTCTGACATTTGGAAATTCATGGAAACAAGGTTCTGCATGCTCTGATGTGACTGAAGACATTGAACCCTGTGACAAGAGGCCTCACCGCAAATCCTGGGCAGAGAAAGAATGCAGC
This sequence comes from Aspidoscelis tigris stejnegeri, assembly GCA_023333525.1. Classification (NCBI taxonomy): domain Eukaryota; kingdom Metazoa; phylum Chordata; class Lepidosauria; order Squamata; family Teiidae; genus Aspidoscelis; species Aspidoscelis tigris. The sequence goes on from JALMGA010000003.1 coordinate 17,352,548, forward strand.
ATCATCAAAAGTGAAGTTTTTGATATATGCCATCATAAGGTTAGTCTTGATATTTTTCTTCTGGAACAATGGTTTGGGGAAAAATCGGTAACTGTCATACGAATCAGTACATTCTAGTGCCTCTGCAGTCAGAAAAACTCTGTACTATAAAAAGGTAAAGATGTCCTTGATCCTTGGTGATTAACATGGTCATCTCCATGCAGTTTCCTTGGCAAAGGTATGGACACCAGGGATGTGCACGAATAGTTGTAACATTTATTATTTGTACAAATTCTTACGAATTCGGACATTCATACACAAATCGAATGTTACGACATTTGTACATTAATATTCGTATGAATACGAATGTTTCAGAATATTTGTATCAATAGTTCATACATTTTTTAAACTGGAGATACGTATCGGGTACATATTGATACGTACCTGCTGGTATAGGATACGTATCCGATATGTATGTGTTTGTATAGGATCCGTGTGCTGCATCCATATCCAGGATATGTCTGCATTCGTATCAGATATTCATATGAATACATTCGTATTGAATAGAATCCTTCCACATTCGAAGGGTATCTATTCAAATGAATGTGCATTTTCTAACATTTGATTTGTTATGAATCAAATACCAAAAATCCATGGAAACAGTTTGTCCTTGTCTTCTTCTATGGAGATTCAGGTAATTGTACTTGTGACTTTGCACATGGAAACCAAATGCTTGCCAGATGTTCACTCCATCCCTAGTACAATATGGCTAAAGATGGCTGATTGCATTTCAAGCCCATCTGAATCAGCAGCAGAACAGAATATCCATAAATTAGAAATAAACCCATTAATGTCAACATAGAACAACTGTAGCTATGATCACTTTTGAGAAATATTGTCGGAAATGAAATATAAGATGGCCTTGTTGAAATTCTCTCAGCTAAAAAGTAAATATGGGTACTTTTGAGCAAGCCTCATGATTTTGCTACCACACTGATGGCTTCTTCAAATTCTCTTTCTGGTTTCAAAAGGAGGAGCAGTGCTGGATTAGCAGTATTCCCAACGGTAGTCAAGAGCAAAATCAGTCACTAGCTGGTACACCAGACCCTTTCCTTAGAACACAGCAGTGTGCATAAGAAAGGCTCCTTGTGGCAGATATGGACAATTATAATCAAAAGGCAGAGATCATCACAGCTGTGTGTGTTTCTATGACTTTCTAATAGGTGGACCCAGAACAATATTATGAAGCCTGCGTACATGATGCTTGTGCCTGTGACTCTGGGGGAGACTGTGAATGCTTCTGCACTGCAGTGGCAGCTTATGCCCAAGAATGCCTCAAAGTTGGAGCTTGTATCTATTGGAGGACTCCTGATATATGCCGTGAGTAGTCTGGACAAAATACTTGTCCCATACTGTGTGCATTAAGTAACCGAAAGAGGGTAATTGAAAACATGCCAACTTAACACCTTTATCTGGATACCTTAGTTTTTGCACTGGGCTTTATTCTGGATTGTATTCCAGAATAAGGATCTGCCAGTTACATGCTAATGCTGACTACTACAGGTCCTGGGTAGGATCTTCTGTAGTGTACATCTAGATATGGACATCAAGCTCCTACTCTGGAATATAATCTGAAATATGGTCCAGTGCAGAAAGGCCCAAACCACCTTGAATAAGACATTGATTGTGCAATAACTCTCATTTATGATGTTATCCAGATGATGTTATCCCAAATAAAGTTCATACTGGAATCACAGATCCGGGTCAGTGGCTCCAGAATAGTTGGGCCCACTGATCTGGATCATGGGGAAGTGTGGTCCAGAGCAGGGCTGTCTGCACTGATGGTGTTGGTCCAATCCATGACTCCCCTCAGCTGTAATACGGTTATGTGAGTTTTGCAGCCCCCCCCCCCCAGTTGTTGTGGATCACAGAGGCATGCCATCCAAACACTTCCTCTGATCCAGAACAAGGTCCTTGGTTCGGTTATAGACTTGATTAAATGGATCTACAACAGATCTGGATTAACGGTGGAGCTGGACCAGTGTGGATGGAGCTGGCCCATGGGGACAAAGCCTCCTTGATCCATGTTAACATGTGGATCAGGAGGCCTGCGATCTGAATTAAGGGGGTTCCTTAATTTGGATCACTAATTTCTTTATCACCCTTGATTCATACTTTTTGATGGGATCTCATTTCTGCAGCAACATTGATTTCCATTGCTGGACTTCATGGCTTCTCTAACCACAAGTCTGTAAAGTTTTGCACTGGATGGTGTTTTGTGTGATCTGAATTTATTTATTATTATTTATTTATTATATATATTTCTATCCTGCCCTATACCCAAATATCTCAGGGCGGGTAACGACATTTAAAATAAAATATAAAAACAACAGTGTCTGCAGGTGGGAAGGAAGCGTGTGTCATTTAACTGAAGGCCAGAGTAAATAGGCATTATAGCATTATACAAGGGATGGTCATGTAGATGTTTTTCTTTTACAAGTGGTGCTTCCTCTACTCATGGCCAGTGGATGAGAAACCAATGGAAGGAGATCAGTGATAGAAGTGGAAGTAGTGGGCACAAGCCTTGCTCTTCTATTCCATGTGACCATAGTGAAGAGGGTGCTGGAATAAGACTGTGGTTTTTTATCAGAACACATTCCACTGGAAACCAGATCCGAGATGCCTTCCAGTTTCTTAGATGATAGAAATGATCCTGAGAAGATAGCATATGCATCCTTGCCGTTGGTGGAAAAAAGACACATCAATGATTTTATTTTTTCTAATAATCATTTTTCTCCTTTATTAGCAATCTTTTGTGACTACTGGAATCCTGGTGATATATGTGAATGGCACTATGAACCTTGCGGACGGGATGTTATCACCTGCAAGATCCTTAATCAAGTCAGCACAAACTATTCAGTGCCACACTTGGAAGGTGAGAAAACTACCCAGGGGTTCCTCTCCAAAGCCCTTTTGAGACTGAGGACTAAAGCACATACTCCTTCCCCCAAATAATTCATGTGCTTCTTTAAACCATATAAGGAGCTAGGAGGATATTCATGTTTTCTTTCTTTGAAGAAAATGCCATTACTCACACAAATATTCAGATTTGAGATGGTACTACTTAGAATCAGCCAGGAACATGGGATTTTTTTAACCAACTATAGCCCATTTTTATAGCCCAGAAAGAGAGAAATTGCTCAATTCCAATGGATGCCTATCATTTTTTTCACGAGTACTTACAAACAAGTATTTACTCTGACTACACATCTCAATGACCTTCTGTTTTCACTCTATGGTTTCATTCACGTGATATGAAGTTGGTGATATAGGGTTGGCCAAGGGCCAGGCATCTACAAGGCCCGGGCAAGATGTAGACATCTTCTGTCTCTTCCTACAAAAGAAACAATCTTTTGTTAAACTGGGCCACATCCAGCCAGGAACTAGTCTGTTGATTGGAATGTTCTGTTCACATAGGTGGTCCAGAAGATGAGGAGAGCTGTCACAAAGCTCCAGTTTTTACCAGTGGTCCTCTCCCCTCTACACAAACTTACCAATATGTTGGTTCCTACAGGGAACTTCATTTGAATGGAACTTATCAGATTGACCTGTGAAAAAGATCATTACTAGAGGTGGGCGAGATCATGGTATTTAACTGCTATGGTCAGATGATTCACTGCCCTTAATGTATCTTAACAGAAGTAAATAATGGCTCAGTCCTCTCTTCCCTGAACTAAAATACCACTAATGTTCTTCCCTGTTGAAGAAGAAGAACTGGCTTTTCTACCCTGCTTTTATCACTAATTCAAGGGGACTCAGAGTGGTTGACAAAGCTTTCTATTCTTCTCCCCACAACAGACACTCTGTGTGGTGGGTGGGGCTGTGAGAGCTCAGCAGAGAGCTTGTGACTAGCCCAGGGACACCCAGCTGACTTCATGGAGGAGTGTGGAATCGAACCCAGTATTCCCAGATAAGAGTCTGGCTCCCTAACAACTGGACCTAATTGGTTCAGGATAAGAATATGTGGTAGAACCACAGCACTTTTCAGTGTACTGGCGGCCAGCAGTCATGGCAGCTTCTGCGTACATCAAGAGTCTTTGGATGATACCCATTGTCCTGGAATATGAGAATCTGTGGCTCTTCAGATGTAATACAATTCCATTGCCACTCCTGGCAAAATGGCCAATTGCGGCAGGCTAGGGGTAGCCAATTCTGAAGTGCCACATGCTGTCTGCCAAATGTCATGCAAATATTGTTAGCATCCACTCTCCATATTACCAAGTTCTTCTTTGTGGTCAATAGGTTGTTATCCACGATGTCCTCCAGCGACTCCTGTCTACCATGAGGAACTCAACCTGTGTGTGACAAAGGAATTATGTGGCTGCTATTATAAAGACGATTATTATAAGCCTGGTGCACTGATACCTGATTATGAACCCAAAGAACCGTGCCATGACTGGTATGTAGCAATGAAGCGCTAGTGTGGCGGCAAAGCATTGAAAACAGTTATACATCATTAATCTCTATTATACATAAGAATGTTATGCACGTTGAAAACTTTTATGCACATTTCTGGCTCGGTTAAAGCTTGATTGACCATAGCGTAGATGCCCTATGTTTGCAGAACTTTCTCGTTGCACTTTGCAAAACGATTTTACAGCTCAGCAGCAACCAATGAGAAGAGCAGTGGCAGATCCCAAATTTCCCAGTTTGTCAGTTTTTTGTTGATACAAGAACTCTGGATTAACTAATGGTGGAGCCAAGATCATTTCAGTTGGGTGTCAGAGTGAAATCTGTGAAAATCTGTGTCTTGGTTATATTTAAGTATTATCATTGAGTGACATAAATGGTTTGGATCCAGGATGTTTAAAGGCTGCCATTATTTTTGACAAGCGCCTGCCTTTATTCTTAATTTACCTATCTCTTTGAGAACAGGCAGGTACACGTGACTGGGCAGTAGGGGAGAGGTAAGGCATCTATTGGAAAAATGGCTGGTCCTGCAATAGTTTTCATCAGCATTAGTTATATCCAGTTTGTTGCATGAAATGGCAGCTTTTCCAACAGCTGCCTCATTCTAAACCTTCCTATGTGAATCATGTCTTATCAGTATGTGTTTTGTTCCAGTTATGTAGGCAGATACAGACAGCTTACTGGAAATTCTCAATGGAGATTCTTAGAATTTGCAGAGCCTTTTTGCAAGTTTCAGGATAATGCAGAAGATTAAGATTGGGAATATCTAAATCTGACCAATCATATATTCCCCATAAATTAGGAGAATATATAATTGGTCAGATTAAGATATTTCTACTTGCTCTTTGTTAGATGTTGCAGAAATACATACATACATACATACATACATACATACATACATACATACATACATACATACATACATACATACATACATACATATTTATTTCTGTAACATCTAACAAAGAGCAAGTAGAAGTATCTTGATCTGACCAATCATATATTCTCCTAATCTTAATATCATTTCTTATGTTTTCCTGTTTCAAGTGACTAAAGGTGCATTTTCTATGCTTAAATTTCAGTTTCTGCGTCTCAGAAGGAAAAGTGGACTGTAAACCACCAGAAGGTATATTTCAATTTTTCCTCTATCATAGGCTTCCCCCTTAGAATTATCTCTGTCATTTCATTCTTTTGCTACCATGTAATTTCCCCCTAGATTTATCACAAATTAGGCAATGATTTAAAATGCCTTTACAAATGAAAGTTGACAATAATACTAAGTCCTCAGTACAACAACTGCCAATTGGAGCCATTTGCAGTAGCAGGCATTCCATGCTTCTGCTAAGATGCGGTGCTGAATGGCTCAGAATGAGAAAGATGTCTCGTGGCTGTAGGGAGGACTGAAATCAAGTAGGACCTGCTATAGTCTGCACCAGCATACGTATGGCAGTCCCTGTTTCAGGATATGACCCGGAATACACCTCTGTGCTTCATTCACACCTACGTTTTAATCCAGATTTAGGGTTTTTTTCCACAAGCACTAAGTACCCATTAAGTACCCATTAGCCTCAGAGCAGGAAGACCCCATTTCCACTGCAGACCCTAATGGAGCCACATTTATTTCCACCAGTTCTAGGGAAATCCAGATTGAATAGGTCCTTCAGGACCTATAATCTGGATTTCCTGTAGACCCCATTAAAGGGGTCTACAATGGCGTCTTCAGGCATCAAATCCAGATTATATGGAATGCGTTTCCACCACGATTGAGCAATGGGGTCTGGGGGGCTCAGGGGGGCGCACCCATGGGGGGCTACCCCAAACCCAAAGCTCCAAAGCCTGTGCACAATCTCTGAAGCCAGCTCCAAAGAATAGCACAGGCTCCAAAGAGGAACCCATGTGAGAGCAATGCCAATCCTATGGACATTTATCAAAGGCTCCAGAGAATCTTTGAAGTTTGTGGCAGATCGCTCAGGAGAATCTCTGGAGTTTATGAGAAAGCTCCGGAGATTCTCCAGAGCTGCTCCAGAGAATCTTTGATGAATCTCCGGAGTGTCTACAGAGATTGCACCCCCTGTCCCCCCAAAAACCTGGGGTGATGGGCGGGCCCCACGTGGGTCAATCTGGATTTGCCATATGTTCTGGCATGTCCACTGCAGGCAGACTAGCACCCATTGCTATTGGGTGCTACACTGCCCATGGTGATGCATTGGGTACCTCCCTTAATCTGGATCTATTAGATTTGGATTAGTTGAAGGGCCCATTCCTTAGATCTGGATCATCTTAGATCCAGATTAAGGGAGGTCAGTGGAAAAAAAACAAACAAACCCTAGTCCAATTTGACAATGAGAGAAAACCTCAGCAGAGTGACAAGCTGTTTTATTAACTCAGAAATCTCACTTTGGAGTTAGATAATGTGGACAAAAATTGCTGGTCACTTTGCTGAAATGTCCCCTCACTCTAAAGGTGGACTAAATCTGGATTAAAACATAGGTGTGAATGCAGCCCCAGTGTTCTAGTGCTGGAACTTCCCATGCTTGATTATTCAAGCAAGATGGAGGCTTTAATTCCTTGAACCTGGCAACATCTTAATCTTACGCACATAGTCTTAGGGATCATTTTTTTATATATATTTCTACGGAACTTGTTTTCAAAGGGACATTTCAGCCTCAAAAATCTTAATGCCAGATATTAGCCAATTAAAGATGAGTGGTCTCTCAAAGTTAGTATGGGAGCACACTAGTGATTTCACTTGTATTTTGCTTCATTGATTTTTAATCTTTATATCAGGGAGACCAATATAATACACTCATTTTTCATTCCTGTAGGCTGCTGTTATAATGGAACAGAGTATCCAAAGGGACATGTCATCCTTGTGGAAAATGGAACATGGTGTATCTATTTGACATGTTCAGAAAACCATACGTGGGATTTCTACAATGCAACACTCTGTACTACACCTACACCCGTGATCACAACTACTATCTCTACTACTTCTCCCACTACTACTACTACTACCACAAGTAAGGATGCAGTATGATAAATGATGATTCGCCTTTGTTAATTTTCACCTTAGAGCAAATCACTGTTGCTTTTAGAGCAATAACTAAAAGACTCTGTGGGTGTTTCTGCACTTACCACTTGAAATCTGGATTAAAGAAATCCAGATTTCTGAAATCCATCCCTGGGAAGATCCGTCTGAAAAAGGGATGGATCCAAATGAGGACTAATGCTTCTGCAGTCACATGGGAAGCACAGATAGCAAGGAACACTTCACATGTTTGCTGTGTGGATGCCGCCACACCGATATCCAGAAGAATCAGGCTTCTCTGCAGCCCGAGGAGCTGCGTGATTGGAGCACTCAGCCACACTCAACATGGCGACTTCCTGCCACCTCAACATGGCCACTTCCTATCCTGCCCACATGCATGGCTGTGCGGAAGTGGCTTCCTTGAACGGGCCCTATTCTGTCCCGCTGTGCAGAAGGTACCTTGCGGATGTGTGCCGTATGGGTCCTTATTGTGTGCTTAATAGGGTTTTAAGGGCCAGTGCGGAAACTCCCTGTATGCCAAACATACAATTTGCTACAGTATTTTCAGGATTGTGTGATAATACTTCTCAAAGTTTTATTTCCCCTCTCCTTTTCATTTCAGCTCCCGCTATAACCACCAGTCCAGTTATCAGTACAAGTACTTCAGAAACAACAAGTAAGTCTTAATAAAGAGGCTGGAGGCAAGACATAGCTTAACAGCAGAATAAGAATTTTTCAAGTTCAACCCCCAGGTTCATTAGAAGGGTTTCAAGGAAGAACTGTAAGGAAATTTGTGTGAAATATTAGTGGTCAATTGGACTAACAGTATGATAGGTTGCTTAGTGACTTCATACGTTTCTATATAAATTCACACCATAATACTGGCAGTTAAGCTGTCAAAGAAAAGAGAAGAGTAACAAGAGATAAGATAAATAAAGTTATAAGTATGCCAGTTTTGGAGTTGAAGCAATTAAAAAAATAAATTAACTAGGACTAGGTGATTGGCTGCTGATATCCAGTGGCATTGAAAGTTACCATCTCATAGTAAAAAATACGTGGGTAGTCAGTGCAAGGAGAATGATATTCAAATTTCTTTTGCAGCGCAATGTTTTGCTTGTCGGTGGAGCAAATGGTATGATGTCAGTACTCCTACACAGGAACCAGACAGTGGTGACTTTGAGACCTATGATGCCATAAGAATTGCAGGAGGATCCATTTGTACAGGCCCAGAAGATATACACTGTAGGGCTAAACAAGCACCCGAACAGTCAATTGAAGACTTGGAACAAAAAGTGTCCTGCAATGTTACTTATGGACTCATTTGTAGAAATGAAGACCAAAATCTGAGCCCCTGGCACTACTGCTACAATTATGAGATACAAGTGAAGTGCTGTGGATGGGAAGAATGTATACCAACTACCACTCCAACCACTACCTCCACAACTACAACCACCACTACTTCCACACCCTCAACTACCACATCAACAATCACTCCAACCATTACCTCCACAACTACAACCACTACTACTTCCACACCCTCAACTACCACACCAACAATCACTCCAACCACTACCTCCACCACTACTTCCACACCCTCAACTACCACACCAACAATCACACCTACCATTACCCCAACACCATCTACTACTACACCAACTACAACTTCTACAACTACTACTACTACAGAAATTACAAGTAGCAGCACAGGTAAAGTATTCATAGTTACTTCCTATTTATTATTGTAACTATTACCATTATTATTATTAAATAAAATCACTCATAGAACAGTGGGAAATACTGGATGTTGAGATAGCATACACTATTTTCCTATCCCATTAGAGCAAGTGTAGAAAGGTTGTGAGTCTGGCCTTGTTCCCTCTAGTAGTACTGATGAAATGGTACTTCCAGAGATCCGGATTAAGGGCCTCTGAATCCTGTTCAGGCTGTGTCTCATGCAGATGTAGATGGACCAGTAATGGGTTGGGGCCTTCTAAATCACCCTTAATGTGTGGATGGGAAGCCCAGAATATGAATTAAGAGTCCATGCAGAATGGGTCTCAGTTGCATACAATCTTCATGATTCTTGCCACATGGTGTACCACATGCACCACTATTTACTACTTGATATTTAAATTGGGTTATCTTCCTTTACTTAAATAAACTTATTGAAAATAATAATAAAAAAGAACTCCACCCCTGTTACTCCTGAAATTGTCTCATACAGCATGCTTTGGAAGACAGTGTCATAAAATAAAATAGTTAAATAGATTCATTTCCCTGGCTACATACCTGCTTATCCTCCATTTTGGTTGTGGATGATAGAGTCCAAAACATCTGGCAAGGCACCATATTGGTTAATACTAGGTAACTAATACAGCTGCACTTCACTTTTCAGCTTTGTTTTATTTTATGATAGTGTTGCACATTCTAGGCAATGGCTGCCTTCAAATTGTATGTAATACACTCTGTCATTCTTATATTGCAGCACCCTGTATTCGCGAATGTGAATGGTCTAAGTGGTATGATGTCAGTTACCCACAAATGGGCACACAAAATGTTGATGATGAAACCTATGAGAACATCCGAGCACATGACGAAACATTCTGTGCTGAAAAGATAGAAAATATATCATGCAGAGCAGTGAAATATCCTGAGTATCCTATCTCAACTTTGGGACAAAAAGTGGAATGTGATGTTTCAACTGGACTTCTCTGTAAAAATAAAGACCAAGTTGCTGGGCCTGCAGTACCTGTTGATCACCTATGCCTCAACTATGAGATCAGTGTATACTGCTGTAGAGACTGCACATCTACCACTATTCCAACTACAACACCCACTACTACTACATCTACACCATCCACCTCCACCTCCACTCCTACCACCACCTCCACAACTACAACTACAACTACTTCCATACCATCTACCACTATTCCAACCCCAACTCCTGCAACCACTACTTCCACTCCATCTACCACCACTCCATCCACACCATCCACCACCACCCCAACCCCCACTCCTACCACCACAACTACAACTACTTCCACACCATCTACCACTACTCCTACCACCACTCCTACCACCACTCCTTCCACTCCATCTACCACCACTCCATCCACCACCACCCCAACCCCCACTCCTACCACTTCAACTACAACTACTTCCACACCATCTACCACTACTCCTACCCCCACTCCTACAACCACTACTTCTACTCCATCTACCACCACTACATCCACGCCATCCACCACCACCCCAACCCCCACTCCTACCACCACAACTACAAGTACATCCACTCCTTCTACCACTACTCCAACCACCACTCCTACAACCACTACTTCCACACCCTCAACTACCACACCAACAATCACACCTACCATTACCCCAACACCATCTACTACTACACCAACTACCACTTCTACAACAACAACTACCACTACTACAGAAATTACAAGTAGCAGCACAGGTAAAGAATTCATAGTTACTTCCTATTTATTATTGTAGCTATTACATTATTATTAAATAAAATCACTCATAGAACAGTGGGAAATACTGGATGTTGAGATAGCATACATCATCTTGCTATCTTGCATATCTTGCATAAAAAGCTGCAGAATGCTTTTATGTTTTTTTCTACTTGAAAATAATCCTTTTTTCCAATTTGTCTTTATTTCCTGCTTACAAGCAGGCTAACAACTTGGGTAGTTTTTAAAAAAAGGAGATTTGATATAAAAGTATTGGATTGACAAAAACTATACTTATTATTTCAATCAATGGGCTTAACCTTTTATATTCAATCTAAGTCACCACTAGAAGTGGGAATATAACCTGTAATAACGATAATTCATTTCAGAATAATATATTGACATTTTCTTTGTTCTTTCTTTTTTGTGTTGCTTTCATTGCTCCTGACAACAGAATCCACAAGTAAGTAAAAAAGTGAAATAACATATCAGCTTAAGGGATGTATTTCATAAGGAGTATGATAATTTATACACAGGAAGATTTTACTTTTTTTTTTTTAAAAAAAATAACCTAGTAGTCAGCAATATTTTGGTTGCCAAGGGGAAAAAAAAGCATCTTCCTGTTTCCTTTGTCAGTGTGTTGGGAACTATGTCCTCCATGTACTGTGCACTGCTTTTTTGATTTGTTAAGCTTTATTCTGTTTTTATTTTTTTAAAAATTTCCTGGGACTTGGGTTTTGCCTTGGGTTGTACTAAGGGGAGTGAGGATTGCAAGCACACAGATTGGCTGGAGGAAGCACAAGAGAACAAAGGGAGGCAGCACAGTTCTGTAATAGTTCAACAGTTCTCAAGGCAAAAAAAGGCAAATAAAGAGCAGTCAAAGTCCTTTCTATATTGGGTATTATTTTCAGTTCTTGTACCAGCTGTCTGCATGGGGCCTGCCATATTCTGCACTTGCTTGCAGACAGCAGACTCCTATCCTAGTATATGCTCAACAATAAGACCCAGTATAGAAAGAGCCCAAGGGTGTTTCTGCACTAGCTGCGGAAACTGGTTTAACCCCTCCGTAAGTAGGATTAAAGACACTTACCTTGAGATGCTTCCACATTGGAGTCCTCTTCTGCCACCCTTTGCGGAAGCTGCTTCCGCATTTCGGCATACAAGACCGGTTTTTAAAACCGGTTTTGCCGCTGAAATCCGGATTAAATGTGAGACCTGAAAAATCCGTTCTTACATCTGTCTCTTTGCCTGGATGTGTGCAGAAGCAGGACGCTTCTGCACACAGCCAGGAGAAGTGGTGGATTTCCTCTGCCTGACATGTTGGGAGGGGTGGAAGCAAGACTGCTTGCTTCCAAAGTCCTTCCCTGTGTGCCGGGTGCCGCTGGAAACACAGAGTGACTGGCAGCTCCAGGCTCCAGTCCCACACCTCCAGAGGCAGTGTTGCCCGCGCACGAGCCAGAGGACATTTGGAATGGGTGCTGATGCATCCACACAGCACCCACTCCATCCGTCCTCCAGAATCCGTCCTCTCCACGCATGTGCGGACACGTGGGGGTCCGGAAGCACCATAAGAGCCTTTTTGCACCTTTGAAAAAAGTGGCTCACTCCAAGGATGCATTGAGTGTTTACACTTTGTGACACTCAGTGCATCCAAAAGTTACCCAGCACTTCCTCAAGGGCTGGGTAAGTGCAATTGCCTCCATTGTGTCACTACGGCAATGGACATGCATGGCACTGGTTTCCCCATGACTGGGCAATGCAGCATGCAACCATGGCTGTGCCACCCTGTCCTATGCTTTGCCCAGAAAAAATGAGAACAGAGCATTCAGGGATTTACTAGCCACATGGCTAATCTAGTTGTAGAGCACCTTTTTGTGCTCTTCAGCTATACACCCATGTTCTGGAGTGCAATAGAAGTAGTTCCAAGCAGTGTATATGCTCAGTGTGGGAGCAGCCTCTGGCCGTCCCATTAGAGCAAGTGCAGGAAGGTTGTGAGCCTGGCCTTGTTCCCTCTGGTAGTACTGATGAAAGGTACTTCCATAGATCCAGATAAAGGGCCTCTGAAACCTGTTCAGGCTGTGTCTCATGCAGATGGAGATGGACCAGTGATGGGGTGGGGCCTCTTAAATCACCCTTAATGTGTGGATGGGAAGCCCAGAATGTGAATTAAGAGTCCATGCAGAATGGGTCTCAGTTGCATACAGTCTTCATGATTCTTGCCACATGGTGTACCACATGCACCACTATTTGCTACTTGATATTTAAATTGTGTTGTCCTTTTTTACCTAAATAAATTTATTGAAAATAATAATAAGAAAGAACCCCACCCCTGTTACTCCTAAAATAGTCTCATACAGCATGCTTTGGAAAACAGCATCATAAAATAAAAGAGTTGAATAGATTCCTTTCTCTGGCTACATACCTGCTTATGCTCCATTTTGGCTGTGGATGATATATCTGTCCAGGCACCATATTGGTTAATACTAGATAACTAATGCAGCTGCACTTCACTTTTCAGCTTTATTTTATTATAGTGTTGCACGTTCTAGCATTGGCTGCCTTCAAATTGTTGTACGTAATACTCTCTGTCATTCTTATATTGCAGCAGTCTGTACTACTACTTACATATGTGAATGGTCTAAGTGGTATGATGTCAGCAACCCACAAAATGGCACACAATATGGTGATGATGAAACCTATGAAAACATCCGAGCACTTGACAAAACATTCTGTGCTGGAAAGCCAGAAAACATATCATGCAGAGCAGTGAAATATCCTGAGGTTCCTATCCAATCTTTGGGACAAAAAGTGGAATGTGATGTTTCAACTGGACTTCTCTGTGAAAATAAAGACCAGGTTTCCGGGCCATATATAACTGTTGATCACCTATGCCTCAACTATGAGATCAGTGTATACTGCTGTGAAAATAAATGCATGCCCAGTATTCCAACTACATCTACACCATCCACCACCACCTCAACCCCCACTCCTACCACCACAACTACAAGTACTTCCACACCATCTACCACTACTCCAACCCCCACTCCTACAACCACTACTTCCACTCCATCTACCACCACTACATCCATGCCATTCACCACCACCACCACCCCAACCCCCACAATTACAACTACAAGTACTTCCACTCCATCGACCACCACCCCAACCCCCACTCCTACAACAACTCCTACAGGAACAAGCACCACAACAACCACTACTACAACTATTAGCACTACCGGTAAGAAATCAATACTTTACCTCATATTGGTTTTCTAAATGAGTAATGAAAACTATTATATGCTAAATGGATTCCTGGTGTGGCCTATATAGACAAGATAGAAATGCTGCTTCTGTACTACCTACTCCACTGCCTTTAAAATAAAATATCTTGGGTGGATATCTTGGTTACAGTGGTGCATGATGCCACTACAATAGTGTCGGAGGAGTTCAGCTTCTACACTGTGGATGAATACTGTGGGGCAGTTTGGTACTTCATGGTCTCCATGACAGCAGTAGGGCTGCCCCAGTCCATTATGGTAGCAACTCACATAGCTGGGTACAGAATTCACTTTTGGAAAAAAAATGAATGGAGAGTGGCCTGTTATTTTTGCTTCAAATTTGGATAGTTATAGTGAGAACCACTACATGCTCTCAAAAGCTAAAAGATTTTTAAATGGCACCTTATATTGATTAAGTCATGCTATAAAATGAGTATCTCTACTAGTGTCCAGTATTTTCATCCGTACCCAAACTCAGGAGCACCAGGTTCAAGATCTACATGAATTTGCCTAGCATTGCATAACCCTCTCATGTGGACACTGCATGTTACCAGAATTGGTATGCTAAACTCCTAAACTGAGTGTTCCTTGAAAATTCACAATCAGTGCTAAGGAAAACTCATGACATTATCAATGCATTCTTCAAATGGTCAACACATCAATGCATTCTTCAAATGCTTCCTTTCTTATCCCCAGCCTATTAACACATGTGTGGCCTAAAGTAGGATCTGCATGGTGCCATTCTGGCATTGTGAGTACTTTGACAGTGCAGGGTGTCGTCACATGCAGCAGTCCGTTCTTTGGAAGAGCGTGAGATTCACATGACCTCTCACTTATCCTGGACACATCCCACTATCATAAGCACTCCTAAGTGCTCTGAGAAGATAGAAAAGATCTAAATGATGTAACATTCTTCTGCCATGCTACTCTTGTGATTTCCAGACTTACTTGCCTACTTACTTTTTAAATGTGAAAAACAGAGCCCTGTTTAATCTAATAAGCAGTGCCAGCTGCTTTATGGCACTACTAAAATAGCCTTTTCCTTAGCCTGCAAGATCCACCATCATGCAGAAGTTGAGATCAGGGATATGCATGAATGCTATTCTGGCATTCGATTCAAAATGAATCGAATGTTCAAAAATCCATATTCATAAAAATAGAATGTATGTGTTAAAATTCTGTTCGATATGAATCTATTTGTATGTATTTGTATGAACATTTGATACGTATCTGCTATGAACAGATACATATCTGCATATGAACAGATATGTATCTGTATTTGGTTATGCATCTGCTATGAACAGATACGTATCAGATACATTTCCCCCTCTTAACGAACATCCAAACTATTCATACAAATGTCTGAACTATTCGTATGAATGTCCAGGAGCATTCATATTCGTTTGAATGTTGGCATAGAAATATTGTAACATTTGATTCAAGTTTGAATGTCTGAATTTGGCTGAATTTCAGATGTTACTAATATTTGTGCATATCCCTAGCCAAGACTCTGAAATTTCAGATGCATATTGTTTATTGCTTTAAAAATTAACCTTTTATGTTGCAGGTTGTGAGAAGAAATGTGATTGGTCTCAATGGTATGATGTCAGCAAGCCAAAATATAACAATAAGGATGGCGGTGACTATGAAACTTATGAAAATATCAGAGCACGATATACGAACTTCTGTGGGCATCCTTTAAACATTTCATGCAGAGCCAAAGATTCTCCTGCCGCTTCTCTTGAAGAACTTGGGCAAAATGTGACCTGTGACGTTTCAGTAGGTTTAATCTGCAGAAACAAAGATCAGTTTCAAGAAGGTTTGATAGGGACATGTCTCAACTATGAAATCAGTATCTATTGCTGCTATGAGATATGTTTCACAACATCAGCCACAACGGGCACAAGTACAACTGGAACTCCAGTTATACCCACAACCACAACCACAGCCACAACCACAACAATACCTTGCACAACTGAAGAACCAGAAGATACAAGCACTCCAGGTCAGCATTATCATTGTTTTAGTACGAAGTAGTTAAATGGTCCATCTGTAAAGTCTTGTTTGCTGTTGCATTTGTTGAACTACTTGACAGTTGATTTTACTCCCACTATTTATGTCCCTTTCCCCTGTCAAGAAGTTCAATGAGCTCTGTGTACTCCTCACAGACTGTTGGGGATAAGGGGATGCCGTGCCTGAAAAGGAGCTTGAAAGCAGATTAGAAATGCTAGTGTTCATATGCCAATGCCTCAAACTACATTAAGGGTACTTCCGCACTTACCTTTTTAAATCTGGATCTATTACACCCGGATTTACTAAAACCGGTTTAGAATAGATGTGGATCTACTAAATCCAGGTTCGAAAAATCTGGATCTACTAACCCCGGTTTAAGGTAGATCCGGATTTACTAAATCCGGTTCATGGTAGATACGTATCTAGTAGATACGTATCTACCAACACCCCTTCCGTCCACACATGCGTGGGAAGGATGGATTGCAAGGAACAGATTCTGCCTTCGCTGTGCGGACACAGTAGCACAGATTTCAAGACGGCCACCCCAGGAGCCGCGTGATTGGAGCCTTCAGCCGTCAGTCACCACTCCTTTCCTGCCGTGTGCGGACCAATCAGTGGGGTGTCCAAGATCCAGTGCTTGCCTGGTGTCGAAGCTGGCTTTTTGTGCATGGAATCGCTATATTCAGACTTGCTGTCCCTCTGCCACCATAGCTGGGCACCTGCCTGATGCAAAGCCCGTGTGAGAGGGACTTCATGGCTGGACTGTGCTTCTCCTGCCTCACTCAACATGGCAGCTTCCTGTCCCACCCCATGTGTTCTCTCTCCTGTCCGTGTGCAGATGCGTCCTCCATTAATGCGGATTTAGAGCAAAACACCCATTAAGACCACCTTCAATGTGGTGTTCCGTTAAACCCCATTAAGCACACATTAGAGACAGATATGTGCGGACACACCCCACCAGAAGTGTGCTAAACAGGTCCAGCTGTGCGGACGCAGGTTTCCCGAAGTGTGTTTAATGGGTGTTACTGTGCGGACGCGCCTCGCCGGAAGTGTGCTAAATAGGTCTGTCTGTGCGGACTCAGGTTTTCCAATGTGTGCTTAATGGGTGTTGCTGTGTGGACGCGCCTCACCAGAAGTGTGCTAACGTGTCTGCAGACGCAGGTTTCCAAATGTGTGCTTAATGGGTGTTAAGAGGCCTGTGCGGAGGCAGCCCAAGGGCCAGAAAATGCACTTCCAAAGAGACTCTAATTTGGATCAGAGGTGGGATGGTAACACTAACATCTGTATCCTACCACCAGACTAATTGTCCCTACATACAGCCTTTTCCCCCAAAGCCAGCTTGTCTATTTGGCTGATTTTAGCCTAATATTTCTTAAAATGCATACTGAACTACCAATGCAGCATTAGATGCCTACAGCCCTCTGCATCAGATAAATATAAAATAGATAGTTGAAGATTTTCATAAAGTTAGGTATGCTTCATCCTATTCATTGGCTCCTGTTATGAATGTTATTTATTTGGGATAAGAGCTAGGGAGAAACCAGTGACAGAGCTTGGCTACAAAAAACAAAAGTAACATAATGAAAAAAAAAGTCATAAAATTGAATGGCTTTCAAATGATCTAGGTAGCCCCGAAAGACTAAAATATATTTCTCCTTTTAACACAACAATTCAATAACGTGTGTCTGTTTAGTATAATCAGCAAAATTTTCACAGCCAATTTCTATCAGATTAGACCAGCAACAACATATGACTCTTTAGTATGATGCACAATGGGACGCTAACCTAGGTCAGCATTTCTTGAGGAATGCCTTATCTGCATTATGGACTGCTCCACTGGGAGGGCATGCTTCCTGTAGAACACCATGTCTGTATGGGTTGGAGTGGGCAATGGAGCAAAAATGGTACTGGTGCCTGCTTCAGTGGTTGACCATTTCAAAGCAGTCTGTCAGTTGTTCCATGTGGTAGACTAAGGCAGCCATTCACCACGCAGAGGGCTGGGCTGTTTTACTGGTGCACGGAGACTGCCACTATTTTACTGGATAACCAGAAACAGCACCAGAAGTGAACTATTTCTGGGTGCCAGGTACACACCATCAGCTGCCACTTCGCTCTTCACCCAAATCATTTGGTCTTGGCTAAGGTTGGCCCTGAATGGCACACAACCAGGTATGCCATGGAAAAGGAGAAGAAGAGTTGGCTTTTCTACTGCACTTTTCTCACCAATTTAAGGGGACTCAAAGCAGTTTACAAACCTTCTTCTTCCCACAACAGACGCCCTGTGGGGTGTGGCTGTGAGACCTCAGATTGAGAGAGCTGTGACTAGCTCAAGGTCACCTAGCTGGCTTCATGGAGGAGTGTGGAATCAAACCTGGTATTCCCAGATAAGAGTCTGGCTGCCAAACTGCTAGACCAAACTGCCCTTTGATGCTTGAAGCAGAATTTCCCAACTAGTTCTTAACACTCTTTTTAAAAATCCTTCTGCAATGTATAGGAATACATTTCTATCTTAACCTATCAGGGAACAAATTCACCTTACTGGTTTTGTGGTTTGGGGCAATGACAACACCAGCAACAAACCACACACACACCTTCCATGAATTCGAATTCTCACTACAGTTTCAAAGTGTATCAAGGGCTTGACGCATGTAATTAAGGCTTACATTTATGTTTATGCAGTTAATAAATACATATTCATACGTGAGAAAGAGAGCTTCAATCTATTAATAAACTGAACAGCTGAGTATTTCTCTTTTAAAAAAATGATTTTTGCTTTATAGTGTCAACAACATCCATTTCCACCACAACCAAAGAAAGACCTACAACGACCACTGGAACTGAGACTACAACTACTTCACCAACAACTACGACTACCACTTCCACTCCAACTCCAAGTACAACTACACCCACTCCCAGTACCACCACAACCACAGAAAGCACAACTACCTCCCCAACAACCACATCAACCACTACTGGAACTGAGACTACTACTACTTCAACAACAACAATGACTACCACTTCAACTCCAACTCCAAGTACAACTACACCCACACCCAGCACCACCACAACTTTTTCAAGCACTTCAACAGTTTGCCACTGTGAAGTGAATGGAAAAATATATATGCGAGGTATATATGTGATATTATTTTACATAGAATTGTTTCAGAATTATTATTATGCATCCAAGCTACACTTACACATAAGCAAAGACTTTTTTTTTCAACACGCAAATGTCCTTTCGAGTTAAAATGTAATTTGCTTTCTTCTCTGATGGATTTTTTGACATTACAACTATGCAAAATTTGATTTAAGCTCTTCCTGCACTTATATGTTAATAGGGAGCAAAGAGCTGCTAGGACTGCATTTTCAAGGAGCTGTTTGTACATATATCCACATGGATCAGATCTGGAAGAGACCTAAGCATCTGCGTTGCTTTGTTCTTTAGCACACATTTGCTGTTGTAAAACACAATGCAATGCAGATGCTGCCACCCATGCTAGATCCAGATCTCATTAGCAGCAATCTTGCCAATCCAGACCTAGTGATGGTAAGTGCAAAAGGGGTTCTAATATTAGTCTAATTTTTTAAATGTACTTATAGAAAATATTAAAATATATTTTAAAACTTTGCTCCCCTTTAAAGGAAAAAAGGAGTATTTATTATCTATCTTTAAACTAAAAAAAGAGCAGAATTATGGAGAATATCTGCAGAAATCCATCAGCTAGGATTCTCAGGGACAGAATGGGAGGGGAATTGTATCAGTTAATTTCATCAATATAACAGAATTTGGGAAGATGAAAAACAGAAATGCATGTTTTCCTTGGTAGTATATATTAACATAGAACTGTTGATGTTTTGAGTTACAACAATGCATGTTAACAAAAATGTCTTCTAAAATTCAGGTGAAATAATAGATAAAGGCCGGAATCAAGATGTATGCTTCATAGTTCGCTGCTCAGAATGGTGTGAGCCAGATTATGAGTATCCACCTTGTCCACCTCCAAGTACAACTACACCAACACCCAGTACCACCACAGCCACAGGAAGCACCACAACTACCTCCCCAACAACCACATCGACCACCTCTGGAACTGAGACTACAACTACTTCAACAACAACAACAACGATTACAACTTCCATTCCAACTCCAAGTACAACTACACCCACTCCCAGTACCACCACAACCACAGAAAGCACAACTACCTCCCCAACAACCACATCGACCACCTCTGGAACTGAGACTACAACTACTTCAACAACAACAACAACGACTACCACTTCCACTCCAACTCCAAGTACAACTACACCCACTCCCAGTACCACCACAACCTTTTCAAGCACTTCGACACATTGCCGCTGTGAAGTAAATGGCACAATATATATGCCAGGTAAATATGTGATGCTATTTTACATAGTATTGTTTCAGAATTATTATTATACTTTTTTTTCAACACGCAAATGTCCTTTTGAGTTAAAATTTAATTTGCTTTCTTCCCTGATGGATTTTTTGACATTATAACTATGCAAAATTTGATTTAAGCTCTTCTTGCACTTATATGTTAATAGGGAGCAAAGAGCTGCTAGGACTGCATTTTCAAGGAGCTGTTTGTACATATATCCACATGGATCAGATCTGGAAGAGACCTAGGCATCTGCATTGCTTTGTTCTTTAGCACACATTTGCTGTTGTAAAACTCAATGCAATGCAGATGCTGCCACCCACGCTAGATCCAGATCTAACTGATCTGGATCTCATTAGCAGCAATCTTGCCAATCCAGACCTAGTGATGGTAAGTGCAAAAGGGGTTCTAATATTAGTCTAATTTTTTAAATGTACTTATAGAAAATATTAAAATATATTTTAAAACTTTGCTCCCCGTTAAAGGAAAAAAGGAGTATTTATTATCTATCTTTAA
Source organism: Aspidoscelis tigris stejnegeri (assembly GCA_023333525.1). Lineage (NCBI taxonomy): Eukaryota > Metazoa > Chordata > Lepidosauria > Squamata > Teiidae > Aspidoscelis > Aspidoscelis tigris. Next base: position 17,373,693 of record JALMGA010000003.1, read on the forward strand.
ACTAAAAAAAAGAGCAGAATTATGGAGAATATCTGCAGAAATCCATCAGCTAGGATTCTCAGGGACAGAATGGGAGGGGAATTGTATCAGTTAATTTCATCAGTATAACAGAATTTGGGAAGATGAAAAACAGAAATGCATGTTTTCCTTGGTAGTATATATTAACATAGAACTGTTGATGTTTTGAGTTACAACAATGCATGTTAACAAAAATGTCTTCTAAAATTCAGGTGAAATAATAGATAAAGGCCGGAATCAAGATGTATGCTTCATAGTTCGCTGCTCAGAATGGTGTGAGCCAGATTATGAGTATCCACCTTGTCCACCTCCAAGTACAACTACACCCACTCCCAGTACCACCACAACCACAGAAAGCACAACTACCTCCCCAACAACCACATCGACCACCACCGGAACTGAGACCACAACTACTTCAACAACAACAACGACTACCACTTCAACTCCAACTCCAAGTACAACTACACCCACACCCAGTACTACCACAACCACTTCAAGCACTTCGACACATTGCCGCTGTGAAGTGGATGGCAAAACATATATGCCAGGTAAATATGGGATGTTATTTTACATAAGTTTTTTTTTCAGAATTATTATTATGCATTCAAGCTACACTTACACATAATCAAATCTCCTTTTGAGATTAAAATTTAATTGCTTTCTTTCCTGATGGATTTTTTGATGTTACAACTATGCAAAATGGGATTTAAGCCCTTTCTGCACTCATATATTAATACAGATCAAAGAGCAGCTAAGAATGCATTTTCAAGGAGCTGCTTTGTACACATAATCCACATGGGAATAGAATAGATCCGGATCAGATGTGTGCTGTGGGCTCCTTGATCCAGATCAGTGATAAACCTGAGAAATGCGGTCTACCGCTTGCGGCAGCATGCTCTGATCTGGATTAGAGAAATAGCATTTCCACATAGGACGGGTAAGGGAAGGTTCTCTGCATGGTGATGGGTAACATATGTGTTACAGTTGGAACTGTAAAGAAGCCTATGAAGCTGTTGCGTTGACAGCAATTGCTAATTTGCTGTGCCTGCGGAGACGCCTCACATCTGCCGCAGAGGTGTCTTCACAGTGCTTTTCAAAGCACCACTCCCCTGGAAATAACATGCTATTGACAGGGTCGTGGCAAATTTTATTGGCTTTTGGTGGTGATGTGGGCAATTTGTAACACATTGTAGGTGGACCATATGGATGTAGGACGAGTCCACAGATGAGGAACAGACCTAGCAATCTGCATAGCTTTGCTCTTTATCATACATTTGCTATTTTAAAACTCAATGCAATGCAGATGCCGCCAGCCTCACGAGATCCAGACCTAGCTGATCTGGATATCATTTGCAGCAATTTTGCCAATCCAGATCTAGCTGAACCTGATTAATGATGCTATGTGCAAAAGGGCTCCTAATAGGTGCATATATAATTATAGAAAATAATAAAATATATTAAAATATCTTCACTCCCATTTAAAGGAAAAAAGGAATATTTGTTATTTATCCATAAACTAAGAAAATGTAGGACAATTATGCAGAATATCTGCAGATATCCAGCTCCTAGGATTCACAGGGGCAGAAAGGAAGAAGAGTTGTATCAATTAATTTCATCAGTGTAACAGAATTTGGGAAGATGTGATGTTAAACAGATAAATTCATGTTTTTGTGAGTTGTATCTATTTACTTAAAACAATGTTTTGAGTTACAATGCACATTAACAAAAATGTCTTCTAAAATCTAGGTGAAATAATAGATTCAGGCCAGCAGGGAGATGTATGCTTTATAATTCTGTGCTCCGACATGTGTGAGATAATGCATGCTGATATGCCATGTACAACAACTACAACTCCAAGTACAACTTCTTCACCAACAACTACAACTACCACTTCCACTCCAACTCCAACTCCAAGTACAACTACACCCACTCCCAGTACCACCACAACCACAGAAAGCACAACTACCTCCCCAACAACCACATTGACCACCACCGGAACTGAGACCACAACTACTTCAACAACAACAACGACTACCACTTCAACTCCAACTCCAAGTACAACTACACCCACACCCAGTACTACCACAACCACTTCAAGCACTTCAACACACGCCTGCTGTGAAGTGGATGGCAAAACATATATGCCAGGTAAATTTGTAATGTTATTTTATATAGTATTGTTTCAGAATTATTATTATGCATTCAAACTATACTTACACATAAGCAAAGACATTTTTCCAACAAATGTCCTTTTGAGATTAAAATTTAATTGCTTTCTTTCCTGATGGAATTTTTGATGTTACAACTACGCAAAATGGGATTTAAGCCCTTTCTGCACTTATAAATTAATACAGATCAAAGAGCTGCTAAGTATGCATTTTCAAGGAGCTGCTTTGTACACATAATCCGTATGGGAATAGAATAGATCTGGATCAGATGTCTGCTGTGGGATCCTTGATCCAGATGAGGGATAAACCTGATAAATGTGGCCTATAGCTTGTGGCAGCATGCCCTGATCTGCATTGGAAGAATAACATTTGCATGTAGAACTGATAAGGGAAGGTTCTGGGCGTGGTGATGGATAACCTGCGCGTTACAGTTGCAACTGTAAAGATGCCTCTGAAGCTGTTGTATTGACAGCAATTGCTAATTTGCTGTGCCGCGGAGACACTTCACATCTGCTGCAGAGGTGTCTTCACAGTGCTTTTGAAAGCACCACTCCCCTGGATATAACATGCTATTGACAGGGATGTGGCAAATTGCATTGGGTTTTGGTGGTGATGTGGGTGATTTGTAACACATTGAAGGTGGTCCATATGGATGTAGGACGAATCCACAGATGTGGACAGGCCTAGGAATCTGCATTGCTTTGCTCTTTAGCACACATTTGCTGTTTTAGGGTGCTTCCGCACAGGCGCTTTAACACCCATTAAGTACACATCTGTAAATGCGCTTCCGCAGACGCGTTGCCGTTTCGGATGCATCTGGTGAAGTGTGTCCACACAGCAACACAGATTAAGAACACTTTTGCAGTGGCGCATCTGCATTTGCGGGTCTATATAGCACACTTCCGGTTAGGTGTGTCGTCACCTATCCATGACTAAAGTGTGCTTAATGGGTGTTAATTGCACACCACATTTGATGTGTGTTTGATGGGTCTTTCATTGTGAAAATGCATCCATTTAGGATGCATCCGCACAGCAAAAGTGTGCCTAGCGAGCATGGTGAGCCGGGGGCTCCTACCTTTCGGCTTGCCCTTGCCCCAGAAGCAGCGGATCGTGGCTTCTGAAGCCAGGATGAGCTTCCATAAAGCCCACCCTAGCCCACCTGGGGGGGAGCGCGCAGAATCCCCTCCTTACCTGCTCGGCGTCGCCCCAATTCTGCGAGGAGGAACCCAGGATGCAGCGTGCCTGCATCCTGCGTGCCTCCTGAATGGCTGGGGCTGCTGCTGGCGGCCCTTGCCCTCAGGAGGTATTCTGCGCAGGTGCGCCGTCTAGGGCAAAAGCGCGCTGAAAGGTAGGAGCTCCCCGGCTCACCATGTTTGGCTCCGAGGAGCCAATAATGGCGGGTTGGGGGAGGGGCCCGGGAGCACGGATCTGAGGTGGGTGCTGTGCATCCGCTCAGCGCCCACCTCAAATCCAGATTAAATCCGTCCTTCCGCCGCGCATGCGGAGGGATGGGGATGGGGATGGGGATGGGGATGGGGTAGATCCACATTTATTAGATGCCAATCTACCCCATAAATCCGGATCTACTGGGCATCCGGATTTAGTAAAACCGGGTCCTCTGGAATCTGGTTTTACTAAATCTGGGTGTGGTAGATCCGGATTTATTTGACCCTGTGCGGAAGCACCCTTAAAACTAATGCAATGCAGATGCCGCCAACCTCTCTAGACCCAGACCTAGCTAATCTGGATCTCATTAGCAGCAATTTTGCCAATCCAGATCTAGCTGAACCACATTAATGATGGTATGTGCAAAAGGGCTCCTAATACATGTATATATAACTATAGAAAAAAAAATTAAAATATCTTCACTCCCATTTAAAGGAAAAATGGACTATTTGTTATTTATCCATAAACTAAGAAAATGTAGGACAATTATGCAGAATATCTGCAGAAATCCAGCTCCTAGGATTCACAGGGGCAGAATGGAAGAAGAGTTGTATCAATTAATTTTATCAGTATAACAGAATTTGGGAAGACATGATGTTAAAGAGATAAATCCATGTTTTCATGAGTTGTATATATTTACTTAAGACAGTTAATGTTTTGAGTTACAATGCACATTAACAAAAATGTCTTCTAAAATCCAGGTGAAATAATAGATTCGGGCCAGCAGGGAGATGAATGCTTTATAACTCTATGTTCAAACATGTGTGACATAATATATGCTGATATGCCATGTTCAACAACTACAACTACTACTACTTTACCAACGACAACAACTACCACTTCCACTCCAACTCCAAGTACAACTACACCCACTCCCAGTACCACCACAACCACAGAAAGCACAACTACCTCCCCAACAACCACATCGACCACCACTGGAACTGAGACGACTACTACTTCAACAACAACTATGACTACTACTTCCACTCCAACTCCAAGTACAACAACACCCACACCCAGTACCACCACAACCACAGAAAGCACAACTACCTCCCCAACAACCACATCGACCACCACTGGAACTGAGACGACTACTACTTCAACAACAACTACGACTACCACTTCCACTCCAACTCCAAGTACAACTACACCCACAATTAGTACCACCACAACCACTTCAAGCACTTCAACACACGCCTGCTGTGTAGTGAATGGCACAACATATATGCCAGGTAAATATGGGATGTTATTTTACATACGGTAGTATTGTTTCAGAATTATTATTATGCATTCGAGCTACACTTACACATAAGCAAGGACATTTTTCCAACAATCAAATGTCCTTTAAGGTTAAAATTTAATTGCTTTCTTTGCTGATGGTTTTTTTGACATTGTAACTATGCAAAATGGGATTTAAGCCCTTTCTGCACTTATATGTTAATACAGATCAAAGAGCTGCTAAGAATGCGTTTCCAGGGAAATACTTTGTACACATAATCCGTATGGGAATAGAATGGATCTTGATCAGATGTGTGCTGAGGGCTCCTTGATCCAGATCAGGGATAAACCTGATAAATGTGGTCTACAATGTGCAGTAGCCTGACCTGATGTGGATCAAGGAAATTTCATGTGAATGTAGAACGAATGTAGGAAGGTCATGGGTGTGGTGATTGGTAACTTGTGCATTACAGTTGCAACTGCAATGGTGCCTCTGAAGTTGCTGGATTGACAGGAATGGCCTATTTTCTGGGCCTGTGAAGATGCCTCACATCTACTGCTGAGGGTCTTCACAGTGACTTTGAAAGCATTGCTCCCTGGATATAACATTTGATTGATGGGGATGTGGCAAATTGCATTGGGTGTTGTTGGCACTGCGGGCCATTTGCAACACATTGTAGGTGGTCCATACAAAGGTAGGACGAATCCACACATGCGGAATAGGGCCTAGGGATTTGCACTGCATTGCTCTTTATCACACATTTGCTGTTTAAAACTCAATGCAATGCAGATGCCGCCACTCCCTCTAGATCTAGACCTAGCTGATCTGGATCTCATCAGTAGCAATCTTCCAATCCAGATCTAGCTGATCCGGATTTATGATGATAAGTGCAAATGGGGTCCTAATATTAGTTTAAGATTTATAGAACAAAATATATTAAAACAACCTTGCTCCCATTTAAAGGAAAAAAGGACTATTTGTTATCTATCCACAAACTAAAAAAAAGGAGGAGAATTAGGTAGAATATCTGCAGAAATCCACCTTCTAGGATGCTCAGGGAAAGAATGGGACAGAACAGTATCAGTTAATTTCTTCAATATAACAGAATTTGGGAAGACATAAAACAGATAAATTAATGTTTTCCTTGGTTGTATATATTTACATACAACTGTTCATGTTTTGAGTTACAACAATCCACATTAACAAAAATGTCTTCTAAAATTCAGGCGAAATAATAGATTCGGGCCGGAATCAGGATGTATGCTTCATAGTTCGCTGCTCAGAATGGTGTGAGCCAGAATATGTGTATCCAGATTGTCCACCTCCAAGTACAACTACACCAACACCCAGTACCACCACAACCACAGAAAGCACAACTACCTCCCTTACAACCACATCAACCACCACTGGAACTGAGACTACAACTACTTCACCAACGACTACTACCCCTTCCACTCCAACTCCAAGTACAACTACACCCACACCCAGTACCACAACAACCACAGAAAGCACAACTACCTCCCCACCAACCACATCAACCACCACTGGAACTGAGACTACTACTACTTCACCAATGACTTCTACCACTTCCACTCCAACTCCAAGTACAACTACACCCACACCCAGTACCACAACAACCACAGAAAGCACAACTACCTCCCCAACAACCACATCAACCACCACTGGAACTGAGACTACTACTACTTCACCAATGACTTCTACCACTTCCACTCCAACTCCAAGTACAACTACACCCACACCCACTACCACCACAACCACAGAAAGCACAACTACCTCCCCAACAACCACATCAACCACCACTGGAACTGAGACTACTACTACTTCAACAACAACAACAATGACTACCACTTCAACCCCAACTCCAAGTACAACTACACCCACTCCCAGTACCACCACAGCCTTTTCAAGCACTTCGACACATTGCCGCTGTGAAGTAAATGGCACAATATATATGCCAGGTAAATATGTGATGTTATTTTACATAGTATTGTTTCAGAATTATTATTATGTTTCAAGCTACACTTACACCTAAGCAAAGACATTTTTCCAACAATACAATCTCCTTTTGATATTAAAATTTAATTGCTTTCTTTTCTGATGGATTTTTTGACATTACAACTATGCAAAATGGGATTTAAGCCCTTTCTGCACTTATATGCTAATATGGATCAAAGAGCTGCTAAGAATACGTTTTCAAGTAGCTGCTTTGTACACATAATCCATATGGGAATTGAATAGATTTGGATCAGATGTATGCTGTGGGCTCCTTGATCCAGATCAGGGATAACCTGATAAATGTGATCTACAGTTTGCGGTAGCACGCCCTATCTGGTTCACTGAAATGGCATCTGCATGTAGAACAGATGCGAGAAGGTCATGGGTGTGCTGATGGGTGACTTGTGCATTACAGTTGCAGCTGCACAGATGCCCCTGAAGCTGCTGGATTGACAGCAATGGCCTATTTTCTGTCCCTGAGAAGACACCTCGCATCTCCCGCAGAAGTGTCTTCACAGTGCTTTTGAATGCATCGCTCCCTGGATATAACATTTGATTGATGGGGATGTGATAAATTGCATAGGGTGTTGGTGGTGCTGTGGGCCAATTGCAACACATTGTAGGTGGTCCATATGGAGGTAGGACGTATCCACAGATGCGGAACTGGGCCTAGACATCCAAGCTACCTTTATGCATAAGCAAGGATATTTTTTCAACATACAAATGTCCTTTTGAGATTAAAATTTAATTTGCTTTCTTTTTTGATTTTTTTTACTGTCATCCATGCTACAAGATAATTTCCTATCAGTGGACATTTTTTCAAAAGATGTTCCTAGGAGTCAATAAAAACATGAATAATCTTGCATGTATATAAGTACAGTATATATTTACTTAAGACGGTTCATGTTTTGAATTACAATGCACATTCACAAAAATGTCTTCCAAAATTCAGGTGAAATAATGGATTCGGGCCGGCACGAGAATGTATGCTTTATAGTTCGCTGCTCAGAAGATTGTAACCCAGAATATGACTATTCTCCATGTTCAACGACAACGACAATCACAACCCCAACAAAATCAAGCACAGTACCAACAATATCAACAACATCAACTACAACAGAAATCATTCCACCTTCAAGCACTACTCCTACCACATCTATACACACTGAACATCCGTCATCGACAATCCCAACATCGTCTCCTTTAATACCGTGTGACAATGGTACTGCACCGGTTAGTGGTCTTTTTTTTTATAAAAATAAATTACATTTATAAAAATACATATTACATACATATCTCTACAAATAACATATGTATTTGCGCTTATAATACGGGATGAAAATGGGCTGCCTACGGGAGAAAATAGGATGCATATGAAATATGCACAGATTAGTATAACAAATACGAATGTTTTTGACATTTGTAACAGTCAAACGAATAGATTCGAATATTATGGATTCAAATTGGATTTTTTGAAATTTGGATTTTAAATATTCAAATCGAATAAAATGTTTTGACATTCTATTTGACTTGAATTCGAATGCAAAAAAAGCATTTGTGCACACCCCTACTCATAAGAAGCTTTGTATGAAGCTTCATATGGGATTCATATGGAATTTGTATGGGATATGTATGGGATTTATACAAGATACATATGCATTCACATGGGATTTGGATGGAATTGAACATGTGTATTGAATTTGAATCCTACCACCTTTGAGGGGGATCAATGCAAACAAGTACACACTTTCTTGCATTCAATTCAATATGAACTGAATACAAAAATATACATTTGTGTATATCCCTAATCCTGAGTAGTTTTAATTTTTTCAAAAAGTCAGAGGTACATCATCATGATCACATAGGCTGCATCCCCATACAAGCCATTTGGAGCGGGATCAGAATGCATGGGACCAGAGTGGGTCTGAGATCGCTCCCCGCCCGTCCCCATGCCATTCCTGGCAATGCGGGCTAGGTGCAGGTTGGGCGCAGATGGAGGCGTCCCCATGCAAACTGTGTGAAACCCTGGAATGGGGGAGCAGTGCCCTCTCCTCTCCATCTCCTCTCTCTTCATTGGAAACCGGATTGACATCAGCTCACCCCTGTGCCGCATCCCCCCCCTCACTGAAAGCCAGGACTGGGCTGGAGGCACGGGAAAAAAGTTAAAATAAAGGTTATTTCATAATACATTTATAAATAATTTTAAAAGACCAAAAGTCGCTATGAGGTTTAGCAGCAGTTAGGCACTTGAGCAGTTTTGCGCAACTCCACTCCACTGGGAACCGCGAGAACGCCCCCAATTTTAAAAGAGAGTAAATCAAGCCTTTATTTCATGATTGCCTTGGCGATCGGGAAACGGGGGTTGAAATTTTTTGGAAATGGAACAAAAATCAAACCATTATCCTGCCTGCCTTGACAATTGGGAAACAGAGGTGGAAATATTTCTGTGGAAAATGCACAAAATTTAAGCCAGTATCCTGCCTGCCTTGGTGATTGGGATTTTAAAATGTCAGCGGCTGCGATCTCCAATGCACAGGGAAGGAACAGGAAGCACACCCGACCTCCTAATGATGTGAGTGCCAATCTCCTCCCCGTATAATCTGTGGTCATCCCCATGCACAGTCTTGGCTCGCTAACCAATGCGTGCTGACACCCCAAACCATGCCGTGGCTTGTTTTTTTGGGTGTCAAGTTTGGTCCTTTTTCTGTGGATCAAATTCAAAATGCATGGGGATGCCACTTGCCAATCCCACATTTGGAACCGTACCAAATGTGCATGGGGATGTGGCCACAGGTAACTATAAGCCATGAGCTTAGAAGAGCAGAAAACATAACTGGATATGGTACTCAAGTGACCAAACAGAGGGTTGTGAATGATTGCTAGAGAGGTACTGCTCACTGGAAATCGATTGGTAGTATTTTATAGAAAAATCTACCTTTTCTAGAACAATGTTCAGGAGAGAGGGGAGAAGCAGACTGGTGTAAGAACATTCTCACCTTGAAGCATTTTCTGGGATGCCTCAAAGGTGTTTTTTTGGTGTGTCTGATCATTGCCTCAATTTAAAGTGCCATACTATTTTCTTTCTCTCTTTTCAAGGTAATGCCAGGAGAAGAGTGGCTGATATGTAACTGCACCAAGGCCATATGTCTTTCCAATAACACATGGATTCTTGAAAAGGTAGAATGCATATCCCCACCTGAGCCTACATGTGCCAATGGGCTGAAACCTGTACAAGTCTTGGATGAAGATGGATGCTGCTGGCATTGGGAATGTGACTGTAAGTTCAGATATAAAATCTACTGGTCGCTCTTTCTGTAGCAATAGGCAGAAAGGCGTTGCTCCTGTAGTAATGCCAAATGATATTTTGTTTCTCCTTCAGCTACCTGTACATGTGGACAGAGATAATTTCAGTTTAAGCAGAAGGGGTTTTTTTTGAAAGAAAACATATTTTAACACCACAGTTTGTGATGCTCTCTTTTAACACATGAATATAATATTCGGAGAACTCTTGATTTTTCTTCAGAAAGTCTGGAAATGCTTTTTTTCAAGGTGGAGGGATTGGGTGTTATTTTGTGAACTCTTAGGGACTTTTGTTAGAATTGACGTAGGATACCTCTTAACAAATAAGTGGAGGAGATATTGTGATCACTACTTGGAGGGATGTCTCCTTGTTTCCACTTTCAAGTGAATAGATGTTCTTTGAAGTGGTACTCCACAGTGCCTCCATTGAGGGCAGAAAAATCTTCCGCAAATGCCACCTTAGATGATGATTTTATGTGGTAATGAGATGATACAATCTCTGCAAAGTGCTACTACAAATGGGAGCACACCAGGCATAAGGCACTTTACTAGGCTCTTCACCCAAGAAATAGATTTGGTCTTAATGATGGAGTTAGATCTTTCCTGCCAGTGACCTGTGCTGGAATGTGAGCATTTTGTCAACTCCAGAATTTGTTTTCTGGTCCAAGGCTTTATCCTAGATCACAGAAAGACATTATAAATTACATCGTAAAGCAATAGGAGCCCTGGTGACTTCAGGGTCTTGGCTTCAGAAAAAAAGGGTCCCCTTCAACTTTATAGTTTGATTATTCCCATTTTTACCATCTTTCATTTCCTTGTGATCTAAGCAACAACTATTAAATTTTTGATGAGATAGATATTGACAGACTTCATTGACTACCCCAATGGGACCACAACTGTCTTGTTAACTTCCACTTTTTTTTACTGAGGAGAGGCTGAAAAGTACATCTTCCAGACAAGTCTCTGAACTGGGACTTCACTTTTCAGAAGCATGAGGCAGTACAGTAGTAGAAATGTAAAAATGTTATTTTAATGCCAATTATTATTGACAGCATTTTCCACCCTCATGAGTAGATAGGTCCTTTCTTATCAGTTTCGGGCCTGAAAAAGATGGGTGGTGTTCACTTTGCACAGATGCACTACTGTTTTAGCTCAGAAAGTAAAAGCAGTTTCTATAAGCAGCTTCTAATGTCCAAGATAATTAGGTGGTGGAGAGAATGCAGCAGGAGTTGATGGTCACTGACTGGAATATAGTGTATTTCACTTTCCACTAGTTACAGTTTTGTATTTTCCCATTGATATGATGCACAAACCCATTAGTAGGCTGAAGAGGAAAATATCTCTTTCTCTCTCAAAGCTTGCTATTCCAAATTTCCAATCAACTTTCTGATCTTTTGCCTATTGATAAGGGGAAGGGGATAGGTCATTTATGTCACTCCTACAAGACTCCATATTATAAATATTCAACATTTCTTTAATTCTCCAAGATCCTCCAATGTTTCCTTGAAGCTTGGAAGTGATGAAACACTTTCAAGCTTGATGCATTTTACCTTATAATTTTGAGGCTGACCAGAAGATGTCATCCCTCATGTTTTTAAGCCTTCTTTGTAACATACTGTATTATCAGAGTACTAATAATGAAAAAGTTAATCTTTTGAAGAATTTTTGGAATTTCCCTGTACTTGATACTGATGCTGAAGGGCTAAACTGGGTGCTTCCAGGCTTACCCTATACTGTGTCATCCTGTGAATGTCGCTTCCTGCCTGACAGACACGACAATTAGAAACCACACAGGAAAAGCACAGTCGCTTCTGGTTCACCTGACAGAGTGGTCAGAAGCTGTGTTGTCCCTTCAATGCAGCTTCCTGTCAGTCATTGAAGTAAAAAGTTGTTGATTGCTCTGCATCTTTTTACTTCGATTGAATGCTGCGCTGTTGCTGCAAGCTGAAGAAAACTGTGTGGCTTTCAGTCGTGTCTGGATGTAGCCCCAATGACTCATGGCAATCTGCAGAATGGGATTACTATTTCCTCTTTTGCCCAGTCCATGGTCTTCTACTGCAAGTGACTTTGCCATCTTCCTGTATTTTATTATTGCTGACTGCACATTGTGTCTTGGAGGATATTACTGATATATAACTAGTTAATTTTTAATCTCATTTGCTTTCTTTTACTATTCATATTATTCTACATGTTCAGCAAATTCTTTTATCTCTTTGAAGGCTACTGCACGGGCTGGGGAGACCCTCATTATGTGACATTTGATGGCCTGTACTACAGTTACCAAGGCAATTGTACCTATACACTGGTGGAACAGATTGAAAAGAACATTGATAACTTTGGAGTGTACATTGATAATTACAAATGTGACCCGCGGGAACCGGTCTCCTGCCCACGCACCCTCATCGTAACGTATTACACCCAGGAAGTGCGCATAACAACTCTTCGCCCTGATCCCGTAAAAGTAGAGGTAGGACTCAAATGACTGAAGTTTGAGTGTAAATTTGGGGAAATTGTAAATGGCTTTTGTGACAATTGGGTTCTTTTTCTTTGCTAGACGCTGTTCCGATTTTAGTCAATGGACACTGAAACTGATAAAACAGTTTCTAATAATTTCTTTCTAGAGTTTGCATAATACGAAGAGTGCCCTGAAAATACTTCTTACAGTTATCTTCACATAATAATCTTTCCTTGCACATATTTCTGACAGTGGCTTCCTGGTACTTCAAAGCCTCACAAACAGCCCTGTTAGTAGATCCCTTTGCTGTTAAAAGCAGAAAATTGATAAAAATGTGTTGGGGGTTCTTTTATTAGAATTCTTGAATGTAACAGTAGTTATATCTGTTGGCCTTACTGGTTCCTTTCAACTTTCAACTTTATAATTTGGTGATTTCCATTTTTACTATGTTGTGTTTCCTTGTTTTCAAAGCAACAACTACTAAATTTTTGATGGGGTAGATACTGAAGGACTTCACTGGCTATCCCAGTGGGACCACACCTGGCTCATTAGCTTCCGTTTTTTTTTCCTGAGAAGAAGTTGAAAAGTACTTATAGAGTTTCACCTTGTTCATAAAACTGCCCCAGGAAAAACCTTTCTTCCTAACTTCTTTCTTTTTCTCTTTCTGAACCTTGCAAGTACCTTTTTAAATGTGGCCCATTTTCTGTCCTTTGTCTGAGAACAAAATGGTACATAATGTACACTTCCACAGATATGTATACACTCTCTCACACACCTTCCATGCCCTCTTTTCATGTATTTTGCCAGCACTTTGACAAAGAGGTCCAATTATTTTTTAATGGGAATTATTATTTTTTTGCTACTGAACAAGTTTGATACACATTCAGCTGGGTTTGAAACTGAATGTGAATGACACAATTGGGTTTGAAACTGAATGTTCAATTAAACAGTTCATCATCGAGCCAAACAAATGAACATAGATTGATTTCAAATTGAACATACAAGTTTTGTTTGCATACATCTCCATGACCCACTGATTGTAGGTCAGCTGCTTATGTTGTTGAATCTGCTTTAATTTTATAAATGATGGAATGCTTGAAAGGAAATTCAATCCATTATGATAAATTTTGTGTACCTCTTCTTTGTTCCTCTGCTTATTTAGGTGTCTGTGAATGGTCGTGTTGTATCTTTGCCTTTCAAAAAATTTGGTGTGGAAGTTTACCAGTCTGGCATAAATTTTGTGGTGGAAATTCCTGACATAAAGACAAACGTTACCTTCAATGGCATGGCGTTCACTATTAGATTGCCTTATGAAAAATTCGGATATAACACCCAGGGACAGTGTGGTAAGGATTACTTTATTTTTGCTTCTAAAACGGAATACTAAAAAGTGCTTCCTTAGAAAAGTATACTCTGTAGTAAAAAATGCATTTGCATAGAACATTTTCACAGTTATTTCAAACAGTTAATGTTTGCATCCTTAATGGAGAAAAATTATAAATAAGCCAAACCAAACACATAATGTACACAGGAAAGTGTTTATGCTATTAGTTGAATATGTGTCTGTTGTTTTTTGTAAATAATTCTGCTCCCTGTACCTTGAGTTTGAAACAACAGAAACAGGGATCTACAAGTGAAGGTTTAGCTTTTGTCTTCCTTTTGAGATACTCAGAAGTACCTGGGCCAATTCACAGTTGACCTGGTAGTTCATGCAGGAATTGCTCCCAGATGGGGCATCTGCACTTGAAGAAACTGTTTCTTTACCATGGAAGCATTCTCCATGGGTGCTTTTCCACTGTCACTACAAGTACCCATTAATGAGTACAAAAATACCATTACGTACCAATTAATGGGTACTTAATGGGTACTTTTAGTGACTGTGGAAAAACACCCCATGTGAACTCCCTATGGTGGAGGTTTAAGTGCACCACACATCTACTTACCTTGCACTAGACTCCAAGCCGGTAAGGCTTTGGCTGGCCCATTCACACCTCTTCCAGTGCTAGAAGGGCATGTGATATGCTCTGCAAGCATGCTGATGAGACGCGTCATGCAGTTGCCCTGGTGATGGCACCATGCATGCGCGCTGACTCTGGCATTGGCACCGGCTAGGGATGTGCACAAATGCATTTTTGACATTCAATTCATAATGAATCGAATGTCCGAAAATCCGCATTCATATCATACAATGCAATGTGAATGGTTGCCTGAGTGGCAGCCATTTCTGATTCCTGGCGCCAGTGCTACGAATGTGCATGAATGTTCAAAACATTCATTACTGGTACAAAATTAGACAAATTTGGAGATTAATATATGAATCGAATGTTACGATATTCGCATGTTAACATTTGCACAAATATATTTGTATACTAACATTTGTACAAATCACATTTGAATGCAGTAATTGATACTATTTGATACAAATCTATTTGTACATATTTGTATGGATATTCAATACCTAGTGAATACGAGTGAATTCGTATCCGATACGTATCTGATATGAACGAATATGTATCTGATACAAATGCAAACATATCCGATACATATCTCATATGTATTTGTAACATATCCGCACTCTGAAAATGTGAAATCCAACATGAATCCACTTTTAATCTGGTTTTGATCCGTGTTGAATGCAATCTGGATCCATTGCGGATGTGACTGGCGCTCCATTTTTTCACACCCCCAATCTAACGAATGTCTGAACTATTTGTACAAATATCCGGAAACATTTGTATTTGTACGAATGTTAATATATCAATGTCATAACATTTGATTCATATATGGAGGTCCAAATTTGTCTGAATTCATACAAATAATGAATTGTATGAACATTCGTGTACATCCCTAGCACCAGCACCAGGAATCAGACATGGCTGCCATTCGTGTGGTCTTTTGCATTGCAGGTAAGTTGGGGACAGGTTTGGGGTGGGTTTGTATGCTTCAAGTATCTGTAAGTGTAGATTCTTAGAACATACTAGTGCTCTGCCTTGTATTTGTGAGACAGGATGCTGGAGAGGATGGGGTGTGGCCTGATCCAGCAGGGCTCCTCTTGTGTTCTGACTTTGTTACTTCCCCTCTCCTTTATCAATGTTAGGCACATGCACTAACAATACAAATGATGACTGTAATTTTACACGTGATGGAGGTCAAGCAAGCAGCTGTGAAATGATGGCTGACAGTTGGATTGTTAATGATCCCAACAAGCCTGACTGTGTGCATGTTCCGGCAACTATACCGCCATTTATTCCAAAGCCACATGACTGCCCACGAAGTCAACTCTGTGAACTTATGCTTGGAAGGTAAATATGTTGCGGACTATTTTTGCTGCTGGAATTTGCTTGTTTGTTTGCTTCTGTATTGAATTATCCTGTCCTTCTCCCCAAGACCTCCATTGTTTTGACTCTCCATGCTATCCTCACAACTGCCCCTCTGAAGTAGGCTAGGCTAAGAGACAATGGCTGGCCAATTGTACGGTGAATGTGTTTGACACACTTCAGGGATGGGTGGGTTGAAGCTGAGCATGTTAGGCTATCTGTATTCTGGACAGTCCATCCTATCCCAGGCCCAAGTGCTGGCTTCAGAGGCCAACTAGCCCTTGAAACTGGTGCTTAGCCTTTGAAGTTTCTGCCCAGGGCCATTTCAGCAGCACACTGACTTCCAGTGTTTTCTGTGGTGGTTCCTACTGATGCATGTCAAAAACTCAGCCCCTGTTGTATTCCAGACTATAAGGTGTGTTTTCTGCCTGCCCTTTGAGATCCACTGGTCCAGCTGTAGGCCCATTTAAAATGTCCATGCTCGGATGAGGATGTGGTGCCATTTTGGTGCCCTATTTCTAGCAGAGGACTGGATTGGAGCATGCTCCAGTTTACCACCCAGTAAGCATCTAAGAGCTACAGTTATAGTCCTCTCCCCCCAAAAAAACCTTGAGACTTTCTTTAACAATGAGATATTCTTTTTAGTTCTTTTTTAGTAAGGCACCCAATTATCACCATCATAACTCTGTACTGAATGCTGTTGTTGTTTCTGGTAGCTGGAACAGAACAATGATTCTTAAACTGTGGTCCTCCAAATGTTCCTTTAGGACTCTTGCATTCTGTCTGTACCAGCACCATTGGGGCAGGCATAGGATTCTGGAAATAGATTGCTAGCAGTTGTCTTGTAAGACCTTTTGGAGAGCTGCAGTTTGAAAGCCACTGGTCTAGTAAATGTGCAAACAGTGGATCTGGGTGTAATAGCATGAAACTGGCAGGTAATCTCCCTTGGATCTTGCTTGAAATGAGCTGGATCATAGGGAGATTAGCCAGTGTTTCATGAGCTCCAAAGAAAACTGATGATCTAGTATATGATCTAGTTTGGGTACTTCTGCATCATGCAATACTAGGTGTTCCTGACCATGGGTTCTTGAACAATGAACACTTTTCTTCCTGAAATAACTCTTATGAAATCAAAACATTTTATTTTCCCTCCTTATCCAGTGTGTTCAAGCCATGCCATGGAGCTGTTAATTATGAGCACTACCATGAAGCGTGCAAGTTTGACAGCTGTAGAGTTCCTGGGAGTCACATGGAATGTGCAAGTCTTCAGAACTATGCAGCAACCTGTGCAGACCAAGGAGTCTGCATTGACTGGAGAAGTCACACTGGTGGCTTATGCCGTAAGTCCTTGTTTCTAAAGTTCATCTCAAGATCAAATCTATGACAAGCAACCTGTGAACTTCCAAATGATTTTGGACCTTAACTTTCATCAGCACCAATCTGCAACTCTCATCAGGGATGATGGGAGGTATAGTCCTACAATATATGGAAAAGTTGCACGTGGAAAAGCAGAGGGCAGCTGAAGCCTAAAATGGATATCAATACAAATTTCTGAAGTATAAAAAAAAATTAAGAAAAAAATAACACCTGTCAACAGGTGCTCAGCCCAGTCCACTCATATACTTGTATGAATGGATGTTGTGGTGTTGATGCTTTTGTCGCATCTTTAGGTGAAGGGAGATCTATAGCTGTGCTGCAGGCATTGGGAAGGGACATAGCAATTCTTTAGAACCTGAGTGTCCTCAATAGTTCAGGACCTAGTTATGCCTCTCTCTGCATAAGAGAGAGAACTGAAGGAAGGATAATTACTTGTAAAGTTCCTGTGTAAGGTTCTAAAGGATTGCCTCCTTTTAAAGCCACCTAGTGGCTCAGTAGATTGGTGCACCATGTAATAACATCCACATGTGCACCAGCCCAGGAGTTCAAATCTCCGTAAGGGAAGAGAACAGGCTGCGGGCACCTGATGAGCTGCAAATACAGCAAAACCAGTTGTGTCCTGCCTGGGCCAGTGGTGGTCATGTAACGTAGACATAGCAATTGCTACCTGGACCACAAGCAGTGGTTTCATAGGTGAACTCTGTGCCTGTGTAGACTAGTATGGGATGCTTCGGGAGATAACTTTGCTGCTGAGACTAGACCATAGATGAGATGCATCATTCTGATAACCACTTGGGATGGACAGAAAAAAAATGGTACTCTGCTTCCCACTAGTACACCAATGTGATAAATTAACTGTGTAACACTATAGATTGAGCAAGGTAATATATATACCATATAAGTCCCTCAAGGTAAGGGATGTTAACACAACAGTGCCCCAAAGTCCCAGCCATTAGCCTTACAGTGGCAATTATATAGCAGCTTCTGTTCTGGGGTGCTCTCAGAGGATACCCTTCCCACCCTGTGGTTTCTGGTGGTTTCTTTTTTTTTTTTTCTTTTTTTGGGTATTGCTAGTTCACATTATACCTTGTGTACAAGGAGAAACCCATTTGTAACTTCTGGAAGTTTTTTCTTCTTCTGGTGGAAGCCCGTCAACAAATAAGTATTAATTCCTAGAGAGAACTTGTGAAGTAATATCACTGATCCTTTGCATCATTTCACTTTATCTTACTCTTTCTCCCTCTTGTTTTCTTCTAGCTGTCACCTGCCCATCTAACAAAGTTTACATGGCCTGTGGTCCGTCTGAAGAGGCAACTTGCAAGTCAGGGTAACTATTTTCCTGATGGCTTAGTATCAGTAGTGTCTTTCAGTGTCAATTGATGCAGTGAGTTATTTGGTACCATGTTTAAAAATAATACTTGTAAATGTAGTGCATATCTAATGCAAGAGAGCATTGGTTATGTAAAACCCATATAGATCCCACATTCATAATGAATGACTACTCATTGTGGAGTTCATGCATTCACCTGGCCACAGGTCCAAGGTATGGAGAGTGTACATACTTTGCACATGTGTGTACATGCAAATTATTCTCAAGGATAGGCTCCATCAACACATTTTATTTTCTTTATGAATGGAAAGGGCAGCATTAATCAAGCTTATATTTATTTATTTAGTTGATTTTTTAATCTTACCTTATAACTGAAGGTCTCAGGGTGGGTTATAGGAATAAAATATATATATATAATGAACATACTAAAAATAATAATACTGAATGTGGAGAGGGGAAGGAGTCAAAGATATGTCTGAAGATATGTCTTCACTGATCTCCTGAACATATAAAGTGAAGGTGTCTGGTGCACAGAGACTATTCTACAGTCTGGGGCCAGTGAAAAGGCCCTATCCTGGCTCCCTAACCCCTGGGAGGGCCTTCCCTCCTGCTCTTAAAGTGCATACTTACACACAGAGACACATACTGAACATTATTTTGGTGGTACAGTAGAGGGGCAAAAAGTAGTTTGACCATGCACCAGTTTCCATGTGGATATATATTGGGCAATTGCTTATCATCAGTTTCCACAGCAAACAATGACATGGAAATCTTTCCCAGCCCAGGAAATATTGTTTGCATGTATCCATTGGCCTGCTCCTGAGTCTATAATCTGTCTCATACATAAAAATTGGTTAAAGGATTGCATTACAAAAGATGGGCAGATCTGTCCTCCTGAGTCTGAGGTAATGGAATAATAATCCCATTACTTCTATTGGCCAGACGATGTTTGGTCACGGGTGTCTGAAAGGTACTGAACTTTTCTGTGTTATTACCCTGAGTTGGCCTTGACATTTTTTCACTGACCTTTTTACATGGATACTAGTATTCTGAGCAAATAAATATATGATATCCATATGGCCTCTAGAATGCAGTACAATACTGGAACAATGATCAAGGTCCCAGACTGTAAATGCCTGTCCTATTGTAGAAGAGTAATCCTGATTTTCTATCCTGTTCATTAATGTAGCACAATAGCAGTCAACCGTAGAAAACAAGTAGAAGGCTGTTTCTGCCCCAATGGAACTACACTTTACGACTCTGGCGTGGATGTCTGCGTGAAAACCTGTGGTAAGGTTTTGCTCCGGTTCTTCTTTCAGTAATGCAAAGTGTAATTGTTCAGTTCCTCTCGAAGTGTTCCATGAGACATAAGATTTTTTGGGTCTATATCTCTTACCAGCAGGGATGGTAAAGAATTTTGAATAAATTATAACGTGAACTTTTTTTTTCTTGAGGTGTGCCCGAATATTTTTGTGTTGGGTTCAGATTCAAACTTTTCAAACACCTTTGTTTGATTTGAACCAGTTCAGCATCTCTCTGTTTCTCAGCTCTTCCTTTATATGGTCTGATGCGTCTCCATTTTTTGTAATGAACCTGTGGGGATATGTATGATATGAATACATTTCTGTAAGCACATCTATAAACTCATCATTGCATCTCTTCATGCTTATGCATAAAACTTGCAAAAATAAAATGGAACTTGGTGTAGGAAACACAATAGAAACAACTAAGACAACTGTAAGTCATTTTTGTGGGTGGAGGCTGCTCTTCCATTCTTTCTTAGTAGATACATGGCCAGCCTATTTATCAGAACCACAGACAGGTGTCCATCTTCTAGCTGCAAAAAATCTTCACAGCTTCTTCTCATCTTTTCCAATAAAGTGCTGGAAGTGGTTTACAAGACAAAACAGAACAATTAACAATAGTTCTATAAACAATCCAAATACACAATACAGAAGAAGCCGGCAAAGGAGAGAGGTATTCTTTTCCCACAGGATATTTAACTGAATGTCCAGTCCCATCTGTAAGCCTCATGTTAAGAGCCTCAGGACAAGGGTCCTTCAGCAATCCCTGAAACAAGCTTGTGCTCTTGGTCAATGCAAAGCTTAACAAAATAAATATTCTTTCAACCTCTCTCAGAGACATAGAATATTACTACACAATTCTTAGCTGTTTGCCGTGACTCCTTTGTAATTCATTGCCCTTTCTGCATGTATTTGAATTAAGGAGCTGTTGAGAACATGTTGTCTGCATAGTAATCAGTATAAAGGGTGAATAAGTACACAAAGTCTACATGGGAGTAGAGTAGATTCAAATCAGCACTTTGCTAAGGGCTCATTCAATTTGGTCTACATCTGTATTACCACTCACTAGCACTCATTTGCTGTTCTAAAGCCCACTCACTCCAGATACCATTGCTTGTGGTTCTAGCTAATATGGATTTACTGTACCTAATACAGATCTAGATAAAATGGATCTTGCTAATGCAGGTAAGTGCAATAAGGGCCATTATTTTGAGGGACATATTCTCCAACATACTATAGAACATAAAGCATTTATGCCCCAATTTTTGTACAATCTGTATAATTCTCAATATGGAAATACTGCCAACATATATTTCCTGTTCCTTCATAATAGCTTTGGCTATTGGGAGCTATTTAATGAATAAAAAAAGCTTTTCCTTTGTTTTGCTTACAGGATGTGTTGGACCAGATAATATACCAAGGAAGGTAATGTGCCCATTTTATTTCTCTTAGAGTGAATTCTAATCAGCCATTGCTTCCATCTAATTGTTATTGACCTTTAAACTTCTGGAATGCCTATCCATCTCCACTGAGTCCCTCGCAGGATCCATAAAAATAAAACGCACAACATAATTAGGAGGACCAAATAAAAATGACCTGCCAGGATTTCTACTTAGTTAACAATTTTTCTTTTTTCTTTTTTTAAAATGTTCAGAAGCTACTGATAAGTACAGAAGAATTAGCAATATTATGTCTCCTGGCTTTTCAAAGAATTTTACAATTCTGACTTCAAATCACAATATTTTAGCCATCTTCTGACTGATCATTCATCATTGTCACCAAGAATGTTGTACCTGAGGTCCTATCTGCATTTAAGCACATTCTGGAATAAATTCTGAAAAAGAGGCTTGCCATCTAAGAAACTGAATGTTAAAAAAATCGTATTTGTTTTACTAGATCCCCTTTGAATGTTGTAGGATTCTTTTTGATATGAATGTATTTGTATAAATTCATAAGAATATCCAATATGTATTTGATACTAACGAATACATATCCAATGCAAACAAATATGTATCCTATACAAACAAATATGTATCAGATATATATCCCATAACAAATTTGCATTCTGTTAACAAGAAGGGATACGTTCAACCCTCATTACTGGCCCAGTTTTTAGCAAGATAAAGACATATTTCTTTACGCCAGTGCTACATCTGTGGTTCTCAGCAAGATGGCGCATGTTTTATCCCCACCCATTTGCCTCTTTAGAGAATGCCACAAGGCATTTTGCCATTAGAACACACTGTGGAACTGGTGCATTCCTCTACTCACTTTCCTTCCATCTCCAGCTGGATCTGGGCTCTGTACTGAAGGAACTGATGCA
The DNA here is from genome assembly GCA_023333525.1 of Aspidoscelis tigris stejnegeri. Classification (NCBI taxonomy): domain Eukaryota; kingdom Metazoa; phylum Chordata; class Lepidosauria; order Squamata; family Teiidae; genus Aspidoscelis; species Aspidoscelis tigris. The sequence goes on from JALMGA010000003.1 coordinate 17,395,966, forward strand.
CTTTTGTGTTTGTCTTTTTTCTTTCTCAACTTCAGTTTGGGGAACAGTTCCAGTTTGACTGCAAGGACTGTGTTTGTCGGGAAGGAGGCAGTGGCATTATCTGTGAGCCACACAAATGCCAGCAAGAAGACCAACAGGATAAATGTGAAGGAGAAGGGTTCTACACAATCACAGAAGTCAACCCTGACGACAGCTGCTGTTCTAGAACAACTTGTGGTGAGTACATGTCTGGAGAGCTTTGCTCCTCACTGGACTGGAATAAACATAGGGCAATGGGGAAGCAAATATGCTAGGCTTGTGCACAGATTTTTTTCCTATTCAATTCATATTGAATCAAATGCAAGAAAATTCATATTCATTCGAACTGATCTCCCTAGACTGTAGTAGGTTTCAAATTCAATATGAATGTTCTTTTTTTTAGTATTTTTTTGTTATTTTTAATTAAATTTTATTGAATAACATACAACAGCAAAAACAGTAATATCACATAAGATGTCTCAGTTGTTCAGCAGTTATGAGAATACAACAAACCAACAAATAACCCTCCCCTCCCCCTCCCCTGCATGGAGTAGCAAACATTATTAACCCTTAATTAATACTGTATAAATGGCAAATCAAACTTATTTTTCCTCTCAGTGCCTGGTTTTCCCCAGTGCTGAACCAACTGGTTTTTAGTTTAATGAATGTTCAATCTCATACAAATACCATACGAATCCCATACAAAGATTCATACGAATGTATCAAAACATTTGATTCAAATTTGAATGTCTGAATGTCCAAATTCAGCCAAATTTGTACGAATTTTGAATGTTATGAATATTCATGCACATCCTTAAAATATGCACATTTCATAACGAATGCTATAGGTTCAGCTTTTAGCACTACTAGGAAGTCTCCAAATAATAGGAATATCATGGGATCGCAAGTAAGCAACATATTATTGGTTTGACTCAGTTGCTCTTATATTAGTTTATTCAGAGAAGAATATTCACTGAGGGAATCCCAGAAAATTAAGAACCTGATTAAAAATAAGGGGATGATTTGTAAAAAAAAAACCCTAAATGATCTGTGTGAAACTTGGGGGCTGCCTCCAGACAGCAAGAGGAAAATTATGAGGTCTTGTTTAATTCCCATAATTGCCTCTTGCTATCCCTGTTAGATTACAGGATGAAATCATGGGGTAGATGACATTCTTGCCCTTCCTCCTGGGATGCTTCTGACAATATTTTCATCTGGGGAAATATTGTCTTTTTAAGGGGTAAAAACCTGGGAGCAAGCACCAAAGTAAGCAATATTGCTTTGTGGGGAAATGTGAGTTCGGAGTTCTTTATTTCTGGTATAGTGATATCCCAGAACTTTGACTCAGGAATATGTCTGGATCCAGCCTTAGTTACATCACTGTGCAACACCCTAGACTGGGAACAATTGAAGGTTCTTTTTTAAAAAAACTTTTGCAATTTCATTTTTTTCTGCTTCCCAGTATGCAACTCCACTGACTGCACAACGAAACCACCTCACTGTAAGGCAGGATATGAACTTGTGACTGAAACACCTGAAGGGCTGTGCTGTCCAGTTTATCATTGCAGTAAGTCTATCCACAATCAATGGAGGAGTGTGTGTGATACTTCAGAAGGCTAACTCAGTCCTGATTGAAAGTAGTGGCTGTCAATGCAAGTGAGTGGGACTGAAGTTTAATAGATGAAGCCCCCCCAAGAATACTTAGTGGACAAACAATACTCATGGTGGAGATTTCTACTACAGATTCCACAATATCTTATACACAAACTTGTATACTTGTAGTTATGTTTCTGAATTTAGGCATTGCAAAAGGTTCCCGACGACATCTTTAGAAACCCTTGATATGTCTGATACATGCAAGTTTGCTTGTTCTGCATGTGAATCTTGAGGACTAGGTAGCAAAATAACAACTTCATAGCTGCTATTGTGTGTAGTATTAAAAAACAAGTAACTGTGGCCATTCCTTCACTGGACCTTATTCTGGATTATATTCCATAATAGGGACCTGTCATCTGTATACTGGAAGACTATGGGAGGCCTCACTCAAGGTTGTCGTAATTTGTACCAGCATGTGGAATCTGGAATAAAGCTCAATGCAAAAAGATCCTGGAAAAAAAAAAGCCAGTGGTGTTTAATTCTTATTGTTATTGGAAGATTTAAACCTCTTATTGCTTCACCATTTTTTTGGCATTGCTTTCCCTCCTTTCCCAGCTATAAACTGCTAACTAAGGGAGGCAGATAGAAATAATGTGTGTGTGTGTGTGTGTGTGCATGAGACCTGCCAGGAATCACTGAGGACAAAGCAGAGTATAAATATTTTGAAATAAGTAAATAAATATTTGTGATTTTTTTCTAAAATACCCAGCTTGCTTTTAATTCAGAATATTTAAATATTGCTCTTTTTTCATAGAACCCAAGAATGTTTGCGTGGTTGATGGAAATGAATACAAGGTAAGTTCTTCTTCTTCTTTTTTTTTTTTTTTGCTAAAGATCTGATTGGATAAAACTGTTTGGTTCCCAGTGTCGCATTCAACTAGGCTTAATGTGATGTGCTGATTTCTTCATTTTTTCAGTGCCAAATGAACATTATCTCTATTACTAAGCTTAGATTTTCCAAGAAAAGCTATCATTCTGATCTGAAAATTAGGTACTATAGATAGTCTAATCAAAGATCATTCATGCTGAGTTCCATGACAGTTCCATATAAGAAGATATGTACAGCCTTTCAGCTTTAGGCTTTACTTGCATTATACTGAATGCAGAAAGATTTATTTCTGCGTAGACAACACATCTTAATAATTCTTTGTGAAAGAATAAAACATGATGAGAACAATGATAGTTATTATGTAAAGGAAAATAAATTAGCAATAGCCAAAAACAGCATGAGGTTGACATTTAACTATCCATGCTGAAAACTGAGTCCCTTTTCACACTTACCTGCATCAGCATGGGCCAAGGTGGACTTCCTCTGCCAATAGTTCCAAAGGCTGTCACAGCCTAGAATTGGCATCAAAGCCTTCAGATGGATTTCTTGACTCCCTGTATCAGTGGTGCAGCCTTTTGCACTGCTGAAATTGCCCCTGAATCCTAGAAGAGAGGGGCTGTGTGCCTTCCGCACATGTCCCACCGTTCTAGGACAAGTTGAATAGCATGCTCGTGGACCTCGATGTTGAAATCTACCAGTAAACTGGGCTAGGGCTCCATTTTGGATGTCTTAACCCTGTTTATGCTTTGACCTCTATGGACAGAGCATGTTAGGGGAAGCTGAGCCCCCCCCTCTTATCTAGCACAAGACAATCTCCCATGCTGAAACTAATTTCTGTCTTCTACTGGCCATCGCCATTATTTTAATAGTAATCTGGGTTTAAAGTCATTCAACCAAGCTTTTTACCACATTGAATATTTGTTCTTTCTTTCTAGCCGGGTTCACAAGTCCTGGGACCCAAGTGCCAGGAATGTGTGTGCACAGACAAGCGACCAGACGATAATTCTCCATACGTTGTCAGCTGTAAACCTGTTTCATGCAATGTGAATTGTGACCGAGTAAGTTCTAACCCCAGGCTTTTTCAAAATAAGAGTTTTCTGCATCTTTATCCCACCATAGCACTGGCTTGCTGGGACAGTTAAGGGGCAATTCATACAATGGGCTTCCACTTAATGTTAAAGTCAGATTGAGCTTAAGAAGATATTGCTGCAATGTTTGGGGGGACAGCATGGAGTCAGGAGGCCCACATGGCAAGGGAGGCAGGGCTTCAGGGCAAATTATTTTCTTCATTACATCTCTGTGGTAGCTTCAGTTCCAGCCACTCAGTTCAGTTAGTAATTGGTACCACTGCCCGTTCCTTCTTGCCCTTCAGTAATGTACTTCAAGCACTGAGTAATTGATATTGAACTTTTACCACAGGAAGCCTTTTTCATGAGTGTAGGTTGTCTATGCAGTTTAGAACCCTCACCTTGCAAGCATTTTTTCAAGCTGTACTTTCACCCTTATCCATGTCTGATCTTTTTACAGTTGTCACTATCTGAGCAGAGCTTCCATCCCTCTGCCAATTTCATAAGCAGCCATTCTGATACACTTTGTTCTCTGTGACTTGTTCTCTGTGACTTTGCCTAAGCCTTTCTTAAAGCCATCTAGGCTGGTTGCTGCCACCATCTTTTCTGATAGTAAATTCCACATATCCCTTTTATAACACATTCTTTTTAGAATGTGATTTTGCTTTTATATGGCTGGAAAAACTGACTACATAGAAACTCCAGTTAGTCATTTGTAAACTGAAAATGGTATGATAGTACAAATGCTGGCAGAAGGAAGGAAGGAAGGAAGGAAGGAAGGAAGGAAGGAAGGAAGGAAGGAAGGAAGGAAGGAAGGAAGGAAGGAAAGACCATGAGTTTACTTAAGGGGGGAACATTTTGGAAAATCTAGATTTTCAAAAAAATTCAACAATTTTCAGAACTGTTGCAAATCTTTAGAAGAAAACTAACAACTAGCATTTTAGTGGGCCCAGAATTCTGAGTGCCAGGGAACAGAGTGGCAAAGGCAAAGGTAATTTGCAGAGGGTAGATGGAAAGAAGTATTCAGAATTAAGATATGGGTGGTTGGTTTGTCAGCTAGCTGACTGTGAGATGGAAGAACAATTCACACTTACCAGATCCTCTTCTACTTCATAATCTTGTGCTATTCTCTCCCTAGGGATACGATCTTCTAGCAGAGCCTGGTGAATGCTGTGGGAAATGTGTGCAGACAAGCTGTATTATAGATGTTGGAGTGAATCAATCCCTCATCTTAAGAGTAAGTATATAGATGATGATGAATGATGATGATGATAGATAGATAGATAGATAGATAGATAGATAGATAGATAGATAGATAGATAGATAGATAGATAGATATTGCTGGCATCATTGTCATTCTTATCTGCTACCAGTATGAGAGGTGGTGTAAAGTGAGAGAGAAGGACAGTAGTTGCTTCCAAAATCATTTGGAATCATTTATTGATTTTCTCTTCTGGAACACTGTGTAGCCCAATAGATTAAAAAAAAAAGGAACACAAAGGATTTTTTAAAAAGTTAATACATTCATTTTTTCTTTTCCTTTAAAACAATTCTATTTGTTTCTATTTTCCAAATTTGTTTTAGTGTGTGTTTTGTCTTCACTAAAAGCTATAGGAGTTGAAGGGTTATGAAAATAAATACATCTAGAAAAATCCATTTTCTTTTTGGATTAATGCACATTCACGCCTGTGCAGAGCAGAATAAAAACATCAAAGAAGCAAAGAAGCTCATTCCAGCCTTGCATGCAGATAGGCACACAGGCATGTGGGTGCAGTGCAGCCAAAGAACTTCACTTATTTTCAATGTTTCTGGTCTATTTTTAATCAGATCCAGGGTGTAGCAGGTGGCAGGGAGGGGAATGGGGGGACTTCTGTCAGGGGATGAGGGCTGTTTCCAGTTCTTTAGAGATGCATCCAAGCACAACTTAAATGATGATGATTAAGAAGCAGAGGAAGTCGTTCTCACTGAAAACCAAGGTTTTCCTGCATTGGGTACACATACAGGCACAGGAGTACAATAGAAAGAAGAGAATATTTAACTGAGCTTCTGTCCTTTTATTACACAGCCTGGTGAACAACAAAGCCCTCCAGATGACAAATGTACCATTTACAGCTGTATAACGATCAACAGGCAGCTTATCTCTTCAACTTCTTCAATAACATGCCCACTATTTTATGAGGAGAAATGCTTACCTGTAAGTAAATAGCGAACACCCACATTTAATCTTTTCCAAAACTCTTTAATTTAGGCCAACTAGATGCAACAGCAGATGGAGTTCTTCAACCCATTTTACTGAACACTCACATATATTTCAGCCAAAGGCCCCTTTAACTGGGATCTGGGAGGCCAGGGTTTGAATCCCTACTCAATCCTAGAAGGTCACACAGTGATCTTGGCCTAGTCATTTCCCTTCAACCTAGCATACTGTAATTTGCAAAGTTATAGTGAATATTAAATGGATAATCTATTTGAAGGTGTTTGGAAGAAAGGTGGAAGACATATGCAATAACTAGAGGTTTCAGTATAGTTGGAACAATCCTGCATCAGTCTTTGTGTGCTCACCCACTGACAGAATTAAAGAAGAAGAGTTGGCTTTTATACCTTGCTTTTCTCACCCATTTAAGGGGACTCAAAGCAGCTGACAAAGCTTTCTATTCTTGTCCTTACAACAGACACCCTGTGAGGTAGGTGGGGTTTTGAGAGCTCAGAGAGCTATGACGAGCCAGATGGCTTCATGGAGGAGTGTGGACTCAAACTGGGAAACCTCCAGATAAGAATCTGACACTCTAATCATAAGACCAAACTGGCTCACTGTTCTCATGATTCTCTGCGTGAGTTGGAATCTATAATGGCAGATATTTTCCCACTGAATTCTCCCAACCTCATCCTGAAGACTGCGAAAGGTCACTTCTGAAGGCATCTCCTCGTTCAAGCTGGGTTTATTTAGTTTTTATTTATATTTACATTTCTATCCCATCCTATACACTAAGGTTGGGTAGAAAATTACATTATGAGGCAAGGGTTTTCTACTGAGTGGCCAAGCAGTGGTGAGCAGATATAGTCAGGGTAGGGTTTGCTTATACTCAATATATAGACAGCAGCGTGTGACAAAAAGTTCTCAGTAATAAATTTGGACAACTGTTTCGCTTTTTTGTGCATGCATTTAGAAATGGGACAGTTTTTCTTAAAGGAATGACTGAGGGCTCTAACAACATTCTTCCATTAAGCAAATAATTCAGCATGACACACAATATATTGATTAAAAATATATTGAAATATCATTCCATTTGTGTTTGACCTGTTCCAGATGTCAGTAAGAGGTACCCAGATTTACAAACTAGTGCATTTCAGTAATATAGATTCTTTCTCTTCCAGGGCACTATTGCGTATTTGCCTAATGGCTGCTGTAAGACATGTAAGTAGTGTAAATCAACCTCATTGTTCTTGACGGAGTTTCACCCCTGTGGGATCTGTTGTTGTTTGTTTAATTACAGAAAGCAGAGTTACTTCTTCTCTTCTCCCATCTCAGTACAAAAAATCACTCTTCCTGTATGACAAAGGGTTTGGGGGTATGAACACACCATTAACCACAGTAGCTGTGTAAATACCCTTTCCCCAATGTAGTAGCTAGAGCAGGTATCATATCTGGGTATCATATCTTCTTATGCACTGCTTGAATATAGAAGGAAAATTAACAGGAAAGAGGTTCAAAATTGTGTATTTACCTCCATTCTTATGCACATAGAATGTGTCTTGCTGTGGGTATTTTGTAAAAAATGTTGAAGGTAACTTGAGGGAAGGAGCACTCTAGTTTTGGCAGTGGGGCTACATTGCCTCAAGTTCCATTTGTATACTGTATATATGTAAATGGACTTTTTTTTGGCTACAGACATCTCCATTTCTTTTCTTTTGCTCTAAGTGTTTTCCATGCACTCAACTGCCACCTTGGGTTTCAGAAAACAGAATCCCTGATTAAAACTGCAGACAAATAGAAAAGGAATTCATTGAGGGGCCAGAAATACGAACCAGTTTTTAAAAAGAAAATAATAGGCTTAATTTCTTCTTGAGTTCAATGGGTCAGAATTTTCTGTGCTTACCCTTAGCCTCTGATTTGCATACTGCTCAAGTTACAGTCTGTTACCTAATAGCACACATGATTGAGAGAGATCCTATCATAAATTGTGTCTTTGCTGAAATGCGGAGAAGATGTCCTGATTGCTAATCCTAATCAGGACTTGGAAGTTTGAGAACAACTGTGATAGTGGGGGTGGTGAGGGTTCATCTAGAATGGATTCAGTATGGCTCTCCTTCCCTGCCTTCCCCTTGATTTTTCCTGGTGAGACAAGATGTTGGACTAGGTGGGCCATGGCCTAATCCGGCAGGAGGGTTTCTTTTGTGTGCCTTCCTACCTACTTGGGAATAAATCTGGCAAACTGAATGGAACTTACTACTGTGCAAGAAGTCTAAAATTCATGAAGGAATCTGAATTGCTGTGTTTTTCAAACCTCTTGTTCTGCAGGTATATACTCTGAAGAAGACAACACACGAGCCTGCTATCCTTCTGAGACGATGGACGTGATCATTTATGATGGTTGCCGTTCAGCGGAGCGTATCTCTGTGACCCAGTGTGAGGGGCAGTGCAAAACTTCCACCCTGTACGTAAGCTAAAAGAGTCAATAAAATTCTGAAATCCATTTAAGTACTTTATAAACCACCACATAAGAACGTTAATTAATTATGCCACTTCTGATCGTCTTCATAATTGACAAGGTAAGTGTGAAGCAGCTACATTCTGGAGTTCAGAGTAAGGTCTGAAGCACCGATAGATGATTTGGATCTCAGAAACAGCAGAACAAATTCTGCAGCCAGATTTTGGTTTCTTATTCCAAATATAGCAGAATAACTGATGTCTGGATGCAGCCAAACAGTTTAGCATAAATATATAAATTAGTTGTTTAGAAAGCTCAAATGAGAAGTGCAGCATTACCTCTCCTTTACTTTTTTCCCCTGCAACTTTTTCATTGAGATGACATGGAAATATGGTAGAGTACAGCAGTATGTGAGCATTGTGTATCACATTGGGCCTTATAACTAGACCACTGTGAAACCCCAAAATACAACTGGAATGAAAATGTGCAGTGTGAAAATAAAACTGGCATAGCAGGAACACGGGTGTGATAAGCCTATAGGCTGTTTCAACAGTAATTTATATCAAAAGTATCTTTCCCCGGTTATTAAGTGCCATTCTGTCACAAAAGCGTGAAACTTATTTCAGTACAAAGCACCAATAAACTGATCGTTTCTTCTTCCTCTGATATTTAAATAGGTACTCTGTTGAAGCCAACACAGTGGAACACAAGTGCACTTGCTGCAGAGAGTCAAAGACATCCTTGAGGGAAACTACCCTGTTATGTCCAGATGGCACAAACAGGACACACCAGTACCTACATGTGGACAATTGTGAATGTCTCACTACTGACTGTCATGACTGATGAATGAAGATACCAAGACTTGCAAGAGGATTCAAAAGAGGAAAGAAGATATTTGTGGACCATATATACTATGAATCTAGCAGTAATTCAGTGCTTTACCTTATTTTTCCCGTTTTCTTAATTTGAGCCCCTGGACTCTCTCAGTATGTTTGCTTTATTTATTTGTGTAAAATAATAATAATTAGAAAAGAATTTGTTTGCTTTACTAGCAAACTAGATATGCTAGCAGTTTTTGTGAGCTGAACTTTTTGAATCTGCTTCTTTGCTCTAAATAATTAAAAGCACATGCCAAAACTTAATGCATTTATTTTTGTTTTATTGTGTTGTTGCGCAGAATTTTCTTCCAGGCATTTCTCCCTCTACCTACATTTATAACAGACTACTACATTGTAGTTCATCACTATCTCATACAATATAAAGACTAAGCTACACATTCTTTCTCCTAAGCTGACATTTCCTTTTGTATTAAGAGGAAGTGTAGGACTCATAGTCATACTAAGTGAGAGGTTATGTTGATCATAGTATCATTGCCCTGGAAAAAGGCAGGTAGGCCTTAGAGTCTAGTTGATATCCATATAAAAATTCAAACCAAAGCATCTTTGACACCTAAAGGTGAACTAGAAGATCAAGTGGATAAACGAATAAAAATGAATGATAATAAAAGTGAATCAGATAAAAGATAAAAAGAACTAAGCCTTCTAGTGGTACACTAGTTAAGAGCACTAGTCTAAAATACAGGAGTCCCTTAGTTCAAATCCCATGCTGATGCCTGAGCAAATCAGAAGTTTTACACCTTCATGTCCAAGCTCTTTCTTATAAGACAGAAGGATTCCAACAACAACAAGGGGATCAAAAGAGACCAACATAGAACTTCATATTTAACATCATTGGAACAGTTGTCCCCTGACCTGGTTGGCATATAGTTCTCTTAGTCAACAAGACATTATTTCATTTGCTTTCTTGAACACTGGAAAAGGCTGGACTAGATGATCCTGATTGCTTCTAACTCTACAATTCTGTGATTCCATAAGAACTCCCCTATCAGTGACATAAAATCCTAAAACTTGAAAAGAAACAGGGTTTTGGCAGATTGGTCCAAATCCTAGTTATTCACTCTAAAAAATAATTCCAAACCAGTCTCTATGAAGACAGAACTACTGATGGTCCTTGTTCAGTCATGAGTGGGAGTTGCCTTGGGATGGTGGCAAAAAAAGATCAGTTCTGACAGAAGGTGGGGAAGGACATGCATAAGAACATTAGAACATACTGTAAGAGGAATATAAGAGGAGCCCTGCTGAATCAGGCTACAGCCCATCTAGTCCAGCATCCTGTCCCACACAGTGGCCCACCAATTGCTTATGGACATCTCAAGCAGAAGAAGACAAGGGCAAAACCTTTACCTGCTCTTGAATCCCAACAAATGTCCTTTAGAGGCATTCTGCCTGTCTCCCCAGCTTCGAGAATGTACCAAGGCATTTGTTCTAGTAGCCATGGATACACCTATCCTCCATATATTTGTCTAACCCTTTATTAGTTATTTAGGCTGGTTGCTGTTGCTACCTCTTCTGGCACCAAATTCCATAGACCAATAACCATTAGTGTGAAGAAATACTTTCCCTTGTCTGATCTTACTCTCCTATCCATCAGCTTCATGATGTTCCAGCCCCTTAATCATTTTGGTTGCACTGTTATGCACCTTTTCTAGTTCTACAATATCCTTTTTGAGATGCGGGGGTCAGACTTATACACAGTGTTCCAACTGTGGCCTCTCCATAGATTTATAAAGAGGCAAAATGCCACTTGCTGATTTGTTTTCTATTTCCTTCTTAATTATTCCTAACCCTGAATTAGGTGTTCTTGCCACTGCTGCACACTGGGCTGACACTTTAATTGAAGTGTCCACTAGGACTCCAAGATCTCTTTCCTGGTGTGTGCTGTGTGTGTTGCAGAAAGCTCAGCCACCATCAGTTTATAGACATAATTAGGATTCTTTGCTCCAGGTGGGTCAGCTTTTGTCGCCTTCTCTGTCTCTGAGTCCCAGCGCCCATTGGCTGCCCCCTATGCACCTGAGGCTGCACAGAACATGGCTGGTAGTGTCTAGGGATGTGCACAAATATTCAAAACATTCAAAATTCAATCGAATTCAATTGAATTAGGACATTTGAACTGGAATTGAATGTCTCCAAATTTAACATTTGAATGAATTTTTGAATGTTTTGAAACATTCCTATGAATTATTCATACATTCGTATGTGTACGGATACATACACATTACATATGTATCTATATTTACCTTACTCGTATCTGTATGAATTTGTACAGATATGTACAGGATGAGAATGAGATGCATACAGGATAAAATTGGGATGTGTACAAATGTCTACAGACATGTACGTTTTTTTTCTGAAAGTGTATGGATGCGTTCAAATCTTCAGATATGATCCAAAAATTGATACAAATAGATTCAAATGTATTTGATTTGAATAGAATGTGAGTACATTTGAATATTAAACAATCAAATCGATTCAAATCTTTAGATATTCTATTAGAATCAAATCAAGTCCTGAAAATTGCATTTGTGCACATCCCTATTAGTGGGTAGCTCTGATTTCCCCTTTCAACTCCAAGCACCTGAGCTGGGCAGAGACCAGCAGCCCTTTGCCTGGGTCCATTTCTGGCATCTGAACAGAATAAGGGCTGTCAGAGGAAGAGAGAAGGAAACTGGGTGAGCACCTTCCATCAAGTTCCCAGCATTGACCCCTCCCTCCCAACTGTCACCACACAGGCTATGAAGGAGCCATCTTGCCTGTGGGGAATGGAGGAGAAAAAGAAAATTTTACCATTGCAAGGACACTGTTGCTGCCAGAGTCTCCCTGTTCCCTCCCACACCATTTTGCTTTTGTACCTTGTCTCTTCAGATTGTAGGCCTGAGGGCACGGACCTGTCTAAGATTATTACAATATTGTAACCCATCCTGAGAGCTTCAGGTATAGGCCGGGATAGAAATACAAATAAATAATAAGTGCTGGGGTTATCTGCAGGAATTAGTGACCAGTGTGGGTATTTCAAGTCTAGGCTCTTTTTTGTGTTCTGCAATCAAATACAGAGGCCTTTTCACACTACTGTAGTGCACTTAGGCTATGACACTCTGGGACGCTTTCCCCATTCATACATAGGCAGGTAAGGAAAGCATCTACACGTGTTCCTTCCTGCCTACTTGTGAATGGGGAAAGCATCCCAGTGTTTTAGCCTGAAAAGGCCAGGACGGGGGTGGGACTCCACTCCCAGACCTGTCTGCCATTGGGTCCGGCCAGACCCAGGGGCGGGCAGTCCTGGGTGCGGTCCCTTCCCCCGTTCCTGTGGGTTCTAGGGAATACAATCCCTAGAGCCTGCAGTCCAACATCTAGTCCAGCATCTTGTCTCCCTGAACAGCTGTGGAACGGCTGGGGACAAGATGGAACGTGCACAATTAAGTGTTCTACACCCGGAATGCATGTAGGACATTCTGGAATGGGCTGGGGCAGTTCCAAATGGAACCACTGGCCCAAAGGAGCAAATGCTCCATCCTAGCGTGTCCTACCTACGTTTCAAAAAAGGCCTCAGATGTCTGTGCCTATAATACTATTGTAATCCCTGCTAAACGCAATGGTACAATGTGGATATTAATCCGGCCAGCAATAAAATTATTATTGCCGCTGTACCTGTAGTGTCTATGTATGTGCCAAAAGCTAATCTACAGTAGCAAAATAACCTTTATCTTTATAGTTGCTATAATTGTTTGTTTCAAAAGAGAGTCAGGTCTGTAAACTATTTCCTTCTGTTTCCTGTAAATCAGAGTTAATTTTTAAGCTGTCTATTAGCCAAAATATATGCCATTCCATGGCCAATGATCCATGAAAATTGTTGTTTCAAAGACCACAGATTCCAACGTATTTGTTTTCTATTGCCCTTTCGGCACTGGACCCTATTCAGGATTATATCTTGGAGTAGGGATCTGCTGTAGTCTGCCACAAACATGGAAGGTCCCTATTCTGGGATATAATCTGGAATAGAAGAAGAGTTGGCTTTTCTACCCCACTCTTATCACCCATTTAAGGGGACTCAAAGCAGATGACAAAGGGTGCTTCCGAATTGACCCTTTAACACCCATTAAGACCACATTTTAAACACTTGTGGAAACCATGTCCGCACAGCAGCACCCATTAGAGACACATTGGGGAGTCTGCTTCCGCACTGACTCCTGCGAGATGTGTCACTAATGGGTGTTTAGAGGCCCATAATCCAGATTACCAGAAGACCACATAAAAGGTAGTCTTAATGGGTATTTTCGCTGTTCCACACAGCGAAAGGGTCTCTAACTGGGCCCTCCCCCGGCCCGGCATGATTGGCTTCTCCGGAGCTGAGCATGGTGAGCCAGGGGACTCCGATTTCAGGGCTTCCACTTGCCCCAGAAGCCACGGATCTCTGCTTCTGGAGCCAGGGGGGCTTTCCCTACCCCCAGCCCACCCTGGGGAGAGCGTGAGGGATCCCCTCCTTACCTTAACACAACCAGACCGATTCTGGCTGCGGGGTTCCAGTTGCCTTTGTGCCTGCGTCCTGCACGCCTTCCGATTAGCCAGGGCCACGGCTGGCTTCAGGAGGCTCTCTGCGCAATCATGGCGGGCCGGGGGAGGGCCTCCGGAGATGATGGATACACTAAGTTACCTTAATGCCACACCTCCTGGATTTATCAAAGTATCTACTTAAAAGTTCCATTCCCCCATCAGAACTGTTTGTAATTGTAATTATTTTTATTTTTGACAAAATTGACCCTACTTAGGCATTTTTGTAAACAATTGTGCCCACTAAATATATTTATGCAATGCTTTTTAGTATTACTTTCCCCCGTTAATATAACCCCATTTCTGGTACCCCTTTTCTTTAATTTTTTTATGTCCATAGTAGAGCTAGAAAAACTTTTAATCCAGGAACACCTGAACTAAAAGTGTGAAGGGACTCTCAGAAAAGGTACAAAATGCTCTGCCGGTATAGATCAAGGCTGTTTTACTCAGTCTGTCCCTTGGAATAGGTGGAGCTGCTAAAAGTCCAGATTGTAGCACAGAAATCAGGCAACAAATCTATTAGTTACTGGTTCGGATTTGAGAAAATACATGCACTCCCCTTTAAGTAATTATCCTGAAGCACAGAGGATATGTTCAAGCTCCACCTTTTAAGGGCTTTGCCTTCATGGTTTTCCTCATATGCCAAAATAATAGGACTATAAAAAAAGCAAAGTGAGTGAACCTTTCCTGGCAGAGAAGATTGTTCAAGTTGAACTGAACCATCATGGGCTGGATAATGGGAGCAGCAAACAAGGGAGTAAGGCAGCTGTGGATCTTGTACTTCCTCTATAGCTGCTGCAAGAGTAAAACCCTTGTTCAAATTGGTAAGGAAAAGCTGCTTCTAACACTTTCTCGCTATGGTGCTTGGCATGAAAGGGTTTAAAGTTTAATCCAGCTTGTCCACCTTCGGAGTGAGAGAATGCATCAGCAAAGTGACCAGTAATTGTCCAGATATTCCAGCTGAGCAGAGATGGCATCCATCACATACACAGCAGATAGGCGTGTGTGAAGTTCCAGGCAAAGACAGAGTCCTTAGTACTTTCCAATGGAAGGCTTTATTGCTTGAAGCAAAAGTTGCAAGACATATGCTTGCATGAGTATATGGGTGAATAAGTGCATGTATATATGAAAATAACAAATCAGATATATGAATATATATAAAACTTGAATGATGGCATATTAACACGCATCACAGCACTAATTTACAACTAACTTTCAATGTGGAGAATATAGACATGATTACAGAGAACACATCATACCACATGGACACTTTGAACCTATCCTTGGGTAGGACTGTTACTAGTGTCATGTTGACCTGGTTCTCATAACAAAAATCGTTTCTCACAGTGTTAGAATATTATTGTGTCTACACTCTAGCAGAAAACAGAATAGCAGATTACTGTATACCTGCTGTTGCTCGGCTTGTGGTAGCTTTGAGAATAAGTGATGTGAACTCTGATCCTGCCAATACATTTCATGTGTGAAAATGCCCTGACAGTCATTTTCTTTCCACATTTTCTGTCCCAAAGGGAAATTTTCTAAGTTATTTAATACTGAAAGAAAACAGCTTCTCATTTTGCTGAAGACTCACCTCTTTACCCTGGCCTTTGGCTAAGTAAAGGAACAGCTTTTTCCTCCCCACACTCAGGGCATGTCTCCATGGTCTCTTTTTGCTTTTCTCTTGCATCAGATTTTAAAATTGTGTGTTGTAATTCAAAATAAAGTGTCCCCATGTGGTTTGGGGCAATGCTGGTTTAAAATGTACTTTGCTGTCCCCATGCAAGCTGCTTTTTGTAAGCCAGCATCTTTTTCTCCCCCCCCCCACTCACTGCAGCGATGACAGGCAAAAACCTAAACTGAACCTCCACAACACAGATGATCCCTTTACTTGGCTGCAAAGAGTTAAAAGCATAACTGAAAGCAGCTCGCTCTCTGCAACTGTTTGTGCACAGAAGCTGTTCAGTGATCTCTCTTTAACACTATTGGGAGGGGGAGAGAAATTCTGTGCTTGCTATCAGGGGAAAGTGGTGCTAATTATCTTAATAACAGAGGGAGAAACATCTATTTTCACACACACACTTTTTCCTGACAGCATATTAGTTATGGTTATGCATAACCATATATTGGTTATGCTTTAACTCTTGGCAGGCTTTTAGTTATGCTTGTAACTATGATATAACTATTGGTTATGCTTTTAACTCTTGGCAGCTAAGGAAAGGAATGTTTTCACACACAAACGTAAAGAGCGAGAAAGATTAATGTAGCTGGAAAGACACTTTAAAGAAATTTCTGTGTGTCTCCATGCTCCCAGGATAATCTGCGGTTTCCCTCTAAGTTGGATGTAGTACTGTATGAAAGGGGGGGGGGTTCTGCCATGGATTTTCCTCCTTTGCGCCTGATGTAGCCTGGAGTAAAGCTGTGCATGGAGACACTCCGAGGCAAAACAAGCTTAAATTTGGAGTATTTTTGGCATGGAGACGCACCTTCAGACACTGCTATGGTTTTAATATGTTTAATAAGGTATTGGTTTTCATGTGTTCATTTTATATATCCCAACCCGCCCTGAGACCCTTGGGTATAGGGTGGGATAAAAATACAAACAAACAAACAAATATTCTCTCTCTCCAAAAGTGGAATGAAGCTGGATTAAATCTTAAGTGTGACCATAGCC
Organism: Aspidoscelis tigris stejnegeri; assembly: GCA_023333525.1. Classification (NCBI taxonomy): domain Eukaryota; kingdom Metazoa; phylum Chordata; class Lepidosauria; order Squamata; family Teiidae; genus Aspidoscelis; species Aspidoscelis tigris. The sequence goes on from JALMGA010000003.1 coordinate 17,412,300, forward strand.
TAAATGTTGAGAGCAGATGGTTTTTGCTTTTTTCGTCATGCGAATGCCCAGAAGCAATTGGTGGGTCCCTGGATGAGACAGGATGCTGGACTAGAAAGGATTGTGCTCTTATCCAGCAAGGTTCCTCTTATTATGCCTGGGGTGAGACTTTCAGTAGTCATGCACCTCCCCATAAAAAGAAAAGAAAGAAAAAGTGGATGGCACAGAAAAAATGCTAGCACTACTTGGTGCCATTTAAGTGATATATTTGGGGTTGCGAAGCCAACACAAACTGGCTCAACAACTGAGCTGGCTCAGTAACCACCCTCAGTGTTGCCCCCAAACAGTGCCAACTGGCATGAGCGGGAAGCACTGCTATGGGTTGATACTGAGCTCCATCTACACCTGCTGTGTTATTACTTAGGATTCTGCAATACTGCAGGAAAGGCAGACATGGGGTGTTTTTCCACTGTTAGAAAGTACCCATTTTTGCACCCATTAAGGACCCATTTGGATGTGAGCCAGATGACCCTATTTCCACCACGGCACCCATTTGGGACCCAATTGTTTCCACTGCCGCTGGGGAAATCTGGATCATATGGGTACGTTTTGGCCTTTAATTCAGATTTTCTGTAGACCCCATTAATGGGGTCCACAATGGGGTCTTCAGCCAGAAAATCTGGATTAAAGGGAGCCTGTTTCCACACTTGTGTGGCAATGGGGTCTAGAGGAGGCTAGGGGGAGGGGGAACCCATGGGGGAGAGCTTCAAAACCTACGCTTTGAAGTCATTTCGAAGTCATTTCGAAGTCACTTCGAAGTCTGTGCAAAATAGCTCCGGAGCGTCTGTGCTGATCTTTGGAGTGAACTTCGAAGTCACTTTCAAGTCACTTCAAAGTTTACTCCGAAGATCAACACAGAGTTCAAAGACACTCCAGAGCTATCTTGCACAGACTTCGAAGTGACTTCAGAGCTGCTTCGGAGATTGCATCCCCTGTCCCCCCAAACACCTGGGGTGACAGGCAGACCCCTGGTGGATAGATCCAGGTTTCCAAATGGGTGCTCCGGTGTTTCCACAGCAGGGAGGCTAGCACCCATTGCTACTGGGTGCTAGACCACCCATGGAAACACATTGGGTACTTCCCTTAATCCAGATCTACTAGATCCAGATTAAGGGAAGTACCCTTTCCCTAGACCCAGACCTTTTTAGATCCAGATGAAAGGAGCACGCTGGAAAAACACCCATGCACAAAAGTCTTCTAGCTCCTGAGTAGTTTGTAACCATTTTCAGTTCACTGATTAGGAAAGGACTAATTTTCATCTGAACTGTGAAGGTATCTATTTTTCTAGCTTCACCCAGACAGCACTTATTTAATCTGCATTATCTGGATAATCTAGGATAAAATGTGTCTGGATGTGCTTTTCTCTGGATTATGCAGATAATGCGCATTAAGTAAATGCTGTCTGGATGAAGCTGTCAGGGAAAGCTATGTTCACACTGTTTTCTATCATTCTTCCTGTCTTTCTGCAGTTCAGCGTTCTGCTGTCACCATAAATCAGTGTTCCACCTGGGGTAAATTTCATTTCCAGACATTTGACCATGTGAAATTTGACTTTCCTGGGACTTGCTCTTACATTTTTGCTTCACATTGCAAAGACAATTATCAGGACTTCAAAATCCAGATCACAAGGCACATCAAGAATGGCTCTACTATCTATTTCACAGCCACCATAGATGGAGTGCTTTTGGATGTGAAAGACTCTGGCATCACAGTAGATGGGAAAACGTGAGTTTCAGCATCTTTTAAGATGTTTAAGAACTTTCCCATGTACCAGTATAATTTTTTCTAAGTTGAAGTAAAATGTAAAGTTCTGAGACTTTCCATAAAACTGGGGACCAAGATGAAAGCCATTTCCTGCATCCAGCATGGTTGTCAAGAAGCCCCAGGCTACAGATGGTGTTGATGCACTTGTGAACACAGTAGCATTCCCTTGTTGATGTTCTTCTGAGCACTGCATTGGTCACTCTGCTGATGTTCTTCAGAATGCTGCAGTGACCCTTGTTGATGTTCCTCTGAGCACTGCATTGGTCACTCTGCTGATGTTCTTCAGAATGCTGCAGCGACCCTTGTTGATGTTCCTCTGAGCACTGCATTGGTCACTCTGCTGATGTTCTTCAGAATGCTGCAGCGACCCTTGTTGATGTTCCTCTGAGCACTGCATTGGTCACTCTGCTGATGTTCTTCAGAATGCTGCAGCGACCCTTGTTGATGTTCCTCTGAGCACTGCATTGGTCACTCTGCTGATGTTCTTCAGAATGCTGCAGCGACCCTTGTTGATGTTCCTCTGAGCACTGCATCGGTCCCTCTGTTGATGCACTTCTGAACACAGCAGTGGTTCCTTCTTGATGTTCCTCTGAGCACTGCATCGGTCCCTCTGTTGATGCACTTCTGAATGCTGCAGAAGTGTTTTCTTACCACATTTTGATACAAAGTAGTCATACTTCCACTTCCTCTTTCTTCTCCAAGAATGGTGAAAATATAATGGTGCATACATTATGTGAATTATACAAATTATGTAAAATATCTTGATTTTAGGCACACATTGAATAGTGTCTAAAACTGAAGAGGCACTGAATGGTGTCTCTTAAAACTGAAGAGACATTTTGGCTTTTTAAAGCAGCAAGGACTGAAGTTCATCATTTTGCAGAGCTTGGAGGGTGGGGAAAGAAGAATAAATTCATGCAACTTTTGTTTTTTGCAAATTCCAAAGAAGCCATTTAGAGAGGAGCCTTTTCACACTTCCTCTTCTGGGAAACTCCTGGGATTACCTGCATGGGGCATCCATATTGTGTCCTAGCGTGACATAGCTCTGTTTGCTATTCTTCCTGTGAACAGAGCATGGGAAGTGGTTGCACAGGTGCGGTTGCATGCTGCATTGCTCCCGTTGCTGCTGTTCCCGCAGTGATTTGCACCATGTCAGTGCTTTGCTAAGTGCTGCTGAGGTTTGTGATAGATTCAGCATCCCAAAGTGTGGATACCAGAGGCTGATTCACACACTGACCCATAGTTTACAATTAAGCAACATCTGGGCAGGTGCATCTGCACTTACAGGAGCAGCATATCCTGCCTGCTCAGATGTGGCCTAATTGTAAACTAACTGTGGTGCATTGTGCACCACAAGCAACCCAACCCTCCCCACTCGCAACTGGAACTTACCTTACAGGTCCAACTGGTGAGCATCCGCACTTGTTTCTGTCTGAGGAGGTCATCTGAGCTGCTGTGCAAGCATGCTGGCAGCTCACATGACCCCCTGATGTGGCTGTGACTGTGCAAAGTGTCAGGGTCACATAGCAGTGGTGCTGATGCATGCGTAGTCATGCAGGGCACGGCGCTCTGCCCGGTGATCAAATACAGGTAAGCGATCAATCGTGTGAGGGCTAGGCGGTCATTGACTAGTGTTCACAAGTAAACTTAAAGTGAGCAGCTCTCTCTTATAGCTGGCACAGACAAAGGACATCAAGAATGCTGTATTCACAGATACGTCAGTTTACTAATCTGAAAAAGGATATTTGCTTATTATATGTAATTCTACCCAGCTGTTGATTTCTTCAGTTATGAGAATCAATTATGACATATGTCAAAATGGTGGGGAAATGCATCTGTGAATTTATTTTGCTGAAGCGGCTGTTCTTAACCACCCTTAAGCATGCCTCATTAAACAGCAATGCCCACTTTTATGAATATGTGTTTAAGGAAGAGAGCTCACACAAGTACACAGAATTAATTGTGCATTTCTTGGTGGAAAAACATCTCCATTCAATCATGTAGGTTTTGTTTTTGATCTAAAATGAAAGGTAACTCTATCCCTTTAACCTCTCTGAGTTCAAAAATGTTGTTGCTATTTTCCTGGCAATACAAGGAAGATAAAAGCTGTTCCTGTCAGACTTTTCTGACAGAATTTCCTGTCAGAAATTCCTCGGAGATATTTGTTTAGCCTAATTATCTAGCATGGCAACTTCTTTTAAAGCTGTCCTGGAGGTCCATCAAACCAAATGTGTAAATGTTTGCACCTAAACAGATTGGCTCTTGTAGATTAATCCTTTTGCTGTTCTCTAAGGGAACAAATATAGTTCTTAAAAATTATCAAAGAGTACAGTTGCTCTGGAGGGGATGCAGAAATAGACCAACTTATTACCATATGTGTTGAGTTTGCCCCCGATTAAACATTTTTGGAAAAAAATAATAATAGTATTTTGAGGAGAATGTTCCAAATACACATACCACAAGCTCCAAAAAATTCTTGTTAGATGATTTGTTAGGTTTGAATATTTGAACAGAAGAACCAAAATGATTGCATCTTTTAGCATCAGTAGCCCAACAATGTATAGCGCATAATTGGAAATATGCCTTGAATCTGATTGAAGTAAAATAGTATAGAACAGTATGGGAACTCATGATGAACGAATATCTTTCAGTGAAACGTTTGAGAATGGAGGGAGTTGATAACATTCAACAATTTGGATTGATCTGGAACCCGAGCATCGAAGAATTGAACAGATCTCTCCTAGATTTGGCTGAAAAGATATTTCTAAACAGATGGCTAACATAAGGGTGGTTTCTAAGGCCCTAAATTAAGATTTGTTTTTTTAAAAAAATTGGGTGCAGGCGACCAAGTAGAAGGACACACTTAGATCAGGGTGTTCTTTCTTTTGTTTTGTTTGTATGTTCTTTATGATTTGTATGGTTTGTGTATGTGGTTGTTTAATATTTGTTTACTTACAGAAAGTAAAATATAGTTTTAAAAAACAGTAGTGTTGCAAATTTTAATGTGATGTTGATTTATTAAGGAAATAAATGGGACCAGCCACAGTCTGCATCATCATGCAGACGGCATGTCTTTATTATGGGAATGAATCTACACTCTGCCATTTTGTACAGTAACCAATATTCTGGCCTTCAACATCAATCTGAGGTCATAAATATCCATTTATTTTCCAACCAGACAAGAGCATAGCATATATATATATATAGGCACATATATATATAGTAGATGTCCAGTGGCACATCTGTGCATCTGGAGCTTTTTGCACCTACCTCACTGGATTGGTATGAAGATACTTTGCCATTCAAGGAGTAGTGCAGTGACAGCCATCCACACTTTTAGCACTGGACTAGCGGTGCATGCAGTGCAAATGGGCTGGCTAAATCACTGGATGGGGGCAGCCTCTAAACCTGCACACATACCTCTGGAAGGCTCAGTAGAGCCTTGGAGACGAGCATGATGGCAGTGGAAGACGTGGTGTTGGCAGCAAAAGATGAGTGGAGTGAGTGAGTTGGGATGGGAAAGAAGAGATGGGGTTCCCTTCATCCGTGACGATTTGATGGATGTTTGTGCATGAAGCTGAAACCCCCCACATTTGTCGAGGGGCTTCACACAAAGCTGAATATCCCCCCTTGATTTGTATCAAACTGAAGGCGGGGAATTGTTAGGCAGGGCTAGCTGCCTGCCATAATATTTGAATGTAAGATCTCTGCCACCTATGTGATTCTGTATATATGTATTTAGTAGCTGCCTGTTGTTTTGGAAGTGACAGTTGACTCCCGCCTCCCTGCTGGGGTCGAGTGATACATTTTGGATCCAAGTTTCAACTGGGTTTTGAAAAATAGTTATTGTTCATTGGTTGAAAGCCAAACCCCAGCCAGCCATGAAACATATAAATATGCTGGGCTTTGTGTTCCAAGTTGCTCCCAACAAGAAATGCCTTAACACTGAGCTGAAATAAATCACTGTTCATCTTTTTAAAGAAAGAGTCTCGTGGCTATTCTTTGCCAGCCTGACAGAAATGGGTTTTATGCAGATCCCAGACTTAGCCTTCACACCTGCCTCCGTGCGAAGGCTGCATGGGGGCAGGGCAATGTGGCTGTGGCTTCGTAGTCACACACCACATTACCCAGTCGCCATAGCAACAGCCCAGTGTGCATGGCCATTGCTGTGGTGAGGCAGGCATTGCCAAATGGTAGTGTTCACACTTCCTGCTTCAGGGTAAGCTCCAGGTAGATTTGGGATGGGCGAGTGTTCACAGTACAAACACTAGCCCCTGTCCCTGATCTTAACTTAAGTGCAAAAAAGGCCCTTCCCTTGAATGTTGTGTCCATCTCTGGTTACTGTTAGGGGGAAAGGGCAGCATGTCTTGCATGCCATTCCATATACAGCAGAACCTTCCCTTTCATATTGGGGCAGAAATATCAGGTGTCACCAATAGATACATTATCAATATGTTTGTTTAGACAAAGTGCTGCTATTTCTTCTTCTTTTTTTTTTTAATCATATTTGTTTCTCTTTTAGGGTTCATCTGCCCTTCAGCTTGAAGAGTGTTCTGCTGGAAGACGCTTTCCCATATCTCCGGGTCTCTTCCAATTTAGGCTTGACACTCAAGTGGAATTGGGGTGACACTCTTCTAGTATGAAACTCCAGTTAGTTGGATTTGTTTGGTGGATTTTGGTATTGTTAGAATATGACAGATAGACAGTTTTCAGATCTCCATTTTTTTTACTTTTAATTTGTCTGCCCCTCAGTGTGATAGTTGCACATTCCCAATTTGTTGTACGAAGAATGCCATTTGACATTGTCCTGGGTTGTTTACATGCTTTGGAGTTCATGGTGTGGTGAGTCCATAGGATGTAGTCACACCTCCCTTCCAGATCCATGCCTCCTATTCCATCATTGGGGAGATGCATGTGCTCAGAAATCCATGTGTCCACAACTATGAGAAGGAGTGTGTGCTTTGGTGTCCTGCTAGGACATTTAGATACCCAGGGCCTATTCCCACTTGCTTGCCTTGATTTGGCTCCTTGGGTCTGGCCCAGTGATGCCCTCTGGCTCAGACAATGGAAAACTGTGGTCTAGAATAGTGCTGTCCTCATGGCGACTCTTGTTCAGAGCACCCCCAGCATTGGTCCCAAGTCGTATATGAACTTCAGGGATCAGGTTCTGAGGGTTCTGATGGCTAGGATGGAAGTTTACTAGCCTTGGAGCCCCCAGGGAATCCATTTTGCAGAAGCATTTTGGTGCACTGCCAAATAGGTTCCCTCCAATAGTTTGGAAAATGGAGGCATGCCTTGCTTTAGCAGTACTCTGGTAGTCCTTGATACTGGTAACTCAGTGGCCTCCTGATTTGTCTCAATGAGAGAGGCAATAGCGGAGCTGCAGCTATAGTGTTGAGGGGTCTGTGTGGCACCATTGCCATGGCAACCAGGCAATGTGACTTTGCTACCCATCACATACTCCATTCAAACCTCTTCCACCTGGGAGAGGTACAAATGGCATATGCAGGAGTTTCCCAGCCAGTGGCTAGGTAAGCTGTGGAGTGCAAAAATATGCTCCACACTTTTCCTGGCTGTGGGACACTTTGGCACATACAGAGAAGCATCTCCACACAATATGTTTGCTTCCTCTGGGAGCATACCTGGAGTGTCCCTTTTCGCTAAGTGCCCGCAAGTGCCTTCCCTTTCTCCTTGTTTTTCTAAGGGAGTATTTTGGAGGGTGGTAGGTGTTAGATTCTGCATCCTGAAAAAGATTCCAACAATTTAACATACTTTGAAGGACCCTTCTCATGAAACCTCTGTAAATATTAACTTGCTCCTTGGCAGTTCAAAAATATATAAAGCTGAAGTAGAGGCCCTTTACACCCTTGGTCAGTAGACCGGACCAAGTAGCTCCCTAACCTGCTTAGTTTGCATTGAACTAGTGTTGTTCTGGCCTAGAATTGTCCCAAGGGGTCCCTATCCCAGTCTACTAGGAGCCCTGATTGAAAGGTCTACAGTTGTCCCAGGATGTCTCTTCAACTCCAGTCATCGGTGCTTCTGCACCCAGTTTGAAAAAAGGACCTCCTCCAAAGATCATTAGAACTTTGGCACAGAGGTAGGAATGTTGTCTTCAAAGACTTTTGTTCAGGCTCACACTTGTGCCCTGGATGTGATACAGAAGTGACAAGGGTCTGGGCGAATTGCTGACAAGGATGGGTGGCACCTAAGATGCAGATACTGTTAGGCATGTCCCCATTGCATGCCAGGTCAGGAGAAGAGGGCATTCCCACCCTCCACTATCACCTCTCCCATGGAGACAATTCAAAACTAGCTAGCAGTTGGAGATGTGCCAATTAATCTGGGACAGATTAGGTGTTGCAAAAAGTATATGTCTGGATTATATCCAGGAAGAAAGCACCTCTTAGGTGGCTCAGAAACAGATGGTTTGCAGGTGGCGTTGTTAACAGGCAAGTCTTTCCTTTCCCATGAACGTTTTAGGCTTGAAAAGGTAGAGTAGAAATGGGATAAAAACATGAGTGTCCCATGTTACTGTTTCTGAGGTGCTTTTTAGTTGCATTTTTTTATTACACATGAATGTTACCAAAGATTCCAAACAGAAATTCTTCTCCATATGTCTAGCAATGCAGAATAATAGTCATTAGAAATCATGAGACCCTTGGTAGAAAAAGTTGAGGAAGAAGAAAGGAAGTATCCATCCACTCACCTTCCTGCTTTCCATGCTCTGTTGTTAACAAATGAGATTTGAAAACTGGTGTGTTGTTGCTGTTGTGGAAGCCACTTGTGTTACTGTGGTTTTCACTGGGTCTGATGGAAGTGTGTGTGTGGTGGTGGTGGTGGGGGACCTACTTCAGAATATTTGCTTTTTACCCTTTTCTTCCCAGCTGGACTTGGAAGACACTTACAAGGGGAAAACATGTGGTTTGTGTGGAAACTATGATGGTGATGGCAGAAATGATTTCCTCTACCATGGTAGGATATCCATTCATTCATTTATACTAATCAAATGATAAAAGGATAAAAAGCACATATTGAGGGGCATCTCAGAAGCCATATTCATTCCATTTTAAGCAACAGTGTATGATAAATATTTATTACGGGATTTCTATTTCATCCTTTACCATAGTTTCAGTGCCAGTGTACAAAATAAAAGAAAGGAACATTAAAACAATAACAATAAAACAATAAAACAGTACAGATATTAGCTCTATCTGGCCTTTTATGCACATGCTAGCCACGTTCTGGGAGGGCCTGCTGGGGGTTGCACTAGTATAAACAGACAGACAGACAGACAGACAGACAGACAGACAGACAGACAGACAGACAGACAGACAGATAGATAGATAGATAGATAGATAGATAGATAGATAGATAGATAGATAGATAGATAGATAGATAGATAGATAGATAGATAGATGCCATGGGGATGTGCATGGATGAATTTGTATTTGAAAATTCAATTGAATATCCAAATTCACAGATTTTTCACATCAAAACAAATGTATCGACATTAAAATGTCCAGACATTTTGAACAAAATAAACCATGCTCCTGGCTTCCAAATACAAAAATGCGATCAAATGTTCACACTTTTGCCGTATTTTACTGATGAAAATAGGCTTTTTCAGTAGAAAAAAGCTATGAAAAATATGCAGCCATGCATGCGAACGTCTGAATGTTCAAATGAGCAACTCCATGACAAAATGAATTTTCTGATGTTCAGTTCAATTGCAAAACAAACATTAATTAGATTGTGCACATCTCTAAAGCAGGCTCCTGTTCTGAGATATAATCCAGAATAAGGTTCTGTGCAGAATGGGCCTATCACTGATTTCAAGTGTTGAGCTATTTACAAAGAAAGTTCTGCAAAGGCCTAAGGTTGTAATCAGTAAATAAATTTGAAATTTAACAAGGAGAATGTAAATATGATACTCAGTATTCTTCTTCTGATTTCACCTGTTATAAGATTATTATTGTGGTACTTCAGTAATTTGCAGTGATGGTTCCTGTGAAAAGCTCATAAGGAGACAGTCATACTTAATGTGAATACGAGTGTAAATTATTCATCTGTATAATATAATATACAAATACTGGCAGTCCACTCTTAACATCGAGAATGGATGAGTGATCGTTGCTTTGATTAAAGTGGGCACAATCTTAATTAAATGGACCACAGACAAGTCCTGCTGGATCTGACCCCACTAAAAATTCTGATTAAATATCGGAAGGGAAGTGTCGAGATGGAATTGGTAGGGGGACTTCTAGGATCTTTTTCCATATGCTTTTCACACAGAAGAATATTTCAGATTGCAACACAAAATAACAATTAATGCGTCCCTCTTCCCTCTACTTCAATGCTTACACAGTTGTTTATGGTTGTGTGATATAATGTTTATGTTCTTGTACTCCATTCTGGGATTGTTTCATCATGAAAAGCAGTTTCAAAATGGTGTAAACATATAAAGTTAAAAGTGAGCCATACATGACTTAAGGTAAGAAGTCTGCCAGCTGACGATACGCTAAAAGTATTTTTTGCAAAAGTCCTAGTTGATCGGCATCCTTTCCTTTGGACCAGAATAGGTCAGCGTGACAAAGATTGAACCCTAATGTAATGTAATATCCAAATTTATTTACAGTATTTATTTATTTTTATCCCGCCCTTCACCAAATGGTCCGAGGGTGGGTTACAATAAGAATAAAACATATAAAATAATAAAATATAATTTAAAATATCGCCTCCTCACTCCCACCACCTCTCTCACTACCTAACAGGACAGCACCCTGAGGAAGCTATTTAAATAGCAAAAGCCTGGTTGAAAATATATGTTGGCCATTTTGTGTACATCTCAAAATAGGGCTGTGTAACTTGGCCCTAAAGATGCAAACAACATTTGTCAACTTTGATATAATTTAGTTTTAAATAGAATATAACTAACCAAGTACTCAAAGAGAGCAACAGAATATTTCAGTGGCAGGAGCACTTATTTCCTGTAAGATCATCCTCATCCTCATCATCTATATCCTGTTGTTCATTCCAAGTTCTCAGTTAAAATTATTTTTAAATAAAAGTTAAAACACTGGCAAGAATCAAAACAAATTGATAATAAAGAAGAAAGAAAAAGCCTTTAAAATGTACTGTATCATGAGAACCTAAAGAACTTAAGAGCCAAAGGCCTGAATAAAAAGTTTTTACCTTTTAAATTTTTTTTAATTAGGTGCCAAATGAAAGTACTGTTTGGAACTAGGGGTGCGTCTGCACCTGCCGCCGAAAAACGGATCTAAAAAGATTAGTTTTTCGGCCATCCAGTTATTCTGAGGATCTGTCCCAAATTGGGACAGATCCTTGGAGGACCCGTGCGTCCGTACATCCGCGGGGCAGCCACAGTGAGGCCAGATCAGGCACGCCGTGCTGGGGAGAGCAGAAGGAGGCAAACCAGCCTGCTTCCACCCTCCCCAAGATGGCAGCTGCTGGGACATCTGGCCTTTGCCTCTCTGGTCAGGTCTTTTTTAGGTCTTCCTGGAGACCGGATCTTTTGGCGGCAAGGCTCAATTAAGAATGGGTCTTGCCTGCCAATGTACAGAAGTGCCACTGAAAAGGGACCCGGATCTGGCCTCCAGTGCAGAAGATAAGTTTATATGTTGTCTGTATGTGTATCTAATGTGTGTTTATATGTGGTTTAAGGGCCTGTGCAGAAAGCCCCTTATAATCTGCATGAGCATGCAGATCACAGACCCCTGTCTTGAGATATACTCCAGAAAAAAGCCAAGTGCGAACAGGCTCTAGAACAGCTTTGGTACAGATACTCTGTACCAGAGCTATCCTAATTGCATAGCAGAAGCGTAAGTGTGAATTCAACCCAAAATAACATAATTAATAGTGCAAGCTACAGTAGTCTGTATAATGACCTTTTTTTTGGTGTGTGTGTGTGCTTTGTTCTTTTTTCCATTCTGGTTTCCATGTATTAGGACTCTTATTTTCAGTTAACCCTGGTAGATGCTTAAATGTGAAGGAACTAGAAACCGTCCTTCATTTATGGAGACTATAATCCTAACTGAAATTCCCAGTTTGTCAGAAGAAGACATTTAAAAACACTGTACAGTTATGTTCTGATGATGATGGGATTTTACAGGCAATCACCTATTACCATGGCAGTTTGGAAACCTTCAAAAAGTAGAATACCCTACAGAGAAGTGCCCAGATGTGAGTGGAAATGACAGGAAGCATCAAGTTAGTGATCAACAGCAAGATAAATGCAAAAGTAGATATGTAAGTTACTGTTAAATGTTACATGTATATAATCCTCCCTTTTTGCCTCTTCTTTTATTCATTAAGGCCTTTTCCACTCTGAGTGGTAGGCTAGACCCACCTAGGGCCCTGCTGTATTAAAATTAGTATGGATTCGCAGAACCACTACCTGCCTCAGAATAGCCTAATGGAGTAAACTAGGCTGTGGACCAGAATAGGGTGCCAAAGTGGCATTGTATCCCAGTCCACTCGTAATCCTTTTAACAGTACTCTACAAATGGAGTATACTGGACTATAAAGAACGTGCAGACAACACCACCACCCCCAGTCCAGTATACTGGGCCATTCCCTTTCCACCTGTGTACCTTGAAGTGGCACCAGAAGTAGGTGTGCTGCCCCAAAGGCCCAAACTGGAAACATCAAGGGCCTGGATCATTCCTGACCATTGATACTGAGTCCAGCCTTCAAAGATGGCAGTTGGGCCTGGCTCAGGTGGGCTGTTTCTGAATGCATGCAACCCTGACACAGGCCAGTGGCAATCCATCCTACCTTGGGTTGCCTATTCCACAGTGCCGGATAGCTTTAGCAAGTGCAGAAATGTCGTAAAGGTGCAGGAGGCTTGTAGAGGTACATTTTTCGTATTCATTTTGGTGGAAGCCAAGGTTCCATGTATGTATTGAAAAGTTGAGTTATTTCAATAGGAGTTGTAAGCTAAATAATCTGCAACTCTACAACATTCACTGTATGTTAGGGTCAATTCATGTTTGGCCCAGTAGTCGATGCAGGGTAAGCTCCAAGATGGAACATCTGCACATGAAGGAGTCGTTTCCTAACCAGAAACAACTCCTGTGCAGGAGCTCACCCCACATCAACTATGCATACACTTACCTTTACTGGCTCCAGTGGGTCCAATCACTGAAGGGGCACAAGACATGCCACGCACAGATACTGATGGACCATGTTACTTGGTTGATCTGGTGATAATGCTGGCACCAACACCAGGATCCAAAGATAACTGCAGTCTGGGTAGCCCTCCATACTCCAGGTAAATTTTTTGGAGGCTTGTTGAGGGTCTGAATGTATTAAGCATCTGCAAGTACCCGTGCTTAGTATGTCCCAGGCCATTACATCTAAAGCTCCCCACAAGTGGGAAGCCAAGTGCAAAAAGGTCTCTCTACACTAATAATCAAATTCCTGTGAAATTTTCAAATGCTGCACATTTCCTCTTTTTCAGAAATCCAAGTGCAAGAAAACCCTGTCCTTTTTTGGGAACTGTTCAAAAGTGATTAACAAAAATTATTATTTAGCTATCTGTATCAAAGATATGTGCAATTGTTCTGAGAAATCTTCCCATTCTGATCTGGTTGCAAGCTGCGTGTGCAGCACACTCAATCAGTACTCCCGAGACTGTGTACTCAAAGGTGGAAACCCTGGGAATTGGAGAACTAAGGAATTGTGTGGTAAGTAAACAAAGTTTGCAGTGCCCTGTTGACTTTGCACAGACTTCTGTGGTTAGAAGCCAGCAAAAAGTCTAGTCTCTCCTTTTTGTGAGCCCGTTTGGTCTAGTGGGTAGGGAGCTGGACTCTTATCTGGGAATACTGGGTTCGATTCCGCCCTCCCCCATGAAGCCAGATAGGTGACCTTGGGCTAGTCACAGATCTCCTCTGAGCTCTCACAGCCCCACCCACCTCACAGGGTGTTCTGTTGTGGGGAGAAGAACAGAAAGCTTTGTCAGCTGCTTTGAATCCCCTTAAATGGGTGAGGAAAGTGGGATAGAAAAGCCAACTCTTCTTCTTCTTCTTCTTTTCAAGTCGGTGGTATAGCATGAGTTCAAAATGCCTCATTGCTCTTCACAAGGAATGTTAGCATTAGGGGTGTGAACAGATACTCAAAAGGTATTTGAAATTTGTTTGAATTCATCTGAATTTTGACATTTGAATTCGAATTTTGGATCTATTAATTTGAATTATCCAGACATTCATATGTGTACTGGTTCATGCACAATGCGTACTTGCAGATACACATCTTTCCCGCATCCGTATGAATTTGTACGGGTCTATATGAGATGAAAATGGCTTGCATACAGGATAAGTACGGGATGCATATGGATGTGTATGGATGCGTACGGGATGTGTAACAATGCGTACCGGCACATGTCAACATTCATAAGTGCATATTCAAATAGAAAATTTGAACAAATAGATTCGAATTTGCTTAATTCAAATTGAATTTGGTTAAATTTGAATTTGGTTAAATTTGAATCAAATTGAACTTTCGGTTATTCAGTTCTGATTGAAGCAAAACTTGAATATTGCATTCATGCACACCCATAGTTAGCATGAGATCATTGCTTCTTCTAACTCCTGAAATTGCTTCTGAAATTCCTCATCCTATGCTTCAGAAATTTAACTGCAGAGATTAATTTGCTGAAGGGTAGACAGAAGGGTAGTATCCACATGTGTGCCACACATGCACTACGGAGGATACTCCTCACTTGTTGTGCCAGGAATAAGGTGGAGCCATGCAGAGGGTGCAGGTGGCTGCCTCTTTCATGCTTTGTACATATTGGAGTGGGCTAGGGCATCAAAAATGGTGCCCTCAGTATAACTGCAGTAATTAAGATCTACAACCAGATCATAGTATAATGAACCATGGAGGCATGCATATGGCACACCCCCATGGTCCACTATACTACAAGGGAACAATTGAATGGTGCACTGGGAAGCACCACCAGAACTGGGGCTGCCTCAAAAGTGACCAGGGCTCTTCCGAGGCAGCTGCAAGGGCTAATGGGGAGTGGGGTGGACCTTCTGAAAACAGATGGTCCTGTCTTGTTCCAGCAGCAATTTATCCTAGCTTGGGACTACTGGCTTGTTCCAGGTTAGTGTGTGTGGAAGACAGAGGCCTCTAGTGTGTAGACAGTAGAGGCCTAGGGCCTTTTTGACATCCCTGGGAAAACATCCCAAGGAAGTGAAGTTGTGGAATGGTTTGGGTGTCTGCACTTCAGAATACCCAAACCATTCAAAACTTAGCCGATGCTTAACTACCAGCTAAGTGTGAATTTCCTCCATTAAGAAGGCAATTGTGGACCCTTGGCAATGGTGCCAATGTGCCTGTATGGGTGTCACTGCAGTGGCAACCAGGCGTGCAGTGTGCATCGCCAGTGTACTTATGGCATAGATGCTGCAAGTCATTGCACTGGCAGATATTTAGCAATGACTCTCCAATTTGTGGTGGTGATGAGCCTACAAAAATAATTTTCGTGGTTCAGATGTACCATGAGGAATGTGGGCTAACCATTCCCTTCTGCCTTTGGGAAAGCAAGGTCAGGGTGGTTTTGGTCTCTGAGATTTCCAACCCTTCAGTTTTCTTGACTTTTAGTCAGTTGCTTTTTCTTCTGAAACAAGAATTTCTATACCTGTCTGTTTGGATGTAGTCCCAAAATCTGCAAGTAGACATGTGTCCTAAAATGGATGTGTTTAGTGCAGAGGTGTTTCCCAGTGGACGGGAAGGGAGCGCGATGACCTAACATTGACTAGCACTTCCACTTGAGCACTAGTCAACTTTAGCTGGTCCTTCCCCCCAGAATCAAATACTCACCTTATTTGATCCCGGGGCCCAGTCTTCCTCTGGGCACTGCTATTTTACAGTGGTGCCTCCATGACCATGCGTGCATCAGCACCATTGTCTTGATAACACTGATGCTCTGTGCACACACAGTCACATCTACAGGTGTCCAAGGTACCAGCACACTTGTGCAGCACCTTGAGTGCTAGCAAGAGCAAATGGTTGCGCCACTGGATGCTTCAGGTAAGTAATTAGGTAATGTTGTTTAAGGTGTGGAGCACGGTTTTGTGCTCCACACCTAAACAACAATTAGTGCACTTCTGGGGAGGGAGGGCATGCTTCTAGGCTGTAACAGCTTATTTGACGCCTGTGTGCTCTTCTGTAGATGTGCACTAATTATGTACTAGAGGAGTAGTGCAAAAAGGAATCAGGTTTCTGGAGAATTGCTCCTATGCAACCATAGTTCAATGTCTTAATAAAAAATACTATGGGTTTTGCTTACTTTTCCTTTGTCTGGGTTTGTAGGTCAGAAATGTCCTAACAACCTGAAATATATGGAGTGTGGGAATCCTTGTACTGATACCTGCTTCAATCCAGAAAGGAGCAAAATGTGTAAAGCCCTTTGCACTGATGGCTGCTTTTGTCCAGAAGGTAAGAATCTTCCCTGATTAGGTGTGTCCAAAGGTGTGTCCTAACAATCTCCTTGGGTATAGAGGTGAAATCCTGGAATGTTACATAGCAGTATTGCTTACCTTGGGCCTTTCTGCACTTGGCCTACTTCTGGAACATATCTCAGAACAACAGACTTCTGTCCACATGCTAGTGCAGACTATGGCAGACCCCAGATGAGGCCTGCCATAGTCTTTATTCGCATATGGACAACAGACCACCTCATTGCATTGCTAGGCTCCCACAGGCTACCTCACGTTATGGGGGAAAGTCTAGATATGTGTACAGCACCATTCCCATGAGCAGGATCTTTAAATGATCAGAAGCTTGGTTTGACCATTGACCAGTTAGAGCTGATCCTCAGGGAGGGGGAAATAACTTGATTGATTGCAGTACCAGTTCACTTTTATTAAGGGTCAAAGGCACACCATAAATAGCTTTTACAAAGCAAACAGAAACAATATCAAAATAGGAATAAATTCTTGGTGTGAGTTCCCAAGGTAAACAAGCGGTGTGATTTGGAGCAAGCTGAGAGATTTTAACTATCCCATAACAAAAGGAACACAAAGTAAGAGTTCCTCAGTTCTAAGATCTAAGATAAGGCAGAGGAACAGACTAGGGGTTACATTTTTATTTTATGGTGTAATATGAGCATATTTCAGTGTTAACTCTTTATTGTATACTATGATGTTTAATTTAGTTTTATGTTAACACTTTATGCATTTTGTTTGAATTACATGAAGATTGATTGAGTGGTCTCTTCGCTCATTGGTTTTGCTTCCTCCCAAATTGAACTTAGTCTTGCTTGATTGTATTTGCTGGATTCTGACCAATCTGAAGCTAAGTACAGCTGATTGATTGTGGGTGAGGTTGGTAGCAATGCTGCCTTTAATTGCGATATCTCCACCACCTTGCCTTTCTACTCCCCTTCTGAAAGTTTTTTTTATTCCAAAGGTTTATGCAAATGCTAATACAACTCTGCTTTGGCCATTTAATATATATTCCTTCTACCTAAGCTGCCCTTTTCTACCCTCATCTGGGCCTCTGAATGGACAGCTGTTGCTTTGTTTAGTGACTAGTCTCCTTGCCCTTGCTGCATTAGGGGACCATTCTACCTTTGAATCCACTGAAGAGACTGAATTCAGGGACCACTATCCTTTCATCACAAAATGTGAGCCCTTTCCATGGAGGCCATAATTATCCTGGCTCAGGGAGGGGTCCAGGAGTCTATCTTCTGCACCTTGTGTGGCACAATGCAGGCCCCAACACCCAGTGGAACACTCCATGTGCACCAGAGAGAGTAATAGATTGGGAAACGGCACCAAAATGGCATCCTATAAGAGTATACCCCAACAAAATGGCCTGCAAGTGGACCACTATTGGTAATCTGGAACAGCAGTTCACCAGGAAGTGCTGCTGGAACCAGGCCCACCCTTGAAAATCCCCACTCCTGAATTTTCCCAGCCTTCAAGGGTTAAGCCCACCCTTCAAATCTGGCCCTGGCCCCAGAAGTGCTGTCCACAATGCAGATGGTCCTTAATGCACACTATGCCTAGTCCACCCTGGCATGGGCTGGACTAGGTAGCCCAGGCCAGACCAGCATAGTCCTCATTGTTGTGGAAACAGTCCTGAATACTCACCTGTAGTATTTTTTGATGGTACTGTATGCCTTGGATGACTCTAGAGAAAGCAAAAAGGATGTTGTTACCTTTCAGGAACTCCTGGCTCCACCAGTTTCCCCTCTGCATGAAATGACTTATCTCATGTTATCTACCTACCTATCACACCATCCAATTTTTACATTTTGATTATTGTGAGATATGCTGACCCCTACTTAACTGACTTGCTGCAGAGATAACTAAGGCTACAATCTGGACATCAGTTACTTGTTCCACAATGGTTAGATATTCTGGAATAAAGCAAGGGTATTCTAGAATATCCACCCTTTATTCTGGAATATCTAAATACAGCAGAATAAGTAACTGGTGTCTGGTTGCCGCCTAAGATTGTATGCCACAGATGGTATTATCATCTACTTTTATACCCTATCATGGTTTTTCTTCTAAACATTATTAAATTATGTATTTAAACAGGAACTGTTCTTGATGACATCAATGGCAAACAATGCACCCCCACTGCCAGTTGTCCATGCATTTTCCAAGGCAAAGTCTACAAAGCTGGAGACACCTATTCTGCACCCTGCCAAAACTGGTATTTATTTCCTTATTTAATTTGGGTCCAGTATGGTAAACACTTTTAGATGGAAAAGAGGAAGGGAAAAAAATATTAAGAACAGTCAAGACATCACAGAAACACAAATATATGCACATTCACTTCTCCTTAGTATTCCATTATGTCTGGCTTCGATTTTCATTATATTTTGTACATTTTCATTATTTAACCAGACATAGAAGCCGTTTAACTCTGGGTATGTTAGTACATTTTTCCCAGTGACCTCCCATGACCTACAAAGGCCCCTGCTACATTTCTGGGCGGCATAAGACATAGCACTGATCTGTTGTGGGGTGGTGGTTATAGACCTCGACCATATTTTATTTTCTTATTTCTCTTAATACACCCCTAAGTTAGGGGGTAAGTTTGTGAGTAACTATAGAAGATAGAAGACATCAACAATTAATCCTCAGTCAAGATATGTGATCTAGTTATTTCTGAGAGCACTAAGCTTCATACTGAAGTTCTGTTGCAAGTTTAATTGAGTTCTGATTCTGTTCATAAGAAGAATGTTCAGAGTTGCTGTGTCCAAACTTGCAGATACTGCGCATTCTGATGCACAGTCGGGGCATGAGCATCACACCTGATACTGCATAGTGCTGGCGCATTATGCCACCACTACTTCGAATTTACCTGCTGTGGAATGATGAGCACTCTCTCTGCAGTATCAGGCAAATTTGAATGTTCCCTCCAGTCCAGACAGGATGACGAGAACATCCCACGTGATGTGCACCTCACCTGGTAGAATTTAGAAACATCCTGCAGTACAACTTCCATAATCTTTAATCAAAAGCTGCTGTTAGTCATTGTCTGGTTTGGTTAAAGCAGTGGTTCTCAACCTGTGGGTCATGACCCCTTTGGGAGTCAATCTGCTCTTTCACAGGGGTCATTATGAAGTAGCAATGAAAATAGTTTTATGGTTGGGAGTTAGGGTTAGGGTTAGGTTGGGGGTCACCACAACATGAGGAACTGTATTAAAGGGTCATGGCATTAGGAAGGTTGAGAACCAGTGGGTTAAAGAAAATGAGAATTGTAGACCAAAATTATATTTTTCTGACTCTGCAGATGATGCATGGAATTATCACTGTGTGATCATTAGCTTTTGTGCTTCTGTGAAAGGGAAGAGGGGAAAGGCTCACTTCCTTTGCAACATTTGACCAACACAGTGCAACAGGGCACACAGTACCTTGATGTATTGCCTGGATAACAACTTAAATAGCTCAGGATTCAAAGCTGGTGATATATATTTTTCTATGATAGTATTATTGAAAGTTAAACTTCTGTTTTGTTTTTGTAGTACATGCATGGGAGGACATTGGTCTTGTTTATCACTGCCTTGTTCTGGAAACTGTAGTATAGAAGGAGGATTTCACATAACCACGTTCGATAGGAAAGAATTCATTTTCCATGGCAACTGCCACTATGTCTTATCAAAGGTATGTCCTGTTAGATATTAAATTAACTGAGATTTAAGCATCCTTAGCTTTTTGTCAGTTTAGCCATGGAAAATACCATGTATACAATGCTACCACACATATATGTGCATCAAGTTGCACCCATGTTTTAACTGAGTGTAAACACTGAAGGAATGTACTGTTGTGGCAAATTGCTGTAGGAATGTTGTTTTCCCCATCAGCCCTATATATAAAACTTTCTGATATAATGATCAAACAGATTGATATTTATCTCAGTTGCTCAGTGGTTTCCGTTTATGTGCTGCTTTTCCAGAATGTAACTCCCATTTGTTTATAATTATGGCAGATCAAGACTGCCTTGTTTGCTGATTGCACTCACCTTATTTCCCCTTATTTTGCTTCAGGATATAGATGGTTCCTTTGTTATCATTGGAGAGATTGCTCAGTGTGGTGTTTCAAACACAATGACATGTCTGAAGAATGCCTTAATCACTATAGGAGCCATTGTAAGTTGTTGGGATTGTGTCAAGCTGTTGCAGAATTAGGAAATACTATCACCAACTTAGTGAGATATTTATGACCAGTGTGCTTTTGGGTCCCTCAGGGAATGGTCTTAGGCGTTCAGGCATAACAGGAGGGTCACCTAAGAGGTTCCTCAGAGATGCCTCGGAGAGACGGGGTGGGGGCCTAATGTTCCCAATCCTTCTCTAATCCACCTTTTCTAGCATAGAATGTTCAGGAGAAGGGGGAGGGGCAGAGTGGTGTGTAAACAATCCCATCTTGAAGTATCTCTAATAGAGATGTGCACGAATGTTGGTTTTTGTATTTGATTCATATCAAATTGAACACAAGAAAATTTGTATTTATTCAAATAGATTCCCTTCGAATGCGGTAGGACTCGTATTTGATACAAAAGTTCAGTCCCATACGAATCCCATACAAATGCATATGAATACATACAAATAGCATATAGATCCCATACAAATGAATGCAAATTAGGGGTGTGCCTGGAGCCAATTTCCACATTCCATTCGAGGTGAATAGTATGTGGAAATATTTGGCTCTGACCGAATAATAGCCCCATGGATGTGGGCATGTTCATATCCGTGCATGGAACAAATATACCCTCCCCACCTCCATTCCCATCCTCGCCCCACTTACCTTCTTGCCACTGCAGCCACCACTGCTTCCACCACTATCCCTGCCGCCACCACCATCCGGGGCCTATGCCTCAACCAGAGCACCCCCTAAAAGTAAGGGGGCTCCAGGGAGGTGGGTGGGAACACTCCAGTGGTGACCCGGACCTCTTCCTGGGCCCTCCAGAATGCCAGCAGGCTTTCCAGGGGGCCTGGGAAGAGACCTGGGGCTCCAACAGAGCAGGTAAGGGGGCCCTAGGGGGAGGTTTGGGGAGATGGTGACCAAGGGACAGAGGCCACGGGGCATATAGTATCCCTAGAAGCTTTGACTGAACCTTCTAGGGATACTGGATTATCTGATTCATGGATCAATAGGGCTGTATGAATAGGGCCCTATTTGATCTGTCCACCAATCTCAGAATTTGGAAACATTCGTCTGAATTCTGAATAGCACAGATAATTTGTGCACATCCCTAATACAAATAGCATACAAATCCCATATAGAAATCCCATATGAAGCTTCATACGTATGTATCAGAACATTCAATTTGAATTCAAATGTCAGTCTTTGAATGTGCCAACATTGATTCAAATTCAAATGGCCAAATTTGGCCAAATTCAGCCAAATTTTGAATGCTCCCAATATTTGTGCACATCCCTACTCTTTAACATGCCCCAGGGGCTTATCAGAGATGCTTTTTTTTTGTCTCATCGCAGCCTTAGATATCTTCCACAAATCTCCCATCTCTCCAATCTTCTTGCTTCCTTATTCACCTCCTTCTTCCCTTTACCTTCCCTTACAAGCCAGCATGTCTCATTGCCAGCTCATTCAACCTTATTTGCCCCAGTCATTTGTCTCTTTCTTTCTCACCTGCACTGCCTTGTTAACTTGCCATCATGCTGCCCTCTTTCTTCCTTCCTTTGATTCCTCACAGACACCATCTCCTCTCCCTTATAAGTGGGCAGCTGGCTACCTTCCCCTTTCCCCCTCTCATCTTTCCCCTCTAACTCCTCAGCCGTTTATCAATGGCTACTAGAATGGATGCTTAAGTACTGCTTCCAGGATGAGCAGACAGGCAGGATGCCTCTAAAGTCCATTTGCAGTGTTTCAAGAGCAGGTGAAAGTTTTGCTTTGGCCTTCTGCTTGGGATGCTCATAAGCAATTGATGGGCCTCTGTGTGAGATAGGATGCTAGACTAGATGGACTGATCCACCAGAACATCTCTTACGAACTTGCTGTCCTCACTACCCATCTATGCTTGTATCTTATTTTTTTTAAGGATCGTCAGAAGGAACATCTTGTTTCCATTAGGAAAAAAAATAACAACAATAATAACAGGAGTGATGGTGATAGTAAAATTAGTTAGTACCCACTGGCATGTGGCATGGTTAATCCCCCCCCCCAAGTATATTCAAAATTCATGGATCTGTGCCCAGGTGCCATTGACTGTCAACAGTAATGTATTTCTTTTCTTTGTAGAGTATAAGAGTTTGTTCATGTGGAGATGTCTCTGTTAATAATATCAGTACAATATTGCCTGTAACGAAAGGTCAGTATACAAATGTGTTCCAGGTTTTAAATAAGGTTTTATTATGTAGACTGTCCTGCTTGTGATATTGAGCCTATTTGCACTTGGCTTTATTCTGGATTATATCTCAGGATAGGGGTCTGCTGTCCACATGCTATTGCAGACTCTGGAAAGCCTCATTTAGGGCTGCTGTAGCCTGCACTAGCATATGGACACACATGAATGCAATTTTTGGATTTGATTAAGAAAAAATGGATGTCTGGGCATTATAACTGATATGAATATGTTTGTATCTATTAATATGAATATTTGATACGTATTTGATATGAATTAATATGTATCCTGTTTTTATCCTGTATGCATCTCGTTTTCCTTTGGTACATATCCATATGGATGTGTATAGATACAGATAAGATGCATATGGATACATATGCAATGCGTATGTATCCATACGCAGATGAATGTCCAAATTATTCGTACAAATAATTAAACATTCATATTCGTTTGAATACTAAAAAATGAATGTCTGGACGTTCGATTCGAATTCAAATGTCTGAATTCATCAAAATTCAATCAAATAATGAGTATCTCGAATATTCATGCACATCACTATAGACCCTATTCCAGGATATATTCCAGAATAAAGCTGAGTATGAACAGTCTCATAACGTCTAACTCTAGATGTGTTCCTTTTTTTAAATTAGATGGAGTCACAATCTTCAGACCATCCACATTCTATGTCAGCGTTGTCAGTTCTTCAAGAATACAAGTTCAAGTGCAACTAAAACCAATTATGCAGATCTTCATAACAGTAGACGAAACTTATCGCAACCGCACATCTGGTATCATCATCATCATCATCATTATTTTTATCCTCCAGCTTTTTATGGACCAGACAAACACCTTCAGTAAAAATCCTGACTCATAATAAAATTGTATAACGATTAATTCTACATTTTAATCATAAGAAAGCAAAACAAAAAACTGAGCTATCGTAAATATTCTTTAAAGGCCATTTGAAGCAACAAATCTTAGATTGTGTCTAAACATATTTTGGGGGGTGACTGAGAATTGTTTCCATGATGGGGCAGATTCTAACATGATGAGGATATGGTGACACACATGGTTTTTATAATTGTCACCAACAGCAAACTGAGGATTGGTCTTATCTTCAACAGGGATCCATATCACTGCATATATGCACTTAACAGTATTAACCTAGGTATAAATATTAGCTCTTGGAACTCAATTTTTTTTATAATAGTGCCCTAAAAACATTTTTTGGTTGGGTGTTCTTTTTGCCCATCAGCATTATTATAAAATCCAAAGTTCATTTCACTAAATAGGTTGTTTTAATTCTGTTCTTAATGTGTGTGTGTGTGTGTGTGTGTGTGTGCACCCATGAATGTTGAATTTTGACAGTTTCTCCATTTTTCCTTAGGCCTTTGTGGAAATTTCAACAACTTGCAGACTGATGACTTTAAAACCATCAGTGGGATTGTAGAAGACTCTGCTGCAGCATTTGGCAACTCTTGGAAGACTGTGGCCAGCTGTGCTGATATTGAAGACAACTTTGAGGATCCATGTCTGAAAAATGTAAATAAAGGTATCAAATAGTATTTTGCCTTATTCCAACAGTTTTCCTAATACACAGTTATTTTCTTCATGACATCAATTCCTCCACTTCGTAACATTGTCTGCTTATTTCCCAGATTGCTAGTGTTTCCAGAATAGTTCATCAAAAAATTATGTAATAAAAGCTAAAATAATAGGATAGCCAAAATAGTTAAACAGGCAATTAAAACCATCAAAGTGTTGACTAGGGGTGTGCATGAATGCAATTTTGGGAGTTTGATTTGATTCAAATCGAACATCTGAAGATTTGAATCAATTTGAATGTTTAAAATTCAAATGTATTCACAATCAATTTGAATTGAATACAGTCGAATCTATTCGTACAAATTTTTGATTCGTATTTGAAGATATGAATGTAGACAACATTCAAATTTATTTATTTATTTGTTTGTTTACATTTCTATCCCACCCCATACCTGAAGGTCTCTGGGCGGGTAACAGCAGATTAACCAGCAGATTAAAAACAAGATAGACAATAAAACAAGATACACGTTAAAAACAAAATACAGATTAAAAACACTTTTAAAATTCAGCAAATTTAAAACAATATGCTCCATATTGTGTTCATATTGACTGTAACTGGGAAGCGGGGAGAATATAATCACCTCAGCCAAAGGCCAGGGCAAAGAGGTGCGTCTTTACCGCCTTCCTAAATATATGTAAGGAAGGGGCATGACGCACCTCGAGGGGGGGGACTATTCCATAATCTGGGGGCTAACACCAAAAAGGCCCTCTCCTGGGTGCCCACCAGCCTCACTACTGAAGAAGAAGAGGAAGAGGAAGAAGAAGAAGAAGAGTTGGCTTTTCTACCCCGCTTTTCTCACCCATTTCAGGGGACTCAAAGTGGCTGAGAAAGCTTTTCTATTCTTCTCCCCACACCAGACACCCTGTGAGGTAGGTAGGGCTGTGAGAGCTCAGAAGAGAGCTGTGACTAGCCCATGGTCACCCAGCTGGCTTCATGGGGGAGGGTGGAATCGAACCCGGTATTCCCAGATAAGAGTCCGGCTCCCTAACCACAAGACCAAACTGAAGGTGGTGGGACAACCAGGAGGGCCTCACTACTTGATCTTAAAGCACGGGCAGGTCGGCATGGGAGAAGGCATTCCTTTAGATATTTGGGGCCCAAGTCATTTAGTGCCTTATAAGTCAGAGTTAATACCTTGAATTTGGCTCGGTAGTGAATGCGTCAGTACACACGGGAATGCACCTTCATACACATTCATACGCATCCTGTTTTTATCTTGTATGCATCCCATTTTCGTCCCATATGTATACTGATATGAAAAAGATGTGTACAGATATGTATGTAATGCACACATATCTGTACACATACGAAAGTCCAAATAATTTGTATGAATTATTCAAAAGATTTGAAAATTCATTTGAATGTTAAATTTGAATTTAGAGACAGTTGATTCAAATCTGAATGTCCAAATTCGATCAGATTTGATCAAATATTCGTGCACATCCCTAGTGTTGACAGCTTCCACAATGCGTTCTGTAACTAGGGGACAGCTTTCTTACTTTCCACTGTAGTGTACACATAAGGTAGACTAGTAGCCTATTCATAGGCACGTTAACTTTGACTTAATTGTTATCCATTTAAATATGTTCAAGTGTCTGTAGCTTGAATATGTATAATGAAGTCTAAGCCGAAGTCATTTCGTTAGAACTTATGCTGTCTGATTCTGGTTGAAAAGAAATTTGTAGGGGTGATATTTTTATTCCTTGATATGGCTTTTCAATGGTCATTGTGTTCACAGAAGAATATTTATAGCCAAATCTGAATCTACTTATGAGAATGAGTGAAGTTGATGGACGTAATTATTTACTTTCTCAATTTCTTCTGGCAGAAAAAAATTGGCAGCGCTGGTGTGCTCTCCTGTCAAATCCAAATGGGACATTTGCCAGGTGTCATTCTGTTAATGATCCTGTTCGTTATGTCAAGGTAAAGCATGAATTGAATAATATTATCAACAGTTCCTTCTGGTTTTATTTCAAATGTGGTCTAGTTAAATAGGTAATGATGAAAGTGAACCGAGTACTGGATCAGTGCCTGGAAACCACAGTGAAGATCAAGCAGTTGAAGCTGAATCACAGTGAAAGAGAGGATTGGTGATCCTTTTTTTCTGAAGACTACATAGGTTGCCAGTTGTGGGATGAAGTTCTGTTTCACATACCAAACTTCCGTGAAAGAAAATATTATAAGCTGGAGATGTACCTTTATCAGTCGTGATTAGAGGGCTATTGTAGTTAGCTGAAGCAAGTAAAAGTCACCTTATTGTGGGAGTGTTGTGAGAGGTCCTCTGGACACATGGTCTGGAACAAGGAGTACGGTGGCATTCTAGACTCTGTGAAATGCCATTGCATCCATGTGTCACCACCACAACCCTATCTTTGCAGCTTATGTGCCTTCTTTTCAGATCACTTTTGGGACTGTGACATGGAGTTATGGGTGATGGGCCCTGGGGCACGATCCTTGGCAGGAGGGTTCGATGCCTTGTGTGAGGCATCAGTTGTGTGGACCAGGGCAGCTATGGAGCCTCCACATTGCTTCTGGTGTTGGTCCAGAACAGATGATTCTGTGCACTTGTGAAGCATACTTGGTCCTGAACAGGCTGGTGAACTAGTCAAAAGATAGTGTGGGCACCTTGCAAACCTCAAAACTGAGTTATTGTAATTCCCTCCATGCAGGGCTATTTGTAGATTTAATCTGGAAGGTTCTGCTAATGAAGAAGGTTGCAGCTAAGTGGTGGAAAGGAGCAGTGAGTGTGTGACACTGTTTGCCAACTTGCTACAAATTTGAGTGCTTGTTAGTAATGCCTCTTCCCATAACATTTGAGCTCTAGGCTTTTCTGGTTGAGTTACCACTTGGACCCTGGTCACACCTTGCTTTCTTTTATTTAAACACAGGCTGTTCTGTGTCTGGAGGGGTCAAATGTGAAAGTCAGCTTCCATTTTTTCTGCAGACTTTCTTTCCCTCATTGCGACTATCCACTGTGCACATTATATAGAAGTAATATGAACATTGCATTTGGGAGTTGGCTCAAAGTGCCCTAGGTGCTCCTGGTTAGCAGCAATCATGATAGCTCTGGGCCAGCTGGGACAGAGTAGGAACTATGTCCTAGACCAGAGGTGTCAAACTCAATCTGGCCGAGGGCCGGATTAAAAAAAAAATACTGTGAGGGCCAGGGGGCGTGACTGGGGGCGTGACCGGGGGCATGACCGGGGCACAGAGGAGGGGCTGGGGCATGGAGGGGGCGTGGCTAGGGCACAGAGGAGGGCTGGGGGAGTGGCCGGGGTGTGGCTAGGGAACAGAGGAGGGGTTGGGGGCATGGCCAGGGCGTGGCTAGGGAGGGGCTGGCTGTCCATGGCGGTGCCCGGGCAATAGAGGGTCCCACTGCGTGCTTGCTCACCTCGTGTCACCTCGCGTCACCTCCTTCACGCCCAAGGAGGATGGCAGCGGTGGGCCACGGCGGCGGTGGCGGGCTGCGGGCTGCTGCGGGCTGTGGCGGCGGCGGTGGGCTGTGGCGGTGGCGGTGGCGGGCCATATTAAAATGCCCCGTGGGCCGCATCCGGCCCGCGGGCCGTATCTTTGACATGCCTGTCCTAGACTGTGCTGGGCTGTCCTGATTACTAAAGTATGAACAGGCTCTATGAATCCTTTAGTTTGAATCTCAGCTTGGCCATGAAAGTCCAGTGGGTGATCTTGGGCCAGTCACTGTCTTCCAGAAGAATCTGACTAGGCTATTGTGAGGACAAAATAGAGGATTAGGTGTGCAGTATATTAAGCTCTTTAGAGGAAAGTATGGATATACATTCCTTAAATAAATAAATACCATGAATAAATAATGACTCTTTTTCTCATTTATGTTATTTAGAACTGCATTTATGATACTTGTAATGCTGAGAAGAGTAATGATGCCCTATGCAGTGTTTTGTCTACCTATGCAAGAGATTGTGCTACAAGAGGCATACATCTGAAAGGATGGAGGGATGGCATCTGTGGTCAGTATATTATCATATCCCTAGGTGGGACTACCATGGAATGATGACAATTGTACTTAGGAACATCTGGAAAGCTGCAGCTAAGCACCCCTGATGTAATAGAAAAAATCCATGACAATGTAAAATAAAAATGCAACACACAATATAACCTAATTCAAAAACAGAAGGATGGAGTCAACCATATAAGACCAAAGTTTGTTGAAACCTTGGTTTTGACAACCTTCACCCCATATGACTTTTCTGTAAAACCCAGAATTGGTTTCAGGTAAATATTCAGGTAAGGAAATACAAAATTGCTTGGCCTTGGTTTTACCAGATGTTCAATGACAAGGTGTTGTTGTATTTTCACATGGTTGATTTTTGGTAGTTCGCAGTTAGCCAGGAACTGATATCAATCAGTAAATATAGACCAAATAATTAGAGAAATTTAAACAGCAAATGACAAAATGTAATATAATTAAGGCTATATTAGTACTGTTTTATACAGTCTTGATATGTGTGTGTTTTAAATGTTGTGAGCCACCCAGAGACCCTTGGGTATGGGGCGGGACATAAATATAAATAAATATAAATAAATATAAAATATATTTACCTGTAGCTGGGAGGACAATAGAGGGTCACCCCTAGCGCATCGTATTCAAATGTCCTGATTCCCATCTCAAAGATCCAAACCTTGCTGCTGATTTAAAAAGACCCTGGTTTAAATCCAGATTAAATTGCCCAGTGGGAATCTGGCCTCTGAGGCACACTGAAGTCCAGAAAATGCTCTTTCAACAGTCTTAATATGGAATGGGAACACTAGATTCTGCATGTGGCCACTTCAGTTTTGGAGTTGTCTTTTCTTTTCATATGTGCAGAAGCAGCCTTAGACTGAATTTAATGCGCCTGGAATCACAATTAAAAAATATTTCTCCCTGAATATGAAAATGAATGCAAGGAAACAGTATTGTAAAGTCCATGTAAGATACAGTCTGTGCAAGTTTACTCAAAAGCTCCCTCTTTGGGGAAATTTTTGAGGATACAAAATTATTAATGGAAGAAAGTTCTTATAAATATACATGACTTCAGCATCAAACACTGATTTGCTTGCATGGGATAACCTAAGTGGACTAAATAAACATTTCAGTTGTGCTGGGTTGTGGCAGCAGATCAGCACAAAATGGCAGGGAAGGAGGGAGGAAGTAGGCTTTTACAGAAGAGCCAACACAAACACTTTTGCAACCCCAGGACAAAAGTTGCCAGTTTGTTACATTGATATTGTTACAATGCTAGTTACTGCAGTTGATTCTTCACCTCCCATTCAGGCAGCCTAATCTTGCACATAATGGCAGAGAGCTAGGAAAGAAAGGGGACTAGAGCACAGGAAATCATGGCTTATCATTGCATCAGGAAACTGAGGAGAAGGCCCCTGAAGCATGGTTCCCTCCCCACCAAAAAAACCTTGCATTTCCATTTCTAAATTATTATTTCTAAATCCAGCAGTGAGACCTCTCTTTATGCACATAGGGATTCTCCATGTTTTGGGCTCCTAAAACCACAGAAACTAGAGATCCCTTGGAAACTGTTGGGACAGGGGGAACTTGAGCTGACTTCAAGCCTGACTAAATCCTGTGTTGGAACAGGGCCAGAGTCACTAATGTGTAGATGCTATCTCTTCTAAGACATACTTTCAACCTACTTTTTTTTTACTGTGTACAAATTGATCCTAAATTGATCAGAACAACAATTTTCAGTTTAATTTGTAGCCAAATTATTTCCAACGTCTTAATTGTGGTTTTGCACTGTTTCTTAACAATCCTCAGTGGCTTTCACTTGGGGTTTTACAACCTCATTTGTGGGGGGAAGATGATGAAGATCTTGATATTTGAGAACAGAAGTTTATCCCAGCTTTCGTTTCACTTCTTTTGCACAGATGTTTCTGCTGAATGTCCTAGAACAATGGAATACAGCTATGAAGTGAACTACTGTAACAGTTCCTGCCAAGCTTTGAGGGAGGCTGATGGGCTGTGTAATATTCAGATTGTCCCTGTAGAAGGCTGTGGCTGCCCCAAGGGGACCTACTTATCAAATAACGATGAATGCGTCTCTCCAGAGGAGTGCCCATGCTACTTCAAAGGCCTACAGATCCAGGCTGGAAATTCATTACAAAAGGATAACCTAGTGTGGTAAAAAGCTTGAGACAATAGCCAAAGCACATATAGTTTAACAGATGGTTCAGTTTCTCACTCAGTACCCAATTAATTATGGGTGGACTCATTTTTAAAGCCATTTGATTTTAACCTTATCAAACTGTAGACTAGTCCCTATCTTAACTACAGCACCCTTAATTTTTACCTGGCATAATATGAAGCTGGGAGCTATAATCTGAATAATACAAGTTTTAAATTGGTTATCTGGTGTAGGTGTATGATTAAAATCACTTTAAAATAAACCTCTCTCCCTATCTTTCACTCACTTGTCACTCACTCACTCTCTCTCTCTCTCTCTCTCTCTCTCACACACACACACACACACACACACAAACGAATTTGGCATAATTTCTCTCCTGTTGTCTTTTTATATTTCCAGCAAATGCTTTCGAGGACAATTAGATTGCACAGAAAACACCAAAGTTAGGAAAGGTGAGAGCTTTTCATTTTTAATTGTTAAACTAATATAACTCTGAGGTTGAAATTCCACATTTATTTTGAATTATCATCCTATTTTACAAGTAGGGTAGGACTTGTTCTTTAATTACTGAGGAATTTTAGATATAGGGAAACTTTTCCATTTCTTTCTTCATCCGAGCTTTGATTTATAAATTGTCTCTAATGCCCATCTGCTTTTAAACAAGTTCGCTTCCCAAATCTGATTAGGTTCATAGAGGAGCACGAGTTGGTTGAAGCGAATTTCCATATGGTCTTGTTGATTTAATTGCTACTGTGAGAGGAAGTGATTTTCAGGTTATACAGCAGAAATGATACAAAGGAAAGAGCAAATTATCTCCTTTGGGTATACTATATATCTATACTATAAACCTATACTATGCTTGTACTACTTGTTGATACAGAGGATTTTTTTTTTTTTAACTGATACTGGGAGATTTTATCAAAAATTACAGTATATCACCTGTATTCTAATCTTTTGTAAAATTATTTTTTATTGAGAAATTTTTAACAACTTAAAACTTCTTACTATACATTAGCACCGTACATTAATATTACATCTCTTTGCTGTTCTTTCAGTGACTTCCTCTGTTTTTCCAATGTCTTCTCTTTGTATCTCTTCTTCTTTTGCTCACCTGAATATCTCTTCTTCCTTCTCAGCTGAGCACTTAATTATTAATCAAAACCATCCATAATTACTTCAATTTCTTGTAGATAATTAATGAAGGAGTTCCAATCCTTTACAAACCTATCTGTTGTTCTGTCTTCTAATAAATTTGGTTGTTTGTCCATCTCTGCCAAATATATCAATTTAATTAACCATTCTTCCACTAGAGGTATTTCCTCATCTTTCCATTTCTGTGCATATAATAATCTTGCTGCTGTTATCATATATAAAACCAAGGAATTTATATTATCCAAACTAACGTCCACAATTCCTAACAAAACCAGTTCTGGTCCAAATAAAAAAAATTATCTTTAAGATCTGTCTCGTCAGATTGTATATTTGTATCCAATACTTTTTAGCTTTTTCGGAAGTCCACCACATATGGTAAAAAATTCTTTCAATCTTTTTACATTTCCAACATTTATTCAACATATCCTGATATGCCTTTGCTAATTTATGAGGTGTTAAATACCATCTATACATCATATATATATTTCTTTTAATACCATAGAAGTAGTAAATTTCATATCTTTTGTGTACAATTTCTCCTATTGTTCCATTTGAATATTATAGCCAAAATTTCCTGCCCGTGTAGTCATACATACTTTAACCTGTTCATGTTCAATTTCAATCTGCAATAATAGTTTATACACAATACCAATTGTTCCCCTTTCAGCCTTCTTTAACTGTAATTCCCAATTTTGTTTTTTCCATTCAAAGTTTAATATCTCTTTATCTTTTCTATATATATCCACGAGTTGAACATATGTAAACCACTGTATGTTTTTACCCTCTTGATTTAACTGTTCTCTTGTTTTTATATCAAACTCACAAGTCCCATCTTTTTTATACAATATATCTTCATTGTTAAGCCAAGTCCCTCTTTCCCCAAACTTCTTTAACAATCCTTCATGTGGTGACACCCAGATAGGCATTTTCCTGTAAAGATTATTTTTATACTTCAGCAAGTCTTGTACAAAGCATTTCTCACAAAGTGATTCTTAAAGTCTGCATTAACTTTTACTTTTTCATACCACAAATACCCATGCCACCCATATCTTAGACCTTCTCCTTCTAGCTGC
Organism: Aspidoscelis tigris stejnegeri; assembly: GCA_023333525.1. NCBI lineage: Eukaryota > Metazoa > Chordata > Lepidosauria > Squamata > Teiidae > Aspidoscelis > Aspidoscelis tigris. The sequence continues at coordinate 17,444,933 of JALMGA010000003.1, forward strand.
AATAATCTGTGATCTTCCATCCATAACCATTCTGCCATCCATCCTATACAGCATGCTGCATGGTAAAACTTCAGGTTTGGTAGCCCTAATCTTCCTCCTTCCTTGGAGTCTTGCATTAAACTTGTATTCTCATCTTAATGGGAACAGGGGGAAGGGAAATCCAGAACAAAACTCCAGTATATGGTGTTCGCGCAGCTGACAAAGCGAAGGAAAATGAGCCAAAAGTCCAAGAAGTGAAAATTAATATATATATTATGTGGTTACTTGAACACTATGATTTCACTGTCCATTTATATTTTGAAAATGTGGAGTTCTGTAAACTGTTAAGCCCTGTGCAGGATATTACGCTATCTGGCTATCTCATTCTGGTTATTTTGTTCATTTTTCAGATTGCCCTTTTCCTATGCACTACTTTGACTGCAGCTCCGCTGGCCCAGGTGCAACGGGATCAGAATGTCAGAAGAGTTGTAAAACTCAAGACATGCACTGTGTAAGGGGTTCTACACAAGGAGGGTTGTGAGTGCTGCACCATCACGCACAAGTGTGGATATAAACTAACAGTACGCTGTCCTGTGAATGTACAGATTTAGTACATACCATCCAGGGCTTGTTTTCAAAGATTCATTGTGTGTGCTGACTCTTATTATTATTTTAACTGAATGAACAGAATCGTGTACAATGGCATTTCATAAATGTCTCCTTTGTTCTCTCCTTTATCTGTTGTCTCTTTTAATCTATTTCCGTTTCCCCCTTGTCTCCTAACCCAGTATGCTACAGAGTGTGTTTCTGGATGTGTATGCCCTGATGGGTTGGTATCTAATGGCAACGGCAGTTGTATCAAAGAGGAACAGTGCCCTTGCATGCATGGAGGAAATCTCTATAGCCCTGGTGCACAAATTACCATCGACTGTAATACTTGGTATAGTATTGAGAATGATCTTCAAACTGTTACATTTGTGGCAAAGAATGCTAAAATTCACTGATTAGTTTAGAGTAGGGATGTGCACGAATAATCAAAGACATTTGAAATTCGATCAAATTCATCCAAATTTTGACATTCAAATTTGAATCAAATGTCCATAAATTCAAATTTGGACATTCTTATATGTATGAATTCATAGACAATGCATACTTGCACATACACACCTTTCCCGCATCCATACATATTTGTACAGATCTGTACGGGATGAAAATGGGTTGCATACGGGATAAATACAGGATGCATACAGATGTGTATGGGATGTGTAACGATTCGTATGGGCACCTATGAATGTTGTCAACATTTGTAAGTGCAAATTCAAACCAAAAATTTGAACGAATAGATTCAAATTTGCTTAATTTGAACTGAATTTTTGGATATTTGATTCAAGTTGAAACCCGAAAATTACATCTGTGCACACCCCTAGTTTAGAGGCATATAAGTTGTACCTAGGCATTAATTCTAGTAGGCATTGGTACATCTGTCGTCCATAAATTTGTCTAACCCTACCTTAAAGCCATCTAGACTGGTAGCTGTCACCACCTCTTCTGGCAGCACGTGCCATAAGCCGATGACCCTCTGGGTGAAGAAATACTTCCCTTTGTCAGATCTGACTCTCCTACCCATCAGCTTCATAGAGTGCCCCCTGGTTCTAGTATTGTGTGACAGAGAAAATAAATTTTCTCTATCCACCTTTTCTATACTATGCATAATTTTATATACTTCAATCAGGTCCCCTCTTAAGCTGCAGGTGTTTCTCATAGCTGCAAGCCAGTTGGGACTGTGGGTGTGCATGAATACAATTTCATAATGAATCAAATGTTTGAATATTCATATTTGTACGATGTGCACTTTCGAATGTCTGGACGTTTGATTTGATACAAACACATTTGTACGCATTTGTTTGAATATTCAGTATGTACATATGCATATCTGATGATATTCATACACATCCCAAATGCATCCCATCTATGTCCCATCTAAATCCCATTTTCATCCCGTACATGATACGTACAGGGTGTGTACAGATATGTACAGATGCGTATGTATCCGTACCGTCATTCGCATGTCCATACTATTTGTTCAAATGTCCAAAACATTTGTATTTGTACTAATACTAAAGTACGAATGTCTGAACATTTGATTCCTATTCAAATATCCAAATTTGTTCAAATCCGTATGAATAAGCAATAGTACAAATATTCGTGCACATCCCTAAGTTGGGACCCACACAGTAGAACTGGTGTAGTGGTGTAGGAAGAACCAGGATCTCGTTGGGACCTTACTTTTGATCTCTCTGGACTGTCTTTTGGTCCTCTGCAGACCAAAAGGCCATCTGGAAAGACTGCGGGCCTTTCCGTACTGGCTGCCGAAAAACGGATCTAAAAAGATCAGTTTTTCGGCAAACCGTTCTTTCCAAGGATCTGTCCCAAGTGTAGGGTGGCTGCAGCAAGGCCGGATCAGGTGGCCAGTTCACCGGGTGCTACACAGAAGCCGCAGCACCCAGGGCCGAAGGCAGCTGATTTCTGCACCGCCCCCGGAGCCGTGGGACTGGAGCATGGAGTTGCCAGTCACCTTGTGTTTCTGGTGGCACACGGTGCACCGGGGAAGGTAGAAGGAGGCAAACCAGCCTGCTTCCGCCCTCCCCACGATGGCAGCCACCAGGACATCTGGCCTTCGCCTCTCCGTGTGTGGAAGTATCCTGCTTCTGAAACGGATTGAGGTGAAGGGCCGGATTAAGACCTAATTTTTCAGGTCTTACATTAGGGTTGGATTTCGGTGGCAAGACTGGTTTTAGAAACTGGTCTTGCATGCCGAAATGTGGAAGTGGCCTCTGGAAAGGGGCTCTAATAAGGTCCCCCAATGCGGAAGCGTCAAAGGTAAGTGTTCTTAATCTATCCTTAATGTGTTTCTATATCCGTTTTTAGGGCCAGTGCGGAAAGGCCCTGTCCTCTCCTCTCCCCTCCTTGATTCTTCTATTTGTTGCTATTGTTCAGAGAATGTCTAATGCAGCTCACAAAGAATTCAGAGTTCCAAAGGACCATTTTTTAAAATATGAAAGAACTGCCATTAGGTGTTTTTCTTCATTATGAACATATCCCATAAAGGAGATGGGAAGGGACTCCCAGCTTTCTAAGATGACATGTGAGAGCAGAAAATCAATTTTACACAATAAACTTAAGTATTTGGTCCATAGCAGTTACAACTTGCATAATATGCTCATCACTTCTAACATTCTTGGTTATTCCCTTACCAAGAAAAGCAGCCAATTTTTTTTCTTTCCTTTTTCTATTTTTAAAAATTCACATCTGGCCCCTTGCTAAACATCAGATAAAGCCTCCTTGATGGATACAAAATAACTTGCTTTAATGAGCAGGATAATAAAACCAACATTTCAGTTGACCAGACCAGACGAATTAATGCTATATTTTAAAATAGTCAACAATGTGCAGAGTTTTCTTTGGAGTGCCACTGTGTTTTTATATATGTAATTTATCTTCTAGCACATGCAAGAAGAGACAGTGGGACTGTACAAAAAAGTCTTGCCAAGGAACATGCTTGGTGTATGGCAATGGACACTACCTTAGCTTTGATGGAACAATATTTGATTTCATGGGAGACTGTGATTATATCCTAGCCCAGGTATTTAAGACTTTATTACCTGCAAAGTATAAGCTATGCTGAATGGTAAAAAGGTTTGCCTTTAGGACTTCATTGCTTCTGAAGTCATCTGCTCACTTGCATGGATGTAAGTCCCCTTTGGATTTTTATGTATTTATTATTTGCATTTATTGAGATACAGCAATTGTGAACCAGTTTTGTCTTGTGGTTAGAGTGCCAACCTCATATCTCGTAGTCACGGGGTTTGATTCTGCACTCCTACACAAAGCCAGAAGGGTGACCTTGGGCTAGTCACAGCTCTCTTCCTATGCTCGTACAGCCCCACCTACCTCATAGGTGTCCATGGTGGGGAGAAGAACAGAAGGTTTGTGAGCTGTTTTGAGTCGCCTTAAATGGAAGAGAAAAACAAGGTATAAAACAAAATTAAAAACATTCCATAGCCCAAGGGTGTGTTGTTAATAATACCAGAGATGGCCAGTTAAACTGCACTGGTCAGATATAGAGATGTGCAAAATTCAATTCATGTTCAAGTAAATTTATGTTTGTGGATATTATACTTTGAAATGAGCATGCATTTGTTCTTCTATCCAAAGATTCAGTCGAATTGGACCCATTTCCTGCCTGCAAACATGAGCAATTCAAGCATTCATGTTTTGCTATGCTTTGGTCCATGAGAAGGAATTTTTTTAAATGGGAAAAATGTAGTTTTCTTTTTGAAACAGGGCAAAAACGACTGTCAGCAACTGGTTTTTGACTCCAAAATGAACAAATGATGGTTTGCTTTGATGGTGAAACAAACATGTGAATTTTGTTTGTGTACATCCCTAGTCAGGCAGTGAGTGACTCCTTGATAGATCAGCGCTAGGGTGTGCATGAATGCAGTTTCTATAGACTTAGGTTTTCTGTGTGTAATTTTGTTTTTAAATCATAGGTTTATTATTTTATTGAGACTTTATATTCTATTATTGTTGGGTTTTTTTTTTTGAATTGTTAAGACTTCTAATTGAAAATATATATTTTTAAAAAGTAGAACCACCTGGCCACTACACTGCCTGGTGAACCAGGACCGCTGGGCTGTGGGAGAGAGGGAACCCATTGTCTGAGAAGCCACATTCCATCTGACTGAAGCGGCCTGTGGTCTGTCAACACAGTTCTCCAACTGCCATGCTGTAGCACAGTGGTTCTCAACCTTCCTAATGCCGCAACCCCTTAATGGAGTTCCTTATGTTGTGGAGACCCCCAACCACAGAGGCGGAGCAGCTGGGAGGTGGGAGGGAAGGGCATTGGGAGACTCATCGCGACCCCTCTGAAAGGGTAGTTCGACCCCCAAAGGGGTCCCATTATGCTTTTTGTTTCTTTTCTTTCCTAAGGATTTTTGCACCAGTAACCCCAGGCCTGGCACCTTTCGAATTGTAATTCAGAACGTTGTTTGTGGTCATTCTAGGAGAGTTTGTTTTTTGAAGATCAGCATAATCTTAGAGGTAAATTTCATTTCAGCCTTTCAAATATAGTTGATCTTATGCTCTGTTGGCATGAGTTTTATAAGTAAATGTTGACAGTAGTCAATAGATGTACTCTGTCATTGAAGTGTTTTTGCTACCTTGGGTGTTCTTCCACTGTCACTAGAAGTACCCATTAAGTACCCATTAATGGGTACTTAATGGGTACTTCTAGTGACAGTGGAAAAACACCCCTTCACAGCCTCCCTTTTGAATGCAATAGATGAACTTCTAAGAGTCATGTAAAAGTAAAAGATTTTTCATGATATGTATATTGGTCTTATGGTTAGAGTTTGGATTCTTATGTGGTAGTCTCCCAGTTTGAATCCACACTCCTACACAAAACCAACGGAGTGATCTTGGGCTAGTCACAGCTCTCCTTCTGAACTCTCAAAGGCCCACAGAGAGTCTGCTGTGAGAAGAAAAGCAGAAAGTTTGCCAGCTGTTTCGAGTGAGAAAAGTGGGGTATAAAAGTCAACTCTCCTCTCCCTGCTAATCATCTGGGAATTCTGAAGTTGGGCAGCATAAAAATCTTAGCAACAAGAAGGAGCCATATTTAAACGATATGGGTGTTTAGCATGTTTCCATTAAACATACACTTTGTTTGCATTATTCAAAATAAACTTTATGTACTGAAACTGATTACCTAATTTGGTTAGCAACTGCAGCTGAGTGTCAGATCCAGTGGGTGGTCTGCAAAGATGGAACCAAAAAAGCCTTCGTTCTCAGCTTGTATTAGTAAGCTTTTGTCTTGGTGGTAACTTTGATCTTTCAAACTGTTTTTTTTAAATCTTTTTTCAGGGTAGCGTAATTAAACTTATGGAGAAGAAAACTGAAGAGATAATCACTGACAAAGATGCTGCAAAAAACTATACAATCTATCTCATGGGAATATACATTATAATTGAAACATCCCACGGCTTGACCTTCATATGGGATACAAAAACAACAGTGATAGTGCAGCTGGACCCTTCCTTTCAGGTAGATATATTATGCCTGCCAAGGTACTGATCTAGACATGGTACATTCTGAGAATAGGGACCTGTTCACACATGGCTGTATTCTGGAATATATTCCTGAATAGGGGTCTGCTGTCCACATGCCAATGTAGGCTACAATGCGGACTCCTGTCCTCAGATATATTGCAGAATATGGCCAAGTGCAAACAGGCCTCAGGTCTGGTTAATATTGTGCTTCTGGTGACATATTGCTTCTGTTTCAATATGGATTGGTGCTTTGTGTGGCCATGTGCAAAAATGTTTCTTTTCCCACACATGTACACTCATCTATTCTTAATTCCCTCCCTCTCCTTCTGAGAAGTCGTACCTGCCCAGTGTAAGGGAATTGCCATGAGTAACCTTCCTTTCATTTGTCTGCTAATAAACATTTGCTCCCCTTTCCAAGTAGCAACTAGAGCTTTGAGCAATTCACGAATAAGATTTCTTGCATACAGGATGCTTTCAGAAATAAACTCATCTATGTTGTCTTGGGTTTTCTGCTTTTAGTTTTCAACAAACTAGCATGGTAGATGTGCCCCAGTGGGTCCTTCTGGATCACTTCCATAAGGGTGGTGGTAGACAAGCAAACCTCTGACTGCACATCTCCCATTGATGTTTCTTTGAGGTGTTTTGATCAAAATACGGTTCAAGGAGACCCTTCCTGAGGTTTATTAGACAACTTCACTTCACATGTTCAGGAGATCAGTGAAGATATGCCTCTTTGCTCTGACCTTTGGCTAAATAATAGCTTCAGGTGCTGTTATTGTTTTAATATGTTTATTTTATATCTGAGGCCTATTTGCACAGGGACCTGAGGAACACATGTAGGGCACCCTGGGACAGAGCATACGCACAGCTGGGCCAGTGGTTCCGTTTGGAACCGCCCATCCCATCCCAGGACACCCACTTGTGTTCCAGCTGAAGAGCATGAAATCACGCTGTACACTTGGCCCAGGGCATTCCCAGCCTTTCCCAGCTGTCCCCCGGGCGAATTTGACCCAATGGTGGCAGGCCTGGGAAGAGTCTCCTGCCTCCGCACCACCATTTTTGGGCTAGGCCACGTGGGGACAGATTCCCCTTTCACACCTAGGCAGGTAGGAACATGTGCCCACGTGTTCCTTACTTACCTAGGTGTGAATGGGGAACTTGTCCCCTCATGGCCTAACCTTAGTTCTGGTTTCTAATGCTGTAACCTGTCCTGAGACCTTTGGGTATGGGGTGGGATAAATAAATCAGGAAAGTGTGGCTTGCAGGGAAGAAACACCTCATCAGAACTGCTTAGCATATAGTATCTTTCTGCTCTGGAGAAAAGTTATTTTATTGCTCTTCTTCAAAGCTCTTGATTTCATGTGTGTTCAAAATTAAACCTTAAAAAACATCCTGCATCTCCCCACCCCCACCCCAGGGCAGAGTTTGTGGCCTTTGTGGTGACTTTGACAACATGGCCAACAACGACTTTACCACAAGAGGGAAGTCTACAGAGATTCATGCCCAGGCATTTGGCAACAGCTGGAAAGTCACCAGTACCTGTTCAGAGACAAACAAGACTGATCTATGTGGAAGGCAGGCTTCCAGTTTTTCACTGGGGCAAAAGCATTGTAGTGTCATTAAGAGTGATATTTTCAAAGCCTGCCACAATAAGGTAATATCTCTTGTGCCTCAAGCACATTTTCTTCCTCCTGATTATTCTGTCTCTGTTCTGCATGAAGTTTATTACAGACAGGTATCTGATCTTTTGACTGTAATAAAATCATCATGTCAGTGGCACTGTAGATATTTCTTCAAAGCAATGCATTCTCTTTCATCCTGGCTTGGCTCCTAGGATAAATATCCCACTTGCCTTACGGACAGGCTCACATACTTTTCAGAAGCAGAATAAATTCTTCCATGACTTATGACTGTTCTTGGTTTTGTTAGATCAGTCCAACACCATATTATGAATCATGCATCTCAGATTTTTGTGGCTGTGACAATGTGGGAGACACTGAGTGTTTCTGTACAACTGCAGCAGCATATTCAAAAGCTTGTGCCAGAGCTGGGATCTGTATTGACTGGCGAAGTCCTAAGAATTGCCGTAAGTACAAAAGAAATGTCTAATCAGCATTATTGATCATGTGGCTGCATGTTTCCAAAGGTCCAAGAAAAATGCTGTTAATAAAGTGTGGCATATTTAAATTATTGCCGAGCGTTTTAAAAATCAGTCAGAATTCTCATTTGTGACTCTAAGGCTGCATCCAAACATTGCTTCCTTGTTCCAGTATATTTCAATATTCTGGTATAAAGCATGGATATTCTGGAATGTCCAAATATAGCTGAATAAGTAACCAGTATCTGGATGCAGCCTAAGGCACCAGCCATGCATAACTCTAATAAATAATTTTTTTGTGATAATCCACCCAGTTCTGAAGGTTCTGTCGAAAACCTTGTCTACAGCACAGTAGAGAGAGTTGGCATGATGGGTATCCAAGAATACATGCATTTGTAAACTTGAGCTGGTTGAATTATTGGGTCGATTTGACCCAGTTTACAGACAACTACTTCAAAATCTCTCTCTAGTAAAGCAAACTCTCCTTAGGTCACACCTAAGATTTAATCCAGCTTCAGTTCATCTTGTGAGATAACATCAGCTAAGTGATCAGTAATATTCTTTCCACATTATCAGTCCCAAAGGTGAATTTTCTGAGTTATTTAACACTGAAAAAAAAAAGCTTGTCACTTTGCTGATGTATTCTCTCACTCTGAAAGTGGAGTGAAGCTGGATTATACCTTAAGTGTGACCACAGCCCCACTAGCAACACTGCCTTTCTTCCTTCCCCAAATTTACATTTTTTTTTTGCTTCTCCCATGAAACAACCAAAAGCTTCTCCATTTTCCTGGGAATCTTCTCCTACTCTTACCTTATCTTTACCTCCTATTCTCCTCCTAGGCTACCTTAAGGAAGAGGTGTTTTTCTTCAGATGCTTTTAAGTATAGGACATGATTTTTCTGACTAGAGGGTTCTTCTGTCACACACAGGGTGTGTCAAGACAGGAGAATACTGCACATTCTCATGAGCAGTTGGTGTGTGGGCATCACACCTGATGCCCAGTACTTCGTACCAGTGACACATTATGCCGCTGCTATGGGACAATCAACACTCGCTCTGCAGGATCAGGTAAATTTGAAGTTTCCCACCATCCTGACAGGATGGCAAGAAATAGCCAACAAGAGCTGAGCCTGCATCTCAGCTCCCATTGGCTGCCCCATCCCATGTGATGTGCACCTTACCGTGCATGCTACAAAAGTCTTGCAGCTGTTGAGGAGGAAGCTGCGGATCTCCATTTAGAGTGGGGACAACAAGTCATTGCTTTGCAGCCTGGTAAGCTGCGGAGTTTTATATAACTGCAGATTTGTATCTACTAGTCTTGGAAAGGACCACAATCAGCCCAGTTTCACACCATTTTCTCTGTGTCGGTCTAGACTAATTTCATTCAATCACATTTTCCACATTTTTGATCCTTTGCTGCATTTGCATGAAGTGAAGCAGAAGTTTCCTTTGTCCACAACCAACAGCCAAGTTTTTCATAAGTGCAAATGTGATTCAGAGTTAAGACCATGAGCTTGCAAAAGCTGGGGAGTTGCATAGCTAAAAATGCTATCTGTGTCTGCATCAATGACTAATGTTTGATTGTCCACTCCCAAACAAGACATATGCAGCTTGTCATGGCATAAACAAACATAATTTACAGGTTGTAAATCATAATAGATGCTTTCTTTCTGGTTTCTTTGTTTACCTTCCTGAAACAGTAGGGGCTGTTCAGGTTTAACTGTTTAATCAATGAAATGCCCTGGTGAAATATTAAAAGGTAGATATTATCATCTCATGCACGCAAAATACTATATCAAATATTTTAGTTCATTTGCTAATCTTTAAAGGCCCTCCAAACTATTTGTTGTTTTGTAAAATAATTGCAACTATAACCACAGAAGCAAAAAGTAGGAGACTCAGTGCACAGGACTGGATAAAATGTAGGCCACACCAGATTGCAAATCTCCACCTTGCCCCGAAACTCAGGGGGCAATCTTGGGTTGGTCATTGTCTCTTAACCTTAAATAACTCACAGAGTTATCGTGAGGATACATTTGGAGGACAATTATTCCAGCAATAGGAGCTCTTTGGAGGAAAGGTAGCTCCAAAATATATATCAATTGAATAAATCTGTTTTAATACCAGTGTTATCTACTTCAAGGCAATATGAAGTAGGAAAAAGCATTGTTCATGTGTGATACAGTGATGTCCCAGATAAGACGCTATAGGAAACAGTTTGGTTGCATTTGAACCACTAAGAAGAGTTAGGGGTGTGCACAAATGCAATTTTTGACATTCAATTCAATTTGAATTGAATATTCGAATGCCCGAATTCATATGAATAGACGAAGAACAAATATATTAAAATTCAAACCGATTCGAACACATTTGAATATTCAATTTGTGTTTGATGATACGGATGTTGACAATATTTGTATGTGTCTGTATGTATCCGTACACATCTGTATGCATTCCGTTTTTATCCCGTATGCATCCCATTTTTGTCATGTACCTATCTGTACAAATGTGCATGGATATGGATAAGATGCATATGGATACTTATGTAATGTGAACATATCAGCACACATACAAATATTCAAATAATTCGTACAGATAATTCAAAACATTTGAATGAATTCAAATGTTTAAAAAATAGTGTATAGACTATTCAAATTCAAATGTCCAAATTCAAACAAATTCAATCAAATTTTGAATGATTTGAATATTTGCACATCCCTAGGAAGAGGGTAGCCCTTCTCTGTATTGAAAGAGAAGATCCATAAGAGGGGGGAGGAGTGTCCCAAGCATAGCACTCTTTCCCCTTTGAATTATGAGGAATGCTTTGCTATGCTTGTAGCATTCCTCTTAAAGTAACATTTTCTCTGCATGCCAACCACTGACTCCAGGCATCAAGATCTCAGCTGGAGATTCCCCAGCTGAGATCCTGATAGTTAGTCAGCCCCCTTTGACTGTCAACACTGAAGCTGGGAAATCTCGAAAGGTGAGTCTCCTTGAGCAACCTCAGTGCATCGCCCCCACCACCATGTGGAAGAAAGAGCTGTTTCTGTCACCCTGCCAGTCAAGTGCAATAAGGAAGGCTTATGTCAACATGGCAGTCAAATGAGTGTGGATCCATGCAGCTGCTGTGCTTGTCCTCAGCACCGAGTGCCATGGTGGAGCCAGGGTCATGCAGATCCTTCTCCTTTGTGACCTATTCATGGTGTCATAAAGGTGCCGTAGGGTTAGTGTGCGAGTGTTTGAATTTGTCTTAATTCATACAAATAATGAATGTTATGAATATTCATAGACATCCCTAGTTGCTTGTCCTGGAGGAAGGGGGAAAAGGAGGTGGCAGGGAAAAACCAAGTGTTGGTGGAATGAAATTATGTGGAAGATATGTTTATGAATGAAATGAATGTATAAATTGAAAATTAATAAAAGAAAGTTACCATTGACATGTTTTCTGTTTCAGCTGTGACCTGTGACTACTATAACCCACCCAACAAAAGGGAATGGCACTATAAACCCTGTGGAAATCCTTGCTTAAAGACCTGTAGGAATCCTGCAGGAAAATGTGGGAACCTTTTATACAGCCTTGAAGGTGAGCCTTATAGCAGAATTGAAAGGAAATTAGCAACCTATTTCTGCTGAGATCTGGAAAATATAAAGGGATGCAGAAGCCCAGGTCCCACTGCCTTGGATATATATTCTACTATGGTTCCTCAGCCAGCCCAACCTTAGCATTCTTCATATCTTACAATACGCATAGATAATATTCATGAAATAATCAGTCCATGTGTACTGAAAAACAAAGTTCTTATTTGCTTGCTCACTCCTCTTTTAGGCTGCTACCCAGAATGCAACGCTGAGAAGCCGTATTATGATGAGAATAAAAGAGAATGTGTTACTTTGCTTGAGTGTACCTCATGGTAGGTCATTTTAAGTGAAAATTGTCATAGGTCTCCTAGCATAAGTGTTTAATTAAAAAATTAATTATGGCATGAATTAACAGTGTGCTTTTTTTGCATTTCCCCACAGTGATCCAAATGACAAACTCTGCCAGGATAAATCAAATGGTAAGATGACATGTGATAAATCTTTATTAATTGCATTTTTACAGTTCTCAGAGTGTGTGGAAATATGCATTTGGGAATTTAGAGTTGAATACTTATGCTGTAATTGTTTTCTAAAAGATCTCTAGACATTTTTGCTTAAATATGGTTGCAAACAGAACAAGTGATTTACAAACATAAAAAAGCAGAACACAATGAAATTTAGTGTAAAGAATAGGATGTGCACAAACCTAAAGATAGTGGTACAGTTCAAAACAACTGAACTGAACTCAAGTGTTGCTTGGCTTGAACAAAAGGTTTTGACCCAGTTTGGTCTGAACCTCAAATAGGCTTGACCCTATTCATTGCCCAAAAATAATTGCTTAAAAGGATTTGAAAGCTCATGAAAAGGGCAAAATACTGAAGAAATCAAACCAGTTTGATTCAGACTAGGTTGTCCGATTGGTTTGGATGAACTGTTTGAACTAAAACTGGCTCCCCTGAACCAGGGGCGGTTTGGTTCAAATTCAAACCAGTCAAATTACCCAGTTCAAAAACAACTGGTTTGGCGCACTAATACCACACTTTAGGATTTTTCCTTTATTCCTACACCAACTGTACTGTTAGCTACTATTTCATTTATAAATTGCCATATTTTGTTTTGCTTAAGTAATTTAAAATAAACAAATTTACCAATAATAATAATAATAATATTTATTTATTTGTATACCGCCCTATGGGAAACCAATCCGGGCGGTTAACAACAGTAAAATATAAAAAATAACAATTAAAAACACCTTATCCCTCCCCCCCTTAAGACAGTATTAAACAATATAACATATTAAAACACAATATCAATACATAAAACAATAATTTAAAAACTAAAAACCCTGATGTCCCTCTATTGATCCTCAACCATCACTAAGATGGGGCCACGGGAGGAATCAGGGAATCTGGGCCGGGATGGTTAATCTGGAAAGGCCTGCCGGAAGAGATCCGTCTTGACCGCCTTTTTAAAGCTGTCTAATGATGTTATCTGACGGATCTCATCCGGCAGGTCGTTCCAGAGTTTGGGGGCGACAGCAGAGAACGCCCTCTGGGAGGTCGCCGCAAGCCTAGATTTTAGAGGCTGCAGTAAGTTCCTCCCAGAGGACCGGAGAGTGCGGGGAGGATTGTACGGGAGGAGGCGGTCCCTGAGATAGCTTGGACCCAAGCCATTTAGGGCTTTAAAGGTGATAACCAACACCTTGTACTGGGCCCGGAAGCTGATAGGCAGCCAGTGGAGGGACCTCAAAACGGGAGTGATGTGGTCCCTCCTAGATGTTCCTGAGACAAGCCTGGCTGCCATGTTTTGAACCAGCTGTAATTTCCGAGTCAAACACAGGGGTAGCCCCATGTAGAGTGCATTACAGAAGTCAAGGCGTGAGGTTACCAGCACGTGCACAACAGTCTCGAGATCCCTTACTTCCAGAAAAGGGCGCAGCTGGCGTATCAGCCGAAGCTGATAACAGGCACTCCTGACCGTCGCATTTACCTGATTTGTCATCAGGAGCGATGAGTCAAGGAGCACCCCCAGACTGCGAACACAGTCACTGGAGGAGAGTGTGACCCCATCCAGGACTGGAGGTTGCAACCCAATTCTTGGTTTCGGGGCCGCTACCATGAGCACCTCCGTCTTGTCTGGATTCAGTTTCAGTCTGTTTTTCCTCATCCAGCCCATTACCGCCTGAAGACATTCATTGAGAGAAGAGATGCCATCGGAATTCGAGGCCGACGAACGAGACACGGAGAAATAGATTTGGGTGTCATCAGCGTACTGATAACACCCAGCACCATGATTCCTTATTATCTCACCCAGCGGCTTCATATAGATGTTAAATAACATCGGGGACAAAATAGCCCCCTGAGGAACCCCACAAGTGAGGTACCTCTTACTGGAGCTACAGTCCCCGAGCAGCACCCTCTGAGACCTGCCCGAGAGGAAGGACCGGAACCACTGCAAAGCAGTGCCCCCGATGCCTAACCCCTTCAGGCGGTCCAAGAGGATGCCGTGATCTATAGTGTCAAAAGCCGCTGAGAGGTCTAAGAGCACCAACAGGGTCACACTCCCCCTGTCAATGCTCAGACGCAGATCGTCGGTCAAAGCAACCATGGCGGTCTCAACCCCAAAGCCTGTCCTAAAGCCGGTTTGAAATGGGTCTAGATAATCGGTTTCATCCAAGACAGCTTGGAGCTGAAGGGCAACCGCCCTCTCGATCACCTTGCTCAAGAATGGCAGCAATGACACTGGCCTATAATTCCTCATATCCAGGGGGTCTAGGGAAGGTTTTTTCAGGAGCGGCCTAACCGCCGCTTCCTTTAAACAAGATGGAACATATCCTTCCCTAAAGGATGCACCGATGATATCCGTAAGGAATCTCATCAATGCATCCCCCCCCTGGACGGCCAGCCATGATGGGCAAGGGTCAAGAGGGCAAGTTGTCTTCCTCACCTTACCAAGCAGCTTGTCCACGTCATCAGTACTCACAGACTGGAACTGATCCAGTATGACTACATCGGCGGAGTCACTGGACGCCTCGCCTGTCGACTCTGTTTCAACGGTGGCATCTAAGTCGGCTCTTATCTGAGAGATTTTGTCTGCAAAGAAGTTGTTAAACGCGTCACAGCAGGCCGTCGTCGGGTTAAGTAAGGGATTTGGCGCAGGGGGCACCTGCGTCATTTCCCTCACCACCTTAAACAGCTCTGCTGGACGGAACTCTGCAGACGCAATACGTGCAGAGGAGAAGGCTCTCTTCGCTGCACGTATTGCCTCCCGGTAGGAACGAAGAAAGTTCCTATGGCGAGTTCTGTCGGATAAGAGTCGAGTCTTCCGCCACCTGCGCTCTAGCCGTCGTCCAACCCGCTTCATCTTCCTCAGCTCTGGCGTGAACCAGGGCCTCCGATTTGGGGCGGGATGGCAAGGGCGCTTGGGAGCGATTGTGTTGATAGCCCTGGTAAGATCGGTGTTCCAGGTATTGACCAGAGCATCAACAGGATCACCGGCATTCCCAACCATTAAGCCCTCTAAGGCTGTCTGGAATCCAATGGGCTCCATCAGCCTTCGAGGGCGGACCATTCTAGTGGGTCCGCCACCCCCGGTGGGGCAGATATTGGCTCTAAGTTTCGTCTTGACCAGGAAATGATCCGTCCATGACAATGCGGAGGTACTTACCACCTCCGCCCACGGATATTCCTGTTCCGTACTGAAGACCGCATCGAGTGTATGACCTGCACAATGTGTTGGCCCTGTGATCAATTGGGATAGGCCCATGTTTGTCATGGTCTCCATGAACTCCCGAGCCGCACCTGTTAAACTGGTCTCAAGCGGGATGTTGAAGTCCCCCAGAACTAAGAGTCTGGGGGTCTCCAACAACAGCTCAGAGACCAGCTGTGTCAGCTCAGTCAGGGAGTCTGCTAGACAACGGGGTGGCCGGTAGACTAGCAAAATCCCCAGACTATCCCTGGTCTTCAGGCTGAGGTACATACACTCGAAATGTACTGTGTTCCGGACAGGTATCCTGGTCAAGATTAAGGTGTTCTTATAAACCAGAGCCACTCCGCCCCCTCGCCCACTTCCCCTCACCTGCTCACTGACAGAGTACCCAGCTGGGAGGGCCTGCGCCCATATGGCAGTGCTATCCTCTCCCAGCCAGGTCTCTGTGAAGCAAGCCAGGTCGGCATCTTCATCCAGGAGGAGGTCCTGGATGATATAGGTCTTGTTTTTTACCGACCTGGCATTGCAAAGGAGCAGAGTGAGGTTCTGTGGAATGGTTGGTCTGCTCTCCAAGCCATTCTGGGAAACAGAGGGAACTGAAGACGGGATAGCTTTCAGACAGCGATCCTGTCTTCTTTTGTAACATCTGTTCCCTCTGTTACAACCATACCTCCCATTCCCCAGCACAACTCCAATGGCCGCCCCCACCACATTCCCGGCCTCAGGTGAAATGGTAAAACAATATTAAACAATGAGAGAGATTTTAAAACAATGCTATCTAAAATTACACACACACACACACACACACACACACACACACACACACACACACACACACACACACACACACAATATAAATAATGACCAACAAAAAAGGAATGGTCTTTTCTTCCCCGTGAATATTTTTATATTAAAACTAAACACACTAAGGGGAGAACACTTTAGTCGTCCCAACTACAGCTCTTTCCTGTAACTACAATTGTAAACAAAACCAAGACACTCTCCAGACGATGACAAGGGAATGTAATTTCTTTTGGAGAACCTAACATTTCATGTTCTTGCATCCCAGGAGCTTGCCAAATTACCTAGTTCCTCCAGCAATGGCGTAGAGGTACTCTGTACCATTTTCTACCTGCTCAGCATGCTGTTTGGCTGTCAATACAGCTAATAAGACTTATGCCATTTCAGCAAGGCAAACATTCCCCCCTTTTATTTATTTATCTTAAGTAGTTTGCCTACTTAATAATGACTCAAGGAGACTACTACGAGTCAACAAAACTCTGAAAGAAGAAGAAGAAGAAGAAAGGCGTAAACCCCATAGATATACATTCAAAATCAAACAATCATAATAGGCAAATGATAGCACTGGAATTTAAGAGTAGGTCAGATGGAAGAGATTAATCTTAAGATGCTTCTTAGTTGGTAGAACACCAGCTTTTCCTGGTAATTGTGGGACATCTCACATTTACTTTAAACCAGCAGTTCTCAACCTTCCTAGTGCTGCAACCCCTTAATGCAGCTCCTCATGTTGAGGAGACCCCCAACCACGGTGGTGGGGCAGCTCAGGTGAGGATGGAGTGGGAAGGCTGGAGACTCCTCTGAAAGGGTAGTTTGACCCCCAAAGGGGTCGTGACCCACAGGCTGAGAACCCCTGCTCTAAACCAATGCAATGCAGAAAAGACCCAGATGTGTATTGGGATGAAGTTGACCTTCAGTCAGCATAGGCTCCCATTCAACTACCTGCTATTTTTTAAAGTCACATCTGACTTTACAAACTGAATGCAAAAAAACACCATTCGTGAACATCCCTAATCCTGCTTGCTGCTTGATGGAAAATAAGCAGAAAATTTCAGAAAGGTTTCAAATGATAATAAGTAACTTAGATGCTCTTTTCTTCTGCTTATTTCAGGAAAATTGTCAAGGCCACTCACAAATCTAACAGGAAAACCAGAGACCAAAATCACTGCTTGTTTCTGCAGTGTAAATGGACAGTCAATATCAAATGGTAGTACAGTCATACTTGAAATTACTTTTTAGCACCATTTTATATTGATATTTATATAAACACCCAATATCATAGCTATGTGATGGATAGTTTTGTTGTTTATGATACAATGCCATTAGTACTTGTTTTTTGTGTGTGCCATATGTTATATAAATAATCAATCCAGTCTCTGATTACTGTACCTAAGAATTCTTTGTCTTTTTTCCCTACAAAAGAGATCAAATAATCGTTATTTATAGGTGATCACATGGACTGGACCCTCTCCACCAAAAGTGGCTATTGTTTGTCATGAGAACTCTGGCAATATCAATGAAAGTGAATATTTGTGCTTGTACCACAAGTACATCTACTGCAGATGTGCACAAAAGAAAATTAAGTGTTTAGTCTGCCATTGAATCAAATACTTGTTTGTTCAACTGAAATTACTTTTTTTCCCATTGAAAAACAGCCTTTTTAATGACAAAAACATAGGAAACATGAACCATTCAATCAAATTGTTCATGTCCACCAGCACCAGACTGGGTTCTTGGTATCCGAACAATCGCATGTCCTGTTTGATGCCAGCAATTGCAAGCTACTTGATCAAATTTTAGAATATGAACCAAAGTTGTACATCTGTAACAGCTAATGACCCGGCTCCCAAAATTTTATATTACTTGTGTTATTCCATTAGAAACTAAGAACATAAGAGGAGCTCTTCTGGATCAGACCACAGCCCATCTAGTCCAGCATCCTGTCGCACACAGTGGCCTACCAATTGCCCATGGGCATCTCAAGCAGAGACAAGGGCAAACCTCCTGCTGCTCTCAAATCCCAGCAAATGCCCTAAGAAGCATCCTGCTTGTCCCCCCAGCCTGAAAGATGTACTTAGGCATCCATTCTAGTAGCCATTGATACATCTGTCATTCATAGATTTGTCTAACTCTTCCTTAAAGTCATCTAGACTGGTTGCTGTTACCACCTCTTCTGGTAGCAAACTCCATAGACTGATGACCCTCTAGGTGAAAAAATGCTTCCTCTTGTCTGATCTGACTCTCCTACCCATCAGCTCCATAGAGTGCCCTCTGCTCCTGCCCTCTAGGAACACGTGATTCCTTATACTGCCCCTTACATTATTCTGTTTGCATACTATTCACTTGGCTCAGTATTATGTGCTTATTTCCAGCCCTCCTCACTCAAGGGTGCACTCTCCCAAACTGGATGCTGATCTGTGACCTTTTTAATGTTAAGTGTCAGCAGTCTGGTTCCATCTTGGTTCAAGTGTAACCCGTCCCTTTTGTACAGGTTTGGCTTGTCCCAAAATCCTGAGTGATATTGGGACTTTTACATTTTGCTTTTTGAGTGGATCTGTTCACCCTAAATATAGGCTAATTGCTTGTTCTAGATGGCAGTAGAGAGCAGCATTTCCTTTTTCCTTTCTCTCTTTTTAATGGGGTGATTCTGTTTTATATAGTTGTCAGGGGTGACTTTCAGACCACGTCGGTGGGCCAGTGCTCTTCTTAGAAGCCTCCCTTAGATGCTAATGGGCTGTGTTGTTTTCATCTCTCATGCATTAAAATGTGATACAGTAGAATTAAAAGGAGGCTCTTAATCAGAATTTTTATAATATTGTAACCCACCTTGAGACCTCCAGGTATAGGGCAGGATAGAAATATAAATGAATGAATGAATGAATGAATGAATGAATGAATAAATGAATAAATGAATAAATGAATAAATAAATAAATAAATAAATAAATAAATAAATAAATAAATAAATAAATAAATAAATAAATAAATAAATCATGGTACTTAACTCATGATCCATATGTGCAATATGTGTATATGTGCAATTTTACTAGCTCTTTTTCTGAATTTTTAGGTAGTACTCAGTTTGTGACGAAGGATACCTCACAATGGTGTATCTATGCATTTTGTAATGCATCATGCCAGATTGAATTCAACTATGGCAAATGTATCACATTCTCTACCCTTCCTGTTCCAAGCAAACTCGTAATGGTCTCCAGTAATTTTTGTCAGGGTAATGTTCAAAGCTGCAAGAGAAAACTAGCTTCCCATTCTGGTGCTACAGTTGTTCCCACATTTACTCCTGGAAGTGATTGCACAGATATTATTCCACCTAGAAAGGTGAGCAAGCAGTACTGTTGATAATGTAGGTTGAATGAAAGTGTGATTTGTTGTTGTATTTCACATAAAGAATAAGTTAATCATAGCAAACTACTACTTTTTCATTGGACATAAAATTGCACAATTCTTTAAAACATGTTAAAATAAAGCACCATTGTACACATGAAGGGAATTGTAAAATATACAATGTACAATAGATAGGCTTACATTGACTTAAGTACAGGTATTGTGCCAAAGGGCACCAGAATTTCAAGTCTGCTGAATTTTGCAAAAAATTGAAATATATTTTTTCTCAGAATTTCAAAATGTAGAGGTCTGGTGAAGCCTGAAGTTTGCTTTTGTTTTTGCTGTTCCCCAGTGTTGAATGGAAGGAAAAGCTTTCCATCACTAGATTCTAATATTATATCATAAATAAAGAAGTTAAAATGAAGTGTTTACTCTTGCTTTACATCCTCATTGGGCATAATTCTTAGATACAGTTAGTAACTGTAGATGATGGGCATGTCCAGACTTATAGATACTGCACATTCTGATGTGCAGTTGTTGCATGGGGGTCACACCTGACTCCCGATACTGTGTAGCAGCGGTGCATTAGTCGCTGATACTTCAAATTTACCTACTGCAGAATTATCAACACTCGCTCCACAGTGTCAGGTAAATTTGAATGTTCCCACCAGTCTGGACAGGATGGCAAGAACAGTGTAAATGGCTTGGCTTTCAGGAAAAAAAAATGTACCTCTTAGAAGCAGATAAGACACTGTGTGAATTGTTCCATTCTGATGCAGAATTATCTGAATTCTAAATCATATCCAACTATACCAGCTCACTTAGTTTTCTTTTCTTGCATATACCAACAGTTTCAAGAACTATGGAAATTTGGGAGTTGCCAAGTTGCCACTTGCTTAGGTGGAAGACATATCCAAGTATACGATGTGCATTGTCCACCCCAAGAGCTAAAACTCTGTGTCAATGGATTACCACTTGTAAAAAGCCATGATGAGTCAGGCTGTTGTGGATCTCTGGAATGTCAGTGTAAGTGAAAATGGGATCAGATCAACCCTGCATACCAATAGTCTGTGAGGTTACTAGTGACTGGATGGTAGTAAAATCTGGCTATTGCAAATAGAATTGTCTCCTATTGAATGTCTTCATAACCTATGTGATTGTCTGCCTGTATAGCAATAAAATTGTAGAAGCTGTCCCTGCTAAAGTTGTTGTCCCATGCTTAGGAAAGCATCCTAGGGGATGTGGGGAGCCTTGCCTCTCTCTTAGCGTTCTCCATCCACACCGACAGAGCATAAACTGGACTGGGATGCACAAAATGGTGACCTAGCAGACCTTAACATTGAGTTCTACTGGCATGTTAGGGTCCTGGCCTTTTTGTTGATGTAACTGGCCCGTAGCACTGGCTCCAGAGCTGGTACAGACTTCAGAGCTTGTTGGAGGGACTGTCACAGAGCAGTCTGTTCCCATTTGGACAGTCCTGTTCTGCACCACCAGTGCCTTGTCCAGTTTGTGACAGATTGGGTATTCCAGATCAGGACATCTTGCCCTTGCTCGGGGCACCACAGGGTAAGTGCACATAGGGGAGTATTTCTGTCTTGTGTGGTACTTTGGACATTGGAAGGAAGGCATGGGAAAGACTCATGTTAGTGCAAAAGAAATTCCAGAATGTTTGGTAACCAGCTTCCTGAGGTCTGAGTGGGAAAACGACAGCAGTAGAAGGGTGATAAAGATGAATCCAAAATGCATTTTGCAATATCCATGAGAGTAAAGCGGGGAATGACAAAATGGAAATCATCTTAGCAGCGTAGATTGATACTCCTGTCCAAGCCAAATTATTTTACTCCCTCAATTGTGTATGCTGATTTTAGTGTGGTGAGTTAATGGACTGAGATACGGGAGGATGCCTGTCTGGTAGATTTGATGGTGCTTTGGACTAATGTTATGATTCCTTTATTCTAAACGTAATGGTTTGTGCTTTGCAGGTACTTGCATCGGCTGGGGAAATCAACACTTTGTAACTTTTGACGGATCCTATTATAATTTCCAAGGGAACTGTACTTATCTCTTGATGAAACCCATCAGACCTGGTTCTCAAAACTTATGGATTCACATGGACAACTACTATTGTGCTGTCATAGACAAAGCTATTTGCTCTATGTCACTTTTCATATTTTATAACCACTCTATAGTCATTTTGACAAGAAGAGTTGAAAATGGAATAGAAACCAATTTGGTAAGACATGAGTTAGATAACCCATCAGTATTTGTATCTCCCTTTAGCAAAATAAGTCTTCCAGATGTTTTGAAGTATAACTCTAATCTGTCTTAGCCCATAGAATTGAAGGGGACAATGTCTGGCTTTCTGTGAAGCTCCCCCCCCCCCGAATGTAGGGGGCTTCAGCTTTGCAGGTGAAGGGACCCACCCATTCCTTCCTTTGCTTCCTGCCTTGCCTTCCCACTCTCCTTTTGTTGCTGTCACTATCACACCCTCCTCAGAGGCTCAACTAGGCCTCCCAGAGGTGTGTGTGCAGCTGTATATGCTGCCCCCATTTGGGAATCATGGGTACGATGGTGGCATCAATGGTGGCTGCCACCAGATTTCAAGGTAAGGTGGGAAAGATCCAACTATGTCAAAGCTTCTATGAAAATCTGATGAGAAATTGTTACACTTGCTTTGTCAAAACTTTGAATATGAATGCGGACTTGAAGCTGAAAAATATTTTTTGCCCATCCCCTTTAGCTACTGTAACACTGGTTGCCTCCACTGGTTGCTGATGTTTTGGTGGGTCAGGGCTGGCAGTATGCTTGCTGATTGCTCCAGATGAGTGCAAAAAGCTCAGTCCGAATTCTTTGGCTCTGAGATGACCATTTGCAATGGCCAGCATGAAACTATGGCTAGGATTCTTATCATGAGACCCAAAACTTCAGGCAGAACTCCTGCCACAGGGTGGAAGGCCAGCTGGACCTCTGGCTTTCAGGTCATCTTCAAGCCAAATACCAGCCCATTCAAGTCAGGACGTCTTCAACATGCCAAATACCAGCCCAAGCAAAGAATGGGATTTCCTGCTTTCTGGGACTTGGAGCAGAAACTGACTGCCACTGGAGTGCAGCTGTTGGCATGCAACTGACGGGCATTGGAGTGCTGACTGGAGGTTGCCATTTTAGCTGCTTTAGAGTTGTAGTACAAATATATTGAGAGCTATATAAAGCGGGTGAGAAAAGACTACTACTACTACTACTACTACTACTACTACTACTACTACTAGTAGTAGTAGTAGTAGTAGTAGTAGTAGTAGTAGTAGTAGTAGTAGTAGTAGTAGTAGTACTACTACTAGTAGTAGTAGTAGTACTACTCATCTGCCTGAGAACAAAAATAAAGCTAGAAAGCCATGGAACTCTATAGCCAAACACTCTTTCTTCCTTTTTGTTACAAAATATTACAGTCATGCCAGGGGTAGATAAATAATCCTGGGATGCCCTATTTATTTCTATTTATATGGATGGACTGAATTTTCAGTCCACACCTGAAATCTCAAAGTGTTTAAAAAGACAGAACAAAATTAATAAAGAACATTGTAATTAGATTTATAATAAATACAGGTAATTAGATGTATAATAAATACAGGGAGTGGGAGAGGAAGAGCATTCTCATTGGGAATGCCTGGAAAGTATCAATACTTGTTGAGCCAAACTAATTCATGTACTTTGTTCAACTCTTTCAGGTTCTATACAATAATAAAGAAATCACTCCACATTTTTCAAAGGATGGTATTGATGTCACCACCTCTGGCCAATACGTTGTGCTTAAAATTCCTGAAAATGGACTTCGTGTTATTTACAGCCACCTTTCTTTTTACATAAACCTACCTTTTGGTACATTTTTTAACAATACTGTAGGTCAATGTGGTAAGTAGACTGGAGCCAACACAATTGTTTAAAAAAATATATGAAGCAAAAACATTGCTTATCATAACTTACCATCATAACTTTGTCTGCAGTGGAGAAATTTAGAAAGCAAGAAAAGGTTGATAGAAGTTCATTTAATTTACTTTAACATGTTCCATTCCAGGAACGATTGACAAAATTTATGGCAGGAATGCATTCTATGCCATCTGCAGAGAATTGATAGGGTGGCTTCACAAAGGCAAAGGGTGAATTTGCAATTAACTTTTTGGATCGGATCAGAAGACAATCCCAGGCTGGTAGGGATATGCATGAATATTCATAGCATTAATTATTTGTATGAATTCATAACAAATTCAGACATTCATATACAAAATGACATTACAACATTCATACGAATAATAATGTTTCAGAACACTTGTATGAAGCTTCGGAACAGTGAGATGGGGAAGGGGCTGTGCCAGTCACATCTCCGATGGATCCAGAGTGAATTCAGCATGGTTTGAGAACAGATACAAACTGGATTCAGAGCAGATTTGATGCTTTCAGAGCAGATATGTGATACATATCAGATACATATTGGATACGTATGTGCTTGTATTGGATATCCATACAAATTTGTACAAATACCTTAGTATTGAATAGAATCAAACCACATTCGGAGGGGATATATTCGAATGAATACAAAATTTCTTACATTTGATTTGATATGAATTGAATGCAAAAAACCCTATCCATGCATATCCCTACAAGGTGGTGAACAACAGGGATGGTTAGGGCCATTTGCATTCTATGTGCTGGGCCATTCCCACTCCTGTCCAACAGCACTAGAAATGCAAATAGCTTCCAGAATGATCTCCTGTGGGTCAGTTTGGTCTAGTGGTTAGGGAGCCGGACTCTTATCTGGGAATACCGGGTTCGATTCCGCCCTCCCCATGAAGCCGACTGGGTGACCTTGGGCTAATCACAGCTCTCTTCTAACCTCTCACAGCCCCATCCTTCCAGGGTGTCTGTTGTGGGGAGAATAATAGAAAGCTTTGCCAGCTGCTTTGAGTCCCCTTAAATGGGTGAGAAAAGCAGGATAGTAAAGCCAAATCTTCTTCTTCTTCTTCTTCTCCTCCTCCTCCTCCTTCTCGTGTTTGTTTCCCGGGGAGGTTCTCCCTGGGAAATGAAGATACAAATTCAAAAGAGGGAATATAGTGAGGAGGAGAGAAGTAATGACTGAGGGAGAATGTGAAGAGTATTGAAGAGTATTCAGTAGGAAAAGGTGAGGATGTTTCTGGTGTGGAGAGGGAAACATATCACTTTGAATATATTAATTTGTATTTACCGTCACAGACCAAAATGAACATATCACTTTGCCTTTTAAAGTAAAACTTAACAGTGCTTCTTACTTTGCCCTAAAGTGACCTTCTTATCTTGGACAGGAACATGTACAAATAAAAAGACAGATGATACAGTTAAAAGGAATGGCAAGATTGCTGATTCTTTCACAGAAATGGCAGAGGACTGGAAAGTGATGGATCCCATTACCAGACATTGTGATTCAGACCAGCTGGTGCCTTCTTGGGCTGAAATATCACCATTCAAAATGGTGAATTGTGTAGCTTCTTCTCTGTGCAAACTTATCTGGTAACACACACTTTCATTAATGTTTAGCATATTTTCTGCAGTAGGGAGGTGGTGCCTCAAGTGTTTAAAACTTCAAAGGGTGATGCATATTACCCAGTATACAATTTAAAGAAATGGCATGACATCTTTCCTTGCTAAAAGGTTCGATGAGCACTAGCTTAAAATAAACCATAATCATCAACATGTATTCTGGATTATTTTTTACGTTGCATTACTAGCATCCATTGGATACTTTTTTGAAGAAGAAGATGAGAAATAGGAAAGTTTGGGATATTAATAAACGTTACTACCACTCTTGCTTTGATGATGCTGGTTCATTTTGCAGTAAAAGTGATGGAGTAGCTGACACATGTTCTTTCTTAAACAAGGAATTTAACAGAATGTCACCATGTTGTCCCTCCACGACCCTACTATGATGCCTGTGTTATGGACGGATGCTCTTCACCAAAGAAGAACACAGAATGTGGAAGTCTCCAGGCCTATGCATCCTTGTGTGGATTCTATGGTATTTGTGTGGACTGGAGAAGTAAAACAAATAGGAAATGTGGTGAGCTGAGTTTGTTGCTTTTTGTTAAATTAACAGCTTGTTTTCTGTTTGGTTTGCAAGGGTCCTTCCTCCCTTCTTCTTGTGTTTAAGCTAAAGATAATGTGAAAAGATTCAAAATTGTGCATAATTGGACATAACCAGCATCTGCTGTAGATGTTCTCCTGAAACTAGATTCCACTTGATCTGGAAATCAAGTGACTCAAATATACCTTCTTACATTATACCATTTCAGATGAATAATTGTATGTTAGAATGATTACGTAATGTAAAATATGGAACTATCAAGTAGGATGCCGACCCAACTTATTTCTTATAGGCTGATTTTACTCCTAAATAAGTTTTTGAAGAGCTGATACCAGGGTTTGTCATTTTAGGCTGCTTCTGAGGCCTGGTGCCTTAACACAACAACCTATTAATAGCCCCTGACTCCTTACTACTTTCCCTCAGTGTGGTAGTGAAGATTAGAAGACCTGCTTTATGAGTTGGAGCTGTTACATCATGTCCCAATTCTCATTAATTTCAATCATAGGTTGTTCTCTGTCTACTTCCAACTCCCTATCTACTTCACATATTGAAAGGCTGGGTGGTAATATTAGAAAAGTTTGACTTCAGTGAATCCTGATTGTCACCAGATCTGATTTGATCTGTAGCTTTAGGTTTGGAACATTAATCATAGTTTGGATCTCCCACCCTTCTTTGAATGACACAACACTGTTAAGAAAAATATCAAAACTCATTTTAAAATAAGGATTTTATGCTAAAATCCTTTCAAAAGTGTGTTCAATGAAATCACATATTTAAATAGAACTTTCCCCTCCATAAGTTTGTTTTTTTAATTGCAGATTAAAGATGAAACAGGATGAGAGAGATAAAAGTATGAGACCAGGCAATTTTGCTTGGGAAATAAAACAGACTAATCTGTTCTTCTCTGAAATACTTTGCCAGTTATTGTTTATTTTAATCCTTATTCATTGTCCCAAGGCAACAGTTAAAAGTCCTGGATGCAGTTTTAAGAAGTAATGATGGTACTTTTAATAATGCACAGGAGAATATTTTAGTGTATATGACTTCCTAGAATTTAATCCTCAGTACGTTATTATATAAGATTTCAAAAAGAAAAAAAGTCTGAGTAAATATTCTGCCTCTGAAGTTTGCCACTATTTCCTAGAACTCACATGTCCTCCGAGCCAAATCTATAAACCCTGTGGGAAGATGGACAGACTGACTTGCTATAGTGGGTAAGTAATCTTTTAAATAAGGCAAGTGTGTTGGTGCATCTGTTCTGTGAATGCTTAAAGTGGATACGATGAGAAGTCTATGCTGTCACAAACTCAGTCATCTCTGTGAGCTCACTGGATGAGAATTCCTCTTGTGGTTAGAACATAAGAACATAAGAGAAGCCCTGCTGGATCAGGCACAGCCCATCAAGTCCAGCATCCTGTCGCACACAGTGACCCACCAATTGCCCATGGGAATGTCAAGCAGAGGTAAGTGAGCCAGTTTGGTCTAGTGGTAGGGAGCTGGACTCTTATCTGGGAATACCGGGTTCAATTCCGCCCTCCCCCATAAAGCCAGCTGGGTGACCTCACAGCCCCACCTACCTCACAGGATGTTCTGTTGTGCGGAGAAGAATAGAAAACCTTTGTCAGCTGCTTTGAGTCCCCTTAAATTCAGGGTAGAAAAGGCAACTCTTCCCCTTCCCCTTTTTTCCTTTTCCTTTTCCTTTTCCTTCTCCTTCCCCTTTTCCTTTTCCTTTCCCTTCCCCTTTTTTCCTTTTCCTTTTCCTTCTTCTTTTTCTCCTTCTCCTTTTCCTTCTGGTCCTCTGGGTGAAGTAATACTTACCCTTGTCTGATCTGACTCTCCTCCCTATCAGCTTCATAGAGTGCCCCTTGGTACTAGTGTTGTGTGATAGGGAAAGTAAATTTTTCTCTATCCACCTTTTCTCTACTTCATTCAGGTTCCCTCTTAAGCTCCGTCTAGGTTTTATTGTCTAGGGAGATAATGGTTAGGGCTCTGCCAAATTTCGCTAATATTTGCTTCTCTTTTGTCATTGCACTACACAACACAATGACAATCCAATCAGCGATCATATAATGAATATGATGATGTTTTGGTTACATCATTGAAACTAAAGACGAAATAGATATTCTTAAATTCTTTACCCCTGGCAGTATGCAAAATAAAATGCATAAATGCATGCATAGCTAAAGAGGCCTCCTGTTAAAACATAAATCAATATGTGAGAGTATATCGTTCTCAGATGTGCATGCTATGTGCTTCTGGGTTGATGATTCCTTGTTTGCAGCACTATACTGCAGTGATTCTGTGGTTGCTTGGTAAAATACACTGGCTCTGGCAACAGGGAAACACATAGTCTCCCATGTGCAACATTTTCTTGCCTTTTGGACTCCACATCAACACTTGATTTAAAAAATGACAGAAACATCTTTTGGCAGGCATGATTCCTTGCCATTAGCCTGGGGCTAATATCAATTAATCTTTATTATGGCTCATAGGCTGCATCCCCAAAAGACTTATTTACTTCTCCACTGTCACTCTACTGTCACTTTACTGAAGTGGACTTTAAAAGTGCCATGCAAATCAGGAATAAGCGTCCGCATGAGGCTCAGGAAAATGCGTGTTTTTATCGCACCTTCCGTCCCCATAGGATCCCTGTTTTCTTTGCGCGCATCTTTTTCTCCCCACCCCTGCTCTTGTTCATAGGGTGCCAGCGGGAATGGGGAGGGACTGCGCTCGGTGTGGCCACAACCAGGAAGACAATCCCTGACAAGCCTAAAGGAAAAATAGCCATCTGTTAGTCTCCCAGATCTCCCCCCCTCCGAAATGGCTTCTCATGCTGGAAAACATTCACTCTCACCACTTTCCCTGTTTTTGCTTTCAAAAATCCACCCTGCCCAGCGCACGAGCACTGACAATCCCTGACAAGTGCAAAGGAGAAACAGCGATTGGCTCTCTGTTCATCTCCCAGATCTCCCCCCCCCCCCGAAATGGCTTCTCGTGCTGGAAAACATTCACTCTCACCACTTTCCCTGTTTTTGCTTTCAAAAATCCACCCTGCCCAGCGCACGAGCACTGACAATCCCTGACAAGTGCAAAGGAGAAACAGCGATTGGCTCTCTGTTCATCTCCCAGATCTCCCCCCCCCCCGAAATGGCTTCTCATGCTGGAAAACATTCACTCTCACCACTTTCCCTGTTTTTGCTTTCAAAAATCCACCCTGTCCAGCGCACGATCGCTCATTCACTCATCACTTTCCCTGTTATCGCTTTAAAATCCACCCCTAGCAATAATCCACCCATTTCACACCTCACAGTGATTGCAACAATGTTGCAATTCTGCATGATTCTGGCTCTTTAGTTCTGAGCTTTAGAAAGTGAAGCTCTGCTTGTGTTTCTGCTGTGTGTGTGCAGGCGGCAATCCCCGCCCCTTTTGCCACAGAGCGTCCTCAAGGTAAATGTAGCGAGGAAAACCCGCGACTTACAGAAAGAGCACTGGAAGAGTTGTTTAAAGTGCATGTATTTTGTCGCGCGATTTCCACGTTTTGTAGCGCTGGAACTTCGTTAAAAACCCTGGCTTGGGGACGCTCAGAGGCTAAAGGAGAGTCTTGGCAGACTTTTTATTCCTTGGGGACAGGCCCATAGACCAATTGCATAAGAAATGAAAAGCCATATAAATGAAATAACATTAGCTAAGAGAGGAGTTAGGTAGCTCTCATGATTCCTTACCATGGGTTTTGCTTCCTGGGGGACTCATAGGAGTTGCCATACAGTAGTGTATGAAAAACTACACAACGTTGTGGATACGTTTTTCAATATTCTCATTCCAAACAATGCTGTCTCTCTAACCCCTTTATTTTTCTGTGGCTTTTCTCAACACTGTTTGTAGTAAGTACGCAGTACTTTATGTAGATGAGAGTGGCTGTAGCTCAATGGCAAAGGATTTAGTGGCAGACCAACTCTACATCATGGCTAAGAAAACTGAATGGTTTTGACCATGCACTCACCAAGCGTTCAAACTTTATCTTTTTGTCTATGGGAGTGGACGTAGTTCAGTGGTAGAACTGCCAGGAAAGCAGAGAGTTCCTGGTTTCATTCACAGCCTCTCCCTGGAAGAAGTCAATGGCAAACCATTTCTGTACTAGATCACTGATGTTGTTCACTTGGCCTTTGCTCACCCTATTTTAAATGTCAACATACATGAAACGAGATAGGAAAGTCTTGAGGAAAATTCAAAGTAGCTGTTTGCTGTTGGTGATGATGGTCATGTCTCCACTTAACACTGGAGATTTCCTCTGCTGCTGAAGAAAGTGCCTGATGCTGCCAGGTTTCCACTTGTGGTGGCAGCAGGTGTCTTATGGCACTGCACTGCATAGTACTGAGACACCATGATTGGGCACTGGAAAAGGTGCACCTCTGTGCACGAAAATGGAGGCATGGGGGCATCTTTTTCAGCGGTGAATCATGGTGTCCCTCCATCTGCCTGTAACAGAGCCACCAGCAATAGTAGTGGTGGTGATGCTTGGAACAATGGTTGAATACAGTGAACTGAGTTTCTAGGATAGTTCAACCAAATTGCATGAGTTGATATTCCAATGAAATGCAACAAAAGATGCATGATTGTGATTAAGGTACTGTCCTGTCATCCTACAGACAAAATGCAACCAATGTCGATCCAAAAAAAGATGACATTCCAGAAATAATAGCGGAAGGATGTTTCTGCCCTGATGG
Source organism: Aspidoscelis tigris stejnegeri (assembly GCA_023333525.1). Lineage (NCBI taxonomy): Eukaryota > Metazoa > Chordata > Lepidosauria > Squamata > Teiidae > Aspidoscelis > Aspidoscelis tigris. The sequence goes on from JALMGA010000003.1 coordinate 17,475,372, forward strand.
AATGATCCAATTGAATCCCCATGACAGTATTTGCATTCCTCTATGTGGTAAGGAAACTTGGAGCAATGGAAAGCATTCAATTGATTCAAAATGCATACATCTTCAGGAGGAAGGGTGGGTTACAAAAGTGGTTTGATTCCATGCTACTCCATGAAGCTAGCTGGGTGACCTTGGGCTAGTCACAGCTCTCTTCTAAGCTCTTACAGTCCCACCCACCTCACAGGGTGTTCAGTTGTGGGGAGAAAAACAGAAGGTTTGTCAGCCACTTTGAGTCCTGTTAAATGGGTAAGAAAAGTAGGGTAGAAAAGCCAACTCTACTTCTTCTTAAGTGGCATTTGCATGTCCCATGGTGTGGTGTGTATGTCTGTTACTTTGTAGTGTATATATGGTACATTGCATATGCAGTATGTGCACAATTTGCACACAGTAAGATGACTGTGCATGAATATGTGAGAAACAGTAAGATCAGCACCATGGAAAGGAAAACGGAGTCAGGAATCCGAGACGTTTTCGCATTACTCCCGTTCCATTTGGAACGGGAGTAGGACGGGAAGATTAAGACAGCTCACGACGCTTTCACCTTTCACACACAGGAGCGCAGGAGCGCGTGTAAACGCGTTCCGGCGCGTCTGTGTGCGAATGCTCAAAGCATCGTGAGCTGTCTTAGCCGGCAAAGGCCGGCCAGGGGCGCGGAGACAGCCGCGGAGGCAGATCGGCAATCAGCTGATTGTCAAACAGCTGATTGTCGAAGCCGCGCCGGCGTCGGAGGCAAGCCCGCAGCTGTTAGGGAGGGAGAAGCAGGCGCGAATGCTTCTCCTCCCGAACGCCTGCGGGCGGCTCGTCCGCGTTCGAATGCATGTAGAGCACTTTAAAGTGCTCTACATTTTGAACGCGAGAAAGACAGCTGCGGACACGTCGGAGCGCAAGCCCCGCTCGGGCAATGCGTATGCCGTGTCCGCAGCTGTCTCCCACGCGCACCGTTCAGCCCCGTGCGAAAACGTCTCCGGTTTAGCTTTGATTAAATGTTTCTGGAAGCAATTTTTGTGTAATGGTAGAGCAAAAATAAAATGTCTGGTTTTGCAAATAAACCCATTAATCCACAGTTATGCGCATTTTTGTACGATCTGTGCCCAACCACATTCATTATTTTGAAAAATAGCTGCAACTTCAGTTTAGCATTGTTCTAATTTTCCTGTTTTGTAGGTTGCGTAGGACCTGATGGACAACTGAAAAAGGTAAAGTGAACCATAAATGGGAAGTTTTGCTCAAAAATGTCTGTACATACCAGCTGCAAAATGTCATTTCAGATCTTTAAAATATAGAATATGAAGAAATGTATCCTCAAGATGCTCAACTTTCCTTATTTCATGGAACAGAATGATATCATTATCTTCATCATGTAGTCCAATATCCATTAGATTTACTGAAGATCAGTTAAATGAAAAATCTGATTTGGAATTAATTTTTATGGAAATCCTTGACAATTGTGGGAGATCCATTTAAGGAAAACCTTGTGAATGGCAATGGCACAAAAAGGGAACTCACTTTAAAAAGGCAAACAAAAGAGAACTACACAGAGTTAATCTCTTATTAGAATTCAAAAATGAGAAAACATGGGTCCTCATTTTACTTTTTTGTGAAAAAATATGCAGAATATTGTGAGTTTCATGCATCTGCTCTGCAACAGTGTTAAACCCTTTCTAAGCACAAAGCCAGCAGTAGAAACTCATAATTTCAGAATACTCTGGTCATCTTTATTTTTTATATACCTTATACAGCCAGGAGAAACTTGGGAAAAAGACTGTCAGGTGTGCACTTGCAACAAAGATAAACTGGATATTTCGTGTTCTCCACACATTTGTGTAAAGTCTCCACCAACTATTTGCACCAAAGATGGATTTGTACCTGTGGTACGGATGCAGCTAGAAGACCCCTGCTGTACAGAGGTCGTGTGCGGTAAGCTTTTTGAAATGCTTTTTGCATGGCACAACAAGGAAGAATACATTATCCAGAATAACACATTTGTCTGTCTTCTGTGCTGACTTTGCAGTTGATTGTAAAGTGGGGATGGAATTCATATTATATCTGCCCATGTCATCTGGGTAAAAGAAGCAAAAAGCAAATTTCTCTTATTTGTCCTGCTCATTTACAGAGTGTGATGTAAAGTCCTGTTCCCGTATCAAACAGAAATGTAAACCAGGTTTCCAAGCTGTAAGCGTCACTCCTAAAGATGGATGTTGTCCTCTTTACTCCTGTAGTAAGTACCAACTTACGTATGTAGTATTTTCCAATGGAGGTGGCATGGTGATATCTAGGGATGATTGAGAGAATCAAGATAGACATTTTCAAATTGATTTTTTAAAAATTCCTTCTTTTGAATCTTGCTCTATTAAAATTCTGTTTATTAGGATTACTCTGAATTTGGATATGATTTCTGAATTAGAGTATGCTCTGTACATATGTAATTTGCTCCATACATGTGTATTTTCCATCTGTGTGTTTATATAAAAACTGTATAGTTTATATAAGACTGTTCCATTTAAATTGCATCTGAGCGTACAAAACTGCACGAGAACACCCAAAAATTGTAATGAGTGAAATATAGATTTAAAAATCAAGAAATGAACTTAAAATTTATTTATTTATTTATTGTATCAGGAATTCCACTGACATCTTGTTAGATTTTGGTAGCCTAGTTAAAATTCCTTTGAACCTACATATATTTGCAGGGGCGGGGGGAGGCATTTTTATTCTGCCTTTCTTCTGTTGTCAATATCATGATGATGTACACATGGCACCTAGAAAGTCTTCTAGTCAGCCATTCACTGAACTCAGAGCTGCTTAACCAATAAGGGAGGGTCTTCTTTGATTCTTTATAGTGAAAAACAATCAAACATACAAAATAAGGAAATAGAAGATTTGAACATTAATGACTGCTGCTTGTCTCTGTGTTGCAGAAGCAAAGAAAGTTTGTGTATTCAAAGGAGTTGAGTATCAGGTAAGGGACAGCTACTCTTTCGTATTGCCAGAATACAACCCCCTTTCCAAGCTCTCCCGGTTGCTTTATTAATTTCTCATGAAATGTTTAAAATTGTATTTTATTTTTCTTCTTTTTTAGTTGCAGCCTACTTGGAAACTGAAGTTACTCAAGAGACAGTTCAGGAAGATAGGACTGAGAAATTGTGCTGATAGGATTAAGATGTCAGAGAGAACTTAGGCTGTGAAGGAGAAGTATTAGGATTTTGCGATACTACAGGAGATGGAAGGCATTTCCACATTAAGAAGTATCCTGGGCTGCTGAGGCCTCATCCACTGTCTTGTTTCATTCACACTGGATGAAGTGGGAGAGGGCTAGGTACCCTCACCTGGTATAACTGAAGACCTTAAAGTTGAGGTTTGCAACCAGACCAGGGATGGTATACTAGATCATGGAGATGTTCAGCTTAACCTTTTGGGCAACTTTCCAAGAAACACCACCAGAAGTAGTTCCACCCTAAACCATCCAGAAATTCCTAATGTTGTGAACAGAAGTTCACAGCCTTTGGAGCCTTGGTACTGCCTCTGAGCACTTCAGAGGCAACAGTGAGGGTAGGAACATGGTGGGCTACCCAAATGTGAACAACCTTATCCTGCTCCAGTGGCAACCTATTGTAGCTTGGGACGGGTTGCTTGTTCTGGGACAGGGCACCCTTCCCTCTCCTGAAACACCAGGAACTAGTGCAGAAGGTCCCTGAGTCTTTCGTTTAAGGTTGATGTGAACAGTTTTTACACTTCTTTGGATTCCTGGGGAATTCTATCCCCCCAAGAAGCCCAAAGTGGCAAATGGTGCAGAATTTGGCCAGCCAGAGCATGGCTGGTTCAGATTGAATAGACAAAGCCATCAAAAGCCCACACAAAGAAACTGGCAGGATAGTGGTAGGGAATAGTCCAACCAGAGCCTCACCTTTTATGAATCCAAACCATATTTTGATCCACTGCTCCTCAAAAAATCAGTGAGGCTTTAGTCAAAGCTCTGCCCTTCCCTGCCAGTTCTGCTTCACTTCTTGCTGTTTTTCAAAACATTTGCTTATGTTACCTTTCTGTGTATTACTGCAACATGCAGTTGGCATCACTTGTAGGGATGTATAAGAATATTTGAAGCATTCAAAATTCGATCAAATTCGTTTGAATTTGGACATTCGAACTTGAATCGAATGTCTATAAATTTTAATTTAAATGTTTGAATGAATTTTGGATTTTCAAATCTGTTTGAATTATTTGGACATTCACATGTGTACAGATATGTAAACAATGCATACTTGCACGTACACATCTTTCCCGCATCTGTATGTATTTGTACAGACCTGTGCAAGATGAAAACGGGATGCATACGGGATAAATACAGGATGCATATGGGATAAATACAGAACTGTACAGATTTGTACAGTTGCATATGGATGCGTACAGGATTCGTAATGATGTGTTGGGCACATACGAATGTTGTCAACATTCATATGTGCAAATTCGAATTGAAAATTCAAATGAATAGATTCAAATCTATTCAAATTGCATTGAATGTGAATACGTTCAGATTTTAAATATTTGAATCAGTTTGAATTTTTGGGTATTTGATTTGAATTGAATTGAATCCTGAAAATTGCATTTGTGTGCACCCCTAGTCACTTGTTGTCAATACTTAATGGACAAGCATATGTTTATGGTTAGGTAAGTAAACTGTAAAACTGCAGAATAAGAATTGGACTGAAGAAGAAGATACGAATGTGAGCAGAATTCAAAGGTTAAAGTATCTGATACTGCAAAGGGCTCAGATGTCAAAGCGCAAAGCTGTCAAAAATATCATGGATAGAATTAATAGCCTAGATCTAAATAGACTAACAAATAAAGGTCTAAGACTCATAAGCCCCTAATGTGAAGAAATTTGAGATGTCTTGAGTGGCAGTAATGAGCCTAGCCACCTTTCAGGTTTCCTTTTAACGTCGGAAGCCCAGAATTTTTGACATTCATTGTTAATTCTTCCATTAGCTCTGTGTTCCTAAGCCACATTTTGGTGTTAACATGTAGATTTTTTTCCCGTATTTTTTTTTTTTTACTGTCCTTAAGCCTGGATCAGCAATACCTTCAGATTCTTGTGTTGAATGCTTTTGCACCAAAACATTGGACCGTAAAACCCAAACCAACAAAATTGGGTGTGCTCCTGTGAAGTGTCAAACTGAATGTCCGCAGGTAAGCAGAATCATCTCCTCCATAGCCTTCTCAGCTATTCTTGCTTCCTGTCCTGATCAAGTGTGAACTGTGACTGTCACTATGCCTCTGAAAAGGTCAGCACCGCAGGTAGTTTGATAAATTGGCAGCGGCTGTTTCAAAAATTGCTCTATTGTTATATTTGTGAACTCTTTTCTTCCCTTGTATAAATGAATAAATGATCGCGTTTCTAGAAAAGTTCATGGCCATTACTTTTTCTCTTTTTATTAAATATTGGGTGAGTTGGTTCTTGTCAAACTCAGTTTGTAGCAAACAAGAAGCGTTCAAAGTGTTTGTCAATGAACAAAAAACCTCCAATATTTGAACAAGCTGTACACATTTGAAGATGCAGCATATTCAGCATGCTGTTTGAGGAGGCTCTGACTATTATCTATCCTGCTCTTAGTCATTCACCAGTTTCTTAATACATTTTCACCTATTGACTACTTTGCTGCCTTTTGCAATTGGGTGATTCAAATTTCAATGGTTGCTTGTGTAAAGGCTGCTCTATGTTGTGCTGCTAGGGAAACTGAGGCCTTTTCGCACTACATCCGGAACGGATGTAGTGCACTTGGGCTAAGTAACTTCAGGACGCTTTACCCATTCACATTCTGGGCCTCTTATAAATACTGGTGTTTCAAAAGCTGTCCCTCATGTTGCAGTTTCTTGCCCTGGAAGAAATTGGTGAGATTTGGATAATGATACTTTTAAATTTTCTTGGTATAAATAGATGGCCTTACTGATGCCTCAAAACTTTTTAATTCACAGGGTTTCTACTATGTCCAGCAAAAAGGAAAATGTTGTGGTGAATGTGTGCAGAAGGCATGTATAGTAACGTTTTCATCTAGAACGGTGATTATCGAGGTAAGTGTTCATGTCTTTCACAAATGATGAGAAGCTTAAAATTATGATTTTGGGGGGAAGTTCTCTTTGCAAGAAGGGACTTGTAGCTACTGAGAATTGGACACAAATGTTCAAGAAGAATGTATGTATGTATGTATGTATGTATGTATGTATGTATGTATGTATGTATGTATGTATGTATGTATGTATGTATGTATGTATGTAACAACATCTAAAATCAAACATTTAACATAGTCTGTGTCTGGATTCCTGTTTACTTGTATCTGGATTCTACTTTCAACTTCTGTATTCAGGTTGGAAAAACCTACAAGGATCCACAGGATAATTGTACTCAGTATCTATGCACCAAGGTATCAGAACAGTTTGTTCTAAGTAGCATTGTGGTCACCTGTCCAGCATTTGATAAAACAAACTGTATTCCGGTGAGTATTACTCTGGTTTGCTTTTGTGTGGCTTAGTTTACATTTTTTAGAGTCACACATGTACAGGGAAACAACTGAGCTGCAGATCCAAACAGAAGGACCCTGACTGGTTCCCGTTTGAGGAGCTACCATTAGTCCACAATAAGGATGTGCACAATTTTTTTTAGCATTTGTTTTAATTCAAATAGAATATTCAAATATCCAAATTCATAAGGAGAGAGAATAAATGAATGTATTGAAATTTGAACTAATTCAAATACATTCATTTCTATTCATGCGAATATTCGATACATATTTGATGATACAAATCTTGTATGCATTCGTACGCATCCATACACATCTGTACAAAACCTGTTTTTATCCCATACGCATCCCATTTTCATCTCGTATGTATCCGTACAGATGCATACAGATATGTATGCAATGCAAAGCACACGGATTTGTACACACACAAATTCAAACATTTACATTCAAATGGAATATTGGCTACATTTGAGGACTGACATTTGAATGCAGAGTAAATGCTTTTGTGGATTTGTTCAAAGATTTGTTATATTTGCAAAGGTGGGGAGTAGGGATGAGCAGAAAAGATATGAATAAATATGTATCCGTTTCCCCAGCTTAACAAATGTCCGAACTATTCATATTCATTTGAATATTAGCATACAAATATTGTAGCATTCAATTCGAGTTCAAAGGTCTGAATTTGGCCAAATTTCACATTTGAATCCTACCATATTTGAAGTGGCTCTATTCACATAAATGTGGATTTCCTTCGCATTCGCTTTGATGCAAAGCAAGCATGAAAAAAAATTCATGCAAATCTCTGCTCTTGACTACACAATGAGGTAATTTAGGCTGAGAGGTTGTAAGTGGCCTAAGGTTACCCAGTGAGATAACAGGACAGAGTGGGGATTTGAACCCAGGAACGTCTAGGGCCTTTCCGTACAGGCTCGAAAAACAGATTTTGAGCCTGTTTCAGGAAGGATTAGGATGTGGCTTCCGCAAAGGGAACGGAATTAGGGTCCCTTTGAGGATGACACAACGGTGCACAAAACTGGTTTCTTAAACCAGTTTTGCCATCAAAATCCTACCCAGATGTAAGACCTGAAAAATCAGGTCTAACATCTGGCTTTCCCCCTGAAACCGTGCACCTTCTCGAGCAAGAGAGAAGATGCAGCCACCACCCACCACCCCGCCGGGGGTCACGCATTTGATCTTGCTGCCTTATGTGGTTGCTGGCGTGAGGCTCCTGACAGCTGGAAGGGACCAGCCACTCTCATGGGGGCAGCTGGGCAATGGAGGCCGCGGTGCATGCATGCACGATGTATGCCGGACCTCCAGCTGCCAGGAGCCATGCGGCAGTGAACAGGTAAGGCAGCAATTGTGAGCGCACGACCCCCGGCGGGGTGGGGAGTGGTGGCTGCAGCTTCCCTCTCACTCAAGAAGGCGCCATCATGCCTTCTTGGGCGAAGGGGAACCTGGGGACCCCGGCTGCTACTCCCCTGCATGCAGAACAACAGTGACAAGCTTGCCAAACCACGTTTGGTTCCCAGACAGTATTAATTTATGAATTCAAAGGTCCCAGTTTCCAGAATCAGGCTCCAAATGCATGGTATGTTAAAATATGAATTATAAGAGATGGCTGTTTGCAGTAAGTGGGCAGTCACAAAATTATCTTTAAAAAGAAAAGATTGACATATAAAGGGGGAATTTAACCTATGAATGTTTCTTTCCAAAACAGGGGACCATTCAGATTGCTCCAAATGGATGTTGTGAGACCTGTGAGTATATTGTTTACAGTAGTCTGTTCATGTAAATAAAGTACTTCCTATTATATCTTTATTGACCACCAGGAGGCAGTGTACAACCAGTTTCATCCTTAATGGAACTCACCATGCACACATAGCTGCATTAAGCCACAACATCCAAATCCCAATAAGGACAAAACCAGTTGAACACTGCCTCCTGGTGGTCAGTAAAAAAAATTCTATAGGATATAACTATCAACTGAGTCATGCTACTGTTTAGTGTATGAAATTTTCTCTAGTAACTGAGAGCTTAATATTTTTAAAAAATAAGCAAGGAAAAACCTGGAAAAAAACCCCCGAATCCGTGATGCTTCCTATTAATTGTAAATCCCATGGTACCTGGTCAGTTTTTACAGAAAAGAGTAAAAGATCTTTTGAAGGAGAGGAACTGCTGGTTATCCTTGCTTTTAAAGTTTTAATACTTCTGATTTTAATACATAAGTTTTAATATATGTCCAATTTTAAATGTTGTTACCTGCCCTGAAACCTTCAGGTATAGGGTGGGATAGAAATCCATCCATCCATCCATCCATCCATCCATCCATCCATCCATCCATCCATCCATCCATAGGTATGCATTTGTATAGGATGAAAACAGGTGCATATGGGATGCATACAGATGCATATGCGTATGTAAGAGATGCATATGTACCCATTCAGAAATGAATGTCTGAATTTTTTGTACGAATACATACAAATGTATTTGTATTGAATCGAAAGTCCAGACTAGGGATGTGCACGAATATCTGAAAATTCAAAAATCCAAGTTGAATCTGATGAATGTTGACATTCAAATTCAAATCGGATTTCTTAACATTTGAATTTATACATTCGAACAGATTTGGGATGTTCTGAAACATTTGAAACATTCAAATGTACAGATACATATGTATTACATACGTATCTGTAGAAATATTATCCGTATCTGTATGCATTTGCGCTTATAATATGGGATGAAAACAGGATGCATATGGAATAAAACGGGATGCATACGAAATGCGTACAGATAAGTATATTGTCGATATTTGTATCTTTAAATACGAATCTAACATTCAAATGAATAGATTCAAATGTTATGATTTGAATCGGTTTTTTTAACATTAGGATTTTAAACATTCGAATCGAATTGAATGTTTTGACATCTGATTTGCCTCAAATATGAGTGCAAAAAAACCCAATTCGTGCACATCCCTAGTCCAGACATTCATTTTTTCATTATTCAGATACATTTGGATTTTTGAATATTTGATTTGTTATGAATCGAATTTGAAAATTGCATTTGTGCACACCTCTGTTCATTATCAGAAGCGTGTTAGATTGTCTTTGAGTTGTAATTCATGAAGTGGCTCTTAGTAAATCAAATTTGAATTGCTTTTTTTCCTGGTGTGGTCATTAAAAGCCTTCTAATTAGAGATACATCAAACTGGTTTTATTTCTAACTGGTTCTGCCTGAACCATTTCAAATGGGTCAGATTTGAAATGAGCATCTCCTGTTTATTTGGAATTGACTGAACTGAAGAAAGATTGAATACCAGTGGTTCAAACTGAACCATTTTTGTGCATTGGTGTTTTTAATTTTCTTTTTTTTTGGTCATTAAAAAGAGCTTTTTTAAAAATCAAAAAATGTTTTTTCCAGATTCAAAAAGGTCATTGGAAAGTTTCAGTTCAGTTCGAATTGAAACAAACAAAAATTGTGCACATTTCTACATCTAATTATTTTACTTGAAATTAGTTAAAGTAACCATTGAAATATATATTTTCTCCCTTTTTAAGGTTCCCTGTTGTCTCATAATTGTAGAATTAATCTAAGTACACACCACATTACCTACAATAAGTGCAGATCAGCTGTTCCTGTTAAGATTCCTTCCTGTGAAGGATCCTGCAACACCTACTCTACGTAAGTGAAAGCTCTATCTATCTCCTTATTTGCTATTCATAATTAAATGCCATCAAGTGAATGTTGACTCCGAAGGCCTTTCTGCACTTACCTTATTAGTCTGCCATAAACAAGGGCCAGTACAGTCTGGGGACAGGAGGACCATTCACATTTGCTAGGAGGGACGCTTCCCCAAACTGTCCCTTACTGGCCAGAAATGTTAATGGTCCTCTGTCGACCAGCCTGTACCACTGCCGCGAAAGCCAGGGATCCCGCCTCCCCGCTGCCTCAATGGGACACCACCAGCCATGTGACATGTTCCATGATGTGCCAGCAGGCCGATGCAAAGAGGTGGGACTGATCCTGGGAATGTGTCGGGGGAAGTGCCCCACCACCCCCTGGATCAGTCCCGGGCGAGCCTGCTGCTGTGGTGCTGGTCCACAAGGACCTGCCCAACTGTGGCAGCAGTTGGCAACCGACTTAAAAATATGTCTTTTTAATGTGAGAAGAAGGATGCCCACACAAGAAAGAACATAGTGTACATACAATAACATTGCATCCATTATTATAATTCATGTTGTTTTTAACTCTTTACCCTTAATTTTAATTTTTTTTACAAAGTACTTTGTAATTTTTAAAAAATATAAATCTAAATATGACACTGAACAAATAAATGTGCATTTTAAGTTCCTATAAGAAGCTATTTCTTAAAAAAAAAATAAAAAGCAGGAAGGAGTATACTGGAGCCCAACAGAACTGAAGCAATATGAAATTAGGCTGCTCCATCTATCCCTAAATGTGACTTTGAGCCTCAGTTTGTGTGACTGGTTTGTCTATCAGATGGAAACTGGAAGGTAAATATAATGAGGTATTTCACATGGTAATATGTAAACCTAAAATAGTACCACTTAGAGATGTGTGAACTAGTTCTAATCAAACCAAGTTTCAATTAGAACTAATCTGGGTTAGAACCAAGCTCCCTAGTGGTTTGATTAAACAGTTCAATTTCAAAACCTGGATTTAGATTTGCCTTCTCAATTTTGTCAATAGCTTCTGATCGCATCTGCAGCATCCTTAGCTTTTCATTCCAGCTGCTATGCAGTTTTGTTGCAGGCCAATTGAAGATAATACAGGAATGTTAGCCTGAGGCCAATTTACACTTGGCCTCTTGGTATGCAATAAGGCAACATCTGGGCAGGTGATTCTGCAATTGCAGGAGGCGTTTACAGCCTACAAATACTTCCTGCCTGCCCAGATGTTAAATAACCCAAACAACCCAACCCTCCCCAATCCCAACCGATTCTTTACTTGATGCATCCAGCGGCAACCATCTGCACCTTTTTTGGTGTAAGGGGGCCATCAGATGACCCCTGTATCGACTGCACATGTGCAGAGCACCATCATCACCATGATGACGGCACCGGTGCATGTGCAGTTGTGCAGGATGCTGCAACCAAAATGGCGGCATGTTGTGGAGAAACGGACATGGGACCAGACACAGGTAAGTCTCCAGTCAAATTAGGGCTAGGCTAAGGTGTATTCGCATTCCCTAGTGTGAACACTAGTACATGTTAGTCTATCATGCACCTTTCCTGTCCAACAGACAGGAAAGCAAGTGCAGAAACACACTTGGAAACAGCAGTTTTCACAGGCAGAGATATGGGGTCTACAATTAGTCTGTCACTCAAGCACTGTTTAATAATTTTCAATGGATGGGAAAATTCCACATAATTAGGAGTGTCTTCGTGGCTCAGGCCTGATTTCTTCCCTTTCACCTAAGTGCTAAAAGTCCCAAAGGCAGAAGTAAATTGTTTCCCATAAACTGAGAATTTCAATCACCAAAGTTTCTTCTTGACATAAAAGCATAATCTTGACATTAAAATGCTATGGGAGGAGGATGATCATACCAGGAGTGATTAAGGGTACTGGAGTGAAAGACCAGTGCCCTTTTGTCAGTGAAAGGTGTATTTTGTTTTTCTATAAGCCATACATGAAAGGAAAGTTTAAAGGTCTTCCTTTGAAAGGAATTCTTGGTGCTTTCAGCAAAGTGGAAAACATATGTAAAATATCCCACCTATCTTGCCTTCCACAGGTATTCCTTTGTTACACACAAAATGGAGCGTGGATGCACATGTTGCCATGCTACAAAATACCATGAAAGAAGAGTAGAACTAATATGCAATAGGAGGAAGAGAATCCAGTACACATATCTCCATATAGATGAATGTGGCTGTGTCGATACTTTATGCCCAGCATAGAGCCATAGATCATAAGTACCAGAAAGGCTAAAAAGTACTCTGCACATGTATGCAAACCTTTTAGTAATGAAAGATATTGCAGATATTTCCATTTATTTTTGTGACTGCATATTTTAGCCATATGTTGATTGTAACCACTGATTAACAACAACAACAGAAACAACACTGGGTCCCATCCCCAAAGACCTTAGGTAGCACTTGAAAATGCTGACAAAATCACCATCGATCAACTGCAAAAAGCCACACTGTTCAGATCTATACGCATTTATACGCTGATACATCACAACATCTTAAGTTCTTGGGAAGAACTTGATGAGCAATGAAGACTAAATCCAACCACTGATCTGGTGATTGTGCTATACTGTTGTTTTGTGTGTTGCATAATAATAATCATAATAGTAAAAATAGATTTATTTTGTTTTTATGTGTGCAAAGAGTGTCTCCATATTTTTCCAGTGTCTCCAGTAATATTATTCATGTTTTTCATACTTAAAGATTTGCAGACAAGTATTTGGAATATAAATATCCACAAAGAAGCAAGGAAGGAATCTCCAACTTTAAGGCTGCATCCAGATGGCAGTTATTTATTCTGCTATATTTGGAATATTTGTGCTTTATTATCTACACATAGCAGAATAAGTTAACGACTTCTGGATGCAGCCTAAGAAATGGAATAAGGTGAGAATTGAATAATGTCAGCCATGTTCTATGTCAAGTTCCTTGGTGGCTCCTGGTGCTCTAGTTCTACCTAATTGCTTGTTGTGCCTCAAGCAGGTGAGGTCAGTGAGGCAAACACACATGCGCACTCACGGCAGCCCGTTGGGAGCTCAAGAGTAGGCAACGTCAGGTTCCAGAGGTTCAGCAAGAGTCACAGCAAGGTCCAAGAGTCAGTTCCACAGGCGAAGATGTGCACAAGTACTTTTCTGCAATGCCAGACCAGCATGTGCTGCTGGGTTAAGTAGGGAAGGCAGCTCCACACCCTTGATGGCGCAGCTGTGCCAGGCGCTGGGATCTGTGTATCACCTGTTTCTGCTGTTGAAGGAGAAGAGGGGACGAGTGCACCTGGGACTGCCTGTCTGAATTCTCATCCCCAGAACTGTCTGCGTGCTCCCCCAAAACTGGCCCCTGGCTCTCAATGTCTGTGCCGCTGTGCTCTGATCGCTGCCCAGACTGCTGGGCCATTGGAAACACACCCTCATCCTCCAAGGAGGAAGCTGGACTGGCAGGATGGGGCATGACGTTGTTCTAGTGCAAATGATGGCTGGAGAAACATCTGCCCAGGTGCCTTGCCAGGTTCTTCCATTTTAGCATGTGACTCATCTCATGATATGATGGAGTTCTTCCCAAGGCAGCAAGTTAGTTCCCTTGCCTCTCAGTGCCTTAGGCAAGTGTTATGTTTGATGGGCACATAGCAGCACCGAAAATGGAGATGTGATGCTCAAAGCCAGGCCCTTTACCCCCATGCACTTTTTTGCTATTTTTAGATTTTTTACATTTATTTTTATTGTTTACATGTATTTCATATATTTTACCTAATTATAGCCTGCCTTGAGACCTCTGCATCTAAGGCAAATTTAAGTAAATAAGTAAATAGAATTGTCAGGCATGCATCACTAAAGACATGTAATATAGTAAAAAAAGAACTGAAAGAAGAGTTTCCAAGTGGTTTCTCATCTAAGTACTGAGGTCTTTTTTTGCTTAGATTTAGGAAGAATTGCTTAGACCTTTCCACTTGTTCAAAGTCCAAGAATTACTGGAATTGAATGTAGAACAAATATGTACCACAGTGGGAAAGTCTGTGACCAGGTAACCTGTGGGTTTTCTCAGTCTTCTACTCAACTGTTAATATTTGATGCTTTATACTCTTCTTACAGTTCTTAACATCAAATTCACATTAGTAGACCCCCATTTATTCCCTGTGCTTCCTGGTTAGTTTTAGTAGCTGAAAGAGTATAAAACTGTGATTGAAAATCTTGGGTTTTTTCCTCTTATCAATTACAGTGTGCTACAAGATGATCAATATATTGGCTCCATCTTAAGTCTTCAGTTGATACTAGAAGAGACAGAAGGATGCCTCCAGACATGAGGAAGGCTTTGCAGCCATGGTAGTACTATTAGTCATATGACTGGCCATGTGACGATTGATTGCCAGTGGCAGCAGCACAGCAGTGGGAAAAGAGCAACGTAAAAAGCTGCTGATTAGTTAACAGCTTTTTATTTCGCACTTTCCCTCTCATACAGAAGAGTTTTGATTGTCTCTTCTGAATGATGGGACATGGTTCTGCAAGCACTTTGAAGTTTTAGGATCTCCCCAGGAGTAATTCTTCATCTGTAATAGTGAGATAACCCACTTTTTTGGAAGAGACATAACTAGGTATGTGCATTTATGGGTTTGGGGGCATTTGATTCATAACAAATTGAATGTTAGAAAATTCATATCTGTTTGAATAGATCCCCTTCAAATGTGTTAGGATCCTATTCCATAGGAATGTATTTGTACAAATTCTTATGAATATCCTATATGAATGCATACACATCCTGGATACAGATCCTATACAAATGCATACATATCAGATATGTATCCTATACAAATGCTATATAAACAAAACTACATAAACTACGGTAGAATTCAGGACTTTTGGAGTACTATCATCATCCTTTTGGAAAGACCTGCCTTTTTTTCTTTTTTTTTTCTTTTCTTGCCCTTTCCTCCACTCTTCACACTCAAGGTTGAGAGTAAAGTATCTCTGCTCACTTTTTAAATTTTTTTCATCTTTATTACTTTACAGTACACCAAAACAAAACACATACAAATCAGACAAATAACACCCCAAAATTTATATCCCTCGCACTGTTACATGGGCTCTAATTTTTGCTAGACTGTTTTTCATTCTATCTGGTAGGGAGTCTTGATCGCTAGCTTCATATAGTCTCTTCCACAGATCCTGTAGGCTCTTCTTCGGTCTCTCCCCCAAGTAGAGAAGTCTTTGGTGCCTAAGGCCATCAAATTTAAATATTTCAAACACATAGTCTTGCCATTTGTCCAATGTCCACTGTGATTTATTCTTCCACCCCCCTGCAATAACCATCAAAGCTGCCTACATCAGTGTGTCCAACATATACCTTTCATCTTGTGCCAACCATGTACCATGATATATTTGCAATAAACATCTCTCAGAGTGCAGCCCCACATTTACCCCAAACACCAACTGTATATGATCCACCACCTCTCCCCAATGCCTTAATACCTCTAGACATTCCCACCACATATGAAAATATGTTCCCCGTCCTCCGCAACCATGCCAGCATGTAGGAGCAAGTGTAAGGATCATGTGTGAAAGTTGTGCAGGAGTACGGTACCAAGACCTGCCTTTTTTGCACGAGTCTATTGCTTGTTTTACATGGAGTTTATGAATTGTGTTAGTATGGCTTTGAGATTTCCTACAAGAATATCTTAAATTCTCCCCAGTCCAACAAATTAAACATTCCGATCAATGTGGTAATAATTGTCTAACAGATCCTAAATTCCTGGGAAGAAAAGAATATTCTTGTAAATATGGATGCAGGCTATTAAATGCAGTTTAAAAGACCCCTGTGGAGTCTACTAGATGAGTACTTGGGATTCATAAAACACCAAGTGAGGAGTAACGACAAAGTATGGCACACATAAGGAAATACAGTGACATAAAGAACAATCAGAATGTTGACATTTTTGAGGATATGCAGGACAGAAGTCAAAGTCATTCAAAAAGGAAATGGTCCCATGAAAAGGAGGGCATTTGACTGCGGATGGACAACATAAATGGGCTTAACTGGTGGTTCTTTATGTTTAAGCTGGAGTTGGTGTGGAAAGTCCTTCAAACAGAAAATGTTTTACAGTAGTCAACCAAGAAGATGCTATTAAAATGCCCCCTGTGAAATGGCCGCCTTATATCAGCATGTAGAGGCAATGCTCCCTTTGTTCATATCACTCTGGAAACATTCCCATGAAGTCACAATTGTTTAGGTCTCTCTCCACAGCCCTAGCATGAGGTCACAATGGGAGGGGATAACTTTCCTTCAATCATGATGGCAGCATCAGCAGATTGGTTTCTTTTCCACCAAAATGCATTGGAATGAAGACTATCACCCTCTCTAAAGACAGATTTTCTTTCTCTGAGATGGTTAGATCACCACAGTGCAAGGGAATGTTATACCCTTGTGTCTCCTTGTTGAAATTGGCACCAGTATGGGGCATAGAAAAAGCCTTTTAGTAAGTTCTATTGGATCTCAGGCACCATCCCTAGGGCTGTAGGATCTGGAATGGGACATAGCACAAGAGCATGTAGCCTACACTGTGCGCTGCCCCAGGGCCTTTCCACAAGCCACAGGATATCCTATACCACATAAACCTGTTTCAAATTACCTGGCCTACACTGGATTGTGCTACCCATGGCATGCTTCAAGGGCTGTCTGTGAGGGGGGCAGAAATGAGAGTTCCTGGCTTTTGATGTTCCCAGTAAGGGCCGTTCCTGGATGCTGCCATTTTGTTCTTGGTGTCCTGTGTGCCTGCATGTGCCAGCGATGTTGCTATGGCAATGCTGATGCTCTGTGCAAGCGCAGTCATGTCAGGGGATCATCTGAGGCCTCAATATGCTTGCGTGGCACCTGAAATTACCCTCTTGAATGGATGTTGCCTAATTCCACACTATGGGTTGAAATGTGAATTTGCCCCTGGGCTATTTATTTTGTTGGGTCCATATTCTAAGCTGACTGAAATTCAGCCAAAAGCCTTCAGAATAAACAGATGTTAAAAATCTATAATTTTATAATCTGCTGTTGAAAACATTTCCACATTTTGTATTTAGTGATTCAAGCAATAGATAATTTTGACGGCTCTAGCAGATGTGTAGGAATGGGGCTGCAGATTCTCTTGGAAGGGGCAGGAAGCAGAGCTGTATTATCTTTGCCAGTAGGGTGCTACAGGCTAAACCTGGATGTTTTGGGTGCCATATAAAAAGAGTGAGATCAACCTGCTTTTTTCACCTCCCACCAACAGGTGTCACACTAATCATGTTCAGATTACAAAAAAGATGCCACTGCGGCAGATTTAACTGGAATGTGGAAAATTTGGTCATTCCAGCAAGAGCTCAGGTATCCACATATGGAGCTAGGATGAACGTACCCCTATATATTTCAAAGTTGTCCAGATGCCAGCCTTTTATTAGGAAAGGCATGGCATTGTGAGGTTAATCTAACCATTTCACTATCTGTTCAACTCAAAGTATGGGAACTAGGGATGTGCACAAATCTGCATTTTTTTTTTGTATTTGATTCATATTAAATTGTATGCAAGAAAATTTGTATTAATTTCAATAGATTCCCTTCAAATGTAGTGGGAATTTGAATTCAATACCAATGTTCAATCCCATACAGATCCTATATAAACCCCATACGAATGCATATGAATCCCATACCTATCCCAAATGATTCCCATACAAATATATCAAAACATACAAATTCATACAAATATATCGAAACATTCAATTCAAATTCAAATGTCCGGATTCAGCTAAATTTGTACAAATTTCAAATGTTATGAATATTCGTGCACATCCCTAATGGGAACTCCTTAAATACCTGCAGATGTCCCTAATTCTGAACCACAGGTCTTCTCAGTGCACATTCAGAGATTTCTAAGTAGCAAAGTGATAGCTGAAAGCAGAGTGGGATTTTATATATTTAAATATGATGACCATATTCTGAGGCAAAGATGTGAGGATATGTAATTTTTAAGCAAGGCATTTTTAAAAACAGTGGTTATTTATAAATTCAGTTTTGTCAGCCATAGCTGCCCATTTGTTTTGATGAAATGTGTAGGGGCGCTTTCATCTCTTGCTGTGGGGCAATTTCCTTATACAGTTTCCTTATCAGATGGCTTAATCCTAATTTGTGGGATAGCTAGGGGGACATTCTTCTTTGGATTATTCAGAAGCTAGTATTATTTTATGCTTGCTCTTATTAAAATAATGACTTCACAAGACCTAAGAAATGGGTCTTAAGGGAATGTCAAAAGTAAAGAGATGGAGATGTTCTTTGTACCTCAGGGTAGTGACCTTGTTGGTACAACAGATTTAGGATTGTTTAATTTCTGTACATAAGTACCTGGCAAGAAGGGCTACACAGATTGCTATCAAGTCCTTAACTTCTGATAATTACTCTTGGTAAAGTTATTAAATAACTATAAAG
Organism: Aspidoscelis tigris stejnegeri; assembly: GCA_023333525.1. Classification (NCBI taxonomy): domain Eukaryota; kingdom Metazoa; phylum Chordata; class Lepidosauria; order Squamata; family Teiidae; genus Aspidoscelis; species Aspidoscelis tigris. The sequence goes on from JALMGA010000003.1 coordinate 17,494,072, forward strand.
GTTGATGACTGCAGTTCCCAGAGATGTAAACTGCATACTTCCTCATTCTCTAGAAATAAAGCACATTCTTATAATCCGGGGAAATCTATAGAGCTCTGAGTCAAAGTCACTCATGTGCAAACACCTGTGTAATCCTAAAAAGACAGGGCAGTCCATGGCCCTGGTCACACAGGTGTAGGACAGGACATCTTATTCATTAATTCGAACTGAGGTCGTTCCAGTTCTGATCACACCTAGATCATCCTTTCTCTGTGACTGACCTGAGCCTCCTTCATGGAACTCTTGGCTCCCCACCCTTTTTGCTGCATCAAATCTATCTCCTTCTTATTGGATGCTGTTGTGTCACTCAAGGGAGGTGAGAGTGTGTGTTTGCAGTTCTTTTTTAAGCCTGCTCCCTCACCTCCACTCCCCCTTCCTTTTTTATGTGCTTTTCTTCTATGTGTGATTAATTTTTAAATAATAATAATAAATTTGCAGAAAAACACTAGATAGAGGAATCATACACATAAGGGTCCTGGTCACACAAGTAGTTTAGGACGACCTCAGATCATCTTCAGGTCATGTTACTCTAATTAATTTAATTCATTTTCCAAGCCAGCCTACCCTCGTTAGATTGTCTTTACTGTAGTCCACATTTTTACAGGACAGAGGAGGATGTCTATATCTCAGGACATCTTCACTTCCTCAAGTGTGAGCAGAGGGACAGGTGAAGGGGGCTGAACTGTGCTGTGGTGGGTGGGGTCCAGTCTTTCCTTTGGCCAATCAGCACGTGTGGAGTTCATGAGGCACCTCCCCTTCTCTCCTCAGTTTATGTGTATGATTCCTCTATCTAGCGTTTTTACGGAAATTATTTTTAAAAAAACGCATGAAGAAGAAAAGCACATAAAAAAGAAGGAGGTATGGAGGTGGGGAAGCAGGCTTAAAAAGAACCACAAACACACACCCTCACCCCCCTTTCTACATAGCCTGGTAACCTGACATAAGAAAAGCTCTAGATCACTGCTGTCCACACACTAGTGCAGACCAGCAGAAGCCCTGTTCATTTCTAGTTCACTTTATCCACGTTGGACAAAGAGATGGAGAGTATGCAGAACCAAAATGGTGCAGTATCCTGATCCAGGCACAGACCTGTTAAACTAGTCCACAAACAGACTATTGAACATATATATCCCAGACCATAAAGGAAGTGCAGACAGCATTATCTGTGGTTTAGGATTGAAAGTTCACTGCCCCTTTTCAGTGGAACAGCAAAAAGCACTACCAGAAATGGGTGCACCTCAAAAAAAAAAAAAAAAAGCCCCAGGTGAAAAAATTTGAAGGCAAGAGCCTTCCTTTGTATCCTTCAAAGCCTGGGCTGAGACAGACTGTCCTAATGTGGACTGTCCTTGGAGCTAGCTATTAGGGATGTCCACAAATATTTGTAACATTCAGAATTAGTACGAATTTGGCCAAATTTTGACATTTGAATTCAAATCAAATGTTGGCATATCCAAAGATTGACATTCAAACTCTAATAGAATGTTTCAATATATTCCTATGAAGATTCGTATGGAATATGTATGAGATGCGTATGGAATTCATATGCATTCTTATGGGATTGAACATCTGAAACAAATTCAAATCCTACCACTTGCAAAGGGGGTCTGTTTGAATGAATATGAATAGAACAACAACAACAACAATAATAAAATTGTGCATATCCCTACTGGCTACCACTAGCTTACCCCAGCATGGGCTGGATTCAACAGCCTGAACTATGTGGACTGAAACAGCCAGTGTGGTGCAGAAATGCCCAAAATGTATTGAACATAAAATATGATGTTGGAGATTAGGGCCTTTTCTTCAGTTACTGGTGATCTGGATTAAGGAGTTTCTTAATCTGTATCATGGGCCTCCTCATCTACATGTTAAGGAGGATCAAGGACACCTAACCTCTTGCTGGTCTGGCTCCATCTAAACTGGATGGAGCCAGATCTGGATTAAGGATGCCCTTAATCCAGATCTCTTTAATTGGATATGTTTAGTTGGGTCCACAATAAGGCCAAGTGCCTTGTTCCAGAACACGGGAGGCATGCAGACGGCAAGCATTCAGTAAAAATAATAAAAGTAGGATAAGAATAAAATATACATTAGCTGAAGTTAAGACTCAGTAGGAGACAGGAGATTTACAAGAAGAATTGAATAATTGTGAAAGAAAGAAAACATAGATAACATGTTGGGTATCCATTTACTCACTCCCCAGGAGGTGAAACCAGAATGATTTTATTTAATAATTTAAATGTTATTACTTCTTTTAACTATCATTTCATCTCCCAGAACACCTAACAAAATACCATTAAAAATAACACAAGCGCAGATACGTAGGTGGTACTTCTCCAGTTATGTAAGATGGTTAGTTGGTGAGGGTGAAGGAGAAGAACCTAGAAAAATGTTGAAGTAACTAGCCAATTTGAAAGGCACATTCTGGTCCTTGTTTGCATTAAATCTTGCAGAATCACATTGGTGAAAGAATGTACTCCTGCCGGAGTGGACCGAATTAAAAATGTTTACAGACATTTCATCTCCAATCCTTCTTTATGTTTTATCATCCACAGCCCAGCGGCCTGAACAGACACATACTTTGAGAGGCCATAAATCAATCGTTCCCATCAGAAAACCACCACAATGACTTTTGTAGTTCTTATCATTTCTGTATTGCATTGCATCCCCAATCTCCTCCAAATCTTCTGAAGCAAACACTGAAGTCCGCATTCCTTTCCTCTTTTCAGGCCACGTTTATGGGAAATCTTTATAGGTATTGACTGACATTTGCTTAAATGTTTTCCTCATTTAGGTTTGGTATACAAAGTGGCCTAAAGACAAATAAAACTATTTGTATTCCAAGAGGGTTGAGAGAGAGAGAGACAGTGTCTGATGCAATCCTAGGCATTGTGGGGCTTTATTTTACCTAATTCTATCTCCCTAATTCCCTGAAAGCACTTTGAGAATGAATTCCTTTTTAGTGGTGGGTTCTGTTTCAGTAAGGAGTGCCGCACAGACATTTCCCCTTTCTTTGAAGGCAAGAATACAAAGATGTGCAGTGATATAGCCCATATGGCCTATATATTCCCAAACCCTCCCTGCAATATATGCACTTTGGAGACTGAGAAAAATCACGCTTTGGCTTTGTCCTAATACAATGGCTATTGACTCCATAGGTATACCCAGGCAACGTAATCTGGCCACCCACCAGAACTACACATTTATTTATATTCAAGAATACTGAGTAATTTGTGGTAGGGCATAAAATAGGGATGTACACGAATGGCTTTTTTGACATTTGATTCATAACAAATCGAATGTAAGAAAATGAGTATTTGATAGAATAGATCCCCTTCGAATGTGATAGGATTCTATTCGGTACAAATGTATTCATATGAACTCATACGAATATCTGATACGTATCGGATGCGAATGAATACATATCCAACATGAAAGAATACATATGTGGTATGAACGAATACATATCCAATATGTATCCTGTAACATATCCGTACTCTGAAAGCATCAAATCTGACCCGAGTCCACTTTTAATCTACTTTCAATCCATGTCGAATGCAATCTGGATCCATTGCAGATGTGACTAGCACAGCTGCTTTCCCACCTCCCCAGATTAACAAATCTCCAAACCATTTGTACAAATGTCCAAACTATTTGTGCAAATGTCTGAAACATTTGTATTCAAACGAATGTCAATGTCCAAATGTTGTAACATTTGATTCATGTATGAATGTCCGAATTCATACAAATTTGTACAAATAACAAATGTTATGAATATTTGTGCACATCCCTTCAGGCATAGAAATGTAAGCCAGACAGCTAGCCAGCAAGCAAATGAACAGATGCAGTTAAAAAAAAACATTATAATATGAGTTTGCAGTCCAATGTTATGCACTTTGACTCCCAAGTTTTCTCATAGAGATGCTCTTGGATGCCTTTCAGTGGGGTGGGGTGGGGGGTTGTCTATCTGTGCCCACCCCAGGGGTGCAGGAAGAGAACCCTCATCCAGCCCATCTTCACAACAATGCAGCCCTCCCTAGACACATTTTTTTTTACTTTTTTTTTAATTGACAGTTTTCATGCATGGGGGCATGCTCTGCGACTCTGACAGGTGGCCGAGTCCCTCCGACTTACCCTGCCAGCCTCAGAATCAGGCTGGAGACAATGAGGTAAGTCGGAGGGACCGTCGGTGGGGTGGGGGTGAGAGTAGGAGTAGGAGTAGGAGCCGCCTTACCCTGGCCAGAGAATGGCGGATCATCGGTTCTCTGGCCAGGGGGAAGGCAGGGAAGCTGGCCGTTGGACACGCCCACCTGTCAGACTTGCAGAGCATGTGCTCTGCCTCTCTGACAGGTGGGCATGTGCCGTCAGGGCTGGTTTGGGATGGGTGCTGGTGCATTCACACAGCACCCACTCCAATCCATTTTCCCATCCAGCCCTGCTGTCGCCGCCGCCCCGCGCATGTGCATACGCGCAGGGCCTCCAAGAATCTGTCTCTATTTGAGACAGATTCTTTTTTAGAACCATTCCGCCAGAAAACAGATCTTTTAGATCCATTTTCGGCGGCATGTGCAGAAAGGCCCCTTGAGCCTTTCTGCACTTGGCCTTATTCTGGAGTATATCTCAGAGTAGGGACCTGTTATCTGCATGCGCATGCAGACTTGGGAAGGCCCCAAGTGAGGCCTGCCATAGTCTGCCCAGACAGCTATCCAGAGATATATTCCAAAATATGGCCAACTGTAGAAAGGGCCCTTCTCTGGCAATTCACTTCACTATCAATCAGAGGACTGTCCTTTTATCTCCTCTCCTGCCTTGTGTGAGACTCTTGTGAGAGAAGGAAAAAAAGAATGGAAGTTCTAGTAGGTATAAAGGCCAGAATGCCATTTGCTTCATCCTCACAGCTTCTGCATCCTCAGTGGTGTACTTTCTCAGAGCAGCGCATGACAACTTCCGACCAGCTAACTAGAAAGAGCTGGAAGAAGCAAGCTTTAGCTGCATTCATTCCTGACTAGGCCAAATGACAAGCATTCCCCAAGACAAACCTTGAGGAAGTCATTCCCTTTGGCTCACTCAAGTTGAAAAAACAAATATTTGCTTGGTAACACGTCACACGCACCCAATCATATGTGACCGTATCCTGTAGGGATGTTATCATGATGCCTATGTAGGCTTCATGAGTTAAGGTTTCCATGGTAACCTTCACCACACAGTGCTCACTTGGGCCTGCCAATAAAGCCTTTGGCAGAATGTTTCATTAACCCAGTGCTCTGTGTTTAGGACCATTTACATATAAATGCAAGTAAAAGATAAAATTCCAGCCTCTATTTGTGCTTGAACTGAGGGTCTGTGGGTTTGTATTTCACATTCCTTTGAGAGGATTGTGCAGCTGTGGGCACAGAACCTCTGCTGTGCTGATATCATCCAGATTTATATCTACCATCTTGGATTAGAAACAAAAAGTTATGCACTATATATTTTCAGCAGACCCCAAGGGGCTGGTTAAAATCAGCACAGTGAACCAGCTCACCTCCCGGATGAAAGCAATATGAGAGAATATCAGTACAGTTTAAAATGTTAAAACTAACAAAGAAATTATCCTGAGAAATTAAAGGACTGTCTTCTTTCTTTCTTTGGACAGTTTTTTCTTATAAACCCATGAGACATTACCCTTGACACCCTAAATACAAAACATGCTAACTGTGGCCCTATAAATGTAACAAAATATTATTTCTCATATAGTTTTTGTAGCATTTAAGGCCTTTGGAGGAAGTTTGGCTTTGGCTTAGTTTTGGGCAACTCTAGTTCTGGGATTCAAGCTGGAGATTCCCAAATGGTTATGGAGGAATCCAAAATGTGAAGATTTTCCCTAGAGAGGTCTGCTAAACTAGGGTGGCTTCTACACCTCCTCTGTGTTGTGAACTTCAAATCATTCCATTCACTCATTGTAAAACCATCTGGGAAGGTTAGCAGCAATGATCAACTTTTGACTGTAATCGAAGCAATGGGAATGCCATATAAATTCATGTGCAATGTCTATGCACCACCAGTGTTGTCCCCAGTTTGGTGCATGTGTGCATACACTGGCCAAGGTGAAACAAAGGCTAGAATGCCATCAGGCTGGTGTCAGGTCCTAGCATAGATGGAATCTACATCTTTTATTATTTTGTGGAGACTGACCAAGGCCTGCTGTTCAAGAAACATTGGAAACATTGTGGTTGGCTAGCCTACATTGAGATTGACTGGCCCTGATTCAAATAATAATGACCAGACTGTCACAGGAAGGGGGAACAAACAATGTGATACTTCAAACATTGGACTGTTTATTTTAACAGGGTACTGATTTTGGAGCTTATCGTAAAGCAAAACCTGATAAGCGCTTATCTGGGGAACAGTTCCAAGTGGATTGCTGGAATGAGTTGTTTGCACCCTGCTTTTGTAACTTTCAAGGATTGACTCCACCCTTTCCTCTACACCTTCCATAGATAAAAAAAAAAAAGAAATCCATGGTGCTAATCTTTCCCTCTATACTAACCGCCCAGTTACAATAGAGATTATAAACAGATGTGACATGTGATTTCTTAGTGGTAAATCTGTGGTACCCACTGTGAAGTCCACTTTTGCTTGACTGATCTGCCTTGATGACTGGCATTTTTCTAAAGTCTGGGGGTACCACTTTGAGTCATCTACAAAATAAGTCTCTGCAGAGTCTACAGGCTTAGGATGTCTCCACACTTGAAAAAAGGGATTTGAAATAGGGGTGTGCATGAATATATTTTTTGCATTCAAATTTGAGTCAAATCAAATATCCAAAGATTCAATTTGATCTGAATATTAATCCGAATTTCCAAAAATCTGATTTGAATACAGATTATTCAAATCCGTACATTTGAAAGTTTTATCCGTATTTAAAGATGCAAATGTCAACAACATTCGTATCCATTATTCGAATTTGCCCAATTCCGTATGCATCCCATTTTATCCCGTATGCATCCCGTTTTCATCCAGTATTATAAGCTCACATACATATAATTTTCACACAAATTAGGATACGATACATACGAATCTGCACATTTGAATTATTTGAATATTCTTACTTTTGGAAATTCGAAATCCATTTGAATGTCAAAGTTTGAATATTTTTAAATCCAATCAAATTCAAATATTGATATTTGTTAGATTCAAATCAGATTTTTGAGTTTTTGAATATTCATGCACATCACTAGTTTGAAAGAGACTTAGAGATGGTAGAATGCAGACATTAGTGCTCCCATTCTACCTCCAATTCACATCAAAGGCCTTTAAAACTTATTTTATCCCCATGGCCTTTAATGGGGATTAGAGGCATGGCCCTGCAGGTTCTACCACCCCCAAGACACTTTCAAGCATCTTTTTTTTACACTGTGCAGGTGCTAGAATGGTTCGTCTCTGGCTGCATCCAGACAACAGTTATGAGTTTTGTGCTATATTTGGATATTACAGACTAGTAAAGCATGGATATCCATGCTTTATTCTGGAATATCCAAATATTCCCCAATGTGGTCATGATTTGTCTGGAATCTTGTGTGGAAGACATTCATCTGCTTACATTCTAATCAGACAGAAAACATCTAGTGTAGGGATGTGCACAAATATTTGTAATATTCAAAATTTGTCTGAATTCATCCGAATACAGACATTCGAATTTCAATCAAATGTTGGCACATTTGAAGACTGACGTTCAAATTCAAATAGAATGTTTTGATACATTCATAATTAGCTTCATATGGGATTTGTATGGGATTCATATATGAGATTTGTACGCTGTTCATATGCATCCATATGGAATTTGTATGAGATTGAACATTCGTATTGAATATAAATCCTACCACATTTGAAGGGTATCTATTCAAATGAACACAAATTTTCTTGCATTCAATTCAATATGAATTGAATACAAAAAACAATTTGTGTACATCCCTAAAAGATGCTGGCAAGTCAGATTTAGGCTGTGGTCACACCTAAGGTTCAACCCAGTTTCAACCCACCTTCAGAGTGAGAGAACATGAATAGCGCTTTATAAATAAACTGTAACAACAACAACAACAACAACATATCAGCAAAGTGACCAGTAATTTTCTGTCCACATTACCTACCCCAAAAGTGAATTTTCTGAATTATTTAACACTGAAAGAAAACAGCTTGTCACTTTGCCAATGTGTTCTCTCACTCTGAATGTGGAGTGAAGCTGGATTAAACCTTAAGTGTGTTCACACCACCAGTAAGGACAACATTTGATTGCTGGGATGAGGGTGGGGTAGGCAAATATCCCTTCTCCAAGGATGCCTGGCTCCTACCCACCCCAAATGCTGCACCTTCCTCCAAACCCATCTCAGGACACCCCTTTCCAATGAGTCAGCATCAGGCTGGCATTTCTTGGATTGCACCCAAACCACTGTTTCTATGGCTCCTGCACTGACATTTAACGAAAATGCAGGAATTCCCATCTTTTGGGGCAAAAGACCAGAATCAATCCAATATGATGGCCCCACTCCCTGTATGGCTGAATGCTAGCAATTCTTATGAATCTGGCAGAACCCTGAGCTTTTTAGCATTTCTGCATTTACATCATTGGAAAATTTCGGGGAAACTCCTGCATGGTCCATCTGCACTGCACAGACCTGCTTCTCCTTGGATATGTAGAAGTAGAGCAGTCCTAATGGCTGTACATCTGCGCCCCTTGTCACCAAGTATGGCTACATCCATGATTCTCCCTAATAGGAGAAGTTTGAGCAGAGCCTGGGCGGAGGGCTGCCAAAGCATAGTTAGCATTGTGTTATCCCATTACTGCAGCAACAGTGCCACACAGGCATGGCGGCACCATTGCTGAAGTTCCAGGACCACTAGATCTGTACCTCACTGTTGCTTAGGGAAGTTCCAGCATCCCAAATTGTAGAAGCCAAACTATCCCCCATCTTCACTTCTGCGGGAGGTTTTCCGAGGAAAGTGAAGGAGAGAAGTTGCCCTTTCTCCAACAACTTCTTAAATGTGTGATCACAAGTATGGCCTTTCAAACATAACTATGCTCTGTGTGAAATACATTGGCGCCCCCTTCAGGCTTACTGCTCACATAACTCTTTAGATAGCCTACAGAGTATATGAGGTGAGTCTCCCTCCATTTTCTCAGCATTAGTTGAAAGAAATGAGCGTATTTCACCATCAAGATCCTCTCCAAGAATCCAGTATAAATTGTCTGTGTTTCTGAAAGGGATTTTAAATGTAAAAAGTGGGTGTTGTTTCATAGAAGATACAGGAGTACTGTTTACTTAACAAACATGTGCTTAATACAATGATTCTGTGCGTTTTGTTGTCTTTTGGTGTGGACAGCATGCAGAGTTTACATTTCTTTTCAACTTGCTAAGGGCACTTTCCCAGTATTTTGTTTTGCTTGTTCAACAAAGTTCTACACCCTCTTCAAACAAATACCTGCTACACTCAGATGATGTGATGAATGCAAGCTTCCCCTAACACAAGATAATTTGAGGATCAGATTGAGACGATTCTGAACTGAGGCCTATTTGCACCAGCTACAACTTCCGAACTGTCTTCAAGGGAAGCCCCATGTAGAGTGCATTACAATAGTCCAATCTAGAGGTTACCAGAGCCTGGATAACCGTGGCCAAGACATCTCTATTCAGAAAAGGCTTCAGTTGATGCATCAGCTGTAGTTGGGAGTAGGCACTTTGGGGAAGCTTTCCTCATGACAACTGCAAATGGTCCACCTTTACTAGGAGTTTACAAGCCCTAGTTCATGACAGCCTAATCAGCTAAGTGCAAAAAGGCCCCATATCTTTCATTCAGCTAGGGACTGAAGGAAGAAGCTATGAAGCTGATTAGAGATATGCCTGCTAGAGGTTTTGGAAGAGAGCCTTCATGTGTTCTTGTTCTACTCTCTTCTGTTTTCTTTGTTCTTTTTAGGAATACATCCTTAAATTATTGGGCTATCCAATTCAAGGCTAGTTCAAGGATAAAGAACTGCAGGAAAGATGACATGTTGGCCTTTTAACTGCCCATCTGTTGCTTACATTGAACAGCAGGTGATAACTAATGCTGTTGCCTTGGCCCAGCTTGACTTTGGGGCTCTAAAGACCTAATGGTCACCTACATTCCACCCTGCTAACCAAAGCATGCCTTGTCGTACTGGAGAACGTTTAAATGTTTGCTGAGTTAAAGACTATGTGGTCTCATTGGTCGACACAGCATGAAGCTGAGGCCGTGATCACACTTTTTCTTTGAACCTTCCTCAGTCCATCTTCAAGTCTGACTGCTCACACCTTTTCATTTCTATCCATTTTATTTGTGGACTTCACGCTCAGGAAAATCCAAATGGAAGGCAGAAACTCTACAAATAAAATAGATATAACTGAAAACGTGTGAGCAGTCAAACCTGAAGATGGACTGAGGAAGGGTTAAAGTGAAGGTGAATATGGCCAGAGAATAGCAAGGTAGTTAGTAGCACATGGAGATTAACAAGAGAAGGGTTAGTGGCATGAGCTTTCGTAGACATGTCTACGTCTTCTGAAGTGTGTGTGTGCATCTGAAGGAGATGTGTCTACGAAAGCTTATGCCACCAACCCTTCTCTTGTTAGTCTCCAAGTGCTACTAACTACCTTGCTTGACTTTGCAAATTAGACTAACACAACTATTTCTCTGATATTGATGGCCAGAGAATGTAATCAATTGCATAAAAAATAGCCTACTTTCTCCTCCCCTTGCTCAGTCTTTGAAGCTTTGGAAGTTTCTCAGTTCTGAAGAAACCAAGGGGAAACATGCACAGTGTGTAAACATCATACCCCACCCCCCAGCCCTGGATGGGAGCAAGCACCTCTGCCCTTGAAGCGTTTGCTGCTGTCACTGGTTGGATGCTGCCTCAGATATTGTAAGTGTGAAAATATAAAGCATTTCAGCATATTGTTCATTTGGGAATGTATCTTCTAGCATTCATAGTGGATTAGACGCAGTAGCGTGTGGATGCCACCACCTCTAAGCTGCATATGGTTGCAGTCAGAGACTCTGGATGTCCGGAAGAAGCAGCTGTTGGAGAAAGCAAAAGGGAAGTGTTCTGCTTCATATCAGCCTTCCAGACAGCTGAAAGTCAATGATGGGAGATGTAACTTTAATGCCACCAGTCAGGGAGAAAACATAACTTATGTTTAGGGATGTGCACAAATATTTGTAACATTCAAAATTTGTATGAATTTGGCCGAATCTGGACATTTGAATTTGAATCGAATGTTGACACATTTGAAGATTGACATTAAAATTCTAATCAAATGTATGAAGATTCGCATGGGATTCATATGGGATAGAATATTCATATTGAATATGAGTCCTACCACATTCGAAGGGGATCTATTTAAATGAATATGAATTTTCTTGTATTTGATTCTATACAAAGTGAATAATAATAATAAAAACATTTGTGCACACCCTACTGGTGTTTCAGGAGGAGGTTTTGTGGGTGGCAACTCTGAGCAGGACAAATGGACAAAATTCTGCCATTTATTGATTTAAGTGCAAATATTCAGATCCTGATACATCCAGTTATTTACTGATAAAGGGGTGCTTAGGCCACTGTGCCCTTTAATGCAGATCTTTGGATGATAGGCTAGAATCATACTTGGGAGAGGGCACGGTGCCTTGATCATTAGTACTTGAGTAGGTAACTGAATACAGAGCCTGCTTCCACAAGGAGGCAGAAGGGAGCCACTTGGAAAGGCAATCTAGCCTTCCGAGAAGCCTGACGAACTGGCATGGTTGAGGTTGCCATGGGGGCAGCTACTGCTGGTGACTTAACACTATGCCTAGGTAATGCCTCCAGGTTGAGGAGACAGGCAGGATGCCTCCAAAGGCTATTTGCAAGTGAAGGTTTTGCCTTCATCTTCTGCTTGAGATGTCCAGGAGCAACTGAGACAGTGTTCCTCCACACTGAGCAGTGAGGGACAGGATGCTAGACCATATGGGCTGTGACCTGATCCAGCAGCAGGGCTCCTCTTACATTTTTACACTCTTAGGTTCTTATTTCACAATTTTTCATGACTGTGAACTTACACTGCACACCCCAACTCTGGCCATTTGAGGCACCTGTGAGTCACTATGGCTGGACAAATGAAGTCGAATTGAGGAGATAGCGTTCACGCCAGAATTGAGCAGCCAAAAAATGATGTGATATAGAAAAAGGGTATGATTGTCTTTTCCTGGACTTTGCTTCCACCTTTTGAGAAGGCCAAATGGGTGGGTGGTCTTGGACAGGTTCCTGACCACTGAGTAAGGCTTTGGTTCTAGCTTCTCATTGAGAATCAAAATTTGCTGGGAGGTCTTCAGATGCAGTATATTCTGAGGAAATGTCCTCCAGCTGCATCTGATGCCTATCATGCCTTCAGGGACCATAATTGTACCAAGGGCCAGCAAAGCATGAAGAATGTTTGCCAAGATTACTCTTCCCCAATTGGTTGCAAATGCAGTATCTTACATGTATATGCCACAGCAATTGCAGCTGCCTATCAAACCCATATAAGATGTATGCAAATACAGAATAGGGAAGCAACAAAAAGCTGAAGTACCACCACAACAGTCCACCAGCTGAAGGTTTAATCCATGAAAAAAATACTATGGCTGCTGGATGTAGGTGTCTTGAACTGCAGTCTGGTCTGTTTTGGACAGAATGTGGTACAGTGTGATCAGACACACCATGCCAACTGGCATTCTGCCTTTCCCCCAGTGTCCTGCCACTCACTAGACATTGCTGTCTACATCTGAACAACATACTGTTATTGCAGCCAGTGATACCATTGACGATTAGTGGAGCCATTTCTCAACAGTCTGTGGTCTGACATTTAGCCCCCTGCATTTTTCCCACACATAATATTCAGTCTCCCTTCCTCTTAAATTTTAAGCAGCATCTGGGGAAGGTTTGTGTACCTTAAAAAATAAAGGTGTCCTTTTCTTTGAGCTTCTTTGCCACAATAGGGTGCAACACACACTCTTTGGTTGCTTGTTTCTTGTTGTAGAGTAAGAAGCAAGTTAGCTGCAGAATATTCAAAAGCTTGTTTGGAATTATTTAAAGTAGTTCTGGATTTCCATCATCATCTTTGTCATCATTGAGTTTGTGAACACTAACGCCATTAATCGGGCTCCCACTAAATTTGGAGGAACACTTTTCTACTTCACCTGGTATTCTGAAGCTTTTGGGGGAGGAGCAAGATAGCAGTAAAAATGAGACTGTTTGACAACATTATCACAAAAAACATCACGCCTATGGTGCTTTGCCTTCCTTCCTCATCTTCCAGCAAAGACAGGGTCTTTCTTCACAGACATTGTCCCAGAAAAGTGATGATATGGAACACATCAGGCGCCCACACTTTGAAATGCCCAATGAATCTGAAAAGTACCCAGCACTTCACTACATGGTGGGTAAATGTGAACACTGTTATACTAGCAGCAAATGCCATGCCACAGTGATGGCCATACACGCCATCCATTGCCACGGCAACCAGGTGACATGGCACATAACTCTGTCAACCCCCCCCACACACACACACTATTGACCTGAAAGAGGAGAGAATGGTAAATTCAGGGCTATGCTAGCCATGTCTCAGGGATGGAAGCAGGTCTGTATAGCGCAGATGTTCTGTGCTGGAGTATCCCAAAAGTCCCAACTGAACCAAGTGTGAAAAGCCCCAAAGAGGTAACACCCCCTCCTAAATTGCTCCTGGGCCAAGACAGCAGTAGAACCTTTGCTTGAGTAAACAGACTCAGGAAGATATGTGGAAGAGTGCACACTTCCATGGACCAGTGTACCAGGGCAATTCATTTTTGGTAGCACCAAATTATGATGGAGTAACGGGTCCCCCAGGGCTGTGATGACTGGACCTTCAGTTCCTCAGTGTTGGAGCCCTCACAATAGGCTCTTAAGCTTGCTCAAGCATCACAGTGGTGCAGGTTACATGGATGCTATCCTGGAACAGGCTGGCCAAGTGAGGGTGTCCTGGTTCAGAGACGCAAGGAACTGCCCTTGTAGAAGTGGTCCAGTCTGAAAATGCCTTTGGCAGGATGTTTTTCAAAGTTCAAGTTCAGCTGGCGTCACAGAAATCCTGTAATGGTTTCCTTATTCCTGTTGAACAACAGTGAGTGTCTTGTTCCCATGACCACAGAGAAGTTGGCAAAACTTAAATCGGGGAAGGTAAATATGCAAGCGTCAATGTGTTACTGTAGTAACACATGTCAAATTTACAGGTGTCAAATTTACAGGTGTGTTGTGCCAGTGCAGTGGAATAAATTTCCTAATAACAGGATGTGTTTAGTCATTACTGGATAAAAGAAAATAGTAACTTTCCAAAGTGTCATCATCCACATTTATTGTGGAAGTTGAGGTTACTTGAATGTTATACCCAAGGGTACAAAAAACAAACAAACAAACAAACAAAAACCTGGCATATTTTAAGAGAGTAAAGCTGATCAAATAGTGAACCAACAGAAGCTTAACAGGAAATGACCAATAGGTGAGCAGAGAAACAATCTTGCATGCTATACATTTTGTCCCACAGTATTTTGCTTATCAGGATTTCCTGATTAATTGCTCTACTCCCGTAAATTTCCCCCTCTCCCCCTCTCTGCTTCCTCTTACATCCTTAATGCATCCCTGCCACCATGAATTCTTCTTGCCCAACTGATGACTTAGGAGCCAGCAGCCCCTAGGAAATACCTCATATAGAGCTGTGTGCAAATGGATTTTGTAGCATTTGATTAGTAACGAAGCAAATGCTAGAAAATTTGTGTTCATTTGAGAAGAGTCCCTTCCTATGTCGTAGGATTTTATTCAATACAAATGTATTTGTACAAATTCATACGAATATCCAATACGAATGCATACGTATCCTGGATACAGATCCTGGATATGGATCCTATATGAATGCATACATGTCAGATACATAGTCTATACCAACGCACTTGTATCAGATATGTATCCTATATCAATGCATACGTATCAATATGTATCTGACACGTATCCTCAGTTTAACAAACGCATGAACTATTTGTATGAATGTTTCAAAATATTAATATTCATATGAATGTTAATGTACAATTGTCATAACATTTGATTTGTGTATGAATGTCTGAATTTGTACGAATAATGAATGTTATGCATATCCATGCAGATCCCTAACCTCATATGAATCACGCAATCTGGTCTATCATTATCCCCTTATGGTAAGGCATAATGCTCAATGGCCAGAAATAGCCAAAGAATCTCATGTAGTTATCATAAGCACTGCAGCTGGCAACAGGAAAGAGTTTTTTAAGGTTGATCCAAGACCTGCCACTTTTCTTTACACCTTAACACACCTTCCGCAACTGGCTGCAGACATTTCAAGGCACATAGGTTTCTGCAGTGGAGAGGGCTATTTGGTTCACCAGCTTATGACAACCTGCAAAGCTTTGGGCTTCAGTTTGAACGATAAGCTTTAGAATGCCCACAGAAATGCTATATATTTTGAATATATGGAAAAGAGAATGTTCCCTTTTTTGTTGGGGTCATATATGCTACCTGCATATTTTCATGTTACATCTTAGCACCAGAGCGTTTTCTTCTGGGTTTCCTAAACTCAACACTGGAGAATAACCAATGAAAATTATTTCAATATATGATTATCATTGTGAGATTATTATATGTGCCAGGACAGAAGAATTCAACGTTACTCATCACAGAAGATGACAGAAATGGACAAATTGGCATCTTTGATTAGAGAAAGAACATTATCACTATTTCTTTAAAAAACTGGGAACTCCTTATAGACTTCCTGAGTAGTGTGGGAGATGATGTATTGAATTCATGATATGCTGATTAGAAATTTGGAACTGTCAAAAGAAGAGGTATGAAAATGGATACATGTTTCATTGTCGAGGGATTGGAAGTTTTCTTTTCCCTCTTTCTACCTTTTTCTTCTTTCCCTTTTCCCTTTTCTGTAACTGCAATGTATAAAATTTCAATTAAAAATAATAAAAATCGAATAACACAAATTGAATGTTATGACATTCTTACATTGACATTAATATTCATATGAATGTTTTGGAACATTCATGAAACAAGGAGGTGGGAAAGAACCTGTGCAAGTCACATCTGCAATGGATCCATGGTGCATTCAACATGGATTGAGAGTGGATTCAAAGTGGATTCAGGCCAGATCCAACACTTTCAGAGGGATATGTTACAGGATATGTATCAGATATGTATGGATACATATGGGATACATATGGGATACGTATGTGTTTGTATCAGATATCTGTACAAATTTGTACTAATAGATTCGTATTGAATACAATCCTACAAATATGAACAAATATGCATTTTCTTACATTCAATTTGATACAAATCAAATGCAAAAAAAAAAAAAACCATTCGTGCACATCCCTACTAGGGACTTGTTACTGGAGAAGTACTCCAAAATGTCTATTTTAAATAGGTACAGATAGTATAAATGGGTGCCACAAAGTTTAATGGAACTATTGCAAAAAGCCACCTATGGGCTTTGAACTTAGGCCCATAATTAATCTATGAAGCAAACAGGCAAATATGACTCTTAAAGTTGTCCTTTCTTTTTTGTTTATCTGATGGCTTTAAGCTAACTTCCCATAAATGCAGTTTGCATTGTAAATAAAAGAAAAGATTTCTCAAGAATCTGAGGTAAAATAGTAAAAGTAAATATTCCACAGAGGTTTCATTTTAATTAACACTTATTTAGTTTCCTGGAATAAATGAAACAGACACATAGTGATTTACTAAGACCTTTTCTGCACTAACTTTTTGATCTGGATCAAAGGCACTCTGACTCAGATCTGGGACCTCCTGATCTGCATATTAATCCATATCAAGGAGGCCATGTCCTTATTTGTCCAGCTATGTCAGCACAAGATGGGGCCAATGAAAATAAAGAGGCCTTTAATCCAGATCTATTGTAGACCAGATATATTGGGTTTATAGCTGGACTAAGGGCTGTAATCTGGATCATGGGGATGTGCAGATGACATGTATCCGTGTTCTAGAAGTGATAGCATTCAGCTTACTGCTGAAAATCACCCTCCGAAACCCTGAGGATAGAAACTTTTACTTATAGCCATTGTGGGGGGCAGCTGATCCACATCTCTACTGAGACCACCTAGGACACCCTTGGTACAGCCCCAAACGTGGTGTTTGCAGTACTTCCATAGGCAAATGCTGTGTGGGAGTAGGCCAGAATGTCACAATGTGTAGTCAGGCACCCCACTCTACACCCATGGGAGGAACAATCTTGGACTGAACATCTACAACACCTTGCCCTGCTCCCATGGTGGTGGGGGATGGTCCAGGGACCATCCACACTTTGAGGGTCTCCAGGTACGTTCAAGAATGGTGCCAGCACTCACACTTGGACTCTTAGTGCATAAGTAGTGAACATCTGGGAAGGTGCATTTGCACCTGCAGGAGGCACTTACAACCTGCAAGCATCCCCTGCCACCCCAGATGTTCACTGATCATGCACTAGTGGTAAAGCATGAAATTGTGCTCCACATGCATCCAAATGTGAACAGAAACTTACCTGTTGCATCCAGCTGGCAAGCATTGGTACCTCTGCTGGCTGGGAAGGTCATTGGAGCTGCTGCGGCACCCAGAAGAGAAGCAGCCCAGCGAGGGGGAATCTGCAGTCCACACCCCACACCCCACCTGGGGTCACCCGTGCGTGATCTGCTGCTTACCTGATTGCTGCTGGGCCACTTCTGGTAGCAGGAGGCCTGGCGTGCATGTGCCACGGCTTCCCATTGGCCAGCGATTGCACCTTCTCTTGCTAGGGGGAACTCGGGGAAGCCGGTTGACAGGCTCCCCTTGCTGGCTCCAATGGAGCCAATTGCGGAAGCTGGGGGAAGGGCCCAGCTGTCAAAGAGGGAGAGCACGCACTCTCCCTCTTTGACAGGGGAGGGCCGTTGGAGACTGAATTGGGATGGGTGCTGGTGTGTCCACACAGCACCCACCCCAATCCGTTTCCCCCATCCGGCCTTGCTGTCCCACACATGTGAGGATGCACAGGGCCTTGAGGACCTGTCCCTATTTGGGACAGATCCTCAGAGAAAATGGTTAGCTGAAAAATGGTTCTTTATAGATCCGGTTTTTGGCAGTATGTGCTGAAGGGCTTTGAAAGTCCACAGCCCCTTTCCTCAGGCCTTTCCCTCTCTGCTCTGAGAGGAGAGTTTCAGTTTAAATGCACTCAGAGTCTGGTAGCAGTTCTTTCTTTCCCTGCATGGGCTCTTCTCTCCAGCACCAAGCAAAGAGGCCCATGCACACACGCTTGGAGAAGCGCTTCCTGATCCCCCTCTAAACCCCAATGCAAAACGAGAGAGAGAGAGAGAGAGATCGTGAGCTGCCTCATTTGCCTGTTTAAATAGTCCTTGATTCGGCAGCTGCGATTGGTCCATTTTTGGTGGGCTGGTGTGGCTTCTGCTGGTGCTCTGCCCCTCCTGTCAATCACAGGGCTCCGAAAGCCTGCCAAGACCCTGCTCTGCTGCCTAGCCTTGGCACGAATGCCACACCATCCTTTTTAAAAAAATAGTTGATTTTGGACTATAGGAGAATCACTGAGGAAATCCACATGTCTGAGGCTTTGGGACAGTGTAGGAAAAGAGGAAATTCAGTGTTTTCAGTTTTGTGAAATTAGGTATATTAGGCAACAGTTTTTGCCGACTCATAAGGTTTGTAGATTACATCAGACATTTTGAAAATTTAATCAACAAAATCTTCTGCCCTTTAAGTATCACAACACACCATAGAAGAATCCCACCCAACTGGCTTCCCTGTCTGTGTGAGTCACATGTTGCAATTACTATAGAACTAGCATAGGGTCAGCCAGATGTCATGATGGGAGCCAAGGGCTGAATCCACATTTACCTGAATGGCATGGTCATTGAAAACCATTTCAGGCACTTAACATCCAAAACGGCTGGGGTCATTTGGATGCTGGATCCAGGAACATTCCCATTCCTGTGTACAACTTCATTTAATTCTTGTGCTTGCATGTTGCTGGTTGATATGGGCTATGGGCTGTTTTTCACAGAATGATTTATACTCATTCACTTTGGAGGGTATGTATTTGTAAACACTAAAAGATTTTGCATATCAAATATACTCACCTAAGCACACAAATGCACGGAGATGGGGAACTGCTGTCCCTCCTTTTTCTTTTGTCTGGAAAGAATACAAGTGAATTCTGGACACTTTAGATCTTATAACTTCTTTCCTATCTCCCACATTATTTCATCAAGCCCCATGTGAACAGGATCCCTAGAAAGTTATGAAGCAGGTTATAGCAACACACACACACACACACACCTAAGGACTTTTCCTCTTACAACCCCATTTTAAAAAATAAAGACCTCTGACCTGCTAGATTTCTCACTGCTAAACAACATGCCTTTGGAGACATCTTATTAAAAATTATTGCCCTTTAAAAATGTTTAAAAGAGAGAGAGAGAGGAAGAGGGAGAAAATAATTTCTGATCAGTGTTACCTCAAAGTGGTCAAACTTGTCTCCTACTCAATTCCACCTCCATTCAGTTTGATATTCTTGTTTTATATAGAGTGGGGGGAGGACTTGTTTTATATAGAGTGTGGGTGGTGGTGGTGAATGCCCAGAAGCAAAGAAGAGAGAGTGTTTTCCATTGTTTTAAGGTTTTAGGAACCTTGCTGGATCAGACCACAGACCATCTAGTCCAGCATCCTGTCTCACACAATGGCCAACATTTGCTTCTTGGCATTCACAAGCAGAAGATGATGGCAAAGCCCTTCACCTATTCTCATCTCCCTGCAAATAGCCTTTAGAGGCATTCTGTCCATCTCTCCAACCCTAGAGGCAGTACCTAGGCATCCATTCCAGTAACCATTGATACACCTGTGCTGTGTCCCCATCCAAGCCGTTTGGCACTGTTTGGGTGCTTTTGGGCTCGCATGGGTTGGCTTTAGGACCGAGATCGAATATTGGGCATCCCCATGCCATTTGCTCTAATGCGGGCTGGGGGCAGGCTGGGGTTGGATTCAGCCGTCCCCAAGCAAACCGCCCTGGGATCATGATTTTGCTTGCTTTCCCAGGCAAGCTGCTTGCTTGAAAGGGGAGTAAAAGCAAGGGAGTAAGGGGGTGCAGAGGCTTGAGTTTTCTCTCTTTTCCAGGGGGGCAACCTTATTGCCCCCCTGGAAAAGAGAGAAATCTTGAGCCTCAGCACCTCCTTTTTTCCAATCTGCTGACAGAAATAGGTTTGATGAATCGAATGCCAAAAACCCATTTGTGGACATCCCTACTATTCAGGTAGGGGGTCAATTGAGCATATGCAGAGCTGCTTTTGGTATAGTCTTGGAGCATCCCTGGCCTTCCCTTTTTCGCAAAGTCCAAAACAGCTCTTTGTTAGATTTTTTTTTTAAAAAAATGAGATATCCTTGAGGGCTATCTGGATGCTTGTGATTGACTGACGGTACTACAGGCTTGGTCCCCTGTGAGTGGAGGACTGGTCCTGAAGGGAAAAAAAATGCATGTACTTGGATGCATAGGTAACCAAAGGGGAAAAAGAAAACCAAGGAGAGAAAGTCCATTGAGTGGATGTACCTGCTGGGATGGACAGGAGGACTCCAGCTCCACGAGCCTAAGAAGGATAAAGTGCCTTGATCAACATGTCCTGCCTAGCAGCCACACCAACAGTGGGTCAAGTCCTCACACCAACCAAGATGGCAGGAAAAAAGTTCAGTCATTGAGCAAGTCAGGCCAGAGATTGGGCAGGATGAGGCACGGCTATGAGAGTGAGTGAGTGAGGGAGGGAGGGAGGGAGGGAGGGAGGGGGGAAACTCCTTTCTTCCTATTTTCAAAGGTAGAATTAGCACTCTGGCCTTAAAAGTGCCCAAATTTGCAGTTATGTGTATCTTGCCTTTCTGAGGTTCACACAGTCTTAGAGTTATGATAAAGTGTTTTGTTGACCATTGGTTCTTTGCAGATTTCACATTGAGCAAGTAAAGTATTACAGGCGTTGGGGTATACTTAGTCCCAGTACATTTACAAGTATGTACAAAGAGACCAAATAAAGTAGGTCTCAGCAGGAGGTCATGCTTTTGGCACAGTCCACAATCAGATGACTTTTTAAACTCCTTTTTCCTGCTAGAGAAGTAGAAATTTAAGAATACAGGCAAACGTGTTGTGCAGAGAACAAGCATTAACAACAGTACAATTGCCAAATCAGAAGGCTTGGCCTAGACTGCACTGGCATGTGGATGGCAGGCCCCTCCCTTTGACTTCCTCAAAGTGATTTGCATAACTTGGTGGTTTCCGCAAATGGAGCCGCCATATTGGGTGACCAACTCTTTATTGTAAATTATGCAATACATGGTGCTCTTGTATAATATTATATAGTTCTGTAACCTTTTGAGATTAATAAGCTCTCCTGACATATATACACATCCATGAGGGTGGGGCAGAGGGAGACCTGCTGTATCTCATTCTAAGGAAATATAATGTTAAACATTACTTCTGATCACCAAGGATAGAGACCCATTAAGCCTATCTTATAATCTAGCAGCCTCTCTTAGGCCTGCACCATTGCTCCTTGAAATTTTCTTCCCATAGAACTGTGTGGCCTTAATGAGCTCAAAGCATTTGTCAATATGCATAGCATTTCCACTGAAGCATAACACTGCATTCAGAAAGAACACCTCCACTTTAAAGATCACATCATTTCCAGTTCCTTGGCCTGAAATCAATAGGGAGATCTAGCCTGTGTTGAGACCTTCACTCTTGCATAGAGGACACCTACAAGTTCAAAACAACCCAGTTTTTGTTTGTAGCCTTGAACATGAATGTGCTCATGTTGTAGAGCAAGATTTAGTGCTCCACACCTAAGCAACAATTAGTGAACCTCTGGGGAGGCAGGGCATACTTTGAGCCTGTAACAGCCTCCTTGGAGTGAAGGGGCCTTTCTGCACATGCCGCTGAAAACGGATCTAAAAGATCCGTTTTCAGGCAGAACGGTTTTTTTAAAAAAATTTGTCTCAAACAGAGACAGATTCTTGGAGGCCCCGCGTGTACGCACACGCGTGGGGCGGCGGCGGCAGGGCTGGATGGGAAAACGGATTGGGGTGGGTGCTGTGTGAATGCACCAGCACCCATCCCAAACCGGCCCTGCCGGCGCATGCCCAGCTATCAAAGACGGAGAGCGCATGCTCTCCGTTTGACAGCTGGGCCACCCACCAGCCTGCGCCATTGGCTCTTTCAGGAGCTCCCATGGCGCGGCCAGCTGCCGCCTTCCCTGGCTTTGCCCTGGCAAGACAAGGGACCATGGCCCCTTCTTTTTGCCAGGGAAGCCGAAGCAGAAATCCCCCGCCCTGCCCAGGGTTTTACGGGCCCAATCGGGGCCTTCCCTGGCTTTCCCCTCACAAGAGAAAGGGCCACGCCCCCTTCTCTTGCCAGGGGAAGCTGCAGCTGCCACCCCGCACCCCACCTGTGGCCGTGTGGTCGCATTTGGGGGGATTACCTGATCGCTGCCAGCCACCCTCATGAGGCTTCCTGGGAAATGTAGGCTGTGGAGCGCCTAGGCTCAATGGACGCTGGCCCTGCTGCTTTCACAGTCGCCCCACCAGCGATCAGGTAATCACCCCAAATGCGACCACGTGGCCACGGGTGGGGTGCGGGGGTGGCAGCTGCAGCTTCCCCTGGCAAGAGAAGGGGGTGTGGCCCTTTCTCTTGTGAGGGGAAGGCCCTGATCAGGCCCATGAAACCCTGGGCAGGGCGGGGGATTTCTGCTTCGGCTTCCCTGGCAAAGAGAAGGGGCCATGGCCCCTTGTCTTGCCAGGGCAAAGCCAGGGAAGGCGGCAGCCGGCTGTGGCATGGCCAGCTGTCAAACAGGGAACATGCACTCTCCCTGTTTGACAACTGCGCATGCGCCGGCAATCTGGCTCCCCCCCCCCCCGGGGCAGAAGTGTTTGCTTCCAAACCGGTTCAAGGGGAAAAGCCAGATGTAAGCCCTGATTTTTTCAGGTCTTACATCTGGGTAGGATTCGGCGGCAAAACCGGTTTAAACAACCATTTTTGCCTGCCGATGTGTGGACGTGGCATCCTCAAAGGGACCCTAATTGGGTTCCCTATGCGGAAGCCACGTCCTAATCCTTCCCGCATCTGGCTCTAATTCCGTTTTTAGAGCCTGTGCAGAAAGGCCCTAGATGCTCTTCACCAGAAGTTCATTAATTCTTGATTACCGGCCAAACTGCAAATAGGCCTCAGGCTTCTTGCTACCATTGTTTCCAAAATAAAACATCCAGCAAGTTGAAATGCTTCATCAGTGACAGGGCCTTTTTATGATGGCCCCATAATTTTGGCCATATACTCTTGAAGAAGAGTTAATTTTCTGATTTTAATATGGTTTTCAAAAATGTGTGTGTGTAGACTGTCATAAATGTTTACCACAGCTATTTATCATACTCCACAAAGCTGATCTCACTGACTGCTGCTGTTTTTAATTATGTATGATTGTTTATTGTGCTTTCAGCATTTACCTTATTATTTTGATTTCAGGTATCACTGAGACATAATTTTAAAGGAGAAGAAAGAGATCACATTCACATTTCTGTTATTAAATAACAGGACCCATTAGGAGGGTTAAAAGAGAAGCTTATTTGAAAACCCAGGATCAAAACTCTGATTGTCACTTCTCTAACCTGCCCCACTTTGTTCCATAAACTTTAAAAAGATCTAATGCAAATGAAACAACTCTTTGGTTTCTTTCAAAGCTTTAACAGCAATTGGCTAGCAAATGCAGAAAATCAAAGGCACACTTTGCCACCAGAGGGAGAAAGAGTGTATAACACAATGTTTGCTGCTTGCAAGCAAACAAACAATTTAAAATCATGGGGTGATTTTATATAGAAATTGATAAGCAATTACTGGGTTTCTCACCCACCCACCCCGCCCCCAGATTGGTCTAATGGTTAGGGAGCCAGACTCTTATCTGGGAATACCGGGTTTGATTCCGCCCTCCCCCATGAAGACAGCTGGGTGACCTTGGGCAAGTCACAGCTCTCTTCTGAGCTCCCACAGCCCCACCTACCTCACAGGGTGTTCTGTTGTGGGGAGAAGAATAGAAAAGCTTTTTCAGCTGCTTTGAGTCACATTAAATGGGTGAGAAAAGCAGGGTAGAAAAGCAACTCTTCTTCTTCTTCTTCTTCTTCTTCTTCTTCTTCTTCTTCTTCTTCTTCTTCTTCTTCTTCTTCTTCTTCTTCCTCCTCCTCCTCCTCCTCCTCCTCCTCCTCCTCCTCCTCCAGGACACTCTGGGACAAAGTTGGCACCACAGTGTGCGGATGTAGGGTTCCAGACCATGTGGGAGCATTCCCAACTGGTAAATGAGAAATTCCCACTTTGTTTGTGAGGTTCCTTTGAATTCTATGCAGGACCAGCTGCTGTTAGAAAAGTATGCACAAAGACAGCCAATTACAATTTAATAAAATGACTGTTATGAAAAGCGCTACGCACAGCTTTGTATCAAAACATTACATTAGTTGGACTGACAGGTGAACCAGATAGTTCAGTATGCAATACAAGTTTACCTCTTGGCACTGCTTTTTAATCTTGTACCCGCTAGATTCTTAAAATAGCTTGTGTCTGTGCATCTGTGAAAAGCTCATCTATATCCACAAAAGACAAACTGAAGCTCATATACCTCATTTACAAGGAACACCAGATGGTGTGGATTAGCTTCTTCAAACAGTTTTAGTTCTTGTACTGATAGATTAATTCCCAGGCAAAGAGTTTTCATGCACTGTTGGTTTTCCTGAAATCTAACATTCAATCAGACTGTATTGTCTCACAAAGAATGTTTTCAACAAGCAAACCTGTCTATTTATAAAGATATCAGATTTATGTTCAGGATCATTTGCATAGTGGGGCATATTATTAAAAGACTTGCTGCACTCAATAAGATGTGAACCACATGCAGAAGAATGGTCCATAACTATTTGCCTTACGTTTAATGAATTTCATTATGATAGGGATGAACTTTCTGAACTTACTTGCATTCCTGTATATACAAGTAAATTGTTGAATTTGTACAAATTCAAACTTGATGAATATTTTTTTCCCATCCCTAAAATCACAGCAAGGTAAGTGCAAGAGAAACTATACTAATCTGAGTAAAGAATGGAAGACCAATGCCCTCGATTGCAGCCTAAAAGCTACAGTATGCAAAATCAGGTCAATCTGGAATCTAAGCATATGTTAACTTACTGAAACCAGGGACAAATTGTTCAGCACAGAGAAACACAATAGAAAAGTCTCATGAGCTGAAAGATTGCATCTTTTTTCGTGCATTTTTTTGCATAATATATTAACACATTCTTTATCAAGAATGATGAGCCAAAGCTGGATGTAATGCACTTGTCTATGGCACTTGTACACTGTGTAGAGTTGGAAGCATTGTGCCTCCACATAATATTGTGTTGGATGGATAAACATCTGGCATTTGACTTTTAGTATGTTCGCATACAT
The DNA here is from genome assembly GCA_023333525.1 of Aspidoscelis tigris stejnegeri. Classification (NCBI taxonomy): domain Eukaryota; kingdom Metazoa; phylum Chordata; class Lepidosauria; order Squamata; family Teiidae; genus Aspidoscelis; species Aspidoscelis tigris. The sequence continues at coordinate 17,519,679 of JALMGA010000003.1, forward strand.
ATTTAATTCCAAGGCAAGTGATCACTGTAGTTTAATATATCTAATTTTGGCAGTTTATGTGCTGGCTCACACTGATGATGTGAGTTGCACTCTAAGCATCTGTAGCTTGACAAAGATGGGGCTTAACCTAAGGGATTTCCGCACTGCAACGCGTTCCAAACGGAATGCGTTCAGGCGGGAAGCTTAAGACAGCTCCGGGCGCTTTCACCGTTCACACACAGACGCGCCGGAACACGTTCTGGCGCGCCTGTGTGCGAAAGGTGAAAGCGCCGGGAGCTGTCTTGGCCGGCAAAGGCTGGCCAGGGGCGCGGAGACAGCTGCAGAGGCAGATCGGCAATCAGCTGATTGTCAAACAGCTGATTGCCAAACCTGCACCGGCGGGGGAGGCGGGCCCGCGGCTGTTCGGGAGCGAGAAGCAAGCGCGAATCCTTCTCCTCCCGAACGCCTGCGGGCAGTTCGTCCGCGCCCGAACGCATGTAGAGCACTTCAAAGTGCTCTACATTTGGTACGCGAGAGAGACAGCTCCGGATACGTCAGATCGCAAGCCCCGCGGCGGCAATGCGTTTGCCGCGTTCCAGGCTGTCTCCCACGCGTACCAAACAGCCCCGTGCGAAAACGTCTCTTGTAAAGTCTAGACCTCCTTTCAATTCAAAAGAATCTTCAAGGCAGCTTAGATTATTACCTAATTTCAGAAAACGATGTTGGGTGGTTGTGCCTCCATGTTCTGGTGACTGGGTTGCAGGATGCTACAGGATGCTATTTTTTTCACCAATGCTGGAGGCAGTCATTGGGAGTTTTTTGGGGGGCAGGTGTTAACAATATGCTAATGGCTTTCAGGGTTTAAGATAGGGGTATGCATGGATTTATTTTTATTTTTTTGTCATCTGAATTCAAGTCTAATCGAATGTCAAAACATTCTATTCTATTTGAATGTTTAAAATCTGAATGCAACAAAAACCGATTAGAATCTGCTACATTCAAATCTACTCATTTGAATGTTAGATACGAATTTGAAGATACGAATGTCGATAACATTCATATTTAAAGATATGAACATCGGCAACATTCATATGTGTTATATGTATCTGTACGCATTTCATATGCATCCCCTTTTTATCCCGTATGAATCCCGTTTTCATTCCATATTATAAGAGCTAACGCATACAGATACGTATGATATTTGTACAGATATGCATGTAATACATATGTATCTGTACATTCGAATAATTTGAACAAATGTTTTGGAACATTCAAAATTCGTTTGATTGACTAAATTTGAATGTGAAGACATTTGATTTGAATTCAAATGTCCACATTCAAGTGAATTAGATTGGATTTCGAATGTTTAGAATATTTGTGCATATCCCTAGTTTAAGATTCTTTGGACTGAAAGGAGGCCTACGCCTTTTCTGCACCGACCCTTAATCGTGAATAAGGGTTTGTTTAGTAGACATCCCAAAACTCCCATCTGCACATTAATGCAGATCAAGGAGGTCCCACCTCCATCAGCATTAGACAAAGCCCAATCTGGATTAAGGGGTCTTTAATCTGGATTGCTGGCAGTACTGTTTAATTGGTACTACCAGAGGCAATGGGGCCCTGATCTGGAACAACTTTTAGGCACGTACCTTAGACCAAGCTCTTCACCAGGCATTCACCATGCAAATGTGTTCCTCTACTGCCTAATTTTTAATAATGTTTTTAATGACTACTTTAGATGCATAGTGTTAGCCACTTCAATTTTTTAATTAAGTGAGGAAGTGGAATATTAATGATTTTAAAAACAAATGAATATTCTGACTCCTTATTCCACATCACTATACGCCACCAGTTTCAATAGGCATCAGCCACCACAGCTCTGAGATACCTGTTGTTTGCATTTGTTCCAGGACAGAAAAATGAAGTGTGCATTTCTCTTCACTTAGCACTTTTACAGTGTTATTATTTCTTTGTATTTTGATATGGTCAAATGGACTAATCAATAAAAGTTATGTATGTACAGTCTATGGAATCTACATGCACATTATGTATCAGGTCTTGCTGCACAATAATCTTCAGAACTGGATTTCCCAACTTTGGATAAACCTAGCTGAACAGAAGTTGAACCCAGGCTGAGAGGAAAGTGAATATTCATTATAAGTTTGCCCCAAATTTAACGGGGACCCCGTCTCTTGCTAATGTTAGCATGCAGATATTATCTATATCATTTTTCCTTTTCTTCCTTAATAAAGTGAATTTTTGTGGAAACTAATAGGTTATCTGGCTTTCCCCACCTTATTTTGGCCTTAGCTCTTAGGCTGTGACCAGCCACAGCAAAAGAAAGCATATCAGAGGCATGTCTGAGGCAGCTTACAAAAGGGTTTGAGTTGGGATTGTTCACATACCAGTCTGTCTCTCCCATTCTGTGCTAGAAAAGGTGGATTAGAGAAGGGTTAGGAGCACGGACCACACACTGCCTCTCTTGAGGCCCCTTTAAGGCACCCCTTTTGTTATGTCTGAACACAGCCTCAATTTACAGATCCTGTACAAGACTTAGAACTCTTCTAGGCACATGCAAAGAGCCAAAAGAGTACCACTAACAATATGTGAAGCTGAGATTGTTAAATAAGGAGAGCTATTGCTTCTCTTCTGCAAGACATTTCTCAAAAATATGTTACAGAACTGGTAATGCCCTAAGAGCTTTTGATTTAACGAGTGCACATCTTTAACATACTGTCTACAGATAAATTCAGATTGGAATTAAGTGATAAACAGAGTATTTTCTTTCTCCAGGAAATATACATAGAGAAGAAACAGAACTGAGCTGTGAACCAAAAATTGCTGGCGATAGCAATATTGAAATTTGCTATCAAAGTAGAGTTTCCTCAATCCTCACACTTTGGAAACAGAGAGGGTTTCACACTTAACTTCTGTGGGAAAATGTCCCAGAGAAGAAGAAGAAGAAGAAGAAGAAGAGTTGGCTTTTATACCTTGCTTTTCTCACCCATTTAAGGTGACTTAAAGCAGCTTTTTATTCTTCTCCCCACAACAGAACATCCTGTGAGGTAGATGGGGCTGTGAGAGCTCAGAAGAGAGCTGTGACTAGCCTGAGGTCACCCGACTGGCTTTGTGGGAGAGTGTAGAATCAAACCCAGTATTCCCAGATAACAGTCCGGCTCCCTAACCACTAGACCAAACTGTCCCTATTAAGTTCCAGAACAGTGGCTAGCATTTATATCGCAAACACCAGTACTGTCCCAAATTTATCTGGTGACCCTTGAAGTGTGGACAGTTCTTCCTGGACCACCTGCATCAATGTAGAAATGGCCACAGTGTGAGAAACTTACCTGGTTCTATTTGGTGATGTACAGAAAGTAGCCATCTTCCAGGGCCATTTCCTGTTTGTTCCAAAGTAGGTCTCTGCTTTAACTTTTAAGCTACGAAATATTGTTCCTTAAGGTCAATGTCTGTAACAGGGTGAAGTGTGATGCACAAAGACCTCACTGTACTCACCTCTGGGGCCAGAACAAGCAGTCCAATCCAACAGGCCTGGGTCCTGCTGTAGTTTGCACTAGCACGTGAATGGCAGACCTCTGTTCCAGGATATGATCTGGAATAAGGCCCAGTGCAGAAAGGGCCAAAGATTTCTCCACTTTATTTCAGCATAAGCTGTGATAAAGTATATGATTTGTAAGAAATAGGAAAGCCTATAAGCATGAAGGTTATAAGTTAGCATTTGAGTATGCGTACTGTTATGTATATAATTCTGTACTACTAAAATGAACAATGATCCATTTCATTTAATGGACTGAAGTGATAAAAAAGAGTTTAATTGAGTATATTCATTTGCTATTAGGGTAAAGAACGATCATGAATTAGCATTGTTACAGCTTCTTAGGCTGCATTGAGACATGGCAAATATAGTGCCATTACAGTATTGCTATGGTGGGGTTGCCTCATATATCACAGGGAACTCCACGACTGTCCTGCTTCTTTGCCCCTAAAAGGTGTTTTTAATTGGTGCTGCAAAACCTAGTCCTGGTTGTGGATTTTCATGCTGTAGTGCATTTTTAGGGAGCCACTTATCTTTCTGGAAGGAGCAGTGATCGTAGTTCTGTCCAGCACGCATGCATGGAGGCTGAAGCAGCCGACCATACATGCAGGGAGGTGCACCAGCACTTATTATTACTGCCTACCAATTTATCTGGCTGCTCTCTGGAGATCGTCTTACTAGTAGGGATGTGCACGAATATTCAGTACATTCAAAATTTGTGGAGGTAAGGGAGCACTGGTTGGGGAGCTGGATGCGCAAACCTAGAAGGCCTATTTCAAGCTGAGAGAAGCGCATGATGGCAATGGCGACAGCAGGTGAGTGAGGGGTGGGAAGGGTGGGCTGGGCTGGGCTGGGGGTTCCCTTCATTCATGATCATTTGTGTGATATTCACACACAAAGCTAACCTCCTCAACATTTGTGGGGGGGATTTGGGCAAAGCTGAGCATTCCTCCATTTGGTTTCCATTTGGTTTCTCTCTCTCTCTTTCTCTCTCTCTCTCTCTCTCTCTCTCTCTATCTATCTATCTATATATATATATATTAGCATAAATTAATAAAAGTTAGAGCACAGAGGCAATTACACAATATCTGAGAAGTGACACTGAAAACTGTTGGAAACTCATTATCTTGTCATTTAGACGTACAATGATTTCCTTCAAATGGATGTATTATAATGTTCAGGAAAGGCTTATTGTATGAATTTGTCACATGGAATCGTCCAAAAATGCCTTTTAGCCAGACTTAAATCATTTCCTCTTGAGTTATATATTACCTTTTCAGATCGGCTTAAATGGTCTTGTTAATAGCAAGTGGAACAGATTGTAGCCAGACATAACATTTAATTGAAGTAAGATTTAAAAGAGTTCTAGAGTACATTGGGCTATTCAGCACTTACCAATACATGGTCCAGGCCTGCTGGTTTGGACCACATAAAGACCAACATTTGATTCCCATTCGAATGTCTGAATTCATCCAAATTTGTACAAATTTTGAATGTTAAGAATATTCATGCACATCCCTATGACACACTATTTTAGAATGGCCACCATCCTAAACCAGATCCAAAATGGTGGCTGACATTGCAGGAGCAAGCATCCAGGCCAAATAAGTCATTTTGCTTGCTCTGCATGGCAAATAGCAATCACTCCAGGGATGTTTTTCCACCGCACTCCTTTAATCCAGATCTAGTAGAATCTCTGAAGCAGCTCCAAAGTCACTTCGAAGTCATTTCAAAGTCTGTGCAAAATAGCTCTGGAGCATCTTTGAAGTCTGTGCTGATCTTCGGAGTAAACTTCAAAGTGACTTTGGAGTGACTTTGAAGTGACTTCATAATGACTTTGAAGCTTAGGTTTTGGGGCTCCCCCCCAAGGGTGCCCCCTCCACTGAGCCTCCTCTAGACCCCATTTCCAAACTAACATGGAAACAGGCTCCCTTTAATCCGGATTTTCTGGCTAAGACCCCACTGTAGACCCCATTAATGGGATCTACAGGAAATCCATATTAAAGCCCCAAAAGTACCCATATGATCCAGATTTCCCCAGGCGTGGTGGAAACAAATGTGTCCCTAATGGCTGCCATGGTGGAAATGGGGTCATCCGGCTCTCACCCAAATGGGTCCTTAATGGGTGCTAAAATGGGTACTAAGTGATGATGTAAAAACACCCCAGAACTGCTTTCTTCTGGAATATCAGTATATTTCTAATATTTAGGCACTATCTGGGGACAGCCCAAGATTACCAAAGCTTAGGCATTATGAGTGGAATAGGGATGAGCATGAATATTTGTAGCATTTGCTATTCGTACGAATTCAGACATTCGTATACGAATTGAATATTACGGCATTCATACATTGACATTTGTATTTGTACGAACACGTATTTGTACATATTTGTACGAATGTTTTGGAACATTTGTAAACCTGGGGAGGTGGAAAAACAGTTGCACCAGTCTCATCTGCAACAGATCCAGAGGGCATTTGACATGGATTGAGAGCAGATTCAAAGTGCATTCAGGGTGGATTTGACACTTTCAGAGGATACGTGCGGGATATGTATGGATACGTATTGGATATGTATTGGATACGTATGTTTGTATTGGATATTCATACAGATTTGTATGAATACATTCATGTTAAATAGAATCCTACCACATTCAAACAAATGCAAAAAATTTACATTCGATTCGCTACGAGTCAAATCACTTAGGCTTCTACTTTAGAGGCGTGCATGAAAGGGGTTTCTGCATTCGATTTGATATGAATCAATGCAAAAAAAAAAAAAAAAACCCTTTCATGCATATCCCTAAAGTGGAAGCCTAAGTGAAAAATGAAGAAGGAAAGATACATGTTTCTGTTCTTTCAGCTTTTGACTGTTTCTCCAATTAACAGGAAAAAAAAAACCCAATAATGCTGCCATATTTCCACTTTAGGCAGCACAGAGCTCCTTGCAATGAACTCACCACTCATTCATTTGGTACAATCACCAATTAAGGATCAATATTTTAAGGAAGTGATTTTCCTGCCCCCAGTGGAGGTGCCACCCTTGCTATTGAAAACGATGCCTCCGCAGTCAAATGTGAAGATGAGAAGGCATCATTTTTATGTGTTTATATGGTCCTTCCACCATGTCCCTGTTAAGAAGCCACCATGATTTTGAAGCGGAGACATGGCCTATAAGAATCTAAATTAAAAATATTGGGAAAATTCCCAATAAGTCCATAAAACTGAAAGAACTATACTTTGATGGTCTATTTATACAGCCAATTATAAACACCATTGAGTTCAGAGCAAACACAATGTACATATTTAAACAGATCTGTCAATATTTATCTATTCTAGTGTGTTCCTATTTAATGTAAAGGACTAGGATCTGGAGATACAAATACTTCTAAAAGGAGAGGGCCTGACTGTGATTCAAGTACAAAGACCTTGAATTATCTATTACATACTTGGTACTAAGACTGAGGGTGTTTTTCCACCACAGCCCTTAGATCCGGATCTAAGGGAAGCACCCACTGTGTTTCCACGGGAGGTGTAGCAACCAAGACAGTTTCTGTGCCACGACTGGATCTGAAGCCAGATTGAAATGGGTCTAGATAATCAGCTTCACCCAAACATACCTGAGTTGAGTAGCGACAGCCCTCTCCAGAACCTTGCCGAGGAAAGGTATGTTTGCCACCGGGGGATAAAGTTGCCTTGACACTTTATTCCCAACCCCCAGTACAGAACACTGTCTTAATAAATGAATGCCTAGTCCAAGAGTAGAGCAGAGTAACTTACAAGTGCAGTAATAGGCAGTAATTAAAGATATGAAAACTCCTTTAAAAAACGGAAGGCTTGACCAAATGAGAACAGGAAGGCAAAACAAATGCAAGATGGCAATCAGGAATGCTGAAAAAAAATTGTGGAGCTCATTGCTAAAAAGATCAAAAGGAATAATAAGAACTCATTAAGTACATCAGAAGTAGGATTTCAGTCAGGAAAAGCATTGGACCATTAGTTGGCAACAGACAGAAAGGGAAAATCAAAGAGAACAGAAGAATTACACAAATTAAATATGGGACGAGCTTGGATAGTTTCTTTTTACTTCAGAAATTGCTTTAACTGCTTTAACGTGCGGGGAAGGACGGATCCAGGAGGACGGATGGAGCGGGCACTGTGTGGAAGGCACAGCACCCATTCCAAAAGTCCACCGGATTCCAGTGCTGCCGCCGCCCCCAAAGCTGCAGAACTGGAGCAGTGAGCTGCCAGTCACCGTGTTTCCAGTGGTGCAAGGCACATGGGGGAGGGGTTCTGGAGGCAGACAGTCCTGCTTCCGCCCCTCCCAACATAGCGGCTGCCAGGACATCCGTCCCTTCACCTGGCCATGTGCGGAAGCGTCCTGCTTCCGAACACACTAGGCAAAGGGACGGATGGAAGACCTCATTTTTGAAGCCTTTCTTTTAATCTAGATTTTGGTGGTGAGACCCATTTTAGAAATGGATCTCGTGTGCTGAAATGTAGAAGTGGCTGCCAGGATGGGTCGCCAAATAGGTCTACGGTGTGACAGGTAAGTTTAGAAGGGTCTTAAATGTGTCTTAACTGGGTGGTTAAACCAGTTTAACCACCCAGTGTGTAACGACCCTAGGTGTATAGCCCAAAAGGAGCCTACATTCATGCAGTTTTCTTGGGAACAACATGGAAGTAGCTATTGCTTTCTTCCAGGGAAAGTTGGGACTTTTATCCTGGGACCCTTCCCATACAAAGTAGATACTCCTTCACTGAACTATGCCCAATCATTGAGTAAAAGACCAACTTACATGATCTCAAAAATCCAAGTGAAGACCCAGACAAAAAATAACAGTACCAGAGTCTTAGCATTAAAAAATAAAATAAAATATAAGATTGCATTTTAGAGAGTTTTGCTGCAAAATTGAAACACCTGTTCCTGCTTCCATTTGTGTTCCAGGACTACTACTACCACCACATCCACATAATGCCACCCAGAGTATGGGAGCATTCCTTTCTCAGCAAACTCCTATGCTTCTTAGCTGCATGGGGCACCAAAGAGTATGGGGCATCAGTGTTCTTGTCCAATTTTTCTATACCAGGGACTATCATCTAAAAACTAGGGCAGCCAATTGAAAAGGATATTATAATGGAGAAAAAAATGTTATTTCAGTAAGTGTATCCATCTTTTGCCCAGCTCTGAAAAATGCATGAGCTTTGTTCTCTTTTCTCTCTGACCACCCAATCGGAAGCAGGTCCTTTCACCTTGTCCTTTGGTTGGGTGCATCTTCCTTTCTGTATTTTCTCTGGGGAGGGAGAGATTGTGATGCCAGATGGACCAGAGTGTAAACACTTTCCAGGCAGTAACAGATGGCAGATTTGGATTCCAGAGTGATGGAAGACAAGTGAACCTCTGGCTGGTCTCCTGAAGACAACATGCTTTTGTTTGTAGTGAAGCAGATCACAGTGCTGTCCAAAACAACCAAAGGCAGGCTCCACCTTGTTTTGCATGGTCACACAGCTGGTGAAGTGTAGGAGTGCCCTGCTCCTAAAGCATCAGTTACAGTGTGGATGCATTTTCAGGTTACACACCACATGCCATTGTACTGCCATGTGGTGTGATCTACAGCCACAAGGATGACCATCTGTAATGCCAAGCTGAGGAGCCAGCTATTTCAGCCTGTTGCTCAGCAGCTGCGTTGGTAAAAAATGTCATACATGATGCTTGATCCAACATAGCAAGGGCAGAGCTCTGTCATGGAGCTCCAAGAGTACAAAATCCTACACTCTTGTCTCCCTATTCTGCTAGCATCTCTGTGGCAGGATGTGTACAACAGGAATACATTTGGGTGTGACCCTTGGTCACATGCAAGGCCACGTGACCACAGCTAATTCTGGTTGCAGGTCCAGCATCAGCTGGCCCTCTGATGCTCATCAAAGCATTGGTTGGTCTCATCATTGACATCAAAGCATTGGTTGGTCTCATCATTAACACCAACCAGTGATGCCCCTCCTGTGTACCTTCCAATCAATCTATTGAAGGGCAGTGTGATAAATTATAAATGTCTTACCATGACGAAGAAAGACTATGAATCAAAGCTCACACCTGTGAGTCAGGGAAGAAATCTCATTTCTAGCACAAACCAGAACAATTACACAAGGTACTCAGAACACTAGTTTCTAAATTTTCTTAGAAGACTATCAAACCAAGAACAAACCTATTTTAGGAAACACACTCCAAGTGATAAGGTATGAACATACTGGTTACAAGGCTACTGCAGATTGATGATCTTGATAAGGCAATGAGTCACTGCCAACAAGCATCTTCCCGTGAAATCTTTGCATTTGAAATGGTTCTGCTCTTACCCTTCATAACCTAAGTTGCCCAGAAAAGTGTTAACCCCCATTAAACGCTTATAATAATAGTAATAGTAAAAAATGTTGGGGGAAAAACTGATAGCAGGAAATGGGAAATTCCAGACCTTCAGATGTTATTGGACAACAATTCTGTTCAGATGCAGGGTCAGAGATGATGAGCCTCTAAGTCCAATAGCTACAGGCAGCCCATGGTCTAGTGGGCTGTTTCCTCACGGGCCCTGAAGACCCCATTAGGAACCCAATAAGACCCCATTAGCAATGGATCCTCCACTTACTTTCTGCACAGACGACCCCAGGAGGACCCTATTAGAACTTCATGAGGAACACACTGCCCACACATGTGCCTCCAAATTTCAGTCCTAACAGGGTCTTCAGGCCCTTAGATCTGGATTACCAGTGGACCCCTTTAACAGAGTCTTCAATCTGGCCTTCCACCATGAAGACTGGATCGCAGAGCATGCTTCTGTATGCATGCCAGCTGGATAGGTTTCAGGGCTGGGCCTAGTGGCTGCCAGTTCCAACAGAATAGGAGAACTTCCAGCTTCAGCCTTGGGCTGTGTGTGCCAGAGTATACACAGCAGACCTGAGACGTTTTCGCACGGGGCTGTTCGGAACGCGTGGGAGACAGCCCGGAACGCGGCATACGCATTGCCGCCGCGGGGCTTGCGATCCGATGTATCCGGAGCTGTCTCTCTCGCGTTCCAAATGTAGAGCACTTTGAAGTGCTCTACATGCGTTCGGGCGCGGACGAACTGCCCGCAGGCGTTCGGGAGGAGAAGGATTCGCGCTTGCTTCTCGCTCCCGAACAGCTGCGGGCCCGCCTCCCCCGCCGGCGCAGGTTTGGCAATCAGCTGTTTGACAATCAGCTGATTGCCGATCTGCCTCCGCAGCTGTCTCCGCGCCCCTGGCCGGCCTTTGCCGGCCAAGACAGCTCCCGGCGCTTTCACCTTTCGCACACAGACGCGCCGGAACGCATTCCGGCGCGTCTGTGTGTGAACGGTGAAAGCGCCCGGAGCTGTCTTAAGCTTCCCGCCTGAACGCGTTCCGTTTGGAACGCGTTGCAGTGTGGAAATCCCTCTGTTTAGCACCCATCACCATCGGGTGCTAAACACCCATGCGGATGCATGGGGTCTCTGTGGTGATCCAGAACTCCCGTGGACTTGATTTGATGAGGACTGAATCCCAAAGTTCCAGGTCACCTTAATCTGGATCAGCGGTGGTACTTGCAGCAACGGGCTATATTTTGAATTTGGAGTGGCAAAAGAAGGATACTATGTGGTTGCATTGATTTGTTGTGAGAGTTCTGATATCTGAAATTCCAGGAGCACTGCAGCTGTGGCATGTTGTCTGCATGGCTGCCACTGCTCCCCTGCCAAAGTATCACAGCTGGGGGACAATTTTTTCCCTGATGTTTTCACCCAGGGCTGTTTTGCTGAACCCAGGAAAGAGCTATTGACATAAGTGTCCAAATTCCAAATGCACAAATAATTTGTGCACATTCCTACATTACTGTGCTTTACAGAACCTTCCCTAGCCAATCTTGGCTAACTCAGTATATCATTGAACTACTTTGCACTCACTTACACCAAACTGCTTTTGCCAACTAATTTCTAGGCAAATACTATTGAGACCTTCTGCAATCTTTTCCCATTTCTACTGCTGAGTAATTTGGTGCCATTTGCAAAGCTGCTTACCCCACAGTCTGCTCCACCTACAAATCATGTATACATAGTTTTAAAAGCAGCAGTACAGATTCTTTTAGAAGCATTTGTTTACTTCTCACCTCTGTGAAACGTTCCCACTTAGTCAAAGTGTTTGCTTCCTAATCTTTAACCAGCGATCCATAAAAGGTAAAGATGGCCTCAAGTCAGCCTTTATTCCTTGCAATTACAAAGATAAACCCATGCAATTTTCTTTGCAAAGATACAGGAATTGTACATAATCCCACATGAAGACCCTTCACCTAGGAAGCTGGACTCTTATCTGGGCATACCAGGTTTGATTCCACCCTCCTCCATGAAGCCAACTAGCTTGGGCTAGTCACAGCTCTCTTCTGAGCTCTCACAGCCCCACCTACCTCACAGGGTGTTCTGTTGTGGGGAGAATAATAGAAAGCTTTGTCAGCTGCTTTGAGTCCCCTTAAATGGGTGAGAAAAGCAGGGTAGAAAAGCCAACTCTTCATCTTCTTCATTTGGATATAGACCCACATGAAGACCCTTCACCAAAGAACAGCAGAGCAGCTGTAATTGCAGGGTGAATGTATAAACATATTCAGCACTCTGAACATATAAGCCCTTGCACACTATGGATGCATCAAGAACTGGCTTATATGACACTGCTGCATTTTCTTTTATACGTACAATGGCCAAGTGGAAGAATACAAGAATCAAGCATCTGTGATAATTTTCTTAGAATGCAGTACTTAGCGCCTTAGAGGTAGAGGACTTTTTAGGTCACCAAGACTAACTTGCTTAACCTTTTTTCTTTTCTTTCTTTCTTTACTTTCTTGGGATGCAATCCATGTCTCGCCAATAGGGATATCCATGAATATTCAAAATATTCATTATTTGTACACATTCAGATGAATTCGGACATTCGTATAGGAATCAAATGTCCAGACATTCGGATTTCCAAATTTGAACGAATACAAATATCTCAAGTTATTTGAACATATAATTCAGACATTCGTATCTGTAAAGGTATATATGCATCTTGTACACACCCTTACGCATCTGTATGCATATGTAAGGGATGAAGACAGGATGCATATAGATGTGTATGAGACGTGTATGTGCCCATGCAAATACGAATGTCCGAATTATTAGTACAAATACAAATGAATGTATTCATATCAAATGGAATGTCCGGACATGCATTTTTTTGTTTTTCAGATACATTCGGATTTTCAAATATTAACTTTTGGTGTTTTTCCACTGTCAGAAAGTACCCATTTTTGAACCCATTAAGGACCCATTTGAATGTGAGCCAGATGATCCCATTTCCACCACGGCACCCATTTAGGACCCAATTGTTTCGACTACCGCTGGGGAAATCCGGATCAAATGGGTACTTTCTGGCCTTTAATCCAGATTTTCTGTAGACCCCATTAATGGGGTCTACAATGTGGTCTTCAGGCAGAAAATCCAGATTAAAGGGAGCCTGTTTCCATGCTTGTGTGGCAATGGGGTCTAGAGGAGGCTAGGGGGAGGGGGCACCCATGGGGAGGGGAGCCCCAAAACCTAAGCTTCGAAGTCACTTTGAAGTCTGTGCAAAATAGCTCCGGAGCGTCTTTGAAGTCTGTGCTGATCTTCAGAATGAACTTCAAAGTGACTCCGAAGTGACTTCAAAGTTCACTCTGAAGATCAGCACAGACTTCAATGGAGCTGTTTTGCACAGACTTCAAAGTGACTTCAAAATGACTTTGAAATGATCTACCTCATGGGTAGATCCAGATTTCCAAATGGTGCTCCATTGTTTCCACGGCAGAGAGGCTAGCACCCATTGCTATTGGGTGCTAGACCACCCATGGAAACACATTGGCCGTGTCTTCACAGCAACGTTATCTCAGATTCAAAATGTTTTGAATTCTCGGAGTCCACATGGCAGTTTGGCTTAACACACTTTTCCCGTGTTAAACCATGCCAAACCGTTCTGAATCTCAATCCTGATTTCAACAGGTCTCACTCCGGATCATGCACTCGATACGTGTTTAATTTTTTACTGTGTGGACAGTACTGTTTTCAGGGATGAGATTCCGTGTTCAGGGTTTCCCTCCCCCAATTGCACTGTATCCAATGGCTGTCCATATTCTGGGCACATCATGTTTAGGGTTTCCCTCCCACAAAAGCTTACGATTTCAAAAAATCCAGCCTTCACAGAGGGGAAGCAGCTTGGCCTCGGTTGGGGAGAGCGCCGCTCGTCCGGCTCCTGCTCTGGCTCCGAGGCGACTCCAGACCACAGCGAGCGGAGCGATGTTCCAGTAGGGCAGCTTCACCAGGCTGTTCCTGCCACCACTGCCGCTGCCGCCCCAGCTGCTTGAAAGGGCCCTGCTAGGGAGAGGAAGAGGAGGAGGAGGAGGAAGCCAGCGCGCCGGTGGGTCATCATTTCCTCCATGCCTGGCTTAGCTCGCCCAGGAAAAGGAGGGGAAGCAGCTTGGTGGTGGGGAGAGCGCCGCTCATCTGGCTCCTGCTCCAGCAGAATTGCGGAATTGCAGAATTGTGCAATTATGCAATTCTGCAAAATTGCAACATTATTAATCGGGGGTGGTTCCCTCGCTACAGTGTAGCGCTGCTGTGAAGGCTGGATTTTTTGAAATCGCAAGCTTTTGTGGGAGGGGGCTTCCATGCAAATGTCATTTCACAGCAGGAGGAACTCCAATCAGGGACAGGGGATGGCAATGGGCGGGGAGGACAGGACTGCCGTGTGGACTCCGAGGATTGATTCCGAGATAAGGTTGCAATCGGAATGCCCTCAGGATGCCGCGGAACTGGATCAAGTTGAAAGCCGTGGAGACAGTTTCAATCCGGTTCAATTATTTCGGTTTCGGGAAACCGATATAAGGCATCCTGTGGGGATGAGGCCATTGGGTACTTCCCTTAATCCGGATGTACTAGATCCGGATTAAGGAATGTACCCATTCCTTAGATCCGGATCTTCTTAGATCCGGATTAAAGGAGTGCGGTGGAAAAACACCCAATATTACAAATCAAATTTGAAAATTGCATTTGTGCACATCCCTACTCACCAACACCCATTTATCTAGAAAGCCTTAATCTTGTGACACTTCTGTACTTGCTTGTGCACATGCTCAGCTGTTGTCATCACCATGATGATGCCGTCATCACTGCGATGATGACGCTCTGTGCATGCAACGTGGTGTCAGGCGGACATCTAATGTGTTTCAGGTGCTTGCACCTGAAACACAGTTTTCCTTTAAATACAGAGCCTCAATTCTGAAAAGGTTGGAGAGTCAGAACACAAAACCTTGATAATGCTCTAAGGTTTCACTCAAATCAATTTCTTCCTTTAGAATGAATCCGCATGCATCATGGGAATGAAGGATTGTTAGAGAAGGTCCTGAAAGCTCATATCCTTCCAAGTAAAAGGACTGTTGTTTTTCCCATCTGTGAGACAGGCGTAGACTTCATCCAGTTGGTGCCATATGGGTGAATTGTGGTTACTCAGAGGACAAGGTGGCTGCATGTCCCGGCTCCAGTGATGACTGCCTCCCACTCCAAATGGAGAAAGAGGTTACCTTCAGATAGAATAGGATAAACCATTCTGAGGTTGTCTTTGATCAAGGGGTTGACATCAGGTATATGTGCATGCTGTCACATCGTTCTGATGCCAGTGCAATGGTTGGAGATGTGGCCATATTTCAAGTCTCTCATTGGACTTCGTGCCAGGAATTCAGGCTGTTGGTAGCCATGGAGGGATTTTTTTTTCTGCCATGAAGGGATTTTTTTGAACTAGGACAGAATGGGATACACTTTCCTGCTGTATACTGGCTGCCCAAAAGTAAACGTGTGTGTGGGTGTTTGTATGCGTGTCCATGTGCAACCATAGATAGTATGATTTCAAATTTTGTTGGATTTTTTATGGGGAATGAAATGTAGGTTATGACTACTGCAGGACAGCACAAGGAGCAGAAATGGAGCATTCAGGGAAAGCATTTTCAGGGGAAAAAAGAGTTTATAATGGCTCTTGAAAGTGAGAAAGTTTAAGTCAGCCCTATAATGTTCTAAATACACTCCTGT
This sequence comes from Aspidoscelis tigris stejnegeri, assembly GCA_023333525.1. Lineage (NCBI taxonomy): Eukaryota > Metazoa > Chordata > Lepidosauria > Squamata > Teiidae > Aspidoscelis > Aspidoscelis tigris. Next base: position 17,535,330 of record JALMGA010000003.1, read on the forward strand.
CATTGCTGGAACCAGTCACTGATATATATTTTTCTGCACTAGAAATGTAGCAATGTACCATTCTACAACTGTCATACCCTTTACTTTTTCTGTGTTCCTTAAGTCCCATTGTTTTCATCTGGAGAACAAGATTAATGGACAAAGGTCGTGAGTCTGAAGTCAATCACAGGTAAGACAGATATATCAACACCCAGACATGCCTGGAGGTACTAGAAGTAGCTCAACAGGTTTTCCAAAAGATGTAGCAGTGTCTTAAATGTACATGGAGATTTATGTCAGCATGAAATACACCTTTCTTTGCAGTTCTTTCCAGTTTCATCCAGGTGGACAGTTCAAATATTTCCTTAGAAACATTGGGATATAAAAATTATCTGTGATTGCTCTCACTTCAAAAGACTTATTTCTGTTTTTCCAATCATCCATGTAGTCTGAAAACTGTTCTGGGTGATAAGTAACCTTACATATTCTCCATTTTTTAATACTGTTTTGGCTTTAAGGTTACCAACTGGTTAACCAGCTGATAAATGACGCTATTAATTAAAGTATATCATTCCACGATTCCTTACAAACAGAAGGAAATCCTGCCTTTTAGATGATATGATATAAATAGGGACATTATTTGAAGGGTATACTAAAGATACCAGATGTTACCATCTTGCTAAAACCAAACATGTTTGCAGTGCTCAATATATCCATGCAATGCTTCCTGGAAACCTTACGCATGACATCTCGTGTTCTAAAGTGAACGAAGGGTGGAATTCAAGTGCAAAATAATGAATACAAAGAAAGTGTAAAATTACAATACTATATTTCTCTGTGAGTGATCCTTAGCATAAAGATGCATCTGTCTAGGCCACATAGACCAGCTGGTTAATGTGCGTCTATGAGATATCCCCCTTAGCACTGCTACATCTTCACTAGGTGGAGCTAGAACTAGATTAAGGAGGGCCCTGGATTAAGGAGTCCCTTAACCGAGACCTCTTCTGCACACATTTAATCAGATCCACAAGAGGACTAAGCACCTTGTTCTGGATCACAAGAGGCATGCAGATGACGCAACTCCATGCTCCAGAACTGTAAGGGCTCTGCTTTCTGGCAAGATGCTATAGCATGCCACTGAAAACCCCAAGGCTAGGAGCAAAGGTTCTTAGCCATTGGGGGTTTGGAAGGGCTGCTGTTCACAGTTGTGAGAAGGTATGGGCTAGATCAACAGCATTAGACAGTGCTGATCTGGCCTATGGCTCCACAAGATCCAGATCAGTGGGTCCGATTAATCTGGATCAACTGATTCACATCTAAGGTTGTGCATGAATATTTGAAGGTATTTGAAATTTAACCGAATTTCTCCAAATTTTGACATTCAAATTTGAATCGAATGTTCATAAATTAGAATTTAAAAATTCAAACAAATTTCAAATTTCAGATCTATTCATCTGAAATATCCGGACATTTGCATGTGTACGGCATCGTACATGATGCATACTTGCACATATGCATACTTCCCGCATCTGTGCACATTTGTAAGGATCCGTACAGGACTAAAATGGGTTACATATGGGATAACTATGGGATGCATACGGGATACGTAACAATGCATAAGGGCACATACAAATGTTGTTGATATTTGTAAGTGTAAATTCAAATCTATTCAAATTTGCTTAATTTGAATCAAATTTGGTTGAATTTGAGTTTTAAAGATTCAAATCGAATTGAATTTTTGGATATTTGATTTGAATTTAATCGAATCCCGAAAATTGCATTCATGCACACACCCTTATTCAGATCTAACTTAGTTAAGTGCAGAAAAGGAGTTATTAAGAAGCAGAGTCCACTAAATTCAGTGCAATTTACTGCTTAAATGACTACTAAGGATGTGGCTGAAAGTTTTCTTTCATGGAGTCCCTATCATAATTATGCAAAATATATCTCCCATATCTCCATAAATTTACACCTTTAGCTTTATGTTGCTTCTTGTGTATTCACAGTCTTAAGTCTCTTTCTGCACCCAGCACCATCCATTCTTGAGGTTTCCCTGGTTATATATATGGCAAGTCTGGAGAATGTCATGTTTTCACAATGAATCAGGTTCTGCACACTGCTCCACTTTCACCCCTTGCCTGTGATGCTGCCAGACAGGACTGTACCTTCATGGACATTTTCCTGTGTTTGAAGACAGCCATCCACAGCTCACCTAGGCTACATCTAGACGTCACTTATTATTCTGCAATTTTTGGATATTCTAGAATAAAGCACTCCTGGGAGTGCTTTCTTCTGGAATATAGATACGGAAATATCCAAATACAGTAGAATGCATTCACTGACAAACTTGCTCTTCCTTTATAGTGCTGTAATGAGTACTTGGGGCAGGATAACAGCTGGAGAAATTTGGGTCCATGCCAATGTCACAACACATCAGTTGCGCAAAAGGATCTGTGTCAAACTGACATTGCCCCCTGGACGCTCAGTTACAACTCTGGACAGTGCTGTACAAATGTTACCTGAGTTTGATGGTTACAAAGATGTGTTTATTCACTTTAGGGTTTGTACCAAAGTATTTAGGTCAACCCTTATAGCCAGAGCCAGCCGAAAGGAAAGTGGAAAAAGGCCAAGGACTCTAGTTGTGAGTTTCCCTTTCACTTCCTTATATTGTATTTTGGGTCTCAAAATGCAGTTTGAGGTGATCAAAAGGAGGTCTCTAAATATCTCCCAATCTTCAGACGACTATATGTAAGAATAAAAGATGAGCCCTTCTGGATCAGGCCACCAGCCATCTAGTGCAGAATCCATAGACATAATGGTAAAATAAAGCATTATGCCTCATCTACTATTAGTAATTAGAATTGTTCCAGATCTAATATAAAATAAACCTCATTCACAAATACTGGACCAAAATTCTATTTGTAATAAAAGGCATCAATGCTATCTACTAAGTTGGTGGTGAACGGTTTTTGACAACTTATGTCTGGCAAAATGTTTACTATAGGATAAGATAGTGCTATTATGTACTTTATTGTTTCCAATTATCTTTGCATGTTTTTGCACTCTGATTATGTTTGAAAACATATTCAGCACTGGATAAGATAGGCCAAGCATTAAGGTTCTATTGATTATGGTTTTAAATTGTATTTTTGAAGTCTTTGTACTGATATTCACCCCAAGAAAGATAAGGCCATTATTATTTGTTCTATTGTTTCTGGTTTGGTGATTTGTATCTACCAAATGTGCAGGCATACATTTCAAGCCTCCATATAGACCTAACTTAAATCAAATTACTTTGAAGTTTCCATTTATTCATTTTAGACACAATGAAGGTCCAAAAGTCCTGTGAAGCTGAATGTTTCCAAAGTTTACAACCAGTATCATGGGCACATGAAAGGCTCCATGTGCCCAAGTAAAAGGTCTCTTATGAAAGCTCTGCTGACTATAGCCATAGGTATCAGGTGGTTCCCAAAACACTGAAAGTCTTGGAACCTTGGGTTTGACTTGATGGAAACTTTGAGGGTCAACTGAATGTAATAACAGTTGGGAAAGGAAAGATGGAATGTGTCCATTCACAAAGAGGTTCTATTATAGGGAAATGACAAAGGCTGTTTCTGCATCTACCTCTGTAAATCCAGATTAAGTGCTTGCAAGATCCAGATAATACAGTTCCAGTTCAAGATGTAGGATGTAAGATCTGCACTGAGAGTGTGGAAATAGCTTGAGATCCATGCTAATCAGAATGCAGTGCGGATGCAGTCTTAACAGAGCCTTAATCTGGCCTGCTGTGCAGAAGGTATATCATTCATTCATTCATTCATTCATTCATTCATTCATTCATTCATTCATTTATCCTGCCCTATACCCAAGGTTCTCAAGGGTGAGTTACAACATCTAAAATAAACACATTTAAACCATAACATATGAAAAATATTGTAAATATAGCAGTGCTGAATGTGGGGAGGAAAAGGCTATGGGATAGTCTACCCCTTGAGGTGCTTCAGGTTCCTTCACTGTATACATTTAGGAAGGCAGTGAAGATGCACTCCTTTGCACTGGACTTTGGTTAATTGGGAATATACTGTCTCTTCCTATTTTACAGACACTATTACTGTTTAAACATACAGTATACTGTGGTTGTTTTAACATATGTCTGATTTTAAATGTTGTTACCCTCCCTGAGACCTTCGGGTATAGGGTGGGATACAAATACAAATAATAAATAAATCATCTGTTGATGTCAAATCAGTGAATTATGTGTTTGAAAGCCCCCTTCCTTTCCCCATTCCTGAGCAACCTACACTGGCCCCAGGCTAGAAAGGGCATGTCTAATTGGAAATGCAAAATCAAATATAGTGTGGAAAAGGCGCCTTGAGAAAAATTATTTTCTCTGCTGCACAACTTTAGAACTAGAGATCACTCTATGAAGATGATGGGTAGGAGAGTTAAAACTGACAACAGGAAGCATGGGGTACTTAATGGGTACTTCTAGTGACAGTGGAAAAACATCTGGAAAGTCATCAGTTTATGGGATTTACTACAGAAGAGGTGGTGATAGCAACTAGCCTGGATAGCTCTAAGAAAAGATTTGATAAATTTATTGAGGTCTTCATTCATGAATATTCATGAGATATTCATGCACAAAGCCAAACCCTCTCACAATCAATTCACTTCGAATTGAGTGTGGGAAACTGGCTTTGCGCACATCCCTATTTTACACCAATACCTTGTTATCAATCATACTATTGTTTACCCTTACACTTCTTTGAAAACGGGCCAATAGCTTCTTAGAATAAATCCTCAAGGTCATCTTTGCTGCCTGAAATCAACATGAGTAAAAGAATTGGATTTATTGTTAAATATTTCTTGATGGTAGTTCAATAATCCCTTAGAATGTGAGCCAACCTGTGTGGTTTCAGCCTATTCAATAAGGTTTGATCTCATCGGCTTTAACATGACATATGATATGAGGAACTTGGATGCAATAAAACATCACAAGTAAAGTGTATGTAAAAAAAAATCCCAAGTTTTCTATGACTGTATAATTTAAAATATCTTATTTCATTCAAGAGGGTGTGGGCAGCACATGCTTGACTACTGGCCACAGTGAAGGTTGTCTCACCAACACATGACGTTTTCAAACATAGACAAACTGGTATCCAAAGTTACCAGCAGCTTCACGTTTAACACAAGGACGGCCTGCTTACTTAAGAAAATGAAATGAAGGAAAAGTTGTTCAGTTCTAGAAAAACAATTTAAGACGTTTTTCCCCCTAAAAAAGAGAAATGTATTCCATCTCATTCCATCCATGGAAAACAAATCAATGCTGGTGCTGTCTCTCATTCTGTTTTATCCTTGTAGCAACCCTATGAGATATGTTACCTATGAGAAGAAAATGACAAGTTCAGGACCCATCCAGTGAGCTTTCTAAATGGTCAAAATTTGAACAACTGTTATCATTCCTTGGAATTGACGATTCAAGATGGCTGAGGGATCAGATATCTTTTTCTGAGCTCTTGTGTCAGAAAACTTCCAAATTTCCAGATAACTTCAAACTTGAAACTCTTATTCTGATATTTTAGAAATATGAGATGCTGTGGACACTCCAGCACAGATAGGAGTCAAGGCTGGTAAAGAAAGAGGAGGAGGAGGAGGAGTTGGCTTTTATACCTTGCTTTTCTCACCCATTTAAGGGGACTCAAAATGGCTGGCAAAGCTTTCTATTCTTCTCCCCACAACAGAACTCCCTGTGAGGTAGGTGGGGCTGTTGAGAGCTCAGAAAGAGCGCTGTGACTAGCCCAAGGTAACCCAGCTGGTGTCATGGAGGAAGGTGGAATCAAACCCTGTATTCCCACATAAGAGTCCGACTCCCTAACCACTAGACCAAACTGGCTCACAAGAACAAACAAGCATTTCCTAAATGATAAAGAACTGAATCTGTAATTTTTTAAAAAAAATTGAATCTGCAACTTGGATTTCCTCCAATAAAGCCAGGATTGAAATATTACAAGAGGGATGTCTGGATGTCCGGATTGCAAGGAATTGTCACAATTTTTTTTCCCATTAAGGGTTCTTTGGCATAATTATTACTGTCATGCCCCGTCCTGCCTCTCCACTCTCCTCCTCCTCAGAGGGTGTGATTGCAACAGTGAGACAGCCTGGGCAGCAACCAGGGCACAGAGTTGCAGATGCTGAGAGTCTGAGGCCACTTGTGGGGGAGCACACAGACAGCTCTGGGGATGAGAGCTCGGAGAGTCAACCCCAAGAGTGCCCCTCCTGTATGCTTCTTCACAGGGTTTGCTTCAGCTGTGCTGGCAAGGACGTGGTGATGACTCCCCTACTTAGTTGAGCAGCACATGCTGAGAGGGTGTTGCAGACAACTCTGATGCAACTCCCACCATGCCTGTATTCTGACTCTTGGGCCCCCTTATGACTTTACAGTACCTCTGGAACCTCAACCTTGGACTGCCTGATTCTTGCTGTGACTTTGCCATATCTCTGGAACTCTGACCTTGGACTGAATTGACGCTGACTGCTTCTGAGCCCTCAAAGGACTGCCATAAGTGTGCACATGTGTTGCCTTGCTGCCCTCGCCTGCCTGGGACACGAGAATTACAGAGAAATGAGAATAACTAGAGTGTTCTTAGGAGCAATACCATTCACTACCTTTTTTAATTTTTTGTTATGAAACATACTTTCCTAGCAGTTGATATTGTGGTAAATTCATCTAAAATATTTCTTCAAATTGAGGTTCAGTATGACAAACACAAGCATGTAGTTTAGACACTTGGTAGCTGAACACTTAGCCATTATTTACATGTGGGTTCCAGGCCTCAACTGAGCTTTCAGGGTGATTTCACACCTTCACTTCCTGAAAAAAAAAAAAAACTCCCCCAGGAAGCAAAGATGGGGAATATTTGTGGTGTCTGCACTTTGGGATGCTGGATCTATCCCTCACCTTGCCAGCGCTTAAGGAAGCGCAAACTGAAAAATCAACGCCATAGTGTGGTGCTATTGCTGCAGTCCTGGGATGACACAGCACTAGTTGCACTTGCACCACCCATCCCCAGCCTCCCTTCAGACCTCTATCAACAGGGAGAGGTGTGAATACAGCCACCCCTGTCTGCAGGCAGTGTAGAGGTGGAGCAGTTAGAACTGTTCTACATCTACACGCTCCAAGGGAAGTCCTACACGCATGCAGCCGCCCCTGGAATAGTAACTATAAGGGATCTGCACAAATATTCAAAATATTCATTATTCTGACAAATTTGGATGAATTCGGATATTTGTATACAAATCAAATGTCTGGACATTTGGATTTCCGAATGCAACTGAATACGAATATCTCAAGTTATTCGTATGAATAATTCAAACATTCTTGTCAGTACAGCTGCACATTCGTATCTGACATTTGTACATGAATTGAATGTTACGACAATACAAATGTTTTGGAACATTCATACAAAGCTTCGAAACATTTGTGAAATGGGCAGGTGGGAAAGCGGCTACACCAGTCACAACTGCAACAGATCCAGAGTGAATTTAACATGGTCTGAGAGCAGATGTCAGATTTGATGCTTCCAGAGCAGATGTGTTATGGGATATGTATCTGATACGCATGGATGCGGATTGGATATGTATCATATATGTATCGGATATGTATGCGTTCATATCAGATATTCATTCAGATCAAATAGAATCCTACCACATTCAAAGGGGATCTATTTGAATGCATATGAATTTTCTTACATTTTATTCAATACAAATTGAATGCAAAACAAAACAAAACACCCATTCATGCACATCACTACTAGGCAAAGAATGTTCATGAGAGGGGGAGGGGCAGACTGGTGTGTGAATAATCCCACCTTGAAGCCTTTCCTGAGGCACCTTGGAGGTGCTTTTTTAAAAAATAGTGTCTGATCGCAGCCTTAGGGTGCTTCCGCACAGGCCTTTTAACACCCATTAAGCACACATTGGGAAACCCGCATCCGCACACGTGTACCTATTTAGCACACTTCCGGTGAGGCACGTCCGCACAGTAACACCCATTAAGCACACATTTGGAAAACCGCGTCCGCACAGGCGGACCTATTTAGCACACTTTCAGTGAGGCGCATCTGCACATATCCATCTCTAATGCGTGCTTAATGGGGTTTAACTGAACACCACATTGAAGGAGGCTTTAATGGGTGTCTTTCCTCTAGATCTGCATTAACGTGGCATGCGTCCGCATACGGACGGGAGAGAGAACACATGGGGCAGGACAGGAAGTTGCCATGTTGAGTGTGGCGCCGCAGTGCGGAGCTGCCATGTTGAGAAGGCAGGGACAAGCGCAATTCGGCCATGAAGTCCCCCCCCCATGGGCCGGCACCCACTTATGGCGGGCAATGGGTGCATCGGGGTGCAGGAGGGAGCCCCTTGCTGGCCCCGGAAAGTAGCAGTGAGTGACGGCTGGCTGCGCCAATCACACAGCTCCCGGGCAGCCGTCTACAAGTCCGTGTTACTGCGTCCGCACAGCGAGGGCCAAATCTGTTCCTCACAAGCCGTCCTTCCCACACGGGTGCGGACGGAACAGGTGTTGGCAGATCTGTATCTAATAGATGCTGATCTACCGGAAAACGGATGTAGTAAAACCGGATCTACAGAAACCGGATTTAGGAGATCTGCATCTATTCTAAACCAGATTTAGTAGATCCATGTCTATTCTAAATCGGATTTATTAGATCCACATCTATTCTAATCCAGTTTTAGTAAATCCGGATGTAATAGATCCGGATTTAAAACGGTAAGTGCGGAAGCAGCCTTATTTGCCTCTCTTGGTACATAGTCCTATTTTGTGAAGTTCAGAAAATGACTGAGTTCCAGATCCATTTCCTGCATGTCCAGAAAGAAGGCCACACTGTAATTTTGAAGCCAAGGATCCTTCATTCCTAGCCTTAAAATCTATGAGGGGATGAAGCACAGAGTATAAAGATGCCACGCTTCTTGCCCATGGCTCCAGAGCATATGTTTCAGCCTAGCAGTTCCTACTATCCTGAAGGTTACAGCCTGTGACTTATCACCCTGAAGGAATACATTTGCACTAATGTGTACTTTTATTGAAGCCATATTAAATACACAGCATGTAAAAAGTCCACAGTTATTAAGGCAAATAGCTGCCAAACATCTATTCATGCTAACATTAAGTTAAATACTTGCCCATTTGATCAGTATGTTTGCTAACACCTCTGCTACAGATTAGTTCATGTATTTTATCATGTTACTACAGAATTGAAGTTCACACAATAGTAGTCTTTTTTCTTCTTCATTTTTTTAGTGGGAAGGGTGGAGGCAGAAAACACAGTCCAGATCAGAGGTTTTGTCCACTAATTTAAAGGAGCACCCAAAAAACCTGTACAGGGTAAGAACACTACAAAAAAAAACTAAGCAAATGTCTCTTTGGGGAGAAAGGTTATGTCTTCATGCATGGTGGGGGAGGCACCTGGGCTCCTCACAGAAGTGCTCTCACTGCAGCATCCTTGGGGTCTTCTATGGGTGCTTTTCCACTGGCAGTACCCATTTTAGCACCCATTAAGGACCCATTTGTTTCCACTGCAGCTCAGGAAATCAGGATCATATGGGTACTTCAGGGCCTTTAATATGGATTTCGTGTAGACCCCATTAATGGGGTCTACAACGGGGTTTTCAGCCTGAAAATCTGGATTATAGGGAACCTATTTCCACGATAGTCTGGTAATGGGATCTACAGGAGGCTAGAGGAAGGGGCACCCATGGGGGGGGGGAGCCCCAAAACCTAAGCTTCAAAGTCCCTTCGAAGTCACTCCGGAGCATTTTGGAGCATCTTCGAAGTCTGTGCAAAATAGCTCCAGAGCGTCTTTGAAGTCTGTGCTGATCTTCGAAGTCACTCCGAAGTCACTCTGAAGTCACTCTGAAGTCACTCTGAAGTCACTTTGAAGATCACTCCAAAGATCAGCACAGACTTCAAAGACGTTCTGGAGCTATTTTGCACAGACTTTGAAGATGCTCCGAAATGGCTCCAGAGTGACTTCGAAGGGACTTTGAAGCTACTTTGGAGATTGCACCCCCTGTCCCCCCAAACACCCAGGGTGACAGGCAGACCCTTCCGGGGTAGATCCGGATTTCCAAATGGGTGCTCCAGTGTTTCCACAGCAGGGAGGCTAGCAGCCATTGCTATTGGGTGCTAGACCACCCATGGAAACACACTGGGTACTTCCCTTAATCCGGATCTAGTAGATCCGGATTAAGGGAAGTACCCATTCCCTAAATCCGGATCTTCTTAGATCCGGATTAAAGGAGCGTGGTGGAAAAACACCCCTTGTATCCACATCTGGTGATGGACGCACCAGATGAAGCAATGGATTGGATGCTTCTTCAGATAGCACGATTTTTCTCTCTGGCCTCAGGTGCTTTGGGAAGGCATTACCCCTTTCTGGACTAGGCCTCATTCTTGGTTATGTCCTGGAATAGTGGCCTGCTATTTGCATGCTGGTGCAGACTATGGCACGCCTTGGGCAAAGCCTGCTGTAGTCTGCACCAGCATACAAATAGCCGGCTCCTACTTTGGGGTGTACTTAGGACTAAGGCCCAATGCAGAAAGAGCCATTGTGTTCTTCATCAAGTACCTGCAAAAATGGAGACACAAAGCCACTTCTGTAGGTTTTTGTGGAAGGCAATGAAGAAACAGCCAAAATGTGCCAGGAAAGTTCAGTACAACAAACTTCCTTCATTTTTATTTGCCTTATTTAGACATTTTATTATAACTTCATTGAAAAACAAACTCTTAAGCACTGATCTGATCCCTAAATTGCAATACAGAAATCCACCCTCTGTTCCTCAGTATAACACATGGTTCATAGTGCAGCAGCAGTAATTTCACTGCTAATATGCCAGCTCCAATATATGAATCAGTTTGGTCTAGTGGTTAGGGAATTGGATTATTATCTGGGAATAGAGTTTGATTCCGCCTTCCCCCATGAAGCCAGATGGGTGACCTTGGGCTAGTCACAGCTCTCTCCTGAGTTCTCACAGCCCCACCTACCTCACAGGATGTTCTATTGTGGGGAGAAGAATAGAAAACCTTTGTCAGCTGCTTTGAGTCCCCTTAAATGGGTGAGAAAAGCGGGATAGAAAAGCCAACTCCTCCTCCTCCTTCTTTCTAGTGGGCCTTGTTAATTCTGGAACCACTGATCATCTGGATAAGTGATAAGTGCAGAAAGGGACAACTTTGTAGAGTTCACATTGCATGGCTTGCATGACAGAGCACCATAGCTAAACATGAAAATGAAAGAATGGTTTTGCCAAGATGTTTAATTTCAGGACAGTTAATGTACACTACAGGCTGCAAGATACCTGTGTTGTTTGCATAGAGGGCTGAGTAAGAGTGAAAATTTCCTTACTATTGCTTCTGACGTAAAGATGCTTCCTTCCATTTCTTTTTGTAGTCTAGTGAAGGAGATGCACTTCCTTAACTGGTCTCGACAACTGATCAATTTTACAACACCAGGAAGGATTTCATATTTTGTCTGAGTCACAACTGATGAGAAGAAATATAATCTGGCATTGCTCATACAGATGATATGCAAACAAAACCATTAACCATACCTACTCAATTCAATTAATGCTTGGAATTTCCTTTATTTTGTGTCTTGGGAAATGAAAAAAAGAGTGTTAAAAAATCCAGTTTAAAGCAATACTTTGCTAAACCAGGCAACATGCTGTTAAACAGGGGTCAGGCTATTGGTAAATGGGGGGAGAGATGAGAGCTAGAATAGGGGTGTGCACAAATGGGTTTTTTGCATTTGAATTCAAGTTGAATCGAATATCAAAAAAATCCAATTCGAATATGCAACATTCAAATCTATTTTTTTGAATGTTAGATTCGTATTTAAAGATATGAATGTCAACAATACTCGTATCTGTTATACGTATTGGTGCACATTCCGTAAGCATCCCATTTTCATCCCACGTTATAAGTACAAATACGTATAATATTCACACAGATACGTATGTAATATATACGAATCTGTACATTCAAATTATGTGAATATTCGAATGAATGTTTCATAAAATCCAAAATCTGTTCAAATGTCTAAATTCGAATGTTAGTAAATCCGATTCAAATTCGAATGTCAACATTCATCAGATTCAAGTTGGATTTTTGAATTTTCAGATATTAGTGGACACTCCTAAGCTAGAAGCAATGGAGGCTGCTCGAGCCATTAAGTTTAGACGATTAATCTAGACTCATAGTAGAAACTATTGGGGCTGCTGTAGTAACCCATTTAGTCTACACTCATTTCAGTCTGGCTTCAGGACTGGCCATCGTCTTGGTTGTCCTGACAGATAACCTATGTCAAGAAAGGGATGGAAGAGTGCAAACATATTGATTCTTCTTGGTCTCCCATGGAGTCTAGACTAGCAGCATTGGGGATCTTTGCTCCTCACCATGAGAATTCATGTGCGGGGTTCCCACAGGGATCAGTTTTGTCTCCCATGCTCTTTAGCACCAAAATAAAGTTATCAGGAGAACTCATCAGAAGATTTAGGTGATTTCCGTATTTATCTTTCTGGAACAGGGTCAGTAGGACTGGGTCAGCCTGGAATGGTTCTTGTGGCAGAAGCAGGTCCACTGTCCCAGAACAAGCCTTCCATGCTTGAAAGTTTCTTCTGGGACAGCCTTTTTGCTGATTCTAAAAACTGCAGAATCCTTGGTGCCAGCTTCCAAGGTCTCCAATGGTTAGGAACTTTGGAACCCTAGTGAGACCCATTTAGATGGCTCAGTTTTGTTCACTGCTGAAATGAATCCCGCTGCTAAACCAGCCCATGGAGGTATATACTCTTCTGCACTCCTCCTGGGCTGGTCTAGCACTTATTAGACTGTAAGGCTGCATCCCCATTACAAGCTTAATTCAGTTTCGATACGGTTTCAATCCTCGCAGACCCCATGTCAGTTTGGCTTAACATGCTTTCCGCATGTTAAATTGCCCCAAAGCGTTGTTAAATGTTAACCCTCATTTCAACAGGTCTCACTCCGGTTCATGCACTTGATATGTGTTACATTTTTTACTGTGGGGACCGTATCATTTTAAGGGATGAGAATCCATGTCTAGGGTTTCCCTCCCCCAATAGCTTGCTTCCAAAGATAGTGATTTCAGTGTAAAAATCCGCTCTTTACAGCAGCCGCTACACTGTAGCAATCCACGCACTTCACACCTGATAACAATGTTGCAATTTTGTGCAATTCTAGCTCTTTGGAGTTCTGACCTTTAGAAAGGGAAAGGAAAGCAGCTGCAAGTTCTGGGAGATGTGTGAATGTTTAAAGCAAGGGAGCTTGAGTTGCCGCTGCTGCTGCATGCCCTGGGCAATGGGGAGAGGAGGGGAAAGAATCGCTGGCTGCCCACTGCCATTTTTCCTCCATCCAGGCAAGCGGCAGCCACCCAGCCACCCAGGTAGGCTTTGTGAAGGGGTCTGTTATGGGTGGTGCATTCATACCAGGAGGAAGATGACAGGGCAGCCCTGAAAAGCAGCTTTTAAAAAGTAGCCACTTGAGTCCCCCCTTGAGTTACGTACACCATGTACAATCCTCAGAATCCGGATCGAACGTCATTGAGTTGAAAGTAACAGGATCAGGCAAATTTGCATTTGCATCCGGTTCTATTATTTTGGTTTAGGGAAACTGGATTAAGCTTATAATGGGGCCTAAGAAGAACGGTTAAACAGGTCCACTGGCATCCCAATCTAGGCAGCCAGCTACACTAAGCTACACTGTATCCAGTGTGGATACAGAATGCTAGCATGCACCTCCCCATAAACTGTACCAACATGAGGGAAGTCTCTGGAGTAGGGATGTGCAAGAACATTCAAAACATTTGAAATTTGATCAAATACATTCAAATCCGGACATTTGAATTTGAATCGAATGTCTATACGTTCATTTTTTAACATTCAAACCAATTTCATTCATACAAATTATTTGGACATTCATTTGTGTATGGATATGTATGCATTACATACATATCTATATGCATCTTATTCGTATCCATACACATTTGTACAGATACGTACAGGATGAAAATGGGATGCATATGGGATAAAAACTGGATGTGTACAAATCTGTACGGATGCATACCGATGTGTATGGATGCATACTAATGTTGTCCACATTCATATCATTAGATACAAATTGAATGTTCATACGAATAGATACAAATGTGTTTGAATCGGTTCCAATTTGAATAGATTCATTTTTTCTCTATTTGTACACATTCAGACATTCGAATATTTTACTTGAATCAAATTGCATGTCAAAAATTGCATTCGTGCACATCTCTACCCTAGACGCCTTGTAGTCCCAGGCAAAATTAAATATGGAAAGGCCCTCACTGTGAGATGTCATAGACTAGATGGAGAAACTTTGACCACTGCAACTCACTGCCTGATAATCTTCAAGCTGGATCACTAGAGATTTGCCAATAAATATGAACTGCTCAAAGAAGGGATGAATTGGAAGGACTTCTGACCCACATGTCTGATTTTTGTTAAGGGGAGGAGGCATGGGGAGGTGAAGGCCAGCCAGGTACCCATGTATTAAAATTTAAAAGCAACACTCACAAACAGGTTCCCCCCTCCTTTCCTGCGTTTTGTTTCCCAGATGGTCTTGCACATAGAAGAGTCTGGCAATGAGGCTGCCATTGCATGACTCATGGAGTTCTCAGCAGGAGTTGGTTTTCCCTGGGCTACACCAAGCCTGAATGATACAGGGGGAAAACAAACAAACCTTGACATGTAGGCTGTGTTCAGACATAACAAAAGGTACCTCAGAGATGCTTCAGGGCCTGTTGGCACTTACCTTACAGAGCAGTTGCAGATGCTTCAGGAAAGATGCTTATGTGTCCAGGAAGTAATGCAAAATGGATGTTAAAAGTGGTGATCTTCAGGGCTGTTTTCTTTTTTTAAGACATTGAGTCAGTTTTTTAAAGAAGACATTTAGTAGCTTCTCTTTCTTTTTTCTCAAAATATTCTGGGTTGAGAACTTAGCATGACCAGGCTGGCTGAGGTTTTTAATGTATTTGTTTAAGAATTTATATCATGCCCTTCATCCAAGGGTCCCAAGTAAGTCACAAAAATAAAATATACAGCATTTACCTAAAGCATACTTAAAATTTAACCCTCCCACCCTCTCTGTCAGGTCTTCTATAGGCTGGGGAAGGTACAGATACATGGATAGACGAGAAAAGCTGCTAGCAGTCCATAAAACAACCTCTGTGATACTGCCAGGAATTTATTAGAGCCCAGGGATCTCATCAAGGCAGAATTGATTTCTTTTGAAAAATGACTAATGTTGGCCATACTATCTTTTAATAACTCAATTACAAATTGTCTGCTAGCGTTCCAACTCGTATTAATTAAGCTGGAAATACAGTTCATTAAATATTAGGAATCACTAATGTGAGTCAGGACCTCATTTTATGATTAAGCATATATTTTAATTTAGAAACCTATACCCATTTTTGGGTTCCAGTTGTAAACCTCAGAACATATTTTAGCTGTATAAAAATGAACTGGTAGTGAGAATACCTGCACAGAATTTTTCATTCTGGCCGGTCATTTTAAAAGATTTTTAAAATTTGAAATAAATTCAGAAATATATGCATAATAAACTTGACTCCCTGGGAAGTTTATTTGGTTAAGGAACCATCAAGAATGCACATTGGCTCATAAAGGATTCGGAAAGGACACAAACAATAAAATAAAAAGAGTGTCCATTAAACAAGGAAGGAAATAAACTGCTAATGATGTTGAAAGAAAAGCAACAAAACCTTCTATATAAAATTAATTGGCGTTAGAATGATAACTTTAAACAGCTCTGAGAAGAAAATGCGATGCATGGGCCATAACAGACTTGCTCAGTGACTCTGTGATGAAGATTCACCCTTTGGAGATATTATCGATGGCAAATTTATTTATTTATCTATTTATTTACATTTATATCCCACCCTATACCCTAGGGTCTCAGGGCGGGTAACAGCATATTTAAAAGACAAAAATATTTAAAATAAAACCATATATAAAAACAGTATAAGACATTAGTATGTGCAGTAGGGAAAAACTGTGCCACATTTAACCAAAGGCCAGAGCAAAGAGGTGTGTCTTTACCCCCCTCCTAAACGTATACAGTGAGGAGGCCTGACGCACCTCGAGGAGGAGGCTATTCCACAGCCTGGGGCTATTACTGAGAAGGCCCTCTCTCGAGTGCCCACCCGTCTTGCTGCAGAGGGTGGTGGGACAATGAGAAGGGCCTCCCCCCCAGATCTTAGGGCACAGGCAGGTTGGTGTGGGAGGAGGTGTTTCAGGTTGCATCTTCATCCCCAGCAGATTGGCCATTTTTGCATCTGAATCTGCCAATCCTGCTGCTAGCTTATGAGACATAGGCCTATTTGCACTACAGTCAGTAGTACATGATTAGAGAACTTCTGGGGAAGAGCATCTTCACCTTGAGGAGGGTTACAGTCTCCAGGCACCCCCTGCCTTCCCAGAACTTCCCTAATCACGAACTAAGTGTGGAACATGAAATTGTGCTCCACACCTTAACCAACCTTAACCTAAAGCTTACCTGGCATGGCCAGGCAGTGGCCATTTGCACCTCTTCCAGTGCTCTGGGATCACCTGAGGTGCTGCGCAAGTGTGCTGGCACCTTGAACAACCATAGATGAGACTATGCATGCATAGAGCATCAGTGTTGTCATGGCAATGGCGCTGACACACATGCAGTCATGCAGGGTGCCGCAGCCCAAATGGTGGTGCCCCTGAAGTGGACCGGCCCTGCAATCAAATCAAGGTAAGTATTAGATCATGGGGGGGGGATGTTGAATGTTGTTCTAAGTGCATGCACTAGTCAACTCTGGTTAATTGTGCTCCTTTCCCATCCAGTGGACAGGAAGGGAAGTGAGAAATCGCCTATGCCATGACAGTTCTTCTTCTACCCTGCTGTCACAATCACCCTCTCCCCACTCTGTGATCCAAAAGACCCTTTCATATCCCTAATTTTTAAAAAAATCATTGAATCTTTTTAAAACATTGATTTCCCTAAAACAGGTAGATGCAAATATGCAGGAGTTCTATGTTTAATTTGTGTGCTTTCCCCAATTTCTGCCTCCCCCTCCTTCCCAATCATCATGCAACCCAACACTTGTATGGCTCAGTCTAGAGGGGTTAATTCTGTAAAAGAGAAGGTGTTTTTATATCCCAGACATGTTGGCACATTATCTTCTGAATCCCTGGACCAATTTGCACTTCGGCCTGTAGTCAACAATTAGGTAACATCTGGGCAGGTGCATCTGGACTTGCAGGAAGTGTTTATGTGCTAGAAATGCTCCCTGCCTGCCCAGAAGTTGCCTAATTGCTGATGCAACATTACCAACCCTTACCCCAACTTGCCTGATAGTGTCCTGCCAGCGAACATTCGTGCCTCTGCTGGATGAGGAGGTCATTGGAGCTGCTCTGCAAGTATCCTGGCAGCTCCACTGGCCTCCTGATGTGACTTTGACAGTGTAGCGACGGTGCTGATGCACACACAGTCAGGGAGGGCTCTGCACACAATATGGTGGTGCCCAGAAAAGGACTGGCCAGTGATTGAAAACAGGGTGTTTGATCATGGGGGGCATAGGCTAACATTGACTGGCAATCACAAGTGTGAACACTAGTCAATGTTAGTTGATTGCACTCCTTTCCTGTCCATGGGATGGGAAGGGGAGTGCAAAAATGCCCAAGGTTCCAGTGGTTCTGTTCAGATGCTCCTGGTGAAGCTGTGGAGCAAGTTTTACTGTTTGTCCTGCTCCACAGCAGGCAGCAGGCAGGGTGGGTCTGAGCCACTCTGGGATGGAGGCTGCACCATGGTGTGTGGATGCTTCATCCCAGAGCATACCAGGCTGCCCTGATCACCTTAGTGTAAACAGCCTGTTCTCCAAACATTTGCTATTACAGGTTAATTAGTGGGGGGTGGGGGAATCTCCAAAAGCAAATTCAGTACTATATGGACTTGGTGTGTAAAGGACCTATTCAGCCCTTTGGATCCATCCGACCTGTTCAACTCATTGTTCATTTCATCATACATTGATGTAGGCAGAATCCATACACACACACCCATTATACAATGGTTATGTACTTACAGGGCTGGTTCCCTTGAGCAGCAATGCACAATGAACTTGGAGCTGGGAAAACTGGGTTAATATGGAGCTTCCACCTTCGAATGCTAAAAAATGAAAGACCATATAAATGTAAAATTGGCTGATCTTTGTTAATGTATTAATCTGAATTATCGCTGGTTCTCCACTTGCAGAAGAAGGTTCTTCTGCACTGAATGGAGGCACCGTGATCGCCATTCAAAAAGGCACCTCTGCCATCTCCATTTCAGAGCATGCAGAACAGGCATCTCTGATAGCAAGCACATCTGCAAACAGGACAGCACATTCACCACAAGGCATCTGCTGCCTATGTAGACAGAAATGGAGATAGAGGACATTTTCATACATTGGCAAGTAGGATGGCCCTGCATGCTCTGGGATGTTGCAGCCGCATGCTGCTGCAGCAGGGTGGGATCTGCTATCCTGATTGTCTGTAGATATGGAGCAGTAAAATCCCAGATGCAGCATTCACGTCTCTTCCTTGTATCCCATGGAAGTTAAGTGCACCCATAGACATAGAGTGAATTCACACTTACCTGTATGGGGAACTCGGGTGATACGCCCACACAGTGCACCTGCACCATGCAGAGCTACTTCAATACCAGAAGGGGCTTCACTTGTGCTGAGGTGCCCCCTACACGCTTAGTGGTGCAGCAGTTTTTACTGGGTTGGGACAGTCTTGTATGCTTGATTTGCACCTCTTCCAGGTGAAGGAAGTGCAAATGAAGCCTGTGACTGTGTTACCTGGTCACTGCAGCAATAGAGCCATGCATACATATTGGCACTCTTGTCACGGCTCTGCAATCGCCTCCTTGATGGAGGTGATTCACACTTAGCCAGCACATAGTTAAGTGCCAGCTAAATTTCAAATGCTTTGGATATTGTGAAGTGCAGACATGATTGGTAGGGGTGTGCACAAATGCAATTTTTGAATTTGATTTGTAATGAATCAAATATACAAAAATGTGAATGTATCCATATAATGAAAAAATGAATGTTCAATATTTGATACAAATACATTCATATAGATTTGTGCGAATAATTTGGACATTAGGTCCATACACATCTGGTATGTGTATAGGTACATGCACATCTGGTATGTACCCCTATGCATCCCCTATGCATCCATATACATCCCGTTCGCAGCCCGTGCGAATGAGTACGGATGCGTACAGGTACGTACAGGTATGTACAAGATGGTATGTACCTGTACAGATACAAATGTCCAAATTATTCATATGAATAACTCAAAATATTTGTATTCATTCAAATTCAGAAATCCAAATGTCCGGACATTCAATTCATATATGAATGTCTGAATTCGTCCAACTTCATACGAATAATGAATATTTTGAATATTCGTGCACATCCCTATTGATTGGTGTTAGATTATGAATAATCAACCTGGTTCCCAAGGGTATGATGTTGCCCCAAAGACACTGGTTTGTACAATACTTCACTGCTTGGGGAGAAGATACAATGGAGGCAGTGGCTGAATGCAGTCTATCGCATTTGCCCCAAATTAAAAATTGTGTCCATATGCCCTAAAAGGTTTCTTACATTTGTGTTAAATAGCCTTTCAGTTCAACATAGGCCAAGCAATATCTTTCTTGATTTACTGACTATATCCCATCTAATAAAATTAAAATGCAATGAAGTCAATGAATCATCAGTAATACAATCTATGAGCACATCTTTTCCTTGTGATAAGTAATTATCTGTCATTCAGATGGGCCACAGGAATACACCAACTTTTAAAAGGCCATCTGATGGGAAAACAAAGTAACATTGTATCTCCCATTCGAGAGATAAATCCTACAAACAGAGGGGCGTAACACAGCAGCACATACTGAACAAATAAAGAACCATTTATCTTCAGATGCATTAAAAATCTTTCCCAGTGAAAGTTTGCTAAAGGCCATATAATTGCTCAAGGCAGTGTTGCAAGAAGCTAGAAGTGATTAGAAGGTTGGAAGCTCCCAACCTCACCCTGAACGCTAACGTCTTAATCACACTATCAGAAAAAGAGAGCTTGAAAGCACATTTTATCTTCTCTGTAAGGTCACAAATGAGTCACAGCATTAGCATGATGCAGAAAATGAATTCATTGCTACACAGAATGGGACACCACAATCTTGAGCCTGGTTAGCCAAGAGCTCTACATCTTTCTCAGAATGCTATTTTCAGGTCACTATTCTAAGGGACGGAACAGCATTCTGTTGAGGAGTCCAGCTGCTCAAGTGTCTGTCAACAGTAACCTGCAAGAAGATGGGGCAAAACTCCACTTGCCCTTCGTCTTTGATTTCTCTGAGACTTCATTCACTTGTTGATTTTCAGACAATCACTCACTGACCAGGGAGTGGGGCAAAGACATCAACACATATGTACCAGCTGTGGGCAATTTCCTTCCCAGGGCTTTTCGTGGGTGACCTAACCAGCAGAGTTGTTAAAGACACCCTGATGCCTCCCCATCAGGGATAAGCATTTGTCACATTTGTTATTCACACAAATTTGTACAAATTCAGACATTCATATCCAAATAGAATATTACAACATTCGTACATTGACATACGTACAAATACAAATGTTTTGGAATATTCATACAAAGCTTCAGAACATTCATGAAACATGGAGGTGGGAAAGCAGCTGCACCAATCACATCTGCAACAGATCCAGAGTGATTTGACATGGGTTGGGAGCAGATTCAAAGTGGATTCAGGGCAGATTTGACATTTTCAGAGGGGATATGTTATGGGATACATATTGGATACGTATCAGATAGGTATGCTTTCATATCAGATATTTATATGAATTCATACAAATGTATCAAATGGAATCCTATCACATTCAAAGGGGATGTATTCAAACAAATATGGATTTTCTTACATTCAATTCAATGCAAATTGAATGAAAAACAAACCCCATTTTTGCACATCCCTACTCCCACCCCCCATATTTGATCTAGCATGAGGGTGACTGTTTATTGGTCATCTTTCCCCTTTACCAATCAGAGACTCCATTTAATCTACTCATTGCCCCTGACCAGATAACCCAGCTTTTGCAGACCTGCAGGAATGCTCTGACCACCGTCCATGTGATCACTCACTGTGGCAACCACTGCCCAACACCATCCTGCCTAATAGTATTCTACCACAGAATCACACTTATTCTGTATACTACAGTATGGCTCAGCATTGGCAGGCATCCCCCGCA
This sequence comes from Aspidoscelis tigris stejnegeri, assembly GCA_023333525.1. Lineage (NCBI taxonomy): Eukaryota > Metazoa > Chordata > Lepidosauria > Squamata > Teiidae > Aspidoscelis > Aspidoscelis tigris. The sequence goes on from JALMGA010000003.1 coordinate 17,556,728, forward strand.
ATACCCCCTTCCTGTTTCTTCAGAATATAAACAGGAGGCCTTTCTTGTCAGCAGGCTGCTGGCCTCGTTATATTGTTTCTGTCACACTTAAAGGCACAGAACTCCTTTACAAGAATATTCTGTTATTGTTTCCAATCAAAGGCAGCAGTCAAACATGCTTTAAAGATATTTGATTTATTGTAACAATCTTCTTAAATGGCCAACAGTCTTGAACTTCATATACAGAACTCTGAAATACTTTCTATTCTTAAACAGAACATACCGTAATCAGGACTCTTTAACTAAGTTTCCCTCAGGTAAGCTAAGAGCCTGGTTCCCCCCTGCCCATCCCTTGGTAATAATAAATATTATTAATTATAGGCCAAACTTTATTTTTCTATTCTATTCTTATTCTAGGCCAAATGTTATTTAAAATATGTATATACTGCTTCTCATTTATTCAGGTTACCTTACAATACAAAGTACAGAACCATCATTGCAATGAAAAAATAACTGGCATTGCTAGAATTATTATATCATTATTTCATTTGATATTCCAGCTTCGAATACTAGGGTTGCTTTGCCAATAATAAGAAGCCCTTGGATTTCCACCATGGTGCCAGGGAGGCAAAGTTTGGTATTGGTTAGAAGCCTCATTTTCCCTTGAATGAACTCATTTCAGCAATGGGATGGAACATGGTTCAAATATGGATGAGTGCTCCATAAGCACAATATTCTACCATACTCAGTAGTGCTAAACTTGAGTCACTCTCCATTCCTCCTTCCTGCATGGTTCAGTCAAGGGCTACAGATATGTACCTAATCCCTTAGGTTGAATTTTCATGTTGGTTTGTATGGAACTGCAGCATTATATCTTGTTCTCACATTTATCTTCACAGTCCTGGAACAGGGCAGGAGTAGCACCCATCCTTGGCTGCATTGGGACGGCCTATCCCACAGGAATTCCTTCCACTGGTTCAGAAGGTTGTTCCAGCTTTAGAGTTGGCAGAGGAGTCTCCAAAGGCCAGAAACAACAGGGGATAATTTCAACTGTTTACTCTGTTTTGCCACTGAAATTGGCTGCCTGTGTCCTGGAAGAAGGGGCCATGTGCCTTCTACACATGGCTCGTTGTTCTGGGACTGATACGAAGCACACTGGTCAACCACAATGATGATGTCTACTGGTAAGCCAAACTAGGCACCATTTTGGACACCCTAGCCCAGTTCAGGCTCAGTCCTGCATGGACAGAATGTACTACCAGTGAGCAGGTTTCCCCTTCCCCACACTAGCATGCAGAGGGAAGGCTAGTAGACTGACATGGAACAACCTGATATCTTTTTTGTTAAAACACATCTACTGATATTTCAGACCACCATCTGGCTACCTAGACTGGGCTATGCTGAATCCAGGGCAGATGTGGTGGCCTATTGAGGTCTGTGGCTTCTCTAAGCTACTCCAGAGCATAGAAGTGGGCAAGGACTATACTGTTTTAAAGATAAGTCTGGATGGGTGCTAAAATACCTAAGAGATCATTCTAGTTCAATGCAAATATTCTTTTATTTTTAGTTCCCTTCCTTTTAAATTAAAATGAGCATAAAAGAGAGGAGATAAAAAATAAGACTCTTAAATAATGAGGGCAACACATAAGCTAGATAGTGGTTTACAAGGATTCTTGGAGTCTTTAATAAGTTGCTATCGCTCTTTATGGATGTGCACAAATATTTGTAACATTCAAAAATTTGTATAAATTTGTACAAATTTGACCATTCAATTTCGAATTGAATGTTGGCACATTTGAAAACTGACATTTGAATTTGAATCAAATGTTTTGATACGTTCATATGAAGCTTCATATGGGATCCATATGGGATTGGTACGGGATCCATACAGGATTTCTATGCATTCGTATGGGATTGAATATTTGTATTGAATTTGGATCCCACTATATTTGAAGGGGATCTATTTGAATGAATACAAATTTCTTGCATTTGGTTCAATGCAAATCGAATTAAAAAAACCAATTATACACATCTCTACTTTGCGTATATTTTTCAGTATAATATTCCCTTATCCTGTAACCATTTCCTTGGCATCCTTGTTTCCTAAAGGTTTAAGAGCAATTGTGAAAGTGTCAAGGCATGTGTGTCAAGAAGGAAATAGGATATTGGTGTACAGTTTTCCCCTTTCCAGCCTTCCATCTGGCCATTAGAACTACTTAAGCTTTTTTGGAGGAGAAAGTGCTATGCAATAATACTTAAAGGAGTTAAAGAATTCGGAGAACATTTTAAGAATCCTGAAGGCCCTGTTTTATTATTGCGCCCAGTGTTTGCAGAGCATTTCATAGAATGGAAACAGGACTTTCCAGAAATAGGTCCTTGAAGTAATAAAAAAGGAGGTCAAGACTCTATGGATTTCAGCAAGGGCAACTTTCTTGGATGTATTCCAGCCAGGAGTTAAACAGTGACCAGTTCGTTGTTGTTGATCCTCCTCCTCCTCCTCAGCATCATCATATACTTCAAATATCAAGAAACAGAGGAAAACAGACTGATAAACATCCCTTCTGTACTTTAATTTACATCATTGATGAAAATGTTGAACAGTGCAGAGTCATGGCCAGAGTTTGGGATGGTGATGTGGTTAGAGTACGAGTGAGCCAGTTTGTTCTTGTGGTTAGAGTGCTGGTGAGCCAGTTTGGTCTTGTGGCTAGAGTGCTGGTGAGCCAGTTTGGTCTTGTGGCTAGAGTGCTGGTGAGCCAGTTTGGTCTTGTAGCTAGAGTGCTGGTGAGCCAGTTTGGTCTTGTGGCTAGAGTGCTGGTGAGCCAGTTTGGTCTTGTGGCTAGAGTGCTGGTGAGCCAGTTTGGTCTTGTGGTTAGAGCGCTGATAAGCCAGTTTGGTCTTGTGGCTAGAGTGCTGGTGAGCCAGTTTGGTCTTGTGGTTAGAGTGCTGGTGAGCCAGATTGGTCTTGTGGTTAGAGTGCTGGGCTCATCTCTCATACTCAGAGACTTTGATTCCACACTCCTCCATGAAGCCAGCTGAGTGATCTTGAGTTAGTCACAGCTCTCTGAGGAGCTCTCACAGCCCCACCTACTTCACTGGGTGTTTGTTGTAAGGAGAAGAACAGAAAGGTTTGTCAGCCACTTTGAGTCCCCTTAAATGGAATTACAGGCATGATATGTAACAAAAGCCAACTCCAGAAACTTACAATTGGTCATGAAAACCAAGGATGCAAACAAAGCAAACAGATGGTATGCAAGACATTGGTCATGTAGTGCTCTTTGGAATTTCAGTGGAGAAAGGAAGGGAAAGAAACAAAAAGGGAAAAGGAGGATGAGTACAGACAAGTACCAGTACACAGGACCCACCTAAGACCCACCTGACCACCACAACTCCCAGGGGGCCACATACAGCCACATTTTCACCTGCCCAATGGGCATCTGTGAAGAATATGGGAAGCTTTACACACTATTGGTATGCTTCATCTACACAAAACAGAGTGCAGTTCAGATCAGGATGCTCCTGGTCTGAATTATCAATAGTCCTGGACTGCAAGGACTACCAGCATACAACCTCATCCCAGTCCAGATCATGGAGGTGTGCAGTAAGTACACCTCATTTGTTCATACTAACAGGAACCCATTTCAATTGTGCACCAAAATGTGCTGCTGAAATAGGCTCTCTGTGGCCTATCTGTCAGACCCTTTGAAGGCCAAACTATTAGAGTCCTTGGAGGCTGACACCAAAGCTCAGGCAAACTTTGGGGTCTGGCCCAGCATCTGGGTTCAGATGATATTATTCCGACCATGCTTGTCATGGTCTGAACCAGAGAGCTTTGCTGGTCCAGACCCACTGGTTTAGATCATGGGCAGGTGAGCGCTGAAGACCTCAAGGTCTGACCAACTGTGAGTGTTTGAGAGGTATTTGTTCTTTACCCTTTTCCCCACTATGACCTTTCCCTAAAGGTTACACTTGCATCATGTTTCTGTTTGCAACCAAGTCCACTCCACACAGTTTAAGGTACCTGGAACAAAGAGAGGCTTGTTTATTTAAGGGATTCCCCCTCTCTTCCCCTTTCTTTTATTTCTTCATGCTTCCTGTCACTTCCCAAGCCAAAATTTACATGCAAATGTGCTTAGCTTTATAAAGCTGCAAGCCAGGAAAGAAAGAAAGAAAGAAAGAAAGAAAGAAAGAAAGAAAGAAAGAAAGAAAGAAAGAAAGAAAGAAAGAAAGAAAGAAAGAAAGAAAGAAAGAAAGAAAGAAAGAAAGAGGAGTGAGTGAGTGAGTGAGTGAGTGAGTGAGTGAGTGAGTGAGTGAGTGAGTGAGTGAGTGAGTGAGTGAGTGAGTGAGTGAGTGAGTGAGTGAGTGAGGACCTGGACACTACAGTGCAGACAGTTTTGAGCATCTCTCTAGTTCTAGAGACAGAGGTAGAGCTCGCAAAAATATTTCTACCCATCTGTCTTCCACTCACTGATTCTTGTTCTCCTTCAGCTGGACTTTCCCACGTTGAACCACTCTTCATCCCATTGGCTGCCTTTTCTGTCCTGCAATTGGATGCTGTCAGGAGCTAAACCAATAACTTCTTCTGAGTGTGCACTCCTTACAGCCACTCCTTAATCCCACCCCACCCTGTGTCTCAGTGCTGTTCTGTCACTCTGCCTTTCCCATGTTGGGTGAGGCCCTTGTACCTATAACATCCCCGAGAAGGCAGCCAATGCTGGGTGGAAGGGACAGGGAAGGAAAGGGCAGAAGAGGTGAAGGCAACCCCTACAGGGCTGTCTGAACTGCAAGCCAGGCTTTGAACTTCCTGGAAGGGTGGTTCTGCTGCTCCCATTCCAAGCATCTTGTTTCAGACAGTGCATGCAAGGTCTTTAAATGGTCCAGGGCTTTATTGCTAATCTTGCACACATAGAAGAACATGGGTGCAGGAACATGCAGCTGTAGAGCTTCTTTTCATGCCATGTAAATCCAGCCTGTGACCCCCTACTTCACAGGCCGTTGCTGTGCCACTGAATTAAAACTACTCCCCCCCCAAAAAAAAACCCCAAAGAGCTTGGGAATTTCAGGATAAAAACACAATTCAGAAACCTTAATGAACTGGCATCCAGTGCATGGTTGGATGTGGCCACAGTGATCCAGCAGCTATGAACAACTTTGCAGCTGTAGTCATGCAGCCCATGTCCCTTTGCCTCATAGTACCTGGAAGAGGGTGCAGATCTACCATCCCAGGAATGATCCAGCTGCTGGTGGTCAGCCTGTGGGCTGCTGGATCATTCCTGGCAGGTCTGAGGGTCTCCCAAGTGAACTGCAATGGCAGACAGGTAGGGCTGGAGTAATCCAGAGATCAACCTAAATCACTTCACAAGGTAAGTTTGGAAAGCAGGACAGGGGTGTCACTGAATGCAATTTTTGGATTTGATTTGAATTGGATATTCAAATATTCAAATTCAAACGAATAGAGAAAAAATTAATGTATTCACATTCAAATCCAATTCGAATACATTCATATCTATTTGTACAATTATTTGATTCATATTTGAAGATACGAATGTCAACAACATAAGTATGTGTCCATATGCATCCGTACGCATTCGTAAATATCCCGTTTTCATCCTGTATGTATCCATACAAATGTGTATAGATACAAATAAGATGAGAATGGATACTTATATGATGCGTACATATCTGTAAACATATGAATGTCTGAATAATTCGTACAAATGATTCAAAACATTTGAATTGATTTGAATGTTAAAAAAATGAATGTATAGATATTCACTTTGAATTCAAATATCTGAATTCAAATAAATTCCATCCAATTTTGAACATTTCAAATATTGTTGCACATCCCTAGTGAAAAAGCCCTAGGATTCCATTTGAAGATTGCCTGTGAGAGAATTTTCATGCAGCATCAGTAAAATATTTCTCCACAATGACTTGCAATCCACTGCCAGGTCCCAGGCTCTGAAAACATTGGTGATCAGTACACCTTGTGCCTCCTAACTGCATCTAAAATTATGTCTACAATGAGGGCAAATAACCATTGTGAAACAGGATGCCCAAGATCAGAACAGAAAGGAGCTGTGAAAGACTCCATGTATTTTAGGACAAAACCACCTGGTCTAGCTTTCTGTTAAAAAGGGGACTTCTTTGTCTGCCATGGTATGAAAGTACACAGTCCATACATAATATTGCTCTTTTTAATCATGTAATGTAATACAGTGTCTGCATGATCAAACAACTTCTGCAGAAGTACTGATTCTTCTAGTGCTACTTAATTAGACATGTAATTAGCTGGATTAATTTGGCATATGGTGAAGCCTTGTGACATTTGACTTGCTGTTAACAAACAAAAACAGAGGTAGCAGTTGGCATGCTATGCCAAACCATTAGATCTTATTTCTGAGAGTTACATAATATAACACCACTATCAAGAGAAGAGAAAGAGAATAGAGATGTGCTGAACTGATTCAGGTTCAAACCTGTTTGAATCCAACAGGGGTACTTGGAAAGTCTGAGTCCAAGCCAAACACCCTGTTTGTTTAAAAACAGAGTCCAGATTTGAATTGAACAAAGGAAAGGAAAGGCTGTCTCTAGTAAGCAAAACACATCTGGTTTGATCCAAGGTTTGATGGTGTTAGAAAGGTTCATGTTTAAACTGAATGCTGTGCTTGTTCAAAGAAATCACTTCAAATTTGAATCAAAGAAAAGGGATGTTCATCCCTAGAAAAGAAGCAATGGCATGCTCTAACCAATGTTTGTAAAATGATATTAATCTGTCTCCCTCACAGGGAGATGTAATATGCTTCCATCACTATGAGAAACTTGAAGTCCTCCTGCACTGACAGGAGGCAATCGCAGACATGTCTCATCCTAGTAGAGACCCTCAGCATGATCGTTTTGCAGAGCAGGTTTTCCAATCTGAGGTGATCTCACAGTGATCAGTTAGGCATAGTGGTGACATCTGACTATGTACAATATATGCAGTCCAACTTCCAGATCCCAGAGTCCTTCCCAAAGGTGAGGAATGGCAGAATGAAGCTTTCAGGTTTTTTGGACTTCACTTTCCTGGGATGGAGGCCAGTATTCACAATGCGAATACCTGTCTGGGAGGGATTGCTTCACCACAGCAGTGGCCACATGGAGCAGGTGATTACGTCAGTGATGGGCAATGCAGTGCAAAGGGTGTGTTCAGAGCTGTACTAGGAGTACAATGGTTCACCTAGTATGTTCCTAGTATAGATGTGGAGCACTGTTTAGTGCTCCACACACAGTTATCAATGTTGGGGATAGTCCTGCATAGGAATGCACACCAATATTCATAACTTTCAAAATTCATACAAATTTAGCCAAATTGGGAGATTTGAATTGGAATCGAATGTTGGCACATTTGAAGACTGACATTCGAACTGGAATAAAATGTTTTGATTCATTCATATGAAGTTTCATATGAAGCTTCATATGGAATTTGTATAGGATTTGTATGCTATTCATATTCATTCGTATGGGATTCACATGGGATTGAATATTCATACTGAATATGAATCTGACCACATTCAAAGGGGATCTATTTGAATGGGTACAAATTTTCTTGCATTCGATTCAATTTTTTTAAAAAAGTGTGCATATCCCTGGCTTGCACACTTGGAATCACTCTGGAATGTGTGGATGCTCTATGACATAGCCTTCCAAGACTTCTGCATTCACCAAAGTTTGAAAAGGCCCTCTGTCTGTTTGACTATGGCCTTCCTGCCCTATGGCAACTCCAATCAGATCCACTAGGGCTTTGTATACATCCCACCTATATTTCTATATTTAGCCCTCACAATTATACATGTATCTTCAGAGAGACATCTAAATTACTATATGCAAATCACATGCAACATAGAATCAACACCGTAAATCAATGCTCTTTTCTCGTGGGTCCATTCTAAATTAAATCCTGGAACTGAGGAGAGAGTGTCATGATTTGATGTGTTTTTCAAGGAAAGGGCAGACAATTTATCCTGAAGACAAAAGAAAAAAGGACTGCAAGCCAAGAAGGTTGATGAACTTCCAAAAGGCTCAGCCAGCATAGCTGATGAGATGGATATTGTCCAGTTATTATCCAGCTTATTTTTCTCTTCACACTAGAGAGGGGGAGAAGAAATGGAATTGAAAGCCAGTGAAACCTATCAGCAAGGAGCCTTGAAGGACATTAGTCCCCTTTTATCGAGACACTCATTATATGGATCTTCACTTCTAAAAGTCCATGCTTTTTATTATATCTTTTAATTATACAATTCAAAGTGTCCCATTATAGCTTCATCCACATGTCACTTACTTATTCCACTATATTTAGATATTCTGGAGTATTCTAGAATAAAGAATATCTGGAATATCCTAATATAGTGGAATAAGTATATGATGTCTGCATGCATCCATGTAAGGCCTGTGATCTGGGAAAAGGGATGCCCTGCTCTCCTTTTTTTATTTTTATTTTTATTTTTGGATGGCAGACCATATACAGCATTGTAACTGAAATTTTTTGTTTGGTTAACAAAAAGCATCTACTCCAGTTCATTTGAACCTAAATCTTTAATATGATTTTTAATCAAATTATTAACTTTTATTTATTTATTTATTTGCATCTTGTTTGAGATATAATGGTATTAGTTTTTATTCATTATATTTTATCATGTTAGATAACATTTTGCTTATGGAATTAGGTTTGATTGATTTGATCATTTGCTTGTAAAGTGCTGAGCACATGTACAGCGCTATAGAAATAAACTATACCACTACTACTACTACTACTACTACTACTACTACTACTACTACTACTACTACTACTAATAATAATAATAATAATAATAATAATAATAATAATAATAATAATAATAATAATAATAATAATAATAATAATAATAATAATAATAATAATAATAATACCCCTGATATTACAATCGTTGAGAAAGAGAAGGTGTGGATCGTCGATGTTGCTATTCCAGGTGACAGCAGAATTGAGGAGAAACAGTTGGAGAAACTCACCAGATATGAAGACCTGAGAATTGAACTTCAGCAACTCTGGCGAAAACCAGTGAAAGTGGTCCTAGTCATCCTCGGCACACTGGGCGTGGTGCCAAAAGATCTCAGCGGGCACCTAAAAACCATTGGCATTGACAAAATATCCATCTGCCAACTACAAAAAGCCACTTTACTGGGGTCTGCTCGCATAATTTGCCGATACATCACGCAGTCCTAGGTGCTTGGGAAGTGCCCGACTAGTGATATAATACGAAATCCAGCATAGTGATCTCGTTTGCTGTGTGTAACTGTTGTTTTTCATCATCATCATCATCATCATCATCATAAAGTTGGGAGAAGAAGAGTTGGTCTCACAGAGGCTGTCAAAGCTTTCTGTTCTTCTCCCCCAAACAGGACGCCCTGTGAGGTAGGTGGGTCTGTAAGAGCTCAGAAGAGAGCTGTGACTAGCCCAAAGTCACCCATCTGGCTTTGTGGAGGAGAGCGGAATCAAAGCCAGTATTATCAGATAAGACTCAGGCGCCCTAACCACTACACCAAACTGGTTCAGACATTTAAGGAGACATTTAACAGGATGTGCACTAACTAACCAATTTGGTTTAATTTATTATTATTATTTATTTAATGGGCTTGGCATCTTAACATCATTTTTTCACCTTTTCATCTTACACAGGTACTCAGGTCTTTGGATATTTATCCTGCTCTTCTTTGATACTCAGGTGCATGTTTGAGGAGTGATTTCGCAAGCTAAATTAAACATTCTCAGCAGTGCTTCCTGGAAAAGATGAGTGTGGGAAATTAAATGGCAAGCCTGAGTCCAGACATCAACATCTTCATGAGCCTTTCCTCTCTGTGTCATTGGCCATTCACTTAACAACAACAATAGATCTGAAAGGTGATTCAGTGGTCTGACATGTTATGGACTGCAGTTATGAATGCAATTACTAAATCAGGCTGGCCAATATGAGGGGGTGGGAAAGACTCAGTGACAATGTGGAAGTGTCAAGACACCTACTGTGGCTCACAGTAGGCAGAATAGTCACTTCATCCAGGGAATGGTGGAAGCATATAATTCCCCTTCACTTAAGAGCTGTGTTTGGAGGGCTCTGTTTGCACCAAACTGCCATGGGAACAGCTGCGGCAACAGCTGCTGTGCACCTGGGCATTGCCACAACAATCACAAAGCAGCACATCTACACAGGTGCAGCATGCTGCACCACTGTGCCACACTCCCACACAGCATTTGCACCAGAAGAAAGTATGTACCCTGGGCATTTTTGCACCTACTTAGTTGGGGAACTCCATGGACCATCTGCACTGTGTGGAACTGCTTCTTCCTCTGCTGGTTTGAACAGAACCTGAGGAGAGGCAGCACAAGTGTGGTTAGCACTGTGTCATCCCATCACCACAGCAACAGCACCACCCAGGCACAGTGTCATCATTGCTGTGGTACTTGCTGTGGTAATTGCCATAATGGTGGCAATTCACACTTTTCCACTTTTGCTTAGGTAAGTGCTGGTGAGCTTAGAGATAGATCTGGCATCCCCATGTGTGGACACCAAAACTATCCCCCATCTTTGCTTCCTTGGAAGTTTTTCCCAGGGATGTGTAGGTGCAAAATTGCCCACTATGTCCAGGAGCTTCTCAGCAGCTCCTCATTAGCTCTTGGTATAGCTATGAGGAAGTAAGAAATGATCCACAGCTTTAGAGAATCAGGAACTCTCCAGGAAGTTCTGGGATGCTCCAGGATGCAGGTGGCACCACATTATGTGGACTGAGTGTCCTGGATTGTCTATGACTGTTCCCAGTAAGTAAGTGTGAATAGGCCCATTCTCTGAATATTCAGCTAAAAATCCTTTTCTACAAGGCCCATTTATTATATGCATTTCTACAAGGCCCATTTATTATAAGAAAATCTGAATGCCTTTGCTTTCATAAAACAGCCAAAAACAGCTTTCCCTGATGTTTGGTTTCATAGTTTTTGTCTTAATATTCCTATGAGTATATTGATCTCAGTGCTTAGTTTAGGCTCCTTCTGCACTGGGCTTTCTTGTGGATTATATTCTAGAGTAGGAACCTGCTCTGCACATCTAGAGAAGACTACAGCAACCCCACACGAGGTCTTGCCATAGCTTGAACTAGCATGAGGATGGCAAGTCCTTATGCCAGTGCAGAAAGGGCCTAGGTGTTCTTTTTAAACTGTTTGTCTTGCTTTTCTCTCTTGTAATTTGCCTGAGAACCTTGATATAGGTCAGTGTAAGGAATGAACGAGGACAGTGCGTTTGCAAAAAACATAAGAGACTGATAAGGATCCTTCAAAAGGGTAACAGGCCTGGGTCGGCCAACTTCAGTTACATTGGACTGTTCTTATTTTGCCTTTACTGCACATGTCAGAGAAATCTGATATGTACTTCTCCTCCTTACTTGGAAGGTGTTACCAGGAATATTGTAACTTCCATTGGGTTAGGTATAAAGGTCAAGCTGGAATGTGAGAAGTTAGAAGTTTGTCTTGATAGGGTTTCTGGGAAGCAGGCTTCCTATGCTGCAGCATAAAAATTAAAGGAAATCTTTTCTCTCTGACCTTTCTGCTTACTAAGAAACTAGTATGGATAGTATTTGCTGACGGAGTGGCAACTCGATTTCATAGTAGTTTGGAATTTTCCAAACATCAGGATATAAATGCAACCAAGCAACCAACTAAACAATCATTCAATCATAAAAGAAATAGGTATCTCCCTGGAATTCCCTCAACTGTTTATATAACAATTACCCAATCTTCCGACATCTCCATAAAGCTCTTTGCAGAATTTACTATATGAGCATCAAACTCTGGATCAATGATGAGAAAGAATCATTATTAATTTGTTACACTCCTTTATTTCATTCGAATTTGAACATTTTTCTTCAAACAGGCATGGAGTTTGGTGTGGTTCAGTCCCTTTCACTGTTTCCCAGAAGAAGAAGAAGAGGAGGAGGAGGAGGAGGAGTTGGCTTTTCTACCTGCTTTTCTCACCCATTTAAGGGGATTCAAAATGGCTGACAAAGCTTTCTATTCTTCTTCCCACAAAAGACACCTTGTGAGGTGGGTGGGGCTGTGAGAGCTCAGAAAGAGAGCTGTGACTAGGGATTTGCAAGAATATTCAAAACATTCAAAATTTGATCTAATTTGTTTGAATTCGGATATTCAAATTCGAATCGAATGTCTATACTTTCATTTTTAAACATTAAAATGAATTTGAATGTTTCAAATCATTCATATGAATTATTTGGACATCCATATGTGTATGGATACATAAACATTACATAGATATCCATTGCATCTTATTAGTATCCATATGTATTTGTACAGATACGTATGGGATGAAAATAGAATGCATATGGGACAAAAACAGGATGCATACGGATGCATATGGATATGTACGGATGTGTATGGAACATATGAATGTTGTTGACATTTGACATACAAACGTTGTCGACATTCAATCATCAAATATGAATCAAATTTCGTACAAATAGATATGAATGAATTTGAATTGGTTCAAATTTGAATACATTTCTTTTTCTCTATTCGCACAAATTTGGACATTTGAATATTTAATTCAAATCGAATCGAGTGTCAAAAATTGCATTCGTGCACACCCCTAGCTGTGACTAGCCAAGGCCACCCAGCTGGCATCATGGAGGAGTGCGGAATCAAACCCGGTATTCCCAGATAAGAGTCTGACTCCCTAACCACTAGACCAAACTGGCTGGGTGTCTTACAGGCATGGCTGACTGTTCTGGATGTAGATAAGTAGCATGCCAGTAGACCTTGATATTGAGGTCTATTGATACAACAAGATAAGGCACCAATCCCACTCTATGCTCTGTCTCAGGCTGATGGATTGTTCCAAGAGAGACAAGGCCTATCCTATCCCACAATAATGTGTGGAAGCTTGGCCCCTTAAGACCCCTTCCTCATCAGGAGTCAGTGTGGAAACAGCCATTGACCAGTGAAAATATTAAGCTGACTCACAGCTCTTTCCTAACATTTTTTGGCCTACTGATGTCAATGGGCATTGTTATGGGGAATTTGTTGGCAGGGCATGGCATACTTCTTTTTTTTGTCACCTGAGCAGAAGAAATTGCCACACAAGAACCAAGTGTACCAATTAAATAATATATCATGTTTCTATGTGTTCTTTATAAGAAAAGTACTGAAACTTTTAAATCTTTTTTTTTGTATCTTTATTGAATAAAATTATTGCAGTCTCATGGAATTCTTAAAAACATTTTATTATAATAAATAATAATCCAGTAAATATTATTTATCCGAGACTATAAAGGCCAATGTATCTTAAAGAATGAATAAGAACAAGATATTACATAATTAAAAATTAATAAGCTATCCAGAGGTAGAAAACATCTACTTATCTTTGACTGTTAGAAACAATTATATATCTATTTATCACATTAATGCATATAAACATCCATTAATCTACTAATATTGCAGAAGAGACCGAATTGCTACTGAAGGAATAAATGTTTAGTCCAAAATGTGAATGACATTAATAATGGTGTTCCCAACCATATTTCTGAAAATAGATTTTTGGGTGGATAATATCTTAACAAGATAATTGAAGTACATACTTGATATATGCAATGTAAAAATGGATCTTGCAACCTTATTTGTTTGCTTGATACAGTTAGTAAAAAAGGGAGGAACTAATGCATTCCGGCAAGTTTTTAAACTGAAAATGTTGTCATCAAGGACGAGCAATGTCTTCTGCTAAAGAATAAACTATTTAATTAAAATGCATCAGAAGCTTTGTATTCCTTGTCAATTTTATTGCCACAGACATGAGCCATTTCCTCACTGGACCTTATTCCAGATTATATGCTGGAATAGGAACCTATCATCTGTATGCTGGTTCAGATTACAGAAGGGACCTTTCTGCACTTCCCATCCCATCCAGGGGACAGGAATAGTGCTCTCCCACTGGTATGCACTTGCAATCAGATTTCAGTGCAGAAAGTCTTCATGATGATGAAGATGATGATGATTGCCACATTAATACAGAAAACTTCAGATCTCCATATTTCATGATGAATATGTAACTGCACTAACTGTTTCCAACATTTTAATCTAAACATCTATCAATGATATACGGATGTGCACAAATTATTAGTGCATTCGGAATCCAGATGAATATGTCCGGATTCAGAGAGTCATGGACGGATCAGACAGGGTGGATACGAACACCCCCACATCTGTGTGTGTGTGTGGGGGGGGGTATTCGGACGGAACCAAATATTTCCACATTCTATTCACCTCCATGCACACTCCTACTATGATATAGGGGATTGTTTATTTAAATTCTTCCTTAATCCCTTTTCTTTTTCTCATCTCCTCCTTCCACAGAAAAATACAATAACTTTAAAGCTACCTTGTGCAACACATAGAACTGCCTGTTCTTCTACAATGTAGTCAATATCTGGGCATCGACACATGGGCATGCCTATGATGTGGGCTATTTTCATGCATATGGCACATGAAATAAAGGGGGAGGTAACCCTTTATGAAGCCCTTTTTGGACAAGGATGGCTTGGCCACAGTTATCCAAGCTCTGGTAACCTCAAGATTGTAATGTGCTCTACATGGGGGTGCCCTTGAAGATGGTTCAGAAGTTGCTGCCAAAATGGGTTCACTTAGAGCTCCGAGACCAGAACTGTCACTCTTGGCCATCAGAACTCTTTCTTCAGACTCTGAAGTTCACCCAACCTTTGGAGCAACATGAGGCAGCGAGGGGGCCTTTCTCAAAACAGGGTGTCCAAGTACAAATGGCCTTGTTTGAAAACTCAAACAATTACAGCCATTTTTATTTGTGTATCATAATAAATGGGAAAAGTGGGGGGGGGGGGTTATGGCAAGATATTTGAATTGGATGGCCTACAAAGGAGTCTGAGCTGAGTCAGTACCTACCATTCCCAAAGCTGTAGAATTAGAATCTGAACTGCCTCATGTGTTTGCTGCAAGTTAACCTGATACAATCAAATATTTTTAGTGGCCTTATGATGTGCTCCAGGCTTTCCCAACCAGTTCATTCTGGCACACTTGCCACTTTATTTATGGAAGGTTAATCACCACAACGAATGACCTGCATCAACATTATGCATAGGTTGAAGCCGCAATCCAAATTACAGAGGTGGCATGTGATTTCAATGGCAGAAATGTTTGCTTCTGCTCCAGGAGAGAGACAAGAGATGCCCTATATTCATGAGACGCCCTATGTTTCTGTTGTGGCACCTAGACTCTGGAACAGCCTCCCTCTTGAGGTTCATCAGCTGCCTATATTGTATACTTTTCATCACCTGGAGAAAACATATCTATTTACCCAGACTTCTCCTGCTGTTAGGGAGGAAGGGAGGGGTGGGAGGGAGGGGGCTATATTTTTTAATTATGTTTTAGCATTTGATATGTTTTAATCTCATTGTAATAAAGGTTTTCTAAATAATAATAATAATAATACATGCCTCATCCCCTTATAGTCTCAGGAGCTGGGGACGTTTAAGGCTTCAAAAGTCACTAGCTTTGAAGAGACGGCATTCCATTGAGCCAGAAAGTGTCCTGGAAGTAATCCCTTTACTGCACACAGCACGTAAGGTACATATTATTTCCATGTCTCTGTATGGGAGCCATCTGAGCACCTGACAATGATAGTGCCATCAGAGCTTATTATCCTAATCTGCAGGAAAAGCACTATGGAGAGCACTCAGAAACATTTGGAGAAGGGCCCTGCATCCATAGGTACCCTGACCCATGATGTATGGAGCACAATTGTGCAGGCGCTCCACTTGCAGTGTTTACTTTCAGAAGATGGTGTGAATGCTGCAACCAGGAACGCACCAGATACAAATCTACGCATTCCAATTATTTGAAAATCCATATTGGACTTTAAAAAATCCCATTCAAGTTTGAATGTCAACATTCGATGGATTCAAATCGGATATTCGAATTTTTGAATATTTGTGCACATCCCTAGTAAACCCTAGCAGCCATCAAAAGTCATCACACCCATCTCTTACTTTTTGTACCCTTAGCAAAAAGCTGGGCTTGCTCAATAACACATGTATCAATGAAATGATGCAGTTGTTCTTTCCTGGCTAGGAAATGTCTGAATCTCATGAGCTAAATAAAGTGACTGAGTGAAAGCAAGCACTTTCTTCTGACTTGCTAAAATCAAGCTACATCCTCACAACAAGGAGTTCCTGTGCTTTCTGGGCTGGAGGGCCACAGAGCCAGGGCATGCGGTGTCTTGATTCCACACATGTCACACACACACACCCTGCAAATTTTGAATGAAAGTTTCTTGGTTTTGAACTGAGAGCAGGGCCCTGGAAGTTGGTCATTTTTGTCACACCTCAAAACGCACCTATGTGGTGTAAAGGACAGGAAGGTCCTTTGTGTGGTTGCCATCCATTTTAACAACAGCAGCAGAAGTATCCTCAGAGTTACTTTCTCTGTTTTGTGGGAAAGACACCTTGCTGGTCCTCAGAGGCACATTGCATACCTGTAGTATCACCATCATACAGACATCACACCCCTCGGACCCTCACAGGCGGCTTTGTTCATTTGGTGTGAATGCAGCCTCATTTCCTGCTCATTTCTCTGCAGAGTCATTTTCAAACAGCAGTTCATGAAGTGAGGCTTTTATATGGCTGTTCTGGAATGAAACTACAAGGGAGCAGGAGAACTCAGTCTAAAGAGATCCTTATCTCGACCTATTTTAGCACACTTAACAGAAGTTTCTTTCACAGGCTGAACAGGCACAAAGTACCTGATGGATGCCAACCAGCATAAGCATTGTCTCAAATGCCCAATATTTCATTATAGACTATTTTCACACTGTGCAACTCAGCTAGCAGCTCCAGTGACTTGTTTGTGAAGACAACAAGAACGGAAAGTGACTTGCCCTCCAGTAGCTCAAGTGGGCTGTAACAATAGTCACCTCTGCCCACGCTTCCACCCTCTATTGTAGTTCCACCAAAGGCCATTATTATTAACTGTTCAGATCTCTTGGCTGCTGTTCTGAACGCTGCCCAGAGCTGGTTGTATGATTCACATATTATTAGGTTTTGCCTTTGCTAATTTCCTCTGCTCATACTTCACAGTGTTAGGGATGTTCATGGATGGGTTTTTTTGGCGTTTGATTCATAACAAATTGAATGTTAGAAAATCCATATTCATTTGAATAGATCTCCTTTGAATGATATCCAGTGTGCATCCCCAGTTTAACAAATCTACAAACTATTTGTAAGAACGTTGCGAAACATTTCTATTCATATTAATTTAATGTACAAATGTCGTTTCATTCAATTCATGTACGAATGTCCGGATCCCTATGAATTCATACGAATAATGACTGTTCCGAATATTCATGCACATCCCTACACAGTGTGAATCAGTAGTCAGACAAGAGGGATTTCCGCACTGCAACGCGTTCCAAACGGAACGCGTTCAGGCGGAAAGCTTAAGACAGCTCCCGGCGCTTTCACCTTTCACACACAGACGCGCCAGAACGCGTGTAAACGCGTTCCGGCGCGTCTGTGTGCGAATGCTCAAAGCGCCGGGAGCTGTCTTAGCCGGCAAAGGCCGGCCAGGGGCGCGGAGACAGCCGCGGAGGCAGATCGGCAATCAGCTGATTGTCAAACAGCTGATTGTCGAAGCCGCGCCGGCGTCGGAGGCGAGCCCGCAGCTGTTCGGGAGACAGAAGCAGGCGCGAATGCTTCTCCTCCCGAACGCCTGCGGGCGGCTCGTCCGCGTTCGAACGCATGTAGAGCACTTTAAAGTGCTCTACATTTCGAACGCGAGAAAGACAGCTGCGGACACGTCGGAGCGCAAGCCCCGCTCGGGCAATGCGGATGCCGTGTCCGCAGCTGTCTCCCACGCGTCCCGTTCAGCCCCGTGCGAAAACGTCTCTGGTTATACAAGAGCACTGAATGAACTCGGATCCATCTGTTTATCAACATCTTTGCAATGTGGGCTTTGAGTAGGTTTCTCAAGAGCCTTGTTCTTATTAGCTATATTTACTCAGCTGGGTACAGCATAAATCACATATTACATTTCTCAGATCTAAGCAAAAGTATCAGTTGCATGCAGAGGACCCAGGTCTCTTTTGAGATGTCATCATGCTATGGAAGTTGATAGTGAAAGTATTATGAAGAAGGAGGCTCAGCTTTGGAAGCTGGGAATGAATGATCCCAGTCTCAAAAATTGCCACCCGGACCTTTTTGCCTTGGCACTCAAAAGCAGCACACTTCTGATGTCACTTTTAGGTGCCCAGTACTTGGCCTGGTACACCACATATGGGCCACTGGTTTGTTTTTTTAGACAGAACACTGTGTGGATGGAGTGTTGTAGTCATGGCATGTTCCTCCAGTAAATTACTGTAGCATGCCATGGAGCCGTCTAGCAGGTCCCCTGGGTTGGACTACTGATCCACTGCATTTATAGCATATGAGCTTGCAGAGAAATGTAATGTTGTACAGGAGGGTAGACTTGTTACAGGATGAGATTTTGCAAAATGTAATATATGTAACTTTGGCATGTAATGGGATATGATGCTAGATAGAAGTCTAACTACTGCTTTAGGGAATAATTATTCCTGGCAGATGATACTTGTCAGTCTGTGTCCTTTCTTCTTCTTTCTAGTTCTAATCCCTCCTACATACATACCTCCTACTGATCTTTTAAGATAAATTTTGGATATATATGTCATTCAGTAGAAAGCATATTTGAAGTGTTGATGGAAAGAAATAATCCATAATCATATCCATGTGTTAAAATAAATTCTGGAACACAAAGTTTCAGAGTTAAAGTAGGGGTGTTTTTGCACCTCCCTTCCTATCAGTTGGAAGGGAAAGGAGTGTGATCACCTAATACCTAACCCATGCCCCGTGTGATCCATCACTTACCTATGATTGATCCGGGGGCTGGTCCTCTCCTGGGTGCCACCATCTTGAGTGCAACACCCTCCACGACTGTGTATACGCCAGCAGTGTACCTAAAAGTGGGCACCTAAAAGTGACATCAGAAGTCTGCTGCTTTTTAAAAAAACATGCTTGTGTGGCAACTCTGTTGATTTCCCCAACCAACTGAGATGCAGATGGTCACCGCTGGACACTTCTGGTAAGTTTTTGGTAAAGGTTGGTAGTAGGGATATGAACGAATGGGCATTTTTGCATTCTATTCATATCAAGCTGAAAATTCATATTTGTTCAAATAGATCCCCTTGGAATGTGGTAGGATTCTATTCCATACAAATGTATTTGTACAAATGTATTCATACAAATTTGTATGAATATCTGATATGAACGCATACGTATCCAATACGTACCCAATACATATCCGATATGTATCCTGTAACATATTATCTCTGAAGGTGTCAAATCCGTCCTGAATCCACTTTGAATCTGCTCTCGATCCATGTCAAATTCACTCTGGTTCCGTTACAGATGTGACTGGCGCAGCTGCTTTTCTATCTCCCCATTTCATGTATGTTCCAAAGCTTCGTATGAATGTTTCAAAAACATTCGTATTTGTATGAATGTCAATGTATGAATGTCGTAACAGTCTATTCATATACGAATATCTGGATTTGTACAAATTCATATGAATAACGAAAGTTACAAAATTCATGTACATCCCTAGTTGGTAAGCTTATGGAGCATGATTTCATGCTCCGTAGCTAGTAGAGTTAGTCAACTTCTGGTCAGGCAAGGGCGTTTCTACACTGTAAACGCCTCCTGCAAGTGCAGATGCGCTTGCCTAGATATTGCATGATAACTATGGGCCAAAGTGCGAATTGACCCTAGTTTTCACATTATTCTGGTAATTAGAACTTGTGCATATTTTTAAAAAGTAATTAGGTTGGAGAGCACCCACTCCAGATTGATTCTGAAGCATAGTGATTTCAACTATTTGGTCCCACCATAATCCTAATTCAGAAGAGGCCATGTTACACTGAAGGTATTGGGAGTTATAGTGCTAAAAGATGTAATGGGGTAGGAAACTATGCCAGGGTCTTGCATAAAGACCTATTTACATAGGTCTTTTTTTGCATAAAGACCTACACATAGACATCATGTGACATTTTCTCCTTGGGCTCCTGTCAACTGACACTTTTATAAACAATAAAGACAAAATCTTATAAATGATTAACTTAAGAAACTCAAACCAAGAACAAATGCCTTGTTAAAAGAGGCTTCCCTGCTTGATTTCATTCAAATTAAGTTAGTAGTTTTAGTCAGTTTATTCCATGAACTCTGACAAAGTGACTAATCACCCGATTGGTCAAATTCATTTAGAAGTCCAGAATGCCAGCTGCTGAGCAAAAGTGAGCTTACTTTGAGTTTAGTTGATATTCAATTTTTTTTAAAAAAAATTGGTTTGCAAGTGATGAGCATTGAATAATCATGGACTGAACTTTAATCATGAGCTAGATAGGGATCTCAAACTAGGAAGAACCTGAGATAATATGTGAACTGAATAGGTCCTCTCTCTTCCTGCACTGTGGCTGGTCCAGCAAAGCAGGCAGGGGTAAGGCTAGCACTCATAGTGTTAGAAGCAGAATCTGGGCCTATTCACACTCTGGTAGCAGGGTGATCCAGGCTTCTCACTGGATCATTCTATCCATGCCAACTCACCTGAAGCTGCCATAGCCCTCCCAGAAGCAATCCAGCTGTGGACTGCTGGGTCACTCTCAGACTCCACTATTACCCAAGCACAATGGTCAATGATTATGGATATTGTTGAACAATGTAGCCCCAAAATATGTAGAGGGCCTCAAGTTTCTTATTCCATTTCTTTGAGAACTGCCTTCTTGGAGGTATTGAAATAAACCCAAATATTGTCAGGACTGAAACTTTTTCCCACCCATTTGTATTAATGATTCAGAGGGAATGAATGAGCACACAAAGGTGTTCCAAACCATTTAGACCCACACCATAAAAGCATATTTACTTTTTCCCAGGTGTGGAAAAAGAATGAAAGAGAGATGTATGGTAGGCCAGCCACAGTGGTCTGAATCTGGCTCCCATGATTCAAGCTACTGTTGTGACATTTATAGAGTGTTTCCATATTTCATTCATTTTTGGAGCACAACAAGTGATTATGGCCATGTACATCTCTACTAAAGTATTAGAAACAAAAGAATGCTTCCTGCCACCTTTGGAACTTTATCAAGAAAATGCATTGCGTCAATAAGCCAAAAAACTCAAACCACAGCCCTATCTGTCAATATTAATATGAGATAAACTTTGAGTGGCTACTGGCACACAACAATGTCCTACATTGTTTTCCTAGTTGCTCAGAAAGCTCCCTTCTCATAGAAGGCTAAAGAGGTGGTTAACAGCTCCGAAACAATTAGCTACAGGAGTGGACATCTCTCAGAATTGATGAAGCTTTTCATATATTTCTTCAGCAGATGGATGTAACAAAATTTTGATACAGTCTTGGAATACAAATCCAATCTTTTGGGTTATCCTTATTCCAGTAAAAGCTATTGAAGCACAGTAATGTCTTATTCTGTAACTGAAGGCCTTGTCTAGATTATTGTACGAGAAGTACAATGAGATTTCGGCATGAGTTATCAGAACCAGGACAGACTTCACTTAATACTATTGGGAGAGTTAGGCCATGTGGAAAGAAAATCTCACAACTGTAATGTTACTCTGCTCCTGCTGCAATTTTAAAAAGGAGTATTGATCTAATGTATAGACAGTGTTTAGTACTAGTTCCAGATGTATTTTAAACCAATAAACCAATAAATTTCAGACCAAATAAGTGATATTTGGAGGCAGCTACATACTTGCCTGCTCTGCAGAATCTTTTATGATTGTTCCACTTTTTGCAGATATCATGTATCAGGTATCAAGCTGTGGAAATGACATTTCTGAGGTGGAAAATAATCTATAGAATATTCTTCTTTCTGAAACAGGTGCAGGCACCAGCTCAGTGGAAATATTGATTCCTGCATGAATTGCTAGTGATGAGACTAACTGACTTTAGATTACCGTTTTTATTAGGATAAAATTATTTTTAGTCATAAATTTCATTGTGACACACTGTAGGCTTTTAAAACAAATTAAACCATTAAATAACCAGAAACAATAGGGTAACCCTTGATATTTCCAACGAAACCTTCCAGATCTATTTTGGAGTTTTTCATGGAGACGCCTATAGAATTTATGAAAACAAGTATAGAAAAAACAAGACTCAAGGGATACCTGGAATTTATCAAGAAGTGGATACCAATGACATGTCAGTCAGATACCTCAGTTTAATGGTGGATATTTCTGCTTTGTCTTTTTTATTTATGAATTTTTCTTCCAAGTTATATTCTTTCTATTGCTTGCTTAGTTTTATTTGTCTTTCATCTATTACATAAGAACATAAGAGAAGCCCTGCTGGATCAGGCCACAGCCCATCTAGTCCAGCATCCCATTGCACACAGTGGCTCACCAAATGCTCATGGGCATCTCAAGCAGAGACAAGGACAAACCTATTCCTGCTCTTGAATCCCAGCAAATGGCCTTAGAAGTGCCCCGCTTCCCCCTGCCCAGCCTGAAAGTTGTACCTAGGCATTCACTGTAGTAGCCATTGATACATCTGTCATCCATAAATCTGTCTAACCCTGCCTTAAAGCCATCTAGACTGGTAGCTGTCACCACCTCTTCTGGCAGCAAATTCTGTAAACTGATGACCCTCTGGATGAAGAACTACTTCCCCTTGTTGGATCCGACTCTCCTATACATCAGCTCCATAGACTGCCCCCTGGTTCTAGTGTTGTGCGATAGAGAAAAGAAGTGTTCTCTATCCCCCTTTTCTATACTGTGCATAATTTTATATAGTTCAATCAGGTCCCCTCTTAAACGCCCTGTCTCTAGACTGAAGAGGCCTAGACATTGCAGCCTGGTTTCGAAAGGGAGGTGTTCCAGACCCTTAATTATTCTGGTTGCCCTTTTCTGCACCTTCTCCAGTTCCACAATATCATTTTTGAGACATGGTGACCAGAATTTTAAACAATATTTCAAATGTGGCCTCCCATAGATTTATAAAGAGGCATAATGACACTTGCTGACTTATTTTCTATTCCCTTCCTAATTATTCCCAGCACTGAATCAGCTTTTTTCGCTGCTGCTGCACACTGGGTTGACACCTTCATTGAACTGTCCACCCAACTCCCGAGATCCCTTTCCTGGTGTGTTGCAGAAAGCTCATACCCCATCAGTTTATAGACATAATTTGGATTCTTGGCCCCGATGTGCATTACTTTGCACTTGTTGAGATTAAAGCACATTTGCCACTTGGTTGCCCAGCCACCCAAAGCTAAGAGATCCCTCTGGAGCTCTTGGCAATCTCTTTGGGTTTTTACTATCCTAAATAATTTAGTATCATCTGCAAACTTTGCTATTTTACTATGTACCCCTTCTTCTAGATCAGTGGTTCCCAAAGTTGTCTGGTCTATGACCCATTTAATATAAGTTTACCAACTCGGGACCCACCTCTAGGAAATTTAACCATTATCAATATGAATAAAGGACTTTTCAAATAACAAAAAAAGTTTTAATACAATTTTTTATTACTTAATTAAATAATTACATCAAAAAAGTTATTTCAAATACGGTTAAATTTCCTAGAGGTGGGTCCCGACCCACAGTTTGGGAAACCCTGTTCTAGATCATTACTAGCCGTGAAACTCCTTTAAGACACTAGTATTATTGTATAACAGGTAAAACAACAGTATAGTACCACTAGATCACTGGTTGGGGTTGGTCTTTGTCACAGATCAAGTTCTTCTCAAGAACTTAGGAGGTCATGATGTATCATCATATAATGTGTGCAGATCTGAGCAGTGCGCCTTTTTTCAGTTGACCGATGGGGATTTTGTCCAACACTGATTTGTTTCAAGTACCACCCAAAATCTTTTGGGATGGCATCCAGTATGCTGCTCACCACTGGTACCACAACTGCTGAGTTGTGCCCAAGTCTCTGCACTTCAGTCCTCAGGTCATATTTGGCCATTTTTTCATGTTGTTTCTTATAGATTCTACTATTACCAGGTATTGCAACATCAATGAGCGACACCTTTTTTTCTCAACAATGGCCAGATCAAGTGTGTTATGAGCTAAGACCTTCTTAAGTCTCTCCTTAGCCTCTGGTGTTGTTACTATAATAATAATAATAATAATAATAATAATAATAATAATAATAATAATAATAATAATAATAATAATAATAATAATAATAATAATAATAATAATAATAATAATAATAATAATAATAATTATTATTATTATTATTATTATTATTATTATTATTATTATTATTATTATTATTATTGTTGTTGTTGTTGTTGTTGTTGTTGTTGTTGTTGTTGTTATTGTTATTGTTATTATTGTTATTATTATTATTATTATTATTATTATTATTATTATTATTATTATTATTATTATTATTATTATTATTATTTATTCTGGCTTGTGATCCCACCAGCTCTTTGCCACTGGCAGATGATACTTTTGGCACAAGTTCCAGTGGATCATTTGTGCTACAGCATTGTATCTCTGCTTGTAATCAGTTTGTGTGATCTTCTTGCAGCAGCTGACTATATGGTCGATTGTTTCATCCACTTCTTTGCAGAGTTGGCAGTTTGGATCTTCTACTGATTTTTCAATTCTGGCTTCAATGGCATTTGTTCTTATTGCTTGTTCTTGTGCAGCAAGAATCAGTCCTTCTGTTTCCTTTTTCAATGTTCCATTCGTAAGCCAAGACCAGGTCTTTTCCGTGTCCACTTTGCCTTCGATATTCTCCAAGAACTGTCCATGCAGTGTTTTATTGCGCCAGCTGTCAGTTTGGCGTTGAATTGCAGTTTTCCAGTACTGGCTCTTGGTTTGCTGCACTTTGAGAAGCTTCTGGTTGTTGACTTCAATCAAAGCTGATTCTTTGCTTTCTGCCACATAATCTGCTAATGCATGCTTCTCTTCTTCCACTGTTTGCTTCACTTGCAAAAGTCCTCTACCGCCTGCTTTCCTGGGCAAGTACAACCTGTCGACATCACTCCGAGGATGTAGTGCATGGTGGATCGTCATCAGTTTTCTGGTTTTTCTGTCTAAGTTGTCCAATTCCAACTGAGTTCAGTTCAAATTCCCGCAGTGTATCTAATGACTGGTATGGCCCAGGTGTTTATGGCCTTAATGGTGTTACCGCCATTCAATTTACTTTTCAAGATTTTTCTAGTCCTTTGGATGTACTCTTTACTGACCACAGATTTCACATGGCCATGCTTAATGTTATCCAGTTACAAGATGCCAGGGTATTTGTAGGCTTCTGGCTGGTGGGACCTGATGGCTTGACCATTTGGCATTTCAATGCCTTCACTTTCAGTAATCTTCCCCTTCTTCAGTGCCACTGTGGCGCATTTGTCCAGGCCAAACTCCATACTGATGCCACTGCTGAATATTCGCACTGTGTTGGTCAGTGACTGGATCTCAATTTCAGATTTTCCATAAAGCTTCAAGTCATCCATGTACAGTAGATGTGAAATTTTCTGTGGATTCCTCGCAGTTTGATAGCCCAGGTTTGTTTTCTTTAGGATGAGTGACAGTGGGATCATAGCGATGATGAAAAGCAGTTGTTATGATGATGATGATGATGATGATGATGTCTATTGTATGTTCATAAATTCAATAAAATATTATAATTTATAGAGAAATTAACCCATCCTTATATTTAAACATTACATAATAAGAGAATAAGAACTTTCACATACAAGCAAGCAAGATAGAACGGGTTGCACAATTTTTATTCTATGGTCAATGTAAATAGCATTTGGACTCCAGAAGATTCACTCTTTTTTGTACACGAGAGCAGAAATGAGAGGGGACTCTCCTGCCAGCCCCTGTTAAATAAATCCATAATAAGTGTCACAGGTTAGCAACTTGAATGGCAATAGTCCACAGGGGCATGGAAGCTGGAGACAGAATGTATCTGAAAGCCTCTGCTGAATCTGTGCAAAACTTGTTTTGGTCTGTTATTGATTGAAATGTGGCTTGGCAAGATCTAAATTGTGCTTCCAAGTGGAGATCCATCCCACCTCTACCTTTATTTATTTCATGTCAAAAACACTGCATTCCGTCAAACAAGCCATAAAAGGAACAAACGTAATGTGCAAATGAGTTTAAAAACAACATTCAGATGAATTAAACATTTTTAAAAATTGGATAAAATAGTAATGATATAATACAGACAAATAAAGATAAAATTAAATAATTTTTGACCAGAAATGAGCAACAGTGACTGCATTATCTGTGGTGTTGAGCAGTTCCTCCATAGTACATGAGACAAAGGACATTTTGGACAGGAATACAGATGTTGGGTTGTTTGAATCAGCACCACGTTCACATAAAATGGAAGAGTCTTCTAAATAACTCCATTTAGCAAGATTATCTTTTGTTCTACCAACACCACTTCTAAGCCTATTTGGGGATTTCCATATTACCCATTGTTGTTTGCACTGGGCGAAATGCCTCATGGGCTCAACCTTGCATTCGTGGAAATGATCTATGGCCCACCAATGAACTTGGATGCCTTTGTGAGAATATATTACATATCCTAAGTGAACTCACAATTTTCTCTGTATGTCATGTTTGGTTAGAAGAACAGCTGCTTTCCTTCTCTCCTTTTTAGATACAGTACATCTACTGTTAATATACTGGCAGTTGACAATGAGGTTTGCAGTGAATTTCAAGTTCATTTGAAACCTCTGAGTGTTAATACAGCACTTATTAGAATTGTATACAGGGTTTGTAGATGATAATTTCTGTAATTCTCACCTAGCAAGTGGGGTTATAGGCAGGACCTGCATGATACTAAAACCTGTAACTTGTGTTTGCCCCATCCATAACAGCTAAAAATGTGCTGTTTGCACACTTCCTGCCCAGATCTCTTTTGGGAGGCACAGGAAGTGGCAGCAGTCAGCCATTTGGGTGTCTTTCAAAACTAGACTGTCCTGTGCAGTCACCTGGAAGCATTTTTAGGTAGGTCCACACAGTGTTGAGTGCTGTGGGTTGGGGGAGCAGGGCAGAGAAAAGGGATATTATAGAGCTATCTCTCATTCTGCCAGGGAAGTGCTGTTGACAGTACTTACTCCCCCCTTGCGGTGGGATATTTGCTCAGTGGGTGTGGGGACACATGACCTCTGCAGTTTTCAAACACTCCCACGCTACCAGTTCAGCACTGAGTGTTTCCTGCCACAATCCAGCACTGTTGAGGGTAGATAAGCCAGATCTTGCTTGCTTGCTTATAGCATTTGTGCTCCACGTTGCCTCTGAAGAGCCGAAGCTGACACACAGTGTACACATTCTCCATGGTATCCTCAGAGCACTGAGGTGCCTGAGATTAAACTGAGAGACAATGACTGGTCCTAGGTCATCACATGAGATTTCATGGCTGAGTGTGGATTTGAGCCCAAGGCCTTTAAGACAGCTTCTGCATCATCAGTTGCACCATGCTTGCTGAGGGTTGAGGAACACTGGCTCCAGATGCCAGCACACTCCCCATCAAGGATGACCTCTCATAGAATGATGTTGTCTACTTGGGGCTTACAGACAAACTGCTGTCTGATATAAAAACTGCCCTGGGCAGTGCACCAAATGGGAGATCACTTTAAAATGGTCTCTCACATTTTCCCATCCTGTTTCCCACTCCAGCCACTACAATGCAGACAGACAGTAGTGTGCAGAGCCCAGCACCATTTTGGCTTTGAGGGAACAGGAATGTAACAAATAATATACAGCATAGAGTTTGGAGCAAACACAGTATACATATTTAAGCACATTTGTCAATATTTACCTATTCTAGTAAGTTCCTATTTAATGTGAAGGATTGAGGTCAGCAGACACAAATAAGAACATAAGAACATAAGAGAAGCCTTGCTGGATCAGGCCACAGCCCATCTAGTCCAGCATCCTGTCGCACACAGTGGCCCACCAAATGCTCATGGGCATCTCAAGCAGAGACAAGGACAAACCTTCTCCTGCTCTCGAGTCCCAGCAGATGGCCTTAGAAGCACCCCAGTTCTTCCCCCCCCCCTCAATAATGAAATACTTTCATTAGGTTTCACAAACACATAAGTGTTAAAATGAGAGAACATTATTTATCTTGAGTTGTCTAATGCATGCCTGGTACTAAGATTGGACTATCAGACTGGACCAGTGTCACTGGGTTATCATGAAAATTGACAGACGTTATAGAATTTGCATAATAAATAACTACCATATCATAACCCATTCCAAGTCATAAAAGCTAGAGAAGGGATGATAAAGGAAAATATATGGAATGTGGTCCAGTTCTAAATGTTAGCTGTTATTTGCCATTAATTAAATGATGTGTTGGCATCCAGGTTTGTGGATATGTCTCAAGTATAATTGTGCAGGCCAGAAAAGCAAAGACAGTGATGCTTCAGTTTACTCAAAGTACCCAAAGGGATTTAGTGATTTTATCTCTCCTCTTCCTCCTCTTCGACAGTAGATCTTCAAGCAGAACGTTATTCTTAGTAACACAGTTTCAGTAATGTGCCAGCAAATGTTAAGCATAAGAACTTAGGAACATAAGAGGAACCCTGTTAGATCATTCCAAAGACCTTCTAGTTCAGCATCCTGTTTCAGACCATGGTACTTTTTAGATATTGTGCAGATTTGTTATGCCAATAATAAATTTTTTAATCTATTACTAAGCAATCTACCTCCCCTATTTTGGCTTTGACATTTCTGGCATTTGTATACAGATATTTGTATGCAGAGGTCTGATCAAAGCTCAGAACTTGGGGCTCCTGGAATTCAATCTTCTATCCAACAGATAGTCATACAGGTGACACATTTTGTTGCTATTTAACTTATTTAACTTTTTAAAATTGTTTAAATTATTATAGTTTTTGTTACTACTTAAATTATTTTACTTTTTTTGTTTTACTATTTTTACTGAGTTCCTTTATTTATTTATTTATTTATTTATTTATTTATTTATTTATTTATTTATTTATTTATTTATTTATTTATTTATTTATTTCCATTTCTATCCCACCCCATACCCGAAGCTCCCTGGGTGGGTGACAATGAATCAACCAACATTTTAAAAACATATTAAAAAACAAGATACAATTAAAAACATATTAAAAACAAGATACAGGTTAAAACAAGGAACATAGCTAAAAGCTCTACTTTAAGCCATGGATTCAATGGTATATTAATAATAACTGTAATTAATAATAACTGTAACCGAGGGAAGAATGAATGAATCTTGGCCAAAGGCTAAGGTAAAAAGATATGCCTTTTCAGCCTTCCTAAATGATAACAAGTAAGGGGCATGGCGCATCCCGGAGGGGAGACCGTTTCGCAGTCTAGGGGCCACCGCAGAAAATACTATCTCCTGTGTACCCACCAACCTCACTGCTGAAGATGGAGGAACAACTAGGAGGGCATCTTCTTCGGATCTTAATGTATGGGCAGGACGGTATGGGAGAAGGTGT
Source organism: Aspidoscelis tigris stejnegeri (assembly GCA_023333525.1). Classification (NCBI taxonomy): domain Eukaryota; kingdom Metazoa; phylum Chordata; class Lepidosauria; order Squamata; family Teiidae; genus Aspidoscelis; species Aspidoscelis tigris. Next base: position 17,586,292 of record JALMGA010000003.1, read on the forward strand.
TCCTTTAGAATCAGCAGCAACTGCAAGCCCTTCCCAAGTCCCTCAGACCATGTGCTCAAGCCCCTCTTTTCCTTCAGACCCTGTGTTCAGGCTAGCTTAGCCACCACCACCCCCAGCAGCCACTCACCAAGTGCCCAAATTCTCCAAAACCCAGAACATCCAGCACACAAACTTACCAAAGCATCAGCAGTTATTCCTCTAAATCCCTTTACCAAACCCCTGTTACCTTTCCTTTGGTTTGGTCTCATGATATCAGCCTGCTTTCACTTGAATACACACTCAGAGGTAGAATTGCAGTCAATTTACCAGTAAATGCAGCTATAATGTCTCTTTGGTGCTTCATATAAAAGAACTGTAATTACACACTGAACCTTCCTTATCTCCCTTTATGACCATTGGACGCTCTTGATAGATACTCATTATTACTAATAATACTTGAGAACAGCTTATTGTACAAAACTGTTTACAAAACCCCAACCCCTGCATGATAATGTCTGTAACCTTTTATTCATTAAAATCCGGAGACAAAACGGTCAGACAAGTGCTTGCACGGTGTCCAAAGAAGTCATTTGCAGATTTAGCTTCTTGTCTACAGGATGACAATAGCTAGAGTATACTCCCACTTCATACAGTTGGAGTCCCTCGTGACTTTTGATAATGCACTGTAGTCCCTCAGTACTCCTGGACTGATCCCTGGAATGGGATTGATTTCTAAGGTTTGGGAGATGGGCAAATGGTTGAGCATGAAGGTCAGCAGAGATACACAGTAATTCAGCACTTCAGTGCAGGAGTATAGAATGTATTTCAGAAGTGCATTGGAGAGGGCTGCCTAACTTATTTTATTCGTTAATTTTATGTACTGGACCAGCAGCCGTGGTTGCAAGACTTTTCAACATTGCAGGACTGGTCTTCTAGGAGGTCACATCTACTGGTAGATTGCTGAATACACCTGAGATGAAGCACTAGACTGGGCTATAAGATGAAAATGGGATGTAATCTGCTCCAGCAATGGACTGTTTGAATGCAGTTCACACAACATTCCAGTGTGGTAGACCTGACCATCCACTCATGTGTAGAGCACACTGTGTGGTTAGTGCAGTCCACTGGGACCAAGAAGCCTGGCACCATTTCTCTGAGCACCCAGAGGTGACTGAAGAAGTGCACACTTTTAAACACCCAGCTAAAACAGCCCCAGCTGGCACCTTTAGAGGCTGGAGATGTTCATGCCCAGCTTCTGAAGCTGATCCTAGCATGGATCACTCAGTCTAGGCCAAGAACAGTCCAGCATTCTGTGGGATAATATGAGCAATGCAGATCTTGCTTAAGTTACTTATTCTGGAGTATCTGGTATATTAGTTCCCATTCAAGAAGCAGATCAGACTCTTGTGCCTTTATTACATTAAATGGCAGCTCTTGAAAGAATTGATAAGGAGGTCTAAGGGGGTCTCCATTAACATTTGCAGACACACCTCAAATGTACAAACATGTCAAACAATGTTTATACTTCAGTACCTCTTTTGTCCCATGGCAATCTTCTATGCTTTATCAGCAGTTGTCTGATAAGTTTACATATCCTGTTGGCTGTACAGAGAAGTTTGGGAACTCTTTGGGATAAAAGACAGGAAATAGCTTGAAACAAATGGGTAAACCTCCAAATTATGTGGGAAGGGAAACAAGCACACTCCCTTTACAAACACTGGATTTGTTCCCCACCATTGAGTATTTGATGTCAATGGGAGAGTGGAGAGGTGCGATTATGTGGCTCTACAGTATTATGCAATTCATATCATGCATTTATATAATCTAGGTCCTTAGAGTACGTGGTACCATGTTCCCTTATACATTGGGTATGGAGGGAAATCTCTATATCTTTAAACAAGGCACCATCCAAACAAAGCCCTAACTGGGGGAGGTGGTGGGTAACAGCAAGCCATTCCTATAATTGTGTGTGTGTGTGTGTGGTGGGGACGCCAAATGGCTAAGGCTCTAATGCAACCCTTTGAGGTCACCAGAAACTTGCATGCAACATATGCATCCCAGAATGAGGATGTATATGTTCAGGAAGGGACCATTCACAGTAGGAAGCCCTGGTCTGCAGGAAAGGTTGCCCCTTTGGGCAACTGGAAGGGGAGGGAGACACAACTGGAGCCATCAGCAACTTCCACTCTGTGCGTCTTTGCATGCAATGCATCTAGCTTGGTGCAGATTGTTTGAGCCAGACCAAGAATGAAGCCATGGATAACAGCATGGATAATTGCATGCCAGGGGCTGTCAATTCTACTGCAGCCCACCCTGGCCTTCTTCAGAGGGTAGGGAATGCAGCCTGGAGAGATTACTACAGTGCCTTCCAAATGCCCATTTTCAGGACAGTTTCTGGGAATCCGGCAAAATGGTGCTGGGCTGCTCATGCCACCAGATGGCTTAGCTATAAAATGGTGGTCATCTGGACAGGTATACTGTGAGGAGTATTCGTGGTGCATTTGCTGGTGGCACTTTGAAGCCAGGGAATGGGACAGTCCCTGGCATGACAAGAGCATTCCCAGGAGGCTGTTGTTGGGTGGCAGCTGGCATAGTCCCAAAGGACTCTGTGGAAGCTGCCACAGATCCTTCAGTCCTTTTTTTTTTTTACCGTTTTTCTTTGGCCAAAAGGCCTATCAGATTTCAGAAGAGAATGATCTGTGTTTAAAGCCAATTGCTGATGAATCTTAGGATTTAACCAGCAGAAGTTCCTTATCCATAATCCATGTCAGCTGCATTTTCACGAAGAAGAGAGATACCCCAGTCCTTTGGGTGCTTGTTTAAGTGGTTAACTGTGTTAGAGATGAAGGGAAAGTTGAAATGGGAGACACCTTGATGTACAATGCAGAGGCCAGCTCTGAAGAAGTCTTGTGGCTGCAGTTAGTCACTCATGCTATAAGTCATGTAAAACAGGAAAATGGGGTATTAAATACTCATCTACTATAAAAAGTAGATAACTGCAATTTCAGTTTTTCTCCTGTCTTTCCTGACTGCCAATTTAAGCACAATTTTCTATTTGCTTTCATGACGCCATTAAAAATGGTAATAAGGTTAAGCAGTCTCTTACTTCCTCTTTCTTTCATTCCTTGCATTCTTTCTACCAAGAAGATGTCAGTCTACTTAATCTGATAGTCACACTTCCTGTTGTCACAAATATGTATATTAAAGAACTCATAGGATTAAAATGTTTTCTTGTCTGCAGTCTAAAACTGGTATGCTTAACTCTCAGCCCTCCCCCAAAGTGTCTTGGTAGCATGTGGCACTACCATTCTCATCCCATTTTCACCTTGTCTGCAGTCCATCTCAAGTGGACCATTTCAGTGCCACACTGAAGCAGCCATGTTTGCATTTCATTGACTGTCCTAGCATCATTTTAAGATGGGGAAGATTGCTTCCTATTCCACCCTCACTTTGACAACTTCCATGGTGTCTGAGTGTCACAGGGACAAATATATATTAATAATATATTCAAAGCATGCTTCTGCTCCATCCCAAATCTAAGAAATGTGTTTTGGGAATACCTGAATTTACCCTGTGCATCGTCCACAGTTCCAAAGTTTAGGACTTTGTATTGTGTTTTATTTAGAAACTATATAAATTTTAGACATTTCTAACTTGAACAGATAAATGTCTATTGCACTAGAAGAGGAAATAAATGGAGAAGAGGACCTTTGAAAAAATGAGATGATGGGGGGTTTTCCACTGACCTTCCTTAATCCAGATCTAAGATGATCCGGATCTAAGGAATGGATCCTTCAACTAATCTGAACCTAATAGATCTGAATTAAGGGAGGTACCTGATGCATCCTCATGGGCATTGCAGCACCCAATAGCAATGGGTGCTAGCCTGCCCACATGTGGCCACTCTGGATCAACCCACATGGGGCCCACCCATCACCCCAGGTTTTTTGGGGGGGCAGGGGAGGCAATCTCTGTAGATGCTCCAGAGATTATTCAAAGATTCTCTGGAGCGATCTGCCACAGACCAAAGGTCTGTAGGATTGGCACTACTCTCATGTGAGGTCCTCTTTGGAGCGTGTGCTATTCTTTGGAGCCAGATTCAGAGACTGTGTACAGGCTTTGGAGCTTTGGGTTTTGGGGGGCCCCCATGGGTGCGCCCCTCCAAGACCCCATTGCCTGGTCGCATTGGAAACACACTCCATATAATCCAGATCTGATGCCTGAAAACCCCATTGTAGACCCCTTTAATGGGGTCTACAAGAAATCCAGATTATAGGTCCTGAAGGACCCATTTGATCCGGATTTCCCTAGAACAGGTGGAAACAAATGTGGCTCTAATGGGTCTGCAGTGGAAATAGGGTCTTCCTGTTCTGAGCCTAATGGGTCCTTAATGTGTCCCTAATGGGTACTTAATGTGTACTTAGTGCTAGTGGAAAAACACCCGATAAGGAAAGAAAGATCCATCTGCCAGTGGAAGGGAAGGGATTGCTTTATTTAACACAGACAGATAGAAGAGTAGGAGGGATATGACAAAAAAAGAAAATAAACTGTAACATATGTTGCAAAAACAACAAAAAAAATCTGGTTCTGGGCTGCCAGGGACAAAAAGCAGAGACAGGTGTGGCCTAAAATAATGCAGGTCAAGAGAGGGAAAGTTTTAATGAAGTAAGCTTTCATATTGGCATGAAGTGCACTTAGAGATACTCAAGTCCTAAGTCATACTGTGCACCTGTAGTAATCATACACTGTTGTGGTAACAGGATTTTTCTACTCTTATCATTGAGGATCTACAAACCTTTCCTAAGAGGTGGGAGAGTGAAAAACAAGCTGGCTAGAAGTGGCTGGTTTTAAAAAGAGAGAAAAGAAAGATGACATGATAACAACAAAGCTCCCACATTATGCGTGGTTTCTTGCTGTCTCACTTCCTTTGCAGTTAAGGGTGAGGGTTACATGGGTGGCACCCCCAATATGAGAGCTCCCTGCCACATACTGTTTTAGGGAAATGGGAGTGTTATTGTCCCCTTTGGAGGGATGGAACCGGGCACCTTCAGCTAGTGTAGTCAGAAAATTGTAAAAAAACAAAAACAAAAACAACACCACATATATCCTGGTGGCCTTTGATTGAAATAAGCCACATCTTCTCCTCCCCACATTTAATATCTTTATATTTTGTTTTCTGCTACTGTATCTGAGATGGGTGGGATAAAAATGCAAATAAATAAATGAAAGGCAAGAGTTACATGGCAAGAGGAAGAGTACAACTGGCCAAACATGCTCCTCCCTGTGCATTAAGAAAAGTGCTGCGCAAATAGCACCCATCTTAAAGATGAGGGGTGCTGTTCACACGCGGCCGGCTGCCCCCAACCTTCAGCATCACGCCCTGGGAATTTTCATTCCCCAGCTGTGACGCTGAGAGCTAAGGGGTCATTGAGCACAAGAGATAAAACACAGAACTCACAAAGTTTCACTTTGGCTCCCCTTTTGTACTGTTATATGCTGCACTCAAATTTGTGTCCTTAAGCCTATTCGCACTTGGCTTTATTCTGGAATATATCCTGGAATAGGGACTTGCTGTCGATATGCTGGTGCAGGCTTCAGCAGGACCAAAGTGAGGTCTGCCAGAGTCTGCATTAGCATGAGGACCACAGAACCTTATCCTGAGATATACTCCAGAAAAAGGCCAAGTGTGAATAGGGCCCTTGTTTCTACTATAACTGATTTTAAATAACATTGCTATGAGTATTTTATGTCATGGGTATTCTATTTGGTTTTATTCCTTTCTAATTCTGAACACAGCAGTCTTCATAAGATGGGGACTAGGGATGTGCACAAATATTCTAAATATTTGTTATTCGTATGAATTTGGATAAATATGGACATTCATGTAAGAATTGAATGTCCAGACATTTGTACTTTAATATTTGTATGAATATTAATATTTTGAGTTATTCATACAAATAATTTGGACATTCATATATCTACGGTGCATATACATTGTGTACATATCTGTATGCATCTTGTACATATCTGTAAGCATCCAAACAGGATGAAACCAGGATGTGTATGGGAAGAGTATGGAAGCCTATGGATTTGTACAAGATTCGTATCATTGGATATGTATAGAATATTCCAACAGATACAAATGTATTTGTAATGGGTTCGAATGTCCAGACATTCATTTTTCTTTGTTTGTATGAATTCAGATTTTTGAATATTCAATTCATTACAAATTGAATGTTGAAAATTGCATTCATGCACACCCCTAGTGGTGACCTGTTGTTTGTCTGTCTACTGTCCCTTCCATCTGTTTCTTGCCAGGTCAGTTTACTCAAATTCAGGCAATGGGCCCAGATTGGTGTCATTTATTTTATTTTATTTTATTTTATTTTATTTTATTTTATTTTATTTAAGAGGGGCATGTAATTCTATTGAAAGCAGACAGGTGAGTCTTCATGAATGACAAGGACTTCGCAGAAGAGCAGGAGTAAGTGTTGTCAAGCAAGCCTCACACTCTTCCAGGACACCCCCTGGGCAATGTCATGGTGCCAAGTGGATCTTGCCAGTGACCAAGCATCAGACTGAAGGTCATGAGAACTGAAGTAGGTCCAGGATAAATGTATCTTATAGGTTATGCAGTTTTGCATAGTTGCATTGGTATTTACAGTCTATCCTTCACCTTATGATATCAGGCAGATAATAAAAAAGAAAGAAAGAAAAAGAAAGAAAGAAAGAAAAGCAAATAAAACACCCATTAGACATAGTTTAAAACAATAACATTATTTAAAATCAATTATAGTAAAAACAAAGATTTAACTTCTGTACTAATGTACCTGTACTAAAGATATCTGACCCTAGCCTCTACTAGTGTGTAGATGGCAGGTCCCTATTCTGGAATATAAGTAGTATAAGGCTCAGTTCAGAATGTCTTACCTTGATTGGCTTTATCCACATTCATCCTGTTATGAGTTTGCTTACTCATCACTTCATGAACAGGTGGGCTCCAAAAAGCTTTAATTTGATGAGTTATGTAAGGGTCTTTCCACATTGGCCTGCCGAAAAACGGATCTATTAGATCTGTTTTTTGGCAATCCGTCCTTTCTGGTACAGCCGTCACTATTTGTGGCAGATCTACTGGACCCCTTGCGTCTGCACACATGAGGGGAGGACGGATTGGGAAATGGATTTGGCATGGGTGCAGTGCGGATGCACAGCACCCACCCCAATCCGTCCTCCCAAGGCCCTCCCCCTGGCCTCCATGATTGGCTCCTCCATTATCAGGGCTCCCCCTTGCCCCAGAAGCTGCAGTCACCCTACACCCCCATTACCCACCCCAAGAAGGGTGCACACGATCCCCTCCTTACCTGCGGGCAGCCAGGCCGTTTCTGGCTGCTGGGGCCCAGCGTGCTTTGCACGTGTGCACAGCATGCCTCCCCATTGGCCGACCACGCGTCCGGCTTCAGCAGGCCCTCTGACCCATAAGGGCAATGTAGCCAGAACGCCATCATGCCTAGTAGTTCAGAAATTGCATCCACTCTGCTCTTTTTTCTCCATGCCTGTTTCCATTCAAGGTTTTCTAGTGTGTAAAAATGTGAAGAACCTGGTTCTGTCCAGTTCGGTTTATAACAAATGGAACTGGGTCATGGTCAAACATCTCTACCCCATCCCAAAATGAACCAATTTGGGTTCAGGTTTGAAAAAAATCCTCCTTCTGCCAGCAGACTCCCCCTTCTCCTCTCATGCCTGCGACTTCCTCCCCCACACCTGTGGCCTCCCCAGTTCTTTGTTCCCATCATGTTTGAGGTCTTCCAGAAATTGGATCTGCCCACATCTGTGTTCATGGACATCTGGGAGGACTTGTAGGTTCCCTTTCTCAGAAGCCTCAGGCAAGTGTAAGTGCATAGAATGAAGCAAGTCATGTGCAATGCCCCACTCTTCCCCACTGGTATTATATTATTGTCATGGTGGTGACTGACGATGATAATGATGATGATGTTTTCTTTCTCATGGATGTGACAGTGGAATGTTACGAGCAACTTATTGTGTTTACCAACCTTCAAACTATCCTTTCAGCACAGGATGGGATGAATAATAATTGATGTCAGAGATGCATTGAGTTGAATTAGAAAATATGGGGAAACAGGAAATGAGGCTGAAGCAATTGGTTGAATAGCTTGTACGTATAATGAGGACTTTCTTTGACTAGGGGCCTTTTTACACGAGGCCTAAGAACCCATTCTAGACCCCATTAAGAACCCAATTGGTCCTGATTGGTACCCATCAGGAAGGTCCTGTCCCCACCTCGACCCCACTGAAGGCCCCATCTGCAAGACCCTGTCCCCATGAAGGCAGGGGAAATCTGGATTTAATGGGTCCTTCAGACACTTAATTTGGATTTCCTGTGGACCTGATTAAAGGTGTCCACAATGGGGTCTTCAGGCATGGGGGGGGAGCCATTTGGGTGTAGGGGGGGGAGCTCCAATCATAACTGCCTGGTAGACCAAACTCAACTGTTCACCCTAGATATGTGTTGCTTACTTGGATGGATTACTGAGACCACTCCAATAATTACCAAAAACATTAAGCTACCTTGATTCCCTTTCCAAGTAAGCTGGAACTACGCTAACACTTTGATTTACTGAGTAATCTGTGAAAAGTTTCACACTTGTGCGGGTATAATTCTCTGGTTCTAGTAGCTTGTGTAACTCCTGTCCAGCCAATAGGTTTTCCCAGTGTTGTGATTCATGAAGCAAAATGTGATTGATAGTGTCTGCTGAGCTGTTTTTATGTACAGTGCATATTTATTATACAGCTGATAGGTGTACAAGGAAAACATTAGCTTCTCTATCAATTTGAAAAGAGAGAGATGGGTGAGGTTTCTTTCCCACCATCCTCTTTCAGCTCAGACACATTTGCCAAACATATGAACATCCTATAAAGGAAAAATATAAATTGATAGATCTGTTAAACAGGTGTTCATTATACATCAAGAAATTGCATATATCTTTTTAAAAAAATCATTGATGTGGTGGCAGCAATTTTTAAATAAAAATGCTGGCCTGTTTACAAAAATGCTCACTGTCCAGTATTTGCATTGTTCTTAATACAATGGATACTTCTTAAAGAAATTCCTGTAGAAGTACAGAGCTGATAAAATATTTCTGTTGTGCAGTGTGGGAAAAAGGCTCATAAAATGTGATGTACAAATGAGAATTAAGCTAAGGCCCTTGCTGCACTTACCTGACTTAGATCCAGATCAGTTAATCCAGATTAACTAGACCTACTGATCTGGATCACGGGGAGGTATGGACCAATTGCACTGATGGTGCTGGTCCGGTCCCAGCCTCCCTGAGGCTGAAAATTTTTGCAAGTTTTGCAGCCAAGCCATGGCCCACGGCCCTGTTGGCTAGGAACCTTCATCCCCAGGAATTCTTTTTTTTTCCAGGTCACAAACGTCATGCCATTTGCACACTTCTGTGATCCAAAATAAGGCCCTTAGTCTAGTTGTTGACTTCATAAATTGGGTTTACAGTAGACGTAGATTAAGTGCAGACTGAGGCAGACTAACAATGGACTGGACCTCCTTGATCCACATTAACGTGAAGATGGGGAGGCTCTTTGGTCCAGATCTTCAGGTAAGTGAAGAAAGGGCCTGAGACTTGAAGCACCTCTGGTTATACCATACAGAAAGCTATTTCACTTTCCCTATATGTTTTTGCAAGGAAGCCAGGTGAGCTAGTTTGGGTGGTGTGGTAGGAAAGCAGCATTTGGTCTTCTTTGGGCTGTGGCCACACCTATGGTTTAATCCAGCTTCATTCCACCTTCAGAGAGAGAGAACACATCCACAAAGTGACCAGTAATTTCTTTCCACATTATCTATCCTGAAGTTGAATTTTCTGAGTCATTTAACAGTGAAAGAAAACAGCTTGTCACTTTGCGAATGTGCTCTCTCGCTCTGAAAGTGGACTGAAGTTGGATTAAACCTTAGGTGTCACCACAGCCTTGCTCAGTGCCCTTGAACAGTGCAAAGCTGATTCTGATCCAGGCTGGGGAGGAGGGAGGGAGGGAAATCTCTCCACCAGTTTGTATAACACTGCTCTGACACCTGCATTTCATCGATCACCCCCATATTTATATATGAAGGTAGTGCTTCCTGGAATGCACTTGTAAAGAACTCATCAATCATGGATGAAGAAATGTAATGAACTCCTAGTGGAGTGTGTCTGGATAGTTAAGCATGCAGAATTGAGAAGCCGTCATGTCTTCTTATGAGAATGCACTGTCTGATATGGGTCAGAATTTATCTTAAGACAGGCAGGGACAATGCTTTAAGTCAGAATTTTCAGCCTAATGAGTTTCAGTGAGAACAGGAGATGCTGGTTGTGGGTCATAAACAAAAAGGAAATGGCATGGCAGAGGTGTCAGTCCTTGTCACTAGGTCCATCTTGTATACACTGTGGTTTTCATCATGTGAACAAAAGAATGCCCAAATATGGCTACAGTCGGCAGAAGCAAGCTCAGCTTTTCCACAGGCAAAGTGGGGGCACAGAGACACCAGCCTCAGCCTCATTTTACCAGTGTGTGTTTTGGTCTGTTAAGTTGAAGTTTTGTGAGGTCAGAATGTGGGTTTTGGTCACAGAATCACAATCTAGACCTTTTTGTGGTGGCAGACACACACTGAGGCTATGTCTCCACTATGAAGTATGGAACTTCAGGCCTTCATGGCAACCAGTCTTTATTGTAATAGCAACCATCCTTGTTCAAATGCCTTTGCTGCATAATGGATACACAACTTAATGCCTCTCTACCAACAAAGCTTCAGCTGCCTTATATAGAATTTTCACCATCAGCTAAATCAGTGATGGTGAACCTTTTGAGCTTGGTGTGTCAAAATTCACAAGAAAACCTAGCTTAACTCGGGTGCTGTGTCACATCTAGAAATATCCATAATTTTGTGATATTTGTGGCTCTAGTAAAAAAAGTTATGTTTTTGATATATGTATTTTATTAAAAGCAAAAACAAATAATTCTTTACATTAATGACTTTTGTTGCTAAATCTTCAATTGAAAGTTGGTATTTTTGTACACTTCAAGAACAAGCAAGCACTACATGCCCAGGTGCCAGGATGGCCATGTGTGTCACCCAAAAGGGGTTGGCGTGTCACTTGTGACACGCGTGTCATAGGTTGGCCATCACCGAGCTAAATTCTCGGAGCTGATGAGAATTCTCTGCAATCTTCACTTGTACTGTATTGGATGGCAACTGCTGTAAAGTGACTCGAATCTTTATTGGGCTTGGATCTCTGAGTTACATGACATTTGAATGCATGCCACTTTTGTGATCCTTGGTCACCTGGAAAACAATTTGAAGAAAGGCGTATTATTCATTATTTCTGTTATTACCAGTTACCACCAAATCCCTGAAATGTCCTTTTTGGAAAGATGTCCCTAACATGTAAGCATCAGTCTATACCTTCAAACTATAGTACTCTAAAAGACAAACCAACCCATTTTATATCTGTGATTCCTCACCAGCATTTCTTGAATTACATTTGCTCCAAAGCCTGAAACACACACACACAAAAAAAAAAAAAAAGCAAAGGGAGAAAATTAGCCAAAGGGGAAGGATGTTTCTTGTTCCTTCTAAGTTCCTTCATAAAAAAAACTCTTAAAATAAATGAATACTCCTCCCCAAATGCAAATACACTTGGTCAGCCCCCTAACTGAATGAACATCTTCTGTTTACCTGGGTACCTGCTACAGTTTTTAAAGCCCCTCCTCTCAGGGAACTTGAGAAACAACCTGGGAACTCAGCCAAAGTCCACACTCCTGCTATATAAGAATCATCAAAAGACAGGTGCCTCCTCAGAAGCCTGTTGTTCGGTGCATGCTGCCGAACTCCAGCCAAGATGGGAACAGGCCAGGGGGCACGGATACCACTATGGATACCAATTCTTGTGATTGCTTTAACACACCACAAAGGTAGGACGCTTTAACAGATCTTCATTTGCTGTGCCCATGGCTAAATGCCTGGCTTCTACCAAAGTCTGGAAGACTTCTCAATGGATGCATTTCCTTTGACTCATCAAATCTAATCAGGACTTCAGGTGTTCTTGCCCTGGCTCATCCAATCTTCAATACCCCCATTCTCGCATCCAAGTTTTGTTACTTGCTGGGTCCTGGCAAAATCATTTAATAGATTTTTTAAAAAGGATGCCAGTGATGCAACTTTAGCACTAGATTAGTTACTCTAAGCTAGTAGAGAAGAAATTCAGAAAATGTAACTGTTGCAAGTTACACATTATTATTATTCCTACAAGGTAAAAACTGGGTATATTATTTGTAATGCCTGAAGACTATATTGTTAAACCTTTTGAAGTCAACAGCAAAACTTACATTAACTTTAATGAACTAGAATTCCAGTTTATATTCAGTTGCATTTGTTGCCATTATCAATAGATGCAGGACTATCAGAACAGAAAATTTATCCAGATTAGAGGTTGGAATATCCCCAGTGTTATGTCCTGGAGGATGAAATAGCACAGCATCTCTTGGTAGAAAGAGTCAATGCAGACAGGCATTCTTTCCCCAAATCATAGGGTGTCTTCTGAACACCAGTTAACTCAGGATTTCCTTGCTGAACCCTAGAAAAAATGCAGATGGAAAAATGTAAAAGCTAAGGTAGAATTATAAAAAAGCTTTTTATACACTAACCCACATTGCCAAAGCCAAAACCAAGGATATGCTGAAATATAAAGCCATATTGATCATTCTTGTTTTAGGAACTTTTCTTTTTTTTCCTTCTTCATTTACCAAAGTATATTGAAACTGGTGCATTTTCACTTAATGCCCTACTGAACATTTGATACATGTTGAATGGAATGTGCTATGTCGGTATTGTTGAAAATCTCTTTTAAACTGTACCCTGTTTATTTTTACTAGAGAAATAACCTGAAAGTAAGAACAGTTGTTTCACAATATATTTTATATACCTTACACTCTGTTCTTCCCAGAGTTCAAAAATGCCTCTGAAAGGTACCATAATAAGCTGTTGTGTGTACAGATTCAGAAGGTTCATATTCTATGATGAAACTCTACTTAAAAGCAAATTTAAAATCTTCACCTGTATAGGAAAACTATTTTTCCCTATCTTTTATTGGCAGTTTATTTAGAAGTCTGTAAAACTGATGGCTTATTATGACACAGAGCCACTACCATACTTAGCAAAAGCAAAAGAAAAAAGCTTAGAAGCATCTAAGTGTGTGACCCTCATGTTCTCATTCTGGCTTTAATCCACCTTCCTAGCCTAGAATGTCCATCAGAGTTGGAGAGTGGCAGTCTGGCATGAGAAAAATCTTACCTGAAAATCATCTTTAAGCCTCCTCAAAGGTGCTTTTTGAACAGTCGTAGCCTGACTGAAATTAATGGGACAACTTACCCATCATTAGCTTAGACCCCTTTGATTGCTGTGGATCTGTTCTGAGTCCAAAGCTGCGTTTGGAAAACTAGCTAATTCTACTCTACTAGCTGTCACAAGTACTGACAACAACTGTGGCATAGAAAAATCAGAAACTGAAAGGATCAGAATCAAATTTCTACTAAAGCTCGGGTGGTAACAGCTACCAACTTAGATGGCTTTAAGGAAGGGTTAGACAAATTTATAGATGACTGATGTATCAATGGCAACTAGAGTGGATGCCTAAGTACATCTTTCAGGCTGGGGGGGGGGGGGACAGGCAGGATGCCTCTATAGCCATTTGCTGGGATTCAAGAGCAGGAGGAGGTTTGCCCTTGTGTCTGCTTGAGATGCCCGCGGGCAATTGTTGGGCCACTGTGTGCAACAGGATGCTGGACTAGACAGGCTGTGGGCTGATCCAGCAGGACTCCTCTTATGTTCTTACGGATTTTGGTAACTTAGGACCAGTTACTTTCTCTTAGCCTGACCTGTTCAGGATTGTCCTCAGCTCAGTGCAGGTGAGGTTCTTTGCATAAATAAAATCCAGGAAAATTAAAGAAAGGAGTGAGCAAAGCTAATTAATGTACTTTCTCTATGAAGAAAGGCCAAAGGTGCTATGACTTTTGCAGCTTAGAGAAAGAAGGTGATGAAAGGGTAAATTCTGAAAGGGCACAGAAAAGTTGGAAAGGAAGGCAATTTTTTTTCTCATGCCAGAGCAGGGAGTTCCCCAGTGAAACTGACTGATACTTGATTGAAGACAGAAGAAAATACTTCCCATAATATACAATTATGTCATTAGATGCCATAAGACAAAGAGTTGGTCTCTGCCGTATGCAGCTATAAAGGCAGAGTACACGGAAAATGTGGAGGATATGTCTATCAAAGGAAGTTAGCTATTCTTGCTACGCACAAACTTTATATTCAGAGATGTACAGATCTGATTTCCAGATGGAATGGGGTAGAATGAGAAAAGTCTAGCATTTTCAAGTCCTTTCATTTCTCAGAGCCTAACTCCACACTTAGTTCCTTCCTGTACTGAGATCTGGATTGGCAGAAGATTGGCTGATCTGGATTCACCCAGTCTATCAATCTGGATGACAGCGAGGCGAAAGGCAAATGAGCACTGTCTGTATGGACAGTGCTAATCTGGATTAATCCTCCTGCAGCTGCGAAGCTCATATGGGGTGGCATGAGCTTCAGAGCTTCTCCCCTGATTCCCCAACAGCTAGGAATGACAATTCCTAGCCATTGTGTGTGTGTGTGTGTGTGTGTGTGTGTGTGAGGAGTAATTTTCAGTGACACGCTATGGTGTGCCACATTGAAAATTACTTCCAGTAAATCCTGATCATGGAGATGTGCCATCTGCATGCCTCCATGATCTGGATTAAGGCCCTGAGCCTGGACTGTAGACCCTGTAACATTTTTGCTACTTTGCAGATTTGTGAGCCACCAATATCTTTAAAGTTCATCAAACTGTACACTGAGGGTGAAATTATTCAGGCTCTTATCTAGAAATACTGGGCACATGAGTCATGGGACAGGTGTATGTGTCCAGATGGAACTAGAAAGTTCCTCACTCTTTCTGGAAAATTATATATAAGTGTTAATGCAATGGTAGTTTATAAGTGCAGAACAAAAGGTAGTCCTATTGAGATTGATCCACCAACTCCCCAGCACTTGCCTGTGTGCTGAGATACAGATGTCTGCAAGCTTCTGGCATGTGATATGAATGATAGGAAGGACCTTTCAAAAGGGGATGTCTGGACTTTGGCTTCTCTCCCATACGTTCAGGAACATTGCAGTAATATCCAAGAACTGATAGGAGTTTGGAAATACATTACCTTTTTGTATTTGAGCACCCTTATAGCAATTTTTAAATCACCTTCTTATAGGGTGCTATTTTTCATTGTAAGTTTATAAGGACACAAGAAATGCCCTACCCAATGTAATCCAGTAGCCTCTCCACAGTCTGACAACCAGTTGCCTATGCAAGTCAGACAACCAGTTGCCTATGCAGGGCTTAGGTACAGAGATTGGCCTACCCAAAAGTCTCCCTTAGAGGCACACTGCCTCCTATCTGCAGCTCTGTAGAGGCAGAGCTAGTAACCCATGACGTCCCTGTCTCCATGGATTTGTCGATGCATCTTTTAAAGCCAACCAATCCAAGATGGTGACCAACACCACACCTTGTGGTTGTGAACTGCAGCTTTCAACTGTACACTGTGTACCGGGAAAATAATTGAAAGCTACTGTGATATTTTAGGAAAAGGAGAAAAAACTTACCAACTCTATTCACACATGTATAATTTATTACATTTCTACCATGTCCTCTTCCTTCAATTTCTTTGCAAGACTAAAAAGTCCCAAAAATTATAATGTCTTAGGGATGTGCAAGAATATTCAAAATATTTGTTACTCAACTGAATTTGGCTGAATTCGGACATTCAAATTAGAACTGAATGTCCAGACATTTGCTTTTAAATAGTCAAATGAATATGAATATTTCAAATCATTTGTATGAATAATTCAGACATTCATATGTGTACAAATACATACACATTACATATGGATACATAGGGATAAAAATGGGATGTTTATGGATGCACACAGATACGTATGAATGCTGTTGACATTCGTATCATCAGATATTAGTATGGATAGAAATGTATTTGAATAAATTCAAATTTTAATACATTCGTTTTTCTCTATTCATATGAATCTGGACATTCGAATGTTCAATTCTAACAGAATAGAATGTCAAAAATTCCATTCATGCACACCCCTTATAAAGGGCCCCATCTATATCCTTTGTTTTGTGTAGAGGCAATATAATATTGACAGTTTTAGTTATTATCTTTAACATACTATTAGCTGCTGCTGCTTCTTTTTACAGCACACACACATTGGGCCAGTACTTTCATTGAGTTTCATTGAGTCAAAGCCAAACCTAGATCTCTTTACTGAAGTATTCTGGATTACCCCCACCCTGCTCCAATAATGTATGTTTTAAATATTCAACATCATCTTGATTTCTTTGCTTGGTCCATATCTACTTCTTGGAGTTTTAGTGACAACATGGTCCAACATGTTTTAATGAGGGAATAAATTAATGCTTGGATAGTTGTTGGTTTTATATGTTAATGAACTCCTTAATATTTTATTCTTTTTTCCTATTCTCTTTTACTTTCACTATAGTCCGTGCCCAGTATGAAGATCAGCAATCCCAGTATGAGGACCAGCAATCCCAGTATGAGGACCAACAGTCCCAGTATGAAGACCAGCAGTCAAATTATGACTATCCATTTGTGCAGCCGACACAGGATCCCCGTGAGTGTTCTTTTGCCTTTGTGTGTGCAGGAGCTGATTGGAGACCGTGGCTGCTTCAAGATGGCAGATGGAAAACACAGGATCTAATTCAGATCACACAGTTGCCTCTGAATGTCCTGCCAGGTGGCAGTGCAAAATCATGGAGCAAGCTTCGGCCCTCATCTTGTTTGTGCTTGTGTTCCCAATTATGAAAACACACCAAAATGCACAACTGCCTGCCCCAACACTTCCACAGTGGGCATATTTGGGCTGTTTTTGCCCCCATGTTTGCTAAGTGGGCATTTTCCTGAAGGAAAAACCTGGGAGCAGTAAACCATATCACTGTGATGTAGAAAATGGTCCTGGGCAAGTGCAGGACCAAAACAGTCTGGAAATGCCCTCCATGCAAGCATAGGAGCTGTCACTTGCACACTTTTGAGTATTTTATGCCATCAAAAGACTCAGTAGCACCTACTCCATCCTTGTTGGAGTTGTGCCAGACGGAAGTACAGGCCAAGGATTGCTGTGCAATTTCACTCTGCCATCTGGCAGGGCTGAGAAGAGGAAATTGTGGGATCTGAACAAGATTCCACATCTTCCTCTTACCATCTGGAAATGACCCCAGAGGGTTTATGTTGAAAAAAGATATCCTCCAACCTATGGGAGGTGACAACAGGGAATAAAGGTTCTGGTCCCTATTTTCCTTGTCCATGTTTTCTATTCCCTCATGGGTATACTGTGTGCTAAAATGAAATTCAGTGGCTCTGGTTTGTGAAAAATGATTTCAGAATCAGATGCCAGTGGGCAGAAACTTCTAGGCTTCTTTATCTGTGGGAATCTTCTAGGTCTCTGTGGATGGTGATTAAGGTCAGCTTCTTTTAGTAAAAGTGCTCATGTTGCTATCTAGCTACCCTTGGCTAGCAAAAAGCTTAGTTTCAGTTTACACATTACACATGAACAGGGTATCACTGCAAGGAAAACAGAACAGCTTCCTTTCCTCTTAGCTGCATTCCCAGGTCAATACCTACAAGAACCGGATAGTGATACAAAGTATAATGTGTACAAAAGCCAATCTAGTCTTTGCCATGTCTGAAACAAGTAAAGACATCAATTCAGCTTGGTTTAATAGTTAAGGACCTGGTCTCTTATCTGGGAATACTGGGTTTGATTTCAGCCTCCTCCATTATGCCAGCTGGGTGACCCTTGAGCTAGTCATAGCTCTCTTCTGACTTCTCACAACCGCACCTACCTCACAGAGTGCTCTGTTGTGGGGAGAAGAATAGAAAACTTTGTCAGCCACTTTGAGTCCCCTTGAATGGGTGAGAAAAGTGGGGTAGACTTGGTATGCAGAGGGAAGTCACTCTCTCTTGCATAATACTAGTACATTTAGGTAGAAAAAAACTGCAGCAGCAAGAAGTCTTCTGTTTGAAGTTCCTGATCTTTAAACAAGCCTATCTGCTGTCATGCAAGAGTTATGGCAAAAATTCTATTTTTGCACGACTACTTTTTCACATCTCCTTCTCCTTTGTGCCTTCAGTTTCCATGTGGCTTTGCATCTCAGCCCTTGTAGCTGAGCAAAGTTTGGAGGGGGGGAAATATTTGACTGTGACTAGAGATTATGGAAGTTATAGTTCAAGAAAGTTAACTTTTCTAAACTCTGGGTGTGACATTAATTTAGCTCATTTAACTGCACCTCCTTTCGAGTTCCATCTGTTGTTCAATCTTGAAAATGAAAATGAAAATTGAGCTTTCCAGAATATTAACTTTTTACTCAAGAAGGCTGAGCAGATAAGAATATATTCTCAGGAGGTTATAGTGGAATCATTTTCTGTTTACACAGAGATTATGTTAAATGCATCAGTTAAAGAGCATGCTAACACACACACACACAGCCGGCAGGTATCTAATCTGAAACCATGTTTGCGTAACAGATGTTTGCAGAGCTCTCTGATAATATTGTTCAGCATGGGTGCAGGCGTTGTACGCCCATGATAGGGCCTAATTTGATTTAGCCCTTTTGTGCCTTCAAGTACCAATTGGATGCTTCCCAAAGGGCTGAGGTTACAGCATATTTATTTAATAACTTTGCCACTATTATCTATAATGTCATACTGTGTTCCTGAATAATTATATAAATTTGTATACATTGTCTGCAGGCAGTATCACTGTCCTTCCTACAATAAATTGCACATTATTTATTTTACCTAATGTATTGTGCTCCAAAATTCCTTTAGGTATAGTAAGAATAATAGCTGTAAATTAACTGCCAGGCAGGAGCCAGTGTTACAGGACATGATCCAGCCAAACATCATGCATGGAACAGAAATACACCCGTGTCAGTTCCAGAACTTGGGGTGTTTCTGCACTTGGCTTCTCATCCACTGGATGGGAAAGGGGCAGAACTCAGTAACATGTACTAGTGTTTCCTCTTGGACACGTTACACTAAGCCCACATGTATGGAGACTTACTTGTGTCTGGGCATGTGTCCAATCACCAGCAGGGCACCGCCATCTTGATTTTGGAGTATGGCATGACTGCACATGCACCATTGCCATGGTGAATCTGAAGTTTTGTGCACCTGCAGTTGTATTTGGAGTCTTCTGAGGTGTCAGCATGCTTTTGTTCAGACATGACAAAAGAAGGACCTCATAGGCACCATAGGCAGAGAGTGTGCAGCCCTCATGTTCCCAACCCTTCTCTAATCCACCTTTTCTAGCACAGAATGTTAGGAGAGTGTGAGGGGCAAACTGGTGTGTGAACAATCCCACCTCAGAGTCTTCTCTAGGCTGCTTAAGAGCTACCTCAGAGATGCTTTTTTTCGGCTGTGTCTGATAACAGTCTCTGTCAGTTAAATAGCTTAGTTGATCTGCGCTCATGTGAAATGAGCCTCAAACCTTGTTTTTAAAAGTTCACTATCGAGAATTCCAAAAACTATGGTGATAGCAGCTAGATTATTATATGCAAAGAAAAGGAAGGAAGAGGAGATACCTACAGCGGAGGAATGGCTAATTAAGCTGACAGACTTGGCAGAGATGGACAAGCTAACAAACCTATTAAAAGACAAAACAACAGATAAGTTTATGAGAGATTGGTCACCATTTATTAACTATCTTTGAGAATTAGAAGTAATGACTGATGGTTTTGACTCAAAATAAAGAGCAAGCTGGAAACAACCAAGAGACATTTAAGCAGAGCAAAGAAACAAGCGATGTGTAGAAGAGAAGTCCGAAGGACGGAGGGAGTCAAGAATAGACTTTTTGAGCAATGTAATAATTTGACATGAGAAAAACTTGTAAGAAGTTCTTTTTTTTCTTTTAGGTTGTTTGGAATTTTTTAAAAATAAATAATATGTATATAAATATAATATAATGTATAAATATATATTATAATTTAATACAATATATATAATAATTTAATATAATTTAATACAAAAAAATATATAAAGAATTCCAAAAACAAGCATACGAAAGCATAGCAGGATCCCTTGTTATATGGTGATTCCTAAATATCAAATTTAGTTAAAGAGGACGAATACAAAGGATTTCTAATTATTTGTCAAGTTTTGTATTCCTTTCTATGGCAAAGTTTGTTCTATAACCATTTTTCCTTCTTTCTTCAGCTTTTGTCTCCTCACCTGCTGTGACCATTATTCCTACAGAAAGAACAACCCTGGCTGTCAAGCGTAAGTTTGGCACAGACTAGATTCAAACATTTTAGACTGTAGTCCTCTCATTTTCATTTATTTATTTGTTTGCATTCGTATGCCACCCTATACCCGAAGGTCTCAAGAGTGGGTTACAACATTAAATACCAAATGTAAAATGAGTGTACTAAGACAATGGCATGGATGAATAGTGGGAAGGAGAAGGCCACAGTGAAGAGGTTCAGGAATACAATGAACAACAAAAGTTAAAACCAAGTGCATTTAAAACAGAGGGGGCTTGAACCTTTGCAGATTGCTTCCCTGTAAAGATGTGGAAGAATTCACATTTGCTGGTTCAGTTAGAATTGAATTAAACCTCATTGGGTTTAGTTCGATCTAGAACCAGTCTGAGCAAGCCCAATTGATTCCAGCTGAGAACTTGTGGTTCTTGAGTGGTCAGGGTGGGCCAGGAAAGAAGCCACCTGTAGGCACATGGAGTCTCCAAACATCATGGGGAAACTTCAGTTTTTTAAAAGAAAGTTGGCATTTCCCCAGTGCAGCACAAAAGAGGCCACCAGACTTACCTTAGCCCTTCCTTAGGGCATCTGGGAGCTTCATGCTTCTTTTATTCCACCACCACCCCAAAAATCCTCAGCACGTTCCTCAGATGGCAGCCAGATATAGTAATAGGAAGCAATAATGCAAGATATTTTCTCCCTGCCCCCATGATCGCTCTCTGCTTAGATAGGGCTGTGTCCAGCACTTTCTTTGCACATTTTTGTGATGTGCAATCTGTCCAATGAAAGGCCGGTACCCATCAAATTGCTGGATGTGCACAGCTGTTTCAGCATCCATGTTGGCATGCTGGATGAAGATACAATGGCAGCTCCATCCAGAAGTTGTTATTACCCTAAAAACACTACAGCTGGAAAATCCACAACCAGCCCTGGGTTTTCCAGCAATAGTTCAAAGCTCTTTTTAAGGTGAAAAAGCAGGGCTATCATGGGTTTGTCTACATTACGTGAGATGATCCCACCATAGCAGTGTTGTAATGGCGCTATATTCTCCCTGTCTTGGATTGGGCCTTTATCTGCACAATTCACACCAACAGCAGAGATGGTGGCACTGTACTGATGCTTCCAAAGAAAGTGTGGAAACTCTGGACATTCTTGAAAATGTAGTTTCTAGGTGAGCAGCCAGAAGGAATTCCACATTCGTATCCTGCCTATCTGCCAACCCTACCGGGTTGCTGGAGTGATGCTGTAACCAATATTGCACAACTGATACGTCCCATAGAGATGAATTAATAAACCTGAAGCCAAACAAAATAAATATTATGTGAGCCAGTTTGGTCTAGTGGTTAGGGAGACAGACTCTTATCTGAGAATACCAGGTTCAATTCCACCCTCCCCCATGAAGCCAGCTGGGTGACCCTGGGCTAGTCACAGCTCTCTTCTGAGCTCCCACAGCCCCACCTACTCACAGGTTGTTCTGTTGTGGGCAGAAGAATAGAAAAGCTTTGTCAGCCACTTTGAGTCCCCTTAAATGGGTGAGAAAAATGTGGTAGAAAAGCCAACTCTTCTTCTTATGTGGAAATATTTTACAATATTTCTGATTTGGGAAGTACTGTACATTGAGTTTTGCAGTTCTCTAATGAAAGACCCTTGCTCATTGCTTTGAATCCACAGCTGGAAACCCTGCTCACAATGACAGAGTGTGCAGCACATGGGGCCACTTCCACTTCAAGACTTTTGATGGAGATATCTATGATTTCCCTGGAACCTGCAATTACGTCTTTGCATCCCACTGCAAAGCTGCCTATGAAGACTTCAACATCCAGATCAGGCGCTCCGTGGTTCATAATGCTACCATCATTAGTCATATTGTCATGAAAATTGATGGAATGGCAATTGAATTCACCCCCAACTCCATTACTGTCAACGGGGAACAGTAAGTTTTGTCATGTTAGCAATTGGGGGAAATGGCAGAAATGTGGGGAAATAAATGCACTTAGGTGCTTTCTACACTTACTTGGTAACCCAGATCAAGGATCCTTGTATTCCACATCATCTGCATGGGACTAGTGGTAATCCAGATCAGATCCATACTAAGGGTGCAGTATTGCAGATTATTGGTGGGCCTGATAAATTGGTACCACATTCATACTGGTGCCATCTGAACTGGAGCAAGAATGGACCATCTGCATTTAGGATAGAACTAGGAAGAGTGTGGGCATTGAAGAACATGCCTCGAGGGTGAGGGTGAGACTACAAAGATGCCTCCATAGTCCCTTCAGAACAATGGTTGCACTGGTAGCAATGGTGACCTTGCATTATCTGTGACAACACCTCATGTCCGGTACCCAGATGCAGCATTTGATTGATGGGGCATGGGCCAGTCACATTGGGTTTGGGAAATGCTGTCACCACTAGTTTACATCCAATGATACTAAATAGGGCTTAGACCTCTACACTGCATTTCTTCTTAGACCATATTTGCTGCCATCCTACCCACTTCATATAGATGCCTCTGTCTGTGATTGATCTGAATCAAGCTAATCTGGGTTAAGGGCAAGGAAGTCCAGAAAAGGCCTTAATCCAAGGAAGCTTGTAGACCAAGAGAGCTCAGCTTCAGCCTTCTAGATACTTCTAAACAACTCCTATCATTCTATGCCACATAGGGCTGGCACCAAACAATGGGAAGTTCTCACTCAAGAACACCTGGAGGCCTGCAGTTCAGCACCTTGGGGCCTATTTGCACTTAGGCCTATGGTGGCTCATTCTGGCCCTTGAACCAGGAAAAGGTGACATGAGACACTCTGTTCTTAGAAATTTCAAGAGACATCTAGTTGCCTTCTTTGTTCCTCAGCTGCCATTTGCTTTCCTTCCAGTGTTCAGCTGCCATACAGCTATTCAGGAGTCTTTATGGAGAGAGTCTCAGGCTATCTGAAAATGACCTCCAAGCTTGGCCTAGTCCTGATGTGGAACCAAGAGGATGCTCTTCTGGTAAGAAACAGTTCCAGAAGGGACGTAGGCTGTGATTTTCAGATTTTATTTACTATTTATTTATTTGCTACTTTCCATTTACCTGCTCTGATTTGAGATCTCAAGGAGAGGGCCTTCTTGCAGCTCTCCTCTCTCAGAGGTCCAAGGGACAGGGATTTGCAGAGGACCTTTTCTGTGGTACCCGCCCAGACCTTGGAATAGCCTCCTTCTGGAAGTTTGCCAAGTGCCTACTTTATATGGGTTTTGGTGCCTGGTTATAACATGCCTGTTCACCCAGATTTTTGATGTTTCAATTCCTCTGGTTGTAGTCCTGCCAGGGAGGATGGGAAGCAGTTAGGGTTATATTCTAAAGATGTTTAAGATTATTTTATTCATTGTTATTAATTATTCATTATATTAATTATTATTCATTCTGACCCACCCTGGGACCCCTTGGTGAAGAGTGGGATATAAATTATTAAATAAATACATAATAAATAAAATTATTGACAATCACTAGATTCTGATTTGGGGGGGGGCGTCTATGCTAGCTGCTATAATGGTGCTCTAGTTTGGGATTCTGGTTTAGCCTATTGCATCATTTCCTCCCTTCTGGATTCCCGTTTCCCCTCCCCAGAACGCCCCATCAGCATATCTCAGTGGCTCGCTTTTTAAGATTTTAATGTATTTTCTTTCTTTGCTCTTTTAAGCTGCCTTTTAATTTCCACTGTGAGGGCTATGCTTCATTAGGAAACTTATAAATATTTCTTTAAAATAACTAACAAATTAAAAAAGGAGTTCATTTCCCCCTAGCTGTGGTTTTCATCTGCACTTCTCTGAATCTTTTAATTTTCTTTTGTGTTCTCACCATGTAAACCCCTTCAAGGTTGTTATTTTTTTTAAGTGAAAAGCAATATATAATTGCTCTAAATAAATAAATTGATAGCCCTATTCTGGCACCATCATGATCCTCATACTATGAAGACTAAAAATAGAGAGAGAGAGAGATCGACAGGTTTTATTTTAGGATGGTTTCCTACTCAAGCTCATCTAAAGTGCAGATTGGTCTTTAATTCTACAGCCATCTTTTAAAGATGTTGCCAGAGTCAGCGGTGATTGATTTGGCTTCTGGGGTGTGTGGGGTAAGATAGCTGAGAAAGAAAATTACCCCACCATTGGGATACATAACAACATCACAAATCCATTGACAGATACCAGCATGCATCCAAAGGTCAAACCTCTATTAGTTTGAATGATAGTTAACAGAATGTAAAATGGGTAAAAATTACCCTTGTTCCAGACAGCCTGAGAGACTGTTCGCATATGACTCAGTGATATAACAATACCATCTCACTGAAGTTGAGATTGGGTTCAGAAGGAGGTATCCACACTTCAATTGCTGGTTCAGTGCTCAACCAGACCACCAGCACTTGAAGTGTCGATAGCCCAGCCCAACTCAGCCAGATCACTATGAATGAATGAATGAATGAATGAATGAATGAATGAATGAATGAATGAATGAATGAATTTTATTTATGGTGACAGACCAAAATGGCAACAGCCAAAGCAACATTTGGCACATGCCTCTCCTGGAGAGAGTTCCAGGATGCTCTAGGATGGTTACAGTGGCACACAGCATGCACGGGCCTCTCCCAAAGCATCCAGAACTCCTCTCTTAAGGTATGTGCCAACAAGCTCTGACTCTGAAACAGAAAATTTTGCTGTTTTTGATACTCAAGATTTTCTTATATATAATTATTTTCTTCTCCCTAAGGGAATATAAAATATAAATGATTGGAAGCATTATAGATATCTCTTATAACTGCTAATCTATTTTAACCATTGCCATTCTTTCTAATTTTCATTCATGGTTTAGGTTATTCTAGAAGTTTACCATAGTTACACTTTTCTTTTTAAAATTTCTGTCTAGTTGGAACTGAGTGAGAAATACGCTAATCAAACTTGTGGTCTTTGTGGAGACTTCAATGGAATCTCAACCTACTCTGAATTTGTTTCACACAGTAAGTTAAAATGGACGTCATTTTATTTTTATTGCAATTAAAACAAGGTCATATGTAAAACAATAGTATATTTTTGGTCCACCTTCCTCTGAAATACATTTGATTTGGCAGCTGTGTAAGTAGTTTATTTAAAAGAAACAAGGCTTGTTGGTTGAAAGTGATCATGCAAATATTTTTATGCTGTGGAGTCTTTTATTTTCCCTTGTTTTTGTGGTCTATTGTCTTCACAGCCAATTGTACTTTTAAGCTTAGGACTTCCTTTTGTAATATGAAGCTTTGCAACTATAAGTAAGGTCAGGAATATATTTATGGGGAAAAGCCTTGAATCTATCATGCTCAGACAGGGGGGTGGAAATCCTAATTGTAGGGCCTGGCTCTTCCCTCCCCTCCCCCAATTTTTTTATTATCTACAATATTGCAAATATGTACATATTCTTATACATTACAACTCACTTATTACGCACATATATAACTTTTTTACCAAAAGTATATCTAATACACATATTTATTATTTTTAACTTAACATCTCATACAGTTCCACACAAATCCCATATGAATCCCATACAAAGTTCATATGAGGCTTCATATGGATGTATCAAAACATTCAAATTTGAATGCCAATCTTTGAATGTGCCAACATTTTATTTGAATTTGAATGTCCAAATTTGGCCAAATTTGTATGAATTTCGAATGGTACGAATATTCATGCATATTCCTATATCTGGACCTGTGTGATTAAGAGGAAAAGAGCAGTGATATATCAATATTTTTTTTGACATTGCCATCCTTCTGAGAGTCAATTTGCATGATCTTGACCTGACTCCATCAAGACACCTATCAAGTAAAATCCAACAAAGTTGTGGCTTGTTCTCACTGAGCCTATCAAAATGAGTTTCCTTTATTTAGCTACACTGAATGCATATTTTTGAAAATAATGCTGTGTAATGACAATTCCAGATATTAAGCTGAATCCTGTGCAATTTGGAAATATGCAAAAAATGGATGGACCCACTGAACAATGCCAAGATCCTGACCCGTCTGCCGTGAGCAACTGCAGCCAAGAGTTTGTAAGGCTCTCTTTGTACATTTCTTCATTTTAAAGAAAATATTGTATTTTATTTTCCTGCTCCTGCTGTGTGAAATGCAAAATTTGGGGGCGGAAGTGGACAACAAGCTTTTGGATGGGCTCTTTTTTCAACACTATCATTTAAAGCCCGTTCATCAATGAGCAGTGCCTTATGAATTTTGTTGTCTTAAAACTGGTATCTTCTTTCCAGGCATCTATATGTCAGACTGTGCTGACTAGTGAAGCGTTCATGAGCTGCAATGGTTTGGTTGAGGTGCAAGATTATATCGATGCATGCATACAAGACTTGTGCACCTGTGACAAATCTGTGGCCGAATCCTGCATTTGTAACACCTTTGCTGAATACTCCCGGCAGTGTGCTCATGCAGGTGGTCAACCACGTGAATGGAGAACAGCAGATCTGTGCGGTAAATATATTTAAGAAGGACTTTTGCCAAACCTGGAAACTGTGTTGTAGGGAATAAAAAAGCCATAAAATCAAAGAACGAGGAGAAAAGATGATAAGTATTGTGGTCATTCTGCTTGGCTCAGGAAATTCAGAGCTAAATAGCCCCGCAAGAATATTGTCCAAGTTCTTTTGGAAGACCTTCAGGAAGAGAATGTGATCCTACTGTTGGTAATTTGCTCTGACCACTGAACCTGTAGGTTTGTCTTTCTCTGAATGGATGTCCTTCTACTAGTTAAAGAACATTATCATGCCTACTCAGTTTTCTGTTCTCTAGACCAGTAGTTCTCAAAGTTAGGCCTCCAGATTTTGCTGATCTACTAATCACATCACTCCTTGGTTTGCCTATGGGGACTGGGGCTTCTGGGAGTTGCAGCCCAACAACAACAGGCACCATTGCTTTAGCCTGTATGCATATTGTGTGATTTAAATCCTCCTCTGAAGAATATTCATTTCCATACTTCAACTGCCTAAATAAAGAAATGCAGAGAGCCACAACAAGAACCTTCAGCTTTGAAACCTAGACAGAAGAACATGCATGGCAGTTACCTGAAATACCATCTCATGTCATTATTCATTTCTGCTTTCAGCCAAGAGTTGTCCTTTCAATATGCAACACCAGGAATGTGGGTCTCCTTGTGCTGATACTTGCACCAATTCTGAAAGATCTCAACTCTGCGAAGATCATTGTACAGATGGCTGTTTCTGTCCCAGGGGTAAGACCATCCATCCCTTTGGTAGCACACACATGCTTTAAATGGATAGTAATGTGTCCCGAAGGATTAAGACCTGCCTTTCCATATCCAGCAGCAGGTACTGAATAAATGTATTTGTATTGAATCAAATGTCCAAATATTTGGTTTTTTCATTATTTGGATACATCCTAATTTTTGAATATCTGATTCATTATGAATCAAGTTCAAAAACTGCGTTCTTGCACACCCCTAATATCTATATCAGCAATATGCATCACAGGAATGTATTGTACATATGCAACATCACAACATTTGTCATGCCACGAATGGATACTCTTGTGTGCCCTATATTAAAACCTTGCATGCCCTCTTCTTTTAGGCACTGTGTTTGATGACATTAACAACAATGGCTGCATCCCTATTGAGGACTGTCACTGTACTTACAATGGAGATACCTATTCTCCTGGAGCTTCTTTTGCATCCAAGTGTACTTCATGGTAAGAAGCCACCTGTGCATGAGTAATGAAAAGAAAAATAAAATAGCTTATTATTTGACAGAGTGAATTGCTGGGAACATGGCAGGAATAACTGTTAATACTGAAGCTATTGGTTCATTACAGTAAAACAAAGAAACTCTGTAGGACAGAGAACTTAAGAGTTATAAGACTTGACCACAATCAGTTAATGTCCTAGTTCTATAAATGAAGATTTCTAGACCACTGCAACAATAAAAGCCTAATAATCATAGGCCCTTTCTGCACTGGGGCTTAAAATTATCTCCCGGAGTAGGGGGCTGCTGTCCATATGCTAGTACAGAATTTTTTTAATTTTTTTTTTTTGAAGTAATTTGTTCATAAAGAGATACAGGCTCCATCCTAATGGAGAAAATATAAAACTATTATAGCTGTGCTATTGTGGAGTTGCCACACATACCTGTAGCCACCCACCATATTTCCACAATATCCCCCCTAAAAAGTGTGAAACCCTATTGGTAGAAACCCAGTGATGGGGCCTATTCGCACTTGGCTTTATTCTGGAATATATCCTGGAAGAGGGGCTTGCTGTCCAAATGCTAGTGCAGGCTTCAGCAGGCCCAAAGTGAGGCCTACCAGAGTCTGCATTAGCATGTGGACCCCACACCCCTATCCTGAGATATACTCCAGAAAAAGGCCAAGTGCGAACAGGCCCATGGTGGCAGGTTTTCCAGCAATAATGCTATTACCTATCTTTGTGGAAGGAGCCTCCATCATTTCTCTCCATCACACATGGGAAAGGGCCAAAAGAGACAGCAATACATGTGTGGTGGTGACAAAACACTCTTCTGGATATTCTGGGCCATGAATTAAGGTCAGGGTTAGGCTAAGCTACAGCGCTAGTTAGCTAGCAAGTGATAATACCAGATGGGCAATACGAGATTATCATTTGCTAGTGAGATATCTAGAAGCAGCCACAGTTTACAACATCCCACTTGATGAATGCTTTAATCTCCTCTTCAGCACCTGCACAGGAGGCCAATGGGCTTGTGTCAGCCTTTCCTGCCCTGGAGTATGTTCCATTGAAGGAGGTTCCCACATCTCAACATTTGATGAGAAACGCTATTCCTTCTTTGGAGACTGCAGCTATGTCTTAACTAAGGTAATAATAACAAAATCTTTACTATTTTGTAGATGTGTGCAGAGCCAGGCTTAGTTGGTTCAAATAAGAATGGCCCAGATTAGTTGATTTGTTGGTGGACTAACTTGAGATTTAAAATTGTGGTTCAGCTCACTTTAGAGCAACATTTTGAAGGGATCAATGACCTGGTTCTTTGAGGACTTCTAGCAGCGTGTGAGATATCTTCTCTAGCATCTTTGTGCCACATTTTGTGGCTACAACCACAAAAGTGACTGGAAGTGGTCATAAAATATTGCTAGGGGGGCTTTAGAATCTTTCTGTGTCATTTTGCAGCTACACTGGCCTTTTATGATGGCTATAAAGGGCCACCACAGACACAAAACTGCCACAAAGCAGCTATAAGAGATCACCATATCTTTTATGAATGCTTTGAGGTACACTATGTCTGAGGCAGCCTTTTAAGACCATAAAACTGGCAGGCAGAGGGTAGAAAAGATCCTCAATGCACTGCTGCAGGATCTGGGCATTTGCAGCTGGCGGCACAGGGGTGGGGTGATGTCAATCCAGCTTACAATGAGGAGAGAGAGGGTGAAGAGGAGATGGCCTGCTCCCTCGTGCTGGGGTTTGGCATGGTTTGCATGGGATGGCTGCATCTACACCCAACTCGCACCCAGCCCATGTAACTGGGAATGGCATAGGGACATGCAAGATTTGATCTTGGACCCACTCCCATGCATGCCCAATCAGACCCAAACAGCTTGAATAGGGACGCAGCCTTAGATATTCTGAACATCGAAGACAGCATGGTAAAGGGTTAGGAATGAAGGGAATTTCAGGTCAATGGCATCTGGAAATTGTTGCCTTAAGGGAGGCTGATTTCATTCATTGTTGATTTAAGATTACAGTGCCTCTTGCAGACTGTCAAAATAAGCTTGTAAAGCATGATCTATTGACAACAGACATTTAATAACACTAGGAAAGCTCAGATCCAATGCCTGCTTGGTGTGTCTGAATAAACACAGCTTCATTGCTAGGGATTATCTTGTTGGATTGAATCCAATCTCTGTTAATTTAGTTCCCATCAAAATTACTTCAGCTCAGTCAATGGAAGCAGCACCCTGAGCTTTTGTACCCCATAGTCAATGGGGACAAGACAAAACTCTGTTTGGGAACCTTGCTTAGATCCAACCGAACCACATTTTGATCTGAAGTGAACCAAGATTGAGACTGCTAAGATCATGGAAGCACTCTGTGAGGCAGCAGTCAATTGGGTTAAAATATGACTAGTTTCACTGAGATACAGGCCAATAAGGAGAAGGAAAAATAGAGAAAGAGGAGGGAAAGTATTTCTTTTCCATACTGCATCCTAAAACCCTTAGTGGTAAAGTCTAGTACAGCAAACAGAATTGCATTTTCTATGGCATTAACGTTAGCAGAGACCAGAAACAAGTTTTTGCAGGTTAACAAATATTTTGTGGAATGATGGAGAAGTTTGCAGTTTGCATCCCGTCCATGGGAAGCAAAGTGAAAACTTGCCCATGTGTGTACTAAGCATTCACACAGGTGAATACTTAGTACATGTGATCCCTCCCCCCATATGTCTAGACATTCACCCAAGTGGAGATGGTGTCTGGGTGCCACCATCTTCATCCCCTGATATTGATGCCAGCATGTATGCACTGGTGTTGGCACCAGGGCAGCCATGACATACCATGCACATGGGCTTGTGCTGTGCATCACATACATGGAAGTGACTGGTACAGTGCAGGTGGGCCTGCCCAGAGTCTTACCAGCTCTGGAACAGGTCAAGTTATGTTCCGGCACAGAAGGAGCCATTTCTGGTTTAGAAATGGCTCTTTGAAGTTCAGATGCTCCATCTCAAAGTGCACTCCAAGGTGACTACCAGGCTGAGTGCAAAAAGGCCTAATGTCCCAGAAAGATTCTCATTCCTTGATCTCCCTTGCCTTGTAGAAAAAGCTAATCTACGGCAGATTCTACCTGCTACTGCTGCAGGCAGATGGAATACTGAACCAGGAGTCTTTTGTTTCCTCCCGTGGTCTTCTCAGAGAACACAGGAAGTAGCTGCAACACAGGAAGTAGCTGCAAAAGGTGGCCATTTTCCTGTGATCTCTG
The DNA here is from genome assembly GCA_023333525.1 of Aspidoscelis tigris stejnegeri. NCBI lineage: Eukaryota > Metazoa > Chordata > Lepidosauria > Squamata > Teiidae > Aspidoscelis > Aspidoscelis tigris. The sequence goes on from JALMGA010000003.1 coordinate 17,617,653, forward strand.
TCAAAGACCTCACCATTCTAGATGGATCTGGACAGGTACTGCGGAGCCCTGTCAGAGCTCTTCAAGAGGTTTACCATTAATTCGTTCGTTCGTTCATATTTCTATCCTGCCTTATATCTGAAAGTATAAAGGAGGATCACAATAATGTAATTATGAATACAGAAAAACTGGTAGAAACAGTAACATTGTTTGGATGGGGAGGAGATGCTATTCCCTTTGCCAAAGGCCATGGTAGAGAGGTGCATCCTCATCAGCCATCTGAGTACATTATAGTGCTCTAACAAGCTCTATGGGTGCAGGGAATGTTCCTAGGGCACAGGATTGTGCATGTCTAACACCTTAGGTGGACTCTTCCACTGCACAGGTCTGTGGCCAGTGCACTTCCACTGAAGTCCCAGGGCTGCCTGAAGTTCCCATGTGGATTTTGCCTGTGTTTGTTTAAGAAGCCTCTTCAACATGCTGAATGTGTTCAGGCATGGCATATTGGCAACATCTCCTTGTTTTAAAGTAATTTTTTAAAAAAAGCTCAAAAGTGACTTAGAGGTGGTAACATTTGGACACTAATGTTCCTATCCTCCCCCAACCTATAGTAAAGACCAGATAATTCATATTGGAAGTGCATTTTCTAGCCTTTAATGTGGATTAAATGACTAACATGTGGATGCTTCTACCATTCATCTGCATTTGAACAACTTTTTTTCTTTACAGCCATTAAGCAGTCATTTGTGTGTTTTATTTTTAATCACATTTTACTATTTGATGTTTTATTCTCATTGCAACTCACCCTGGGACTGTTCAGTGAAGGGTGGGATATAAATTTCCTAAATAAATAAATACATTTTGAGGACTTAAAAAAAATCTATGCTGTTGTAGGAAGCTCCCCTCCAACCACCCCTGTAAATTATAAAATTGATTTAAATAACCAATTCAAATGCTATGCAGTATTATCAGGCAATGCAATAAGTAAAGCAATGCAAGCTACTAAAGTTCTCTCTTTTCGTTTCCAGCTCTGTGACAGCAATGCTTTCACTGTGTTGGGAGAAATTCGGAAGTGTGGCCTGACAGACACTGAGACATGCATGAAGGGCATAGCCATCAGTATCGGTGGAGGACAGACAGTAAGTATGAAATTGAAAAAACTAGTTTTAAGAATTGCTTAATTTTTAAAATTATTATTATTTTGGAAAAACAGTTTAATATTCTGTAGAATAGTTCTCTAAAGGGCTTTCTGTTCTTCTCGAAAGGACTTTCTGTTCTCATGATCCATCTTAGTGGCCCTGGAGCAGTGAAGCCTGCTGGTCCTGACCATGACAGAGCATGGTCTGGACCAATACCATCCACAGAACAATACTGGTCCAGACCAGCTCCCACACTGACCCTGAAGCTTGCATGAGCTATGAGGTCATTGTTCAAGAGCTCTGAAGAGTTAAAAACAAATGTTCCTAGCCTTCGAGCCCTCAGGGAACACATTTTGGCAGTGGTCTCTGGTGTACCATTGAAATGGGTTGCCCAATCACTTAGAAAATGAGCTGGTACAGCAGTAATCCTCGATATTTAAGACGATTTGTAATCCAGATTAAGGTTCCCTTGGTCTGGATTATACTCTGTCCTGTGGGAACAGAACATACCAGCAGTAAACTGGGCCTCACTGACTCCCAGGCTAGGCCTGCCACAGTCTGAATTAGCATGTGGACAACAGATCCCTATCCTGAGATATATTCCAAAATAAGACCAAGTGCAGAAAGGGCCCAGGACTCAATTTCAGATCCTAAGTACAAAATTATATGAGAAATTCATAGAAACCTACAAAAGAAATCTTTCTATGAATCTCTTTGATTTATGCCAGACCTTGCACGGCTTGCTGTCCCTATATTTGGACATCCTTCACTTTCACCAATGCAAGATAATATAGATTATCTTGTTATGTGCATAAGAAAAATTAAAGGTAGAAATCAATATGGCTGAAGATTTATACTATTTCTAATTATCCCTGCCCATCACTATCATTATCTTTTTTTCTTTATTAGGTAGTTGTGATCAAATCTACTGGAGCCATGTATGTAAATATGATCCTCACCCAGTTGCCTTTCTCAGCATGTGAGTATAACACTCTTTTCAGACAAAGCATTCTTATTTATTTGTGGAAGTAGCAGCTTCGTGCAAAGAAGCAGTTTAGCAATATTTGGAAAGAATTGTGATTCCAACTTTTATACATCAGAAACCATGCTCTTGCTGAAAAGAGGAAAATCAAAATGTACTGACAACTTCTTTATCAGCGAAACTGAGGAACCAAGCATGTCATGACTGCCAAATTTTAAAAGCATTCTTGTTTCGCCAATCCTGCATAATTATAGACCAGTGGTCACCAATGTGATGTTCTCCAAATGTTGCTCATCTCCCATTAGTCCCAGCCAGTGGATCAGGAAGATGAAGTCTAACAATAGGGACATGCTACCGTCCTCCCAACCATACGTCCGAAGGAGATGAACAATTGGAGAAGGAGGTAAAGGAGGTAGCCCATAAAGATAGGGTAGTTATAATGGGGGACTTCAATTATCCTCACATAGACTGGGTGAACTCCTGTTCAACTCAGGAAAGAGAGAGAAAATTCCTAGACCTGCTAAATGACTGTTCCATGGAACAAATGGTCATGGAACCAACCAGGGGAAATGCAGTCCTGGACTTGATCCTAAGTAATGCTCAGGACCTGGTAAAGGATGTCACTGTAGCTGATCCAATTGGGAACAGTGACCACAATGCAATAACCTTCAACTTAAATACAGGGAGTAAGTTCTTAATAAAGTCTAACACAGAGACCTTAAACTTTCACAAGGGAAACTTCCCCAAAATGAGGAAATTAGTGAAAAGGAAATTGAAAGGGAAAGTCAAAAGAGTTAAATCACTTCAAAATGCATGGAGACTACTTAAAAACACAATAACGGAAGTGCAACTAGAATGCATTCCTAAAAGAAGAAAGGGGACTTCTAGGTCCAAGAAGAAACCAATGTGGCTCACAAATGCAGTAGATGAAGTCATTAAAAACAAGAAGAGTTCATTTAGGAAATGGAAGGCTTGTCCAAATGAGGAGAACAGGAGGGAACATAGACACTGGCAACACAAATGCAAGACGGCCATTAGGAAAGCTAAGAAAGATTTTGAGGAGCACATTGCTAAAAACATCAAAAGAAATAACAAGAACTTCTTTAAGTATATCAGAAGTAGGAATCCAACCAGGAGAGCAGTTGGACCACTAGATAGTAAAGGAGAGAAAGGGGTAATTAAAGAAGACACGGAGATTGCAGAGAGACTAAACGAATTTTTTGCTTCCGTATTCACGGAGGAAGACAGAAGACACATGCCAGTAGCTGAGCCTGTGTTTTCTGAAGAGTTAAACTGTACAGAAATAACCAAGGAAGAGGTCCTGGCATGTCTTAATAAACTAAATGTTAACAAGTCACCGGGACCAGATGGTATTCATCCAAGAGTCCTTAAGGAACTCAAATGCGAAATTGCCGACCTTCTAGCAAAAATATATAATCTTTCCCTAACATCAGGCTCCGTACCTGAGGACTGGAGGGTAGCAAATGTAACACCAATATTCAAAAAAGGATCCAGGGGTGATCCAGGCAACTACAGACCAGTTAGCTTAACGTCAGTTCCGTGTAAGGTGATGGAAACCATTATTAAAGACAAAATTAGTGTGCATATGGAGCAGCAGGCATTGCTGAACAAAAGCCAGCATGGCTTCTGCAAAGGTAAATCATGCCTCACAAATTTGTTGGGATTCTTTGAGAGTGTCAATAAACACGTGGATAAAGGTGAACCAGTAGACATTGTCTATCTGGACTTTCAGAAGGCTTTTGACAAAGTCCCACATCAAAGGCTACTGAGTAAACTCACCAGCCATGGAATAAAAGGACAGGTTCTGTCCTGGATTTGTGACTGGCTTAAGGGCAGAAAGCAGAGAGTAGTAGTAAACGGCAATTTCTCAGGGTGGAAAGAAGTAAAAAGTGGGGTCCCTCAAGGCTCAGTACTGGGACCAATGCTTTTTAATTTATTCATCAATGATCTAGAAAAAGGGGTACATAGTAAAATAGCAAAGTTTGCTGATGATACTAAATTATTTAGGGTAGTAAAATCTGAAAGAGATTGCCAAGAGCTCCAGAGGGATCTCTTAGCATTGGGTGAGTGGGCAACCAAGTGGCAAATGTGCTTTAATCTTAACAAGTGTAAAGTAATGCACATTGGGGCCAAGAATCCAAATTACGTCTATAAACTGATGGGGTCTGAGCTTTCTGCAACACGCCAGGAAAGGGATCTCGGGGTTCTGGTGGACAGTTCAATGAAGGTGTCAACCCAGTGTGCGGCAGCAGCAAAAAAAGCAAATTCAATGCTGGGAATAATTAGGAAGGGAATAGAAAATAAGTCAGCAAGTGTCATTTTGCCCCTTTATAAATCTATAGTGAGGCCACATTTGGAATACTGTGTACAATTCTGGTCACCACACCTCAAAAAGGATATTGTGGAACTAGAGAAGGTGCAGAGAAGGGCAACCAGAATGATTAAGGGTCTGGAACACCTCCCTTACGAAACCAGGCTGCAACGTCTAGGCCTCTTCAGTCTGGAGAGACGGCGTTTGAGAGGGGACCTGATTGAAGTATATAAAATTATGCACGGCATAGAAAAGGTGGATAGAGAAAATTTCTTTTCTCTATCGCACAACACTAGAACCAGGGGGCACTCTATGAAGCTGATGGGTAGGAGCGTAAGGTCTGACAGGGGGAAGTATTTCTTCACACAGAGGGTCATCGGCCTATGGAATGTGCTGCCAGAAGAGGTGGTGACAGCTACCAGTCTGGATGGCTTTAAGGTAGGGTTAGACAAATTTATGGATGACAGATGTATCAATGGCTACTAGAACGAATGCCTAGGTGCATCTTTCAGGCTGAGGGGGGGGAGGAAATGGGGCGCTTCTAGGGCCATCTGCTGGGACTCGAGAGCAGGAGAAGGTTTGTCCTTGTCTCTGCTTGAGATGCCCATGAGCATTTGGTGGGCCACTGTGTGCGACAGGATGCTGGACTAGATGGGCTGTGGCCTGATCCAGCAAGGCTTCTCTTATGTTCTTATGTTCTTATGTTCTTATGAAGATGGTGGGAATTTTAATCCAGCAAGGTGTGAAGAGCACCATGTTGGCTACATCTGGTTTATAGTCAACAGAATCAAATTCACTTAATATAATTTTAAAATGGATGGCACTAATTACTATTCCTATGAAAATGTATACATTTAAAAATACCAAGATAAAAATATATACAGGATTGCAAAATAATGGCAGATTTATATGCTTCTCAGCAGTAACTTACTGTGGAAAAATGGAAGCTGGGACTGGAAAACATTTATTTTGATAATGTCAGGTTCTTCTCATTCTTCTTATGATTTTAAATCCTGTGTGGAGACTTTCCTGTTGTGATACAACTTTATGAACTAATCTCCCTTGTCTAGACCAAGCATAGCTCACTGTTTCGTTCCTTCTACTAGCTTCTAAAAATATTTCATTCCATTTAAAATTTGTATCGTTATGTTTACTGTCTTTAGCCAATATCACGATCTTCAGGCCTTCATCCTTCTTCATGGTTGTGCATACAAATCTTGGTATCCAACTTGAAATTCAACTTGTACCTCTCATGCAAGTCTTTATACGCTTGGACCCAACACACAAAGGACAAACATGTGGTGAGTGATCTGATGAATCATTCACAATAGAAGCAAAAAGCTTTTGCTGAAATCCCCGTGGCACTGAGGAAAAGCTTAAAATCTTGTTTGTTTTGTATCAGGTCTCTGTGGAAATTTCAACAGTGTTCAGACTGATGACTTCAAAGCCATCAGTGGTGTGGTAGAAGGAACCTCAGCTGCTTTTGCCAACACCTGGAAAACCCAAGCCGATTGTCCCAACGTCAAAAACATCTTTGAGAATCCTTGCACCCTCAGCATTGAGAATGGTATGTCCATTGGCCAAAATATTTTCTCTAGCCTTGGAACTTGTGTGGGGTGTTTTTCAGATCAGGGTCACTAGTCTGCCGGTAGCAGTAGCAGTAGCAGTAGCAGTAGAAGAAGAAGAAGAAGAAGAAGAATAGACCTGTGAGGTAGGTGGAGCTGTGAGAGCTCAGAAGAGAGCTGTGACTAGCCCAAGGTCACCCAGCTGGTTTCATGGGGAAGGGCAGAATCAAACCTGGTATTCCCGGATAAGAGTCCGGCACCCTAACCACTAGACCAAACTGGCCTAGTACTCATTAAGCAGGACTACCAGTGATCCAGATTAGGGCCTCAAATGCAGATGGAGTGGGGGTTGGTGATTTGCATTAGCATGTAGATATGGAAGCCTATATGTGTACTAAATAGGTCTTTAATACATAATAAGGAGCTGTGCAGAAAGGGTCAAGCACTTCTTTTAAATATGACTGGTTTCAGGTTGTTCAATGAGCTTGATGGCCAGATACTGATTTTCATCATAGACTTTCTGATTCTGCTCCATTACCTGAAACGTTATACCATAATTAGTGATAAGACAATAATTATAGTTTGTTTCTTAGAGAGAATGAAACAAAGCAACACATGCCAAAATGTTGGGTGGCCATGGGCACTCAACAGGATATGCTGAAGGAAATTTAAGTGAAGTGTCAATGCTAATGCTTTTAGATCAGGGTCACTAGTCTGCCAGCAGTACCCATTAAGCAGGGGAAAGCAAGGAAAATGTAGATCACATTAGGAGGTGATACTGCCATAAAGTTTCCTGGGACAATAGTGTGTTTCATTAAAATTATCCTTTGAAAGTTTGCATATTTGTGAAAAACATGACACGTTTGTGCTAGCAGATTCTATTTTGGGAGGCCCGTTTGAAAAGAACAGCAACAGTAGACTTTTCATCTGAATATCACTGGTTCCCAGGAATAAAACAGCAAGAGAATCTTTGCTCCATTTTTATGCTATTAAAATCCCACTGAGGGCCGGTTTGCATTTGGCCTGGTAGTACCTGTGGGGTAAGCTCCCAGATGGAACATCTGCTCATGAAGGAGCTGCTTCTTGGCTCCTTCCATATGGGAACTGCAGCATGCCTGCACCTACCTTATACTAGCACTAGAGCTGGTAAGGCTTTAGCCAGAAGAGATACTAGAAGTCACATGCCTGGAAGTGCATGCACAAAGATATGCAGTAGCACCAGGCTGCCCTGGTGATGGTGCCACACTCATGTGCTGGTGCCAGCACCGAGGATCAAAGATACTGGAGACCATCCTCATGTCAGGCAAGTTGTGGACAGGTTGGGGGAAGGTGCACATGCACTAAGCAAATGTGGATGCTTCAGTGCATACTTGGGCCATTTTATCCTTTACTTCCTAGAGATGGGAAGCCAAGTGCAAAAAGGCCCTCTTGCTAGGATTATTACAAAATGTGCCTCAGGGGAAAATCACATCTCAGGAAGGACAGTAAATAAAGTCTCCTTGCACTGTCTTCTTACAGAAAAATATGCTTCACACTGGTGTGGAATGCTGACAGACAGCAATGGACCATTCCAGATGTGCCACTCCGTGGTGGATCCCAGCATTTACCACACGGTACTGCACGAGTTGTTTTTCTCTGAAGGATCTGGAAATGAGAGGGGGGAGTTTGCCAAACTGGATAAGTGAGCTGGGACTTTAACTGGCCTTCTGCCAAGCTTCCTGAAAAGTCATTACTGTTCATTATTCACCCCATATCATGTAATCCGCAGTATACGTTTCCTATTCTCTTACTAAATATAAATATCCCATTCCACTTTGCCTGTTTGGCTGTACTGTTTGCTCACTTCTGGCAAGGAGGTTAATATTCAAATGCCAGCATTAAATGGCTAGTTTTTGGCATTCTCTTGCAAATATATACAGTGTGTTTATCCCTGAGTAACCTCTGAAAACCCTCAGTCCCTTCCTCCAACATAATTCAAAGTTACCAGTGAAGTGCAACAGGAAATAACATTCATTTTTACAGCCAGAAGTTCTGCAGTTAATGTGCAAGTGCTGCATAATTCTCCTGATTTATAACAGATTTAGGGTCTAGCGAGACGTTAAGGGATGGATGGTTGCCACTAATTTCCATCTCCCCCAGATAGTTCCCTGGGAGCATACAAATGAAAAGTGCAATCAGATCTCACTGCATGTAGCTTTTTTCTTCTATCTCTCCAAACAGCTTCCAATGAGTAGGAGCACTTTACAAGGAAGAAAATACTGCCCATAATGATCTTATCATTGCTTTTATTTTACTAAATGTCACAAGGGAGACATAAACATGGGTGTACCATCCACACTTCCCTAGAACCCCTAGAACAGCAGTTCTCAACCTTCCCTTAATGCATTTCTTCATGCTGTGGAGACCCCCAACCATGGGGGTGGGACAGCTTGGGTGAGGATGGGGCGGGAAGGCAGGAGACTCATCATGACCCCTCCGAAAGGGTAGTTCAACCCCCAAAGGAGTCGCAACCCACAGGTTGAGAACCACTGCCCTAGAAGCTCATGGACAGCTACATTTCCTCAAGCTATGAAGGGGTTTCACCTTCTAAAATCCCCTCTTCTCCAGAACTGTTAAAGACCAGGAGTGTTGCACGAATGCAATTTTTGACATTTGATTCAAATAAAATAATTGAACATCTGAATTCGTATGATTAGAGAAAAATGAATGTCTGGGCATATGAACCAATAGAAATACATTTGTATCTATTCCTATAAATATTTGATACATATCCAATGATACAAATCTCGTACGCATCCATACGCATCCTGTTTTTATCCCGTTTGTATCCCATTTTTATCCCATAATGATGCATATAGATACAAACAAGATGCATATGACATAACTCGAAATATTCGTATTCATACAAATACTAAAAAACAAATGTCTGGACATTCGATTTGTATACAGATGTCTAAATTTGTCCAAATTTGTCAAATATACATGCATATCCCTAGATACAGGATCTCTGACCTCAGTTCCATATAACAGGCCCCATTTCCCATCACGTCCCCCAAGATCTTAGTATGTCAATACAGTACAGCGAAAGCAGATTTTCGGTCCCCATCTTAGCACACTGCAGACTACAAAGATCAAAGTGGGATGTTGTGACCCTCTGATACAGGGGCCTTTGGGTGTCTCTTTATGCTGGTGAAGGGTGGAATTGCTCTGAAGGGTGCAGATGCACTCAACACGAATGGATACTTTCTGTGTCCTAGAACTGCATGTTTGATACCTGCAACTGTGAAAGGAGTGAGGACTGCTTATGTGCTGCTCTTTCCTCGTACGTCAGAGCGTGTGCTGCCAAAGGAGTGCTGCTGAGTGGATGGAGAACCAGTATCTGCAGTAAGTTGGAAAATGCTCTTGTAGATCCAAACCAGCTGATTGCTTCCAAGTAAAGCTATAGAGAAACGAGGGCAGCTAGCTCATAATGGCAAAATAAGCAGCTAATGCTAATTGTGGGAGTGATTTTTTTTTGGGGGGGGGTGTTTCCAGAGAACAGTGTTGCTCCACCATTAATTAGCATTGCCCAAGAGAAGAAGAGGGAAGGGAGAGATGCTATATGCATTCACAAAGACCTTTCCTAAGCAAAATTAAACTCATTTTCACTACACTGGGGCCATGTTCGGAAGTCTTCCCCTCCAAGCGTCTCGGGGGGCAGTAATTGCCTGTGCATCTCTGCCATCTGGAGAGGTAATTTACATGTCAGACCCTGAATCAGCTTGGAGAGCATCTGTATTTGTGTACTTAGGCTGGTTTTTAAGCCCTGATATGTAAGAGGAGCAGACTGGTGTGTGAATAATCGCACCCCAAAGCCATCTCAGAGGTGCCTCAGAGAGACGGTGGCCCTTTCCACACTTAGCCTTATTATGGGCCCATTCTGCACTTGACCTTATTCTGGAATACATCTCAGGATAGCAGCCTGCTGACCACAAGCTAATGCAGACTATGGCAAGCCTCACCTGGGACCTTCCATAGTCTGCACTAGCTTGCAGATAGCAGCTCCCTATGTTGGGATATATTCCAGAATAAGGCCAAGTGCAGAAAGGCCCATAGAATATATCCAGGATAAAGGGATCTGTTTTCCACATCCTATTGCAGACTAAGGCAGGCCTCATTTGGTGCCTGCCATAGCCTTCATGAACATGTGGACAACATGCCCCTATTCTGGAATATACTCCAGAATAAGACTAAGTGCGGAAAGGCCCAGTGTGTGGCCCTCATGTTCCCAACCCTTCTCCAATCCACCTTTTCTAGCACAGAATATTCAGGAGAGGGGGAAGGGTAAAGCGGCCTGAGAATAATCCCACCTCAAAGTCTTCTCTAAGCTGCCTCAGATTTGGGGTTCTTTTTTGCTATGTCTGACCACAGCCTTAGTTTATAAGCCAATATACTGTTTCATAGGCAAAGCAATCCTCTAAATAAACTATGAAATATTTATTTTTGTTTCCCCTTTCAAGCCAAATACCAAATATGTCCTAAGACTCTGACCTACCGTTATAACATTGACTCCTGCCAACCCACCTGCCGAAGTCTGAGCGAGCCTGATGTCACTTGTAACATCCAGTTTACAGCTCTGGATGGCTGCACCTGTGAAGAAGGGACATACATGGATGAAAGTGGGAAATGTGTCCCTGCTGCCAGCTGCCCTTGTTACTACAAAGGGTCTCCCCTTCCATCCGGAGACGTTGTTCATGAAGATGGGCTCATTTGGTAAGAGACTACTTTACTAGAAATAAACCTTTTTATGCACTAGGGATGTGTGCAAATATTTGTAGGCATTCAAAATCCGATTGACTGTACCGAATTTCGACATTCAAACTTGAATAGAATGTCCCGAAATTCAAATGTAAACACGCAAATTGAATTTTGGGTCTATTTGTTTGAATTATCCAGACATTTGTATGTGCATGAGATCATACATGATGCGTACTTGAAGATCCCCATCTTTCCCCTCATCCATACCCATTTGTACTGATCTGTATGGGATGAAAACGGGTTGCATGCGGGATAACTACAGGATGCATATGGACATGTATGGATGTGTACAAATGTGGGGAAGCTGCATATGCACACATACAAGTGTTGTCGACATTCGTATGCAGATTCGAGTAAAAAATCTGAATGAATAGATTTGAATTTGGTAAATGTGAATTGAATCTTATTAAATTCAAGTTTGAAAGATTTGAATCGAATTGGATTTTGGGGTATTTGGTTCGATTTGAATAGAATATAAAAAAAAGTCATGTACATCCCTATTATGCAATGGGAGGCATGCAATTGTAATATTGCCATATAGCTTATTAACTGTAAATGCTTTCAGTAGTTACTGATTTATGTGCCTGTTTGATCCCAAAATCTAAGGTGAAAATTCATTAAAAAACAAACAAACCAGGCTTGTATATTCATACTGTTGTTTGCTCTTTTTAAGCATAATGAGGTGAAACAGAGAGAATGAGTCAGCTTGCCATAACAATATTGAGCTCTGAAACATAGCTGCCTGGGCATCTTTATTTCTATTTTTATTTTTTTGCACAAATATATATTCTTATATCTTTTGCACACACTTATATTTTAATAAGTTACACAGTAGTGTAGAGTATTTAAAACACACTCTTCTCTGTTACAGTACTTGCACAAAGGGAAAACTTCAGTGCATTGGAGACGTGAAACCTCTACCAGGTAAGCCAACAGTTTTTAAATACTGGGAATGGGGATTTTTTTCATTTCCTGTAACAAGAGGTTTCAGGGCAGGTATCAAGAAAAACACATCAAACAAGAACCTAAAATGTTTATTTTAAAAATACATGTATATAAGTTTAAGGGAGAAGATGGTAAACTTTAACTTAGATAAAAGCTAGGGTAAAATGATGTAAAGATATCAAGTGATGGACTTGGATACATCTCAGGTACAAGGTCGTTCTGTAGTCTGTGAAGTACCACAGAGGAGATCCTCTTATGAGTCCCCATGCTTTTATCTTCCAAGAGTGGCAGACCTTGCAGCAGAGCCTCTAGGTGATCTGAATCAGCAAGGGGTTTACAATTATAATGGAAATATTGTTCTAGGTGTTAAAAGTTGTAGAGATGAATTAAAAATATCCCAAACAAATCCTCTAGCTCAGCAGTTCTTAACCTGTGGTCAAGTGATCCCCAGGGGTCCATCAAGACCTCACAGGGGGGGGGGGGCAGGCCACCATCATGGTGGGGGGGGCAGGGCATGCAAGATGGGGGGGTGAGTGGAGGATGCAGTGTAGAAAATGTTAACCACTGCATCTGGCTTACATCTGTAAGATCTTTTCTAACTTTGAACTACACAAGCCCATATTATATGCCATCCTGTGGAGGTCTCTTTTCAGAATAAATATAATGAGTGTTGCTGATAAGCTAATGACATGCATGCCACATTTGAACAGGAAGTGACTGTCATACCTTGAATCTGGTGTCATGTGTCCATGTACGCATGGGCCTGTATCTGTCACAATACACATATGAGAGTTCAAACTGAGATAACATCTGGCCTTTCTCTCCATCATCAGTATGTGATGCTCCCATGATCTACTTTGACTGTGCCAATGCTACAGTAGGAGCCACTGGGGCTGAATGCCAGAAAAGCTGCCAGACCCTCGACATGGGTTGTGTAAGTGTGCTGAATGCATTACTGCTATAATGTAGCTTAATAATTTGTTCAATGTATGTCTCATGTGTATATGTAACTGCTGACATGGAGAAGCTGCAGAATTGGCATTAAGGTGGTGAATGATAAGGGGCAAAGAAGCTAGCTGACCCATAGACCAGTCTGTGAACAGGTCAGGAATAAGGATGTGCAAGAATATTCAAAACATCCAAAATTCAATTGAATTTATTTGAACTCGGACATTCGAATTTGAACTGAATGTCTATACATTTGTATTTTGACATCTGAATTAATTTAAATGTTTTGAATCATTCATAAAAATAATTCGGACATTCATATGTGTACAGATACGTACGCATTACATAAGTATCTGTACACATCTTATTAGTATCCGTATGCATTTGTATGGATACATATGGGATAAAAACATGATGTGTACAAATGCATATGGATACGTATGGACACATACAAATGTTGTTGACAATCGTATCATCAAATATGAGTGAAGTATTTGTACAAATAGATATGAATGTATTTACACCAGTTCAAATTTGAATACATTCATTTTTCTCTCTATTCGTTCTAATTTGAACATTTGACTATTCGATTCAAATTGAATCCAAAAATTGCATTCCTGCACACCACTAGTCATGGATGACAGGGAGAGGCAGGACAAAGGGTTTAACATGGAATACCATTTTATGCTAATTATGACTCTCAATGCAATCTGACATTTTGCATTTTAAAGGCTACCAAATAGGGGCTAAAATCATAGTCTATGTTTATCACAAAGTGTTCTGGAAAAGTTCTCCATACTCAAATTCTCCTGGAAAAGTAAAGCAGAAGTAAATTAAACATTGAGTAGGATAAAACCTATCTTAGTGATAACCGGGAAAGAAGCCAGTGAAGACCAGTTCATCAGCCTAGTATCTAAGGCTATGTTTAAGTAAATTGAAAGGAGCACCCCTTAATTGCCCAAGGGTTGGATTGGAGAAACAGATGTATTTCAGTAATGTCCAGTTCCCATCTCAAGCTCCAAAAGGAATGCACCATATGCAAAAGTAGGAAATCCAGGATCTCAGAGGTCTAAGTTGGCTTAAGATGCCCACCCAGAGCATCTGCCATACTGCCACCCACAAGATGATCCACTGGCAGTTCATATTTTCAAGCTGGTGGATTTTCAAGTAACATCTTTTGTGTCTTCTTTCTGTTACAGTATAGCACACAGTGCATTTCTGGTTGCATGTGTCCCAATGAACTGATATCTGATGGCAATGGTGGATGTGTAGCAGCTGAAGAATGTCCTTGCGTTCACAATGAAGCCACATATAATCCAGGCGAAAGCATCAGGGTGAAATGTAATACTTGGTACGTACAGGTTGGTGGGTTATTATAAAGGAAGCTAAATATATACATGAATGGCAACACCAAAAAACAGCTACTATCACCCTCTCTCTATAACATTCATGCCTCTTTCTGTCTATGCAGTACATGTAAGAACAGAAAGTGGGAATGTACCAATGATCCCTGCATGGCAACTTGCTCTGTTTATGGAGACGGCCATTATATCACCTTTGATGGCAAACGCTACAGCTTCAATGGGGATTGTGAATACACTCTGGTCCAGGTACTCAATTACTCCCCAAGCAATTCCTTTTGCAGACTTAAAACTTATCAGTCATGACATGGCAAGTTGCATTCATAAAAATGAATAATATTCTTCCCTACAGGATCATTGTGGCAAAAATGGAACAAGTGCAGGAACTTTCAGAGTGATCACAGAGAACATCCCATGTGGTACAGTTGGCACTACCTGTTCAAAGGCCATTAAAGTGTTCCTTGGGGTAAGTAGCTTGGCCAAGGGCTAATGTTGCACTTTGTGCCCCTGCATGAAATTTGACAATGGGCCAATTCACACTTGACCCAGTATTCCATGTGAGCTCTGAGGTGGAGGATATGCACATAAAGGAGCCATTTCCTAACCAGAAATGTCTCCCTCCCTGCAGGACCTCCACCTGCTTCACCTACACATGGTGCAGCTTTACCAAGCACCAGAGTCAGTGAGGTTCCAACAGGCCCATTCACACCTCTTGTGGTGCTGGAGGGGCACGTGACAGGAAACCAAGAAGCCAGGAAGCCAAGTGTGAAAAGGTCCTATGTTAGTTGTATCTCCATCAGGGGACACTTGTGATGCCCAACACAGGCACCATTCCCAGCTCATGTTCTGGCTAAGATAAGGCCTGCTTGGGGCGGGGGGGGGGGAAGAGGGCACCTAATTTGCTTTTTATATCAATTTAACTTCATACTTTTTTAAAAAAAAATCACTCTAAGGCTGTGCTGGATGGCTGATTCAGTGCTGGGTGAGAAACATCTGACTGATGCATCATTTCCACACTGACTATGAATCATATTCTGGATATGCGTATTCTTGATATGCAGCCTGACTTCTGGGACAGTTTCCAGGCTTCTGCTAGCATGTCCAGACAGGCAATTTATCTCTGTTCAGCATTCTTCCTGCAGAGAGATTCTAGACAGTGCAAAGTGATGGAATGGACCCTTGGCCACTTGGCTGTTGTCCTTCTACTAACACTGGCTACTCTGAGACCAAATAAGAAAAGATTCAGTTGAACAACACAGGCCCTGTCCATGAATCAGTTTTTAGTAGGGATGCGCATCAATAGTTTTTTTTATTTGATTCATATTGAATCAAATGCAAGAAAATTCATATTCGTTCAAATAGATCTCCTTCAAATGTGGTAGAATTCATATTCGATACAAATGTTCAGTCCCATACAAATGTTGTATCCTGGGGTGTCAGGGTGCGAAGGCAGACACACGCATGCAGCTCTGCTCCACGGGGTGCTGCTTACTCAGTGTCAAGGTACGGTCCAAGTTCAGGGGGTTCCAGAGATCGGCAGATTGATGAGACAGTCCAGAGGTCAGGGAAGTCAAAGTCAGTCCAGGGTCGTAGCATAGCTCGGGAATCACGGCGGGGTTGCACGGCTTTGTCTGCAACGCGCTCTGGGCACCTCCCGATTCCTTAAATAGGGAATCCTGCACCGCACCCTGTTCTTTCCAGGTGCCTGATTCTCGCAGCGCGGCACGTGACCTGTTTCTGCTTACGCAATGCCTGCGGGCAGGGCCGGGTGGTTCCCTCATCACTCTCACCTGAGGAGTGCGTGCGCTCCACTTGGGTGGGGTTCTCAGCGCTTGCGCCGGCAGTGTTTGCTTCTGGCAATGTCGGGAGCGCAGGCATGAACGAGGGTGCAACTGCCTCCTCCTCCCCTTCCGAAGAGCTGGAGTCGGGAGGCGCGAGAGGAGGCGTGACAACAAAGCCCATGTGGGATTCATACGAATGTATTGAAACATTCAATTTGAATTTGAATGCCAATCTTCAAAGGTGCCAACAAATTTGAATGTCCAAATTTGGCCAGATTCATATGAATTTCAAATGTTATGAATATTCCCTAGTTTTTAGGTCTCTTTCAGTTCTCGCTTCCTCTCAATTTTATAAGTCTTCTTGAAGCCCTGAAATTGGTGGCTAATACATGTCCCTTCGGATGTTGTGGAACTACAAGTCCCATAGTTCCTTACAAACAACAATATTCCTTGTGGCTGATGGGAGTTGTAGTTCAGCAATATCTAAAGGGTCTCATGAGAGCTATCTTTCTTTAAATCTAAACCATTCTGTAAACATCTATGCTTATATATGAAACATTTTCTTCTTACTAATTCATATTGGGTCGACAGCAATTATATAAGTCTGTTATTTTTCATGTTTCAGGACTATGAGTTGGTTCTAAGTGATCAAAAATTTGAAGTAATACAGAGGTTCCCTGGTGGAGGCGAAATGCCTTATAAAATCCGATACATGGGCATCTACATGGTGATTGACACTACAGTTGGACTGGTCCTGATGTGGGACAAGAAAACTACTCTCTTCATTAAACTGAATACAGAATTCGAGGTAGGCTATAGATGCTGGGAGCTAAACCTTTCATTTATTTGTGCAAAAAGCAAAAAGAAAAAAAAAGTGAAAGAGAAAATGCTCTAGTGCAGCGGTTCTCAAACTTCCTAATGTCGCGACTCCTTAATGTAGTTCCCCCAACCATGGGGGGGGGGGCAAGTCGGGTGATGATCGGGTGGGAAGGCAGGAGACTCATCGCGACCCCTCTGAAAGGGTAGTTCGACCCCCAAAGGGGTCATGACCCTCAGGTTGAGAACCGCTGCTCTAGTGGCATAACCTTATTTAAATAAACTGAAAAGAATGAATATTAGAAAAGCCAGCTCAGACTTTGAACTAGCTGATTTAATTGCCATCATTGGCTATGTCCAAATGAGTTATGAAAATCAGCACTAAAGATGTCCTGGAGTGGTTTGAATTTTGAGCCTGTCCAAATTGAATGTGGGTATTAAGTTCAAGTTTGAACTGAACAATCATACCTCTTCAAAAGCAGAGTTCACCATAGTTATACACTGTTCAGAATTCGGATTTCAGGGAAACCTATGACCTTGGGGAAAAAAATATATGTATCCCATGTACTAATTTGGTCTGCTTTTATGTGCTTAATATGGGACTACTCTTGTATCTGTACTGGAACCTACAACAGTGGCAGAATGCTTGATGGGATGCCTATTTGTGTGCACACATCACACTTTTGCTTAACCATCTACTATTGTTGCCATGTAGTCTCTAGAATGCTTCCCTTATTACAAGCCTGGAATAGACCTGGGCCTTTTCTGTGGTAGCACCCTTCGGATATTGAAAGTGCATCTACTTTTCTCTTCACTTAGGTATTTCCCACATGCATGGTCATTTCCCCCAATTTGCTCAGCTTTTTAAATCCATTGTATTGTTTGTCTTTTACCCTTGCTTCAAATGTAATCTGTCTGAATTGCCTTACTGGGGGTAGGGAGTTCTGTTTCTCAATAGTTTGTGTCTTCTCCATACAGAATCAAGTTTGTGGCCTCTGTGGAAACTATGATGGCAATGACATGAATGACTTTATGACCAGGAGTCAGTCAGTGGTTGGAGATGTGCTGGAATTTGGCAACAGCTGGAAAGTATCTCCAAATTGCCCGGATCTGCCAGGCATCAAGGATCCATGCAGTACAAATCCATACAGGAGTTCTTGGGCCCAGAAGCAATGCAGCATCATTAACAGCCAAGTGTTTTCTTCCTGCCACTCTCAGGTATGGACAGAAATTTTTCCAGAAGATGTGCAACAATAAATAAATCTGCATGTTAATATGGTCCCACGTCCTTCTAATCTGGCTCCATCTGCACTGGGCAGAGCATGATCCAGATAGGAAAGTGCACAAATCGTTGTTGTTGTTGTTTTCATACCATATAGAATGTAAGAAAATCCATATTCTTTATATCCCTTTTGAATGTGGTAGGATTCTATTCGATACAAATGTATTCATACAAATCCATACAAAAATCCAATACGAATGCATACGTATCCCATACGTATCCCATATATACTGATACATATCCCATATGTATCCCATACATATACCGTAACATATCTGCTCTGAAAGCATCAAATGCAACCTGAATCCACTTTGAATCCACTCTCAATCTATGTCAAATGTACTCTGGATTTATTATATATTTATTTGTATTTTTAACCCACCCTACTGTATATCCAAGGGTCTCAGGGCGGGTTACAACATATCAAATGAACACATTAAAACCAATAACATATTAAACATATTAAAACCATGCCAGTGTCTGAATGTGGGAAGGAAAAGGCTCCATTGCAGATGTAACTGCTGCAGCTGCTTTCCCACCTCCCAGGTTCACAAATGTTCTGAAGCATTCATATGAATGTTCTGAAACATTTGTATGAATAGAATGTCAATGTACCAATGTCATAACATTCAATTTTATATGAATGTCTGAATTCCTATGAATTCGTACAAATATTGAATGTTACAAATATCCATGCACATCCCTAGATCCAGATTAAGAGGCCCTTAATCCAGATCTCTGGTGGATCCATTTAATTGGATCCACAAGATGCTCAAGGGCCTTGTTTTGGAACACAGGAGGTATACAGATGACACACACCCATGTTCCACAACCCCATGTAATCTAGATCAGTGACCCAAGCTATTCCAGACCCACTGATATGGATCGTCTCCAGGTAAGTGCAAAACGGCTCAAATGACAAGAGTCTTCCATCTGCCTAGAAAACGCAAACAAAGATCTATAAATACAAAAGCAGTAGCAGTAACAAATTACAAAGAAAAGTGGACTCTACATGTTAGCACAAGAGGATCTGGATGGTCCTTTTGGCTACATCCTCCTTTGGCTTGTGGTACATTGTAGCCACCTGCACCTGGTCTATCTGTAAGGCAGTTAAAATTGCCATAAAAATAGAGTGCAGGGCCAGGATTCAATATTTTGCAAAGCTTAAAAAATGGCTGACTTCCAAGGCCATTTCTGGATCGTGGCAAAATGCTGCTAGTGAGCAACTTCAGTGCAGGGGAACTTTGGTTCTCCAGCTTCAAGGTTAGGCTGGACTGATTCATTCATCCAAGTGAACAGCTGTTTGGCATGTTCCACTCCACTCCTGTTCTGGAGTAAGTGTTCTTGGCCGGAAGCATTCTCCATAGTGTGTGTCATCCAGATGTGTAAATCCTGCCCAATCCTTCATTGTATCCTCAAGATAGGTTTTAGAGCTCTTTGTTGGCTATTCAGAAAATTGGCTTTCTTTCTTTCTCACAAACACAAACTTCATCCAGATAGCACTTACTTAACCTGCATTATATGGATAATCTAAGCAAATCCAAACACATTTTATTCCAGATTATCCATGCTTTATTCTGGATTATCAGAATAATATGGATTAAATAAGTGCTGTCTCTGTCTCTTTTTTAAATTTATATTTACTAAATGTATTATATTTTAGAATAAACAGTATATTTAGGAGTAACATGACACAAGTATTAACAATACAAAACCCCAACAGTGTAGACTAAAATAGTGTTAATAAAAAGGTGGGGAGAGGGGAAAAAGGAACACCCTAAAATTGAAAAGTGGAACAATTAATATCAATCAATCAATCAATCAATCAATAATAAATTAAAAAACAAAATGCATCACTATTTTGCCAGGGGCCACCATCTTCCTCCATTTTTGATCATGTGATGAAACATCACACTGCTAGTATTTCTATTACTGCAAACATTTGGAGCTAGTAAATTCTTTTAAAAAGTTAGCCAAAAAGCTAAGGATAGTTAAGCTCTCTACTCCCCCCCAAAACTTGTATATTCTGTATTTTTGGCTTTTATTTTTTACGTTGCATAATTGATATTTTTGTTCTGTTCCCTGTAGCTATAAGCTGCCTCGAGTATATTATTGGAAAGGCGGCATAGAAACAAAGAGTGAAAATGAAATGATTTTAGCACATTGACAGATAATTAATGTTAGGGAGCTTGCTAATTAATTGCATTTTTCTGTCAGTGCATGCATAAAAATACCCTTTTTGCCCCACTGACAAATGTGTTCTTTCCCAATTATTAATGCTGGTTGATTCATAACCTTTCCACAATCTCTTGACATTTCAGAAGCACTCATGTTTATTATTATAACAAATTACTTTTGCATGAAACTCTGTTGCTGCAGCTAATTGGATGACATGAAAAGAAAATATTCGCTCATGTCACAAATTTTCCATGCTGAATTTATTGGAGGGGGAGCAAATTGCAATGGAAGAAAATATCTCTTCCTTCTCCGACTGTGGTCTGCTCAGACTGAAACACAAATTAAACGAGATTTATTACTTTTCAAACAGGTTGAACCAACAAAATATTATGAAGCTTGCATATCTGATGCTTGTGCTTGTGATACTGGAGGAGATTGTGAATGTTTCTGTACTGCTGTTGCCGCCTATGCTCAGGCATGTAATGAAGCTGGCGTCTGCATCGCTTGGAGGTCCCCAACCATTTGTCGTGAGTATTGCATGAAGGAGTATTCTTTTCAAGTGGAATAAAAGTTGGAGTGCAGCAGGTTTTGCTTTAGGGTCCACATCAGAAACAGGTGAAAGGTTGGTGAGTTGCATAATATGCAGTTTTTCAGTGCCAAAACTTGTAGATATTTTTGGTGCACCAAAGGCACTACTAGAGGGAGTGTCTACACAGCAATATGTCTGCACATCACATATTTCCAGAATGTTCACACCGGTGCTCAGCACCCTTTATCCATGAAACCTCCAAAAAAGGAGATTTCACAGAAAAGTTAAGGAGTTTTCACAGCAATGTTATGTCACCTCTCCACTGCTCCTATAGCAACCAAAAATGGTTCCCTCCCTTGAAGAATCCTGGAGAACTCAATACATACTGGGGACCAAAGCATGTGGGCAAGGGTGAAGAGTAGGGCTGTGCATGAATGCAATTTTCAACATCTGATTCAATTTGAATGGAATATTCGGATATCTAAATTCGTACGAATAAAGGGAAAATGAATGTCTGGATATTCAAACCGATACAAATTCATTTGTATCTATTTGTTTATTTGATACCTATCTAATGATATGGATCTTGTACACATCCGTTTGCCTCCCTACACATTCCGTTTTTATCCCGTATGCATCCTGTTTTCATCCCGTATGTATTTGTATGGATACATACAGATATGTATGCGATGCATATGGATACATTTGTGATGCGTACATATCCGTACACTTGCATATGTCTGAATGATTCATACGAATAACTCAAAATATTTGTATTCATACGAATACTAAAAAATAAATGTCTAGACATTTGATTCATATATGAATGTCCAAATTCGAATTTGTCTGAATAATGGATATTTTGAATATTTGTGCATATCCCTAATTAGGAGTGATCTTGCTTCTATGTACCACTTCAATGCTGCAACTGTCAAAGGCTGCAATTTCTAGCTTCCTAGAATCTCCTGTGCTTACAGACCTCACAATCACTATAGGAAACTAAACATGATGAATTCATACACTGACCTGCTAAATTTCATACATTGATGATGAAATTCATACATTGACCTGTTAAATTTCAGGGCTAATTCTTATCTTTTAACAATCACGTAATTCATGTATCTACTTTATTTCCATTTTGCAGTACTCTGCAAAAGTACCCAAATCTATGATGATGTAATCTTTTTATGCCGCTTCAATATTGTATTTTAAAGGAAATCGCATCCCCAGTGAAATAATGGCATAAGAATTGCCTATAACAATTGACATAGAGAGGAGATAGACTTGTCACAGGGTGTGGGGCTTGAATTAAATGAGAGAAAATAAATACACTTTGTTCATCCGTGCCATTTTCTCCTCTTTCTTCTTTCAGCTCTGTTTTGTGACTACTACAATCCACAAGGGGAATGTGAGTGGCATTATAAACCATGCGGTGCTCCATGTATGAAGACTTGCAGAAACCCAGCTGGAAAATGCCTGCATGAGTTACAAGGCTTAGAAGGTATGAATATTTGGGATTTCCCTTGGTCTTGAAATCATCTGTATTAGAATCCTCAGAAACAAGACCCATGTGAAAAATGAAAACAGGACTACCAGAAACTGGCTTAGATAGAACAAGCTCTCTTTTCTTACCACAGGCTGTTATCCAAAATGTCCAGCTGAAGAGCCCTACTTTGATGAAGACGATATGAAGTGTGTTCGCATTGAATCCTGTGGCTGTTTTGATGGAAAAGGAAACCATTATAAGCCAGGACAGAAGATGCCTTCAGAAAACAACTGTCAATCATGGTAATACTTAAATCACAAATGCTAGGAATGTAAATTTAAACTGCTGGCAAAGATGTTGTTCTATATGTTATGGAAAGATTTCACTTCTTAAAGATAGATTTTGGAACACTAATCCCTAATATGGGACATAGTCACAACTAGGGATGTAGCCAAAAAACCAAACAAAAGGGTTCTGCCAAAATATATCAATAAACAGGATAAAATATGTCCCACTACCAAGTGTAGAAAGGCAAATATAGAAATAAATGCACTCTGGAGCAGAAAAACCAGTGTAATTTCTAAAAGGGTAGTAATACCACACTGAAAAGTTTATAAATACTAAAAATAATAAATAAACAAGTAAAACAGTTAATAGTAAAAATTTCAGAACTCAAGGCCAAACTCGTTTCGACTACAGTCTTCTTCAGGGGCCTGTAAGTATTCAAAATATTTATAAAATATCAAATCCACAGCTCACACAATGTGACTCTGTTCAATTCCAAAGTAATAATTATTTTTACTATTAACTGTTTTACTTGTTTTTTTATTATTTTTAGTATTTATAAACTTTTCAGTGGGGTAATGCTACCCTTTTAGAAATTACACTAGTTTTTCTGCTCCAGAGTGCATTTATTTCTATATCTGCCTTTCTACACTTGGTAGTGGGACATATTTTATCCTGTTTATTGATATATTTTGGCAGAACCCTTTTGTTTGGTTTTTTGGTTATATTACTTGGGTTTTTTGGCTTTAGGGACTTGTGTTGGTTTGCCTTGCACAACTAGGGATGTGCATAAATATTTGAAATATTAGACATACGAATTTGTACGAATGCAAACATCTGTATACAAATCGAGTATCCAGACATTCGAATGTCTGAATTTGAATGGATACAAATAATTCAAACATGTGCAGCTCATACGCATCCGTACGGGATGAAAATGGAATGCATACGGGATGCCCGTGGGATACTTATGGACGTGTATGTCATTTGTATGGATGTGTATGAGATGCATATGTACTCACATAGATATGAATGTCCAAATAATTCAAACAAATACATACCAATGTATTGGTATAGATTTAAATGTCCAGTCATTCGCTTTTCCTTATTTATATGAATTTGGATTTTTGAATATTCGATTTGTTATGGATTGAACGTCAAAAATTGCGTTCGTCCACACCCCTAGTCACAGCCTTCGCTTTAAACCTTCTCCAGTCCATCTTCTGATTGCAATGTTCATACCTTTGCATTTCTGTTCGTTTTATTTGTGGGCTTTCTGCCCTCCATTCGAACTTTCCAGGGTGGAAGGTCCACAATTGCAATGGACAGAAATGAAAAGGTAGACTGGAGAAGGTTTAAAGTGAAGGTGTGACCATGCTGTTAATTGAGTAGTGTAGTGTCTATCAAAATAGATTTTATGTAATACATTCTATAAGCTGAGTCAGCAGTGACTTCTTTTTCAACACTGTTTTATATGACCTATACGTATGGAGGGACCATGATACAACCTTTCATGATTTGCTGCCTTCAGATGTGTTCTTGTCTTTCCTTACAGTCACTGTACAGATCTCAGTGAAACAAGGTGCGCATATGATGAAAAGGGTATGTTGACAATGCAGGTCTGAATACTGATTGTGTTCATTTGGACAACCTTCTACATTTTATGATGCTGAATGATGATGTTGTCTTTTGAATGATAGAATGCCATTGCATCTATGATGGGAAGATGTTTAAGCCTGGAGAAGTCGTCTACAACACTACAGATGGCATTGGGGGCTGTATCACTGCCATCTGCGATCGCAACGCAACCATAGAGAGGAATATCTTCCCATGCCAAACCACTGCTGTCCCACCAACCACAAGTACCTTTGTGTTTAGCAGCACCTCTAAACCACCAACCACTACTGCAGGTACAACCTCAAATGAAAATACAATTATCAGCAGTTCTCTTGTTAGAAGAAATTAATTAGCTGTCGTGTGGATTACACACATAGGAGCTGCCATGTGAGATGCTGCAGTGAGCTTGAGTACAAAGTTTTCACCTTTGCCAAGGATGCCTTTCAACAATGAAGAAATGCATCCACACAAGTGCCTAGCCCCTCCCCCCCGACCAACCCAAGAGCTAGGTTTCCTTATATCTGGACATCACTGGGACTGTGAGTTCACAAGCACCCACCTCCAGCAGGTATCTGATGGCTGCCCTCTGTGTGGATATCTGAAAGATAGCTTACAGGGCCCAACTTCCACCAGGGCCACTTTCCAAAGCTCTAGAAATGGTCAACATTTGGCCTTACTTGACCAGTGCCTGACCAGAAATCATGATGCTTCAAGGGAGTTTCCTCTCAGTAGCCATAGCGTTTGTACACTGCCCCTGGTTCAGCACAGGAGCCCTGGGTGAAGCCTCATCCTCCACCCTTCAAACATAGCAAAAGCAAACGTTGGGTAGTTACTCATCCGCAGTGCTGGGGTCCCATACACCAGCCACGACTACACTGTTCTCTGTGGTTAATTATAGTAGGCTAGGAAATTTTACATCATGGTAGCTTTCTGACATGTGCAGATTGATAATGTGTACCTGCATTCAGAAGCAGCTGAATTGATACACACAAACTGAATTTGATTTAATCAAGCTTTAATGATCATAGCTTTGCCTCATACAATCTTGGGACTTATTTTTGATGACCATGGTAGGATCTTTAGCTTCATTGTCCACAGACGGCAAATCTGAAGAAGCAATACGAGCACCTAAAAAGGCTTTAGGAGTCAGCAAATAAAGCAATCTCTGTCCATAAAAGGGCATTTGGGCAGATTAGTATTATCAAGAAAGTGAATAATTAAGAGAGAAACCAGAATGATTAAGGGGCTGGAACACCGCCCTTACAAAATCAGGCTGCAATATCTAGGCCTCTTCAGTCTAGAGAGATGGCGTTTAAGAGGGGATCTGATGGGAGTATATAAAATTATGCATGGTATAGAAAAGGTGGATAGAGAACATTTGTTTTCTCTATCACACAACACTAGAACCAGGGGCCACTCTATGAAGCTGATGGGTAAGAGAGTAGGATCCAACAAGGGGAAGTATTTCTTCACCCAGAGGGTCATCGCTTTATGGAATGTGCTGCTGGAAGAGGTAGTAACAGTTACCAGTCTAGATGGCTTTTAGGGTTAGACAAATTTATGGACAACAGATGTACCAATGGCTACTAGAATGAATGCCTAGGTATATCTTTCAGGCTTGGAGGGGGGAGCAAGATGCTTCTAAGGCCATTTGCTGGGATTTGAGAACAGTCAAAGGTTTGTCCTTGTCTCTGCTTGAGATGCCCATGAGCATTTGGTGGGCCAATGTGTGCGACAGGACGCTGGACTAGATGGGCTGTGGCTACTGCTAAAAGAAATGTGCTATGCTTTAAACTGTGCCCTGCCAACAGGAAAAAGATGTGGTTCAATTGTAGTTTTATGCCTGTCACACGACTTCAGCATAACAGGACTCTTTTAGCACCTGCCAATTGTATTCTTCTTCTCTGGATAATTATGGAAGCTGGACTGCTTTCCTCTAGCTCAGTGGTTCTCAACCTGGGGGTCGGGACCCATTTGGGGGTCGATCTACCCTTTCAGAGGCATCGCGACAAGTCTCCCACCGCCCTTCCCTCCCACTTCCCAGCTGCTCTACCCCTGTGGTTGCGGGTCTCCACAACATGAGGAACTCCATTAAGGGGTCGCAGCGTTAGGAAGGTTGAGAACCGCTGCTCTAGCTGCCTGGAATGTCCACTATAAAGTGTCGTTTGTGATCATCACATAGCAGGGGAAAAACACTGATCGAGCCTGAGTTTTTTTGTGAGGGTCTCAGAAAATAAAAGAGCTTTTGGCTGACTGCTGAATTAGATGGATATTTATTATTGCAAGCTTCAATAGATGCCATGTGTTCTCTCCAATCTCAGATGGTTATTATTTGGACAACTTTGTTGGTCAGGAGATTTAGGCAACATCTCTGTTGTGTGCCTTGATGCACAATGTGGAGGCTGCTCCTGGCTCACATTGAATAATTCAGACCAGGAGTGGAATGGGACAAGGGAGAACTTTTTGGAAGCCCCTTCATTTCTGACTTACCATCAGATAGGGGGATTTTCATTCCCCTGACCCAGCATTGCAGATCAGGCAGATTTCTTGGCATGTCCAGAAAGGGCCCAAAAAATGGAAAGCTTCTGGAGTCTGGCAAGATAGCACCAAGTTCTGCATACTGCTGAATCAGTTGCTCTGGTTCCCTCTCCCTTTCTGCCTGTTGGTGGCTGAAACAGGCTACAGCACAGGAATGGAAGAGAAACCACTCTAAAGCGGCCTCCCTCTGGAACACCCTTGAATATAGTTTTCACATTCAGGAGCACTTCAGCTGTCAGACCCATGTAGCCAGGAGGACATTACTTAGGAGGCCATGCCACCTGGGGACTGCTATGGTAAGCAAACCTTGTAGTCCAAGGAGGCAGCTGACATGGTCCAAAGAGACTGTGAGGAAGGTGCCTGAGATACCCTAATTCCAGCATTCCAGCTGAACACAGAATGCTAAACTAGTCACAGCATTTCCATCTGGGCAGCCCCTACGAGTTTTAAATTGTTATATTTGTTTTGTTTTGACATTGTTTTTTAAAGGCTGCCCCCAGATGATGGCCACATATCATGGTAGGAAGCAATAATATGAGGGTATTCCCCCCGCCCACATATACACTGGGGCCAGTACTGTTGTTGCATGCTTTTGTGATGCACAGACCATGCAATTAGGCGGCTGTCAAATTCCTGAGCATCCGCATCACCACTACCACTGTACATGTGTGGTCAGCCATTTCAGCTTCCACTCATGCGTGCTAGATGGAGCTCTGATGGCAACTGTGTCCAGTAGTTCAGTGGCTCCCTTAAAAGTGTTATTGCTGGAAAACACGTGACTGGCACAGGGGTTTCCAGGAATAGTATTTTATGCTTTTTAGTGGAGGGAAGGTGGGGCTGTGGTGGGATTGCCTACAATACATGAAGTGACCCATTATAGCAATACCAAAATGGCACTATATTTGTCCCATCTGGACAGGGCTCATGTTTTATATATTTTAACATCATAAGGTGCACTCATCATTATGAAGTGATGGCAGGATGTGACTATAAATAAATTATATTAATAGGTTCTGTACTTATAAAAGGAAGTTATGGTGACATCTTAACTACTTATTAGAATAAACCAGAAAATCAAACCACACTTTCCAGAGAGGCTCAGATTTCGGTTCATTCAAAACAACTTGAGTGCAGTCACTAAGTTCCTGGTTTACCTGATTCAGCTAAATCTTCTGAGAATTTTTTTCCCTAAAAATCTACAATCTGCTTGGCATGACTGACTGACATTTGAAAGATGCTTATTCTAATGAAAAATTGTACTAATTAATTATTTTAATTTTTCCACTACAGCGCCTATAACTACATCAGTTTGTGTTCAGGAAGTATGCCGCTGGTCACAATGGTATGATGGAAGCAAACCTGGTTCTGGAAGTGATGATGGAGATTTTGAAACTTTCGATCATCTAAGAGCGGAAGGCTATAAAATCTGCAGAGCTCCAAAGGCTGTTAAGTGTAGAGCAAAGGACTTTCCCAATACTCCACTAAGTGAACTGGACCAAAAGGTAGAATGCAGCAAGACAGTGGGTCTACTCTGTTACAATAAGGACCACTATCCCATGAGCTGCCTTAATTATCAAATCAAAATACTGTGTTGTAGCTATGAACCATGCGGTATGTACACAACAGTTTCAACACCTGAAACACCTATGGTCTCCACAGTTCCCACAACTTCACTGGCCCCAGCAACCACCTTGACTACTACAGTTACTTCCACAAGAAGAGTGATTGGAACTACCACAGAAGCCACACTGCCAAAAGCTGAAACTTCAGGACCACCTATTTGCAAACGTGTGTGCAAATGGACTGAATGGTATGATGTGCACTTTCCAACTTTGGACAACAAAGGGGATTTTGAAACATATGACATCATTAAGGCTTCAGGAAAAAACATTTGCCAAAAGCCTGAAAAGATAGTATGTAGAGCAGAGAAGTTCCCAGAGAAGTCCATTGATGAAATTGGTCAAATTATTCAGTGCAATGTGTCATTTGGCTTTGTTTGCAGAAATGAAGACCAGTCAGGAGTACTACAAATGTGTTTCAATTACCAAATCAAAGTCTATTGTTGTGAGACTGTCTGCATGGCCACCACTCCAGAAAAAACTGCCAGCACCACATTAACAACCACCGTCACTTCTCCAACTCCAGAAGCAACATCCAAACCAGTGGTTACAACTGAAACAAAGCCAACAACTGCAGAAATTAAAACTTCCACCATTCTGGAGACAACAAAAGTTACAACAGCATCCACTACTACAAAGTCCACAACTCCAGTGACAACCACAGGATCAACCACATCTGAAAAAACAACCATAATTACAACACCCACTCCAGTGACAACTACTCCAACACCAGCAAAACATGTAGAAACTACAACAGTTTCAACAACAGCCCCTTCAACCACAAAGCACTGCACCAAAGAAGTCTGTGAATGGTCCCAGTGGTATGATATAAGTTACCCAGGTTCAGCACCTGATGATGGAGATTTTGATACATTTAAAAATATAAGAGCAAAAGGATATAAGGTCTGTGACGCACCTAGGAATGT
The DNA here is from genome assembly GCA_023333525.1 of Aspidoscelis tigris stejnegeri. Taxonomy (NCBI): domain Eukaryota; kingdom Metazoa; phylum Chordata; class Lepidosauria; order Squamata; family Teiidae; genus Aspidoscelis; species Aspidoscelis tigris. The sequence goes on from JALMGA010000003.1 coordinate 17,646,758, forward strand.
TGAATGCAGAGCAGAAAGATTTCCCAATACACCATTATGGGAATTGGAACAGAAAGTTATTTGTAGTAAAACAGAAGGACTCATATGTTATAATAAAGAACAGCTTCCACCAATATGCTACAATTATGAAATTAGGATTGAATGTTGCAAACAAGTGATTGTAGAATGCCCAACAACTACACCAAAAACAACAACTTCAACTCCAAAAATAACAACAACCGCCACAACAATACGGCCAACTACAATTCCTGAAACTTCCACATCAGAAGAAACTACTACAAAAGGAAAAACTATTATAACACAGATTCAAACAACAAAAGAACCCTCTAAAGCACCACAAGTAAATGTCACATCTATAACAACTGAACATCCAAAAACAACAGCAGTTGTAACAAAGGGGACAACTCCAACAATCACAACAACCACAACAGAAAAAGAAACCACCACAGTAGTGAAACAATCAACAACACTGACCAAAACGACAGTGCCTGGGACAACCACAACAGGAGCAGTACCTACCACAACTATAGTGACCCCTACCCCAATGACAAGCACGACAACAAAACCAACCACACCAGTCTCCACAACAATGACAACTATCACAACAAGAGTCATAACCACTACCCCGAAGCCTGTGACCACAACTACCATCCCAAAAACAACAACAACGGAGAAACCAATGACCACTACTGGTGCAACTACCACCAAAGAGGTAAAGGAAACCACAACAACTAAAGCACCAAGCACGACACCAGTTCCCACCACCACCACCACAACAGTCATAACCACCACCTTGAAACCTGTCACCACAAGAACCACCCCAAAGACGACTACTACAGAGAAACCAATGACCACTACTGGTGCAACAGCCACCAAAGAGGTAAAGGAAATCACAACTAAAGCACCCACCACCACACCAGTTCCCACCACCACCACCACAACTGCCATAACCACCACCCCGAAACCTGCGACCACAACTACCATCCCGAAGACGACCACCACAGAGAAACCAATGACCACTACTGGTGCAACAGCCACCAAAGAGGTAAAGGAAATCACAACAACTAAAGCGCCCACCACCACACCAGTTCCCACCACCACCACCACAACTGGCATAACCACCACCCCGAAACCTGCGACCACAACTACCATCCCGAAGACGACCACCACAGAGAAACAAACGACCACTACCTCTGCAACCACCACCAAAGAGGTAAAGGAAATCACAACAACTAAAGCGCCCACCACCACACCTACCACATTAAGTACAACCAGTTTGCCTTCCACCACTACAACCACCCAGCCAACAACAACCAGTGAGAAAACAACGTGTGCCCCCATCTGCAAGTGGTCTGAGTGGTTTGATGTTGACTTCCCGACCTCAGGGCCCAATGGAGGAGACATTGAAACCTATAATAATATCCGTGCCGCTGGAGGTCACATCTGCAGGAAACCGGAAAAAATTCAGTGTCGGGCTGAAAATCATCCAGAACTCAGCATTGACCAAGTTGGGCAAGTTGTTGAGTGCAATGTCGAGGTTGGATTGATATGCGAAAATAATAAGCAGGTGGGAAAGTTTAAAATATGCTACAATTATGAAGTCCGGGTGTTCTGCTGTGAACCGAATCCCCACTGTGTGACTACCCATGCCCCAACGACAGCTACCACAAAACCAACCACACCAATTCCCACCACCACCACCACGACTACCACAACAACACTCATAACCACGACCCCAAAACCTGCGACCACAACGACCATCCCAAAGACGACCACCACGGGGAAACAAACGACCACTACCTCTGCAACTACCACCAAAGAGGTAAAGGAAATCACAACAACTAAAGCGCCCACCACCACACCTACCACATTAAGTACAACCAGTTTGCCTTCCACCACTACAACCTCCCAGCCAACAACAACCAGTGAGAAAACAACGTGTGCCCCCATCTGCCAGTGGTCTGAGTGGTTTGATGTTGACTTCCCGACCTCAGGGCCCAATGGAGGAGACATTGAAACCTATAATAATATCCGTGCCGCTGGAGGTCACATCTGCAGGAAACCGGAAAAAATTCAGTGTCGGGCTGAAAATCATCCAGAACTCAGCATTGACCAAGTTGGGCAAGTTGTTGAGTGCAATGTCGAGGTTGGATTGATATGCGAAAATAATAAGCAGGTGGGAAAGTTTAAAATATGCTACAATTATGAAGTCCGGGTGTTATGCTGTGAACCAAATCCCCACTGTGTGACTACCCCTGCCCCAACAACAGCTACCACAAAACCAACCACACCAGTTCCTACCACCACCACCAAGACTACCACCACAACTGTCATAACCATGCCCCCAAAACCTGCGACCACAACTACCATCCCAAAGACGACCACCACGGGGAAACAAACGACCACTACCTCTGCAACTACCACCAAAGAGGTAAAGGAAATCACAACAACTAAAGCGCCCACCACCACACCTACCACATTAAGTACAACCAGTTTGCCTTCCACCACTACAACCACCCAGCCAACAACAACCAGTGAGAAAACAATGTGTGCCCCCATCTGCCAGTGGTCTGAGTGGTTTGATGTTGATTTTCCGACCTCAGGGCCCAATGGAGGAGACATTGAAACCTATAATAATATCCGCGCTGCTGGAGGTCACATCTGCAGGAAACCAGAAAAAATACAGTGTCGGGCTGAAAATCATCCAGAACTCAGCATTGACCAAGTTGGGCAAGTTGTTGAGTGCAATGTCGAGTTTGGATTGATATGCAAAAATAATGAGCAGGTGGGAAAGTTTAAAATATGCTCCAATTATGAAGTCCGGGTGTTCTGCTGTGAACCAAATCCCCACTGTGTGACTACCCCTGCCCCAACGACAGCTACCACAAAAACAACCACACCAGTTCCCACCACCACCACCACGACTACCACCACAACTGCCATAACTACCACCCCGAAACCTGCAACTACAACTACAATCCCAAAGACAACCACCACAGAGAAACAAACGACCACTACCTCTGCAACCACCACCAAAGAGGTAAAGGAAATCACAACAACTAAAGCGCCCACCACCACACCTACCACATTAAGTACAACCAGTTTGCCTTCCACCACTACAACCACCCAGCCAACAACAACCAGTGAGAAAACAACGTGTGCCCCCATCTGCCAGTGGTCTGAGTGGTTTGATGTTGATTTCCCAACCTCAGGGCCCAATGGAGGAGACATTGAAACCTATAATAATATCCGTGCCGCTGGAGGTCACATCTGCAGGAAACCGGAAAAAATTCAGTGTCGGGCTGAAAATCATCCAGAACTCAGCATTGACCAAGTTGGGCAAGTTGTTGAGTGCAATGTCGAGGTTGGATTGATATGCCAAAATAATAAGCAGGTGGGAAAGTTTAAAATATGCTACAATTATGAAGTCCGGGTGTTCTGCTGTGAACCGAATCCCCACTGTGTGACTACCCATGCCCCAACGACAGCTACCACAAAACCAACCACACCAATTCCCACGACCACCACCACGACTACCACAACAACTCTCATAACCACGACCCCAAAACCTGCGACCACAACGACCATCCCAAAGACGACCACCACGGGGAAACAAACGACCACTACCTCTGCAACTACCACCAAAGAGGTAAAGGAAATCACAACAACTAAAGCGCCCACCACCACACCTACCACATTAAGTACAACCAGTTTGCCTTCCACCACTACAACCACCCAGCCAACAACAACCAGTGAGAAAACAACGTGTGCCCCCATCTGCCAGTGGTCTGAGTGGTTTGATGTTGACTTCCCGACCTCAGGGCCCAATGGAGGAGACATTGAAACCTATAATAATATCCGTGCCGCTGGAGGTCACATCTGCAGGAAACCGGAAAAAATTCAGTGTCGGGCTGAAAATCATCCAGAACTCAGCATTGACCAAGTTGGGCAAGTTGTTGAGTGCAATGTCGAGGTTGGATTGATATGCGAAAATAATAAGCAGGTGGGAAAGTTTAAAATATGCTACAATTATGAAGTCCGGGTGTTATGCTGTGAACCGAATCCCCACTGTGTGACTACCCCTGCCCCAACGACAGCTACCACAAAACCAACCACACCAGTTCCCACCACCACCACCACCACTACAACTGTCATAACCACCACCCCAAAACCTGTGACCACAACTACCGTCCCGAAGACGACCACTACGGAGAAACAAACGACCACTACCTCTGCAACCACCACCAAAGAGGTAAAGGAAATCACAACAACTAAAGCGCCCACCACCACACCTACCACATTAAGTACAACCAGTTTGCCTTCCACCACTACAACCACCCAGCCAACAACAACCAGTGAGAAAACAACGTGTGCCCCCATCTGCCAGTGGTCTGAGTGGTTTGATGTTGACTTCCCGACCTCAGGGCCCAATGGAGGAGACATTGAAACCTATAATAATATCCGCGCTGCTGGAGGTCACATCTGCAGGAAACCAGAAAAAATCCAGTGTCGGGCTGAAAATCATCCAGAACTCAGCATTGACCAAGTTGGGCAAGTTGTTGAGTGCAATGTCGAGGTTGGGTTGATATGCGAAAATAATAAGCAGGTGGGAAAGTTTAAATTATGCTACAATTATGAAGTCCGGGTGTTCTGCTGTGAACCGAATCCCCACTGTGTGACTACCTCTGCCCCAACGACAGCTACCACAAAACCAACCACACCAGTTCCCACCACCACCACCACGACTACCACCACAACTCTCATAACCACGACCCCAAAACCTGCGACCACAACGACCATCCCAAAGACGACCACCACGGGGAAACAAACGACCACTACCTCTGCAACTACCACCAAAGAGGTAAAGGAAATCACAACAACTAAATCGCCCACCACCACACCTACCACATTAAGTACAACCAGTTTGCCTTCCACCACTACAACCTCCCAGCCAACAACAACCAGTGAGAAAACAACGTGTGCCCCCATCTGCCAGTGGTCTGAGTGGTTTGATGTTGACTTCCCGACCTCAGGGCCCAATGGAGGAGACATTGAAACCTATAATAATATCCGTGCCGCTGGAGGTCACATCTGCAGGAAACCGGAAAAAATTCAGTGTCGGGCTGAAAATCATCCAGAACTCAGCATTGACCAAGTTGGGCAAGTTGTTGAGTGCAATGTCGAGGTTGGATTGATATGCGAAAATAATAAGCAGGTGGGAAAGTTTAAAATATGCTACAATTATGAAGTCCGGGTGTTATGCTGTGAACCGAATCCCCACTGTGTGACTACCCCTGCCCCAACGACAGCTACCACAAAACCAACCACACCAATTCCCACCACCACCACCACGACTACCACAACAACTCTCATAACCACGACCCCAAAACCTGCGACCACAACGACCATCCCAAAGACGACCACCACGGGGAAACAAACGACCACTACCTCTGCAACTACCACCAAAGAGGTAAAGGAAATCACAACAACTAAAGTGCCCACCACCACACCTACCACATTAAGTACAACCAGTTTGCCTTCTACCACTACAACCTCCCAGCCAACAACAACCAGTGAGAAAACAACGTGTGCCCCCATCTGCCAGTGGTCTGAGTGGTTTGATGTTGACTTCCCGACCTCAGGGCCCAATGGAGGAGACATTGAAACCTATAATAATATCCGTGCCGCTGGAGGTCACATCTGCAGGAAACCGGAAAAAATTCAGTGTCGGGCTGAAAATCATCCAGAACTCAGCATTGACCAAGTTGGGCAAGTTGTTGAGTGCAATGTCGAGGTTGGATTGATATGCGAAAATAATAAGCAGGTGGGAAAGTTTAAAATATGCTACAATTATGAAGTCCGGGTGTTATGCTGTGAACCGAATCCCCACTGTGTGACTACCCCTGCCCCAACAACAGCTACCACAAAACCAACCACACCAGTTCCCACCACCACCACCACCACGCCTACCACCACAACTGTCATAACCACGACCCCAAAACCTGCAACCACAACTACCATCACAAAGACAACCACCACGGGGAAACAAACGACCACTACCTCTGCAATTACCACCAAAGAGGTAAAGGAAATCACAACAACTAAAGCGCCCACCACCACACCTACCACATTAAGTACAACCAGTTTGCCTTCCACCACTACAACCACCCAGCCAACAACAACCAGTGAGAAAACAATGTGTGCCCCCATCTGCCAGTGGTCTGAGTGGTTTGATGTTGACTTCCCGACCTCAGGGCCCAATGGAGGAGACATTGAAACCTATAATAATATCCGTGCCGCTGGAGGTCACATCTGCAGGAAACCGGAAAAAATTCAGTGTCGGGCTGAAAATCATCCAGAACTCAGCATTGACCAAGTTGGGCAAGTTGTTGAGTGCAATGTCGAGGTTGGATTGATATGTGAAAATAATAAGCAGGTGGGAAAGTTTAAAATATGCTACAATTATGAAGTCCGGGTGTTATGCTGTGAACCAAATCCCCACTGTGTGACTACCTCTGCCCCAAAAACAGCTACCACAAAACCAACCACACCAGTTCCCACCACCACCACCACGACTACCACCACAACTGTCATAACCACGACTCCAAAACCTGCGACCACAACGACCATCCCAAAGACGACCACCACGGGGAAACAAACGACCACTACCTCTGCAACTACCACCAAAGAGGTAAAGGAAATCACAACAACTAAAGCGCCCACCACCACACCTACCACATTAAGTACAACCAGTTTGCCTTCCACCACTACAACCTCCCAGCCAACAACAACCAGTGAGAAAACAACGTGTGCCCCCATCTGCCAGTGGTCTGAGTGGTTTGATGTTGACTTCCCGACCTCAGGGCCCAATGGAGGAGACATTGAAACCTATAATAATATCCGTGCCGCTGGAGGTCACATCTGCAGGAAACCGGAAAAAATCCAGTGTCGGGCTGAAAATCATCCAGAACTCAGCATTGACCAAGTTGGGCAAGTTGTTGAGTGCAATGTCGAGGTTGGATTGATATGCGAAAATAATAAGCAGGTGGGAAAGTTTAAAATATGCTACAATTATGAAGTCCGGGTGTTATGCTGTGAACCAAATCCCCACTGTGTGACTACCTCTGCCCCAAAAACAGCTACCACAAAACCAACCACACCAGTTCCCACCACCACCACCACGACTACCACCACAACTGTCATAACCACGACTCCAAAACCTGCGACCACAACGACCATCCCAAAGACGACCACCACGGGGAAACAAACGACCACTACCTTTGCAACTACCACCAAAGAGGTAAAGGAAATCACAACAACTAAAGCGCCCACCACCACACCTACCACATTAAGTACAACCAGTTTGCCTTCCACCACTACAACCTCCCAGCCAACAACAACCAGTGAGAAAACAACGTGTGCCCCCATCTGCCAGTGGTCTGAGTGGTTTGATGTTGACTTCCCGACCTCAGGGCCCAATGGAGGAGACATTGAAACCTATAATAATATCCGTGCTGCTGGAGGTCACATCTGCAGGAAACCGGAAAAAATCCAGTGTCGGGCTGAAAATCATCCAGAACTCAGCATTGACCAAGTTGGGCAAGTTGTTGAGTGCAATGTCGAGGTTGGGTTGATATGCGAAAATAATAAGCAGGTGGGAAAGTTTAAATTATGCTACAATTATGAAGTCCGGGTGTTATGCTGTGAACCAAATCCCCACTGTGTATCTACAACTGCCTCTTCAACAACCATCATGAAGCCTACCTCAGCAGTGAGAACAAGCACTCCTATACCAGGAACAACGGGCACAACTCCTTGCGTCTGCCACATTCAAGGAAACTTTTATCATCCTGGTAGGTATATAATCTCTTATATCCAATCTTTGTGTCTGTTCTTTTTTACTTTGTTACTTAGTTTCTTTAAAAAGACAGCCGAAAATAATTACTGAATTCCTATTTAGATCATTTTACTTACTGGTGTGTGAGCCAGTTTGGTCTAGTGGTTAGGCAGCTGGACTCTTATCTGGGAATACCGGGTTGAATTCTGCCCTCTCCAATGCAGCCAGCTGGGTGACCTTGGGCTAGTCACAGGTCTCTTCTGAGCTCTCGCAGCCCCACCTACCTCACAGGGTGTTCTGCTGTGGGGAGAAGAGAAGCTTTGTCAGCCACTTTGAGTCCCCTTAAATGGGTGAGAAAAGTGGGGTAGAAAAGCCAACTCTTCTTCTTAATTTCTCCCTTTTAAACATGATTGACCACCTATTCACTCTGAATTCTTCCTTTTCAGATAGAGCTTTCCCCCATATAATCCAGATATACTTTTTTTCCCCTAGGTGATACAATTTACAATAAAACTGACAGCGATGGGTGCCACTTCTCTGCCATTTGCAGTAAATCATGTACCATTGAAAGGTCAAAAGGGCCATGCATAGTGACAACACCAAAACCAACCCCAACAGTTATCGTTAGCACTACTCCTGCCTCTACCACCACAGCTGGTACAACTGAACAACCTGATTGTCCCGATGCTACACCACCCCGTAAGGTACATATTCATTTGCATTTAGCATTTTCATGCCTTTTCTTCTTTGGAAGTAAGCAAAAACTGATCCCAAGCTTTAACCTAATTGCAAGACCTGGAGCATTAGGGTCACTTCTTTGTAGCACCATTGCTGGTTGGTGAGTAGGGGCACATTTCCACAGGGGGTAAAATCTGGAGTGGATTTGGCACTGAGGGTTTCCATTAAATCCCCCAGTAATCGAAATCCATTCCGGATTTTATCCCTCAGTCCCTATGACAGTTCTCTTTCCCCTGATTTTCTGGGGGAAATCCGGGGAAAGAAAACTCCTGTTTCAACACGGGTTTTCCAACTGACTTGGATCAAAGCTGAGTGAAGGTGGACAGCCAGTGGCCGGACCGCACACCCTCATTCACTTACTTGGCTACTGGCTGTCCTCGTTCACTCAGTTTTAAACTGAGCTAGCCTTTTCGTTCCCCCTGTTGAAACAGGGGGAAGGAAAAGGAAGGGAGGCAGCCAAAGAGAAGGCTGGCAGTGGCAGCGGCACGCTGTGAAGCGCCGTTCACAGGTGTGCCTGTGTGTATCTGAGGTTCTGTGTGGGAACAGCCTGACATGTGCTCGGTGGTGTTCCCAGTCTCCATCTCTAACCCACAGCAGAGCCTGCATTACTCTGGATCAGAGTAATCCAGGTTTGCTTCGGGAACGCGGCCTAGGAAAGCCCAAGAAAGTATCATGTGGAGGTTAAGACAGTCTTACTTCTTCCAAATACCTTAACAGTTCCAAAACAGAAGCTATCTCTATTATACAGTAAAGGCATCCTAATCAGGCTCTCTGGGTAGTTGGTATCCATTAGAAGTGATAGAAACTGGCCTCATTTGCTGTGTAATGTAAATACAGCCTCTATTACACTGTCTGAGTACTTTCATTCTATAGTGAGCCAATGTGGCCTTGTGGTTGGATTGCCAGACTCATAACTTTTAGTCACTGGGTTTGATTCCACACTCCTCCACAAAGCCAACTGGGTGACCTTGGGCTAGTCAGGGGTCTCTGCTGATCTTTCACAGCCCCACCTACAATACAGGGTGCCTGTTGTGGGGAGAAGAATAGGAAGCTTTGTCAGCCATGAGGAAAATGCTATAACAAACCAAGTCTTCTCTTTTTCCTTCTTGTTCACCTTTAGGACAATTCAATTCAAGATGCAAGTCCACTAAACATAAAGTCTTTGTTTCTTGTATACTGTATTCAAGAGGTTAGAGGATCACAGTCTTAGTCAGGTCTAAAAGACAATTTCAGCATCAACAGTGTGTTTTTCCTTGCAGAAGGGAGAGACGTGGACATCCAACTGCACTACATCAACTTGTGAAGGAAACAACAAAATTGTTGTCAGCCAGGTGAAATGTCCACCAGTGAAGAAGCTTACTTGTGAAAATGGGTATCCACCAGTAAAGGTCTTCAGTGAAGATGGCTGCTGTTATCATTACGAATGTGAATGTGAGTACAAATGAAAACCTAAAATGAATAGAAACAATGCCACAGCCAATGGTAGCTGGGAAACAGAGAAGGGGGCAGGGGGCACAGCAGGACTCTCTGCTGATCTTTAGAAACGATGACCTTTCCCACATCATATCAAAGCAGAGTTTGCAAAGATAAAGGGAGACATACTAGGCAGTGCAGTTGAAATATTCGTTATTCAATTGTATTTGGCTGAATTTGGACATTTGAATTTGAATGGAATGTTCTGACATTCATTTTTAAATATTTGAACGAATTCAAATATTTCAAATCATTCATATGAATAATTCAGACATTCATATGTGTACAGATATGTACACATTACATATGTATCTGTACACATCCGTATGTATACAAATAAGATGCATACTGATACGTATGTAATGTGGATGCATCTTATTTGTATCCATATGCATCTGTACGGATACATACGGGTTGAAAGCAGAACACCTATGGGATAAAAACAATATGCGTACAGATGCGTATGGATACATATGAATGTTGCTGACATTCATATCATCAAATATATATCAAATATCTGTATGAATAGATACAACTGTATTTGAATTGATTTGAATTTTAATACATTCTTTTTTTCTCTGTATGTACAAATTTGGCCATTCAAATATTTGATTCAAATCAAATTGATTGTTGAAAATTCCATTCATGCACACCCCAAGTACAGACAATTGTATCCCATTCCTTCCATTTTAGCTGCCTCACCAGATAATAATGTTAGTTTTTTCTGTCACCAAAGATAAGCCTCTTAAAGACGTACTCTTTGATTCATTATTTTCATCATGATTTTGATCTTGAATGTTTGCTCCACGTTCTAATTATCAACATTTATTTATTAGGTGTTTGCAGTGGATGGGGTGATCCTCACTATATCACCTTTGATGGAACATACTACACCTTCCTTGACAACTGCACCTATGTGCTGGTGCAGCAGATTATACCTAAATATGACAACTTCAAGGTCCTTATTGATAATTATTTCTGTGATGCAGAAGATGGACTCTCCTGTCCTCACTCTATAATTATTTACTACAAGACTTCAGTGGTAGTGTTAACCCGACAACAATATCATGGTGTGGAAACTAACGAGGTAACAACTGCACATAAAGTTCATAGTAAACTTCTCAAATGCAACACTTTATAGCATACCCTGTATAGTATTTATGCAGTTTGGTGTTTAATGAATAAAGAAGAATGAAGAATACACAAGGATAGATACACCCAAGTATATTCAGCAGGTTAGACGATCACCAAGCAATTCACAAGAGAATAAACTCATGCTTACAACCTGAGTTGTGTTATTAGTTGTGTCACATCAAATAGATTTTATCATTATGTTAACTTTTTAGCATAAAGCACTCTTACTCATTTTAACTATAGCTGCATCCAGCCATTGCTTACTTAATCTGCTATATTTGGATGTTCCAGAACAGAACAAGTATATTCTGGAATATTCATGATTTATTCTGGAATACAGTGGAATAAGTAAGACATGTCGAGATGCAGCCTATGACTGAGAAGATAATTATATCCTATTGATTCAATCCACTGTCCTTGGGGTAACTGTGAACACATCTGAAATAACAGGGCCCAAACAATAAAAATAAATGGTTTATCTATACCACAACTATAATTTATTATTTTCAGCATCATCTTTCCTTACCAGAAGATCAGAAAGAGGGGCCATGATATCACATAATCTATGAGTGCCCGACAAACATTTTGTCCTCATTCAAGCCGTGTAGTTTGAGTTTATTTCTAATAAAGTATGTCAGATGTAAATTCTTAATATTTTAACAGAATGTATGCAGAAATGCATGGATCATTTACTCTCTTGAAAAATTCACCAAACCGAAGACATGTCCTCATCACTTTAACATTGATTTTGTATGCAGATCTACTTCAATGATAAGATGGTTCAACCAGGTTTTGAGAAAGATGGCATTTTTACCTCCATGGTCGGCATCAATATGGTGGTTGAGATTCCTGAGATTGGAGCTGTTATCACTTTCAGTGGTTTAATCTTCTCAATAAAGCTTCCTTACAGCAAATTTGGCAACAATACTGAAGGACAATGTGGTAAGAACGTTGTTGAATCTACTGAGTTCCACTTTGGGAACAATTGCCAGTTTATTATTGTCACTATTGTCTTTATTCATTTTTTGCTAAGGTTTCTAAATGCTCAGTATTGGAGAGATTCCAACTCTGCAATTTACATTTGCATAGTTTGTAATGCAAAATCTGTTACCTTCCATTCTGACACCTTTTATTTGCCCTAGGTACCTGTACAAATGACAGAAATGATGAATGTCGTATGCCCTCTGGTGAGATAACAACTTGTCCTCACATGGCTCCTAGCTGGAGAGTTCCCGATAAGAAGAAAGATTATTGCTTTGGGCCACCACCAGTTATTTCACCCACACCTAGTCCACCAGGACCTTGTCATCCTACACCTCTTTGTGAAATGATTTGGAGCGAGTAAGCTGTAAAATTTTAATATACGTTCTCCTCTTCAAGACTAAGATTAAAAGTATCCTATATAAATAGAATAGAGATGTGCACAGATATTTGAAATATTCATTGTTTGGATAAATTCTGACAAATTTGGACATTCATATATGAATCAAAGGTCCAGAGATTCGTACTTTAGTATTTGTACAAATACAAATATTTTGTGCTATTCATACAAATAATTCAGATATTCGTATGTGTACAGATACGTCTTGTGTGTATTCGTACACATCAGTATGGATACATATGGGATGAAAATGGGATGCATACGGGATGCGTCCAGGATGCAAACGGATGCGTATTAGATTTGTATCATTGGATACATATCAAATATTCATACAAATAGATACAAATGTATCCGCATTGGTTCAAGTGTCTAGACATTCATTTTTCTTTATTCGTGTGAATTCGGATTTTTGAATATTCTATTTGTTACAAATCAAATGTCAAAAATTGCATTCATGCACAACCCTAACAGAAGCGAGGATTATCTTAAACATTTCACACTAATTCCTCCTTTCCTTTATGCATTTTTGCCTCTAAAAACAATCACTGAAGGATTGTTAAAATCCTCCAGAGCAAAAGGCAGCTGCAAGGGACACTGGGAACCAAGAAATATGGTCTGGCCTTCTCTGGCTGATGCCACTAGGGCACACTGAGTTTCACTGCCCTTTTACTGCACTCTCAAAATGGAGGGAAAGTGTGGCATCTGCTTGAATCCCACACTCACCCCCCCCCTTATGCCAATACAAGTGTTGTTCTGGTGCTGTAGCAGGAAAATGGATTGATGGTCTGGGACAGCATTTCAACATATCTTGGGTGTTTTTCCACTGTCACTAGAAATACCCATTAAGTACCCATTTTTGTACCCATTAATGGGTACCTAATGGGTACTTCTAGTGACAGTGGAAAAACACCCCTTGTCTCACAGCTGCTTGTTTTCAAAGAGAAGAAATGGCCCATGGGGCCTTTCCCTGTCTTTGGGGTGGGGGTAGAATGGCCTTCCATTTGGAGGCCCAAAACCTGCTTCACTATAGAGGGTGAGGGAAGTCCTTTTCCCTGCATGTCAAGGAAAAGCCATTTGACAGTTCATGCAGAGAGCAGGGCTTCCCCCCCTCAGGATCAGCTGTAAAAATCTGATCCAATTGGAAGAGGACAAGGTTTTGTTCTAACTTGAATGATTACATAACTTGTGTTAGCTACAGATGAGATGAAGAGCAGGCTTTTAAAAATATCCCAGCTGCCTTCCCCAAATTGTCATTTGAGGGCCTTCAATTAGGGACATGCAAAAATGGGGTTTTTTTGTATTCAATTTGTATTGAATCAAATGCAAGAAAATCTGTATTCGAATAGATCCCCTTTGAATGTTGGGGGATTTGAATTTGATATGAATATTCAGTCCCGTACGAATCCCATACAAATGCATACAAACCCCATACAAATCCCACGTGAATGTCAATCCTTCAATGTGCCAACATTCAATCCAAATATGAATGTCCAAATTCAGCCAAATTCATACAAATTTGGCATGTTATGAATATTCATGCACATCCTGATATCTTCAATGGGTTGGGCATGAAGGATGGGGTCACATATATGGGCAGTTGGATAGCACTAGCATACAGAAAAGAGGCTCCTAGTATGCTTGCTGGTCCAATATATTGGCCAGTCCAAAGTCACTCTTTGATCCAATTATGAATAGTTATTTTTAAGAAAACCCAGGAACACAAGGAGGAAAAAGGAAATCTTTTACAGTTGGACCTCTGTATCCATGGGGGATATGTTCCAGGTCCTATTGCTGTTAAAAAATAAAATAAAATAATAGATATTTCAAACAGGGAAACTGCACTCAATTTCCCATCATTCCTGTTAAATCCTGCAAGATTTAACAGGAATTATGGAAACTCTTGAGTGATTTTCTGTGATTTCCTGACTGGCCCAGGCCTTTGAGACACTCCAGGTAGATCTAAAGCACCAGCAGGGGATGGTGGAAGGCTGGTCCAGTCATCGCAGAAAAGTGAAACTGCAGTAATCGTATCAGCGGCTATGAGTCTGACTGTATTTTACTTTATTGCCTTTTGGTAATTCTCTTCTCACAATGATGTTTGTGCATTTTTTAAAAAAAATGTACATCCTTTTCCTATAAACTAGATTTGTATTGTGCAAATGAAATATTTGTTTTCTTACTTATTTCATTGGGGGAAAATATGCATTATTTAAAGGATAGCATATTTAAAATCTGGTTTCCACTGTGTTACATCCTCTTGGCATTTGGAGTGAAAATAACTTCAGTTTTTCTATCCCACCATTTCTTTTCTTTTGGGTCCATTTAAAACAGCAGTATCAAATGAGGCAAATGCTGTACGCTCATTTGGAAATGTTAATTGCACATCAAGTGTTTCTGGTTCCTTGCAGTGTCTTTGCTGAGTGCCACAAGGTCATACCTCCAAAGCCCTTCTACCAAGGTTGTGTTTTTGATGCCTGCCACATCGTCAATACCACTTTCCAATGTTCTGGATTAGAGATATATGCCACTCTGTGTGCCACTAAAGGCATTTGTGTTGACTGGAGAGCAAAGAGCAATGGTTCATGCCGTAAGTACTGAAGTGGCATTCCATGCCATCATTTGTATAAAAACTGTATGATTGTTGGAGCCTTATTCATAATGTGCATTGCATTTCTCAGTTTCTTTTTGGAACTAGTATCTAAGAAAATGCTTTTACACACACACACACATCAACAATGTTTTGCAAAGTGGGTAATTTTCCTGCACTGTACAGACTTCTTAGGGGTCATGTAATTGTATGGAAGAGAAATGGAACTGTCCCCTGTCAGTCCTAGGTCTCTTTACAGTTTGTGGTTGGCTGAACTTCAAAATTATCCTATAATTAATTAAATAAATAAGAACCTAGCATGAGATGATTCGTCCTAAACTGACATTGGGATGGAGAACCTTTTCAAGTGTCAGATGAGTTCTTTATATATGTTACATAACCACCACTAGCCAAGTTTTGATGTTGTTGTGACTCGTCAGCTGCCCATAGCCTGGATACTTATCCCTTAAGGGGATTCGAACTTCTGGTCTGATGCACAGAGATGTTATGTATTATTTGGTGCATCAGACCATGAAGCAGCCCTGGACACTGTGGAAGGAACCTGTGTTTTAAATCTTCAGTAGGCTTTCAGAAATTTTCCTTCCTCTTTAAAGAGTGAATTATAGTCAGTTCCTCTATCTGTGGAGGACACTTGAACTATACATTGCACAACCTGTGGTGTGTAGAACTATATATTATAGGACCACCTCTGACCAAAGCAGGATATGGCTGGCTTTGTCATTGCCACTTATCAGGTTTCCATAGCCTGGATTCTTATCCCTTAAGGGGATTCAAACTCCTGGGCTGATGCACAGAGACATTATGAACTATTAGATACCACTAGCATACACCTGCTTCACTGCTTTCACATCTGTTTTAAAAATCTTCCCTACCTTTACAGCCCCTATACTTGCCTGACAGCTGCTCTGCAATCAGCTTAGCAACTGTCAGGCAGGTATAGCAGCTGCCATGTGCACAAGCACAGCTCCGCAAATTGGTGGCATTTGTCCCTCATGTAGCCCAAATTAGGGCTTTGCATGGGGACTCTTGCAAAGCAAAATGACTTTTGCCTCACAATACCCTTGCCATGGGGATGGGCCCATTGACATTTAAATCTGATAACAAAATACTTACTTTATGTGTGGTATCTGCAGGGTGTGCTAATTTGAAAAAGTGGCACAAAATAGAAGTGGCAACAAATGACAGAGAAATGCAAATGGAATAAAAGCAGTCTGTTTTTGTCAATCCGCTGCTACACAGAATACTTGAATTTTGTTTATTTCTATTGTCTTCCTTTTTACCTTCCACATTTGTATAATTAATAATTTGATCTACAATGGGGAGAAGAAGAGTGCAAATGTTTATAAAGAAGTTAGCTGTACATGTAAAATTTACACAAAAATATGATCATCTTGGTTCGTTTTTATTTTCACTTACAGCATACACCTGTCCTTCTGACAAAGTCTACAACCCATGTGGACCCATCAATCCGGCCACATGTGATCCAAGGTAAGAAAAAAACCAGGAACCTTATTTGGGCTTTTTTTCATTCCAGTAGTTACAGATTTAGGGTTGCAGTGTGTAGCTCAGCCAGTTTGTAATGTTAAGAAAGCTTGAATCATTGAAGCAAGACTTTGAATTCCTACTCTTACAAAATTTACTCAAGTGAACTTGAGCTTCTCTTCTTTCAATGAAGTTATTTCATGTACTTCACAAAGATGTTACAGGCTTTTGTAAACCTATATAGACCTGAAGCACTTTAAGATCTGGGAGTGTTAAGACAACAAATTCAACTCTGGAGATTAAGATTTATTGATGGAACATTAGTGCTGATATGATCTTGTAGGACAAGCAGGGTCAGCTGTAGATGACTTGCTTATACTCAAGTAAAACAGTGTCATTTTGAAACAACACAGAAACAACTGCAGTATCTGCTGGTATCCATTCAAATGGTCTTGCCTGGAAAACAGAGGAAACACGTTTGATTTCAGGCATCTCTCTAAAGGTTTTAACAAACCTTTTCTGTATCCTTGCTAAAGAACCTATATATCCAGTCCTCAATTTTCAGTATGGCTGAATTTTCTTTTCCATTTCAAGTGACAAATAACATGGATTGTTAACAATTAGTATTCATTTCTTTTTACTGGACAGTCCTGGAGAATCTCTTCCAAACCACATCTTCATAGCATAAAAAGTGTGTGATTATAGTCACCCTAGATTGCAAATGCAACCTACAAATCCTGCATGCAAGCTATGGCAGCAAAAATATAAAATCAGAGGTGCATCAAACTGGCTCAAACACAAACTGGTTTCATTCAAACTGAGGATGTTTAACTAGTTTGAATTCAAACCAAACCATCCCCAGGTTCAGGAGATCAGTTCAAACCAAACTGAACCAGGAGGTACAGTAAAAATACCCTGGTCTGAATCAGATCAATTTGATGTTATTTTGCCTTTTCTTTGAACAGGTTCAGTCTGTTTTAAAAGATTTGAATTCAAACTGTTCACTCACATTTCTAGAAATAATATAAATTAAAAAGAGAAGAAATGCATTAAAAGCAATAGAAAAGGGACTCTTCATCCATAGGCTTTGGTACAAAAAACATAAAGAACATAAAGTAATGCAGTTCTAAACATGAAACTTGATGACAAACCAATGCAATACACATACACAGAGAGTGTGCTGCCATGCTATTTATCATAACAAAAGCTAATGAGTAGCTTAGTTTTTATCAGCTTTTACTCATTTTTGACAGCTGAGTTTAATACTGTGAACCTTATCCCTTTTGCCATTCTTATAAAGTTAGGAGATGGAGCTAAAATACAAGGTGTGTTTTGTTTTCCCCTGTAGAGCTATCCAACATGATGGTGCGGGTATAGCTGAGGGCTGCTTCTGTCCCACAGGAACCAAACTCTTCAATACCTACAGTGGAAAATGTGTCACTACATGTGGTAAGTATTCTTAAAGGGCTTCTGCACTTAGAATGTTCTATGCTCTAAAGCCAGCAATGGTCTGTGAAGATCACATTAAAAATTGATCGGTGCAAGTCCCATTGTATTCCTAATATAGTCCACATTTTTTCACAGTGGATGTTACCCAGTTTTTTCTCAGTAAGTTCAGCTTGTTTTGATGACAGCTTAGATTATTTGTAAGTGGTAGGGGTATTCCCAGAGAGAGGAAAGGAACTTTCTTTCTTTCTTTCTTTCTTTCTTTCTTTCTTTCTTTCTTTCTTTCTTGCTTGCTTGCTTGCTTGCTTGCTTGCTTGCTTGCTTGCTTGCTTGCTTGCTTGCTTGCTTGCTTGCTTCCCTCTCTCTGATGTTGCCAATTACAGCGCAGTAAGAGGTGGTTTTGAGAGAAGGGATCCCAGTCCCCTCTCTATTTTGTAAAAAAAACCCAAAGGGTCTGCAATGGGTAGTTGTTCCTTACATTCTTCCAACTATCACTCATGTTCTTTGCATGCAAAAAGTCCTTGCATTTCTCCTTTGCCAATAAATAGAGTTGATGAAGGGTAAGGGACTCCTACCTCTTTCTCATGAACACATAAATATACATACCCCTGCTGTTGTTCCAAAGCACACTTAGCAGCACAAGGTCTTGGATTTTCCCTCACAATTTCCCCTCTTTTCTTTCCCCATCAAAATCATTTTCTCCTTATAGTAGGACTTTGCTCACTGCTAGCCCTTGGGAGCAACATCTGTGATTAGGGGACAGACCCTTTATAAAAGGCAAGGAGCCTTAGCATGGGTGGGTAGTGTGTTTGTGCATCCATGCAGTGTCCATATGGATATGTACACATGTGCACATATGATTGGGGTTTGGTGAGTACTAGAAAGAACGCAGGACTCTTTTGAATGCTGCAGTTGGTAGGAGGGAGAAATTTGTTTGTATTAGGGAGAAGGAAAGAGGGGAGGAATTTTAATTAGTGACAAGCAGAAGCTCAGTAGTAAAGAAAGCATTTAAAACAAAACTAAAATGGAGCAATGATCAAGTGACAAAGGAAGGGGCTGAGAGAAGGAACAAAGGTGCCCACTGAAATCTGCATCAAATGAATCCTGCTAGGTGAACTTATTGCACGTGGTCTTATGGCATATTACTTATATGCAAAAGGTGAACGTATTGCATATTACTTAATGTGATTTTCACAGACCACGGCAGGCAGAGTGAGCTTTCTCAAAGGAGAAATGCAAGCCAATCAACTCTGGTACAGAGTTGGAATTTGGGTTTATTTATCCATTAGTGCACTCCAGTTTTAAATTTCACATTGATGTTTGCAGATTGCATTTCAGCCTTCTGCAATATGCTCCCAGGACCTTAACACTGGAGAACAGTGACAACTGCTCCCCCAAGTCTTTGGTATTTAGCTTCCTATGGGGGTAGTCCTGCTGAGGAGAGTGGGAAACAGGGAGGGTTGTATTTTAAAGATGTTTTAAATAATATTTTTATGAATTATTATTCGTGATGCTGTGACCCATCCTGGGTCCTCTGGTGAAGGGCATGATATAAATTTATAAATAAACAGAATTCTTAAAATAAACTTTGCTAGGTTCAAAACTGGAATGCATTTATCTTTAAGCTACAAGATATTACATTACCTTCTTATATTTACTTAGGTTGTACTGGACCAGATGGGATGCCCAAAGAAGTGAGTATAAAATCCATCCAACACTATTTATATAGTCTTTTTCACTCTAATGGGAATTTTTGGGTCACTGAGCCACATCAGCCCCCCCCCCCCAGCAGAATTTGTTGCTGCACTTGGAGAGTACAAGCCTAGCTTTGTGGAGAATATTGATTTAAAACTAACAGGCTGTATCCGATAATCTTGAATCTTAGGCTTTTCTGCACTTACCACCCTTAATCACATTAGTGGACCTGGCTCAGTGTGATCTAGATCAACTGGAGGCAGAGACATCTGCCTTAAATGTGCTAGACCGAAGCAAATGTGGACTAAGGAGCAACACAATGCATGTGCCTTAGCCCTGTTCTGCATCAGTGGATGTGAACTATCACCATAAAAGCCACCCACACCATAACACAACTGGCCCACGGCATCTCCAGTATCTGATGCAATTGGCCATGTCCCTGTCAATCAAATGCTGCATCTGGGTAGCAGGTGAAAGAAATGCAAAGACACCTTCACCACCAATGTGAGTTATCTTCACAACCATACCCATGTTTTTATGTGATCCTCTGTCTCTGGAAACCCCTTGAAGGCGGTGGCAAAGCTCCAAAGCCTAAGAATGGAAGTTCCTGGCCTTCGAAGTCTCCAGCCTGGTCATTTTTGTGGTGAACCCATTTCTGTCAATGTTTCCTGGACTGCCACCAGACATGCCCTCCACAGTATACCAGACCATAGGGACACGACATCTGCATGCCTCCATGTTCTGGTATACTCCTCCTGGGCCAGTTGTAAGCCTCAACAATGATATCTACAGCTATACAAGGCTAGGGTGGCATTTTTGGCACACTAGCCCAGTAAAAAGCATGATGGGGAGACGATATAGAAAGAATCTTAGTTTTGCACGAATATGCATGTATGAAAAGGCACAGGTTAATAAAAGAAAAAAAGTAGCATACTTGCTTTCTTTTTCCCCTTGCGGACTGCACATATCTATGTTGTCACAGGAACAGGGCTTTAAAGATGATGCTTGAACTTTCCAGTCTTTGCTAGGAGTTGTACTGTAATCCTTATGACACAAATTTGACTTAGTTGGTAGGCATGGTTTTTTAGTTAAAAAAAATGCTTCTTAATAAAATGCTGCCATTTCACTGACTATTTGGAAAAGCACTTGCACTCAGCATTCTTAAAATATCTGGTTAAGTTGCTGAAGGAACATGAGTGATTTCCTATTCATTTGCATTTTTCACAGCCTGGAACAACCTGGATTAGCAACTGTCAGGAGTGCACTTGCGACAAAAGTACACTTTCAGTGCAATGTAAACCCAAGCCATGTGCAGTGCCTCCCCCAATGCAATGTCCATTTGAAGGATTCGTACCTGTCCTAGTAACAACACCTGAAGAAAAGTGCTGCCCTCAATATAAATGTGGTAAGTGTGATTCCTTTCACATTCAAAATATTAAAAATATGGTCTATAATCAGCGCTTTATGAGCAACAGTTTGGCTGTCTTCATTTCCTCCCCCAAAGTCTCCCCCTTGAAGCCCCACTTAGAGGAAGAAGAATTGGCTTTTATATTCCACTTTTCTCACCCATTTAAGGGGACTCAAAGTGGCTGACAAAGCTTTTCTATTCTCCTCACAACAGACACCCTGTGAGATAGGTGGGGCTGTGAGAGCTCAGGAAAGAGCTGTGACTAGCCCAAGGTCACCCAGCTGGCTTCATGGGGGAGGACAGAATCAAACCCAGTATTCCCAGATAAGAGTCCGGCTCCATAACCATTAGACCCAGCTGGCTCCACTTAGAAAGTTTCTTCAACAGGCTGGAAGTGCCAGCAGAGCTGCCAGTTTCAGGCAGTGCTCTAATGGTAGATCCCTCTAATCATCTGGTGAGGCTTTCAAGGAAATCCAAGGGTTGAAGTGGGAAAGGATATGAAGCCAAAGGAGTCAGTATACAAAATTACATTTCATCCTTGCTGTGCTGCTTATAATCCATTGCTGATTACTTTTATATATGCTAATGATTTTTTAAAACGTATTTCTTATTGTGAGCCATGCAGAGGACCTGTGATCGTTGGGTGGATACACAGTGTCCAGGGCTGCCTTCAGATTTGCAGAATAAATCTGCAGTTAAAGGTAAAAGCACAGCATACCTACTGTGCAGTGACGACCAGCCGCCCCAACTCAAAAAGCAGCTCCAAAGCTTCCCCATTGGAAACTGCGAGAGCAGAGTCGGCATGCACCATTGTGCAGGTTAAGGCAGCCAATCACATTTGAGCTGCCCTTCCTGCTCTCATTATTCTGTTCTCATCATTCTGCCTGGACTGGAGGGAAACTTCAGCTTTTGTTTATACTTCACAGCGAGTGTCATTAAATCAGCATTAAGGCAAGAGTGCATTCATGATCGGATAATGCGACGCCACGATGATCCATCGATCATCGTGTGTGATGCCTCAATTGCAGCTGTGCAATCCACTGCACTGGACTAAACCTTAGCTGTGACCACAGCCATATAAAGTCTAGGCTATAGTTCCTATTTTTATATGTAGTATTGAATAGGAACGTGTATCAACTAGGGTTATACGTAACTCCTTCTGCTCAGCAGCTACAGCAGCAGTCTGTGGATTGGAACTTCAAGGTAATGGGTCAAGGGGTGTTTTTCCACTGTCACTAAAAGTAACCATTAAGTATCCATTAATGGGTACGTAATGGCATTTTTGTACCCATTAATGGGTACTTAATGGGTACTTTTAGTGACAGTGGAAAAACACCCAAAGTCAGATTTGGAGAAATGAGTCTTGCAACTGAAACTTTACTCCTCCCCTTACTCCAAACTTGTAATCTGTGATCTGCCACTGGATATGGAACCACTCAGTATCTGAGCGGAAATACATCTGGAACCTTATACTGAATACGTTCTGTTCCATGGCAGAAAAAATAATATAAATTTAAATTAATAAGAAGTCCTACCATTTCCTGCAGTAGTGGTGGGCAATTTGTACTTCTCTATCATCCCTGACTTTGGGCTGGCACACATGGCAGCTGCAATCCAGTAATGTCCTATACAACCCATCTCTGTTACATATCCTCAGATGTGAAGTAGAAATAATGTGTTGGAAAACTTCCTGTGTATTATTGTTAATGAAAGTATCCTAATCTTAACTGCATTCCTTTTTTATTTATTCTCATACATAGTGTGCAATACCACTTTCTGTCCCAAATCCATTGAGAAGTGTCCATTAGGATATAACTTAGAACAAGAAAAACTGGAAGGAGATTGCTGCATTAATGCAACTTGTGGTAAGAATGGAACTGTTAATAGAATCATAGAGAATGACTACAATTTACGTAATTGTTTTAATCTTTCTCTCTTATATGCACACACTCATAAACATACATAACTTGAGAACACATGTGTGTTCACTCAGAGAAGTCATGTGCCATATCAATAGGCTGTAATCAGCCATTTTGCAAGCCATTTTGTATGTACACTGTGTTTTCTGGCACCAGACCATGATTGGTTTGACATGTTTGGCTCACTAGATGATTAGTTGCTAACCAGTCAATTTTTTTTTGAAGGCATTTTGTTAGTAAATTCCAAACTATTTTTCAATTAATCTGCTTATTCAAAATTAAGCTAAATAAGGATTCATCTTAAATACAAGTTCAGACTGGTGTTGTTTGGTACCATCAGATTGCAGGCACTCCTGATGACTGTTAAGACCCAGCTGTGCAGTTTACTTGGCAATGACAGAAAAGAACTTTACTATTCACTTCTTTGGGGGAGATGGCAGGAATTGAACCTGAAGCCCCCAAAATGATTTTCTATAAGGAAATATAATTTCCTATGTGTGTTTATACACATGAGCTACTGAGAACCGCATTACAACAGAAAAATAGCAAAATCTGATTGAGATTTCTTATCCACATATTAATTCAAGTGATGTGTGATGCCAGTCTCTACCAAATGGAATCCCTCAAATTTTCCCAATCAGTATTTATTCTAAGGATGCCCCTCAAATAACAACATGCATCTAGATTTCAGTATTACATTGCATATAAAAGAAAAATTAAAAGATATGAAACAATCTACCTTTCTATCTTACAGTGAAACTACCAGGCTGTGTTGACCAGGGGACATTTTATCAAGTAAGTTCAGCTCATTTAATGTGTGTATTGTGTTTCATGCATGCATGCTTAGGAAAGAAGATCTCCCATTCCTTATCAATTCTCCAAGGATAATGGTGCTAATGCTAATATGATATGGATTTTGCTAGGAGTGTCTGATGAATGTGGATACAATCGTAAAGGCTTATCACTGCACAATTCATCAGCTTTGTTCAAAGCTGAAAGCATGATCTGAAAGTGGTTGGCTAAAAGGGAGATTTGGCAGTCCACTTGGGCTTTAAAGAAATCCTATGAACTGGCATCTGACACTTCCAGTAGCTTCTCTTGCAGACCATGCAAAATGGCACCTCATGCATAATTTTTTATTTCAGCAAGGTCTTAGATGTACAAATACCATGAAGTTTCTTTCAGGAGTTACAGAATCCCAGCTGTAATAATAAAACAGACTCTAAATCCCAGACTAAAATTCCAAATCTTTAATACTTTCCACAAATTGGAAGGGAAATGTTGCATCTTTATGCAAAAACATATGAATTATGGTAGAAAGGGGGAAACCCTTGGTCCATGAAGTGGAAGCATATGAAATGTGTAATGAGTTGCTTGACAGTGGATGGTGCTAAGAGAATATTGTTCAAAGTGTGCAAAACTGTTAGATCTTTAGGATTGTCTTAGATTGCCTTCATACAGTCCTTGTTTATTTTGGGTGTTTTTTTACCATATTCTGGAATAAAGTACCTCCAGAATTATTGTGCGTTGCAAAGGAACAGCACAGGGCAAGCAGAGGTACCTACCAGTATGGACACTTGCTTTGGGAGGGTGCAATGCATACATCTGGGTATTTTAATGATGCAAAATACTGCCCCGTGCTTATGCATGGCCACAATTTTGACCACCTAAGAGGGTGGACCAAATAAGCAAAATGTTCAGACAAGATAAGCATTCTCATTTTGGGGGGTTCTCCCTCAATAACTTTATTGCGGGATACTACTCCAATATCCTGGGACTATCCTGGGCTTGCTGTGGACACATGTGGCAATCTCAGCATAGCTCTGGGATAATCTCAGGTTTTACGCTCTGTCTGGATGCAGCCTTAATTATGTGTAGCATTCTTTATTTGTGTGAAGTGGCTGGTCTTTGTTTACACTGTGTCTCCTTTACACTTCTGCAGCCTGGAGCAATAATTCCCAAAGGCCCCTGTGAAACATGCAAATGCTCTGCTGAAGAAGATCCAGAAACCAAATCAAACGTAGTGGAATGCGTGTCCGAGCAATGTGACCAAACATGCCCAGCTGTGAGTTGCACATCTTTTTTGTATGCCACCCCACCCTGATTATTTATTTGCTAATTATCAATTCCACCCACTAATTGTAACTTCTAGAAGAATCAACAGCACTCTTAACCTTTTGAACTTTTACCGTATATCCTGAAATACAGGGTTATGCCTACAAAGAAGTAGCTGGAAAATGCTGTGGCGATTGTGCTCCAGTGGCTTGCGTTATGAAACATGGGCCCATCGAAGTTCATGTTATTAAGGTAACTGAAGTTTAATGAATTCCATCCTCATACATACTTGCCAACTTCAGCCCTGCATAAGGCACCTAGAATAAAGCTCACTGATGCTAGGACTGTGCATTGCAAACAGATAAAAATTTTAAGCGAAACAATAAATACTAGTCCAATTGAAATTCTCCCAGTCATACGTCAGTGTCCTTGTTCAGCACTGACTGTCCTGATGGCAGTCTTGTCGAAATCAACCAGTTCTGAAACAAGAGGTCCTTGAATCCAAAGCCCTTAAGTGATATGCTTTATACTTCCTGAATTCTGCATGACAATCCCACCGCAGGCTGTGGTCACATTTAAGGCTTAATCCAGCTTCATTCCCCTTTCAGAGCAAGAGAACACATCAGCAAAATAACAAGCTGTTTTCTTTCAGTGTTAAATAATACAGAAAATTCACCTTTGGGATCAATAATGTGGAAAGAAAATTACTGGTTACTTTGCTGGTGTGTTCTCTTGCTCTGAAGGTGAACTGAAGCTGGATTAAACCTTAGCTGTGACCACAGCTATATAAAGTCTAGGCTAGAGTTCCTATTTTTTAATGTATTGAAGAGGAAAGTGTAGCAACCATAACTCAGGCAAAACTGTCTGAACTTCCTTCTTTTGCATAACTGTTATAGATACAGAAGCACTGATTGGAGTAAAAGGAAAATTCAAAGTGTCACTGAGGTCATTCTTGACAAGAAAGCACACTACATGTTTGCTGTTGACTTTGGTCAGACAGGGTCATGGGAGTTTGAAGAAAGATTTCTGAACCCCACAGACTAGGAAGTCGCTTAAAAAAGATATCTGTTTTGATCCCAGATTCAAAGTGGTATACTTGCCCTTAACCTGTATGATATTTATGGTTAAAACAGATGGTGTTGTCTTGATATTGATAATTCAATGGACCTTTGAGGGGATAGCATGCATATGAAAGAAATTCTCCAGCAAATCTTCTTACTAAAAATATTTCTGCATGAAACTGTGGTAAAACTTCCTTTGCATTTGCGCTTTTGTCATGTTTTCAGAGTGAATTGCATAAATCAATAGGCAGATATTTTAGAAACTATAAAGAATATTCAGTAAGTCTGCCAGCTTCTAATAATGAAAACCATGACTCTTTGCAGCCTGGAGAGACGTGGCACAAACCAGGAGACAACTGTACCACCTATGAATGTGATGTTGTTGAAGAACAGTATATCATTGTCACTATCAAGAGACCCTGTCCTGTATTCAACGAAGATGAATGCCTGCCTGTAAGTTGACCTGAATAACATCAATGGTTTACTTCTGTTTGATTTATGTTGGAAAGCAGAAGGAATCAGTCTTCATTTTAGGTGGACTAGGTCCTCAAAAACCGGTAGATTAACAGAGCAACTAGAGCATGAATAGAAGGGGTAGACTCATGCCAGACCATGCCACTGGTCTACCATGTCTAACAGATTAGGAACATCTTTCCAAGGGTCACTTCCCACATTGTGTTGGACCTTTGACTTTCAGTGTACAAAGCAGGTATCCCAGCCTTGAGCTATGACCATTCCCACCACCCTTGCTGGGAAATGTTATCTACTTGATTTAATATAATCTGACAGGAGTTAATCACAAGTCACTCTTCACACCTAGCAGATATCTTCCTGTAGTTACATAATTATTGTTTAGAAATAGATTTGTCTTGCTCTGTTGTCAGCTGGCTGCAATATATGTTTGCCGGGACCACAGAATTTATGGTAGGCAAACAATCTTGCATTCATAAAGTGATTTATGTCTTGACAGGGTGACTGAAGCAATAAGGGAGCTAAACAAAAAAAAATACTGGTGTAATAATAAGTAGCAAAGTTCATTCTAAGCCTTGGGATCTTTGGGCCCTTTCCACGCTACATGAGCTGTTCCAGCCCACACAGCCCGAGCCACCCCCACCCATCAGCATTGAAGGCTGGCCCCCCACACCTCAGGGCTGGTGACTAAACTCTGAAAGCCAGGAACAAAGGTTCCCAGTTTTCACTGTTACTAAAAGGTAGGCGTGTACACAAATGCAATTTTCTGATTCAATTTGAATTGAATATTTGAATATCTGAATTCATACAAATAAAAAATAAACGTCTGGACATTTGAACCGATACACATACATACATATCTATTCGTATGAATATTTCATACATATTTGATGATACAAATCTCATACACATCTGGATGCATCCTGTTTTTATTCCGTACGCATCCCGTTTTCATCCTGTACGTATCCGTATGGATGCGTACAGATACGAATAAGATGCGCATGGATACATATGTGATGCATATGTATCCATACACATATAAATGTCCAAATTAGTCGTCCAAATAATTTAAAATATTCATATTCATTTGAATACTAAAAATCTAATGTCTGGACATTAGATTCGAGTTTGAATGTCTGAATTCATCCAAATTTATAATGAATATCTCACTGCAGGGAATTGTTTCATGCTCAGGAACTCTTTGCTATATCTCCCCTGCCCAACCGCCTAACACTGGACTGATCAAGGCACAACCCAAATAAGTAAATGTACAGTATTAGTTCAAAGAAGAGTTACTGTTTAAGGATCTGTAAACCTATTCTAAATCCTTTTATTTTTTTCAGGATCAAGTGGAATATACTGATGGTGGCTGCTGCAAGGTGTGCCGCCCTCGTCCAGGTCTGTAATGCCAAAATAAGAAAAGTTAAAATACACAATGTCCGTGCTTTCAGGTTACTGTCATGTGGTACAAAGGTTAGGGGGTGTTAGAGAGTAATGTTGGAAGGTGTAGCAGACAGGCTTAAACTTACATGAGGAATGCACAGCAACTTTCAATTTGCCAGACAGGTTTAAAGATTCTCTATAGAATCTTTAAAACTCCGGGTTTTAAAAAATAGTACTTTTAAGGACCTTCATTGTGGAGTATTCTCCACATTGTCTTGTGTCTTTGGGAGCACTGCATGACAACTCATGAGTAGAATTGTGCACAAATGCAATATCAAAAATTCAATTTGATTCAGATCTTTAAAATTTGAATTTAACCAAATTCAATTTGAATTAAGCAAATTTGAGTCTATTCGTTTGAATTTTCAATTTGTATTTGCATTTACAAATGTCGACAAGATTTGTCTGTGCTCGTATGCAACCTGTTTTTGTCCTGTTTGAATCCGTACAAATCCGTACGGATGTGGGAAAGATGCATATGTGCAAGTACGCATTGTGTACGACCTCATACACATGTGAATATCCAGATAATTTGAATTAATAGATCCTAAATTCAAAATTCATTCAAATTTTTAAATTCAAATTTATGTACATTCGATTCAAATTTGAGTGTCAAAATTTGGATGAATTCGAATTCCCAATAGCTTCAAATATCCATGCATACCCCTACTCATGAGAACTCACCTTCACTTGAGAACACACAGACCTATCAGAGCTGATCATGCAGGGAGGTGCTCAGCACATGCACAGATGAATCCTCACTGCGGCAGCACTTACAATGAGTACTTGAGTATGTGGGCTGCAAATTGTTTTCCCTCCAGAAATATGGGTAAACTGTGCATATCTAACATGATGTCTGGAGGCAACCAATGGGTGGTGCTTGCGCTTTTTATCCCAGCAGGTCACCTCTCTTTCTGTACTACGCAGGCTCTTCTAATCCACAAAGTGCAGATTAGTTAGTGTGGGTTAGGGTTAGGCTTAAAGGTTAGGCTTAAGAGTTAGGGTTAGAGTTAGAGTTGGTTAGGGTTAGGTAGCCCACACCAAGGGCTATCTGCATTCAGACAGCCATCACAGCTTAACTCCTCAGAGCTCTCAGAGGCAGCACAGAAATTGGGAAGGCCGAGAATGAAAGTTCCTTTGCAGTTTCTGAGAGGACTCTTTTCGGTGTTGCGCGTATCCAGCAGTGCTTCTTCGAACAATGCCAAAATGAGGATCCCTCATCATATTCTGGCCTATGAGGGCACACGCATCCATAGGGATACGTACAGGATGAAAACGGGATGCGTACGGAATAAAAACAGGATGCATCCAGATGTGTATGCTCTTCATAGTCCAGAATACAGACATTAATACTGTAATAAGGTGCCATTTTGGTAGTGCCTTCTCTTGGTCCCGAGCTTCATCCAGTGCGGACTGTAAGTGGCAAAGGGGCTTTTGTCTGATAATCAGCAGGCATGCAATGTATTTGCTTGATTTGAACACCTTTGTACCACTTCTCCACAAAGAACATCAAAGTGGTTTGCAAAAACAGATAAAAAGCAAGATAAAAAGAGCAAGAATTGTGCAATTAATTAAAAACAAATTAAAAGAAGGGTGGGTCAGGTAAACAAATATTCACACAGGGAATGCCTGTTGAAATATCTGAAGTAAGCACCTAAAAGCTGTGACTCTAGGCACCTCATGGATATCAAAGAGGAGGTCATTCCACAACGTCAGGGCTATGACAGAGAAGGTTATCTCAGGCTATTTTGAGAGTCTGTACTTCATGGGGCCAGCAACAGGACCTCTTCAAATGCAGATGAACTTCCTTCAGCTTCCTGGACATGATATCAAGTCATCAAGGACACAAGGGTAGATTCCACAGCAGAAGAGTAAAATAAAATGGAAGCTACCCTTGTGTTTCTCTCAGCAATTTCTTCCAGATTAGTGTCAGGATTAACATATTTCCTTGGCACATCTGTGCATTTCTCTCTCTCTTTTTCTTTCTCTATTAGATTTGATAAACACCAAGGAGACTACATTTGGATGCAATTCTTCATTCTTTTTTGTTCTGTTTTGTTTTTCCCACCTTGCAGTGGAAAAAGATTGTAGAGTGAAGAACACCACAAAGGTCTTCAGACAAAATGGATGCAGAGCTGCTGTGCCTGTTGAACTGACATATTGTGAAGGCCACTGTGACAGTTCTTCAATGTAAGTAGAGGGAAGGGGGGGGCAGATATTGTTTATTCTTCCAGTACATCAATTTGCACTTTTTAGTCTCTAATAAGTACTCATGGCAATGGCTGGCATGCAGAGAAAAGCCCAGACAATATTAATGAAAACTGCAGGTAGCAAAATATAGAAAACTATATTGGGAATCAAAGCAATATTTTAGAATTTGATTATGTGTCCATTTGACAGCAAGCCTGAGAAATTCACTTTTGAATATTTCAGCAGATGAATGTGAGGTGTTTTTTTACTCAGAAGGGTAAGAAAAGCAGGGTGTAAAAGCCAACTCTTCTTCCTTCAGTGGGCCAGTTTGGTCTAGTGGTTAGGGAGCCAGACTCTTATCCAGGAATACCAGGTTTGATTCTGCCCTCCCCCACAAAGCCAGCTGGATGACCTTGGGCTAGTCACAGCTCTCACAGCCTCACCTGTTGTGGGGAGAAGAATAGAAAAGCTTTGTCAGACGCTTTGAGTCCCCTTAAATGGGTGAGAAAAGTGGGGTAGAAAAGCCAACTCTTCTTCTTCTTCTTCTTCTTCTTCTTCTTCTTCTTCTTCTTCTTCTTCTTCTTCTTCTTCTTCTTCTTCTTCTTCTTCTTCTTCTTCTTCTTCTTCTTCTTCTTCTTCTTCCTTCACCTAACAAGCCTGGGCTTATCTAGGGATAATTAGGGAGCACGTAAGCATATGAAAATTGTGTGCGTAACTCTCCACATCCATGAGGGGAAAAATGCTGTACTTCGACATGGCATCATGAAAGTTTCAACACTGAAGTTCTGAAAAAAACATCTGAGGCCAAGGAGAGTGATGGATTAGATCAAAACGCACTTCAGGAAATCAAATGCTCTACCAGTTTTGATGTGTGGGCTCTTCCCAGTGATGGGAGTCTTTCAGATGTCTCTCTGCCTCCTTAAACTTCAGCAGGGACTTCATTCCCATTTTCTGTGACTGCTAGAAGCCTGCCTGTTAGACTACAGGGCAGAATTAAAACTGAAATGGCCACAAAGGAAAGTTAGGGCACATAACCATAGGAAATTGTGAGTTTTCTCTCCTTCTCAGATAGTGAGTGGCTTAATTTCATTTTGGGTAGCCTTTAAAATCGTAAACTTATCAGAATCAAAGGGGCTCCAAAGCAGATCAAGGCTAATGATGTCATCATCTAGACTGGGTGCAAGAGACAGGCTTCATTTTTCAGCAGTTTGTCTAAAATGATCCCTGCTTCCTTTTCTTTTTCCAACTCAGATATTCCTATGAGGCTAATGCCATGGATCATACCTGCAATTGCTGCCAGGAAAGCAAGACCAGCAAGAGGCAAGTGACCTTGACGTGCCCTGATGAGTCAACCATTGAGCATTCTTACATCTACGTTGAGGAGTGTGATTGTGTGGGCAACCAGTGTGCCCCACAACCAACCCCAACAACAGCCCAGCAACAAGAGCAGCAACAACAAGAAGAGCAGCAACAACAACAGGAAGAGCAGCAGCAAGCACAGAAATAACTTTCTCAGCAGGAAATTTTGAAAATGACCAAGACTGGTAATTAAGAGAAGATAAATTAAAAAGGAATTGTGCTATTTTAAATATACGCATCATGAATAAATAGATATGAAGTCCCTCACCTCCAAACTCCAAATCTATTCTTGTCAGAAAAAGCTTTTCTCTATGTCTTTTCTCATTTTGTGTGTGGGGGGGAGGGGGGAGGGGGTTGATACCAAAATCTAAAATATTCTGAAGCTAAATGCCATTTGTCCTGACTCTAAACCTGGGAGAGTCTACATTTATCAATTAACATCAGGGAGCAAGATGTGAATGATTGTGGAGGGGACAGAGAGGACAAAGTATCTGGGCTTGACTGGGGGGATAAGGGAAGATGTTTTGAGGCATTTATTTATTTTACAATTCATATCCAACTTTGCAATACTAATAATAAGCATTAATGAAAGGAAAAATATAAAATAGAATTGAATTTATTCAAGGGATGAAGTTATTTGATGTAATGATTAACATTTCTGATATACTTACAAGAATTTCCACCATTTATAGGCACACGTAATCAACTGATTTTGGACCAAAAACACTATTTGTAGAGTTCCATCCCTTTTCATTGGACAAGTATTTATGTTCTACATCTCCAGTTGTAGCTCACATGCTCCTAATTCTTTCTCTTGATCTGTCATTTCCCCTTCAGGTTTCAGATTTTTTTTTCTTTAATGATTTCCCCCCCCCCTTTTTGTCAAGCTTCAATTTTTCAGAGGTTGTGGGGCTAGAAGTACAAAAATATTTTTATAGTTTATCCTTGTCAAAAGTCACCCACAAATATGAGTGCTGCTGAAGAAAAGACTGTTTACATGATATCATTGGCATAGTAATTGTATGAAGATCTGAATTTTTATATCTGTTTACAAAATAAATATAGATATGTATTTTTTTTTTGCCAGAGGGTCATATGAAGATTTTTTTTTTTGTAAACCAAAGTGATAAATAACAATAATATAAATTCTGTTCTTAAACAGTGAATTATTTTTTAATGTTGTACCATTACTATTTATTTGTTTCTGGAAAACAGACTTTGGGGGCTAATTTCTTCTGAATTATTGCTCTCTTTCAACTGATGCATGGTTGAGGGAATATCTTCCACTTTTTTCTATTTGTGTTTGTTTCTTAAAAAAAAAGACTAAACAGTGATTAATAAAAATTTAGCATTTTGGAACCCTTTTGCCTTTTGATTTTTTAAACCAATATGCACATATTTCTGTAGCATAGACTATGGGTGTTTTTCCACTGTCACTAGAAGTACCCATTAAGTACCCATTAATGGGTACAAAAATGCCATTACGTACCCATTAATGGGTACTTAAAGGGTACTTTTAGTGACAGTGGAAAAACACCCTATGACTAAACATTGTGCCTACACACTCACTCACTCTCACATCTGCTGCCCCATTATGTAGCACTTCACCCTTCATTTATTTGTATTTGAATTTGAATTTCTACACCATCTTTCCAAAAATAATTGCTCAAGGTGGTTCACGGCAAAGAAAAAATGCAGTACATACAATTCAATACACAAAAATTTCAAATACACATTGTACATCACTACTGTAGAAAGGAAACCAATAAACTATATTATGTACAGTTTATAAATGGAACAGTATAAAACAAAAAGAATAAAACGGTAGTAGTACCAATTAAAGGAAGCAAACAAGCCAAAACTAGTCGCCTTCCTCCTTTCCTCCAAGATCAGCCACAGTTTGTACAGTATATTTTGGGGGACAGCAGGGCAGAGGTAGCAAACACAAGGTCAATCCACAGTACAGACATTCTAAATGATAGGGATTTGCACAAATGGGTTTTTTGGCATTTGATTCATAACAAATCAAATGCTAGAAAAACTATTTGATCGAATAGATCCCATTTGAATGTGGTAGGATTCTATTTGATACAAATACAGATTTGTACAAATATCTGCTACGTATCTGATACAAACTAATATGTATCCAGTATGAACTAATATGTATCCTCACCAACACATACATATCCGATACATACCCAATACACATCCAATATATGTATCCCAATAACATATCCACTTTGAAAGCATCAAATACAACCTGAATCCACTTTTAATCTGCTCTCAGTCCATGTCGAATGCAATCTGGATCTGTTGCAGATTTGACTGGCACAGCCACTTTCCATCTCCCCAGTTTAACAAATGTCCAAATTATTTGTACAAATGTCCAGAACATTTTTATTCATACGAATGTTAATGTTCTAATGTCATAACACTCGATTTGTGTACAAATGTCCAAATTCATATGAATTCATATGAATTCGTACAAATAATATTTGTGCACATCCCTAGTAAATAAGCTCTTTTAAAAAAAATCAATGAAATGAATTTTAAAAGAAGTTAAAAATTCCTACCACCTATCCCAGCCCTCCCACAGCTTCCTGCAGTCCTGAACCAAAGGAAATAGACCTCCTCCTTGCTTTCTCCTAAGTGGCTCCCCAAAATGGTGACCCTCTTTGTGTTGCTCCTTGAATTGGAACTCCGTTGTTCAAAAGCCTGCCACCTCAAGCGACAAGCCTCTATAGGCCTGCAAAGCCAGCACATGCTAGAATGGCTCACAGCTGCCTTGGTCCCAGTCCTATGAGGGAGAAACAAAGGCCCTTTCAGCTCTTGGCCTTATTCTGGAATATACCTCAGGATACTGGTCTGCTGGTCACAAATTGTGTACCGGCCTGTGCCACCTCCTCATAAGTCGGGAGTCCCGCCCCCTTTAGTGGTAAATGTGGAAAAAAACCTTGATCACAACAAGACAATGGATCTTTTCACACTTTGACAACAAGTTCAGTCTGGGAATGCTCCCACATGGAACATATGCATGATGTGGAGCTGCTTCCATTCCATAAGCAGCTCCACCTATGCCAGACCATTCCCTGGCCAGGTAGCAGTAAACCACTAAAAACTTCTCCACAGCTGTACTAGCCGCATCCCAGATGTGGCTAGTATGCTCTGGCATGACCTCTTCTGGGCGAAGGGGGTGGGGGGTGGGGGAGGATAACCAGAATGGTGACTGCTTTACCTGGCAGAAAAGGAAGTGCCAGGTAAGTTTGGGTGATCTGAACTGTGGACACCAGATTCATTCCACCCAAAGCCAGTTCCTGTCTATAGAAGTGCTACACAAACATTACAGCTAGGAATCTTATTGTGACGGTTTCTGGGTGCAGGCTGCAGGCTGTTTTGCTTTCTGGCTTTGCAGGCTTCTAGCTAGCTGCAATAGCCAGCCTTGTTGCAAAGTTTGTTGCTAACCCTGGGATTTGGGCTGCAAAAAGAGCGGGAAATCCTGTGCGGGCCCTGTTGCAGTGATTGGCTGGAGTAAGGTTTTAGAGGGAAAAGCTGTCCGGGGATCTGAGTGCTGGAGGGGCTAGAGAAGGAGTTCCCACCAATCAGGCTGGAGGGACAGCAACCTCTGTTAGGAGTCTCCAGCAGCGTTTTATTGCGGCTAGAGCCAATCAGGATCAGGGGTGTGTGTATAAATGAACACAAGAGTACAGCAGAAGGGTCTTCATGCTGGGACAAGAGCTGAAAGGAAAAGAGCTGAATCCTGAGGGAGCTGGAACCAGTAGCTGACCATTGGGCTGTTGGCTGAGCGAATTCTGAAGGGGACAATCGAGGAAGATTGGGGCTCCGAGGGAGACTTCGCTAGCAACTATCCAAGGCTGGATGATCGGACAAGCAAGGACGGACTGGGCCTTGTGATCATCTAGGGCCACGTTCTGGTACACTGGCTTGGCTTGAGCTGTGGCAGAAGCAAGCCAGAGGGAGAGGAACGTGGAGAGGTTTGTCTTTACAAAAGGGGAACTATTTTCCTTTAGGGAAAGGGGTAGCTCCTAGCTGTAAGAGACTTGCAAATTTAAACCAACAAATACCTGAACCTTATTTTATCTTTTATAGTATTGCTTGTGTATAATAATAAACTTGTTTTAGTTAACTGTTGAAACGCTTGCTACCAGTGTTTTGTGTCCACACTGTAGTATTCACTTGGCCGTTGCACGAACCCAGCATCCTAACAGGGCCAAACCACTCCTAGTGAGGGCAGGCACTTTCTGGATCGCTGGGCATCGTGGCACTTATGTTCCTTGGTTTGGATGTTTTTGCTTGGGATTGTTTGGGTAGGCTTGGGAAATTGCCTCAGAATTCAGCCATGCCTTATGCCTCCCAAAACAAGGTTGTTTTATTCAGTACTTAAAACAAGTCCTGCAAGTAAGTCTGCACATAGCTGTGTGCTGGAAGAGAGGGACAGAGTAGGGATGTGCACAAATAGGATTTTTTGCGTTCGATTAGTATTGTATTGAATGTAAGAAAATTTGTATTCATTTTAATAGTTCCTCTTCAAATGTGGTAGGATCCTATCCGATACGAATGTATTCATACAGATATCTGATACAAATCTGTACGTATCCGATATGTATCCATACATATCCCATAACATATCTGTTCTGAAAATGTCAAATCCGCCCTGAATCCACTTCGAATCTGCTCTCAAACCCTGTCAAACTGACTCTGGATTCTTTTTAGAGGTGAGTGGCGCAGCGGCTTTGCCACCTCCCCATTTCATAAATGTTCCAAAGTTTCATACGAATGTTCTGAAATATTCGTATTCGCACTAATGCCAATGTACAAATGTTGTGACATTCGATTCATATACAAATGTCTGAATTTGTATGAATACCAAATGTTATGAATATTTGCACACATCCCAAGGGCAGATTGCTGTCCCTTTGCTTTCTCCCATTCTACTGTTAATGCACTGTTGGCTGTGTTTGGGGCAGACTTCTTGCTCAGTGTGATCCAGTTTGGTCTAGTGGTTAGGGAGCCAGACTCTGGGAATACCAGGTTTGATTCCGCCCTCCCCCATGAAGCCAGCTGGGTGGCCTTGGGCTAGTCACAGCTCTCTTCTGAGCTCTCGCAGCCCCACCTACCTCACAGGGTCTTCTGTTGTGGGGAGAAGAATAGAAAAGCTTTGTCAGCTGCTTTGAGTCCCCATAAATGGGTGAGAAAAGTGGGGTATAAAAGCCAACTCTTCTTCTTCTTCAGTGAGTGCAGAGTGGTGTAGAATCCACACTTTTCAAGTGCTCACACAGCATTGTGTGTGTCCTCTGAAAATCTGATTAACTAAATGATGGATGAACTGTGATACACAGTAGCTATTAACTTGAAAGGTTTTGTTTCTAACCAAATTATTTAGGCGTACTGTGCACAATCAGCAAATAAGATTGTGCTTCACAAAACTGAACGAAACATCATAGTGATCAAAATAATAAACCAAACTCCTCTCCCTCAAAAAAGTTTCTGTCCCATGCTTGGCTAACACTAGAGGGCAATGAATACCAAGTTTACAATGTTACTGTATTTGAATTTGGGTCCTGT
Source organism: Aspidoscelis tigris stejnegeri (assembly GCA_023333525.1). NCBI lineage: Eukaryota > Metazoa > Chordata > Lepidosauria > Squamata > Teiidae > Aspidoscelis > Aspidoscelis tigris. The sequence goes on from JALMGA010000003.1 coordinate 17,684,041, forward strand.
CATAGGAAGGCTTTTCTCCAAGCAGACTAGGTTAAGATGCAACCACATTTCAAACATTGTAAGCCGAAATTTGATAGAAAAGCAATATTCTGAGCAGCATTTGCTTCTTCTATTTGAATGACCATTTGGAAGGGCCAGAAGGAGATCTGCAAAAGAGAAGCCAAAGGTAGCACTACAGAATAAAGTTCTGAATATACAGGCATTCTCAACAATTCTATCAAAACCAGAGAACTAATTTAATAATTCATGCACATTTTGTTTGATAATATAATCTTGCAATATTTAAATAACTTTAATCTGATGATTGAACATGACCTTCTTAACTGGTCTGTTTAGTTATTAAAACTGAAAACAGGAATTGTGCTCTAACCAGGCTTTTCCATCTCTCAGCTAAATGCTTTGTTTCGGTACTGATACCTGTCCCAAATGGCCAACACCTCTTTGAACACTATTAGGCAGAGATACGGTATGCACACAGGAATGGTAGGATTCTGCACAGAAGGGAAAGAAGAGCACCCCTTCCTCTTGCAACTTGAGAGGAGAGCTATTCTTGTGACACTCCTTTTAAAACAACCATCTGCTTTTTGCACACTACCCACTTCCCATAAAGCTGGGGTTTCCCTGGGTTTGGTTGTGAAAATGAGAAGGGTCATCAATCACAAGAAATGCCAGGGGGAAAGGCAGCATGATGGGTGCAGGGCTACCATTGAGCAGGGAAAGAGCTCTCAGAACTAGGGATGTCCACAAATATTCATAACGTTCAATGTTTGTACGAATTTGGACATTCATATATGAATTGAATGTTACAATGCTCATACAGTAACATTTGTATTTGTATGAATGTTTTGGAACATGCACACAATGCTTTGGAACATTCATGAACCTGGGGAAGTGGGAAAGTGGCTGCACCAGTCACATCTACAACAGATCCAGAGTGCATTCGACATGGATTGAGAGTGGATTCAGGGCAGATTTGACGCTTTCAGAGCAGGTAGGTTACGGGATACATATTGGATATGTATGGGATACGTATGCGTTCTTATCGGATATTTGTACAAATCCATATCAAATAGAATCCCACCACATTTGAAGGGGATCCATTTGGACAAATACAAATTTTCTTACTTTCTATTTGATACAAATCAAATGCCGGGGGGGGGGGGGGGAATCAATTCGTGCACATCCTTCCTCAGAACCTTTTCTCTCACTCTGATGTTCAAGCACTGTAAAGGGCTCTTATGGCAGCATGGGGCAAGGTCCAGCACATTGAAAGTGCCACAAGGGGCCATGATTATGAAGACCCTGCCCCTTTAAAATGCATCTGTGGTGCAATGAAGGCACTGTGCAAATCCTGCCTAGATTTGGGCAGAGGGGAACACAGAGCAGTTGTGGAAGCTGATATGCATGTTTAAGGCAACAGCATATATAAAGCTACAATTTATATCTCAGTTCAAAATTAATCCATTGTCAGCATGCTTAACAAACACTAGAGGGCAAAAGATTACAAACAATAAAGGGCATTTTCCTGATATGTAGAAAGACTTTGATACTCCATACCTAAAACTGCTGAAAGCTGACAGCAAGAGGGAGGCAGCATTATTGTTTAGCCTTAGGTTACATCAGCTGGAATTCCATACTCTGCTCAACAATAAAATACATTAGAATCCTGATCTGTATTCCATACTGCAACCCCACTTTTATGAAGGGGAAGTGATGGTCTAGAAACATGCAGTTAAATTGTACCCAGCTCCCTACATGTTCAGATAAGTCTGTGTTTACCTCACAGACATGACACAACAATAGCAATTATACCCTGCAAAATAAATCATTGCACTGAGTGCACACACACAAAACATCTAGTAAAAAAAGTCAGCTAGCAATAGTAAACATTAAAAACAATGCAGAAATAATTTTAAAGCCTACATGAGAAAATCCATACAATCAAAACAAAAATAAAACAATGTGATTTGATGTTTGCTACATCTCAGATTGGCGAGAATTCAGAGATAGGAGGGCTGGTGATGGGCCCATTGTCATGGTTATATTTGGACTTGGAGTAGCAGCTCACTTCTGCACATTGCAGCAGTGGCGGCAAAGGAAATCATTGAGTCCTCTAGTGGCCATCTGGTGAAGCCCTTTCAAGTGGTGAATGGCCTCACTAGATCAAGTCCCAAAACAGGAAGGACAGTTGTCAACCAAATTTTGCTGTGACAAACATGCAAGTTGTTTAGATTTGCAAGGAATTGAATGTTATGTTTGAAGACGGATCTGGGGAAGTGTTCAGAGAACCATCTGGTCCTGTTATTTAGGATCAGTTTCAATTCATGCAACCTGAAGAATTGGACAAGCTGGTTGCTGGAAGTTTGGCCAACTACTTGCTTGCTGGATCCCGGTTCTTCTTGGCTGGGAAAAGCTACTCAACAGGGCATGGTCAGGTAAGTCCAGGGAGTAGTTAATACAAACTATTAAGGAGGCTGTAGTAGGGATGTGCACAAATGGTTTTTTTGACATTCAATTTTTAATGAATCGAATATTAGGAAAATTCACATTTATTTATATTTATTTATATTTATTTATATTTATATCCCGTCCCATACCTAAAGGTCTCTGGGCGGCTCACAACATTTAAAAATGAACATATTAAAACTGTATCAAACAATACTAAAAGTAGTACAAGGTTTAAAAAAATCCAGCATAATATTTTTAAAAAAGAATGATACAAAACAGTTAAAAACGGTAGTGTTTGCAGTGGGGGAAGCGTAGGGAGCAGTTAACCAAAGGCCTGAGTGAAGAGGTATGTCTTCACCGCCTTCCTGAACATGAACAGAGAAGGGGCCTGACACACCTCCAGGGGGAGACCATTCCACAGCCTCCGGGCCACTACCGAGAAGGCCCTCTCCCGGGTGCCCACCCACCTAGCTGCTGAAGGCGGTGGGATAACCAGGAGGGCCTCCCCTCCAGATCTTAAGAGGCGGGCAGGTCGATATGGGAGAAGGAGCTCCTTTAGATATTCATTTGACTAGATCACCTTGGAATGTGGTAGGATTCTCCTCAATACAAATGTATTCATACAAATATCCGATACAAATAAATACATATTGGATACATATCTGATAGTAGGCCTGGCTGATCAACACTCACTAGTTTTGATCACAAGGTTTTCATTACAAAAAGGCCCTGTCTCTGAAGGTGAGATGCTGGAAGATTTATGGGTTTCCACTCTGGGACTAGACTACTGGATTAGATAACCCCTGGGTTGGTTTAGCGGAGCATTTCTTCTAGTTTCCTGTTCTTGATGTGTACATTGCCTTTCAAATTACAACATTTCCCAAGAAACAATTTATACAGCACTGTATTATAAGTAGCGCCAACCTATTGTGTTAAAATTCCAACATTACACAATATAACCCCTTGTTTCCTTTCAGGGTGTTGCAATTTGTTTGCTTTCAAATGATTTTCAGAGTTATTGCTTACACTTCCAGCTATATATCAGATTTGTTTTTGGCTGCTGGAGGTCTTAGCTCCTTTGTTATCTAACGTATATATACGTGAATGTGAAGTTTAAGACATTGAATACATCTGTCACAAAGTTAATAAAGGATCTTTGTTCTCCCAGCCCAGGAAGTGGAAAATCATCTAGTTTGGAAAACTAAGCTAAGTTTCTTAGCCACTTTAGGGTGTCTATGGGATTTGAAAATAAACTATCCATTCTAATAATTGTGCATTATTTGTACTTAACAGTAATAGAAAGCTTTAATAGCAGGATCAATGGACGGATCTTCATGAATACATTCTGTGCCTTGTCAGGAAAGATGTTTCTTTTACTCACCAAGGGCATGATGGCCAATGAATCACAAATGAGTAGGCAGCTTCAGGCTGATCAACCATGTAATTAATTTCATGTATTTATCTTTTATTAATGGTCAATCTTTCTTCTAATGTGGGATAAGGCAGGATAAGTGTTTGAAGTTCAAAATTGCCATCCACCTGAGCCCTGCTAAGCTTACAGTGGTCCCAGGATCCCACAGGACCATGGGACCATTTTAATGTTTATATCTAATATCAAGATACTATGTATACTGTGTCAAAATATTTCCAGCATCAAGTAATCTGCCTATGATATATAAGAATGTAAGAACATAACAGGAGCCCTGCTGGATCAGGCCACAGCCCATTTAGTTCACCATCCTGTCTTACACAGTGGCCTTATTGCCCACGGGCATCTCAAGGGCAAACCTTCTCCTGACCTGTTCTCAAATCCCAGCAAATGGCCTCAGAGGCATCCTGCTTGTCCCCATGTATATCTGTCATCTGCAGCCCACTGGCATAGCAACCTAGCAGGGCTAGCAAATCACCAGCAAGGAAAACAGATTTCTCAACGTAATGTATAAATGTTCCTTAGACCACTTACCATACAAAGGTTGGCCATCTCCAGACACCAGCCAGATATTCTCCTTGAAAGCAATAATCCAGAGTATTGTCCCTCCAGCTGTCTTTGCATGTTTTAGAGATGCACATATCTGGTATTTGGTCAGTGTGAAATGAACACAAGTGCACATCACCATCACTGTGCATGGGCAGCTGTATGTTTCATCCCCAGCACACTCACGGTTGACAGAAACAAGGGCAGCTCCCTCCACAAGGTAAGTAAGAGTGCTATTGTTGGAAACCTTGCCACCAGTGCTTGGTATTCCAGCAATAGGCTATTGTGCTTTTTAGGAGAGATATAAAGCTGTGATGGTGAGGTCGTCCCATAATGGCATCATATTTTCCCATCTGGACTTGGCCTTGGAAGGACTAGGGGTGTGCACAAATGCAATTTTCAGTATTCAATTCGAATCAAATATCCAAAGATTTGAATCTATTTGAATGGTTAAAATTCAAATGTATTCACATTCTATTTGAAAAGAATACATTCAAATCTATTGGTACAAATATTTGGTTCATATTTGAAAATACGAATGTCTACGATGCTCATATGTGTCCGTATGCATCTGTACAAATTCATATGGACCCCATTTTTGTCCCATACGTATCCATACAAACGCATATGGATATGAATAAGATGCGTATGGATACATATATAATGCATGTGTATCCATAAACATATGAATGTGCAAATAATTCAAAAGATTTGAAAATTCATTTGACTGTATGTTTGCGTGAGTGAGAGGTAAGGTGCCTCCAGACACACCCCTTGCTCCACTTTAAATGCAAAGCTCCTTCTGGTCCTCCAAACTGGAGGATTGGAAGCTTCACATTTCAGATGGAGCTGCTTCCTGTATTTTACTTTGTCCCTCCTACTGTGGGCCATGGAAGCAGCTAATTCTGTCCCTGTCTGGAGGCACCCAGAGAGGCAGAGGCAGAATGGCAGAGTGGCAGAGGCAGAGGTTATTCCCGCACTGGAGTGGCATCCAGGCTGCAGTATGGAGCTGCCATCTCTGGGATGTGGATGAACAGTTCAGACTATGCATTGCCTTATAGCCCCATGGGACTGCTTTCGTAGGTCAAGCACTGACCACAGCAGCTCAAAGTATGGTCAACACCCAGCTGTGTTTTCATCAACTGAGTCAATTTCTGGCTGCCAGCCTTATCTTTACAGCAGCTAGTAGTCAACTCCCCTGACAAGGCAGCCTTGAAGCAGTTTAGAGAGGCTTAATTTTAGGTCATTTTTAGGAAGAGAAGCTTAATGGAGGCAGCAAGATTTGCTACCCTGTCCTCTGGGTGCTTGGAAGACAAGGGGGGAAAACTGTGTTCAAGTGGATGCACTAGCCAGTAAGACAGAAATCAGACAGAGACCTCTTAGGTGAAGTTAATGCTGAAGAAGAAGAAGAAGAAGAAGTTGGCTTTTCTACCCTGCTTTTCTCATCCATCTAAGGGGACTCAACGTGGCTGACTAAGCTTCCTGTTCTTCTCCCTACAACAGAAGACCCTGTGAGGTAGGTGGGGCTGTGAGAGCTCATAAGAGAGCTGTGACTCACCCAGGGTCACCCAGCTGGCTTCATGGGGGAGGAAGGAATCAAATTAAGTATTCCCAGGTAAGTCTGGCTCCCTAACCACTAGGCCAAGCTAGAGTGATAGGGCAACTCTGCACTGTCTGATATGCTGGACCCTTCCCAGAAGGGATGGTCCTTGTACCCTGCAGAATCACCCACAGAGCAGACACAGAGCCACCTATCCCCCCACCCTTAACTTGGCCCTCCCTCTCAATGATCACTTAACAGTGCAAAAGACAAAGCCCCTTGAACTGCATCTTCAGCACTAAACAAGCCCAACCCTGCTTAGTTTTGATTAACTGAGTAATGCTGGCATCTAATAAACTGTTCATTTCATTGGTAAATGTCTTTACTTCTTTTTTCCCCCATCTCACGTGGCCCACCAAGCAAAATGAATTTGCCCAACTAACTTTTCCATATCCCTGAAAAAATGAAAAAACTTCTGCAGACTGATTAGATTAACATTACATCAATAACTATATTGTTGTAGCATGAGCCATAATGAGTAAACTGAAGGGGAAAAGGCAATATAGAATAATAACACTATTTATAAATGCCTGACAGCACAGAAACCAGCTTCCAAAGACAGAGCAATCACATTGTCAAACTAGGTTCAGTTTTCCTCAGAAAACATAATTACCTATCATGTTACTGAGAAGGATTAAAATAACACAGATCCTGATAAGGTACACATACAAGGTAATAAGAAGAAACATAAATGCTATGGGAGTTTGATATCAGAAGCACACAGAAACCTTGAAGAACCGTTGATTTATGCCAGAGGTATTTAGTGAAAACTTACACCAACATCTTTAAGATAAAATTGTTTGATCAACTTCAGCTTGCCTATGTAGCTAGAATTGCAGGAGGCGTACACAAAAAAAGCAGACAGAACCAGGTGTTGAGTTTCCATTGCAGTACATTTCAACATCATGTCTCCCAATGTATTTGAGAGGTGCCACGGTGTGACATGTACCCTCACTGCATTGTGTTACCAAGGCTGCATGCGTCAACCAAAGCTGAATGCGTCAACCACAGCAAATCCTTCTCAAAACACAACTGTCAGAAGTGAAGGTTACTAGATGAACTTGTGTGGCATCTTGTGTAGTGAGCAGCGAATCAGGAGTTGAACTGGATTCCTTTGAAATCTGGTAGCACTGAGCGTCCACAGAACAAGCCACATTTTGCTAAAGGATGAAACCCAACTTAATTTTATTTGTTCTGTGTTTTGTTTAAAAAAGAAACTGTGGCAATGGAAAACAAGAATACACAATAGTGGAAAGCAAATTCATTTTGCAATACATTCCCCACCCCCATTCTCAGAGTAATAAAAACCAAGTACATATATTGTGAAGTGCAGAAAATGGCACATCTACCGTAGAGTATCCAGTACTTGCTGTGAATGAGGGAAGACAAAGATCTCATAAGAACCTAAAAGGAGCCCTGCTGGATCAAGCCACTGCCCATCCAGTCCAGCATCCTGTCTTACCCAATGACCCACCAATTGCTTCTGGGCATTCAAGCTGAAGACTAGGGCAAAACCTTCGACTGCCCTCAACAAAGCACAATCCCCCCTGTGATGCCACAGCTGGGGCTAGCCTCTCCTCTTGCCAGGCGCTTCAGTCCTTTTTATTACTGGGCTCTGACTTTTAAAATTGACTCAACAGACTCATTCCTGAGCCAACAATCCAACCCCCTACACTCACACACTCACTCACACACACTCACTCACTCACACACACACACACCTCAGCAGGAACAAAATGTGCTTCCGCCCTTCCCAACATGGCGGCCGGAGGGACATCCATTCCCTCTCCTGTCCATGTGCGGAAGCATCCTCCTTTGATGTGGAATTTCCACGCAAGAATGGATTAAGACCTAATTTTTCAGGTCTTTCCAGGAACCGGTTTTAACGGCACCAAGACCACCTTAGAGACGGATCTTGTACGAGCCTGTGTGGAAGTGGCATCCTCGAAGTGTCCCAGATCTGGGATCTGGCCTCCGATGCAGAAGGTAAGTTCTTTATGTGTCTTTAATGTGTTTCTAAATGCGTTCTGATGGCCTGTGCAGAAACACCCTTAGATAACTTTAACAGACTCAGAACTTTGAGCATTTCAGTCAACAGAACTATCCAGGATCCCCTCCTATTCATCTTCATAGGCAAACTCCGGACCCCATCCTTATCCTAAATCCTTCCCAGTCAAACATAAGATCAGGAACAGTTATGCTCTAATGGCACAAGCTTTTCAAAAGGGCCTGTTTCTCCATCAACACACCCTGATTGGCTGACCCCTAAGCCAGCTAACCCTCCTTCCTTGGATTCTAAAGGCCACCCCCCCCCTTCAGCTTATCTCTACCATTAAGACAACATAAATCCCTTAACTCTACCTACCTTCCCCCTGGGCTATCACACACACACACACACACACACACATCCTGCCTTGAATGTTTGGGACTTAGTTTGCCTACCCACTTCCTCAAATCTTTTCACCCATCCAAAACTGTGGACCACCATTACATTGGCCCTTTCAAAACCATGGCCATAGTTAATGACATTAGTTTCCGTCTCAAGCTCCTGAAACAAATTAGAATTTACCCTGTGCTTCATTGCAGCCTCCTCCACAAGGAGCCCCCTTCTTCATCAGTCTCCCCCCCCCCTCCATCGCCACCTCCAACCATGGCTGGTGAAGATGGGCGTTTTGAAATCTCTGAAATTCTTGATTTCCATACTTCCCATAGTAAGCTCCAATATTTAGTTCACTGGCTTGGCTACCCTTCCTCCAAACGTTCCTGGGTTAATGTTGATGATATAAGTGCTAAACCCTTACTTCACTCTTTTCATTCCAGATATCATGACAAATCTGGTCCTGAAAGATCTGCCATTTTGTTTTTCCCAAGGGGGAGAAATTCACTTGGTCGGGGTGTAAAAGCTAATGTATCTTTTGTTCTTGCTGAAACAAAGACTTGCTTTCTAGACCTAGCTTTCCCATAGCTATCACTTTAGATGCAGCAACAGATACTACACTGTGGTAATTGTTATTTCACTAACAGGAAACGCCTTGACAGTAGGGATGAGCAATTCAAACGTTCAAATTCGAATTGGATTTTCAAAAATCCAGATTTTCAAATCCAGATTCTAATCAGATTTTTGAAAATCCAATATGGATTTTCAAATAATTCTGCTGAATTCATCTCCGTACATAGCATCCGAATATCGAGTTTATTTGCGCTTATAATTTGGGATGCAAACAAAATGCAAACACAATAAAAACGGGATTTGAAAAGATTCAAAAATGAATGTTCCTGACATTCATATCATTCAATTCAAATCATATTTTTGAAAATACGGGTCCAAATAATCTGGATTCGATACAAATCCCATACAAATCCCATACTTATCCCATACACATCTATGGGCCTTTCTGCACATGCTGCTGGAAAACGGATCCAAATGGATCCATTTAAGAAACTGGTCTTGCGCGCCAAAATGCAGACCCGGCTTCCTCAAAGGGTCCCTAATTGGGTTCCCTATGTGGAAACTGCATCTTAATCCCTCCCCAATCTGGCTCTAAATCAGTTTTTAGAGCCAGTGCGGAAAGGGCCTATGTATCCCATATGTATACCATATTTACCCACTCAGAACATGTCAAGTCTGCCCTGAATCCACTTTGGATCCACTCTCAATCCATTGTAGATGCAACTGGAAAAGCCGTTTTCCCACCTCCCAGGTTCATGAATGTAACAAAGCTTTGTACGAATGTTTTGATTCAAATTTGAATGTCAGGCTTTGAATTTGTCAACCTTTGATTCGAACCCAAATGTTCAAATTTGGCCAAATTCATATGAATAATGAATAATAGGAATATACATGCATATACATGCATATCCCTACTGTGTCTTGTTCTTGAGTTCAAGGCCCTGGGTTGTGTTTCTAACTCTCTGCAAATGGCCTTTGGAGGTAGGATGGCTGTCTCTCCAACCTGGATAAAATATTTAGACATCCATTCTAAAAGCCATTGATACACCTGTCCTCCATGAATTTATTTAATCCTTTCTTCAAGTTATCCAGGCTGGCTTCCTTAGTCTTCCTCCTTCAGCCTTGGCATTTGCTCAGTTCAGAAAGAAGAAAATATGATTCAAGCCAATAGTTCAGGCTTCTTGCTGTCCTTTTGACTTAACTTCAATAGAAGCTGAGGTACGGCCCTGGAAAAATTAAAGAAGGAGGTTATGCAGTTACAGCATTTTATCTCATTAGCAATAATTAGAAGGATATATGAAAGTCTTTCCTAGCCCTGTATGCTGAAGTTGTTTCTTATTCAAAGTAATTACTTTTGTCTCTGGGATTTTAATGCTGAGGAATTTTCATTTCCTGGCTTCTATGCCACCTTCAGCAACAAGGCTAAGTTGCAAATAGATTCCAGGAATTTAAAAACTAAGCAAGCAATTTATTGAAGACATATCCATTTCCCAGGAACAGAATGTGATTAATTTATTTATTGTATCTGGCATTTGCATTATTTACTTAAGATTGGTATTTATCACCCATCCTTCACTTGAGGGCTCAGGAAATATAGATTTTATTTGAAGAACATTTTAATGTAGGATTTTATTTTGTACCCTTCTCAGTTTTATAATTATTTAAAAAGATGTTTCAGTAGCTGAAATAGGGACCGACTATCGGCATTCTAGTATAGGGAGTGCCCCCATCATGCTTTGACCACACTGGAGGAAGCACAGACTGGGCTAGGGTGTCCAAAATGGTGACCTGGCCAAATTTAACTGTAGATTTCCACAGGCAGGTGTGGAAGCTTGTAACTACACTCAAACTAGAAAGTTCTTCAAACAAAAGTACTTTGAGCAGCAGACACCCTGCAAAATGGAGGGTTTCCTTTGCAAAACAGGATATGGAGTCATGTTACCTAAGGTTAATTTTCTAACCTAAGGTTAATTTCAATCAATACTTGGACTATAACATTTTGAAGCTATTTCAAACATTTTCTGAGACTTGGCTCACATAAAAGCATATGTATTAGTCTTCCTTCCTTCCTTCCCTCCCTCCCACCAGAATGACCATAGCTGACTGGTGATATACTTGCTTTCCATTCAGGATGTTCCACATTCAGATGAGAGTATCTCCCAAGGCAATGGCACATGAATAAGAATATAAGAACATAATGGAGTTCTGCTGGATCAGAACACAATTCACCCGTCCTCCATGAATTTGTCTAACCCAGGCTTGGTAAAATAAGGCTATGGTTTTTTTGCTGAAAAAACTGCATAACATTATCCATGTAGTCACCACCAGAATCAGCTCAAGGCTGTCCTTTTGGTGGGCCACTATGCAAGACAGGTTGGTGGATTAGATGGGCTGGGTGCCTTGATCCAGCAGTGCTTCTTTACCATTGTCTATTATGTATTTTTAGTGTCTGTATTAAGCCTCGGTTATGGCTGGAACACATATGCAGAAGATTTCAGAGGAAGGAAATTAAAGTATTCTGCTTCCTGTAGAGAAATAGATACACTCCACCCTACTTGCCAAGAAAAACCTCAGGTATTAAAAGAAAAATACATAAGTGAATTGTTCCTGCATATACAGTATATAGTTATACATCATTTTAAAAATTATTTTCAAGTGTTGTTCATAGCTGAACTGCTCTAAAGCAACATACTTTCGATCCCTGTCTATCATGATCTCTAGGAAAGAAATCTTTCTTTAGGCTTTTGATGGGATCAAGCAAGAAGATTTATGACTGTAAATAGTATCATTATTTTAGCCACCAGCAATGATAGGAGAATGTCACTTCAAAAGAGCTTTTGAGGTACAAGATTGTCAGTGCACCACCTCCAAGGTAAATACAATCCACCTGCATGACATTTTATTTTCCACAACCTTCCCAGCTCAAGGATACAGAATAAACTCTGCAAAGAAAAGAATACAAGCTGGCTAAGAGTGAATTTACAAGGGAGAACTATAAAGCAGTAATAATTGTGCCAGGAATCCCATAGCAATGTTTGGATCTTCCATCCACTCTGTTTCATAGCAAAATAGGATTATAGGAAATGTTTGGTAGGTCTTTTCAGGAGTAATATTATGCACATTCAGATTACAAGATCAAACTCCTTCCAGGTATAATAAAAATTATGCCTAGAGAGATACTTTCAGGTGTTGAGTTTGAGGCATAGGAGAATACCCCCCCCCTTTTCCACACACAGTCAAATATCCAGATCAACCAGATCTGGATCTTTGAGATGGGGTCCTCCTGGAGATCCAGATCTTGAAAGGTGCCTGAAGATCTCATTGTGGACAACTTTAATAAGGTCCACACGAAATCCAGATTTAAGGGCCAGAAGTACCCATTAAATCTGGATTTCCCCTGCCCTTGTGGGGACAGGGCCTTGCAGATGGGGCCTTCAATGGTGTCCAGGTGGGGACAGGACCTTCCCAATTGGTACCAATCAGGTACCAATTAGGATCCTAATGGGGTCTTAGGAGGATTCTAAGCCCTAGTGGGAAAAGGCCATAAAAAAAGAGAGAGGTTCTTTCAGGTGATGGCCCCACGAGCTCCTCCTGGATCCATCTAAATGGAGCCCAGATGGAGCCAGCCCATCTAGATTGCTTACACAGAAGATATTTCTACTTGCATCCATCCTCAGACATAGCATGATTAGTGAATTTCTGTGGAAGGACATCTGGACTTGGAGGAGGCTGCAATTTTCTTATACTGCACCCAGAATGCTGATATATCAGCGTTAAATAAATTTGCAGTAGCATTGCTATAATCCGACACCACTACGAAGTATTGCCCATTGTGTGCTCAATCTTGGCTGCGCATTCCAATGTGCAGTATTAAGAAGTACCCCCGTAGAGTGAAAGACTCTGGACCTAATGGGCATCGGCTTGGCTGCTGTAGCTCATGGGACATCTGTACTACTAGCACTTTGGATATAAATAAGATTCTGCAGTATCCTCTTGCCATCCAGAGGTATTTCCAAGGCGATGGGGTCCAAACTTCATCACTGAAACAAAACATGTCATCATAATTTCTAGGCAGTGATGGGTATATTTGTAATTTATTTTTTCTGTTACTTGGGTCACACTGAGTATATATGTCAGCCATTTAATATTATAGTAGCGAGTTTGTGAAAAAGTTTGACAACCTTTGCTCTAGAAAGCGTAAATAATCATCTCAAAAAACAGGAAGGTATTAAACTGTTCCCCATCTTTACACTACCAGTATTCTAAAATCTTTTGACAGTATTCATCTTCTATGTTAATTGTGTCACATAACTGATATTTCATGGCTGCCACTTGTCTCCCATCCAATGACTAACCAGGTCCAATCCTACTTAGCTTCTGAAATCAGCCAAGAGTGGGCATGTTGAAGAATTCACTTGTTTGTTGTGAGCTTGAGACTTTTTCCCCATGAGGTACCATGTGCCTGGTACCTCTCATCTCAATGGGAAAGATGAATCTACTTATCTTGGCGGGAATGTCTCCTTTCTCTCAAGAATTTTTATTCCTAGGCTTTTTGTCATAACATCCCCATCCTTAGTTTCCACCAAACCTTCATGCCCATCATTTTTCAACTAGAATAAGTTTTCCATCATGTTTAAATTAAATATTTTCAAGAAATTAAAAATAGGAAAGAAAATATATTTGTCACATGGTTGTTCTAGTGCAAATAATTTAATTATTTTACTTGCATGTTGAGTGTTTCAGCTACATTTTGCATCTCCCCTCCCCCTCATAGCCTCCCATTCCCTCCTCACATCAGGGATCCCCAGTCAGACTAGCCCCTCTGACGCTTTAGGACCTCTTCCAAACAAAATGGAAATATAAACTGCAGGAAAAGTTGAAAAATATAGGTCTTCCCCCCCTGCTAACGTTAGAACACAAAAGAGGAAAGAATATTGTCAAACAAAGACTGAGGGATATAGACTTCCAAGAACATTTGAACGCCGTAGCTGGCTATCCAGGTACAAAAGAAAACACAAAACCTCTCACCCCAGCCAGCAGCTTACACAAACTGCATATTCTCAAATATTGGAAGGCATTTACCTGAGTGTGATTTAATGTACTGCCCTCAGCCCACTTTCAGGGTAGATTCGAAGGGCCCACAACTCTAAACATATCTGCCCATGTGGACTGAGGCAGGGAGAAGATGTAGTTCCCACATTATTATATTGTCCTTTCTACCAAGAAACTGGTGCAATTCTTATCGCTCCCATTGTGTCCCAAACTCCAACAACAGGGGAAAATCACTGTCTGAAATATCTATTACAAGACTACCAGAACACATGGACTGTGGTGAAGTTTTGCCTGACAGCAGTCAAACTGAGAATAAGTGCAACTGGGCAACCAGCGAACAGAATCGGAGGAAAACAAGAAACATTCTGTTTTGAATAATACATTCTATTTTAAATTTCCCCACCATATTTTTAAAACTTATATTATTTTAACACTCACACTGTTGAACTGTTATTTTCTGATTTTGGTCTGTGACTGTAAATAAAATCCATCCATCCATCCATCCATCCACATCAGGGATCAATGGTTCAGAAAAAGTTGTACACGTAACTTTAGTGAGTAACAGACATAAATAATTTCTGCTGGACTTGTATGCCAAATTGCCTCCAGACAACAGCCGGATATAATGACAGGAAGCAAAAGTGTGGAGTGTTGCTCTCTTGTCATTACTTATTCTTCTTAGACAATGCTGCTGTGACAGGCAATTCAGCTACCATCAAATTCCTATATGTGTATGTCATCACCTTTGCACATACACAGTCATCTCTTTCAGCTTTCACGTGTGTAGCACCGGACAGATCTACAATTGTGGATCCATCCAGAAAAGTAAGTAGCTACCCAAAGATGGAAAACCTGTGAGTAGGGGTGTGCATGAATGCATTTTTTGCATTCAAATTTGAGTTGAATCGAATATTCAAATATTCAATTCGAATTATAAAAATCCAGATTTTCAAAAGTCCAGTTCAAATCCAGATCATCCAAATCGGTACATTTGGAAATACAATTTGAAATGATGAAAATTGGCAACATTTGTATCAGGTTTTTGAATTTGTGTGCATCCTGTTTTCATCTCATTTTCATCCCATATTCATCCTGTTTTCATCCTGCATTATAAGCACAAATAAACATGATATTCAGATGCGACATACGAGGATCTACTCTGTAGTCAAAATATTCGAAAATCCGTATCGGATTTTCAAAAATCCGACATTCATTTGAATGTTTCAATTCAGATTTTTGAAAATTCAATTCTAATTCAAATGTTGATAATCGATGGATTCAAATAGGATTTTTGAATATCCGTGCACAACCCTACTTGTGACTTGTGCTGGGTTTTCCCACAATAATTTAAAGCATCTTTTCAGGGCAAAAAATTGGGGCTATGGTGGGGTTCCTACCCCACTATAGCAATACCACAATGATACTATACTTGTCCTGTCTGGATAGTGGCCCAGTACCACAGAACACATTCTACTGTGACCAAAAAAAAAAAAAAAAAAAATCCATTAAAACTTACATTTGTTTCCTCTTCAGTGAAAAGCATTCAAACAGCTAGGGAATTTTCTCTAGGCATCAGCTGGAAGGTCATTTTATTTCATTCAATAGCCTCAGTTCTACAAGGCAGCACAACATAAATGTTTAACTATTTTGTTCCCTTCTTTTTAATAATACTCTTGGGCATCCACTACAATATCTTTTAGGTACCCGTTGAAAAGCTATTTTTTTGCTCAGGCATTCCAAGTGAGAATGAATGTATGTTCCATAGCCTCACCCAGTTTTAATACTTCCACATTTGTTTTAATTGCTTTTTTAAAAAATTAAACGGTTCCACGTACAAAAATGCATATTAATGGGCATCACTTTTATGTAATTTTTCCTCAGTGTGTAAATGGTTTGTGCCTTTTCCTGAGAGAGACATATGACAGGCCAAAGTTTCCATCCTGGAATGGATGTTTCAAAATAATTTAAACGTGCTGTATGCTAGTGTGATACCTGGACTGATCATATTTCCATTCCTGGTTAATTAATTTGATCTCAAAATCTATCTAGAGTAAGAAAAATAAGTTCACCGATTTTAAATAACTTCCTAATAGTTTCTTATAATTTGTTTGATGCATTTATTCATTTACTCACTCATTTATTTAAACAGATTTGTATACCACCCTTCAACAGAGTTCCAGGACAGGCTTTAAATAAAAGCACAATACAATTAAGGTGATTAAAATATATTATTAAAAGCAGATGCTCTCCTCCATCTCCAATCAGCTCACTATGATTGATTAACCAGATGGAAAAAGTATTTGGCATAGACGCCAGGTAAATTTCACAACTTGGGGGCCCCCACTGGGAAAGCTTCAGTTATCAGCCTCAAAGAGTTAAGTGAAAGTAAGGCTTCAGCATTAGATTTGTGATAAAAGCATCAGCGCTATGGAAGCCTTACACCAGGACACCTCCATAATCTGAAATTTAGAGTCTGGCCGGCTGGGAGACCTCTTCAATATTTCCAAAGAACCAGGATAAGACACTATTTTGGCACCTTATCTGGTTTCATACCTTTTTCTAACATGAAGTGTACTAGAAGAGGACAGTCCCTGGACCTTCTTCTAGATGCAGAAATGCCCCCACATTCTGCACTAACAGATTATTGCTTATCTTCTGTAAAAAGAAGAAGAAGAAGAAAGAGAAGCAGATGTAGAAGTAGCTCGGCTTATATCTTCAGCTCCTAGCACGCAACCAAAGAGTGTCATGCTCATCAGGGTGGGCAAACACACCCACAACAAACAAGAGCTTGCCCAACAGCCATTCTATTGTGCCCTAAAACACTGTAGTGCCTCACAAAATGGAACATCCCATTTTTATTCCAGGGTGTTTCTTCTGGGCAATGAGATGAAGTGAGCAACTACACATGCCCATAGCTTCTCCTTTTCCGAGTGTGAAGATGTAACCTCAGTCCCAGCTTATACAGTTGAATAAATATGCAGTTTGCATTATTCTGCAGCTGCATATGATGGGATTAGGCGCAAATTAGCAAAATCTGGTTGGCGTGGTCACAGTTTGTGCACTTGTAGCTTCTCCCTCCCTGAGCACTGCAAATTTAATTATAAACTCTCGTAACTGCTATTTCTGACTGATTCTAATTACCTTAGTCCTGTTTGTTATTTCTTGTAACCCACATTGAGACCTTTGGTAAACAATCAATAAATCAATAAATCTTGAACCAGAAATAAAAATCCATACAAAGAGATGACTATTTTTTAAAAAAAGATATTGCACAATGATCCTATTCTGCGGACATCCCATGTGGTAACTGTGGCTGGCATATTAAGCTAGATGACCTTGGCCACTGCCTCTTGGTTTAATCTTCCTCATGTTTTCTGAGGATAAGATAGAGGGGCAGAACAATGGATGGTGTTTGGTTTGGTTTTTGTACTGCTTTGTTAACATTTACATTAACACCAACTATTCAAACAACTGAACACAACAATTATTATTATACAATATTGATTGACTATTTTCATTCCAGTCCATCCTGAATAAAAGAAAATAACAGAAAGTCAGTGGGGCCATGTCCCCATGCAAGCCAGCTGATGTGAGTTGGACACATGAGATAAAAATCCATGTTGTAACATGCAATAAAGCGTCCCCATATGGTTTGGGGCAACACGGATTTGAATCGCTCATGCCTGTCTCCATGCAGGGACGGTTTTTAAACAGAGATAAGCTTAAATTTCAGAAGATTACATTTTGTTTGAACATTTGTTATTGAGGCCTACCGTCAAGTCTAGAGGCCTCTGCAAACTTAGATGATCAGGACAACCCAGCACATTCTGGGATGGTGCATCCACACACCACAGTGCTGCTTCCATCCCAGAGTATGTGGAGGTATTGCATTGCCATAGCAACTGCCCGGTATGCAGCGTAAGTAGCCATGGATGATGCTGTGGTGATGAGGACAGTTCTTAATGGACCAGTGGCACTACAACAGGCCCCAGGTAATTTGGGGACAGTGCAAACACTGGTCACCATCCCTAGGCTGACCCGTGTTGACTACATGGGCACATCCATGCAGTTTTCTTGGTCCTAAAAGACCCTTTAGAGGACAACTCTTGGGGAGGAAATGGAACCCAATCTCTTGAAAAAGTCACATGCCAAATGACATAGAGCCTAATCGAGGCTCTCAATCCTAGCACCTTGGTTTTATATGTCTGTTCATTGTCCATTGTTGGCTGCTTCACACTTTAAGCTCTTTTCCTATAATTGCGTGGACAAAACATGAGTTTGGATTTTGTGAACTGCAGGGATTTGTAAATATAAGTTATTTTCTAAATACAGGGATTGTTTGCTCTTGTGGTTAGCAATGCAATCACTTCCAGTTATACCAATAGAAGTGCATGTGTATTAATGCACATAAAAAAGGTGAGTGTAAGCAAATATTAGAGAAAATAAAGAGAAGCTCATAACTCCACCTGAAAGCAAAACTGATTCGTGTGAGATCCTGTTGATTTTGTTCTAGACTTTGTTCAAGATTTGAAAGGAGGCATGCAGAGCATATTAATTTACTAAAAGTAAAGTTGTTCTGTAATAACTTATTAGAAAAAGAAAGGTATCTTCATTCATAATTCAGTTCCATGACTAGCATTTTAAGCAAACAAAAATAACAAGAAGTGAAGGTCTTATGAATCTAGGTTTCACAATTGATAATAACACAACTATCTGATCAGTTCTATTGGCATACCACTCATGTGTAGGCCACAATGGGTAGAAATGAGAGCACCAATTCCGGGATGGAGTGATAGTCAGAATGCCTCTAAAAGCCATTTGTAGGAACTTGAAAGCAGGCAAAGGTTTTGCCTTTGTCTTCTTCCTGAGATGCCCAGAAGCAATTGATAGGCCAGTGTGTGGGAGAGGATGCTGGACTAGATGGGATGTGCCCAATCCAACAGAGCTCCTCTTATGTTCCTATGGGTGGGATAAAAATGCAAATAAATAAATTTGGATCCTCAAAATTTGAATTATTGTGATTTGGGAAGTTAACAGTTGTGTAAGTTTGATTTTATGATGTATGAATGAACTTTATTGATTAGTCATATCACCGTATCAAGTTTACAAAAGATAAAATCATATAAAACATGGAAGGATAAAAAAAAATAACATCATTATCTCTCCTCTTTCCTAGATCTTGCACCAAGATGCAGAACACAAAGAGAGCACTGCACACAGGCCGCATTTTAATGATCCAACTGAGGTGACCCTTGCTTTTCTAGAGGTGGAGGCAGTCATAGAGTCACATTCTTGTTCCTGCTTTGAGGACATAAAAATGCTATCCTGGGTGGAAAGTGGGAAAACCAACTCTGATCATAACTCATCAGTGAAAATGTTCCCTTGCTGGTGTCTGGTGCATGATGCCTTCCTGAAGCACCATGGCACTGCACAGCCATCTTCAGCCTTCACTGTTTGCATTCCTAACAGACTCCATGTTTCCTTTAGTCTCAGCATAAATAGCTAGTCTATGGGAACTGATATCTTGGTAATGGAACTGCTAGAAGAACCTTTAGTTATCGCATATCCAGCTTACATAATTGATCCAAGGGGTCCTGGAAGTGGGGAGCACTGTTGATTCCTGCTGCCCCTGATGGCTGGCTGTTACGAAAGATATTTCCAGTTATCTGACTGGCCCAGATAATCGGGGATCAAGCACATGTAATGCCTGATCCTGAGCAGGCTAGAAAATGGGGGTTCAGGATAAAAGAGGAGACATGGAGACAGGAGGTGTAGAAAGGCATAATTCTTAGATTTTAATTTTCTCGGGTTTAAATACAGTAGCCAAAAGGGGGTGTGTAGGAAGTCACATGAGTGAGGAGGTAGAAAGGGGATTGGTGGAGCTGACCCTTGGAATCCCCTGATGTTACTTCCTATTACAGCTAGAAGGAGGAGAAACCATTGGGACTCCATGTGCTCAGGGTTCCCTCAATCCCACGTGGCTGGAAGAGGACTCCCTGATGGTGTAGGCTGCTGGAGAGGCTGGAGGTGAAGGCAGGAGCTGGGGGCTGGAGCTGAGGCCAGGAGCCAGGAATCGGAGGCTGTTGTGGGCTGGAGAAGGACTACTTGGGCAAGGAAGAATGGGTGGACAGAACAGAGCCAAGGGTATGAGGAAGAGGAAAGCAGACTCGGCATCTGCCCCACAGCAGCGGCAGGAAGGCTCGGGGGGGGGGGGGGCTATAGGGCTGTCACCACCACACCCAGGCAGGACCCGGGTGGCTGACCACTGACCCTGGCAACAAGGAACATCTAATGGGCAGGGGGCTCCAGGACGGGTTGTCAAGACAGGTGCATGGAGGGAGAGTGGGAATGCTTAGCAATTGCTACATTTAGTAATGGTGGGAGTGTGGGAAAGCTTACACATAGCTTGCATGATATATTGTCCCCAGATCTCCATGTTTTGTCTTCTGTTATCAACAATAAATGGAGGAACTTGCTATGAACAAACTTTGGTCTTGTTATCGTCTTTCTTGGCTCTGGGTGATAATTCTGACTGGTAATACGGCAGAAGAGTAGGAGAAAGCGCTAAGAGTAGGGATATGCATGAATATTCATAACATTCATTATTTGTATGAGTTCATCTGTATTTGGACATTATAAATAGTTACGACATTCATTAAAGTGAGGAGATGGGAAAGTGGCTGCACCAGTCACATCTGCATCCAATTCAGGTTGCATTCAACATGGATCAAGAGTGAATTAAAAGTGGGTTAGGTCAGATTTGACACTTTCAGTGTGGATATGTCACAGGATACATATTGGATACGTATGTGTTGATATCAGGCATATACTGGATATTTGTACGAATTCGTATAAATTTGTATCGAATAGAATCCTACCATATTTGAAGGGGATCTTTTCGAACGAATACATATTTTCTAATATTTGATTTGTTAGGAACTGAATGCCAAACAACCCATTCATGCACATTCCTAGCTAAGAGAGTGCTTTGTCTTCCTCTTGTTTGCACTGGGATGTTTGATATGTGCTGCAATGTGAGGTCCCTGTAGCTTTGAACAACCATGTGGCACCATGCCATGCCAATCCTGGCACAGTCCAACTAATGCTTCTTTGCTGACTGGCTGAGGTTCATACGGATGCCAAGTTTGGACAGTCACATAAGAATGAAGAATGGTCAATGGTCTATTGGAGCAGCATGGTGGGAAGAACTTGGACTACTTCCTCCTGTGTTTTTATAACTTCTGGTCTGAGATGTCAAAAAAGGAAAATAATAGGAATGGGGATGCTGAAGAAATTAAATCCTCATTTTGACAATTTCCACTCAACTGTTTAATTAAAAACACTCCCAGGGCAGCTTGGGTAAAGGTAAAACACATACTATGGTCAAGCTCAGCTATGGTCAAGTGAGGCAGTTTGGTCTAGGGCAGCGATGGCTAACCTTTTGAGCTCGGTGGGTCAAGATTCGCAAGAAAATCTAGCTTAACTGGGGTGCTGTGTCACTTCTAGAAATATCCATAATTTTGTGATATTTGTAGCTCTAGTAAAAAAGTTATATTTTTGATATATGTATTTTATTAAAAGCAAAAACGAATAATTCTTTACATTAGTGACTTTTGTTGCTGAATTTTGTTTGCAGAATCTTCCATTGAAAGTTGGTATTTCGCACACTTCAGGAACAAGCAAGCGCTACACGGCCACATGCCAGGGTGACCATGTGTGTCACCCAAAAGGGATTGGTGTGTCACCTGTGACACTCGTGTCATAGGTTGGCCATCACTGGTCTAGGGGTTATCTAGGAATACTGGGTTTGATTCCGCCCTCCCCCATGAAGCCAGCTGGGTGACCTTGGGCTAGTCACAGCTCTTTCCTGAGCTCTCACAGCCCCACCTATCTCACAGGGTGTTCTGTTGTGGGAAGAAGAATAGAAAAGCTTTGTCAGCCATTTTGAGTCCCCTTAAATGGGTGGGACATGCGGGGTAGAAAAGCCGACTCTTCTTCTTTTCTTGTGGTGATGTCATGGACACATTCATGCAGTTCTTCTGGAAACAGTAAGGAAGCAGACTGACATATTGTGTTCCTGGGAAACTGGATTCATGTTTTGCAGATTACAGTGGCACTGAGGAAGAACAGGAGAAAGTGCTATAAAAATGCTTTCTCCTGCTCAGCCATTCAAGCTCTATTGACAACACTTATGCTGGGATGTTTGCCTAACAGATGTAGGGACATGCAGTATCCATACTAGGGGCGTGTACAAATGCAATTTTTGGGATTCGATTTGAATGTATTTGTATGAATATTTTATTCAGATTTGAAGATACGAATGTTGACAACATTCTTATCTGTCCGTATGCATCCGTACGCATCCTGTTTTTATCCCATATGCATCCTGTTTTTCATCCCATATGTATCCATACAAATACGTAAACATACAAATAAGATGCGTACGAATCCGTACACATACGAGTGCCCGAATAATTTGTATGAATGATTAGAAAGATTTGAAAATTCATTCAAATGTTAAATTCACATGTATAGACATCCAATTTGAATTCAAATGTTTAAATTCTATCAAATTCTATCGAATTTCAAATGTTTTGAATATTCGCGCACAACACCAATGCATACCCTTTAAGTGCTTCTATGGGGCCATCAGGTTACTGTGCAGATCCTGCTACACTTATCTCATATATAACACTACAGTATGTTCCCCACAGAACACTGTATTGTTCAAAACTTTATTATGCCAGTGTGCACCAACAGCACTACATAGCTGAGACCAAATTAATTAACCAAAGCTGTGTTTCCATAAAACAACAACAATAAAAGCCTCAAAGACAGAAACATGTGGCCTTTGGCTATTTCTGACTGATGGCTGTTATTCCGGGACAATGTGGGTCATCTCAACATGCAATGAGTAACCTGTACCAAGCTGGGACAGGTTGCTTCTGGCACAGGACAAGATCAACAGAGTGCCTGGCCTTTAGGTCTCCCAGGAGGCCCATTTTGGTGTTGCCCCTTTTTTTACAACCTAAAAGGGTCCTCTTGGTAACCTGGACCACAGAGGTATCCTCTCCACCTGACTCCATAGTCCCCTTACACACCAGTAGACCTTGAGGGAGAGTTTTAGTTTAATGTTTTTAACATTTTAATCTTTTTAAAATTCATTTCATTTATTTATATACTTCCTTTCCTAAGAAGACTGCTCAAAGAGGTTTACAACAAGCAGAAAAAACACACAACACAAAATGATAAAGTATAAAATTTCACATAAACTACAAAATAAGATGGAATAAATCAGCAGTTGTTAACCTTTTCTTCACCAGAGACCCCCTTTAAATACGTTTTGCTGCTGTGAGCCCCACCACCCACCTGCCCACTCCCCCACTCAGTGCCACCACTGGTCTGCTGGATCCCCTGTGAGGTCTTTGTGGCCCTCTGGGGGTCCCCAGGTCCCTGGCTAAAAGCCAAGAAAAACAAAGAATAAAGAAAGATACTGAGCTCATGCACAGCTCTCAATAAGATCTCTTCTGTTGTTGACACTCTTAGCCTGGTAGTTGTTAGTACAGGAAGCAGCACTGCAAGATGACAGATTAAAGGATGAGAAGATGACAAGCCAGCCCTAGCTTTCTTCCTCCTATCAACAAGAGCAACCACAGTTCTTTGGGGAGGGTCTGTCAGAGGCAGTAAATGCACAGGTGCAGCTCAGGTCTACTTTCTCTTCTTCCAGTTGTGGCTACTTGCTCTGGAATCTTTAGGTGAAGGGGGAATGTAAATACTCAACTAAAATAAATTAAACTTTGAGCACCATAGTCCAGCCTATGTGCTGTCCTGTATGGACAGAGGGTGATAGGAGGGTGCAGGGATCCCATAATCTGGACTAGTGTACAGAAGAAGAGTTGACTTTTCTACCCTGCTTTCCTCACCCATTTAAGGAGACTCAAAGCAGTATCTATTCTTCTCCCCACAACAGAACGCCCTGTGAGGTAGGTGGGGCTGTGAGAGCTCAGAAGAGAGCTATGACTAGCCCAAGGTCATCCAGCTGGCTTCATGGAGGAGTGCAGAATCAAACCCAGTATTCCCAGATAAGAGTCTGGTTCCCTAACCACTAGACCAAACTGGCTCACAGAAAGGAGGTCTCTAGGCCTTTGCTTATTGTGGGACAATGTCCCATATAAAGAGACACCTTATGTTCTCATTATGCTCTAAGGCACCTTTTCTAGCTTAGAATGTTCAGGAGAGGAAGGAAGGGCATATGAAGCACAGCTAAAATCAATGGGGCACATGCAGCAGAAATGGTACCTCTGTGGCATCTTAGAGATGGTTCTGAGGTGGGATTCTTCATCAGTCTGCCACTCCTACATCTCCTGGACACATGAAAAAAGTAGCTTAGAGGTTGTAGCATGCAAATAGTAGTGTTTCCACCCCACCTTAAATTCACATTAAAGGACTTTAGGGGCCTTTCCGCACTGGCCCTAAACAGATACAGTCACACATTAAGGATAGATTAACAACACTTACCTTTGACACTTCTGCACTGGGGACCTTATTAGAGGCCCTTCCAGGAGGCCGTTTCTGCATTTCGGTGCATAAGACCGGTTTCTAAAACTGGTCTTGCCACCAAAATCCGACCCTAATGTAAGACCTGAAAAATTAGGTCTTAATTCCGCACACAGAGAGGCGAAGGCCAGATGTCCCGGCAGCCGCCATCTTGGGTAGTGAGGAAGCAGGCTGGTTTGCATCCTTCCACCCTCCCTTGTGCGCCAATGGGGCTTCCATGACAGGCAGGGGCGGATTTTGCCTCCACCCCCACCTGTCAATGAAGCCTTTTTGTCCTTTCCAGTGATGGGGCATCCCTGGCAGGTGAAGACAAAGGCAAACTCCTGCCGTCGCCTGCCAGGGATCCCTGATTGCTGGAGAGGAGGGGAGGCAGTGGCAGCAGCAGCAAAACAACAATGTCACTGCTGCTGCCACCTCCCCTCCTCAGACAGGGAGGGAGCGCAGAGGGCAGCTACCTCTGCCCCCCCCACCCCTCCCCAGTGCTGGGGCAGCCTCCTCAGGGAGGGGGAATCTAGCAGCAGCAGAGGCGACTCTGCTGCTGCCCAATCCCCTCCCCGGGGGGCAGCTAGCTGTCACAGAGGGAAAGCATTCACATGTTCTCCGTCTCTGGTGTGCTGATTCTATCTTTCAGGCCTCTTTTTTTACTGTCTATGGATAGACCCCCAGCCTATCTATGTTAAATCAGTTCACTTCAGGCAAAACCACCTTACTGAAAGTCTGCTAGACTGTGTCAAGCAGACTTTACCAACAGTTTAAAAAGCAAAAACTTAGTATTAAAAAAACTGAAGTCACATTTTATGAACCTCATAAAAGCAAAACAGCACATGTCATCCAAGACCCTATGCATTTTACAGAGCAACAGATTCAAAACTGAACCCAGTCTTACATTTGGTGTACAGCCTCCTTATAAAGCTACCCACTCCTTTTGTAAGAAATGCTACTGTATGTCTATTGACTTCAGCTGAAATGAGAATCATGATTTATTAAACTCGAGGGTAAATATGTTTTGAGAGGAAGTTAAGGTCAATCTGTTCCTTGAGGTATCATAAATCTTTGTTACAATATGAAACTAATGTCAAACAAACACACAGTAAAAAAAACACACACAAAATCTATGAGCAAACCATGTTTCACCAAAATGCATTTTGTCAAGTAACTCTAATATCAGAGCAAGGAATAAGAACAACTGAGGTAGAAAAATGCAGGGTAGATCTACACAGTAGGGGTGTGCATGAATACAATTTTTGACATTCGATTCAATTCGAACCAAATATTCAAATGTCCAAATTCTATGAATAGATAAAAAACGAATGTATTCAAATTCAAACTGATTCTAATACATTCATATCTAAATATTTGATTTGTATTTGATAATACGAATGTCAACAACATTAATGTCTGTACGCATCCATACACATTCAAACACATACTGTTTTTATCCTGTATGTATCTGTACAAATATGTACAGATATGAATAAGATGCGTATAGATACACATGTAATGCATACGTATCCATACACATACAAATGTCCAAATAATTCATATGAATAATTTGAAACATTTGAATTCATTCAAATATTGAAAAACAAATGTATAGACGTTCAATGTGAATTCAAATGTACGAATTCAGATGAATTTGATCAAATTTTGAATGTTTCAAATACTCTTGCACTTCCCTACTTTCTGACCCTTTCTTTTTCCTCTCAGGGTAGTTTATACAACCTGGGACCATAAAAAATGTGTTTGACGTGGAGTTTGGAGTCCTGCCGAGTCTGTTTCTGGTTTTCCTGCCTGGCTTCCCTTCATTTAGCATGAAGAAAAGGAAAAGACACTGCGGAACTTCAGCTGCCGGAGATCATTGTTCTGTTGTTAATCATTGATAGGAAATATTTATTGGAATTTGTACCCACTCTTATCACTTTGTAGACCCCTGAGCGAATTAAGAGGTTAAAACACACCAAAACAAGAACAGCAAAAATCAAAATACAACACAAAGACATAGTAAAGACATAAATCGCAATACTTAACTTACAGAGATTTCCAAAGGAGAATATTTTCAGCAGTCTTCCAAAGCTAAGAAGACTTGCCTTCCATCAGACTTATTACAAAAGGCTGAGTATGGAGAAGGTCTACTAATGACTTCTGCAACAGAACTGTCAGCAAACCAGCAATATCCCCATTAAAAGTTTAAAAAACCTATTGCTGGAAAACCCACGGCTGTTCACAATCTAGCAGTAGTGTTTTCTCTTACCTCGGGGACAGACAAACAATCATAACTAAAGGAAGATGATGAGTGCTTTACTGGTTTCCAATAGTCCCGCTGTGGCTGATCATGAAGGTTGTTCACCAGACATGCAGGTAAGCAGGATTTACTGCTTGTGTCTGATGGCACACAAGGCGTGTTTTTCCACTGTCACTAGAAGTACCCATTAAGTACCCACTAATGCAGGGGTCCTCAGACTTTTTAAACAGGGGGCCAGCTCACTGTCCCTCAGACCACTGGAGGGCCGGAATATAATTTTTTAAAAAAACTATGAACAAATTGCTATGCAGGATAGGCAGTGGCAACAAAAACACCTGGTGGGCCAGATAAATGTCCTCAGTGGGCCAAATGTCGCCTGCAGGCCGTAGTTTGAGGACCCCTGCATTAATGGGTACAAAAAATACTTCTAGTGACAATGGAAAACCACCCAAGAAGAGCCCATCCTGTTAAGATCACACGTTGCTTCTGGAGGCAGCCTTTGGGTTTTAAACTTCTGGTGCTACTTGTTCTGTTGTTGCTAATGAAAGCATTGTCTCTTGTGGGGATACAACAAACCGAAGGAGAATGACCAATGTGGATGATTCTTCCTTCAGCGGGTACTTTGGATTAGACTTCTTTGGGTATCTTCAGATGTGGTGATTTCATGTCAAGAGAGCAAAGTAGGAGGTACAACTATACATCTTCTTCTTTTTCATAACAGCCACTTTATACCAGCTGTTCAATCTGCAAGTCCAGGGTTTCAAGCAAGAGGTTCTCTCAGATGCACCAGAAGGGTGAGTCTGGGATCCATTGCATTGTAAATTAGGGATGTGCGTGAAGAAATCCACATTCAAAAATGGGATTCTTGCACTCTCACAGTATTTTATGTGATGAAAATAAGCTTTTTCAGTAGAAAAAGAGCCAAGACAATGTTCATCTGTGAATGAGAACGTTTGAACAATTTGATAATAAACTGAATTTTCAGACGTTCAATTTGGTCTACTGGTTAAGGAGCTGGACTCATACCTGGGAATGCCGGGTTTGATCCTGCCCTCCTTCATAAAGCCAGCTGGGTGACCTTGGGCTAGTCACAGCTCTCTTCTGAGCTCTCACAGCCCCACCTACCTCACAGGGTGTCTGTTGTGGGCAGAAGAATACAGAGGTTTGCCACCCGCTTTGAGTCCCCTTAAATTGGTGAGAAAATTGGGGTTAAAAAGCCAACTCTTTTTCTTCTATGAAATGAACATTCATTGTTCATTTGTGCACATCTGTATTGCAAATCATATGCTCTACTACTGAGATACATTATATTAATCATATGAAATAATGGCTTCATCTATATCATGCCTCAAATACCTGATTGGTGTGGTGTGCAGTCTACCATCTTACAATGAACATCATACAAATGGATAAGCACACTGATTATATTTGTTTAAAACATTTTGTTGGTTTCAGAAGTCATGCTACAAAACGCCAGGCATGCTTTTCCAGGTTCAGAGCTATTTGCATTCCAGTTAATGTGCTGTCACACACAAAGAACATTTCTACAGGCAGGAAGTCCTGGCCTTTTTCTTTCTTTGTTCTATTTTACAGGCTTTTTGAACCATGACGAAGTAAACTGTAGATGTGTAAACAGCTTACCACTGATTCAGAATAATGTAGCTTCATCAAACATCCTGGACTGCTCGACATGGATCACCTAGCATTGTGTTGACCTACTGATTAAGCTTCTTGGATTCAACCATTAGTTGTCCTGCAGGAACAACTGAATGAAGCACAAGTTTAGAATAATTGGTAAATGGACAT
Source organism: Aspidoscelis tigris stejnegeri (assembly GCA_023333525.1). Classification (NCBI taxonomy): domain Eukaryota; kingdom Metazoa; phylum Chordata; class Lepidosauria; order Squamata; family Teiidae; genus Aspidoscelis; species Aspidoscelis tigris. Next base: position 17,712,671 of record JALMGA010000003.1, read on the forward strand.
AGAAACTGATTAAAACACTGAAAGGGACACTTAACTTGTATTTTGACCACAGATAATTATTTTTGGCAATAATACTTCCAACAAAGCCATCATCTGCCATATAAATACAAATACATGAATATGAGATATTCAACCCTGTTGTGAATTGAAGCTGTTGCATAAGTGTCCCTTCTGCTTTGGAAAAAGGATCCTGGCATATGTACATCAAACTTACCTTGTATACTTACGTATTAAGAGCAAACTCAATGAATGTGTAAGAAACCCTTGGGACAAAGGAAAGACTTCAGGTTTTGTCTATTGTTGCTGTTGCCTAGACATGAACGTATGGAAAATCTGAGTTGCCCGAGCATCAGAGATTTCCTCTTGGACTTGCTGCTGTGATCCAAAGGAGTGTAAGCGTGACATTTGGTACTTGGTTGGTTCATGTGCCACTGTAGAGGTGCCCAGTGGTACATCCAATCACTTTAGGGGCTCCACACTGGATTTTCTGTCAGGTTGACTCTCTAACCTTTCCCTTTCCCGTGGTTGCGAGGCTATTTTACCCATAGATGCCAAGGCCCTGGGATCTAGCCTAGTGTTCATAACCACTGCACTATAAGAAGGCCCTACATTTCGAATAAGTGCTAATAAAATGTTGGGGGAGGGAGTACAGTTCCTAAAATAGCCCAGTGCTATTGAAGCATATGCTGGGGGCACAGCATAGTACAGAATGATACAGAATGGCGGGGGAGACAATGGAGTGTCCTGGAAAACAGCCCCAATCCCTTAAGGGGAGCAGTGGCAGAGGCCCCTATTGCCTCAGTCTCATGAACAGTAAGACATGGAAAGTTATGAGCCTGGAAAAACCAACGGGATAGCTCATATCAGGCAAATTTAAAGGAATCAAGGCCAGCTCTTGGCATCAAAGGTTTTATGCAAGGAATCTGTTCACCTGCTCTTTCTATTGTAAGTTTCCTGGTTGCTCTTTCAGTATCCAAATAGGAATATTTTTGGCACTCTCTGTCCCGCAACATCTCCACACCCCCCCCTATTTATTTCACACTTTCAGGATTTTCTAGTTCACCTTAATGTACAATGAAATCTCAGCAATGGAAATAAAATGGATGAACTCCCTCAGTGGACCATAAATGTTTAGTTCATGGCAGATTGGCCATTCCCTTATCTCCTCAGCAGCCTGGCAGTGGCCTTTTCTGAACATTTTCTTTCTATGGAGGGAGGGCCATAAAATGGAAACCCCTGTGGCCAGGGTGGAATCACACAAAGGAGACAGGAAAAGCCTTTGCCACTTCTCCAGATATAATCTTTGGTGAAGGATGGGATATAAAATTTTTAAATAAAATAAAGTAAAATACATGGTTGGTTGGTTGGTAGGTTGGTAGGTTGGTAGAGATAGATAGACGATAGACAACAGACAGACAGATCGATTGATAGATAGATAGATAGATAGATAGATTCTCTCCAACCTGGAAGCAGGACTTGGGTGCGTCCAGACATGTTAATACTGTGCAGCAGAATGCATAGTTGTGATGCAGAATGCATAGTTGTGATCAAGGCATCACACACAATGATCCCTGGATCATTGTTGGAGTTGCATTATTTGATAGCTACTGTGCATTTACCTTAATCCTGGATGAGGAAGCTACGGAGGCTGCCTTTAGTCCTGATGGCACGTCGTCGCTTCACAGTGGGTAAGCTGTGATTTTTCCTATAACTGCAGATTTATTTGACAAGTCTGGAAGGGGCCTTAGGCATCCATTCTAGTACCTACTGATACGCATGTTCTCCATGAATTTATCTAATCCTTCCTTGAAGCTATCCAGGCTGGGTTGCTGTCACCACCTCTTCCCTGGTTCCAAATGCATTTGGACCTACCAGTCACAAGGTAACTAAATTAATGGAGCTATGACTTTAACTTGTGCAACTTGTCTCATGCCTTCATTGGGTTCCAAGAGCAAAAATCATCATGAAACTCTGAAAGAGGACCACAGTACTCAGATGGATTTTTCACATATTCAATTTGTTGATTTTAGTATAGTTTGATGATGCAGTCCAGTACACATTTACTTAGGAGTAGTTTCCACAAACTCCAGTCCAACCTAAACATGTGGTTTAACAGTGTATGTATCTAATTTCTGAAAATAGTTGAAAAGTAAATTTGTACCTGCTTGAAGAGGGTTAATTAGAAGCTGAGATTTATTTTTTAGTAAGATTTGTTTTCCTTACTACAGCATCTCAAAATTTGCAGATGAATTCCAGCTAGACTAGCTGGAGTTGGCCCAGTTTTAAGCTGTTACATTGAGAGCTTACCTGAACTCAGCTGGGAAAGCTTTTCATTTACTAAATGTTCCAGTAAAAATTATCTGAATTTTTATTTATTTTTTTAAAAATCAGTGCAAGGCTGCCATTTGCATTTGGAAGAAAACACTGTTTGCACAATGGGAACTTCCCAAGGCAGAGAGATTATCTTTAAAAGGCTAATTTGTATTAAGAAAACGCAAGGGCAATGTAAAATTTCCTTCCCTCCCTAAAATGGTCTTAAATTTAATGGTCATCCCCTGGGGTTTCTCTTTGCAGTTTTAAACCCTGTGGCTAGTTTAATATGCACAAGTTTGTATTGCAAATGTTGAACGTAAATCCTTCAAGAAATGGCCAGTGATTTACTATTTGAAAAGTCTATTCTGAGGCTGGAGACAAAATATATCTAATCACAAATAAAATAGTGTAGCCAAATAGTTAACTAATGCTGGGACCAGACACAGCAAAAAAAAAAAAAAGAGAGAGAGAGAGAGAGACCATCTCTGAGAAACCTCTAAGAAACAAATATCTGATACGAACTAATACGTATCTGGTACGAACAAATACGTATCCAATACAAATGAATATGTATCTGATTTGTATCTGAGATACGTATCCAATACATATCCCAGAACAAATGCACTCTGAAAGCATTAAATACAACCTGAATTCACTTTTTATATGCTCTCAGTCCATGTCAAATGTACTCTAGATCCATTGCAGATGTCTGGCACAGCCACTTTCCCATGTCCCCGGTTTAATGAATGTCTGAACTCTTCATAAAAATGTCCAAAACATTCATATTCATATGAATGTCAATATACGAATATCTGAGGCACTGAAGAAGAAGAAGAAGAAGAAGAAGAAGAAAGATTTTAATGCACACAAAAGTAGAAAACTTGAGATTAACTGAAAGACTCAAATGACTGTGTGTTCACTTGTCAGCTGGAATCTAATGGTAAAAAAATGCACCCAAAGCAAATTGGAAAAGACTCCTTTGATCTGTACGAATTTAAAAGGAATTATAAAATTTGGTGCTGCTGTTTCCACTGGGAATCATCAATTACAGGGTTCATAAGGAAAATCATAAAAGAAAGGTAATAATGGTACTTAATGGAGTGTAAAATGGAGGCACGAAGCAGTACTATAGCTTATGTCAGAAGGAATGTTATACAACAGAAAACAATATGATCTGAAGGGAAGTATCTCAATTTATCATCCCAGGCTGGAGATTTGGCGGTATTTAATTGAAATCCAATAATGTAATCAGATCCCTGTTGCAAGACCCCTTCACTTTTGTGAGACATCAGCACAGGCTGACATTCAACTGAGTCTAATGGTAACCTAGGCTGAGTCTTCATTTACCTGGTAAGGCAGCACCATTGCAGGCATGCAAGGGAGGTGCCATGGTTTCCCACTGGAAAAGGTTCCACCGTATCTTCATTTGCAAGCACTGAGGTGCCATTTCCTGTGGCAGCTGGTAGCACTTTTCTTACAAATTTTATGACAGTAGGAACTTTGCCAGATACCTTCATGAGTAAATGGAGATGTAGTCCTACTTCCTTCCTGCACCGTGTCGCTTTCGGTAGGCAAGGGACAGTTCAAAGTTGAATGATTTCCCTTGCAAAATCAATCAATTTTCTAAAATATACAGTATTTTAATTATGCTTAATTGTTACAAATTTTATCTTTTTACTTTTGTAACCTACCCCTGAACAGTTAGGTGAAAGGCAAGATATAATGGATGGATGGATGGATGGATGGATGGATGGATGGATGGATGGATGGAAAATGAAAATAGAAAGAGCAGATTTCCACCACCATCCTTATTATGTAAAATAAAATAAAACAACTCTTGTGTTAGACAAAAGTCCACAAATAAAATGGATAGAAATGAAGCGGGTGGGAACCAAGAGAAAGGAGGTACCCGGGCTCTCCGCCCCTGGCTCAAAGGGAGCCAATCAGGGCAGCCTGGGGGAGGGACCCAGCTGTCACGGAGGGAGAGCGTGTGAACTCTTTCCCTCTGGTACGGCTGGGAATGCATCAGGACGTGCTGAACATGCCAGGATAGTTTCAGAGCACTTCTTTGTGCTCTGAAACCGGAACACGTGGAGGGCGCTCTGGGATGGGCTGAGGTGATTTCAGCACTGTTCAGAAGCTTTTCCAAGACAAGGGGAAGGGAACCACTGGTCCACAGGAGCGAATGCTCCATCCCCGTGTGTCCTCCACATGTTCCGGAACCCCTCGTGCAAATAGGCCTCTGGTCACTACATCTCAAAAAGGACATTGTGGAACTGGAAAAGGTGCAGAAAAGGGCAGCCAGAATGATTAAGGAGCACTTCTAGGCCTCTTCAGCCCAGAAAGACAGTGTTTAAGACCAGATTAAGTATATAAAATTATGCATGGTATAGAAAAGATGGATAGAGTAAAATTATTTTCTCTTATCACGCAACACTAGGACCAGGGAGCATTCTGTGAAGCTGATGGGTAGGAGAGTCAGATCAGACAAGGGGAAGTATTTCTTCACCTAGAGGATTGTGGTTCTATGGAATTTGCTACCAGAAGTGGTGGTAACAGCAATCAGCCCAGATAACTTTAAGAAAGATTTAGACAAATTAATGGATGAAAGGTACATCAATGGTTAGTAGATTGGATACTTACCACATCCTCCAGGCTGGGGAAACAGGCAGGATCCCTACAAAGGCCATTTGCTGGGATTCTAGGGAAGGTGAAGATTTTGCCTTTATCTTCTGTTTGAGATATCAATAAGCAATTGGTGGGTCACTGTGTGGGGCAGGATTCTGAAGTGCATGGGCTCTCAATGGCAGCAAAGGCAACCATTGTAAAGAATTGGAAAACATCAAAGGAAATAAAAGTAAAGGCATGGTAATTATATAGCAGAACAAATGCTTTTCAATTTCTAAAAGAAAGGTGATTAAGATATATGGGCCACCAAATTACAACATCGGCAACAACCACTTGGAGGAGAATATTTATTTGAGGAGAAAGGTGGGGACTCCAATGGTACAAAGAAAAAGATAAGCAATCTCCAATATTGAAATAAGTGGTATATAAGGACAGCATCCTTGCTGGTATGTGAACAGAAACGGAAGGAAGGCAAACAAATTGTCTCTCAAACTATAAAGGAGTATAATATTTAAGAGAAATTGGTGTGGTAAATTTGACTTATATGTATTGTATTAGAAATTATGAAGTGATAATGTTTTGGACAATAATACTACAATTTAGTTTGCAGCTCCATTTTTTAAAATCATGCAAAATCCTCTAATGCACACTAGTTCATTGCTTATATCAAGTATGAGCTCCTTAGCAAAACATATTTAACTGATTGTGAATATATAAAGGTAGGCTTTGGCAATCTGTGCTCAAAGTACAAGAATAATCATAGCTATGGCACAATAGCTTTGATTTATGCAAATTTATACCAGCATAATTATAACTGTAATAATATAAAATGAAACTGGGAAACTGGAATAGGAATCTTATTTATTTCATACTTAAGACATTCTTCATATCGCTCTTAAAACATCAGAGGGAGGCTTCAAAGGGTGTTCTGTCCTTCCTTCACCTTCAACAACCCTGTAGCCTACAATAAGCAACAGAAGATTGAAATTGTAGAAGCAACAAGATCAACCATTAAAACAAAATAATCCAATGTTCCAAAACCCATTTTGAGAGCAAAAATGTAGATGGGTCTCAATGCCAATGATGTTTTCCATTTTGGAAAGAGGGGAATTCACAATGGAGAGCTATCACAGGCAAAAGTTCTGTTCTATGTTCTTGTTCTACAATTCTCAGTCCTTGTGGGCAGGGCTTAGCTTATCTACAAGATGGTAGATATTGGGTAGGATATTTACTCAGATGTATAGAATTCTAAATCACATGGGGGTTTATAAATCATCACCAAGAGCTTGGATTAGGCATAGAAACATACTGGATGCCAGTGGAGGGTAATAATGTATGGCTATAAGAGTTGGACCATAAGGAACATCGTGCACAGAAAAATCAACATTTTTAATTGTGGTGCTGAAGAAGAGTTTTGAGAGTCCCTTGGACTTCAGGAAGATCAAATTGGTCAACACTAAAGGAAATGAATCCTGACTGTCCTTTGGAAGAACAAATACTGAAGCTGAAGCTCAAATATTGTTTCACTCCGTCATGTACGGAGGCTGTGGTGGTGTCATCCACCATCCTTTTCAAGCTGCTCCAAAGCCCCAAACAACCCTTCTAAATATGCGCATGGTTCTCCCCATCTGGGGACTTCGATGATGGGATTGGTAAGCTTTGAATGCATTCATGGAAGGCCTGTTTCAGCTTCCAAGTAGTGCCAAAAGATGGTGGATGAAGCACTCACAGCCTCTTTATGGGTAAGGAAGCTGAAATGGGGAGGGCGATCGCTTGATCCGCCATCATTTCAGCACTGTTCAGAAGCGTTTCCAAGTATGCACACGCAGCTCCCCATCTGGGGATTGCATTGACCGGGATGGGAAGCTGTATGTGCATATATGGTGGAAGGCCTATTTTGGCTTCCAAGCAGTGGAAAAATGATGGTAAACAGGAGGCTCGTGGCCTCTGTGTGGATAAGGGAGCATGGCACAATGAAATGGGGGAGGCGCAGTTGCATAGTCCGCTGTCATTTTGGTGTTGTTCAGAAACCAAAATAGCTCTTTCAGGAATCACACAATGAGGCTGGAAGGGGGGGGGGTGGAAGCCAAAGCTAGGGGGCAGGAGAACACTGGAGGGAGATCCAGCCTTAATCGAAGCTTCAATGGAATTTTGACAAACGCCAGATCCATTCAATTTGTGGACAAATAGGACCTACAAATGTGGGCCCCTTTAGATTTGTCGGTGAATGTTAGAATTCGTATGAATTCAGAATGTGATGGATATTCATTGCCATCCCTACTGGTCACTCTGATGAATGATATTTACTGGCAGAGGACTGAATACACTAGAAACATGAACAATTTTGTGTGTTCAATTCAAATAAAACCAAACAGGAGCTTTTCCAACCTTTTCAAACATTTTTTGAACATATTCAAACATTTTTTTAAAAAAAAATCACTAATTTTTTACATTGAAAAAGCCATTTTAAAGGGTAAAATGACATCAAATATAAATACTTGGAATCAAACTGTTCATGTTCATGAATTGGTCTCTGGCTTGGTTTGAATTGAACCAGCCCCTCTCAAACAGGGACTGGTTTGGTTTGAAGAAATCACTTTGAAGAGTTTGATTTGATTCAACCAAACTTGCATATCTCCAGGTGATTATTTGAGTAATCAGCTGAGTAGTTATCACAAGAGTTCACTAAGCCTGAGTCCCCAAAAGATTTATTTGCCTCTCTGGTCTCCCTCTACTGTCACTGTATTCAAGCGGACTTTAAAAGTGCCCTGCACTTCAGAAATAAGCATCCGCATGAGGCTCAGCAAAACACGCGTTTAAGATGCACCTTCTGTCCCCACAGAAGAGTGTTTTCTTTCCCCGCATCTTTTTCTCCCCACCCCCTCTCTTGTTCGAAGGAAAAATAGCCAGATCTCCGTCCCCCAAAATGGCTTCCCGTGCCAGCAAAGGGAGTGATCACTTGCTCATTCACTCTCAGCACTTACTTTCACTCTGTTCTCTGTTCGAAATGGCTTCCCGTGCTGGCAAAGGCAGTGGCTGCAGCCATCAGCCGTGTGATAGTGCGCTCATTTACTCTTAACACTTTCACAGATCACCCACTTCACACCTGATAATAATGTTACAATTCTGAGCAATTCTGGCTCTTTGAAAGTTCTGACCTTTACAAAGGAAAGGAAGGGAAGCTGCAGCATTTCTGGGAGATGTGTGAATGTTTTATGGCTTTATGGCTGTGTGTGCAGGCAGCAATCCCCACCCCTTTTGCCACAGAGAGTCCCCAAGGTAAATGTTGCAAGGAAAACCTGCGACTGCCAGAAAGAGCGCTGAAACTCTTCTTTAAAGGGCACTTTTTTGTCACGGATTTTCCTGCTTTTGTAGTGCTGGAAGCTCGTTTAAAAACCCTGGCATGGGGGCGCTCAGAGGCAAAAGAAGATTTTTAGCAGACTTTAAATTGCTTGGGGACAGGGCCTATATATACAACAGTTGAAGTGAAATAGGGCCTTTTTGCTATTCATTTTGTAGAATAATGCACTTTTGCTGATATCTATTCAAATTCACAAAAATATTAGGTAGTGATAATTTAGTTAATTTCATTGCTTACTAGGGATGTGCACGAATATCCATACTATTCATTATTCATACGAATTTGAATGAATTTGGAAATTTGTAAGCAAACTGAATGTCTGGACATTCGTACATGAACATTCATATGAATATGAATGTTCCAGATATTCAAACAAATAGTTTGGACATTTGTTTAACAGTACAGATATGTATTCATCCCATGTGTATCCATATGTATCATGTACTATCTGTGCATATCCATATGGATACCTATGGGATGAATATGGGATATGTATGGGATGAATACTGGATATGCACAGATACGTATGGATGCATATCATCAAATACACATCCATACATATTGAGTATTCAAACAAATACATACAAATACATTTGTATCGCATCAAATGTCCTGACATTCAAAATTGCACATTTGTATGAATATGAATGTTAGGACATTCAGTTCGTTACAAGCCAAATGCTGAAAATCGCATTCATGAACATCCCTTTTGCTTAACCAACAGGTGAATGGGGTGAGTGATGCAGAGTCACAGAGACATTTACAACTAGCGATCTGGTCACACCACTTTTGCTCAGAATCCCATAAAACCCCAGGACAAATTACCCAGATACTTGAAGTTATGCGAAGTCTTGACAGAAAAGTGTCCAACCATGGGAAACGTTTGGTGTAACTCTCTTCTACCTGTTACTGCAGCATCCTTAGTCCAACCTGTTCCAAAGAGCTTATGATTCCCTGGGTCAATCCCTATTTCCTTCCTTTTCTTAAGCCTTGGGGAAATGATTTTGAGCTGCAGAAACAATGCTTGCTTGCATGCTGCTTTTTATTTGAAACAAACCTATTATTTTCTTTCTTACTTTCTCTAGGAAGCCACAAATGCTTTTACAACCTTGCTTACAGAAACAGAGGGTCAGCCCTCTGTCCCTTTTTCACTATCAGCTCTTTATAGGGAATGTACCCAGAAGTTCTCCAATTATAGTGATTTCCTGTCAATGAATAGCTTTCTTTTCTTCTTGCTACAAGCAGGGAAAGAAAGTTTGACCACTTGAGGTGGGCATTATTTAGCAATAGCAAGAACCTCACGCAGTGACCTGCCTATTATTCAGCAAACCACAAATTGACTCTAAAGAACCTTGACACGTTATTTTTTCCCAGGAATTTGAATAGTTCTTACTGGGGAAGAATTCTTATCTTTCTGCTATTCTTTCCTAATTTCCTTTAGCAGATGGAACCATGACAAAAAATAATTCACCTCCCCAAAGACAAATATGCTTGGCCAGTCATCAAGGAACTGGAAGAGCATCCTCTATTTACTTCTACATCTGCTAAGATCCTCATAGCCCCACCTTGTTAGACCCTGTCAAACAAGCTGAGAAAATAGTGGAAATCTCCTGCTATATATAAGTCTCAAAGCACATAGGTAAATTTGTCCTTCTGGCCAGAAGCTGCTTGAGTATCTTTGCCCCAAACTCCATTCAAGATGGAGTTTGGTAAAGGGCATAGGATACCCCTATGGGCTCTAATATTAATGATCTGCTGTATCCAACAGAAAGGTAAAAAACCCCACCCTTTGTTTTCCATTTTGTATTTTTAATATTTAAAAATGCATTTAGATGCCTTAACTCTCTTTTAAAATTACTGTATCTTGTACACCATGCAAAACTTTGAATTTCCATTTGCCTGTACCCTTCTACACTATTTCAGTTAAATATTTAATATTGGGGTATTTTAACTCTGCACTGTCCCAGATCAAAGCCATCCAGATGAAGACAAATTTGAAGACAGAATAGAAAAATACATGTGAAACCTGGAACTTTTCCCTTTGATTATAAATGCAAGCCTTTAAAAATCATCAACTGCATTGTGTAATATGGCATTGTATGCAATCATTGTATCCTGATAGGTGCATGTATGTTAGGGGTGCATGGATATTTGCTACATTCAAAATTTTATTGCATTCAATCAAATTCATACATCCAAATTCAAATTGAGAACGCTGGCTACTTTCAAAGATCGATATTAGAATGTGAAGCAAATGCTTCTATACATTCATTCAAAGCTTCATTATATTCGTGAATGTGGGGAGTCAGGAAAGCTGCTGCCTAGTCACATGTGCATTGGATCCAGAGCAGATTTTATGTGTCTAGAGCAGATCCATAGGGTGTTTGTAGGGGATTCATAGGTGTGGCTGGCAGCAGGGATTCAAATCAGATTTCAACAGCATTCAAAAAATATTTGTATCGAATCTGAATCCTACCACATTCAAAGGGGCTCTGTTCAAATGAATGCAAATGTCCTCGCATTCTATTTGATTTGAATCAAGCCCACAGAAAAGTTGTGCACACCTCTAATGTATGTCGCATATGTACCTTTTCTGATGTCTGAAGGACAAAATCTCTCTGCCAATGTCTTTCGATAGCAGAGTTTGTATGGATCAACTCAATGAATATATTGGGTGTTTTTCCACTAGCACTAAGTACCCATTAAGGACCTATTTGGCTGAGAGCCAAATGACCCCATTTCCACTACAGACCCCATTAGAGAAACATCTGTTTCCACCACAGTTAGAGAAATCCAGATCATATGGGTCCTTCAGGACCTATAATCTGGATTTCCTGTAGACCCCATTTAAGGGCTCTACAATGGGGTCTTCAGCCATCAATTCTGGATTATAGGGTTCCTGTTTCCACTAGAATTAGGCAATGAGGTCTATGGGAGGCTCGGGGGGGGGGGGAAGCACCCATAGGGGGTGCCCCAAACTCAAGACTTCAAAGTCCCTTCCAAAGCTGGCTCTGAAGCCTGCACTAATCTCCAAAGGCAGACCTCTTGTGGGTAGATCCAGATTTGCAAATGGGTGCGCCAGTGTTTCCACAGTAGGCAGGCTAGCACCCATTGCTATTGGGTGCTAGACCACCCATGGAAACGCATTGGGTACTTCCCTTAATCCGGATCTACTAGATCCGGATTAAGGGAAGGACCCATTCCTTAGATCAGGATCTTCTTAGATCCAGATTAAAGGAGCTCAGTGGAAAAACACCCATTGTTTTCAATGTGTATTGCATGTATGTTAATATAGTTAAAATAACACACACATGCATTACATACCAAAAATAGGGATGTGCACAATTTTCTTTTTATGTTTGCATCACAGTGAAGTGAATGCGAAAGAAATTTGCTTTTGTGCAAATAGAGCCACTTTGAATATGGCAGGATATACTCTCTTGCACCCCCACTGCTATGAGATTAAAATAGCTGGAGAGGCTTGAGGTTCAGGGGTGCTGACCATGTCCACCAGTGGAGTCAGAGGTTCCTGCCACAAGGATGGGCCTTTCTGTGGCCTTCAGTGTGCAGCCTTGAAAATATAAAGCAGGAAAAGGAGTAACAGCAATATCTCCCATCCAGTTTGACTGGTATAGGGAAGTAGTTTATTTCAAAGGCATATTTACAAGGATCTGCTAAGGTCCAAAATCTCTCATTACAGAAGGCAAACACTGGCCCTTTTCCTAGTAATCTGGAGGCAGAAAATTTTATGCATGTACTCATAAGGTCCATATACATATGACTTTGCATATATAAAAAATTATATCAACTTCCATTTTTTTTAAAAAAAGGGCAGTTTAGAAACAATATCTTGCAAGTATCTACAGTGTTTCTAATCAGTGGATTAGTTATTTGGTGGGTTTATCCCAAAGTCATATTCAAAAGCCAAAATCTCCACATACCATTGAGAATTTTATCTGTTCGCCTAATTTTGTGCTATTAATTCTAATGCCTTAATGACATCTGTGAAATTATCTAAGCTCATAAGGAAAGGATCACATTTCTCATCAATCAGCATCTTTAGGGGTATTCTCCACTGGCTGGTATACAGGACCAGCAAGCTTACTAGAAGCCTCCCTTCCATACATTTTGCCCAGGGCCTCCCTTAGATGACCTCAGAGTGTGGAAGGGAGTCTCTTAATATACTTGTTGGTTCAGTATATTAGCTACTGTAGGATCACCTCACTCCTTAGCATTCCTATACAATTTATGAGTCATGTTCTCTAAGACTTTGCAGAGCATTTCTGGATAGCTGCTGTGGACTCAAAGTGCCTAGCCTTTCCCTGCCTCCAAGAGAAGTTGGCATAGGTGGTATCCTCATACATTTAAAAAGAGGCTCAAATTTAGGACCTTTCTGTATTTACCTCAGATCTGGATTAATAAGAGGCCCAGGGCCTCCCTTCTGTGGAATGATGGAGACCCTGCTCCCTGCCCCTATGCTCTGTCTGCATCAGTCAGAATGTGATCCAAATCAGGAGTCTCCTGATCTGGATTGCAGGTAGAGCCCAATATTGAGGTCTACAGGCATAATAGCAGAGGTAAATCTGGATCACAGAGGCATAAGACTGTATACCAGTTTATGTTTTGGCAGCATGCCTTACTGCAACACTAAAATGGGTTCCCTGAGGGTTCCAAGCTCCTGGCCATCAGAGCTTCAGGGCCAGCACAGAGGCTGGGCTGGAGCATCTATCGCCGTATACACAGTGTTGTTCCAGCCCAGTGCAATCTGTCCCGGCCTTGGGATAAATTGCTTTGTTCCAGAACAGCAGATATGGGATAAAACAGGTGAGAGCAGAAGGGCCCTTAGAGGTGGCACCAAAGCAGGATCCACATGACAGAGAAGGCTAGCTGTTAAGAGTGTTAGGAAGAGCGCTGCATTCTCAAAGATGTGGCATGCTGCTTGCATGGCTGTTGCTATCTCACTTGTGCAAAAAGGGTTCCTGTTTTTGAATATACAGGAAACGGCCACAAAAGTTGACCATTTTACGTGTTGTTCAAAACAGGGCTATGCGGTCCATCCCAAAGAAAGCACAATGGTATGTCTGCAGACTTTAGTGGAAGTCCAATAGAAAAGCATCAGGAAACACTGTCAGCATTCTTCTTACTGCTGTACTATTTTGGGATGTGCACAAATTTTCTTTTGCATTCGAATTCGAGTCAATTTGAATGTTTCAAATCCGAATCTGTTCATTCGAATGTTAGATACAAATGTGAAGATACGAATATCGACAACATTTGTATGCGTTATATGTGTCTGTACACATTTCATATGCACCCCATTTTATCTGAAATGCATCCGGTTTTCGTTCCGTATTATAAACATAAAATCTGTACAGGTACATATGATATTTGTACAGATACATATGTAATACATACATATCTGTACATTCAAATGATTTGAAACATTCAAAATTCATTCAAATGTCTAAATTCGAATGTGAAGATGTTCATGTGAATTTGAATGTCCACATTCAATCAAATTCTATCAAATTTCTAATGTTTAGAATATTTGTGCCCATCACCAGTACTGTTAAAACACTCCTCTCACAACCACTTAGTGTGGCATGCTAGCTGGGTGAGTCTGGAGGACTCATGGGGCCTTTCTGCACTTGGCCTTATTCCCAAATATATCCCAGAATAGGGACCTACTATCTGCATGCTAGTGGAGACTATAGAAGGCTCCAAGTGAGGCCTGGCATAGTTTGCATTAGCTTGTGGCCAGCAGACCTCTATCTAAGATATATTCCAGAGTAAGGCCAAGTGCAGAAAGGGCCATGTTCTGCACACTCTGGGTGCCAACACTGCACTACAAGGGCTCTCTTACCACATCACAATGGGGCCCTGTGGATATGTTTTGGAACTACATCTTCTGGCCTATAATGTGCATTAGATGTCAGATAAGAACACTAGCATGCGGGAAGTATAATCTTTAAACCACTTTTGTTTTGCCTTTCTTTTTACTGCATGTGGATGCAGAACTCATAATATTAAATAAATGAACATGTTAAAAATGTTTATAATATATTTATATAATACATATTACTCTGGCCTTCAGTTGAATGAGGACACTCTCTCCCTTCCCACTTGCAGGTACTGTTGTTCTAATATATGTTTTTATCTGTTTTAATATATTTGATTTTAGATGTTGTTACCCAACCTGAGACCTTTGGGTATAGGGCGGGATAGAAATTTAAATAATAAATAACAAAAATGTATATAATGCACAAACTGAAGTATTTCTCTCTTTCCTCCTCCTTTTGGTAGCTTCTAGCACTGAAAGTGTGTCTGCCAAAGTTGCCATCATCCCACCACTAGCAACAACACCAGTTATGACAAGTAAGTTACAAAATGAAATTACCTTATTGCCGTCTATGTAGCAGTGATGGGCTTAGGCAAGTGATTCAACCAGTAAGTCACAGGAGAAATGCATTAGTGAGAATTTGAGAAGCAATGAATTCCCTGTCTAGAGAAAACAAAACCGTAAATCATCACATAAGCACCCTTTTATTCTGATCTGGCTGCGACTATTTGTCAACTGCAAAGAGGGAAAATAAAAAAAGCTATGTCAAACACTTCCTTGTGGGCTTTGGAGGGCCTCCGTATAGAACAAGGAGATAGCTGAGATATAAGCTGTTTGCCTTTCTCTTATCACATTATAAGCACAAACATATTTTTCTTTATAATGGGATTACACTACTTCACTCCCATCCATTGTGTTTTTGCTATGATTTTGGTGGAAGGAGTTCTTTTTTTTTTCCTGATAGCCACAAAGGATCAAGGAAATTACTACAGTGCTACAGGTCATAGGAAGAAGAGCTTTGCTTTTGAGTACTGAAATCTCACATCACCTATGATCCTTTACTCTGCAATATATTCCTTCTTAGTGCATTTCCTGTAGCCCGGTGAAATCTGATTGCAGCTTTGGGCAATAGTAATGTGCTATGCTGCCACTGTGCAGTACTGCTTATTTTAATAGTTTATTTCTATTTCTATTCCACTCAGTTTGCTGTAGTCTCAGCAAACAATGCCAATGCAATAACCAGGAGGACAGATAAAGGAAACTAGGCTGTTTCCACACTTACCTTGGGTTTCCCAGGTCAGGGCTGGATGCTCTGGCTCATGCTATGCACCTCGTCCCTTGCTAGGATGGGTTCCTGATGGAGCAGGGTTGTGGCTGTCCACACTTGGACGGCCTCACTTATCCTAGGATCCAGAATGGGACGATCCTTAAAGCTGGTGTGGAGCCTTTACGGGCTGGGAATAAAAATAACTGGCACTCAGAGTCCCTCGTCTCACCTTTAGTTTAGAAGAAGAAGAATAGGCTTTTCTACCCCACTTTTCTCACCCATCTAAGGGGACTCAAAGTGGCTGACAAAGCTCTTCTATTTTTCTCCCCACACCAGAACACCCTATGAGGTAGGTGAGGCTGTGAGAGCTCAGAAGAGAGCTGTGACTAGCCCAGGGTCACCCAGCTGGCTTCATGGGGGTGAGCGGAATCAAACCCAGTATTCCCAGATAAGAGTCTGGCTCCCTAACCACTAGACCAAAGATGGCCTGAGGTTGTTCTCAGGTCACATTACTCACATTATTTATATTCAATCTGTTTTCCAAGCCGGCCTACCCCCATTATATCATTCTAACCACAGTCTTCTTTCCCAGAGGACTCAGCCTGTCCTGGCATCCCAGGCTGTCTTTGGGTGTTTTTCCACTGTCACTAAAAGTACCCATTAAGTACCCATTAATGGGTACATAATGGCATTTTTGAACCCATTAATGGGTACTTAATGGGTACTTCTAGTGACAGTGGAAAAACACCCTTTGTTTCCTCAATGTGAGCAGAGGGATGGGCTAAAGGAGGCTGAACCATGCTGTGGTGGGTGGGTCCAGTCTTTCCTTTCAGCCAATGTGTATGATTCCTCTACCTAGCATTTTTACACAAATTACTATTATTTTTTTTAAAAATTAATCACGTGGAGAAGAAAAGCACCTAAAAAGGAGGGGTGTGTGGAGGGGTGGGCAGGCTTAAAAAAGAACCACAAATACACACCCTTGCCTCTCTTGAGTGACACAACAGCATCCAATAAGAAAGGAGATAGACTTGATGCAGCAAAAGGGGTGGAGAGCCAAGAGTTCCCTAAAGGAGGCTCAAGTCCATCACAGATAAAGGTGTGAGTAATGCAGCCAGGAGTGAGAATGGTCTGAGGACGACCTATAATGATCTATGTGTAAACAGAGCTGGTATGACCTCAGTTTGAATGATGAACCAGGATGTCCTGTCTCATACAGGTATGACCAGGTCCATAGTTACTGACTTCCAGTGGCACTTTTTGGAGCACCATCAAAATAGGTTCATGTGTTGTGGCCAAGGTGTCTCTCTCCAAGAAGAGTTCTTGTGGGCCAGCAACTAGTAATGCTGTCCTGAAAGCCATAATATAACTAATTAAAGCAGAGATTTTAAAAATGTACCTTAAGGTAGAAATTAAAAATATCAGAAGAAACCATTCATTATAGATCTTTATGATTTCTCATGTTCACAGCATTCAACTCAGCTCACAACTCAAAAGTGTGTAGCACATGGGGCCATTTCCACTTCAAGACATTTGATGGGGATATCTATCATTATCCTGGAATGTGCAACTACATCTTTGCCTCTCAATGCAACTCTGTCTTTGAAGACTTCAATATCCAGATCAGGCGCACAGTGTTTGAAACCACTGCCTCTATCACCACCATCACCATGAGACTGCAGGAGGTGGATTTTGAAATTAACAGTGAAACCATATTGATTAATGGTGATAGGTAAGCATTTAGTCCTTTGCCTTAAATGGAGCCATTTCCCCAAGTCGAAATTACTGGGCAGATGGGGTCAACATCTGGGCCACTTTCCAAAATCTCATACCAGGCATGTTTGCTTACTGAAAACATTTATATTCCACTTCACAGCAAATGAAGAAGAAGAAAAAAAGACTCAAGGCAGTTTGAAAGAGAGATTGAAAACAAGGGTAAAATCCCACATTCAGTAATCAGCAATTACAACACATTGAAACTGGGTGGGTTAAGGAAAGGAACAAACATTCACACAAGGAATGTTTGGGTAAAGAAATAGTTAACATGTGCAGAAGGGCAGCATTCTTAAATGTGCCACAGTCTCTTTTCCTCCTGTTTGGAGTCACCTTCTGTTTGCAGCACCACCACCTGAAAATGGAGACATGGCCACCATGTCTGACACTGCCTTCACCTAGCATTTTCTTCTGAGTTCTCAATCAGTGCCAGTTTCCAAAGAGATAGCAGAGGAATGAAAAAGCATGCAGCCCTATCCTGATCTGCCCAGCACACTCTGGTAGAACAGAAACCATGGCCTTTCTGGTCGCTAAGTTGAAAAGTGGAGCAGCCAAGCCTACTATTAGTGTTTATCCCCTTAAGGTTGGGTTAAGAGAGAATGTGGCCCTTGGAATGATTGGAGACAGTGTTGGGGAGGCCATGGGGGCAGCCTACTCACCCTGTACAAAGCAGTGCCGAACAACTGTAGGATCAAGGTAGCCCTCCAGATGTTGCTGGCTACAACTCCCATAATTCGTAGTGATTAGCCTTGTTTGCTAGGGCTGCATAATCTTTTCTAGCTGTTGTGTTTAAACCAAGGATCTACTAGTGCTTGACTTGTAGATTTGTAAATAAAAGCAAATATTAAGGAACACCAATAAGGCCTCATGGATCTCATTCCAAAGAAAACAAAACCCGAGTAAACACTACAGCAGCGGACTATCTTACCTCTTAGTGGTGCAAGGTGACATAATATTACTGATGCAGGAATAACAATATTTTAATGTTTTCTCATCAGGATTCAGCTGCCTTATACTGGATCTGGAGTCAGTATGGAACAAAATACCAACTATTTGAAAATAACTGCTAAGTTGGGCCTAAGCCTAATGTGGAATATGCACGATAGCTTAATGGTACGTCAAACATTATACAGAAAACTGGCAACTGAATCTCCTAATAGAATGCATAGGTAATTTCCACATGATGCACCTTGATGCATACCATGGAGACTGGTCTTGGCCTGGACCAAGCAATCAAACATGGGCCAGGGACCATCTTGGCCCAACTTGGAAAGTGAGATGTCCGAAGAGAATGGACCAGGGGACCCAATTCTGCAGAAAAAATGAGAACTTCTGGTTTAAGCTATTTTTGCCAGACACTCAGAGAAAGCTTCACAGTCAATGTAACTCAGCACCTAAGTTCACTTTTTGATGCATATGCCAGTGCAGATTAGATAGGCCCCTAAACCCTTACTAGTATGCTTCTGATCAGAGTCCTTACAGCCCATAGTGAATGATTGAGGAACCTCTGGAGAAGACCATCCACACCTTGAAGAGGCAGCTACAGCCCCCAGGCACCCCCTGACGTCTCTTGCACTAGGTGTGGAGCATGAAATTGTGTTCCATACCTTTACTAACCTTACCCATTTATTTACCAGAAGCATCCACAACTTTTCTGGTGCTCCGGGGTTGTCTGAGGTGCTGTGCAAGCATGCTGGCACCTTGGACGATCATAGATGTGACAGTGTCTATGCAAAGTGTCAGTGTTGTTGTGGCAACGGCACTGACACATTCACAGTCACGGAGGGCAAAGCAACCAAAATGGTGGTACCCAGAAGAGGACCAGCCCTGGGATCGGTCACAGGTAAGTGACCAATCATGCATGGCTTAGTCTGTAACTAAGTCACTAGTCAACATTGGGTGAATACACTTCTTTCCTGTCCAGTGGATGGGAAGGGAAGTGTGAAAACCCGCCCTGGAGTACCAGCCATCTGTTGCAGATACAGCATACTAGTAAGGGGCTAGGGACCTATCTAATCAGCAGGCTACTGATCTGGATTACTGGTGGACTGGATTAGTGTGGGTGACCCATTTTGGCAGCACACCTTATTTCACTACAGAAGTGGGTCCCACATGGGTTTTGAGGCATTTGCTCTTGTCCTTTGGAGGTTGTGGAGGCCAGCTCTGAAGCTCAAGATAGCTTTGGGGCTGGTACAGTAGCTAGGCCAGAGCAGCCATCACAGTGCAGATGGCATTGTTCAGTTCATGGCCTGGATCAAGCCTGGTAAATGCAGAAAGGTCTTTAGTATGCATTAAAGTCAGCAGGAGAAATAGAGGAATAGGCAAACTGAAAGCCTTGATTTCACCCAAATTGGGATTTCAAACTGGGAGCTGCCTTGTTGATCAGGACAAAATTCATTCTTCTTCTCAAATGTGGGTGCCTTAAGGAAACTCTCCATGTCATCAGTCTAGATTTTTCTTGGGAGTGGGAGATGTCTACATGCTAAACACTGTGAGTACGGGCTGAAACATGGAAACAGAATTATTCCTATCCACTTTTGCATTCCCATGTTTACAATTTGCCTAAAACCAGTGCTCTTTAAGGGTGTTGGGATCTCTCAGATGTAGAATAGGTATTTTACAACATAGAGTACATGGTGCTATCATCTGCAACCCAAGACCTTTTTCCAATTATAACAGAAGAATGAAGAAATGAATCTCACCTCCCCATGCACAGTTAATTAAAAACCAGAACATATTAGGGATGTGCATGAATATTCAAAATATTCATTATTCAAATGAATTCGGAAGAATTTGGACACTCATATACAAATCGGAATGTCCAGACATTCGTATTTTAGTACTTGTACAAATACAAATATTTTTGAGTTATTCAGACATTCATATATGTACAGATATGTACGCATCTGTATGGATATATACGGGATAAAAATGGCATCTCTATGGCTGCATACGGATTGGATACGTATAGAATATTTGAACAAATAGGTACAAATGTATTTGTATCCATTCCAATGTCATTTTTCTTTATTTGTACGAATTTGGATTTTTAAATATTTGATTAATAATGATTCAAATGTCAAAATTTGCATTTTGCGCATGCCTAGAATATATGCATCTCCATGCAACATGGAGTAGTTTTAAGTAGTTGCCCTTACTTAAATGCTTAGATTGGTGCAACCTGTTCTTTGGTGTGGGACTCTCTCTATGTATATGTACGTGAGGACACACAAGAGGGCGAGTTAGAATATTTATAATTTCCAACAACATATTGCCTCATGAATATCTTAATAGCAGTTAGAATGTGATTGAAGAAAGCATCATAAAAATGATCTCAATTTTTAAAGATAAACACATATTTGTATAACATAATCAACATCTTTGCAAGAGATGCATCTTGTTATCATAACTTTTCATTTTCTAGTAAAATTTCACTTTTATAGGTTATAACCTTCCCTGTAGATTTGTGAGAATTTCCCTCCAAAGAAATGAAATGCATAATGGAAAGAGAGCTGATTCAGTTATAAGTATTACAGCGAAAACTAGGTTGTTATGAATGGCACAGAAACTGTAAGTCACAAATCAAACCCCAATTTTCAGGCTACAAACTCTGAATTAAATTGTTGAGACCTATATTGATAGAAACTATTTCAATATATCTAGTGCAGCTGCTTTCTTTGGTTTTCAATCTGTTTCGTGAAGAGTCTCTCTATTAACTTTTATCAACTTTTTCCCTATGTAATTTCAGCTGGAACTGGATATAAAATATGCCAATCAGACCTGTGGACTTTGTGGGGATTTTAATGGCATTCCACTGTACAATGAGTTCTTTTCAAACAGTACGTATCAGAAACACTGCAGTGCCGAATGACAGCATATCATCATTTCCTGTATGTTGTGGAGTTTCTTCAACTACTTCTGAGTTCTAGCCATTTGGGTATCATGTTTGTGTGAATTCTTGTGGTGCGCAAGTGTGCCATGCCAAAATACTTCAAGCACGAGTATCGAAATCTCAATAGAAAATAGTTTTACTAATATGAAATGCATAGCGGTAGCAGAATAATTGCTGGGCTTCAAATATTATTGCAATTATGAGATGAGATGGCAGCCAGAACTATGCAATAAGATGGTGGCAATCCTAAATAAAGATGTACTGAACCATTTTAACCCAGTTCAAATCAAACCAGCTGATTCAATCTAGCCTGAATTGAACCAACCACCTCCCAAAAATAATCTATTCATTCCAGTCACTCCCAGTAACAGTTCTGTTAAAGAACCTAAGAAATTGGGATAGGACAATAAATAATTGGGGGCAGTTAATAAAAAAACAAGACTAAGGAAAAGATTGTTAATCGCAAATGATAAAGGAGGAGGTTGGGGCATTCCACGCTTAGAATATTATTATGAAGCAATGCAATTGGATAGAATGTTGGAATTATATTTATTATATTCAGAAACTGGCTAAAGGGGAAAATAATACTTTATTGGGCCCATGAAAAATAATTATGATGACTTGGAGGAGATGAAGGAATAGCCTAATAGCAAAGAAACCTAAATTGGCTTCAATTAATCAAATGAACATTGAAAAAGTCTGGTCTCTGACAAGAACACCATTGGAGCTTAAAGAAAGAATAACAACTGAATTGGAGAAGTTATATAGAGTAGACGGCCAACTGATAGAAAGGGCAAGAAATATTGGGAAGGTGTCAATGGCTTCAGATTAGGGGTATTTTAAGCTTTTTGGAGGCAGAAGAAAATATAAGGCTTTTTGGACAACATGACTCTCCGTTGGAAAAAACTCAGGATTTTAAGGCAATGTGAAGGCCTATTTGTAAATTGTTGGTGATTACACATAGTTCAACGGCAGCTGATCTTCAAAGAGTTTGGCAGAGGTATATGAAGGTGGAGATAAGGGATAGCAAAACAGAAATAAAAGCAATTCAAAAATACTTGTAAAAGAACTTAGGAAAAAATATTCATAGGTGGTACAGAACATCAGCTCATATATTTAGGAACAATAATAAGAACAACTGTTATTATTAGGCCTGTGCCTGGGGTGTGGGTGTGTGCCCAGGAAGGTTCCTGCAGGCTCTAGGGGACCCGATCCCATCACCAAGAGCATGCAGGAACCCTGGGAAAGGACAAGACAGGCCTGCCTGCCCCTGAGTCGAACCTGACCCAATGGTAGCAGGGAGGGGCAGGGCCTGCAGCTGTTCCGGAGGGAGTGTGTGAATGCTCTCCCTCCCAAACAGCTGTGGGACGTCCAGGAATGCCCTGGGATGGATGTAGAGCATGATTTCATGCTCTACACCTAGAACGCATGTAGGACACTCTGGGACGGGCTGGGGCAGTACCGAACAGAATCGCCAGCCTAGCAGAGCAAATGCCCTGTCCCAGGGTGTCCTACGTGCATTCCGGAGGCCCTTATGCAAATAGGCCTCAGGTTGAGTCACTCAGATCAATCCAAACCAGTTTGAGTTCATCCACAATTGCCCTTAAAAAAGCAAATGGATTCAAACCAGTTTTAAGATTGAAACTGGTTTGAATTCCAACTGAACATCATATAGTTTGGTTTGATTAAAACCAAACCACAATTTCAGAGTTCAGGTACATCTCTAATCCTAAGTGGTCTATCAGGTAAAAGTTATTCCGCACCTTCCACTTGCAGGTACCTGGGAACTAAGCGATTTAAACCATGCACTCTATGTCTGTTCTTTTCTCACATGATAATTAGATGTTTTACCTACTATACAAGTTATGCAAAGGCTCTGTTTGCCTGCTATTGAAGATCCACAGTCTCTTTTGTTATTTGGCTACCCTACTGTGACCATATCTTCAAAGGTTTTATATGGAGAAAATGTTTGTTTGGAAGTTTCTCAGGTTTCCTTGTCAAAATAATCTCACACGAAAAGCATACAAGCCAGAGAGAGGCCTGGTTTACTTATTGTCTGAAATTTGACCTGTTACAATCATGTGAAAGAAAAACTGTGCCCTTTTGGGAACTAATTCATTTTCTCAAGGTTTTGGTTACAATGTTCTGCAGGACCTGTTTGCACTTGGCCAATTGGGATGTCCTCACATGCTCTGGCATGGTCTACTCAAACACCGCAGTGCCACCTCTGCCTCAGAGCAGTTCAGACCATGTGTGGATGTCCCAGGGCCTGTTCACACTCAGCTTTATCTTGGAATATATCCAGAAATAGGGCCCTGCTATCCACATCCTAGTGCAGGAAATGTCCCAAGAGAGGCCTGACAGAGTCTGCATTAGCATGTGGAAAACAGGGCCCAGTCCTAAGATATATTCCAGAGTAAGGCCAAATGTGAAATACCCCAGCATGCATGGTCATTACTATAGCAAGGCAGATGTTCGTGGATGGGACCACTCACACTTTTGGAGTGTTGGTACATTTGGGCTAAGTGTAGGATGGGGCCAGCTTCGCTAAGCAAATGCTAGCCACTATCCCTGAACTTAACTTTTGTGGGACAGCATCTCACAGAAGTTAAGTGTAACAGAACCATCAGTCAGTGAAGGAGGCTGCTGAGTGTTACCTTTACCCCATGGATTCTGTTTTACCATGAACACCTGCAGCACCAGTGCTGGAAGATAAAAATGAATTCAGTTAGGGATGTGCACGAATGGTTTTGTTTTGTTGTTGTTGTTTGTATTCAATTCATTTTGAATTGAATGCAAGAAAAATTGTGTTCGTTTGAGTAGATCCCCTTTGAATGTGGTAGGATTTGTATTCAATCGATCCCATACATACCGTATGCATACTAATAGTGTATTAAAAATCCCATATGTTATGAATATTCATGCACATCCCTAAATCCAGCATTTCAGTGGAGGTGGACAAACATGAGACTCTTATCCACAAAATGAAAAAAATATTTTAAGCTTATTGCAAAATCTTTCATCTATCCCTAGCTGCTCAAAGAAAAGTTGCTACCATGAAACCAATAGATCTAATTAAACAAAAACCAAAACTGTATTGAACCCATACAAGTAGTAGCCCCTTTCCTTGTGAGATGGAAGGATGCTTCAGGTTGTTTTGGTTCTACAAGAAAACCTTCACGGGAACAAATGTCTTCTCTATTTGTGACAGATGTTCACTTAACTGCTGTGCAGTTTGGGAATATGCAGAAGATGAATGGGCCAACAGAAGACTGTGACGATCCTACACCACTCCAACTGAGCAACTGCACTGATGAGTTTGTAAGAACAAATTAGATTATTCATATTCCTTCCTTCCTTCCTTCCTTCCTTCCTTCCTTCCTTCCTTCCTTCCTTCCTTCCTTCCTTCCTTCCTTCCTTCCTTCCTTCCTTCCTTCCTTCACCAAATGGTCCCAGGGTAGGTTACAATAAGAATAAAATATTTAAATATTAAAACATAATTGAAAATATAACCCCTTACCTCCTACCCCCACCCTCCTTCCCACCCTTCCTAACAGGACAGCACCACGAGGAAGCTATTTAAATGGCAAAAGCCAGGGTGAAAAGATACATTTTTACCAGGTGCCAAAAACTATACAGTGTAGGCACTTGAGGAACCTCAAGAGGAAGGCTATTCCAGAGTCTAGGGGCCACCACAGAACAGGCCTTCTTGTATGTCCCTGTGCCTCGTACGTCTGTCAGATCTCAGTGCACAGGCAGGTCTACATGGGAGAAGGCGCTCTTTCAGATACTCAGGGCCCAAGCCATTTAGGGCTTTATATGTTAGTGTCAACACCTTGAACTGGGCTCGGTAACGAATAGGTAACCATTGCAGATTCTTTGCATTGCTTTCCTTTCCCAAAATCTACCAAAATGTTTAACTTTATCAGCAGTTATGAAAAAGTATCTTTATAATGTGCAGAAAAAAACTGGTGTTCTTTCATTCTGGTTGCTGTAAACTGCCTTGAGTAACTTATTAGAAAGGCGGTATAAAAATAAACAATGAATGAATGAATTTGGGACATAAATCCTGTTATTGTTGTTGCTGTTATACGTATATTAGAGTGATAGAAAACATGCAGAAAACTAACCAAAAAGACATTCTTAATATTTTAAAAATCCATTTACCACCTTGCAGATTCTAAGGAAAAGAAAGTTATATTTGCTATGAAAGGATTAACTATGGATAGAAGACACATCTATTTTCTTCCTTTCTTTTTGACTTTGTGTTTCTTCCTTCTCTCAAAAAAAGGCAAGAATGCAGTGACTTGGCCTTTTTTTCCTACCAGCCTGAAACAAAAGTTTCTTTTTTTTACTCATTTGACATTTTCTATCCAGTACTTAACCTTGTAAAATTGAATATAGTTAGCTTGCAAAAAATTAAAGAAAGTAGATATGGAAGTGCAGGCAGGGGTAGTCCCTTATTTCAGCTGAGCTGAATGATGGAGTGGTTTTGCATTCCAACCTCCCCCCACCCCAGGGAGGCCAAATAATTTATAGTATTCAGGTGATTACTAGAGCAAAAATTAATCAGAGATTTTAAAAATGCCTTAGAAACAGCACTGAAGAGCAAGGAGAATTGTTAGATGTTTTCATCCCCCTACGTTTGGTAATATTACTGCTCATATTTCTTTGTACATTGTTATTGTACACTGATCATATCATTGTCATCACCTTCACTACCTAAGGGGGAAAAAGGAACCCAAGGACCTCTAGAAATTATTGGTATGTAATGCCCACCATCCTCAGCAAACGTAACCAGAGACATAAATCAGAGACAATGATTAGACAATGGTCACAGTTATAATCAGTCAACAACATTCTATTTTTGCTACCTTAAGAGCATAAGGATCACATTACATACCATATAATCTAGCATCCTGTCCCACACAGTGGCCCATCAATTGCTTCTGGGTGTCTTAAGCAGAAGACAAAGGCAAAAGCTTCACTTGTTCTCAGATTCCAGAAAATGCCTCTTAAGAGGCAATCTGCCTGCCTCCCCAATCTGGAGGCAGAATCTCAGCATGAACTCAGCAGATGGCCTTTGCAAGCATCCTGCCTGTTTCCACAGCCTGGAGGATGTACCTAGGCATCCAATCCAGTAGCCATTGATACACCTGCTTTCCATTAATTTGTCTAATCCTTTCTTAAAGCTACTGAGGCTGGTTGCTGTCACCACCTCTTCTGGCAGCAAATTCCATAGACCAATGACCCTATGGATGAAGAAGTACTTCCCCTCCTCTGCCCCTCAGCTTCACAGCACGACCCCTAGTTCTAGTGTTGTGCAATGAAGAAAATAATTTTTCTCTATCCATCTTTCCCACATCTTGATCTAGGGTAAATTGGTCAGCATGAGCATGGGTCTTCCTGAAGTTGTAGAACATGTTGGTTGCATCTGCACTGGGCCAAGATTCAGTGTGAGAGGCCATGAGGCACCACAAAGGCAACTGAAGTAGTCAGCAAATGCCACATGTCTCATGGCATCTCCCACTCTTCAGGAGAAGGTTGCTGTGAAGGAACCTCCCTTTATAGCAGCACAGTTTCCAGGTGGAACCACTCCTCGGTGCACCAGAAACATGCCCAGAAGTTGACCGTTTTTGGTGCTGTGCTAACATAGCTCAGGCAAACGTATACATCCCTCT
The DNA here is from genome assembly GCA_023333525.1 of Aspidoscelis tigris stejnegeri. Lineage (NCBI taxonomy): Eukaryota > Metazoa > Chordata > Lepidosauria > Squamata > Teiidae > Aspidoscelis > Aspidoscelis tigris. Next base: position 17,739,425 of record JALMGA010000003.1, read on the forward strand.
CCATGGGGGAGGAGAGGCAACTTTCCCAATGTTGTGGCCTTAGACAGGTTGAAAAGATTAATATTTGAGGCTGTGTAGCAACTGGAGCTGTCTGAACACACTTTGAGGTTATGTGAATGCAACCACTTAATGTCTTAATATTGTCTTTGCTTTGCTTCTAGGGCATTTGCCAGCGAATACTGACAGGATCTGCATTCGCTGAATGTAATGCTCTTGTGGGGGTCAGCAGATACATTGATACTTGCGTGCAAGACATGTGCCACTGTGAACATTCTGACAAATTGTCCTGCCTCTGTCAAACTTTTGCTGAGTACTCTCGGCAGTGTTCTCATGCTGGTGGCCACCCTCACAACTGGAGAACGCCAGAACTTTGTCGTAAGTATACATCACAGCTAACTGGTAGCAAAGGAAAATTTAGATATGCTTGATTTCATCAGGATATTTGTTACGGTTTCACATAATAATTGAGAAAACTGGTAATTTGATGCTCAAAGGTTGTAAGTGTAGAAATTAATGAATCATCACATCACTGAGGAGAACGGTAGATCTTGGGCCTATTCGCAGTATGGTCTGCAGTGAACAATTTGTGAACTTCTGGTGAAGAACATCTGCACTTTGAGGAGCCTTCTACAGCCTCCATGCATGCACTGCCTCCCCAGAAGTTCACTAATTGTTGATTAGGTGTGGAGCACAAAATCATGATCAACACCTTAACCAACGTTTACCTGAAATTTACCTGGCGCGTCCAGTAGCGCCACCGTCGCACCTCTTCTGGTGCTCTGGGATTGTCTGAGGTGTTGCACAAGTGCACTGGCACCTTGGACAACGCAACTGCAACTGCACAGAGTCAACATCAACATGGCGACGGCACTGACTCACACAAAGTCACGGAAGGCATCATAGCCAAAATGGCAGTGCCCAGAGGAGGACCAGCCCCACAATCCAATCAGGGGGGAATGACCAAAGTTGACTAGCACTCAGAGTTGGTTAATCATGCTACTTTCCAGTCCAGCAGATGGGAAGGAAACTGGGGAAATGCTGTACGTATTCCAGCTATTACCTTCACTAAAGCTATGATCAAACACAGTCCCCCTCCCAAATTATCACTGAGGTGCCTCTGAGATGTCTTCAAGGTGGGATCCTTTACACACCAGTCTCCCCCGCCCTCCTTTTCTGAACATTCTGTGCTAGAAATGGTGGATTAGAGAAGGGTTGGTAACACAAGGGCCACACCCACACACTCTGTGGCACCTGTAAGGCATCTCTGAGGTGCCCATTTTATTTTGTTTGAATACAGCCTAATAGTCTGCATTAATGGGGGAAGAATTTTTAACCTGAGGTTGCTAATGTTAGGAGCTTTAGATTACTGGAACTGGAGCTCCCAGCCTCAAAGCAAACAATCAGAGGCCTACATGAGGTGTGATTGACTTTTCAGTCCATTTCCAGAGTGAGATAATCCATGAGCAAAATGTGAGAGTACAGTGCAGCACAGCTACAAAATTGTGATTGCCATGGCAGCAGCCTACTGTGTGCCAGTTGTTGTGGCCATTGCCATGGCAATCTGGGTGCTGGTGGTCAGTTCTGGGATTGCCCCAGCACTCTGAGTAGTTTCTTTTATGGGTGTTTCTGCACTAGCTGAAGAAAATGCTTTAACACCACCACCACCCCCGACAGATTAAAAACACTTACCTTGATTAGCTTCCACACTGCAGACCGGATTGAAGACACTTTGCGGAGGCCACTTCCACATTTCAGCGCACAAGATCCATCTTAAAATCGGGTCTTGCTGCCAAAATCCAGATTAAAATGAAGAACTGAAAAAATCAGGTCTTCAATCCGTCACTTCGCCTGGATGTGTGCAGAAGCAGGACGCCTCTGCACATGGCCAGGTGAAGGGACAGATGTCCTAGCAGCTGCCATGTTGGGAAGGGTGGAAGCAGGATGGCCTACTTCGGAAGTCCCTTCCTCACGCGCCGCTTGCCACCGGAAACACACGGTGACTAGCAGCTCACTGTTTCAGTCCCAGGGCTCTGGGGGCGGCGTCAGTAGCGTGGAAGACCAGATGCCCTTTTAAATGGGTGCTGCGTGATGGTTGGGACACAGAATTTGTTAAATTTATTTCCCGGCGGCAAATGCAGAAGCATCCTATGTTCTTAATAAACTTGCTAGACTGGCCATTTCCTTTAGGCCGCATTCACATCTCAGTTTTTATCCAGCTTCAGGTCAGTTAGTGACAGAACACATCAGCAAAGTGACAACCTAATTTCTTTCAGCATTACCTCACTCACAAACCCACCTTTGGGTTAGATAATGTGGAAGGAAAATTACTAGTCATTTTGCTGATGTGACCTCTCACTCTGAAGGTGGATTAAAAGTTAAGTGTGAACACAGCCCTAGAGTACCAATGGCTTTCTGGTAGTCTGAGCCTCCTGTCTGCTGTGCCATTGATTTACATAATTTGGTTTTGAGGAATTATATTACAGCATTGTGCAAGAGAAGACAGTACTGAACTTTGTAATGATTTACTGTGGAGCAGTACATGCTGTGCATTTAAAGTATGTTCTGAATCTGAATTACTATCTTCCTTTTCAGCAATGAATTGCTCTTTCAACATGCAGTATCAAGAATGCAGCTCACCTTGTTCCGACACTTGTACCAACCCTGAGAGATCTCAGCTCTGTGAAGACCACTGTGTGGATGGTTGTTTCTGTCCACCAGGTAGGTTTTCAGCTTCACCTCTAGGAACTTTGATTCTTCACAAGATTGCAGCTGCTATAGCCTTATAGAACTTATGCCCAGCAGTAAGCATACTGATTTAAAGCAGAAAAATGCCTTACATTATTCACTCCGACAGAAAAAAATGGTCAGTGGTCCTCTGTTATAGAGATAATGCAGTCATCTTCTGCTTAAGGAAGCCAAGGATGTATCCACACAGTATATTTAAAAAAAACTCAAATGATAAGAGTATGGTGGCTAGTGTTCCTATTACACACTTAATCAACATTAAAAGACACCAAAGTACATGTTCAAAGTGCATTTTCTGGCCTTAAATGTGAATTAGATGTGGGATGAGAACATTAACATGTGGCAGCTACAACATCAGCTGCTACAACTTCTGGATCTTGCCTACCTGTATTTTCCTGTTTCCTCTGAGCTTATTGTATACCCAGCACTGGTAAGTGCGGAGGTAGTTTCAGGTGTGATTGAACTATGAGTCAAGGGAGTAGCAATTAGTACCTTACCTCCAACCCAACATTGTCCTGATTCTATTCTATGAGCTGCTGCTGCTCACATTTGTCCACCTTCTCTAAATCAGAGTGTTTCTGGGTTTATGGAACTGGCCAAAGGGTGGTTGAGGGCTCCATTCACCCCACGGCTGATGATTTGTTACAATGCTTATATTCTGTGTATTTTAGGAACTGTATATGATGACATCCACAATTCTGGCTGCCTTCCCCTCAATCAGTGCTTCTGCATTTATAACGGCAAGACCTATGCTCCAGGGACAACTTATTCAGACAATTGCCATTCCTGGTAACTTACCTCTTCTGATAAAATGCAGATGTGCATTGTACAGAAATCTATTATCCACAGTTTCAGCTACAATATTGTTAATATTGCTAAAATGTAATATTGCTAAAATTGGAGATATATACATGTTTTATCAACAGAACAAGCCAACAGCGTTAGGGACGTACACAAATATTTGTAACATTCATTATTCGTACAAATTCAGACATCCGTATACAAATGGAATGTTACAAAATTTGTACATTGACATTTGTACAACTATGAATGTTTTGGAACATTCATATGAAGCTTTGGAACATTCGTGAAATGGGGATGTGGGAAAGTGCTCGCGCCAGTCACATCTGCAACAGATCCAGGGTGAATTCAACATGGGTTGAGAGCAGATTCAAAGTGGATTCAGGGCGGATTTGATGCTTTCAGAGTGGATATGTTACGTGATATGTATCATTACGTATGCATTCATATTGGATATTAGTATGAATTCATGCAAATAAATTTGAATCGAATCGAATCCTACCAAATTTGAAGGGGATTTATTTGAATGAACACAAATTTTCTTAGGTTCTATTTGATACAAATCAAGTGCAAAAAAGGGTGTTTTTCCTCTGTCACTAAGTACCCATTTTAGCACTCATTAAGGACCCATTTGGCTGAGAGCCGGATGACCCCATTTCCACAACAGAGCCCATTATGGACACATTTGTTTCCACCACAGCTAGGGAAATCTGGATCATAATGGGTTCTTCAGGACCTATAATCCAGGTTTTGTGTAGACCCCATTAAAGGGGTCAACAATGAGGTCTTCAGCCTGAAAATCTGGATTGTAGAGAGCCTGTTTCCACTACAATCTGGCAAAAGTCAAGACTTCGGAGTTCCTTGGAAGGCAGCTCTGAAATCCCTCTGAAGTTGCCTTCGGAGATTAGCAAAGGCTCCAAAGTCCCTTCGAAGGTAACTTTGGAGATTAGCAAAAGCTCCACAGAGAAACTCCTTGGGAGAGCAATGCGGCTGGGAGCTGCCTGTTACCTTCAGGCATGGGAAGAGGTGCATATTAATGAGGCTGACTCATCATGCTCACAAGGAGCTAAGTAATATGCACCTTTCTTGCATTACTCTTATAAGAGGTTTGTTGTCTTTGGAGCCTTTGCTAACCTCCGAAGGCAACTTTGGAGATTGCACCCCCTGTCCCCCAAACACCTGGGGTGACAGGCAGACCCCTTGTGGGTCAATCTGGATTTGCAAATGGGTGCTCCAGTGTTTCCACAGCAGGGAGGCTAGCACCCATTGCTATTGGGTGCTAGACCACCCATGGAAACACATTGGGTACTTCCCTTAATCCACATCTACTAGATCTGGATTAAGGGAAGAACCCATTCCTTAGATCCGGATCTTCTTAGATCCGGATTAAAGGAGGGCGGTGGAAAAACACCCAAAACCCATTTGTGCACATCCCTAAACAGCATCCTGTAATACAGGGCCCTTTCTGCGCTGCTTGTGTAGACTAGGGTAAGTCCTGGCCACTAGCACAAGAATTGCCCTTTCCGCACTTACTGGCCTTTGATCTGGATCACAGTGAGGCCTGGGCTAGATCAGTGCCTTCTGTACTGATGTAGCTGATCTGGCTCATGCTTCCCTTTTATTCATTTATTTTTATTTATTTATATTTATATCCCGCACCATACCCAAAGGTCTCTGGGTGGCTCACAACATTTAAAAACGAACATATTTAAACTGTATCAGACTACACTAAAATCCGTACAAGGTTTAAAATCCAGCATAATAATAATAATGATACAAAAGCAGTTTAAAAACAATAGTTTTTGCAAGGGGGGAAGCATAGAGAGCATTTAGCCAAAGGCCTCAGTGAAGAGGTACGTCTTCACTGCCTTCCTGAACATAAACAGAGAAGGGGCCTGACGCACCTCCAAGGAGAGACCATTCCACAGCCTGGGGGCCACTACTGAGAAGGCCCTCTCCCGGGTGCCCACCCGCCTAGCCGCTGAAGGCGGTGGGATAACCAGGAGGGCCTCCCCTCCAGATCTTAAGACGCGGGCAGAAGGAACGCCTTCTCCCATACCGACCTGCCCGTGCCTTAAGATCCAACAATGAGGCCCTCCTGGTCATCCCGCCACCTTCAGTAATGAGGTTGGTGGGCACCCGGGAGAGAGCTTTTTCGGTGGTGGCCCCGAGACTATGGAATGGCCTCCCCTTTGAGGTACGCCATGCCCCTTCCTTGTATTTATTTAGGAGGGCTGTAAAGACTTACCTTTTTGCCTTGGCCTTTGGGTGAGGCTATGTTCTCCCTCCCCAGTTATAATGATACCATTATTAACATCCTAGGGAATGCCTGGATTTAATTTGTTGAATTTTTAAGGGTTTTAACCGTGCATCTTGCTTTTAATCTGTATTTTCATTTTAATCTGTATCTGTTTGAATTTGTATCCTGTTTTAATTTGTTTTAATCTGTTGTTACCCGCCCAGAGACCTTCGGGTATGGGGCGGGATAGAAATGTAAATAAATAAATAAATATGGGAGAAGGCGCTCCTTTGACTGTGAAGTTGTGCAAACTTCACAGCCTTGCCCTCAATACACCCAATGATTAGGAATGAATGTTCCTAGCCTCAGGGCCTGGGGGAGGGTGATTTTTGGCAGGACACTATGGCACACCGCTTTCTTAAAAATGCTTGTTAGAGATGTGCATGAATATTCATAACATTCATTATTCATACTAATTCATACGGATTTGTACATTTGTTCACAAATCAAATGTCACGACATTCGTACATTAACATTCATACAAATACGAATGTTTTAGAACATTTGCATGAATATTTTGTACATTCGTTAAACTGGGGATACTTATCAGATACGTATCGATACGTTTGTGTTCATATAGGATACATATCCGATATGTATGCGTTTGTATATGGATCCAGGATACAGATCCAGGATCTGTATGCATTCGTATTGGATATTCATACAAATTCATATTAATACACGTTTGAAAGGGATCTTTTCAAACAAATATGAATTTTCTAATATTCGATTTGTTATGCATTGCACGCCAAAAACACCCTTTTGTGCATATCCCTAATGCTTGTGTCTTCAGTTGGATTCTCTTTTTCTTCAAGTTCCTGTGCTGGAGGCCAGTGGAGCTGCACAGAACTTCCATGTCCTGGCATCTGCTCAGTAGAGGGTGGATCACACATCTCAACCTATGATGAAAAGCGTTATAATGTCCATGGAGACTGTACTTATGTTCTTTCAAAGGTAAGTCAGAGAAGATACAGCACTGACACCATTAGAACATTCCTTTACACCCAAATGTGCATGTTTGTGGATGCATGAGTGTCCATATGTTTAGCAGTCCCTTGCTCTTTGTGAGTGTTAGGTTCTGCAAAAACGAGGTGGGTCTTGAAATCTATGGATAATAAGGGAGCTAGAAAAAATAATTTGTGTGTGTGTGGAAATGATTGCTACTCATGAATATGTGGGGTTTTGTTTGTTTTTGCAGTGAGTGAGTCTATAATATAGATAATCTTTTTGTTATTGTTCTTTCTCTCCTAGTTTCATGATGAAGATAAATTTACTGTTCTTGGAGAACTTCGCAGATGTGGCCTAACGGAAACTGAGACTTGCTTAAAAATGGTTGCTCTAAACATCAATGGAGGACAAACTGTAAGTAATTACCATACTACATCCTGGTCTAAACTACAGGAATGGCCCAGTTTCTATCACTGTGACCAGTGGTCTGTGCTCTGATTTGGAACCCTTGTTTCAGTGCTCTGCACCCAGTGTTCTAACATTTGAAAAGTTTTTCTGAAGATGTTTTATCTAGTCTGAGAGTGGCTTGACTAAATTGTGCTGCACTGACAATCCCACTTCAAAGGTATACCCGTGTCTCTCTCTCTCTTCACAAGCCAGTAAGATGAAGAGTTGGCTTTTCTAACCCACTTTTCTCACCCATTCAAGGGGACTCAAAGCGGCTGACAAAGCTTTCTATTCTTCTCCCCACAACAGAACACCCTGTGAGATAGGTGGGGCTGAGAGAGCTCAGAAGAGAGCTGTGACTAGCCCAAGGTCTGCTTTATGGGGGAGGGCGGAATCAAACCCTGTATTCCCACATAAGAGTCTGGCTCCCTAACCACTAAGCATCTCCCATTTGCCTACCGGGCACAATTGGCCACTATCTTTTTCTGATTTAGCAGAGAATACTCTCTATCTCTCTTTGTATGTGTATGAGAGGGGAAAAGGAAAAAAAGATAGAAGATTTTCTATGCAGGTTTCAATATCTTAAGAACTTTCTCTTGGAAAACTGGAGAAATTTCAATTCCCCATTTTTTTCTGTCAGGTATATGGCCTCATGGGTGGGGGGGGGGGGTGAGACCTTTCTAAACTGGGACAATCTGCCCTCCGCAATCTGGTATAGACTATGGTAGACCCCGCCCAGGGCCTTCCGTAGTCTACACCATCATGCAGGTGGCAGGTCCGTTAGGGTGTTTCTGCGCAGGCCCTTAAACCACATATAAACACACGTTAGACACACAGAGAGACAACTTATAAACTTACCTTCCACTCAGGAGGCTGGATCAAGGACCCTTTTCGGCAGCGCTTCTGCACATCGGCAGGCAAGACCCATTCTTAATCGGGTCTTGCCGCTGAAAGATCCGGCCTCCAGGAAGACCTGAAAAATTAGGTCTTCATCCTGCCCTTCGCCTCAATCTGTTTCGGAAGCAGGACTCTTCCGCACACGGACAGGCAAAGGCCAGATGTCCCGGTGGCCGTCATCTTTGGGAGGGCAGAATCAGGCCAGTTTGCCTCCTTCTGTCCTCCCCGGTGCACCATGCACTGCCAGAAACACGGGGTGGAGATTAGCAAAGTCTCCGAAGTCCCACCGAAGGCAACTTCAGAGATTAGCACAGGCTCCAAAGAAAAACCCCTAGCCAAAGCAATGCAGCCATCAAAGGTTGCAAAGGCTCCGAAGGGTCTTTGAAGTTAGTGGCACCAAAAGCACCCAGGACGGAGCTGGGTGAAGAGTCTGCGGCTGACTGTGCAGCAAAGGGGAAAGCGAAGAAAGAGAAGATTTTTAAAAACAGAGCTCATTAACTATGCACCTCTTTCTGAAGCTTGAATGAGTCAGCCTCCAGGCAAGAAGTTGATTAACAGGCAGCTCCAAGGGGTTGCAGGGGCTTGAAATTTCTCTCTTCCAGGGGGGCAATAAGGTACCTCCCTGACAAAGAGAGAAAACTCAAGCCTCTGCACCCCCTTACTCCCTTGCTTTTACTCCGCTTTCCAGACAAGCAAGCGGCTTGCCTGGGAAAGGGAGCAAAATCATGATCCCCTCAGGATCCACCGTGCTTGCAAGAAACCCCTGGCCACACATCCTCTGCTGGCCAGCCTTTCCTGCGATCTGCCACTAACTTCAAAGACCCTTCAGAACCTTTGCAGCCTTTGACAGCTGCATTGCTCTCACAAGGGTTTTTTCTTCTGAGCCTGCACTAATCTCAGAAGTTGCCTTTGGAGGGATTTTGTAGCTGGCTTCAGAGGAACTCTGAAGTCTTGACTTTGGGGCACCCCCCATGGGTCCCTCCACTCCTGAGCCTCCTCTAGACCCCATTGTCAGATTGCGGTGAAACAGGCTCCTTACAATCCAGATTTTAAGGCTGAAGACCCCATTGTAGACCCCTTTGATGGCATCTGCATGAAATCCTGAAGGACCCATATGATCCGGATTTTCCTAGCTATGCTGGAAACAGATGTGTCCCTAATGGGATCTGTGGTGGAAATGGGGTCATCTGGCTCTCAGCCATATGGGTCCTTAATGGGTGCTTCAATAGGTACTTAGTGCCAGTGGAAAAACACCCCTTGTCCATAAGAGCAGAATTTGAGTTCCTTAGTACAATGGAGTATGAGCAATCCTGTCCAGAGGCAACCAAAAAGCCTTTTTTTTAAGCCCATGTAAACACAGTCCTAGGTAATGTTATATGAACTGTTATGGCAACACTGAAAAGTAAAGGTAGCCAAAACAAGAAATGAAACATGTTGCAAGTCACCAGAATTACTTCAAAACAGGCTTCTAAAGATTCACAAAAATGTTTTTAAAACAACCGTTTATAAGAAGAGAAGAAGAAGTCTGGCATCATCTTCATCACAATCATGGCTTTCTCCTTTGATTTCCCTCACCAGACTGTTGTGGTCAAGCCAAACGGGGGCGTCTTTGTCAACTGGATATATACACAGCTGCCCGTCTCAACAGGTATGTTGTAAATCAGAACCATCCTGAACTTTTTGCACTCTTAGTTGAGCAGAAAGTAATGAACATAAAGAAATTTGTTTCACAAGAGCAGATTGACCTGCCATCCCTCAAGGTAACAAGTTTAGTTTAGTTCCCTTTTCCAGCTAGACAAGTTCTTCCAGAAAAAGTAAACTGAACATGAAAAATGCCTTCTAGATTAGGCCATCTAGTTAACAATCTGTTCTCACAAGGGCTAAACAGATGATACTTACAGGTTAGACCAGCAACAGCTTGGTTCTCAGCACCTGGCCTGTAGCACCTGCACAGAGAAGGTTATCCTCCCAAAAAGAAACAGTGGCACAGGCACCTGACCAATCAGGGAGTGCCCCACACACACACCCAATTGTCTCAGTTGCTGCATGGTGCCAAACAGGCAAGCTCTGTTTGTGCGAGGACGCCCCTGGGGTGGGTTTGAGGGTGTAGGATGCAGGTCCTGCTGGCCCTAGGACCCATGATCTTGGCTCCTGGAGACAGCAGGAGCCAAGGGAAAGGAGGACCCTGGGCTGCCCACCCCTGGCTCCAGAGGAGCCAATCGGAGCAGCCCGGGGGAGGGTCTTCGGCCTGAATGGTTTGAGAACATCTCACCATTTGCACGTAGGCAGGTAAAGTACGCATTTGGGACACGTCTTTTACCTGCCAGTGTGAAGGGGAAACTGCTCTCAACGCATTCGGACCGAAGCGTTCCGAGGCATCTTCACTGTAATGCGAAAACACCTATGGTACCTTCTAACCTGAAGGACACTTTGCTTTTTTACAGCAACGAATCTCAAAAAAAATTATTATTTTTTTAATCTGCAGCCAATGTAACAATCATCCAACCTTCATCCTTCTTCATCATTATGAATACAAATGTTGGCCTTCAGCTAGTTGTCCAACTCGTTCCCATTATGCAATTATACATTTACCTGGATCCATCACTCAAGGGGAAGACCTCTGGTAAGAGATAGTTTTAAAACAAGGGGAAAAAAATCAATACTCTTGTTGTAAGTACTTTCTTCTTGAACAACCCCAAACCTCTGGATTTCTTTTAAAGGCCTCTGTGGCAACTTTGATAGTCGTCAGATTGATGATTTCAAAGCCATAAGTGGAGTTGTGGAAAGTACTGCAGCTGCTTTTGCCAACACCTGGAAAATTCAGGCTGCCTGTCCCAACATCAAACAGAATTTTGAAGACCCTTGTGCACTCAGCATCGAAAATGGTAGGAGCATGTTTCTACTAACTTCAAATATTAGGTTTCACATCTGAGTATGATACAGTTTAATCAAATTGTGAAAAATCAGCAACGAATAGTCTTGGGCTATATTTTTACCTCATTGTTTGTTTTTCTGTTGTAATGTTGTAAAGCTATAGAGATTTCCCTAGAAAGAAATTCATTAAGCCTTTATTAATTTTAAGCCTTAAAAAATCATCAGAAAATAGAAATCCAGGTTGATGTCTGTGAGGAATGTTTTTCTAACCCACCCACCCCCATGCCCCCGGCGAGGAGCATGAGCTGATTTTTAAATGTTTTGCTCACTGTGGGAGTGGCTCCTGACAATGACCTAAAGAAAAAAATGGCAGTAAAACAATTGGAATGTTAGACTAGCTGAGGTCAAACCTTTAAAAGGGAAGTCAATAAAGAGAGAATGGAAAAGAGGAAGTAAATCATAGTGAAATACTCAAAACCTCTTGGATAGTCAGGTGTGTAAATTGATCCTGAAATGGATGCCTAGTTCCACCTTTTTTATTTATTTATTTATTTATTTATTTATTTATTTATTTATTTATCCTGCCCTATACCCAAGTTCTCAGGGCGGGTAATAACCTTTAACATCAAACCTACTAAAACAATAACAGTATATTTTAAGGCAAAAGTGTCTGCAAGTGGGAAGGGAAAGTCTATTCCCATTTAACTCAGCCCTGAGGCTTGAAAAATCTTCTCAGTCCTGCATCTTCGCAGTGGATCTACTGCACCAGCAGGGTGGGGGTCTGCACACAACCAGCCTTCATCTTGCCATATGCATCCGTTAAAGTGCTGTAAAAACGCAAGCAGGTACACACTCTCTGAGTACTTACTCCTACTGTTCCAGGAGGTCATTTCATGTCCCATGCCATGTGTGGTGAAGACGCACCTCTTTGCTGAGGCCTTTGGCTAAATGTTGCTTATGTTTGCCCCCCCCTGAAAATGCTACTATTTTAACTGACATTGTGCTGTGGTTTTGTCTGTTTTTTATGTGTTGGTTTTAAATTTTAATATTGTTTCTTTTGATATCCTGTTTTTAAAAGTTGTTACCTGCCCTGCGACCTTTGGGTATAGGGCGGGATAGAAATATAAATTAACTAATTAAGAATGGCCCTGTTCCCTCCCACACCATTTTCCTTTTGTATCTTGTCTCTTTAGATCAGCAGTTCTCAACCTTCCTAATGCCGTGACCCCTTAATGGAGTTCCTCATGTTGTGGAGACCCCCAACCATGGGGGTGGAGCAACTGGGAGGTGGGAGGGAAGGGCGGTGGGAGACTTGTCGCGACCCCTCTGAAAGGGTAGTTCGACCCCCAAAGGGGTCCCGACCCACAGGTTGAGAACCACTGCTTTAGATTGTAAGCCTGAGGGCAGAGATGTGTCTAAGATTTTTATAATACTGTAACCCACCCTGAGACTTCTGGGTATAGGGAGGGAGAGAAATGCAAATAAATACACAAATGTAACTCAGGTGGACCTACCTTGGCCCGTTATCATTTTTATTAATACTATTATTTTTCCTATCATATTATGGAAACATGTATTTACCATTTGTGACATTATAAGAGTCAGGAATGTAAGTGGTTACTTTTAAAAATCCCCAAATAATTTAAAATAACTCTTTATCTTCTCAGAAAAATATGCCCATCACTGGTGCAGAATGTTGACTGATGATGAAGGACCATTTGCTAAGTGCCATCCTTCCGTGAATCCTGCTCCTTATCACAAGGTATTATTTACTGACTCCTATGTAGTGTGTACACGTGCGTGTTTGTGTGTATATCAGAGTTAAATCAAAACACACAAAATCATTTGGGAGAGAAAAAGCAGGTTATTAAGACTTAATCAAAGGAGAGGAACTCAACAGATTTTCGTTCCTATCTTCAGAAATGGGGCAAAGTATAAAATCTCAGAGAAGAACAGGCATCAAAAACTGGGAAGCAGGGATGTGCACAGATGTTCTAAACATTCAAAATTTGATCAAATTTGATTGAATATGGACAATCAAATATGAATAGAATGTCCTTCACATTCAAATGAATTTCAAATATTCCAAAACATTTGTTAGAATGATTCGAAACATTCAAATCTGTATGAATCTCATATGTGTCTGTATGCATTTGCGCTGATAGTACAGGACGAAAATGGGATAAAATGGGATGCGTACGAAATTCATACAGATATGGGGTGTTTTTCCACTGTCACTAAAAGTACCCATTAAGTACCCATTAATGGGTACGTAATGGCGTTTTTGTACCCATTAATGGGTACTTAATGGGTACTTCTAGTGACAGTGGAAAAACACCCATGTATAACACATATGAATGTTGTCAACATTCATATCTTCAGATTTGAATCTAATATTCAAATAAATAGTTTCTAATGTATTTGATTTGAATCGGCTTGTGTTGCATTCGAATTCTAAACATTCAAATAGAATAGAATGTTTGGATATTTGAATCGACTCAAATTTGAATGCAAATAAATAAATAAATAAATAAATTCATGCACATCCCTGCTTGGAAGCCAGGCATGGCTGGAAAGAGACCTTGATCCTGATCGTACAGCGCAGTGAAAATAGTGGCAACCTGCTATTAAAGTGTTTTTGCATCACTTTTATCATGTTGGAGTTTTAAATGTTGTATTGGTTATTATTGTTTTTATATGTTTGATTTTAAAGGTTGTTAGCCACCCGGAGACCCTCAGGTACAGGGCGGGATATAAATATAAATAAATATAAATAAAACCCACCCTCTCCTCTCCTATGCCTTTCTGCATTTCACAACAGAGCATGGATGACAACCCTACATGCTCATGCCTATCATTTCAACAAGGCCATCTGAAAACAGGCCAAGAGAGCTGACAGTTGGGAAGCAAGCAACAGCAATGCTTCCCAACCGTCACGTCGGCAGAAGACCCTGGAACAGTGCTAAGTAGAAAACTTCCGCAAAAGGTTCCTGGATATTCTGAAGAATGGCAGAGGCCTAGCCTGCATGCTTGTGTATCATTCGATGATGCCAACATGAGAGGGCAGCTCTCACGCCATTTCTTATAACCTCATAACATAAACAATACTTTTAGGCCAAGAACAATTTACATGTTTGATGAGAAGTCAAAAAAAAAAAAAAAAGGCTGAGCAGGAGGATTAACACTTAAGCCTTTGGCTTCTTTATGTTAATATAATTATACTTTCTCAGTTTTGTTTTGATACTGTCTGTAGCCTGAAATATCTCACTTTGGCTCCATCCAGATGGCACATTATATCTGACATATTGAGTCAGTGTTGAGCTGAGGCAGGGAAACAGTCACATGGCAAATGTGAGTGCCTTCTCCTCTCACCTACAAAAAAAAAGGCAATGTTCAACAAAAGTGAGGGAAAAACTACTCTGAGGGTATCCCCTTTCAGATGGCTCGGCATGGAGTTGTCTGACCAATGCAGTCCCCCACTTAACGGAGTGCTTCAGGGTGCCTAAAGAGCATAGGCCAACCTTCAGTCCCTGGTCGGCATCCTCAGCCATGGAACTTAGCTTCTGCAGGTGGCTTCTGCCCACAGACACATTCTGGAAACCCAAGAGGGATGTAATGGAGCCTGCTTATTCCACTACATTTCCATGCTTTATTCCAGAATATCCAAATAAAGTGGAACAAACAACCGATGTCTGGATGCAGTCCTGGTCATTTGTCTAAGGCCTGCTGTCCCTGTGCCAGTTGCCATAGCTGCTGCCTTATTCCAGTCCTAATTGAGGCTTTATCTAAGTAAACTCCGCCAGCTAATGAGCTGTCATCTCATTCCCTCTGGATCAGTGGTTCTCAACCTTCCTAATGCCGCGACCCCTTAGTAGAGTTCCTCATGTTGTGGAGATCCCCAACCATGGGGGCAGAGCAGCTGGGAGGTGGGAGGGAAGGGCGGCCGGAGACTCGTCGCGACCCCTCTGAAAGGATAGTTCGACCCCCAAAGGGGTCCCGACCCCCAGGTTGAGAACCACTGCTCTGGATGGAGCCCTTGTGGTTTGGTTTGGTTTTTTTCTTTTAGCTTAATGCTCAGAAATGGTTATTTGTTTGTTTTTGTTGTTGCTCAATTCCACAAGATACACACACACTACTCATACCCCACACCCACACTCCCCAAAATCTGTTCTAATCTTATTAGCTCTTCTTGGAGCTCTGTATTGGTTGTAAGCTTTTTCCCCCTTCTGTTTAGTCCTCAACTAAAATGTAACTGTTACTGCTTAAATCATATGAAGGCATATGATGTAGTTTCACCTCCTGCAGTCTACTGTGTCAAGTGTTACCTGCTGCTCTATGGCTTGACTAGCAAAACATGGAGTGGAGTAAAAGGCAGGCTACAATGTGTTTGGTTTTGAACTAGCTCACAACACAGGGAAGGAAATGCGTAAAGGGAAATTACTTTAAACGGATGAATGCTAACAATAAGAATCTTCTCCTTTCCCAGAATTGCTTGTTTGACACTTGCAACTGTGCACAAAGTGAGGACTGCATGTGTGCTGCTCTTTCTTCCTATGTCAGAGCCTGTTCAGCCAAAGGGGTGGAAATTCTAGGGTGGAGAAGTGACATTTGCAGTAAGTTTGCTGGAATTCACATGGAAGTTCTGCTCTATCAATGAGTGCTATTTGTTTGTTTGTTTGTTTACATTTCTATCCCGCCCCATACTCGTACCCCTATCCCGTCTCTGGGTATCAGTTTCTACACCTTTCTGCCCCTCACCCCAAAGTTCCTCAGACCTTTCTGAAAGGACTCTGCTGCCAGAGGGAATCCAAAATGAGGTTTATAATGTAGCCAGAATCTTAAACACATTAAAAGACAATGAAAACTAGGCTTTCCTGTTAAGGTGTGTAGCGGAAATTGGACTGAGACAGCACATTCATAAAATCCACTCCATCAGTTTTGAGTTGCAGCCAAGAAAATCCAGAAAGTGTTTTCACTCCACAACAGCAGAAGGCTGTTAGCTTTTTAAAGTGTGGCTACAGTTGTAGAATGAATAACAGAACTCTACAAGAAGCAGCACTTATTTACAGCTTATATGAAGCAGATTTTAACCTTGGTCTACACCTACACTTAGCATTGGATCATTGGCTTTTTAGCCAGCTGCATATCAGTCTCATAACGCCAAACATGAGAATCTACGTGTTATGGTTACTAGGCTGGGAAAACAGCAGTGTTACAACATCAATATCCTTGAGGCCTGGTTCAATTGTAATTTTCGTTTCTGACCACATTACCAATTTAAATGCTCAACATACCTCAGCATGGATTCAGGGTAGCCTTAATGCGAATCTTAATTTGCATTAAGGAGTCCCCATGGTAATGGAGGACAGCGCGGGTTCAAGCCGAACCTGCCCATCCCATGAAAACTGTGGTAAATACGTGTATCAGAATGCCATGGTTTTCTTACCCCCTCCCCCTCTTGCCTGAGTGTGCAATTGCCTAGGTAAGGGCTTGCTTTACCCCCAAACGATCACCTGACAGCTTCACTGCAGTCAGCTGAGCAGCTGTCAGGCGGGTATAGGGGATGTCAAGCGCATGAGCAGAGCTCCATAAAATGATTACAACAGCCACAACAATCATTTGGGGTAAGCAAGTCCTTACCTAGGTAATTGGGGGCTCAGGCAAGGGGAGGACAGTTGCGATCACAGCATTAGCAGCAGGGACAGCGAACCCCCACCCGCTAATGCTGCGATCAACAATAACCCGGGAGCGTCCACATCCCCCCCCCCCGGATAATCTGTTTTTGCCTCATAATTCGGGGCAAGAACAGTTAGAAAGGGGGGGTTGCTCTGGGTTTTTGCTTTTTCTCCCTCATGTAGCCTGAATTAGGGCTTTGCATGGGGACTCTTGTGAGGCAAACATTTGCTTCGGAGTATCCTGATCATCGGGATGAGCAATAGTTACAAATAGGACAATTCCCTAATCCACATGTTTGTTAATGCTCTCAAAAAAACTCAGGAATCCAAGTTGAACAGGATTTTCTCTCACAGAAGCCATGTTGGCTATATCTGCATCTCTGGGTGCGTCTTCATGGCATGTGTTATTTCGGTTTAAAGAATTCGAAATAAAAGAAACGGAACAAAGCTGTCCAGACGACTTGCAAGTTGATCCGGTTCCGATGGCAGCCTTAACGCGGGATCAATACTCGGAGTCCACATGGCAGCATTGTCCTCCTGCCCATTGCCCGCACTCTCTCCTGTGATTGGTTTTCCCTGCCAGGATCCCACCCTCCCTTCTCTTTGCGTCATGCTCCGCCGTGAATTTCCTGCCCAATCCACCCTCCCCCTTCCCAGCAGCAGCAGCAGCAGCAGCAGCATCCATCCATCCATCCATCCATCCATCCATCCATCCATCCTTCCGTCCGTCCATTCTGGCGCTGCAGAGAGCGGGGAGAAAGTTCCCCAGGCTGCGAAAGTTCCCGGGGGACGGGCTTTCCTTTCCGTTACACTGTAGCAAAGGAACCAGCTCACTCTCTTAAAAAATGTTGCGAATTTCCGCAATTTTAATGAAAGGAAGTAATACAGCTGAGGGGCTTTAAATATTAAAGAGGCATATGGCTGTGGTTCCTTCTTTCCTCCCTCCTTCCCTCCCCCACCATCCCCAGGCGCCCTTCTGCCGCTCATCAGCTGGGGGTAGACCCCCTCTGCTCCGGGGATTCCTGCCAACGGGGTGCCCAGCAAGCGGGCGCAGAGGGGAAGGCTCTCCATCCATCCATCCATCCATCCATCCATCCATCCATCCATCCATCCATCCATCCATCCATCCATTCATCCAGGCGCTGCGGCGCTGCGGCGCTAGCGGCTTCTCCCTGGGGCTCCACCGCCGCTTTCCCCCCGCTTTGCCGCCACTTTGCCCCGCAGAGGAGGAGAGCCAAGGGGTGGACAAGAGGGCGAAGGGGGCTCCTCGCTTGCTCTCCCCCCCCCCCCGTGGCCGGGAGGGAACTCCGCCCCCCCCACCTCACAGGGACCGAAGCTGGATTAAAACCTTGGCTTGTGGTCACACCTAAGGTTTAATCTAGCTTCACTCCACCTTCAGAGTGAGAGAACACATCAGCAAAGTGACCAGTAGTTTTCTTTCCACATTATCTAGTCTAAAGGTGGATTTTCTGAGTTATTAACCCTGAAAGAAAACCAGCTTGTCAGTTTGCTGGTGTATTCTCTCACTCTGAAAGTGAACTGAAACTGGATTAAACCTTAGGTGTGACCACAGGCAGAGGCAAAGTAGCATAGAGGGGGCTCAAAGCGGTTGACATTCTGTTCTCACCCTTCAGGGGACTAAGTGGCTGACAAGCCTCCCTTAAGGGGGCTGAAAGCCACTGTTCCGAACCTTCAAAGGTCTGAAATTGCGCAAATTGCAACATTTTTAAGGTGTGAAGTGCTTAGATTGATACAGTGTTTCAGCTTTAAGGACTGGAGGTTTATAGTGGGTGTTTGAGGGTGGATTTTTTCAATGAAGGAAACCCTAAACATGACGTGCTTCTAATACGTTCAGCCATTGGTTACAGTGCGATTGGGGGGGCGGGACAGCCTTAACACGGAATCTCATCCCGGAACGATACTGTCCACACAGTTAAAAAGGAAACACGTATTGACACACGATCCGGAGTGAGACCTGTTGAGATCAGGATTTATTTCTAATCGGGATAACGTCCTTTAACACGGAAATACCGTGTTAATCCGAAGTGCCGTCTGAACTGCGCGAACTCAAAACGTTTTGAATTCGAGATAACTATGCCATGAAGACGCACGCTCTGTATCTTTTGATATTGTTCTTTTTAAAAACAGTTTCCACTATCCTCTCCAGAATAGATGTTAAGCTGGCAGGCCTATAAATTTCCTGGGTCTCTCCTTGAGCCCCTTGGCTTCTCAGCTATAGAAGCCAAGCATGGTGATGGGTTGCATATTTTTGTTAGAAGGTCAGCAACCTCAGTTTTAAGCTCTTCAATAACTTTAATGGAAGCCATCAGGGCATGTTGATTTGTTGATGTTTATTTTTTTCAATCTGAGTGCCACACACATACTCTTAGAATCAAGCTGAAAGTTGGGGTGCAGAAAAACTATATCTGACATTTCTGAAAATGCTAATTTTGTTTCTTTTCCTCCTTCAAGCCAAATACATCACTCAGTGCCCCAAATCCCTGAATTACAGCTACAGCATCAGTTCCTGCCAACCAACCTGCCGATCTCTGAGCGAACCAGACATCACCTGCAATATCAAATTTGTCCCGGTTGACGGATGTACATGTGGAGCTGGCACATATATGGATGATTCTGGAAAATGTGTGTCTGCTAATAGATGCCCCTGTTATTACAAAGGAACACCTATACTCTCTGGTGAAGTTTTCCATGATGTTGGCATTGTGTGGTAAGAGGATCCAAGATTCAATCTAAGCTTTTTAGTACTCTCACTCTAGGATTTGACTGATCGATCGATCGATTGATTGCATTTTATATAAATGGATCAAAATGTATAAAAAGAAACATCCTCAGACTTTAGATTCAGACTTCTCTAAGTGATATATTTGAATGAAAACCAGCTATTTGATTTTTGAAGTGTATTTCTGGGTGCAGGGATCTGCAAATGCGTGGGTCAGAGCTTTGGAACATGATGAAGAGCTAATGTCAGTTCCAGTATAATATAAAAACAAGCTTCATTCTATTTTCTCTCACACAGTACATGTAGCCAAGGGAAGCTGAACTGCATAGGTGATGAGAATGCAAAGCCAGGTATGGAAAAAACACATTTATTACCTTCTGCTTTAGATTCCATTTTCCTGTCTGATTTTGAACTAATCCACTTGAACTGAAATAATACAAGAAAGTCATTTCAGCATATACATGTTTGTTTGTTTTTTTAACCTTGCAGGAAAGTTCCAACCATTCCTGGGTAGGCTCATCCACACACCTCACCACCACCACCATCCTGGAGCAACATGGTGCTCACTACAGCTGCCCCAGTCTTCACCAGCTGTGGACAAGTAAAATCTTGTCCACAGCATAACCAGGAGGAGCTAGTGGGTTCCTGGTCAGCAGTGTTCACATCTTCTTCTGGGTGCAACACTGTGTGAGGGCGGGGCAGCTGAGGCTCCACAGTTTCAGGCCACACACAGGTTCACATGGCGATGTCCAAGCACAAGCTGGATATTACCACAGCTGTTGCCACAGTGATCTGACCTGCCCTGACTGGACCATCAGCAGTTTAACTGCTGGTGGTCTGGCTGGAGAAGTACCAGCACTTGAAGTGTGGATGGCTCCCTCTGCGTTTCATCTCAGCTTCATTGGAATGCTATTATTATACCATTCCACTGAGGGAAGTGGAAACAGGCCCTAAATTCTGTTTAACAAGTGAATTTGCTTCTGTATAAAGATTCATGTGTGATAGTGGCAAATCAAGTGTATTAAGTTGCTTCCTCCAAGAATATGAATCAATAGTGTTAAAATGTTCAGGTTGGTATACATTTCATAGCACAATCCATTATGCATTACTGCTCATACAATTCACCTATATTCTTTTGTTTTACTATGCTATTATTCTAATTGCTTGTGGCACAGGCTGTTTTTGCATGTACCTTCATTAATCTGGATTTAGAAGATCCGGATCTTTGATATCTCGTCCTTGTTGAATCCAGTCCTTGAAGATCTGCATCTTGGTGAAGACACCATACATCCACATCTATCACCCGATGGCAATGGGTGCTAAACAGGGCTGTTGTGCAGATGCCGTAGCAGCCATTCTGAGGCTTTGATTAGGCCTGAGCAGGCCTGAGCAGGAAGGTCTGCCAGTGGCACAGCACGATTGGCCTGCGTAGCCATCAGTCGGATCACTTTCAGTTACAGTAGCCATGGCAGAAAAGACATGGCTTCATAGCTGCCTATGTAGCTGTGACAAAGCTCATGCTCAACTTCATAGATAGCTACGAAGGACGTATGGGGCTATGTAGCTGGGAGTGGTGGGGCAGAGCCAGAGCTGCCCTGCTGCAAATGGCAGCCTATAAGTCCACCCCTGGACCTCATTGCCCTGGTATGTGTGCAGCCTCTGATCTGGTCTTCATGGCAGAAGACTGGATTGAAGACACCATTAAAGAGGTCTACTGTTAATCTGAATTTAAGAGCCTGAAGACCCCATTAAATCAGGATTTCGCCAGTGCTCATGGGTACCGCGCGTTCAGAATGGGGTCCTAATGGGATCCTTAAGAGGTCCGTTCCAATCAAGTACCTATCGTGTTCCTAATGGGTTTTTTGTTGCTAGTGCAAAAACAGCCACACTTTCTCTTTCTTCTTTACAGTCTGTGCTGCCCCTATGGTGTATTTCGACTGCAAAAATGCCACTGCAGGCAGCACTGGAGCTGAATGTCAGAAGAGCTGTCAAACTCTGGATATGCACTGTGTAAGTATACAAGACCTGGTGTTCCATGATGTCTAAGACACTATGCTTTATGATAAACCCAAATGGCCATTTCTTCTTCAACCACTTCATAAGCTGACGCTGAACTGTTCCTTCCTTCCATTCTTCCCCTACCATCTTGAGTACAGCTAGTATAGTATGCTTGTGCTGAACCTCCATTTTACATGTCTGAAATGCATTAGGATGCTGTTATACAACCAGATCTGTCACTGGGCCTTTCTGCACTTGGCCTTATTAAGGAATATATCCCAGAATAGGGACCTGTTACATGCATGCTAGTGCAGACTATGGAAGGCCCCAGGTGAGCCCTGCCATAGTCTGCTTTAGCTTGTGGCCAGCAGACCACTATTCCGAGATACATTCCAGAAAAAGGCCAAGTGCAGAAAGGGCCATGTGTCTGCTTCTGTTGCAGCCCCTCACTGCTTTTTTATTCCTGGAAGCTTACTCACCCCCTACACACATTGTCCTGAGCAGAAGAGCCAGTCTCAGTGTACGCTGAAACTACCAAGTTAGGGGGTAATGGATTTTTTTAAAATTTGTTTAAAATATAGGTATAAAATCCTCAAGTGGCTTTTCTTAACAAACATAGATGGATATTTAGAGATTATAGAATTTTGAGCTATTCTTCCTTTAAATGGAGTATAAACAAAAATAACTTCTATGACCAACCATGTCAAATGCTTTTCTGAAGTTTCCTCTTCTTGATCCTTACAGTATAGGACCCGGTGTATGTCTGGCTGCATGTGTCCCTCTGGACTAGTGGCAGATGGCAAAGGGGGCTGCATCACTAAGGAAGAATGTCCATGTATTCATAATGATGCCACCTACAAGCCAGGAGAGAAGATCAAAGTTGACTGTAACACCTGGTAAACTATGATTGCTTATTCTTTTGCTTCCTTAAACTTCAGTTCTATGTTTCATCCTGGAACCCAAAATGTTATAGATGCTTTTCTTAGGATTACTGTATCTGTATGGATGTGGCATTTGAGTGGGCTACGACACAAAAATGGTGCCATAGCCACATCAACAAGAGATCTCTTGGAAACATTGTCCAAAGATTTCCCCACTGCTAAACCAATCCAGCACTTTTGTGCAGACAACAGTGAGTGCCCAGGCTGGTCTACTATTTTGATGGGCTCCAAAAAGTAGTATCCAAAGTGCACCACTTCTAGGTGCCCAGGTGGAAAAAAAAACTGGCCAGCAACATCACAGGCTGAGTGCTTTTGTTCCCAGTCTCTGAAGTTAAGCCAGAATGGGTCATCAGTAATGCAGACACCAACATGAAACATCACCCGCCCCTCCAATCTTGGACCAGATTATTTAATCTGGTCAAAGTCTGGAATTGACTTAGCCCATGCATTTTTTTCCTGAGAGGCCTAAAGTTTAAGTTAATTGCTGTGGCTTATCACTTTACATTTCTCTATTCCAGAAAATGTAAGCTTTTGTCCTGCTTTCTGTACTGGTGTCTAGCTTTATATGACTCAGGCCCTCTGTAGCTTTCCATTCATTATCTTCTTTACTTTCTGTCTATGACTATCACATAATACATGAATCTAACAGGGTAAAAAATAATTGTATCTTGCATTCAGGGGCATAAGTAGGATAAAATGAGCCTGTGATACTGATAACATGGTGTCCCTCCTTCATACCATGAAGGCTGAGAGCATAAACATATGGAGAGGCCAATAATGAACTAACACCAAGCCAATCAGTGGTAGTGTTATTGCCCTGACCACCATTGTCCTGGCCAAAGTGGGCCCCATATAAAATAGCTATGCCCTTGAAAGCATGAAATGTTTGCAAACCAGCTTAACATTTCAGCAGATAGAATGGTAATTTTAACTGTCATCTTCTTCCCTACTCTTCTTTTTTTAGCACTTGTAAAAACAGGATGTGGAATTGCACCAAGAACAAGTGTCTTGGTACCTGTGCAGTTTATGGAGATGGACATTATATCACCTTTGACGACAAGCGTTATATTTTCAGTGGAAAGTGTGAATACACACTAGTCCAGGTACAGAAGAACTTCCTTGAAAAGAAATTCTCTTTTTATCTCAGATGAAAATAACCTTTATGCTGATTTCAATCCTTTTCTCCTGTCTTCTTAGGATCACTGTGGACAGAACAGTTCCACCCCAGGAACATTCCGAGTCATCACTGAAAATGTTCCTTGTGGTACAACTGGGACCACTTGCTCAAAAGCTATTAAAGTGTTTTTTGAGGTAAGTAGCAATGGGAGAGTATCAGAGTTCAGGTTTTGCCCAGGAAGATAGTCAAAATTATACTCTAGACTTCAAAAAGTACCTTCCGGAATAATCAGCTTTATAACATGTAATTTCCTAAGTTAAAAGAATATTTCCTAAACCTTTAAACAATTGGAAAAAATCATTCAGCTTGTTCAAAGCATCTATGAGGGTGCTATGTTTGGGTTCTTCAAGAGTAGCGCCTATAGCAAGCTGTTTTCAAATATGTGGTGATGAGGAAAAAAATATCAAGGAAGAAAGAAAAGTTGCAAAAGCTGTTTGTGATATAATCTGGCTAAGTATAGTAATACTGTAAAATAATAATGATGATAATATTAATAATGAAAAAGAAAAAGAAAAAGAGGTAAGAACTTAATGTGTGATGAAGAACAACTCCAACTAGTGATCTGATGGTTGTGCTATACTATTATTGTGTATATTATTGTTGTTGTTATAAAAATAATAATGGAAATTAGGATTATTAGAAAAAATAATTTGGATGACTGCAAATGCCTACACTCTTTTTTTTTCTAAGCTAACAGATTTAGGCTGCAGCCTCACACTGATGGACTGCAGTGATCTAAGGCCATAAGAACTTGTTCCTGTCCCAGTGATGAGGCAGATGGTATCTGCACACTGAGTATCCCACTGCCTTGCTCTCTGCACACCACACAGCCCATCCTCCTTACTCTCATTCCCCATCATCAAATTGATGACAAGGAAGTATTTTTCAACATGCCAGAGATGATTCTAGGAGTCCACCATTTCTGGGATACTGAAAAATGCATCTGGTAAACATAAGTCACTTGTGCAACTACCATATACCAGAGACTTGTGGCCAATGTTCTTAAGAGTCACACACACACACCCCACACACACACTGTTGGAACACCTCTAAAGGCATGAGTTTTTGGGGGTGCACTGTGTGTCCAACAGTGCCACCAGGTTGGGGATGCTGTGCCCTTTGTGCCGCCACTGGGCACATCTTAAGCCTGTTATGGATGTAGCTCTAACACACTGAGGCCACAGTTACACCTTTAGTCTGATCCTTCTTTAGTCCATCTTTCAGCCCCATTGGTTATACTTTTAAAGGCTAAGCCAGTTTGCTTCCAGACTTTCCTCCCTCCAAGTGGACTTTCCTCTATCCAGATCAACACAGCATTGAAAACGGATTAAGGTTTCAATCTGTTTTTCAGTTTGAAAGGTATCACCGTGAAGTGAGTCTACATTCTGGAAACTAGTTTATGCTGTCATTAATATTCTTTTGGCACTAATCTTTGCTCTTGCATGGGTGCAGTACAAGTCCACAGAGCAATCATTCCCCCCGCCCCTACAGTGTTCATCAATGCCAACATGGAAGCAGCACATTTCACACCATGCCTGCCTGCCTGGGATTTTTCCATTCTTAAAAGCTGTGTTCATTACTCAGAGCAGCAAGTTTTCTCCATGTGAAAAATTATATTATTGTACACACAGCAGATATTTCAACAGTTGTAGGTATTGTTTTACTGCCTAAGTCATCACTCACAAGCATACATTAATTTTCCCATAAGTAAATACTTGTCAAGAATTTTTTGGGCATGTTATACTTGCTAAATAAAATAGTAATTTTAACTTTGATTTTCTTGGTTGTAGATAACCAAACATCTGCTGGCTTTGATAGTGAGCACTGCAATGATTTCCCTCATTATTTATTTTGCCTCTCCAGAACTATGAATTGATACTTAGTGAACAGCACCATGAAGTGGTACAAAGGGAAGATGGCGGTCAATTACCATTCAAAATTCGCTACATGGGTATCTATTTGGTTATTGAGACCCAAAGAGGGCTGATTCTTATGTGGGATAGGAGGACAACCATCTTTATCAAACTAAGTGCTGAGTTCAAGGTGAGAAACTGTTTATCAGCCTAATGTTACTGCCACTGTCACATGCAATATGGTCTGTGTTCACAAGTAGCAAAAAAAAGGTGTCCCACAAAGGCCAGAGACTCATCAACTTTTAATCCACCTTTTCTGGCCTAGAATATACATGAGAGTAGGCAGGGGCAGACCAGCCCATGGGAAACACCACAATATTTAGTGTACTTGAATACTGTTAGATGGATTTCCTATACACCAGATGGCACACCATGCTAGGAGAAGTTAAAAAAAAAATCCCTCTCACTGTCAGCTAAACATTGAATATCCAATGGAACAAATGTTGTAGCAATGAAATATAGGGCCTTTTCACGCTTACCATTTGGAGCAACGTTCTCAACCTGTGGGTCACAACCTCTTTGGGGGTCAGACTAGCCTTCCAGAGGGGAAGTCTCCCGCCACCCCTCCCTCCCCCTCCCAGCTGTCCCTGGTCTAGCCATTTGCACCTCAATCACTGCTGGCTAGGTATAGGGCTAGTTTAGTGCTTGTGGTGCAAATGTGGATCCTTGCCAGCCTGAGATGGTACTGTTATACTATACCAGTGATGGCCAACCTATGACACGCATGTCACAGGTGACACGCCAAGCCCTTTTGGGTGACACACATGGTCACCCTGGCACCTGGGCATGTAGTGCTTGCTTGTTCTTGAAGTGTACAAAATACCAACTTTCAGTTGAAGATCTGGCAAAGGAAATTCAGCAACAAAAGTCACTAATGTAAAGAATTATTTGTTTTTGCTTTTAATAAAATACAAATATCAAAAATATAACTTTTTTACTAGAGCGACAAATATCACAAAATTATGGATTTTTCTAGATGTGACACAGCACCTGAGTTAAGCTAGGTTTTCTTGTGAATTATGACACACCGAGCTCAAAAGGTTGACCATCACTGTACTATACCAAGCCAGCAAGTGTGAATAGACCCATATTTTCAGCATAAGTTTGCAAATCTTTTGGATCAACCCAAAAAGATAGAGAAAGAATCAAACGCCCAAGCGTAAGGTGCCAATTTGTAGATCAGCATAAATATCCCAGAAATGGAACCTAATACAAAATTCCATTTTCATCCCTTTGGTTTCAAAGTTTAAAAGAATCCCCATTGGATGTGTTCCTTTTTTAAAGAAAAAAATGAAAAAACTGTTTCAAAACACCTATGCCTTGAGTGTTTACTAAGCTCAGCCAAAAGACCCCCTGAGAGTTTCCTAAATAACACCAATGCAGCATATTGATGTAACAGGAATGTGCACAACTGGGGTGTTTTTTTTTGCATTCAATTCATACCGAATCGAATGTAAGAAAATTAGTATTCGTTCAAATAGATCCCCTTTAAATGTGGTAGGATTCTTTTCGATACAAATGTATTCGTACAAATTTGTCCAAATATCTGATACAAATGCATATGTATATATCTGATAGATATCTGATACGTATCTGAAATGTATCCCATAATATATCTGCTCTGAAAGTGTCAAATCTGTTCTGAATCCACTTTGAATCCTCTCCCAATCCGTGTTGAATGCACTCTGGATCCATTGCAGATGTGACTGGTGCAGCCTCTTTCCCACCTCCCCAGGTTCAGGAATGTTCCAAGTCATATGGACAAATACAAATGTCAATGGACGAATGTCGTAACATTGGAATTGTATACAAATGTACAAACTCATACAAATATTGAATGTTATGCATCCCTATTCCTTAATTAATAGAGGGAAGTCGAACACTAAGCTGGTGAAATGGGTTCAAGCCATCTTGGTTGTTTTCCTTACTGCATTGTGTAGGGTCAAATCTGTGGCCTGTGTGGAAACTATGACGGCAATGGAATTAACGATTTCACTACTCGGAGTCAGTCTGTAGTGGGAGATGTGCTGGAGTTTGGAAACAGCTGGAAAGTGTCTCCCACTTGCCCTGATGCCAAATGCACAAAGGACCCTTGCGCTAAGAATCCTTACAGGAAGTCCTGGTCGCAGAAGCAATGCAGCATCATCAACAGCAAGGTCTTTGCCGCCTGCCACTCTCAGGTACACCAATTTTTTTCATTTCCTTTATTATTTAAATAACACGTTGTCACCCCTTGGAACCTCAAGGTGATTAAAAATACTCAGTATAAACCAAAATCTTCATTGCAATCATTTTCGTATAGAGATTCATTCAGGTATTTCTCCCTCACTTACAAACAATTTAAATTGTGTAGCTAAACAGCGGTCCTTACATTGATTTGGGAAGGCCATGATACAGGCAGCCAATGCCCTGTAAGATGGCATTCTGTTGGAAAGTGATAAAGAAAACTTACTTGCATCCTCAAGTAATTGGCTGACTGAGCTTTCCAGAGTGGCAAAGGGGCTGTTGTCATCTACCCCACCAAATTTATTTATTTATTTATTTATTTATTTATTTATTTATTTATTTATTTATATTTCTATCCTGCCCTATACCCATATGTCTCAGGGTGGGTAACAACCTTTAAAATCCACCATATCGAACAAAATAATATGTATTAAAACAATAAAAACCATCACAGCATTTAAAATCTAACATGTTAAAAGCAAAACAATATCAATTAAAACTGTAGTGTTTACTGTGGGGAAAACATGACCAACATTTAGCCAAAGGCTTGAGTAAAGAGGTGTGTCTTCACTGCCTTCCTGAACATAAATAGAGAAGGACTTCGACACACCTCAAGGGGGAGACTATTTCATAGCCTGGGGGCCATTACTGAGAAGGCCCTCTCCTGGGTGTGCACCTGCCTCACTGCTGAAGGTGGTGGGACAAATTTGGTATTGGAGCCCTCAGAAGTCTGTTGTAACAGGTTTCGGTGCAAAGCAGGCATAATGGAAAAGGTGCCTATGCAGATGATATGCATGTTTTTAAGAACTCTGGTATAATCAGCTGGAAATTCTGCTAAGAGGCATCAGAACTACACCGAGCATGGCATTCTGAGAAAAATTCCCTTCAGGGGCAACACATTCACTTGCTTCCCAGCAGAGATTTTTCTCAAGGTTACAGCAATTTTCCATTCAATTTCTCATAATCCGCAGGCCTACACATGATGTTGTATGCATTTTTGAAGACAAGTGATTTTAAAAAATATAAAGTTGTGTTTAAATCCAATGTTTTGTTTGGAAATTTGAGTACATGGAAATTTGTGGAAAGGCATTTAGACGTGTTGACTATTGCTGAAAGAGAACCTTGGGTGTGATTCTCAGTTGATATACTAGCTCTATTTCTTGTTTGTTTTATTATGTTTTGTTCAAAAGTTAAAATATTTCTTTGTCTTCTTCCTTCTTTTTTTAAAGGGTAGTTTAATACCTATAAGACGACAGGAAAAATGTTTTAAAAAATTTAAAGGAATTGGTGCTCATGGGAAACTAGATACATTTGATACACCTTCAATTTCTTAATAGGTTGAGCCAACAAAATATTATGAGGCTTGTGTAACCGATTCCTGTGCTTGTGATACTGGAGGAGATTGTGAATGTTTCTGTACAGCTATAGCTGCGTATGCACAAGCATGTAGCGAATTTGGAGTATGTATATCATGGCGATCGCCATTTCTCTGTCGTGAGTATCAGTCCAGACTTGAATACACAGTTATGTGTGAAAATGGGAATGCACCCATAATATTAGCATCAGGAAACATTAGATTTTCTCCAATCAGGTACAAGATACAGTTGAACAAAGGAGTAGGGATATGCATAATTGGTTTTTTTTTTTGGCATTTGATTCATAACGAATTGAATGTTAGAAAATCTGTATTCGTTCAAATAGGATACATATCCGATACAAATGTTTGCGTATTGATACATATCAGATGCATATCCCCAGTTTAACGAATGTTCAAACTATTCGTACGAATGTTCTGAAACATTTGTATGAGTATTAATGGACTAATGTCGTAATATTCAATTTGTGTGCAAACATCCAAATGCATATGAATTCGTATGAATAATGAATGTTATATTTGTGCTCATCCCTACGAGGGAGGCTTTCAACGGTGATGACTTTTAAAAGTGCAGAGTTTGGGCCCTGTCTGCACTGGGCCTTATTCCAGGTTGTATCCCAGAACAGGGCCTTGATATCTGCATGCTGGTGCAGACCAGGTACCTTGAGGGCTTCGTAAAGGAGGCAAAGAAAGGAGGCTGGCCTGGGGCCTTTCTGCACTTAGGTGATGAGGCTACCATGAACTAGGGCTGATGAACTTCTGGTAAAGGTGGACTATTTGTATTTGTCATGAGGAAAGTTTCCCCAAAGCATCCACTATCGGCCAGAAGTGTGAATGGTCCTCCTGATTACCAGTCTGTGCTGCTAATTCCAAAGCCAGAAGTTCCAGCTCCTCGCTGCCGTGATTGGCTGTTCCGTGACATGCTCAGGCGCCATTGCAGAGGGGCGTGTTCAAGCAGAGGGACGCATTATGGCCAATCAGATCAGTGCCCGTGATCAAACACATCTCTTGTGACTCTATGACTGGACCTGGGGATCGGTGGTCTGCGTAGACACCACCTCCCCCACCCACCGACTGCAGGGAACTGGAAGAAGAGCGAATGGTTGCACTGCTGGACACTTCAGGTAATCTTTTGGTCAATGGTTGTAAAGGTGTGGAGCACAATTTAATGCTTCACACCTAATCAACAATTAGTGAACTTCTGGGGAGGCAGAGCACACTTGGAGGCTACAACAGCCTCTTTGAAGTACAGATGCTCTTTACCAGATGTTCACTAAAGGTTGACTACCAACCTAAGTGCAAATAGGCCTCAGGAGAAAGAGGAAAGGAAATCATTTATTTCTGTTGAGCTCTTGTTTGAATGATCTAAGTTCCACATTTGTTTCAGTAGTATCGAGAGTAAACCACATGCCTGCTCTATCTATCTGGTTTCTCAGTATTTTTCTCCTGGTTCCTTTTAGCTGTGTTCTGTGACTATTACAATGATGACGAGGAATGCGAATGGCACTACAAAGCTTGTGGAGCCCCATGCATGAAGACCTGCAGGAACCCAAGTGGGAAATGTCTTCATCACTTACCTGGCTTGGAAGGTAAGAAGATCTATACTGTGCCTTTGCATGTAACATGCTACCTACCATACAATGTATTATGCAGACTTGGAGTATGTTCAAAGCAGAGATGTTTCAGCTTAGGTCTCTCTCTTTCTGCCGCTTTCTCTCCTCAAAGATAATAAGATACTATTCTCAAATTACCTTATATACTTCTTTTCTTTGACGGTAAAGAGCTGGCAGGTTTTTTTGGGGGGGGGTAAGTGTTGATATCTTGAGATCTAATGCTTCCCCTGAAGATGTGTTTGTGTTAAAACTCAACCTCATTGCTCTGTTCTGATGTTTATTTGGGCCAGGGAAAATGAAGTACACTCCAAACCCTTGTCTCCCCCACACACACCCTCAGGCCCTACAAGAAGAGCCCTGAGATATTCTGGAGAGCTCTTACAGAGGGTTCCATGTAATACTAAATGACATCTTATGATGGCTGACAGCTGGGCCTTCTCCGTGGTGGCACCTTCGCTTTGGAACACTCTCCCCTCTGCTGTTCATGAGGCACCTGTACACTTACAGCTTATTCTTGCTTATTAAAGATTTGCCTTCTTACTCAGACATCCTGTATCAATGTTTGTTTCTTCCCTGATTCTCCCTGTCCCCATTATAATGTGTTTTTAATTGTTTGTGGTTATTCTGTGCATAATTTTGCCCTTGTTTTTAAATGTCCTTTGTAAACTGCTTTGACTTTAAAAAAATGAAAAGCAGTATAGAAATGTCTTTTTAAAAAAATCAGTTATAAGCATGGAGAAGTGGTGCCAATGTGAGATGGCACCAGAGATGAAGAGCTATCCTGATGGGTTGTTGTTAGTGTTTAATACTGAGCTGTATTTAGAAAGCAATCTCCTTGGCTGCTTCTAGGTCAAAGGTACCCCCCCATTCCCCCCTCCCGGCTTTGCAGGGTGATTGTCAAACTTTTCTGTGGCCTTCCCAACCCAGTGCCTTTTGCAACACAAATGAAATGCATCTCAAGGCTTTCATGGGAAATCCAGGAGCAGATCTGGGTTATATTCGTGTCTGGTGATGTGCGTAGAAGTTGTCATGCTGGGAACTTCTGGGAGCCACTAAGAGCACGAAAACAACAAAAGAAGTGGCTGGTACATGTCTGGCTCCCAGAGGTTCCCAGTGAATGCACCTTGCCAGACATGCAGAAACAGGCAGTCATGGGATCTTTATTGTGTCCTGTGCCACCACTCAATAAGTTATGCTTTATCTCTCAAAGGCTGAAGAGCACCTCAAGCAGAGCCTTCACTCAAGGCAAAGTTCATACAAGATCAGGCTTCTGCTATTCCATCACATTCTGAATGTGTTCAGAAACAGATTGGCAGCTAGGCTTGAGTTTTCCCCGTTCCGACATTTGTAAGGAATCCACCATTTCTGTGGATTAAAGGTCTCAAAACATGGAGTATCTGCATTTGGATTAAAAAGGATCTTGCTGCTGTACCCAGGAAATTTCCTTTTAATTTTGCAGAATGGGAACAGCAAGTTCGGGCTTTTGGGGGAGGGATCCATACTTAAAAGGGGTGCTCTCCCTGTTTCCTCTGATCCACTAATAAGCTCTTCCCACATGCTCTCTGCCATTATGCACTGAGGAGATCGGGCTGGCTGCAGCGATCATACAACGTACAAAGTGAAAGTGCCTGATTTATTTTGATAACTGCCTGCCTGCCTACTCCTTCCTTCCCTTCCTTCCTTCCACAATCATTTCTTCTTTCGCCTGCCTTCCTGCTGCTGCTGCTTCATCACTTTTTCTCCCCCTTTTGCTGCAGTCCCCACCATTTTGTGCTGCTCTGTCATGATCTAGCACAAAACCACAATTAAGAGAAAAACAGGAGAGTGGTCTTTAATACTCTACTTCCTTGTTAACATGGGGTAAGAAGTTGAGCCACAGTGGATGCAAGAGGGGACTAGTGAATGAAAACTGTAGCCAAAGGACTCCATGGTCTGATGTGGGCCAGGTTTATATAGAGGGTGAGGTTTGCATTTCCCGCCCTGATGAAGTAACTGTATGACGTGAAGACCAGTGTCTAATTGCTGGCTGCGGGGGGGGGGGGGGGGATTTGGTGATGGAAGGGGAGAGGATAGGAGGGAGGAGGGGAGTTCTCCCATGCCGAGCATGGAGGAATCAACAATGGGAACAAGTCAGTCCATCCCGAGTCTCTGTGTTAAGGAAACAGGTGGGAATGACCTGAAATCATTTTCAGTGCTCATTTCCTGAGAATTTGGACTATCCTAGCTATCTCAGTAGTTAGCCCTAGTGAATGTTCATTTAAAAAATATATGTGGGAGCTGCTTTATTTTAAGTGATATATGTTACTTTTTAGTATATTGCTTTTAGGGTTTTTAAAAATGCATTACTCGTTAAGTACAGCAATAATGTTCTGGTCAGCTGCCAACTTACATATTTCAATGTATAACCAAATTATTCTCCTCCCTAAAAGTCTATTTTCCCTATTCAATATATGTGTTACAAAAATCCAGCCTGGCACAGGTCAAAGCACATAGAATCTTGACACTTGATAAGCTGATGGCTCATCCAAAGATTTAGGGAGGAACAATTAATCTGAATTTGTTTGGTTTCGCAAACAAAACAAATTTTCTTCAGTCCATCTTCTGATTGCAGAGGTCACACTTTTTCCTTTGTATCCATTTTATTTGTGGATGAAAAGGTGCGTGCTTTGTGATCAGAAGATGGAATGAAGGTTTAACGTGAAAGTGTGTCCATGGCCAGGTTGTTGCTATTCTTCACTAAATCATACATCAAAGAAAATGTGCCAAGTATTTAGAGCTCATTTCCTGGAAGGCCAAGATTACTATACCCTCTTTCCTTTTTTTGCCAAAAAGTTAGGAGGGTGTAGAAAGGTGGATGGTGTGTGAATCCCAGCATTCTGAAGAAAAATTAAAATAATTGTAAATGTTAGATTAAAATAGGGGGGATGAAATGGATCTGTTTGAGGTCAACTATCCATTTTACATTCTTTTCTTTGTCGTCTCATCCTTTATTTCAGGTTGCTACCCCCACTGCCCAGTAGACAAGCCCTATTTCAATGAGGAGGAAATGGAATGTGTTGAGGTCTGTGGATGTTATGATGACCGGGGTAATTATTATCCCCCTGGGAAAACCTTTGACATACCAAAGACATGCCAGTCATGGTGAGTTTGTATTGCTTGGCAATATTATTCATAACCATTTATCTCCCTTTTTACCTTTTGAGATTTCAGTCTCGTTGATCCCCAGATGGACCCTCATCTTGTTTTGCCCTTTTTCAGATAACCATCAGAATTGTTTAGGGTTGTCCTATTTTATAGAACTATTATTTTAAAATTTATTTCAAAGACATAAATTCGAAGACCATGAAGGATGAGATCCCAGACATAACATTCACGTGTGAAGGAACCATTTCTTAACAGGAAATGGCTCTTTCCATGAGGGAGCTCACCCAATGTGGACTATACCTGATGCAGGTCGAAGTGCACCACATGTGCACTTACCTTTACCAAGCACCAGAACTGATAAGGCTCTGGACATAGCGTACACACTAGCGTACACACCAACCCGGAAGAGGTGCCGCAGGAGCATGCAATGTAGGGATGTTCACAAATGTTCTAAACATTTGAAATTCGATCAAATTTGATCGAATGTGGACATTCAAACTCGAATAGAATGTCTACACATTCAAATTTAAATATTTGAACAAATTTCGAATGTTCCAAAACATTCGTTTGAATGACTTGAAACATTTGAATGTACACATACGAATGTACACATACAAATGTACACATATGTATCTGTGTGCATCCCATATGTATCTGTACACATCCATCCACATCACGCAATAGTACTGGTGACAGTGGTGTGCTTGCATACTGGCACCAGCACTGGCACCAGGATCTGGAGATGGCTGTTGTCAAGGCATCCATCCACACTCAAGGTAGTTTTTGGGGAGGGTTGGGGAGGGTTCCACATGCACTGGGCATCTGCAGAAAATAAGCCACAATGTGTGGTTTTATTAATCTTGAGTCTCACTTTTTTTTTCTTCTAGTCAATGCACTGCCAAAGGCAAAGAGTGTAACTATGATGCTAAGGGTAAGTTCTATGTTGTGATATATGGCTGCATCTTAGGATCTACTTCAAATGATGTTGTGTCATTATAAACTATTCTTACTCTTCTAAATTTCAGCATGCTACTGCTATTATGAAGGAAAGACCTATGTCTACAACGATGTCATCTACAACACCACAGATGGCCTGGGCTGGTGCATGGTTGCAACTTGTGATCTGAATGGAACAATTCACAGAGAACTCTACAAGTGTGGGGGCACTAGCACAACACCACCATTTACATTTACTACTGTTCCATCTACAACATCAGGCATAGCAGGTATTTTGCTAAGTATCTTTGACTTCAATTTTGATAAAATTACAGCTGCCCCTAGTATAATTTTGCCTTGACAAAAACAGAAAAATCCATATTCCCTTGGACAACACAAGGGATTAAACTTATTTCTTTATTCTTATTTATTTGGATATTAATACTGCTTAATGTTCAATCCCATGTGAATCCCAGAAAAATCCCATACGAATCTTCATACAGATGTCCAAATTTGGCCAAATTCATATGAATTTCTAATGTTATGGATATTCATGCACATTGATTCTCTGTACTTTACTTTTAATCTCAATAATGGTTTTCTGTTGTTACTTTAAAAACTTTTTTTAAAAAGCTTTAATTGATTATTGTAAGCTATGATATACTGAGAGCACATTTTGTCTAGAATTCTCTTGCGAAATTCAGGACACAGTTTAGCATTGCAGAAAGTAAGTGTTAGACATGCTACCAGTAATGATCAGTTAGGTTTTGGTATTTACTCTTTGCTTAAGTAAAAAGTTGTGCAAGTTCTAGAACAAAAGTAAGGGTCAACAACTTAGTAAGATTAAAACATTTTGAATGCATATGTAACATTAAAAAAGCAGATCAATACATTAGATCAAAAACAGTCCACAGTTCTCAAAAGCAGAAGTACTCCATTTAATATGAACATACTTGACATTTTACTGAGTTATAGATAAAAAATAATTAAAAATTATTTTAAAAATTATTCATATTTTAAAGGGAAAAGAACATGGAGCAAGGAAAATTTTTTGGGAAAAATCATTTCAAAGTAAAAAGTACAGAAAAAGCATTTCTTCTTTAAACGAAAACATAATTCATATGGGAAGAGGGCAAGTTAATTTGACTAAATTTTCTTAAATTGCAGAATCAACCACAATAGAAACAACAACTTGTATAGAAATACAATGTGAGTGGACAGTTTGGTACAATATTAACTATCCAATATTTGGACAAAACAATGGAGATTATGAAACTCCTGAAAATATACGATTAAAAGGACACAATCTTTGCAAAACTCCTGATGAAATTGAATGCAGAGCTGTAAAATTTCCAAATAAAACATTAGACTCTCTCAACCAAAAAATACAATGTAACAAACAAAATGGATTAATCTGTAATAACAAAGACCAAAACCCACCAATTTGTTACGATTATGAGGTAAGATTCTTCTGCTGCGCATACGTGCCATGTGGTCTCACAACCACACAAACACCTACAGTGACAACTGCAAAGCAGAGTACCACAACTACTGCCTCCACCACTCGGGCCACAACACTGTCCACGCTTATAGTCACTTCACCACCACCATCAGCTACACCTTCAGGGACAACAGGTGTGCCAGTGACGTCTCTCCAATCGACTCCAATATCCAAACCAACAATAATGACAACAAACATTGGGACCACTTCACAGACAACCTCCATTTCAACTGCACCAGGGTTCACTTCTACAACCTGTGCCCCTCAATGCCGTTGGACCCAATGGTTTGACACCAGCAGACCAAATTCCACGGTGCAGGGCGAAGATATGGAGACTCCTGAAAAGATCAGAGAAGAAGGGGGAGACCTGTGTGAACACCCTTCTGCTGTCCGGTGCCGAGCTGAAGACTATACCGGGATGAGTCTCGAACAGCTTGGGCAGCAGGTAAAATGCAACACAGTTGACGGGCTGATCTGCTGGAACAGAAACCAGACGGGGAAGTATAAACTATGCTACAATTACCAGGCCCAGTTCCTGTGCTGCAACATGACGGACTGCCAAACAGGGATAACAACAATCACCCCAGCTATCACAGAAACTGCAGTCAGCACCCCAGGGGCAACAACTCCTCCTGCATCCTCCGCAGGCACTACGGCGCCTCCAGCCATCTCCACCACACAGAGCACCACACTAGTGTCCACGGTCCCTCCCATGACGACTGGGAAGCACAGTACCACCACGACCATTGCCACCACCCTGGCCACTACACTACCCACTGTCCCAGTCACTCCACCATCTCCGTCCAGCACACCTGCGGGTACACCGGGTGTGCCAGCAACCTCTCTCCAAACCACTCCAATATCCAAGCCGCTGACAATGAAACCCACCCCGGGGATCACTTCAGAGACAACTATGGTCACGACTGGTACAGAGTCCACAGCTCCAACACTCATTTCCACTACTCCAGGAGTCACTTCCACCACCTGTCTGCCTGAATGCCGTTGGACCCAATGGTTTGACACCAGCAGACCAAATTCCACGGTGCAGGGCGAAGATATGGAGACTCCTGAAAAGATCAGAGAAGAAGGGGGAGACCTGTGTGAACACCCTTCTGCTGTCCGGTGCCGAGCTGAAGACTATACCGGGATGAGTCTCGAACAGCTTGGGCAGCAGGTAAAATGCAACACAGTTGACGGGCTGATCTGCTGGAACAGAAACCAGACGGGGAAGTATAAACTATGCTACAATTACCAGGCCCAGTTCCTGTGCTGCAACATGACGGACTGCCAAACAGGGATAACAACAATCACCCCAGCTATCACAGAAACTGCAGTCAGCACCCCAGGGGCAACAACTCCTCCTGCATCCTCCGCAGGCACTACGGCGCCTCCAGCCATCTCCACCACACAGAGCACCACACTAGTGTCCACGGTCCCTCCCATGACGACTGGGAAGCACAGTACCACCACGACCATTGCCACCACCCTGGCCACTACACTACCCACTGTCCCAGTCACTCCACCATCTCCGTCCAGCACACCTGCGGGTACACCGGGTGTGCCAGCAACCTCTCTCCAAACCACTCCAATATCCAAGCCACTGACAACGAAACCCACCCCGGGGATCACTTCAGAGACAACTCTGGTCACGATTGGTACAGAGTCCACAGCCCCAACACTCATTTCCACTACTCCAGGAGTCACTTCCACCACCTGTCTGCCTGAATGCCGTTGGACCCAATGGTTTGACACCAGCAGACCAAATTCCACGGTGCAGGGCGAAGATATGGAGACTCCTGAAAAGATCAGAGAAGAAGGGGGAGACCTGTGTGAACACCCTTCTGCTGTCCGGTGCCGAGCTGAAGACTATACCGGGATGAGTCTCGAACAGCTTGGGCAGCAGGTAAAATGCAACACAGTTGACGGGCTGATCTGCTGGAACAGAAACCAGACGGGGAAGTATAAACTATGCTACAATTACCAGGCCCAGTTCCTGTGCTGCAACATGACGGACTGCCAAACAGGGATAACAACAATCACCCCAGCTATCACAGAAACTGCAGTCAGCACCCCAGGGGCAACAACTCCTCGTGCATCCTCCGCAGGCACTACAGCGCTTCCAGCCATCTCCACCACACAGAGCACCACACTAGTGTCCACGGCCCCTCCCATAACGACTGGGAAGCACAGTACCACCACAACCATTGCCACCACCCTGGCCACTACACTACCCACTGTCCCAGTCACTGCACCATCTCCGTCCAGCACACCTGCAGGCACACCGGGTGTGCCAGCAACTTCTCTCCAAACCACTCCTGAATCCAAGCCACTGACAACGAAACTCACCCCGGGGATCACTTCAGAGACAACTATGGTCACAATTGGTACAGAGTCCACAGCCCCAACACTCATTTCCACTGCTCCGGGTATCACTTCTACCACTCTGCCTGCATCCTCCACAGGCACCACACCACCACCTGCCATCTCCAGCACACACAGCACCATGCTAGTGTCCACATCCCCTCCCATGACCACAGGAAAGCAGGCCACCACCCTGGCCACTACACAACCCACCATCCCAGTCACTCCACCTTCTCCATCCAGCACACCTGCAGGCACGCCAAGCGTGCCAGCAACCTCTCTCCAAACCACTCCCAAATCCAAGCCACCTATAACAAAATCCACCTCAGAGATCACTTCAGAGACAACTATGGTCACGATTGGTACAGAGTCCACAGCCCCCACACTCTTTTCCACTGCTCCTGGAACCACTTCTACCACTCTGCCTGCATCCTCCACAGGCACCACACCACCACCCGCCATCTCCACCACACACAGCACCATGCTAGTGTCCACATCCCCTCCCATGACCACTGGAAAACAGAGCACCACGAGTACAATTGCCACCACCCTGGCCACTACACTTCCCACCATCTCTGTCACTCCACCCTCTCCATCCAGCACACCTGCAGGCACACCAAGTGTGCCAGCAACCTCTCTCCAAACCACTCCCGAATCCAAGCCACCTATAACGAAATCCACCTCGGGGATCACTTCAGGGACAACTAGGGTCACAATTGGTACAGAGTCCACAGCACCCACACTCATTTCCACTGCTCCTGGAACCACTTCTACCACTCTGCCTGCATCCTCCACAGGCACCACACCACCACCCGCCATCTCCACCACACACAGCACCATGCTAGTGTCCACCTCCCCTCCCATGACCACTGGAAAGCAGAGCACCACGACTACAATTGCCACCACCCTGGCTACTACACTTCCCACCATCCCTGTCACTCCACCCTCTCCATCCAGCACACCTGCAGGCACACCAAGTGTGCCAGCAACCTCTCTCCAAACCACCCCTATATCAAAGCCAATGATAACTAAATCCACGTCGAGGATCACTTCAGAGACAACTAGGGTCACGATTGGTACAGAGTCCACAGCCCCCACACTCATTTCCACTGCTCCTGGAACCACTTCTACCACTCTGCCTGCATCCTCCACAGGCACCACACCACCATCCATAATCTCCACCACACACAGCACCATGCTAGTGTCCACATCCCCTCCCATGACCACAGAAAAGCAGGCCACCACCCTGGCCACGACACAACCCACCATCCCAGTCACTCCACCCTCTCCATCCAGCACACCTGCAGGCATGTCAAGCGTGCCAGCAACCTCTCTCCAAACCACTCCTGTATCCAAGCCACTTATAACAAAATCCACCTCGGGGATCACTTCAGAGACAACTAGAGTCACAATTGGTACAGAGTCCACAGCACCCACACTCATTTCTACTGCTCCGGGAACCACTTCTACCACTCTGCCTGCATCCTCCATGGGCACCACACCACCACCCGCCATCTCCACCACACACAGCACCATGCTAGTGTCCACATCCCCTCCCATGACCACTGGAAAGCAGAGCACCATGACTACAATTGCCACAACCCTAGCCACTACACTTCCCACCGTCCCAGTCACTCCACCCTCTCCATCCAGCACACCTGCAGGCACACCGGGTGTGCCAGCAACTTCTCTCCAAACCACCCCTATATCAAAGCCAATGATAACGAAATCCACATCGGGGATCACTTCAGAGACAACTAGGGTCACGATTGGTACAGAGTCCACAGCCCCCACACTCATATCCACTGCTCCAGGAATCACTTCTACCACTCTGCCTGCATCCTCCTCAGGCACCACACCACCACCCACCATCTCCACCACCCACAGCACCATTCTAGTGTCCACGGCCCCTCCGGTGATCACTGGAAAGCAGAGCACCACCACTACAATTGCCACCACCCTGGCCACTACACTACCCACTGTCCCAGTCACTCCACCCTCTCCATCCAGCACACCTGCAGGGACACCAAGCATGCCAGCAACCTCTCTCCAAACCACTCCAGTATCCAAGCCAATGATAACGAAATCCACCTCAGTAATCACTTCAGAGACAACTAGAGTGACAAGTGGTATAGAGTCCACAACTTCAAGTACCATTTCCACTGCTCCAGGAGTCACCACAACCCCCTGTGAATCTATTTGCCATTGGACCCATTGGTTTGACACTAGCAGTCCAAATTCCACACGGTACGGCGGTGATATGGAAACTCCTGAAAGTATCCGAACTGCTGGAGGAGATTTATGTGAGCATCCTTCAGATGTTGAGTGCCGAGCTGAAAAACACCCCGATGTCAGTCTGGAAGAACTTGGGCAGAATGTGACATGCAACAAAGTTCATGGGCTGATGTGCAAGAATTTAGATCAGAATGGGACATGCTTCAATTACCAGATCCGGTTCTGGTGTTGCGACTCCAAACACTGTGAAACAACCACCCCTGCCACCACAGAAACAGCAATCAGCACCCCAGGGGCAACCTCTCTTCCTGCATCCTCCACAGGCACTACGGCACCTCCCACCATCTCCACCACACACAGCACCCCACTAGTGTCCACAACCCCTACTGTGACTACTGAGAAGCAGAGTACCACAACTACCGTCTCTACCACCCTGGCCACAACACTATCCACCGTTCCAGTCTCTACTCCTCCTTTGTCCAGCACACCCGCAGGTACATCAGGCGTGCCAGCAACACCTCTCCAAACCACTCCCGTATCCACAACAATGGTATCTAAACCAACCTCGGCAATCATTTCAGAGACATCCCGTTCTACGTCTGCTACTGTTAGTACACCTCATCCTCCCTTTTCTACTACATCTTTCATTACTGAAAGTAGACCTTCTTTTACTTCCATCTTTACAACTGGTAAGCATTTACTCTTAATCTTTTCTAAAATTTTATGGTATTCTCTTTTTTATTGTAGTTTATGAAAATAGTTTCTTCCATTTATTTTCACCTAATTATTTTTTCTCCAGACGTTTTACAAGAATTGAGCCGTCTGTTTTTCATGCATTTAAAGAAATATGCAATAGTTATCTTTCTCCAGGATTATATTATCTGTCAAATTGTTTTCTGCTCCCAGTCATTCCTGTCTCTTGGCCGTATTGTGTGAATTGAAGAGAGTTACAGACTAACTAAGTGTCAGATATGTTGCAGGCAGAAAATGCTTCTCTGTCTTGTTCTGGTTCCTTGGGGGTTTTTTTGGTTTTTTTTTTTAGCACTGAGAATCATAGAACTAAGCCTATTTGCTGAGGTGCTAAAAAGAATGTCACAGAAAAGGGGGTTCTGCTTGTGAGCCAGTTTGGTCTAGTGGTTAGGGAGCTGGACTCTTATCTGGGAATACCGGGTTCGATTCCAACCTCCCCCATGAAGCCAGCTGGGTGACCTTGGGCTAGTCACAGCTCTCTTCTGAGCTCTCACAGCCCCACCTACCTCACAGGCTGTTCTGTTGTGGGGAGAAGAATAGAAAAGCTTTGTCAGCCGCTTTGAGTCCCCTTAAATGGGTGAGAAAAACAGGGTGGAAAAGCCAGCTCTTCTTTACAGGAACCAAGTTTTATAGAGCACTGGACTGGCTAATCTTCACTTAGTGGTATTGTTTGTTTACTATGTTCTCAACAGCATCAAGTACTTCCATTGGTTCCACAGCCGGAATTTCCACTGTTACCTTAAGCAGAACAACACCATGTTTCTGCCATGTGTCTGGACCTTCTGGTGGTTTATTTTCTCCTGGTAAGTGTTTATCAATGCATTTAATTGTCTTTATGCTGTATATTAAAAATTACACACCATCCCCAAATAGGACACTAAATAACAACAGATACCTCTCGAATTGCTGTTAAGGTAGATTTACATCTATTCTTGTTGTTGTTATCATCTTCATTATCATCATTTGATAGTCTCCGGGTCTGATTCCGCACTCCTACATAAAGCCAGCTGGGTGGCCTTGTGCTAGTCACCACTCTCTTTCTGAGGTCTCTCAACTCCACCTACCTCACAAGGTGTCTGTTGTGTGGAGAAAAAAAGAAATGGGTGAGAAAAACAGGGTGTAAAAGCTGATTCTCCTCCTCCTCCTATTATTGATTATTGTATTGCTCAAGATAATTCCCCAAACCATTTCTGGCATTGAGTTGATCTTTCTAGGTTTTGCTCATTGTGTGATCCTTGACAACAGCTAAAGTAGTATTATTAAGTTATGACTTTTATTGCACACATGCAATCCCTTCAGTAAAATGGCATCACCATTTAGACCCCTGTATTTTAAGTCCTTTTGATGCTCTGCTGTGAAGTTTGAGATCTGCTTTGCGTCATAAGATATTTTTGATTTTTTGTTTAAGATTATTTTGTGAAGCCTGTATCGTTCAGCTTTGGATTGTTTTAGAGTGCCATTTTGGTCTAGTGGTTAGGGAGCTCGACTTTTACCTTGGAATACTGGGTTGGATTGCACCCTCCTCCATGAAGCCAGCTGGGTGACCTTGAGCTAGTCACAGCTCTCTTCTGAGCTCTCACAGCCCCACCTAACTCACAGGGTGTTCTGTTTTGTAGAGAACAGAAAGCTTTGTCAGCCACTTTGAATCCCCTTGAATGGCTGAGAAAAGTGGGGAAGAAAAGCCAACTCTTCTCTTTTCTGTGGTTGAATTTTTTTGCTGTTTTAAACCATGCTCATATGTGGCTTTATCAAAAATACCTAGATGAATTCTGTCATCTACACAGTTTGCATAGAATTGTATAGCTTAGTCCTTCCTGTCATCCTTTCCTATTTGCCCCCATTCCATGTATAGTATATTTACAGTATATTCTGGCGTATAAGACTACTTTTTAACCCAGAAAAATCTTCTCAAAAGTTGGGGGTCGTCTTATACGCCGGGTGTCATCTTCTTACATGGTGAGTATATCCCAAACTCTATATTTTAACTGGAAAAGTTGGGGGTTGTCTTATACACCCAGTCGTCTTATAAGCTGGAATATACTGGTACTTACACATCCTGTATTGTTTTTAACATATCTTAGAGATGTGCACAAAAAGTTTTTGGTATTCAATTCAAAATGCATGAATGAAATCGATTCAAAATGAATCAAATGTTCAAAAATTCGTATTTGTACAAATAGATCACATTCGAACTTAGTAAAATTCTATTTGATACGAATCTATTTGTACATATTCATACAAACATTTGATACCTATATGATTCAAATAGATATGTATCTGATATGAACATA
Source organism: Aspidoscelis tigris stejnegeri (assembly GCA_023333525.1). NCBI lineage: Eukaryota > Metazoa > Chordata > Lepidosauria > Squamata > Teiidae > Aspidoscelis > Aspidoscelis tigris. The sequence goes on from JALMGA010000003.1 coordinate 17,783,312, forward strand.
TATGTGTCTGATATGAATAGATACACATCTGATACGAATAGATACATAACTGATATGAACAGACACATTACTGATATGAACAGATACGTATCTGACATAAATTGATACATATCTGATAAAAATAGATATGTATGTTATATGAAGAGATATGTATTTGATATGAAGAGATGTGTATCTGATATGAAGATATGTGTATCTGATATGTTTCCCCAACTTAATGAATGTCTGAACTACTCATACGAATGTCCAGAATCATTTGTATTCATTTAAATGTTAGCATACAAATATCATAACTTTTGATTTAAGTTCAAATGTCCAAATTCAGCCAAATTCGGCCACATCCCCAACCTGTCTAGGTATGTCATCCATATTCAAGCATTTTGTTTCCATAATTGTCCTTGTGAAGGGAACCTTGAGCCCCATAATGATCTCATGTTTTACACATAAATTATAATCTGAGAAGGAATCCTGCGTTCTACAAAAAATAATGAATTCCTGTGTATTAATTACTTTGCTGTGGATAGATTGGGGGGACGAGAGAAGTATGCATATTTTTGAAGTATGCATGCATTTTTAAAATGTTGAGAAATATTTGGGTTTATGGTTTTATGGTTTTTGTTGCTCTGCTTTACAAGACTGTACCAATTCTTTTTAAACAGGGGAAATAATATATAATAAAACTGATAGTTCTGGGTGCAGTTTTTATGCCATTTGCAATCAGAACTGTGAAGTAGAAAGGGAGCAAGGACCATGCCCATCCACAACTCCTTCCACGCCATCCACTACAGCCATGGAGGCCTCATCTTCTCCATCAGTTTTTGTTCCATCAACTCCACCATCCACTACTGCAGCCAAAATGACTGTTTCACTCACCACAACTCCTAGAATCGGCTGCTATGATGTTGATCCACCTAGAAAGGTAATCCAGACTGAGTCTTGGTTTTCTTTTCCCAAAGAGCACAGCTGAAAATATTTCCTGAATCCTTTCCATCCATCTTTCTAAGAGTGACCATTTGTGAATCCTATGGGGCATTATGTGAAAATGTCAGTGTAATTTGATATAAAGTAATCTCATTAAATATATGCTAAGTTTTCTGCAGAAACAAACTATGGCTTAAAACTTGCTATTAATATTCCCACTGAAAATGAGCAGTAATTAGATCTTAACCTGAAATGCTTACAGGACCTCTCCCTTATTATCTTAAAAGGAGGGAAATGTGTTCTGGACGGACTTAGAATTTCAGAGTATCATAGGCTCACCTACCCCGGTATCTGTGGCTCTTTCTCCAATACTGGAGCAGCCTAGTAGAAGTCCTGCAGCCTCCATCCACACAAGATGGAGCTATGGAGTGGGATATGGTGTGAGAACAACGCCATATTCTGCTATTCTGGTAGACCTTTTAAAAATGGTTAGCTAGTGGGCTATTGAAAGTAGACCAGTCCAGTACACAAACAGCATTCAGATAGCAAGCTTTTGTGGGCCAATATGTAAGGCCCAGGCCTTTTCAGTCAGGAATGGTACCCAAAATGCACAGCTCCTGGGTATGCAGCAAAAATGCTCCAGGCCAGCAACTTTGAAAACTGAGAATATTTGTTTGAGGCCTTCGGATCCTGGCCAGGCCAAATGTGAAACAGTCCAAAATCAGCATAGTGGCAGCTTTTCTCACCTTGGGATGTGTTGCTTGTTTTGGATCAAGGCAGCCCAAAATGTGGAAAGGACCATTGCCTAGTAGTTGAGTCTCTCTGGGTTTTTGCACAGGTGTGTTTCCTGGCCTACTATTTGGATGCCAGGGGTTGAAGAAGTGACTCATGAAATGCACACTGTAGGCTTTAATATGCACTAGCCCATCCTTACAGTCTCAGTTGTTCTTGTTGTTTTATCCATAATGAATTTTCGACTCTCAAGGCATCTTGAGACCTTGGGTTCCTCCAGACATAAATTAAAAACATGGAGTTACCATTGCTATGAAGTAAAGGAGCTCTACATTGATAACGGAGCATTCCCACATTCTCCTGACCCTCCAAAGCAACAGAGAGGGCTCTTCTGACCACATGGTCAGCTCCTGCCTCTCTTGAGAGGCCTACTGGTTTCAGGTTAGGGCAAACTCTCAGGAGATATCACAAGATCTTGCCCAAACACCCAGGAAAATGCAGAAGAAAGGGAAACTCTGCAGCTGATGCTGATGAAAATAAGATTTTTTAAAAAAAACTTTGCAGCATCATGCTTTACTTTGCAGGGCATTGCAAAATCTCTCATTTTGACAGGCAACTATTTCTCTTGTGTGGATGCAGCTCTTGTATTTTTAGCATGCATTAATTCGAGAACCATACCCCCCCCGCCCCTTTATTCTCTTCCAGATTAATGAAACTTGGAGAGTAAGCAACTGCACAGTGGCAACTTGTGAAGAAAACAACAAAGTTGTTTTGGTGTCTGATCCACCAAAAGAAAAAATTGAATGTGCCAGTGGACTTCAGCCAATAAAAATAGAAGATAAAGATGGCTGTGTAGAACGCTATGAGTGTGAATGTAAGTACTGTACAATAACTTACAGTGAGAAACTTAAAGTGAGAGAGAGAAAATGTGTCCCTAATAAACAGAAGATTTCTAAAGTTCTTTATGGGTCAACAATGAAGATTAGTATATGCTATTAAGTACTCATCTACTGTCAAAGAGGCTCATGTACTGGCTGGTATTTATCTTGTCTGAGGGATCCTAATAGTTGAGTTAAAATATGGAAAAGGGGACAGAGTTTCTGTATCTTTAATAATTACACAAGGGAGAACATTTCACAGAAGTTCCCTCTGTATAGGTGTTAAGCCTTGCAGGAAGCACTGTCTTCTTTTCGATATGGTAAACCTTCCTAATACACCCAGAGAAAGCTCTGTAGATGTGACGCCCTGCAGTCAGTGTTAAGAGGTGATGGGGGGAAAGTTTTATCTGCAGAGGACTGCTAGGGGAAGCTGCAGGTCTAGAGCCTCTTAAGCCTCTTTCTTCACTTAATACGCCTGGGAAAGCAAGTTCTTCTTTTCTTTCAACAACAAACTAGGAGAAAGGCCATGTCATTGACCCATCTACCTTCCTGGTTGCTGCTAGTCAACAGGGCTTGGATTCAGCAACTGCTCTGTTCTGAGTCAACCTACAAATTATTACAGGATTGTTCCGACTTTCTAATAGGCATTTAGCCTTTTGGATATACTTTATTGTGTTGGCTTTTAACCATTTTGCACTGAACATTTGCTTATCGTTTCTTACCAGTGTTTGAAGTTCATTTGAGGCAGTTACAAAGAACTATATGTCTCTGTGTTTGTGCTTTAAAAACCACAATAAGAATAGAGGAGAAATAATCAGGATTCCTGATTTAACTATATATTTCCTTTCACTAAATTCCATGTGAATTTCTGTTTTTAATCTTCCTTGCTGTAGGCATTTGTACCGGTTGGGATCATTCTTACTATATGACTTTTGATGGCACTCGTTACACATTCAGTGGTAACTGCACTTACACCCTGGTGCAAGAAATCATAAATAAACATGGAGAGTTCAGTATTTTGTTGGATAATTACTTCTGTGATGTTGCTAGCGATAGCAAACAGCCCTGTTCCAGAGCTCTCATTGTCAAGTACAACTCTATGGAAGTGGTCCTAAGCAGCCAAATGAAGGACGGAGTGAGGATTAATAAGGTAATTTGTTACATATTTTCCTGTGGGTGTGGTGCCAAAAAGTAAATTCAACAATTTACCAAAGTTACATACATCAGCAAATGGTTAGGGGGAAATGACTGAAGGAAAAAAGGTAATTAAGTGCTTGCTGTAATTTGATTCCCTACGTTTCTAGTCGTGCAACTGAGGACATGTTTTAATCAACTAACTGGACACACATTACTCCAGTATTAAAAGAATTGCACTGGCTGCCAATTTACTACTGGGCCCAATTCAAGGTGTTAACTTTAACTTATAAAGCCCTAAATGACTTGGGCCCCAAATATCTAAAGGAACGCCTTCTCCCATACCGACCTGCCCATGCCTTAAGATCCAATAATGAGGCCCTCCTGGTTGTCCCACCACCTTCGGTAGTGAGGCTGGTGGGCACGCAGGAGCGAGCTTTTTCTGCAGTGGCCCCAAGATTGTGGAATGGCCTCCCCCTCGAGGTGTGCCATGCCCCCTCCTTATATTTCTTTAGGAGGGCCTTAAAGACACACCTGTTTACCTCAGCCTTTAGTTAAGGATTTATTTTCCCTCCCCAGCTATAATGGCATCATTTTAATGCACTACGGAGTGCACGGTTTTAAATTTGTTCAATCTTAAGATGTTTTTAAGTGTGTATCTTGTTTTATTTGTATTTCATTTTAATCTGTATCTGCTCTCAATTTGTATCTTATTTTATTTTTACCTGTTGTAACCCACCCAGACACCTTCGGGTATGGGCGGGATAGAAATGTAAATAAATAAATAAACCCAGGAAACTGATCAACAGTGTATTAAAAAGCTCTAAAACACACCATCTGAACATATGCTTGAGGTTGCTCTAAAATAATGTGTTTCCTTTGTTACACTGTTGACTTTAGGTTATTTTTAACAATCAGCCTGTCAGTGGAAGTTTCACCAAAGATGGAATTTCTGTAGCTACTACTGGTTCAGCCATGAAGGTAGAAATACCTTCCATCAATGCTTTTATTTCCTTTGATGGACTCACTTATTCTATAGAACTCCCGTATCAGTTATTTAAAAACAACACAGAAGGGCAATGCGGTAAGTCCTGAAATCACCTCATCCTTTCTTGTGTTTTTCTATAAAGACATTCTTTCAAAACAGTTTTCCTTAGATATGAAAAAAAAATGACCTTATATATATTTTGGGGGGGAATCATAGCCAGGAACATAAGCAGAGAACTTGTTAACTGCTAATGAGACTGCATCCACACAGGAGGTATACTCCACAGAGGCTGTGGTGCAGCTGTCACAGTGGCAGACAGATTTCAGAATGCTCCACAGTCCCTGCGAAACAAAGCCCAATGCTGCAGAGCAAAAATAATAATAATAATAATAATATCCAACTTATCTGAACATTGGCTGTGGATTTCCTCGTTTCTGAGTGTTCGGGCAAGATCTTGCAAGAGTTCACCTTCACCAGGAAATAGCAGGCCTTTGGAAGAAGCAGTAGGCTTCTCATAGAGGGAGGGACTGGCCATGTGGTCAGAAGAGCCCTGCTTGCTGCTTCAGAGCATTGGGAGAACATGTGGACAATCTGTTCTCCCTGCATACTTTTTTACTTCAGATAAAAGTTCACTTTTTGTTTTTTTTTAAATTTATGTCTGGAGGTGCCCGGAATCAGATTTCACTTCTAGTGATAGTATAGAAAAAATGCTCACCATTCTGACCACCCTTTACAGCAATATTCACATGACAGTGAATCATAGCATCTTATCAGTGAGAGCACTTGCTCTCACTTTGTGGGTGAGGTGCGTGGTGTCTTTCCACCTCATGCCTCTCTCCCTTGCCATGGCATAGCTGGATTGGCCATTGTCAGCATGACAGAAAATCCATTGGGCTGGATTGCAGCACTACTGGCAGCAGCGAGAGCACCTTAGGGCAGTGTGCTTATTCCAAGGCTGCAGAGAATGCTTGACATACGGTGAATGCCTGGTGGCACCCGACAGTCCTTGCGCTTCCCCTGGGTGCCTTCCGTTGCTCTTGTGGATCCTAGCTTGCCAGATTCAAGCTATTATCCCCCTTCAACACTCTGCTTTCCAGTCACTTTGCTCTGCCACTGAGCTGTAGCCATAGCAAAGTTCTTAACCGTTTAGAATTTAGATATTCTCTCCTTGTATCTTTCACACAAAACTGAGGGGAAGAGGGACCAAGTTCTTCCGCTGAGAACTGCTTACAAAAATGGAAGACGTGACGGGGTCCTACTTATAGCCGCACCCAACATTTGGAATTTATCACTGAAAGTAATCAAACAGTAGAAGACCTACTTCTTTACACAAGTAGATTTAAGGCACATTTGCTGCTGGTATTTTATGTTTATCCTATATTACAGTAATTTTACCTTTTTCATAAATGAATTCTATTTGTATCCTCATGTGAATTTTTTATTGTATGCCACCCTGAGTTCTTTCAGGTTATAAAGAATGTGCGTACATCACATATTTTGTAAAAATGTTGATAGGTAAATCTAATGATGAACCATAGCTCATGATGAAACCAGGGGCCTATTTGCACTTGACTTTATTCTGGAATATATCTTGGAATAGGGGCCTGCTGTCCACATGCTAGTGCAGGCTACAGCAGGTGAGACCTACCAGATTCTGCATTAGCATGTGGGCCATACAACTCTATCCTGAGATATACACCAGAAAAAAGCCAAGTGCAAACAGGCCCCCTTTTTTTTAGATATTCCCAAATCTTAGTTCAGTGAATCAATTCCCACTGCCATGTTTTATTGATCTGAGAGATGTCCCTGGCTGAACCATAGGGGTACAGAGCCTGGCCTACTAAACCATCTGAATTATTTCAATACCACTCCTGTGTACTGTATCATTTAGCACCCATTTTTCCTCCTAGGGGTTTGTTCAAATGACCGTTCCGACGATTGTCGCTTGCCCAGTGGCCATCAAGCCTCCTCTTGTGAAGAAATGGCTTTTGAATGGAAAGTTGATGATAAGAATAAGCCTTACTGTGAAGAAGTGGTCACCCCTGAACCACCGACACCAATACCAACACCAACACCAACGCTCTGCACAACTCCATCCCCTCTCTGTGAGCTGATTGTGAGCGAGTAAGTCCAGCACAGCTTGAAAACACATTAGAAGTAGCTCCTGTCCTGTTCTGAGGCCTAGAGCCTATTCCAGAATTGCCTACCCAGTTGTATTTTTAAACCAGTTTGGTTTTATGGCTAGTGTTGGATTCTTATCTGGTAGTCTCCCGGTTTGAGTCCACACTCCTCCACAAAGCCAGCTGGGTGACTTGGGCTAATCAGGGCTCTTTTTCTGAGCTCTCACAACCCCATCTACCTCACAGGGAGTCTGTTGTGGGGAGAAAAAAAAGTTGTCAGCTGCTTTGAGTCCTCTTAAAAGGGTGAGAAAATCAGCGTTTTTATACTCCCCTTTTTCTTCTTCCACAGTAAACAGTTGATTTGGCCACTGTGGCAAGAGAAAGTTATCTGATGTCTATAACAATGCTATTGTCTCTGCTGCTTAGAGATTTCCCATCTGCTGAAAAATGGATGCTGATTTCTGTGGTTCTTTGACTTGATTCAGAGGTTTTTTTGTGTTTTCAGAAAGTGTTGCCTATTGTCGTAGCATCAAAATGTGGTCCTTTTCTAAGAGGACGGAGAATGTACATCAGTTCTTGTGGTATTTCAAAACACCTTCTGCAGCATTGTTTCCATATTCTCATAGCTATGCTCATTTTCCTTATACAGCCGGGCCACTGTATCTCTGGGGGATACATTCCAGGCCCTACTGGGGCTAACAGAAAACTGTGGATAATGCCAAATGCTGGGAAATGCACTCCATTTCCGATAATTCCTGTGATATCCCATGAGATTTCATAGAAATCATGGGAAATCTCACTTGAGATGCACTCCATTTCCCATACTTCCTATGAAACTTATGGTGTTCCAAGGAATTATGAGAAATCAGGTGCAATTTTGGGCCATTTCCTGACTGTCCCAGGCCTTGGAGGAGTTTTAGGTAAGCCTAATGCTGCCCACAGGGGGTGGAGGTGGGCTGATCTGGTCACCAAAGAAAACTGAAACCCCAAGTACCAGATCAGCGGATATGGGGGTCCAACTTATGTCATTAAAAGCACAATAATAATGTATTGCAGCAATCTAGGTTTTGGCTGTACCAATACTGGAACTGATGCCCCTGTAATATTTTTACATTTTTCCAAGAGGATTGTGTTGTCTGTTGAAATTTATACATAACTTCTGAACAAAATTTCAAGCCCTCCTTCTGCATTTTTAGTATTTTTGTAGATTGCCACAAAATTCTGCCTCCCCAAAAATTCTACGAAGACTGCCTCAGTGAAGCCTGTCAGTTTTCCAATGATTCCCTGATATGCTACAATGTAGAGATGTATGCTTCTCTCTGCAATGCTAAAGGTGTTTGTACAGACTGGAGGAACAAGACACAAGGAAAATGCTGTAAGAATATATATTTTGCTTCTATTAAAGCGAGAAGTCCATATCACAAATACAAAAGGACTTGAATGAACCAGAAGTCAAATTCATTAGTCAAAACTATGCTATTAAACAAATAGTGATCATTTTTCCGGAACAGGCTGCATTTGTATTTTGATGTGTGTATTTTGGAAAATGTTCTCTTCGGTGGGGACTGCGAGTCCCATGTGCCTTAGAACAGCTGTGAACCATGGGAGCTACAGTTCAAAAAGGAACTGCTATTCCATGCTACTTCTAGAGCAAACCAGAGACCAATTCGCACTTGGCCCCATAGTACGCAGTAGGGTAACATCTGGTAAGGCAGGAGGTATTTCTGGGTTGGGAACTCAGAAGTGCTCCTTACCAGATGTTACCCTATCATCAGCTAGTGGTGGTGCACCACATGCATTCCAACCCTACTGAGAGGCCTACCTGTAATGTCCAGCACTTTGACTATTCACACCATTTCTGGTGCTAGAGGTCATCTGAGGTGCCGTGCAAATAAACAGACACCTCAGATGACCCCAAATGCTGGTGTGAAGAAGATGATGGCACCTGGACACAAGTAAGCCTCCAGGGATGCCGGGCTTAATTTGGTGTGCTCCAGTGTTCTCAAAGGCAAACACTAGCACATGTTAGTGGGTTCTGCACTTTCCGCACCCAATGGACTGGAAATGACCCAGATCATGTTACCTTCATTTTCCCACTTCATTCTCTGTTCCGTTCTTGACTGCATTTTTCATTTTTAACAAAACTGAGAACAAGATTGTGTGGAATATTGATAGCTAGGCTTCCTAATTAGGTACTTCTCTGCTGGAATCTTATTTTGAATTGATAGGAAAGGTTTTGGCTTGCACATATAGGAACACTTAAAAGGGCTTGTTAGCTGAAATCCCTTTCCCCTGAGTTTTCCCTTTTGGAAGTTCCAAAAATCTGCTCCAGGGAGTTTGAGGGACTTTTGTGAGAGGCAATGGTTTTGGCTATAGAGAAAAGGAGGAAAGCCAGCAAAACCTTTTCCCCTTCTTTCTACTAGCAAGATAATAAATTAAATCAACATTATCTGCTTTCATCTAATGTTATGCTATATGCTCAACTATCAATACATTCATTGGGAAGCTAGGACTTTGGGTTGATGATGGATGGATGGATGGATGGATGGATGGATGCTGTTGAAGACAAACAGACAGATGATATAGACTTTTTAGAAAGTACATTCACCACACTAGTATCATTTATTTTGCTTCTTCATATTTTATTCTTTTTTGTGTAGCATTTCATTGCCCTGAAGACATGGTCTATGATGCATGTGGTCCTGTCCATCCTCCGACCTGTGATAAGGGGTACGAATACAACAAATACTGACATTTTGTACCAATTTTTAATGACTGGTGACCAGTTTATAGTAGGTGAATGACCTGCTAGAACATTACAGGAAAACACAAATATTTTAAAAGATGTTTCACATGATCCTTTTATGCCATTATTTCAGATATCTATTAATGTTAGTCCTGATGCTCTAACTCAAGAAAAGAACATTTTTGGATCATTTCTGTATTATTTTGGGTGGCAATATTTTTTATGTGTTCTGTCCTATTGAAAAATGTATCAAAAATATTTTTATTCTTATGCCTTACAAATACCGATATGCTTAAATGGTAAAAATACGTCCCGCTACTTCAGGAAGCTTTGGTATACCCACATACATGCATGAACACATTCACACTCCTATCTGCATATTGAGTAATTTCATTTCTGTCTTAATAAGCAATACAGCAAAACTCTTAGGTGTAGATGTTTGTTTAATTGGTACTTTTATCCTACCCTATACCTGGAAGTCTCAGGATGGTTTACAGACGTAGAAACAGGATACAAAATGAAGCCACTAAAACAATAGCAGTGCCTGAAAGTGGGAAGAGATCCTGTTTCCTCAGCCATAGTCCAGGATGAACAGATGTGACTTGATGTAGATGACAAGCAGTTCCTAGACATTGAAGTGGAACATCACTCCAGGATCCTTTGATTCTTGATTCCATTTCACCCTCAGACAGACCCCCCATTTACACTAGTGGAAGCCAATGTACCATATTAAAATGGCAGTCATAGTAGTAGCTGCCTTGCCTGGGTGAGTGCAGATGGAAGTTCCTCTTGCTCCCCCATCCCCTAAACAACTGGCTCATGGGTCTACAACTTAAAATGGTGTTCTTGCCACTTCCCCTGTTGAGATCATTGAGCTCTGTAAAGGCTTTGCTGTCTTTCCAGACCTCCATAATCAAACATATAGAGGAAGTGACTAGAATGTCACACCAGCCTTCTCAGGACTCCTAGGCAGGGTTGGATCTAGCAGATCAAGCACCTGATGCCCAAAAAATAGGGCAGTGGCAGGACCTGGGTGGGGAAGGCAAGGCAGGACCTACAGTGGCTGAGGTGGACAAGCTGCGTGCTTCCCACTATTCTTAGCTGGCATGAGGAGATGTAGTAGTTGGCTTTAAGCACTCCTGAGTTCGGTGCTTTTTGCAACTGCAAAGCCTTAAAGCTAGCCCTGCTCCTAGGAAATCAGAACCAATCTTAGTAATTTCCTACCAAAGTAGTTCATACCTTGATATTTCCAGCCATTTTAATTTTTGCCTGGCTGGTCCAGTCCTTTTGAATAGGGATGTGCATGAATATTTGTAACATTCATTATTCATATGAATTCATATGAATTTGGACATTTGTATACAAATTGAATGTTACAACATTCGTACATTGACATTCATACGAATATGAATGTTTCGGAACATTTGTGAAATGGAGAGATGGGAAAGTGGCTGTGTCTGTTGCATCTGCAATGGATGCAGAGTGAATCTGACATGGTTTGAGAGTGGATTCAAAGTGGAATCAGGGTGGATTTGATGCTTTCGGAATGGTTATGTTATGGGATACATATGTGTTCCTACTGGATATTTGTACAAATTCATACAAATACATTCCCATAAAATAGAATCCTACTACGTTCAAAGGAGATCTATTCGAACAAAGGCAAATTTTCTTATATTTGATTCATTACAAATCGAATGCAAGAAAACCCATTCGTTCACATCCCTACTTCTGAACTCCACACATGCTTTGAAAATCAGGTGATAACCCTGTACTCGCTCAACATAGAGTAACTCTGCTTATGGGTATAAGCTGCTTCAGTTCTAAGTTCATGTATGAAGTTTAGTGGCATAAACAGAAGTAGATATTGCATGCAAGGATTAGCATTTCTCTTTGATATCTTAAATCACAGCAACGTGGAACAGTTATCCTGGCCTTAACATTTTTATTTCTTTAAAAGCTTGTTTTGCTTACGATAAAGATATGGTGGGAAACATAAATGTTGGGATCTTTCCTACCAATGTATTTATCTCAGGTGTAGCCTCTTGCAGTTGTCAGCACTAAACTATAGCACTCCCAATAATAACAGGGAATGAGCTGCATTTGAAGCTCAGAGAAGCCATCAAGAATTGGAAACTTCTGCATTTTCTTCCATATCAAAAGAACACCTTGCAGAAAATATGACAATAATGAGCACTATTCCTTTAAATGCCTGTTATGGTAATGAGGCTTACTGTTCGGTTATGAAGCCAGAGATACCAATATCTATTCTCCTTTTCCTTGCAGACAAACAGATACTAGTGAGCATGTTGCTGAAGGATGTTTCTGCCCCAAGGACAAAATCTTGTTCAATTCTCACTCTGGCAGATGCGTCACAGAATGTGGTAGGTGGTGGGTTTTTTACATAGTAGAATAATTATGCCAAACTAACCCATCAAAGAAGAATGGAATGTAGGTGCCTATTATTATTATTATTATTATTATTATTATTATTATTATTATTATTATTATTATTATTATTGTACATATAGCAGTTTTAGAATGCAATGAGATCATTTGATGGCAGGCATACCTACTCACAAGTAGGTATGGAACTGCAGTGATAAGTAACATTGGCTCTCAGGCAGACTAGATCAAAATATGAAAGTAATTTTCCTTAAAATATTTTGCATTTCCCTCATCCCCCATTCCGACAGGAAACAATGGGGTCTTATTGCTGACCTGCACTTGTGAGCCAGTTTGGTCTTGTGGTTAGAGTGCCAGACTCATATCTCGTAGTCATGGGGGTTGATTCCACACTCCTGCACGAAGCCAGTTGGGTGACCTGTCGCCTTTCTCGATCTTCGGCCCCCTCTGCCTGGTCTCGTCTTCACCCTTTTTCTCTCATCGCTCCCTATTTATGGAACTGTCTTCCCGCTCACCCCCGCTCCTTAACCGCCTTGCAAACTTTTAAATCACAATTAAAAACTTTCTTCTTTTCTATGGCCTTCGGCCCTTGTAGCTGAAGTTCCTTTTTTTGCTTGTTTTAATCTCTAATGTGTCTATTGTGATATCATGTATGATTTTAACCTTGTTATTTTAATAATTTTAAATAAACTTTAATAATAATAATAATAATGGAGTCTGCTTGCATAATTTGCCAATATATCATGCAGTCCTAGGTGCTTGGGAAGTGCCCGACTAGTGATATAATACGAAATCCAGCATAGTGATCTCGTTTGCTGTGTGTAACTGCTGTTTTTACATAATAATAATAATGTGTGTATTAAAGTTTCTGCTGGATTATGTGAATGTGAACTATTAAGAAACTATGCCAATGCTTTTCTTTCTGTTTCTTTCAAGCCTGTGTGGGACCAGACGGTTTGCCTAAGATGGTGAGTATTTCCCTAAAAGTATCGTCAGTAACAGAGTCACACTTTGATTAGCAAAGAGATGTTTTGTACTGTTTATATATATCTGCTACCTGAATCCTGCTGAATGTTTTTAACAAGAGACAGTATATGGAAAAATCAGATAAATATAGGAACGTCTGTAGAAGAATCAAATATGTGAAGGAACTTCTTTTCCTGGAGAAACCTTTGGGTGAAGAAATACTTTCCCTTGTCTGATCCAACTCTCCTACCCATCAGCTTCATAGAATGCCCCCTGGTTCTAGTGTTGTGTGATAAAAGAAATGTTAAGAAACTCATACAGCCACCACCAAAGTTGGAAAAAACTAAAGGTAATCCAGCAAAAATCTTCCTCAAACATAAGGCATGGAATTGCCTACATACCTTTCTACAGGTCTGGGACCAGAGCATGATTAAGATCAAATTTAAAGTCCTTAGTTGGGATCAGTAAGCAAGGGAGTCTAGTAGCACCTTAGAGAAAGAAGTTGGTAGGAAGAGCTTTCGTAACCTAAGCCTACTTCATCAGATGCCAGGTCTAGTAAGGGATAAATAAGGAGATGATAGGCATTAAAAGTTGGCTGATTTTGACAAAAATTTTTTACAGCCTGGTGAGAAGTGGGACAGCAACTGTCAAGAATGTATCTGTGATGAACTGACAACAAGTGTACAGTGTAAGCCAAAGACCTGTGAAACACCAAGCAAACCCGTCTGTGAGAAAGAAGGCTTCATACCTGTTCCTGTGCTAACCCCAGAAGATCCGTGCTGTCCAGAAATCGATTGCCGTACGTGGTTGCTATTATAACTGTTAAAAGTCAATATTGACTGATTAGTTTATTCTGTATTCTGTTTTCAGTTCAGGATGGACAGGTATCTTAGACTGTGCTAAAACACAGCAAAAAAAAGGCTTTCAGGTGGGATTGTTCACACATCAGTCTGCCCCTCCCCCTCCCCAGTGCTAGAAAAGGTGGACTAGAGAAGGGTTGGGAACATGAGGGGCACACACTGTCTCTTCTGAAATAACACTAAGGCATCCCTTTTGTTATATCTGAACTCAGTCTTCCTTTTCCCAGGTCAACCTTCTGCTTCAACAGTAGAAGATCCTTCTGTCCTAGAAGTTCTCGTTTGAAAATCTATCCAACATGCAGTTTAAAGACAAGAGAGTCTTAACCGACAATACAAATATTAAGCCTTGTGCATTGTTGGAAAACTAGGCTAGATTGTTTCTATTGAAAAAAGCCCATACTCTCTCATGAGTGGCATGTTTTTCTCATGAGAGAGTATGTGACAGGTGGAGGAAAGTAGGCCCTACAGAAGAAGCAACACACACATTTCTTAAAGTGGCAGCCAAAAATATCTCTTTTGAGTTTATGTGCTTTGCTTGCCATACACTTCTGTGTAGTTAGGCCCATGTCCTTTGCACAGGTCCTTGAGAGCAGGACCTTGAATTCAGTAAGACTTAACTCTGTGTATCTGTGCTATTCTGACAGCATTACTCTGAAGAGGGAAGTGCAATAATATCTTTTTTTACAACCTAAAGTAAAAGCTGGCTGGATCAATCCCTAACTGCTTGAGATACAGCAGTATATTCAGCGAGTACTTCAGTCAGAAAAGAATTGCCAAAGTGGATTTCAATTACCAGTCCTAAGATGTGTCTCCACGCATGTGTTACAATCTCCAAGCCACGTGAGAGAAAAAAAGGATTGAGTTCTTCTTGTAGGCCTTCCTCCAAGCAGGAAGGAGTGAAGTAAAGTCATTGCTTCAGCTACTTCTTCTTGTGGGTTACTCTCTCCTTTGCCATGACTGGAAGCAAGACTCCCTCCAGCCCTTGCCTTAGATATCCTGATCTATTTCTTTTCAGTTAATGACTGAGGCCAGAAATCCCTCCCATGTCAGCACCCAGTTGACCAACAATCATAGTACTGTTGTCCTAACATCACAAGAAGACATTCCAATCTAAACGTTTAAAGAGAGACATGCTATACTCTTTATTTAGCTCCTTCTTTTCCTCCTCTGTTCACGCCACAGGATGTGATGTAAGTACCTGCTCCAATGAGAAGAAGACTTGTGAGCCTGGATACCAGTTAGCCTCAGTTCAGTTTGAAGGAGACTGTTGCATCACCTTCACATGTGGTAAGCGCTGGGTTTGAACACTACATAAAATTAATGAGCAAAAACAAAAAAAAAGTAACTCCTGTAAATTAAAATGAATACAGATAAAAGATCTGCATGGACAAAAACAATGATGATGATAACAACTAAACACTCATCAGGAGCCTGAGGAGCATCATGTCTGCAGGCCAGTGCAACCCCTCAGGCTTGTAACATGTCCAAGGATAGAAGGTTCCTTCATAAATGATTCATTTGCAGAGAAATAACTTACCACCCTTGAGCACCTCTGCCTGGGATGGTAGTGGCACAGGCAACTTAACTGGGCCATCCAGAGCAAACACAGAGAAAATGGCTGACTTCTGGGGCCTTTTTCTGCACAATGCTTAATGGCTTCTGCCAAAAAATCTACAAAACTCAAAATGTCAGATCAGGACTGGAAAGGGATGTTTGAAGAACTCACTGGGCAATTTCAGGCTCCTTTGCACCTCCTCTCTGATCCTACTTCATATTTTTGTTATGAGGATGAAAAGGAGAAGGGAAAGGGAAGGAACCATATATGCTAGCTTCAGTTCCTCTGAGGAAAGATGGTAGAAATGATATTACTTCCCATATGTAAGTAAAAAATAAACTGAGCTTTATGGAGCACTTCCATCATATTTTTGAGTACCTCCTGGAGACAGTGCCTTTTCGCCAGGTTTTTTTTATTGTAAATGGTTTTCCTCTCCTATTCATTGTTTTCCACTATTTTATGTAAAGTGATTTTTAATATTTTTTTTTAAAAATTATAACTTATAGTGGCTTTACATATTTTATACAAAAATCACACAAATGGGCTGCTCCCTCCCATGCCACGAGATTGTCTATACCTCCTTCTTATATCACACTGCAGAACTCCAGGGTGAGGAAAGAAAGGAGATACCCCCATTGCATGAGCAGAAAGACTTGTTTGCACTGGTGGGTTTAAAGCACAACAGATAGAAATATAAACTATGCATTTGCCCTATACGCAAAAGTCTCATAATTTATAATTTTCCATTATTACATTTTAAACATTTTATTTTACATCTTTAAACCATTTTTATTTTCATACTAATTAAAATGTTCATTTTTCCCATAATAAGGACACATCACAATTAAAATACTACTGGCAACTGTAAAAATAATCTCATTTTAAAAACAGTTCTGATAGTTGCCTATTTCTGTTTTTAGAAACCATTCCAGAAGTCTGTCTGGTTAATGGAACAGTGTACGAGGTAAGCATACACATGGTAGTCCTTTATGTTTATTTAAAAACCTTCTATTCTATTGAAATTTCAGTTACTGATTGCAGTTTTAGTAGCTGTACTCAATTAATTACCTAGGAATAACTGACTAACCCCTTCCTTGAGTGTGTTCAGATGGCAAGTGAAAACCATGTGCTTCCAGCATCTGTTTGAATATATATAGTAAATATTTTTTTGTGGATAATTCATGTTTTAATGATGAATTTCTGGAACAACTAACAAGACCTTAAACATATGAAACAATGCATAATATAACCATGAAACGAACACAAATAAGATGATTGTTAAGATAACATCATTAAAAAAAGTTCTAAGCAGTTCTACCCAAGACCTGTCATAGTTCTGAGATATAATCTGGAATAAAGGGCCTAGGAAACACCCTCAGGAAATAATGGCAATTACTGAGCTACAATTCCTGGAGTCATTTCTGAAGTGCTGGAAACTAAACTCTCTGAGTGCCTCCAGAAAGTTGGTGAGCCACTGTGTGAGACAGGATGCTGGACTAGATGGGCTGTGGCCTGATCCAGCAGGGCTCCTCTTATGACGATTACTGTGACGATTACAGCACATTTGCCTTAGTGCGAAAGAAAGAACTCTTGTTGCGCTGTATGCAGTAAGTTTGTATTATCATGCAAATGCAGGCAGAACAAGAACTACAAATAAGAAAATGCTAAACCCAGAAGTGCAGCTCGAAAACTGATTGACTCTCTCTACCTACATGATGGCACATGGCACCTAAACCCTCATTCCTCCAATGGCTCCTTAAACAGGAAACTACAGAGTTAATTTCTACTGAGGGCGACTGGTTTTCCCTTCGCATTGTGTACACATTGGTTTATCGCTAAACTGCGAATTTAAACAACTCTGTCCAGAGGCAACCTCTATCATCATCCACTGTACATCAGGGCTGGTCTTCTCTCTCTTGCCTCATTTGATAAGAAGGATGGTAGATATGCCAGAGCCAATCAATGCCATTGGTTGTCCCAAATACTTCTTAAAACTACTTTTCCCCTCTTTCACCTTGGGGTTGCTGATGAGGAAGCCTGCCCTTTCACAGTTCCAGAACGGCAGGCTTTGGGGAATGCCGAAGTGGGATAAAAGTAGGTTACTAGTTAAATACATATATATCTTGTGGAGTTAAACGAATAAAGCAAATGCTAAGCTAAAAAAGTTAACCAGCAATTTGATCCTTGCTTCACAATGTTCTTTAAAGGCCCAATTTTCTTTTGTTATTTCCCAGCCTAATACCCCAGTTCCCGGCAAGCCTTGTGAAACGTGTATTTGCAGTTCTGAAACAGATCTAGATACCAAGAGAAATCTAGTGGAATGCAAGCCAGTGACTTGTGATACACACTGTTCAGTGGTAAGCACAAATCTATACTTCCACATAACTTTATTTTCTAACTATATGATTACAAATGATTGCTTCTGCCACATATCCCATGCACTATTAATTCTTGTCTAACAAACAGGGTTATGAGTACCAGCCAGAGCCTGGAGAGTGTTGTGGAAAATGTGTCCAAACTGCTTGCATAATCAGCATTAATGGCACCACGGAATTGCTTAAGGTAACAATACCTTCCTGTTCTTCTTTTTTTTTTTTTTACCAGCTGAACAAAAAACATAGGCAAACGTCACATTTAGCAATCCAGGCACTCAGGTTGCATCTGCATGGGGCTGCTGGCCTACCCAAGCAGCCCCTAAGGAATGCCATGTCTGCAGTGCAAACTTGTTTAAGGGGAGGCATGATAGATCCTCGCGGATGTACCACTGGAGAAGGCTATGGTACAACAATGGCTCCAATATGAGAACACTTGCAAATGTTCTCCAAAGCATTTCCTCTTAATGGACTGGCCCAATGTTTGTATGCAGAGAGCAACATGTGCTTGGGTCAATCTACCAGGTACAAGAGGCCCAGCCAGATTCTGCCAGGTTCCTGGAAGTGGTGCTAGAAGTGTGCCGCTTCTAGGCACCCAGCTGCAAAAGCTCTCGCCAGCAACTTTGGAATTTGGGAAATTTTGTTCCCCTGGTGCTGCTTATTTGCTGCCACTTCAGTCCAGTCCAAGATTGGACCTACATAGCATGAGAATAAGGCACACCATGCAGATCTTGTCTTACACTGTGTTAATGATACCTATTCAACTTAAGTCCCATTACAACCTTGATTTTAAATCAAGGCAGATTTTATTCAGCTTACACAGGTAGCAAAGTCACTGAACGTTGAAGGATACCCTGTCCAGGCATTTCCCCCCTGTTGTTTTCAGCTTTCATTTTCTTTAAATGAAAATCAACTGACAACCTTGTATTTTAAAAGTTAAACTAGAGGGGGCATTTTTTCTTTGGGGGGGGTCAGATTAGGATTTCTTAAGCCAGCTGTAGTAAATAATATTGCAAAGGAAATGGGTCTTCAAACGTCCATCTAGGCAGCTGGAATTGGCACAACCAGTTCTGCAAAATGTAAATGACCATACATTATTCTTATGTACTGCTACAATAGTAGCAGCTAATATTTGATAATTTATGTAACAGCTCAGCAGGAATATTTGTGAAGTCTCAGTGAAACTGGCATTTAGCAAGTTCTGACACATCAACTAAGCAAACTCAGGCATTAGAAGCTTTTGGAAGTCATTTATATACAAGTGAATAATACTCCAAATAATCTAAAAAAGCATATAAGGAATAGACTACATACAGCCACATTGTAAAAAGTACAAGGAATTCTTTTCTAACTTGGCTATCCATACTGATGAAAACTGAAACTTGGATTTGCTGTATTCATAGCCTGAAATGAATTGGTTTCCTTATTAAACTCAATTCTGCAGTTTTTATCAAGCATTTCAGTCTGGGTCCAATAAAATCAAGTCAGCCAAACCAACCAAAATAAAAGCCAAGCGTTAGGGAAAGGTAGAAATGTAGTTCTTTATGTGCCATAGGACTGAACTAATCTAAGAGCAGCTTTAGACCATTACTGTTCTAAGGTTTTAACATTTCACATCAGCTGTATCTGTAAAGTGCTTTCGCAACTGCTACGAACACTGAACCTACAGGGTCACCCAATTCAATGGTATCAAACAGCACCAAATATTCCCTATGTTTTGTCTTGCACATAACATTACATGCAACTTTCTTTTTTCTTTATTGTTAATAACAGCCCGGTGAAATTTGGCAGCCAGAATCTAATAACTGCAGCCAGTATGAATGTGAGGAAATGGACAATACATTCATTTTGGTGAATCTCAAAAGGAAATGTCCCATCATTGACCCTGAAGAGTGTGAACCTGTAAGTTTTATTCATAACCATTTCTGCTCTAACTGTTGATCCTGAAACAATATAAAATGAGAGTAATCTCAACATGTTTACAATAAGAAAAAACATGGCAATAGTGTCAACATTTAAATTCAAGGGTAAGAATAATGTCTATCAGCCACATTCTATGAATGCATAACTTGGACACTTAGGCCACGGTCACACCTTCACTTTAAACCTTTTTCAGTCCATCATCAGTTGTGACTGCTCACACCTTTTCATTTCTATCCATTTTATCTGTGGACTTTCCAACCTACATTTGGAGTTTCCTGAATGGAAAATCCACAAATAAAACCAACAGAAATGAAAATATGTGAGCAGTCAAGACCTGAAGGTGGTCTGAAAAAGGTTTAAAGTGAAGGTGTGACCATGGTCTTGGATGTTAGCTTTTGGGTGGTACAGCTGCTATTTATTTGTGAAGAGAAACTTGCAGCAATAAAGGCAATAAGCTATGCCAACAAGATTCTGCTTATCAGTTATGGGATTGAGTATAAAAAGGTCTCTGCAGCAAGCACTCTGCAGTAGAGATGTGCGCAGATATTCAAATCATTTGAAATTCAATCAAATGTCTATAAATTCAAATTTAAACATTTGAACGAATTTTGAATTTTCGGATCTATTTGTTCAAATTATTCAGAGATTCATATGTGTACAGATATGTACACGATGCGTACTTGAATGTACACATCTTTCCTGCATCTGTACGCATTTGTATGGATCCATATGGGATGAAAATGGGCTTTATACGGGATAAATACAGGATGCAGATGGACGTGTACAGATGCAGATGGGATGTGTAACAATGCATACAGGCACATATGAACATTGTCAACATTCGTAAGTGCAAATTTGAACTGAAAATTCAAACGAATAGATTTGAATTTGCTTAATTCGAATCAGATTTGAGTAAATTTGAATTTTAAAGATTCTAACTGAATTGACTTTTTGGATATTCAATTCGATTTGAATCCCGGAAATTGCATTCGTGCACACCCCTATTCTGCAGGTAAAAGCAAAAGGCCTGCAAATAATCAAATAAAAACAACAGTAATAATAATAGTAGTAATAGTAAAAATGTGTAGGTTTGCACAGATCAGGCCTATGACATTTAGTTTTCTGTGCATCTCTTTTCATTTAGACAGTTTCTCATGTGCCAACTGAATGGCAATTGTTGAAATGATAGAGTAAGCCTGTTATCACAGCTATTAAAGTAATAGCATTTTATTTTAACTTTTTCTTCCGAATAAAGAATGAAAGGGAACTGACTCCTGATGGCTGCTGTGAAAGATGTATAGTTAAACGTAAGTGACATTATCCATTTCTTCAGGAAAAAATATGGTGATTAGTGGGATGTTTTCCAAAGAGTGGATGAGCAATTCTTTTTCTTAACACTAAACCAAGCTCAGTAGGCTTAGACTGAGAATCTTGCCTTTTCAACTACTACTTGTATTTTATGGATTGAATTGTCTCCCTTTGGATAAATGGAGTTTGAGTGCAACTATAAAACACTGTGACTTACAGTACTTCACTTCATTTATGTTATCACCCAATAAGTGCCTGTATATAAAAATATTGCAATGAATACCGGCTGAGACTGTCATTAAAAACAAGCTGGAATGAGCTAAGTGACTTTAGCTATCAGCAAATACTTGAGTTTTTAAAGTGACCATCAAAAATACAAGAGAGTCGACGTGTCTGAGAGGAGATCATTGTATTAGCTGTGGGCCACAAGTGAAAAGTCCTCCTTGTGGTTGAAACAAGAGGTATCACAGCAAATGGCAGAACAAGTGAGAAAATATCATCTATAGATCTGCAGAAACATAAAGGAGGAGCAGCAATAATTCGGAATAAGATGATTTCATTTTTTAAAAAATATTTTTTCTTTCAGCAAAAGACTGCACAGTTCACAAGAATAAAACATTTATCCACGAAAATGAATGCATCTCTTCTGAAATTATAGAACTGACCTACTGTGAAGGCACTTGTCCAAGTTCTTCAGTGTAAGTACTAAAAAGTAGTGCCTGCTGGTCCTACTTCATATGGAAATATAACCTTTGATCTTCACAATGATCCTGACTTGCACTTATTTCAAGTAGCTAAATCGGCAAGGTATATTAGGTATGCATAAGTTTGATCTCTCATCCTTCAATATGGCAAAGTTGAGGATTATACACAAGTTCTTTAGTCCCCACACAGACACAAAAAGGACTAGAATGCCAAGTACAATCTGCACTGCTTTTCCAGAACCTCTCCCCATCCCTCACCTTCATAAACCAAAAAATGTAAATACAGAAAGCTATTTGACTTGGGGTGGCAACACTACATCTAACTGAACTTCTTTTATCTGGACAGGTATTCCAGCGAAGCAAAGGCCATGCAGCACAAGTGCACTTGCTGCCAGGAACTAAGAAGCCATAAGAGAAAGGTGTCTTTAAAATGCCGGGATGGACGAAGCATTGATTATGACTACATCTACATAGATGAGTGCCAATGCATGACCGCCTGCATTCCACAAACCACAGTTTAGCTAGGAGATGGACTAATTAATATGAATTTTTTCCACAGAAGAAAAAACACCACAACTTCCAAAGAAATAAAATAGTCAGCTTCTGATACTACTTCATACCTCGGTGTCCCTAAAATATTCAACTACAGACTTTTTGTTAGTCAACTGCCTATCCAGGTATCTTTTCTCCTGTGTACAGAAGGAAATATATACTGTAATATTTCCAAGCAAGCGCAAAGAAGCCCTAAAAAGCATTAGAATAGTGGGGATGAAAAGTATTTAAAGTTGAAAACTAGATGTTGATACTCTCATTTTTCTGGTCTTTGTCTATGATCCTTTTAATATCTCTTTCAAAGGTGCAGCCGTTTGTACAGTGTCAACGAGAATCTGTGTAAAAGATAAAGCTGCTTTCCTGTTTAGTGTTGCTTCTAATAAACTAATAAATCATGTTTCAACTCACATAGTCTGCTTTGCTTGTTTCTCAGATTGTTTTTCGGTTTCAAATGTATTGGGTTTTAGCTACAACAGAAACTAGATCAGCAACAGGGAAGAAGCACTTCAGAAATGAATTCTAACAGGATCCATTAATTTCTCTATAAACATTCATGGCAAAAGCCGTATGCAGAGGTTAGGACATTCTACTTCAGGAAAAATGAAGTTCTAGGGTGTTTTTCCACTGTCACTAGAAGTACCCATTAAGTACCCATTAATGGGTACAAAAATGCCATTAAGTACTTAATGGGTACTTCTAGTGACAGTGGAAAAACACCTCTATACTGTCATCCTTCATTTTCCATAAGGATGAGATTCCACCAAAACCTTGTGGATTTCAAAACTTGTGAATAATGCTGCAATTCATCCAAAATGCCCTTTACAAGGCCTGCAAGTGTTTCCTTTATAAGGAACAAGGAAGTATCACAATTACTCCCTCAAAAAGCTACAAAACTGTCAAATGAAAGGAAAGGAGAAAAGAAAAGAAAGAACAAGTGACTCTTTGTACTGAGCTGGTTCTTTGCACCTACTAGTCATTTACCTTAGCAAAAACGCAAACAGGGAAACACTGTTTTGGCTGTTCTTTTTTCCTCTTGGAAAGCGGTAAACACTTCAGTCTGTCCCTCCTCTCCCACTCTAGTTTTTGCCTTATTTACTTTGAAAAAGGCATTGATAAGAGGCACTTTCCCCTTGCAAGAATTCTGCCTCTGCTACAGATTGGCTGCTACAACTCAGGTCAGCTCAGCTGCTGATTGGCTGGAATATACATATCACATTATAGTTCATCTCAAACCATGAATCTACTTCAAACTGGACCCATGGCTGGGTACCCTGGAAGAATCTTTAAATTCTTGTGTGTTTGTCCATTGAACAAAAGGTCCCTCTTTGAATGAACTTCAGAAGATCCCTTTAATTAAGGGGTTTGAGTCACAGAAGTACAGACTGGGTCTCCACTGTGCCACCAAGCTCGCAGTTCTCAGGTCAGCCTGCACACAAAATGGTACTTAATGGGTACTTCTAGTGACAGTGGAAAAACACCCATATATATTTCACTGCAGCAGGGGGCCAGGTTAGTTTATGAGAAGCAAGATTGCATCTCATGCACCATACTTCTGGCAACCTTGAGGGGCAATGAAGTCCTTCAACACACCCTTAAGCCACAACAGCCTAGTGGGTACCATGGAAATGGGCAGAGTTTAGTGCCCTTCCAATACATTTTGAATAGCCTGCAGAAACACAGACAGTTTCTAGTAAGGCACTGGAGATGCAAATACAGTGCAACCTTTAAATGTCCCAAGGGATGTGAATATTTGTAACATTCATTATTTTTATGAATTTGTACATGAGCATTACAACATTCAAACAGTAACATTCATAGAAATATGAATGTTTCAAAACATCCGTACGAATAGCTCGGACATTCATTAAACTGGGGATATGCGAATTTCGGTCAACTTTGGCTTCAACTCTTTGTGCATGAGTAGATGTACCATCAGCTCCTCTGCCCATTTCAATACTGCCCTTGAGGCCATAGAGATACTGGCTGCTCCTCTAGCCGCTAACAAATCTCCCTCAAAAGAATGTTTAAATAACAATTTCAGCTTTTTGTCAGTAGAGTCACAAAAATGTGTCTCTGAATCCAAGGTCACAACCTGGTTCAAAATAAGGTTCACCACTGGGGAATCCACAGATGGTACTGCTCATATGGATGAGGGGTGGTCAGCCGAGGTCAAGATTTTCTTAGGAATCGAAGGAATCCTTTTAGAGGAATAAGGATCTGACTGTTCTAAGAATGTCACTTAGAACCTGGGGAACTGAGAACTGATTAAGGTGGTGGCATTAGTAGATCCTCTGCTTCTTTAGTTTTTTCCTCATTGGACTTAGCGTTGAATGAAATGTTCAAGGCAGAGGCAATGGATTTGAACACCGATTGTAGGGCATCCATCTGGAGGAGCCTATTCGCCTTTGCAGGTGGTGTCTGATCTTCAGCATTAGCCATAGGTTCTGGAACTTCTGCCTCCTGAGAGGCAACAACCAGAGATGCTGCAGTACCTGACAATTGGGCAGGCGCTGAAGAGTTTGCTTTGTGTAACAATCTCTCTCTAGGGGACATTTAGAGTGCTTGGATCTGTAGGAATCTGAAGCAGAGCTGAAAGATGACTCAAAACTTGAGGAACAATGTTTCTTCCTCTTCTTGAGGAAACAGCCTTTGCCATTGCTTTGACAATACTAGAGGCCAACTTAGATTCAGGTGAAGACTTGTTCTTAGAGTGCTTCTTGAGACCCTTTCAACTACTATGGTGCTTAGATCTGCCCCTGTCAAGATGTTGAGACTTATCTTTAGTTCCTGCAGTACAATTGTCTTGCAGTGTTTCTTGCCTGTGTGGCCGCAACTGTTCTGATGGGCCCTGAGCAGGTTCAGAAACCACCCCCTGATTTACTTGTATCTCCATCTCAGAACCTAGGGAACAAGAATACCATGCACTAATGACTATACCATCAGCTGTCATAAAGACAATAGATTTTTTTTAATAACATAGGTGGGCCCCAGCTCTCTTATCTGTGTCCTGCATCTCCTGAATTACCTGAGCCTGGGTCAAGGTAGTGTTGGAGTGAGATGAGGCAGGGAAACTTTTGCATTCAGATGAATCTGGAGATGCAGAGATGAAAAACTTCCAGCAGAGGGCCTCATAGAGCTATAGCAGGTATTACAGTAATTCTGGAGATGATGCCGTTTGGATTAGCAACCTTGCCTCTGGTCACGTGACAGCCTGCTGTCAAAAGGCAATGCCCTTTGGATTCACTAGTTCACCTCTGGGCTTGTGACCATTCTGTAGCAACAGAGACAGGTTGATCATGATAGGCTGGGGGCCCTCGATAGCATTTGACAGGGCATGGCTGCTGCCACCCCAGCAGCCAAGGTAACTCGGCTGAGGAAAATCATGCCCCTTCCATGGGATTAAGGAAGCATGATGCGTCCTCCCACGAGCAGCTCCCAATACACAGGACCAGCGCAGCCCAAGTGACCACATAAAGTGGCGGTAGCATGTTGGGTGGGGAAGTGGGAACTGGATCACACGGCAACAGGGCAGGGTGGGTGGGTGGGGAAAGTGGGCACCACATGGCAGTGGGATGGGGTGGAAGGGTGGAAAATGGGCACCACTTGGCAGTAGGGTAGGATGGAAGCCTGAGAAAAGGGCACTGCACAGCAGCGGGGTCAGGTGGGAGAGATAAAAGCGGGGAACCAGGCCACGGAGAAGGCTGCCAGAAAAAAAAGCGCTGCAATAACGTGGCGCCTCCCCAAGCCACAGAGGCACTAGAAGCATTCACCATGCGGCTGGCCTGGGGAACGTTTAAGCCAGTCCCAAGGGATGCCTTCCTGCCCAAATCATGGTGTCAAATACCTTAATTGTATTATTTCAGGGCAATCTGACAGAGGAAGAGAACGGTGCTGGTTGAGATGCTCAGAGAATCATTTTGCAGTCAGGGGCCTTTACCAATCAATGTGTAGTGAGGCAAAATGGTGGGCAAGATCATGCCCGAGCCCTAAGAAACCACCTGGAGGGGGCCTAACATCTTAATTCCTCATTAAAATAGGCCTACAGGTTAAATAGACCAGGCACTCAGGGCCAAGGTGTGGGGTGGAGCCAGTCTAAAGCAGAGCCCTACCAGATTCTTGTCTTGCCTCACTGCCCAAAGACATTTTGGCGGCTGTCTGGCTAGTTCAACCAAAGTAGACTGGGCGGGAAAGGCAGTCAAGAATTTATACTATGGGATACACCCCCTCTCAGTCATCTGGCTGACAGCAGGCTGAAAACCCACTTGTCAGAGCCCATTGCCATCCACAGAGGGTCTTCTTCAGCAAATTTTCTATCACTATAAAAATGAGGAATATTAACTTGCTTTCCCAAAAGAAGCAGGTACTGAATGATTCTAAGGAAGATGTTTTAAAATTGGGATGCCAACACTTAAAACACCTTCTCTCTGATGACCGCTTTGCAAGTAACAAGCAGACAGAAACTTCATATTATTCAGTTCAGCCTTGGATTGTTACTTGACAAACTAAACCATAGCCAATTACATATGTGAGGTTTGGTTTAACCCAAGGAAGTAGAATAGGAAGCCCCTAAGAGCTTCCCCTGGTGTTTACAAGGCTACCATCTTCTCGCTTCATCATGAAGTGGCAAAAGTAATCACCTTTCCTCTGAAACACACAAAAAACTTAAGTGAAAGTTGAAAAATCTTTCAGGTCTCTTGAGATGGCACATTTTTCCAATGCCCACTTCAATCTCCAATCAATCATATAATTGTCAAACCACAGATCCACTTAAATTGTATCAGATTTCTGTTGCAGAAGTAGGAGGAGGAAGAACTGGATTGTGTCATACCATGCCATGAAAACATACGTCCACAGGTCTACAAGGAGGAGTATTTCTCACTGAAGTAAATGAACCATTCTGATGATTCAAACCAATCAGGATTTTAAAAGTATTACATATAGCTAGAGAATAACCCATAATGCTTTTTCAACAAATTGTCACAGGATGCCAAAATCAGACCTCACTTCATGCTGGTGGCAAGATATTCACTTTTCTCCTATTAGATTTAATCTTATTTCTGCACTGCCAGCTTTTTCGCTACCTCTTCCTCCCGGCTTGATCTTTTTATCAGAACTTATAAAATAGCATTCTTCATAAAGCATCAAGAGAAGATGCTATTCGCTGTCATCACATATTGTTGGAAGCAGAGACAGATTTTAAAAGAAAGACAAGAACAATACAGCCTTTGTGGTCAGGCTGTTTGTTCGTAAGCATGTTGTTACACTAGATCAAGCTTGCCTCAGTCTGGCAAGAGGCAGTGACAAGAGCCAACATTCAATTTGCGAATGGGTGCCTGGTGTTCAGGCTGAGATCGAGTCAACTGGTTGCAATGGTATTTTAATATGATGAGAAGGCATAGGGTTGGCTTTTAAAGCTTGCTTTTCTCACCCATTTAAGGGGACTCAAAGCAGCTGACAAAGCTTTCTATTCTTCTCACCACATCAGACACCCTGTGAAGTAGGTGGAGCTGTGAGAGCTCAGAAGAGAGCTGTGACTCACCCAAGGTCACCCAGCTGGCTTCATGGAAGAGTGCAAAATCAAACCTGGTATTCCCTGGTAAGAGTCTGACTCCCTAACCACAAGACCAAACTAGCTCACCAAACTGCTTTCCTGCCTAAGTAATGGGGCTACATCTAGCATCTTGGCTGGCCTGGAAAAGCAGCATCCTGAAGTCTACATCAAGGAATATCAGCTATCTTTTCCATCCATGCTGAGAAGTGCTGCTGAGCCTTAAGTGCCCCATAAATCAATCTTCTGTTTCTTTTGAAGTAAAATGCACCCTGGCGAGAAGATAACTGGCACTGTTTTGAACTGATTCTCCACATTAGCATAAAACAGAAATCAAACTTACACCTAAAAATAAAGCCTGCAGCGAGAAGCTGTGCTCAGGGTATGGAACTCACTGAAGAAAGAAACTCCATCCAACTATTACAAATTAACAGACTTAAACACATTTCCAGTCATCAGATATAAAACAAATGATAATCAAGGCTCCCAATTAAACTTATGGACATGAAAAGATTTCTCATTTTGTTTGTCAAACATGCACCAGGTGTTGGGATGAATATTACTGCTGTTATTTTATGACCATTTCAATATCTTCTGATTTTGGCTAAAACAGGAGAGAAATCAATTTAAGCCAGTATTCTCCGCCTATACTGGAACAGATACAACTAGGGGTGTGCACAAATGCAATTTTTGACATTTGATTAGATCTGAATTGAATATTTGAATATCTAAGTTCAGACAAAAAAAGAAAAATGAATGTCTGGACATTTGAACAGATACAAATACATTTGTATCTATTTGTCTGAATGTTCAGTATGTATTCCTATGATACGAATCTTGCATGCATCCGTATGCATCCCGTTTTTATCCAGTACGCACCCTGTTTTCATCCTGTACGTATCCATACGGATGCGTGCAGACACTCACGGATACATATGTGATGCATATGTATCCATACACATACACAAGTCCAAATTATTGATGTGAATAACTTGAAATATTCATATTCATACAAATACTAAAGTACGAATGTTTGGACATTCTATTCGTATACGAATGCCCAAATTCATCTGAATTTGTCCAAATAATGAATATTTCAAAGATTCGTGCACATCCCTAGATATAACTTTATATAAAATTTGCTACTTGAAATACCACTGTTAATGTAACACAGAGAATAAGAAAAAGTACCTTTTGGAATACTTTGGCTCTCTAATTCATGGCAACAGGCTGAAAGCTCTGCAGGACAGATGAAAAACCTATCAAATACTGCACTCTGTTTCCTACATTGGCCAGACATGCATAAGAAGCCCTAAAGGAAGATAAGAAAGAAATGACCCCCCTCCTGTTCCTGTTACCCACCACCTGGCAAGCGGAAGCACATTCCCCCAGGTCACATAAGTAATACACAGCTATAACTAGAAGCCCTGAAAACCTACTCTTTGCAAATTTGTCTAATGCCATTTTTAAGATTAATTATTTTAGTGGCCACAAGCAATTTACATGTAGACCCAAGAAGAAAGTCAATGCTCACACAAGAACGTCAACAATATGGTGGCAAAGTTTAGCAATGGTGAATGTTCATAAATCATTCTTATTTATATTATTTCACGTTGTACATTTGCAGCACAAAGGTACACAAGAACAGGATCAACCAGAATTCATATTAAAATTGGTACTCACACGGAAAAAAATAACTACCAGGTGTCTAGGAACAGAAGTAGGTCTCAGCCTGGAGCTAAAGAGACGAATGTTAGTGCCAGGTGAGCGTCCATACTCTCCATATGACTACTGGGCAGAGCATCTGTTGGACAGTCCTGGCTGAGGATTCATAAATAGGAAAGGGATGGTTCATTTAACTGTTTATTAGTTGATTCACAACTATTCTGTTCTAATGAGCCCACTTAACTTTGAACATGATGATTAACATCTTTCAGAGTCTTCATCTTTCAGCCCTTTCTCAATGCAGGATATGGCAGCAGTTAAGATTTAATGACAAGTTAGGAGAAATTATGACAATTGTCAGAGCATAGGTACACCACACCAGTCTTAAAAGAGCTGCAATGGCTGCCAATTCACTGCTGAGTCTAATTCAAGGTGTTAATTTATAAGGCCCTAAATGACTAGGGTTCCAAATATCTTCCACATCAACCTCCCTGGGCCTTAAGATCTGTAAGGGAGGTTGTACTACCACTCTCAATAGCAAAAGGGGTGGACACCCCAGATAGGTCCTCCAGTGATGTGTCTCAGATTTTGAAATATTCTCCCCTGAGGTGTGTCAAGCATCTTCACTTCACATATTCAAGAGAGCAGAGAAGACTCAACTCTTTGCCCTAGCCTAAGAAAATAGCTTTTCCTCCCCACTTTCAGACACTATTGTTTTAGTATGAGCATTTTGCACTTGGATTTTAATTTAGTAACCTGCCCTGAGACCTTCAGGTATAGGGTGGGTTAAAAATGCAAATTAAAAACAGTACATTGGCAAAGTACTGCCTGAATCTAAATATGGTTGTGATGACCACATGGTAAGGTAAGTTAGTTAATGATAGGTTTAGTAATAGGCTACCTGTTATAAGGTTTAGGGACATGGCTTATGGAATTCCAAAGGGAGGGGCAAGCTAGCTCAGTGGCAGAACCAATCAGAGGTGTATAACATCGTAGCAGAGATTATAAAACGGTGTGAGACAGGAACGAAGGGTTCTTTGCCTGGGGTAACTCACATTGGGGTGGACAGGAAGGAACAGGGCTTTCAGTCTACTTGAGGGAAACTGGATAGATGAGTCCTGAATACTATAGGTGTTGTTAAAGAACAAAAGCATTGTTGACAGTTGAGAACGAAGACTAAAGATTGTTTGGCTTTAAAGAAGTGGTAACAAATAAAGCATTACACGTTGGTTTACTTACGCACCTACCTGTCATGTGTGTGTGGAGGCGAGAGACCTCATTAAGTAGTACTGTTCCTTTAAGAGAAAAGGGAAGAGCACTCAAGAGCCGGCAGTCAGCCGATGCAGGAAGACTTTGCCGTTTATATTGAGAGAAATGGAAAGGGAGATTATTGCAATGGGGTGCCTGCCAACACAGGGCCGCAGTAACTGTTTGGGGGTAGAATACCCTCGGGATGGTAGAGTGTTGGGCTAGGCGCATGTCACAATAATGTGTTTAAGAATTTATATTCAGCTATCACCTGAAGGTCCCAGTGGAATTCAGTGTGTTTACTATTATTTCTTCCTCAGACTTCAAAGGTGAAATACTCTGTTACTATTCAGTGTCAAAATGATTGGGGTTGTAACCTCATGGATCCTAGCACATAAGGCCCTTCTCTCCTCTACTGTCTCCCAACATTTGTCCAAGCTCATCTCTGTTGCTTCCATAACACCATTGATCCATCTCATCCTCTGCTGAACCCTTCTCCTCGTCTTCAATATCTCCTAGTATTAGGGTCTTCTCCAATAAGTCCTGTCTCAGTATGATACTTACAGCAATAATTATCTAATCTTTTTCACAAAACTCTCCCTTTTTGATTCTTAAACATTCCATTTTTATTGAAAATAATTTAATATTTGAACCTGAATTTACTGATGCTCAATTGTATTTGTTGCACATGACAATCAATTCCTAAATCTACTCTTGTAATGGTATAGTTAAGCTGAAAAATCTTTTTGCTTAGAAAACTACAGATACCTCCACATTCCAGTCTAAGAATTACTGTTCTATGCTATTTGCTCTCAGTGCAAAACAAGCACTGTTATTCCTGCCTGTGAAACCAAGGAAAAATGATTTCCCAAAGGCAGCATTTAAATTGTGACTAAAATGGCGTGTTCACATTTAACTTTTACTGAGCTCCGATCTGC
Source organism: Aspidoscelis tigris stejnegeri (assembly GCA_023333525.1). NCBI lineage: Eukaryota > Metazoa > Chordata > Lepidosauria > Squamata > Teiidae > Aspidoscelis > Aspidoscelis tigris. Next base: position 17,814,876 of record JALMGA010000003.1, read on the forward strand.
TTGCTAGTCAGGCCTGTTCGCTCTTAGCCACAACTGTAGATCACCCAGAGTTACCTGAGGCTTCCCTGGTGCAACCCACCTGTGGACTGCTAAAAAGCGGCCTACAGCCTGCCCAGCAGTTGCTTCACATCCTCTTCCAGGTGCAGCATGGTGAGTGGGGCTGCTGCACAACCAAAATGATCCAGTCATGAACAGCTACAGGATCATTTCCAGCCTCTTTGGATGTTGCTTCAGACATTGTCTTTGTGATCTGGGAAGCATAGGGTTGGCTATTTGCACTCAGAAGTGCTGCTGGCCAGGTACAAGACTAAGGGTGCTTCCAGACATAAATAAAAGCGAACTTACCTTTTCTCCAAAATAAAAAAGTACACAGGGAGAACAGATCATCCCCACCTTCTCCAAATCCTCCAAAGCAGCAAGCATAGCTCCACTTTCTGAGAAGCCTGCTGCTTTATGGTGGAAGCAAGATCTCACAAGATCTCACTTGAACAGCCAGAATAAAGGAATGTATGTGTGAATGACCACCACCGTGCTGGGTCCTTATTGGCCTGACATGGTACTGTTATACCATACCAGGCTGGTGAGTGTGAACACGCCATAGTTTCCAAACAATGGGACACACCAACTTTGAATCAATTTCATGAAACGTAATCCAATCAAATAAACCCTTTAATCCTAGAACATTTTGAATTTATGTCACTGTTGTTTACCATTTCTATTGTCTTAAAAAACAAACATACTTTTTCATGGCTTGATATACATTTATTAAATTAGATAGAATGGGAGGGGGGAAAGATTTTACAATGCAAGAGACAAAATATCTGGACCTCAATACAGTAAAAAAAAATGTCTTCAGAATTATTACAGCAAAACATTCTCTATACAGTATTATAGGTCAGCCAACACAAGCAATAATATTGGCAAAGGGAAACACTTGGAACCACTAGCGCACATTCAGAACAACAGTTGAGAAGGTGGCAAATACTTAGCTAGACAACACTCCTGGATTTAACTCCTCTCAGGCTCTCGGCAGTTTTGAAGTTAGTGTCAATCCCAGTTCAGCTTTCATCAGAAACAGATAAAGCTGAACCTGCTATTTTAAACAGACCATAAAAGAAACGTTCCTAAAGCTGTGAACTGCACATCATTTAGGTTAAGTAAAAGGTGACTAGCACATTTCATTTCAGCACATCCTAATCTTATTCACACTGATCTGTAGGCAAATTTCATTAAAATCCAAACAAGATTACTTCCAAATGAGTGTTTGAAATCTAAGGGTATCCCCATATAGCTATTAAAGAAACATATATTTATTTAACTGTAGCATGCTTGAAATTGCCCCTTTTAATTTTAATTATAGTCAGTGAATGCATGATAATTTAATTGATTGTGTATTGTCATCTTTTTCATGACAGAAGAAAATGTCAACAGCAATTAACATGATCTGTACAATGCATCCATTTCACTGCACAAAAATGCAGTTTAACCACCGACATTAAATCTTTTTGGTCTTTCCACACATGTCACACCCTGGGTTTGTCCAGAAATAATATAGTTTAATGCTCCCACCTCTGCTTTGATTGTGAACTGTTTTACTGGGCTTAGGGTTCATCTCCAAAAGTATCAGGTGTACTGTTAATAAGGCCATTCCTAAACTACATGCAATGTATCCTTTCAAAGCTATTCCCAGCGGCTATACCTCAGAATAAATGAAAAATTAAGACAGATGAATAAATTATTGCCAATTCATGCTGTTTATCTTATTTCACTGGCATAGTGCTACAGTAGATATTTCTAAAGATTTTTTATTCCAATCCTTTTGCAGACTATTTTCTATTATTCCAATATCTTAGCTCACAAACACCACAGAAATTGTTATATGATGCTATGATGCTACTGACACATGCCTGACATTTAAGTTTCAATTGAGAATACTGTAAAATATAGAAAAGAGAACCAAATGCAGCAACACAGTTAAATTTAAAAATACAGGAATTACAAAAGCAACATAAGGAGAGGGAGGAGCTAAAAAAGGAACTAACTTGTTAGCAAATACAAGTCTACTAAACAAATGGAAGGACAGCTAACATTTTAAACAAAGAACACACACTTTTTTGGTACTGTATTTAAACACTTTCCCACCTATATTTTAATTATTAAAAAAATAAATATCTGAACTATAGCTGTGGCAGCAGTTATTCATAATGATATGATAAAGTATTTTTCATTGACTTTTTGTTATATGCTGGAGGGCTAAGAGTAGACATACAAAAAAGACAAGATATGAACGTTTTGCTTCAAGAGCAACCGAATTCATAACCAATGTGAGTCTGTATTGTGTTTGAACAGTTGAAAGAAGTACAAATTATGGCTGGCAGTTATAGAAAGTAGTCAGAAGTGTCTTAAAACCATCTGAAAGCCAAATAGCACATTAAGAAAAAATGTGCATATTAAAGTGCATTGCTTTGCTTTATACAAACAACAAACAAAAAAATTGATTAAGCTATTACAAAATTTGCCATCCACTAAACTTTTGCAGCTCTTAATAATACAGAATGAATATCTACAATTCCTCTCTTCCTAAATATTGGGATTTTACCTTCTGTTTGATTTCTGACAATGGTTTCTTTCACATACCTCCACTTTCATTCAAATTAAGGCCAACTTGTACCCAGTGAATCACTGCACTGTACATTCTACTGAAGCTTCACAACCTGAAAATAAGTTTATTTTTTTTAAATGGGACAGTAGCAGGGATCTTAGAAAGATTATTTAACAACTAATCACAAGGAAAAGTTATAAAATCTGTCTGCTTTTATCAATTTGAATTTCTCACAAATAACAGAACGACACAAGTTAACACAGAGGATATTGAGAAACAACCTTTTTCCTCTAGCCTTTGCTGCTGTTTCCTGAAGATCAAACAACTGCAAATTTCAGAAGCAGAGCAACACATCAGCAAGCAGTTAGCTTTATGTGAGTATCAGGAAATATATTGCAATGGTGCCCAATTAATAACAAGAGATTTTTCATCGGAAAGACTGCAAAATATACTAGAAAGCTAGTGATATTGCACTAGGAATTACTACCAACTGTTGTCACATTCAGATCTCACTGAAGCTAAAGGGCACTATGTTATCACTTTGTGTCTGACATAAATGTCATTTATTGAGAAGAACTTTTAATAAATTACTCTGTAGATCTGTACCCCCCATCTTTTGCCCTTTTTTCAACCCACTAATGCATAGTGTAGAAACTGAATGAATATGCTTATTTGTTTTCTAAAATGCTAGGAATGAGGGGAGAGCAGCACAGAAGTTCTAATGCCACCTCTCAATCAGAAATGCAGCTCTATATTGTAATTAAAATTAAATTTTAAAAGGTGAGGTTCCTACAGATTATACTTTAAAAAGTGTGCAAATGTCTAACAACGACCATCACCAAAAGAATAGAACACAATTTCTCAGACAGGATGCTTTCTCAGGAAGTTTCCTCCCCTAGCTAAATCCCTGGCTTGGCAAGTCAAACGTAAGGGTAACAATTAAGGTAGAAGATACACAGGAAGGATTTATGATTCTTCACCAATCTGAAGCAAGGAATTGATTGCAGCGTCCTTATTCCCCCTCTGAGCTTCTAGCACTGAACGAATTACTTCTCTGTCCATGTTGGGAAACATGTCCTGGATAGATTTTAGATCCTCTTCACTGCACACATGTTGAGGATTCACTGCAGGGGGTGGAACAGCCACAGGCACCATGCCTGGATTACAAACCGCTGGCATTCCTAGAAAAATAACAAAGATGATTGAGGGAAACTGGCAGGGGTTGAATGGAAATGATACGGAGTGTTCAACCACAATCATATTTTGTACCCTGAAATTCAAGCTACACCAGGAGTCTCCAGATATTTAATTGCAACTCCCACCACTTCTAGCCAGTGTGGCTAACAAAGGGGTGGTGGGCATTGTAGATCTTCATCTGGGATGCCTATAGGCTCCTCACCCATAAGGTTAAGAGGTCCCCGACATAATAACTCCACCAAACAAAGTACGTGGCAGAGAACTTCCTATTGAGCACATTATTACCACTAGAGCCAAAGGATTAAAAAGGGGAGGCTGCAAACAAAATATAAGAGCTCTTAGATACATTTTTGCAAACTCATAATCAACCCTTAGTTCTGCCCGACAGGGTATGAGTCACATATATCCCAAATTGATATGCCTCTTCTACTATGGAGGGTGCTGGACTAGATTGAGCAGGGCTCCTCTTATATTCCAATGTTCATTTGTTGGTGGCTGTGCAAGTGCAAGGAGGACCCAGGACCCACTGTTCCTGCTAGTAGCCAGAAAAAGAGGTGTGGAAGTGGGAAAGCTGATAATCTGTTCCACACAACCTATCTGAGCCAGAACTAATCTATGGTGCCAGAGGCAGACTTGCATCTGTTAAACAGCAGATATGAATAAATTATTTCGGGTGGGGATAGAACTCAAGTTTGGTAAGATGAGGTGGTACTTTCTGCAAGATTGTAACATAGTTTACAAGACTGAAAAATACTAATCTCTTAAGAAATGGCAACTTATCAGAAATATCTGGTTAAGCGTTCTGCTGGCCCTAATTAATACAAAACAGTAAGTTAGTCAAGAAACTTTTCTTATAAGTCACAATAATTGTCAGCTAGCATAAAATAAAGTTAGCCTCGGAGCTGAAGAGAACTTTTTGCTATGGTAAAGCTAAGCACATACTTACACTCCTTCCAGTTTAAATAGTACTGGTCCTTTAATAAAACTACAAAGAAAAGTGCTCTACATTAAGCCTTAGGTGGCATTAGCCAGCATACCTTCCCACAGGAAATGACAGGCCTACAAACATCTAACATTAGTGCAGTAAAAAGACAAAAAGTAAATTTATTGGTTCTATTATTCTATTATTGGTTCTATTTGGCTGTGTTTTGGGGCTCAAGGAAAACAGAAACAGATGGAAAGGAAAGGAATACATATGAGAGGTGCTAAAAATCAGATCCTCATTTGTAAATACACTGATGCCTTGTGCTACACAGTGGTTTGCTTCCACCAAATCAAAGTACTATGTCAAATTGTTTTGGGGAAGCAATCTCAGAACTGCAAGCTCTCAGCAGCCAACAATCTGGGTCAACAGAGGACTACTCATTTTGCTGTGCATGGGAAAACAAGACAGAGGCTAGCAAAGAGGGATAACCGTAGAGAATTCTTATAGTATCCTAAACAGAAAAATAAATGGGATTTTGCCATGAAAAAGGGTGATAGTAATCTATAAACAAGTGACCAGGAACACTTAAAATGTGTAACAGTTAAAAAATCCTAACAAATATCATGGTACCACACAGCTTCTACTACTAACAAAAATGACTAAGGAATCAAATTAAATGTTTCGAGCAGAATTCAACAGCAACTCCTATTTCTGTTAATTTGTTTCATGCACGCAGAACTACACAGATTGGTTGATAAAGTTCACCACAGGCAAATCTTCAAACACCTATTACGACTGGAAAAAGGGGCCATAAAAAAAATAGTTCAAGAAAGCTGTTACGGCTGCAGAAGTACCCCACTGCAAGTCACATCCCAGATTATCAACAATCTAAGCTCCCACCGAGTTGTGTGAATGATTTATGACTTAATCAAATACAGTATATGGTACATTTGTACTTGGCACACACAAACGGAAGAACTGATACAGATTTGCCAGCCAAGGTCCCCATGCCACTACAGAATCATTCCTACTCTCTAGAGCAGCTGTTCTCAACCTGTGGGTCGCGACCCCTTTGGGGGTCGAACTACCCTTTCAGAGGGGTCGCAATGAGTCTCTTGCTGCCCCTCCCTCCCCCTCCCACCTGCCCTGCCCCATGGTTGGGGGTCTCCACGAGGAACTGCATTAAGGGGTTGCGGCATTAGGAAGGTTGAGAACTACTGCTCTAGAGGGCAATTTAAGATGAGACACAGTTTGTCTTTAAAAAGTCTGTATTGGTATTTTTAAAACTAATTAAAGGGCTGCACATTCACAAATGAGTACTGTTCTTCTACACTTAGAAGCAAGCCTTTCAACTCTACAATTCTGAAAGAAATTTACCCAAGTCCATTAAGGGTCATCTGAATTTTTCTATATGTTGCTCTATGTTAAAAAAAAATCACAACTAGTAATTTAAAATAGACATTGACTATAAAAATGAAAATAACAGCAAAACAAATTATTTTGTCACAAAACTACTACAATCATTGGCAAAATGGCCTCTCTGAGTTTATACAGTTCAATCCTAGCATTGCATAATAATTCACTAAACGCAGGTATGCTTTCAAAGGAAGTACTCCAAATTATATAAAGCAGACTTGGTCTCAAAGGCACAAGCATGAATGCAGCAAGATACATTCAGGCAGAAGCAATGAAAGTTAATGAAATGTACACATAAAAATAGAAATGCATTTAGCAGTGCACACTGGCCATTCATGAAGAAGCGGTGCAAAGAGTTTAGAATATAAATTGTTCCAAGTTATCCAGGAATTATTACACAATCTTAAAGCATACTTAATACAACAGTCAAGTGTCTTCATAATTCACTACTGTATCCCCTCTCTTTGCCAAGGGAAAAACACAGATATTTATTCATGGAACACTTTTAGAGGCCAACAGAAGGAGAAACTTCTCCTGCAGTTCACACAAAATCTTGTTTCTTGCTGCTGCTTTTCCTTTATAATGAAAATTAGAGATGTTCTATGTATAGATAAAAATGCTACAGAAATTGCACTGACTTATGCCACAACTTTTCTGCCTTCCTCTCTGCCTTTCCTCTGTTCCTAAACCCCAGACAGTGAACAATTCACTGAAAAGTGGAAGAAACTACCTAGAGACACTTGACTGAAGATTTTTATATTGCAATATGTACAGAGAGGATGTCACAATACAGGGTGCACTCGCAAATTACAAGACTGGTAACGGTGTGGCATTAAGAGCAACTTTCAACATTACAACAGAAAGGGAAAATACAGCCCAAGTACCTTTAATTCCCTTTCCCCTTATTTTGACTGTAATATAAAAGATGGAACATAGAAACCAACCCTGACTATGGGAGTTAGTGGCCTTACAGGAATTGCCAACATCCCATTGTGCTTCTGGAGGTCCCACAGAACCTGACTTAACAAAGACATTTGAAAAAGGAAGCAAATAAATTGGTATTTTTCTAATTAAATCTTTCTCCGACTATCTTGAAAATTTAGATCAAGAACACTAATATGAACATGACCACAGTCCATAACGAAAAGCAATGAGGCAAACAAATGGGGCAAAGTCAGAGGTGCCCTTTAAAAGGTCAATGTGTGCTGAAATACAACAGGTGAGCCAGGGAGAGAATGGTATCAAACTTCTAGGGGAGCTGTAAAGGTACACTAGTGTGCCTAGAAACCAGTCCCTGCTTAAGAGGGTGCTTAGCTGTTCCAAAGTGCTTGGAAAAGCAGTCCACACACCTCTAGATAAAACCAAAGTAGATGAACAGAATGATTTGCCTAAAAATCAGTAGAACATTCAACAGTGTCAGAGCTCCCTTGAGGATATATAATGCATCCGTCCAATCCTTACAACAGACAGAATGATCTAGCAATCACTGCTCTATTATTCCTGTGTTTCTGTACTATAGTACTTCCATATTCAAACTGTCCTTTCAACAAAATCCGTAAAAACCAGGAGTTCCCAGTGGCTATTCAAAATTCAGATTTCTCTTATCCCAAATTCATTTTTTTAAAAAGATATTTGCTACCATTTTTCTGAGTAGGGCAATCCAGAACCAAGGATACCGACCGGCAAGCAAAACTGCACAAGCTTATTCATAATATGGTACAGCCGTAAAACTATGTTTACTCCTTTCTTCCAACACAAACGTATAACTCTGAACTCAATGGAGTCCCTTGCACAATGAAAATAATTTTTTAAAAATGGTTGGTGCAGATTTGTGGAAGGCAAGTGATGTGTGACGCTGTCTTTTTGTGATTCATGGTCAGTGCATGCAATTATTTCTAACCATTTTCTTAACTGACTCACTGAGATTAGAAACGTTCAAAATCTCATTGCTTTCCAATCTAATTTGCAAGCATTATTTTTACTGTATGCTGTCTAATAATAGTTACCTTTTCTCTAAACAGAAAATATTTGCCGGTGTTGTCCGTTCACACTCAAAATGTGTTAACCTTAATTAAAACTCAAGCACAGGGAAGCACAAAATATCTTTTAATGCTAAATTCTTGCCTATCAAGTGAAAGGGGTGATGAAATGAGTATGAAAACAAAAAGAGGGAAGATGCAATGGTTTATATATTCAGGTGGCTGGTGAAGATGCATCTCGTTACCTGTGCCTTTGAGGCAGCTCTCCTCCTCAAGGTACTCTGCTATTTTTCATTGCTTTTAGTTGGTAGTTTTAAGCATTTTAATTGTTGGAACCCACCCTGAAGCCTTAGGGTGCAGGACAGAACAAAAAGGAAATGAATAAATAATACAAGATCATGTTAAGGCCTGTGACCTAAAAATGAAAACTTACTTCAAGTTACAGGGAAAAGTGGTCATTAAAAAATGCCTCCAACTAACTAAAAAATCTTAAAACACAAATATCCTTGAATCACGTCTCATCTGAAAATCTGATTTTTTTTCTAGAACATCTTTGTTTCTCACTCAACAAAAGTTTCCTTCAGCAATTGTGAAATTCTGTGTATTGTGACATCCACCTGCAATGTCCTGAGTTGTAATATATAGAATATAAAGAAAAAACAGTTTGCATGATCTCATGCAAAAGTTTTGTTTCAGCTCAATGGGGTGCAAAACAGAATTAGATCAACTTACCCAGAGCAAAGTATTCAAGCCCTGAGGAAAATGAAAATGTGGCAAAGGAATAAAAGATGGAAAACAGTCATTATTCTACTTTAAGTAATGTCATCCAAGGAATGTCTTCAGACACTTCTTACACCTTGAATGTTATAATTTTTTCCTGTCCTTATAGAACAGCCATAAGCAATACTAGGAATCTGTCCAATATCAACATGTCCGCCAATCTAAACTTACCCAGTGGCATTACCTACCATGAAATGATTAATCCATATTATTCCAGAGTATGCATATTATACTGCTTCAGTCTGTCTTTTTTCTTCTGCATAATGCCAGAGTTCTTTCCATACCAGTTTCTACTACACATAAAACTACTTTCTCATAGCAGAAAGAGAGAGAGGAGGAAAGAGAAATTGAGAAAAAAAGGAGATCTGTTGCTGGATAGTTAGAGGAATTGAGAGGGAGGTGTCATCCTTAAAAAAGAATCAATTAACGGAACATCTTTTCAATTTTCTAACTCAGAACAAAGCCTGTGTACATTTTTTCAACAAAAAGCTACGAAAAATACAATCCACTGGGGGCACCTTAGCCTGCAATATCATGACTACACTATTCAGTCTCATTCCTCCAGAAGCACAGAGAGATTTTGAAAGATGATTTTATTATTCATACAAATTGCTCGAGCTCAATAACAGAGTGACTGCTGTATACATCAACGATCCCAAATTCAGCCCCCTGCATTCTGTACTGTCAGAAAAAAATGCTGCATAAATACGTCCATCTGAACTCTAAAGGTCAAGCTCAATTCAAGGACGTTTTTGACTTTTAAATAATGAAATATGAAATGTTATTTACTGGAATGATAAACTGTTTTTAAAAAGGTAAACCTTTGCCTTCTCTCATCTGAAGGCAATTCTCAGAAAAATTTTCAGTCCTAGCTGTGGGGGGAGGAAGAGACCAAATATGGCACAGTGAAACACATGGTACCAATTATTGTCCCACCCCACCCCAAGCCAAAGTTGGCATCTACACAGCCCCATTTCAGATCATCACTCTACAATCTACTTCTGAAGAAACTATGAATCCTAGCTCTTTTCTGCTGTTCCTGTGCACTACAGCTAAGTGTTTGTTTTCCAGCATCATTTCCCAGAGTCCAAATCTGTTCCTAGATAATAACCTGCCACAGTTCATGGCAAGTACAAAAGTTCTCCATAAGATTAACTGCAATGAAATGAACCTCACACAACAGAAACAAGAAGATTCATCAAGCCTTAGCTTTTTACAGGATATGTTACTCACCCTGAGACCTTTAGGTTTAGGGCGGGATAGAAATACAAATAATAAATAAAAGAAACCCATTTGCATAAAAGCTCCTTTAGTACTGTATTTGATGATCCCTAACTCAACAAATGGTATCTCTCAAAAGTCTGTGTTCTTCTAGCTTCTAGTTATTTTTCTTTTCTCCCCTAGTAAAATATTTTATGTTTAGGCACTCTCCATCAGCCATATGTTAATTACTGTTGTGAATAGCTTGCTTATTCCTTGCTGAACATCTACTGTTATGTAGGACCTTTCAGCGGCCTTCATATCACCAACTACAGCATCTTCTTGGACCATCTAATAGAGTTGGGCTTGGGCAATAGAACCTTGAGGTTCCATTCCTACTTCAATGGTAAAGAAGGTGATGACCTACCCCTTAGCAAGTGGTTTTTGGAGTGCCACAGGATTCTAACTTGTCTTCCATCTACATGAAACTGCTAGAAAAGGAGATCGGAGATCAACTCACTGCAGTAAGAATTAGTAGAAGCATTAATTGTTTTTAAGATAATGAAGATATTTGAAGTTTGACCTGGTATCAGTTACTCACATTTTAGTCACATCAAAGTTTATCTACCACAACACACTCTACATACGGCTGTCCTTAAAAAGTATTTGGAAGCTTCAGATGATGCAGAACACAACTGCCAGAACTGTCTCTGGGGCTCCAAGATGGAAGTACTCCCATACTTCAAGAACTGCACTGGCTTCCCATCTGCTACTGGACTCAAGTTGCTGATTATCACCTTAACGCCCTAGATGGCTTGGGTCCGATGAATCTAAAGGACAAGGGTACTGCTTACCCCACAAGGTCAACACAAGGGGCATTACTATGCACGCCATCAGCAAACGAAGCTGACAAACACCCGGGCAAAACAGAATAATGAGGGCTGTGATGCAGTGTTAGATATGACAGGCTGAGAACTTGTGTTTTTTTCAATCACCATTTCAGCTGCCAAGTTGATGGCCTCCACACTGGTAGAGACAGTATCTTGACCTGAGCAGGGAAAGGAGAGCTACTGCATATTGATACTACCTGCAGTTGAACAGCTCAAAGAAGGGTACAATATGGAAGGATAGCTTAGCACTGCTAGCCGTGCGGAAACCCAGCAAAGGAGAGGGAAAAGTGACTAAGTTATAGAAGATTTTTTTAAAAGCATGTCAGACTCTGGACCTTGATGATCCAAAGAGTTTATAAGCTTGGGGGGTGGGGATAGTTTCTTAAATAAAGAGGTGCCAATGGAGATCCAAAATGAAAGAAATGCAGAGGAGATAGAAACCTGAGGCTGTGTCCGGGCTGTAAAATTCTGTAAGACCTTGATTCAGCTATATTGCTGTTGTATCTGCATGTGTGAATTTACCATTTCATGGAGCAGAAACTGCCAGCAGTTCTGTCAAAGGAGAATGCATGTTTCAAAATCTATGCATATACCTGTCCACCTACGCAAAATAATTGCTCATAGTGCAGCTTTCTTCCAAGATGAGAGGAAACTTTCAATGTATGAGCAGAAGTCCACTTGTGTGCTATTTTATCTCGTGCTTGGTCAGTAACATTAACATAACGCTCTACAAAGTTCAGCGGTACCATGAAGGAAAACGTTCTTCACTTTATTTCAAGCAGTTTTCAGGTGAAAAAAATATTTCTATTCCTTTGAGAAAGTCATGTGAGAAGCAATTCTGGTGAAGTCAAGAACAGAATGCAAGGTGAAGTCTCTAGCCGGTAGGTATTATTCCAACTAAGAACTGAGAGGCTGCCTCTCATTTCCCAACTAGGAAAGGGCGGTCAGGCAAGACAGGCAAAATAGAGGGAGGGATCTCACAGGAAATGCCAGAGTAATCATTCTCACCTTGCAAGGAACTAACTAGTTCTCTCTCCTTAAAGGCAATAATTTATAGATAAGGACCTTCTCTAAATGATGAGTATTTTTATAATAGAAGCACCACAGCATTTCTGAACAGAATGTAGGGCATACAAATGTTCTGTCCCAATGCATCATGATTTTTAAAAACTATAATTAGTCACAACTGCAGACCCAACAGTGTGTTGTACATACATTAGATTAACATGATGACAAGCAAACCCAACATCAAGCTGGCAACTTCTTGCAATTTCTTAAATGGATTTGTGTATGTTATGAGGTTTCGTGCTCAACAGCCCTGTTAAACACTACTTCATCACAACAATTTGACTCTAATTAGGACATTTCATACAAGAAACAGTAAGCAAGACAGTATTAATAGTGATAAATTATCACAGTTTTTACACGCACATGTTTGAACTGTGCAGATCTAATGGTACTTTTAGGGGGACAACGCCTTTGAATACATTTTTATACCAATAAAGACACAGGAATTTACTTGTCAACTAAAGGCAACATTTTATATGCCTGGAAAGCAAGTTCTAAGCCACAGAAAGTTATACCACAATGAACCGGTTCATTTTTTTCTGTACCATTATACTCCAAAAATTCAGAATCTCAACTGTGTTAATCTTAAACTGACTTCTAAAACACAAAGTCACTAATTTGGAAGAGTATTTTAAAATTAAGTAGAGCTGGAGGGAAAGAGTAACAAATTTCAAGAAACACATTGGGACATTCAAGAATTGATTAACGACGCAACTTCAACTAATTAATTAATTTGTATTTCTCTCTGGCCCTATACCTGAAGGTCTCAGGGCAGGTTACAATATTATATTAATCTTACACAGGTCCCTACCCTCAGGCTTACAATCTAGAGACAAGATACAAAAGGAAAATGGTATGGGAGGGAACAGGAAACAGCAAAAAGCAAGCACTTGAGGTCTTCAGTTCCATTTCTTCTATTCATTTCTTATTGCTGGAATTTTCCTATTCTCTTTACTTACTGTCCTTACTGCTCGCAGTCTTGGTTTTACGTTCAATTCTTCCCTGTCTTTTGGTCCTCACATTCAGTCTGTTGCCAAGGCTTGTCAATTTTCTCTAAATAACATTTCTAAAATTCGTCCTTTTCTTTCCTCTACTAAGATCTTGGTGCATGCTCTGGTGGTTTCTCAGTTAGACTACTGCAATCTTCTTCTATTAGGGCTTCCTCTCACCCACATACGTCCTTTGATTTCAGTTCAGAATACAGCACCACGCATTATCATGCTTGCACGCCGCTTTGATCATGTTTCTCCTCTACTCTTCTCTCTTCACTGGCTTCCTTTTCCTTTTCGCCTCCAATATAAACTCCTTTCGTTAACTTTCAAAGCCCTTAACGGGCTGCCCCCGCCTTATCTACTTGATCTCCTTTCCTTGTATACTCCCTCACGTACTCGTCGTTCCAGTAATCAAAGACTGTTACTTCAGCACTGGATTTCTACTGCCCCCTCCCGAATTCGCCCATTTTCTCTTGTCTCTCCTCGTGCTTAGAATCTCATTCCTCAGCACATCTGGGCTATCATGTCCTTGGCGTCCTTTAAGGCCGAGCTGAAGACTTTTTTGTTCAGGAAACCATTTCCTGATATCATGTGATCTGTGACATATTTTAATACTTAATATGTTATCTGTTTGTTATATTCACTTTGTTTTGCCTCTGATTTTTAATGTAAATTATTTTTATTTTATCTTACTTTAGATTGTACGCCACTGGCAGTTTTATACTTTCTTATTGATGTTATTTCGTGTACAGCGCTGAGTACATGAACAGCGCTTTATAAATAAACTAATAATAATAATAATAATAATAATAATAATAATAATAATAATAATAATGATGATGATGATGATGATGATGATGATGATGATGATAAACCATTTCAGTGAGTTCTGATCTCTGAACAACCTGATTTCTACCATATTTGTTCCATACAAAACACTGAATTGAAATTACTATACAGTAAAACCTTGCATAAGCTGAGGGTGAAGTAAAAAAAATAGGGGTGGGGAACTGGCATCTTGTGAGGCAACCCTGAATGGTCCTCACTGCTCTGATTCACAGCAAGGCTTCTGGCAAGTGAGCTGCATTTTCTGCCTCTGCTTTTAATTCTTTGGCTTCCTCCAAATTGTAATGACTTCCTCCAGCTACATCCAATGAGTTTCTTAAAGATGGGCTCTGGCAAGTGTCTTTCTCTGTCCCTGCTTACCCTGAAATATACTCTCAAAATGTGTCAAAATTATCTAATAACAAAAAGGATGGCACAACAAGAGAAGATAAAAGTAACAATATCGAAGATCTTTAACTTTTAATTTCCTATATAGTTTTATTATGTTCTGTAATAACCAATGACTAAATTAATGAAGATGATCGCAATTTGTAAAACACATAATAGTGAAAACACACTTGACGTTACATGGTATTTTCCAAGAAAGAAAACCAAGAAATTTAGCACTTGTACAGAAAAAAAAAGATTAACTTTTAATGAATGATACGACTGAAATTCATTTTTTCTTTTACATAGTATAGTTACCATACGCATTATATCTTACATAACTTCATTTACACTACTGTTATTTTCTTTACCATGAACAAATTCGCTTCCCCTAACCTCACTATTCTCAGCTTATTCGGAATCACAAGAACCATCTTCATTTCCATTCTTAGAATACGAAATAGGCACAGTATTTTTTAAACCCTTTTCCTCGAACTATATAATGAGTGATCTGACCCTGCACTTCTTATTTCAATGACAAAAGATCCTCAGGACTGAAGCTCCAAATAGCACTTTAAAAACTTGTTCACTGCACCAAGCACATGCAATTGTTAATTTTTTTCCTTCTGGAATTTCAGGGTGCCCCCAGACAGCAGCAAAAACTTCGCAGCCGCTGCTGATTCATCATATTCATCAGTCAATGACGGTAATGCCACAGCAACAGGGAAAATGCACTGTTCTATCAGCAGCTTTTAACTTCACACTTTCCCTCAACTAGAAGGTGGATCCTGCAGAGTTTTGATCAGCCCATCTGGATGATGAGACATGGCTCTGCAGGGAGCTTGAAGCTTTAAGAGAGCTTTAAGCTGTCTGAATGTACCCACAGTATCAGCAGTCACTTCTGAGGGTTCTCTTCCAATACTATCAAAACACATCTATAAGAAGCATCCTTTCTTTTCTTCACAGCATGCCAATTATGACAAGCTTCCATGCCCGTGTCTTCTGCAAAGCCTAGAAGCACTCAGGGATAGTGATCCATTTATCTACCAGGATAGTAACCACCTCTAAACAAAAATACATCATACAGCTAGAAAAGCATGACATCCTCATGAGACATCTTGTAACATAAGTAAAGATAGCTTTTCTACTTAGCCCTCATCAGCTCGATGAGGTAATTTTGTATTCCAAGTAAGGATAGATTGCATAAAGTCTGAAAAACATGATTATGTAGTACAATTTTAGGACACGCCCAGAGGAAAAATCACTGTAAAAATCAGACCAATATTATTTACTCCACCATTCACAAATTCTACAATAGTTCAGCTATAATATTTCAGATGACGGTTAGTACTTCGAATTGAACCTCAAAAATTAAACAATTCTCAATCTCATTCAGCAGCATACATACTTCCTTTACCTCTGAAAAAGATCAGCAACCCCTGTGGGTGCGTGCATGCCTTGTGTTATAAATTATATTTACATACTAATCATTTGATTTTAAGAGCTTGTCCTGCTGCCAATAATTAGCAGATCAAGAGATTTATTGCATCATTCTGTTCGGTATGTTTTTTTCTACTGTTTGTTGTAAACTGCCTTAAGCAATTGTTTCTAGAAAGGCAGAACACAAATAAAAAAGGAAATGGAATTAAAAACAGAGCTATACCTGTTATAGGCACATATCCAACTCCTTGCTGATACACTGTTGGCATCAGGACCACCGGCTGGGGCTGCATCATCATAGCAGCTGGTAAGGACTAGAAATCAGAGGATAACAAAACATATGTTTGTATCTGTTTTCCATTATGGTACAATGCCTTCATGCACTCAACAAAACTATTCAAGATCTCAAATGTTTTCTTACAAATAACTATCCTTTGTACATGTTTTCCTTTCTGTCTACAAAGTCAACACAAGCCTGGATTAGGTTTAGTGTGCAAACTCTAAGCACAAAAATAATCAACTGATAAGAAAATGCTTTTGCAGAAGAAATCCCTTATGGTCTGCTATGCAGCAACTATTAGTCCTGGGAACTTAATTGCATGTAGTCTTGAATTAATAGAAATTTCTAACCAATCATCTTAAATCATTCACAATTCCATCTCATCACATTGATCTAAGAGGGCATTTTTTGATATAGTAAAGATGTGTACAAAACAAATCACATTTGTTTCACCATCAGTGTAAAAACCTGTTTGTTTGTTTTGTCATCAAAAAGTAAATCTGTTTTTTCTATTATACATTTGGTTTTGTGCTTTTGAACACAGAAAAATTCCATTTTTCCATTGATTCTTTCATCAAACATTTTATCTCCATAAGCAGGAGGCTGCTCTGATTTGTCTGGTTTTGAAAATGGTAAAAATCACATTTTTGTTTTAATGCGACTATCTGCAATACAAAATATCCAATTGAATTTGGGAACATGAACCAAATTTTGCACATCTCTATAAATGACACAGAATACAAAAACAGAAAGACATTTCACATACCAACTTTGACAGGTCTGGCATCTGCTTTTTACTAACCTTGGCATCCAAACCCTCCTAGTTACTGCTGTACTCCCCAAACAGTCTGCTTTTGTTTTATTAATATGATTTTAACATTATAAAAATAATGGGTGTTTTTCTACTGTCACGAGAAATACTCATTAAGTACCCATGAATGGGTACTTAATGGGTATTTCTAGTGACAGTGGAAAAACACCCAATGTTAATTTGCAATAAACAGTATACAGATTTTATAAATTTACAAAATATGCTGCAAGGGAAATAAGATTTTATTTAATCCAATTCCCTAATCCAAAACAATCGAAACTAGTAACACACTTATCTTTAACCAAGTATCCTTCCCCCTGAGGCTCACAGCCTGGAATTCTAGTTCTAAAGGGAGAGATTCTCCCCATTTTAACTGGACATAATGCATTCCACATCTTGCTCTAAAGCAAAATCTGTGTAGGTTCTCACTGCTTCTAAATATAAGCGATTTATTACTTATAGATTAGGATGCAATACATGCAATTTCTATACATTTCCTTCTAAAAATTAATTTGCATATTTAATGGAGGAAAAATTATAAAACCTAAGTTTTTTATTTACCAGAATGGTAAATCTGTGGGTCTTCTGACATACTGGATTCAGGTTCCAAGCATATGACACTACTGGTCACTGACATCTTAAGGGATAGTTTATAGCATCCAAAAATCATTTGCAGCCAGAACAGATTTAGGGAAATTGTGAAATAATGCAAATGATCTTAGTGTGCTATAAAAATAGTGTGAACTTCAGTATGATGGCATTTAAAGCTTTGCACCTTTTAAAATACTATTCTCATAACCTACCCTTATGGAAACCTGTCAAATTACTTTTCAGAGAGTTATAGGAATCCTTTCGAGAGTTGATGTCAGATCAATTTGTAGAACATCTCAATTTATTTATTTATTTATTATTTATATTTCTATCCCACCCTATACCTGAAGGTCTCAGGGTGGGTAACAACCTTAAAATCCAGCATATAAAAAAACCACTATATTAATGATAACCATCACATTTAAATTTGTTTCCTTTTCTTGACAACCAATCCTTAAGGTGCCTTAAAAATCTAAAGCAACTTTACAAAGGTAGTATATGGTATATGTATGGAGAGCTAAAAGTTAAGCTAGTACACATTCTGGACCATAAAGACAACAACTAACATAATAATTTAACAATGAACAAAATTTCCTCACATAGTTAACTTACTGCGTAGGACATGATCAAATTAATCATTCCTTCTTTGTCATCGCCTTGCCTTCCACTCAGGCTATACCACTCATCTTCTACTTTTCCTTGTTTTAGTGATTCGGAAATAGTTACATGGGTCCAGGCAATGCGATCATCCATTGAAAAGGCCCGCTGAAAGTGAAAATTTAGAAATGACAACTTTGCAGATGTAAGGGAAATTATCCTTAAGAAACAAAATGTAAATGACAATTATAATTTTCATCGTGTTTTTCATTTATGGCATTTATATTCCACAGTTCTTCCAAAAGATTCCAAAAGAGCCACACTATTTTCCTCTTCTCTCCTTTTGTTCCCCCAACAATGATGTGTGGTGGATCTAGCTAAATGGTTCCAAGTTACTCAGGGAGCTTTTGAGGTCTAATGGAGATTTGGGGATTCCATTCCATTGATACCAGTTTGCTCTTTTCCTAGTCTTCAAGTTTTGTTTCCCAAACTAGTATGCTTTTCATAATTGTTGGGGATTAATGTTATACAGGCCATGTAATAAGAGGACAGGCAGACCATCTGAAGGGGATTGGAAGCAGGTGAAATTTTTGCCTTCGTCCTTCTGCTTGAGATATCCAGAAGCAAATGGTGGGATAGGATGTGGCCTGATCCAACAAGGCTCCTTTTATGTTCTTAGAATACTTAGATAGTTTTAATTTAGGATAATCTGAAACATTCAATACCAAGCATGTCCAACAAACATCCCTCCCACTGCAAGCAATCCTTTGAAAAAGAGACCTCCCCAAATTCGGTCTGACCTCATCAAATATTTCAAGATAAAAAGAATCCACTCCAGGAGGAACAGTGCAATGAATAACTTTATTCCAACGGGGATTTTTGGCTCCGTTATGGGCCGTAGGGGTTTCATATACAGCATAGCCAAGTCGTATTCTACAATATGGATCCATGCGAGTCATGCCATAGTTCTTTGCCAATTTTGCCTAAAGAAACACAAACAAAAAATTAGCAACTTTATTTTATTGCATTTATATCTTTCTTCTGCCATTCAACCAACAGGAGTATACATATACAGCTGTGACAAAAAGCCTGTGGACCTCTTAAACTTATCGGTATTCTTACATTAACAAGACATAAAAAACCCAATCCTTCATCAAAGCCATAATAGTTCCTTAAACAAATCACACCAAAATATTGTACTATCTTATACTGAATGCATTGACCCAGCAGTCACTGCCATCATGAGGAAAAGTATATCAGTCTCTAGAATAATCTCTTTAAAGGATAACCATCAAGACTGTTCTTCATGACACAGGTCTGTGGAAGTGAACTGCACATCAGTTGGAAAGCGCTGAAGATTTAGAAAAACAGCTGCTGTTTTTCCTTTCCTACTCCTCATTTCTACATAAATCACTGCTAAAGTCTGACCTCCACCAATCCACAATAAAGCTGATATACAAATTAAGAAAATGCAAGATTATTATCACTTTTCTTGGGATCTGCTGTGTCCCCACCGCCACCACCCAAAAAGAGGGAAGATGTACAAATATTCAGGAAAATCACTGACAATTTCAGAATAACAGTTAAAGATCTGGTTTCTCTTGCACTACCTACTGTCTACCATATGGGGGAGGAGGTGCGGGGATGTGATGCCCGCTAGGACCCCTCAACCCCAAAATTAAGTTATTTTGGTTAAAGTACAAAGTGTGGCGAACACTGTATGTCCAGACATTCAAAAGTGTCGCCAAAGTGTGTTTTTTAGTAATGGTAAGTAGTTTAAGGGAGGGGCTAGACAAGCTCTCCAGGAAGGAGTGTGAAATAGAATCCTGGCAGTCTCCACCAATCAGAGCGAAGCTAGCCAGCCAGGCCCATATTTAAGGGAGCCTGAGGGAACAGCTAGTGTTCTCTGCCTGGGGGATAACTGACCAGAGGGTAGTTATCAGGAGAGAAACGGGCTCTTAGCTGAGGAAGCTGAAATTAGGGTCCTGAGTCTACTATTATATGATTGTTAGTGTTTAAGAAGATATAGGAAGGCAAGCTAGCACATATTATATTGACTGAAAGTTTTGTTCATGAAATTTGAGAGTCCTTAAGCTTGAAGGGAAAGCAGGGGACTATACAGCTTGTTGAACTAAAGTGTCTTAAGTGTAACAAGAAGAAACTGCTTGAAGCTTGAACTGTAAATAATAAACATACTTTCTTGTTATTAAAGAAGGACTTCGGTTGGTTCATTCTGTTGTCATGGGAATCTAAGCAAGCCATATTTCTCAGTCTAATGCTACAGTATCCCTGACTGGTTGGAGAGAGAACCAGTGGGGGAGGTTAAGAGTTTCTGAACTCCTTTTTGCTACATCTTATTCAGCCTTAAAGGGCAGGGAGAAATATTTTTAAAAGGAAGTTCTGACATTAAACCCTAGTGTAGGATATAAATACACGCTACCCAAACAATAGAATAACTCTAACTGAAACATTATAACAACACTCTATATTATAATAGGTGGCAGCATATTTAACATTACATCTGGTGGCAGCAATCAGCTTTATTATAATATCTTTATTATTACAACTGGTTGCAACTGGTGGGATATATGTCCTGCATTACAGGGGAGAAATGAACAAGTGTGGTGGGCATACGCAGACTGGAAGGAGGAAATCACTACTTTTCAACAGGAATGTAAGTTTTTTCAAACTTGAGGTAAGAGGCAATCTGAATAATCCAAAAGGCTACTAGAAGGATGTTCAGTGGACAGATGAGATTAAAATGGCATTTTTAACAAAAATAAGAAGCCTTATTTATTTCAACAAAAGAACAAGAAGTTTGGTGCTAGAAATCTGCTCTATAGCCCCAGGACCCAACCACCTTCCAATTAGAGAAGGAAAGATTAATTATGCAATAGTACAAACTGAAGCTTTGAAGAGAGGTCTTGCAGAACTGTCAACAGTCTCAACCACACATAAATACTGTAGTACAAACTGAAGCAAACATGTTCTATATGACTACCACAAAATATCAGTGAATTCAAGCACTTCTGTACACAGGAGTGGGCCAACATACCAAGTAATCTGGCAGACCCATCAACAGGTATAGAAAAATGTCTGGTTGATACTGCTGCTAAAGGAGGTTCCCCAATACCAACTCCAGAGGCAATGCATGTTGAATCAATGTGTTCAGTGAAGATGTACCCAAGGTGTGTTCAGTGAAGATGTCTTTTATTTCACATTTAAAAACAAAATCGAACATTTAAGTCCTCAGAATCAGATAATTAAAAAAAAATACAAGTGGAGAACATATGTTCATCCAATTCCTACACACAGCTCTTTTAGTAGTAGCATTCCCATACCAGTTACTATATGATGGGTTACAAAATGTAAGGAGGCTGAAATACTATAATATAAGAGAGCTCAGATGACTACCTATCACCTCTTCTGGTCTCTCCTTTCTTCAGAAAGCACCGGTTGGCATGCCTTCATTTGTAGTGACACTGCTATAAAGTGCTAGCAGCAAAATTAAACTGATCCAAAAATTGACTAGGTATGAAGGAGCTGACCCAGTGTACAGTACTGAAAGAAGGTGTCTGAGTAGAATAAGTGAGCGAGGAACGAATCTGACCCAAGTCTGTCCACAGTATTATTTTTATGCTTATTTTTGAAATGCACATGTCAACTGCTCTGGATTAAATTTAAGAACAACATGGAAACTGGAGACTCAGTAATAATTTTTATTTGATCAGTCATATGACCATTTCAAATAGGAAACTAGAGACTCATAGCAAGGAGGAAGACGGGGTGGACAAAACTGCCCCATTTAACATCCACGAGCTAAAACACTGGTTGAAGAGGAAAAGGAAAACCCTCCCCCTACACCCATGAAAGTTTGGTCACCACTTCCAATAGTCCTCTGGAATGTTCACACCCTGAAAATGTAGCCGGGCTATGGAAATGAAATGGACTAACAGCTGAAATAATCTGATTACTGAACAAGTTAAATTTCAGGAATGGCTTATATAAAAATCAGAATGTTGTTCTTTGGTGTGAACCTTGAGTACAAGAGCTTTCTTCATGTTGTTTAAAACTTTGGGTGAACACAGTCTGTAAGTATTAAAGTATATTTAAAACTTCTGTATGATAAGCTTCTCACAAGCACAAGAAGTTTAGATCCTTTAAATACTTCGTTAAATTAATAAAAGCAATAGCTATGAATTTTGTTGTAAATACAGGCATGATCCCATATCTGTGGGGGATATGTTCCAGCTCCTACCCCGGAAAATGAAAACTGCACATAATATGAACATGCTTACTCTACCATATACTTTTATTTTCTCCTGTGGTTGACCATGGTTAAGTGGATCAGCAGGTAGTGAATCTGTGGATATGGGGCCATGCACTTTTATTTTCCCCTGTCATCAACCGCAGTTGACTGGATCAGTGGACAAGTGAATCAGCACAGACTTATCCATACAAGATCACTGCCAAATTCTAATCAGTATTCTCCACTATCTTCTGAACTGCACATTCAAGATGACAGCAAAATGTAAATATACGAGGCATTTAAATAAGGTCTGTTCAAAATACCTGCACTACAGTGATGTTCAGTCTCCCAACAGTACCCATTGCTCCTCCGTACTGTAATTGTTGAGCTGCCTGCGCATCTAACTGAATTTGTTGCTGTTGCTGAGTTGGGGTGATACGAAGAAAATCCTGAGGAAGTTCACCAATATAGACCTGTAGAGGAAATATATAAACCAGGAAATCAATCTTCTCTGCTTCTGCCATGCATTTTCACATCTACTCATTAATTATAAACATGAAATTTCATTTGTAATCGCTTGCAGAAATTCTCCAAGCCACAATTCTGTAGAAATACCCAATCACCTTTCCAATCTTTCCTCAACCTAAGAAAAACAAGGTTAGGGGACATCGACATCTTCATCAGGAAACTGTATTATACTGCATTATAGAAGAATGTAACAGAAGGAACATGAGAAGCTTTGAAAAATCAGTATGATATTTCTACAACTACTAGAATTCTTGCTCCCATTTGAAAAGAAATTCCATAAATGATATTATGAACATTACCATTAAGTACAATAGACCAATGTCCATTAGCTACTTATATTTCTTCCTTCAGTCATTCAGAGACAAAGATATAAGGGAGAATACAGATTCACCTTGCAAACAATGCTCACAGACCAAAGTTAGAAAATTCAGGTTTTTCAACACTTCTGATTGCAAATACTGTTTGTTTTTTTTTGCCAAATAAGACCCACTGTTTTGCAAAACTATTTCCCTTAAAATTTCTCTGTGCTCTATTTTATAATTGATTTTTCATAAATATTCCTTGGCAAATTATCAGTGTGACATAAAATGAAGTAATAATTTCAGAGGATTATTAGGTATAACCTAGTTGAAACCTATATATAGCAGCAAATATGAAAAACCTGCCTTTCACATTGTACCAACTTTGGTTTGAAAGAACTAAGGTAATATGCTTAGATTCTTACAAAAGGCAACATCAGCAGGAGGAGTCATACTCCAGAGTGATCAAATTTACCAAAGTCTGCATAAGCATGACTTCTTAAGCAGAATTCCAGGAAATATAAAAGCCTTTGGCGACAGTATTTGAAGATGGAAGAGCACTACAGTACTCACATTCAGCAAGATAACATCTTTCAAGTGTAGGTGTTAACATAAAATTTAATTAGCAGAAGGCTCAGTTCCTGAATAAAAGCCCCAGGACCTCAGAAACATTAAATGTAGTTAAGTCTGGAATGAGTTCAGGAAGATTCAAGAGTACTCTCAGCCTATATGCTGTCAGATCAAAGAGCAGTTAAGTGATCTTTCATAAATATACTCACTGACACAGTGTGTGCAGAGATTACCCAATTTATACGTTACTCAATTTGTATCATTACAATACAACAACTCCCACCAACTCCAGTCCTTATGACCAATATTACGGAAGCATTATCATTAGTCTTTTAATGAATCTATTTGATCTGTTTTTTCTAATTATACTGTGACCTGCCCCGAAACCTTCAGGTACAGGGTAGGAGAGAAATAGAACAAATAATAATAAATATATATTTTTCTTTTCAACACTCAGGTTCTGTGGTAACTATAATCATGACACCAGTTATGGGTGCCTTCAGACAACAAGAGGAAATTACGGAATCTTTAGATCCAGCAATTGTCTTTTGTCATTACTGCCAGACGGCAAGGGGCAATATCAGAACGGTCCCAAATTCTTAACCTTGTCTGAATCAAGAGATCCTTGATGTGGGTCAATAAATTGATACTGAATCCTGACAAAACTTTTTTGATAGGAAGTTGCAGAATTTGGGAGTTGGGGATTTTACCAGATCTAAATGGAACTGCAGTCCAGAGTACTTCTGGAATCATACCTATCACTGGAGACTATAGTGATATCTGTGACAAGAAGCACATGTAGCAAACTGCACTCTATCTGAAAAATGAAAATGTGGCCACTGTTGGACATGGCCTTGCCTAAATCACATCTAAGTCACTGTAACATGTTCTATGTGGAGCTATGTTTTACTGGTACAAAAGCAACAGCTGATACAAATGAAGCAGCCAGACTGTTGAATGAAGACTTTTCACACACAACCTGTAGTTAGAACATAAGAGAAGCCCTGCTGGATCAGGCCACAGCGCACCTAGTCCAGCATCCTGTCGCATACAGTGGCCACCAAATGCTCATGGGCATCTCAAGCAGAGACAAGGACAAACTTATTCGATCACCTTATCTGATATAAACTAGTAAAATCACTGTGATCATCTGGGGAGATTCTACTCAAAGTACTACCAATCATCTTGTAGTGCCCTACAGCAGGGGCTTCTACATGGTGGTGCTCACATATTGGAACACTCTCCTTTCAGATGTTTGTATAGTGGCTGCTGTTAAGAATGAATGGGTGTTTCATAACCCCAAGTCCAAGATGAACAACAACTCACTCCTCAGAAGAACAGCATTAATAACATGGCTAGAGTTTGGTGAAGGGGGTTGGAGAAATCAATGTTTCATCATGCCCCTCTATTCAGAGTGGTGGATACACCCAGCACAACGACTTCAGGCCTCCTAAGTTATAGTGTGGCCTTGGAAACTTTTAGGCTTTTAGTAAAGGGAACTTCAGACTTTCAATAAACTAGCAGAGTTATGTTTGAAAAATAAATTTGCATTACCCAACTTTCTAGCCAGATTTATGTAGAAGAGTATATAGATAAGATCATCACCATAACCACAGCAACAAGTAAATTTATTTCATGCAAGCTGCAGCTACTAAGAAGCTGCAGCATTGTATTCTCAAGCGGAAAGAAAAGAAACCAAGCTGGTATTTCCTAACCAATTAACATAGGCCGTCCAAAAGGTCTCTACTGCTGAGTCATGAATTCTGTCTAAGAAAACGTTTTAAAACTCATTTCGTAAGCCCTTCTTTCTGTAGTTCTCCACCTCAGGCAACTATGCCCAAACTCTGCAAGGCCTATTCAATTAGGAAACTGATTATTAGGTTTATATATTGTGGATTCCATACAACCTGATGGAGTTCACAAGATTATAAGATACTGCTGACATTCTTCTCTGTACATTATTACTTTCATCCATGGAAACAGAAAAATCTGAGCTCAAGGAATTGGGACAGGTTCCCATGAAATCAGCCATTTTTTCAGTAGGAAATTAGCTCTCATTAGCCAGTGATCAGGCATTATGGTGAGTGGAGTATAGAAACAGTAGCAAGAACATCATGTTATTAAATCTTGTCACTGTCAAGACCTTTCTACAACCTAGAATCCACTCACCAAAATCTGTACAAGAGATACTGGAGCATAAACCTTTAAAAAAAAATTATTCATACTTTTGTTTTATACTAAACTCTTTTGATCCAAATGTTCTTAGCAAGTATTATCCAAATAATATTTCTATCACATCAATAACTGTTACTTAAAGCAGTTTCTACAATATGTGTACTCTATACAGTCATTAAAAGCACAGTTTAACATTTCTAATTGAATCCTCGGCACTAATGGCCTGCCTAAATACCAAGATTACAACTATAATCTCATTAGCCCAATAAAACACCACATCCAAACCTGAATACCAGAAATGGAACTGTATTAGATAGCAGCCCACAGAAAAATACAGAACATACTCAGCCTCACAAGTAGTGAACCAAACAAATATCTCGTCAAATACATGGTTTGGCCAAATCTTTCAAAATTCAGACTCCAAAAATCAAAATCTCTACATCTAGAATCATGTTACATTAACTGTTTGTGAGCTGCATGCACTGGCAGACTTCAAAACTTATTTAAGATATCATTGCTGAATTTCACTTGATGGAAAGTACAGGGAGGGCTCACCTACTTCCATATTTTCCATAAAAGCAGCTCTCTGTCTTTAATGCATCCTTAGCCCTAGCCTAGACTGTCCTAAAGCTAAATGCCAACGGATGATACATTTTAAGGTCACTGAGCCTCCACAAAGGCCAATCCAGCCTCCGAACTAGCTCAACTTTCTTACAAAGCAACATGCTCAAGCATTTGGCTTTAGCACAATTGAGCTCTAAGAAGCGACTGCCAAGAATTCTATTTAGAAACAAAGATATTTGCTTTTATGAAATAGCGCAGAAGTGTGTCATCTTCTGCATAAACATAGGGCCTACTTGCACTTGGCTTTATTCTGGAATAGAGCCCTGTTGTCCACGATACTGCAGGCTTCAGCAGGCCCCAAGTGTTAGCATGTAGACAACAGACTCCTATTGTGAGATATATTCCAGAATAGATCCAGGTGCAAACAGGCCCTTATTCTCTACCTAGATATTAAGGCTGAGTTCACTTTTAGCAAAAATGCAGCCCTAAAAAACCTTGCAGATGGCTGCCTGTGGCTCTCACATTCTCATCTTTTCTAGCCTGCACTGTTCACGAGGAAGTAGTGGCAAACTGTGTGAACAAATTTATGGATGACAGATGGATCAATGGCTACTAGAATGGATGCCTAGGTACATCTTTCAGGCTGGGCAGGGGAGAGGGGCGCTTCTAAGGCCATTTGCTGGGATTCGAGAGCAGGCTAAGGTTTGTCTTTGTCTCTGCTTCAGATGTCCTTGGGGAGTTGGTGGGCCACTGTGTGGGACAGGATGCTGGACTAGATGGGCTGTGGCCTGATCCAGCAGGGCTTCTCTTATGTTCTTAATCCCACCTTACAATCATCTCCAGACATTCTCCAAGTTGCCTTAGAGGTGCTTTTGATTATGCGTATGAAAGCATCCTAAGAGATCTCTTCTTACAGAGAATGACTTCTATAATACCTTTCAGATTTTGACATATAACTTCAGAGATTTAGCTTTGCCAGATGCCAAAGGTGTACCTCTTCCCTCTATGTGCTCTGAAATGCCTAATTAAGTGTTCTAGTTTCTCATTGGTTACGGTTCACTTTAAACGTGTCAGTATTCATTTCAGTATGTTATGCTTAATCCATTCCAGGATCTCAGGGAGGAGAGTAATATCTAAATACAGACAGTAAGGTTCTATATTATTAAAATGCTCCCCCTACTAAAATATTTTTCATCTGATCTGATTACAACCTCAGTAACCTCATCTGTTTACATGACCTACCCTGATACAGAAACGGAAAAGGGACCTAAATTAAAGTAAAACTGAAGCAGCAATGATGCTCAATAATAATAAGGCTGCCTTTATTAGTATTTCAAAGCTCAAGCTAATACCATGATGGGTAAAATAAATAGGAAACCATGTGCAAGTAGTATATTTTATTAGATCTCACCAGTCCCTTCTATGTTAATTATTTCTCATCTAGTATCAGTGTGAACAGGCTGAGTAAACATAAGCAGTACAGAAGCATCTGTTTTAATTGTGAATGATACAAAGAAATCCTTGTTCTCAAAAAGAGTTTAAGAAACCAAGAACAAAGCCATTGTCCCTACCAACCATTTCAAAATAAACTAATCAAATCCAGATGGTATCAGTCCAAGATTTATTAAAAATTATGCATCTTCTGAAAAAAAATGTAATTTGTCCATAAGATCAATTTATCTGAGGACTACAAAGTGGCCAATTTAGCATCAGTTTTTAAAAGAGAAATCCAGAGATTTACAGTTTAGAAAAAAAATGTTGAAAACATTACTACAGTTAAAAAAGTTTAATTGAGAATCAGTAGGTTTTCTACAAAGATAAATCCTGACTTCTTAACTTTTGTATATTTGTTTATCTTCATTCCTATATAACTTTTAAATTGATTTGGTGGTTTGTCTTCAGTGTCAATGTTCATATATTTAAACATTAAAAAAACTTTTGACAGCCTATTCTAAACAATCTTGACATATTTTGTGGTATAACCTGAACTTACAGAAACTGGTCAGGAAAGAAATGTGCTTGTGTTGATAACTCAATGTGCATGGCAAGCCTGCATGCAGCAATTGTGAAAATGACAAATTCTGTGTTAAGAATGATTAGGATAAAGACAGAAAATAAATCTAGACAACAATAACCTTACAAAATTAATTAATACAACCACACTAAGAATATCTACACTGGCTTCCAACTCCTATAATACCTTTAAGGTATCTCAAAGGTACAGAAAATGACAACAAATGCAATCAAAAAATTTGGGAAACATTTGAGGAACTGACCATTTTACTTTTGCAGACAAAACCAAATTTATCATACCTTCATATTACCAAAATCCAGAGAAATCTAAGAAAGCATAATGTTCAATATTTCAGGTAAGACATTACCTTCCATATCACATTGTCCCATTATGTTCATAATCAAACACTATGTTTCGTAAAGACCACTGCAAAATTTGGACAGCTTTAGAAGGGGAACAGATAAACTCATGATAGATAAGGATACCAGCGACCACTAGTTCTGATTACTGAATACTGTGCTGCCCTACTTTTAGAAGTTCTGTGTCTCTCAATCCTAGTTACTGGTGCCCATGTCTCATTTGCTGAACAGCCACTCTGAGAACAGAATATCAGACCAAATGGACATTATGATCCAGCAAAGCTCTGAGTCGCCACAGAACTTCCTTCTCCTGTTCAAAGCCACAAATATTGCAAAACTTGTTTGGAGGACATGTCAGTCTCTACAGGTCTGTTTACTAATTTAAGATTTTTAACTTTTTTTTTTACTAGTTTTTGATTTGCGAAAGCAATGGACTGTCCCAAACTTCCTAATGCAGGTATATTTTTCGAATCACAGGCCCTTTCTGTGCTGGGCCTCATTCTAGGATATATCTCAAAACAGAGAAGTGCCATTGGCAAGCTACTAAAGAATACAACACTGGGCTGCAAGGCCTAGTGCTTAAATCTACACTTCCCTAGCACAGAAACAAACACTGCAGGGTTACAATAAGAGTATAGCTCTTTGGCAACCACGGTCCTATTCAGAACAAGCATAAACAAAGTGACATCCTTCCATATTGCATAATCTCTGCTAATATATTTCAATTTCCTGTCATTTTAATGTAGTCAAAATGGAGTTCTCTGAAATTAGGGTGAACCAACCAAGAAGAAAACAAAATACAATAATTAGAAAGTAAACATATTAAACAGCCACAGCAAATAGAAATAGGTGATGCTCATCAACTACTGTATGGTAAAGCAACTGACTAGAAGTAGAGGAAGGTCTGATCTCCAACATTTCCTCAGAAGGTAACAATAGCAAGGTGTTTCTGTATCAGCCAAACAAACTGTAGGAATGTGTTAACATACAGTAGATATCATGAATTGAATCTGACTCAACAATGACAGATGAAAATAAGACTTTGGCAAAACAGAATATGGCCTATTAACCTTTTTTGGTCTGAAGATTTTTCTAGTCACAATTTTATGGTACTCCTGGTTCTCAGCAGACATCCAGACCAGGGCACTTACAGCTACCCAGTCCACCATCAGCCAAGAGAAGCAACAGCTTTGCCTCTAGAATATTCCTTCTAGGTCTACTAATCTGAAGCCCTGCAGATATCAGGTCAACATTTTTAGTCCTTGTCAATACAGATGGAGTTGATTTGTGTCCCATTTGTTCTAATACCTGTGGATAAACCATACTGATGAGATTTTTAAAAATGCCTGTGCCTGCAATAATTTTTCTCATACAACTCTTTTTTTTTCAGGCCAAACCATCTTGCTTTCTTTGAATTTCATATTATATAATAGCTTGACTTTTTAACACAGATCCTCCTAACTCTTTAAAGATAGCCTATAATTCTCAAAAGTGTAGTTTTGACATGTGTGCATATACATCTCCTGAAACAGGACTTAAAAAGAACCACTTTGTAGTTCTTTCGTCACAAGCTTTGGAAGCTAATCTTTTTCTGGCAGTCTCTACTAAACAAAACCCACATGCTGTCATATATGACCTATACTGACAAGAACACAGCATGTTTTTACTGCATTCTATATCTGTACCAAAATTTACTGTACACTACTTTGAAAGATCTAACTGAAAGCAATATGAAAACTCAAGAAATAAAGTTGCAACTCATCAAGAGCTCCACTTCCACCTGACTTATTAAGAACACAGTATAACTTACAAGAACCATCAAGCCCCTGAAAGACACAGAATTTTTTTTCTCCCTGGAAGGAGTGTTTTTGTCCCTATCTTTGGGTGTTGCTGGCAGCCTATTATTGATGCCATACCAATAAATCATGAAAATATCAGGTTCACCACTACTTAAATCAGACTTATTACTATCACGAAAAGCAAAATGAGTTCACTTTTGCCTATCTATAAATTTGCTATTTAAGCTGTTCCTATTTTAATATTATGTTTATTTTATGGCTGTACAATTATTCTTGAGTATTGTTGGATATTGATGTAATATTACACACTGTTCAAAAATAAATAATAGTAAGTTTTTAGAAAGGCTACAGAGGCGGAAGGGCTGCTGTATTATGGAATATTAATGTAATATTACACATTCTTCAAAAATAAATAAGGTTTTAGAAAGGCTACAGAGGCAGAAGGGCTGTTGTGAGTACTGCTGGATATTAACATAATATTACACATTCTTCAAGAATAAATAATGGTAAGGTTTTAGAGGGCTACAGGCAGCAGAGCATGAGGGAAAGTTTGCTCTGGCTACGTCGGCCTGCCCGCTTCTCAGAGGCCTTTCCTCGCCTGCATCCATTCTCACCTGGCCTGTTAGGGGAGGAAAGGGAGGACCAGAAGGGAAGGCAGGAAGGCGGAGGGCCCACCCGGCTGTTCTTGGCGTGCGTCCCACGGAGGAGCAGGAGCAGGAGGTTGGCAACAGACACATGGCCGCCCGACCACGACGCGCAGGGCCTGGCCGTGAAAGGAGCCACGGAAAGTGCCCCCCCGCCCGTCCCTCCTGGCACCGACCTCGAAGTTACCCACAAGGCCTCACCCGGGGGCGCCTCGCCTTCCCCCCAGCTCCTGCCACCCCACCGCCACTACCTTCAGCCCCCCGTCAGCGACCACGAAGGAGGAGGGGGGAGCAGGCGGCCGCCCCCATTACAGAGCCCTGACTCACTCACCGGCCCCCTCTGAGTGCTGACTGTGGTCGCCATGGCCCTTCCGTCAGGCCGGGGTGGTGCCACCGCCTGCCCGCCCGCCGCCGTTGCCGCCGCCGCCGCCGCTACCAACCAACCAACCGTCCCTAGATGACCGTCCAGCACAACGCCGCAAAGTCAGCTGATTGATTCCCCCTGCCTGCCTGCCTGCCTTACCGCCTAGCCACGCCCCCAGCCCTCCGCTAGCCGGCACTGCGCCTGCGCAGGAGCATCCGTTGACCTCGCTCGGGCCGTCGCTGCTGCGGCCGCTGCTGCCGGGCTGCAGCTGAACCGCTATGCAGTCACGCGCAAGCGCACTCAGGCGGCAGGCAAGCAGGGTGGGCGGGTGACGCGCGCGAGGGAACTCGTTCGTTCCTCCTTGGACTTGGTCGGGATCTCGCTACTTAGGGCTTAATTAAATTGCGCGCGCTCGGCTTCCATTGAAGAGCGGCGGGAGAAGGGGGGGGGACACTAAATTGTGGCGCTGTACAACTTAGAGGGGCTTTAGACATGTGCAATGCTTAAACTATGTGCTACCTTTCATCATCACTTACTTCCCATTACTTAGCTTCGTTCTTATTTTTTGATTCATGTTTCAAACATTTTATATTGTACTATCCAGTATTACATATTCCACTGACCGACAGTGGGTGTCTTTCCACTGTCACTAGAAGTACCCATTAATGGGTATTAAAGGCATTAAATACCCATTAAATTCCTTTATTGTTATCATGTTAAAGAGAATATGGAAATTCCAGCAATAAGAAATGAACTGAAGACCTCAAGTACCTGCTTTTTGCTCTTGGCTTTTTGCTCTTCTCTGTGCAGCATGAGGTAATTTTTACCTCAAGTACTCTCCTTTTGGGAGTGACAGGAATGTTTTTAAAGACCTGTGTTGTTTTTTCCTTAATACACCTTTAAAGTTTTTTAATTGTTTCATATCTGGTCAAGTTAAGGTATTTAAGAACCTCATTTTAATTTGTATGTAATTTTATTATCATTATTATCCCTCCCACACCATGTGACAGTTTCAGGGGTCAGGCTGCAATGGGCAGTAATATTTTTGCCCCTTGCAAGCCTCTTTGCAGGATGCATGGCTTGCTGCCTATGCAAAACCCTAGCAAACTGTGTTTGCAAGCCCTGGCTAGAGGCTGCAGAAAAGGCGGGAAAACTTGTCCGGGTGCAATGATTGGCTGCAGGTGTGGTTTGGAGGGAAAGCTGTGGGGACCTGGAAACTTGTTGGACAGGAGGAGGAGTTTCCATCAGGAGATTCAGGTTTCAGCCAATCAGGGCCACCTGGAGAAAAGGTATAATAAGCAGCAGCCAGGGTCTTTTGACTGGGCTATTTCAGAAGGGGATTGAGAGAGAGAACTTGTTCCTGGCGGAGTCATTGCCAGCGATTGACCATTGGTCTTTTCTCAAGAGGCAAAACTGATTGGACTGGTCTTGTTCAGGGGGCAGAAGGAGACAGCTGGACAGGCTGATTCTCTGAAGGAGCCCAGGATAGAACTGACCAGGAGCAGGGACCTGGTCGCTGAACTTTGGGGAGGCCTGGGTAATACCTAGCAAACCAAACGGAGGGGGAAGTGGTGAAGCTTATCTGCCTGGAAGCAACGAATTCTTGGGAAGTGTAGAAGGCTAAGAGTTAAGGAAGCTTACTGTGCTACTGCCTTTAGATTTTTTAATTGGTAACATCTATTTTTTTCCCTATTTTTCTCTACTATCTCTACCATATTCTTAATATGGTTTATAGTTTAAAACGCTTGCTACCGGTGTTTTGTGTTGAAACTGTAGTACCTACTTGGCCTAATGCACACTTCTGGCAACCCATTAGCACTCAGCTACTTTTCGGAGGACAGGCGCTGAACGGTCAGCTAGAAGTTGTGACAAACCATTATCCTTTTATACCTTCTCTTTAGATTGTAAGCCCGA
Organism: Aspidoscelis tigris stejnegeri; assembly: GCA_023333525.1. Taxonomy (NCBI): domain Eukaryota; kingdom Metazoa; phylum Chordata; class Lepidosauria; order Squamata; family Teiidae; genus Aspidoscelis; species Aspidoscelis tigris. The sequence continues at coordinate 17,848,335 of JALMGA010000003.1, forward strand.
GGGCAGGGACCTGTCTAAGATTAATATAATATTGTAACTCACTCTGAGACCTTCAGGTATGGGGCGGGATAGAAATATACTGTTCTAAATTTGCTGAAGTTTTAAGTGTTTTTAATCTATATTTAATGCCTATATTGTTTTTAATCTACTTTTCGTTTTTAATGTGTACGTTGTGATTACTTTGCTGTGACCCGCCCAGAGACCTTAGGGTATGGGGCAGGATAGAAATGTAAACAAATAAATAAAAAATGTAGGGGAACTAATATCTGTCTTATTTATTTTCTCGGGCTAGTCTGCATTCTGTCTTTTAACTCATTAAGCTACTTCATTTTTCCTATACCATGGTTTATATATTTTTTTTAAGAAAAATTATATCCCCCACCCTTCACCGAATGGTCTCAGGGCGGTTACAATGAAATTAAAACATCAAATAGGAGAACATAATTTAAAATACAACAACTCCATCCCTCACAGGACAGCACCCCAAGGAAGCTGTTTAAAAAGCAAAAGCCTGGGTGAAAAGATATGTTTTCACCAGGTGCCAAAAACTGTACAATGTAAGCACCTGGCGAGCATCAGGAGGGAGGCTGTTCCAGAATCTAGGGGCCACAACAGATAAGGCCTCCCGCAAGTCCCTATGCTTAGTACCTCTGAAAGGGAAGGAACTACTACAAGAAGGCCCTCTCCCTGAGATATCAGTGCCCCGGCAGGTCTATATAGGGGAAGGTGCTCCCTCAGATACACAGGGCCCAAGCTGTTTAGGGCTTTATACCTTAGTGTCAACATTAGTTGACTCCTGCATATCCATATAGTTCATGATTATCCCTTAGCAAGTCAAACTTGAATTGATCAATAGTGTATTTTGTCCAATTTGTTACAGTCCATTTGCTTTTATCCCTCCATCGACCTGCAATAGTTGCTTGAGTTGCTAACAGTAGCTGGTTTAATATACAATTATGCCAGCAATTAGATGAAAAATTATTTATCATATTTGCCAATTGTGCAGGAGTCCTAAACTAATAGATAACCTTCATACAAAATTCCTTAATTCCTATATTTTTAATCAGATTTATTTCTTTGAGCCTTTTTTTATATCATTCTCTGTTACACCTATATCTTGTTGCCATACTCCTTCCATCTTTTACATCTACTAATAGTTGAGATATCCTCCCAATCCCTTTCCTCTCACTTTTCTTCATTCTTAACACTTGTGGGCTCCTGTCATTTTGATCACTTTGCAGAACCACACCCTGGGGCATGCTAATTAAGTTAATTAAGTGACTAGGGTGCGTGACACCATTTTCTATTCTTTTCTCCAACTCCAGCTGATTGCAAATCTGCCTTTGTGTGCAAGTGTAAAGCACAAAAGTAATTGTCTAAAAGGTACAGTCTCAGGAATTTGGTGCAGTACCACCTCAGAGTTTAGGCTGAAGCTTTTTTCTATGAAAGGAAGACTTGCTATTTCGTCATACAGTTAAAAAAATGGCAGTTCAAAAGCAGCTTAGAGGGAGTAGTACGTGTGAACGCTAGCATTCCCATCACAACTCAGATCCACATGGGTGCTTAGAAAGTGCCTTTTTTTCCCCTTGTATGTTGTGGGTGTTTATTTCGAGTGATAGCTTGCTTTGTTTTCATAGTACTTGCAACCTGAAATGCAAGAACATAATTGCACCAGCTTCCCTTTCAGCATGTATAGAACCAGTATCTAAATGTATCAACATCAGGCCAATTCTAACATGTAACCATATGCCTTTTTCATCATAGACTCATCACTTTAGTGTTAGAAGGAACCAACACAACCTCATGCTGTTGACTTGATAGAGTGCCTTACCACTTCTGTTTTTGTGGTTATACTATTGCCAGGACACCTCTTGCAAACAATTTGTACCTGTACATATCAATTTGTACCTGTACATAAGTCAGTGGGCATAGATTAAAAAATGCAGATCTTTTAGTAGCGATCTTTGAATCTCTACTTGCGAATCACCACCCTAAGCCTCAAATAGCATACTTGGGGTGCTTCCACACTGGCTGCTGAAAAACAGATCTGAAAGGATCTGTTTTTCGGCAATCCGTCCTCCCACTGATCCGTCACAAATAGTGACAGATCTGAAGGGCCCTTGCGCATCTGCACATGTGCGGGCAGGCCGGATTCCAGATGACGGATGTGCTTCACTGGGTCCCTAGACCTCTGTTCTACTCTTCAGGAGGGAACCTTTCCTAACTCTTGGCGAAATTCACTAATAGTAACCTATCAGAAAAGCCTAAGGACTTAATTGTATCAATATCTCTTCTAAATGTTTATTTTAAAATTCTATCCCATATTTTTCCTTAAAAAAATCATTTATTTCAGATTTAATTGGGAAAGAGCAATTTGGTTTCATGCCAAATTGACAAATATCAGATCCTATACATCAGGCATCAAATTGTCTGACACATGCTAAAAGAAATTGTAAGCCTTTAGCCTTGATCTCGTTTGACATTTATAAAGCATTTGATACAGTTTCTCATTAGTTTCTCTTTAACCTACTGTTGCTAGGTCTGGGAGCTGTTCCAATGAGGGCAGTGGTTGAGTGACCCCTGCGATGAGGGCAGCTGCTTAGAGCCTGCTGCAATGAGGGCAGTAGCTGAATAGCCATTGTGGTGTGGGCAGCTGCTGGGTATCAGCGGCGATGGTGGAATAAAGACACTCAAGGCTGCTCATGGTGACAAAGATGAGTTTTTTTCTGGCAGAGCTTTATACAGTAATAGGAAAGGGTGTGGGGGAAATGACATTGATGCAACATCAGGGGAGGTGATTGGAGCAAAGTTGCTGTCTTCCAGGGCAGAGCTCCTTCTGATGTCACATCCTGTGGCAGAAGGCGGCGAAAACCCTCAAACAGGAAAAGAAGAGTTGTCCTTTTTAAAGCCATCTGCTTTGCAGATGCCATAATGCCCAAAGGCAACCGCACGGAGTGGAAAGAATTCAGCATCCTGTTGGTGCTGAGTGTGTACTATAAGCTGAAGGAACAGGAAAATTCTCCTTTTACTAGTGAGAGGCTTGAGAGTCAAGGTGGGGGTTGGAAGGAAGCTAGGAAAAAGCCTGGGCAACCTAGAGATTATTACAACTTACTTGAAAGCATGAACTTTGGATTTAAATTCTTGACTTTTCCAAGGTCTGCTTACCGAAAATATTTTGCTCAATTAAGGATGAATCAAATGCTTTCTGATAAAATACCATTGATAAGACGTACAAGACAAGGTTGTCCTTTGTCTCCATTACTTTTCTCTTTGGTATAGAATGCTTAGCTAATAGACTATGTCTAAATACAAACATTTCTCCTTATAATTTCAGAAGTACTAATGTATTTTGTTTGTTTGTTTGCAGATGAGTTACTAGTTATGACAGGAAATCCAGAAACATCCCTCTCTGTGTTAAAATTTGAACTTGACTTTTTTGGTTCTCCTACTGGTCAAAAAATGAATAAGGTTATATAAGAATATACTGATGAAAAGTCAAAAGGAAGGTGGATGGAGTTACCTTATGATATACTATTACGATTCATGTCAGCTACAAAGATTTCTGTCATATATTTCAATATGTGGGGCAATATAGAAAAGGAAGATATTCCTTATGACATCAATCTTTTATTACGTACACCAGTATCAGCTAAACATATTACCATAGATAATCCTATTGTTTATTGCACAATTAAAACTTGGAAGACATGGCAAAAGAAGTTAGCACCTCGGCCATCATGTTCATCACCTCTGGGATCTTTCAGTTTGACTTCTTCAATTATAACAAATGAGTGTTGGAAGAAACCTAGAGAACAAGGTTTTTATTCATTAGACAATCTACTTGCAGCCCCAAACAATGTCACTGGTTTAACTGAAACAAAGACTAAAATTAAGAACTCAATTATTAATTGGCTTGAAAATGTGATGATGACTTCTTTGTTATTCTGACTTAAAAGATAACACCTTAATCCAAGAAAAAGTACTACTTTTTAACAACTAGTAATTAAATGAGATAAGCAAAAGGGTATGTCTTCTGAGATATAAAGTATAATTTTAGAAAGTGAGGAAAATTACACTCTTGGAATTAAAGTTTTATGGGAAGTGGATTGTCGAACTGAAATTAAAGAAGATGACTGGATTACTATTCCAAAAAAGATTTATAAAACATTTAAGTCGTAATCTGAAAGAGAATGGCACAGAACTCCTGTATTTTTGCATAAAATAAATAACAGTATTCCCTCAACTTGTTGGTACTGTCATTCTAGCTTGGAAACCTTTATACATATGTGGTGGGAGTGTCCAAAAAGTAAAAAAAAAAGGAAATCTATTGAAAAGTGAACATCATATCTCAACCAATTACTTTGAGTCTGAACTTGGTTTTATCTCTGATAAGAATCACACAATAGGAAACTAATTTTCTCTTTAGTGACAGCAGCAAAGAGTGAAATAGCTCACAAATGGAAAACTGCTCAACACTTAAATAAGAATGGTTGGCTTACTAGAGTATGAAGATTAGTTATCAATGATCTGATTATCACCCTGAAGAATAGGATGTTGGGGTTACTGGAGCAAAAGAATGCCATTCATTTTTGATGGTTGCCTTTATTTTCATAAGAGAGACCCAATTTATCTATGAGGCCTAAAGACTATTTTCTATCTTCCTTTTTAAATAACATTATAGTATCTGTTTTTCTGAGCTTGAAAGTGTAATTATTATTAAGATTGCTGTTTCCTTATTTTTTTCCTTATCACTGCTTACTATAGACTTGAGTTTTCTGTGAGAAATTTTGTTTTAAAATCAGATTTATTCTCACTTATGTTTATATTTTCTATAACTTATTGTTTGAAATCTGTTAACTATTACTGTTTTATTGAGACTTTATAGTCTATTATTGTTATTTTGAATTGTTAAGACTTTGATTGAAGATAAAATTAAAAAAATAAAGATAAGCCAAGTTGTTTTCTCTTCTCTACAAGTGGTTTTACTCCGTATGCAAATATACTTTCTCACTAAAAAGTGAGCGAGTCCCATATTAGGCTCTACTATTAGTTTTCTGAGCCAGTAACATATGGCACATTTTCCAATGCCAGGGAATCAGTTTTCAGTTTCAGGGCAGTGTGGAAGTGCTGATTTGCTTTACAGAAATCTAACAGTTTTTACCTAACTGGAGCAGTTTAACAAGACTGCTCCAGGGTGTTCTGTTCCATGGACATGAGTTGCTGTCTGCATTGTGAGGCAGTGTTCCAGTCTGACACCAGCACCACTGCAAACATGCCTGCCTGTTCTGGTTCAGGTGGTGCATGTTATTGGCACAAGCCCTAGCCATCCCTCCATGTGATTGGACCCTGTCCCCATTGTTCGGACATCATGTGTGGTGCAGGAGAGCGGAGTATACGTTCCTCTGTTTCCAGTTGCAAAGAGGAATGTCAGAGCTCCTACTGGGAACAACCTCTACAACCTCATCTCCAGAGATCATTTACCAGAATGGTAGGCATTGGCCTCAGGCCTTCACAGCTGGACTGACCTAGGGAGCCTATAGCATGCTTCCAGGTCACAACAGAGATTTCCCCGTGCAGAAGAAGTAGTCCAACAATCATGTTCTGGTAGATGGAGGAAGTGTGGAAAGAGCCCTGGTTTGCATAGTTTCAAGCTCTTACATTTGTGAATGGGCCCAACATTGGTGCTCTGTTTAGTAATTGTGGTGATACTTTCATTTTATATGTTTTGTAGAGTTAGTAGTACACACTGACCACTGTTCACATAATAAAATCTCATTATGGCTTTAGTTGTGTGTTTGGCTGATGGTTTCAAGTATTTTTTATGTGCTGTCCAGTACAAAGTAGATTGAATATGAATCCCTTCAGCAGTGAAGTGGATTGTCACCCAGGAGAGGGCCTTCTCAGTAATGGCCCCCAGGCTATGGAATAGTCTCCCCCTTGAGGTACCTCGGGCTACTTCTATGTTTATGTTCAGGAAAGTGGTGAATACGTACCTCTTTGCTCAGGCCTTTGGCTAAATGTTGCTCATATTTCCCCCACTGCAAACATTATCGTTTTAATTGACATTGTTTTGCATTTAACATGCTGGATTTTAAATGTCGTGGTTCTTCTCATTTTAATATACAAGTATATTGTTTTGTTTGATATGTTGGATTTTAAAGATTGTTACCCACTCTAAGACCTTCGGGTATAGAGCGGGATAGAAATATAAATAACAAATAAATAAGTATTTAAATTTTGTCACTTGCTCAAGAAGCTTCCCTTTTATAGTCCAAGAATCCTGTTTCTTCATTCTAACAAATACGGTAGTTCAGTATTGTTTCTAACAGTCATTGAAATCCTATCATGGACTGTGATAATAATACTGAATCATCTTCTAAAAACAGGACATGAAATGCAGACTCTTAACTTTTGGCCGGATTACTCAGATAAAAGTTAAAGAGAGATGATACCAGAAAACATTGTCTGACACCTATGGAGGTTTTAATAGGATCCGTTAAATACCCCTCTAAACTATATCTACCCCTCAATAATTTGTTTTGGTACAACCTTTGAATTAGCCAGCTTTTGCTAAAGTAAGGGATCCTCCAGGATCTAAAGAAGATCAGGTTATTGCCTCTTCCTGCCCCTGCAGAATGCAGGAGACATTCACAGGCTCTTACCTCCATCTGCTGGTTCCTTGTTCGATTGTTTCTCTTGCAAACACCTGGATGTCAGCCAAGCACCTGCCTACTTCTCATGATTTTCTTTTCTTTTGAATGCTTGGTTGAAACTGTGAAAGGATTTGGCAGATGAAGGTAACTTTGCATCATTGCCAGATTTCCCATAGTAGCGATATTATGGCACATCACCTCCATATCTCAGGACTATATTGGTAATGCCATAATTACAGGTGGCTTTTCCAATATAAAACTGGGGTAGGGATGTGCACAGATATTCGAAAATTCAAAAATCCGATTCGAACCTGTCAAATATTGTCATTCGGATTTGAATCGGATTTTCAAAAATCCGAATATACACATTCAAATGAATTTTGGATTTTTGAAAATCTGACATGGATTTTTGAATAATTTGAATGAACAAATCCACATATATTGCATATGAATATAATGCGCATTTGTGCTTATAATGCGGGATGCATACGGGATAAAAATGGGTTGCACGCAAATTCAAAAAGTGGATGCGAATGTTGCTGACATTCATATTTTCAAATCTGAATAAAATATTTGAAAGTATGGATTTAATAATCGGTGAATTTGTAAATTTCTGTTTTAAGCTTTCCTGTGCATAATCTTTGTCATACAATCTGTTGGGACATTTTTCGTTTGCTTGGTTTATCTAGTTCACTCTATTCTCAAGTCAGCATATGCTTTTTTCTCATAGAATAAGTATAAGAATTCATTGTACTTAGTCTATACTGTAATGCACCTTTCCTGGGACAAGAAAGGAAGTGCAAAATTACCCCTGGTCTACATGTGGACCAAGGGTCTTGTTCCAGATCACAGGAGGAATGCAGACAGTATTCCTCTATGGTTTGGCATACAAAAAGCCCCCTCCCCAGGGTAGAAGGCTAGGGGGGAGGGCAGCTGTAAAGCCTGAGCAAGCTTCACAGCCATAGGGAGCCATGGGCTGGATCAGCGCCATTGGTGTAGTGTCTGTAGACAATGCTGATCCAGCCCACTCTTCCTAGTAATCTGGATCAGTGGGACTCACTGATCTGGATTACCACAGGGTAAGTACAGAAAAGTCCACCGTTTCATAAGTAGTGAGAAGTGGTTGCTTTTTAGGTGATCCACTACCCTAAAGTGTGTGATGCTTCCAAAGCTTTATCTGATAGCAGCATATAGTCTATTGTACTAGAACCTTTGACTGAGGCATATGTGAATTTTCCTTGCTGTTCTAAAAAACATTGGCACCATTTAATATCTTAGGTTCAACTGGGTAAGCAGTTGCAGTAAACATATCCCAGCAAAATTAATCTTGGTGTCTTTTGAGGCTCTTTCATCTAAGAAGAAAGGCTCTTCATCTTCTAAATGTCTAAAGAGAAGATGTGAAAACTGAATAATTGATCCCAATACGTGCATTTAGATCTCCCATTCTCCAGTCTCTTGGATATTTAGCTTTCAGTCTTATCAGATAACTTTCCAGTTGGTTCCAAGCTACCTTTATCAGTGCTCTGGGATGCAACAGGGGGATTATGTATTTACCAGGAACAATGTTGAAGAATTTTACAAGCTTTATAAGCCCTGTCATAGCAAATGTATCATTATAAGGCAATAAACAAATCGTTCCATTCAGTGTTGTGGCAATTAAGATAGGCCAGCCTGCTCTTTGTCTGCCATTTTATTCTGACCCGACTAATTGGTAAATTGTGAAAAAGCCCAACAGCTCTACCTGAGTGATCCTATCCAACATCCTTGTAATCAAATGTTACCAAATGATGTATATATTTTACTACTTCTTGGTTTTTCTTTTTTTGTGCCTTATGCTGCTATATTCCAGGAAACTAGACTAACATTTTTGGCCTGGCACTTAAGTCCACATTTTGTGTGGAAGAGCTTTCAAAATATTTTAGCGGTGTTTCTTGAGGAATTGAGTGCAGAAAGCCTTGGAGTGGCCTTTGCCATAATTTTTTGGCCTCCCCAAAACAGATCATGTTGAGCAAGGCTAACAGGTTTATATGCAAAGATTCCCCATTGTACATAGCTTTAGAATGTGGTGAGCAGATTTGCATGACAGAATCTCTAAGTGATCATTACATTTACCATTTTTACATGGGCAGAAGGTAGCATTCTTTTGGATGCTCCTATTTAATGAGTTGTTTTAATTTCTAAGATGGCACAACTGATGAGGTGACCTCAAAATCTTATCTCAGTTGTACTAACCATAGAAAAAGAGTTGGGTTTTCTACCCTGCTTTTCTCACCCATTTGAGGGGACTCAAAGCAGCTGACAAAGCTTTCTATTCTTCTCCCCAAAACAAGACACCCTGTGAGATGGGTAGGGCTGTGAGAGCTTAGAAGAGAACTGTGACTAGCCCAAGGTCACCCAGCTGGTTTCACAGGGCAGTGCAGAATCAAACCCCAAGTTCCCAGATAAGAGTTCGGCTCCCTAGCCACTAGACCAAACTGGAGAGAGGTTAAAGCTTCACTCTGCATGGTTCCATGAGCCATAGGCTCTTCCAAACAGGTTGTAAAACCAGGATCATCCCAAAACTATGTTGGGATTGTCACAAATGTCCGAGGCAATCCCAACATTGCCCTGGAATATTGGGGTGATATCCTGCTATAGCTTTATTGTAGGAAAATCAACTCCCAACCCAGGTTTTAACAAAAAACACACACTATGTCTGAATGTTTACTCGTGTGGTCCACCATTTTGGAAATGGCCACCATGTATGTGCAGAGCCAAAGCAGATCTAAAATGGTTGCTGCACATGCCCGCAAGGCAACATTTGTGCACTTAGAGGTATTTAATATCTGGGTGTACGCATTGCAACATTAGGGGAGGCAACCATGTGCTGCATGTAGTTGCTTATGTGCTGCATGTGGTTCCCAGCTGTTCGAGCAGCAAGCAATTATTTTGGAAATGGTTTCTTCCAGAATATAACTAAATAGCATGATATTTAGGCACTGTCTGGAGGTGACCATAGTTTTGTTCCCGCATCCTGTTATGTTTAGAAAGTGTATGCTGGGGCAAGGATTAAACTGAGGTCCTAGAGACTGCCACCACCACCACCACCACTGACTTTGTGGATAAAGCACCTCACATTTGCACCCAAACTGTCACCACAAGTTCAGCCATCCTTCTGTATATAACATCTGACCTTCACCAGCCTCTTGTGTAATCCAGCCTCTTCAATAGAACAAAGAAAACTTTAATATGAATCTGAGTGTTGTACGGGGAGATAGAATCTGATCCTTTCAAAGTCTATTTAAATAATGTAGCTGTTTCCTGCTGCTAAGATCTGCAGCATTAATTTAGTCATTAATTAAAATTCATGCTGAAAATCCAACAGCTGGAAATAGAATAGAGCAATTAGGAGCTTTCTAATTTTATAACAAGATATTTTTATCCGTCATTGTAATACAGTACATGTGTGAAGATGAGGGCATCTCAGTATCTTTTTTATCATGTTGGCTTCAATAAATAAATGAATTCTGATGGGATGTCACTAATGAGAGGAAAGAGTAACCTCTGCCAGATCCTTGTGAGTAAATGAAAGAAGAGAGGTCGTCAGATATCAGCAAGAACCCTAAATGTAATCCAAGCAATTGAGCATGGAAAGAAAACCCATTTGGCATTGTGGTTCTTTCAAGGGCATAGCTGCTAGTGGGCAAGGCTGGCTAAATGCTGAGGGCTGCCTGTTGTCCTGGGGATGCCAGGCCTACCCTTTCCAAACACCACAGCAGACATAGAGATTGGGATGCCTCAAACCATTGCAGCAATGGGAAAACTCAAAAGTCCCAAAAGTGGAGAGATGGCACAGATCTTTCTTCAGCCTTAGTGATTTCAGAAGGAAAGTTCAGCCTTTAGTAAAATGGATGCCCATGCACACTGAACACTGTGTGGTCTTCTGGAGCAGAACACACATAGCAACAGAGCACACAGCGGCAAACTGGTTTGAACACACAACAGTGTGTAACTCAGAGCCCCCTAGTGTGGAACACGAACACACACACACAAGCTGATCCCAAACCTCCTTTTTTCATACCCCAAATTGTGTCCTGAGTGTGTGATTTACCAGAAGAAATGTCCCTCTATGAAAGATTTGAGGACACTCAGACAACTTCAAGTTGACAGATTATAGGTGACAATTAAATCTGATCAGCCTAGCAATGCTCACTTTGCACCTGAACACCTTATCCCATCACTCTGCAGTGAAATATTTACTTGCCCAGAGACTGATGAAATTTTGCTGATTGATGGCACAACCAAGTAAAACTTTGAAGGGGCCCAGGGGCAAACAAAGAGTGTCGGAAAGATAATGGAGGAAGGTGGGGGGCAGGGGAGGATTGGCAACCAACTCAAACTGATTCCTTGTTACATCATGAAGATAAATGAGACTCAGGGCTTGAGAACAAGTTCCATTGCCAAAATGGTCACATATCCCTTGAGCCCTGTTTTCTTTCTTTTCTTTCTTTCTTTTTCTTTCTTTCTTTCTTTTTTTTTTTTTTGCTGTACACATGTACAGTTCCACAAAGCTCTTGATAGATTTTACAGAAAAACCTAGGCCATCTCCACACTTAGCTCTCTTGGACATCTCCACTTGGTCTCTTTCCACAGGACAGCTCATCTCCTGAAGCAACCCAGCCAGTAGCCAAGAGTGACAGTTCCTGGCCAGGACTCATTTCAGTGGCTCAACAATGCCAAAATGGATGTCCAGTATACCCGACCACGGTCTGGATTACCACCAGCGAGTCTGCCAGTCTAACAGTATACTGGACTAGGCAGCCACCTAGTCCAGTCTATGCTCCATCCTCTGCAGATGGACCATCCTAACAGGAGATGGGATGTCACTTAGATTGCACCAGTATGCACTCCTTAGACTATTCTAACCACAAGTGTGGAAACAACCCTAACTATATTCTGCATCACTTGGACCTATATTCTGTGGGTAGTAGAAACCCTTGTATATTTAAGAAAATTTTAGATTAAAAAAATGCATAGTGAAATCTGTATTTTCTACTGCAGCATACAGTATAAGCAAGGGTATAGCTACCATTGGCTGGCACTGGATTTCTGTCACAAGCCCATTGAAGCTAACTAGCTGAGTTTGGTGTTGGCTATTGCACTTGTGCACATGGTTTTGGTCTCAAACTGCATCATAACAGGGATTCATATTGCTTTTTGTCCCTAGGGCCAATTCTGTCGTAGCTATATCCTTGGATTCTATTCTGAAGTTGCTTGCTCTTACATTTCCAATTTTAAAAAGTAGTAGCAGCAGAGGATTGTGCCATCATAACAGCCAGGAGGGGGCAGTATGCCCCAAGCATGTCTTCCATTGCTACTAGAATTCCTAGGCATCTTAAGGATGGTTCTGCTTGATTGAAGGAGCGTGTGCTGGTTGTGCTGGATAGAGATGTGCACGAATGAATTTTTTTTTGCATTCAGTTCAATTCGTATTGAATCTATTGTAATAAAATTTGTATTTGTTTGAATTGATCCCCTTCGAATGTGCTAGGATTCTGTTCAATATGAATGTATTCATATGAATTCATACAAATACCCAATACAAATGCATATGTCTCTGATATGTAACCGTGGAGGGTTTTCCACTAGCACTAAGTACCCATTAAGTAGTCATTAGGGACCCATTAAGGACCCATTAGGCTCAGAGCAGGAAGAGCCCATTTCCACTGCAGACCCCATTAGAGCCATATTTGTTTCCACCAGTTCTAGGGAAATCCGTATTGAATGGGTCCTTCAGGACCTAGAGTGGGGTCTTCAGGCATCAAATCCAAATTATACTACCATGATTGGGCAATGGGGTCTAGGAGGGGACTCTGGCGGGACGTGGTGGATTATTTCCACCGCGATTGGGCAATGGGGTCTGGAGGGGCTCAGGGGGTGCACCCATTGGGGGGGGGAGTTGCCCTGAAACCAGCTCTAAAGAATAGCACAGGCTCTGAAGAGGACCCCACACGGGAGCAATGCCAGTCCTATGGACATTTGTCAAAGGCTCCAGAGAATCTTTGAAGTTTGCAGCAGATCGCTCTGGAGAATCTTAGAAGAATCTCTGGAGTGTCTATGGAGATTGCACCCCATGTCACCCCAAAAACCTGGGGTGACAGGCAGGCCTCACATGGGTTGATCTGGATTTACCACATGGCTTCCATTACAGGCAGGCTAGCACTCATTGCTATTGGGTGCAGTGCTGCCCCTGGGGACACATCAGATACCTCCCTTAATCTGGATCTACTAGATCCGGATTAGTTGAAGGAGCCATTCCTTAGATCCAGATCATCTTAGATCCAGATTAAGGGAGGTCAGTGAAACCCCCCCCCCCCATATGTATCCGATACGTATCCATAACATATCCACTATGGAAGGGTTAAATCTGCCCCAAATCCACTTTGAATCCGCTCTCAATCCATGTCGAACACACTCTGGATCTGTTGCAGATGTGACTGGCACAGCTGCTTTCCCACCTTCCCGGTTCACGAATGTTCCAAAGCATTCATACAAATGTTCTGAGACATTAGCACAAATACGAATGTCAATGTACGAATGTCATAATATTCAATTCATATATGTATGTCCAAATTTGCTTGAATTCGTAGAAATATTGAATGTTATGAATATTTGTGCATGCCCCTAGTGCTGGAGGCCTAGATAAGTTTTCATCGAGGAATTTTCTCTCATTCGGGGGGTGGGGTGGGGGGGGATCTGAAGAGATTATTGTGATCTGAAGCACTGGGCACCTGAGGTCCCTTCCAGACTAGTGGGAAAAAATCTGCAGTTAGTAGAAAAATTGAAGCTTATGTGGCTGCGAAGCAACGACTTGTCATCCCCACCCAAAACGCAGGTCCACAGCTTCCTCCTCGGCAGCTGTGAGACTTCTGTGCCATGCAGGGTAAGGCACGCATTAGAAGCCAGTGGGAGGTAAGCTGCAGGCTCAGCTCTCATTTGCCGTTCTTGCCATCCTGCCCAGACTGGCGGGAAACGTCTAATTTACCTGCTACTGTGGAGAGAGTGGTCATCATTCTGCAGTAGGTAAATTTGAAGTAGTGGCAGCATAATGTGCTGCCGTTATGAAGTATAGGATGTCAGGAGTGACGCCCAGACCCCGACTGCGCATCGGAATGCACAGTATTCGCAAGTCTGGACACACCCCGAGAAACACTTTATCCATTGGTCTGTTTGGGTAGTACTATTTATATTTGGAGGTGGTAAGAGGTTTGTTCTCTTTGCCTCCCAGGCCAGTGAAGATCTGCAGTACACTGGGGTATTAAGGGAAGAAAGTAATGATGAGGATAGAGCAATGTCAAAAGAAAATAAGAACAATAGCCATGAAGATCCTATTTGCGTGGAGAAGCTGCTAGCAGTCATTGCTGCAGCCATGGGAAGGAGAGAAGTAAGCTTTCTATAGATGTTACATAGTGACTAAAGCGTTGATCCAAAATATTCTTGTTGTGTGATGTATTCATATTCTGTCATTCTTCCAAAAAACTCAAGGGAGCACATATTTTTCACCCTTCCAACTTCTTCTTATAGCAACACTCAGATTTCTAACAGGCTGGAAACATGGCCAGGAGTCAGCCATCTTTGATCTGTTGTAGGGTGTCTCTTCAGAGTTGCATTCTCCCTTAGGGTGGCAGTTGTGATGAGGAATTAGCTCTGGGGTGTCTGGGAGCAGGCTGCACCGAAAGCAGTAGGGATATCTGTCTAAGAAGACAAAAACATAGGGGACTATGCTGTTTAGTTTCTCACCTGAGAGCAGCATTCACCTCTGACACTCTCAAGTAACATGGATGAACACTAACCATGTTGATTTGTCTTTGCTCTGATGGGAAGACCAACCTTTTGAAGGCTACATCCCTGCTTCCCAAGCTTTGGAAGGAATCTATGGTGCTTGTGAGGTGAAAATATATTTGGGTGCAGAACCAGACCATGAGGGTGCGTTTTGAATCCATGGACCTTTCCACACTGGGCAGTAGACCAAACCATGGACCACTTCTAGACCCCTTTTGTTCATACCTTAAAGCAGACCAGAGAGGCCCAACCCCATCCTAGTATGCTGCATCCACATGGGACAAAGCATAGACTGGGGTGGGGAACCCAAAATGGTTGACTGATTTGGTCTACTAGTAGATTTTTTTTTTAGGTCTACAGGCATACTCCATGGTCAAGTATATCACGGGGAACCCATTTTGGTGGTCCAGTATTCCATGGGGGACCCAATTCCATGGTCCAATACACCACCAGGTGTGGCATTTCAGAGCCCCCCAGCTCTGAAGTTGGCATGCACCTTGGAGCTGGCACAGGTCATCCCAATATTTTCTTCTCATTCCAACTTGGGCCAGATTACTTATTCCTGAGCTGAGTTTTCTTGCTCTGGTTTGGTCTATCACCTATATAGCCTATGTTTCCAGTTAAGTAATGTGAGAACCAGCCCACAAGGAGATCCGCCTAATCGCAAACGGAAAGACTAATCAAGTTCAATTATTATGTTTCTTTCTTTCAGCATTCATTTATGCATGAGTCACATGTGAAGCTAAGAGGCTTCTTCTACAATACAAAATATTTTTTCAAGGACACCAATTTTTAACATTATTCAAATGTAACCTGAGTATTTATTTACTTTCTGTCTGCTCTTAAAGTCTGGCAGTGGCTTTGACTCTGCTGTGATAGATTTTAAAAAATCTATATAATTCATAGTGGATTTTTTTCCTCCCCCCCCCCCCCCCCAGGATGATGCAGCAATGAATTTTTTAAAAAAATGAATGTGCTAATTTACTGGCTTGATTCATTTGAACTAAAACAATGCAAATATTCATAAGATAAAGATGCTAAATAGAATCTCACTTGCCAGAAGAGCTGAACTTATTTTTAATGATTAAGATCTCCATCCCTGAGATACCATTATAAGTGCAACCTGCTGAGCAGATTATTTATTTTAGATTTCAAAAGTGAATTAGAAGCTGAGAGAAACATTTTGTGATTATCACTGCACTGGACATGCAAATACAGTACTACAAGCTCAAAATTCCAAGTTAATGCTGCACACATAACCTGCTCTGCCCAGGATGTTTTGAAGTGTTGCCTTCTGGCTATTCATTTTCATTGCAAAACCTCATATTGTGGCTGACTCTTCATAGGTACCTCCATGGGGACTAGGAACCTCTAGGCCATAGCCTACTTCTGAGGAGAGAATGGGAATAGAACTGGCAATCCCAGCCTTCCGGGCAGGTTGCTCTACCATTAAGGCACTGTTGGCACAGAGCATTATTTTGGATTATATCTCAGAATAGGGGCCTATTGTGAAGATGCTAGTGCGGATCATGGCAGGCTCCGGATGGGCCCTGCTGACATCTACAGTAACATGTGGCTGGATGTCCCCTGTTCTGGAATACAATATAGAATAAGAACCACTGCAGAAAGGACCTGAGCTACAACCACTTTCTTTCCAAAGTATACATATATAATAATGTTCCCACCTGTGTGTTTTTTCTTTATTTATAGTAGGGATGTGCAGAAAGCCCATTTCCCTGCTTTGATTCAATACGTATCGAAGGGGGAAATATTAAGAACATAAGAGAGGCCCTGCTGTATCAGGCCTCAGCCCATCCAGTCCAGCATCCTGTCGCCCACAGTGGCCCGCCAAATGCTCATGGGCATCTCAAACAGAGACAAGGACAAACCTTTTCCTGCTCTTGAATCCCAGCAAATGGCATTAGAAGCATCCTGCTTCTGCCCCGTCCCCACCCCCCAGCCTGAAAGATGCACCTAGGCATTCATTCTAGTAGCCATTGATACATCTGTCATCCATAAATTTGTCTAACCCTACCTTGAAGCGATCTAGACTCGTAGCTGTCACCATCTCTTCCAGCAGCACATTCCATAAACCGATGACCCTTTGGGTGAAGAAATACTTCGCCTTGTCAGATCCGACTCTCCTACCCATCAGCTTCATGCAATCCCCACCCCACCCGGCAAATATGGAGGGGCTTCGGCTTTACAAGCAAACATCATCAAATGTTTTCAGCAAAGTGATCCAATCCTCCCTTTCTTCTCCCCCTGCCTCACCCCCCCACCTCACCTCCCCATTCACCTTTCACCACTGTTGCAACCTCCCACAATTCCCTTATGGGGGCAGCCTGTCCAGCTGTGCACGAACCTCCAGAAGGACTTGTTGAGCTTCGGAGGAGAGCGCAATGCAGCGGTGGCTGGATAAGGTAAGGGGTTGCGGCTAGGGGGGACACAAGGCCAGAAGTGGGCATATCTGGCCCTTGTCGGAGCTTCTATGAAACTCTGACAAAGACCAGGTACATGCAATTTGCAGATGAATAACCTTATGATTTACCCACAGTGTTCCAGTTCATACAAATTCATACAAATTGTGAACTTGATGGATATTTGTGCACATCCATATTCATAGCACTGCAGTGAGATCTACTCTTAAGTAAACTTGCATGAGGAACCTAGCCTTAACTATTTGTTTAATTCTGGAGCCATGTTCCAAAATACCAGTGTAATTCTAGGAACTGTGCTTCATTAATGTATTGCTTGGGCTGTGGTCTCACTTAAGGTTTAATTCAGCTTCCGTCCAGTTTCAGAGTGAGAGAATACATCAGAAAAGTGATATGCCACTTTTTTTCTGTATTAAATAACTCAGAAAATTCACCTTTGGGGTAGATAATGTGGAAAGAAAATTACTGGTCGGTTTGCTAATGTGTTCTCTCACTCTGAAGGTGGACTGTAGGTGGATTAAATTTTAGGTGTGACCACAGCCTTGGACAAAGGATCAGTGTCTTTAGCAAAGAAATACAAGAAAGGACATCAAGCAGGGACCTTTTGGGAATGAGATGTTTGGGGGAGTTGTTTGGGTCAGTCTCGCCATTGACAAAGGGAAAGCAACTCCTCTGGAAATAAGGCCCACGGTTACAGGCTTTAGTTCATGACAAGACCATGCAGGTTTTGTGATAAAGGACTTGTAGAAGTTAGTTGTGGGAAGTTGCACTAAAAATATGCAAACCACAAGTTGGTGATTTGGTAGAAGTATGCGTGAGCCAATAAGGACTTCACTTCCCATATTGTTCTGTGGATGCATGGAAAACATGGCGTGTTATTTGCACAACAGCTTCGGAGTGTGAACAAACTCAAAGGGAGCAAAGAAAATGACTAAAGGCACTCTGCACATCTATTGGAGTGATAAATTTCAGTTGCTGATTATGTAGGTTCATGGCTGTAGAAATCTACTCTGGAAAGCCATGGATGCAATCTGCCAGCACCATGACAAGATAATGCTGGCATGCTGCCAGTCTACCACCTCCAACGTACATATTGTAGTGCAGAAAATCCCTCCCCATCTTTGCAACGCCTGATTGAACTTCTAAGAGCTTGCTGTGTGTGAAGTGAAGGAGGAGAAGCATTTAGGGTGGTACTGTGCCAAAGGAGCCGATGCTAGTCTGGTAGCCCACATTTTGGAGAAATAATGGACTTCTTTAAAGAGCATTTCCACGTGTTGTATGGAGACAGCCTATAATGAGTATGCAAGGCTGAAATCCAGTCCTTGTATGGAGGATAAGCATCAGTGAACATGCTGAGTGGTTCTCCCAAAGACTACATTGCTTCTCTTTAACATACAGTAATTAAGCTCATTATCTTTTTACTGTTCATGCTTTTTGTGTCCTTAAAAGTAATGATAAAGCATAATGTCTCATTTACTTATGACGCCCACTGACAGATGCACTGAAAGGCAAAGGAGTAGAACCAATGAAAAACGACTGCCAAGCTAAAAGAAACATCTTCCTATAGAAGCCTGAGACATGCAGTCCTGTTGTTTCAGCACCATAAGCCCTTTTTGTACTGGGTCTTATATGAGATAATATCCTAATAGAGACCTGGGACCTATTCACACTTGGCTTTATTATGGAATATATCCCAGAACAGGGTCCTGCTGTCCACAAGCCAGTGCAGGCTACAGCAGGCTCCAGAGTCTGCATCAGCATGTGGACAACAGAGCCCTGCCCTAAGATATATTTCAAAATACGGCGAAGTGCAAATAGGCCCTTGCTGTCTGCATGCTAGTGCAGACTATGGTTGGCCCTGGAGTAATGCCCAGTGGAGAAAAGACCATAATGTCAGGGCTGACTTGTCATGACTGTATGGATATACCCATGCAGTTTGCATGCTAAATACTAAAGTGATTTGCCATTTTCTTCCAGCATGATGCTGGGTGACTGAACCTATAACCAAGGTTACGTCCAGACTAAAGCCATCAAATCTGCAGTTAAATGAAAAATCGCAGAATACTCAGTGCAAAAGGAAAACCGATTGTCCCCACTTAAAGGTCAGCTCTGTAGTTTCCTCACTGAGGAGGCATTGGAGAGACAAGAATTAGGTGGCCTGTGCTGTCACATGGGTTGAGGCAGCCAATCAGATTTAGAGCTGCACTTCCTTGTATAGCAGCCCCTCAACAGTGCTTCTTGTTGTTAAGATGACACTGTGATCTAACTAGAAATTGTGTAGGGAGAGATCTTTCTCCCGCACTGAGGTAAATGTGCAGTATTGATCATATCTGTCAGACGGTATGATCAAGACTGCATTCCCTCCACAGTATAGAACCTGTCAGGACTAGGGGTGTGCATGAATGTTTTTTTCTCAATTCATATTGAACAAATGGAAGAAAGTTTGTATTTGTTCAAATAGATCCCCTTTGAATGTAGTAGGAGTCAAATCGACACAAATGTTCAATCTCATACATATCCCGTACAAATGCCACACGAGTCCCATATGAAGCTTCATACAAATGTATTGAAACATTCAATTCAAATCTGAATTTCAATCTTCGATTGCGCCAACGTTCGATTCAAATTCAAATGTCCGAATTTGACAAAATTTGTACAAATTTCGAATGTCAGGATGCACTCCAATTCTCTGCTTTCCAAGTAGTTGCTCTACCATTGAATGATGGCCATTCCTGATATACAGTATAGCAACTAATTATACAGGGGGGAAGCAGAAAAAGTTCCCATCTGTGCTCTTTGATAATATCCACAGTGTCTGAGCATATGTACACAGATCAATAAGAAAACTCTAAAAGTTTTCCTTCCGGCACCACCTCCTCCACCTCCATATGTATAACAAATAACTCAAGCAAGGAAAAGATGCTATGCTAAATCATTACTACAGAACGAGTTGGAGAGTGAGTTGCTGTGCGGCAATCATTATCCCTGATGAAGGAATGTGCACCCCACTTACCAAATAGATACAATTTGGGGAAATATTACCTGTAATGAAGTAGTTGATGGCTTATATTAGAGGGAATCACCCCTACTACCCACTGAATAGTTTGTGGAATTTCAAATCTATAAATGGGAGAGGCAGGTGTTATTATTTTTCCCAGGTGGGGTATTTCTAAAAGTAGAA
This sequence comes from Aspidoscelis tigris stejnegeri, assembly GCA_023333525.1. Taxonomy (NCBI): domain Eukaryota; kingdom Metazoa; phylum Chordata; class Lepidosauria; order Squamata; family Teiidae; genus Aspidoscelis; species Aspidoscelis tigris. Next base: position 17,868,428 of record JALMGA010000003.1, read on the forward strand.
GCCACTGGTGTAAAAAAGCATCTGATGAATTTGTAGTAAAAATGGTAATTACACTGAAAATTGAAGCCATGGGAAAGGTGAGAGAACAGAAGTCTTAAAAATCCACTACTGCAACATATGGGTATAATTTTAAAAAGCAGATTGGAGAAGCAGTTATGGCACTTAAAATGAATATAAATTAAATTTATTCTAATAATAAAAACTGGTGCCAGCACCCCTATTTCACGGTGCACATGGATCCCTTGGTTTCCCTGAAGCAGTGGGGTTTCACTCATGTACTTTCATACTGAGTTTACATTTTAAACATCAACGGAGTCACTGCTGTGGATAAGCGTGAATACCATTAATAGAAACGCTTCCCTTCATCACTCTGAGGTTGTGTCTATATGTTTTTTTCTCATCATGAGTACTGTAGAAGAATATTTATATCTTGGATAGCATGGAATTCTAGTAGGTAAGATGACGTACAGGAGCAGAGGCAAGTGCAAAAACGGCCAACTTTCTTTCAAATCTTTACATAGCATCATAAAACATGAGGTAATTAATGTGTGGTGTTAAAGAAAAACTAAGGTTGCTGACAAAACCATGGTAATTCAGATTTTCAAGCAGCAATCTATTCTGTTCTGACCTACATACTTGATTTTTAGGTAAGGCATGTATGTTTCACAGCCAGAAGCATATTAACACATTAGGTATTATTAATGATAGAGCTGAGTCCTTAAAGAAATGTGAGATGTATTAAGAAAGGGGGGGGGGACTTAAATAAGTTACATTACTAGTGGAATTCTAGTAGGCAGCCCCCCAAAATGCCTGCAGTTAGTCTGTAGTTATATGTTGACCTTAAAAAAGAAGAATTTAATCACAGTAATGAAAGTTTGTACATATAAACAATGGGATGCAATAATTCAGGGTGCCTCCAGACACAAAGGGAAGCTTTACAGCCATTGTGGACCTCATAGTCACATGACTGGTCATGTGACTATTGATTAGCATCCCATGTGTGTTGGGACTGCACCCTGATTAAACATTTTTGGGGAAAAATTCATAGCATTTTGAGGAGAATGCTCCAAATACACATACCATGAACTCCAAAAATATTCTTACTACACAACTTTCAGGTCTGAATATTGGAACAGAAGAACCAAAACAATTACATCTTTTAGTGTCGGTAACCCAACAATAATTGGAAATAAGCCTTGAATTTGATTAAAGTAAAATGGTATAGAACAGCATGGGAACCCATGATGAATGAATATCTTTCAGTGAAACATTTGAGATTAGAGGGAGTTGATAACATTCAACAATTTAGACTGATCTGGAACCCATGCATTGAAGAACTGGAGATCTTTCCTAGATTTGGCTGAATAGATATTTGTAAACAGATAGTTAACATTAGGATGGTGTTTAAAACAAAAATAGGGTACAGGTGACCAAGTAGAAGGGGACACTTGGATTAGGGTGTTTTTCCTCATATTTTGTTTGTATGTTCTCTATGATTCTTAGGGTTTATGTTTCGCTTTGTGTCTTTGGTTGTTTAATATTTGTTTACATACTTATAGAAAATAAAATATACTTTTAAAAAACCATTGATTAGCAGCAGTGGCAGCACAGCAGCAGGGAAAGTGTTAGTTTAGGAGCTTTTAACTTTGCAGTGTTCTTTGCCTTGAGGGAGGAAAGCGCAGAGCATTGAGCATCTCCCCTGGACGACGCAACATGTCTCTGTCTTCCCTGCACAGCTTTCCCTTGTCTCATCGGGATGACAGGAAGCAACTGCAGAGGGAATTTGGAGCTTCAAGTGTGTCTGGAGTCACCCTCAATGAATGGAGGGCGGGAAGGGAGAGAATCTGTGAGAATTTCATACATCTCTAACTTGACTAGAGCTTGAACAAGGTTTACCTCTGCTGTCGTAGGCATCATTCACAATGGCACCTAGAGTGCTTGCCCACAGACCCTAGAATGGATGTCCAAACATCTGGGTGCTCCAAAAATTGTATGTTTAGATGCAGCTGCTCACTCCACCCACCCCAGGAGTTGCCCTCTGCCCCAAGAGATAACCCTTGAGACAGTTGGCACCTCCCTCTTCTCGGCACAGAATGATGGAGAAAGGTTGAAGTGACTTAGTGAAATTTCTGGCCAGGCGATTCTCTCATTGGGCTAAAAATGCCCTACTATGCCTGAGGTTTCACAGCTGTGAGGCTTTAGGGTGGTTAGGTGCATAGTGTTTGTATGAGTCAATTGGGACTCTTAACTGGGAATACCAGGCTTGATTCCACACTGCCCTACGAAGCCAGCTGGGTGACCTTGGGCAAGTCTCAGCTCTCTTCTGAGTCCTCATAGCCCCACCCACCTCACTGGGAGCTTTGTTATGGGGAGAAGAATAGAAAGTTTTTCAGCTGCTTTGAGTCCCCTTAAATGGATGAGAAAAGCAGGGTAGAAAAGCCAACTCCTCCTCCTCAGCTTGAAGAGCTGCATCCCACCATCCTCATGCAGGTGACACACCCAATTTAATTTTAGATGCTGTTCCCATGCAGTAATTTCCATTCCCCCCTGTTAAACATGATTTATTTCTGTTTTAAAAATTCTAAAAATGCAATCTGTTCAGCATGTATTATCACAGTGGTTCAATTCTATGTTACAGATAGGACCATAAGAACACAAGAGAGACCCTTCTGGATCAGCCCACAGCCCATCTAGTCCAGCATCCTGCTTCACACAGGTGGCCATCCATAGTTTCTAGGCATTCTCAAGCAGAAGACCAAGGCAAAACCTTCACCTACTCTCAACTACCTGAAAATACTCTTTAGAGGCATCCTGCCTGTTTCTCCAATCTGGAGACAGTACCTAGGCATCCATTCTAGTAACCATTGATATACTTGTCCTTCATGAATTTGTCTAACTCTTTCTTAAAGCTATCCAGGCCAGTTGCTGTCACCACCTCTTTTGATAGACTGATGACCCTCTTGGTCCTAACTCTTCTGTCCATCAGATTCATAGAGTGCCTCCTAGTTCTAGTGTTGTGTGTGATGCAGGGGGGGGATCACTTTCTCAATCCATGCCGTGGATGATTTTATAAATCATTTTAAAAGCTTCCACTGCTAAAAGAAAAAAAATCCATTTTTAAGCCTACTGATTTGGTCTCAAGACGTATCCCTGTATGTTTATTCAGCTGTAGGAATACTATGATATTCTGAAAGTAGTCCAATGATCTCCAAGCTGATTTAAAACTCTTCCCTTATAAAACTTTGAATTGATATTCTGGGTGCTTCAAATCTTCCTCCATTTATGGGCCTCTTGAGCTTCTGGATAATCCCTTCAAATCTTCAATCTCGATTTGAAAGAATAAGGTCATCCTTTATCTGACACTAACAAATGCTGAGTGCAATTAGGACTCCATTCAAAGTCCATTTCCTTTCCTGGATTTCAGTTGTCAGTACTCTGCATGTGCAGGAAAGAGTTGCATTTGCTGAGAAAGTAAATATTTTAAGTAGCACCTATAAATATAACCTCGTTTTTTATTGACTTCTTTCCATGTACTCTATGATCCAAAGCATCCAACAGAACATTTTCTTGGCATTTTTGTTTTAAATCTCAGTACTTACAGAAGGTGTCAGAGGTGGGATCTGGAACAGGAACATGCTAAGTGGTGGACAATCAGCATGGGTCTTCTCATGGCATCCTGAATGCTGCTATTAAGACTTCCAACTGTGCATCAGGGAGGATTCTGGCTGGTTTCCCTTCAGAGGGGACGCGTTCCCATTATAAACTTAATTCAGTTTCCCTAAACTGAAATAACAGAACTGGATGCAAACATAAATTTGCCTGATCCCATTACTTTCAGCAGAATTGGATTTGATCCAGATTCTGAGGATGTACGTGACTCAAGGGAGGACTCAAGTGGCTACTTTTTAAAAGCCGCTTTTCAGGGCTGCCCTGCCCTCTTCCTCCTGCCGTGAACGCGCCACCCATAAGGGATCCCTTCACGGAGCCTAGCTGGGTGGCTGGGTGGCTGCCACTTGCCTGGATGGAGGAAAAACGACAGCGGGCAGCCAGTGATTCTTTCCCCTCCTCTCCCCATTTCCCAGGGCACACAGCAGCAGTGGCAACTCAAGCCTTAAATATTCACACATCTCCAAGAACCTGCAGCTGCTTTTCTTTCCCTTTCTAAAGGTCAGAACTTTCGAAGAGGCAGAATTGCACAAAATTGCAACATTGTTATCAGGTGTGCAGTGCATGGATCGCTACAGTGTAGCTGCTGCTGTAAGGGGTGGAAGCAAGCTATTGGGGGAGGGAAACCCTAAACATGCATTCTCATCCCACTAACACAAACTGTTCCCATGGTAAGAAATGCAAACCGTTTCAAGCGCACAAACTGGAGCGAGACCTGTTGAAATGAGGATTAACATTTACAATGCTTTCGGGCGATTTAACATGCAGAAAGCGTGTTAAGCCAACCTGACGTGGGAACTGCGAGGATTGAAAACGGTTTGAAACTGAAATAAACTTATAATGAGAACGCGGCCAGGATTGCAAATGGTACTGAAAGTTGACCAGTATGGGTCTGCAGAAAGAAGTCAAGGCCAATTCCTAGGAGTTGCCTCCACTCCCTGAGTGCAGGTAATTGGAATAAATCTTTTGCTGTAGTTTGTACTATTTGTGAAGCCTGGAGAAAAGCAGCTAGTAGAAGCATATTATTTATGGAAGCTTGAATCCTGAATCTCTTTCCTTGCACTCACACAGAAATCTGCCAGATGTTATATCTAAGCTTGACAGTTGGTTAAGGAAAACCAGCTAAATCATATCATGTCTTCAAAAGACTTTACAGTATCTTCAGTGCTGTGAAAGCACTCCCCTGTGGTCTTGTGCAAAGGCCATTTTGGCCACCATTTATGCTTCAGGGGTGCCTTTTTGGGTTCAAAGAGACACTCAAGCCACATACCCATTATAAGCTTAATCCAGTTCCCCTAAACTGAAATAATAGAACTGGATGCAAAGGCGAATTTGCCTGATCCCATTACTTTCAACTCAATCCGGATTCTGAGGATCGTAGGTGGCGTACATAACTCAAGGGGGGACTCAAGTGGCTACTTTTTAAAAGCCGCTTTTCAGGGCTGCCCTGCCCTCTTCCTCCTGCTGTGAACGCGCCACCCATAAGGGATCCCTTCACGGAGCCTAGCTGGGTGGCTGGGTGGCTGCCGCTTGCCTGGATGGAGGAAAAACGACAGCGGGCAGCCAGCGATTCTTTCCCCTCCTCTCCCCATTTCCCAGGGCACACAGCAGCAGCGGCAACTCAAGCCCCCTTGCTTTAAACATTCACACATCTCCCAGAACCTGCAGCTGCTTTCCTTTCCCTTTCTAAAGGTCAGAACTCCAAAGAGCTAGAATTGTGCAAAATTGCAACATTGTTATCACGTATGAAGTGCGTGGATTGCTACAGTGTAGCGGCCGCTGTAAAGGGTGGATTTTTACACTGAAATCACTATCTTTGGAAGCAAGCTATTGGGGGAGGGAAACCCTAAACCTGGATTCTCATCCCTTAAAACTGTACGGTCCCCACAGTAAAAAATGTAACATGTATCAAGCGCACGAACCGCAGTGAGACCTGTTGAAATGAGGATTAACATTTACAACACTTTGGGGCGATTTAACTTGCGGAAAGCATGTTAAGGCAAACTGACTTGGGGTCTGCGAGGATTGAAACTGTATCGAAACCGAATTAAGCTTGTAATGGGGATGCGGCCTCACTGTTGTCCCATCTCCATTTTCAGCTGCAGCAGACATTTCATGATGACCACGCTGGCTCTTATTCATGTGCAGTCACTGGAAGAGGCACCTCTTTTGCAGGGCAGTTTCTCCTGACTTACACGGAGGAGACACAATTCCACAGTGATTCTTCGTTCCAAAACTGGGAGGAGGAAGATGCCTTCTTTCTTTCTTTCTTAAATAGATTATATTAAAAGTTTCTTCAGCACCTTCCTCATCCACAGAACTTCGCTCAGAAGTGGAGACACGACCTTTGTCACAGTGGCCAACAAAATAACCATGGAAAGCCTTCATGCAGGACACTCAAACAGTCCCCAGTATCTGGTCTTCAGAGGCAGGTGGACAACCAATGGTTGCCTCATTGGTGACCCACACAGCTGTGAGAGGGTTCCAACTCTCTGAATCATATGTTGGTCCTTCTACTGTCATTGAAGAGCCTTCAGATGAGACAGTGTTTAACATATCACTCTTCAATTATATCTTCCAGAGAAAGTAAAGATCCCATAGAATTTTGCAGGTATTTGTACTGACTAGTGGAAAATGAAAAAGAGGAAAAGGTCTTGATATATTTATTTTTAAAGATGTATGTGCATAGGCCCAAGCAAATGTTCTGAAGATCTCTATGAATATTAGATTAGGCACTATGGAGATAGCGTATCTGGCATGGTGCTTAATAATTTGTTATGTGCAATGATTTATTCTTGTGAAGCAGCATTCAATCATGTGAGGTCTGGAATGATACAGCTGAGGAATATCATAATATCCTCATCTGCTCTTTATCAGAACTAGGCTATAGTTACGTAGTAATAAAACTTTGCAATTCAAATTCTGATCCCTTCTGGATCCAGATGCCCAGTGCAATATGAATGTCCATCAAACATGCAGATGCAAAAAGTCTTGCATGCAGAAGGATCTTCCTTGACAAACTACGGCTATTTTTCAAGCCCAGGGTTTGTCTGCATGCTTATTTGCTTGTTGGCAACACTCTGTTCTGAAAAAGTTCTGAATCAGGGTGTTTTTCCACTGTCTCTAGAAGTACCCATTAAGTAACCATTAATGGGTACTTAATGGGTACTTCTAGTGACAGTGGGAAAACACCCTCAGACATCTTGCTTGTAAGCTTCCAAGTGCAGTAAAAATGATAAGTGGTTGAACATGGGCCAAGACCACCAGACTGCCTTCCACTGCAGGGTTGAACCCTTCCCACATGATGTAGGCTTAAAGAAAGTGTGGGTTGCCCCATACTTGCCAGGAAAACCAACCATTCTCCCTTTGGGCATTGCCCAGATCGTGCCAAGACAGTGCCAGTTCATGGAGCTGCCCCTGAAGATGGCTCAGAAGGTGCAGCTGGTGCAGAACACGGCTGCTAGACTGCTTACAGGAACAGCTGATCAGATGCACATCACAACATAAGAACATAAGAGAAGCCTTGCTGGATCAGGCCACAGCAGGGCCCCTCTTATGTTCTTCCTCCTCCCAGAAGAATGCATGGCAGACCATTTCTGTACAATTTCTCTTGGTTTTAAGAACAGTTGATGTTTCATTCCCAGCGAGCCATTTTAAAGCTAAACCTAAGAGGTAAAGAATATGTATGAAAGCAGGAACATGCATGAAGGCAAGAATAAATATGTTGCTCTGGATCTGGAAAACAGATACATAAAATGTTAAGACAAACCATTCCCGTTCCTCCCTCTACCTGCCATGTAATTGTGGACCACACTGTCATGGTTACTGTAGAATTAGATTGATATTGGCATAGCTGGCATTCAACCATTTTGGGGACAAGTGGAAAGCACTGCTGAACAGTTATAAGTGCCCATTCTTCAGCCATGCAGCACTTGGAATAGCTTTTCAAATGCAGAAAGAAACATTCTATTGGGTTTCAACACCTGGTTGAGCAGCTCAATAGAGACAAAATTTAACGCTAGAACAAAATCATTATTTATTTCAGGGCTACATCTTCATTGCACAGTCATTCTGAAAATGAAAGATCTTTCATTGTGAATCAAGTTCTCACCAGCTTCTCAGAAAGCTTGCATGGAAAGGGGCTCACACAGTTTCAGGTAACATTTTTGTTTAACAGTTGAAGATGTTAGGAGGAGTTACTTTCATCCCAGCATGTTTATGACATGTTGAATTCATAGGAATAGTGCAACTTTAATTTTGAAACTTTCCCCAAGATGGCTGTTTTTCAGTTACAATTTCCATAATGACTACCATTAGTATATTGAAAGATTTTGCCGACCAAAGATTAGAGGTGCAGGAAAAACCATTATGATATACTGTATAGTAATTACAAGCCAGGAACATTCAAATACGTTCTCACTTTCTTTTAGATGACGCCGACAGGGTTAGAGATCTGTCACACAGGTTCAGGTTTGAACTGGTTCAAACTGGGCCCTTTCCGCACTGGCTCTAAAAATGGATTTAGAGCCAGATTGGGGAGGGATTAAGACCCGGCTTCCGCATAGGGAACCCAATTAGGGTCCCTCTGAGGAAGCCGCGTCTGCATTTCAGCACGCAAGACTAGTTTCTTAAGCCGGTTTTGCTGTCGAAATCCAGCCTTAATGTAACACCTAAAAAACTAGGTCTTAATCCGGCCCTTCCCTGAAACCGTTTTGGAAGCAGGACACTTCCATGCACGGCAGGGGAAGAGCCAGATTCCCGGGGCATGCTCTCCCTCTTTGACAGCTGGGCCCTCCCCCCGGCCTCCCTGACTGGCTCCACTGGAGCCAGCATGAGAAAGCTGTCAGCTGGCTTCCCTGGGTTCCCCCTGGCATGATCACACCTTCTCGGGCGAGGGGAAACTCACAGCCTATACCCCCCACCCTACCCAGGGTCGCCCACATGCGATGGCTGCTTACCTGATCGCAGTGGGAGGCCTGGCATGCGTTCTCCCTCTTTGACAGCTCACCAATGGGTGAGGCCAGGGGGAGGGCCTTCGGAGGCTGGATTGGGTATAGAAGCTGGCCCATCCGCACAGCACCCACCCCAATCCATCTCCGCAATCCAGCCCTGCCGCCGGCATCCCGCATATGTGCAAATGTCCCTATCTGGGACAGATCCTCAGAAAAAACGGTTCGCTGAAAAACGAATCGTTTTAGATCTGTTTTTCGGTGGCCTGTGCAGAAAGGCCTGAGGACTGCAAATGTCTTGAGTTCAAACTGAATACCCTGGGCTCTTCAGAAACAAGAGTTCAAAATAAAATTGAACACAGTGGTGTTCAGTTGAGGCTATCAAGTGTACCCAGTTTGATATGAGTTTGAAAGTATTCAGAGGTGTTTGAAATAAACCAAACACCATGCCTGTTTCAAGAAAAATGTCTGAACTTGAGCCAGGCAGAGGAGTTGGGGAAGAAAGCTTATGTTTCTATATTTATCGCTTGTTTCTCTTTGGCTGAGTCTTCACTTACAAAAGGAGTTTCTGCACAGGTGTGTGTGGCGAAAGGTGCCATGACTGCCACTGCAAACGGTATCTCCCCATCTTTATTCCAGACTTTGGAGGCATCATTTAAAGCAGTGATCCAAAGAGTAGAAAATCACATCCTCCAAAACAGGATCTTTAGGCAGTACTTCTACCCATAAAGAGGTGGGCCTTGTGATGTCCAGCTAGGACTGTTTCAATCTCTCTCTGCATTTTCCTTAGCCATTAGTTCAGGCCTTAGTATGTTTTAGTATAGGAAATGCTTCGTTGCATTGGTTGTGGGAGGAGTTGAAGGAATCCTCTGCATTTCTCCAGGTTTGGTCTGCCTCTTCCCAGCAAGCTCTGTTTAGATAGAAACTTCCAGGTTTTTGCTCAGTCTTTGCTGTGAGCTTACAGAGACCTGTCCTTTTGGTGGCAAATAGGCCCAGACAGCCGAGAAGGGCATTTCTTACACTTAAGCCAAATTAGTTACCAGAAATCTGAAGTTGCTAAAGGAAAGAAATAGGAGCTGAAAGGCCCTGCACCAGCTCCATTGAGTGAGGACATCGAACCCAGAAAGATGACACCCTGAAGACTTCTGAAACTTTCAAACTTTCTTCTTTATTTCAAGGGTAGCTAGAGCTAGGGAGGAGAAAACCCTTTACTTATGTTCTTTAAAATAATTTTCTCCCTTTTTGGACTTTGGTGGTCCAAAGGTCATGGCATCTGCATATGAATGGCACCCTGGGTATACAGCACTCTACCAAGGGTGCCTGAGAGCTAGCAACCACCTTCTGTAGTCCGTTTCCCACCTAGTGGTAAAAAGCAATCTGAGAGTATTTGCTACTATCAGTGGCTGTTGCCTCTACCATGTGGTTAGACGGCACAGTGAGACTTATTTACCAGGACCACAATCCAGACGTACAGAATTTCCATAATGCTGAAAGTGGCTGACTTCTAGGGACATTTCCATCCCCAGCTTCAAAGCGTTTGAGGGAGTGAGACACAAGACATAAAGACATCATGTGACTCATCCCCAGTGCAGGAACAAGCACTCAAACCAGTAAGATTTTGTCTTCATCTTTTGCCTTGAGAATGGCCAGAAGCAATTGGTGGGCCACTGTGTGAGACAGGATGCTGGACTAGATGGGCTGTGACCTGATTCAGCAAGACTCCTCTTATGGCACAGTGGCTCACTGAGATGTGGATATAGCCTAAGGGTCTTTCTGATTTGGGCTGGTCTACACTGTAAACAGGGGCTCCCCTTCTGCGTTATAGACTGGTCTGAGGGAGGCCCCACCTACTGCTTGTATGTTTTGTCCACATAGGATGGAACATAATCCAGATCAAAGGGAGCTTGATCTAGATTGCCAGTAGACCTGATTAAACAGACCTACCCACAGGCCAGCAAGCCCCCATCTGGAATACAGAGGCATGCAGAAAGCATGTCTCCTTTTAAAGGATTACTGGGAATTGAAAGTGTGCTGCCAAAATGGGTCCCCCAGTGCTTTATTTGTCACCCTTTGGGGCCCTTGGAAGCTGGCCCCAAAGCTCATGTGACCTTCAAAACACTGCAGCGGCTGGTGTGCACCAACACCATCATGCCGATGGCACCATTCCTGGCTACTGTGTACTGTGATCTTGACCTGCAAGCTTGGCTGGTCTAGACCCACTGATCCAGACTATGCCCTCTGATTGATCTACTGTACTTTGAATTGTCTGGGCCCTTCTGCACAAAGTGGTTTCTGTTCTCATTTCCCCCCCTTTTTGTCTCTCAGACTGTATTTTCTCTTTGTGCATATTAGATCTGTGTGGCTGTTCAGAGGCTGCTGAATTATTCTCTGACCATCTCTGACTGTTGGCAATGTTAGCTAGGCCTGGAGGGATTCCAAAAACATCTGGAAGGGACTATGCTAGAACAATGGGGTCCTAATGGCTTGTATTCTTAAGAAATCAGTCATTTGAAAAGATATATTATGCTACTTTCTCCTTCATCCCGATGATATTTCTCCACCTCTGAGATATGTTAGTGACAAAATGTTGCTCATTGTTAATTAATCAAGCAGATTTTTAAGGTCCTTTTTGAACTTGACTTAATTGGAAGATGAATTTAAAGCTGTGCACATGGAGATGAATCTTTCTAGTAGGTTGTTGATTAGACCAAGCCCATTCCAATGATGAAAGAGGTAGCATCATAATTAGAGAGAAAAGCTAATGGTTTCCTTTGTTGAGCAGTTAATGCTATCGCCAAGTAGCAATACCAGATTTGTTATAGACCTTTATTTTGATACACAGAGGCTGTATTTGGGTATCCATGGAGAGTGCTGTTAGCAAATGTACTCTTTTTGTTTTCAGGTTCGTCTCTGAAGGGGAATGATTCAAGCTTGAATATTAGCTATTTTTGCTGCACATGGAATTTGCTGGCTCCACCCCCCCCAACCCCCAACCCCCCGGCCAAATGAAGCCATGCTGTAGGTGAGACCTAGGCTGTTTCTGCACTCACCTGTTATTCTGGATCTAAGAGCTGCAAAGAACACATTTTCTGCACTGCAATCCAGATCAAAGAGCTTCTCAGTATACTGGATGTTTTTGCACGTATCTCAGTAGTTTCGGACCAATGAGATCCAGATTGGCATATCCATGTTAAATAGATCTAGATTTTATCTATATCAACAGGAAGATGTGGCATTTGCATTGCACAGGTTTTCCAATGGTAAATGTGTGCTAACAAGCAATGAAGTGCAGATGTTTAAGCCCTGTTCCGCAGCCATGGATGTGTGCTGCTTATGACCACCCACATTGTGCCGTGATTGGCCCACAGCACTGGCAACACCTAATAGAATTGGCCACATCCCTGTCTATCAAACAGTACATCTGAGTGGGAGGTGGTACATTTGGAGACACTTTGAGGATGCCATTGCCGTCAATGTGGCCACCATTGCAGAGGCAAATCAGAAGCATCTTCACAGTTGTCACTGTGCCATGTATATCTCCTGTCACCACACCCACAAACTTCCTTCATCTGTTCTACGTGCAGATGCCCCTTCCTTGATTAGGATTGCAGCATGCTAGCATGGATTATGGACCACATTTATCAGATTTATTACTAATCCACATCTATGAGCCTTTCGCACATATATGATCCGGATCTACTCTATTCCTATGCAGACAATGGCCTTTTCTTTTCTGCACTTACTTGTTAATCCAGATCAAGGGGCTGCTAAGAACACATTCCCTACAGAGGAGTAGGGTAGATTCAGATCAGAAATGTTATCTACATTGATGCTAGCACACTTTAGCACACGCTTTCTGTTCTAAAGCCCACCCAGTGCAGATGACTCTGCCTGTTTCTGATCTGGATCTTCATGCCCATCCCTAGTCAATAACCTTTTTGAGAAGAAGTGGCCCACATATACCAAATATCAAGAAACTCAGTCCGGTTGTTGTACTTCTTTCATTCGGATAACTGAAAGCTCTACGGAAAACAGTAATCAGAAATAGAATCACTGTTGAGCACAGTACAAATAGCTAAGACATGTCCATGGAATCTGGGATCAGCACTGGTGATCAATCAGGGAAACATGACAAATATTGAAAGCATTAAGATTCTAGGTGAAGGAGTGCACCAAACTCATGTACACTGAAATTGAATAGAATTAGAGTCCAAGGACTGTTAGCTGCTTTCCCTAATAGTTCTGGCTCTGTTCGGGTCCACTCATTTAAACGTGCAAGGAAAGCCACAACCCAGGGCACTTACTCTCTTGCTTTATACAGCATTGCCACAATTATAAGGCCTTTTGTGGTGGGTCTGCAACATCCAGCACAACATGTACATATATGATGTCAGGATACATGTGTATGGCATCACTGCAATGTACAGACATTTGATGAGGCGCTCTGTGCGTGTGTGATGACATTATGTGCAAGTACACTATCACATTATGTGCAAGTACACTACCCTACTCTATAATGGCAGCAACCGCTGTCTTCATTGTAAACTGCACCTAGTCAATTTCCCTCTGCTACCTTTGTAAGTCCTCTCCTTTCACCTCACTAGTGCCTTCAAGCAAATCATTATTTTTCTGTTAGATGTTTAATCACAAACTTTGCAAGGGAACCCTGGTTTCTGGTGATTCTAACTCTTTGGTTTTGTTTTAAACTGACAGAATCCACACTGGCTGAGAGCTTTTGTGACAATCATAGAGCCTTCCCCCTTTCTTTATGCTCATACCACTCTTCTTAAGGGGAGGAAGTCCTGTCTGCATGCTCCTCCACACCTTAGTGTCAAAACTGAAGAGCAGCCTCTGGTCTGGACAGGAGATCAGTAAGTTCCCTTAAACAAGGACAGCAGCAGGGCCACTACTACAAGGAACATCTCTGACACTGAAGACCTATACCAAAAATTGTATGTAGGGATCTGCGCAGATATTCATGCCATTCAAAATTTGTACAGATTTGTATGAATTTCAGCATTCATGGGCAAACCAAAAGCCCATCTGCCTGCAAATTGAACGAATCTGACCCTTGTCAAAGCTTCATAGAAGCTTTGATGAAGCCATGATCTAGCACCCCTGGCAAATGTGGCCACCAAGTAGACCTTCTGGATGTGCGCCTGCAGCTCCCCCATCCAGGAATCACCTACTTGAGCCTTGAAGCACCACATGAATGGTGGTGGAGGATGTGGTCACAGCCACATTGGGATTAAGGAGATGCAGCTGGGGGGGGGACAGGAGGCTGAGGGGGCCCTCCATGACCATTCATAGGTTCCTCTGAGGCCCAAGAAGGCCTTCTGGAGGTGGGCACTCACCTCCCCCACCCAGGGATTGCAGGAAATCTCATGAGATTTCCTCTGATTCCCAGATGGGGTAGGTGTGCAGACATCTCTGGAAGGTCTGCTTGCGTCTTGGAGAGGCACACGATGGTGGTGGCGATGGTAGGTGAGTCGGGGGGGGGGACAAGGCAGGATAGGAAGGGAGGGGGCTTCCCTTTGCACATAAACATTTGTTAGATGTTTGCACAAAGCTGAAACACCATTCATGGGAGGTGGATTCAAACAAAGGTGAACATTCCTCCTTTTGATTTGCATTGAATCAAATGGGGGAATTCAGGTTTGTGCACATCCCTAGTTGTGTGGACATTGTTGGGGAAGAATGTAGCCTCTCTACAGGCACTGCTTTTGTCTTGAAAACTGAATATGCTATGAGGGCTTAACGTCATGTAGACACTCTTCCCTGTACCATCCTGGCACATTTAAAGTCGCATAAAGCTACAGTGCAGTTCCTAGTTCGAACTTTGTTCTGCGCTATCAGCGAATCCCCACAGCAAGCTTATTTCGCTTTCCCTAAACCGAAATAATAGAACCGGGTGCAAACGCGAATTTGGCTGTTCCCATTACTTTTAACTTAATCGTGTTGGATCGGGATTCTGAGGATCGTACGTGGCATACGTGACTCAAGGGGGGACTCAAGTGGCTACTTTTTAAAAGCTGCTTTTCGGGGCTGCCCTGCCCTCTTCCTCCTGGCATGGACGCGCCACCCATAAGGGACCCCTTCACCGAGCCTAACTGGATGGCTGGGTGGCTGCCGCTTCCATGGATGGAGGAAAAATGGCAGCAGGCAGGCAGCCAGCCAGCGATTCTTTCCCCTCCTCTCCCCATTGCTCAGGGCACACAGCAGAAGCAGCAACTAAAGCCCCTTTGCTTTAAACATTCACATTCAGCTTCTTTCATCCCTTTCCCTTTCTAAAGTCAGAACTCCAAAGAGCTAGAATTGTGCAAAATTGCAACATTGTTATTCCAACCATCAAGGTGTGAAGTGGTTCCAGCGCTACAGTGTAGCGATCCCTGTTAAGTGGGTTTTTACACTGAAATCACTGTCTTTGGAAGCAAGCTATTGGGAGAGGGAAACCCTAAACATGGATTCTCATCTCTTAAAACGGTACTGTCCACACAGTAAAAAATGTAAAACGTTTCAAGCGCACGATCCGGAGTGAGACCTGTTGAAATCAGGATTGAGATTCACCACGCTTTGGAATGGTTTAACATGGGAAAAGCGTGTTAAGCCAAACTGCTGTGTGGACTCCAAGGACTGAAAACGTTTTGAATCCAAGATAAGGTTGCCGTGAAGACATGGCCTATCTGATTCCTAGGCCTAATTTCAGGGGGTGGGGAGTGTATTCCCCAACAGGTCACTTATTTCAAACCAAATCAATATGGCGTTTATTGTGTCAGCTGGATGCCTGACTTAAAACAAAACAGTGCTGTCTCAGTATTATAAAAAACGTAAACCTGGCTTTTCCAAATATTATATTGCCAATTAGAATCCTGCAATGCTTTATTGGCTTTTAAATATGGAATAGATTTTGAGCTTTAGGGCTTTCAAGTAGAACAGAATAGGCCCTAAATAAATAAATAAATAAATAAATAAATAAATAAATAAATAAATAAATAAATAAATAAATAAATAAATAAATAAATAAATAAATAAATAAATAAATAGGTTACTTGATGCCATTTAAATGGAGCGTAATTCCAAAGCCTCATTCTCATTAACTCTGTAAAATACACACATATACATACAGACGTACACATACGCACACACTTTCTTCTCCCAAGAAAAGTCAACATCATTATTCTTTTGACTCCAGTTCATTACAAGTCGTCTTGCTTTTATGCAGTGAAACCATGTTTATCCTCTATAATTTAGCTAATCCTTTCCTCTCCCCACAGTAACAGGATAGACATGCAAATTAGCTCCCATCAATTTCATGTGTGAAGAGGAAATCAGGCAGCAGAAATGGAGCAAAAGGGGGAGGATCCCGCCACTTGAATGTCATATAGTCCCCCATCGGGTACTCCGAGTTTATAGCTATTAGTTTTTATAATTAACAGAGAATATTAAGGAGATTTTAAGATAATAGGGACTCCCAATGGTGACACGCGGGAGGTTCCTCTGCCTGCCTGCCTGCCTTATTTCCTCTGCCTTTGTTTCTCTCCCTCCACCTCACTGTTTTTGGTGCTCAAGTGCCTTCAAGCAAATCATTATTTTCTGTTAGATGTTTAATCACAAACCTTGCAAGGAAATTTTCTGTTTTTCATGCTGCACTTGGTGCAGAACTAACTTCATTACCGGATTGATACGCTTGCACATTTGTCAGCCCTAAAACCCTGTCGTCTTTAAAGATCCCAGTCTAAAAATTCCCTTTGGAAAAGATTTCGTTTTAAATGATACAGCACTGAGTAATTGCTCTGAAGTACCCATTTTTATGTTTCCAGCTTACCACTGGGCTGATCCTGCTGGGTTTGATGGCTTATCAGGGAGGTGATGAGAAGGGGAAGATTTTTTGAAGAAGAGCGACTAGTTTTCAAAGAAACTCAAGGGTCATGTCTCCGCAGTGACATGCGGATGTAAATTTGCAGGTAATGAGTGTTTTCTAGATTGCATTTTTCTCCCTCTGGAAAGCGTCAACACAAATTTCAACAGATCAGAGTTATCTGTGTTAGTGGAAATTCCAGCCTACTGTGCTGTTCTTTGCACGCCCACCGACTGTTTCATGGCGTGGCGGGTTTTGTCGTATCATCACCATAGAACAATTAATACAAGAAAGCGTAGAAACAGATATATCAAGTCCTTTGGCACGGCAGGGGAAGCAATCTGGATTAGTGAATCAAGATTAGCTTGACTCATGTTCAACCATGGGCAAAAGTAGCTGTATTAGAGGTGTGCATGAATGCAATTTTTGACATTTGATTCAATTTAAATAGAATATCCAAATATCCAAATTCATACAGATAAAGAAAAATGACTGTCTGGACATTCAGACTGATAGATACATTTGTATCTATTTGTTTGATTATTTGATATCCATATGTATCAGTAGCGATGTGTAGGGATACACACAAGATGTGTACAGATACATATGCAATGAGTATGTATCCGTACACATATGAATGTCCAAATTATTTCTATGAATAACTTGAAATATTCGTATTCATACAACTACTAAAAAACAAATGTCTGGAGATTTGATTCATATGTGAATGTCCAAATTTGTCCAAATTTATCCGAATAACAAATATTTCAAATATTCGTGCACATCCCTGATCTGCATTAAGCGGTCTGGACAGTAGCAAATACAGTCTAAGGAGAGACACAGTGCGGTCACCTAGGAATGCACAGCCACGATCAAGGCATCACACATGACAAAGTGTGCACTTGCCTTAATGCTGATTTAACAACACTTGCTACACAGTATAAAGAAGATTAGAATTTTCCTGCCAGTCCCGGCAGAATGGCGAGAAAAGACGAATGAGAGCAGGAAGGGCAGCTCAGTTCTGATTGGCTGCCTCATCCCATGTGACCACATGCACCGATTCAGCTCTCGCAGCTTCTGAGGAAGAAACTACAGAGCTGTTTTTTAGTCGGAATGGATGGTTGTTGCTTCGCAGCAGGTAAGCCTCATTTTCCCCTTTAACTGTAGATTTATTCCACAAGTCTGGAGGCAGCCCTAAACCTTGTTCTGTATCGCTGGACATGAACTACCAGCTAAAGCACCTCCCCAAACCAATACAATTGGCCCACATCCCCATAAATCGGACACTGCATCCAGGCAGTACATGTGAAGTGTCTTTGCAGGCAATGTGAAAACAGCTTCACCATGAGCATAAGAGGTGTTTTTGTAAGCGATGCAAAGTCACCACTGCTGTTAAAATAGCCATTGTTCTGAAGGGACAGTGAAGGCCAGTGATTGCCATGGCAGTTGCAACATGGCACGCATTTGCACAGCTGCAGCCGCACTGCACCACCTTCTTTGCACCTTTGCCGTCAGAAGTAGATGCAAATGCTGCCAACTTACTGGACAACTCCCAGTCAGGTTGAGGAGAAGATTTTACTTCTCCACACCTATGGAAGACTGGGGCATTCCAGGACACTCAGATGCTCTGAGATAGAGGCAGCAGTGCAGTGTGCAATCAGACCATCCTGAAGCATGCCAAAGCATCTCAGAGTATAACTTCATGGGAAGTGCAAACAGGCCCCTTGTTGTGACATTGCTTTGCTGCTACTGTTCATCATGGCCTAGTAGCACATGAGCTTTTGCTTGCTCTCAACAAAAATTTGTCAAGATGCTATAAATTTATAATACTGGGCCCATACCTGTTATCATACAAGTTGAGAGACCCAGTGCTAGGGTGAGTTTAAGCTGCATGTGTTTAAGTCTTGAAGCTATAATCTGGAATGTTTAGGTAGCCCTTGATGTAAATATTCTACTGTTGAATGTGTTAATTTTCAGATGAGCCATATTAGAACAGAAGGGTTAAATTCACTGATAACCTCTCTGCTGCCCAAAGCCCTTGAAAAACCTACTTGCATGAAAAAGAAAAGTGTATGAGCTTTCCCCTGCTGTAATGGATTTTTGCACATCTATAATTCAAGTGTGAAATTTGTGGTAACTGGAGGATAAACCCCCCTCTTTTCCCACCATCTCATTTCTAGTTTAGGTTCTGTATTAATTATATTCAAACATATACCCTGATAGCCAGAAATGAATGATGCTCAAAAGATGCTTTCTGTGTTCCTGAAGATATTTGATATATTTTTTCTTCACTATCTGTGTTTCCATTTTATTACCGCTGAGGGCATTTATTTATTTGATAAAATTTACCATAGAAATATTAAAGAGAGTTAATGCAGAATACTAAAACAATTAAGAACAGCCCACTATCAAAACCGTGAAAATATTACTTCGGATATAAGAACAGCACAGTCATCTCCAGGTACGCAACAGCCACCAACGAAATCTCAAGTTGCTGTGTTCAGACTTAACAAAAGGGGCACCTCAGAGGTAGCTCAGGCTTTTTGGCACTTAACTTCCATAGGATACTATTGCTTGGTGTATGATTGGCAGCTAATACTGGCAGAGTAGTGCACACCAACATTGTCCCAAACTTACCTTGCAGTTCTTGAGGTGTCAACAGTCTACCCAGGACCATCACCATAACAATCTCCGCAGCAATTTCCACCACACATTGAACCGTTGCTATGACGATCGTGATGTGGCATACAACTGTGCAGCCACAGCCACAATGCCCCGTCCCCAAATGGCGTTCGCACATGGAAACAGTGCTAATGCTGCATCTGGGAGTTTACTGAGAATACCCCAGGTAAAACTGTGGAACAGTTCTTACTGCTACACAGCTAAAGATGATCAGGATGACCACACACGCCTCTGACACAGTCTGGGGCAGAGGTGGCGTTGGGCTGTTTTGTAGGGATGTGCAAGAATATTCAAAACATTCAAAATTTGATCGAATTTGTTTGAATTTGGACATTCGAATTTGAATTGAATATCCATATATTCATTTTTTTAACATTCAAACAAATCTGAATGTTTCAAATAATTCGTATGAATTATTTGGACATTCGTATGTGTATGGATACACACACATTACATACGTATTCGTATGCGTCTTATTCATATCCCTACGCATTTGTACGGATACATACGGGACGAAAACGGGATACGTACAGGATAAAAACAGGATGCGTACAGATGCATACGGACACATACTAATGTTGTCGACATTCATATCATCAAATAGAAATCAAATATTTGTTCTAATAGATACGAATGTTTTCCAATCGGTTCAAATTTGAATACATTCATTTTTTCTCTATTCATACAAATTCAGACATTCAAATATTTGCTTCAAATTGAATGTTGAAAGTTGCACACCCCTACTGCCCTGATCACTAAGTGCTAACAAGCCCAGTGGTGGTCTTGCATCTTCTCACAGACTTAAGCTTGGAAGGAATTCTCATAAGTTGGGTTTCTCTTTTCATTCAGGGAGTGACTGATCAAAATTCATTGCTAAAGCCTAAGGCATATACTGCCCTATATAGACAAAGCAAATGGAATCTCTTTTTTGACTCCTCCCTACTATAAGTTTATCTCCCCCGTTATCTTGTTAGTTAGTTAACTGTTTATTAACAAGCTGCTGTCCAGCAAGCTTAGTGTAGATTCTCCTTTCTAGATAAATGTCAAGACAGCATTCTGGAATCCAGCTTGGCTGTAGTGGGGCATTTGCCATGTTGACATACAGGATTTTAATTTGCCAGTTGTAAAATGTTTTCTGTGTATTTCAGATTATTTTAAAGGTGGCCGTGGATTCTGGGGTGCACTTGGAAAATGTGTTTGCTTAGCTTGCTTAGTGCAACCTACAATGAGAACATTTGTTTCTCTGGTCCGAGCGATCTCAGCTACCGTTAGGGGAAATGCAGATAAAGAGAGGCAAGACACAATATGGTTTTCTCAAGCTGATCATCCCTTATAGGCCAAAAAAGAGGCTATTCCCAGAGCTAAATTTTATAGTTTCCTGCCTCCACAACTGATGTTCAGAACAAATAAATTTTTTATACTTTTAAGAGGTGAAACTGTTACATAAACCATGACATAGTGGCTAACTCTGAATGACTATAGCGTCATAAGTCTCAGGGTCAATCTGCACCTGTGCTGTCAACTTACTAAGTGAATTTAGGGAAGATACTATGCTATGGATCATGAATTTCAGTGTGAAGATAATAATGCTGCCTGACTTAGCAGGATTATTACATGTATTTCTGAATAATGTATCTGAATGGCTTTGAAAACACTTCAGAACTCTATACAGAGAAAAGTATATTAGGGTGATTCTATGCTGGCCAGCAAACCAGTCAGGACCCATACTGGGACCCTTTCTGCACTGGCTCTTACTGCAGATTAGTTCTTGAAATAGGGACCTGCCACCCACATGCTGGTACAAACTACACCAGACCCTGCTTGGAGCCTGCCATGGTCTGCACTAGCATGTGAACAGCACGTCCTTATTCCAGGATATAATCTGCATTAAGGCCTAGTGCAAAAATGGCCTAGGAGTCTCCCTCCCACCTGGGCCTTCCCTTGGATTGCATCAGCATGCAGAAGGGAGGGTCCTAGTATGGTTGCTGGTCTGATATACAGCTAGTGCAGAATCGCCCTTTGAGAGAATTTTCCTTAGGCTGCATTTCTGTTGCACAATGGAATTTATTTAATTCACATTGAGCTCTGGTTTTTTTATGGCCCCCTTTATAGCTTATTATGCAGATGGTGGGGGGAAACCCCTCTCCCCTCTCTTTTGCATCATACCCTGACTTTATGGGGTGGGGATCAAGTTCTCCACGCATAAAGCAGCAAGGGGAGGGAGAGAGAAAGCTCCGATTGGCTGTCTCTTTAAAATCTTGTGTGTTCCCATTCACAAAAAGCAAGGATTATTTCTAAATCCCATTGCGAAACTTATTTTTATCTGGATATAGATAGTACTCATTTGGAGACCTTTCATCCTCAGAAACCGCAGATTCCTCTAATCCTTTGGGAACGCCCAACTTTGGGAATGGACTCAATTTGCTTAAAAATGTCAATGGAAACACACATATTTACTTTTTCATTTTTGCCCCAAGCTTCTTTGATGAGTTTCCAGTTGCTGAATCTCTTCTTTTTGATTAGCGGCCCCAGAAAGGTGTCAGTTTCTCTGTTTATTTCTTCTAACCATTTCTTGAGGTTATTATGATATTTCTTTTACGCTTTCGTTCAAGTCTTTGACGGTTCTTCATGACCATCCCTTTTGCAGGATCCAGTTTCACAACTGTTGCAGGTTTGACTAAGAAGGCTGCTCATTGGTCACCTGCATGGTCCTTTATAGGCAATATTATGGTAAAGCAGATATATATAAGAAATTCTTAGAATTTTCACTTCTTACACTCTCATATCATTCTGATCTCATAGTGCCATGATTAACCAACAGTGCTCCATTTTAAGGAGGCCTTCTATAAACACACCGGTAGCCATAATGTGAATGGTAACTTTTCCATAAGTCTGAAATGGGGAAACAGACTGTGAAAACCTTTGTTGTGATCTCTGATAGAAAAAAAAGTATTCCATCATTGTTTATTTTTGGAAAGGAACTGACCATGAAATGACACTGCAGCTGACACGGAAGAAAGATGATGAAATATTCCCAAGAGATGCCACAAAGCTAGCTGAGACGAGGGAAAGCAAACTTCATTTTCCGAATTGCAAATGTGATATCTTCTGGGGGCATCTGAAATGTTTTCTCCTATTTCTAGTAGAATATTTTTAGTTCCTTGGGAAGAAATCCTTATTATTTCTAGTTTACCAATCATCACAGATGGATCACCACAATAGCATTATTTTTTACGCTATATTTATTCATTTATTATTTATATTTCTATCCTGCCCTATGTCCAAAAAGTGTCAGAGTGGGTAACAACCTTTAAAACAACAAATTACACATCAATATATTTAAAATAATAATACGTAAAAACACTTTAAAAATTCAGCATATTTAAAAGCATACCCTAAATATTAAAATATTAAAATATTTAAAATATTTAAAATATTAAAAATATTAAAATAATATCTACAGTGGGGGGAAAGTATAATCACTTTAGCCAAAGGCCAGGGCAAAGTGGTGCATCTTCACCACCTTCTTGAATATATACAGAGAAGGGGTGTGATGCACCTCAAGGGGAAGACCATTCCATAACCTGGGGGCCATTACCAAAAAGGCCCTTTCCCGGGTGCCCACCCGTTTCACTACTGAGGGTGGTGGAACAACCAGGAGGGCCTCACCTCCAGATCTTAAGGCACGGACAGATTGGTAGGGGAGAAGGCATTCCTTTAAATATTTGGGGACCAAGTCATTTAGGGCTTTGTTAGTCAGAGTTAGCACCTTGAATTGGGCTTGGTAGTGAATTGGCAGCCAATGCAACCCTTTTAAGATATGTATAAACCAATACACTCCTCTGTCATGGGTTCTTGTTTCATTTTGTGTCATGTTTTTATTTCACTTTTACACCTCAACTGGCCATATGGTAAAACACTATTCTGGCTTTATCATTCTGTTTACTCAGGAGAAGGAAAAGGAAGAGTTGGCTTTTATATCCCACTTTACTCACCATTTAATTCAAAGCGGCTGACAAAACCTTCCTCACCCTGCAACAACTGCGAGGTGGGTAAGGCTGTGAAAGCTCAGAAAGAGAGCTGTGACTAGCCCATGGTCACCCAGCTGGCTTCATATAGCAGTGCAGAATTGAACTGGGAGACCACCATATGAGAGTCTGACACTCTGTCCACAAGACCAATCTATAGAGGTCAGACTCAGAAAGCCTGAGGCTCTCGGGGTCTGGCTACATCTGAGTTTTAATCGCCCTTTGATCAGCCTCCACAGTGAAGAGAACACTGTAATATAACCATTGTTATCAGTGTGAAGTGGGTGAAAATGAAAACATGAAGTGGCCTGCCGAGAGAAACTTTAAAACTTTTCTGCTAAGGAGGGGTGGCAAGGGGCTGTCCTACCGGGTGAAACCCCACCTGTTTCATGACCCATCTCCCCCCAAAGGAATAAAGATAAAACATTTTTTATCTGTTCCCAAAGGAATAAAGATAAAACATTTTAGCAGCAAAAACGGAAGTGAGAGCTGTTTGTTCAGGGTTTTTTAATTGCAGTTTTTAGTTATTGATGCCTCAGAAAAAGCGGGAAGCAAATCTGTAATGGGGACAATTTTCAAATAATTTTCAAATCATTTTAAAACATGAGTGGCAATGCAGCCCATCAATTAAAATAGTAGTGTTTACAGTGGAGGAAATATGACCAACATTTAGCCAAAGGCCTGAGTAAAGAGGTGCGTCTTCACCACCTTCCTGAACACAAGCAGAGAAGGAGCCTGACACACCTCAAGGGGGAGAGTGTTCCATAGCCTGATGTTTTGAAACATGTCTGTCTATGGATCTTTGCTAGCTATTTGCAAATGACTACAGTTCCTCCCTGGATACACAATCTGCTGGCAAACCCAGTTTGCCTCTGGTAATTCGGGACATTACTTCAGCAACCAAATCTTCTGGAGTGTGGGTAACTCACTTCAGTTAACCAGTGATGAGTCAAAACATTGTGGAACTCAGTGAGGATGTGATATCTAACTAGAATAAGTTTGGACAAGGCTTGATAAGGTTTCTTCAACTGCAATATACTTATTGTTTAAATGAATTTAGAAATGGAATCCAGCTCATTCTGGCTCATTTTCTCTTCAGTATTTCAAACCATTGTACAGTACTATAGAACTAGTGAGATGATTGTTCCAAGGAATGTTTACTGTCACTGTAGATCCTTCTTTACTCCTGTTATGTAATCTCCCCCTTCTGGATGAGTTGTTCTCTTTCCATTTTATGCTGTTCTAGCATGAAATTACAAAGCCCCGTACTGCAAATTAGTTCCCTGTAGGGAAATCGGGTGCATCAGATAAAGCCAATCCTGACTGGCTTCAAAAACCTGTCCTGAATAAATGCTTCTTGAAGAGAATCTATCATCCCAAAAGCATTCTGAAGGAAAAGAGGGTTGGGGGGAGGGAGGTGAGGAAGCATTCTGAGGTCATGAAGCTCTGTTCACTTTTTGTTTTGTTTTGTTTGTTCAGCTACTCCTGGGATTCCTGATTTTACCTCTGAATTTTCCAGAAGTGATGTAAAAGTATTCTCACACGCAAAGGTTAAAGCAGGTTTGGCCCAGAGCAATTTGTAATACAAATAGAAGCGAGAAAGCACATTTTAATTGCAAATACTTGTCTGCCACCTGAGTTGTTCCTACAAACAGGAAGAGGTTCAAAGGCAACTGAGGACCCACCTAAGAAAGGAAATTATGCAAGACTGATTAAACTGGGCCAACTTTTGAGACAGCTCCAGTTGAAAACAGAGCAATTACTGGCAACTTGGAGGGGACCTGGTTTTCTTAATGTACTGTGAATGTAGGCATTAAAAAAGCCCAGCATATAAATAATTAACATTTATGCTATACTTTGCCCTTTCCATTCTCAAGAGGATGTTCAAAACTGCGTTTTCAGGCTGTTAAGGGGCTGAAGTCATCAAGCCATAAGGAGGAATGTATAACATACCTAGAGGCTTGCTGTGGCAGGTTTGCTGGGAATCTTCAGGACAAAGTCATTCAGATTCAGATGGAAGTGGACTCTACAATTTTAAGTAGTTCAGTGGAGGTCCACATCACCACTTGGTCCTATCATCAATGACAGTGATCTGGGAAAGTGTGCAAGCTTGTTGCAGGGGTTCATCCAACCACTCTGCCCGTCATGGCTAATAAAAGGATGGCAAAGATCATCAATATAAGTTGGTGAGTCCAAAGGAGGAGGAGGTGCTGGCAATAACTCTTTAGCTATTTCCAGACGAAGAAGAAGAGTTAGCTTTTATACTCCGCATTTCTCATCCTTAAGGGGACTCAAAGCAGCTGACAAACCATCTGTTCTTCTCCTCACAAGAACACAGAGCTACACTCATGTAGGAGTGCAGACACCAAGCTTCTTGTAGGAGTGCGGAACTGAACTGGGAGACTACCAGATAAGAGTCCAACACTCTAACCATAAGATCAAATTGGCTCACTATTTCACAACTGAAACATTGTTTAGCTGTATGGCAAGGTGCTGAAGAAAACATTGGTTTACTCAGCTGCAGGCATGTGTAGAGGAAATGGATAGTCTAGACCAGTGGTCGGCAAACTCATTAGTCAAAAGAGCCAAATATCAAACAGTCCAATGATGAAAATTTCTTTTGAGAGCCAAATTTTTTAAACTTAAACTATATAGTAGATACATTGTTATTAACTTAATTAGGGTACTCCTAATCTGGAAAAGCCACACTCATGGGGCCAAAGAGCCGCATGTGGCTCCCGAGCCATGGTTTGCCTACCCCTGGTCTAGACTAATTTCAGTCTGGCTTCCCATCCTTGGTTCAACTCTTTACTGGGAGAGGGATGGAAAAATGCAACCCTGTTGATCTCTTCAAACTCCCAGAGGCTTCAGGTACTGTTGACTTGGAACCTTGCTGGAGAGACTTCAGGGACTGATATTTGGAGGCACCATTTTACAGTGGTTCTACTCTGGTTTCCAAGGTAGAGTCCAGAAAATAGCAATGGGCAATTTTGTTCAACACTTGAGAGCTTATGTGTAGAGTCCCCCAGGAGGCAGTTTTGTCACATATAAACTTCAACATCTATAGGGTATTCCTGGCAATGGCCATTAGGAGATTTGGAATGAGGTGTGATCAGTACACTGAGGACGCCTATCTCTATCACTCCATTTCAACTAAGGCAGAATTCACACAGAGCAGGAGGAGTTGCTACATGAGTAACTCCTCTCATCTTTTACACTAAAAATAGTAGTAGGCTTATAGCACCTTTCTTAATCTAGAGGTGTGGCATTTGGACACCTCGTCCTCAGTCCTGACAAGAGGTATCTTTGAATTCAGGAAATGGGTTTTAATGGCAGCCTTGTGCTTAAATCTTACCTTCTGTCAGAATCAAAGATGGGGATTCCCTAACTTTGATTCTGATGGTGGAGGTAGGGCTGCCACTACCCCCCATCCACCCAACATCAGTATAAAAGCCATGAATACTCTGGCTGTGATTGTGACAGAGGTGGGAAAGGCAGCCCCCACTCCACCTGTCATGATCAAAGCCATGATATTCCTTAATAAGACCACTCATAGCTTCTGGGGCTTGGTCCGCATGTTAGTGCAGATCTGTGAGGTCCTGCCTACCACTGGTGCTGGACATACAGTAATCCTGATCAGAGAAGCCCTGATAGGGATTACTAGTAGACCACAATACGGAGGCCTGCCTGCGGACTAGTGCAGAGTAGTCCAGAACATGGAGGCATGAAAAAAGGCACACTTCCATCTTCTGAACTCCTGGGGACCCGTTTCAGCAGTTCAGCAAAGTGCCTTCTGAAATGGGTTCCCCTGCGGCTCTGAGGCTCAGAACTTTCATTCCTAGCCCTTCAGAGCACTCGGAGTCTCAAACTCATGTGAACTTTGGGGCCAGGGATCAGCACCAAGTCAGAGATCCTGACTGGCCCAGAGCCACTCTTCAGACCATGGATAGGTGAGGACAGAAAGACCCAAAACTCTTATAACAAAGAAACAAAGAAACAAACTCATGATTCCTTCTATGCATGAGAAACTTCACCATGTAGAGAGGTGTCCGTTGAGTAAAAGCCAGAGTGAAGACAGAAATATCCTGCTAATAACAAAGGCATAAAGGGATTTAACCTTCAGCACAAGGAGAAAAGGACAGGCTACACACGCTCATATCTGGAAGGGGCTTGACCATAGAAGGTATACATAATACAGTGCTTTGTTAGAAGTAAAACAGAAACTGTACTTCTCATCTTCCCATCGTCCTCTCCTAAGAGGCTGATCACTTTAAATAAAATTAATCCCTTGAGTTATTAGCGTTAGAGACTGAGGTGATGGTAGCCTGCTTTTTTTTTTTTTAAAGGAGATTTTCATTCAAATGTAAAACCAGCTGTGGAAATGAAAGCAAATGAATCTTGAGGTTTTTTTTTTTTAATGCTATATAATTGGAGACTCTCTTGCCCACAAATGCAACTTGACTGATGAAGTAGATCAGGAATCAGAATCTGTCCCTCTGTTAATTTCATGCTCCTTTTGCTTTGGACTGATTGGGTGGCAATCAGCCTAAGAAACTTAAATGCAATTTGGCACTGGGTGATTGCTGGAAAGGAACCCTGGCACTTCAGAACAAAGCCGCCTCTTTCAAATTGCCAAACAGCATTTTCTATATTTCTGTCAATGGCAAAACAGTAATCTCAAGAAATCTTCTCAACCTTTTATATGGTAGATTATATTTTTGGTTGTTTGTCTATTAATTATATTTGTTTCTCATTCCATCCTTTCATGGACAGGGTGTTGTAAACAAAAGTTGTTATCATCATCATCATCATCATTTAAAAACATCATAGCTGTTCAAAGAATAGGAGAGATAATCAACCAGAGAATATCATAGAGTCATAGAGTTGGAAGGGACCTCTAGGGTCATCCCCCTGCTTAATGCAGGGTTTCCTAAACCGTCTCAAAGAGATGTAGGTCCAGCCTCTGCTTGAAGACCTCCAGTGAAGAAGACCTCACTACCTCCCATGGCAACCTATTCCATTGACTGATCACCCTCACTGTTAGGAAGATTTTCCTAATATCTAATCTGTATTGACTCCCTTGAAGTTTCATACCGTTGTTTCTAGTCCTCCTATCTTGTGCAAGTGAGAATAGGGACAATCCTTCTGCACTGTGACAGCTCTTCAGATACTTGAAGACTGCTATCATGTCTCCTCTCAGTCTTCTCTTCTGTAGGCTAAACATCCCTAGGTCCTTCAACCTTTCCCTGTAGGACATGGTTTCCAGATCACTAACCATTTTAGAAGTCCTCCTTTGGACTTACTCTAGTTTGTTGATGACTTTTTTAAACTGAGGTGCCCAGAACTGGACCCAGTACTCTAGATGAGGTCTGACCAAGGTAGAGTAAAAAGGAATAATTACTTCTTAATACATCAATACTCCTCTTCATTCAGGATGTGCACAAATAATTTGTGCATTCGGAATTCGGACGAATGTGTCCGAATTCTGACATTTGTGGATGGATAGAATAGGGCCCCATTCGTAGGGTCCTCTCCATCCATGAATCAGATAATCCAGTATCCATATAAGCTTTGGTTGAAGCTTCTAAGGATACCGGATTCCCTGGGGTCTCCCTCCCTAGGCCGGCCTCCCTCAACTCCTCCCTCCGGGGGGCCTTACCTGCTTCACTGGTGCCCCAGACCTCTTTCCTGGCCTTCCAGAATGCCAACCAGGCTTTCCAGAAGGCCAGGAAACAGGCCTGGGGCACTGTCAGAGCACTCCTGCCTGCCTCCCCAGCACCCCCTTACCTATGGAGGTGCTCCGGCAGCACCATGGGCCTCTTTCCGGGGCTTCTGGAATGTCCAGCATCCAAAAAGTCTGTTTGGTATTCCTGAATCACTGGAAAGAGTCCCGGGGTGCCACCAGAGCA
Organism: Aspidoscelis tigris stejnegeri; assembly: GCA_023333525.1. Lineage (NCBI taxonomy): Eukaryota > Metazoa > Chordata > Lepidosauria > Squamata > Teiidae > Aspidoscelis > Aspidoscelis tigris. Next base: position 17,897,520 of record JALMGA010000003.1, read on the forward strand.
CTACCACGACCCCCCCCCATTGTCCCCTTACCTTTGGGGCACTCTGGTGGTAGCCTGGGCTCTGAGTGGTGGCAGAAGCAAGGTAAGGTGAGGTAAGTGGGGCGGGGGTGAGAGTGGAGGGGGCGGGTGGGGGGCGGGATTAATTCATCCTGTGGTATTCAGCCGGAGCTGAATATTTCCACATTCTATTCACCTCAAACAGAATGTGGAAATTGGTTCTGTGCACACCCCTATTCTTCAAGCATCCTAGGATGGTGTTTCCCTTTTTTGTTAATACTTTTGTATTATCTTTTTGACCTAGGCTATCAAAAAAGAGTCAAATGTTTCTGTTTCAGGTATCCTATCCCACTCAGGTACATGTCTTTGCTACCCGTAGTATCCTAGTCCTTCACCACTAACGTGTAATGGATATTTTCCCATGTAGAAGCATAGGGTTGTTTGTTTGTTTTTAGTGCTTTCCACATTGATGTCTTTACACCCAACTTGTCCCTTAGAATCTTTGGTTAGAATAGTTCCAGGATGTTCCTAATTTCTTTTAATTTACTGACATCTTCTCCAAAACCACCTGACAGTTCAAATTACTAATTTAAATATGTTTTGGGAATATTATACATGTTTTATATTTTTATTGTTGGACTGACCTGAGGCCTTCTAGTGAAGGGCAGGATATAAATTCTCAAACAAACAAAGTTTATTGATAATTCCCCTTTCAACAAAGGGCAGACCAGCAAAAGTAAAATCAACAAGAGACCATGAAGGTGCGGTAAGAAAGGCCCTGGAGAATCTACAATCATCCACCAGTATACATCACTTATAGCGGAGAGGCAGAACTCTGAAGATGCCTGCTGCCCTCAGATGTTCTCACTGCTGCCACCATGTAGACACTAAGTGCTAGCAAGAGTGACTTATCTACCTGCTTTCCACAGTTGCTACTCCACAAAAGAGCCACTTCTGGATTCTTTTCTAGCATGATAGAGACCCTTCTCATCTGAAACTAACAATTTAGCTCCAGAGTTGAGTTGTTGGCTTCAAACCGGGTGAGGTGCAGTGTGTATGTGGACAGCACATGTCCTGCTCCTGTGGTAGCATTGTGCTGCCAAAATGGGTCCCCCAGGACATCATTCCTTGATGTTGGAAGTCATGGAGGCCAATTCCGAAGCTTGCATGAGCTTCAAGGCCAGCATGGAAGCTGGTCAGAAACACACCATCATAGTGCAGATGGCTCTATTCCTGTCTAAGGGTAATCTTTCCCGGGCTTGCAACATATTGCCTGATCCAGACTTTGTGAACTGGAGCAGCAAACGTAAGAGCAGAAAGGCCCTTATTTTCTCCAGTAATGCTGATTAATCACTGTGAGAACCAGCTGCTAGACTACATGACCCAATGCCCTCATGCAGTAAGATTTTTCTTAACATTTTCTTAAGGTGCTGGGATTTGAGCTGGGTTAATTATGCCATTGGGAGAAGGTTGAGAGTTTCATTAAGGTAGATTTTTCTGTAGCCTGTAGATCAAATTAATTTTGAATTTATGTAGATCCTCCAATTACTAAAATATGATACTTTTGAACATGCAATTCTTGTCTCAAATCTTCCTTCAGGATTTGTGTGCAATGGAAAGAGCTGTCACTGAGTGTGCTACAAAAGACTGTGTAAACAGTAAGGTGAATTTGTGCACTGAGAGCTAACAATGTATCACCTCTGTGCTCAAGCAATTGCTCTTGTTGCCAATTAGCTTCTGGGCAGGTTCAAGGTTTTATGCTTGGCATATAAAGGCCTAAACAACTTGGACAATGGTATTCTTAAGAGTGCCTCCCCTTACAACTTTGGAATAGCCCTAAGATCATCTGGGGAGGTCTTACTGTGGGTCCCATGTAATACAGAATGCCACTGTCTGATGGGATGTGGCCAGGCCTTCTTGGGGGTGACCCCTGCATTTGAAATAACCTTTCCTCTCCTGTTCATGAGGCTCTTGCGCTGCTGTTTATATGAGTCTATTAAATACCTATCTTTGTGTGAAAATTTGACACTTTCCTGGCCCACCCAGTTTTTAATATGTTTGACTGTTGCTTTTATTCTGTGTGTGCTTTTTACCCTTTTAAAGAAATGTTTCTTATCAACAGAGGCCTATTCACACTACGGCTTCTAGTGCATAATTAGCAAACCTCTGGTGAAGAGCATTCGCATGCAGAGCAGGCTCTTACAGCTTCCAAGCGTGCCCCCCCCCCTCGTCAGAAGTTCACCGCTCTTTGATTAGGTGTGGAGCATCAACTCGTGCTTCACACGTTAACCGAGACTTACCTTAAGTGTCTGGGCAGTGGCCATTTGCTCTTCTTCCAGCACTCCAGGGTCGTTTGAGGTGCCGTGCAGGTGTGCTGGGACCTTGGACGACCACAGACGTGACTGTGTGAATGCAGATCATCCGTGTCATCAAGGTGATGGTGCTGATGCATGCGCAGTCACGGAGGGTGCCATAGCCAAGATGGAGGCAACCAGAGAAGACTGGGCCCCAGACCGAATAACGTTAAGTATTCAATCGTGGGGGGAGGGAATGGCCAAAGTTGACTAGTGCTCCAAGTGTGAATGCTAGTCAATGTTGGTTAATTGCGCTCTTTCTGAGATTTTTCAAAATGAAAAATGGCATATAAATGTATTAAATAAATAGTAAAAAAGTGTTGTTCTGTTATTTAAGGGGGAAGGAAAAGGAAACTGTAGGGAACATTGAAATACAGCTATCTTTCACATAGTGCAGTGTTTCTGTTCCTGGCAGCCACCAGGCTACATAAATCATATTAAGGGATGTTATGTGTGTGCTTGATTCTCCTAATGAGGGATTGTGCCACTGAAATGGGTTCCTTGGGAGCTCTGGGGACAGAAATCTTAGTTCCTAGTCATTATTTCAGAACAGTAGGGACAGTCCAGCTGCAGGAACCATTCCATCCTGGCCTGGCCTGGCTAGCCCTGTCCAGGAAAGGGAATGATGACAACATCCTTAGTGATTATGTCGATATAAAACTGAACAACAACTGTGTCGCAAGGCTAGAGATGATTGAATATGTAATGCCTATTTCTCAGTGCCCTTCACCAATTTGTAGTCAATAAAGAATTATACTTTCTTTCAGCTTCTTTGAGCAATTCTGTCCTTTTGTGGATTTAAGGGTCACAAGTCCACAAACAGTAGGATTATTCTTGACCTTAAAATCTTTAGAGTAGCCTCTCTCACCTTCTTCTAAGACTTTTGAGCAATAAAAGAAAATAAAATCCAATAAACTCCTTGTTCCTAAGGTCTATAGTATTAAATAGATGATGTTGTCTCTGATGCCCACTCTGGTTTCAGTCCTTTGGGGCACACCCTGCAGAATTATACAATATTCACCAGCCTGTAGAAGAAAAAAATATCAGCATTAGGGAGCCCAGAAACAAAGTAGTGTGGATATTCCCCTCTTGTTCTTGTGAAGTTAAAGTGCCCCCATGAATAGAAATGCAACTTGCATTCACATTTCAGAATAGACTTCTTGTCCTCAGTGCAGAGGAACTGTAATAATCTGATTCTCTAGACAGATGCATAAAAATCCTTTCGTATTAGATAGTTCTTAGAAATCATCTCAGGGGAATAAAGTAAGAATACCTTTTTCACACAAATGTAACTGAACACTTTATTCATCCATCCAAAAGAAAATATCATGTAGCTCAACATTTTTCAATTTTTCAGGAAAGGAAAAAAAATCCTACACTCCTGGGAGTGAAAAGAAAAACATGCCCCCCCTCAATTTTGTTTCATGTTTTCCCCTCCACCCCTAGACCTTTTACATTTCAAGTAATATAACAAGTGGTTTCCCATGCTTCTGAATCCACACGCAGAAACCTTTCCACACTGAAAACAACAGTTGTGCTTTCATTTTCCTTTCTTGCGCATAAGGGATAAAACAAAGAATGCAATTCTGTGATCCAAATCTTTCTTCTACATGCAGAAATGCATCTCTGGCCGCTTCTGTATTTGTTTGTGGCTCAAATCGCTCAATCTGGACCAAGGTGAGGTGGCCCATTCCAGGGAGACCTGCATTGATGCAGCTTTGGCTCAGCTTTTTTGGAGGCTGGGGAATGAAAATTCCCAGCCCCCAAGGTTGTAAGCTGGGGAAATTTCAGCCATTTGCCACAAAAGACCAATTTGCAGGGCCATGTCCAGAGTTCGACAAAAGAAGTCCTGGGTTCTGTGCGCTACATGGACCATTCTAGTCACTTGCATGGTAGATGGCTGGAGATGCCCAAGGCCTGGGAATGCACACGAGACAACTTACAAATGGCCTCCCACTGGAACACTCCCAGCTTGAGCACTGCAGTGGCCCCAAGTATGTTTTGGAGGGTGTTGACATGTGCAATGCAAACACCACCCACCATCCATGGGACACTTAACTTCCATTGGACACGTTCCCACAGATGTTATGTGCAAAAAGTAGGATTAGACTATCAGTCAAATACATTAATCAATTTTGCCTTTATGTGAGGGGAAATATATTAGCAAGAAGAGAAAAAAACATACCCCTTTCATTCCAGTGCCATATGTGTCATCCATTTTGGTTCCATCTGAGGATTAGTAACATCACACATCTCAGGGCCTGCTCACACTTGGGTGATCAGGTCAGCCTGGCATACTCTGGGATGGAACATCAGTACACTGTGGTGCTGCGTCCATCTCAGAATGGACCAGAATGTACGAAGTAAAAACTGCTCCACAGTTATCGACAATCAGGACGGCTCTGGGCTGTTCTGGGATGGAGGCAGCACCACAACCCAGGTAAGTCTAAGTTACATTTGGGATAGGCTGGTGCTCACGATGCAAATGCCAGCATCCCTGTTCTTAACTTCTGTGGAATAGTATCTCACAGACATCAAGTGCAAAGAGGCCCTCAGATTCTTGCATGGCAAAGACTTTGATGGCATGAGCGCTAATGGTAATCTAAAATCCAGTGTCCTCTCGGCTTAAAGACTTTTTGGCTAAGGCAGGATTTGAACAAAGGTTTTTTCTAGGCCATGTCTACACTTTACTTACTGAGGCTGTGGTCACACCTAAGGTTTAATCCAGCTTCGTTCCACTTTCATCAGCAAAGTGACCGGTGATTTTCTTTCCACATTATCTATCCCAAAGGTGAATTTTCTGAGTTATTTAACACTGAAAGAGAGCAGCTTGTCATTTTGCTGATGTATTCTCTCACTGAAAGTGGATTGAAGCTGGATTAAGCCTTAAGTGTGACCACAGCCATGGTGTCTTCTGGAAGGGGCTAAGCCGGACTCTTATGTGGGAATACTGGGTTTGATTCCACACTCCTCCACAAAGCCAGTTGGGTGACCTTGGGTTAGTCACAGCTCTCTTCTGAGCTCTCACAGCCCCACCCACCCCACAGGGTGTTCTGTTGTGGAGAGGGACAAGGATAGAAAGCTTTGACAGCCACTTTGAGTCCCCTTAAATGGGTGAGAAAAGCAGGGTAGAAAAGCCAACTACTCCTACTCCTCTTCTTCTTCATATAGGGACCACGGGGGCAAATGGGGGGTACAATCCACCTTCGAGTCACTTTTCATGCATGTGTACACAGGGAGTCCCTGAGGGTAGATTCCCATGCAGTAGGGGAGGGTTGCAGCACAGTTGAAGTTGGGTGCATGTGTGTGCCAGAGAGCACCCACTTTCTATATCCATTGTGAAGGGGGGGGGAGGAGGAAACAGTGTGGAGAGGGAAGTTGAATGAGGGTGTGATGCTGATAGAGGAAGAGTTCATCCTTTCCAAGTTCCACCCCCTAATCCAAACCGCCTCAGCACCACTATTAGCTCTATTGGTAGTGAAGTCAATATGAATATCAAGGCACAATTTTAATATAGCAAGTAGCATGGAGTCAAGGGCTGCCTACATCTCCTGCATAATGGTGGAATTCAAAAAAGGCATATGGTTCAGTTCCTTGTAGTAATCTTCTTTGTGTCTACTCTAGAGCAAAGTTTTTAGGCAAGATTGCACCTTCGGTTTTCAACCCTGAAAAGCTTGCCTAGATAGATTAATGGCTGTGCAAAATTTCCCAGCCTCTGCTACATTAAGGAACTATGTGCAATACCAGCAACTTAATTGTCTTTAGTAAGGCTGCTGTCAGAAGCTTAGAGGCAAATGATTAATAAAACACAATTATTTACATTGTAATATCAGGATTTTAATTAAACCAAAAATGCAGATAATTTGCCTTTTGCCACTGGGTTGATTTTGTTTTAAACAAAAATTAAGACCAACTCTTAAAATCAATCTCCTACTCTCCACCAGTTTTAAATGCATGTTGGAGAGACAGGTTTCTTGTCATCTTTACAAATTGCTGGCATTACTGATGACAAATGATTTTAGTAGGGTGACCCCTGCACTCTTGGGTTTTCTCAGCCTAATGAAATCGTTCACACCTGACCTATTGAACTGTTTCATATGTTATTCTGGCACCTTTAAATTTCATTCATTAACTTTCTAGTGTGTTGTTTAGTAGTTATTCTAAGCAAAGCCCAAGGTCTTGATACAACCACATTGCATCTCAGTTATGAGTGAGTTCCAATTGCCAAGTAAAATAGCATGACTTCAGTTTATTAGCAACCTATAAGACCAGGGCTGAAATCGCACTTCAACCCATTGTATGCAATTATCCAACATCTGGGCAGGTGCATCTACAATGTCAGGAGTTGTTTACAGATTAGAAACACCCCCTGCCTGCCCAAAGCTTCCCTAATTGTGTACTTGCTGTGGAGCATGAAATCATGTTCCACAAGCATACTAACCTTCACCAGAGACTTACCTTTAGTGTCCAGCCGGTGAGGTCATCAGAGCTGCTACACAAGTGTGCTGGCAGCTTCGACGACCCCCTGATGAAACTGCAACTGTGCAGAGTGTCAGCATCATCATACTGGTGTGTTCAACATATCATGCTGGTGTGTTCTCTCACTCTGAAAATGGATCAAAGGTGGGTTGAAGTTTAGGTATAGCTAGGCCCTTACGCTGGTAGACTGAGCTCCATTTCCGGAGCAGAGCTGATACACTGGCATACTGGATCCCCCTTCTGTAGCACCAGTGACACACATTGGCTTATTGGCTCCTATCTATATGGTGTCATTGACCTGCATTGGTAGATTGGGCCTCCATATTTCCTCTAACCCTCATTTTTCTCTGGGGCCATGGTCACACCTTCACTAATACTTCTTCAGTGTGTCTTAAGACCCTACCTCTTACACCCTTTTAGTACTGTCTGTCTTAGTACTATCTGAAAGGGAGGATGTAAAAAAGGGAAAGTGTGATTGCCCTGTGTGTATCTGTTCTTCTGCTCAGCTGATTGACCAGGGGAGGCTTACAGGATTTGCACTAGGGGAGGCGGAGGTTAAAAGGTCTTTGTTTCTCCATGCTGGGGATTTGGGCTGTGAGTGGGAATGGCAATATTTGGGTTCGGGCCAGTTTACCGTCAGGTAAATGGGAACAGCCCAAAATGCGCACTCAGCCCTGTATCCAGTTAAAATAGTCCAACAGGGACTAAAATAGTCCAACCAGGACTAAAAAAGTCAAGTGGGAATGGGGCCAAAAGGTTTTTGTTTTAAATTCAATGTAATGGGAATTTCATTGCTGGGAACTGTAAGACAATAAGAATAGTGTGTTGTAGGTTACCTTAAGGTTATATGTAAGATTACATGTAACTTTAAAACCTAGTGTATCTGTCTTTCATACATTTCCTAAGTTTTTTGGATGTTCAATAGAAAGCACAATGGTAGCACGGATGCCTCTTCAACAGGGATAAAAACAAAAGGAAATCTTAAAAAGTCTCAGCTGTAGCACTTATAGCTAAATGGAAATTCAGTTTTTCATCTCCCTTCTGCACAGAATTCATTTAATGTAGTATCTGATGTTGGATATGCTTCTAATATGAAACATGAAATAAAATTAATTGAAATCGTAAATAAGTGATTCCATTACAAAGTATAAGCACATTGATCTTCCACACCACAGAGGTTTTTTTTTCCAAATGAGGAGTATGGCAAAAGGTCTTAAGATCCATATTTCATTAAACAAGTAAACACAGAGATGGCTATACCAAAAATGCATGGAATATTAAGATGCATTTCGTAGGAGTATAAACATTATTACATTTTGATATAACCCATTATCAATCAGTTGTGTGTTCAGAACTTTGCTTATTTTATGCCCAATTGCTTTTGCCACAGTTCCATCATATATCAATTCTTTTCAGTTTATTCATGGGGAAAATCAACCATGGTATGGTTAGATTCACTTTTCCATCAAGATGTTTTCCTGTGTTGTCTGCTCTTAATATGTGTAATTTAAATGGGCCTGTTGTGGCTTGCATGCATTTTTATGTGTACCTTTTTGCCCGATGCAGAACTCTGTACATCGCAGTTCCTGCACTTAGCAGGACAAAACAATGTTGCTCAACCTCTGGTATTCCAGGCAAAAGCACTGATTCATACATGAAACGGGATACACATATCCTTTCCTCATGCACAGTATACAAAACAGGCTTTAAAAAATAAGTATGATGTGTTTTTAGAAGCCTTGGTTTTGTTTTTGTTTTTTTTTCATCTCTGGAAATTGGTTGCTGGAAAAATATGTGCCAGCATCTGATTTGGAGAGACAGGTCTATCCAAATTAAGCCTTTGTTAGGGTGGACCAAGAATTCATGCCCCAGCTGTATTGTGTATGTGCATGTGTGTATATGTACAACCATCTGATATTGTGGCAGTAGACACAATATCAGTGCAATAGAAAGGGGCCCAGAGACTCTTTCTTCAACGCACACTAGTGCAGATTACAGGAGTCCCACTGCCTCCTAACGTGCTCTGCCTGCGCAGGCCAGTACAGGCTGTGATGCCTTAAATGATGCCCAACATGGTGTGCTAGCAGATGACATGCCTCCATGGTTTGGTATACTACAGGAACCCATTTCAGGAGTACAATAGAGGCTGCTTCCAGACAGGGATGAAACCTGGGAAGGTTCATTACTGCTTTCATCCCCCACAGTAACAGTGGAGTATCTTAACCACGCACACTTTAAAAAGATGCTGATTTATCAGCATCTTTTCAATGTACACTTACTTTCAAATGTTCTGCTGCCACCGCTGGTGATGAAGCTTCCCTTCTGGCAGACAGGGAGTTGCTTCGCAAGGATGCCAAGCTTCTGATCCCCAAGTCTGGTGGACCAGAAGGCAATTCAGTGTCCCTGCAAAACTTCCGATCTGCCAATTTTGCAGACTGGAAGTCCCTACACAGTAACGTGGGAGCCACTGCCCCAGTTTGACCTTGTCCGGAGGCACTCAAAGAGTTCCATTGAAGTAGCCCACTGGAAGTTCTGTAGGCCAGGAGTTTTCATTCCTGGTCTTCCGGGTATTTGGAGCCCCCTCTGTGCCAGTTCTGAAGCTGGTGTGAGCTTCAGAGTCATTGTAGAGGCTGGCACAGGATAGGTCAACTCAAAGCAGATGGCCTTGTCCTGCACCAGAAGCAACCATCTCCGAATCCTGGGATAGGAAGAAGAAGAGGAGTTGGCTTTTCTACGCCACTTTTCTCACCCGTTTAAGGGGACTCAAAGCAGCTGACAAAGCTTCTGTTCTTCTCCTCACAACAGAATACCCTGTGAGGTAGGTGGGGCTGTGAGAGCTCATAAGAGAGCTGTGACTAGCCCAAGGTCACCCAGCTGGCTTTGTGGAGGAAAGAGTCTGGCTCTCAAGACGGTGCAACTAAGCCCTAAGCTGAACACCACATTTTATAATCTTGTGCTGTCTTTCAAGTTTCCTGCATTACAGAGAGGAGCAGACTATTGGTGAATATTAAGGGCAGCAATTGTGGTTTCATAACACTCTGGCGCTGTTCAGATGAAGCAGAATACAATGCCATTATGGCACTGCTATGGTAATGTTGCCACATGTACGAGAGGCAGTCCCACCATAGCCCTGCTTCCACTACCACCCCTGAGAACTTGCTAAAAACGATCGCTGGAAAACCCAGCACGGATCACAGGTTTTCCAACTATAGTGTATTTTCTCAACTTCTGGATGGAGCTGCCATGATTGCTCCATCTAGTGCACATGTGTGGAGGCCAGAAGAGGCATCCATAAATGCATGGAGGTGACAACAAGCCCATTCAGGCACTTATTTCAGACACCCGAATACCTGGATGTGCACCTGGATGGAGAGGCAGCCTTAGCATCATTCAAAATTCGATCGAATTTGGACATTCGAGTTCATATTGAATGTCTATAAATTTGAATTTAAACGTTTGAATGACTTTCAAATTTTCAATTCATTCGTACAAATGATTCGGACATCCGTATGTGTACGGATACATACGCATCTCATACGTATCTGTACACATCTTATTCATATCCGTCCACATTTGTACGGATATGTACGGGACAAAAACAGGATGCATATGGGATAAAAACGGGATGCATACAGATGCGTATGGACACACAAATGTCGACATTTGCATGTGCAAATACGGATGAAAGATTCACACAAATCGATTCAAATGTTCTGATATTCAATTCGAATCAGATCCTGAAAATTACTCCCCACAAACAAAAAGCCTCAAATGTATTGTGGGAACTGGGGAAGAGGGAAAAGATCTCTCTTTTTTTTTCCCCCTTAACAATCTTGTAATAAAAGTTCGGGAATAATGAAACTTCCTATTTTATGTGTCAAAATCACGGGAGCTAAAAAGCAGTCGTGCCTTTGGGAAGTGGAGAAGAGAAACAGCAAATCGGTGTGCTCCTTTTATCAGATCCAGCAGCGGCCTTCAACCCTCCACCCCCGCTTGTCTTATTGTATTTTATTATAATATGAATTCACCCAAAGCACTTTCAGAGTGGGCCTGGAAAGTGATGTTTAAATTTCAAAAATAATAAATAAAATAACTACAGGTTGACGCGCTATGTAAAAAAAAAACAAAAAAGTTGGCTCTAATGGGCTTCTAATTACTAGGATTAAAGCGCTGGCTTATGGGCCATAGGCTATGAAAAGAACAGAAAAAGTACCCAGGTTTGGCTTCCCCTTAATTATCAGGGCATAACAGACTGAAAAAAGGCCCTAAAGGATAATGCTGATGTGCTTGACATGGAATGTGTCTTCTTCTATAAACGGGAAGTTGCTTGTTATTTTTGATTTCCTTGTCTTCCATCCCTTTGAGATTATCCGCCTTGAACTTCAGTTCCACTAAAGCAACACTACCACCTACAGCTCAAACACCAGACTGTCTACCAAATATTGTAGCTACATTTTAGTGCACCTTCATCCCACCCACCCCCACTGTTTTCAGAGTTTAGGTTTAAAGGAGCCAGGGTTTTAATGCATGTAAGATGTTATTCTCTTTTATTAGCTGGCATTGCTTCAGGCCACCAGCCATCAGAGGCCTTCCACACACGTGCACCATAGGTGGAGATTACACCTGGCTCAGAACATTAGAACGTAAGAGGAACTCTGCTGGATCAAACCACAATCCATTTAGTTCAGCATTCTGCTTCACACAGTGTCCCACCAATTGCTTCTGGGCAGCTCAAGCAGAAGATGAAGGCAAAACCTTCACCTGCTCTAGAATCCCTGCAAATTGCCTTTAGAAGCTTCTTAGAAGTGATAGCTAGGTATCCATTCTAGTAGCCATTGATACACCTGTCTGTCATAATTCTCACCCTTTCTTGAAGCTATCCATGCTGAAAATGCTTTCCGAGTCACCAAACTGCCAGGCAGCACATCATGCACTGGTGGCCGTCCGTTTTGATAACCACCCTAGTCTGTCCTAGCTTCATGGCTCAAAAACAACAGTTCCAGGCTTCAAAGTTGCAGGCCACAGACATTTTAATGCACGCTTGGAAATGGTCTCAGAAGTGGATCAGAATCTGAAGGCCAGCAAAATTCAGTAGACTGCTGAATAGGGTTGGGGCATAAGAACATAAGAGGAGTCCTGCTGGATCAGGCCACAGCCCATCTAGTCCAGCATCCTGCTGCACACAGTGGCCCACCAATTGCCCATGGGCATTTCTGCCATGTTATGTTTTTATATAATTATTATGATTTTAGTTGCTTTATTCTTTGCATACTGCTTTGAGATTATATTTTAATGGGAAATGGTGTATAAATATTTTAAATAAACAATAAACCAGGAATCAGTCTGGCTCACACAGGGGGTGCTTTTAAGCAGTCCTCCTTTAGAGTGCTCCCAAGTATGGATTCTGCACCCAACAGGAGCACCACATGTCACTGGAGGACCCTTTGCTCTTCTGTGTTGTGTGATGGGATGTGAATACCACTGTCCCAGCACACATCTGAAAAAGCCATGGGTGAGCTAAAGAAAATGCATAGAGGATCTGGAGCTGTCCCCACCACACATGCATGTATCAACTTGGAAAGCTATCAACCTGCCCGTGCCTTAAGAACAAGTGGTGAGGCCCTCCTGGTTGTCCCACCACCTTCAACAGTGAGGTTGGTGGGCACCCAGGAGAGAGCCTTTTCTGTGATGGCCCCCAGACTATGGAATAGCCTCCTCGAGGTGCGTCAGGCCTCTTCCTTATATACATTTAGGAGGGCCCTGGCCTTTGGCTGAGCTGTTAATGTTCCCTCCCCCAGTACAGACACTATCATTTTAGGCATATTGTATATTGTATATTCTATTTTAATCTGCTGTTACCCGTCCAGAGACCTTCAAGTAAGTAAGTAAGTAAGTAAGTAAGTAAGTAAGTAAGTAAGTAAGTAAGTAAGTAAGTAAGTAAGTAAGTAAGTAAGTAAGTAAGTAAGTAAGTAAGTAAGTAAGTAAGTAAGTAAGTAAGTAAGTAAGTAAGTAAGTAAGTAAGTAAGTAAGTAAGTAAGTAAGTAAGTAAGTAAGTAAGTAAGTAAGTAAGTAAGTAAACCTGTATCATCAAATATCAGCCAGTTGCTTGTTTCTGAACCTGACTGGGAGAGGATGCCAGCTTGGTATTATTTTTGTTCTGATTGTGAAGATGCCACCACAGTACTTCAAGACTGACTTTTATTATATCCTTCCTTATAGCTTTACTGTGACGGACTGACATATCACTTGTGTTGAAAAGTAGCACTTAAAACGTAGGTTTCACCCCCCCCCCACTTTTTTAGAGTATATCCATGGGCAGATGGCTAAGCAGGCAACATACAAACATACATACTAGTTGCTAAGAGCTTGATTCATCTTTATACAGGTTTCACGGATAATGTGTCCATAATCCACTATGGGATACGTGACAATGCTCATATACTGTAGGTTTCCCTAAAATGGCAGCCTACTAAGGTCTCACCTACCATTAGTTCTACTGTAGGCCGCCTTGAGATTTCTTAATTAAAAATAAAATATAAATGTATTAAATGGGTAAATAATAAATATTCTTATCTTGGCTACCATTTAGTTGCCTTGGCCTCTACTCCACCAGCTACAAAAAGAGTTGGCTTTTCTACCCCGCTTTTCTCACCCATTTAAGGGGACTCAAAGTGGCTGACAAAGCTTCTATTCTTCTCCCCACAACAGAACACCCTGTGAGGTAGGTGGGGCTGTGAGAGCTCAGAAGAGAGCTGTGACTAGCTCGAGGTCACCCAGGTGGCTTCATGGGGGAGGGCAGAATTGAACCTGCTCCCTAACCACTAGACCAAACTGGTTCACAAAAGGTAGTGCTGAATAAAGTCATCCTAGGCTGTGTTCAGACATGAGAAAAGAGGTCCCTCAGAGAGAGTAGAATGTGGCTCTCACATTCCCGGCTCTTCTTTAATCCACCTTTTCTAGCACAGAACGTTCATGAGAGGGGGAAGAGGGAGCCTGGTGTGTGAACAATCCCACCTTCAAGTCTTCTCTAGGGCACCTCAGAGATGCTTTTTTTTTGCTCTGTCTGATCACAGCCCTAGCTGAGGTACCATTACTGCACTAGAAGAAACAGCATTGACCTAACATCTATAATTCACCTCTGTTGTTCTGAACTCCTGTTCCAGCTTCTTACCAGAGAAGTTGGCCCTTGGCAGAAGCTCACATCTCTCCCAGATCGAAGGAGAAAACAACACAGTAGCTCAGCCAAGTCCAAAATGTACCTCTGCACTACCTAATTCACAGTAAGTGCTCAAAATTGCTTTGCACTGTCCAGCCTCCAGAAATAAAAATGTGAAAGTTATGCAAGGTGGAGAGTTACAATACTCTTGAGTGAGAACCACAGAAAATGGAATTTGTAAAGCTGGCCAAGCTACTCATTACATGGTTTTGCTTTTATTGGCCAGTGCACTTGCACCCAATTATTTCACTGAAATTAAGGCATGGATGGATTGACACTTCCATCCTTGGTGATTTTCCTCAGCTAAATGGCATCTTGCAAGTACTGGGGGGTGGGGTGGAATACAGCTACCTAAAAAATTCTCATATATTGTTAACAGCTCCAAGGAGGGCACTGAACTGGGCAAACAGTGGAAGCCATTCAAATACCACCAACCATGACTTCTAAGCACCATTGAGGCAGTAAAAGTTTGACGCACACACATACAACTGTGACTTCCCTAATATAAAATCACAAATTTGTGGAGAATCACATAATGTGTATTTCACTTACAGTTAAGCAAGACAACTACTTTCAGGTGGAGAAAATATTCACAGACTCACAGCAAAGCTACAGAGGAACTGAAAAGGACTGGGGCCAAGAAGCAGGGATATGGGAGGGACAGCTCGAAAGGCAGATCTTCCCAGATAGTCCGGTAGCATTCCCATTGGGGGGGGGGGGAGAAGGCTATCTGCCAAAACAAGACTGAGAACAGTTTTTGCAAGGACTATTTTTCTGTGGATTTTAGCAATATAGTCCTCATACAGTTTGGAAATAAAAATTTAAATGGGATCGGATGATCCCCAAAATGGACTGGATTTGCATTTAATCTTGTATGGGAATGCACCCATAGACCGTATCTCCATTTACTGTAAAGGATGCCTCTGCAATGTCTGGGGCAGCACATCTCCAGTTTCGGTGATATCAGCTGCCCTCTGTAGAACCCATAGCCTTCCAAAGTGGCTGGAAACAGGGGCATGAAAATGCACATGAAAATGGGCCTCTTGGCTGCAATGTTGTTTTACATTTTTGTACCTCCCTTTGGTGGAAAGGGTGCTAGACGTAAACATTATTATTATTATGTCTTCAGACACCTTCATGCACTGAAAATGGAGACATGGAAGTGCCCAGTGGCACTGCAGAGGCAGCACTTTGGCAGAGCCAGCCTACCCCCCACCCCAGGCAACTGCTAATGGGCCATGGAGGTACAGCCATAGTGTTTCTTCATCCTTCAAATAAACATGCAATATATGCGCTGCTGCCATAGTACAGCCACCCATTACAGTTTTCCCTGTACTATAGAAATGCCAGTATAATTCTTCAGAATATTATACTTCCTTTCCTTTCATTTTTATAAACATTGAACAAGCTAGCAGTGCTGACATTTGAAGTTTCACCAGTGGAGCTCATTTTAGCATCTAGAGAGACAAATAGCATCATTTGCACTACTCCGTTTCACGCTCTTTGCAAAATTCAAAATGACATCTCTGCAATGTTTCCATTTGTTTTGCATTTCTCCTCAAATGTGGCAGCTGGACACTAGAAGCCATGAGAAAGTCATATTTTTAGACATCCCTGCCAAACCTTTTGAAAAGTGAACACATCTATTGAAAAGACTCCAGCAGCAGGAGAAGCAAAAGCCTTAAAGTGTGAATGAACAAAAGAATCAAATCTAAGCTGAACATATGATGGCAGGTCCATAGGGTTTTATGGTTAGAGTGCTGGACTCACATCTTGTAGGCACTGGGTTTGATTCTGCACTCCTCCATGAAGCCAGCTGGGTGACCTTGGGCTAGTCACAGCTCTCTTCTGAGCTTCTACAGCCCCATTTACCTCAGGGGTGTCTATTGTGAGAAGAACAGAAAGCTTTGTCAGCTGCTTTGAGTCCCCTTGAATGCATGCGAACAGTGGAGTATAAAAGCCAACTCTTCTCCTTATTTTTCTTCATTGATCAAAGTCTTAGTCCAATATGCCTCTTTCTTTCCTGCACTTTGCAATCCAAGATTGGTTAATGTGTGCACAATCCACCATGTTTGTACTGAATTAAAGTCTTATAGGGTGTGTTCCTACCTGAGCTTTTAAAAACGGTTTTAAAAATGAAACAACAAAACCCGATGCAAACACACATTGTGGCCGATCCCACTTCCTTGACTTTAAATCGCAGTCAACCCTGATTCTGCTGTTTCCACAAACAATGCTTCAAAAATGCATTGGGGAAAGCAAATCTTTTCCTCCCTGCCCTTTGCCAGCTGGAGTGTCCATCCCTCTCTCTTGATCGGGTTTGATCCCGCAATGACATGGCCAAGGGTGGGGAATCCCAGCTCCCCCTCCCCTCCTGCTTTTGCTGCTGCCGTTTGCTTCCCCATAACAAAGCCAAACCTTCCAGTGAGCGTGACCATGAGGATCACTTCTGGAGCCCCCCACGTCCCTCCTCCAATGCCCCATTTTACAGTGTTGCACAAAATCACCTCCCTAAGCCTCTTCACCCATGGCTTCCCCTCTCTTTCTCCTTTATTGCCCCTTTCTCCTCCCCACCCACACAGACACAAGCCAGCCCAACTGAAAAAGGAGAAAGTGAGGGGAAGCATGTGTGGGAAATGAAACTTTGTTATCAGTGTGAAGTGGAGTGGTTGAATTGTTACTTATTATCAGTGTGAAGTGGGTGAAAATGAAACTGTGAAGTGGCTTGCTGAGGGAAACTTTAAACTTCTCTGCAAAGGAGGGGTAGCAAGGGGCTGTCCTACTGGGTGAAACCCCACCTGTTTCATGATGCATCTGCCCCAATACTGTGGTACCGTTCCCAAAGGAATAAAATGTTTTAGCAGCTAAAACGGGAGTGAGAGCTGTTGTTTCAGGGTTTTTTATTGTGATTTTTAGCTATTTACTCCTTGGAAAGTGCAGGAAGCCAATCTGTAATGGGGACAAAGAATTTTCAAATTGTTTTCAAATCATTTTGAAACATGAGTGGAAATGCTACCCCTTTCTTTGAGCTGCTTTGCCCTCAAGCACAATGCACATCAGTTCCCAATGAACCAAGTAAGATATTTTTCAAAAAAACAAACAAACCCACAACCTATATTTTATTAGAAGAAACTCCAAGCCTATAATGTCTATGATGATCCATCAAAGTGATTGCAGCTAGAAACTCAAGTTCCTTATCAGAAATATAGGCAGGGGTTACAAATTGCCCATCAGCCACAAAGGGCACTATTCGTCATTGGCCATAGTCCCAGGTGGATCAAACCAAAAGTTCATCTAGTCCAGCTTTCTGTTCCTAAATGCCCAACCATATGCCTGCAAGAAAGCTGCAATCATGGTATGAAATGCAACAGTCTTTTCCCATTCAGTTCCACTAGTAACAAGTTTCCTACTTATAATTCAGTTACACAAACACATTAGTAACACCAAACTCTCTTGTATCTAACTCCTATCCATAGTAACCTCATTTTTGTGTGAATATCTGATTTGAAATTGCCTCTATATTTCACCTATCTCAAAACTTGAAGCAAATTGGAAGAGTCCTTCTCTCCAGTAAAGCATGGTCACACCTTGCTGAAATAATCCATCTTATTAAGAAACAGGATTCAAAATGGACTGACTCCAACCTCATCCAATACCTGATCATCCTCCCTCAGTTTGGGTCCCTATGCTCATACCTTTCTGTTCCTTTCCTGAGATTCCTTTATGAGACTTAAGATCCCTACCCCTCTCCACTGTCACAACACCCCCTGCACTCTGATAGGATAAAGGTTCTGTGACTCAGCAGCATGTAAGCACATGCTGGGGGAAAGGGAAGGCAAATTCAGGCAGTATCCACCCACTATAGTACGATCCAGCCTCCTTTAGTCTTCTTCTCTGATCACACACACACACACCCAAAATGAAAATGGTTTAACACTCTGTAATGGCTTGAAACCTGTAAAAATCAAGACTCAGGAAAGTACAATTGAAGGGAGCAAAGTCTAAAAATAAAATGGATAGGAGTAAAAAGGCATGAGCAGTGGGGTCCAAAGACAGACTGAAGGATTAAAGTGAAGCGTATTGCATGCAGATCGCAAGGCAAAGCGCAGAAAGTAGACTTTGACATCAACATTGAGGTCTACCAGCAGACTAGTACAGCGTAGTCCAAAGCACAGGGATATGCAGAAGGCACACCTCCATCTTCTGGGCTGCCAGGGGACTCATTTAGTGTGCTGCTCCCTGGTGACTCCAAGACTTGGAATTTTTGTTCCTAGTCCTTCAAACCACTCAGAGCCAGAGCTGAGGCTGGGCTGGACCAACGCTGCCCTGCAGATGGTGCTGTCCCAGAACATGCCTTTCAGTGGTCCAAACCAGTGGGTTTTGCTTCTCCATACCCACTGGCTTGGAGAACAGAGAGGTGAGTGCAGAAAGGCCTTAAGACACCTTAGTCTTGCCTCAGAAGTGTGAGTGCAGTTTTCTCAGAGCTTCGGACAGGGATGAAAATTTCAGGACTAGGTTTGAACCTAGATTTGAACCTGGGTCTCCCTGATGCCAGTCTCACTTTCTGCTCACAGCGAGAAGTAATTGTTAAGGCAGCCAAATTAACTGGATCTTAATTTATTATGAAGGAATGCAGATAAGCAAAAAATTAAATATTAACATTTAAACCGTCATCTGCACCATCAGTATTTAGACAAATCCTCCTTGAGAAGCAGGCATTTCTTGATATGAATTCAGACAGAACCCACTTACTCTCTCTTCTCCAATATAATTCATTTTAAGACATAGTTCTAATATTTTCATTTGAGAGCTGGCAATCCCTGACAGCTCTGGGGCTGGAAAGCACCAGGCACATTTTTTGTAAATACCAGACTCATTGGGAAAGCCTTTGATTGTCTAACTCTAGTAGGGGTGTGCACAAATGCAATTTTTGGCATTTGATTTGATTCGAATCAAATATTTGAATGTCCAAATTTGTTCGAATAGAGGAAAAATGAATGTGTTAAAATTCAAAACAATTCAAATACATTCATATCTATTTTATGTCGGCAACATTCGTATGCATCTGTATGCATCCCGTTTTTATCCTGCACGCATCCTGTTTTCATGTCGTACGTATCCATACAGATGCGTACGGATACAAATAAGATACATACGGATACGTATTTAATACGTACATATCTGTACACATAGGAATGTCCAAGTGATTTGTATGAATGATTTAAAATATTTGTATTTGTTCAAATATTAAAAAATGAATGTCTGGACATTATATTCAAATTCAGATGTTCAAATTCAGCTGAATTCAATCAAATAACAAATATTTAGAATATTCTTGCACATCCCTAAACTCTAAGTATCAGGTTGCAGATCTCAAAGTATCAGTGCACAGAACCCCCTTTTTAAGCTAAGATGCTCGTGAATTTTATATATCCAGCTCACCTCTGCCTATACCTCCCCATAGGAACTCCCACTAGTTCCACTACCCCATGCTGTTAAGGATAGCAGAGAAGATTTTCTGATACGTAGAGTATAGAATACAATGATGTTAACTGGACTCTTGCTGGATCCACATGGAGCCTCTGTGGTGCCTTAATGCACTTCACCCTCATTCTGCATCCACAGGGGAGGAAGAGCACAGCATCTACATGAATGCTGTGTTCCTCCCCTGTTATACCACCACAGATCCCATTATGGCACTTGTATTGCAGAACTGTTTGAAGAACTCTGAGAGTTCTTTGAACAGGTTTTGTCTCATGATGATGGCCCAGCTGCCATTCCTGCTGCTTGAGGGAACTTACTACATGGACGTTGGCTGCATCTTCATTCCTGTGAAGTAAGCCAGCAGGAGGAAGGAGACTGCTTAGGCCTGGCCTGGCTGTTGTAGTGAGTTGTTTCCAAGGCCACTAGCCAGGTTGGCCCCTAATGAATGCCAATGCCTGTGCATAGGTCTTCCGGCCACCTTGCAAATCAGTTGTGCCCAGTGGCATTCTTGCACCTTCACTTCCCGGGGACACCATTCCAGGGAAGTGCAGATCAGGAATGGAGGTGGGAATTCACATTTTGAACTCCAAACCCATCCCAGACTGGTTACGAGATGTTCCTGAACATGTGTTTAAGAGGGGGAAGTTAGCCTCCTCCAGGAAAACAAACTCATACTGGGATGGGAGGGTGATCCGTCAGTGGAATTGGTTGCCACGGGAGGTAGTGAGTTCTCCTTCACTGGAGGTCTTCAAGCAGAGGCTGGACCTACATCTGCCTGGAATGGTTTAGGTAATCCTGCATTGAGCAGGGGGTTGGACTTGATGACCCTAGGGGTCATACCAATTCTGTGATTCTATAAATTGGCATGTACTCTGCTAACAACATAGAACAGACTTCAAAAGGCAGTTTCTTAATGAACAAGAACAATTGTATCAATAATCACTATAAAAAGAATAACTTAAATGGCAAAAATAGAGGAGGGAAAAAATTGGCTTTGTGTGAAGCCCCCCTCCCCCGCCCGTGAATGTGGGGGTCGTCAGCTTTGTGCACATACATCTGATGAATGTTCACATGTGAAGGGAATCCCCCACTTCTCCCTTCCCTCCCTTCCTCTCCCACCTTTCCCCCCACGTCACCTGCTGCTGCTGCTGCCACATCACACACTCCTCCAAACCCAGCTAGATCTTCCAGAAGTGTGCACACACTTCCCTATCCAGGAATCATGGGAAATCTCTGCCCTGTGACAGCCCTTCAGGTACATGAAAATAGCAATCATGTCTCCTCTCAGTCTTCTCTTTTGCAGGCTAAATATTCCTAGATCCTTTAACCATTCCTTGAAGGACACAATTAGCAGACCACTCACCATGCTAACGGTTTTAGAGTCTCCACCGCTTCCATTGGGCTTGAGTAGTCCCAAACACTCTATACGACTTTGCAGTCTCCTAAGTTGCAAGGCACACCTAATTTATGACTCTTGATGAATTCTCATCTTTTCAATGAAATGGAACTCCTATAGACCTGTCAACAAAATTCCCAACAGAAAGAAAGAAAAACCTATAGCTTCAACAGTAACTTCAAATAAAATGAAATAGTAATATTCCATTCCAGGCATATTACTCGCTTCCTTTTGTCATCCAACCAAATAGCCTGGCCAATTTCGCTTTGACATGAAAGACAGGCTTTTAGTGACTGTTTTATTTCAATAAATTGATCAAGTACATACAATTTGGTGAAGTGAAAACAGCAATCCCCCCAAAGAGCATGCTCACTTATCAAGTGCTGTTGGGCCATACCTAGTGCTGACATGTTCTTGGAGAAAAATAGTTTTCCATACTTAAAACGTTGTGTTTCATCTTGCTCTCACTGCTAAGACTGCTATAGCAAGAAAACAGCCTGGGATTATAAGGAGCATTCTCTTTGGGAAGAGTGCATAAACTGGGGCCGCATCCCCATTACAACCTTATTTCAATTTCAAACCATTTTCAATCCTGGCAGACCCCACGTCACTTTGGCTTAACATGCTTTCCGCGTGATAAATCGCCCCAAAGCATTGTAAATGTTAATCCTCATTTCAACAGGTCTCACTCCGGTTCGTGCACTTGAAACGTTTTACATTTTTTACTGTGGGGACTGTACGGTGTTAAGGGATGAGAATCCATGTTTAGGGTTCGCCCCCCCCCCCCCCAATAGCATGCTTCCAAAGATAGTGATTTCATTGAAAAAACCCACTCCTCAAAACAGCCACTATAAAAATCCACTCCTTAAAGCTACACTGTAGCTATCTACCCACTTCACACCTTATAACAATGTTGCAAATTTGAGCAATTCTGAAAGTGCTGACCTTTAGAAAGGGAAAAGAAAGGAAAGCAGCTGGAGGTTCTGTTTTAAAGGCTGTGGCTGTGAAGGGGGCTTGAGTTGCCGCTGCTGCTGTGTGCCCTGGGAAATGGGGAGAGGAGGGGAAAGAATCACTGGCTGCCCACTGCCGTTTTTCCTCCAGGCAAGCGGCAGCCACCCAGCCACCCAGCTAGGCTCCCTGAAGGGGTCCCTTATAGGTGGCGCATTCATGCCAGGAGAAAGAGGGCCGGGCAGCCCCGAAAAGCGGCTTTTAAAAAGTAGCCACTTGAGTCCCTCCTTGAGTCATGTACACCACGTACGATCCTCAGAATCCAGATCGATGCAGTTAAGCTGAAAGTAATGGGAACAGGCAAATTTGTGTTTGCATCCAGTTCTATTATTTCGGTTTAAGGAAACTATATCAAGCTTATAATGGGGATGTGCCCTGGCTGTATTCACGCTTACTTTGAGTAGCACTTGGAATTTGAAAATAACTTCTTTCCTTATGCCACTTTGCAAGTTTATCCAGTGGTCTGTTAGATACTGGCTACAGTTCTTTCTTTGACCACACTAATTAGTTAGCTTTGAGATGAATAAGATGGTAGAAGCTTGGGCACATTCTGCACTAGGCCTTAGGGTGCAATCAGACAGGGCTTTTTAAAATCATTCCTTTAAGAAAAAGTAATTCTTCCATAGATGCACAACTCCTTCACCCAAACAAACAGATAAAGGAATATCCGTACACCATTTCCCCTTGCTTCAGTTTTCTTGGCATCCAAGGGTGTGTCCAGGCTTAAGAAAGCTGCACATCAGAATGTGCAGCTAAGGTGTTGCCCGATCCAGCGTAGCGAATGTGCATTATGTGCTACTACTTCAAATTTACTTACTGTGGAACAAGCAACACTCGTGCCAGAGTATAACATAAAGTCAAATGTTCCCACCAGTATGGACAGGACTGGGAGAACAGCGAATGAGAACTCAGCCTGCAGCTCAGCTCTCATTGGCTGCCTCTTCCCATGTGATATGTGCCTCACCATGCGTGCCACAGAAGTCTCGCAGCTGCGGAGGAGGAAGCTGTGGACCTCCATTGGGAGTGAGGACAAGGAGTCATTGTTCCTATGTTGTGACAAGCTACATTTACCTTCTCTGTGCTTATGTAGCTTCCTGCCCAATTTGACTAAAAGGAGAAGTCACCCTCCATGAAATTAAACTTGAATAAGGGAGAGGCTCTGTTTCCCAGGCTTTGAAACAGAGTAAGGAGAATTGAAGAAGAAGAAGAAGAAGAATTGGCTTTTATACCTTGCTTTTCTCACCCGTTTAAGGGGACTCATAGAGGCTGACAAAGCTTCTGTTCTTTTCCCCACAACAGAACACCCTGTGAGGTAGGCGGGGCTGTGAGAGCTCAGAAGAGAACTGTGACTAGACCAAGGCTATCCAGCTGGCTTTATGGGGGAGGGCGGAATCCAACCTGGTATTCTTAGATAAGGGTCCGGCTCCCTAACCACTAGACCAGCAGTTCTCAAGCTTCCTAATGCCGGGACCCCTTAATGGAGTTCCTCATGTTGTGGAGACCCCCAACCATGGGGGCGGAGCAGCTGGGAGGTGGGAGGGAAGGGCAGTGGGAGACCCCTCTGAAAGGGTAGTTTGACCCCCTAAGGGGTCCCAACCCGGAGGGAGGGAGAAAATGTCTCTCCTTAATGTCTCAAAATCACCCAGAGCACCCCATTAAGTATGTCTGCACACAACCTTATTCTGGATTATATCTCAGAAAGAGACCTGCCATCCGCATGCTAGTGCAGACTGTAGCACAGTGTCATAGTCTACACTACTATGCAGAAAGAAAATCTCTATCCCATGTTATAATCTGGAATAAGTGCCAGTGCAGAAAGGACCTTGGGCTGCTTTGTGGCAGAAAGTAACTGGAGAGGAGTCTAGTTGTTCTTGCCTGTTGATGAAGTAGAAATTCAAAGTGTTTCACACCTTTCAGAAGTACAAACTATATTGGCTTAAGAAGCTCAAGTGCAGCCATGTCAGTCTGGTGCAGCAATTGATGTGGTTGATGCATCAGATTTGCAGGCAGAATCCAGTGATTCACAATTAATAGACCTTGAGATTTAGATGAAATAGCAGGAGTTACATTTAAACGAGGCAAATTCAATTCCACTATATTTGATTAATTTCAGTTATTCTTACAAGCCTTGAAACAACCAAAGAAAAGCTGCTGAAATGTATTGATCCAGTCCAAGAAAGAGAAGTCAGGTCTGCTCTATGCATCAATCTATCAGTAATGAATTGTAAGATTATGATACTGTAGCCCTTGCTATATTACACTGACTGCAGAAGAGTTGAAAACATGCTTCGGAATTGGGAAATCAGGCAGACAGAATTGGAAGTTTGGAAACAGGCCTACAAAATTAAGACTACATAAAAGTTTAAAGAAGAATATGATAGAACAAAGGAAATAGGAGTCAGGAAGCTATATATTACAAATGATTGGCAGTCAGAGGGGCTGAGAATAGGGATATAAAATTATGCATGGTATAGAAAAGGTGGATAGAGTAAAAAAAGAATCTATCACACAACACTATGAAGCTGATGGTTAGGAGTGTCAAATCAGACAAGGGGAAATATTTCTACACCCAGAGGGTCATCAGTCGATGGAATTTGCTACCCTAAGAGGTGGGGACAGAACCAGCCTAGATAGCTTTAAGAAAGGGTTAGACAAATTAATGGATGACAGGCGCATCACTAGAATGAATGTCTAGGTATTTCCTCCGGGCAGGATCTGAGAGCAGGTGAAAGTTTTGCCCTTAACATCTGCTTGAGATGCCCATAAACAATTGGCGGGCCACTATGTGGGATGGGGTGCTGGACTAGACTGGCTGTGGCCTGATCCAGCAGGACTCCTCTTATGTCCTTATGTTCCGGGGGCAGACTTTGGGCCAAAGGTAACCAAATCACTTTGGGACAATGGGCAAATTTACCCTGTATTCTCATGTGACTCATGCCTTCCTAAAGGATTTATTGAACTATGGAATTTGTCATTTGACATAGACAGGAAATCTGTGGCCTCCTGAATTTCCCACTGTGATGCAAACATTGTTTGATGTAGTAAATGAAATGATACAGCAAGATGCCGTTTTGCATGACCGTCATGCCTCTGTGGGTTGTTATATGACCCTAGGATCACAGTACCATTGGCATGTCTCTACTAAGCCACTGACAGCAACCTCAGAGAGGCATCTCTACTGGGTCGGGCTGCCTCACAGCCTTGGCAAGGAGTTTGGCAGCTCCAGTGCCATCCCTGAACTGATCGCTGCCTTGTTCTCTTTAGCCAGGGTTAGGCTTTATGCATGAGAAGTGGCTTCAGCACTGTTTTTCATGCAATGAAACTTTTGGCATATTGGATGGGCACTGAAGTCCCTCTTCACACCCTCACACCCCTTTATTGTGAGATGTTGTGGAGAGGGACAGAGGTTTGAAGCTAGGTGGAGGTATGGTCCATGCCTCTGGACATAAGCCCAGAAAAATGTGGGAACAGCAACCAACATAAGAATACCACTTTGGACCATCTCAACACCATCTGACCTCAGAAGCTTAGATAAGTTGTCAGTTACCAGGTGCAATATCCATGAGTGTGTGGCAATAATGCAAAACATAGCCATAGAATCTTAAGAGAGGGTCATAGGTGTAGACTCCAGATGACTGTCATGTGAGTGGCTGACTCGGTAGGGGTGTCCAGTTCCCAAAGCACCTCACAGAATACAGAAATCTTGCCTGAGAAAATGTGACACTATTTTGACTTTTCTTTCATTATTTGGTGGTGACGTGTCTGTATGTACATGAATGCACACATATATGTGAGAATAATATAATTATCCAGTAGTGGCTTTGGATTGGGATTAAGGATGTGGAAGCTGAGGCATTGTGGGGTACAGACCCTTGCTTGTTTTCCCACCCAGACATGAACTTGGCCTAATTCATGGTAATGAAAGTGAAGCTATCAGGTTGTTGGTCCACCTCCTTCATCTTCAGTCTCGCTCTGGGTTTACCATTGTTATTGCCCTTGCCTGTAGTTTGGGGCATTTCATCTCCTCCTGCACTTAGTTAATCTAATAAAAAATCTCTCCACCCACCCCCACATTTCATGGCAACTGTTTGTTCATCTTTTGAAGAGTACCAGAGAAGTGTACCATAGAAAATCTGTAAGGTTTTAAGACAACACAAGAGATTTCATTGATTTTGCAGCAACTGACATAACTACCTTTTGGAAATTGCATCATATGGAAGCGTTTCCAAGGAAGAAAATGATGTATCATTTTTTTAAAAAAATTGCTGCAGCCTTTCTTTAGGTTAGCTTTTATCATGTTCCAATAAATATCTGATGCGGTCACTGGTTGTTGGCATTACTCATATCTGCAGTTTTATTAGCTGTTGCTATCTCCATATGTGTGTGTGTATGTGTATGATTACATGTATATGTGTGCATGTGTATATGTGTGGTTGAGTATTATGTATATGTGCACATATGTGTATGTATGTTATTTATATATGTGTACGTGTATGTATATGAGTTTGCATGTATATGTATGTTATTTATATGTGTATATGTATATGTACGTTATTTATATGTGTGTATGTGTGTATATGTGTGCATGTGTGTATGTGTATATGTGTGGTTGAGTATTATGTATATGTGGGCGTATGTGTATGTATGTTATTTATATATGTGTATGTGTATCTATATGTGTGTGTATGTATATGTATGTTATCTATCTGTATATGCATATGTATGTTATTTATATATGTGTATGTGTATGCATGTATATATGTGTATGTATGTCATCATTGGGTGTTTTTCCACTGTCACTAGAAGTACCCATTAAGTACCCATTAATGGGTACGTAATGGCATTTTTGTACCCGTTAATGGGTACTTAATAGGTACTTCTAGTGACAGTGGAAAAGCACCCATTGTGTATGTGTATGTGTATGTATATGTGTGTATGTGTATTTATATGTGTGTGTGTATGTGTATATGTGTGGTTGAGTATTATGTATATGTGTATGTATGTTATTTATATATGTGTATGTATATGTGTGTGTGTGTGTGTATGTTATCTATATGTGTGCATGTGTATATGTATATGCAAATATGGCATCAAAGTATGCAAGTTGCTGTACCAAAGTGGAGGCAGTCAATCAATGTATCTTGTTAGAACCAAAGATAGCTTTTCAGGCTGAACTGTTCAAAGTCAATGATCTATTGGGAACCAGCGTCTCATTCCTTTTGTCATCTAGAGAAGAGCGGCATTGTTTTTCAATCATCAGTACTGAATGCTGTCAGTTTAGTGCAGGCCTGCACTCTTTCCAGTGCTGATGGTGGATCAGTATCAGGAAGAAGCAAAGCCTGACTTAGATTTGAACAGAGGAAAATGGCAAATGAGGCTGACTTTTGAATGATATATTGACGGGGATCAAAGGAAGGCATGAAAATGTGATCTCTGGTAGAGCAGGGATGTGAATGAAGCCAATTTCCCCCATCCAATTCAATGCAAATCGAATTGGGGGGGGGATATTCAGATTTGTGTGAATCCCCCTGCAAGTGTAGGGGGCTTTGGATTCACATAAGACCCTCCACCGAATGCTTGCACCTTGCCCCACCACTCACCTGCCACGACCATTAGGGCTCCTCTGAGGGCCAACTAGGTCTTCCAGAGGCACATTCAATGGCAGTGGAGGACATGGAGGATGTGGATGTTGACTTATTTAGGAGTAAGGGGGTGCTTCTAGGGGATGGGAGGCCGGGGGTCGGCAGATCCAATCTTCATCGAAGCTTCTACGAAGTCCAGGTCCATTTGATTTGTGGGCAAATTTCAATTTGTGTGAATTTCAAATGGCATGAATATTCATACACATCCCTATAATAGAGGCAAATAGTTTGAGTTGCCCTGTTTTGTTGTTGAACATTATGACAGCTTCCATGCAGTCCCTATGGACTATGCTGGCTGTTGCCTTGGAACATTGTGTCTACCCATAACATTGGTTCCTGGGAGGCAGCACAGTCTCCCAGGAAACACTGATGGCCATATGAATCTTTCTCATCCTTACCAGCCATAGGTAATGCACATGACAGCAGCTGAGTGAAAGAGAGTCTTAGCTCCAAGATCAAGTCTGAAAGGTTCTTGGCTCTTGGAAGAGAGAATGGGGAATAGAGGGAAGCAGGAATCATCTAGTGTAAATGGAGGTAAATGCTTTGCTGAATTACAAAGCCTGTTAGACCAATTTGATCTGCTGTATATGATCTGAAGAGAAACCATGTATCTGCTTGGCGCTATCCAAGGTCCTGTAACTTCAAGCTCATGCTGTCTGCCTAACCAAGGTCAGGTCTTCTTTCCATTGAGATAAGGGCACCTCCTAGGAGCTGATAGAGCTGATGCAACCTGCTGAGTCATTAAATGTAAATATCTTTATTCAAATACTTTTTTGTTTCCAATCCCAACTCACTTTACAAAAATAAAATTCATGGTCTAGCTACATGAAGGAGGAGAAGGAGAAGGAGAAGGAGAAGAGGAGGAGGAGGAGGAGGGAGTTGGCTTTTCTACTCCACTTTTCTCACCCATTTAGGGGGACTCAAAGTGGCTGATGAAGTTTTATATTTTTCTCCCCACACCCTGTGAGGTAGGTGGGGCTGTGAGAGCTCAGAAGAGAGCTGTTACTAGCCCAGGGTCACCCAGCTGGCTTCATGGGAGAGTGTGGAATTAAACCTGGTATTCCCAGATAAGAGTCTAGCTCCCTAACCACTACATCAAACTGGCTCATCTTAAGGTTTAATCCAACTTCAGCCAACCTTCAGAATGAAAGAACACATCTGCAAAGTGACAAGTTGTTTTCCTTCCACTTTGTCTCGCCTAGATAAACCCATCTTTAATATGGGAGGAAAATGCTGACGTGTTCCCTTCACACTGAACGTTGATTGAAAGTGGATTAGCATATAGGTGTAACTGGAGCTTCAAAGTAAAAAAAAGAAAATCAAGTCATCTAATTTTTTCAGCATCTGATACTTTTGAGGGGCCACACGTCCATGGCAAATATACTGCAAAGTGATATATGAACAGATCACTGAAGGATGGATTTATCCATCATGAGCAATTTCTTTAATACTCAAATAAGACCTTTTCATTCTTCTCAAGGTACTAAGCCATGTGCTTTCTTTCTTTCTTTCTCTTTCTTTGCATCTTTTCTTTTTCTTTTCAGAGCTGTGAACAACCTTGGAAGGGCATTAAAAACAGTTTCGAAGATCATTTGGGGCCCCTAGAGAGAAGGTTAGCCATCTCTGATTTATCTAAACGTTATAGACTCAAAATAGAATCCTGCCTTGATTGAAGTGGCAACCACATTGTTAAGAGTAAGACATGCTTTTTGGTCTCTGAGTTAAGATTAGAAGAGAACCACACTACTTAATAGACCCACTTTTGCTTTTAAACAAATGAAATATATCATTCTCATGATTTCTTGATTGGAAATGAGAATTCTAGCCATGTTTTCCCAAAGCCAAGGAGCTGCAGTCTAACTATAGCCCAGGAGTTTGTACTGTTCACAGAATGTACAACCAGTATCACTTTCAAGAGACTGAAGCCTATTCAGTAAGCAAAGCACAGTCCTTTTTATTGACCTCGATCAAGCTCTTGACCAAGTGCAGCAAGCAACTGATGGGATATGAAAAGGCAAATCAGTGCTTCAGCAGAGATGGTGTGATTGACAGATTGGGCTGCCTAGCAGAGCAGGAAGTGAAACTGTATCAAAATAATATGGTTTCCTATATGTCCTTGCATTGCACAAGATAGAATACTGCAACCATTGGGAGTAATTGAATGTCGTCTAATGAGTATGTTTTCAGAGGCTATCATTACGTTCCTGTGGGCATCATTTTTAGTAAGATGTTTCAGCAGATGGTTATCAAAGGTCCATATATATCACTGTGAATCGCTGCCCGTGAAAATCCATGTCCCTCAGTGTGTAACAACAAGTAGCTTCCAATTCTAGGCTGCAGAGCAAGTAATATTATCTGCTGTCTATCCCACAAAATGGCTGGCAAAATATAAATATGCAGATAATAGCTTAAGTAGCCAGAGGGGGAAATTCACACTTAACTTTCCTGGGATATTTGTGAATGTCAACCCCATCTGAAACTTACCTGGGACATACCCTGCAGTAAGGTAAATGCAAATGCTCCTATCTGGTAGCATCCGGCTCACTGCAACAAGGGCCATGCATGACTGGCTGTTACTGTGGTGATCAGGCAGTGTGGTGTCAACTATGCGACTGCAGCCGTGGTGCCCTGCCTCCATGCAGCATTTGCACATAAGAAGAAGAAGAAGAGTTGGCTTTTTATACCCCACTTTTCTCACCCATTCAAGGGGACTCAAAGCAGCTGACAAAGCTTTCTATTCTTCTCACAACAGACACCCCTGAGTTAAATGGGGCTGTAGAAGCTCAGAAGAGAGCTGTGACTAGCCCATGGTCATCCAACTGGCTTCATGGAGGAGTGCAGAATCAAACCTAGTGATTCCCAGAAAAGAATCCAGCATCCTAACCACTAGACCAAACTGGTTCACAAAGTAGGTGCAAAGGCTGCATCCGGGGCGGTACTAGGAGTGCCATTGGTGCTCCTAGTATAGATGTGGATCCATCTTGACTGCTCCACAGCTATCAAAGATGGGCATGTTCGGACATGTTGGCAGCTGCTCTGGAATGGAATCTACTCTGAGATGTGCTGTCACTCTGAACTGGAGCATCCCCAGGCTGTCCCCACCATCAAAGGGCAAAAAAGTCCAGAGTTTGTGATAGAAGAAGAGGAGGAGGAGGAGGAAGAAGAAGAAGAGGAAGAGTTGGCTTTTCTACCCCACTTTTCTCACCATTTAAGAGGACTCAAAGTAGCTGTCAAAGCTTTCTGTTCTCCCCACAACAGAACACCCTGTGAGGTATGTGGGGCTGTGAGAGCTCAGAAGAGAGCCGTCAGTAGGCCAAAGTTATCCAGCTGGCTACGTGAGGGAGGGTGCAATCAAACCCGTTATTCCCAGATAAGAGTCTGGCTCCTTGACCTCTTGACCAACAGCGGTCTGCAGAATACTGTATTATGCTTGGCTAGTCACAGAAATTGCAACTGACAGATCCAGCTATCTATGGAATATACAGTGTAGCCATGAAGACTGATAGGTGATAAACATCTATTTATCAGAAAATAAGTGGATATTTATGAATACTGCCATGTGTGGTAGACACAGACACCACCATGACTTCCAGGAATGCCATAGTAATGGGTGCAGAGTTAATATGAAGACAAAACAAAATGATTAGTGAAAGAAAGTAGAGCCAACTTTTTGAGGTTTCCATAAAGATATGAAAGAAACAAACTGCATAATTAAACACATTTCACTATCATTTATAATGATAAAGAACATGTCTAAATTCTGTTGCGGGTGCCTGAAATGACAAGCTGATCTGCAGTTACACCCATCTCTTCTAACACAGAGAGAATGTCATGCCCAGCCATATAACATAAAAATAGTATGAAGTGTGATCCCAGAAAAAGAAAAATAAACCCAAATCCATAGCTGCAGTGCTGCTCATTTTCAGTGGTGGCAGAGGGCAAAGATGGTATTTTAAAAGTACCAAGAACAGTAGGTAGAACTAATGGAAAAATGAAACATTTTAAAGGTATCTTTCTATACAGCACTACCAGAAAATTGACCTCACTTGAACATTTGTGGATTATGCATGCATAACTAACATTGAATTTAGCCATGCACTGAACAGAAGAGAAGAGAAGAGCCAAGGTCAGAACTACTTTGGCCTTTCTTACCTTGCTTTTCTGGTCCATATGCTACTCCTGCCATTACTGAAATGTGATCGACAAATGATGACAACTAATTGTGGTTCTAAGAATATACCTGAGCAGATGATACAGAATATTCAGTGGAGTAGGCTTGTGACGAACTAAAGTTTGCTTTCAATGGGCCTCCCATAGAGAGCTGGGATTGTTAGGTGCTTTATCTTGCAAAGCAAGTCCAAAGACAAGGTGAGGGATGGGTGAGGGGCAACTGAATGAGATAAACTGTGCAGCAAATCTGTCTCCTCCTTGCTCCATCACTGCTTCCTGTTTTCTTGCTGGTTGTACAGCTGGGAGTGGGAAGGCCTTGCTGGGATTTCATGCAATGCTGCTTGCCAGAGATCTGGGAAATCTCCAGAAAAATGGGGTCACTGTGCCTGTTACCATGCAGTGCTGAACTTCTCTCTTGCCTGACGTGGGCATCATCACTGTCCTCTTTTGCGATCTCCCAGGTTTGTGGCAAGGAGCTAAGAAGAGTGCTGAGAAGGTTCTGCTTGAAGTCAAGGCTTTGCGTGACAAATCTGCCGAGACTGTATCCCACTTCTACCACTGTCCCATCCACTCTCTTCACAAAGCAGTTGCTGCTCTGCCACTAGCCACCAGGGACAATACAGACCGGTTGTTTGGGGAGCTGGGGCAGCTTTGTCAATGAGGAACATGCCTGAGTCCTACCACTGCAACCTTCCATCCCACTGATGCAGCAGTGTGCCACAGATACGTTTAGAAATGGTAGCATGGTGGGGGGCACAGCCTACAGACAGGGGTGTACTGCACTGGGAACTGGCAGCAAATATAGTGTGTGCCATGGGAGACAGGTGCTGCTGCTATCTGCTTGGCTATGTTCATTGTGAAAAAGCCAGAATCAAGGGTTCTGATACACTCAACCTTGACAGTAATTCAAGGCAGTGGTCCCACCAGCCCATCCATACAGTTGCCCCTCCTCCACAAACTCCTTTGGTACAAGGGAGTGAGATCCATTATTCACTGGAGATTTAAATTTATTTAAGGCAATTAGATGGTCCCATGCTGAGCTGTAATTTCTACTGGTATATCACTGGTAGAATGGGCTGTCTTGTATGTCTTTGCAAAAGCTTATGCAAAAGAAAAGCTAAACAACTCTGCCTTCTTTCCACTTCCACTCCCAATTCTCAACCTGCACTGAACAGAGCCAGATCTGGATTAAGAAGGTACTTAATCCAGATCTCTTGTACATCTCTTTAATTGGGTCTACAATCAGACCAAGCATCTTGTTCTAGATCACAGGAGATGTGTAGACTGCATGCCTCCATGATCTGGAACTACCTAGAGTGGTTTTCAGTGGCAAGCCACAACGTGCTGTCAGAAAGCACCCCCAATGCCCTGGGGCTGGGAAGTCTCATTCCTTGTCCAGGGAGGCATGGAGCAAGCCAGCACTCTCAGTGCAGATGGCACTGAACCAGCCCATGCTTCCAAGTAATCCAGATCAGTAGGATCCACTTATCCAGAATAACAGAAGATAAGTGCAGAAAAGCCCTACATCGACAGACTGTCAGGAAACAGTGACAGCAGTGTGGTCCACTATGGGATCTTCATCAACATGCTTGTCCAGAATGATTGAAATACAGTTAGATGGTGTTGCATCCATCCAGCACTGTGGTGCCAGATTTTCATTTATAACCCAGATCTTATCTGGTTTTAGTGCCACTGAAACAGTGACCTTGACATTGCCTCCTAAGTTGAACAGATGTGATTCTCCCAGGCTGCTTTGACTACTGTACATAACACCCCACTTAGTTGCATTTATTTCCACTCTAAGGTCTTACTCCCAGGCTCTCTCCAGACCAGCATTCATTGTACCACTACCCTTTCTGCACTGGCTCTTATACTAGATTACCTCTCAGGATAGGGATCTGTCATCCACATGCTGGTGCAGATTACAGTAGGCCCTGGTATGACCTCCCATAGTCTGCACCAGCATGCAAATGACTGGTCCCTATCCCAAAATATAATATAATAAGGTCCAGTGCAGAAAGGCTATTTATCTACCGCAAAAAGACTCCATTGTAAGAACCCTTATATATCTCACTAATCATAGGCAGGCCATTTGAGCTTAACAAAACTCTGTTTCTTTTAAGCAAAGCACCCTGAGCCTTTGACCTGAGCAGATAGGATAGAAACAGCCCATTTTAACATATAAATGTCATATATTGGATAAAGGTAAGTAGTGATTTTAAAAGAAGTTATTCCAAGTTATGCCCTTCCAGCCATGATTCCTCTAGCACAAAGTCTCCAAAGTTTCTTCTATCTGTTCCTCTGCAGTTATGCCCGGAGATGATCTTCCTATTAAATTCCACCCTGTGATGGTTGTGCTGGGACATTTTTTCAGCACTCCATGCTGACATGAAGTCCTTGCTAATAATTTGTTTCCTACTGCTTCCTAAAAATGCCTCTGCAGTACAGAGCAAGAAGAAAACTAGGCTACAGTGCAAAAATGAGCATTTCAAAGCCAGTGAGCCCCTTGAAAAGCAACCGGTTCCTAAAATGGTGCCCATGAATAACTTTACACCCATGAGCAACCTGAGTTCAATGAGCCTATTAACCCAGGTTACTCATGTGCATAGCCATTTGTAGGACTGGAAACATAATTAGACAAGCACGGAACATCAAGGTAACAAGGTACATTTTATACAACATGCTCTTATAATAATGGCCGTCAGAACTGACTGAAATAGCACAGTCACAAACACCAACATTCCCTTCTGCTAGAATCAAGCAAGAAACCTTTGATAAACAATTGGTTGGGATCTGTCAATACATTTTTAAGGAGGATCCATGCCTTAATATATCCACACAGCTTCCACTCACTTTCTGAAATGGATTTAGAAGCTGGCTGCCAGATTCAAGATGGGATTTTGCCTTATTAAGGAAGTTCATGTTCAGAGCTCGTTTATTCCAAAAGACAAGAAGGGGGGACTACAGATGTGTTTAATTCAGAACATGCTACTTCTTTACATCCATTGGACCTAGAAAGAAAGTTCTAGCTCTGGTACTTTCTCAACTTCCTAAATCTTAATCTCTGAGCCACCACTGCTCCAAAGGTGCACATGGTTTACTCTTGACTATTACTCTCATAACAGTACAGTTTAGGGCTCTGCACGAATGCAATTTTAGGGATCTGATTCAAATAGAATATCCAAAAATGTAATTCAATTTGAATCTTTAAAATTCAAATTTAACCAAATTTGATTTGAATTAAGCAAATTCGAATCTATTAATTTGAATTTTTGATTTAAATTTGCACTTATGTCAACAACATTCGTATGTGCCTATATGCATCATTATGCATCCCGTACCTGTTTGTACACATCTGTATGCATCTCATAGTTATCCCATATGTAACCCGTTTTCATCCTGTACGGATCTGTACAAACGTGTACGGATTTTGGAAAGATGCATATCTGCAAGTGCGCATCATGCACGAACTTGTACACATGCAAATGTCCGGATAATTTGAATGAAAATTCAAATGTCAAAATTCGGGCAGATTTGATCGAATAGTGAATGCCTTCGAATACTCATGCACAACCCTAGTACAGTTAAGCTGAGAGATGCTGACTGGATGAAGCTCATGAAATGAACACGAAGCTTAGCATGCTTAACTCAGTCAGTATCTCTCAGCTTAATATACTGTACTTACAGTATATTATTATTATTATTATGAGAGTAATGCAAATATTCTGAGTATGAATCTCTGCAGGTCTTTGTGACACCTTGAGTAAGTAGCTCTGTTCAACACAAGGTTGCCACATGTACAGTCTGTCCGCAAATGATCAGCACAGATTACTGCTTGGTGCATGGCTGCTGCTTGAAAATTCATAACATGGGGCTGCAATCATGTAATAAGCTGCCTTTTGTCATGTCTAGACAAGAAGTAATAATACGTTCACCACATCTCTACAACTGATCGGAAATGTCACATGGTAGGGACAAAAGAAGAACATCTTGGTTTCCCAGCATCCTCCTGGTTCCTTGCTTATCACCATGACCAAATACAAAGATTTTTGGTTACACCATTCTAATTAGCAAATATATTCACTTCCATGTCTGGTGGTCATTATATGTGTATGTTTTTTTTTTCCTGGTAGATGGGTTGAAGTTCATTTTCTTTTTCTCTGTAGAATGAGAAAAAAATGGGGAAAAACAACAACCATGTGACCCCTGTCAACCCAAGCCTCAGAAGTTATGATTCTATCTGGAACAACCTAATGTCAGCATGTATGATTTACCTTGTGAGGCTGTCACTTTGACCTGTAATAACAGAGTACAATCCTATTGGCTTGATCTTTATAAAAATGATGCACCATACTCCCATCTAGAAGTCAGAATAAACACTTTACATAGCTCTTTGTCAGTTCTTTAAATGGCTGCTGTTAAATGATGCTATAAAACCTTCCTTAGGGTCTTGGTATTCAGGCTTTGCACCGAAGAAAGCAGCTGGAGTCTGTCATTTTAAATACAGGTAGTGTTACATAATGATACAATTCAGGCTCTGGGAATTCCCATTGGTGAAATAGTGCGGAGAGTCGAAAACAAATGTCAAGTTTAAGATAGATAAAGACACTTTCTCAAAACAAAAGGCCAAGAAGCAGCATAATTAGAAACACAAATACTGTGTTACTTTGGTCTGCGGGATTTGTTAGCTGGAGGTCTA
Organism: Aspidoscelis tigris stejnegeri; assembly: GCA_023333525.1. NCBI lineage: Eukaryota > Metazoa > Chordata > Lepidosauria > Squamata > Teiidae > Aspidoscelis > Aspidoscelis tigris. The sequence continues at coordinate 17,933,965 of JALMGA010000003.1, forward strand.
GTGCTTCCTAAGCGTCTGCCTCTAATATCCATTAGCAATTAGCAAAGACTTGAAACCCGGTGAAGCCATATTCTGGTTTTGTTTGCTTTCATGATTTTAAAGCATCATGGAAATTCTAGAGATATACAGAAGCCAGTCATCTAGCAGTTGTTTAAGGGGAGGAAACAGATAGACAAGGCCACCCAGCAAAAGGTTCATGCACTACTATCTCGGTAGAGCAGGAATTCATGAGAACACCCAGCTCAGCTACGTGTACAGGGGAACACCACACAGGCTACTTTCAGAGATGAGAAACTCAACCCCTGTTCACCTACTGACTAATTTGTTCTTGGGCCCATTCTAAGCTTCCTATGCCCCTGGCATGTATATATTGATTGACCCATTCCCCCGAAACTACACAATTATTAAGCACAATTGTATTTGTCAAAACAATTGTGTTAAGCCCACTTCACTTCCCTGAACAAACCAGGCATTCACACTGTGAACCTAAGGGCCTTTCTTCACTTGGTCTTGTAGTTTGCATGCAGTACACTCGTGAACAGGGCATCTGCACTTGGAGGGGCCATTTTCAGCTCTGAAACAGCCCCTTCCATGTAGGAGCATAATGCATGCAAATTACGGCCATTTCCACACTTACTCTAGTTAATCTGGATTAAGTAAATCCGGATCTTCAGAATCTGGTTCTTGGGAAATCCAGTCTCCGGGAAATCTGCAGATTCCATCTTGGGCTATAAAACCATCATTGTTTCTGCTCACGGAGTGCAAAGGTTAGCAAAATGAGAACAAATATATCTAATGCAAAGTATTTCTTATTGCCTGATTATTAAATGAAAAGCTATCAACCTGTACTATAAAAATAGCCAATACAGCATGTAAAGGGCATGAAGACTAATCAATACCCATGTTAATGAAGCAGTGGTTATTACATTGCTTTCTTCATGACAGCTGTGTTCATGATCATACTAGAACAGGGAGAAAATGCAGTATAAAAAGGATACTTCTACAATTTCCCAGAACATGTCCACAACTTGGAGGTTTCCAGGTGTTCATCATTTTCCTCCCATTCGTTATTGACATTTCTCCAACAGCATAAGAAAATAAGAAATGACCACTGGATCAGAACCACGACTCTTCTAGAGCAGCAGTTTGGTGAGCCAGTTTGGTCTTGTGATTAGAGTGTCAGACTCTTATCTGGTAGTTTCCCAGTTCGAGTCCACTATCCTACATGAAGCCAGTTGGGTGACCTTGGGCTACTCACAGCTCTCTTTTCTGAGCTCTACTTCATAGTGTTGTGGGGAGAAGAACATGAGGTTTGTCAGCTGCTTTAAGTCCCATTAAGGGAGAGAAAAGCAGGGTATATAAACCAATGCTTCTTCTCCTTCTCTTTCTTCTCCTTCTTCTTCTTCTTGCCATTGATATCCCTGACCTCCATGAATTGGTCCAAAGCTTTTTGGAAACCATTAAAGCTACTGGCTAGCACATTTCACAGAAACCAATTCCAAAGTTTGTTTGTTTGTTTGTTTGTTTGTTTTGTTTACCCAAAGGTCTGAAGGCGGATTGCAACATATAAAATGAACACATTTAAACCATAGCATGTTAAACATATTAAAACCATAGCAGTGCCTAGATGTGGGGGAGGAAAAGCTGTTCCCTTATTTAGCCAAAGGCTAGGGTAAAGAGGTACATCTTCAAAGCTCTTCTGAACATATAGAGTGAAGGTGCCTGACATACCTCACTATGCATTATGTTTTATTTCCATTACGTCTTGATTCTTCCCGGCTTTGGCTTCATTGGGTGACCCCCTTGTCCTAGTATTTTGGGAAAGGGAGAAAAACTTCTCTCTATGTACATTGTTCACATCATGAATAATTTTATGCAACATTATCATGCTCCTTTTTAATTGCCTCCTTTCTAGATTAAGAAGCCCTAAAAGGTGTACCCTGTTCTCAAAGCTACCCTTGATAATTTAGTTGCCATCTTTGGCTCTGCTACATCCTTACTGAAACTCAGTGACCCAAACTGCACAATGTGTGCCAGATGTGGTTGTACCATAAATTTGCATGTTTTGTTTTGTTTTGTTTTCCAGTACCATTTATTGTTATCCCTAACATGCTATTGGCCTTTTTTCAAAGAGCAGATGAATGCTGACATTTTCATTGAACTCTTTACTATTACACTGATATCTCTTTCTTGGCTCCTTATAGCATGCTCTGATCCCATTAGGGTATACAAAGTATGAGACAACTTGGCACAGCATGAGTTAACACTTTGCTAGGCACAGGTTCAACATGTTGTCTGGACATTTGAGAACAAGGGGGAAAGGGCTGGCAGGGGTAGACAGGCAAGTCTGTCCTAGAACAACACCACCATGATGAGATCAAATGCAAGCAGGAATGGTACATTCCTGTTTATTCAAACTATTTCTAGGACATCAAAACATTTGGATAAATAAGGCTTCAAATAATTGAGGGAATTATTGTGTAAGCGCTTCACACCAGGGGACATAACCTAGATTCAAATAAGAGTGAGTAGTGAGTTTTAGATCAAAGGGGGAGCTGATAATGGGGTTTTGCTCTGTGTGTAGGGAAAATTGAATAAACAGTTGTGTGATTATTAAGGGATCAGGAAGTACCAAAGCATTTCTTCATCAAGCTAAAAAAAAAAAAAAAAAAAGGCCAAAACTCTTGCATCAATAATCCAAGCACCAGAATACTGATCCAAATTATAAATAAGTGGATTCCCAAGAAGTTTTTCATTACTAGGGAACTTGCTGTGAAGCCTTTCATCAATCAGAGACAAAAATCTGAAGAGAAATCAGACTTTAGACAAATCCCAGTCACAACATCATTTCCCATATGAATGAATCTTGTTATATTTGGTATTTCAAATAGGAGAAACAATCTTATGTTCCTATTTTCATATAACAGTCGATCAGCGTTATGCCATCACACAGTGTACAGAAACACATTACTGCTGCATAGTGCACTAATACTGAATTTTTTTCTATTCAAATCAAATTGAGAAGTTTTTCAGATGACAGCTAAGCTATTTTGGCACAAACGTTCTCCTAGTTCAATGTAGAGGATGCCTTGCTGTGAGGAAAGTCCCTTGATAAGGAGGAGAAATTAAAATCTGCAAGGGAGGCCCTCCTGGTTGTTCCACTGCCTTCAGTAGTGAGGCTGGTGGGCACCCGAGAGAGGGCCTTCTCAGTGATGGCCTCCAGGCTATGTAATAGTCTCCCCCTTGAGGTGGGCCTGTCACCTTTACTGTACACATTTAGGAAGGCAGTGAAGACTCACGTCTTTGCCCTGGCCTTTGATTAAATAGGGATATACTTTCCCTTCCAACTTGCAGATGCTATTGTTTTAATCCATACTGTTATTGTTTTAATAATGTTTGATTTTAGATGTTGTTACCCACCCAGAGACCTTCGGGTATAAGGTGGGATAAAAATGTAAGCAGGCAGGCAGGCCAAGAGAGAGAAAGAGAGAGAAAGAGAGAGAAAAAGAAAGCATAGCCCTGGAACTAGATGATATTGCGGTATACAAACAGGCACTAGTAGCAGTGGTGGAAAGTGGGTCAGAAAGGGCGAGTTCCCATTTAAGCAATAAAACAGAATATACATCGAGATTTACATCAGGATTTACATCGATATGTAAAGCAGGTTAAAAGGAAGCAAAGAGCATCTGAAAATCGGATTCAACCCCATTTTCTGTCCCCACTCTAAACACTTGAAACGCTTCCAAAAACGGATTGGGGAAAGCGATTCTTTCCCCTCCTCTCCCCATTGCCCAGGGCACATGGCAGCAGTGGCAACTCAAGCCCCGTTTGCCCGCTCACCTCCACAGCCACCATCCCCAGCAGGGGTTCCCTCTGAAAAAAGCACCCTGGCTCTGCTGCCGCCGCTGCTTGCACACACAGCCTTAAACATTCACACATCTCCCAGAACCTGCAGCAGCTTTCCTTCCTTTCCCTTTCTAAAGGTCAGAACTTTTAAAGAGCCAGAATTGCACAGAATTGCAACATTGTGTGAAGTGGGTGGATTGCTACATTGAAACCGCTGCTGTACAGGGTGGATTTTTACAGTGAAACCAGCTGCTGGACCTTTTAACTGAAAGGGCTGACCTGCAGGGTGAAACCCCACTCCATTTCATGACATATTTGCCCAAATACTGCTCCAGTGTTCCCACTACAGTAAGGAAGAGGCATTTTAAAAGCCAAACCTGGAAAAAACAGCTGAAAATCAGGCGTTTATTTATTCCGTTTTAAAGCCAAATAATCCTCAAAATACCCCTGAAATGGATTGCCAATGGGGACGATGAGGATCCAAACTATTTTACTTGATTGCCGGTGGGAACAGTGAGGATCCAAACCATTTTTAAACAGTTTTAAGTGATAATGGGAACACAGTCCAAGACAAACTTTAGCCTTGCAGTAACTTTCTTTGGGTGCCGGCACTATAGATGCCCTGTGTCACCAAGTTCAAGGTCTCTGGGCAGGAAATGAGGGCCTGTGGGGGCTCCAGTTTGCACACCCTCTACCCTACCTCGTGATTGGGTTGGTCTTGTAGAATCTGCCTCTCTCAAAATGAATTATCTCATAATGAACAGAAAAAGGAGGAGCCACTGGGCCCATCTCTTCTTACCTTGCTGAATTGGGTCTGCTAGGCAGTGAGTGGGTTCAGCACATCAAAAAGGAACAGCAGGATTACTGCTGTTGATGGCTAAGTATGCCTGGCACAGAATGATTTGGGACAAGTCCCACTCCACTGGAAGATGTTTTGTGATGATCGGAACATAAACAAATTTGATGACGATGGCCCTTACCTTCCCACATTAGCTCTCTTGGCACAAGGCAAGTGCCCTGTTCTAATTATTGCAATGTAATGGATGGTCAAATATTCACAAGCAGTTTCCCCTTGCAAGATCACAACCTGGCATGAAGCATGCTGTCTTCCCAGCTGTTTTCCTTGCTCCTGGGATGGCACAGCACATACTTTCAGGTATTTCAATGGTGCAGAATACCTGGACGTGTGCAATTGTCAGCCCCTGCACATGTGTGGTGGTTATCTTTAGCCTCTTTGGCCCAACACACGAACAGTGGTCATTTTCAAGATGGCAGCTCCTAGGAGCAAGCACCTAGACAGGTAAGCCTATATTGGCTTACCTAGGTTGGGAGTTCTTTTTCCTGGTGTATCCTGGGCCTGTGTTGCCTCAAGATAATTCCAATATAGCCCCAAGATAGTTCCACATTTTAGGTCCTTCAGATGTTGCACGCTTTCCTTGTAGAGAACCACCTCCAGCATCTTATAGGGAATCCTCTCTTTCCCCTCTGCCTACTACCATTGGACAGATCTTTGCATTAAGATCACAGGGGAAGGCCTTATTATGCCACTCTCAGGTGCCAACTTTGTATGGTTAGTGTGGCCAAACTTAAGGGATTATGGGCACTGAATATGGAGGCCCCAGTTTGGGAACCTCTGTTCCAGACCTACTGCCTGGATATTCCAGTATACAACCCATTATACTAGTTGAATTGTGAGGCTACTATTGAATGGCCTGCAAGTAATCCTGCCTAGAATTTTCCCACCTGACAAAGCTAGTAAAAGTCACACATGTTTCTCCAGGGACAGTAATAGCTCATGGACTAAGCATCTCCATCCAGAACTGGGGCCTTTCCACACTTGGCCTTATTCTGGAATATATCCCAGAATAGGGACCTGCTATCTGCATGCTAGTTGAGACTATGGCAGGCCCCAGGTGAGGCCTGCCATAGTCTGCATTAGCTTGTGGCCAGCAGACCTCTATCCAGAGATATATTCCAGAAAAAGGCCAAGTGCAGAAAGGGCCAAACATGAAATTCACTAATTCATAGGACATCTATTTTGTCAGGACAACTTCAGCTCATTGGCTCTCATTAATCTCAGCCCTCATCCATGATCTGCATAGCCCATCTGTTCAAGATGTTAACAAAGAAAGAGAACGGGGTTTTATCTGCATGCTGAGAATGCTGTACTCTAAATTTCTAATGACTCTGTCCAGCAGCTTCAGACAGATGTTAAAAAACATTGGGGTCATAATAAACCCACAGCATATCTGCCAGGAACCCAAGGTGTAGTAAGGTTTTTCCTTCTGTTGGTTGCTTATATAGGAATCCCAAGGTGAGACATCTGATACTGTACTAATAATGTATGCACATTCTGAACAGGTGCATCCTGTGAGTTCAAGCTGCATGCTGAAAATGCTTCATTTTATGCCTTGATGCCCTTTTTTCCTTGCTCTTCCCCATATTAGACCTTTTTTTGCACTGACCCTTATCCCCGATTATGGCCCTTTCTGCACATACCTGCCAGATTAGCCTGGCCCACGGATTCAAATTGTGGCGTGGCATGGGAGGGATCAGGACCATCTTACACTGATTATGCTGATCCAGATGTAAGTTGGCCTCACAGTTGGCATGAGATGAACATGAGTCCAGCATGGTTTGTGGTCTTCAGATGGCCTTCAAGCACTGAAACAGGCCATGAGACAACTATAATGCGAGTGACATACCACTTATGATGAAGACAACCAGCCAGTCATGAGAATCTACTAGATGCAGGAAAAACAGCAAAAATCTTATTTTGCCCTCTCCCACGGCATCCTCAAATACAACTCTGAAAAGTAGCAAAGGGGCTGCTATAATCTGCACCAGCAAGTGGATGGCAAGTCTTGATTGTGGGTTGTAATCAGGAATAAGGCTCAGTGCAGAAAGGGCCATAAATACTTTGCCTTCCACTAGTATTGATGGAGGTGAAAGTTTTGTTTTGTTTTTAAGACAGCAGAAAAGGAAAAGATCTGCAATGAAAGACCACCTTCAAAATTCACCATGTTTCCTGGAAAATGATGACATAGTTCTGGGTGTTGCTTTGATTCTACCATGGATCCCTTGTCTATCATGCTTAGGAACTGGGAGAGAGAATTGCTATGGCTGTCGTTTTCCTTAGCCCTTAGTGTCTGCAAAACAGGCAGGACCCTGTCAGGAAATACAAGCTGCATCTGGAACCATGGGTCCCCCCCCCCACCTTTCTTTCCAACACAGTCCCATGGAATGCAATTAAGGGAAATAATATAAATATTTGTCCAAAGCGTTTAATTGCTCATTGCAGTTCTTACAGGCTTGTAACCCAGACTGGTATTATTAGCCCTAGAAGACAGTGATGTTAAGGATTGCCTAGGGCTACCTAATGAGTTCAGGATTTAAGCTTAGATTTTAATTAGAGATTTCCAGCTATGGTTAGGTCACAATAGTAGCAATGTAGAGCAGGCCTGGGAGAAAATGCTTCACTTTCCTAGGAACCCAAGAAAAATTTTATCAGGAGGCGATACCAGTCTTTAATAAGCCAGATTTATTCATGAACAGAAAAGCTAGAATTTTTATAAGTTTACTACAGTTCAGAAATACTCTTTTTGAACATTGTATGTTATTTAGGAACATACTTGGTCACAGTAGGCATTGGAAAGATCATTCCTCACTAGGGGTGTGCACAAATGCAATTTTCAGGATTTGATTTGATTCAAATTGAATCCCCCAAAATTCAAATTGACTCGAATCTTTAAAATTTGAATGCATTCACATTCAATTTGATTGTAATAGATTCGATGCTGTTCGTTCAAATTTTTTATTCAAATACAAATGAGTACGGATGCAGGAAAGATGCGTACGTGTAAGCACGCATCATGTACATACCCGTACACATATGAATGTCTGAATAATTTGAACGAATGGATTCAAAAATCCAAAATTCGCTCAAATATTTAAATTTGAATTTATAAACATTCAATTCGAATCCGAATGTCCAAATCCAAACGAATTTGATCAAATTTTGAATGTTTCAAATATTCATGCACCTCCCTATTCTTCACACATTTCTAATGGAGAGGGTTGAAAAGGACCACACTTCTCTCATACCGACCTGCCCGTGCCTTGAGATCCGAAGATGAGGCCCTCCTGGTTGTCCCACCACCTTCAGTAGTGAGGGTGGTGGGCACCCAGGAGAGAGCATTTTCAGCGGTGGCCCCCAGACTGTGGAATGGTCTCCCCCTTGAGGTGCGCCATGCCCCTTCCTTGTTATCATTTAGGAAGGCTGTAAAAACATACCTTTTTGCCTTGGCCTTTGGCTGAGGAGATACATTCTCCCGTCAGTTATAGTTATTATGAATATACTATGGATCGCACAGCTTATATCAGAATTTTTAACCAAGTACCTTGTTTTAATTTGTACTGTGTTTTTAATATGTTTTAATATGTATTTTGTTCTTCATATGTTTTTAAATGTGTTGTTGTTTGTTACCCGCCCAGAGACCTTCGGGTATGGGGCGGGATAGAAATAAATGAATGAATGAATGAATGAATGAATGAATGAATGAATGAATGAATGAATAAATAAATAAATAAATAAATAAATAAATAAATAAATAAATAAATAAATAAATAAATAAGTGGAGTTGAAAGGGAAGAGGGAAAAACTTTAAACTGATGCATGCATGAAAGCTCAAAACTGGATATTGCTTCATTTGGCATCACTCTGGGCTAGTATAATTTCATATTCCTATATACAACAGGTAATCAGATCACATGGTTACCGTTATACGTGCTTGTTTTGCTACTGAACACATTAATATCTTGAAAAAGATCCATGATATGTATTAAAATAAACCACAAACAAGTTCATGCTGTGATGCCTAAATAGATTAAGCTGAGTGATAAATTGTACTGAAAAACGTTGTTTGTGAGTAACACAATCATCCCTTATATCAGTTGTTCTCAACCTGGGGGTCGGGACCCCTTTGGGGGTCAAACTACTCTTTCAGAGGGGTCGCGACAAGTCCCCCATTGCCCTTCCCTCCCGTTTCCCAGCTGCTCTACCCCCATGGTTGGGGGTCTCCACAACATGAGGAACTCCATTAAGGGGTCGCAGCATTAGGAAGGTTGAGAACCACTGCCTTATATACTACTATGGTTTAGTTTTCACAAGCCATCCATGTTAAGCAAACCTGAACCACACAAGTTGTTTCAGTCAAAGAGAAGCTGAAATTAGAGGAACCATGAGGCCCAGACAACTAATGCAGCTAAATGACGGTACAGAAGGCACATGAACGACAGAGGTAGATAGAAGAAGGCTGATGGGGAAGCCACCTCAGTGGACTAGCTGTCCTGGGAGGTCACTTATATGACCAGTTTATATTTGACCTTTTTACTGTTGCAACCTGCCCAGGGACCTTTGGGTGAAGGTTGGGATATAACTTCTTAAGTAAAACAAAAATTAAAATAAAATAATAAATCAAATTAAAAACAAAATAAACTGTGTGTAGATGTCAATTTGGCAACTTCCATACCCACGAACCATGGCACAGTGATACCCCTCAAGTAGCCTCACAACAGCTAAGCCAGCACTGTGAGCCAAAACAGTGGACCAGGAAATCATCAGAACATTTACATCTCCCCCACATCCGCCAGAGATGATGTCTAAACATGGACAGAAAAGAGATCCAGTCAACCAAAAGGTCAATGCTGCCATGAAGGACAGAAAGTACAAATTACCAATGTAAGGACTATATGAGAAGTGATTTGCTCCTAAAACAAGCTGAGATCACTGTGTATGCATGAATGCATATCTGGGTATGTAATAGTAAACCTGTGTTACCTATTCAGAAACCATTTGATAAAATTTGTGGTGCCCTCTTTTGTTTGCTGCAAAAAAGCAACATCTTTGAGCTCCATAAATATGGAGATGGACCCTTCAATATAGGGTGTTTTTCCACTTAGCACTAAGGGACCCATTAAGGGTCCTTAATCGGTCCTAAATGGGTACTCTAGGGCTAAGTGGAAAAACACCCATAGAAGCCATGTCCCCTTTCCAGGTGACAGTTCTATGAATGCTTAAAAGCACCAGCTCTCCTATGAAGTGTGCATTTCTAAAGTCTCAGAGGGATACCTGCAAAGTCTGTCTTGAGTAATGTACCTGCCCATTCAGTTGGAGAAACAAAAGCATCAGAATGACCATTCTAACTCCTCTAAAAAGACTTTCCCCCTTGACCTTTCAGTCTTTTTCTTCTTGCCATTTGCTTTTCTTCACCAAAACAAAATAAGTGAGCCTTTCTTCAAGAAGCACATTTCAAGGGCGGTGGTCACACCTAAGTTTTAATCTAGATTCAATCCACTTTTAGAATGAGATAACACACTGGCAAAGTGACAAGCTGTTTTTTTAATGCAATTCAGAAAATCCACCTTTGAGTTAGATAACACAGAAGGAGTATGACAAGTCACTTTGTTGGTGTGTTCTTTCTTCTGCTCTGAAAGTGGACTGAAGCTGGATTAAAACGTAGGTGCAAACCCAGCCAAAGTCAGGAAGTGCAGATACCTTTTGTGATCCACGCTGCACCTCATCTCCTCTCATTTAATTCTCTTTAATGTCCATGAAATTTAGCTTGCATACAGACATCAGTTACTTATTCAGCTACATTTGGATATTCCAGAATTTCCATGCTTTATTCTGGAATAGCCAAATACAGCAGAATAAATAACCATTGGGTGTTTTTCCACTTAGCACTTAAGGGGTCCTTAATGGGTGCTTAATGAGTCTTTAATGGGTACTCTAGTGCTAGTGGAAATAGACCCTAGCACTAGAGTACCCATTAAGAACCCATTAAGGATTCATTGAAGGTCCTTAATGGGTTCTCAATGGGTCCTTAAAGGGTACTCTAGTGCTAAGTGGAAAAACACCCAATGTCTGGAGGCAGGCTGTATTTACCTTCCTGCGTGGTAGGACCTTGAGTGAAATGATAAAAAATCTATGTCTTTTAATTATATCTGAACTTAAATCAATCAAAGGGCACACATCTTGGCAATAAGAAGGGGGGAGCAAACACACTATGGAATTCATTAGAAGCTGCACATATAATCACCTTTGAGGATATTCATTGGTCTAACCCTTACCATTCTTAGCAAACCTTCTCCCTGCTCCTTGTTCCTAGTGGTTATGGTGAATGCCAAAGGATCTCCATGAACTGCAACACAAACTCGGCCCCTGAACTTGCTGGTTGCAGAATCTGTAGGGCTGAGTTCACACCTTCGTTTTAACCCAAACTTCAGTCCATTTTCACAGCAGAAGGATGCATCAGCAAAATGAACAGTCGTTTTCTTTCCACCTTTCTTCACCCAAAGGTGAATTTTCTGAGACAGAAAATGCTGGAAGCAATCAGTTTGCCACTTCACTGATGTCTACCCTGACTCCAAAAGTGGGCTGAAGCTGGATTAAAACTTAGGTGTGACAAACATCCTCAAAGACCTTATTGCCGCACAACAGAATATCATGCTGGACTCCTCAGAACAATCTTGGCTTCTGGGAAATTGGTCGGCGTGTCTGGAATCTTCAAAGTCAAATACACATCTACGTCATCTGTCACCCTGCATGTTAATTTTTCTTAATAAGAAACTTACCACCGCTTACCCTCATTTGGTTCAATTAATTTACCATCATTTAGTTGGGTTACCATTAAAATATTCTGAGTTAACTAAAACGGTGTTCAAAATAAACTATTTTTGTATGTTTGTTTTGGAAATAGACTTCATTTTGTATAAGAAAAGGTAATGATGTTCAAAATGTTTTATTGTACTGTTAATATATATAGTGCTGTTAATATATATACATAGTTTACATACATTCATACATACATACATAGGGTGTTTTTCCACTTAGCACTGGAGTACCCATTAAGGACCCGGCATCACCCAGCCCAATGCCCCAACACCGCTATGGACAAGGAGAGGAGGGAGAGCTAGTATTGGACCATTTCCACCGGCTGCAAGGACTACAAAAACCCGGCAGCACCCAGCCCAACTCCCCAATGCCGCCATGGACGAGGGGAGGGAGGCTCAGTAGCCGGCTGACCCACCTGCTTTATAGCCCCCCCCCAATTATTATTACTATATAATATATTAGTTGTTATAACATGTAATGTATTTTTGATTCATGTAAACTGCCTTGGGCAAAAATTGTCTTTGATTTGAGTTGTTGATTATACTCATTTGCCGTATTTCTTTGATGTGATGATTGAATCTGTATTGTATTTAATTTTTCCATTTGTTGCAAACCGCCTTGAGCAGGTTTAACGTTTGGAAAGGTGGCATATCAATAAAGAGTACCCATTAAGGGTCCTTAATAGGTCCTTAATGGGACCTCTAGTGCTAGGGGTTGTTTCCACTAGCACTACAGTACCCATTAAGGGTCCTTAATAGGACCTCTAGTGCTAGGGGTTTTTCCCACTAGCACTAGAGGTCCCATTAAGGGTCCTTAATAGGTCCTTAATGGGTACTCTAGTGCTAGGTTTTTTCCCCACTAGCACTAGAGTACCCATTAGGGACCCATTAGGGACCCATAAAGGGTCCTTAATAGGTCCTCTAGTGCTAGGGGTTTTTCCCACTAGCTCTAGAGTACCCATTAATGACCCATCAAGGGTCCTCTAGTGCCAGGGGTTTTTCGCACTAGCACTAGAGTACCCATTAAGGACCATTAGGTGTGAATGCAGCTTGGCTCTCTTCTCCTTGGCCTCGTCGTGGAAAGTTGCAGGCAGGGCAGAGTTTGGGATCCCGATGCCGTCCCGACCGTACCAGACGCCGAACCCCCTCCCCCCCCCCGTGTACCGCTGTTGCCACTGGCTATGATGCCCCGTGCCCCGGGCAGCAGAAGCCATTGAGCCGAGAGAGTCTGTTGCAAAGGTAGGGGATGGATAGAGGGATGGATGGAGGGATGAGGGGCGGGCCAGAAGACGAGGTGTTGCCGGTGATTGGCTGCTTCCCCTGCCCGTCGCAGCTCGGGGCCCCCGCTCTTCCGCCGCCGCTCGCGCTCCCCCTGCCTGAATCGCTCCGAGAGAGCGAGAACTCCTCGGGCGTGCGGACGGGAGCGCTGCCGAGGTCCGGACCCGCCGCCGCCGCCGCCGCCACCATGCCGCTCCCGCTGCGCTCTTGAGGCTTCGTCCCTCGGGCGAGCCTGGTGCGGGAGACGCGCGCCCCGAGCATCGCTTGCCTAGGCGGGCGGAGACCCAGCAGGAGGAGGAGGAGGAAGAGCGCGTCTCCTGCCAAGTGGAGCCGGACCGGCGCGAGAGTCCCGGGGATCGCCAGGCGGCGAGCGGGCGGGCGAGCGAGCGAGCGAGCGAGAGGCAGGCGCGGCTGCCGGGCGCCCGGCTCTCCCCGCGGCCAGGTGGGGGATTTCCAGCGCCGCAGGGGGAGCCCAGCCCGGGAAGGCAGGCGCACGGGCAGCGATGACCTCGACGGGCAAGGAAGGCGGCGGGGCGCAGCACGCCCAGTACGTGGGACCCTACCGCCTGGAGAAGACCCTGGGCAAGGGGCAGACAGGTGGGTGCCTTGGACGGCCGAGGAGTCTGGCTGGGCGCGCTCGCCTTGCGGCGGGGGGACGCCGGCTTGTGTGTGGAAGGCGCTCGCGACGCGCCTGGGCGCCCGGTGCCTTTGTTTTGCTCGTGGCGCCCGACGAGGAGGCTGGCTTGGACCCGAGCGCCGGTGGCTTTGTGTGTGGATCGCGCCCGGAAAGGGGTGGCGTGTCCTGGGGACAGTCCAGGTCCATGTGGGGAGGGGCTCGATAAGCCGGTGGGGGGGCAGAAGGGGAGAGACAGAGAGAGGGGGGTGCCCCACTGCCTATGGATCTGTCTCCGATCCAGTGTGCCACTACGATTTCTTTCTTCTTTTCCCTCCTCACGCTTTTATATATATATATGAAGGAAGAAGAAATACAAATCAAACCAAATAGACCCACACCGGAATCCAACCGGATTGAGACCGGCATAGCCAATTGGGAGCAGCAGCAGCAGCAGCGAGGAGGAGGAGGAGGAGGAAGAAGAAGAAACGGGGAGTTACCAGCAGGGTTTTATGACATCATGATTGAAAAGGGTGTAGTCCATTAGGTGCAGCTGGTGGAAGGTGCGGTGGTGGGACTGATGGTGGGCTTCGAGAAGCTTTGCAGGCTCTCTGGCCTTGGCTTCTCTGGAAAGCACCCCTGGCACTAGGGTCGAAATGGAAGAAGTCCTCAGAAGAAAAGAAAGCTCTCTCTATTTGTGTGTGTGTGAAAGAGAGAGAGAGATCTACAGAATCCCCCTTGTCTTTCAATTCCGCTGGCTGTCCTTTTCTGCTGTTCTAGGCTAATAGTCCCTGCCCTGCAGTTAGCAGCAGCAGCAGCAAGGTTTGGGATGCATTTCCCTCTTTTTCTTTTCTGCCTTTAAAAAAGAAGGAAAGAAACAATGGCAAGAAATATACGGGGGCAGGCGGGGGGGGGGTTTAGGGTGTGAATGTGTGAATGAGCAATGGGCATAAGCCGGGAGCAGGTGCATTTGCCCAAAGTGCCATAATTAGATGCCGTCCTCTGTGCATTCAAGATTTGGACTTGCTGGTTTTGCCTGCATTGGTAGATTCACTTCAAGGGCAGGAAGGGAATGATTGCAAAGGAGGCAGCTCTGCAATGATGACAAAAATAAAATAAAAATAAAAATGGGGGGGGGGATAAATCTCTGCCAAGCACTTTCCTTGATTTTAACCTCTTTTTGGGGTTAAGAGGTGCAGCTGGCAATCTTGTCTGGTCACCAAATTGTCCTGAGAAGTGGATTTGAGCCTCCCACCCCCCCACACCTTATTAACATGTTTGAAGAAAAGGAGGAGTAGAGTACGGTGGCGTTCTCTGGCTCTCCGGCTCTCTCTCCCTTTCCGCTTCTCTCGAGCACATACACCGGTGTGGGCAAAACCAGCCTCCGCTGATCCTTGTGGGTATTAAGTGTTGTTCATCATGGTGGGACAATAAAACATGGTGCATTGTGTTTGGCTTTTTAGAAGAGACAGGCGAGCTTTGCCCATCTGTTGTCTAAAGGATTTAATAGGCGTTTCCGTCGCCAGCTGCTGCCTCTGTTCTGCCTGTTTTCTTGCTGCCCTGCATGACAGCAGCTCTGCAGTCCCTGCAATATTCTTAGGGAATGAGTTGAAATCCAGATCTTTCTCTGAAAGGGACCAAGCGTTTCTGCAATGATTGATTGCAAAGCCCCCACTGATCCATCCATCCTTCCTTCCTTCCTTCCTTCCTTCCCCGCCACCCGCCGCAACCCTCATAGCAACCGCTTTTAGAGCGATGTAGTTACAAAAATGGCATTGCTTGAAGATGGAAAGTGACTTTCTAAAAACCCCTTCTCCTCCCTCTACATGCTGTACTGCGGTAGCTTTATGCATCTGCTCCCCGTTCTTCTCCCCCGATGAAAAGCCTCCCTCCCGTCAGCCCGATTCACTGTGAAACATGTCTTGACACAAACTAGAAGCCGAGGAAAAACAAAACTCTCCCCCAAATGGTTCTAGTGTCGCGACGTGCCAAAATAAAAACACCAAAGGCTGATCCGCCACGGTGCACTTTGGGCTGTGAGCTGTCCAGGGAGACCCTCGATAGAGCATCAGTTCGGCTTCCCCTTCTTCACTGTGGTTCTCACCGTGTGATGTTATAGGAGCCTTCCAGCCTGCTCTTTGGCAGCCTTTTTGCAAAAAAAAAAAAAAAAGTGCGCGCACTCCTGAAATGAGCAGGCACTTTTTAGAGCATGAAATTTCAGATCGGATCCTGTGCATGTTTCTTTTTTTTTCTTTCTTTCTCAGAAACAAGCCTGATTGAATTCTACAGGACAGAGCCTGGCGCTTGGATACCTGAGCATAGGATGCAAACTGCACAGCATGGCATTTTGTCCCTGGGGTTAGCTGGCTTCCTCCCTCCCCCTCCACTTGCTCTAATCTTCCTCCTAAGTGATTAGAGAGTGTGAGAGAGATGCGGACAGGGAGGGCGCGCATTTACTGCTGTCTGCCTTTGCAATGCAGCTTTGGGAGGAACTAAACCAGGGGAAACCGAGTTCTCATTTATATATGTATGTATATATGTAGGGGCCCTCTGCTGTTTCCATTCCAATGCATACTGCAGTAATAATGCTGCCCAAACTCTAAAAGCCTTGCTGCAAGACAGCTTCCAGCTTCTGGCTCTTGTCCTGTGCACTTACTTGTGAGCAAGTCCCATGGAAGTAAGGAAGATTTCTTTGGGCAAAAGGTGCCTAGAAGTGAAAAATATCTGCTTTCCTTCCCCGGTGGTCACCTTCCATATGTTAGGAGTGATGAAGGCTGACCATTTTTCTTTCCTAACTAAATTTGGAAAGATTCATCATTATGAAGCAAAGCCCTGTAGTTTATTTCCATCATTTCCATACACTGCTCAGGGGAGATGGGAAGTTTTTCCTGGGGTAGGGTGGGATGGGAGGAGAGAGGGAGGGAGGGAGGCAGCATATGAAAACTCAAGTCATTGGAGAGCCTGGAGCTTATAACCTTGTTATGCTCGTGTGTCAGGTAATTCAATAAAGCTAAATAGGTCTTCTGCCACTTGAAGAGCACAAAAATGAATTAGAACATAGCGTGGAGTGAAGGCAGGAGGAGGAATGGAAGGTGCTTGACGCCTCATCAAAAGATAGTTTAGCCAAATTCATCAATGCAAGAAAAAAAAAATCCAAAGACTGAGATCTCATCCTATTATTTGTGGTCTATTTGTTTCTTGGCGGATCATCACAAAATACTTCCCCTCCCATGCTTAACCAGAAAACAAACCAGAACTGCAAAAAATTACTTCTGCTGAGAGACTCTTCCTGTGATCTTCCCCCACTGAGCTGCACATTGCCCACCTGTTTTTCTTTTCTTTCTTCCTCATCCCCCCCCCCATCCCATTTGAGAGATCAAAAGTGAGGGGACTATGGAGGCGAGTCGTCTCTGTTCCTCAGTGCTGCAGGCTTGCGAAGGTTCCTGTGCAGGAGAACTTAGATGTGCCATCTGAACTTTAACGCTGCTTCTTTCGGCCTCCTTGTAGCTAAAAACCAGTACTGTCCTTAATGAGGGCAAAGCAAAAGGGTCGCCCTAGAGCTCCATGGAGGCAGAAGCCCAGATGCTGTCTCTGTGTTAGGAGTGGAAGCCCATAACATCTGGTCCTGGATATGCAAAAGTGGTCTGGCAAAACACACTCAGATGCTTTTCAAAGGGCCAGGCAGTGACCATGCTGATTCTCATTCAAAGCAGGAGAGGCCAAGCTTGTCCCGAGGAGCCTCCAGAGTTGGCGGATCAGGGTCGCCGAAACTGATTGATGTCACAAAGGGAAGATTATGGCTTCTGGTTTTTAAAGCAAGAAGGGAGCCCAGAGGAACGGGAGGCAGAACATTTGCATACAGCCTTTCTGTAAGATGGGGAGGGTGGCTGGAGCAGAGGTGGGGGTGGGAGTGAGAAATTTGTAATAATGCGGTGTAAGAATTCCATGCATGTATAATTAAATTAGAGCACTGTAGTAAAACAATTGGCTCTTTGTTATTGTGTAAGTCAGGGGTCAAAGGAGTTCTGTGATTGTTTCCTAAAACTGGAGTCCCAGTCATGAACATTCGGCAGCAGGAGGCTGTATGAAGTCTTGCAATAAGCTAATGATGGTATTTGTAAAACTCTGTCATAAGGAAACGTCGTCTTTTGAAAACGCTGACTACAACAAATTGCACATAAAGGGATGCAATGGTTTCCGTTGCACTGAATTACACTACAGCAAGTTAATTATTAGGGGGGTTACAATGTAATTAACAATAATGAATTTTTTAAAAAGGGATGCACTTTTGTGTGTGCAGTAAGACGCCAGGAAACACTGGCGCTTTAGATGACTGATCAGATGTGGAGATGAGGCACAAAAAAGTCATGTACGTTATTCAAAGGAAGTCAAGTTGTTCTTAATTGGTCACGTGTGGTGTTTTGCATGTGGTTCATATGTTTCACCTCTTTATAACAATTGCTTTGAGTTAAAGAAAGCCCCCTATTTCTTTTTCTTTTTTACCCAGTTCATCCCTGCAATTCTCCTTTCAAATGTTACTTTTCAAAATAGTCAGCATATTTAAATCCCATGGAAAACTTGGTTTCCTCCCTGAACTTAGAATAATTCTTAGCATGTTTTAGATTTGCATAATAGAAGGGCTGGCATTGGAGAGGACTCGTTTATAATCTGTTGTTTTTCATAGTTCTTCACCTTAGATGAAGTTACTCTGCCTCCAGACAGGGAGAGGAAGCTGTGGGATCTTGTCTAGAGCCCGTAGTTGCCTTTTGCCGTTCTTGTCAGACATTGGGACAAACAAAGTAGCGTGGGCACATACCTGAATGGATGCTTGCCCCTGCAATGGTGCAGCGTATAGTTCTGGATATTTTGATGGTGCAAAATGCCTGGAAGTGTGTAATTGCTGCCTCCTGCGCTTTGCACAGTGGTCAGTTTCTGGAATGGATTCTGAGAGCAAGTGCCCAGATGGGTAAGACCACAGGTCTTTCCAGACTTGCAAATACTGTGCATTCCGGTGCGCAGTTGGGGCATGGGTGTCACACCTGACCCCCGATACTTCGTAGTGGTGGTGCATTATGCCACCGCTACTCGCTCTGCAGTATCAGGTCAGTTCAAAGTTTCCCGCCAGTCCGGACAGGACAGTGAGAAGCAGCCAATGAGAGCTGAGCCTGCAGCTCAGCTCCCTTGGCTTCCCCATCCCATGTGATGCACACCTCACTGCGCATGCCACGGAAGTCTTGCAGTTGCCGAGGAAGAAGCTGTGGACCTGCATTTTGGGTGGGGACAGTGAGTCGTCGCTTTGCAGCCAGGTAAGCTGAGAATTTTTATATAACTGCGGATTTATTTCTGCTAGTCTAGAAGGGACCCATATCACTATTCTGGAAAAACTCAGGTTGGGAGCTGATTTTTCTGGAACAGCGATAACATGGGATTTCACACTTATTTCCTGGGGCTATTTGGGGGGTGCCATGGATCCATGGGGCAATCCCAAAATACCCCCAGGATAATCTCACTTTTAGACCTTGTCTGGACACAGCCTGAGTAATTCTATTATCATCTGGGTTCACTTCATTTTCTTTTCTTTACTAAAAGCATCTTCATCTTTTCATTTACACACTACAAAAATGCATGGAACCTGTAGTATAAAAACTCAGCTTCTATGTTTTTTTTTTCTTAGACGCTGTTCTGAGATGAATGGGAACTTCATCTCATTCATTGACACTTTTCACGCACGAGATGGGTGTCACCTTTTTATTGGAGCAAAGTGAAGCAGGGTTTCTTTGGGGAGGGGAGAGGAGTGGAAGTCAAATTCCATCCCACATAATCTATACCCTTATTAGTATAGTTTTGGAGCTCAGTGATGGTTTTAATTAAGCAGGTGGATGAGCCTGGCTGTTAATTCTGTGAATTCCTCAGTGGCTTTCCGTGGTGCTTTATTGTGATGCTGGTTGGCCACACTGGGAAAATCAGGGCCTGCTTTCTAGTTCCTACATTCCTAAATGTCAGATCAGATGCAGACGATGTTACTAGGGATTGTCACGTTATTTTTCAAGGAGACAAATGGCTCTTTGGTACATTTCCGAGTGCGGGATTGGTGTGGCCTTTCCCCGTGGCTTTTGGATTTGGTCCGCGAAAAGCATGCCAACTCCTCCCAAACTGTGCCAGAAGGGTGCCAGATTTGATACCTGAAAAAACAAGTCTCAGCACACTTTGGGGAACCGATATGCATTGCTCAGGGAGCCGGGAATGCACATGGGGACACTAGCGGGCTAACAGGAAGGAGATTTGCACTCACGTCATAGGGAGGTGGGGAGTGCTTGCTGTCCCTGCCCTGTCCATTGAAGATCATGGCCGCTGACTTTTTAAAATGCCGATTGCAAAGGCAGGCTGGAGAATGGCTTGTTCGTTTTTTTTTTTAATTTTTTTTTGCCATTTCCACAGAGGTAATTCCAACCCCGTTTCAAGAATGCCAAGGCAGGCTACATAATGGCTTGATTTCTGTTCCATTTGCAACCCCCGTTTCCTCGATCTGCAAGGTGATCATAAATAAAGGCTTGATTTTCAGGTTACGGCTGTTCTCGTGGTCCCTGGTGGAGCAGAGGTGTGCACAACTGCTCAAGCGCCTACTGCCGCTAAACCTCGTAGTGGCTTTAATTTTTTAAAAAAAGTTATTGATGCATGAAGCTTTATTTTTATTGTTTCCATGCCTCCCACCCCAGTCCTGGTTGTCAGTGGCACTAAGGGAGGGTGGGGGAATGTGGCACAGGGGTGGGCTGATGTCGATCTGGCTACCAATGAGGAGAGAAGGGGCAGAGAGGAGGGGGTGCTGCTCCACCATACTAGGGTTTGGCATGGTTCTCATGGGGACGCCTCCATGCGTGCCCAACCCGTACCTGTCCTGCATTGCCGGGAATCTCATGGGGATGCCCAAAATGCGTTCCCAGTCCCATGCCCGGCCCAAGCATGCCCAAACAGCACTCAAAGTGTGCCAGACAGCCAGCATGGGGACACAGCCAAAGAGAATAATTGCCTTGGATCTTCTCCAATATAGAGAATAGCACAACATTAGCAGGCAATATACCCCAACAGTAAAGGGAAGGAAGGGTTCAGAACCTGATAACCTTTTTTTTTTACTTCATATATATTTCAGGGTTCTATGTCTGAAGGTTCTGGTGAACAAAAGAAAGCTAGGGAACTAAGCACCTTGCTGTACAGACCCTTAATCTGGAATTAAGGGCTAATATGGGCCGCATTAATACAGATCTGTGAGATCCTGCCCTCAACTGGTCAGAGCATGATCCAAATTAAAGAGGCCCTGTTGGGATTCACCAATGGATGAGTTTACGGGTGTACCAGAGGTCCCTGAGACAGAACACATGAGTTACGAAGAAGGCACACCTCCAATGTTCTGGACTACTGGAGGATGAACTGCATTCCTAAGAGGCTCTGAGGGGAGAGACATTTTGCACAAGCTTTGAGACCATGGGATAGTCTGGTCTGGACCAGTGTTGTTGCACAGATTGTCTATTTTAGGTCAAAATCAACTGGCCTGGCTGTTCCAGACTCACTAATTCTGACCACAGAAGGGTAAGTGCAGAAAAGGCCTAAATCTCAATCCAGGGGCCTGTTCACACTCAGGATAGGGGCCAGCTGTCCTCATGCTAGGGCAGGCTATAGCAGACCCCAGGTGAGACCTGTCAGAGTCTGCATGGCAATGCAGACAACAGACCCCTGTCCTGAAATATATTCCAGAATATGGCCGAGTGCAGACAGGCCCCTGATAACTTAAGCTAAAGATTCTGGCAGAAAATCTGAAATAACATGTTCCGTTTGCCCCGGATGGGAGTACGTTTCCACTGCAGAAGAAGCTTCAGGGTGTGCTCATGTTTACTCATGTGTAAACTAAAGCAGTATTTCTTGAGCAAGTGGAATTTCATTGGCAGAAAAGGTCTAAATTGCTAACTACAATAGGGAACAGACCTGTAAGCTGTCCTTCCAAGGTGGAAGGAGCTAGTTCAGAACTTTCTTGAGAGGGGCACCTCATCAAAGGAGAGTAGCTTGCACTTCTGTAGTAGAGGATACTGTAGCCCAGAGTTAGAGTGCTGGTTTTAAGGTGTTTTCTGAACTGGTTCTTGTTGCAAGAACTCCTATGATTCAGTCTAGTCAGATGCTTCCTCAGCCATGGCTGACCTTGGTGATAGTACTCCTTCCATGTTCCCTTCTTTTCTAGAGGTCCTTAGATATCCTCTCATTTGGTGTCACTGGATGATGTCTGACCTGATGCAATGATGCCATGTGTGGCCAGGAGTGGCTCCTTCTGAGCTATTCTTGGGGTGCCAGTTTTTAGGGAGTGACTGCTCTGAACAATATTTCGAGGTTAGCAGTTATTACAACATATAAGTCTTTTGATACATTCAGGCTGGACCTTCAGACTGGACACTGTCAACACAAGTTCATTTGTTTCTGGTCTCAGTTCCAAGTACTGGTTTTGATTCCTTTTTAAAGCTCTATATGACTTGGGACCTTAGAATCATGATGATCTCATATCCTCATAGGAACCTCCCAGGGTTCCACTATCTGCATCTGTGATTCTTCTTTGTGTTTCCCCCAGCACTGAAAATAGAGAAGGTTCATTTTTTGCCTATGAATTACCTTTCCAAGTGAAGTGAATCTTGCAGTAACTCGTAACAGCATTTGAGCACTGGGCTATATCTTTTCCTCCAGGCTTTTTGGAGGGAAGGTTTCATTATGACAGCAGGATCACTTTGAAAGCAACTGAGATCCTGGGCTTTTATAAATGACATTTTAGAACTTTAATTCTCAAATGATTATTCAGTTGGATATCAGCTGGGAAATTTTAGGCAAAATGACACATAAATTTAATATTTACAATTCCCATCACCCTATCCTGCTTGGCCAAAAGTCAATGGGAGTCGAGGACCACAGTTTTGTTATCCATGCAGTCAAGAAGAATCTGTAGTTTGGCTGCTCCTTAAGAGCTTGCTGGGTCATCCTGGTATTTGGCTGGATCTCTGGATTTACTGCATCTCAGGAAATGCTTGAAAAAGGCTATGAAAAATTATGGGTGTGATGGGTCATAGCACGAGTTGCACATTGAATACTTGATTCTTGCAAACATGGACACATTGAACCAGCCCTTGGAGATTATTTGTATATGGACTTAATTTAGACCCGCCTGTATATGATGCTTGCATGAATTATGGAAATAAAATAATGTATATGGTTTTCAAGAGAACAACATGCAGAAGGAATCTTTTTATGGCGGCAACCAGGAAACACACTGCTTGCTTTTTTGCTACAATGTCAGATGAGTGGGATTATATTGCTATTTATATACCTAAATCTCAGGCATCACCAGGGTTACAGAAATAGCAGTTCAATAGATATGGCTTTTACACTGTTGAGACAGCTTTCCTCTTTGTATCATTTTTCTATTTATCTACTTTGTTGGCTATCACTTAAACTCAAGTAATCACTAAAATGAGAACATCACAAGGTGATCCATAATGAGTGTTAGTGCAGGAGCTGTGGTTTTCACATATATGAGGCTCCAGGTGGGTGCAAAGAGATCAGATGGGTCAGTGGAACCAACTGATACCAATGTTGGCTCTGTTGAGATGGTTGAACATTCGGGTGAGAAGGGAGGGCAGGCAAATTAAAAACATTTATCAACAGGATGTGATCCTATTTGTGGCTGAAGCTTTGAAGTTCCACTTGAAGAAACACGGCTGTGTTTTTTATTGTGCCCTTGTCCTTGTATATCCTCTTCAGCTGCAGAATGCTGTTCCCTAAAAATGATGATCCTAAATGTTTTGCAGGCTTAAAGTGCAATTGTACTATTGAAATTGTAAGTGATGCAGAGTTTTCCCATGAAACCTGATGAAAGTATGATCATCTTGTAAATGAAACTGACTGAAGTGACAAAGTGGTGCTATCTTCAGTACTTGAGGTTATGTAACCAAGCAGAGAGAATGGCCTCATTACTCAGTGCAGGAAAGAATTGGACCAGAGACTGAAGTGAGAAAGGGACACAGCTTGGACATTCTTTGCAAATGAGTCACAAGACCATTAAGACTATAAGATGATAAAAATAACTCTGCTGGTATTAAACCAGTGGCCCATCTTGTCCACCCATCTACTTTCACAAGAAGCAAGTGCTATGGTTTATAAATCTATCATCCTACTCCTGAAAAAATCACTGCAGATTGGAGTGGCCTTTGAGGTCCTATACCAGATGTTGGGTTGGAGTGACTGGGGATGCTGTCTACCATGCTGCAATCCAGCCTCATTGCCTGAGCTGGCAGATGTGGTCTTCTGTGTGATGTTGGAGAAATAATAATCCTGGGAGTCTTCAACATTCCTGCAGAGCTTACCCTTGTTGGACCAGCTTGGGAGTTCAGGGTTTCCACAACAACCACAGGGTTGTCTCTGCTTGTTTCTGGTCCAACACACATAAGTAGGATGCCCTGGATATTGGAGAAGGGGAATAATGTTACCTTGCTATCATGGACAGACCATCACTTGGTAAAGTCTGGTAGATGACAACACTCCCCTTTCACAAGAGTGGAGGACATGTTAAGATGGATTGCCCAGAAGTCAATGGAATATGATTAATTGTTGAATGCTCTGAGCAAGTTCCTAGGGGTCAGAGCCAGCAGTCCAGTCAAGTTCCTTGTGGGTCTATGGAATAGGGAGGTGGAATGAGTTGTTGACACAATTGCTGCTAAATCCTTCTCAGACTGTGTTGAATTTGAGCTGTCCCTTGGTTTTCCAAGGAGCTTCAGATGATTCAACAGTTCAGGAAATGGCAGGAATGCAAGTAGCAAGTCACTTGTGAAGATGACTAGTCATGGGAAAGAGCACATACCTGTGCCTCCTGCATAGCAGTGAAGACTGCCAAGAAGGCTTACCTGGCAGCCTCCATTGCTGCCTCAAATAACAATCCAGCAGAATTTTCCAGAGTGATGAAGGGGCTGCTGGCATCTGCCTCACTAAATCCTATACTGCACCCACAGAAGTCTCCTGTAATAGATTTATAAAATACTTTGAGGATAAAACCACTTCTCTTTGCAAATTCTGCTTTTAACCCCGGGTGTGGTGAGGGGTCCATGGCACTGTCTTATCCAATTTTGTTTTGGTTTTCAGCCCTGATGTGGACAAGATACTTGCAGCTGTTTAGCCTACAATATCCAAAGGAACACCTCTCATATTGACCTGCCCATGCCTTAAGATCAAGTGATGAGGCCCTTCTGGTTGTCCCACCACCTTTAGTAGTGAGGTTGGTGGGCACTCAGGAGAGAGCCTTTTCTGTGATGGCCCCCAGACTATGGAATAGCCTCCCCCTCAAGGTGCGTCATGCCCCTTCCTTATATATATTTAGGAGGGTGGTGAAGACGCACCTCTTTACCCTGGCCTTTGGCTGAGCTGATTTATATTTCCCCCCTAGTACAGACACTATCATTTTAAACGTATTGTGTATTGTTTTAGAGTTGTTGAATTTTTAAAGTCTTTTAATGTATATTCTGTTTTTAATCTGTTTTTTAAGGTTGTTACCTGCCCAGAGACCGTCAGGTATCGGGTGGGATAGAAATTTTAATAAATAAATAAATGCTGTATATTCTGGCGTATAAGACTATTTCTTAACCCAGGAAAATCTTCTCAAAAGTCAGGGGTCATCTTATATGGCCAGTCGTCTTATACGCTGGAATATACGGTAAGACCCCTTGACACTTGCTCATCTTGGCTCATTAGAGCAAATCATGTGAGATGGCGTAGTGGATCCAGGGGGCAGTGAATGATCCAGCATGTGAGGAGGTACTACCACCAGCTTTGGACCATGATATTTCTTTTAACTACCACCCAGTGCCTAATACCCCTTTTTGAGCAAAGTGTTAGGGTGGTGGCTGTGCTGCTGCA
This sequence comes from Aspidoscelis tigris stejnegeri, assembly GCA_023333525.1. Lineage (NCBI taxonomy): Eukaryota > Metazoa > Chordata > Lepidosauria > Squamata > Teiidae > Aspidoscelis > Aspidoscelis tigris. Next base: position 17,959,310 of record JALMGA010000003.1, read on the forward strand.
GACACTCTTGGAAAAAAGTGGTTATCTAGACCCATTTCAATCTGGGTTCAGGCCTGGTTTGGGGATAGAATCAGCCTTGGTTGCCCCAATGGATGACCTTTTGCAGGAGAGAGGTGGAGGGAGTCTTCCTTGATCTCTCAGCTGTTTTCAGTAACATTGGTCACTGCATCCTTTTGGAGCACCTCCAGGAAATAGGAATATCCTCCAGCCTGTGTTCCAGTGGTTCTGCTTTTACCTGTGGAGATGATCCTATAAAGTTCATTGGGTCCTGAAAACTGGGGTGTAGAGTGCTACATGATATGGTTCTGTTCTCAGAGCTATTTAACATCTACATGAAGCTGCTGGAAGCGGTGATCTGGAGCTTTGGAACTGGATGTCATCAGGATGCAGATGAAATCCAAGTCTCTTTCCCTACATAACATATCACTCACAAGAAGCTGCGAATGTCCTGAATTAGTGTATGAATGCAGTGGTCAGCTAGATGAAGGTTAATAAACTGAAGCTGAAAGCTGCGAAGATGGAATTGTTGTGAGCAGGAAATACCATAGTCCAGCAATTGAGGGTCTTGCCTGTTCTAGATGGGGTTTCACTGCCTTGGAAGGAGCAGGAATACAGTATACAGGTGCTGCTGAAGTAATCTCTGTCCATGGAAGCTCTGTGGAATGTCTCTCACCAGCTTTGGACAACCTGGACAGGGATAGCCTGGCCACTGTTGTCCATGCCTTGATAACCCCATGTTTAGACACTGTGTGCCACTCTGTGTGGGGCTGCCCTTGCATCTTTTTTGGGGGAAGATTCAACTAATGCAAACTGTGACAGAAAGGCTGTTGGGTGGGATGCCTGCTAGGACTCACATCACTCCTTCTATGCTTAAGTGATTGTACTAGTTGCCAGTAAGCTACTGGGTCAGGTTTAAGGTTACGTTTTCATCATGTAAGACTCTAAACAATTTTGGGGCATGGTCCTTTAAATAATTTCTCCCTCCAATGATACATTAAAGAATAGCTCATTTATTACAAGCCTTGGAAGAGCCCCGAGATCTTTGGGAGCAGCCCCCCTGCAGGGTTCACAAAATGCAGAATGCCATTTCATGATGTCCCACAGTTGGGCCTTCTCTGTGGTAGCCCCTGTCTTATGGAATTCCCTCACCTCTGCTTTTTGGGAGGCATCTACAATCACAACTTTTAGATTCCTGTTAATGACATAACTTTTCACCCAGACATTCTCTGTGTAAATGGTTCTTTCACTCATCCAACTTATGCTGCTAGCTGCAAATTCCCCCGTTTTTAATTTCTCTTCTGTAAACCACTTTGATATTTTCTATGAAAAGCAGTATATAAATGTCTGAATCAAAATAAATAAAAATGAGCACCACAGTACTCTCTTTACTTGTGTTACCTGGAGAGATATTGGAGCTTATTGCACAGCCACTGTGACTAGTAGCCATTTCCTAGTCCCATCCCTCCATGAATTTGTCTGATTCTTTCTTTAAAGCCACCCAGGTGCATAGCTATTACTGGATTTGAAGCATTGAATTCCTTAGCATATCTGCAGAATTTTCATGTGCCTTCAAAATCAATGTTAACAGACAGAAGGAATAAAGTACTTTTCTTGCTATGAACCTGGAACTAGGGGCCTATTCATACTTTGGCCGGTAGTTGATAATTAGGCAACATCTGGGCAGGGGCATCTGCTAGAAACACCTCCTGCTTGCCCAGAAGTTCCCTAATTATCAACTAGCTGTGGAGCACAAAATCAGGGAAGGCTAAGTAGCTACCTAACTTTCCCCAATCATTTACTTGAAGCATCCAGCTGGGCAGCATTCACACCTCTGCTGAATGGGGAGGTCAACAGAGCTTCTACGCAAGCGTGCTGGCAGGTCTGCCGACCTCCTGACGTGACTGTGATTGTGCAGAGCATCTGTATTGTCATGGTGATGGCACTAACACATGCACAGTCACAGAGGGCACCATCCTCAAGAAGGCAGTGCCTTGAAGAGGACTGGCCCCACAATCAAATGGTGGTAAGTATTTGATCATGTGTGTGGGTGGGAGGCTAACATTGATTAGAGCTCCCAAGTGCGAGCACTAGTTGATGTTAGTTCATCGCAAACCTTTCTCATCCAGTGGATGCGAAGGGAAGTGTGAAATCGCCCCAGGACTGCTCCTATCATCAACAGAAAGGAGAATGAATAACTCCATCAGAACATAATCCACTGATCTGATGATACCACAGAGAAGGTCCTCCAGCCCAGGATTCCTGAAGCCAGTTGCTTTCAGGTGTCAAAACGGGTCTTAAACATCAGAAGGCAGAAGTCCCTGCTGTGTTGTTTTGAAGCAGGGAAGGCTAAAGGCCAAGCTACTCACATTATACCACCAAGAGACATAACTTTTATCTTTTAAGCTACACGATAGAAATGGCACCATATTTGTAGACAGTAGTATTTTGTAGAGTTAATTTTCTGTTGGAGAAACAGCTTTAAATTGGCTTCTTTGGGAAAAAGGACTATTTTTTGGTAGATGAATCATTCTGCAGGGTTGTGTTATAATTCCATGTGGATTGGTGGGTTATAGATAGTGTGGTAAACTATGAGTATAGGATTTTTACTGTGATGTTTAGTTTGTTTTTAAAAAGGAAGAGCCACGAACCCCTATTTCCATTTAGGCAGGGAGTCATTTACCATTAGGATTTTGACTGCTTGATCTCTCCCAGTTTGGTCTTGTGGTTAGAGTATCAGGCTCTTATCTAGTAGTCTCCCCGTCTGATTCCACACACTAGTCACAGCTCCCTTTCTGAGCCTCCAGAGTCCCACTTACCTCATAGGGTGACTGCTGTGTGGAGAACAGAATGTCAGCTGCTTGACTCCCCTTAAGGGTGAGAAAAGTGGGGTATAAAAACCAACTCTTTTACTACGCATTTCCTCCTTGTGAATGTTTCTCCATGTGCATGCCTGCCCAAAGTGATTCATGCTTCCAGATAACTTGCTCAATGAATTTAAAATATTTTTCCACTGTGGAACATTGGGAAGCAGATGGTGATTTCCTCAGTGTTATTTGTACTCTGAATTTATCTAGGATGTTGGTTTTCTTTTCTTTTTTCTTTTATGTGTGTGTGTGCAGCTTCATTCTGTGGCAACTTTCTCTAAAATGGTGTTCTCCACGTAATGTTGGACTTCAGCTCTTGTCATCTCTGGTCATTGACTACTGTAGCCAGAGATGATGAAGGTTTGATGTGCAATAGTTTTCTGAGGGTAACAGCTGAGAGAAGGTTATATTAGTATGTTTCTCTTTCATTGTGAATTGTGGGCTTTGTCACAATTGGACTCTTTCCTGATGCAACATTGCTGTTCTGTTTGGTTGGTTGAACATGGAAGTGATTCCTCTTTCAAATATACTGAGGTCCAGTTAAAAATCCTTACAGTAGGCAATTAGCTGTGGACCTACATACCTCCTAAACTAATAGCCCACGTTGATATACCCGTATATTCCGGCGTATAAGACAACTGGGCATATAGGATGATCCCCAACTTGTCCAGTTAAAATATAGAGTTTGGGGTATACTTGCCTTATAAGAAGACAACACCTGACGTATAAGATGACCCCTGACTTTTGATAAGATTTTCCTGGGTTAAAAAGTAGTCTTATACGGCAGAATATACTGTAAATACCTGTGTTAAGGGACTTGCAGTCAACTCTGATTCAGTAAAGTCACTGCATTGTCAACGCTGAACTGAATCTGCACTTACCTGTTGAGAATTGTCTCCACAGACAATTCCTGGCTGGTTCACATCAGTAATAGCTGGGGCCATCTGCACACTGAACACTGGAAAAAGCCCATTCCTGTCCAATAGCTCTAGACATGTGGCCTTCCTGTAGCAGTTCTGGTGGGACGTTTCGACGTTAGATGTCCTATCCGCCCCTCACTGCAATTTGACAAGAGGATATCACATCTGGTAGATGACCATAGGGTGAGTATTAAGGCATGCACCTTCAAGTATGTAGTGGTGTGGATGCATTGTTCTCAGGGCTATGGGACAACTTGGAGACAGTTTTGAAACAGTGTGAACAGTTTGAATGATTTGCCATGCCGCGGGATTGCTTGTGGACTAGGGATGTTCACGAATATTTGTAACATTTGAAATTCGGCCAAATTTGGCTGAATTCGGACATTCGAACTCAAATTGAATGTTACAATATTCATATGCTAACATTCGAATGAATGCCAGTGTTTCCAGACATTTGTAGTTCAGACATTAGTTAAACTGGGGGGATGTATCGGATATGTATCTATTTGTATCAAATACGCATCTGTTTGTATCAGATACGTATCTGTTTGTATCCAATAAGTATCTGTTCGTATTCATTCCTATCCGATACTTATTGAATGTTTGTAGAATACATACAAATAGATTTGTATCGAATAGAACATTACCACATTTGAATGCGATCTGTTCATATGTTTCAAATCTAATGCCCCCAAAACATTTGTCCACATCCCTATTGTGGACAGCTTTGAAGCTGTCCAGAGCAGGTAAAGCTGGGGAGTGGCTCTGGTTGCCCCAGGGGCAGTTGAGACAGGCTGCAGTGGAGATGATGTGTTCCCACAATCCACTTAGAACTCTTGAAAGTGTGGAGAGCCCCTTGGTTTCTGTTCTGGACCCAATATAGTTTGGGTATTTCCTTGAAACTCTCCTGAATACTGAAACCATGAACAGGCAAGCTTTTAAACAACAAATGCTGGCCTTCAGGGGAAAGAAAAATAGTTGCAATGTTTGTAGGGAAATTGGACTAAGCTCAGCAAAGATATATTTTCCAAATGACTGTTTCTGTATTCAGTCTTTCTTAGCCTGCTCATTCCATTCTCTCAGCAGATTTTCAGCTATAAGTAAATGGTCTCAGACTAAACTATTATTAATAAACATATATTCATATCAATATTTATAAAATGCTTGGAGTTATTCTTATTATTATTATAGGTTCTTCCTCTATTGGTTTGGTTACAAATCATAAATTGTGACTGTGACATCATGAATAATTGGCATTTGATTTAACTGTAATGGTGAGATGCGACAGTTTTATTTAGTAATCTTTCTATCTTATTTAAATACCCAAATCACTGCAGAAGAAATTCATGGCTATGTCTGGCGTTAGACCCATGAATCACATGTGTGTATCTTAGAATTGGTCTCAAGTGAGACCTTTTTGTGCCATCGAGTATGTGTTAGTACAATATACTAGTGGATAGTGCAAAAGTTTTTTTTTCTTTTCTGGAGACTTGACTGCTGTCAGAGCAATAATTCCGAGACCATAGAACTAAAGGCCTTTAAATATACACTAAGGGGACCTTAGAGCTAGAGGTGAGCACCCTGGGGATAACTCATACATATATCTCAATGCAGTTGTTATAAGTGAAAGTTTGTGGTAATCACAAAGCAGCCTGTGTTCTTGCTATTCATGCCCAAATGCTTTCAGACTCAGAAAGGGCCTGCTGCCATTGCCAGAGGAAATGAAGAAAGGTGGGGGAGTGAGGGAAGCAAGGCAAACTAATATAGGTTCATCGTGTTAGCAAAATCTGCAGTGCCAGCAGCACTTTTTCCTGGCCTTAACAGAATTAGAATGGCGATTAAAGTTGTGACTTGTCCACTGGCCACTGAAATACCTTGTTCCTGGGACCTTTGCTCAGAGCAGTTCCTGGGGCCAGAATTTAAGTAACGCCTTTGGAACTGTAAATTGGGGGCTACAAGAAGATGTCGTAAGTGCCCTTTTGAAAACCTGATGGGCTACAGGCATCCAAATTGCCTTTGAGTTTTGAGAATCATTTATCCTAACATCTCTCAAGATATTGGCCTTGGCATGTAGCCTAGGCTTTAAAAAACACAAAACAGAAACAAATCACAATTTTTTACTTCTGTGTCTCTTGGTGACTATCGGGCACGTGCAGTGATTATCATGTAACTCATTGATGTGAGCCAGTTTGATCTAGTGGTTAAGGAGCTGGACTCTTATCTTGGAATACAGGTTTAATTCTGCCCTCCTCCAAGAAGCCAACTGGGTGACCTTGGGCTTGTCACAGCTCTCTTTCTGAGCCCTCACAGCCCCCACCTACCTCACGGGGTGTTCTGTTGTGGGGAGAAGAACAGAAAGCTTTGTTAGCCACTTTGAGTTCCCTTAAATGGGTGAGAAAAGTGGGGTAGAAAAGCCAACTTTTCTTCTTCATCATTCAAAATGGTGGAGACCCTCAACCACGGGGGTGGAGCAACTCGGGTGAGGATGGGGCGGAAAGACAGGAGACTCATCGCAACCCCTCTGAAAGGGTGGTTCAACCCCCAAAGGGGTCGCGACCCACAGGTTGAGAACTGCTGTTCTACAGCAATGCCTTCATATAAGGAAGTGTTGGACTCCTGCAAACATGAATATCAAATGAGTTCATGAGTATCAAATACTATAATAGATACCTATGTGAAAATGAGGGGGAGGTAAGAGGAATAAGCTTGTAAAACAATTCAGGTTCCACCCCCAGATTTCTATTACTTAAGAGAAGACAAGGAAAAGGAGGCAGGTAGGATGCATGGAAGAAAGCTTCTAGTCTGATTCTGAGCCTTTTTTTTCTGTAGAGAAGGGAGAGTGAGGAAGGATCAGAGCAGACATTTCTGGGGTGATATTGAATGAGACTGCATCAACACATGGCAAAAACAGCTCCAAAGAGCCTTAGAGATGTGTGGCACTTGCACTCTCATCTCATCTCACTGTAATCTAGAATGTTCATAAGATTGGCCTGGGAATAATTCCACCTCGAAACTGTCTTGAAGCCAAATCAGTGCATTTACCTGTGTGAGAATGTAGCTTAAGTGCCTTTAAGCTGCTTCATAGTTGCATAACACCCCCCCCCGCAAAAAAAAACCCACAAACAACATTGCAGTTGTGTTTGCTCACAGAAGAAACAACATCTCAAAAACGTCTTAGTAGTGTGTTGTGATTGTGTTGTCAAATCCACCTTTTCTAGCCTAAAATATGTGTGAGAGGTGAGGAGATGGATTGTTGAATGAAGCATACCACCTGCCAGTCACCTCCAAGCCATCTTTAAGTTGCCGATGAGATGCTTTTCTCTTTCTTTTTTAAACTGTGCGTGAATGCAGTCTATGACTGTGATCAGATACAGCAAACAAAGCATCTCTGGGATAGCCTAGAGAAGGCTTTGAGGTGGGAATGTTCACACATCAGTCTGCTCCTTCCCCCTCTCCTGAACATTCTATACTAGAAAAGGTGGATTAGAGAAGAACTGGGAACACAAGGGCCACACGCTGTCTCTCAGAGGGCCTCTGAGGTGATTTTTTGTTAAGTCTGAACAGTATTCACAGTTAGCAAGACCTGCTGGGTGGGGGTGTTAGAAGTTCCATGATCACCAGGAACCTATCACTGCTAGGGTACTGAAATAACATATTTTTCCAAAGCATATCACCTAGACCTGATTCAAGAGGATCATGAACTCATTTGATATCACCCTGATCCTAGGCCTGTTTCAAGAAGAATCAGGCCTAGGACCAGGGTTATTTTTTAGAGGGCCATAATTCATATCGACAGCCCTGATCAAGACTCTCTATATTTTATATGTTGTAAATACACAAAACTCACAATTTTATTGTTGCAGATATTCAAGGGTTTCTGGGTTACTGTACTGTACTTTCAACAAAGTGTTTCATTCATTTTGTGTTTATTTAGCTTTTCAGAGGTACAGAGTATTTTCAGACATCCATTCAGTGAATCTTCTTCTAGCGGCCTGCATGATTTATCAACAACGACCTCCCTATCTCCTGAGGCACTGACCATTTGTAATTCTACAGTTTTGTAACATAAGCTTTCACAGGAGTAAAAATGAATGCTTGTTTGTATGTGAATTTCAATAGCATGATATATTTCCATTGAAGAAGCATCAGTTATTATAGACTTCCTTTGACACGCCCATCAGTGTTCACATAAAGCAAATTCTCCAGTTGCTTAATTAAAATAGTTGTTGCCTGACATATAGAAGAGGAGCTCAAAAGACCATAAAACTGTGCTTCTTAATTTCATGGCAGCTTACTAATGTGACTTTAATTGCCTGAACTTAGAACAACCTTTTCCCCTGTGCTTGGATTTTTAACTTGGAAGAAATATATCCATGGCCTAAAGTTTATGATATCTTAGGCTGTGATCAGACCCAACAACAACAACAACAAAATCTCACCTCAGAGGTACCTCAGAGAAGGCCTTGAGGTAGGACGGTTCACATACAAGTCTGCCCCTCCCTCTCTCCTGAACATTCTAGAAAAGATGGAATAGAGAAGGGTTGGGAACACCAGGAGCACACCAGGGGCCTATTCGCACTTGGCTTTATTCTGGAATATATCCTGAAATAGGGACTTGCTGTCCATATGCTAGTGCAGGCTTCAGCAGGCCCAAAGTGAGGTCTGCCAGAGTCTGCATTAGCATGTGGACCACAGACCCCTATCCTGAGATATACTCCAGAAAAAGGCCAAGTGCGAATAGGCCCCAGGTCTCTCTCAGTTGCAATTGAGAGGCACATTTTGTTATGTCTGAACACAGTGCCAGTCTGCCACCCTCTCATCTTCTTTGCTAACAGAGTCCCAGAACAAATAAGCTTGAGATTAGTGATCAAAAGATAAGTTTGTCATAATTCTATGGTATCTTGTTAATTATAACTCACTACCACTACCACTACCCCTACTAAAGCGGGAGAGCCATCAGGGTTATCCTCTAGCTGTTCAAGGCAAGTTCCTCACAATGGTAGTAACAGTACATAGATTGACCTGCACTAATTTTGGACTACCGCACTAACAAGAACTTGGTGGCAGTGTCCTGTCTGCTTTCCTGCCAAAAACCCCTCATCACGGCTAGGGAAAGTCTGTTCCCTGGCTTTGATGTTTGTGCCAGGGGCTGCTTTGCTGAGCAGGGAACACTAGGCTGGTAACTCTGAACAGGTGGGGTTGGGGAGGACTGAAAGTGCAGGAAAGCTTTTCCTGTTGTTCTTCCATTATAGCACTCTTCCTCCAATGAGTCCTTACAGTGGAGCAGATGCTGAAAAGGTGCAGGGACATGCATATATTGAACTCTAGAAACACCTGACAGTGTAAAAGGGGTGCATAGGTGTGCAGTCCCTTCACTTTCAGGTTGGTCCTATGGCTCCATAACAGCCCTGTGTAGATCCTGCCTTGGGCTGTGATCAGACACACACACACACACACACACACACACACACACACACACACACACACTCACAAAAGGCATCTCTAAGTCAGATTAGAAAAGGCTTCAAGGTGGGATCGTTCACACACAAGTCTGCCCCCTTTCCCCACAAATTGTGCCTCTTAGGTGCCCCTTTTGTTATATCTGAACGCAGCCATAGTTTATATTTCCCATCAGGTCCGACCAGCATGCCCAACAATCATGTAGTCATGTTCCAAAATATAAAGAGATGTGCATTTAAGCTACCTGCAGTTAGGTGTCCTGACTCTCTCATTCTTACTCGAGGTCCAATAGTGAAATAAGTGCATATGAAAGCGCCACAAGCCTCGCCCTAGCCATGGAAAATATCCTTCACCAGTTATTTTATATGTATAAACATCCTGTTCTGTAAGGGCCAGGATGCCAGGGTAGAGCCTAAATTGGAGATTAGAATGGGGAGAGCTCTGCCTTATGAGAAATCTCTTATGTTGTTTTCCTGCTGAGTGTTTCCCTCATTCTTCCTTCATCTCTTTCTTTCTGTTTCCCTTCATAGTTTTTCACCCTGGGATACTGTCACCTCATTGAACTAGAAAGTGGTGCAGTATGTCAGATTCATTACTCTCCAGTCTGCTTTTTCTCCTGAAGGGAAAGTGGGCAGGGAGCATCACATTGCCTCCCCAGTGTATACTTGCTTCTTCTTATCACACAGGTAATAATAAAGACTTAGGAAAGATTTTAGATCTATATCGATGTTGCCATGATTCTGCAGTGCCATGCTGTCCCTGGTCGTTCCGTTTATGCTAATAGCAAGCTCCTAGAGAAATTTTGAGCTGCAGCCTTTACCATCTGCATTTCATTGTAGCACCTAGGCTGTCACCAAGATAAAAAAGAGAATGTGAATATTTAGAAGTGTAGTGTTAAAGAGGCAGCATAATCTAGCTGGAAGGTTGTTATTGTTGTTGTAATATTTTATTCTTGGCTCCTTTCCCGATGGACTGACTGGGCTCACACAGATCTTGATAGGAAGCATTATGCCCTTCCATCAGCACCTTGACTCAAAAAGCAAGCACAAAGTAGGCTAGAGAAAGGTTCTTATCCAGACCTTGTATTGAAATGGACAAGATGGTGGCCATGTTCTTAATACCAGCATCATACCCAGGAGTGCATCTGTGTCTTTGAAAGCTTACTAACTCCATACCAGGAGAAAGCAACGACCAGTTGCTTACAGTTCTGCCTGTAAGTGATTGAACTCTTCTAACTTTCCCTTTCAATTTCCTTTTTACTCCCATGAAAGCTTATGCTACAAAACTGTAGAATTACAAATGGTCAGAACCTCAGGAGATAGGGAGGTCGTTGTTGATAAATTGTGCAGGCTGTACATTTGATGGGCCACTGTGCGTGGCTGGTCGCTGGACTAGATGGGCTGTGGCCTGATCCAGCACGGCTTCTCTTATGTTCTTGAAATTCCAAATGTACCCATGGAAACAAAATGGTTGTCATCTCCCACTTCATCAGGTATGCAACTGGGAGCCCTTCTGAAATAACGAAGACCTAATATTCCATGGGATACAAACTCAAGCAAAGTAACACCACCATTTTTATCAGGCATTAAAGCTCCACATGATAAGAATGAGAGTGAGGACAAAGAGTTCACTGTAGCCCCTCCGTGCTATACTTAGCACAAGCTTCTTCACCTTTTAGGTTCTGGGAAGGTAACACCTGCCTCTTGCATATGATATCTGATTAACTTCACCCTCTTGAAAATCTGAGCTCTTAATCCAGTAGGCCCTGCACAAGTTCTTCAGGCTACCTGATACAGAAAATCCCTTCCCACACATGCATGATAATGAAGCTACTGACAGGACCATAACAGAAGGTTTGTGAGTCAAAAAGCTTATTTCCTCTCTCTCTCCCTTCACAGAATGGTGTCTGTCTGAGAAGTGAAGAACACCTGATAGCCATTGTCATCAGCACTTTCCATGAACAACTTCAAACTCCACTTAAAGCTTTTTGCTTTTGAAGTGGAGCAAAACAGCTTTCTTCTTCTTAGTGCCTGGGAATACCACCTTGCCTATACTTTGTTTTGAAAGCTACATTTGTCTTATTGGGACATCCTGCATTCTGCACAAATCTGCTGAATCTTACACTGAGTTTGGTTTGCAGATATCCTATATTTTGGAGTTGATAGCTGATAACCTGAGATGCCTATTTTGCTTCGCTGACTTCCTAAATGCTATGGGATTCCTGAAAGAGGGCACTGTTGTAAATACACAAATAAACCAATTATAATGAATCATGGCCATCCTATTAATGGTTTTATAAGCTCAAGAGTTGGATAAAAGTACAATAAGTAAACAAGCAAACAAAGGAAATATTGACCAGGTGCACTATCAGAACAGTGATGGCAGATGGTAACATGGTGGTAGACACTATGCACTCTTTACTGCCCTTTTAGGTTCCACTAAAGCAGTGGTTCTCAACCTGGGGGTCGGGACCCCTTTGGGGGTTGAACTACCCTTTCAGAGGGGTCGCGACAAGTCTCCCACCACCCTTCCCTCCCACCTCCCAGCTGCTCTGCCCCCGTGGTTGGGGGTCTCCACAACATGAGGAACTCCATTAAGGGGTCGCGGCATTAGGAAGGTTGAGGCTTTTTCTTAGGTTAGAATGAAAATACTCTGGAATTAGTCTCTTTCTACACTTACAGGCCCCAGATCTGGGTCAGTGAGTCCAGAATAATTGGGCCCACTGATCAGGAATGTGAGGAAGAGTGGACTGGAGCAGCACCATATGCACTGAATGAAAGGACCTCCTAGTAGTTCCAGAACACAGAGGCAGGCCTCTCGTGTTCCAGATCAATGCAAATTAAATGTTACTACTAAGGGTCCAGATTAAGGACCTCTTAATCTGGATCCTGCTCTGTCTACTGCAGATAGAGCAGAACCAACAAGGGTGGGGCTTCCTTAATCTGTATTAGGGTGTGGATGAGGAGACCCAAAATTTGGACTATAGGGGTTCTTGTTCTGGATCAAAGGTAAGTGCAGAAAGGACCCCACTTTGCCTCTTCCTTTCTTATTTTAAAAAATAAAAACAAAGCCTGTAAACATTTGTAACTCAAGCAAGAACTCATTCAGTGAGCTGGTGTGCTACGCAAGGAAATGGCTCCTTAAATATCCAGATCTCTGTATTTCCCTCTGACAAAGCATATACTCTTTTATACATTTTCCCTTGCTTCTTGTTTATGCCAAAAAAACACAAAGGATTGCTAATGGGTTTGGAGAACTACCAAATGTATCTGGTGTCCTTGCTGGCAGTGCTTTTAGGACCTGGAGAAAGTTAAAAGCTTGTGCAAGATGCAAGGCATGGATCTTTAGTATTTGTTGGAGTTATGTTTGTTTCTGCAACCTAAGAAGCCAACACATAGTTTCTCTTTAAGAGCGGAAGAAGGGAAGAAGGTATTCTTAACACCATCCTGATACAGTCAACCCTAGACTGTTTAGTTCAAATATCTGTACACCAGGCATAGACAACCTGGTGTCCTCCAGACACTGGGCCTTTTCCCACTAGGGCTTAGAATCTTTCTAAGAACCCATTAGGAACCCATTTGGTACCTAATGGGTACCAATTGAGAAGACCCTGTTCCCACCTGGACCCCACTGAAGGGCAGGGGAAATCCAGATTTAATAGGTCCTTCAGGCCCTTAAATCTGGATTCCGTGTGGACCTGATTCAAGGTGTTCGAGAGCTGGATCTCCAGGAGGACCCCATCTCAAAGATCCAGATTTTGAAGATCTGGATCTTTGACAGTGCGTGGAAAAAGGGGGAGAGGTTGTGCAGGCTAGGTCTCATAGGAGTTACAGGCCACATCTCCAATTCCTGGGCAAAGTGTCTGGTAACACAACTTCTGCCACCACATTTCCACTTGTAGTGCCTCATGGTGATTGCAGTACAGATCATAGGGCATGATTACAGATGGAGGTGCTGTCTTTGTAGGGTGCGTTTTTTCCACCCTAAATGAAGGTATTCCTGGCTGCCACTGAAAACGATGCCTCTGTGCTCTGAAGTGGAGATGTGGAGGAGTTACTTTCAACAGCAATCACACACTTCCCCCATGGGGTTGGAAAGCAGCCACCTCCACTGGTAAGTCAAAACCCCGAGCCATAGTCAAAAAATCTGGAAGGTTCCACATTTGTTACCTTCTGGAAGTTGCTCCAGCAGGATGAGGCGATACTTTTAGAATGCAGTATATCCTTGACACCTGTTGTCAAGGTTACAAAAGCACACAATCCCGCCATCTTTCCAGCAATCCCATAGCTTAACATTTTGAGTCATTTATTCAAGGGACAATAAAGAGGTTATGTTGAGAACGTAAGTAGGTGTTCCCTTGCTATGGCGGAATTCCCTAATTAATCTCTCAGATGAGATTTCACATCTGTCACAGAAACGCTGGAGCAGAGCGATGGAAGCAATTGCCTGTTCTCATTGGGAACTTGACTTAATCGAGAGTGGGAGGGGAAAAGGAGCCCCCTGGTTGGCTTTCTGTTGTGTGAGTCATCTGGGTACAATGGCATTGTCGTGAGCATGCCTTTCCCAGAGAAGATCTCTAAAAACAGGATCTGTATGTGTGTGTTCACCAGGCATCTCTACGTAATTCTGGTCACACAAAGACAAAGCTCCATATTATACTCAGACTTGGCAATGACATACTTTGTAGCCCAGTTAAACACAGACATTTGTTCAAATAGAAAGGGCACAGCCATGAGCAGCTTTTCAGAAGCTTTGTGCTTTGTAGAACCCAGCTGCTGAGAATGGGACCGCTCTCCTTTGATTTTGAAAGCAGAATATGCCACTTGTGAAGAAAGACAAGGATCTGGGCAATGCCATACGAGGCAACTAGACTGGCTTCGTTTTTTTGACGCTGATGCACAATAAGTGAGATTCTCGCTCATTTGTTCTCCTTGTGTGTGTGTGTGTGTGTGGTCACTGTGGTTTGCTGAACCTATTTGGGACAGGAATAAATCTCAACAACTGTTTGGAGTGTCTATAGAAGTTGCAAGAGGTTGTAGCAAATCTGGGCTTGTTCACACTTACTGGCCTGGTATAGTATAGCAGTAACAGGAGTATAGTGGCAGCCATTCATACTACAAGCACTAGACCACCCCCATACCTGTTCAAGACCTGTAGTGCAAATGACCTGCTTGGGGCTACCTGGATTACAAAGCAATGTTCAAACTGGCACCTGGGGCACGGTTGTATATTGCTATGGCAATCCAGCAGTTTCAGTCACATGGTCATGTCTATTTCATAGAATCATAGAGTTGGAAGGGATTTCTAGGGCCATCGAGTCCAACCCCCTGCTCAGTGCAGGATTACCTAAACCATCCCAGACAGATATAGGTCCAGCCTCTGCTTGAAGACCTCCAGTGAAGGAGAGCTCACTCCCTCATGTGGCAACCTATTCCACTGACTGATCAACCTCACTGTCAGGAAGTTTTTCCTAATATCTAATCTGTATTGACTCCCTTGAAGTTTCATACTGTTGTTTCTAGTCCTCCCATCTTGTGCAAGTGAGAATAGGGACAAACCCTCTGCACTGCTGCATTCAAAAGTGGTGCAAATCCACCTGCCCAGCAGGAGCAATCAAGATGCTTCCAGGCAGGCTGTGGATGGCTTTATAGCCATCCACAGCTGAATCACTCCAGGCTTGGATCTGATTTGTGAGGTGATCGGAGCACTCCAAAAGGTAAGTGCAAAGAGCCCCTTTGATTCTAGAGCTGCAAATGGACTGCAAAATCATTATTTCTGGGCAAATATAGGTGGGAGGATCATATTACTCTCAGGTAACAGCCTACAAATAGGCTTCCTCTTCCTCTTTGTAATGGACACAGCCTATCTCTATGTGTGATACAGTAGCATCATATTTTCCCTTTCCATATGGTTCGCTACAATTCTGAGACGGCAGATGCTGGTATGTCCTTATATAGTGCACTAATGCCTTTTTGCAGGTCAGAGTGTGGAAGAGAGTTTCAAAATATCTCTCAAATATTATTTCACGGGCAGCCATGTTGTTTGCAAATGTGTACAGCCACTTTAAATAAGGGACATCTGCCAGCATTATCGCTGCCTCTTTACTGCAGCTCTGCTTCGTTCAGAGTTCCATATTTGCGGCTTACAGCAGCCCTAGTGACTTCAGAGATATTGTCCTGCTTTAATAAGGAAAGGATCACCCAGGCCTGCATATTCCAGTTTTGGTTCCTGCTGATGTCAGGTGCAAGTCTGCGGCGGAGTTTAATAGTGAACATTCCAGGCTTGGATCAGATTTCTTCTGCAGTGAAGGTTAGATAAAATTAAGGGCATATCATCAACCAGTGTGTGTAGGAATTCATTGCAATGCTTAGAAGGGGATGTTCAGGGTAATCAGTGGGAAATCAGCTGTGGAAATCAGTGGGAGCTTTGCTATAGATTGTATTGATTGAAGTCAAGTCTACCTGTTCAAATTGGTAAGAATTATCAGATTGCCAAAAGAAGACAGAATGATCCTCTGTATAATGAGCAGCAGTGTAGCTACCCTTGGGTGAGCCTGGCTTTTTGCCAGGAGGCCAGTAACCAAAGGGACACATAGGGTGTTTTTCCACTGTCACTAGAAGTACCCATTAAGTACTCATTAATGGGTACAAAAATGCCATTACGTACCCATAAATAGGTACTTAATGGGTACTTTTAGTGACAGTGGAAAAACACCCATAAACTGCTATTGCTACTCAATTGGCCCTAGGATTTTTGGTTTAGCTGGCTGGTGTTCGTGTATTGTTGTACTCTGCACATGCTTTTTGGTCTTTATCTAACCCACAATCAGCATGGAGAGCCATATGTCTTGGCTGCATGTTCTGACATGTGGAAAATCGACCTGCCCATGCCTTAAGATCTGGAGGGGGTCCCACCACCCTCAGTAGTAGAAGGGTTGGGCACCTGGGTGAGGGCCTTCTCAGAGATGGCCCCTAGGCTGTGGAATAGTCTCCCCCTTGAGGTGTGTCAGGCTTCTTCACTGTATATGTTTAGGAACACAGTGAAGACTCATCTCTTTGCCCTGGCCTTTGGCTAAATGGGAATA
The DNA here is from genome assembly GCA_023333525.1 of Aspidoscelis tigris stejnegeri. Lineage (NCBI taxonomy): Eukaryota > Metazoa > Chordata > Lepidosauria > Squamata > Teiidae > Aspidoscelis > Aspidoscelis tigris. The sequence continues at coordinate 17,975,638 of JALMGA010000003.1, forward strand.
TACTGTCTCTTCCCACTTCACAGACACTGTTACTGTTTTAATATATACTGTTGTTTTAATATATGTCCGATTTTAAATGTTGTTATCCATCCTGGGGCTTGGGGTGTCACCTGTGGCCTAGTGGCAGCAGGAACAAATCAGGCCAATACTGGTTTTGTGGGGGGTTTTTTGGTTTGTTTTTTGTTTTTGTTTTGCATAGCAGGTTTTACTGCCATGGAGAAGGAGCACTCCCAGGAGCAGATTTCACTTTCTATGTGTCCTGCTTATGAAGAATTCATGTCTCAGTTATTGTTATTTATGTTGCTATAAAATCTGTACAATTCTATCATCCTGCTTTAAAAACATCAAATGGATTTTTTTTGGAAGATGGGAAGATTAGGAGAAGCGCTTTAGATTTATTCAAAGGGCCTCAGAACTACTAAAAATATCTTCCTTTCTAATTGGCAAAATGTCTCCATCAGATATCCAGAGGCTGAGGATATCAAGCCACAAAGATCAATAAATACAGTCATTTAAAACAGAACGGAGCTCATCTGACTCAAATTTGATTTAGTCAATTTTGATTTCCAAAATTGTTGCTTGGAAAAGGAAGGAGGAGAAAAAGGAGGTGACAATGCTACTGGGTTTGTTATTAAAGGCTAACTGAGTAATTAACATTGCAGGGATTCCTTAAGAGAAGCTTTCTGGGGAATATAAGAAATGAAATGTCAACAAATGATGTCTTCACACTGATCTTTGTTAGGATACCATCCCACTGAAGTTAAGTTCCAGGATGGTGGGCAGCATTTGCACTGTGCATGCTGGCACCATCCCAAACTGCCCTATTGGCCCTTGAAGTGCAGACAGTCTGTCCCACCTCCCCACCCCATGTAACATCACCCATTTAAGGGGACTCAAAGCAGCTGACAAAGCTTTCTGCTCTCCCTGCAGCAGAACACCCTGTGAGGTAGGTGCGGCTGTAAGAGCTCAGTAGAGAGCTGTGACTAGCCCAAGGTCACCCAGTAGAGGAGTATGGAATCAAACCTAGCATTCCCAGATAAGAGTCCAGCTCCCTAACCACAAGAACAAACTGGCTAGCAGTGTGAATGCTATGTCTAGGAGTTTATTGTACCACAGCTACAGAGGATCAGGATGGCCATGCATGCTCTGAGTTGCTCTGGGATGGAGGTGATGCTGTGGCGTGCTAACAGAGTGCCTTAGAGTGTGCACACTATCCCCACTGTCTAAGTGCAAAAAGGCCTATATTTTAAAGATATGTGATTAGCACTGGTGAGGTGCAAATTGCCGCCATTATGTGCCTGCATGGTGCCATTGCTGCAGTGATGGGCAATAGAGGGTTAATAATATTTGCACCATCCCTCCCCAGGCTCCCTTCAAACATCTCCCAACAGGGAGAGGTGTGAATGCAGCCATGCTTGGCTGCAGGGATCATAAATGTGGAGCTGTTAGAACTGTTCTACATCTACATGCTCTGGTGAAGGTGATACACATGTGGAGCTGCATCTGGGGAAGATGCAACTCCACAAAATGAGGATCATGCATGCAGCACCTACTCTGGAGTCCCTGAAACTCCCAAGTGCAGAGAGGCTGTCAATTTGTTTAGCAGTTCTAGCCTTGATGGGTGAATTAACTCCTAGTTGGTTTTACTTAGAAATCAGACCTAGGGCCTTTCTGCACTTGACCTTTGATCTGGACCAAGGGGTCATGTAGGCTACAGTCTGGGCCTCCTCATCTGCACACCAGCCACACCTGCCTTTTTTTGGGGGGGGGAGGAGGTTGTATGTAGGGATAATTAGTCTGGCTGATTACCTGGACAGCCTGTCAAGAAAAAGAAAGAAGAAGAAGTAGTGCTAGCTTTTCTACTCTACTTTCCCCACCCATTTAAGGGGGCTCAAAGTGGCTGACAAAGTTTCTGTTCTTCTCCCCACAACAGACACCCTGTGAGGTAGGTGGGGCTGTGAGAATTCACTAGGAGCTGTGACTAGCCCAAGGTCACCCAGCTGGCTTCATGGAGGAGTGCAGAATTAAACCCGGTGATTCCCAGATAAGAGTCCAGCTCCCTAACAACTAGACTAAACTGGCTTATGGAGACCCTGTTCCTGCTGGGCTTGCACCAGATGGAGGATCCAGATTAAAGAGGTCCTTAATGCACATTTCTGGTGGACCATTTAACTAGGTCCACCAGAGGGATCAGGACCATGTTCCAGAACACACAAAGCGTGCAGATAGCAGATCCCCACGTTCTGGGACTACTGGGAGTCAGGTGCACTGCCAAAGCAACCACCCACCTAGACTCTGAGGCTAGGAACTTTTGTTCCTACTCTTCAGAGGTATGGCGGCTGAGAAGCTCATATGAGCAGCCACGTGTGGCTTAATGCAGGTCAGTACCATCAGTGCGTACAGCACTGATCTAGTCCATGTTTCCACACAATCCAGATCAGTGGGACTGGTTATTCCATTGATTTGGATCTACAGCCAGTTGGTGAGAACTATTTAGATTAAGGGCTGTTCCACACTGACCCTATACTGGACCAGCGAGCACAGTAGGAGCCTTTCTGTATATTGATGCAGTCTCGAGGGGAGGCCCTGCTCCCATGGTGATATCTAAGCGGATGGGCTCTATTGGGTGGGGCCTTCCTTAGAGCAGTGCTGAATCGCCCTAAAACTACAAAACATCAACTAGTTGGTTCTTAATGTGCATTTTAGAAACATGTGGAAGAATTGCTCTCTTCAGGCATGCTGTATGCACATAAATATTACATTGGAGCAAGGATAAGTATGCAAGTTTTATTCTTCTGTATTGCTATGCCCTTCACTCGCTGTGAGCCGGAGTGCTAAATCTTGACTTGTGGAGGCTTTCTGTGGGATTTAGAACCCTGCAAAACTAGAACTGTAAATTGCATTCAAAACACCTATTCCGATTGCCTTGTTTTTATTTTCATGGCGAGTCAAGTTGTAAAGAGCAAGGAGTAGAGAACTGCATTGGGGGGTGCAATCCATTTCTCTCTCTTCTAGGCTGTCTAATGTTTTCGGGTATAAATCTGAAGGATCAACTGCAAATACCACCCTGCATTGTTTATCTTAAAGGTGCCCTTGTTCAATTTCACAGAACTGTCATAACATGTGGGGCAGGAGAAGATTCTTCCAGTGAAAAGGAACCAAGCAATCTAATGTATTTTAGAGGCATTTGGCACTGGCAGCAGCCTTTGCTCCAGGAAAGATATTAGTCTCCCCCCTCTGCTCCTGAGAGCATTGAAGTGTGTGGCCTTCCACATGCCTCCCTTGGCTGCTTTGCCCATGAGTAGACCATGGAAGACCTTATCAAAAAGATCTACTGCTCTACTGGACTAGGTGGCCATCTACATTTGGAGCTGTCTATTTCTAGATATATGCTCTAGATATATATATCCAGTGTGGACTGGGCAGTCTAGCAGTGCTCAGGTTCTCTTGGTTCTGCTTCAGAGTTCAGAAGAGAGAAGCCTGGAAAAGGTTTAGGTCTCATGCTGTCCTGGGATACCACCAGGTGTGGAAAGGCCCTAAGCGTAATAGACAGCTGCTTGATCCACTCTGTTGGCCAAGTCTGGAAACAGCTTATATATATAATCAAAGGATTAATATATATATATATATTAAAAAGCTAGGGTGGTTTTCAGTCCTTTAGTGTCTGCTGTTTTAGAGCAGGATTCCAGTTCTAATTTATTGATTAATCAAAATGACCATTCCAACATCACAACAAGGCTAAAAACCATACATTAAAACCCATAGAGAGAACAATAAAGATGAAACAGAGCAAGACAGAAAAATCTGAAAACAAGAAGGCCATCTATTAAATTAATATCTCAGCATTGTTAGTACAGGATATCCCAATTTTCTCCAGCGCAGCATTCTCCAGCTCAAAGCCTTCAAGGCAAACAGTAAAAATTTGTCCTTTATGCTAGAATAAAACAGACATTATAATTTAATTTGTATGATGACCTCTTTGTTGCTGACAGATACATAATATTTTGCATCAAGGAACACCTCTTGATCATATACTCTGTCTGCTCAAAAAGAAATGTTCAGTAAGGCTGCATCTACACACAGTAAAAAAAAGTGACTTGAAAGTGGTTTAGAGGTGGTAGTACTCACTCTCTAGTGTTCCCATCCCACCTCTAATCCATAATCTTAAATCATTTCCTGGTATTTTATGCAGATTAAAGATGGAACTGTAGGGTCTATCTCTATGGGGTTGGTAGTCCAGCCCAATGGGACACCTGGAATGCTTAATCCACACTCCAGATGAGTTTACTGGGATGCCAAGCCTCCTAATGGAATTCTGCATCTGCAGTGAATGAGGTGATGGATGGTGCTATAGCCCATTCCAACCATGAACTACTTATAAGTGGACCATGAACTATTCCAGAGTGCTATACCAGAACGGTTGCTTGTGTACAGATGGCAAACTGGTGGGTAGTTGGTTATACCATGGTCAGTACACTTGGCAGCATTTTACACAGCATCTGGAACCAGTGCCAGACGTGTACCATGTCTGGATGCCCAGCCAAAACAGCCCCATCCAGAAGCCTTGGAGGTCAGAAACTTTTCCTCCTAGCCTTTGAATCTGGAACAGGATGGACCATCTGCAATGTGGTGTGGGACACTGGGACCAAGGCCCATCATGGACTGAACCAGGTATCTGGCTCTGCATAACATGGGAAAACCTGTACCATGTGGAAAGGGTCCTACTGTCTACATTCCATCACACCTAAGCCACCTTTGAGCTACTTTTTTTACTGTGTGTGAATGCAACCTAACTTTCCAATGGAAACTCTTCTTGATTTGAGCCAACCAGAGTAAAACCTTTGAACCTGAGAATGTAAGGGAAGAATGAAAGTCCAGTTGAAAGCTTTTGCAGGGGGATTGTCGAGCCACATTTTGATCCATAGTGGTTCAAATCCTGTTCTTGCTGGACAAAAGGAGCCTTTCAGATGGGCCTTGGTCCCTCATCTGCCACTCTAGTAATTGTAATCCAAAGGTCACTTCTGTTTGCAGTTCCCCAAAATTTGGAGGGCTGCAGGTGCCAAGTCCCTGTTTAGAATGAAGACCACATGGAACGGGAAGATCAGGGAAAGAGATGCAACAAATATCCAGGTTTGATTAAACATTCCTGAATGCTGCATTTTGAAAACAGGTTTGTTTGTCTTTTCACTTTCTGATCCTGTGAAGATGCTGACTTAAAGTTATAGTAAAAATTATCTCCCTGCCATGACTACAACAGCATTAATTGATGTTCACTCACCTATTCAAATACTTTAATATTCATTTCTTTGAAGTGCTTTAAAAATAAATAGAAAATGCCCTTCTTATATATTTGTGTGAATAGTTCTCTATGTGCTCCTTCTTCCTTCCTTCGCACACCTGAACAACTGCGATAACCTGGCTTCCCGACGCTTGACCTTAAAGGAGAATTGCACACTTGCTCTCTGCAGAGCCTTTTGAAGATTTGTAATACGAAAGGCTCCATTTGCAACCCAGAGTCTTTGATCATTGACCTCGCACAGCGATGCGAGTGCCCTAGACCTTTTAAGTTCTTTAATGGAGATGTCTCTGGGATGAGAATGCGGCATTTTCACCTTTTTTTAGCATTGCAAAAGGCTGCTTTCCCTGCCCCAACTGTCTTGGCATGCCATTCCATTTCAACAAAAGTAGTGCTTCTCTGCAGTTGTATAAGGCCATTTCTGTCCTTACTGTTGCTATTTTGGTACAGGATGGGATACCCTGTACCAAAATAAGCCATCTGTCCCAAGCCGGGATGAATTTCTCCTGGTACAGAAAAGGCCTTTTGCATGTCACAGCAGATTCCACACTAGCCCCTGCGCTACCCTTCTAGACAGCTTCCACTTGCCTGCCACTCCATGGAGAACACAGCCTTACTCATATTCAGCTTTAGTAAGTAAAATGCATATGAATGTGAATATGGTGCCTTTTGTGTATCAGACTATTCTGTGAGTATCCTTTTCCCACCTGAAGTGCCCATGTGGATCGAACCAGTGACTTTTCATCCCAATATATCTTCAAGCATGAACACACTCTGCAATCTGAATCTTCTTCTACCAAGGAAACCAGCAGGTCAGTAGAACATGAAGAACTTCCTGAACTTAACATTGTGGCTGTGGGTTTCTTCACATTTAACTTTGGTGAGGAAGTTTCCCATGGAAGTCAAGTTCAGGCACAGTGGCTGACATTCACATTGCAAGCGCTGGCACCATTGCAAACTTACCTGGGAGCCGCTGAAGTGAACATGGTCTGTCTCAGACCATCAACACAGTGTTTGCAGTAGGAAGGCAGTGTGGATGCTGCATCCAGGCACTCAGTAAAGCGCCACAGCTAGAGGTGGTCAGGACGGCCACGCATGCTTCTGGGCCACTTTGGGATGGAGGCAGCACCATGGGCCATCTCAGTTGCCTAAGTCTGAACACAGCCATAGGAAACACTCCAGCCCTGAAAGAGGGAAGGCCCTTAATGAGAAATAATAGTACTGTAATTTATTTTCAAATTCCGAAATGTTGTAAATTGGAACATAATTGGTGCTATGGTGCTTTGGGGAAAGCATTCTCTACTCCTTTAAGGTTTTTTGTTTTGTTTTGTTTTGATTTTGGGTTAAGAACTTTTTAATAAGGGAATAGAATGGCAGTCCAAAGCAGAGCTACTTTATTCTGGCACACTGGGTGCAGAACACCTTTCTTGCCGCAATATGGATCCCCCTTTTCGTGTTTGTTTTAGACACTGGATAAGACTTATTTATTTTTCCAAGTCTAAGAAAATGCCGTATTGCTGCTGTTCTAATACTTATTTATTTATTTATTTATATTTCTATCCCGCCCTATACCCAAAGGTCTCATGGAGGGTAACAACATTTAAAATCAGACATATATTAAAACAGCAATGATCGTGCGTCCGATCTCTCTGCAGGGTGCTGCCATCTTGATTGGAGCATCCTGCATAATTGTGTGTGCACCAGCGTCGTCACTATGGTGATGCTGATGTCTTCCGCAAGTGCAGTTGTGTCAGGGGCTCATGTGAGCTGCCAGCATGCTTGCACAGCAGTTCAGATGATCCCCTCAGCCGGAAAGAGTGCAGATGGTCTCCGGCTGGACTCTTAAGGGTAAGGATATGGTCGGGACTGGGGAAGGTTGGTATGCTTGTGGTGCACAATTTTGTGCACCGCAGCTATTTTATAATTAGTCAACATCTGGGCAGGCAGGGGGCACTTGTAGGCTGTAAGCGCCTCCTGCAAGAGCAGATGTACCTGCCCAGATGTTGACCAATTATAAACTACAGGCTGAAGTGTGAATTGGCCTCTGGGTCTGGTTCATAAATATGGTGACTTAGAATTCATTGGAGTGCAATGGTCCCACTGGCTCAATGTGAGTGTTCCATAACATATTGCCCCATTTTTCCATATTGCAATGGAAATGTAAGTACATCTTGTCCACTTAGCCATTGCTGTTTGGAATAAAGTTTGTTCTTGAATGTAATTTAGGAAGGAAGGAAGGAAGGAAGGAAGGAAGGAAGGAAGGAAGGAAGGAAGGAAGGAAGGAAGGAAGGAAGGAAGGAAGGAAGGAAGGAAGGAAGGAAGGAAGGAAGGAAGGAAGGAAGGAAGGAAGGAAGGAAGGAAGGAAGGAAGGAAGGAAGGAAGGAAGGAAGGAAGGAAGGAAGGAAGGAAGGAAGGAAGGAAGGAAGGAAGGAAGGAAGGAAGGAAGGAAGGAAGGAAGGAAGGAAGGAAGGAAGGAAGGAAGGAAGGAAGCTTTTTTCCCCTGGAGCTTGCTCAAAAGAGAGAGCCCAATATACTATCTCATCCAGACTTTTATATTTGATATTTCAGCAAATCCCCAAAACATCTTGGGTAAATTGAACCTACTTCCAGTCCCAATAATACCATTAATGAGGTTTTAGATTACAACTCATTTTACAAGTTGAGCTATGTAACTCCTTAAATATTTTGATGACTTGAAACCCGTTCTTGATTATCTGACTATGGGAAGCAGAGGGTGAGGATGAAATGAAGGTCACTGGTTCAATTTCTTACCAGAATTAAGTCCTTGAAAATGAGGATAATTCTTCATGTGAAGTCGACTCACTTGGTTACCTCACTGTAACTGTTTGCATGATGTGCTGCAGTTTTTTTTTAAATGTAGCTTCCTAGACTGTGATGGGATTCAAACTTTTCAGAGTTTTCATTTATCTATTAATAACATGTTGCTTCTGTGACAGCATGACATTGAAAGGTGAAGAACCTAAAGTTGTAACAAAAACTTAACCTCAGACCTGACTTTCTCCCCTGAAAGCGGACAGATGAGTTAATAAAAAATGATCTCATTGATTAAAAAATATATTTGACCACAGACCATAATTATGCACAATAAATCTCATTAATCCTGGATCAGTTTTGAATGTGATATGGATTGGCAATTGTATGCATGATTACTGGGGGAAATGAAGCCCAGGACATGGTTGGAACTGGGTAATTTGTGCATCAGGCTCAATACCAAGCTGAATGCCCTGTTTGGTTATTGGGTTCCCTCTGGTTATTGGGTCTGTTTCACAGAGGTCGCTGTTTCTGCCAAATTGCCAAGTTGCATTTGTATTGGATCTTTTATGAATACTTTAACCTCCTGTTTTATGCTTTTTATTTCATTTTTGTGAGCTTCTCTGAGACTGCAGTTTAGGGTGGGGTATAAGATAATTAAAGGAAGGAAGGAAATGGCATGGGTGCATTCCTGTAAGTTAAGATTTTAAAGTAGTGGATCCCCTTATTTAGGTCAGGTGTGAAGATGGGTGCCATTTAGATCACCATTTTGGATTATTTATTTATTATTTACCTTTCTATCCCGCCCCATACCCGAAGGTATCTGGGTACGTAACAACCATTAAAACAACAGATTAAAAACAGAATATGTGTTAAAAGCACTGTAAAAATTCAACAAATCTAAGACTGTGATGCAAATATACTGTATAATTTAAATACATACTCTTGCGTCATAAGAATTCTCTGAGCTGGATCTTGCTGCTCAGATGTTTCACCACTAGTGAGGTAGTTCTTGCACTGATGTTGCTACCTAGCTTGGTGGTGAATCATCTGCAGCATCACAATCCACCTTGCAAAACTCCTCCAGATATCCTCTTTTATATGTACTATGTCATATAAAATTATATAGTACATATAATATGTACCATATTATGTTATGTATTGCGTGTGGCCTTTTTTTTTAAAAAAACTAGTCCTTGTCTTGTGATGATATTTTCCAGCTAACGATGCACAGTTATCACAGCAGTGCTATGCTTTAAATTTCCTGAACTACATTTTTAACCTTCCTTTTGGTTTGCTTTAGCATGAGCCAGTTTGGAGCTGAACTATCAGGGCTACCAGGTTTATCTGGGGCTACCAGGTTTGATTCCACACTCCTACATGAAGCCAGCTGGGTGACCTTGGGCTAGTCACAGCTCTCTTCTGTGCTCTCACAGGGTGTCTGTGGTGGGAAGAAGAAAAGAAGGTTTGTCGGTGGCTTTGAGTTCCCTTGAATGGGTGAGAAAATTGGGATAGAAAAGCCAACTCCTCCTCCTCCTCCTCCTCCTCCTCCTTCAGTTAAGAAAATGAGACCGGAGTCTTTTCCTAAGTACTTAACTGTTAATTTACTGCCAAACATGGTTTGGAGCAGTTTGGTGCCTTTTTGTTTTGAGGGCGGGGAGGGGTAATATTTTTCAATGGCCGACTTCATCTTCTGTCACATTGCACAGCCACCTAACTGTGTTGTGCCCCAGTCTTAAGGGTTTAAGTGGCACTTAAGTGATACGCTGGACTTGTGCTGGCCTGCAGCACTTGGGTAAATTTCACCATTTTATGAGATGAAGCAGCCTGTCAGATTAATCACAGATGTACAATGTAGTTTCTTCGGCAAAAGGAAAGAATCAATTTTACTCTATAACCCTTTCAGGCCTGTGTGAAACATTGGCTGCACATTCCGTGGACGCAGCACCAACATGATGAGCTGGTTTGCAGTAAGGAAGGGGAAAACATAAAGCTTGGGCTTGAAATGCAAGGTAGCTGATAGGCAATACTGGTGACCGCTGTTCCTGTTATTCATCTTTATATCAGAGCTGATTATTCCTGCTATGACTGGAGAGGAGAAGAAACTGTAGTTGTAAGCAGGGGTGTTTTTGCAGTTCCCTTCCCATCCCCTGGACGGGAAAGGAGCACAATTAACCAGAGTTGACTAGCGCTTGCGCTTGGAGCCCTAGTCACCTTTGGCCGTTACCTCCCCCCACAATCGAATGCTCACCTTATTTGATCTGGGGCCCGGTCCTCCTCTGGACGCTGCCATTTTGGCTGTGGCGCCCTCCATGACTGCGTGTGCATCAGTGCAGCCATGTCATGAGGTGCCAGCATCCTTGTGTGGTACCTCAGATGACCCCGGAGGACCAGAAGAGGTGTGGATGGTCATGTCTCTGGGCACTTAAGGTAGGTTCTGGTAAACGTTGGTTAACGTTGTGGAGCACCATTTCGTTCTCCACACCTAATCAACGAGTAGTGAACTTCTGGTGAGGGAGGGCATGCTTGGAGGCTGTAATTTGTGGATGCCCTTCACCAGAGGTCCACTACTTGTTCACTAGAGGCCATAGTGTAAATAGGCCTCAAATGCATTCATTATGTAAGAGTTTTTGTTTGTTTGTTTTATCTAAGGAGATCCTAATCATTTGGTTCCATTGGGGTTGCTTTGAAACTACCATAGATTTGTTTTCATTTTGACCCTTACTGGCAACTGGACTGTGAGAGCAACCAGCCTGGATAGCTTTATGAAAGGATTAGATAAAGTAATGGAGTATCTATGGCCGTTAGAATGGATGCCTAGGTACTGCCTCTAGTTTGGAGAGGCAGACAGGATGCCTCTAAAGGCCGTTTGCAAGGATTTGAAAGCAGGCTTGAAGGTTTTGTCTTTGTCTACTGCCTGAGAGTGCCCAGAAGCAATTGGTGGGCCACTGTGTGTGGGACAGCATGCTGGACTAGATGGGAGTGGTCTGACGCACACGGACTCCCCTTATGTTGTTGGTGGGTACCATGAACTCATGGCTAGCTCTTGACTGACACCTCCATGGGAACCACTGTGGAATCTACCCGACAGAGATAGAGAACTAGTTCGCCACTGCCTTCTTTGGGAGTGAGTCTGCAGATCAAACCAGCAACATTCTGCTTTCCAGACACTTTGCTCTATCTCTGAGCTACAGCCAGATGGGCAAAGCTAAAAAAAGAGAAAGCATTTGACCTTTGGGTTTTTTTTTTCATTCCATGATTCTATTGAAGTTTTATTCCTTAAAATGAATTTCATCTGGATAAAAATTGGTCTTAAAACTGCTGCTGTAGATAGCAAGGCATTTTCACTATTGTTTCCTCGCTGTAGCTATGTATGTATTACCAAAAACAAATCAAAACAAAAAACTAGGTCCCTGCCTTGTACTCATATCTAATCTAATCTTTTCCTTATTTGATGACATAATATTTTATGAAGTGGTATGAAAGAAAAGTGAAAGAAAATAGGAAAGGAACATGAGTAAAGTCATATGTTTGTATGCAAGTCATATCAAAAGGACAAAGAGAAGGAGGCCTTGATAATATCTTTAATTCAGTTTTCAGGTGCTGGAGAGAAAATATTCTAAAAATATGTGAATGCAACTGTTATTCTGTTCCCCTAAAATGCCTAGAAGGAAGTGTGCATTTTGGATCCAGATTATTGCACAAGTTCCCTTGGCCATTACCAAATATAAATCACTCTGTATAGTTGCTCTTCTTAATCATATTAGAACATATGATGATAAGAATGTAAGAGGAACCCTGCTGGATCAGGCCACATACCATTTAGTCCAGCATCCTGTCCTACGCAGTGGTCCACCAAGTGCTTCTGGGCTTCTGAAGCAGAACATGAAGGCAAAACCTTTGTTTCTTTTCCCTGCATATGGCCTTTGGAGGCATCCCACCTGTCACTCCAACCTGGGGGGCAGTACGTAGGCATCCATTCCAGGAGCCATTGATGACATCTGCTGTTGTTGGGAATGATATCTTTAATAATGACAGCAAAATCATAAAGGGCTCTAACAAATAAGTAGGTTTTATTTAAAAAAAGTTTTGCAGAGCTTGAGGGCCAGCTGAAAGTGGTAGGATGATATCACAGAGAAATTGGCTCAGGTTTTACACCAATAGTAAGTGCATGAGACAATCACATGCTGCTTGCTTGAATTTCGGGAAGCAGCTGTGCTAGGCCTACAACCTTCACACAGTGGTTGATCCCAAAAATATATATTCACATGCACAGATACACATATATTGACTGGAATTTGTGGATTTATTCCAATTTGTCTGTTTCTCCACAGTCTCACATCCATTGACAGGGGGGCAAATAGAGGCAATGACTTTCTGGCACACTAACCATAGCACTATTTAACACCCCAGGTCCTTGAGTGCTCCCTTGGACTGTTCTTCATATCTCCTTGCTGGTTGATACTCCACATTACAGCACTCTGACAAGTTTGCACCTCTATCTACAAATAAAGCCTTGATGGCTGTCACCTTACTGAACTTGTCACCTCATTATTATACCCATAGTTTTATATTTCTATTGTTCTTCACACACGCACTTTGCTCGTTTAGGTCTGTCTCTAGGCACTTCACTCCATGCGTCTGATGAAGTAGGCTTAGGGCCTTTCCATACTTGGCTCCACAGTTGGCCTTATTCTGGAATAGGGGCTTGCTGTCTGCATACTAGTGTAGGGTATGGCAGGCCCCAGCCGAGGTCTGCTATAGTCTGCCTTAGAATGCAAATAACAGACCCTATCCCAAGATTTATTCCAGAGCAAGGCCAAATGTGAAAAGGGCCTTAGCCTATGAGAGATTACGCTACTAACTAGCCAGTTTGGTCTAGTGGTTAGGGATCTAGGGTTTTTCCCCCACTGTCACTAGAAGTACCCATTAAGTACCCAAAATATTTTATGAAGTGGTAAGAAACAAAAGTGAAAGAAAACAGGAAAGGAACATGAGGGGAAAAAAAAACCCCTAGACTCTTTTCTGGGAATATCAGGTTTGATTCCCCTCTTGTTCATGAAGCCAGCTGGGTGACCTTCGGCTAGTCACAGCTCTCTTCTGAGCTCTCACATCCCCACCCAGCTCACAGGGTGTTCTGTTGTGGGGAGAAAGCTTTGTCAGCTGCTTTGAGTCCTCTTAAATGGGTGAGAAAAGCGAGGTAGGAAAGCCAACTCTTCTTTCTCTTTGTTAGTTGCTAAAGTGCTACTTAGACCTTCTTGCTTACTGATCCAAACTACTATAGGTGATTCCCTGAATTCTAGTATCAGTATATGTCTGTTTCCCATGAAGGTAGCAGTGGAGTTTAAGCACACAAAGGTGGCTGTGGGCTCACACTGGACTGTGGTGATTCTCACATCTATTCAAAAACAAAAACCCATGTAAAACACATAATTTAGAAAGAGAAAAATGTGAACAGATGGAAGATTTTGTTTTCATCCTTCACAAGCTGATTACATATATATATATTTGGTAGCCTGAGTTTAAAAGAGAAAATGATGAGATCAGTGATAGCTGATTGTTGTGAAATCAGAAAACCTTGTCCAGTTGTTTAAGGTATGGTTATCTGATCACAGAAATTGGGTTTCTCTAATAGAATGGAATGAAGCTGAACAGTACCTAATGGAATCTGAGGCAACAGATGTTCAATGTGTTATTGGTTTTCATGTGTTCATTTTATATGTTGTAACCCGCCCTGAGACGCTTGGGTATAGGCGGGATAAAAATGCAAATAAATAAATAAAATAAATAAACATCAGCATAGCCTGAAGGGGCCATGTCAAAAGAAAGACGGGACCAGATTGGTCATTTCACATCCCATGTGATGGGTTGGGATCACATGTCGGGTTCCGCATGTTATTAGTGCCTGGTCCACTCTTAGAGTGAAATCTAGCCCTGGGGACACCCCTTTTGTAAAGTTGAAAATGATTCAGAAAAGGTATTGTGGGCTTAGTCTGTAACTGCGGCTGCCATGTGGCCACCAGACCACCTTAGCTCTCCAGCCCCATGATGTGAGGTGCTGAAAATGGCCTGCTTCTGGGAATATTTCTAGTACTTCACACTATGGGCCTGGTTGGGAACTTCAGTGCCAGAGAACTTTCATACCTTGGCCTCAAAGTTTGCATGGGTTGATATGTTGGCCTGGCCTGACAGACCTCCACCCCACTTGTGGGCTCAAGAAAGTGCTCTGGCCCTTGCCCCAAGTGTGCTGCATTCATGAGGATCTTGCTTGGGTGGGTTTTAAAGAGTCTAACAGCACTGGCTCCACTTTGCTTTGCAATCTGCTAGTTGGGCTTTTTTTTCTGCGTTCTGTTTCTCAGATCCTTTTTTGTCATACCTGATACTGCAAGATTGTTGAAAATCATTCCAAATAGGAAATATTACATATTAGAAGATCTTCCCTATCACACTGATTTTTTTTAAAAAAAGATTTTAAGTGCAATTATGTTCATACATAAAATACATATTTCAGTTAGGTTATTATAAGTAACATCTACATTTTAGAAACCATTTTAGAACCACAGTAAGTCCTGAGACCTATGATAGTTATTATTCCCAGATCTTATAGTAAGAGTATCATCTAATAAGAGGATTTTGTCTTCATATGGATTTTGGCAGATAACTTTTCCATTAGAGTGACTCATCTATTTTGTTATTTAGTGATTGTAAGATCATCCAGGAATTCCTGCTGATGAGTGTTTAAAGTTTTACTGTTAACAATAAAAAATACTTCTTTATTAACTTTCTTAATGCAATAAAGCCACAATCTACTTGCATTCAAATTTGACATTTTGTTATATAATTATGTGATATCTGAGGAATTCTTATTAAAGTTAAATGTCATCTAGGTATAACTTTCAAATCTAATTTCTGTAGGCAGATGGTAACTACCCACAGCCAGCCCTTCTTTGTGGTGGTACCATCCTCTGGTATACTCTCTCTTATTTCTTCTTTTTTAGGTGCTAACTGAAGACTTATCTGTTTGCCTAGTCCTTTCCAGACTGAATATTTGCTTTCCTCAAGTGACCAGTTCTCCATAACTTATGTCCTTTATTTTCCCATGCTGCTTTCATGTCCCTCTGAGGGCTATGGAAAACTTTTTCCAGTAATGCCAAGTAAATTTTTAAGAATATATCGTTGGGTGTGTAGTATTGTTTGTTGTTATTTTCTCAAAAAGTGTTGATGGCAATTGACCTTCTTGATATGTAAGAGCATTTATTTGAAACTGTAGTAGCTATGGTAATTTATTTTCTAATAATTATTCTATTATCTATCTACAGTGAGTTAGTACATTCTTATAAAAATCTCTTATTCTATAAAGTTCCTGATCTTTTAATTATTTCCGTTGTTTACTTTGCTGTAGATAATAATAAAACCCCAGATAATTCATTAGAGAGGTAAAGGAAGAAATATGCTTCAGTGATGATGCTGATTTCTCCTAATCACGTTTGCATCTTGCCTTTCCTCAAAGGAGAATGGCAATAGCAGACCACTTTGGTTTACCTTAAGAATACTTCTACATGATGGAGAGCATGTCTAGGTGACAGATTTCAGACACGAGCTGTTTTTTGTGATGTAACAGCCTCCTACTGAGAAGTTAGCAAATTATGATCATATCACGTCTAGCAAGACTTTTCCCTGTAATGTCTGAACAATGGGGTGGGGGGCAAGTTCCATTTCTTTCTTCTAGTTGAATGCCTTGCATCTGTGTGGGCACTTTGGGGCGCTTGTAAAAGTTATTCTGGAGCACTGGAGCATAAAGACAAGCTGATCAATGCCATGCCCAGTAGCTTGAGTCCTTCTCCCTTTCCCTTTCATGCATGTTTCAGCTTAGGGTTGGCTCATGTGTGCATAATTCATCAAGTTCAGCCAGGCCAATTTTCAGGGAGGTTTGGTTAGGAGTGCTGCCTTCATGGTGTCTCACCTACCACAGGCTCCTCTAAATAAGATCACTGCTGCCATTTTTTTCCTGAGTGATTGCCCTCTGCTCCATCAGTCCCAATGGGTTGCAGCCACCACTGGTTATGCATTTGTGTTATGCTTTTAGTGTGATCTTGTGTCTCTAATCCCTCCCATTGCGTAAATTTTGCAGTGAGGATCTCTGGTATTTTTAATAAATGGATTAAAAGATTGTCCCATGCCACCAGAACATTTAGATTTCTTTCTCTGATAAAATGCACTTTTGTAACTTCTTGGACTATCACAGTGATGGATGAAGTACATTAGACCTCAGTCTCCCCTCTTTTTAGCAGGTATGCTCATTAAAGGATATTTTCAGGAACTCATTTGTATATGGAGCATGGAAATCACATCTGTGTAGCTTAACCAATTTCTTAACTAAGCTTTCTGTTGATGTGCTAACCTAGAAATAGGACCTTAGCGTTGTACATATGGCTTTGATGGGCATTTATACCTACATGAGTTGTCAAACTGTTTTTCCTCCCGTGCCGTTCTTAACCCAATGGAAGTAACCTTTCTGCTCAATTTTCTCTCGCAGGAGGCTATAAGCTAGAGAGGAAAACCTCTCCAGCTGGCAAAAGGAACTGTCCAGCCTTTGCCATGCTGAAGAGATTAAAGTACCGTATTGGGTTTCCTTTCCTTTCGTTCTTTTTATTAGCTAAACTTTTTTTTTAATCATTGTTGTCTTTCAACCATGAAACTCCTTTTCACTCCCCCAAGATTTATATCTCTGTGGTCTGTACACCTGTATTTGAACTATTCAGTGGCTCTGTACAAAGCACCCTATTGTTTGCAGCTTGATCTCTGGAAGCCGCAGTGTGACACAAGTTAACTTGTGAGTTTCCTCTTGAATACACCATAAGCTATTGATTTTATGAACAGCAAAATGAGCAGAAGGTCCATCATTCTCAGAGGGGCTGTCATTCCGCAATGTGACATGCTTAGAGACATCTAGATATAGCTCCAAAATATAAACTTTTGACAAATTGAGAACGTAATCGGGTTGGCTGTAGTGGCAGGTGAAAGAAAGGGGGGTGGGGGTGGGAAGGATTTTGGTGCTTCTGCTTAAAGAAGCCAGCTTTTTAACTTTTTGCCTTCCACACTGTGTGTCTTTAATCCACCCGGCCTTCACTTTGGAGTAGGTTCTTTCCTAGTGACTGTAAAAGATTGGGGGTGGGAAGATTGCCTGGAATTTAAAAAAAGAAAGACAGAAAATCTGAATTGCTGATATTCAAAATTGTCTGAGTTCTGTGGTTGATTTTTATGAGACAGAAGTATCAAGCAGTGTGTGTATGTATGTATGTGTGTGTGTGTGTGTGTGGTGGTGGAATGCTAATTCAGTATGCCAGAAAAAAGCCTGTAAATTTCCCCTGGTATCTCTGTGACAGTCTCAAAAATGTCTGCATCTCATTTGTGGAAGCTATGAAACTGAGTGCCATTTGCTGATGCCATGCCATGCCATGCCATGCCATGCTCTGCTTTTTGCTTGCTGTATTCTACACTCCCTGTCTCAGCATCTCTGCTTCCTTACTGACTTGTAGAGGTGACGCCAGTAGTGCTCCTTACAGTTTGCACGTATCCCAAGACCATAGTCATAGTTCACAGTTGTGCTAATGGCGTGGCCTCATATTGCCTCCTATTTAAGAGCCTTAGGAAGTCCTTATGGCCCCTTCTGAGTGACCTCTTCCTGTGAAGTTTTGGCAGAACATAGATAGGAAGCGGAACATGAGATGATAGAGTTTCTTTTCATGCTAATATCGTTTGGCTCTCCAGAGATTGTTATGTAAGTGTCAGTTCTTGGCTGGCAATCCTTTTGTCTGAACTACGTACTTTCTTTCCGGAGATACTAGTGAAAATGGCCTCTTGAAAACAAAACAAGATCCTACAGAAGCAGCTCTATTGTGATGTCTGAATACTGTACACTCATAGACACCATCACAGCAGGGGGAGAAAGAGAGAGACAGGAACAAGCAGAGGTGAAGAAGCAGCAGAGAAGATGACACATAATCACACACACTATCACACAGATTTAGACAGCACAGAGGAGGGACAGGCAGGACCCTTTTTTGCACTGGGCCTTATTCTGAATTATATCCTGGAATAGGGGGTTGCTATACCAGGAGCCTTCACCAGCATGCACAGGTCTGATCCCTATTCCAGGATATAATCTGGAATAAAGACCAGGAAGCCAAAGGGGAGCGATGTGAAACAGGCTTTGGAGGATACAATGGCACCACCATTAGAAGAATGCAGTTAAACAATTCCCAGGATAACACATTACAACTGTATATATGTTTACATGGAAGAAACTCTGTTGAGTTGAGTGGGCCTTAACAACAACAACAACAACAACAAAATCTATTTGCTAAATCATGCTCATGTTTGCTTATCGGTTTTATCACTGATTGTTCCAGACATAGTTCAGCCTTGCTTGTGTCACTGCAGCTATATGCAGGTATCACCATGTTTGATTACAGATAGAGCCCCCTCCACCTTGGCAACATGGTGGGCAGAGAGTTGGTGAAAGTAGTGGCTAGGCAGGTGATAGACACTCATATGGCAAAGTGGCAGGAACTGTAACATTGCTGGTGGTGAGAGTGTGATGATGTGAGAAGTGATGGTGACATGGGTGAGGGCGGATAACCGAGGGAGGGAGAGGGGGACAGTTCCTTTAACCATGTTGCATTCCAGCATTTATTATACACATCTCCCAGTTCTGCTCATTGTTGATATCATTATTAGCTCCTTGACATTTCTGCTTACTACTGTTTTATGTAACATGCCATAGGCTTTTGTAAAACAATCAGTCATGTTTGAATGGTGGTAAAGAAGCCCAGGTGCTCCTCAGCATCTATGGGTCCTCAAGGAGCGGGTGAGTGCTGTGAAAACCCCATGGTGTCATCTGCAAGGCTGAGTGAGCAGGTGACCTCTGTGCACTTTTTGTGGCACTCACCTGCTCTTTAATCTTCCCTGGGGCTTCACAGGGTTGAAATTTGATCCACAGTCATCTCAAAACCATCACCACAGGTTCCGGTACATTGTGTGCAGCCTATTTATTTATTTATTTATTTATTTCCATCACATTCTATACCCAAAGGTCTCAGGAAAAGCTCACAATTAAAATGAACTGACTATAAGAACAATAGATGTGCATGAACCAAAGTCAATGGTAACGAGTGCATCTTCACCCAGCACCTGAATGTTTACAGTAAGGGTGCCTGATGCATCTTTCAGAGAAGCTATTCCGATCACTAAGAAAGCCATATCGTGTTTCTCCATCCATTTAACTTCTGTGGGTTTCCCAAAAAAAGCCCAAAGGTTGCTGATGAAGAAGACGAATTGAGTTGTAGCTGTGAAAAGGAAAGTCTTTAGGTGTCCTTTCAAGGGCTCGTTGTGTGTCTCAACCTCAAAATGTGATATTGAAATTTGAAAACAGAAACAATGAAGGGAACCTAAGTTTGGTGAGCCAGTTTGATCTTGTGGGATGCTTATCTGGTAGTCTCCCAGTTCTTTCTTTCTTTCTTTCTTTCTTTCTTTCTTTCTTTCTTTCTTTCTTTCTTTCTTTCTTTCTTATCACCTACCTACCTACCTACCTACCTACCTATCATCTCCCACCCTGTACCTGGAGGTCTCCAGGTGGGTAACAACATCTAAAATAAAACATCATTTTAAAACAGTAACAGCATCTGCCAGTGGAGAGAAAAGTGTGTCCCCATTTAGCCAAAGGCCGGGGTAAAGAGGTGTGTCTTCAATGCCTTCCTAAATGTGCACAATGAAGGTGATAGATGCACCTCAAGGGGAAGACTATTCCATAACCTAGGGGCCATCACTGAGAAGGCCTTCTCCCAGGTGCTCACCTCTGTTGCTGCTGAGAGTGGTGGGACAACCAGGAGGGCCTCCCCTCCCAATCTTAAGATGCAGGCAGGTCGATATGGGAGTAGACGTTCCTTCAGATATTTGGGCCCCAAGTCATTTAGGACCTTATAAGCTAAGGTTAACACCTTTAAAGAGAGCTAGTCACAGCTCTCTTTCTGTTTTCTCACAGCCCCACCTATCTCACAGGGTATCTCTTGTAGAGAGAAGAACAGAAGGTTTGTCAGCTGCTATCAGTACCCTTAAGCATGAAAAAAGCAAGATATAAAAACCAACTCTTCTTCTAAAGCAAAATAAAAGTTACAGAATATGATAGCGTGGTGTATTATGAAGGCTTCTGTGTAAGGTGCAAAACTAGAGCTTGTCGAAATCAGTCTCAAGATGAATTAGAATCATGTGTCTGCTTTGTGGGTCTGATTCGGAATTCAGTCAAATAGACTTATTTTATTTTATTTATTTATTTGCATATTTATGTCGCCCTATTCCCAAAGGTCTCAGGGTGGGTTACAACATATAAAATGAACACATTAACACTGGTGGTGATGGGGGATTTGGTCTTCTATCCCACCCTATACCCAACGGTCTCAGGGTGGGTATCAACAATAAAAAAGCAGTAACAGTATATATTAAAACAGCCGTGCCTGAAAGTGGGAAGAGAAAGTGTATCCTAATTTAACCAAGGGCCAGGGCAAGGAGGTGAGCCTTTCTAAACATGTACAGTGAAGGTGCCTGACACACCTCAAGGAAAAGACTATTTAATAACCTAGAGGCCATCACTAAGAAGGCCCTCTTCCGGGTATCAACCCCTTTTATTACTGAAGGTGGTGTTATAACCTGGAGAGCCTCCCCTCCAGATCTTAGTGCATGGGCAGGTCAGTATGGAAGAAGGCGTTTCCTTAGATATTTGGTGCCCAAGTTATTTAGGGCCTTATAAGTTAAAGTTACCTTGAACTGGGCTCGTTAGTGAAACATCCAGTTGACATACATCTGCTTGAGGAGGAGCATAGTAGGGAAATGGCCATCAAAGGAGAGATGGGAATGCTTGTTTCCCCTTGCTGTTTACAATGCTGTTGGACATGTCTGTAAAACCTTGCTGCGTGCTGGTTCATGTGGACTTGCACCCTGCCAGCTGAGTCATAGTGATGTCGTGAGTCCAGCTCTCGCAACCGATCCAAGGGCTCTGGGAAGCGGGGAGCAGCAGCTGGGAGCTGCTGCTACTTGCCGGGTGTTATGATCGATTATTTCTAGGCGCCAACCAACCCGGGCCTGGAGGCCAACCAGAGTACAAGGGCTGACCCAAATTAGGCTAGGAAATGGGGGAAGGGAACAAAGAATCTTGAAGCAGGAGTCAGCTGGGGAAAAAAAGACCATTTAATGTTGCAAGGGGTTTTTAAACAGCACAAGAAAGGGGCGTGGGGGAAAGGACATCAGAGCAATATCAGGGGAGCTGATTGAAGGAAAGCTGGTGTCTTCCGGGTCAGAGGTCCTTCTGATGTCACTTCCTGTGGTGGTAGGAAGAGAAGGAAGCTATACTCTTAAGACCATATGCTTGCAGAATCCATTAATGCCTAAAGGCTGCTGCATGGAGTGGAAAGAATTCAGCACCCTGGTGGCGCTGAGTGTATACTACAAGACTATGGAAAGGAAAATCTCTGGCTCCCTTTACTCTCGAAGCTTGAGAATTAAGGTGGGGGCTGGAAGGGAAGCCAGGGGAAAAACTGTGCAGCCAGATGATTACTACAGGGCCAGGTGGACCTTGCATGCTTGCAGTTGAGGGGTGGGCTCATGAGACACTGTGCAGATCCTACCGGGAAGTGTGTGAGTGTGTATGCATGTGTGTGCAGACATAATCCAGCTTTCTTAGGTGAAGCATTCTGAGAAAACATTACCCCAGTAAACGACAAAGTTCTTCCTTAAAAAAATGAGGAAAAAATGCACTAGAGGGATGGTGGCATTTGAAAAAGGGGAAAAAACCTATCTCGTGCTTGACTTTGTGTAGACAGCTAGAAAATATATTTTGTGATTGCAGAGCGGGTTGGGTAAAACTGCTGTATTTGGCAGATAAGAAAAAGGGTTAGGTTCTGGTTTATCTAAAAAGAGATGGAGGGTCTTTTAGGGATTTATAGTGCACTGGGTTTAAATAAGCAAACAAACAAAATCCATGGGGATTTATAGATAGTCTATCTGTGCCACTTTATTACTATCTTCTGCTTAAATTTGAGAGAGGGAGAGAAGTAGAGAGAGAAAAAGTTGAATTTGTATGTGCATAAACGGAGGTAAAATATATTTCTACATACATATGCATCTGTGAACTTGAGGCCCTTTTACTGAACTGTTGAAGGGCACATTAAATGGCTTTTATAGAATTCAGAACTAGAAGCGAGTGTGACAAAAGCAAGATCATGAAAAGCTTTTAAAGACCTCAGGACTATATAATTGTTTAAGCTGTTCAGTCCCCCCCCCCCCCCAATCTTCTGGTTACAGAATACTTTTCAAGGTTCATTTCCCCCTGCCTCGTGTACAAAAACATATAAAATCTGCTGTATTCATTGTACAAATGATAACTGCAGAGCTGGCAGAAGCTGTTCCATTCGCAATATTGCAAAGTGTCTTGTTAATACGATTTTTAAAGAATCTTGCTACTCAGTATTGGAGAAAAATGCTACCCCATCATTTTCCCTGTCATTGTGATGCAAGCGCGGTAAATGCTTTCACTGTTCTTACACTTAATGGAGCACGCTGGGCGAGGATGAAGCTACCATTGGCCAAGGCTGGCATTTGGTCAGGGGTGCAGTAATGACAGGGGAGGCCAGTAACCATTATAGCTGGCCACATCCGGAGTGGCTCACTGGTGGGCTTAGAGTTTGTTAGGACATTCTCATGGTGTTTTCATGCTCAGTCTGCCTGATGGAGGACTGACCCTGCTTTCATTTTTCACAGGCCATAAATACACCCTGTGATAGGCAAAGGAAGCTTGCCTGCCAAATTCAGGTCTGGTTGAGGTTGGACCACAAGATCACCTTTACATGTTTATATTTTCTGAATTAAGATGCCACAGAATGATATGATGCATGATGTGATAATGTGAGGCACTGCAACCATCATCCATGGGCCTTTGATAAGAAGATGTGAGGAAGCCCATAGGCTGGATGGCAATGGGAAATGATTTAGTTTAATACCCCTCACACTTAGAACACCAAACAAGATGATCAGGAATTCAGGAAACATATCAAACTTCTTCCCTGCATACGCAACACACATCAACAGAACCTTTGACATACTGGTCAAATTAGCAAACCAAATACAATGGCCACATTTCCACTTACTGAGCTAAAGGCAGCTGGAGGGAGGCCACATTTCCAACTATCTGCACCTGCATATGAAGGACAACCTCATTCTCCATGCACAAGTGCAGCAGCCCCTTCCGATTGTGCCACCTGTATTGATGATCCATGGTGAGGCATCAGACTACAACAGGATGCAAGGTAGTGGCTTCAGGTCCCAGAGACACTAGCTTCCCTCCACCCCGATGCTGTGGTGAAGGGAAAAGTGGAGACTGACCACCTGAGAGCATGGAAAGGGCATCTTCATCATGAAATGGAGATCTGGCCAATGTCTGCAAATAAATGACAGAATGGAGTAGGTGATAAAGGATTGTCCACACACCCTCCCCAAAGATTCTGCTCAAATGCTCAAATGGAATCTCACATTTCCCTAAATCTCACATTTCCAAGAAGGAGGGGGTAGGGTGCTGCATTGATGGGGTCACACCATTTTTAACTGGACAGATGCATGGCAGCCTCCAGCTGAACCCCAGGGTAAAGCATTTTGAGCCCTCCAGAATACTGGCAAGGAAGTTTTGTGACTGACATTGATCTGTGGATTGGAACTGTGGGAACTTGGGCTTTGGTTGGGAACCTCCTTGTGAGCCTGTCAAACTGTGTGTTGCCCAACAGCGGATCAACCCAAACTTTGCTCTGCTTGCACCTTCTTAAAGGAAAGTTTCACCAGGGGGTGGGACAAGATCACATACAGTAACTCATCAGTGAGCAAGTCCATATTTTTGCCAGGGATTGAAGAAGCAAAGGTGGGATCTTTTCATGTATTTGCCTGGCTATTGAACTTGCTATTATTGTTGTCCATGTGTTTTGGGGCTTGGGAAGCATGGATGATGATGATGATGATGACGACGACAACGACGACGATGATTGCTAAAGCACCATCCCAACCCAGCTATACCCCTGGAGGAAGCAAAGTAGGAATAGGAAGTCAGGCCTAATGAATGTCTCCAGTACCACAGCAACTATGACTGTGGTGGTGGATTTTGGAATCGTTCTGCTGGATTTCAAAAGCCAATGAGCTATGTCAGCACTAAATGAATATCTAATGTCAAGGCTCCAATGTTTTGCTTCTGGCATTTGCACACCCTCCATTGAGAGAATGTTCCGTTCTGTTATAGTTCTGTGACATCTACTGTTGCTCTTTTGCCAAAGCAATTGCTATAGCACAACTGCACATTGCAAAGAAAAGTCTCGCTGAATATAGATCTGATCCTTGTGACTTTGCTGCTTTGTGAAGTTTGAGTGAGTCCTAAGTGATTCCCCCACCAGTTTTTTAAAAAAGGGTTTAGCTTGGTTCAAGCATTGTTGCCCATTCAACCTGAAGATCTCTTACTTCTTGGAACTGTTGACAGACCTTTCTTTCTTTCTTTCTTTCTTTCTTTCTTTCTTTCTTTCTTTCTTTCTTTCTTTCTTTCTTTCTTTCTTTCTTTCTTTCTTTCTTTCTCTTTCTTTTTCTTTCTTTCTTTCTTTCTTTCTTTCTTTCTTTCTTTCTTTCTTTCTTCCTTCCTTCCTTCCTTCCTTCCTTCCTTCCTTCCTTCCTTTTAAGGTCTGTGAACTGAATTTTCATGGAATTAAAATCATTTTCAGTTTTGCTTCTGTGATATTTTAGCTTTTTTTGTTTAAATTATAATAAAAAGTTAATTTTTAAAAAATCCAAAAATATTTTGATTTTCTTGTAATGTGCATCTTGCGCGTTTGTTCTAACAGATTTTCCCTGTCCAAAATTATTAATTGTTTGGTTTTGGTTAAATTGATGATGCTAGTCCTAACTTCACTTCTCTGCAGGTAAATAGCCTTGAGCACATTGGGGCTTACTTCTAAATCATAGGATTTAGTAGATCATTTCCAACAGAGTGCTTCAAATCCTCCTTCCCGTAGGTTCTGGGTCAGTGATCCTACTGAAAATCATCTCTGATGGCAGAATCACTTTTGCAGAACTGTCTCTACCCCACGGTCTTTATCACATGCCCCACATGCTGCTTTGGCTGCTACTCACACTTCCTTAATTTAAAGAAGAGAAAGGGCATTCTAATTCTCCCATGGCCTGCTTTCTTTGTTTCTTAAGCCCCACTTGTCAAAATAATGGGATACATACGTTGCCAGCAGCTGAAAGACCATATGGGCAAAGGGGAACAGAAACTCTCCATTTTGAGAAAGCCATCATGATTGTTCTGTTCTAGGGAAGCAAGACAGAATGGAGGAGAGAACTGGAGAGGGCTGGAAATAAGAGAAACAGAACAAGCCCCTACAACATATGGGAGGTGAGCATTATTAGGAACTAACAGAGGCCATACAGCTTGTTAACAGACAAGCCATGGGCTTTTAAACTTCTCATCTGCTGTGAGGTCACTGGGGTTTGAGCAAATTCTGCAGATTGTGCAGCAAAAGAAAACCTAAAAGTTCTGCAGGCAAAGCTGCCGCTATATGAGTCTTTTTGTTCTGTTGACTCTATAACACATTTTGAAGATCAGCCTTGTTTTGTAACTTGAGGGAGAAAGTGGAGGCTGCCTGTCAGAACTGCAAGGATTTTTCTCTCCCTCCACTTTATTTATTTATTCATGGTGGCATATAAAACAACCTTTGTGAGTCAGGTCTGATTCATAAACATATTCCCCAGACGTTGTGTATATTTCTTGCAAATTCAGGCCTGAAAGTTACCATTGATTTGCTTTCATAACCATTGTAGCTTTCCACGTTTAATTAAAGTGGGCTGGCTTGGGCCGCTTTTAATAAAGGCTGCCTCTTGGTATCATTTAAAAACCTGTGTTTTACCAATAGTTGGAGTATAGTGGTTCCAGTAGGGAAATGGTTTGCCTAGACCCACGGTTGGTACTTCACATTTTAGCATTTGTGTGACATCACAGCAGTGAGAATCTTCCATTCTCATGCTCAGCCTCTCCCAGCATGCTCAGCATAAACTAGATTCTGATAGGTCTGCATGTTCTCAGGTGAAGGCGAGACCTCACGACATAGCAGAAGGCAGTAGTTTGGGTCAGCGGAAAAGAGGACTTTTTGCACAAGGGCCTATAGAATGCACGTAGGACACGCTGGGACAGAGCATTCACTCTGCTGGGCGGCTGCATTTGGAACCGCCCCAGCCTGTGCCAGGGTGCCCACTCGTGTGGAGCATGAAATCGTGCTCTACACCCAGCCCAGGTGGTTCCCAGCCATCTCACAGCTGTTCAGGAGGGAGTGGATTCTCACACTCCCTTCCTAACAGCTGCGGGCCCCAGGAGGTTCCTGTGGGTTCTAGGGGACCTGATCTGGTCCCCTAGGGCCCACGGGAACTGAGGAAGGAACATGATAGACCTGGCCACCCCTGGATCAAATTCGACCCAATGGGGGCAGGTCTGGGAGGGGCGTTCTGCCCGTGCACCAGCCTTTTTGGGCTAGGCCACGCAGGGATGGATTCCCTTTTCACACATAAGCAGGTAGGAACCTACACGTTCCTTACCTACCTAGGTGTGAATGGAGAATCCATCCCCACGTGTCCTAGCCTTACTGCACTACAGCCGTTTGGGTGTAGTGTGAAAAGGCCTGAGATTTCTTCCTATGGTGTCACAGCCTGCATTAATTATTTGAACTGCCTGTGAGTGTAGCTTTCTACTAGGTGATCTATTGAATTATGTTTAAGGCTCTTTGTGTTGTGCTGAGAGTTGTACTTTTCCTCCATCTTCTGAATAATGAGAAATACCCTAACTCAAGTGATGAAGACACCTATTCAAATATTTGTTTTCCTCTCTGGAACGCTGTGTGATATTTGTGACTGCCTGTGTACCACAGGATCAAATGCATGAATGCTATTGATACTGCTGACTTTTTTTTCTTTTTCCTTAAATCTGCCTAAGAAGGATAAAATCCAGCAGATAAACTATTTTCTTACATTCTCTTTATTGTATATCGAATCCTGCTGATAGTTTGCCTTCCTTTGGGTTCTAAAACAATACTTCGCACAGTATATATAATGTTGGAATCTAAGGGAGGTACTTGAGGTGGAATTTGAAATAGAGGAATGGTAGACAGAGAAGTTATGTCTAATTAGTTTTCATTGATTAAAGAATGACAATGCCCAATAATTTGAGTTACTTGTTTTGATATAAGCTTTAATTGAATCCTGACAGAATGAAAACTGAGTTGATGGGATGATGCGACATCCAGAAATTTTGCAGTTTACTTCTTTTGTTGAAAGAGAGACCAGCAGTATCACTGGAATTGGCTTGTGCCAAATCAGTTTGTAGAAAATAAACCACACAGAGAGGTCCAGGCTGTTAGGTGCCTCATCAACAAACCCAGTTTCTCTATGGAATCTACAGCCTACCTTGGAGCAGGTGAGCAACCATGTAAAAAGTGCGGAACTCTCATATGCTCTTCACAACGTGGCCGCCATATTTTTCCTCTCTTCGTGGGTTCTCTTGTGTGAGTTCATTTTTTTATGAATTGCAGTTTGGCACAAGCTTATACTAGAGGCTCAAGTAAAGAGTGCAACAAGGAGCTACAAGTTTTAACTGGTGCAAAGCCCAAAGCTGTTCCTGGAATGGAATAGGGATACCTTTGAAGTGTATTCTATGAGGGGTTGCCCTGGCTTGGAAGCAGAAGCAAATGCAGGAGGCCTACATAGCTTTGGACCAGCTTATCTGAAAAAGTGTGTTCTCTATTGACCCATACCATTTTGTAAGATTCAAGAGCAGGATGTCTTTGGTTGCTTCCAGGCATGAGGTAAATTGTGCGGCCCCGTTCCCACGCATTGCATCGGATTCCCAGATTTTCCCATCATTTTCCCAGTGCAATCTCTTTTGCAACAGGAAGAAAATGTGTTGCAAAGGTATCATGGGAAATCCAGCAACTGAGTTTCCTGTGATTTCGTGCTTACCTTCACATCTAGTATGGTGCATGCAGTATTGCCTGAACTTCCAGGAGCTAGCAAGCACATGGGAAGCAATAAAAGAAATGTCCTGGGCTCTTCACTGACTCCTGGAAGTTCCCAGAGAGGCAGCATTGTATGCACCTCACCAGAAGTGAAGGCAGGTAAATCTTTGCCAGAGTTTACTTCATGTGTCTAATGACCCATTGTTTTCATATCCTGCACTACCTCTTGCCTTCTGAATGCAGCAGCCATTATTGTACTGCCATTTATAGAGCTATGAAGAGAGACTGTGCGTCTGTGGGGCAACAGAGGTTGAAAATCTCTCATACATTTTGTTTACCTGCTCCCTGTATTCCCAAATAAGAACAACATGTCTTGATCCCCTTTTGCAAAATATGGCTTACTGGAATACAGAGCATAAAGTGAACTACAGTGGTACCTTGACATACGAGTTTAATTCGTTCCGTAACCTTGCTCTTATGTCAAATCGCTCGTATCTCAAAGCAATTTTCCCATTAATCCATTCCAGCTCCCAAAACACCACCTCAGTTGTTTTTGTTATGTACTGTTCTGTATTTACATACTCGTATCTCAAATCTTGCTCTCATCTCAAAGCAAAATATCACTCGCTCGGCGGCTTGTATCTCAAAACACTTGTATGTCAGGGCACTTGTATGTCGAGGTACCACTGTACCTTTTGCACGGAGAAAATGCTCAGGCAGCATACAAAGGTAGTTTTGAACTTGGTTAAGACAGCCCAACCCAGGAAACTTTTCATTGAGCTTAATGGACTGCCTTGTATGGATGATATATACACAGACTCGATTTTACTCTTGTATATTTTGATTTTATTCTTGTATGGTTTTATCTTTGTATACTTGATATTTGATATAGTTGAGCGACTAAGCAATAAAGTTTATTCATTCATTTGTAGAGATCCATCTGGTGTCAAAGTTTATGGAATGGCCTTTCCAGTGAAATGGGACAGGGCCAGACCTGTGTTATCATCCTGACTTATGATAAGATCTCTTGGCTCAGGGAAGGATTTTTGTTTTTATGGAGATTTAAACCCTTTTAAAAATCATGCTAATACCAATGTTTTTTTTTAAATTATTTGTGAACTCTCCTGCGATTTTTATTTCTTTAAAGAGAGATAGAATACCTTTTTTTAAAAAAGTTAACAGATAAATGAGCTGTTATTTGCTTGATTAGTTATATTTAGCCACTTTAGATTTCAATTTGGAGAGCGCCCTGGAGTATAAATAATGAAATTAAGGGTTAAGGGTTGCCTTCTCTTGCCACATGTCTAAATAACCCTTTCCTGAAGTAGCTTTTCATTTAAAAGAAGAAAAAAAATGGCACAAGAGCTCACTTAAATGAATTTACTTATAACATATAGTTAGCCCTTTTGTGTCCCCCTTGGTTCAATTAGCATTGTCTGGAAAGAATAGTTAAATTGTCCTATTTTCTTCTCATTCTCTTTCCTTGATTGGTGTAATTGTAAGAGAGACTTTGTTTAATAAGTAACTGATGCTTAATAACAAGTAACTTGGTTTAATAAGCAATTGATAATTGCAAAAAGGAGAAAGGGTTAATTATGGTGCTTTGGTGGGATGGAAATGACAACAATTAAGGTAATGATGTAGATTAGCTTCTTGATGCCTAAAGGAATGGAGAAAGATGCTGTAAAAACTCTAGAGGCAGGCATTGAATCTATTCATTTCTGAGCGCATTCCAACCTAACTGTAAGTGAATCTGACCTGCTGACCTTCCTTGGTAGGTGCTGTTCTTGCCAATGGACAGGATGAGATGAAAGCAGCCCCAGACCATTGTTTTCATGATTATTTGCTTTATAGCAATCGGTGTGGCTATTCTTTGGGGAGAACATATCACATTCACTGAAGTATGGCACCTCCAGTACGGCTTGTTGCAGTCAGTGGTGTAGTCTGAACATTGTCACCGGCTTGGCTGCCCTCGTGGTCCCTGGATACTTGCTAGTGACATTGATCTGAAGAAAGAAAGAGCTGATGGCACAATGGTGTGCATGTTGATTCACCGAGGTAGATTTTTGGGAGAAGTAGCCTGAACAGTGTGGCACTCTGAGCCTAATGTTTATGTGGGGAGAATCTTTGTCGGTTGCAAGGCAGTGGCGGCCGCCTCTAGGGGGCGCATGGGCGCGCGATCACCCTAGGAAGGCCACAATGGAGAAGAAAATTACATTAAATGCAAGGAGAGTGTTTTTAAGCAATAAGCTCCTTGCATCGGTCAGAAACACTCTCCATTGCTTCAGGGTGCGCTTTTTTTCATGCAGGGATGATCGCTCTTTGCCAGCGCCGCTCTCAGAAGCTGATTGGCGGAGAGCAATACGCTCCGCCCTCCTTCCTTCTGCTGAGCGCGCTTGGTCCCTGTGGCCGCCATTTCGGTGGAGACTGGTGAGAGGGAGGTTGAAATTAAGGTATGTCCGCTCACTGTTGTAGCCCCTGCCATCCCTAACCCTACAACAAGGACCCCCTGCCTCCCCCTGCCCCCCTATTTCCACCTCCCTCCCCTTCTCCACCCATTCCCCACCGTGTCCTTCCATCGCCAGCCAGAGGTGTGGGGCTTCGGAAGCACAGGGTGCATGACTTCCTTTCTTCTCTGCCGCTCTCAGTCCCTCCACAAGAGGTGGGGTGGACAGTTGGAGCAGGCAGGCCCCAACCCGAGCTCTCCTGCCTCCTCTTCTATCTTTCCTAAGGGCAGCCCGTTCTTTCCCTTCTCCTTCCTAACACTGGCAAACCCCCCCCGCCCATTCCCCCTCCCTCCCTCCCTCCCTCGCTTCTATCTTTCCTAAGGGCAGCCCCTTCGTTCCCTTCTCGTTCCTAAGGCTGGCAACCCCCCCCCGCTGCCCATTCCCCCTCCCTCGCTTCTTCTATCTTTCCTAAGAGCAGCCCGTTCTTTCCCTTCTCGTTCCTAACGCTGGCAACCCCCCCCCGCCCATTCCCCCTCCCTCCCTCGCTTCTATCTTTCCTGAGGGCAGCCCCTTCGTCCCCTTCTCGTTCCTAACGCTGGGAACCCCCCCCCCCGCCGCCGCCCATTCCCCCTCTCTTGCTTCTTCTATCTTTCCTAAGGGCAGCCCCTTCGTCCCCTTCTCGTTCCTAACGCTGGGAACCCCCCCCCCCGCCGCCGCCCATTCCCCCTCTCTTGCTTCTTCTATCTTTCCTAAGGGCAGCCCCTTCGTCCCCTTCTCGTTCCTAACGCTGGCAACCCCCCCCCGCCGCCCATTCCCCCTCCCTCGCTTCTTCTATCTTTCCTAAGGGCAGCCCCTTCATCCCCTTCTCGTTCCTAACGCTGGCAACCACCCCCCCCGCCGCCCATTCCCCCTCTCTTGCTTCTTCTATCTTTCCTAAGGGCAGCCCCTTCATCCCCTTCTCGTTCCTAACGCTGGCAACCACCCCCCCCCCGCCGCCCATTCCCCCTCTCTTGCTTCTTCTATCTTTCCTAAGGGCAGCCCCTTCGTCCCCTTCTCGTTCCTAACGCTGGCAAACCCCCCCCCCCCGCCGCCCATTCCCCCTCTCTTGCTTCTTCTATCTTTCCTAAGGGCAGCCCCTTCATCCCCTTCTCGTTCCTAACGCTGGCAACCACCCCCCCCCCCGCCGCCCATTCCCCCTCTCTTGCTTCTTCTATCTTTCCTAAGGGCAGCCCCTTCGTCCCCTTCTCGTTCCTAACTCTGGCAACCCCCCCCCTCCGCCCATTCCCCCTCCCTCGCTTCTTCTATCTTTCCTAAGGGCAGCCCGTTCTTTCCCTTCTTGTTCCTAATGCTGGCAAACCCCCCCCCGCCCATTCCCCCTTCCTCCCTCGCTTCTATCTTTCCTAAGGGCAGCCCCTTCGTCCCCTTCTCGTTCCTAACGCTGGCAGCCCCTCCATCACCCGTTCCCCCTCCCTTCACTTCTTCTCTTTCCCCCTTCCCATCCCCACTCCCTCCCCTCCCCCATTTTTCCTTCCCTTTTTCGTGGGCCCTCGCTTGTCAGTGGGGCCCCATTCTCCCTTTCCTTTCTCCCTCTGTTCTTCCCACGCCCCTCCTTCCCTCCCTCCCCCCCTCCCCCTCCTTCCCTCCCTCCCCTCCTTCCTTCTCTTTAACTCCTTCCCTTTCCATCCCTCCCTCTCCCCTTCCCTCCTTCTTTCCTTCTGTCCTTCCTTCCTCTCCTCCCTTTCCAGAGTTTCCACAGCCCAATCTACGTCACAGGATGTTCTGTCTTGGGGAGAAGAACAGAAGCTTTGTCAGCTTGGACTTGGACTGTTCTGGAGTTGCAACCACTGAGAATTTAATAGTTGTATACCAGTTTCCTTTGAAGCCAGTTCAGTTAACCTCCCTTTACTGCTCCAGGAAGTTTCCTTTTGAGTGCTTGCAGCAAATGGAAAATGCAAGGGACCAGGGATTTTCTCTTCACACTGGCTGCAGTCACACCTGAGGATTGTTATCTGCATATAGCAGGTTGTATTCCGCACTCCCACTTGAAGCCAGCTGAGTGACCTTAGGCTGGCTCTCTTCTGAGCTCTCAGAGCCCCAGGTACTTTTGGGTTTCTGTTGTGGGGGAAAGAACAGAAAGTTTGTCAGCTGCTTTGAGTCCCCTTAAATGGGAGAGAAAAGCGGGGTAGAAAAGCCATTGCTGCTTCTTCCTCTTCTAGGGATTAATATAGCTTAAGTCCACTTTCATAGGCACAGAAGACATCAGCCATGTGACCAATAATTTTCTCTTCACTTTGGCTGCAGTCACACCAGAGCTTTAATCCAGCTTCCGTCCACTTTCACATGAGCCAAGCTTGCTAGGTGGCCATGGGCTAGTCACAGCTCTCTTCTGAGCTCCCACAGCCCCACCTACCTCACAGGGTGTCTGTTGTGGGGGGAAGAACAGAAAGTTTGTCAGCCGCTTTGAGTCCCCTTAAATGGGAGAGAAAAGCGGGGTAGAAAAGCCAACGCTTCTTCTTCTAGGGATTAATCTAGCTTTAGTCCCCTTTCATAGGCACAGAAGACATCAGCCATGTGACAAATAATTTTCTCTTCACTTTGGCTGCAGTCACACCAGAGCTTTAATCCAGCTTCAGCCCACTTTCACATGAGCCAAGCTTGCTAGGTGGCCATGGGCTAGTCACAGCTCTCTTCTGAGCTCTCACAGCCCCACCTACCTCACAGGGTGTCTGTTGTGTGGGGAAGAACAGAAAGTTTGTCAGCCGCTTTGAGTCCCCTTAAATGGGAGAGAAAAGCGGGGTAGAAAAGCCAACGCTTCTTCTTCTAGGGATTAATCTAGCTTTAGTCCCCTTTCATAGGCACAGAAGACATCAGCCATGTGACCAATAATTTTCTCTTCACTTTGGCTGCAGTCACACCAGAGCTTTAATCCAGCTTCCGTCCACTTTCACATGAGCCAAGCTTGCTAGGTGGCCATGGGCTAGTCACAGCTCTCTTCTGAGCTCCCACAGCCCCACCTACCTCACAGGGTGTCTGTTGTGGGGGGAAGAACAGAAAGTTTGTCAGCCGCTTTGAGTCCCCTTAAATGGGTGAGAAAAGCGGGGTAGAAAAGCCAACGCTTCTTCTTCTAGGGATTAATCTAGCTTTAGACCACTTTCATAGGCACAGAAGATATCAGCCATGTGACCAATAATTTTCTCTTCACTTTGGCTGCAGTCACACCAGAGCTTTAATCCAGCTTCCGTCCACTTTCACATGAGCCAAGCTTGCTAGGTGGCCATGGGCTAGTCACAGCTCTCTTCTGAGCTCTCACAGCCCCACCTACCTCACAGGGTGTCTGTTGTGTGGGGAAGAACAGAAAGTTTGTCAGCCGCTTTGAGTCCCCTTAAATGGGAGAGAAAACCGGGGTAGAAAAGCCATTGCTGCTTCTGCTTCTTCTAGGGATTAATCCAGCTTCAGTCCACTTTCACTTGAGCCAAGCTTGCTAGGTGGCTATGGGCTAGTCACAGCTCTCTTCTGAGCTCTCACAGCCCCACCTACCTCACAGGGTGTCTGTTGTGCGGGGAAGAACAGAAAGTTTGTCAGCCGCCTTGAGTCCCCTTAAATGGGTGAGAAAAGCGGGGTAGAAAAGCCAACTCTTCTTCTTCTTCCTCATCCTCCTCTTCTTCTTTTTCTTCCTCTTCTAGGGATTAATCTAGCTTAAGTCCACTTTCATAGGCACAGAAGACATCAGCCATGTGACCAGTAATTTTCTTTTCACATTGGCTGCAGTCACACCTCAGGTTTAATCCGGCTTCATTGCACTTTAAGACTCAGCCAGGGAACACATCAGATTGGCTGTGGTCCCACCTATCTGGTTCTGAGACTTTCTGAACCGGGGCTCCGCCTAGTGACCTCTTAGGCTCCACCCAGCGACCTCTTAAGCTCCACCCAGCGACCTCTTAAGCTCCACCCAGCACCTTCAGCAGTCCCCGCCTCCCTGGGACTTAGGGCTGTGAACACCCAGCCCTGAAGCCCACCAGCCGCCACTGTTGCAAGGAATACGTAGAAATCAATTTGCAGTCCTTTCCCCCAGGAAAACTGAAGCATTGGAAATGCACCAGAAATACCCCCTTTAAAAAACAACAACAGATGAATATTCTGAGTAGGCGTTTCACTCATTCTCCTTAGAGACGTGAAGGAGTTTGGGCTATTAAGTAAATAAATAAGTGAAAAAAAACATTAGGGATCCTTCAATAAGGGAATGTGTGTGTGTATTCCAGATGCCTTTAAAATAAAGCATTCCTCTTGGTCTTTGTATGCCCTATTATTAGGTTGTGTCCCTTGTCTCTCTCCTTTCTTCTAAATCCTACCAGAATGCCAAACAGGCAATTTCTAATGTCATCACATCCGTTTCTCCACAATATGAAACTTTTCAAGCTCCGAGGATGCTGGCAGCTATTAATGACAATGTAGCAATGTTTCCGCGTGGATTTTGGTTTGTTAATGTGACGTCCTCTGACATTTTCTGCAGCAGCAAATGTATTTTCCCTCCCTGCATGTATTTGCGGCTTGTTTCAAAAGTAATTAACTAAAGCAGACAGGGACCCCATTGTTTCAGAAGAGATCAATACTTGGTATAGAAATGAAACCACAAGTGGGGTTTTTCAGAACCTGCAGTAGCAAGTGAATGGTGTGAGCAACAGGGCCTTGCACAAAGTAGGTGTTACTCATGCTCTGTTACAAACTGAAGTGTGAATGTTTCCACAAGTTTCTGAGAGCTGTGTTTACTGCACTGTCATAAGAACACTTAGGGAGCCCTGCTGGATCAGGCCACAGCCCATCTACTTCGGCATCCTACCTCACATAGTGGCCCATCAGTCGGTTCTGGGCATCTCAAGCAGAAGACAAGGGCAGAACCTTCACCTGCTCTTGAATCCCAGCTAATGGCCTTAGAGGCATCTTGTCTCCCCAGCCTGGAGGATGTACCTAGGCATCCATTCTAGTAGCTACTGGTAATATCTGTCCTCCATTAATTTCTCTAATCCTTTCTTAAAACTCTAAAATCACTGTTCATCTGTCACACAACATACCTTTTAGATTGTGTGTGTGTGTGTTGCCTTGAGCTTTTCAGGAGTGTTTTAGGAATCTAGAGCATGGTCCAACTAAAGCTTTTAAAGCAAGCCCTCCAAGAATGGATTGCCAAGGAAGCAAGGGAAATCTTTAATAAGGTATGAGACCCTTAATATAAAATGCATTTAAATCTAAAATAAAAAAAGAAAACAGTCCTAAACATACATTGAACAGATAATCTAGAAACCTTCAGTCCCAGGATAATGTTTTGGGTGATTCTGTGCTAGATAGTATCCCAGATAGTTCTGCGATGATTCTGTGTCAGAAGGGAATTCTAATATTCTCACAGATGTTTGGAGCACCTGACAAGGCTAAGCAACTAATCAACATCCTGTCAATGGATCAGAGAACCAGTCTATTAATGTAAGCTAGGGGTGACACCAAAGGAAAGCCCAGTCTACTAATATAAAATTAAAGCACACAAGGAATAGGTCCAGTCTTGTCAGTTTGAGCCAGTACTGTTGCAGTGGCCAAATTACATTATTGCAGACCTCTCAGATTCCATTAAATGAAGGATGAAGTTGTGTCTAACTGACTGTGTGATAACAGAAGTCTTGTTTTATAAACAGCAACCTTGTTTTGAAAGTACTGTATTTTCTGGCGTATAAGACGACTTTTTAACCCAGGAAAATCTTCTCAAAAGTCAGGGGTCGTCTTATAAGCTGGAAAACACGATACTGTGTTTTGCACCATTTAACATGCATTGGCATATAAGGCACACCAATAATTTGCCAAGGAGTAACTAGGAAAGATAAATAAAAATAGGATTTTAGGATTTCTTTTTTAAAAAGCAACAACCATGGCTCTCGTATGGAAAACATTCAGTAAATATTGTATTTGTTGACTGTACAGGCCGCTTGCAAAGATAGGATGACTTTTTCATAGAGGGTTACTCTCTGGAAAAGAAGACAGGTGTGCTAATGGTTACATGTGGTTAATATTGTTGGGTATGAGTTATGACCAATGGTTGATTATGTGGGAACCTGCATGGACACCACTGTGCATGAGAGGTATTTTTGGCAAAGAAAAAGAAGTATCTTTCCATTGCTTCCTCCTGGGAGAGGCTGTGGATCAAACTAGCAACCTTCTGCTTTCCAGACAGTTTGCTCTACCTCTGAGCCACAACCCCTCCAGTGTTTGTATAGCAGAGACAATTTCAGAAGGTGCTGCACATTGCAACCTACACCTGCTGAAATGGCCTCTTCTGTACAGCTATTGAACGTTGTAGCACCCCTGTCCCCTTTTCCATATGGTGATCTTAATATTGCTTGTAGGCCAGTGGTTCCCAAAGTTGTCTGGGCTACGACCCATCTAATATAAGTTTACCAACTCGGGACCCTCCTCTAGGAAATTTAACCATTACCAATATGAATAAAGGACTTTTCAAATAACAAAGTTTTAATACAATTTTTTTATTACTTAATTAATTAATTACATCAAAAAAGTTATTTCAAATACGGTTAAATTTCCTAGAGGTGGGTCCCGACCCACAGTTTGGGAAACCCTGTTGTAGGCCATTCTCCCCTTAGCTGATTTCCCTTTTTCTGCTAAGGGAAACAGAAATAAACTGATACACACATACCTGATTACACAAACAAATGGAGCCCTGGCACCAATGACCTAAAAGCACAACATGGGGAGAAATGTCATCCAGGGCATTACAGTGGGTAATTAAGTTATGCAGTTAATGAACAATCATTCACCTCTGTTTCTCCTAGCCTAATGCATTCAGAGTAATTGACTGCTAGGCAATAAACCCTGATAGATTGGTAAATAGGTTCCTGCCAAGCTTGTGAATTAAAATTTAACATACTTTTAAGAACATGGAGATTCTCAGCTGCACTGTGGTAAGGATGAAAGAGCAAAGTCTCATTTGAGAATTAATGTTTCTCATTTTCTGCTGTTTTATTTGAGCTGTGGCCTGCGACTCAATCACGGAAAAGGAGCAAACTTCAGTTTTGTTGGGCATGCTAAAAATGAGTCAAAACTGTGAATCCTATCATTTATAGGGTTCTGTTCATAGCTTCCAAACTCCTTCCAGTCCTCACGTCCACCATTTCGGCACTTACCTCCCTTGGAACAGTTTAACTAGTCTAAACTAGGGGTCTGCATAAATGCAATTTTCGGGATTCGATTTAATTTGATTTGAATTCCCCAAAATTTGATTTCATTCGAATCTTTTACATTCAAATTAAACCAAATTCAATTCAAATTAAGCAAATTTGAATCTATTTGGTTGAATTTTCACTTTGAAAGAGAATTTTTGATAGAGAATTTGTAGGCAATATCTGTAGATGCCTGTACACATCTTTCCCACATCCGTACATGTCTGTACATGTCCATATCCATCTCATAGTTATCCCACATGCAACCCATTTTCGTCCCAGCTCCAGATGCATTGGCGCGGGCTGGTAAATGGGAGGGCCATTCACACTTTTGGACGGTAAGGAACACTTTCCTCCCACCAAATGCAAATGGTCCTCCTGTCCCTGAACTGTCCCGGGCACAGTTCACAACAGCCTACTGACTGTAGAGCTAATAGGTCCTGTGTTTAATATGATCTCAGAAGTGTCCATTTGGCTTCTCTGTGTCACCATTGATTTACCCTTGTAGATGCAGAATCTGGAGTTTAGATGCAGAATCTAGAGTTCAGATGCAGAATCTAGAGTTCTCCTAAACCAAGTTTTTCAAAGGCAGGAGTTTCTTGCCTAAAACTGCATTTTGTTTGTAGGCTGCAATCTGCAGCTGGGCTGGGCAGCTTGCTAAATGTTAAAGGTATCTGATTCTAGGTCAGTGATGGCGAACCTTTTGAGCTCGGTGTGTCAACATTCACAAGAAAACCTAGCTTAACTCGGGTGCTGTGTCACATCTAGAAATATCCATAATTTTGTGATATTTGTAGCTCTAGTAGAAAAGTTATATTTTTGATATATGTATTTTATTAAAAGCAAAAACAAATAATTCTTTACATTAGTGACTTTTGTTGCTAAATCTTCAATTGAAAGTTGGTATTTCATACACTTCAAGAACAAGCAAGCACTACACGTCCAGGTGCCAGGGTGACCATGTGTGTCACCCAAAAGGGCTTGGTGTGTCACCTGTGACACGCGTGTCATAGGTTGGCCATCACCGTTCTAGGTGGTAGTTGTCAGAAATTGCTGCCAATAGAGTGCTATTATGATTGCTGCAAAACAGAATGACTAAAGGTGCGACTCGGAGCAGATTTTGCTGTTAACTGGCATATTCAACACGTCACTTTAATAAACAGCAATAAGAGGAAACGAATGAGTGACGGCTGCGTGTGCCTCCTTTATAAGCAGAGCTCTGACTCGACAAAGTTAGCAAGGAGCTGCACTTGCCTGCAAAAAACATGCCTCTTTTCACTGTGAGAACCTTTAAATGAGTTCCATATATGGTTACATAAAGCTTTCCTTCCTCTCTTTTTGTCGGTTCCCCAGACTCCTTATTGAAGATGAAAGGTGATTGGCAGTCTGGCGAAGCAAGGCCGGATTCAGCAATTCATCTTCATTTTCATGGCAGTCTTATGTGTTTGATTGCTTAAAGTTCCCAGGATAGCTGGAGGATAGAGAATGCAATATTAGGGCTTCTCTTTCAGCTCTCAGCAATCCTTAGCCGAAAGAGAAGAGACGACAGGAAGGAAATGGGTGAGGAAGAAACACAAATCTTAAGCAATGCTTAGGAATAGGGAAGAGAGAGCAAACAGATGAAAGTTGGCTTGTACAGGCTTTGGGGACAGGTGCTGAAGGAAATCATTCTTGCTTTCCTGTCACAGAGCTGCCTTCAGTGAATTAGCTCTTTTATGGGCCTGTCATTAGAAAATGTTTGGATGTCTGGCTGCTCTTACCTATAGAAATCGCAAGATGGACATGCATCAGAGTTCAGGCCACGGGTTCCCAAGCTATTTTCTGTGCACTGGTTAAAAAAATAAATAACTCATAGGCTCTACTGAGATGGGCCACAAAAAGGCTGTAGAATACTTAGAGGGTGCAGTATCTCACTTATTGGGTGTTTTTCCACTAGCACTAGAGTACCCATTAAGGACCCATTAAAGGTCCTTAATGGCTCCTTAATGGGTACTCTAGTGCTAAGTGGAAAAAACACCCATTGTTTCATGGCACTGTGCATTGAGGCTGTCTGAATTTACCAGGATTTAACCTCAGGTGAGCAACACTTTGGAATAGTGACTGTGATTTTTATAATACCGCACTGTATTTTCCCTATAGGATTATTAGTTAAAAGATTATTTGGGAACTGAGAGCACAGAATATTTGTAACACAGCGTTAATTATGTTAGTGGCTCAGCAGGCTAGTGCACCATATAATAAAATCTTAGATGTGCACCAGCCCACGAGTTCAAATACCCATAAGAGAAGCAGGACTCAGAATACAGGCTGCGGGTACCTGATGAGCTGCAAACACAGCAACACCTCTTGTGTCCTGCCTGGGCCAGTGTTGGTCACATAATGCAGTTAATTATGTTGATGATAGAATTAGCTTGCCAGGATCTTCAGCAAATTTCAAGCAGGCCATTTTTTTCTTTTCTAAAACCAAACAAAAAAGTTTGAAGACTACCCGAGCCTTGTTAGTGAGTGCCACTCTGCTCACGGCTCATGAGCCAGTTTGATCTTGTGCTGCTCTGAGTCCTGTTAAGTTTGAGAAAAGTGGGGTGTAAAAGCCAACCTTCTTCCTCTTCCTCCTCCTCCTCCTCCTCCTCCTCCTCTTCTTCTTCAAGGCTGTCCTCTCTGGGTAGCCACAGCAACTCACTCAAAGTTAATGCAGTCTCCCTGGAAGCCATTCAGTGCTGGACTGCAAAATATAGTTTCCAGGAGTAGCGTGACTGCTCCCGACACTACATCCTCATCCTGTTCCAGGTGTGGTGTAGCAAGTGGATGTAGTGGTGCAACTGTGTCCACACAGTCATGCGCAGAAGAAGACGAAAAAGAGTTGGCTTTTCTACCCCACTTTTCCCACCCATTTAAGGGGACTCAGAGCAGCTGACAAAGCTTTCTATTCTTCTCCCACAACAGACACCCTGTGAGGTAGGTGGGACTGTGAGAGTTCAGAGGAGAGCTGTGACTAGCCCAAGGTCACCCAGATGGCTTCATGGAGAAGAGTGGAATCAAACCTGGTATTCCCAGATAAGGGTCCAGCTCTCTAACCACTAGACCAAACTGGCTCACAGCATCCAGATCACCACCGCAATGTCCAAGTTTGTGCTGGATGCTGCCAGGCACTTAACGCTTTCAGAAGAGACGAGGAGAATTTCTAAGCAGATTCATAAATCACTTATAATTCTAGGATTACAGCAAAGAACAAGGCTCATAACTGATGGTGTCTTACACTGGTGTTCAAATATGGAAAAGGAAAAAGGTGATTTCCAATTCTGTATAAGGAAGCTGTATATGACAAAAAGGAAGTGAAATTCATATTGTATGTTAACAAAATATTTAGACTTGCCCAGGGGTTAAAAAAAAAAAGAATGGCACTGATAGTCTTGTTGAGAGTGTCTCGTGTCAAACGCATGGAGAGTGGAACAAGAGCAATATTATGGTTAAAATCTAAAATGTCATTTTCCAAAACCAGATTGAAGGACTCTCAAAGGAACATAAAGTAATAATAAATTATAGCTTTAATTACCCTGATATCTGCTGATAGACTAATTCTTCTAAGAAGGGTCCCCCATTCTTGCTGATGAACCCCAGGGAGGACTAAGGAGGATCAACTATCCTTGACCTTATTCCAACAAACTGGGAAGATTTAAGCTCCTTCCACATGGGACAATTGATACAGCCTAACCCCATTGTTACTACCGATTTGACCACACAACAGGTGGGCCAGTGTGAATTGGGAAAGTGCATCTTGGAAAACCTAGAAATTAGAACTCTGGGGACACTTTGGAAGTAGAAGTTCTTTCAGCGTTTGTTCAGCACCCCTGGTACATGTCAAGTCAAGGCTGCACTTCCCTGTGGGTAATCCCCACCCATGGCTTAGCCCTATGCTGTAGTGGATCAGGAAGATCAGCAGCACTTCTTTTCCACTGGGGATTATGTCCCCCCTTTCTGGAAGATGGGGTGCAGGTGAGAGCAAGACTTATTCAATCAGCGTTTTCTCCAAAATACAGAAGATAAGTGGGAGAGGAAGGAAAGAGTATCAATATGCCCTTTCCTGTCGGTTGACTTCCCTCTTCCTTTGTGGCTAGCACCCCTTCCTTCTGCAGGTAGGTGAAAGTAATGAAAGGAAGTTTTTAATGAAAGCTAAATCTTTCTGTAGTCTAACTTGGTAAGTTGGAATCTAGAAAAGCCTGCTCTAATCCACTCAGAGCCATGGTAAGTAAGGCAGATGGGAACTTTGTTTTTAAAAGGTTATTTAAAGCACAGCTGTTAACAGTTCCAGGCGTGTGGTGTGTGCGTGCGTGTGTGCGCGAGTATGACTGAACAAAGGCTATAGTGATGAGCTGAAGATCAAAGAGATACATATAGGAAATGAAAAGAGTGACAGGTTGCTTGGGAAGTGTTCAGTCAGATCGCCCAAAATTTGAAAAGAAGTGTCAGGAAAACTTAATAGTGTGCACTCCAACTTCACCCAGGTTATCTGAGTTGAAAGAATGTGGTTGTCAAGTAGGTGCACCAGAACTCAGGTCCAGGCAGGGAGAGGAGGTGTGGAAAATGGAAATGAGCACATTTGCTTTTAGATCAAACGATCCGTAGTGTTCTCACTTCCGGTTTCCTACAGGAAAAGGTGTTTCCTTCCACTTGTCACTCTGCACGCTATCTATTTGAACTGCAGCTAAGGTGTACCTGCCTATACTGTAGGAGGTTGGTAGTCTTTCCAAGGCTATTCCTTAACAGATTTAGGGATGTGCACAAATGGGGGGGGGGGGTTTGCATTCGAATTCAAGTTGAATTGAATATCCAAACATTAGATTCAATTTTAATGTTTAGAATCTGAATGCAACAAAATCCGATTCGAATCAAATACATTAGTTTGAATGTTAGATTCAAATCTGAAGATACAAATGTCGACAACATGTGTATTTGAAGATACAAATGTCACCATTTGTATTTGAAGATATGAATGTCGACAACATTTGTGTTATACGTATCTGTACACATTTCGTACGCATCCCGTTTTATCCCATATGCATCTCATTTTCGTCCGTACATATACGTATTTGTGCATACTTATCTATACTTTTGAATATTTTGAATCATTCGAACGAATGTTTCGGAACATTTGAAATTCATTTTAATCTTTA
Organism: Aspidoscelis tigris stejnegeri; assembly: GCA_023333525.1. Lineage (NCBI taxonomy): Eukaryota > Metazoa > Chordata > Lepidosauria > Squamata > Teiidae > Aspidoscelis > Aspidoscelis tigris. The sequence continues at coordinate 18,018,616 of JALMGA010000003.1, forward strand.
AATTCAAATGTGAAGATATTCTGTTCAAATTCAAATGTCAAATTTCAAATGTTTAGAACATCCATGCACATCCCCTAAACAGATTACCCATGCTAGAGGGTTTGGATAGGCTCAGATTAGTGAGAAAGACAAAGAACAACCAAAAGGGCTTCTTTGCTTAACTTTAATTAAAAAGCAAACACAGTGTTGTAGCTCCTCATTGAAAAAGACAAAAACAAACAAACAAACCCAAAAGCAATTGGAAAAGCCTAAAGTTCAGTACTCACCACATATTTTTAGCTCAGACTTCTTCAAAAAAGATTAATGGATCAGGATTGCAACTTGAAATTGACAGACAGTGGTGTGGTGATAATCAGATGATTGGCAGGGAAGCAATTGAACATTGGCATTAAGGGATGTCAGCTTCCATTCAGAGTGCTTGCCTTACAGTTCTTTAAGTGGAAAGTGTTTTTTAGGCCTCTGCCCTTCTTCATTATCAGCAGGCTTTCTCGCATTTTTTCTTCTAAGTTGGGACTTTGTAATCCTTATCTTTTTCTCATGGCTTGGTTAGATGGTGGTTTGAGATCCCATTTTTACCATTTGTGACAGTGCAAAGTGCTTAGCAGAATGATGTAGACACTTCAAGGGTAAAAGTGCTTTGAGACACATGCTTTGGGATGATCCTGAGGCAATTTTGTGACCCTTGGGACAAACAGAATGGGAGGTCTCTCTTTGGCTCTGGTCACACCACGTAGTTTAGGACGACCTCAGGTTGCCTTCAGGTAGTATTACTTACATTCTTTTAATTAAATTTGTTTTCCAAGCTGGCCTACCCCTGTTAGATTGATCTAACCGGAGTCCTCACTTTTACAGAAGTCTTTGCTTCCTCAGTGTGAGCCGGGTGGATGGAGGCTAAAGGAGGCTGAGCCATGCTGTGGTGGATGGGGTCCAGTCTTTCCTTCAGCCAATCAGCATGCACAGAGTTCCCTTTCTCTCCTCAGTTTATGTGTATGATTCCTCTATCTAGAGTTTTTACACAAATGTATTTTTTTTTTAAAAAAATCATCACATGGAGAAGAAAAGCACATTAAAACGGAAGGTGGATTGGAGGTGGGGCTTAAAAAAACCCTGCTAACATGCACCCTCACCTCCCTTGAGTGACAGATTTGAGTGCATAGATTTGATGCAGCAAAAGCGGTGGAGAGCAAAGAGTTCTGTGGAGGAGGCTCAGGTCGATTGCGCAGAAAGGTGTGAGTGATGCAGCCCAAGGCAGGGACAGTCTGAGGACAGCCTATAACAATCTAGGTGTGAACACAACTGGTAGGACCTCAGTTTGAATTAATGAATAGGCTGTCCTGTCTTATGCCGCATCCCCATTACAACCTTATTTCGATTTCAAACCATTTTCAATCCTGGCAGACCCCACGTCAGTTTGGCTTAACACGCTTTCCACGTGTTAAATCGCTCCAAAGCATTGTAAAGATTAATCCTCATTTCAACAGGTCTCACTCCCTTTGTGCGCTTGAAATGTTTTACATTTTTTACTGTGGGGACCGTACAGTGTTAAGGGATGAGAATCCGTGTTTAGGGTTTCCCTCCCCCAATAGCTTGCTTCCAAAGATAGTGATTTCATTGGAAAAAAAAATCCACCCCTCAAAACAGCCACTATAAAAATCCACTCCTCAAAGCTACACTGTAGTCATCTACCCACTTCACACCTTATAACAATGTTGCAAATTTGAGCAATTCTGAAAGTTCTGACCTTTAGAAAGGGAATGGGAGGGAGGAAAGCAGCTGGAGGTTCTGTTTTAAAGGCTGTGGCTGTGAAGGGGGCTTGAGTTGCTGTTGCTGCATGCCCTGAGCAAGAGGAGAGGAGGGGAAAGAACTGCTGGCTGTCCGCTGCCATTTTTCTTCCATCCAGGCAAGCAGCAGCCACCCAGCCAGGCTCCCTGAAGGGGTCCCTTATGGGTGGCGCATTCATGCCAGGAGAAAGAGGGCAGGGCAGCCCCAAAAAGCGGCTTTTAAAAAGTAGCCACTTGAGTCCCCCCTTGAGCCACGTACGCCACGTACAATCCTCAGAATCCGGATCAAACGCGATTAAGCTGAAAGTAATGGGAACAGGCAAATTCGCGTTTGCATCCGGTTCTATTATTTCAGTTTAAGGAAACTGGATTAAGCTTATAATGGGGATGCGCCCTTAGACTTGTGTGGCAAGGGCCTTTGTGCTTCCATTCTGCAGATGTGGGATGTGGCAAATGTTAACACTGAGTGACCTGGTTAAATGTGAGGTGGGTGGCATTAGCTAGCTAGAGACTTTCCTCAAAGATTGTTCATCAATCATTTCTCATCAAATGACAGAGAGTTTTCTAGTGGGATGCCTAGAATTTTGCATTCTGCCAGAGTCTTTTGATAATTTGAATAGCAAGATGGATGGCATCCTTACTAAATGTGAAGATGGCATAGAGTTGGGTGGAATAAAAGAGGCTCTAGAAAAAAGAACCAAACTATAAAGTGATGTTGTTAAGCTAGAGATGTGAGCTGAAAGGAACAAAATTAAATTCAAGAAACACATGCAAAATGCTATACTTGTGACAAAAGAATCAAATGCAAATCCATGACTTAAATGTGTGAAAAACTTCTGATAAGTGGTAAGAAGAGGCAGGAGAAAGTGCATTTCTGGGCTTTGTTAATAGATATACACTCTTTAAACCATGCAAAGAAGGAATTCTGCTTGGAACTTATTAGATCTACCGATTAAGTATTGAGTCCAGTTCTGAAGATCTTTTAAAAAGGATGCAGATACATTTGACAAGGTTCAGAAGAAGGGCTGCTGTTTGCCACCCCAAAATACTCAACAAGGTGCAATGGCTTTTAATTGAAAGGCAGATTCTGGTTGAATATTGGGAAGGGGCAGGGACTCCTTACAGCAACTGATTGTTTAGGTGACAAAGAGGAGTCAGGCAGCCATCTTTTGGAGACGTTTTTCTTCAAATACCCGGGTGAAGCAGGGGCAGGGGTCATAGGTTGAACTCAACTATAGTCTAAGTGCACCCTTTCTACTTTTTGGACCTGCAAGAACAGTTCTGTCCTGGTTCTAAGGCTAGGAACAAAAGTTCCTGGTCCTTTAGATCCCTTGGAGGCTGTTCATGAAGCTCACCTGAACTTCTGGGGTGTGTTTGGGGATGGTCAGCACCAGCACTGTCATGCAGATGTTGGTATTCCAGACATGGCTTTCTGTGGTCTGAATCAGTGGGCCTGGCCGGTCTAGACCCCTTGGGGCAGACAATGGGCCTGTCAATGCAGCAGCAGCAGCAACAGAAGAGGTGGTTTTTCTACACCACTTTTATCACCCATTTATGGGGACTCAAAGCAGCTGACAAAGCTTTTCTGTTCTTCTCCCCACAACAGAATACCCTGTGAGGTAGGTGGGGCTGTGAGAGCTCAGAAGAGAGCTGTGACTAGCCCAGGGTCACCCAGCTGACTTCATGGGGGAGGGTGGAATCGAACCCAGTATTCCAGATAAGAGTCCGGCTCCCTAACCACTAGAAAGGCCCCAAGAGTGGACTAATCCTGTCACTCTCATTCTAGTTGAGCTGATGTAACTTTAAATCAAAGGAATACCTAAAAAACTATAGATTAACCACTCATGTGCCTATTTGCTTTTTAAAAAACTATCTAGACAATAAAACCTTAGAGCAAAATTCTATCCATGTCTACTATTTTAAAAGCATTTACTTTACTTTGCTTACTTTATTGAATAATGTTCTATGTTCTACCAGCCCTATAAAAAGTTCTTTCTGTGAGGTTACCTAGGGCTATATTCAAGAACAGCTTGGAGGTGGTAGCATGTGGCACTAACATTCTTGTCCCATCTTGTTCCCACCTCTAATGCTTTTGGAAGTCAGAATTTTGGCTTTCAAGGTATATTAGAGGTGAGATGGGCACACTGATCTGTGGCAGTACCATTCTTAAGCTGCCTATAAGGAGCTTTTTTTCTTTTCTTTTTCAGCAGCATGCAAACCCAGTCTAAGAGTTTTAATCTAAACAATGGAAATATATGTAGTCACATATTCCACACACCTTGGAAACTTGTTCCAGACAGAGTTCTTTCCCCACCCACTGCACCTGCTAACAAAATAAGTTAATACTCCTGTTACACCTAATTGTTCTTTAGGGAATGTGGCTTTCCAGTGCCGACACTTTTAATAGATAGGCCGCTGATTTTTATGTGGCAAGGATCCTGTTTCTTGGAGATAGGGACCAAAACATGCCTTCACCCTATGATTATGGGAGCCTCAGACATGACTTCCGTTTTTGGTGCAAACCAATCCATATTCCAAAAGGAGTTGTGGAGACAGTTGGCTAAAGTTCTGGTCCTTTCTGAACTGGGCACACCATGAACTGATGCCCACTGGTCTAGCTCATGACATGGTGTGATGTGGAACAAAGCCATCTGCATGATGCTGCTGGCCCAGACTAGTCCCTCTACCGGCCCTGAAACTCACACAAGCTTTGGGGATGGCCCATGAAGCCTCAAAGGGCTAGGAACAAATGTTCCCTGGTCTCAGAAACTTCATGGAACCCATTTTGGTGACATGCTTTGATGCACTGCCAAAATGGTTCCCCTGTACTCTGGAAAATGGAGGCATGACACCTTACACACCTTTGTGATCAGGCCCACCCAAGCTGTTATGCCAATAGTCCTTGATGTTGAGGACTATCAGTTATGAAGATCAGGCAGGACCTCTCTGAGGCAAACCTGAAGAGGATCATGAGGGCTCTTAATACTTCCTAGAGGTAAGTGCAGAAAGGCCCTGAGTTAGTTTTTTGCAAAAGTGAACTACACAATTTACTTATGCATTTCTCTGAATGGTCTTTAGAATCAATGAAAGACGATGATAAGATTAAGGCAAGTGGGCAATGGGACACTGAGAGTAAAAATGGGGAGGGTATACTGGCTATTGTTTGTTTTTTTAAAATAATCTAATATGACAGTTTCTTTATCTTTATGATAGATATTACCTGTGCTTATGTTTTCCATTGTAGTCTTGAAGTTGGGAAGTGTGGTAAAAAAGGAACAGCCGCACCAACAAAAATTGGTATTAACTGTAACATGATATAAGAACTTGGAGGATAAAGTCTGTCAAGTTAAAAAGTGTTAGGGAAAAAACACACCTGTAAATGCATACAGAATTCAACCATCCCAAGTCTTCGACCTGAAAAAGCAACAATAAAAATGAACACGATGTACACACGTAGATTTGAAGAGGGGAAAATGCTCTCCGATACTCTTCATTTCCAGAAAGAAAGTGTGAAATTTCTCCTGTTTTGCCATGACGAGCGCATGAAATTGCTGATCATTTTCTTTAGTTTACTGAAGTTCCCAATTATAAGATCAGGCTCGAGAACTGAGAACTCTGGTTGGCATGGAAATTTAGTTTGGGGATGATTTGCTCGGGTCCGTATGTATGCTTTGCGGGGTGCTCAAGAAATGTCTATGGCTAATATTAAGGTTTCATCTGAAGTAGGAAACCCATTGGCCTTTTGCCATTTTCCCTACAAATTAAGCCTGTGGGAACCTGCTGAGGCTTTCAAAGCTTGTGTAATCTCTGATGACAGGACCAAACCACAGTTTACTTGTGTGAAGCACCTCTGTTTTTTTTAATAACAGGGAAGAGGAGAATGAGGGAACAATTTTATAGGCAACTTCATATGTGCAACTTAAAAAGGCTGTTGATGTCTTTTACAAAGGCAGCTCGTATTTCTGCACATAAGGTTTAACACTTGTAATGTACTGCTCTCACCTCTGGACAGGCCCCTGAGTTTTTAATGTATGGATTTTTATTCTTATTTTGTTTATGCTGCCATCTCTTTCTGGGAATAGATATATATTTATATATTATTCTAACCTTAGAAGCTGCTCTGAGTAGTATAAAATGATAAGGCAGGATACAAATTCTCTAGTGCTTTTTGCGCTTACATCAGTTAATCCATATTAGCTAAATCCATATTAGCTAAATCCATATTAGCTAGATCCAGTTCAGCCACAGGCAGAGGTATCTGCACTGAATGGGATTTAGAATAGTAAATGTGTGCTAAAGAATGTTAGTCTGGGTGTAGAACACATTGATCTGATCTGGATTTACTCTACTCCCATGAAGACAATATGTTCTTAGCAGCTCCTTGAACCAGATTAACTAGTAATTGTAGAAAGGGCCTCTCTCTCTCTCACTCACTCACGCACATACACACTCACTCACTTGCACACATATGTATCAGAAAATCCACCTCAAGAACTGTGGTAAAAGCCATTTAATGGCAGTAAGAAATTTCTTATTATCTTCTAAAACCAGATAGGTAGGAGGTTTACCTTACATCAGGTACTTATTCCATGAGGTTAGTGGCACTACAGAGAAACCCCAGTGATGTATGTTTGTCCTTCTGAACAGCAACAACCCTACACATTTTCCTCTGGCTGTCACGATTTCATCTGTGTGAGGGGATGACCTTGGACAGTTTTTGGTATTTCTAGTGACAGTCACCCTTCTGACTAAGATTAACATGGGCTTTGCCCAACTGTTTAAATGTGGACCATCTAAATATTTGTCTTCTCCTCCTCCTCCTCTTCCTTTACTGTTTTCAGGGACCAATTCAGAGTCTATCCAAATTATTTATGGAATACGATATTGTCCAGTCACCAATGTTTTTTGGTGTGGTAAAATCCACAAGTAGCCAATTTTGCTCTAGGTTTACATTGATATTAATGGAGTTACTATCTTTTCCCTGACTATGTAAAATTCAGAGATTCAACAGACAGATATTATGCCAACTAGAAGATGAACTGATGGCGAGAGAGGCACTTGGTGATTTAAGGAACAAATTCTTGATATCGGGGAGGTGAGAATATACACACTAAGAAAGTAGAGAGAGAGAAAACTTGAACATTAACTCTGTGGAGAGGAGTTTTTGACAGGGTGGGGTAGGGAGAAGGGCTCTTTTCTTCAGAACAATCAAACGAGATGACATTCTGGTTCTGGTCTCCATAACCTGAACATGTGATTTCACTCAGAATTCATTTTAAGTGTGAAGTAAGGCTCAAGTGTAGCAAGGGTCTTAGGTGAGTTTTGTGTAGAGATGTGCGCAAAGTAGCTTTTGTTCAAAAATGAAAGGTGGTTAGACTGCCGAGGGTGCATTTGACCTCCCTTACTCACTTGGCTCTATTCAGCTTCACTCAGTCAGCAATGTTTTAAGCTGGTGGAACACAAGTGAGCATGGAGCTGTCTGGAAGTCATGCCACCCTTACAGCCCTTCCTCACTGCTCTTAGCCCTTGCTGTCACCACACAACCTTACTATACCTTAGCCTAGGAGTGAGCCAAACCCCACTCAGGCACATGCAAGTGCACAGCACTGTTGTTACTCTGCCCCTTCCTCACACCCTGAGAAGAAGCGCTGGAGTGAGGACAGAGCAGAGACATGTGCAGAGACTCAATTAGCTGTTGTGATTCAGACTGAGAAGCAACTGATTGAGTCTCTGCTTGCTTCTGCTGGCCCCAGGATGCCTTCTGCCATGAAAGCAGGAGCAATAGAGCTCCCTTGCTTAGCTTTGCTCTGGGCTTAAAAACCCCCACAGGGGCAAAGTCTGTCTGAGCCTGGTGTTTGGCAAAGGGCAAAGTGGGGAACAGTGAACTGGCTGCCTTCATTCTGTCTCGGTGCCCCCTTATCACTGATTCTGTCCCTCTCTCACATGCTGAGAAGCAGCATTGAAGCGAGATCAGATCAGGCAAATGTGCAGAGACCCACAGCTCAGCCGTTTCTCAGCGTGTGAAGGAGGGGCAAAGTCAGCTACAGTGCGGCTGCTACAGCAGTGCATTCACATGGACCTGAATGGGATTTGGCTCACTCCAAAGGTCAGGTAAAGTAAGGGGATTGGTGGGAGTAGGGTGGTTGTGGATGGGGCGGTGGGAAGGGCTGAGGAGGAGAGGTGAGGGCAGGGAGTGGAGTGGAGTGGCCAGTGGTCAGTTCTGTGTTCCGATGCTCATGTGCCACTCTGGCTGAGTGAACGCAAATAGAACTAGATATGTAGGGAGTAGGGAATGTGGTTTGGGGCATTCAGTTCGTAATGAATTGATTGTTGGAAAATTTGTGTTCATACGAATAGACACTTTTGATTATGGTAAAACTCTATTTGAGATGAATGTATCCATATGAATTTGTACAAATATCCAATATGAACGAATACGTACCGGATACGAATGAATACGCATCAGATACAAACGAATTACGTATCCGATACATATCCTGTAACAGATCGGCTCTGAAAGCATCAAATCTGACCTGAATCAATTTTTAATATGCTCTCAATCCATGTCGAATCTACTCTAGATCCATTGCTGATGTAACTGGTGCAGCCACTTTCCCACTTCCCCAGTTTAGCGAATGTCCGAACTATTTGTACAAATGTCCAGAAACATTTGCATTCATACAAATGACAGTGTACGAATATTGTAACATTTGATTCTTGTACAAATGTCTGAATTTGTCTGAATTCATACAAATAATGAATCTTACGAATATTTGTGTTCATTCCTTGTCGAGAGGTTGCATGCACCCTTGACCTCTAATCACCTTTCACTTTCAAACAAAAGCTACTTCCTGCACATCTCTGCTTCTGGGTCCCTAAATTCCAGTACTATTTTGTTCATGTTTCCTGCTGCATGTTTTCTGTAAAAGGTTGAGCCAACAGAAGAAAGGAAAGGCATTGCTTCTGAGGCTCTCAAGAACCTTCACTTGCAAATGCTTTTGTATATATGCATTGCTTAAAGAGGAAAGCTAGTGTTTTCCTTTGTCCCATGCTATCATCAGTAGAGCAAACAAACGAACAAAAAATAAAATAAAATTTGTTTCTTACATTTTTCTGGGGAATGCTTGATTAATCTTGTAGGCCTGTGTGCAGAATCCCATAAGATTTGTCCGCTAGTCTTGAAATATTTGCTACTGTGTGTTTCCTGGTATCTTCCGATGTCTCTGTGTTTAAGTGAAGAGAATACAGCGTCCCAGAGGCTACGACTGTAAATGGATGCTCAGGTGAAAACGGAACAAGTTTGCAGTATATATCTGTTTCAAAATATTGTGGCAAAGGAAGACTGCTTGATTTGTGTGTAGATTTTAGGAGTTTCCGTTGAAAAAGAATGAGCAATGGTACAGAGGGCTTTGGAACTGGGTGTCACCCACCAGCCTAGGAATGACCCAGTATTTTCAAGCTATGTCCTTGATTGAGACATACCCGATCAGCACGCACAGTAATAATGGAGCAAAGGAGCCAGAAAGCTATATACACCTAAGCCAATCTCTTACGTGCAGGCAGCTCTCTGTGCCCGTGTTTCAAATTCTCCCATCTGATGTTTGCAAAGTTTGTTGATGCCTTCCTCCCCCTGCTTGGCATGTCCTTGGGAGGCATCAGAGTCCCATAATCTTTTCCCCAGATCTTCCTGACCTGTCTCCATGTCTGGGAACTGTTGAGTCTACGCAGGCTGTAGGCTTAAGTGGACATCACACTGGCACTTGCAGGTTTGTTGACTTTGTTGGAAGTTCATAAATACCAGCTTATCTCACTTTGATCCAATCCCTTTCAGGTTTGATCAGAACTTGATAAGCCAGTACTCCATCGGAAAATAAAGCTTGCTGTCCCATTTTTCATGAGGACTCCAGCATTCAAATGAAGTAATTTGGACTGTTAAATAAGAATTTAGGTAGTGCCCTGGCACATCACATATTACATCTGGGGCATCATCCCCATTGATAATCATCCTCATCAAATTGCCAGCCCATAAGTTTTTTTTTTAATATCTTTGTGATACTCTAACAAAAATAGTATGTTAGATAAAGGATTGACAGAAATGTTCTATTGCATATTAATTTCAAGTAGACTTTTGAGCGAATCACTTTTATTGGATGTAGTAATGTGTAGGAGTTTTTTTGAGGCCCAAGGAATGGGAATATTGCAGGAGTTAGATGACCTTGCAATCCCAAAACGGATTATATGGCTACTCCTGCACCTTTTGTTGCCAGTCCCAAAAGAAGGAGTCTGAAAGTTCCAAACAAAAGTCTTTGAAATTAATCTGCAATATATACTGTATTTTCTGGTGTATAAGACTACTTTTTAACCCAGGAAAATCTTCTCAAAAGTCGGGGCTCATCTTGTACGCCGGGTGTCGTCTTCTTATATGGCGAGTATATCCCAAACTCTATATTTTAACTGGAAAGTTGGGGGTCGTCTTATACACCCAGTCGTCTTATACGCCGGAAAATACGGGTACATATTTTTTGCTATATGTTACCTGTATTGTATTAAGATATTGTCTGAAAATTTGTTAGGGTAACACTTTTCATGCTTTTTTTTTTCTTTTTCCATTTTATGGAAATACACTCTATCTCTCTGTGCTTTGGGTCATTTTAACTGGTTGCGATCTTGCTGCATCTTCACTGGATCTTTGCTATAAGCAAGTACTAAGTAGGTATCAAACTAGGTTTTCCTGAGAATGTGATAGAAGCATGTTACTAAGTGTACATATTTATTTATTTATTTATTTATTTATTTATTTATTTATTTATTTATTTATTTATTTATTTATTTATTTATTTATTTATTTATTTATTTCCCACTCTATACCTGAAGATCTTAGATGAGGTGATAACAACAGCTACCCTGGATAGCTTTAAGAAAGAGATAGACAAATTGATTTGATTTGACAAATTCATGGAAGGCAGGTGCATCAATGGTTACTAGAATGGATGCTTAAGTACTTCCTCCAGGTTGCAGAGACAGACAGGATGCCTCTAAAGGCCATCTGCAGGGAGTCAACCGAAGGTGAAGATTTTCCTTTGTGTTCTGCTTGAAAATGTGCCAGAAGCAAATGGTGGGCCACTTGGGGGTGCCTTGAAATTGTGGGGGAGCTGCAGAGGAATTGCACAGCCGTAGTTAACATGACAAACAGGGCTGATTAAAGCTGTGCAGTCCCTTTGCAGCCTCTGCAAATAGACAAACGGGACAGTCGGCAGAATGCAGTTATGAGCACAGCATTCCAGGAAACGCCCAAAGTAAAGGTTTAATGGCAGCTTTTTACTTCCTGGAATGCTGTGGAGCGATTGAGTTCTACCAGTTGTCCCATTTGTCATATGCTCGTGTCACATGTTTAGCAGCTGTACAGTCCCTCTGCAGCTTTAAGCTCGTCTGGGTGCACCCTGTGTGAGAAATGATGCTGTATTAGGATGGGCTGTGGCCTGATCTAGCAGGCCTCCTTTTATGTTTTAGGGAGGGCCACAATAAAATCAATATAAAAACAGATATAAAAAATCAGCTAAAAAACAGTGACAATCCTTCCATGGTGAAAATGCACATTTTATGTCCTTGCAGAAGTAATTCCTGGTATGCAACAATCACAATTGTTCTATAAACTGAAATGTAACCATTTTGATCTTACAAAATGCTTTTTCTCTGTATAGCAAACTTAAAGTCCAAAAAGCAAAATGGGTTCAAACCATCCGGTAACAGTAAGAGGCAACCTTCTTTAGATTCTATGATTGGGTGTTTTTCCACTGTCAAAAAGTACCCATTTTTGCACCCATTTAGGACCCATGTGGGTGTGAGCCAGATGATCCCGTTTCCACCATGGCACCCATTTGGGACCCTATTGTTTCTACTGCTGTGGGGGAAATTCAGATCTAATGGGTACATTTTGGCCTTTAATCCGGATTTTCTGTAGACCCCATTAATGGGGTCTACAATGGGGTCTTCTGCCAGAAAATCCAGATTAAAGGGAGCCTGTTTCCACTGGAAACAGGCAATGGGGTCCAAAGGAGGCTACTGGGAGGGGATGCACCCATTGAGCCCCCCCTAAACCTAGGCTCTGAAGTCACTTTGAAGCCACTTCGAATTGACTTTGAAGTCATTTCAAAGTCATTTCAAAGTCTGTGCAAAATAGCTCCGGAGTGCCTTTGAAGTCTGTGCTGATCTGAGTGAACTTCGGAGTGACTCCGAAGTGACTCCAAAGTCATTTCGAAGTTCACTATGAAGATCAGCACAGACTTCAAAGGCGCTCTGGAGCTATTTTGCACAGACTTCGAAATGACTTTGAAGTCAGTTCAAAGTGGCTTCAAAGACTGCCCCCCCCCCCCGCCCCCGAAACACCTGGGGTAACGGACCGACCCCTTGGGGGTCGATCCGGATTCCCCACATGGGTGCAAAGCTGTTTCCACCGCAGGGGTGTTAGCACCCATTGCTAATGGGTGCTACACCTCCAGTGGAAACACACTGGGTACTTCCCTTAATCCGGATCTACTAGATCTGGATTAAGGAATGTACCCATTCCTTAGATCCAGATCTTCTTAGATCTGGATCTAAGGGCTGCAGTGGAAAAACGCCCATTGACTCTTGCAGTTTGGAGGCAGACCATTAGTTTCCTTTTCAGTTTCTAGTAGCGATATGCACAGATATTCAAGATATTCACTATTCGATCAAATTTGGATATATTCGGACATTCAAACTCAAATTTGTTTTTTAGTATTTGAATGCATATAAATGTTTGAATTATTAATACGAACAATTTGAACATCCGTATGTGTATGGATACGTATGCGTGCGTACGAGATTCATATCACTGGATACGCATTGAATATACATACGAATAGATACGAATGTATTCAAATCGGTTCGAATGTCCAGACATTTGGTTTTGTGCACACTCCTAGTTTCTAGCTAACATAGGGTTCAGAGGTGCAGGAACTTAAAAAAAAAAACCTTAATTTAACCATTTCTTGTAAAAATAGGCCATGCAAGTGGCAGAATATATGGTCTGTGCCACAGGGATAAGACTGACTCACCTTTACGTGAGTGACACCGGAAATTGTGTGCTCCAAGAGAACAAGATGAAAGACATTTGCAGAGGGGAAGAATAGTGTTGCTATCTTTACCATTTACACCACTTTTGTTGGAGGTGAAGTTATTTTTAACCCTGAGTAGTGGGTGAAAGAAAAAAAAAAGTGCAGCGATTTCACATGGAGCAGCTTCATTTCAGCCCAGGGAGAGTTGTTCTATATTTAACATGATTATTGAGGCTGTTTTGAAAGCAAAGGCGCCTGAATTTTCCTGTCATGGCTTTTTATTCAATGCAGGTGTGGGGGAGTCCTGTTAAGAGCGATGTGTGACGCTTGGAATATTGCTTGTATTTAGCAGCTGGTCTGTGCAGAACCCTGAGCAAGGTAATTGCAGGGTGGTGATGGTTCAGAAATGCTCAAGGCAGGTTTCCGCTCTTTCTTTCTAGCACAGGGAGCAGCAAGTTTAAACCATTGTGGAATTTATTTATTTATTATTTTTATTTATTCATTTACATTTTCATCCCGCCCTATACTCGAAGGTCTCCGGGTGGGTAACAACATCTAAAATTAAACATTATTAAAACAACAACAGTATGTATTAAATCAGTAGCATCTGTAAGTGGGAAGGGAAAGTGTATCCCCATTCAACCAAAGGCCAGAGCAAAGAGGTGCGTCTTCACTGCCTTCCTAAATGTGTACGGTGAAGGAGATAGACACACCTCAAAGGGGAGATTATTCCATAGCCTAGGGGCCATTACTGAGAAGGCCCTCTCCCGGATGCCCACACCTTTTGCTGCTGAGGGTGGTGGGACAACCAGGAGGACCTCCCCTCCAGATTTGGTTTGAAACGGTACAGGCCAGAAGCTTTCAGCTTTGATGAGTGGAACTTCTTCTTTTTAACTTTTCCAAGGTGCCTTTCTGATAACAAACTACCAGAAAGAGTTTGTCCCACCCTGCTGTTTTCAGTCATATGAGAGAGATGTTTGATGCATTAATGCTCATTTCTCACATGTAGCTGGCTTGAAATGTTCTTGGAGCTTAAGTTGTGCTTCAGTGAACACTGCATTCCTTTGTTCAACATCCAGTTCCAGCCTTTTATGAGACCTGACCTATCATTGTTCATCTCCTGTGCTTTGGAACACCGGTTTGGGTGTGCTATACTGTCATGTTGTCTGCACAATCCACCATTGTCAACCCTTTTTGGACTCCAGCTCTCTTTGGTGATGCTGCCCTTGAAGCTGCATATTCAAAACATCTGGCAGTCAGCTGGCTGGTAACAGCTGCATTATAGGATCACTTTAGTTTGAATGTGTGTGATGAGAGCTGCCTTGGACTCCTCAAGAACAATATGGAGAGGAAGGATATAAATATTTAAGTGAATAAATAAATGGATAAAAAGTGCTCCCTCCTCCCCTTCTCCCAATGCTGCTGCAGAATGTCAGTAAGAGAAAGCTATTCCAAGGTTGCTTTTTTGATGCAGACAGGAGGCCTGAGCATCCTGTTTTCAAGAAACACAGTACTAGGATCAGCTGAAGTGCCTGAGTTCCTGATGAGATAGAGTAGTGCTAAAAAAGAAGAAGAGCTGGTGTTTCTACCCTCCTTTTCTCAGCCATTTAAGGGGATCCAAATCATCTGACAAACCTTCTGTTTTTCTCCCCACAACAGACGTTCTGTTAGGTAGGTGGGGCTGTGAGAGCTCAGAAGAGAGCTGTGACTAACCCAGGGTCTCCCAGCTGGCTTCATGGAGGAGGGCGGAATTGAACCCGGTATTCCAGATAAGAGTCTGACCCCTTAACCACTGGCCTAATCTGGCTCACTTTTTTTTTTTCAGGTGTTAGTACTGTTCTCACTAGGCCAGTGATGGTGAACCTTTTGAGCTCGGTGTGTCAAAATTCACAAGAAAACCTAGCTTAACTCAGGTGCTGTGTCACATCTAGAAATATCCATAATTTTGTGATATTTGTAGCTCTAGTAAAAAAGTTATATTTTTGATATATGTATTTTATTAAAATAAAAAACAAATAAGTCTTTACATTAGTCACTTTTGTTGCTAAATCTTCAATTGAAAAGTTGGTATTTCGTACACTTCAAGAACAAGCAAGCACTACACGCCCAGGTGCCAGGGTGACCATGTGTGTCACCCAAAAGGGCTTGGCGTGTCACCTGCGACACGCGTGTCATAGGTTGGCCATCACTGCACTAGACGTTCATTGGACAGTAGTGCAACCCCAAGATAAGGAGATGGGGGAAAAGCCACAAGGGAGATAGGATGACTTTTGCATTGGTTTATAAAGTTTAGCTTGCCTTATATATTCAGTGTGAATGCAGTCCATATACTGAAAAGTGAAGAAAGCACATAATGAATAGAACAAGGTAGACAAGGTCCCGTTTCTTTTAAACTGGGCTTTTGGCATTATCCAGATGAGCCTGTTTCTCAGTGATCTGTCTGGATGACAGCGATTGAGGAAAAGTCAAAGGGGGGCAACAGCTGGAGCTTTATAGCAGGAAGAGGATAACCCCATAGGTGTTGTGCTTGAGCCATCTGAGAACCATCTTGTAAATTGCACAGGGGAGAAAGAGATGAACGTCTTGGCCGATCACCTCATTCCCTGAGGAAAAGCCCAGCAAGATGGTTGTTGGGTGCCCCAGCTAAAAGGTATTTGGATCTTAAGTGCCCAACTGGCCTTGGGCCACTAAACATATTGGGTACTTTTAAGCTGTGGTGTTTAAGCTGGCACACTCCTCTACTGAGCATTTAGCTTTCTGAGACCTGCTGAGTCACGCAGTTCATCCTATACTGTTTCAGAGGGGTCGACAACTCCAGCTTGCTTCTGACATTCAGATGTACCAAACTGCTAAGTGTACCTTCAGAAAGGCTGCAGCTTCTGGAAGGCTTAGAAGAAAATTAACCCTTTGCAAAATGTTATCTGACACAAGGAAGTGAAGGGAAAGAATCCACTTCAGAGATTTTCCAGCCCTCTTGTGAATTTCTATATCCTTGTGGAGAAAATGCTTTATATAATCCTTCCATTTTCTTGCTAATGCCTTCAGAGAGGTGACTGAAACAACCGTCTGGCCTTCTATCCCTTGTAATTCCCCTTTTACCCCAAGAAAATGTAGCCTGGACTTTACATAAATAGCTATAAATGCTGTGGACTCTCCGATAAGGGGATTTTTCCATCCATGCTGAGCTCCTGTGGTATCATACATAATTTCTATTATCTTGTATGAAACGCTCCTTTCCTATAAGCATTATCTGTAATGCATAATGGATTGTGTATCTGGATGAAAGAAAATATCCCATAAAGCCAGCAAGTGCCTTGTGAGTTATAAGCATCAAGGTCTGTAATGATATGATTTTGTTATGTTAAAGCAATAATGCATCTTATACTATGGAATCTTCCTTCCTATCTTCCTTCCTTCGTTAATTTATGCAAAGGTTCTGTAAGAACATTTTTTTCTAACTTAAGAATAGATCTCCTTTTTATGAACAGCGTAGACAACAATGACATCAACAACAACAACAAAACCTCATGAAGAGCAAAATCAGAAAGTATATCTTGCAAACCAAGAGAAAAGAGATTTCAGAATACATGTACATTTAGATTTCAGAGTGACAATGAGAAAAAATAACAGGGACTAGGATATGGATGTGCACGAAGCAAAATTTTGTGCTGCCCTTGAATTGGGGGAGGGGCACAAAGGGAACCCACACCCCTCCCTTCCTGTCAGGCCTCATCCTCCAAACTCACCTGCTGCTTCCACCACCACTCCCACCACAGCCTCCATTGCCATCATGCATTCCTCCAAGGTCCACCTGGGCCTTCCAGAGCTGTGTGTGCACCTCTCCCATCCAGGAGAGATTTCCTGTGATTCCCAGGTGATGGAGATGGCTGCACACCTCTAGAAGACCTACTTGAACTTCAGAGGAGCATGTAATGGTGGCGGAGGCTGTGGCAGCTGTGGCCACATTTAGAGGTAAGAGGTGCAAATGGACATCTTCATGAGATGGTCCTTTCTGCACTTGCTGGTATTCTGTGTTAGTGTGGAATACAGGAGGCCTTACCCACAACTGCTATACCCCATCTGCACAAAATGGAGCATGATCTAGATCAGACAGCTCCTAATCTGGATTGTCAATAGACCTCACTATTGAAGTCTACTATCACAGTAGTGAGTCCTAATCCAAATCATGGAGGCAAGTAGAATGTGCATCCCTCCATGTTCTGGTTGGCAGGGGGACCCATTTCGGCAGTGTGCCTTATTGTGTAACCAAAATGGGTCCCCCAGGGGTTCCATGATCAATAACTCATTTCCTAGTTGTCTGACCTCATGGAAGTTGGCTTGAAGCTTGTGTGGGCTTTGGGATCAGTGTAGGGGATGGGCTGGAACTGCCATTATCTCGCAGATGGCATTGTTCCAGACCAGAGTGACCTTTCCTGGCCTTGGAATGGATTGCTTTGTTCCTGACTTACCATTCTGAATTATAATAGGTAAGTGCAGAAAGGCCCTAGTTTTCTTTCAAGGCTTTCACCATCCTCATGCAGGAATGTTTGTGGACACTTGAGGAAGGTTTCTCAAAGAGAACCCACATTAAAAAAACCAGCCTTAATCAAACCATATCCTCTCCCAAGATCATGTGAACAAATATGTTTTTATTTTAAAGCAGCACTTGTGTTTCTCTTGGTGTCCCAGAAATAAAAGAGGGATGGCCTGGATCAGTGTGGAAATGAGCAGAACCTTTAGTTTGGGGGCGGGGGGAATCATGGGAAATGCTCTCAGGAGTGATTCTACAACTTTCCTCACACACTGAATATAAATGGCATGAGGGAAAGAAAGAGAACTTGACAATGCACAGTGGCATTGTTGCATTCTTGTGCATAAAATAAATTTAAATTAAAAATTGGTCTGGGAAGGCTACCAGTCAATTGTCACTGCACAGGGGGGAGCAGTAATGGGTAGGAATGCAGCAGGCTACCTTGAGTGGCCTTAGGATGAAAGAAAACAACCGTGTGATAGAAAAGTCACAGTCAGGATGCCACTATCTCTACATTTGAGAAGAATTAAAGCATTGTTTTTTGTTTGGTCTGGATTTTGCATGTTTCTTTTTTTCATTTACCCAAAAGTCCCTGGGTGCCTGACAACACTCACTAAAAACAGAATAAAAATATATTAAAATATAACCTTCCCCCTCAACAACATTACATTCAGAGGAAGCACTGAAAATCATATCTGATGTACTTCCAGAAGAAGTCTGTTCCAAAAGTCTGACCACCACAGAAGGCTCTCTCGTGTGTCATCACCTCTTGTGACTTCCCCCTCCAATCTTCATGGTTGGGCAGGTCTTTATGGGAGGAGGCACCTCTTTGGACGTTTGGGACCCAGGCTATTTAGGACTTTATGTGACATCATCCACACACTGAATAGGAGTTGGAAATGAGTAGGCAACCAATGATGTGTGTCAGGCCAGAGACTCACATCAGCAGTTGAGCTGCTGCGTTCTGCACTAGTTCCACCTTCCAGACAGTTCTCCTGACTGTGGTGGGTAAACAGAAGCAGCAGTTCTTTCAGCAACAAAAGGCACATATTGATATTTAGAGAGGCAGCTGTGAGATATATTGTTGAATTTTCTTCCCTAGTGATAACTGCAGATTCCTCCTCCTCCTGTGTGTGGAAGATGGTACTTTGTCAATGCTTTCTGCACTTACCTCTGTTCCATATCTTAGTCATTTTCTGGCCCTCCTTTGTCCAGACACTAGCATGGACTAGAGATATCTCATTCGCATCCACCAGAGTTGCCTCTGAAGCCTGCATGGACTTTGGGGGTCATTGTGGGAACTGGTCCAGAACAGATTGGGACCAGCCCTTGTGATCTGGACAGGTAAGTGCAGAAAGGTCCTTATTTTCTTCTTCTCTGTGGTGTCTTTGGGTGCAGCTCCAACCAAGGCTCTAACCACAGTCATCATTCTAACATGTGTGAGTAGCCAAATTGTAGAATTTTGTAATGGATTTCTATTATTTTAGTTTCATTTAAGTAGTACCTTAACCAGCATAAAATTTAACAGTGGGTTTTGAATAACCTTTTTTTACCCCAGAAACCATGCAAACTTTGTAACAGCTCACAGCATTAGGGTCTAGGATTATAATATCAGAATGGTGGCTGTAGATGATGTACTTGCAGAGATTCTATTATATCTTTAGCAGAATTTAGCTGTCACTGCTTTGCCAATGTGAGCTTCCCACTATTCTATGCTTGGAGTGCTTAATAAAGGCTAATTAATAAAATAATCTCCCCCTTCCTGTGATAATCATCTTATGGAGTGAAATACAAATATAATGTGTTATTTAAGTGCTGCCCTTAGGTTACAAAGGTATTTCCTTAAAAGGAAGGGGTCTTCATTGCAGAGAGATGAAGTTATTTATTTAATTTCAAAGATTATTAATAGGGCCCCTCTGTACATAATTACAAGTGTGTTTTAGAAAGTATGCCAGTGTGGCTCCCTCAGTTCCAAGGGCAATCCCAGCCATGGATTCTACAAACTAAGTCCCACTGGGAGAAAGACTTCCAGTCCCAGGAAGGTTTGGTGAGATCTTAAGCCTCAACAAATTACAGCAAAGCCCAAGGACAGGAACTGTAGGGAGAGGAAGCCATAAGAGGTTGAAAGCCTCTGTGGCAGTTCATGCACTAGGACCTGGGCCTTACAGTATTTCAGATTACATCCAGAATAGGGGGCTGCCATCTGCATGCTGGTGCAGTTTATAACAGATGTCACCCAGTATTCCTAATCTGATAGCAAGCCCCTCTTCCAGGATATAATCTGGAATAAGGCCCAGGACAGAAAGGGCACAAGGGTCTGCTTTCACCTACTGTCTTAACAAATGAAGGGTTTGACAAATTGATGGATGATAGATGTATCAATGACTGCTAGAATGGGTGCCTAAGTACATCTTTCAGACTGGAGGGACAAGCAGGATGCATCTAAGGCTATTTGCTGGAATTCGACGGCAGGAGAAGGTTTGTCCTTGTCTCTGCTTGAGATGCCCATGAGCAGTTGGTGGGCCACTGTGTGCAACGGGATGCTGGACTAGATGGGCTGTGGCCTGATCCAGCAGGACTCTTCTTATATTCTTATGTTAACCTCATTCCTTCCCAGTGCTATTACTGTTGGTCATTCATTTGAGAACATAGAAGTGGGTCACTCAGTCATACCGCCCCATTTTCTCAGGTACAGATGTGTTTGGACAAGTTTATATTCAAAATTCGATTGCATTTTTAAATTCACAATTTTTTGCATTGAAACTATAGTATGGACATTTGAACATCCAGACTTTTGACTGAAGCAAACAATGCTCCCAGCTTGCAAATTTGCAAATTCAGTGGGGGGAAAAAAGTCTGTGAATATCTTTGGCTGTGAAAAGCTTGAACATTGGAACGAATGATTCGATGAAGAAATGAATTTTTGGATCTTCGTTGTGAAAGAAATGTGAATTTTTTATTTGGGCACATGCCTAATTCCAGGCCTGTGCAGTCTGTTTCCCAAATTGTGTGACAAAACCATTTTTTTTAGCATAACTTGTGCAGCTTCATGCTTTATTCTAAGCAGAAAATTACTGGCAAGCATCATTTGCCGTTGGGAAGAAGAGGGCAACTCGAAACAGTCACCGATAAATGAATAAATCTTGTTTTTAGAAGAGCATGTTTACTGTGCAGTGATTGATCCCTACTCTGTTGCATAGGCAAATGCATTTAGGAGGTGTCTGATAATGAAATAAAACTAGTCTCCAGAGTGGAGATAATCATGGTCTTTATACTCTTCTTAATAGATAAACCTGTTCTAAGTGAATAAATATATACAGGTCCTATTGAACTCTACAACTCAGGGAAAAATGTTAATGACCTTTATTTATGTGGTACTTTTCATGAGAGGGAAAGACAGGGAAAAAACTCAAAGGGCCTCACTACACAAAAGCCTTGCACCGTGATTCAAAATAGAGTCTGCTGTAATGACCCACTGAAGATGCAACGCCCTTCTAGTCTATTTCTTCCCCTAACACACGCAAAAGAAGTTGTGAGCTGCAACTTCTTTTATGGTTTTTTGGGCAAACACACTAGAAGTGCATTATGTTACTGCATGCCAAAAATGGATTGTATTGTTTGCCCCCACTGACACCGTTCACCACTCTAAACTCCTCTCTAAGACTGTGAACAGTGGGAATTTACAACCTGTCGATCTCCTGGCTTTGCTTCCACTCAGAAAAAAAGTCCTCCCCAGAACAAAAGAACAATTTGTAGCAGTCTTGATCCTTATCTGTACTTTTGCTCTGGAGAGCAAAATGGTTTTTCGGGTGCTTCTGTGCAAAAATGCAGGTCCCTAAGAACATCTAGGCCTTTTGTACCTTGAACGTTGGGGCTTAAGAGGTGACCTGATTGAAGTATATAAAATAATGCATGGTGGGAGAAAGGTGGATAGACACAAATTATTTTCTCTATCGCATAACACTAGAACCAGGGGTTACTCTGTGAAGCTGATGGGCAGGGCAGTTAGGACAGACAAGGGAAAGTATTTTTTCACCCAGAGGGTCATTGGTCTATGGAATGTACTACCAGAAAGCGTGGAGATAGCAACCAGCCTAGAAAGCTTTAAGAAAGGATAAGTTCACGGAAGGTAAGTGTATGAATGGCTACTAGGATGGATGCCTAGGTACTGCCTCCGGGTTGGAGAGGCAGGCCTTTCAAGGCCATTTGCAGGGAACTGACAGCAAGTAACGGTTCTACCATTTTCTTCAGCTTGAGAAGCAATTGGTGGGCCATTGTGTGAGACAGGATGCTGGACTAGATGGGCTGTCCAACAGGGTTCCCCTTCTGTTCTCTTATATATGTTTGCACACAAAAATAAAAGGAAGCAAACAAGTCTTAGCAGCCAGCATCAACCATGACTGACTGACGTGAAGAAGGGGGAAAGAGGAAAGGCCTGCTCACCCTCTGATGAAATGGCCACACAAATCTCTACAAATTTGACATTTATAGCAATGACCTGAAAACAAAACAATAATAAGGGACACACTTTCAGTGCAGAAAAAAAGTATTCTACAAAAAGCACAGACTGCAAGATTTCCACTTGATTTGTCTGCAGTGAACATTTAGAAGCAATAGTCTGTAGAAATAGAATTAAAAGCCCCTTAGCCTGCATACATGTTGCTTATTCATATAGTATGAAGTGACTAGTGTGCCATATTCAAGAAATATCAATAGGGTTTCTCAATGTCCTGGCTAATAGACTTATGAATGAGGACTTCTTGCTGTCCTCAGGAAGAAGCCTGACTCATTGAGGTGATAGCTCAGTCATGTACGTAGCTTGGGAGTGAGAGAAGGAGGAGATCAGAAATTGCCCCAAAGAGGAGATAGGCAGTGCTATCTGCACTGCATTCTCACATCTCAACAAGGCAAGACACCTGGGGAATCTAGGTTACACTTTTCTTTGACTGGATCTCACCACTTCCTGGGTGAGTCAACTGTGTTCACTTTCTTGGTCAGAAAGAATTGTCAATGAGCCTTCCACCAAGGAGGTAAATTCAGAACAACTCAATTTCTACCTGTGGAAGAACAATTTGAGGATACCTTTGGGAGAGAGGCAGGTGGGAGCCCCTCCAAGACAACCCTTATGCCCTATCTAGAAGGTGTCTCAGTGGCCTAGTGCTAAACATGTATAGGGACTGTATTGGCTGTATTCAGACATTCAAACTAGAATTGAATGTTACAATATTCATATGCTAACATTCGAAAGAATGCAAATGTTTCTGGACATTCATAAGAATAGTTTGGACATTTGTTAAACTGGGGACACATATCAGATATGTATTTAAATCAGATATGCATCTATTCAAATCAGATACATATTTGTTCGTATCAGATACGTATTCATTCGTATCACATACGAATTGAATATTCATACGAATACGTACAAATAGATTTGTATTGAACAGAATTTTACCATATTTGAATGCGATCTATTTGTACGAATACAGATATTTGAACATTCAATTCATTTCGAAGCGAATGCCAATAAAATAAAATAAAATAAAAATTGTCCACATCCCTATTAGAGAGATCTCTGCTTCCCCATTCTAGAGTGGAGAAATGGAAGACAGAGAATACAAGGGGGAAAAAAATCAGCTAGACATTTGGTTAATAGTTTTTTTTCTCCACCATCACCACCCGCCACCATTCATCTCTATCTTTTCCACTGCCGGAGGATTATTTCTTTCTTGAAGTTTTCCCCATTTTAAGAATTTAATTGTGACTGTATATGATTTATTTTGTTACAAGCAGTCTAGATATCTTAGTACTGTATATGGCACATTATAAATTTAATAAATAATTAAAATGGTAGTAATACATTACAATAAACACTCCCAGAAGTCTAGTACATATGGAGGGAGAAAGAGGATAATGAGGAACAACAAAGTGAAATGAGACCATGAGGCAGCTTTAGGTTGACTCATAAAGCTGAAGTTCCTCAAACCTAATTTTATAGAGAATGGGGAGGAAATTATTTCTCCCTAGATTAGTGCCTTGACAGTCTGCTGTGTATTAGGATATCTGCCATGGAGCCTGTAAAAGAGAAATTATTCTTCCTCTCCGCTGTTTTCACAAGAAAGTGAGTTATGTTTCCTGCCAGGGTTAGGATTAAACACTGACACCTACGGAATTAAAGAAGATATTTCACATAACGCACACCGGAGACATATACGACTACCTGTAGTCTGAAAAGGGTTGCTCTCTTGACATGGCAGAATCCAGAGATTGATTTAGATGTCCTAAAAATTGAATTAAAAGCACCTCTGGCCTTGCGGGAGAACAGTATACGGCATGCTCAACTTATTAAAGGGAGACTGCCACGGCAAGTGAAGGGATGGGTGAAAAGAAAGGAAAAAAACCCTGAATAGTTGCAGTGTAATAAAAAAGGAAATGTCCTCCCCTCAATATGCTTCAACTAGACTAATTAAAACTAAGGATTCAGATCAGGTCCTCATGTCCTGTCAGTGGTGGCAGCCATCTTTTTTCTTTAATGGAAAATAAGAGAAAGGCTTTCTCAAGTTGAGTATACCTCACGATGTCTGCATGGACTCATCCTGATATAGCAACTTTCTGTTTTCCATGCAGTTTGTTTGCTCTGCTACTGAGTTACAACCAAAAGTTCAGCCTTCCTCCTTTTTGTTTGCTCTCTCTCTCTATTCTTTTGTTTTTCAACTAAATGTGACTGGCCATTTCCTCCCTCACCACACAGTGAAGGGTGATTTTTTTTCTTCTTATCTAAATCCACACATCTGGGTATTCTACTGTACTCCAGTTACAGGCTCCATGTTTGTAAAACAAAACAATACCTGTCCAAAATTTCAAATGATTTGAAACCATCACTCTATGTTTGCATGGATTCGAGTACAGTATCACTGTTCGTTTATTTATTAAGGATTAGTCCATTGACCATATCATAAATACAAAATACAGCTGATAAAACTCATTTGTCCTTTAAAACAATTAAGAACCAAGTTAAAACATTTAAACAAATGCATTTTATCTTGGTTGTTCATACTATAGTCATTTTGCTACTCTCATCATTAATGGTCTATGGTCAGGCATGCTTGAGTGGGAAAACATACAGCCAGAAGAGGAAGAAGAAAAGTAGAACTGTAGCTGAGCCACCATAGGAGCCCCAAACGATAGGTTTGTCTTCCCTCTGAGGTCAGCTTGGAGCACAGATGCTGCAGGAACATAAGTGACACTTATGTAGGACCCTTCCTAATCGAAAATATTTAAGAAATATGTTTTTTTCTGGGACCTAAGGTGAAGAGTGGTATATAAATTTAACAAAATAAAATAATAAAGTTTTGGGTCTCCTGGTCTGTTCTATACTATGTCTTGTGTAGCTGGAACATTCCAACAGGGGTGTGGCCTTTCTTCCAGAACACTGATGTGCAGGAGGAAGGCCAGTAATCCCTCTCTACATCTGGAGTACCATTAAGTACAGAAGGGCTCTAAGGTCCCAGCTATACTTGAATTTTAATCCATATTTGATTCATCATCAGAGTGAGAGAATACATCACAAAATAAGCCATTTTCTTTCTATCTTATCTAAATGAAAGGGGAAATTTTAGGGTTCGACAAGGTGAAAGGAAAACTGTCACTCTGCCACTGCGTTCTCTTAACTCTGAACATGGATATAGAATGCAGATTAACACTTAGGCTGGGCCCTTAAGAATTTATTCCATATTGCCATCAGTCCGGTCCCTGATTAAGCGGTTGGTAGATTAAAGTTTGGTGACTAAATTGGGGCTTTGTATATGTTATTTCTCTGAAATAATAGGATAATATAGCAGCATTTAAATCTTCTCCGAAAGCTTGAACAGAGCTGGAAAATAATTTTGCCTCCTGATGTGCAGCGTTGTCATCACGTCGGTGATGCTTGCTTAGTAGCTGATTGCTAAATATGTTTACATATCTCAGCCACATTTCCCCCCAGTACCTTATCTTTTCTTTTGGTAATTAAAGACTGAGATTAGATTACCCATTATATTACCCTGGAACCTCCCTTTAAGAGTGAACAGGGCAGTGTTAACAGCAGCACAGCTGCACACGCCATAGTTGAAGTTGCTTACAGTTTCCTGTAAAATGAGGGAAAGAATTTTTTTTATCTTGGGAACCATAAAAGGTAGTGAAGAACTGAAAATTGCATTGTAAAATTTATAGAAAGATTGAATAGGTAGCATTACTTGTAAAAGAACAGGCTCCAGGTTTTATTTATTTATTTAACTAGAGCCTTATAAAGAAAGAGCTATACCTATTTATTAGAGATGTGTACAAATGTTTTTTTACATTCTATTCAAATTGAATCAAATACTCCAAAATCCGATTTGATTCAAATCTTTTAAATTTGAATTTAACAAGATTTCATTCAAACTTACCAAATTCATATCTATTCGTTCAGTTTTTTTGTTCAAATCTGCACATAAGAATTTAGACATCGTTCATATGTACACTTCCGTATGCATCCTCTAGTTATCCCGTATGGAACCCTTTTTTGTCCCGCACAAATGTGTACAGTTGCCGGAAAGATGCAGATCTTCAAGTATGCATCGTGTGTGAACCCGTACACATACAAATGTCTGGATAATTTGAACGAATAGATCCGAAATTCAAATTTTGATTTGAATGTTTACATTCAAATTTTGGGACGTTCTATTCGAGTTCGGATGTTGAAATTTGGCACATTCGATCGGATTTTGAATGCCTATGAATATTCGTGCACATCCCTACTATTTATACATGCGCTTTTCGTGCGGTGTGCACTATGACTTTCTTTTTCTGCATTTTCAAGACTTCACTCTCACCCAGGCTGCTTTCAGATGATGAGAAGAAAATGCGAGCTTTTATTTAGATCCCACAATCACCTGTCGCCATCCCAGTCAGATGGCAGCGCGAAAACGTGGGGTACGTCTCGGCCCTTACCTTGTCTGGCATTTGCTCCCACAGTGCTTCTGATGGTGTCAAATATCCAGAAGGGTGCAAATGTTTGCCCCCATTCTTGTGTAGTGGGTATTTCTGCTCAGTTTCATCCCCACACCTGCATAGTACATATTTCCAACATGAAGAATTCTGGGACGGAGCACCAAGCAAGATTGCTGAGCTGGAAGAATCTGGGTTCAGAATTCTTTTTCCACAACAGCAGTATTCTGGGATTTTCCCTCTGTATTCCAGGACTAGGTTGGGCTTGCTGCAGTCCCTGTATGGCAATCCCAATATAGTGTTAGGATATTCTCAGGTTTTAGGCCCTGTCTGGATGAAGCCTAAGGAAACTGCTGTGAACTGTTTTGGAGCATAAACATTTCTTATGATAGTCACACATTTTGTCGTGTTTTGCTGGTACTGACACAGGTGATTGTTGGCTACTGTGTGAAAAAGTCCTCAACATCTTGACTTGATGTCTTTAGTAAGACTGACGCAATAAGTAACTAAGGTAAAGGTTAAAACATCTTCAAGCTGAGGTTGACTCCTGGAACTTACTTGGACACATGCATGCAGTTTTCTTAGCAAAGACACAGAAGCTTCCACACACAAGGGAGATGCTCAGCAACCAATGAACAATTAGTATTAATAAAAACAAAACATTTATCTCATTGAAGTACTGTATTTTCTGGTGTATCAGACTACTTTTTAATCCAGGAAAATCTTCCCAAAAGTCAGGGGTCGTCTTATACGCCAGGGGTCGTCTTCTTATATGGCGAATCTATCCCAAACCCTATATTTTAACTGGAAAGTTGGGGGTTATCTTATACATCCAGTCATCTTATACGCCGGAAAATATGGTACATTGGCACAGTCTTAAACCACAATTCAGAGTAGAATCAGCTCATAGACTTCTGATGGAGGGAACCCACTGCGGCAGTATCCTCAGTAAGGAGAAATACCGCCTCATCTAAAAAACATTTATTCTTCCAGCACTTTGTAAGTCCGGGGTGCTTCTTTGAATTTCCATTACACATTTGAAGTTGACCTAATTGTGCTTAATGTTGACCATGTCTTAGGAAGCATTATATAACAGAGATCTGCTTCATTATTGCTTTACATTACTTATGAGCCAGTTTGATCTAGTGGTTAGGGAATACCGGGGCCGATTCCGCCCTCCCCCATGAAGCCAGGGGGTGACCTTGGGCTAGTCACAGCTCTGTCTTCCTGATCTCTCACTGCCCCACTTACCTCACAGCCACTTTGAGTCCCCTTAAATGGGTGAGAAAAGCAGGGTAGAAAAGCCAGCTCTTCTTCTTCTGGATTGTCATTAAGTATTTGCCTTAGTAGCAAAATAATGTATGCATTCATTTTATTTGGAGATCTTTCCATATCTACAATAATAATCTAGAATGTAAATACATGGTTTTATGTAGTAAAATGGATAGTTGCTGTGGGAATGCCCAAGAGAAAGGCAATTTTAGCCTGGGGGTGAGAGGACCATCTCAGTTTGGAATTGCACCTAAGCCTGTTTGACCCTACCATGCTCTCCCCTAGGTATGTATAAGAACTATGGCTTCTTTAGGTTGGGCTTGAGAGGAGAAGACCATGTCTGGCATTTTGTTTGTTAGTTTTATTTTCTAATGACTGTTCTGTCTTCTTCTTCTTCTTCTTCTTCTTCTTCTTCTTCTTCTTCTTCTTCTTCTTCTTCTTCTTCTTCTTCTTCTTCTTCTTCTTCTTCTTCTTCTTCTTCTTCTTCTTCTTCTAGTTTGAATTATCTCTACTTTTTTCTTGTTGATTGCCTTGAAGCCATGTATAAATAAATTGATTGGTTTATCGGTTAGATTTACACTTCTTAAATAATTGTTTCATTTTCATTTATGTACGAAATGTAGAACCTGAGCTGCAAATGCAGCAAAGGATCACAGTTCATTGACTTTAACCCTCATCAGTACAGATTAAAAATCCATGAATGGTAGAGTTGTCTTTATTTGTTTTTAGTCCCTAAGAGTCCTTAGAATTGTGAATCTGGGTGCTTTTGCATTTGCCACCGAGAAACGGATCAAAGAAGAGCCGTTTCTTGGTGATCCGACCTCCTGAGGATCCGTCCCAAATAGGGACGAATCCGAAGGGCCCTTTCATGTCCCAACACATGTGGGAAGGCTGGATCCGGCAGGACGGATGGTCTGGGTGCTGTGCGGAAGCCACACCACCCATTCTAAAAGTCAGCCAGATTCCCGCACTGCCGATGCCCCCCCCCCGAGCCGCGGGACTGGAGCATGCAGCTGCCAGTCACTGCATGTTTCTGGCAGCGCATGGCATGTGGGGGAGGGCGGAAGGAGGCAAACCGGCCTGCTTCTACCCTCCCCAAGATGGCGGCCACAGGGACATCCATCCCTTTGCCTGTCCATGTGCGAAAGCATCCTGCTTCCACATGGATCAAGGCAAAGGGACAGATTGAAGACCTCATTTTTGAGGTCTTCCCATTGAGCCAGTTTTCGACGGCGAGACCCGATTTAGAAATGGATCTTCCATGCTGAAATATGGAAGCAGCTGCCTGGAAGGGTTACTAAAGAGTCTCCAATGCGGAAGATAAGTACCTAAGGGTTTTAAATGGGGCGTTAAACCGGTTTCCGCAGCCAATGCGGAAACACCCTCTGTATTACAAAATAATATTTTTTAACTGCATATGGAAAAATACAGCTATGCTTTCGCTCAGCTGGGATGCAAAGTTATCCCACCCTTACTGAAGATGGTTAATTCTCTCAGTTGGAACTCACCCATTTTGCCGAAAAAGAAGATCGCTTGGAAGTTGTGTGTGTGTAATCTTGAGTTTTATAAGGAGGGCAGCTAGTGGGCTATTCTGAAAAAGTTATACACTCGTGCAATCAGTCCATAAATATAAAACTGCAAATAAAATTTTATCCCTAAATGAATTGTCTGGCTGTGGCT
Organism: Aspidoscelis tigris stejnegeri; assembly: GCA_023333525.1. Classification (NCBI taxonomy): domain Eukaryota; kingdom Metazoa; phylum Chordata; class Lepidosauria; order Squamata; family Teiidae; genus Aspidoscelis; species Aspidoscelis tigris. The sequence continues at coordinate 18,047,925 of JALMGA010000003.1, forward strand.
TTTTATGTTATGACTGCTCATATGCCTAAAGTTGATGAAACAGGGAATGATAAGGAAAACTGAGGATTTGCTGGCTGCATGGGCAGTTTCTTTAGAAAGGATATAAAAGTGGTTTGCCACACCTTCTGGAAAACATTTGGAATCAAGCCTATGACCTTCTATTTCAAGACAACCAAGAGAAAACTTTAAAATCTTTTTGGGGGGCATAAGCTACAAAACATCATCTGAGTCGTCAGTACCGGAGAGTAGCATAGAATTTACTGTAGCCGATCTGGTTGTTTAGCTGATTATGATAATATTTGTTATTCTTGAACTCTTTGTTGAAAAAGCATTATTTTTTTATATTGTCCCGTCAGTGGGCATCTTTTTCACACACTTCCCCGGGTGTTCAGTTTATTAGGTAATTTTCACGTCTAAGCAAACTAGCCACACTTGTTAGTGGCTGATATATGTAAGCCACATAGTTTATTATGGTGGATGTGCTTATGTGGTGTTCTTATTGATTTTTTTTCCTTCACATCACAGTTAATGAAGAAGTGAAGTAATAACAAACCATGTGTGTATTGGCCTTGTTTTCCTTATCACTTCTCTGACTTGGACACAGTTGCAGTTTGTTTTCATCTATTTGGAGAATGGGTAACTTTGTGCAAGGAAAATGCTACTGAATTACATTTGTAAGAAAATTTGACTTTGGCTGCTTGCTCCCGTGGTCTATCCAGTACATACTGTACTTATATTTTGAAAATCCCAATTTTTAATTAATTTATTAGACAAGAAGCTGGCCTGATTTGAGTGAGTGGGTGATGTGCATGCTACGCTGTTCGCAACATATTGCAGCACCAGAGATAACTTGCAAACCTAGTTCTCCACAAAGGTGAGGCTGAGGGATACATGGGTGCCACCAATATGACATTAGGCATGGCCCATTGTGAGCCTGCAGTTCAAAGTTATTTTCTCAGCTCCTGACAAGAGTAAATGGCATTGATTGCAATGTGGCATGGATTGCATGTGGCACTGTCATTTCAGTGGTGATTTCAGCACCTCTCCTCCAGATTTGGCCTTCCAGATAGGCCTGAACAACTCTCAGTATTCTAGGATTGCCTCAGAATGATGGGAGTGGAAGGCAGGGAGATGTTGCCAACAACCACATCTGGAGGACCACCATTTGAAAAGAGCTTGAGAAAATCAATCAGATTTATATACAGTGGTACCTTGACATACGAGTTTGGTTCGTTCCGTAACCTTGCTCTTATGTCAAATCGCTCGTATCTCAAAGCAATTTTCCCATTAATCCATTCCAGCTCCCAAAACACCACCTCAGTTGTTTTTGTTATGTACTGTACTGTATTTACATACTCGTATCTCAAATCTTGCTCTCATCTCAAAGCAAAATATCACTCGCTCTGCGGCTTATATCTCAAAACACTTATGTCAGGGCACTTGTATGTCGAGGTACCACTGTACTGTATTTTCTGGCGTATAAGACTACTTTTTAACCCAGGAGAATCTTCTCAAAAGTCGGGGGTCGTCTTATACACCGGGTGTTGTCTTCTTATACGGCGACGAGTATATCCGAAACTCTATATTTTAACTGGAAAGTTGGGGGTCGTCTTATACGCCCAGTCGTCTTATACGCTGGAAAATACGGTATATATTCTTTTATTCTGATGGGAAGTATAAATCCAGATTAAACAGAAAAAAGCATTGCCTGGCAATTTGATGAAGAAGGTGCCATGTGGAAGATGTCCCAAAATTGCATACTTGAGCAGCAGTAAATCCTGACAGTCCCAAAGGATGGCAAACATTCAACAATTTTGAGTATTCAATAATTCAACAATTGATGGAAGTGGAGTTCATATCCCACCAGTGTCTTCCGGTAGTATTGCCTAGGTAGCTGACATTTGCTTCCTTGTTTTAGATTACTGGTAGATGACATCTAGTATCCTAAAATTCTGGGAGTTTTCATTTTCATTTTATGTCAAATATTCTTCCCTGGAAGATTGCTGTCCCCCTGCTTTTAAAATAGTATTCTTTTCTCCAGCATTTTATTTGTTTGCTTTGGGGTTGTGGAGATGTATAATTTTCCAGTAGATGGAGATTGCTTCTCTTCTCCAAGGGCTTGCTCAGGGTCAGTAACAACTTCTGCAAGAACGATTTATTGACTTCTCTACTCTGGCCAGAATTAAAACTGTCACCATAGGGCCTGCAATCCCTAGACAGTAGCATTGCCTTCTCAGTCAATTGGAGGAAAAGGCTGCTTTGGTTATAGAGCAATTAACAAGCTTATTTCATGGTGAATGACTAAGGAATAGCGGGAGGAGGGAATGGAGGGGGGAACAAAGTCAATGCTGAACTGAATTATTCCCTTCCCCCCTTCCTCCTTTTTTTCATTCTTTCCCCCATGTGGCTTGCATGTAATGAAGCATGAGTGATACCGGGTGTGGGTAGCTTTGTATCTATACATCACAGGCCATATTATTAGGAAGCTTTAAGACTGCTGCGCTAAGCTGTTGTTTGTATTGAAATACTGTTATCAATGCACCTGCCTAGTTATTTATTACCGTACAGAAAACTAGCATATTCTTCTAGGGCCATTTCAAGGCAGGCAGGACTTCATTTACCTCAGTCTCCCGTATGAAAATTCTCTTTGGTGCACACACTAAGATTTCCATAAAGGCAATATTTGTAGGACCACACCAATGGGCTTCATCTGTTTCCTTCCAGTTTCTGATCTTGCTGTGCTTCAACCAACATCCAAGGCTGAACTGGGAAATGTACTCTGATGTTATACTCTTGAAAAGGAATCAGGACTGCGCTTTCTCCTGGATCTTTTATTAAAGCACCTTTTCTATACCACATGCATAACAATGTTAATAATATTTTTATTGATAGTTAAATATCCACTTTTAACTACATTCTGACAGTCTTAACTAGGGATGTGCATGAATATTCGTAACATTTGTTATTCGTACAAATTTGGAGATTCATACACAAATGGAATGTTATGATATTTGTACATTGACATTCGTATGAATAGTTCGGAAATTTGTTAAACTGGGGATGTGGGAAAGTGGCTGGGCCAGTTACATCTGCAACGGATCTAGAGTGCATTCGGGATGGATTGAGATCATATTAAAAGTGGGTTCAGGTCAGATTCATTGTGAATCAAATGTTCAAAACACATTTGAGCACATCCCTAGTGTTAACAAAGCTGAGATTTATCATTGCTCCCAAATTGATATTTGACTACTTTTGGGACACACACAAATTGTGCACGCACGCACGCACGCACGCACGCGCGCACACACAAACACACCACTATTGCATTTTGGTGATTGTCATCATGGAATATCATTGTGTTTTGATGTTCACCAAGAGTAAATAATATTGTCTTTTCTTTAGTGCTCAGAATGCACATTTAGGTTTGATGAATGTTACATCAAGTGAATTAAGATGCTGGTCTATCCAGAAGCTCCCCTCCCTTTGGGTGGTCTGTTAGAAAGATGATAGACCTTCTGCAGTTTAAAAGGTTGTGTAGAAGAAGAAATCTCAGCAGAAGTCCTATCTCATATGGGTCACATGCGCTGAAATGTCTTCATCTTAGCAGCTATAAAGGTGTTTCCAACCTCTTTCCTACATGGCCATTCTTTTTGAAGATCTGCACTTCTTCCATTATATAATACTAAACCAAATGTAAATTCTTGCAAATTTAGGAGAGAAATTGTTTCAAGGCTGATGGAAGAAGACCAAAGTACAATCCCTAGCATCAGGATCTTATAGAAAGTATTTCATTGGAACCATAAAAGATCATGTTTCATTCATTGTCTGCTATGTATGGAGAGTGTTAAATAAGGTAGAGATATGTGGTAGCTCTCCACAGGAAAAAAAAAAAAAAAGGAGAGGAAGAAAGACACCAGTGTGTTTGTATAAATATCTTTGGAAAGAGGGAAACTAAGAACGTGCAAGGAATAAATGTACCAGTCAGATGGTAACTGTAAGCAAGCAGTGAATTGTGTCTACATTATGCAGTTTCTGGCATCTGGTAAAAATATTCTTGTCTTGTCTGGTATTCTGTCATTGTGGATATTTTAGGTTATAGTTTATCTTTCTTATTTTTAGTGCCATTTTTTAACCTCCTTTGTTAACTTCTCTGAGACCATATTATAGGGCAATATATAAATTGTACAAACCAAACAATGGAAACATAAGATAAGGGCAAAAATCAGGGGTACAGTATTCTATCCAATTTAAAGAAATTCCAGTATTAAATCACATAACATTTCCTCTGAGAATACATCGATTGTTTGTTTGTGGATAGTTCTTCCTTTCAATTTGTATTTATTTATTTAAGAACATAAGAGGAGCCCTGCTGGATCAGGCCACAGCCCATCTAGTCTAGCATCCTATCGCACACAGTGGCCCATGCTCATGGGCATCTCAAGCAGAGATAAGGGCAAACCTTCTCCTGCTCTTGAATCCCAGCAAATGGCCTTAGAAATATCTTGCTTGCCCCCATGGCCTGAAAGATGTACTTAGGCATCCATTCTAGTAGCCATTGATACATGTCTCATCCATAAATTTATCTAGCCCTTCTTTAAAGCTATCTAGGCTGGTAGCTGTTATCACCTCTTCTGGCAGCAAATTCCATAGACCGATGACCCTCTGGGTGAAGAAATACTTTCCCTTGTCTGATCCGACTCTCCTACCCATCAGCTTCATAAAGTGCCCCCTAGTTCTAGTGTTGTGTGATAGAGAAAAGAAATGTTCTCTGTCCAACTTAAATTTATTTAATAAATTTATAACCCAGGGCAGGTTACAATAAGAATAAAACATATCAAATAATAAAACATAATCAAAAATATCACCCCCTCCCTTCCTCCCATCTCCTCCCTCCCTCCCTGAGAAAGCTATTTAAATGACAAAAACCTGGTTGAAAAGGTATGTTTTCACCAGTAGCCAAAAAGTATACAATGTAGGTGCCTGTCGAACCTCAAGAGGGAGGCTGTTCCAATGTCTAGGGGCCACCACAGAGAGGGCCCTCTTGTATGTTCCTGTGCCTTATATCTCTGAAAGAGAAGGAACTACCAGAAGGCCCTCTCCTTGAAATCTCAGTGCATGGGCAGGTCTGTATGGGAGGAGGCGCTCCTTCAGATACCCAGTACACAAGCCGTTTAGGGTTTTAAATGTTAGTGTCAGCAGCTTGAATTGGGTTTAGTAGCAAATGTATATGTTTATGAGCAGAGCTGGGGTAAGGATGGCTACTAGCTGACCTTGAAAATAACCCCACCCAATCCAAGCCACCTTGTTGAGTTGGCTGAAAGCTGTTCACATGCTAAACACATAGAGTTCTTGGGGGGAGGGGAAGAAAGTGGAAATAATACCTTGCGTGACACTCTAGTTTCTCCCCAATGGTAAATTGCATGATGTTGCACTCTGATACACTCCCTGCAGAAAAGCCCTTATGTTTGTCTCCAGTTGTTACTCTGGCTGCATCCACACATCGGTTACTTATTCCACTATATTTGGATATTCTGGAATAAAGCAGGGCTATTCTGGAATATCCATGCTTTATTTTGCAATATCCAAATATTGTCTGGATGCAGCTTCTGTTATTTTAATCCATTAAACTCTTCTCTGACTCAGAGTGAAGTGCTGTAGGCAAAGGGAAACAATATACATACAAAGGTATGGAAAATGGAAAGGACTCTTCTTTGAACACAAGAAGCATAGAAGTGACTGCTACTTCAACCAGCCCAAGGACTTTTGGTCACTCAGTAAATTATTTTAACTGTCTTATGTAGCCCTTACATTTCAACTTGTCATTTCAACACTTATATTACAGCTTAACTGAGGCATGGGTCACGCTGTAGTTTATTATACCACTGAGTTCCCACTGGAAACTATCCATTTATTTATTTATTTTTTAATCGATTTAGATTGCAATAAACATAATATTAATTACAAATGGGAGGAGATTTGGCATACTAAATTAGTGCGTGGTGTAAAAACCATTTGTCTCATCGAAATACCAAATTGTTATTGAGTGGAATCACAGTATTGAATTGTGCTAATTTAAAAATATTGAGCTAAGCCATAAAGGAAAGCGAATAAGACAAAATCAAATAAAATCAACCAGTTCCATCCAAACTGGAAACATGAGAGCCCAATTCTGCTGCCGTGAAACTTGCCTCTCCTCATAGATTCTGCAACGTTTTACTTCTGTGCACTGGGGCCCAGGAATATTTTGTAAGGTGAAAATTATAAGGGTATTTCTATAGAGGGATAGAAAGGGTGGTTGGTTGTGCACCCCTTTGGCACATTCCTTAGGAGTGTGTGAGTGGAAGCCAATGCTGAATAGAATTCACATGCCTTTTGGTGCCTGCAGGGGTGGAATGAAACTCCAAAAGTCCTGTTGGAGCATACCAAACTGTGACATCCTACATCTGGCCTGACAGAACTTCCCTACCTCCATGCTCACTCTAGAAAGCACAAGGAATTCTGCAGCTTTCCTGCACTAAAACCTGTGTTTTTAAATGTGAAGGGGATGCTGTCAAGTGTGGGATACAGAGGTGGAATTTGCATGATGGTAAAGTGACCAATCATCCTCCTTTAGGGAGGTCAGTCCTTCTTTTGCAAGTTCTGTCCTCTCTCAAACAGTGACTTCCTACATGTCCTCTTTTTTGATATTGGAAGCAGGGCCAGCTACAAGAGTGTGTGCCCACTCTACATCTACAAGGGGAGAAGAAAATCCCATTGATACTCTAGCTGCAGCGCTTGCCATAAAACAATATGAAGGATATTTCTTGTTCAGATATTTCCAATATATTGTTACAACATGATACGTTGACAAAAAATATTCATTCAATGGAAAAGTACTTATTTAGATAATATTATCTAAATGAGTACTTTTTTCTTGCAATTATTGGGTGTTTTTCCACTGTCACTGGAAGTACCCATTAAGTACCTATTAATAGGTACAAAAATGCTGTTAAGTACCCATTAATGGGTACTTCTAGTGACAGTGGAAAAATTGATAGGCATGTAAGCATAATTACAAAATAAAATATTACAAATGTTTTTATTATGCATTTATCATATTATAATGTATTATTGTTGCAATGAATGAAATGTTTTTTCTATTTACAATATTGTTTTCTTCAATTTATTTTTGTCCTTTTCATTGTAAAAAAGTTGGTCATCTTAATGATGGGGTTGATAGTTTAAGGCAGCCAGGCCCCTATGCCTCCTTCGACAAAGCTTATTCAGTATCAAGCTGCAAAGATTTTTTGAAGTTGGGGTTGTGCAAGAAAAAAGAAAAGGTTTCTGGTTGCCTTTTGAGTGAGGTGAAAGTAGAGAGTTCTTTGAAATGAGGTTGACTCTGATGACTGCATAGAAAAATTCATGCATTTATTTTGGCAGTAGTATAGATGCTAAGCAGGGATTAAAGAAGTTCCGAACTAGCTTGAATTTGAGCCAGTTTGACAAGAACTGAAGGGAGTTTGGCTGTTTGAATTCAAACTGAACACCCGCAACCTCCTCGGTTTGGGCTAAACATGTTCTAGTTTGCCATTAATTTGCCCTTTTTAAACAGCATTTTCATGTATTTTTGGATCAGGAGTGAAGTCAAATCAGCACAAACATATTTGAACTTGAACCAAATGCTCTTCCAGTTCAAAGGGGCAGTCTGAATTCAAACTGAACCAAGATGTGTTTGGTTTCCTACAAACTGAACAGCAAATTTTGCTGCACGTTGATTTGTAGGGAATATGCACAATCTGAGTCTGTGTAGTATAAACCAAAGAGGCCTAGGTTCATGAACAAGCCCAGTCCTCTTTTTGGTAAGGGGAAGAGGGGACATGATGGAGATTGCGGATTAAATTCACTTGTGTGCTGTGGTTTCCATTCTCCCTTTGCTTCCCCTCCTAACTACCTTTGTGACTAGAGAGAACAAGAAGAGTTGGCTTTTCTACCCCACTTTCTCATCCATTTAAGGAGACACAAAGTGGCTGACAAAGCTTTCTGTTCTTCTCCCCACCACAGACCACCCTGTGAGGGCTCAGAAGAAAGCCATGACTAGCTCAAGGTTGCCCAGCTGGCTTTGTGGAGGAAGGTGGAATCAAACCTGGTATTCCCAGATAAGAGTCTGGCTCCCTAACCACTAGACCAAACTGGCTCACATGGGATGGCCAATGTTATCTAATGATGGTCTTTCAAAGCCAAATGAGACCAGTGCAGAGCAGCTTTTACCACTCTAGGCACTGTCACTGTTTTAGTCAATTTATTTTATCTGCTTTTATAATGATTTTATTGTAGCCCACCCTGAGATCTTTGGGTATGGGTCGAGATAGAAATATAAGTAAATAAAATAAACACTAAGACTCCTTGGCATTATATCCTGTAAACCTTTCCTTAGTAAATCCTTTTTAAACCATTTGTTTTGAAGGGAGGGTTTCTTAAGCTTTAAATTCTTTGTAAGCTGCAATGCTCTTTAAAATGTTTTCCTGTTTTTATTGTTGTGTTCATAAAAAGGCTGTGAGGCACCTTTCAAAGATTTGGAAATTATGAAACCAGGAGCAATAAATTATGTCGGTATTAACAACAAATGGTGTCCTATTTCCTTTTTGTTTTGGTCCTACTGCAATGAAAAATGAGCAGTAGAAATGTATTATGGTCCTTTTTACTCCTTGAAATCGAACAGAATGAAACCCTGTCCAATTTTTCCCATACTGAAACTATTTGGGGTGCAGTCCCATAGATTTCCATTATGGACTTGTAATACTTTCCCATAGGGACCCAGAGAGACTTGCCATCAGTTTAGAATCACTGTGCAAATTCTAGTCTCTGCAGCAGGATCTGGACACAGCATGGTATCATGCACCATGCTGGGCCATCATAGGCTGGGTCAAGTGATTTAACTCAAGATCAGAAGTGCTGTTGGCAACCTGGGTCAAGGGCCATCTGCATTTCAGGCAGCCTCTCCTGGCCCAGCTTTGAAGCACAAGGATGAAAGTTTCCACCCTCTGAAGTCGTTGGCCAAGGCTGTTTTAACAAGAAATCCAGAAGTGGTGTGTTTCTGGAAGCCTGATGAAATGGCGCCTGGTTGACTGGATCAGAGACTTGCTGCTGTCCGTAACAGAAGTGGCTAGTCCAGCCCCCTATCAAGAAATGTTTTGGAGACAAATATAGGGAACTACTCTGGCCCTACCTCCACTTCCTTATTAATCCAGATCAAGAAGTTGCTAAGAACATGTCCTCCGCACAGGAGTAGAGTAGTTCCGCATCAGATCTGTGCTAAGGGATCATTAATCTGGATTAGCGGTAGACTAGTGGTTTACATCTCTGTGCTAGCACTCTTTAGCACACACCTGCTATTCTAAAGCCCACTCAATGCAAAAGCCTCCCTGGTTGATCCAGACCTCGTTAATAGAGATCTCGCTAATATGGGTCTAGCTAGTTTGGTCTGTGAGCCAGTTTGGTCTAGCGGTTAAGAAGCCAGACTCTTATCTGGGAATACTGGGTTTGATTCCACACTCTTCCATGAAGCCAGCTGGGTGACCTTGGGCTAGTCACAGCTCTTTTCTGAGCTGTCACAGCCCCACCTATCTCACAGGGTGTTCTGTTGTGGGGAGAAGAATAGAGTCCCCTTAAATGGGTGAGAAAAGCGGAGTAGAAAAGCCAACTCTTCTTCTTCTTCTTCTTCTTCTTCTTCTTCTTCTTCTTCTTCTTCTTCTTCTTCTTCTTCTTCTTCTTCTTCTTCTTCTTCTTCTTCTTCTTCTTCTTCATATGGATTAACTGAAGTAAATGCAGAAAGAGCCTCTGTGACCCATCTTCAATAGCTTCAGACTAGTCAGAGTGCAGTTATAGAACAACTATATGAGGGAAAGAAAACACTGTGTTAAAAACAGACACATTTTATAAACACATTGGTGTTTTTTTGGGAAGCCTTTTAACCTTACTGACAGAAGATACTGTAATGAGCATTACTTTGCAAATCAAATAAATTTAAAGCCAAAGGCAGACAACAGATGATGCTGGAGCACTTTTGAGGAAAGCTTTTGAACCATACTTCCAGCCCCCGTGACCCTTCTCCCACCTACCAAGTTGGTTCCTGGAAAAGATAGGAAGAGTTTTAGGATTTTTGCACAGCGTGACAGTGGTAGAGATAGGTGGCATTGTGGCATCTAAGTTACTGAGAAGCCCCTGATCCCGGGAAGGAGAATGCAGTGAGCTGCCAAGCAGGGTTAGGCAGTGTGGTGTGTGGGGAATGGAGGCACTGAGGAGAAGCATTAATGGGCAAGTGTCACACTTGGCACTCTTTTTAATAAGCTGTAGCTATATGGGTTGTCAGAACTGTCAGGCCCCTGAAGGACCTTTCATGTTCTTATCGACAGCCAAGATGAGGCAGGATGGGGTGAGGGAATTATTCTAGTCATTTTGGAAAGAAAGAAAGAAAGAAAGAAAGAAAGAAAGAAAGAAAGAAAGAAAGAAAGAAAGAAAGAAAGAAAGAGGTGCTATTTCCTGTTTTCCCACTCTGACTTGTAAATATCCCTTAGTGAAAGTTTGTGGGGTTCTTTGTTTATGTAGCTAGCCATGTCACTTCTTTTCTGCCTTGGCTGCCCTGGGCAGGGTGTTTATTTATAGCATACATCAGATGTTCCTTAACTGAGAGAAAGCTGTAAATTTTTTAAAAGAGAGAACGATTTTTTAATGGAAGAATGTATCCAGAGGAATGGACTGTGCAAGATTTCCAGCATCTAGTTGCATGTGCCCCATCCTGTACACTTTTATTCATTTGCTTATCTATTATTTGTATTTCTATCCCACCCTATACCTGAACGTCGCAGGACAACATTTAAAATCAGACATATATTAAAACAACAACAGTGTCTGTAAAGTGGGAAGAGACAGGTTCTTCCAAGCTCCTGAGTGACAGCGGAGGTGGAGCATCAGAGAAAGCCCCGCCACCCTTCAAAAAATGGACCAATAGAGACAGCCGGATCACGGACTATAAAAAGCGGCAGCCTGGCATGTCTCTTGTCTCTTGTCTTGGGTAGAGGGGGATCAAGGGAGTGTTACTCCAATCTGCAATTTGCAGGCCTTTTCTCTCTGGGGTGAGAGGAGAAGGAAGGAAGGAGGTCTCGCTTCCTGTGAAGAGGGATATCAGGACACACAGGGAAGTGTGTGTGTGTGTGTGTGTGCATGTGTCTGTCTACTCAGAGCCAAAGCAGAATAGAACCCAAGGGAACAGATTGGGTCTGCTGCAAAGCAACCTTTATTATTTTGGGGATTCATCTTGATTCAGGTCAGAGAAGAGCCTGAAATGCAGGACTAAGGACTAATTGAACTTACTGGTGAGCTTAATAGGGACTGTTGGCTCACAGTAGGGCTTTCTCAAGGAACGGGACAGATTATTAGTTTCAATACCTTATTTTTTCAAGCAACTGAAGAACATTCAATTCAAACTATATACTTGCTTCTTTATTTTCTATATACTTGCTTCTTTATTTTCGCTTTGTAACAATAGACTATTGGTGTTTGTTTTACAACTGAGTCAGCTTGCTGCTTTATGGGAGTCTGATTCACAGACATATAAGGCAGGACACCAGCGAAGTGGGGGGAGGGGGGGAACTGATTGGCACACAGCCCCGCCATAGCTGGTAAGGGACCTGTGGCGCTCAGTGGCTCGCTTTCTCCGTTGCTCTGCAGAGGACAAGAAGGGAGGGGCTGGGCTAAATCGCCACACGAAGGCTAGGTCAAAGAGGTGCATCTCCACTGCCTTCCTAAACAAATACAATGAAGGAGTCTGACACACCTCAAGGGAGAGACTGTTCCATACCCAGGGGCCATCATTGAGAAGAAGGCCCTCTCCCAGGTGTCCACCCCTGGACAACCAGGAGGACATCCCCTATATATCTTGTTTCTGCTGCAAGTTGTAGTGATTTGATGAAGCGGGGTTTGCTAATGGTTCTTGGTCCAAGGAGACCTGCATTTTCCTCCTCAGTGTACCAGGTACTGCATGCACAAGGTGGCTATAATAATAATAAAAATGGTTCTAGTCACTTCTACTTTTGTATGCGTATACACCTACTCACCTACCTACAAGCACTCATGGGATGCGTGAAGTGCTTGCCTAGTACTGTTGTTTAGCCTGGCACTGGATTTGTGAAATAAATAAAAAAAAGCATTGTTGAATCCTGTAGTGTGTTACAGATCCAGTGGTTCCATGTGGAGTCTGGTTGGATCTGAACCTTCTGCACCTTAACATGCTCCATAAACCTGGGATACAAACAGGGTGCTGGAACTGCAGAAGCTTTTCCAGAGGGGTGATGCACCTGAAAACAGATCTGCCTTGCAAAATTCTCTTTCACAATACCATGGCATCATCAATAGGAGGGTTCTATTGATTTACGGCTTTCTACATGACTGCCTTTCCAAGTTGAGAGAGGTGAATGGTCCTTTGATTAATAGGAATTAATAACTATTGCCAGGATGGAAGCGTTTTATTTTACTTCCTGCTGGTAACACTCCAGTCCTTGAATAGAGGTGAACCAAAAATCCCGTTCCTGCACAATTTCAAGTGAATTTCCATTTGAATGGATTTCTGCACTTGTATGGAATAGTCTTCTTTAGTAGCTTGCTCCTTCTGCTTCTGCTTCAATGCACGGCATGCAGATTTTCTTTACTTCATGCCTAAACCAAGTGGTGCTCATTCAGCCTGCATACATTTGCAGCCCTTAGAGAGATGGCTCGTCCTTTAAACCACTTGGAGGGAATTTGCCTTCACTTCTATGGGCTGGAAGTCTGAGCTGCTCCTTGCCCCTCTGGCTCATTTGGTAACAAGAAGAATAGTGGAAGGAGACCTGGTACTCATTCGGTTTGCCTCCTGCAGCTGCTTGGGTGGAAGTTCCACACACAAACTTCAGGCTGCCCCAAGACTGCAAGCACCTCATGGAGTGTATGGAAGGGACAGTTCTGAGGATGAAGCTTTGGCAGAGGAGTGGGGTGCCTGTCCGTATGACTGAGTGATAACATCCTGGCCTGTGCTAACATTAAGGCTGAGAAACAGAAGTTTCTCAGCATTGAAGTTTCCACCTGAAGTCATTTTGCCAGGATCTGAAACTGGACCACAAAGTCAGCCATTCTCAGAGCCTGATGAAATACATCACACTTCTGAATGGGAGGTAAACTGCTGCTGTCACTACCATGTTGCCGTATGGCAGCAGCAGAAGTGAATATGGCCTAAGACGTATTTACAAAAGGATTTTTTTTCTTCTCTGCAAATAGAGTGCTTCTGCTAGTAGATTCCACCAGCAGGAAGAAGAGGAGGAGGAGTTGGCTTTTATACCCCACTTTTCTCAACCTTAAAGGGACTCAAAGCGGCTGACAAACCTTCTGTTCTTCTCCCCACAACAGACATCCTGTGAGGTAGTCGGGGCCATGAGAGTTCAGAAAGAAGGCTGTGACTAGTCCAAGGTCACCCAGCTGGCTTCGTGTAGGGGTCTCAAACCAGGAAACTACCAAATAAGACCATAAGACCAAAGTGGCTCACAGACTGAGCACCATTGTGCTCTAGGTACTCTTTTCAGGTGTAATGATATTCAGTCACTGTGCTTCTGGCATGCTTCTGGCATGTCGCAAAGAGTCTCCCAGATCATTGCAGAAGACAATCAAGTTAGATGCAGGCTTTTACAGCTTCAGTACAATAGAATTTTGCTTTATTCGGTATGTAATCCGTTGTTATCCGCAAGGGTTAGATTCTGCCAAAACTTTGTAGATTTAAAAATTCACAGATAACAGAAGATCTAAGAATGGTCTTTTTCAATCCCTTTCTGCCCCTTCTCCCCACATGAGAAGAAACCCCTTTCAAACTTGCATGTATTTTATTTAGTTCTATTTCTATCCCACCCTTCCTGAAGGTCTTAGGATGGGTCACAATAAAGATGGCATAAAAAAAGAGATAAAATGAGTTAGTTAAAACAATGACATTTACCGGTAAAAAGTCACAAATAACCAAGGTAAACACCTGTACTCCTGGTTGGATTATCTAGGAACTCCACGTCCAGTAAATCAAAAAAGCAGAGGAGTTTGAGAATAGGCCCTTACCTGAGATTCCTCACTTGCTTTTGTGTCGCTGCGTGTGGGTCATTGTGAAAACACACTATGTGGTGCTGGACTAGATAAACCTTTTATTTATTTATTTATTTATTTATTTATTTATTTATTTATTTATTTATTTATTTATTTATTTATTTATTTATTTATTTATTTATTTATTTATTTATTTATTTCATGTCCTATACCCGAAGGTCTCAGGGCAGGTAACAGCATTTAAAATCCAAAACATTAAAGCAGTAAACAATCTATATTAAAACGATAGTATCGGCAAATAACCACCATTGGTTACAAGCGGGAAGAGAAAGGTGTCCACATTTATTTATTTATTTGTATTTCGATCCCGCCCTATACCCTAAGGTCTCAGAGCGGGTTACAATATTATATTAATCTTAGACAGGTCCCTGCCCTCAGGCTTACAATCTAAAGAAGGCCAGAATAAGAGGTGCCTCTTCACTGCCTTCCTGAACATATGCAGTGAGGGAGCCTTATGCACCACCAGAGACTTCCATTGAGGAGGCCTTTTCCCAGGTACCTACTGTTTTACTGCTGAAGGTGGTGGGACAACCAGGAACACCTCCCCTCCAGATCTTAAGGCCAGGGCAGGTCAATATGGGAGAAGGCATTCCTTCAGATATTTCTTTGTGTATTTTTATGTACTCCAGCAATGAGAAATATTGTTTTTAATACTGGAAACCACACAAACCGATTTTTTTTTAAAAAAGGCAGAGCTGTTTGACAGTTGTGGTATAAATGATTCCTCGGTATATGTGCCCTTAAGAATGTAATCCTTGGTGCGTCTCTTCAAAAGTAACTTCTCCAGGATTTATTGAATATAGAAATGCAACCCAAACCCTGTGATAGGAAAGCAATCCTACATGATTGACTACAAGTCACTTCTTATTGCTTCAGGTCCTGAACAAGCAAGAATGACCTATGTATGTCTTATGTCAGCGTAAGTGCTTAGACTCATTGGGATAAAGTTGAATGCAGAAATTTTGCTGGAAGGCTGATTCAGTCATTAAATCTCTAGAACTGTGTATAGGTTTCATTTCTTCTGTCACTGGTATGCCCTTTCCTTTTATAACCTGAAGCCGTAATCATAAACCTCCATAAAGGAATCATGGGGGCTAAAGTATTACCAAGATTTTGCAGGCTTGAGCTACGAAAAAACAACAACAGGCTCTTTTACTCACTAATGGCTGGTAAACCTTGATACATGGAGCCTTAATCCTCCAGATATGTTGCCTTTAAATCAATCCACAGTTGGCTTCTTCTCTTGAGACCAGGTGATATTGTTTAGGTTCCCTTTGTTTTGTTAAGCATAATCTGTTTCTCTTTCTGTCTAGATTCTCCCTTTCAGTGAGGAAATCTCTGACACTGTCTAACAGTGTGTCTAGGGACACTCCTGGGGCTAACTTTGAGACCCATGGGATAACCAGAAAATATTTAAACAAACGTTTTATCCTATTCCCAAGCCTTTGATCATCTGCCCCTTCTACAGATGCAAAATAATCACTCTAGGGGCAAGTCATAGCAGTTTGGGTTAGATGGAGTGGGAGACTATGGGGGCCCCAAGTCAAACCCAACCTGCTACAGCCACTGACCAATTTGGTTGAGCAGCAGGACCATGGGCTACATAGATCAGTGTTTCTGAGAAGCTGATGGTGGTAATTTGCATTCATTAATACAGTCAGTGCTTACATGTCGGCGTTCTGTCTCACCTTACACTGTTACTTCGACCATCCAGTATAGGGATGCACACAAATATTTGTAATATTCGAAATTCAGCCGAATTCAGACATTTGAACTTGACTTGAATGTTACGATATTTGTATGCTAACATTCCAACAAATACGAATGTTTCCGAATATCCGTGCAAATAGTTTAGACATGCTTTAAGCTGGGGAAACATATCAGATATGTATCTGATTCAAGTGCACTGAAATTACACCAAGATGTGAGTTTCCATGTCAAATATGCAGTATTTTCAAATGAATCTGAAATTTTGAAGAGCTCTTTTGCCGACAGCATACTTTCAGCCTCTTTTTTTTTTTTAGGTGTGTCCATACTACAGATTTACAGAGATTGGGCATGGCCATTTCAGGGGAGGGAAAAGAGAACCGATTATGGCATCATGGACCATCCAGCCCTTCGTAGATCTGTACAAAAGTGCCCAGCATTCACCTCTGCACAGAGATTTGCCTGGGAGACCTGATGTGAAAAATTAGATGGCTAGAGTGAGACTTGTAAGATCAAGGGAGGGGGTTCTTTGGCTTGCTGCTGAAGGGCTGCATTTCAAAGCCTGGTTCAGTGCAAAGACATCCTTCCAGTCAGAATCTTACCCTTTCTGATCTCAGTGCATGAGCTGGCACTGTGCCTGCTGGGAATGTTCATAAATATTGCCTTAACCAACAATCAGGGATAGTGAGTTACAAGAATCTCCTTGTAGCGTGTTCTGCCTTCTCAAAGCTACCAGCTTGTTCCAGTAAAATACTGCAAAGTTTTTCTTTAATGAAATGTTGTCCTTTGGAGAAGGCAAGCACTAAGGATGTGCATGAAACCAATTATCCTCCTTTGATTTGATGCAGGTCGAAGGAGAAGCAAAGGGAGTATTTGGCTTCATGCAAAGTCCCCCCCCCCCCAATGTTTGGGGCTTCAGCTTCATGTGTGAATATCCATTAAGTGCTTATGCATGAAGGGACCCCTCCTTCCTGTCCCGGCTCACCCCCCCCCCCAATTCACCTGCCACCACCACTGCCTTTGCTGCCATCTCACACTCTTCTGAAGCCCACCTATAGTCTGCCCTTAGCATGCAGATGAGCAGGTCCCTATTCCAGGATATAATCCAGAACAAGGCCCAATGCAGAAATGGCCTATGAGTGTTTCTTTCCTTGTGTATCTCTGAACTTAGCATGGTATTTCCCTTAAACAAGCGTGTCAAATTTGGAAAGTAAAGAAACTAATTATTCGACACTGATAACAGTTTGTGCGGATTCATCTGGTTTTTAAATGCTGATATTAGGGAAACAAATCTGTTGAACCTGCCTTTTGCTGAATAGAAAGGACATTACTGCCTTCCTTATCTCATGAAAGGCAAAGGTGTATTTAGATTTTTTTTTAAACAACATCTTCCTTCTACTCACAGAGACATAAACAGCCAGACACAAGCATATGTTCAGGGGATTCATTCTCAGTCTAGCCTGATGTGTTCGGAATGTTTTTTTTTTACCCAGCACAAAACAGAAGGCCTGCATTCAGCTATTAAGGCAAAAGAAATGATTCAACATACATTTAGTAGACTGCCTTTAGTGGCCTCATTAAGAACAGGCTTTCTTCAAAGTAATTCTGTCGTCGTCGTCCCCCCACCTCAGTACTGTATTTTTCAGCTTCATGGTTTGTTTTTCTGAGCATAGACACTTGAGTCAGGAGGAAGTGCTGATCTGTGTCTTCATGTTGCAGAGATTTGAAGGGCAGGGAAAAAAATAGATGTGGTTTGCAATTGTCTGCTTTTCTGTGAGGCAGAAATGGATCTGCAACAAAGGATTTCCTGCTGCTTGTTTGGTAGTTTAGCTAGCTAGCCAGCCAGCCATCTTCTCTGTGCTGAAGCACAAACAGATATTGGAGAGCCTGAGAGTTCCTGTTCCTGTTGGTGCACAAGAATGAACATGATTTGAAGAAGAGCACACAGATCCTCAGCTTTCGTTCTTTGGAGGAATTGCTTAGGGTGCATTTTTATGCTACTTCCTGCATTTGCTAAGTGCTACTGAATATGTACGCAGGCTCAAAACGAAGGAGACTAGATTTAGGAACCTAGGAAACTCTCACATACCATAGTCTATTTGTGTGTGTTTTTGATGGGCCATTACCAGCTTTCTGTGCTTTGAGATGACACTTTTCCCAGCCTTATTTGGGAATGCTGAGAATATAGGTAAAGATAAAGATGTCCTCAAGTCACCTTATGCCTTTCTGCGTTTAGCTTTTGGCTGGACTGTGATGTAGATTACAGGCCTCTCTTCTGCATCCTAGATTGGTCCAAGGGAGGACCTACCCACCACCTGTACACTCTCTCCACATAGGATGGAGCATAATCCATATCAAGGGGACCTTGATCTAGATTGCTAGTAGATCTGACTAAACAGGTCCATTGATGGGTTAGTGGGATCCAGTCAGGGACACAGAGGTGTGCAGAAGACACATCTCCAATTTTAGACTACTGGGAGACCCATTTCAGCTGCCCATCAAAGTGTGCACTGAGCAGGAACTTTCAATTCCTAGCCCTTCAGAACTCTCAGAGACCAGTCCTAAAGCAAGATTGAGCTTTGGGACCAGTTCGGGGGCTGGTCTGGACCAGTGCTGTCATGCTGTGCTATCATGGTCACTGTTAGAGGCTACTGCATGGTGTGATCAGGACCAGCCAGTCAAGACTTAAAGATCTAGGCCTCAGGCTTTGCGTGTAGAGAGGTTCCTTGACTGTGCATGGATTTTGAGCACATCCATGCAGGGTTTTTTGGCAATTAAATAGGAATGGTTTGCTGTGGCCTTCACCAGGATAGATATGGGGTATTGAGCTTGGGACCGTTCCCATTCTCAGTGGGTGCTCTGCTTCTGAGTTACAGCCACTCAGTCACTGAGCTGCAGCTCTTCCTGAAAGTGAGCCATGTTGGTTGTTGACTTCTCCTGGGACATTTTTGCACTTCCCTTCCTGTCCACTGGACGGGAAAGGAGCATGATTAACCAACATTGACTATTGCTTGCACCTAGAGCACTAGTCAACTTTACCCATCCCCCCCATGATTGAATACTTACCTGATTCAGGTGCAGGGTTGGTCTTCTTCTGGGTGCCGCCATTTTGGTTGCAGCACCCTCTGCCCCTGCACATGCAGCAGCACCATCACCATGACGATGCTGACACTCTGTGCATGCGCAGTCACATCTCTGGTCATCCAAGGTGCCAGTGCACTTGCGTGGCACCTCAGATGATCCCAGAGCACTGGAAGAGGTGTGGATGGTGGTGCCCTGCTGGATGTTCAGGTAAGCTTTTAGTCAACTTTGGTTATAGTGTGGAGCATGATTTTGTGCTCGACACCTAATCAACAATTAGTGACCTTCTGGCAAGGCAGGGCATGCTTGGAGGTTGTAGCAGCCTCCTCAAAGTGCAGATGCTCTTCACCAGAAGTTCACTAATCATGTGCTACTGGCTGTAGCGTGGATAGGCCTCTGGTCATCATGTCCCTATATGAAAGCCTGCTTGTTTGATTCTGCCACAAGTCACGTTTATTGGAAGAAGCACTTGGAGACCATATTGTAAGACAAATAATAAATCTGTAGTTTGCTCAAAATGGGGAGGCAGAACACTGGGTTCAAAAGAAGGTTTACTGAAGAAAGCAGTAGACTTTACATTTAGCAGTTTCATTCTTGGAAATGGAGGAGGCAGAATCATCCTTTGCCATTTGCAGTGTTATTTCTGTAGCTCATGAAAGAATGAACAAGTCTTATCATAGCCTGCACATCTGGCAACTCATTGATCTGCTTTTTGCCTTCTCTGTTAGACTTACTGCTCAGTATTTGGAGACTATTCTTTATTGGTATATTCCTGTCCACAGTCTCTCAGAAGGTAAAGTTTCTCTTCAGAAATCATTTAATCACTTCTACCCATAAACTACTGTCCTAATGATATATATGTTAAGGTTAATGTGAGAAGAGTGGCTAATGGGTATAATGATTGCATTTCAGACTTTGGCCGCTTGAAGTCTGCAAAAAAACTTCATCCAGACATCACTTACTTATTCCACATTATATGGATAATCTGGAAAAAGCCTCTCATTCGCAAATACAAAAACTTGAATATTTGTATTTCATCATGTTTTGGTTGTGAAAAAGGTTTTATTCATTGGGGAAAAGGTGTGAAAAATTCACAAAAATGTTTGGGAATGAGAAAGTCCAGATGTTTGATTTAACAAGCCTGCAACAAAACAAATTTTCAGATGTTTAATTTGATAGCTAAACAAACATGATTTTTTTCATATAAATTCCTACTATGAAGCTTGTGAGAGCCATCCCTGTGGCAAGAGGTGAATCAAACAAATCCTAAAGCTTTTAAGTCAACTCATACTTCTGCTTTTACTCTACTTGGAGAAGGAGGAGGAAATTTAAAGGGTCAGCAATTGCCCGAGAGTTAGCCATTGCACCCTGAAGATGAATCAGTTCCTGACATGGATGCACTACCCTTAGGGCATCTAGATATTTAGATACCTAGCTCTTGGGTCAGCAGTAGTCACCCTATGGCAGTGAATGTGACTGAGCGGAAGAGAAAAGGAACATTTGCGCAAAAGAAGAAATAGCATATATTTACACGGGTATCCATGTATTCAAACCATACTTTGTGTGTGTGTGTGGTGCACTCACATATACAAAGGCGTGCAGTGTTTACACAAACTACATAAATGCAGCTCATGCTTCCCAAGAATATTGTTGTTCAGGCTCTGGCATGTAATGTCACATGTCCCAACCTTACCTTGATATTTCAAGGAGAAAAGAGGCATTCTAGAAATATTTGCCTGTCTCCACTAGGAGGACTATCACTTGCCCAGAAGAAATGGATCTGTAAGAACTGGATTCCGCCTCCTCCTTCTTTTCCCTGATTTGCAGTCTTACTGGTAATTGAAGAGATGCTTTAATACATGAGCTAGAAAATAGGAATTCAGGAGAAACAGGGAAAAGATATAATAAAAAACAAGTTTTGTAGACACTATTCCCTGGTTCTGTCTTTTCTAGAAGCACAGTGAGTTGTCCCTCCCTTTCCTTTATTGAGTCTGAACACTTGGAATAATAGAATCATAGAGTTGGAAGGGATCTCCAGGGTCATCGAGTCCAACCACCTGCTCAATGCTGGATTTCCTAAACCACCCAAGACAGATATAGGTCCAGCCTCTAGTTGAAGGCCTCCAGCGAAGGAGAACTCACTACCTCCCATGGCAACCTATTCCACTGACTGATCAGCCTCACTGTCAGGAGGTTTTTCCTAATATCTAATCTGTATTGAATCCCTTGAAGTTTTATAGTCCTCCCATCCTGTGCAAGTGAGAATAGGGACAATCCCTCTGCACTGTGACAGCCCTTCAGATACTTGAAGACTGCTACCATGCCTCCTCTCAGATCCTTCAACCTTTCCTCATAAGACATGTTTTCCAGACCACTAACCATTTTGGTAGCCCTCCTGTGGACTTGCTCTAGTTTGTTAGTGTCTTTTTTGAATGGGGTGCCCAGAACTGGACACAGTACTCTAGATGAGGTCTGACCAAGGTCAAGTAAAGAGGAATAATTACATTTTATGATCTAGACTCTAGACTCTTCGTGATGTTTGCTGATATGAAACAACTACATTCAAATAGGCAGTATTTTTTGTTGTTTATAGTGGAAGAAATGGTGAGGCCCAAATATTCTAAACTTCTGTTTAGGGCAATGGGTCACCTCACTGAAAACAAACAACAGCAATATTTCAGTTCTTTTTAAGCGACTGCACACTGTGTTTTCTCCAGCAATTTTTACACTCAGTTTTGTAGTCAGCAGGACCAATTACTTCACTTAAAGGCTTTTTGGGGAGTCTTTCACTTTGACTTCATGGTTCAGCTTTGGCTTAATGTTCCTCACATTTATAACAATGCATTCACTGATTAGAGTGTGTCACTCAGATCAAACAAGTATTTCTCAGTGTTCATGCTGCTATTATAGACATAAATTCTTTGTCAAATGATAGCGTGAACAGTGAAAAGTGGTCATTTAATCACAAGTTACCATTTCACATCATACAAGGGGCATTGGTATATAAGGGCCTCTTTGCACTTATCTGACTGGAATGGTATCATAATAATACAATAATACCATATTATTATTATAAGGTTGAAGTGTGGTGGTGGCCATTCACACTATGTGTGATGGACTAGCCTTGTACCTGGCCAGTAGCACATGCAGTGCGAATGGCCAGCTTGTGGGCAGACAATCTGGCAGCTGTGAACAATTCTGCATCCTTAAGCTGCACTTATAATTTGTCAGGAAATATTTAGGAAAGATAAATTGAAAAGTAGGCTTTAGGTTGATTTTAGGAGAAAATATTTTGGAAAACATATTGACCTTATGTGGCAAAAAATACAGTATTATGCTTGTTTTGTTTGCTCAACAACAACATTTATAACAAAAAAAATCATTTTTTCTCTATGTTATAAATATCCAACACTTTTCTACGACATGGTGTTAAAAATCATTTCAGTCTCCATCTATCATCTGCTCGCAGCCTTGTATCACCATTATTAATAAAGTATAACAATATCTTCAACATCTTAAGCTTTTCATAAGTTAATGTACATGCATAATACAAAATTTAAAATAATTACTATAATGGAGAAGACTATGGGTCTTTCCACACTTGGCCTTATTCTCAAATATATCCTGGAATTGAGGCCTACTGTCTGCATGCTATTGCAGACGATAGCACTCTCCATGTGAGGCCTGCCATAGCAAGCGGACAACAGATTCCTATCCCAAGATATATTCCAGAATAAGGCCAAGTGTGGAAAGGGCCTATGGCAAAGTCTGTGTTCAGACATAAGAAAGGGGGTACATCAGAGGTGCCTCAGAGAGACAATGTGTGGGATGGGCAATCTGGTGTGTAAACAATCCTACCTTGAAGCCTTCTCTGACTCAACTCAGAAATGCTTTTTTTTTTCTTTTGCTTTGTCTGATCATGGCCAAACTAAAGAAGTATATTACCTCAGCCTGCAACTCTTTGCTTTAGTACCAATAAGGCTGATATATTGTTCTTAAAAGGTTTGATACCCCACACCTCAACAAATTCAGGACTTACTCAAAGGCAGCTGGAACTTTTGAAAGTAATGTATCAGTTTAGTGCTGTGGTATAAAACAATGAATCCCCATTTCTTCCCCTTTAGAATCTATAGGCAGCTTAATCATCCTCAGTTGTCTTTTCTTAAATTATTTCCACACACAGACCTAAGGCCTTTTCACACTTCAACTTCCCTGGGAAAATGTTCCAGGAAAGTAAAGTTGTGGAATGGTTTGAGTATCTACACTTTGGGACACCCAGACTATTCAAAACTTGGCCAGTTCTTAACTCTGTGCCGGCTACATGTGAATTGTTTCCATTAAGGAAGTGATCATGAAGCCACAGCAATGGCCCCAACACTTTCCTGAGCAATGCTGTTGCTATGGCAACTGGGCAATGTGTTGTGCAACCGCACCTGGGCATCCAGTCAGACTATCTGTTCAAACCACCTCCACCTGGAAGAGGAGTAAACAGAGTGTCCACGAGATTCCTGGCTGGCGGCTAGGTAAGTTGTTGAACACAGAAACGTTCTCTGTGCCTATCCTGGCCATGAGACACTCCAGCATGCAGGGGGTTGCTTCTAATACCGAATTGTCTCTGTGCAATGCATATGCCCTTCTTGCAAAGTGGAAAAAGGCCCAGACCCAGATACCCTCTTCCCTGAGA
The DNA here is from genome assembly GCA_023333525.1 of Aspidoscelis tigris stejnegeri. Classification (NCBI taxonomy): domain Eukaryota; kingdom Metazoa; phylum Chordata; class Lepidosauria; order Squamata; family Teiidae; genus Aspidoscelis; species Aspidoscelis tigris. The sequence goes on from JALMGA010000003.1 coordinate 18,071,545, forward strand.
TTGGATAACTACGGTACATTAGTTTGCACTGTAAGGCTATCTTATCTTTTAACTCTGTCCTCTGGTAGAAAGTGTATATCATTATTGGACTTTCTTCTGCAATGGCCCATGAACTGGGCCAAATATGCACCCATGGATTCCAATGAGGACAGATCACAGGTGTGTTCAGTTTACCTGAGACTTCAGCCAGCTTCAGCTCAGACCTTACAGGAAGTGATTATTTGCCAACCTGTTTGCCTTCCACATAGCCAAGGCCAATGGCAGCTGGAGAATCAAACATTGTGATGTTAACAAGTTGACAAAGGACCTTCTAGATGGAAAATGTTTGAGCTAGTTCTGTTTTTCAAACCTGATTGCCTCCTCCTCCTCCTGTGAACCTTGTATGAAGCCAGACACTTTACGGAGTGGTATATTTTTTTGCTTTCTTAACCACAATATTGCCTGAAGTTCTTCCTCTCACATGCCCCTCTCCTCCGAGTTTTTACTTTTATTTTTTTCCAGAGCCGATATCTTGGACTAAGTGCTTTACAAGCACATTTGTACACCTGGATTCTGCTTGTGGTACATTGGTTTTATGTTAGAAGTCGCTGAAAGGTGGGCAGATGGTCTTGTCCCATAATATTGAAGCAAAACTGGCTCACGACCTCAAACTGCAGAGCCCTCTGGGATCCACTAGTGTGGTGATTTAGCCGTTAGGCAAAATGCAGGAGCCAGAGGTCTCTGCTGCTGGTACGTTCAGGGAGAGAGATTGCCTGTGTCTATTTACATTCAGTAGCATTTATTCAGTGCTTTCAGGACTCAAAAAAAGAAAGAAGAAAAGTATTGTCAATCCCTCAGTATAATGAAAATCAGATATCTGAACTCATCCAACAGATCTTGTTTAGCATTCCTTTCCTTGTTCCAGCAACGTAGATGAGACGAGGGGAAAGTAATAAGCCATTCAAAATCAAGCCTCAAGAAAGGCAGCAAATTAACATGCATTAGGGGAAAAGAGATTACTCCAATGTTTTCTTTAGATCATTATTAAAATGGCAGGTTTTTGCCAAGTTAAAAATATTCCTCCATGTGTGTGCATGAATGGCTATGCTGTGGAGGGAAGGAAGGGGGGAAGCATCAGTTATTTGTATGAATGTACGGCGTTTCTCCTCTCTCAAATTAACCCCCCCCCCATCAAATTGCTGCAGCAAATGTGGAAGGAGGAAGCAGTCAAGAGAGAACCCCGCGCCCTTTCTCTTTTAAAGAACGGCTAAGTGTGGCACAGCTGCAGACAACAAAGTGTTTCTTTTACCGACCCCTAGTGCAATTTGTGAAATGATTTGCTATATAATAATGCTTACTCTCTCCTTCTCTCTCTCTCCCTCCCTCCCTCCCTCCTTCTCTCTCTCATATTCACCTACCTTTCCCCTTGTCTGCTGTACCAGATGAATGGGCGAGATAATAGTCCATTGTTTGCCTTGTCTTGAATAGTATTTCATCATTGTCTTTAAGCCTCCTAGGAGTGAACTTAACACACACAAGGCCTGGTTGGAACAAAGGCACTTGTGCTATGCATCACCAGCTAGCCTGCAATGGGAAATGCTAATTTTAATAGCCCCACAAAACCTTGGAGTTGATGCCTGGAGCCACCGAGGTAAATATTACCACCACAGTGTCATTGCAAACCAGGCCCTTTGCATTTAAGTGCTGGACAAGCAGCCTCTTTCATGGGGGCATCAATTTTTGTGCCTAGTCATTTCAGCTGGTTGCATCATGTAGGCAGGTTTTGAATGTCTTCAGAGTAACCATGGTAACCGAGGACCATTTATATTTGCTGAAGGAGAATGAAATCCTCCCGCAGAACTCTTAAATGAAAAGGAATCAGAGGGACACGGAGGAGCCAAATGCTTCTCTGGTGTTCGGAACATGGTCTGTGATTACAGCAGCAATAGCACCTATTTATATCCGCTGAGGGCCCCTAAGTGTGTAGACCAAATTTAGAGTGGATGCAGGTCAGCAGAGTTTGCTGCTGAACCCAGATCTGAAGGATGTCTGTTTATGCAGAGGAGGCAGTTGTTGCCTTTGGAATATGCATTTCTGCTTGCTAGATAACTACCTCTCTGGATTTATGGGCATGTACATGAATCAGTGTACGACATGAAGGATTAAATGGTCCAAGCTCTCCATTCTCATTTTACATCTTATCCAGAACTGCACAGACAAAGTGTCTCTAATGTAATACCTTAGTGAATGGAAGTTCTGCTCACTAACCTCTACCTCTGTTGCCATCACTTGACATCAAAGCTGGGGAGAGATGGAACCCTAATATCAGAATGAAGACGAAAAAGAGTTGGCTTTTCTACCCCACTTTTGTCACACATTAGGGGACTCAAAGCGGCTGACAAACCTTCTGTTCTTCTTCCAACAACAGAACACCCTGTGTGGTGGGTGGGGCTGTGAGAGCTCAGGAGAGAGCTGTGACTAGCCCAAGGTCACTCAGCTGGCTTTGTGCAGGAAGAAGAAGTGTTGGCTTTTCTATCCTGCTTTTCTCACCCATTTAAGGTGACTCAAGCAGCTGACAAACCTTCTTCTCCCCACAGCAGAACACCCTGTGAGGTGGGTGGGGCTGTGAGAGCTCAGAAGAAAGGTGTGACTAGCCCAAGGTCACCCAGCTGGCTTTGTGGGGGATGGCGGAATCAAACCCGGTATTCCCAGTTAAGATTCTGGCTCCCTAGCCACTAGACCAAACTGGCTCATGTTGACCTTGAGGAACTTTACGCTCAAAGTGTGCAAAGGCTTGTGAGTGGGGCGCAATAAGTGTGGCACCCTTTGCCACTCCTGTGCCATAGCAAGCCCTCCACACTCATACGGAACTTCCTTAGGGCTTTGTCTGCCAGCATATTCATTCACTTTGGGATTTTGATGTTCTACAAACAACATGCCCTCTGTTGAATCTTTCCCCAGGTGGTGAGTGTAATGGTTCATAAAGCCTGTGGATGTCACAGAGCAGGGGAGTCTGCTGAAACATGGTGCACTTATGAGAAGAGGAAACTAAGAAGCAATCCCGGAATTTTAGTGATAGGTTTGGCATATTTTTCTTAGCACTGCATCTTATCATTGAAAGCGTTGTGCAGATATGTCTGTGCTTTCCAGAACCAGACTTGAAAAGTTTACACTTTAAATGAAAAACAAAAACAAAAACCTAGGCCCTCTCTGCACTTACCTGCCTTTTGGGGGTATCAGTGTGTCTAGAATAGCCAGTGTCATTCATCCTGACCACAGGGAGGCATAGGGAGGATCAGCACCATTGGCATGGACAGCACTGATGTGGATCAGCTCATGCCGTGACCTTGAAGCTTCCGTAAGATTTGTGGCTGCATCCCCATGCCTACAAAGGCTTGTAATAAAGGTATCTCTTCTCAGGGTCTCTGAGGGTTTTTTTTCAGTGGTGCAAAAGGTGCCCCCTGGAAGTCGTGAAATGGAGGCATCCCCTCTTCATGCCTTCTGTGTTCTGGATCACGGCTGCACTGGTCCTCTGGTAGACCCAATTAAATGCGTCTAACTGTGACCCAGATTAAGGCCTCCTTAATCTAGATCAGGCTTCATCTAAAGCAGATGGACTCATACCTATGTGGTGGTGGGCCTCACAAGTCTGCACTGATGTGCAAACATATTTGAAATATTATTTGATTGAATTTGGCTGAATTCGGACATTCGAATTTGAATTGAATGTCCAGACATTAATTTTTTAATACTCAAATGAATATGAATATTTCAAATCATTTGTACACATAATTTGGGCATCCGTATGTGTATGCATATGTATGCATTACTTATTTATCCGTACGCATCTTATTCGGTCCATATGCATGTGTACGGATACGGATGAAAACGAGATATGTACGGCATAAAAATGGGATGCGTATGGATACATGCAAGTGTTGTTGACATTCGTATCATCAAATACATATCAAATATCCATACGAATAGATACAAATGTATTCAAATTGGTTCAGATTTTAATACATTCATTTTTCTTTCTCCATACGAATTCAGACATTTGAATATTCAATTTGAATTGAATTGAATGTCAAAAATTGCATTTGTGCACACCCCTAGTGTACAGGAGGCCTAGATGTGTACTATATAGGCCCTTAATCAGATTAAGGGTCCATGCAGAAAGGGCCCTAAACATTTTTCTAAATAGATTTAAAATAGAGATAAATAAAAGCGAATCCATTGAAAAACTTGAATTTGGGAAAATACTAGAACAATGTGGATGAAAATAGCTACAGAATCATGTAGGCCAACTTCCTTTGCACTAGAGCTATAATTCAGAGTCACCTGAACCTATCAGAAAAATGGGTAAATATAGACCAGAAATAAATGATACACCTTGCAAAGCAAATAACTCTTGATGTTTCATGCAAGCTCAATTGAGCATTACAGATTGTAGATAGAGTTGCTTGATGAGAATGCAGGAACTGCCAGTATTCTTCTTTTTTGCTCCTGGAGTAGACCAGCTCAGCAATTTACTGTGCCAAATTTGCTTCCCTGGCTCCAATCCAAAATTCATTCCATGAAGGGTTGTTCTTTTACATCCTTCAACATCCCCTTTTAAAACACTTCTGTAATGTCACATACCGTTCTGGCAAGCTTCGGGCCTTTCTCTTTTGCTTTTCTTGATGATTTCAATGCCACAATAATTATCAATAGCCTTTGTGCCACATTTGCACAGAACTGGAATAATGTTCAAGACCCAGGGAGCGCTGGAGGGAATAAAGCTCTCTGACCTTGTACTGAATGACAAGAAAATAGAAGCGACATGCTTGAAACTCCATTCTGAGTTTAGAGGAGAGTATTACTTAGGATTAGAACTTCAGCATCAAGCTGTTCTGGGCTGTTCTGTAATCATTTGGGACTTCTGCCTTAACATTTCCTCTTTCTTCCCATACATAGTTTAGAATACGATGCTTCTTGAAGATTGGGGCAGTCTTGAATTCTCAACAGAGCCACAGCTGTGTGGTATTGTACATGGTTTGCATCCAAAGAATGGCATATTTGCCTCCAAACCCTGGAAAAAACTATTTGCACAATACCTATAACACCAACCCAGGCAGACCAAAGTTTGACTCATTCTAAAGCACCTGCTGATGTTTCTTCTGAAATATAAATGCCATGGTATAGAAAGATCACTTGAGGTTACTGATAAAGATTTCCTCCCCTGTTCTACTCCTTTTTATTTTCCATCAAAAGCTTGTCACAGATCTGTGATTGATCCAGTTATCTTAACCATTCATTTTCAACCAAAGGAACTTCTTTTTTTTTGTGTGTGTGTGTGTGTGGATGGAAACTCTCTGAACGTGAGTTTACAGTTAACCTGTACTGTATGTGCAAGTAATAGAAAGCATTCTTCATATGCTACATTCAAATAAGCTTCTCATTCAATCTTTATGTACCCAATTGTGGCAGTGATTTACAACCCTATTAATGCTTAGCAACTCTGGATTCAGGGACTAATAGTTGGACATCTGCATTTGCCCTTGGGAGTCTGTCATAGATGTTCCATCTTCACCCAGCCAGATGGCAGTGAACTGTCCAGTATGCATTCAGCTCTTTTCCCTTACTGTCTCATAACCCTGTTGCAACAACCTTGCTGACAGCTGATGCTCCAGAGAGGTTTTCTCTGTTCTATGTTGTGGTGTTTAGTTAAAGCCACATTGCAAGTTGTCTTGTCATAAGTTGCTTTTGCATTCCATGCCAAAGACTCTTTCTGTACAAGGCCTTATTTTGGATTACGGTCGGACCCCCATATCCACTGGGGATACGTTCCAGCTCCTACCGTGGTTACTTGAAGCTGTGGATAATCACACAGGCCTTCCGGTTCTGGGGTCATCCAACCCCAGAACTGGAAGTGCTTTTCTCGCCTCTAGAAGGCCTATTTTGGCCTCCAGAGAGCATTGGAATAGGCATGTGATGCCACTGGATGCTTACATTTTGGGATGGGCTCTGGTGGCATCATGCGCTTATTCCAGTGCTCTACAGATGCTGAAATGGGCCTTTTGAAGGCTGAAATGGACCTTCCGGTTCTGGGTACTTTTCCCTTATGGCATCCATGGGAGTAGAGAGGGCTGATCTGCTGACCACGGTTAACAGAAACCGTGGTTACTGAATCAGTGGATATGTGGATCTGACTGTATATTCTGAAATTGGGACCTGACATCATCATGCTATGGCTCTAGTCTAGTTTGAAATCGTATGCATGCTTTTGGGTGTGCCAAAAAGCTTGCCCTGAGGCTTTGTGCATGAAAGTGAACAGGACTAGTTTCATAGGCCAGGTTTAATGCACAAAATGAAGCTATTGGCCCTTCAGCCGAAGCTTTGTTATATTAGGCTATGGTGAGGTCCCCAGGGAAAGCCCCCATTGGTTGGGTCCTTCTGGCAGTGGCTCCGTGGAAGAGATCAAGAAGCAAGGCCACCATAGAAAGTGTCTGGCCTGCTGAAGCCGGCTGCTTTCGCAGAAAGGTTGTGTCTTCCCTTCGCTTAGAACCTTCAATAAAGGTTCTAAGCAAAGTCAAAGCCTCCCACATTTGTGGGGGCTCCCGTTGCATAAATGTGACATAAATGGAGGGGGAATTGTCTTGCACATGACATTTTGTAACCCCTGAGTAGATATACTTCCCTCAAGTGCACTGAGTGGTATTTGCCCACTGTGTGTCAGCCCACTCTGCAACTGTGAAAATGGCCAGTTCCACATTAGAGGCCATTAGCAAAGGAACTAAAAACAGTACAGCCAAAATTGTAAGTGCAGTTGCATTAAGTGTCCCTTCAGGCAGCAGGAGGAAAACACTGGCTCTTTAAGAAATGCCAGTACTGCCTGCAATAGAGGAGAAAGTTTCCACCAACAGCACCACTGTGGATTGGTCTTCAGAAATTCAGAGACATCACTGAAGCAGGCCCCTTTTCCTTTTGTTATTTTTGAGCTCCAAAATGTTGGCCCCAGAGCTATGCCAATGGAGGCTACACCAGACATTAAGTGTCTCAGCATTTGGCTGGCTCTTCTTGCCACCATTCCCACAGGTATCCTAACTCTGGAGGCATCCTTAGAAGTTAATCTTGTATATGGTTTTTATTGTTGTAACTTAAAAACGGTGGTGCAGAATTGGAAGAGTTTCCAAAAACAAGACAAATATGTTCAAGGGACTGGGAAGATTACAAAGCCTGGAGCCTTTTAATTTACAAAAAAATCCGTATTATGAGAGGGAGAAAAATGGAGGTGTATGAAGTTATAGGACCTTTCCACATTTACCCTTAAGCTGGCTACAGAAGAGGTCTATGGAGACCTTCCTTACATACAGTGGGTCAGCTTAAGAGGAGGGCCCTGTCCCCCTCCCAGGATGCTCTATCTGCATTGGATGCAGTGTAACCTGGTCTAGGTGGCCAAAATGACTACCTAGACTGGGATACCAGTAGGCCTGTTGGTTTTAACAGCTCTCTACTGGTAGTGCAGGGCCCTGTAAAATAGAACAGGGAGGGACGTGAAAGAGTGCACACTTCCCTGTTCTGGTTTAACGGGTTCCAAACTGCGCTGCCAAAATGGGTCCCCCTCTGAGGCTAGGAACATCAGTTCTAAGCCATCGGAGAATCTGGAAGCTAGCTGCAAAGATCACTTCGCTTCCGTCTTCCTTGCACACAGTCCTGGTAGCCTGGTGGAGATTTTAAACCTTCCAGGCTTGGAGCAAGCGTTCTGCGCATCACTTTCCTCATAAATGCACTAAGCAAACACAACAGTAATGATCTGCAAATTGGAAATTCATAGGAAAGCAAATTTTGTTCTTGTTTCCTGAGCAGTGTACGCAGACTGGAGGAATCACACACACTTCAGCTGAGACATGAATCACTCAGGAATGATGAAGGGGAAGAAACTTCAGAAAGGGAGAGGGAAGAGAAGGGGAAATGGATTTGCAACATTGGCTTTGTATCTACGGTTGGAGTGGCATTCATACAATCTACCGTCTTTAATTATTCATTGTTAAAAAAGATTTACAGTAACTAAAGAAAGACAGGAGCCAGGATAGAGTACGTAGAACTACCGTGAGCTGCTGTGTACAGGAACTGAACTCCTTATGGGGACAATTATGTTTTCCTGCTTAATGGAGATCTTATCAAAAGTGCTGTGGCTAATATCTGCCTGTAACCCATCAATGCCTTTCTCTCTCATTCTCTCCCTCCCTCCCTCCCTCCCTCTACCCCACATATATTCTATTTATATGAAGAGGGAAAGGGGAATTAATATTTAAGGAAGCAGAACTTCTTTGAAATCATTTCGTGTGCTCGTCTGGTGTACACAGACCCTAAAAACACTCAAGGGGAGAACAGAGAGTTTCTCCTGTAATGGCCAAGGATGCAGCTTCTGTGTGTCAATGAACGTGCTTGAGAGGAAATTATTACACTAATCCTATTGATTGGCCTCAGCACTGCCAGGGCTGCTTTTGCAGAAATACTGTTGGGTGCTCTGGGAAAATCCTATCTTTTCCTTGTGTTGGTTTGCATAACTCTGCACGGATAGTCAAAGCTCCCGTGCAACAGAAATACAAGATACAATATATTATGTAATAGGGATGTGCACGAATATTTGAAACATTCAAAATTCAGTCAATTATGCATTACATATGTATCTGTACACATCTTATTTGTATCCGTACGCATACGGGATAAAAACGGGATGTGTACAGATGCGTATAGATGCATACATACACCTTCAAATGTTGTCGGCATTCATATCTTCAAATACGAACTGAAAATTCGTACGAATAGATTTGAATGTATTTGAATGTATTTGATCCGAATGTGAATACATTCAAATTTTAAAGATTCAAATCGATTCAAATCTTCAGGTATTCAAATCAAATTGAATCCCAAAATCTCTGTTCTGTAAAGTGCTCTGAAGGGGCTTATGGACAGCACAAGAATACCACAAGGGGGCTCAGCTGGGTGATGAAGAAGAGTTATTTCCTAGCATCAGTGCGAGGATTCTCAAAACAGCTCATATAATGGAATTGAAAAAAGAAAAACCCACATCGCTTCCTGTCTGCAGCCTATATGGTTAGATTTTTTTTTTTAGCCAATTCAATCCTTGCAGCTTGCAGCAGAACAGACCACAGAGGGAGTATTATTATGTTTGCTGCTATTAGAGTGAGAGTACAAGATCCTATTTCAGAGATGCAGTATCCTTTCCAATATGTCCTCCTTGTGTTTAAGTAAGAAGAGGAGTCCATTTATTCTTTTATGCTGGATGCATATTAGAGTTTATTACTATAGGGCAAAAGTATAGGGCAAATCCAATTTCAAACTTGCAGTCCCTTGCCACAGTGACCCTTTAAAACCTGCTCTGCTTATGTTTACAGAGAACGTCTCTGTCCAGGGATATCCAATCATTGCTTCCACTGAAACAATGATCCACTTTGCTGGACAATTGCCGAGGGGCAATTTAGGGTCTGAGAACTATGGCATCCATAGCAGCAGAACTCCGGTTAAAATGTTCATCATATGGGTTCAGGAACCTGTTGGTAGAACCTAAGGAATAAGTGACCCAGTTATGGAGTTTGCTTCAGGACATAGCTCCTTGATCCTCACTTGGTCTGAGTTTAGAAATGGGATCCCAAGCACTCTACTTTTCCAATGTGTTTCTGAGTGCGTGCACATATATGCTCCCGTGTCTTGCACGTGGCTACCTGTGGCTAAGTGATCTCTTGTAATTCTGTGCTACCTTTGACATTATTCACTCTTTTAATCCCTAATTTGTGTGGTTGCCAATAATTCCCCACAGCAACAGACACTGATGTCATAGTCCAGGAGATTATTGCCTCTAAGCAGAAAACGGGAAGAAAGATAGGAGAGCGAGTAAAGGGATTTTTCCATTAGTACATATGTACAAATTGGCAGGCCATTTGGGTAGAAGATAAAATCCTATAACATGTCAGCTGTCTGTTTGAAATGCAACTGTCTCCTGTCTATACATATATAAGAAATGTCTGTCACATCTGTATCACGAGCAGAAAGAATGTTACCTTAACATTTGGTGCAGGACTCTTGACATACAGTGATGTACAGTAACTAAAAAAAATCCTTTCAGAAGAAGCGTTTTCAGAATATTTTAGTTTTACAAAGATGTCTTAGGCTCTTTCTGCACTGGGCCTTAATCTGAATTATAGTCCTGAATCCGCATGCTGGTGTAGATTCTTGTGGGTCATACCTGCGATCTGCCGTATTCTGCACTAACATGTGGATGGCAGGTCTCTTTTCCAAAATATAAGGCCCAGTGCAGAAAGGGCCTTAAACTGATTGCTTTGGTCTCATTTAAAGGTCTTTGTTCCCTTACCTTTGGACTAATCTTTATGTAGATTATGAGCCTCACTTCAGCACCATAGACTGGTGTAGAGAAAACTGCGCCCACCCCTGGAATGCCCACTGGAGCCCTTGATCTGGATAGGTAGTAGGCCTGATTAAACGTCTATCAGTGAATCAGTAGGCCCCAGTAAGGTGCACCTCTGTTTTACAAAATGCTGTGGGACCCATTTTGGTGATATGGGTCCCACACCATTGAATTGAGTCTCCCAGGGGCTCTGAGGCTAGGAACCTTCATTCCTAGACTTTTGGAGCTCTCAGAAGATGATGCCATGTCATGAGCAGGCAGCAGCAGTGAAACATATGCATGATTAGTGGTAGCAGAAGCCAAGTCAGTTTCAGTTCTCAGAGATGCTATGCAGAAGTGTTCATAATCTTTGCTTGTCTTCAGTAGTATCTCCCCATACTTCCAAAGGTGTTAAAATAATCTGTGCATCAGTGAGCTCTATGACTGTTTCTTTTCTGTAGCTGGGTTCTGTGTGGGTGGCCATGAGCCAAATGGAGGGAACAGCCTGCCCAGTCCATCCAGGCTGGCGTCGAGGCTGAAAAATTGGCTGCAACACACAGGCACCAGTAGCCCCCAAGGCAACCAGGACACAGGCTGTATAATTGGTCCCCAGGACAGTGGGCCATGCCTATGTTGGTTCCTCCTCAAGCCAGCTCCTGCTGAACCCAGCCACATTCATTCTCAGCCATAAGTACAGATCTGTGTAAAGCAGCACATTTAGCTAGAGAGACTGTATAAAGGAGATAATCAGTAGATTATCATTTCTCATCCCCTTTGCGTGGGAACATTTAAAAACAAAATAAAATCTTCCCTCCCTCCCTCCCTTTTTGCCTGGCTCTATAGGTGAAAGTACACTGAATTGCATGGCTAACCCCACCCCCACCCTGGCCTTTTTAAAGGCATTTAAAAGTAAATGTTAGAGATGCCCAGACCAGCTTCACAAGGAAGGTGAGCTCTAGGGCAAATGTGCATAGGATATTTTATCATCCTCTCCTTATCTGTTATACTTGCATGTTTTCCTAGTAGTTTCATGAAAGTGCAGCATGTAATGGGTTTTGCATAAGCTGAAAAATCGCAAAGGACTTAGCTTATACTTTAGACCTCTCTCTCAGTGCCGTCCTTACCCCCTGTCTTCACTTCCTGCTGTATGTTCAGTGTGGAAGTCTCATTCATGGGTCCAAGCAGTGATATTTATCTGCTCCTTCCCCTTGAAAACTGGCACAACTTGCCAAAGATGGGGAGGGTATAATAATGAAAGTACAATTCAAACAAAGCATGTAACACCCCACCCCCACCCCTGGACAACAAATGTTTATATGTAAAAATTGGGTAAGATTTTTTCTCCAGTCATGTTTTCATCATGTCTCTCATTTCTGTATTTACGAGACTGTAGTTCTGTGTGCTTAGGATTACTGGGCTGAACAAACATGTTCTCTCTAGAGGTCTCTTATCTTACACAAGCAGCTTGCTGTCTGCTTTGTGTGGCTGCATGAAATCCATCCTTTGCAGCATGGTGCAACAGTGTGGGGTTTTTTTTAATGGTGTGAAGAAGAGAAAGGGAATTCATGAGCTCCCAGTTACAATCAGAAAGCAGAACCAGGCTAGTATTAAAGTTATGGAGGGGAAGTAGCAATTGTCTCATCTATCATCCACTCAAATTACTGATGGTCATCATCACCTCTGTGCTGTTTGGCTCTTCTGTTCTCTCCACAGAGCTCTAGGGACAGTGCTGGATAAATTGCCATCGCTGCCGCTTTCCAAGGGCTGAGTCAGTGGAGGTCTGAGCCTCTCAAGCTCCGAAAATCATTTTCATTTAAATTATTTTCCTCTGCTCCAAGCCATACAAAATAAACCTGTTTTGACTTCCCCAATCTGTGAGCGCTGAACAGGTTAAAAATGGGAAGGAGCTAAAAGCTCCGTTTTTCTTTGCCTGAAAAGAAAAAAAAAATCCACTGATGCAGGGTGAAATTAAAGGCTATAAATAGCGCCTGTCCCTTCAGCTTCATCATGCAAGCTTCGGCTGTGTGCTGGGATTAGAAGAAGACAGAATGGATTTCTGTGTGGCGTCAACAAGAGCCAAGGATTATGCCCACTGTGCACATTGCCTTGTTCATTTCTCACGGGCCCTTGCGGGGAAATTAAATCCTTTTTGATGCCAAAGGTGGAGGCAGCAGAGGCAGCTTTGAAAAGGACACGTGCACTGCAAAGCAATTTTGCACAGTGGCACTTAGCCTCTTGCGGAAGAGCCTGGTGTTCTGTGCCAACTACACTTTAGAAAGAGGCAAACAGCAAAGCAGTCTGGATCACAGCAGGGCTGCAGGCTTTCACTGCTCTGAGCTATGGCTGGTATCCCCAGCAATGTTCATTAAGCAGAAACATTTTAAAGTCACTCTGATGCTGGGGGGGGGGAATGGTGGTGGTGGTGGTTTGCTTCCACAGTAATTGTTTGCCTAGTAACTCTCATGTGCACTGGTGCTAAAATACCTTCACAGGATTTTAGTGGTTCCATAGCGTTAAAAGTGGATAGCAATCCCTGTTCAGAAAGATTCACCGGAGGCAGGACTGATATTTCTTTTTGTGAATTATGAGATTTGCCGAAACTTACGTGGTCTTGCCAGTTAGGGATTTATCTGCAGATGCAGATGTGGATACACACATTCATCCAACCATCTCCACAGCAGTAAGTGTTCTTCAGTTCATCACTCAAAATGATTCAAGCCCTAGGATCAGTAGACGTCCTCTTGGTATCACCTGCTGAACAGGGGCATCTTGACCTAGATTTATTGATTTTGAAGCATAGAAGAAGAGTTGGCTTTTGTACCCCACTTTTCTCACCCATTTAAGGGGACTCAGAGTGGCTGACAAAGCTTTCTACTCTTCTCCCTACAACAGACACCCTGTGAGGTAGATGGGGCTATGGGAGCTCAGAAGAGAGCTGTGTCTCACCGAAGGTCACCCAACTAGCTTCATGGGGGAGTGCAGAATCAAACCTGGTATTCCCAAATAAGAGTCCAGCTCCTTAACCACTAGACCAAACTGGCTCAGCAACCATGACTAAGAATGGTTTCCAGTGAAATAATTGTAATTTATACAATAATGGACCTTTTTGCACTTTCCTGGCATATCAGAGCAAGCTGAAGACTGGACTTCTCCTTCAGCACATGTCATCTGCTGAAATAGTCCAGAAGGGTCTTATGAGCTCCCTAATATGGTCCAGCTGTGAACTCGTTAAGAGCAATTCACAAGTGTACCTGTAGGAGCAGGGATGTCCCAGGTGTTGCAAGACCATGGGATTGGGGGTTCATGACTGTGACTCCTGTCACTGTTCCAGACCTATGTGTGAGCTCTGGAGACCACTCTGGAATGGTCTAGTGAGCTGCCAGTACTGGTACAGTCTGCTGTCAGAGCAGGAGACTCTTGAGGAGAAGGTGGCCAGTTCCAGAGTTTGGCTCTCTGCAATTTGGAACCTCATGTATCTGCCTCCAGAATCGAATGGTTAGGTCCAGACCCTAGGCCTGGCCGTTGCCCTTGCCCACCGAATGTACCGTAAGAGTGACTTGCGCATTACCAAATCATAGGTAGGATGGGTGAAACTTCTGACAGAAACATGGATCACAAGAAATGGACCGGGGGATGGACCATCCATATTGCTGGTGTTGCGGGACCAGAACAATGGCATTCCAGCCCTTGCCATTTGAATGGCACTAGCTGGGCTAGAAATTGAACACTCTTAGCCAGTCTAGTAGAACCATTCCAGTAAGGTAAGTATGGAAGCAGCCAAAGTAATAAAGGCATAAATATAATTCTAATTAACAAAAATTTCCTAGCTCAAAAATTCTGTAGTATGTTGCTACAGTAAGGGGAGAAGTAACTTCCCCGAAGTATACAGTTAAATAATTTTTGCACAGTAGGTTTTTGCAAAATGACAGCACAAATTCAGGCAGTACTAGTGTAAGTAGATTCAAATACATTTATTAACATTCAAATAATTAAATTTCTAACATTCAAACAGACATCTATACATCTTCAGATACTTTCAGTTATTATTGTATTCTGTTTAAAAATTATTTTGTATGTATGTATGTAATGCATCTTCAAATATATTATAAAATTATAGTAATAATTTGAAAAATCTCAATATTGGATTCACAATATATCCCAAGAAGAAGCAAGCTGGATCAAAGGGCTTTTTCACATTTGCCTCGTGGAGCAATCCAGACTGCTTGCTGGATTGCTCCAGCTGCATTTGGCCACTGCTGCAGCCGACCCAGAATTGCCTGAGTCCTCCATGGTGCAACCCAACTGTGGCCAATCGGATTGCTCCCAGGGCAGCAGATCTGCAGCTTCTTCCGGGTGCTGCACAATGCAGGGGCTGCATGACTGTGGCTGTGCAGTTGTTCACAGCTGCCGGATTGCCGTGGCAGTATCTGACTGTGCATTGGATGCCAATCCTGACTTTGCCAAGGTGACCCGTCCAGCCATTTGCACTGCACGCACTGCTGGCCAGGTATGGGGCTAGTGGACCGTGCTTCAACCTTGTCAGCCTGATATGGTATAATTATAAATACAGGAAGGCCCAAAGAGATGACTTCAAGTCCCAGGATATCTCAAACTGGGAATGTCAGATGTGATTTGACCGACCCATTGAGTCTTCTCTAGTGCCACATACAGTTTCTATCTATTTGAACAAAACAAATCTTCAATAAGAAGAGAACGTAAAGAGACAGTTCTAAAAATGGACTTCTATATAATGTGCGATGTGGCCAAAAGGAGAGATAATCTACATGACATTGCATTGTAAGGTAACATTCACAAAACGAGGATTTTTTAAAGTCCTGAATGTTATTACCTGCATTCAAAATTAATGTGGCTTTATACCATCTCTGTATAAAGATTGATAACTTGGTAAGTTACATTTTCTGAGAGGACCAGCTGATAAGTTTGTTTTGTGAGAACACCAGCTGCAGTCAACATATATTCACTATTGCTTTTTGAGCCTTTCCTCACCTTCCCCTGGCACAAAGGCTGGCTCAATCCTAGGATGTAGTGGGTGTCCACACTTTGTGATGTGCAGTGCATCCAAAGTGGTTGGTAAGTGAAATCACTTTGATCTCCTTGCTACGGCAATCAGTATGCGTGACACCATTGCCATGGAGACTGGGCAATATGACATGCAACTGCATCTGTGCCATTTTGCCTCACACTCTGTTTACCCAGAAGAGGTGCGAAAGGAGCATGCATGGCTTTACTAGCTGCATGGCTAGTATAGCTTGCTGAACACCTTTTAGTGCTTTACAACTATACGTACAATGGTGTTCTGGCATGCATGGAGTCAATTCTAGGATAGAAGCAGCTCCGTGCAAAACATATGCTCCCACTGGAGCAAGTGCAGAGAGGTCCATAATCTTGTTTTTTTTTTTTTTTTTGAAAGTTCATCCATTAGTCCCAGCAGAAAAAAAGTTCTGGTTTAATTTGTATCTCAATTTGTAAAATCCTCTGTATAAATGCATGTAATTGTTTCTAGAAGGTACTTACTTTTTTATGTAACTACCACATATGATAGAAAGTTCCTTGCAGTTTTCCATACTTCCAGCAAGCATTAGAAGAAGAAGAATTGGGTTTTCTACCCCGCTTTTCTCACCCATTTAAGAGAACTCAAAGCAACTGACAAAGGTTTCTATACTTCTCCCCACAACAGAACACCTTGTGAGGTAGGTGGGGCTGTGAGAGCTCAGAAGAGAGCTGTGACTAGCCCAGAGTCACCCAGCTGGCTTCATGGGGGAGGGCGGAATCAAACCCAGTAGTACCAGATAATAGTCCAGCTCCTTAACCACTAGACCAAACTGATAGGATCTGATAGATTTTACCCAATTTGGGGGTGTTATATATCATCCGTAATCATTTTGTAGAAGTTTTCTTTAAAGTTATTGCACAATGTGAATCTCAACCCCTGTGTATATTGTATCCAACTTTTTTAGCCCATTTTATCGTACAGTCTTTAACTTGTTCATCTTCCATTTCAAATGTCAACAACAGTGTATACATTTTAGCAATTGTATGTTCATTCCCAAGCTACTTCTTATTATTGAAGGTTTTCAGATACTAGGCTCCTTCCTTCCTTCCTTCCAAAATCAGCTAGTTTTGTGTATACTGTACTTGACTGGCTGTTTATCAGTGAGAGTTACAGCAGCCTCAGCATTTATGCTCAGTTGGTCACAAGATTCTGGTTGCATCTGAGCTAAAAATTTTATGTGTATTGTAATTTACTCATCTCACCTGCTCACTACATTAAGACTTCACAGTTTTGGTTCATGGGAATATGCTCAGAATTTATTCATGCTTACTTTGGTAAATGGAAGTGAAAAGAAAAGGAAGCAATTCACCTTCATTGATATGCACTTGCTTTTCTACAGCTCATGAGTGTGTTTTTACCCTCATGATTTTTTGTGTGTGTATGTCCACTTGCAGAGTGTGCACTTTCCTTTAAGCTTTAAGAACAAACTAGGGGTGGATAAACTCCCAGAAAGGAAAGGCAGAGAAAACTACAACTGAACAGAGAAAAGCTGTTTTGCCAAAATGACAAAGTGGCTAGACTTTGGAAAATAGATTAATTACTGCTTTTTGAAGAGATCAGTTTATTAGTGTGTCACTTTCCTAGGGATATAGGAAAACCTTTTATTTCATGGTTACACTTAAATTTGTTTTTAAACATTTCGTCTTTGAGCATCATAAACCACCATTTTTTTGTGAGTTTCACATTAGGGTTTAGTGTCTACACAGCACTTTAGAAGTCGGTTTCACAATGAATGGTTTGATGCCTGTTTCCTAGCTAAATGCAAATATTCTCGTCTTATATATTTATGCACAAAATAATGTCTTTTATACATTCTAGTAGGGAGCAATAATGGAACATCTCATTTGCATGCAAATGGTTCCAGTTTAGACCCCAGCACCAGAATGAAACCATGGCAAATAATGTCCATATTGTTTGGGAGGAAATGGATATGCCCATGTATTTTCCAGGAGTTAGTTAGTTAGTTAGTTAGTTAGTTAGTTTATTTATTTATTTATTTATTTATTTGTATTTCTATCCCGCCCTATACCTGAAGGTCTCAGGGCGGGTTACAATATTATATTAATCTTAGACTAACATAAAGGCACCTTTACCTTTCCTTTTAGTATATTCTGCTAGTGCTGCCCTTGTACTAATTCCTTGCAAAAAAGCAGAAGTGGTGAAGTTCTTGACTCTAGTTGTTATTGAGGATTCAGACCCAGGAGATCCTAGGTTCCAGTCTAGTTCTATAGCAACTTTGCTACACTGGCTTTGATGTCTGTATCCAAGATTATTTGGTGTAGCTGCACAAATCTGAAGTTGGCTCCCCATCATTCTGATGCATACAGGTAGGTGGTGCTGTGAGAGCTGTGAGCTGTGACTAGCCCAAGGACACCCAGCTGGCTTCATGGGGGAGTGTGGAATCAAACCCAGTATTCCCAAATAAGAGTCCAGCTCCCTAACCACTAGTCCAAACTGTCCAAACTATCTGTGTCAGGCTACCTTTGCGCCACTGTAAGGTCCTGTGAGCCTTTGTTTTCAAAACCAGGGAATGCTAGGAAAGGCTCTTCCATATCTTTCTGCTGTAGAAAGGTGATGTGGCAAAGTGAACTGTAAATGTGGTAAGGAGTTGAGAAGACGTGCCCAGGAGGATGATTCTGGGCACTGAAAAGATTGAGGACACTAAAAGAAAAGAAATTCAGTTCCTTTTCGCCTCTGTCTATCCCGCCAGGTATGCAGAGGCAGGGTAGGGTAAGATCAAACAACAGCAAGAAGCTATTCTTCCAGGACATTTCAGCTGTTTCCTAGGGAAAATGCAAGATTTTTTTTTTTTAAAGGGATGAGCTAATCAGAATTAATATTTGGTGCCCATGTTATGCACATACTCGCCATATGTGGTTGTGGCCCTTTCCACACCTGGTCATATTTTGGAATATATATGAGGCCAGGGGTCTGTTGTCCATATGCTAATGCAGGCTATAGTAGGCCTCGCCTGGGGCCTGCCATAATCTGCACAAGCATGTGGACAATAGACTTCTATCCTGGGATGTATTGAATAAGGCCAAGTGCAGAAAGGCCCTACTATTACCATATATCTTTTAGGTGCCTGTCTACAAGTTAGACTAACCAGACTCTTTCATCTGTACTATGGGGCAGTTTACCAGGAGACCATTTTGTCCCCAGAGGGCAGACTTTTGGAGGAGACTGCAAGAGCAAAATGGTGGTGTAGCCTGAGCATGAAACTTTTGTAAGCAGATCACAGAACATTCTAGCTAGAACACTGGTCCACAGTCCATGTGGTGCTCAGCTTCTGAAGATGACCTAGGATGGATTACTTTTATAATGCACCGTCATAGGCCAGTTCACCTGGTCCAGCACAGTACAAGATAACCCAAGCAGTTCACAGAACATTCTAGCTAGTACACTGGTCTGTGGTCCATGTGGTGCTCTGAAGATGGCCCAGTATGGATGCTCCTTGCCACGATGCCCAGCGCTCCAGTTAGTGCCTGCCCTCTCTGGGAGTGGTTTGGCCCTGTTAGGATGCTGGGTTCGTGCAACAGCCAAGTGAATACTACAGTGTGGACACAAAACACTGGTAGCAAGCGTTTCAACAGTAAACAAACACAAGTTTATTATTATACACAAGCAATACTAGAAAGATAATAAGGTTCAGGTAGTTGATAGTTTAAATTTGCAAGTCTCTTAAGGCTAGGAGCTACCCCTTTCTCTAAAGGAAAATAGTTCCCCTTTTAAAAGACAAACCTCTCCACGTTCATCCCCCTCTGACTTGCTCAGCCACAGCTCAAGCCCCGCCAGTGTACCAGAACGTGGCCCTAGATGATCACAAGGCCCAGTCTGTCCTTGCTTGTCCAATCATCCAGCCTGGTCAGTTGCTAGTGCAGTCTCCCTCAGAGCCACAATCCACCCGATTGCCTCCTTCAGAAATCACTCAGCCCAAAAGACCAATGGTCAGCTACTGGTCCAGCTCCCTCAGGATTCAGCTCTTTTCCTTTCAGCTCTTGTCCCAACATGAAGACCTCTGGTCAGCTACTGGTTCCAGCTCCCTCAGGTTCAGCTCTTTTCCTTTCAGCTCTTGTCCCAGCATGAAGACATAGTCTGCTGTGTTCTCAGTTCCTTTATACACACATCCCTGACCCTGATTGGCTGTAACCGCAATAAAATGCTGCTGGAGATTCCTAACAAAGGTTGCTGTCCCTCCAGCCTGATTGGTGGGAACTCCTACTCTAACCCCTCCAGCACTCAGATCCCCGGACAGCTTTTCCCTCCAAAACCTTACTCCAGCCAATCACTGCAACAGGGCCCGCACAGGATTTCCCGCCCTTTTTGCAGCCAAAATCCTGGGTTTGCAACAAGCTGTTTGCAACAAGGCTGGCTATTGCAGCTTGCAAGAAGCCTGCAAGGCCAGAAAGCAAAGCAGTTTGCAGCCTGTACCCTGAAACCGTCACACTCCTCATGGGCCAGATTACTTGAAGTGGTCCAGCACAGTACAAGATAACCCAAGCCATGCCGATAGGTCCTTACATGTTGACATATTTCCAGTGTAAATTAATGTTTGTTTCATAATACCATCTAGTTCCTAATTCCATTCTTACAAGTTTTAATTGTTTTAAACTTGTTTCTGAATTTGTTTGTTAACCACTTTCAGATCTTTTATAGATACAGAAATGTTTTAAACAAACAAGTGTTTCCCCCACACTGTTCCTCTCTGCTTTGCTAAAACAGATGAGCTCCTCTGATGTGTTCCACAAAATCAAGACAAAAGCCCTTTGCGTTTTTAGCATCAGTATCTTTATTTACAAGGACTGTATTACAACACAGATCCTGCCTAAAAACCATTGTATTTTTAATTAACTTGTCTCTTTCAGAACAGACAGGGGGGATAGATCAGTACCAGCTAATGCAGGGAGGTTGGACTGATGAGCAAACCAATGATGTGAAGACAAGTGGGAGGAAAACAGCTGTGTTGAGCAAAGCCCAGATTGTCTCTCATGCAGAAGAGCCCCACCTGGTTGCCTTCTGCTTGTTCTGGAGGAGAGAAATGAATAAAATTTGCAAGGATTTTTTTTTTGCCCGTTTTTTTCAGGACATTTTTAGAGGGTTTTTAACAAATTTTGGTAAATACAGTCAGACCGCCATTTCTGCTAGTGATACATTCTGGCTCCTACCATGGTTACCTGAAACCATGGATAATCGTGAACAGGCCTTCTGGATCTAGGGTAGTGCAATCCCAGAACTGTAAGTGCTTTTCTGGCCTCCAGAAGGCAGATTTTGGCCTCTGTAGAGCATTGGAATAAGCATGTGACACTGCCAGATGCCACCTGCCTGCTGCCCACCTGCACCCTTAACATTTTAGGATGGGCTCCAGTGGCCTCACACACCTTTTCCAACAATCTCTGGGGGCTGAAATAGGCCTTCCGGTTCTGGGTGCTTTTCCCTTTTGGCACCTGGGGGAGGGGGATGGTCCTGTAACAGTGGTTAACTGAAACCATGGTTACTTAATCAGTGGATATGGGGGTCTGACTGTATTAGTAAAATATTTAGAAATCCAGTTCATGTTTCTGTTGACATTCTGTCTTGGAGACACCTCAGGCCAAGCTTAATGGAAAAACAAAAGTGAACTCAGCCTGGCTTGTTCTTAGTGAAAACATGTAGAAATTGATTTTCTTCAAACCTGGATTTTTGGAAATGGACATTCCCTGAGCTCTACCCCTTTTCTTCTATCTTCTCTCTGTCATGGTGAATGGTGAATGGCTTTATAGATCTTTCACCATGGAGGGTCTACTGTTATCCTTCTATTACTCACTTTACATACCCTCCAACCTGGGAAAAGGGCACAGAAATGTATTGCCATTTCAAATTTAGCTGCCTCATCTAGGAGTCCACAGGGACGTCAGGGGATTCTCACATGTCCTTAAGGAAGAAAGAAATGACCAGAAGCAACCCTTGCTGAAGGGAGAGGTGGACTCAAGGGATGGGGTCATAAATTCTGTATTCTCAGTCTTTCCTCACCTTGTCTGTCCCGAGCACCCGACCTTTGGCGCATGTGTAAAAGCATCACCTTTGTTGCCAAGGGAAGGGACAAGGACGCAGGAATTGCAGATTTATCTCCCCTCAGAGTACATGGGCTGCTTCTCCTTTTTTATTTCATCTAGTCACTTCTTCCCTTCCCTTCTTCCAGTTGCATGAGAAAGGTCGCAGGTTCTTATAAAGGCCACTTTTCTACCATAAAAATCAGGATGGGGATGGAGTATGTTTGATTACAGCACCTATGCAGCAAGACAGAAAATAAATAAAAAACATAGTCATGGAGTCATTTAAGGCATGCAAAATCTGATATAAGCACAGATAATAGGCCTGTGGTTACCAAAATTACCTTTCCAGAAGATATATAGTAAATTGTAAGGGCCTTGAGAAATTCAGTTTCCTCTCTTTCTTTGCCTCCTTTTAAACTGGTATGCAAAGATTGTCATATCGTAGTCAAATTTACTTATATATAAATAATAGATTTTGACTTACTTCCAACAATGTTATATTTTTTTTCTTCTTTTATTTCCTTTCTCTAGCCTCAAAAAGGTTATCAGCAGATGGAAGAAACTATTGTGGGCTTACCTTTCTGTCTATTGGCAGCTTTCAAAAGCAGCTTGCTTGGGGCTACCGGAAGTTAGCCAAGCACCTACCCAGTTCCTTTTGTAATTTTTCATGTGTTTGATTGGCTTCTGCTTTCTGCTTTCAACTACATGCTTTCCAGGGCCAAAACAGGTCGGCCTATTGATGAGTTTGAATTGAGATCGTACCAGTGCTATTCAGACGTGGATCAATACAGTATCTGTTGTCCTGAGGCCGTCCTGGCCTTGGGATACATTGGTCACACATTTCTGCAGAGATCAGCCTGGGTTTTCTTCATGGAACCCTTGGCTCCCCACCCCTTTGGCTATATTACATCTATCTCGTTTCCTATTGGATGCTGTTCATGTCACTTAAGGGAGGCAAGGGTGTGTGTTTGCAGTTCGTTTTAAAGCCTGTTCCCCCATCTCCACAAACACCCTTCCTTTTTTATGTGCTTTTCTTTCAATTTTTTTTAAATAATAAAAATAAATTTGTGCAAAAATGCTAGAGAGAGGAATCATACACATAAACTGAGGAGAGGGGAAGGTGCCTTACGAACTCCGTGCTTGCCGATTGGCTGAAAGGAAATACTAGGTGCCACCCACATATCATGGTTCTGGCTCCTTTAGGCTGTCTCCCAATCACATGGGAGGAAGCGAAAGATGGACTGGAATTTCAGGCCGGCCTGAGTCCGTGTTAGTCCTTTAAAAACAGGAGTACATTTTAGGACGGTCTCATCAGCGTAGGGCAGTTGGAATATGGCTTAGATAAAATTAATGTGAGTGACAGGACCGAGGGACCGACTCATTGTGTGCCCATGGCCCAGGATGTGTGCTGTGCCACTGAGCTATAGCTAATCCAGACCTAGTAATCCGGATTGCAGGCAGGGAAGTGCAGAAAGGGCCTTTCTCCTGTTCCTATGTATTTTTAACTAGCAGCTTATCAACTTACGTTGGTTGTTTCATTTAATTCCATTGATTGGATTGCAAATTGATGCTTGTGAAATAACAAATAGCAAAGTAGACCTCCTAATACCAAGATTTCATGCAAGGATATGTGCATGTCTTTGGTCAGGACATATTTAAAGTCTGCAGCAGCCTCCAGCCAGTGTTACTTTCTGAGTGTGTAACTGCTTCTGTAGCTTTTTAATTTGCAGTCATGAAGACTCAAAATGACAGAGAAAGACCCATGGTGTATTCCGATAATGAATAAAAGTATCATGTGAAAAATACAGGGTCAGCAGGGCAAAATTATGCAGCATCCATGCAAATACTGGCAACCAAAATTCTTGGATGCCTTCCAGCCCAAGTCAGAAATGTAAATGTGACATTGCATTTGCCTTGTCAGTGTCACTGCACAGACGCGAAGGTTTCTCTGCTTCACACGTTCCTGTGATGTGTAACCTAAATTCAGGGGACTATAAAGAGAAAGCAGCTGTGATAACATGTTGTCGTTGCCTTTCCTAATAGAGCATGATGCTCCCTATCTTCTCCCATCCGCATATGGGGGAAGTGGTGCAGACAGGGCCTTGGGATTGGTTACAATCTAGAGAAATCTCAAAGCAGATGGATATTGAGCAGATAAGCGTTAATCTGCCCTGGGAGAGGATTAATCAGGTGAAAGATGGCTCTGTGTGCGTACGTGTGTTGGGTGGGGGTGGAGATGGTGGGCAGCTGGTCCTCCTGTCATCTCTCCAGTGCCTGATTTTTGTAGTCCTTGTTGTTTTGTATGGTGATGTAAGAGAAGACTGCTCTTAGTTTAGTCATCTCATTTCCAGTGACCATCAAATGCCGGGAGAGAAGGGAAGATGCGTGCAGGGATTCCTATTTATTTTGATTGTAAATGTTTAAAGGAACTTCACACTCTACCCTCAGTGTGCCAAATCCTCTTCCCTCTCCCTTCTGCTTTTTTTAGACAGTTTTGCTTTTGCTTACAAGTGTATGGGCTGTGTGCTACAGCGGTATTTAATATAGCTGCACATTATCTGTGTTGCAACTTCTTACTGTGTGCTATAGCGGCACTTAATATATCTGAACTGTGTTACATTGTATCTGTGTTGCAATACTTGTGAGATTAATTAATTAGCATCCATGCTAATCCTTTAACTGGGCAATTAAACACACTGACTGTGGCCTGTCTGCACTTACCAGTCGATGTGATTCCATTCACTATTGGCCAGGCCCGTCCACATTCTTCCACTGCTGCTGCTGCACCTGAGCGGAGTAACCCCTCCATGGAGCAACCTAGCTGTGGACAGCTAAAATGCCATTTTTGTAGCACAGTGCTTTATATCTGAAAATAACAGGTTATCTTAGGGTGCAAAAAGCGGTCTTGTAAAAAACATACAGTCTGTCCGAAGCTGCTGGCTGAAGCAGTAGCCTCCCTTGTCAAGCTCATTCATATGAATTAAGACTAAATCTGGCTTTGCGATGGTCCCGCTGAACCAACTAGCTTGATGAGTAGTTTTAAGTAGGGATGTGCACAAATATTTGAAATATTATTTTTACGAATTTGGATGAATTTGGACATTCATATATGAATCGAATGTCTGGACATTCCAATTTCCGAATTTAAACAAATACGGATATTTTGAGTTATTCATACGAATAATTTGGACATTCCTATCTTTATGGGTACATACACAATTTGTATGTACCTGTATGCATCTTGTACTCATCTGTTCAGCATATGGACGCGTACGAGATGCATAGAGATGCGAATGTCCAAATTATCTGAACAAATACATACAGATGTATTTGGATTCAAATGTCTAGATATTTATTTTTTCTTATTCATACGAATTCAAATTTTTGAATATTCGATTTGTTCTGAATTGAATGTTGAAAATCGCATTCATGCACAGCCCTACTGTTAAGTGAATTAAGAATCAATAATACAAGACACCAAAATACCTGTTTGAACTACATTCAGGAAAACTAAAGAATACTAAAAAGTAGCTACAAGGAATATCCTTGATATGTTCTGGCAACTTTAATTCAAATTCTGTTAACTCTTGCACCCATCTGCTGAAAATGTCCTTTATCCTTTAGGAATAAAAGACTGCAGGAGAAACTCGATTCTGTGTCATTTGAATTTTTGGCCCCAGGACTATTGTTAAAGTACAAAGCAATGAGTGTGCAGAGAAGATCCTATGGGAATGAAGAGCCGTTTTTAAAGTTTACATGTATGACAGTAACTACTTTTGCTTAAAAGTGTTATAGCATTATAGTTACGTTCAGCCTACAATGATGGTCCAAGTATTGATAAGTAACGAAACCCATTGGGGTTTCTGCCAAGTCGGTTGCCCAGTTAATTATGAAGAGCAAAATATTTATTTATTTATTTATTTATTTATTTATTTATTTATTTATTTATTTATTTATTTTTAAGAAATTTATATCCCGCCCTTCACTGAATGGTCCTAGGGCGGGTTAAAATAAGAATGAAATGGATCAAATGTTAAAACATAATTATAAATATAACCCACCTCCCTCCCAGCCCCACCCTCCCTCTCTCCCTAACTGGGGGTGTTTTTCCACTGTCACTAGAAGTACCCATTAAGTACCCATTAATTGGAACTTAATGGGTACTTTTAGTGACAGTGGAAAAACACCCTGGGAAGCACCCGGAGGAAGCTATTTATATCTTAAAGGACTGGGTGAAAAGATGTGTTTTCACTGGGAGCACTAACCCTACCCAAACCCTAACCAGTGTAGGTGCCTAGAGAATCACAAGAGGGAAGCTGTTCCCAGAGTCTAGGGGCCACCACAGAAAAGGCCCTCTTGCATGCCCCTCTGCCTTGTACCTCTGCAAGAGAAGAAATTACAATAAGGCCCTCTCAAGATCTCAGTACACAGGCAGGTCTATATGGGAGAAGGCACTCCTTCAGATACTCAGGGCTCAAGCTGTTTAGAGCTTTATCGAAGGAACCAGCACATACCTTTTAAAAGCAAAATGTGTGTTCTAAAAACAGACTTCCAGAACACAGTTCTTTCTAATGATTATCTGTCCTTTCTGCTCATTTCCTGCTGCATTCAATGTCCTGTTCACATTTAGAGTTTTGGATACTGTGTGCTGAGCTATACCTGTTTTTTTTGTGTTTTTTTTTTTGCTGTGTTAGTAGAACCAGACTTTTTAAACAGCATTTGTCAAGGTTGTGCGATTTGAATAGGCGTGTGCACGAATATTCGAGTGCATTCGAAATTTGATCAAATTGACCAAATTCCAATAGGATATCCTGAAATTTGAATTTAAAATTTTGATCCAAATTTCAAATTTCAGATCTATTTGCTCAAATTATTCAGACATTTGCATGTGTACGAGTGTGTACATGGTACATACTTGAAGATCCACATCTTTCCCACATCTATATGCATTTGTACGGATCCATACGGGATGAAAATGGGTTGCATATGGGATAACTACGGGAAGCATACAGGCATATGGATGTGTATGGACCCAGGGAAGATGCTGACATTCGTAAGAGCAAATTCGATTTGAAGAACACTGAAGATTCTGATACTGCAGCAGATTGTGTTTTTCTGTACAGCTTGACTAATATTCTGATATTCCTGGTAATGTGAATGGAAATCTTCTACTCTGTAATTGCATGCCATGGGCCAGATTTTCAGAGGGAGAGGTGAATGACCTCTTATGCACTGAACAGGGTTTTTCATATATACAGATAACATTCATATTGTATACATGCTCTTAAAGTTGACTTCTGTGCAGACACATTAGCCTATGCTTTGTGAATATCCACACCATATGTAGACCTGAAGCTAAGATTGTTATCCTGCTTAATAGAGATTCCTTAATAGAGCACAGCTTTGAACCAAAAGTGTTGCAGGATATATCTCTTTAATTCCGCCAAAATATAAAATAGATTTACATTCATTGAAATGAAAAGAAAGAAGGAAAAGCATTACAGGTATGGAAAAACCTGGAATTCAAGAAAAATTATCCATTCAAGAGGTTATAGGCCTGCAAATGTCATTCATTTCTGTTCAAAAGAGAAGAGTTCTTTCAGGTTTTTCTTGGTTTTTTCTCATGATAGTGCAGAGGTAAAAAACAATACCTTTTTAGTGCCAGGCTTTGATTAAGACTTGAGGTGAACTATGGTCTTTTCTGTGTGGGCCACTGGGGCAGCCCTGAAGTGGTCGAAGACTATGCTCATCTGCATAGGCTGTGAACCTAATCCTGAGCTTGAACTATGCACTACATTTAACCTTTAAAAATAAATAGTAAGTAAGAAAACAAACAAACAAAAAAGCTGTATTCCAGTAGCTGCATTTTCTCCTACAAATGGCGAATACTGAACTGTACCGCCTACTAGTTTTTGTTGTCACTATACGTTTGTCCCCATGCACTATATACTCTGAAGCAAACCTGAATTCGACTCAGAGCGTCCCCATGCAAAGACTCTAATCCGGGCTACATGTGGAACGAATTGCCCAAATCCGTAGTTAAAAAAAAAAACCTTTCAAACTGTTCTCGCTGCGGATTGCGAGGCAAGCATGGCTTATCTTGGAGGCATGGGGACGCTCCCGGGTTATTCAGGGAGGAGATTGGTGCTCGCATCATTAGCGGGTGAGGTTTTGCCTGTGCTCGCCATTCCTGTCCTGTGCATTGGGGATCACAACTGCTGGCCATTTTTAAAGATCAAACAGTGTAAAAGAACTGATTGCCCCAGTGCCAGATGACCACTCTCATTGCTGCATCTTACTGGGGTGATCAGTTCTTTTATGTTTGCCTGGTGATCAGACTGCAGAGAGGAGAGGCTTGTTTCTGTTTGATCACTGTTTAATGCCCAGCAGTTGCGACCGGGGAAGGGGCATTGGATGGCATTTCCCTGCCCTCGCTCCAATCAGGAGAGAGGGGGTGGAGAGAAAAAGATGTGGTTTCCCAATGCAGCGGGTTAGCATGGTTTGCATGGGAACCAGGTGTATTTGACTTGAGCACGTGCTTTCATCAATCGCATAGGGACGGGTGAATTCAAACTAGAATCCGTATCGGGAATATTCTGAATCCAATCTGAAGTAAACGGAGTGCATGGGGACAAGCCCTATTTAAATTTAGCAGGTACTTACCACACAAGTCCTGCAGCAACTACCAATAAGCAGTTTGCATTTAGGTTTCTTTAGTGCTGTTTTGATGTTCCAGCCTGAAATAAGGGGTATGAGCCACAGAAGCCCAGCTGGAGTGCTCAGTTCAGAATTTGTTCTTTATATTCTGGGTTGGGTTGTGTGTAGGGTGGGTGATTGTATACTGGCTGGTATACCAGACCAGCAGTCATAGTAAAAGCATCCGTTGTGCACATCGGTGTGGTTTCAGCGAGGTTCCAAGTACGTTTGCTGGTCTGGTACACCAGCCAATACAGAATTTCCCTATGTTTAAAAATACAGATTAGAGGCCCTGTCTAGGCAGGGGGAATAAAGCACCATTAAAGCATCGATAGTGGAGGGTGGGGATGCCTCATGTATCTTAGGCAACCCCACCATAACTCCACTTTTCTCTCCCTACAAAGCTCTAAATATTACTGCTGGAAAACCCAGGACTAATCGCAGGTTTTCCAGTAAGAGTGCTTTTAATAATCTAGACAGAGCGATGATCGTTGCTCCATCGAATGCACATGCATGGAGGTTGATGTCATGGTCAGCCAGGAGGAGGATGAGGAGGATGAGGAGGATGAGGAGGACTCACTTCCTCAGGTACAGGAGGAACCTGAGGTGATGCCAGGACCCAGTTCTGACTCCCCAGCCCCATTGGAGCCTGGGATTCAGCAGCCCAGCCTTACCACAGCAGAAGTACAGGATGTCGGAGACATGGAACAGCAGAGCCTAGAGATCCCCAGCTTTAAGCAAAGGAGAGCAGAGAAGGAAGGGTTAAGATGATCAAAAAGACTTGCCCAGAGACATGCGGATCACCTGCAGCTGTGAACTCAGTCTGCAAAGATAAAACACCCGGCAGACGCCCAAGCCCTTTGTCAGAAACTATTTGTTTACCTTAAGAGAAAGCTGCTGTATCTGACTCCTGGACTGCTTGGAAACCCTAGACCAGTGGTTCTCAACCTGGGGGTCGGGACCCCTTTGGGGGTCGAACTACCCTTTCAGAGGGATCGGGACAAGTCTCCCACCACCCTTCTCTCCCACGTCCCAGCTGCTCTACCCCCGTGGTTGGGGGTCTCCACAACATGAGGAACTCCATTAAGGGGTCGTGGCATTAGGAAGGTTGAGAACCACTGCCCTAGACCTTGGAACGTACCTGTTGACCATCCTTCTGGCTGCCCTGACCTCAGACTGGACTGTTTGTATGACTCTCGTTAACCCTGGACTTGGACTGTTCCTGGATTTCTTCTTTTCGGACATCATTTGGGCTGTACCTTTGCTGAGCAATCTCTTGTCTGCTGTGTACTTGGGAGTGTGCTGGCAGCTTTCCCAGACAGTTGAAACGCCCAAACACACACGTGTGGTGTTGGTGATGCACACATCCTGGAATTTGGCACTGACTGAAATGCCCAGATTGTGTGTCACTAAGATATAGAAAGACAGAGTGGACCACTGCACTGTCTAAGCAGTAAGCAATAAAGGTGGTGCAGCAACACCTTGCCTTATATCTGGCTGCTGTCTGGAGGTTGCTGAAGATGCTTGAAGCTTAAGGTAAAGGTTAAGATACTGAGTCATCTACATGTATTTTCCCCGTATTTGATAAAATGGAAAAGGTTAATACAGTGAGTCACCTATACCTCTGCTTACAGATAACTTCAGTACTGTTCCTCATGCAATTTGTGAACTTCAGTTTTCTGGTAGATTATTATTCCTACGACTCTTTTGTGTGAGGAATGTGATGTTCCTTTTTTAGTGAAGTGTCTGAAAAAGCTGCTTACTTGCCTTTCCGTTTGTAGCTTTTGAGCGTCCAAAGTTTGTTTTACAGGTTTCCTGTGGTCAAACAGTTTGCCGTAGTTTGAAATGACACACGGGGTTGGAGAATAAATGCTCCAGAGACACCAGGTTATTAAAACTAAGGGGTCATGCTGAGAAAATAAATTGCCACCAACGTGCACCAAAGTAGAAATATTTGTTAACTTGCCTACAGCTATGGATTCCACCCTCCAGTAACAAAGAAGAAATAATTGCATTTCCCTTTTACCAAGATACCTTTTTAATTTTTTTCATTAGTGATTTGGAAAATAATGCTTCCTCCTCCTCTTTTGTTTTGGCTTCTTGTTTATAGGTAAAGTCTTTGTGCTTTTTTTCCTTTCTGTTTGTTGAATATTATAATCCTAATCAGCAGTTCCTGGAAATATTAAATATGTGGGGAAATGGTTTCTTATGAAAATAAATATTAACAAGTATAATGTTTACAATAAAATTCTTAGCATTTATCACAGCTGTCTAGTTAATAGTCTAATGGAGAACTTCTACTATGATCTCCCTACAAAAATATATGTGTGTTTTTTTCAGCAGCTTCTTCATTGTAAAGGCAACATAAGATCATATATTTGTTTGACTCAAAGGGCCTTTCTGCACCTATCTATAATCCAGAACAGGATCCATCCTGGGCCTTCACAAGGCCTCTTCTTACAACATGATAATGTGGGTCAGAAAACCTTGGCAACCACTGATACACTCTGTTCACGCAGGATGGAGCATAGTCCAGACCATGTACCCTCAGTGTACAATATACAGAAGGATACCTCTGTTTTTCGGACTAGAAGTGTGTGGCTAAAATGGGCTTCCTAGGTGCTTAGAAGCTAGGAATTTGTGTTCTTAGCCAATGAAACCTCAAAGACCAGAGGCTTATTTGCACTAGGGCCTGAGGAATGCAAATAGGCCACCCTGGGATAGAGCATTCGCATTGGCTCGAGTCCGGTTCCATTCGGAACCATCCCAGCGCATCCCAGGGTGGCCTAGAGCATGGAGCTGATACAGTGGTGGCCAATCGTGGCAGCCCAGAGGCAGGACTTCTGGGTCTTGCTGCAGCTGTTCAGGCTGGGATGCATGAGGGACGGCTTCCCCTTTTGCGTGTAGCCAGGTAAGGGATGCCTTGGAAACACGTCCCTTAACCTGCAAATGCAAATGGGAAGCTGTCTTCCACGCATTACAGCCGAAGTGCTCTACAGCTGTCTTAGGTGTAGTGTGAAAAGGCCTCAGCTCTGAAGCTCATGCATACTTTGGGGGCAGGTATGGGGACTGGTTTTGCAATCAGATAGTTCTATTCTAGACCATACCTTCTAGACCATACCTTGCCATGATCCAGACCTGAGGGCCTCATCGGTTCAGACCTACTAGGCCAAATTGGAGCAAGGTGAGTACAGAAAGGGCCACTGACGGACAATTTTCATTTCCATTCTATTTGTATAGCATCTTTCAAAAAAGAAAATTTGCCCAAGACAGTTTACAGCAAGCAGAAAAGATACAGTGCATTATGCATCAAAACATTATAATAGATAATACATGATAAAATTCCTTGTTGTGCAAGATAATACATTACAAAATAACACAAAAACTTAAATCATATGGTATCCTTAAACTTTAAATAATGTACTATCACCTGACATTATTTACAACAAATGACCTTTGGCCATTCTTACAGACGAGGATACTGAAATAACTTGACCACAAATCAGTTTTTCATGAAAGCTAAATAACTTCTGTT
The DNA here is from genome assembly GCA_023333525.1 of Aspidoscelis tigris stejnegeri. NCBI lineage: Eukaryota > Metazoa > Chordata > Lepidosauria > Squamata > Teiidae > Aspidoscelis > Aspidoscelis tigris. The sequence continues at coordinate 18,103,272 of JALMGA010000003.1, forward strand.
TCTCTGGTCAATGGTCTATCAGTTTGAAAGATTAATTAGCTCTCAAATATTTGGTACAATAGTTCCTTGTTATTTGTGAGGGCTAGGTTCCTCAAAAGTCTTGTAAATTTCAAAAATGTAAATATTACATTATTGTGCCTATGATAATATTGAAATTGGAAGTATAGCACTTGAAAAGCTACAGGTAGAAAAAGAGAATATGCTGGTTGCTTCAAAAGTCTTCAAGTACTGTAGCAGTTTTTCTCAAATTGATTCAACTGGCTTCCAAAATGTTAAACTCTCACAGATGTGTCAAAATAAGTGTCCAAACTCACAACGGGCCAGAGTAAGCAGCCCCACAACTGAAATTTTCAGCAGCTTCTTGAAATCCCAGCAGCCTCAACCTACACGACAAAGGAAACACCCAATCTCTGGAAATAACTGATTGCATGAGTCATGTGGACTGCTGATTAACAGAACCATATGCAATCTCACAGCTGCAATACAGTATACAAAACCAAAAGTAAGTAAAATCATGACCGGTGAGATCCAACTGTAATGCTTGCGCTCTTTTCCCCACTATCGTCTTATTTTATTATTTAAAACTTTCTCATTTTACAATATTAATGAAGTTCTTGAAATTCGCAAAATAATTCATTACAATCAAATAATAAATATAACAATATAACAATATAAAAACACATGGGCAGCATATTAAAAAGCAGATACATCATTTTGCCAACAAAGAAGAGTTGGCATTTCTACCCTACTTTTCTCACCCATTTAAGGGGACTCAAAGTAGCTGACAAAGCTTTCAACTCTTTTCCTCACACTAGAACACCCTGTGAGGTAGTTAGGGCTGTGAGAGCTCAGAAGAAGGCTGTGACTAGCCCGAGGTCACCAAGCTGGCTTCATGGAGGAGTGCGGAATCAAACCTGCTATTCCCAGATAGGAGTCCTGCTCCCTAACCACTAGCCCAAAGGTCCATATATGGTTTTCCAAGTAGTAATTGTCATAACTGGATAATAAGGAATCAATACTTCTGAATTGTGGTGCAAGACGATCAAATTTGTCAATAATAAAAGACTGTTAATTGTAATAAGAAATGCTGAAGTGAAAGCTCAAATACTTTTGCTGCATAATGAGAAGACAGGACTCATTGGAAAAGGCTCTGATGCTGGAAAAGATTGAAAACAAAGGGTAAGGATTTGGCAGAGGATGAGATGGATACGTTGGGTGTTTTTCCACTGTCACTAGAAGTACCCATTAAGTACTCATTAATGGGTACAAAAATGCCATTACGTACCCATTTATGGGTACTTAATGGGTACTTTTAGTGACAGTGGGAAAACACCCGTGGTGTCATGGAAGCCATGAACTTGAGCCTGGACAAACTTTGGGAGGTGTTAGAAAACAAAGCGCCAGAGCCTTTTTGTACTTACCTTGTAAGTGCACTTAGGGAAAAGGTTCTGTGGGTGCTGGAGCATCCTTCACAACATATAAGTGTGGAGCAGTTAAAGATGCTTGATGCCTATAGTAGCAACAGGGCTAGTAAAGCCCTACACGTTCCTTCTGCACATCTTCCTGGTAGAAGATGTGCACGGTGAGCACATGACCACTGGCAGTAGTGCAATACCAGGTGCACTGGTGCTGTCCCTGTGACTTCACAGTGGCTGCCCTTCACGCTTAGCTGGCCCTTAGTTAAGTTTCAGATGTCTTGGGTGTCCACCAGTACAGACACCCAAAGCATTCTAGCGTTTTGCCTCCCAGTGTTGGGAGGCAAAGTGCAAATTCACCCTCAGACACCACTTAATATCTGAACAACAACAGTAACTGTAATTCTGCCTGTATCTCAGGAGGCCTTTTTTGGTATGAAGAATATATGTGTATGTGTATTTTTTTTTAAAAAAAAAAATTGCTTGAAAGCTTTGGAGTGGGATTTGTCTTTCTCACCTTACAAAATGATGTTGGAAGCTTTCCAATAGAGATAAATTTTACAGTAATTCTGTTGAGTAGAGCTAGAACTTCAAGGTTTGTGCTAAATATTAATGACAAGACCATCTGTGCTTGCTGGTACCTTTTATTGATTGTTTATGACTGATGGCTGCTGCTATTTATGGGTAAAGCAAACACATGGTGCTGCCTAATCACAGTTATGTTAAGACCTCAGATTTCTGAATTCCTAGATTTCATTTTTAATTTGGAGAAAGGTGAAAAAAATAACTTTAAAAAAAAGTCTAACAGGACCAGGAATCATGGAAACTATGGCTGCCCCCAGACAGAGTGTAATACCTAGAGTTATCCTGGGGCTATACTGAGATTGCCACACATTGTACCCTAATGTTAATCCACACACACACACCTGAACCATTACCTCCCCTCTTCCCAGGTAGATGCATGGAGTGGAGACGCAGCAATTTATTGGTCTGATTTCTGCCTGAGCCATTTCACTGGAGCACTGAAAATGGCTGAATCCATGCCATATTTCCACCACTCAAACAACAACCCCGCTGGAAACAGAGTGCTGCAAGAGAGCTTATATTACAGCAGTGCTCTTCTGATTGATTTAAGCTGCTGTGGCCCTGGTCACACAAGTCTAAGACAGGATGCCCTATTCATTAATTTGAACTAAGATCGTACCAGTGCTGATCACACCTAGATTGTTATAGATCGTCCTCAGACCATCCTCGCTTTGGGCCACACCACTCACAACATTCCCTGAGATTGACCTGAGCCTCCTTCATGGAACTCTTGGCTCTCCACACCTTTTCCTGCGTCAAATCTTTCTTATTGGATGCCATTCTGTCCCTCAAGGGAGGTGGGGGACCATGTCCCCATGCAAAACGTTTGGCTCTAATAGGGCTCATATTTGACCAGGTGCAGGACCGAGACTGAATGTTGCCCATCCCCATGCCATTCCCGGTAATGTGGGCTGGGTGTGGACACAGCTGTCCCCATGCAAACCATACCAGACCCTGGTACTGGGGAGCAGTGCCATCTCCTCTCCGCCCACTCTCTCCTCATTGGAAGCTGGATAGATGTCACCCCACCCCTGTGCTGCCTGCTGTAAATGCCACATTCCCTCCCCCCCCCCCCTTAGCAGCACAGAAAAACCAGGACTGAATGGCAAAAATAATAATTTTTTTAAACCCAGTTGTTTGAGAAGAACAGCAAGAGCAGGAAGGCAGCTCATATGTGATTGGCTACCTCAACCTACATGACAGTCCTTGCTGACTCAGCTCTCACAGCTTCTGATGGGAAGCTATGGAGCTGCTTTTCGAGTCAGGATGGCCGGGTAAGTTGTGCTTTTACCTTTAACTGCGGATTTATTCCACAAGTCTGGAGGCAACCTTAATTTAGTAAAGTGATGGGGGTAAGTGTGTGTTTTTGAATCAAGGGTGTATCCAAACACAGTGTTTGGTAGGCAGTTTCATGCTGTCTCCTCGAGACTCACAGTCATTTTTGGAGGTTCCATCTCAGAATTGATTGTGGCAGCAACCTCCTTGCCAGGTAGGCTAGCAGGGCCAGGGTTTTGTGGAGTTTGGGCTGGAACCACCAAAATTGGTAGGTCTGGGGGATCTCTGGAAGAGCTCCTGCCAAACTCAGGGCCTTTGAATGCACGCTTGACTTTTTTGGATTTTTTTTTTTAAACCCTCCCATTTGATCTTATGAAGCTCTTGTCTGGGTTCAGCAGCTTTTAGGACTTTGTGGCCCCTTCCAGATTAGTGGATTAAATCCACAATTATAAAAAAAAATTCACAGCTTACTTGCCATGAAGCGAGGATCTGGCATCGTGACTACAGCGCCCCCCCCCATACCTTCTGAGGAGGAAACACTGGGAGTATGCATTGGTGCACGTGTCATGTGCAATGAGGCAGCCAATAGCAGTTGAGCTGCCATGCCATCCCTGTTCTCGCCACCAATTCTCACCATCCTGTCTGGACTGGCAGTAAGCTTTGAATTTATCTTATGCTGCAGAGCGAGTGTTTGGGTGTTTTTCCACTGCAGCCCTTAGATCTGGATCTAAGAAGATCCAGATCTAAGGAATGGGTACATTTCTTAATCCAGATCTAGTAGATCCGGATTAAGGGAAGCACCCAATATGTTTCCACAGGAGGTGTAGTACCCATTAGGAATGGGTGCTAACACCCCTGCTGTGCAAACAGCTTTGCACCCATGTGGGCAATCCGGATCGACCCACAAGGGGTTGGTCCATTACCCCAGGTGTTTTGGGGGACAGGGGTTGCAGTCTTCAAAGCAACTTCGAAGTGATTGTGAAGAGATTTCGAAATCAGCTTCAAAGTGACTTCGAAGCTGACTTCAAAGTGATTTCGAAGTGAATGTGAAGTCAACTTCGAAGTGACTTCGAAGCCACTGTTGGGGGGGGGATCCCAAAGGTGCATCCCCTCCCCCTAGCCTCCTTTGGACCCCATAGCCTGTTTCCAGTGGAAACAGGCTCCCTTTAATCCGGATTTTCTGGGAGAAGACCCCATTGTAGAATCTTTTAATGGGGTCTACAGAAAATCCGGATTAAAGGCCAAAATGTACCCATTAGATCCAGATTTTCCCAATGGCAGTGGAAACAATTGGGTCCCAAATGCGTGCCGTAGTGGAAATGGGGTCATCCAGCTCACACCCAAATGAGTCCTAAATGGGTGCAAAAATGGGTACTTTTGGCAGTGGAAAAACACCCTTCTTCAACCAGCATTAAGGTAAATTCACAGTAGCAGGGGGATAGTGCGTCACCACTATGATCCGACAACCGTGGTGTGTGACACGCCTACAGTGTCTGTACATTCTGATGCGTAGCACAAATCTGGATGCAGCCTGTTTTTCCACCATTCTACTTGGATGCTAAACTTATTGACAGATTTGATCACTGGGAGACTGACTAAGGCATGCTCCTGGTCTGGTCAAAATCAAAGCTTATTGTGGTTGCATTCTGTACCAATAGCTGTTCCCCTGGAGAGATGATACTTCTCACAGGAGGAATTGTATTGTCTCCTTTGAGCCTTAAGGCACTTTTCTCTTCATCTTGGCTGGGGTGAAGAAGTTTCTTTAATATTATTTTTCCTCCCTTATTTCAGCATTGGATGCCAGGGAAACATCTGCCTGAGAACTCTGTGGAAATATGTGATGTGTCTCTTCCTCCCATTTGACAGCAAGGAGCTTTTGCCTCAAATCTGGCAATAAGAAAGATATTTAAATCCAGGGCTTGAATCAACCAATTGCAAAAGGGAACACAGTAACCAATAGGGGAAGCTATATCAAAAATATTGCTGAGAGGTGAGGTGTGCTTTTTTTATAGGCATAGGAATATCAAACTGTTCTTAGAACAACTCATCAAATGCTCCTAGTGTTCAATTCAGCATCAGATACTTAATTCAAACATAGGGGTTTGTTAAGCTTTTAAAAAGAACACTTCAAACACCCTATTCATTATGAACACATCTCTACTTAAAATGTAATATAGATGCTCTATATGGTTTCCAGTATACGTGGTTTCAGTTATGCATAGCTGGAAAACTGAGGCACCTTATACATTGTTGCTTTTTACACAAACATGAGAAATATTCTTCTAGCCAGATGCACTAGAAGCAAAGTAGCAGGACATGAGTATACAGTATGCTGCACTTGCAGTCTTTCAGGAGATAGCTTTCAAATGCATACCACATCCTAATGCTGTCAAGGCTAATAATCACTGATAGTCTTGACTTCCATGAATTGGGCACCATCACATCTCATTTGAGTGAATTCCAAAGTTTTGTCATTAGTAAGGATGTACATGAATGGGTTTTTTGGCATTCGATTCATAATGAATCGAAAGAAAATTCATATTCGTTCAGATAGTTCCCTTTGAATGTGGTAGGATTCTATGCAATACCAATGCATTTGTACAAATATCTGATATGAACAAATATGTATCCAATACATATCTGATAGTATCTGACATGAACACATACATATCTGATATGTACCCGACACTAATGCATATGTATCCAATACGTACCCAATACATATCGGATACGTATCCCACACCATATCTGCTCTAAAAGCATCAAATCCAACCTGAATCCAATTTTAAACCTTTCTTGATCTGTGTCAAATGCACTCTGAATCCAATGTGACTGGCTCAGCTGCATTCTGACCTTCCTAGTTTCACGAATTTCTGAACTATTCGTACAATACATATGTATGAATGTTGCAACATTCGATTTGTGCATGAATGTCTGAATTCATACAAATTCATACGAATAACAAATGTTATGAATATTCGTGCACATCCCTAGTAATTAGGTCTTTTCTGGTTTTAGTGTTTTGGGAAAGGAAGAGAAAAAAAAACTTCTTCCCATGCATTTTGTCCACAACTGCATACTTTTATACTTCTCTACTACGTCCCCTCTTGCTCATCTTCTTTCTAGACTTTCTTTCCTCCTCCATGAGATATTCCTCCAGTTAGTCGCCCTTCTCTGAACCTCCCTAAACTCTGGCACTGAAATAGTCTGGTGAGAGGAGAACCCATGACACATCTTGGAAGCTTATTTTTGCCCCATGAGATGTTCTGTCACTTGTCTTTTTCTGCACATTGTACATTGCAAATGGCACATTGGGGAGACAAAATGGCTTTTGCAGCAGTTTCGGGTCACTGCTGTTTTGATTTCCACCCTAGCACTTTATGTGAGATCCTGCCAGGAGTGGCTGTGATGTGTTGTATCAAGGTCAAATACATGCCATTTTAGAAGGCCAGCAATGCACTCCAAAGGAGATGTTGGCAGAGACGTCTGTGAAGTGGCTCTTTGAATTCAGGTAGCTTTGCTCCTTTGATTTGCAGTGAGAGAGATTAATTTCCCATTTGAGTCAATGCAACTGAAGAATATCCTCGCCTACCCACCAATGCAAGCTAGATTAACTTTTGGACATGGTCTCCCTAACCCCTGGTTTGAAAGTCAATTGCTCCTTGTGAATGATTTCACTATCCACAATATGAGAAGCAACAACTGTATATTACTGTCATTTTCCAAAACGATCCTGTTCTGAAAATAGGCTGCAATGAGCCCCCAGCTATCAGTATCCTCTCATCCACTGGAATCATGTGATTATCCCCAAAATTGATGATCCGCCCAATCTTAAACCATTTGGTTGTGTCAGCAGCATTGCTGGCAAATCTGCTTCAAGTATATAGGTCTGCACAGGTAATCTATTTTATTATTATTTTTAGAAGCAGCTGTTGGGTTTGGAAGAGGACCAGGTCCTACTGAGAAAGGCTGCCACTGAAAGCATTAAAATTGTGCTGTTCATCTGGAGTTTTCATTCCTTTGCATTTCTTGGCAAACCAATTTCAATTTGCTTCTGGCTTTTCTGTCGTTCCTATTAAGGAAAACAAACCAGTCTAATGGAATAGCACAATAGTGCTCCAAATCAGAAGATCTCTCTGCCTCCTCAAAGATGGTGAGGTCTGCTTTCCTGTCAATAGAAAAGGATGGTTGAATGTTCTTAAGGAAAATCCTTCTGCTTTGCCGTCTTCCTTCCTCTTTAGCTCTTCTGATAATGTGAAAGCAAGAAGGGAACGAGACCCTTACTAGAAAGGGGACTGGAAACTTCTCACAAAGAGACTTGAGGGCTTTGGAGTAGGGATGGGCACAAATGTGTTTTGGGCATTCGATTGCAAATCCGTATTCGTGCAAATAGATTGCATTTGAATGTGGTAAAATTCTATCTGATACAAATATTCGATATGTATCTGATACGAACAGACACATATCTGATATGAACATATATGTATCTGATATGAACAGGTATGTATCTGATACATTTCCCCAGCTTAACGAATGTCTGAACTATTCATACAAATGTCTGGAAACATTTGTATTTGTTCAGATGTTAGCATATGAATATCATAACATTTGATTTGAGTTCGAATGTCTGAATTTGGCCAAATTTGGCCGAATTACAAATATTCGTCTACATCCCTACTTTGGAGGTCTATTTTTTCCAAGGAATGCTTGTTTGACACTTACAGTAAAGTGTATTCTTCTATCAGCCTCTCTGTTCCTCCCCCCTCCCTCTCTAAATGTTATTATTTCTGGTTTTCTCTCTTCTCACTATTGCAAATGTCACATTGTTTAGTTATCGGCTTACTTGCAGAAGTTTATTGAATGTGACATGGAGCTTCTGACATAATAGGGCTTGAAAAGCAAAATGAATTTCATGGCTTGGCAGATATAATGCGTCTTTATAGGGGTGAATCTCCAAAAGGCATAACATGGGTGGGAAGATGGTGTTAATCGGTGAAGAGAAGGGCTGCATAAGCTAAACAAAATTGAAAACAGGACTTTCTGTAAAAAAAAAAACACCCTAATTGTTTGCTCATGCCTGCATGTATCAATTTGGTTTACCTGTATCATAACAGATGCTTTTGATGGTAATTTTAAGTTAGAGATATTGGAATGGCTCCCCAGTGGAGTACCATTTGGAATGGCTCCATACATGGGTCATTTTTGGCTGCAACTGGAGATTTTTTTGTGGCATTCTGTCATCCACCCTCTGGCCTTTTCAACACTCTGCAGTGAACTATAACATATTTTGGTCTAGACCCTCTACAATGTACATATGGTAGTGTGGGCCTGCAGAAATCCCTCCCCTTAGCATTTGTCATCCATACAGGACAAAGCTACGAATCAAGATAAGGTACTAAAATGGTACCATATCTCAGTCCAGGTCCACAGTCAGAGCATTGCTGGTATCCTGGACCACGAAGAGCATGGAGAAGGCATGCCTCTCAGGCCAGAATACAACAGGAGGGTGTTTCATCAGTGCACCAGGAATTATCACTGGAAGTGGTGCCAGTAGTGAGTGTGTTGCTGAAACAGCTAGTCTGCAAACTTTGAAGGCAGAGAACTTTTGTTTCCTGCCTTCAAATGCTGGGAACTGGCTTCAGAAGCTATGCTTGGCTTTCACAGGGAGCGCTAAGACTTGAGATGGGACAAGCTATCCAGAATGCAGACAGCCTTATCCCATTCCATTGGCAACCTGTCCCAGTATGGGACAGGTGGTTAATCCCAGATGAAGGTGTCCTGTCCTGGTCCAAAATACCTTAGTCCAGGGTTTCCCAAACTGTGGGTCAGGACCCACCTCTAGGAAATTTAACCGTATTTGAAATAACTTTTTTGATGTAATTATTTAATTAAGTAATAGAACAATTGTATTAAAACTTTGTTTGTTATTTGAAAAGTCCTTTATTCATATTGGTAACGGTTACATTTCCTAGAGGTGGGTCCCGAGTTGGTAAACTTATATTAGATGGGTCGTAGCCCAGACAACTTTGGGAACCACTGCCTTAGTCTATTACAGAAGTGGCCTCTGTTGGAGACACAATTGTGCCTTTATTGTAAAGCAACAGATAGTATTCACTGTGATAGTGTTTTAATGGTCTTCAAATTCTGCAGCCTTTTGACATGCACTTTCTAATTCTGATGAAAGGAAGGAATCAGGTAGTTGGTCCTTAGTTGCTTATTCAAATTCTGGATCAAATGAAGCATTTGCCAGAGAATGTTGTCTACTTTAGTCACTGCGGCTGGATTCTTCTTGATCACTGCTACCAAGATAAATCAAAATCCAATGGGTAGTAGCTTAATTCTAAGCTTAATCTTAGTGTTTGCGTATAAAAAGTTATCTATTTAAGTCCTATAGGTTTTGAACAACTTTAAGCAGTAAATTCTGGTAGCTTCTTACTGGGGAAAAAAGACTTAGCAGTGTTTATTGGAGATAACATTGTTTTTTGTTTTTTTTAAGTGAATTATTGCAGTCTGATACAGTGAGAAGCACTGGTTTAAAACTTTTACAAGCCACTTTTTAGCACTCCCTGTGGCTTTTGTTAAAAATGGTACCCTAACAATACACTTTGGAAATGTTGTGAATCTGCAGTAGAGATCTTCTTGCATTATTCCGGAATATGCGGATATAGCGGAGTAAGTAACTGACGTCTGGATGCAGCCCAAGACTGGCTTTAGCTTGAGTTGTTAGGACTACCCTGTTAAGGTGCCCACGAAGACAGCAGGACAGGGCTCCAGTACCTTTAATAGCTGCGTAGATAAAAACATTTCAGCAAGTATTGCCTGGAGGATGAGTTATAACTCAGTGGATCCAGCTAGAGTCATTTGTTGGGCTCGGGTCTTTCATCCAGCTCCTGTTGCTGGTGGTCAAGCCCTGCCCATAAATGAGCTGCCTGTGTGCTTGGGCAAGGGCACTGGTGAGTTGAGAACTGCTCAGCAGATCCTGTCTCTGCCTGGCTTCTGTCTCCATCCTCTTCTGGGTAAAGGCCCCTGCATAAAAAGAACTGTCTGAAAACTGCTAGCAAGAACAGCTGTGTCTGCTATGCAAGCGCTTGAGGAATATTTCTTATTCTTTTTGTTTGGATTTTATATGCAAATGTATTTTATATAACATTATTTATTGATACGGGATTACTGTGCCGTATCTTGCTTTGTATTCTTTTCAACAATTTGTCTATATTTTATTCAGTTGCTGGTAAACTGCCTTCAGCATATTGTGAAAATTCAGTACATAAATAAACTGGTGATGATGGTGATGATGATGATAATGATAACATCTTCCAGGATGAAATACAGAATATTTTGAACAACTACTAAGACCAAGTAAAAATGGGGGAAATTTTCCGGAAGCGTATAAATGCCACATATTTTCCCAAGGTTTATCAACTCTACCTGTGGATAATACATTAGAGCATGCAAACCAGCAGATTTCTCCCCTTGTTCACAATATAATATAGTTGCTAATATGTTTTGCATAGAATGCTCATTTTGAAATAGGATATAATTGCATGCAAACACGCACACACCATATGTGTCATGTAAATTGTTCAGGGATTTGTTTCCCATAAAGTTTTGGGAAATTGCTTTTAGGAGAAAGCTGCTTTCCCACCACTAAGTTGCTAGTATTATAGAGGTTATTATGACCAAGTTCCCTTTGGCTGAGCTAAGGAGCCCAGTGAGTTCCTATAGTAAGCAAGGGACCATATATTAGTAATAATGCAGCTAATGCAAATAAAGATCAATGGCACATACTTTCATGGAAAATGTTTCAACAAAATATATGGAAGAAGTATTCCTTTTTAGTGCTATTTCTTATTTGTTTGAGACCTCGCTGCTAGCTACAGCCAGGGGTGTTTTTCCACTGTCACCAGAAGTACCCATTAAATACCCATTAATGGGTACAAAAATGCCATTACGTACCCATTAATGGGTACTTAATGGGTACTTTTAGTGACAGTGGGAAAACACCTCAGGTTTGATTCCACACTCTTCCACAAAACCAGCTGTTTGACCTTGGGCTAGTCCCCATGTTGCCCATACTGAGAAACTGAGAGAGGAAAAAATGTGGACTTGAGGCTTTCTGCACGTACCTGTGGAAAGATCCAGCATGGAATCTAGTCCTCTTCAGACCCCTCTCTTCTTCATGTTAGAAGGGAGGGGCCCTGCTCCCTCCCTGGGCTGCTCCATTTGCATTTGGATGGAATGTGTCCAGTCTACGTAGCCAAAATGGCTGCATATAACAGAACACCAGTACACTTGTTTTTTCAAACCTACCAGAATTCCAGAGGTTGTGAGACTGGCCCAGGGAAGCAAATGGATGGGCACACATGAATTTGCATTAAAAAATTTGTTCAGTTTTCAAATTTGTCAATTTTCACATTAAATGAGCATCTGGACATTTGAAGAAACAAACAATGCTCCTGGCTGACAAATACAAAAATTGGATTGAATTTTTGCACTTCTGCAGTTTTTTACTGATGAGAATAGGCTTTTTCCATAGAAAAAAAGGCTGAGATAAATGCTCGGCTGTGAATGCAAATATTCAAACAAACAGTCAGATGATGAAATGAATTTTCAGACATCCGATCTGATTGTGAAATGAAGGGTTTTTTTAAAATGTATTTATTCACATCCCTATGCCCTGTACCTGCCTAACAGGGGAACACAGATGAACGGCGCACCAAATTGCACTGCTGAAATGGGTCCCCAGGGAAAACCAACGGTTGAAATATAAGAACCTAGTGTTTGGAGAACCTGGAAGTGACTCCAGAAATTGCTGTACCGGGACAACCTTCTACATTTGAGATGGTTATCCCAGTCCTTTGGAGACATTCCTGCAGATCTAGCCATGGAAAGGGAAGAAACTGCATGCATTTGGCCTGGCTGTCACCTCTTAATAAAGATTTTTCTCCCAGAGAGAGTAGCTTCAGAGATAGTATCACCTAGCTGCTTCAACCATAGCTTGCAAAGACTATATTTGGAACAATATTAAAAGTTGATTTGATTATTTTCTGAGGTCGTACAGCATCAGAGAACAATGGCTTCAGAGTGGCATATTTTAATTGACAGTGTTTGCTCTCTACTTGAACCTCGTTAAGGGGGCCATTTTCCTTTTCTGCTGGTCTTGCATAATACTGTACCACAAGAAAAGAGAAAGAGGCAGATAAGGATTTTCACTGTAATGGAGAGGCCACTCCTGTCAAGATTATACTGGAGCGTGAAAAGCCATGACTGCTGTGGATGTGGATCAGTGGTATGCTGACGCCTGTGTCTACTTACGTGCATGCCTGAACTTTCCAGTCAGGAATCATTTCTCTGAAGAAGCTGCACGCTGAACCGTGCTGAAAAAGATTTGATAATGGCAAAGTTCTCTACAGCTCAGATGGCTGATTGAATTGCTTCTGTTGCGTAATACCCTTCAGGGGCCAGTCCTGATAGATGGAAAAAACACAGCCCCTTCTACTGTGGTTTGGAATGTGACTGAACTTTCCAAATACCATGATGAAAAAGGGTAACAATTGGGGTATAAGAACAATTAAAAGGGCTTTTCTAAAACTGAGTGGTCTCCCCATTAACAAATGTCACAAGTGATAGGAGGTTGGCAAAAGTGATTTCCCACAGCCACTGAGGCAGATACTCGGTCTGAGTGCAGGAAAGCAGTTGGGAAAACTACACAGACAGACAGACATATGCCCCCCTCTATCAGTTGTAGAATTTGGAAAAGAGTCAGAGAAGCTACTAGGGATGTGCACAAATGTTCAAAACATTCAAAATGCAATCAAATTCATTCAGATTTGGACATTCGAATTAAATTGAATGTATACATTCGAATTTAAACATTTGAACAAATTTTGAATTTTTGAATCTATTCATGCGAATTATGTGGACATTCATATATGTACAGATATGCACACAATACGTATTTGCCTGTGTGCATCTTTTCTGCATTTGTACACATTTGTACGGATCAGTATGGGACAAAAACATGATGCCTACAGGATAAATATGGGATGCGTACAGATGCATACGGGCACATACGAATGTTGTCAACATTCGTATTTGCAAATTCAAATCAAACATTCGCATCAATAGGTTCAAATGCATTTGATTCAAATTGAATGTGATACATCTGAATTTTAAAGATTTGAATTGATACAAATTTTTGGATATTCAATTCGAATCGAATCCCAAAAATGGCATTTGTACACACCCCTAGAGGCTACATCTTTAATTTTGTATAGAAGAGTCAATTTCAGCAGGTGCTGCCTACATTGCAAGATATACCTGCTGGAATGGCCTTTTTTATGTGACCGTTATTTTCCATATGGTGACCCTAACGCATACTCGTATAAGAAAAAAGTAGGATTATTTGACTGTATGACTGTGACTAGGAATTTTGTTTATTTTGCCCAAATTACATAAGAGAAGCATCTGTCCTGGAGATGTGCACAAGTTCCAGATATGCTGTGTGATTCAAGCTGAATGGAACACCCCTCAGTTTAGTTTAAGTTTAAACTTCCTCTTTGAACCATCAGGATGTTCGGTTGCCGCTGTTCGACTCTGTTCCTCACCCAAAAGTACAGGAAAAATACAAGAAAAAGGTCCTTTGAAAGGGTTTGTGGGGGTTCAATACAACCCCCTTGATTTGGTTCAGATTCAAACTCACCTTCTAGAACCGAATAGTTCAGTTTGAATTTGAACTATCCAACACACACAATTTGTGTCAAACCAGTTTGAATTTAAACTGATTCAGCACATCTTTCCCTTTTCGATTAGACCAATGATGCATTTAGTATATTCTGTCCTATCAGTAGTTTATCAAATGCTCATGGGAAGCCCAAATCGCAGTATGAGTGCAGTAGTATGTGCTCCAATATTCAGAGTCCCCCAGCAATTGCTCTTAGGATGGTGCACAAATGGGGTTTTTGGTATAACGAATTGGAATGTCAGAAAATCTGTGTTCGTTCAAATAGATCCCCTTTGATTGTGGTAAGATTCGATCTGATATGTATTCATATGAATTGATATGAATATCCGCTTTTCTACCTCCCCAGTTTGTCCGAACTATATGTATGAATGTCCAAAACATTTGATTTGTGTGTGACTGTCCAAATTCGGATGAATAATGAATGTTATGAATATTCGTAATTATATAGTCATCAATCCTAGTAGCAGTTGATAGCCCTTGGCTTCAATTAATTTGCCCAGTTCTCCTATGAAGGTATCTAAGCTGGTGACCATCATGCTACCAAACCTTATAGTGTACCCATAGTGTTCCAAACCTTCCAAGGTTCAGTATCATTGGAAGAAGAAGAAGAGGAAGAAGAGTTGGCATTTCTACCCTGCTTTTCTCACCCATTTAAGGAGACTCAAAGCGGCTGACAAAACTTCTGTTCTCCAAACAACAGACACCCTGTAAGGTAGTTGGGGCCGTGAGAGCTCAGAAGAAAACTGTGACTAGCCCAAGGTCACCCAGCTGGCTTCATGGAGGAGAGTGGAATCAAGCCTGGTATTCCCAGATAAGAGTCTGTCTCCCTAAACACTAGACCAAATTGGCTCATTATAGGATGATTGTAGGTTCTACGGGCAAACATTTCTTCATACCAGTCTTCTCGGCAACATGTATAATCTTGTACACCTTTGTTGCATCTTCCTCTACTGACTTTTTAAAAAAGTTACATATCCCATAGATTATTTTTTTCTCATTGTGAATTTTATTCAACCCTTGGCTATTTTAGCCGCCGTTCTCTTAACTGCAATAACCTTTTCTAGGTATGTAGACCATGCTTTAAGCACAACCACTCTATAGATTTGCTAAAGGGCATTGTAATATTGGCAGTTTTATCTTCAGTTCCTTCCCTAATGACCCTCAACGTAGAATTGGTCTGTTTCACAGCTGCTGCACACTGGGTCGATGTTTTATGTAAATCAGGTTCTGCTCCTAATGGACAGAAGAGTAATGTGGTCAAGAGACTGAACTACCCCTATTCATACAACATTGCTTCCTTGTAGCAATCAAAATGTATTTGCCCCCAGCTAGACCTTATGGATGGATCTTTGTGGTTGGGCTTCACTTGAGAGTATTTCTACCTTTAACTAATATAAGAGATTAAAAAACCTGATCAGCTGCTGCTCTGTCCAGTTTAAGTTTTAATCTCACCAAAAGAAATACTGAAAGTAGTAGTGTGAAATTTTGCATGTAGGTGATGAAAGTTAGATTTTTGCTATCCTGTCATGCTCATAAGAAAACATGAACAGCAATGCTTTCTGCTGTGTTGTTTAAGGGTTAATAGGTTTTCAGATATGGAAGTATTCAGTTATGGTATCTGAAAATATTCAAGGCCTTGGATCTTCCATGTAGAAACACATTGGTTTTATGCAGAAACATCTCAGATGTTGCAAAATACTGAACTTTCAAAAATGGAATCCTTAACATAAGATTACTATTATGTTGTTGAAAACAATCTGACAATTGGACTTTAATGTCTCCTTACATAGGGCTGTGTTCCAATGGTAGTTACTTATTCTACAATATTTGGATATTCTGGAATATCCATACTTTATCCTGGAACAGCCAAACACAGTGGAATAAGTGACCAGTGTCTTAATACGGCTCAGATTCAAGTATCTGTAAGGAAAGAGAATTTGCAATAAAAGTAGATGATCTGTTTTGTTCGTATTAGGTGTAAGTAATAGATGGATAAAAAAAATGTAGCGGGTGATAGAATATTTTTGTGTGTGTGTTTTTGTCTTTTAGTTCCTAAGCAATATCATTCTGTATTATGGGAAACTTAACATACCAGAAATATAGTTGTCCCCATATTTTAAGTCATTCCTGGTATGAATGTCTGTCTCTCAGTTTTTACTGCTAATCTTTCTATAGTATTTTATAGTATCTAATTGTTTTCGGGCTTGTTTTAAATTTTCTTTTAAATACAGAAATGCATATTGGTGCCCGTTGTAGGTGGTGAGATGGAGGCATCTAAAAGAGTGGTCAAACTCTTTTACCTTTGTGATCTTTTGGAACTCACAAAAGCGTTAAAGCAAAATGCAGCCAAGGTGTGGGTTTTTTAACAGTTATAATAGCAGCAGTAGTACTACCTTCCTTCCTAAGAATACACCAGCTGGAGTATTTACTATAATTTAGAAGTATAAAAATGCTACACAATGTATCAAAATACAATAATTTAAAGTCAATCCAAAATAACAACAAATGTGGCAAATACAATAAACTAGGATAAGTGGTGTATCACACCTGATAATTGTACTTTGCAGTTTTACTAACCATAGCAGGAAAACTTTCCAGGACAGATTTTTTTTTCTCTCTCTCTCTTTCTCTGTTTGTTACCATGTTTCAAAAGTTTTATGGACTATAAGGCTATGTAACATTTACACTCTCTCTGCTATGCATGTAGAAACGAGGAACAGTACTTGGGTCCAGCTATGTACAAGTAAACTGAATGTTTTTACTGAGCATTTCTGATGCTAAAAATACATTTGTGCAAAACATTTTTATCAGTATAAGTCATCTGTACAAGTCATGTGAAAGCAAAGGCACTGACAGATTCTCCTTTGCAGAGAGGAATTGCAGATTTTCCTTTGATGAAGTGGCTCTTGGATTACATCAAACAGCCAGCATTGATTTAGGATTCCACTTGAAATAGCAATGGGGGGAATATGTGCCTTCCTACCTTTGGGCCTTTTGCTTTTACTTGTGTTTCTTAACCAGAAAGTGTACAAAGGGCCTCCATTCCGCACATTAATGTGGAATACAGGGAAGTCCAGTCCACCACTGCTTTTCTCCATCCACACAGAATGAGTGTGATCCAGAACAAGGGGCTCTTGGATCATTGGTGGAGCTTGATATCAAAGTCTACTAGCATACCAGGTCAGCGTAGTCTGGAACATGGAGGTACGTAGAAAGTGCACACCTCTGTGTTCCAGTTACGGGGGTGTGTCTATTTTGGTAGCATACCTTACTGCATTGTGCACCTTATTGCGCTGTCCCATAGAACCTCCAATGTCATGTGAGCTTCAGGGCCAGCCCAGAGATTGGGCCGCAGCACACTGTTGCCCTGATAATGGTGTTGTTCCAGGTTGTCTGTTCTGGATCTGTACCAGGTAAGAATTAGAAAGGGCTTTTGTCACTTAAAAACTATTCTAAATATATTTTACTTAAATATGTTTACTTTGTTTAGTTAAGAAGAAAAATTAATATGTTCTGTTCCTTTTCTTTTTTTTCTTTTGAAAATATTAAGAGAGGTCATGTGCAAAAAAAAGGCAAAAACTAGGGATCTGCATTATCCCCCCCCCATTTGCTTTGCATTTAAGTGAATGAAATGGGACTTTGCATTTGTGCAAATAGTTGGGATGTGAATGAATATTTGTAATATTTGTCATTTGTACAAATTTGTATGAATTTAGACATTTGTACATGAATCAAATGTTACCATACTCATACACTGACATTCATGTGAATGTTTCTGGACAGTCGTATGAATAGTTTGGACATTCATTAAAATGGGGAGGTGGGAAAGTGACTGCACCAGTCACATCTGCAATAGATCCAGAGTGCATTGAACATAGATTGAGAGAGTATTAAAAGTGGATTCAGGTCGGATTTGACGTGTTCAGAGTGGATTGGTTATGGCAGTGGTTCTCAACCTGGGGGTCAGGACCCCTTTGGGGGTCAAACTACCCTTTCAGAGGGGTCGCGACGTGTCTTCTGCTGCCCTTCCCTCCCACCTCCCAGCTGCTCCACCCCCGTGGTTGGGGGGTCTCCACAACATGAGGAACTCCATTAAGAGGTCGCGGTATTAGGAAGGTTGAGAACCGCTGGGTTATGGGATATGTATCAGATACACATCTTGGATATGTATCGGATACATATTCATTCGTATCCAATATGTATTTATTCGTATTGGATATTTGTACAAATTTGTATGAATATATTCGTATTGAATAGAATTTTCCCACATTCAAAAAGGGTCTATTCGTGTGAATACAAATTTTCTAACATTCGATTTCTTACGAAAAAAAAAATGTGTGCACATCCCTAGCAAATAGAAACACTTTGAACGTGCTAAGCTTTGAATTGGCTTTAAATCCAACACTACCAGTCACGGGTCTGAATCCACTCCAGAGCTTCGAATGAAGACAGAAGAGCTTTCGCTTCACATACAAAGGTCAGTCTTCAAATATAGTAAATATTCAATTCAAAAGCCAAGTTTTGAACCTTCACAGTTTGTGTGAATTGCGAAAGTGATGAACACTTTTTGCCCATCTGTAGCAAAAACTGATGCAAGTAATAGATAGAACATAGTGGTATTGAAGGGATAGCATTAATAAAGCATCAAAACCTACATATAATTCATTTAATTATTCAGCAGCATGTACTGAGTGGCTTTAACAAACATTAATACTAATCCACTATAGAAAGATTATACCTTTCAGCATTCTGAAGTGAATATTAACAGCATCCAGAAATCCAGATTTTTATTTATCTGTCACACAGTAATTACCATGGAAATGCATTCATCTGTGCTCTTTATGGGATTAGCCTAACCCAACCTCCCCTTGCCTCCTCCCAATAAGACAAACAGAGGTTTGAGAGAGCCAGATGAACGAAACCAAATGAAATAAAAAGCTGAGCACTTTAACTTGGAAGTAACACTTTTTGATCATGTGTTAGTGAACCTGTTTAGGCCTGACAGTATGGCGGGGGGGAGTTACAGTCAGATTTAAGCTAACTTGAAGTGTGTCAAGAGTGAATGAAAAGAAAGGGTCTTTAAGAGAGGATTACTGTGAAGATTTAAGCTAACTAGAAGCAACCTGAACTTTTAGCCTAACTTTTTTTAGACTAACAGTCCTATTGGCTGCTTGATCAACCAAGCTACTAAGCCAGCGTTTGACTCTAGGGGGAAGAGAGTTTGCTTCACCAGAGCTAGTGCATATAAGCCTCTTAAGAGCCCTAGGAAACAGAGATTCTGAGACTTTCTAAGAAGGGAATATTAAGACCCTAGGGATATCATTCAGCATTTTGAAAAAGCATGTGCTAAATATTAAATTGACGTTTATGTCAGCTTCAGACAACAAGTACTGTACTTAATTCAAGTGCACTTTTCAATCTATATGAGCTGCGGAAGGTCTTGCCATCCCATTTTTGTTGTTGTTCATCTTATTTGTTAAAAAACCAACAGCAAACGTATTGCAACTATTGGTTTTACACACACTGTATTTACATATGTGCACTGGCAAAACTGTAATTATTCACATCTATTTCCTCATAATTCCTATTACTTTATATAACTGAGTGGATTTAGCACTAAACCTAAAAGATTGAGAAGTGAGCATATCTCTATCTATGAACTTAGTAATCAAATTTGTTAGGATTTTTAATAATATGTAAAATTGGTGTTTGTCTTGGGGTCTTCTCAGTACATGTATCTTTCTGGTTTCCATATTCATGGAGCTTAATAATAATAATAATAATAATATGTTCATACATAAGAAACAAAAGGCCTCAGAGAGGTAGTGTGTGACCCTGGTGTTCCCAAGTCTTTGCTAATCTACATTTTCTAGCACAGAATGTTCATGGGAGGGGAGAGGGATAGACTAGTATGTGAACAATCCCACCTTGAAGTCTAAGTCACTCTTTCTGTTGGCAACCCCTTGTATAGATTTCCTTTCCTCTCTTTTTGTACTCTCATACTGTTCCATGACTCCATTCTATTTCTTTTCCTTCCATAACGCATGATGGAATGAAGGATGAAACAAAGCGATAAAGGCTTCATTCCCACTCAGCTGTTATTGTGTCTCATTGTTTGTGTGAAGTCTTGGCTCTGCCCTTTCCTCTCCTCTGCTTTAGTTCCCCCTGTTTATGGGTTTCCCCAAGTAGTGCAGATGCCATCTTTTGTATTAGTTTTGGGTGGAGCATAGAACCCCCCCCCCATAGACGCCAGCCCCAGTTGGTCTCTTCCATTTGCCTGTATAAATAAAAGTATTCCTGGTGGATTTCTTTCTTTTGTGCAACAGAGCCACAGAGACCAGAGGCCTTGGCATTGTCTGGTAAACCCAGGCCCAAGCAACTCAAATAGGAATCCTTAGCACATAGTCGTTTAAGTACAAGCTTATACCACCAGCTTATAAGACCATTGTCTTGCACCAGAAACAAGAGATTTTTCCAGACACCAGAGAGACAACTACAACCAACCAAAGCCCCTTTCATAACGTATTGTTTTAGGTTGTCTCAAGTTAGTCCCTGGTGGAGTTAACCCTTTATTTAAGTTGTTTTCAGGGAACTTGTTTTTGATATCTTTCATCCTGCCAAAGGTGTTTCTCTGCGTTAAGGGTCTTAATCTTAGCAGAAGGTATACAGATAGCCCCCAAGGAAAGTTCCAGAAGCTATAGTTTCACCATAGGCTTGGGTGTGGCATTACAGTTTGTGTATTACAGAAAGAATACAAGCAGAGTCTTTTAGCAGACTTCTTTCAGAGATATTAAGCAGATGCTTGTGGGAGGCTCAGTCCAGGCATGGGAAGGTTAACACGTTTCCTGCCTGATCCTTCTCTTTTTACGCATAGGCTTTTCCTAAACTTACCTGGAGTATTCGGAGCCTCCAAGTCAGATCTGATCCAAGGAATCCATTCCAGGTGTGGATGGATCTGTCCATGGCTCAGAAGAAGTTAATTTGCATGGAATGCCCTGTTGTGGTTCATTGAAAGTTCACGATAGCTTTGGAGCCAGGCTCCAATGATCAGAAATGAAACACCCTGGCCTCAGAGCCCCCAGCAGACCCATTTCACCAGTGTACCTTGGAATAGTAGACCATGGAGGAGTGCATCATCTACATGGTGCTTTAAAGAGGTCTACCAGAATGTTGAGTCTCTTAGTCTGGTCTGTGCTCCATCATGTGCAGACAGAGTGTACCTGAAGGGGACAGGGCCTCCCTTAGATTGCACCAGTGGTGTTGAAGGGAAGCTTCTAACACGCTTATTGGTTTAGTATACTAGACACTGTAAAAATAGTCTCTTTACAGTACCTGCCAACAAGATGGCTCGTCGCTGCTGGGCAGAGTTTGGTTATGATCACGTATAACAAAAAAGCAGCTTAGAAGTGCTTCAGAAGCCCCTCAGAGGCAGTAATGTGCTGCCCTTGGGTTTTCATTCCATCCTTTTTTTCCTAGCCTAGAATATTCAGGAAGGGTAGGGGCAAACTAATATGTAAATTATCTCAGTCTGAAGTCATCTCTAAAGCATTTCTGAATTCAGTGATGCTTCTTTTTAAATTTCACATGATCACAGTCTTTGATGAGAAGAACAGCATTATTCCTGTGTACATTTGATGGGTTATTTACCATGTCAGTTGCTTCTTTGACCTCCACGAGAATTACTATTTGCTTCCTCTCCAGGATGGCATTAACATAGAGAGAGAGAGAGAGAGGAAGGAGAGAAAGCATTTAGGGTTGAAACGGGGGTCCTGTGGGTCTATCAGACTTGGCAGACTTCTAGGTAGATATAGCAGAGCATTATTTTTCACTATTTTCTTGCTTCCCTGTTCCACAGCCAAGACCAGTTGTTTAGCCCCAAAACAGTTTTGACAGATTCCTACAGAATAGTCACCAAAAAGAATTAGCTAGTTTCTTTTGACCTGTCGAACAACAACAAATGAATTTTTCTTACACAATTCTTGAGTGGGAACAGCAACTAAAATCCCTGTTGTACAAATTTCCTCCCTGTGTGGAAATTTGGTTCTGTAGCAATAATAAGCTGTTGTGGGGTTGTTGCTAAATAAATGTAAACTGTATCCATGTCATTTAGGGTAATGAATTAAGTGTGTAGTAGACTGTCACTTCTTCAGATCTATTTGAATCTTCAGATCCGTAAATGTTCTTCATATCCATTTGAATCTGGTTTCTAGCTTGGGTTTTTGAAACCAGCTTTCTCTGATGCAGTTATGACCACCTGAGTTGTCTCTCCAGAATCAATAAACATGGAAAGGGTCAGTAGGAATGGCTTATCTGATGGTTTAGTACCATTGATGGTGGATCTGGTGAAATTTTACTTCCAAGGCTAATTGGGTCAGGTCTGAGAGTTGAGACTATAGAGCAGTTGTTTCATGGAGCAAGGAAATAGGTGAACTCTTTGAGATATTGTTTATTATTGCTATATTTGAAGGTCTCAGGGCAGATCACAATAAAATACCCATAAGACAGATAAAAATAAATTAGCTAAAACAATAACTGTGCCTGCATGGCAAGGGATGCTGTTACTCAGCCAAAAGGAACAGTGTCAGATTGCAATCCCTTGTAAGTCTCAGAGAACAAGACTTGTGATCTGGAATTTTGGGCATTTTAGTCCAGTTTTGGGGGGGGAGGAACTGGGGCGCTTCTAAGGCCATCTGCTGGGACTCGAGAGCAGGAGAAGGTTTGTCCTTGTCTCTGCTTGAGATGCCCATAAGCATTTGGTGGGCCACTGTGTGCGACAGGATGCTGGACTAGATGGGCTGTGGCCTGATCCAGCAAGGCTTCTCTTATGTTCTTATGTTCTTAATCTCTGGCAGTTACAGATCCCCTGCTTCTACTAGGTAGTGAACAAGAATTCTGATGAGATCTGATTTCCAGTTTCTAGAATGGTGGATATTATGAGGTGTATGTGGTGAATTTATTCCTAGTATTTGTCCCCTTGTGCCCTCTTGACCAGAGCAGATGCTCAGCAGTTGTAATTTTTGGCTGTGCTTGATTTAGGCAACCATATCTTACATTTGTACCTCAACTTAGGAACAGTTCGTTGGAGTAGCTGCAAAAACACACCATTGATTTGTGGGTCTTTCATGCTAGAATGTTTGTTCAACCTGCTGGATCAATAAGCAGGGGTCACAAGGACTCAGTAAATATCATTCTTTATCTATTGCAGAAGAAATAATTTAAGCCATAAAAAACCTCATTACTATGTGTATTCCGCTGTGGAGGAAAGAAGACATATGCACCCCTGGGAAGTGACAGTAACCTGGTTTTGCTGGCCAGATATTAAATGTTAGGGAATGGAGAATGTTATTGCTTCTGTTTCGTCAATGTCTGTGATCGTCTGCTTCAAGTTTATTACCCTTTCTGTTTATGTCCTCTACCTATCTATCTATATATCAGGCTTTGTTACAGGATTAAACACACATAAGGCAACATGGCTCAGACTGCACTTAACTCTCTGTCGGATTGTACACCCTTTCTTTAGTCTCTCATGTCAACCCACAGGGAATCTTATTATTTTTAAAGTTTTACAATGCAATATCTAATGCTTGGAAACCCGCCCCAGCAGGTTCACTTGAATGCTGTATATTGCCATGGAAATAAGTCCTCAACTAGCCACTCAGGACTATTATTAGTTGGTTTTGCTTACATAATTTATTTAATCATTAACATCACCGTGATTGTCAAAACAAGGAAGATCTAAAAATGCTTAACATAATACACAAACAGATTTATCGCCCCACCAAGTTCTTCTGTTGAGGATTAAATGCACCTGAACAAGATGTTAGGTATGCTCTCACCTACCCTTGTTGACAGTCTTACAAAGATAAAAATGCTATGACCTGTGTAATAAAAATATCAGTATAATGTGCTTATAAACAAATTGTAAAAATCTCTGTAAATGTAGATTCCAGCGAGCAGTTTTAATAAAATGCAATTGTTAATTAAAGGAGGAGAAAATCTGAAATAGTAAAAAGTCATGTTGAAATTGTCTCACGTGTTTCATGCATGCCTGATTAGCATGGAATGGATGAGATAAAATGATATCGTGCTATTTGTTCTTTGTGATCTGGTTTGGAGATCCCTGTTTGAAAGAAGAAGAAAAAACTGCTCTCCTGAGCTTGATACGCTCTTAATTGCAGTAGCAGTGAGATTTCAATCGCCCGTTCCTCTTTACTTGCATCTGTACAGGCACACTAGTTCATGTATATTTGATGAAGATTTATATGTAGCCAGGCCCAGGCTGGTGTCTGAGAGTTTCTAATCATATCTCTTCCCTAATATTCCCAAATGTTAGAATGAATAATTTCTTCTTGAGTGAACTGCATATTTTTATAGGGGAGATAATGAAAGCACAAAATAGGATATCCACACCCCTTAGTGTAAATTGATTTAACTTCTGTTTTTTGTTGGCTTCAGCACCATTTTTTCCCTCTTCTTTCCCATTAGGATTGCTTTCAGAGTCTGAGGAGCTAGATTTTGTTCAGGTGCATTAAATCCTCAAATTTCCCATAGCAAATATGTCAAGTATGAATGACAGACACATATGCCGAGACATCTTGAGTACCTGCACTGAAAAGCTACAATCTAACAGAAAGATGCATAGGGGTCTTTAACGATATATCTTTCTTGTTCACGCACATTTGCTGCTGGAAACGTCACTGTATTAACAATGCACTTATTACAGACAAGACTGTTGTACCAAGCAAAGAACAGTCATTAGTGTTTTTCTGAAAATGGAAAATTAACTTCCAGACAGGTAAATTTAATCAGCTTCCCTATCTCACCAACTTTCTCCTGGATTTTTGTCCTTATTTTTAGATGCTTGGCACACCTTCTCAGATGCCACTACCTATTGTAAATTGGGTTGCAGACTTACATTTCCTTATGTCATTTCCTTTTCAGCCATCATGGTAGGAAATGACCCGTAGTTTACGCCTTTCTGCACTTATCTCCTGGATCACACAATCAATCTCACAGCTGGGGTGGATTGCCCTTAGGTGGAACAGTGCCATCTGCATGGTTACAGGTGGGTTCCTGACTAGCCTCCACTAGCACATACAGACTTGAAACTTGTATGTGCTTTGAAACCAACCTCCACAAACTTTGATGGTTAAGAACAAAATTCCCTGGTCTTAGAGCCCCCGGAGGAACAATGTTGGTGATGCAATAAGATTACCCACTGAAATGGATTCCTCTGTAATACAGAACATGGGGACATGCACCTTCTCATGAGCCAGTTTGGCCTTCTAGTTAGAGTGCTGGACTCATATATCATAGTCACGGGGTTCAATTCCACACTCTTCCATGAAGCCAGTTGGGTGACCTTGAGCTAGTCACAGCTGTCTTTCTGAGCTCTCACAGTCTCACCTACCTTCCAGGGTGTTTGTTGTGGGGAGAAGAATAGAAAGCTTTCTCTGCAATTTTGACTTCCCCTAAAAGGTTGAGTAAAGTGGGGTATTAAAATCTTCTTCTTCTTCTTCTTCTTCTTCTTCTTCTTCTTCTTCTTCTTCTTCTTCTTCTTCTTCTTCTTCTTCTTCTTCTTCTTCTCCTTCTTCTCCTTCTCTTTTTCTCTTTCTCTTTCTCTTTATCCTTATCCTTACCCAGACATTTGTATGCGTATGGGTTCGTACACATTGCATACTTGCAGATATGCATCTTTCCCACACCCGTATGTATTTGTACAGATCCGTACAGGACAAAATGAATTGCATATGGGATAACTACGGGATGCATACGGACATGTACGGATGCATACAGGCACATACAAATGTTGTTGACAGCCATTAAGTGCAAATTCAAATTGTAAATTCTAAAGAATAGATTTGAATCAAATCAAATTTTTAGATATTGGATTCAGATTGAATCAAATCCCGAAAATTGCATCCGTGCGCACCCCTAGTGGTGAACACAAAGGACCAAAGAGTAAAAAGACTGAAAAGTGAAATAAACATCATGTCAATGTTAAAAAATATATAGCAAGATTACAGGACTAATATAGGCATTGAAAATTCTTGGTATTTGACGAGGAAAAGGCTGCCAAAGACCTTCAATCCAGTACTGTCCCTTAGCCTTCTTCGTAGTCATACTTTAGTGGCTATTTCTGTTTCCATGATGCTTTTCTAATCTTTATTTAAAGGAAAAGAAAAGCAGCAGCCAAGCAAACATCCTTTCGAGGAACATCCAGTTTTGTCCTAGGCGTTGACTGTACTGGTGCAGTGTTTCTCGAATGCTGAGGGCATCTAGCCAACATTTGCTCTGTGATGCACGTAGGTGCAATTCAGTTGTAGTAAGGATTAAATATCCGCCGAGCCCGAGGACTTGCTTGGTCACAGCACTGCTACTCGCTTTCGCCAGCCAACTTAAGGATCTAAGGAATGTGTAAATGATGGCAGGCTTCCAGCTACTCCTGCGCTTCTAGGCAACATGCTATTAAACTGAGTCCACCCAGTCATCGAAAAAGCATGTCCCCTTAAGAGAAGACTGCAAAAAATGTGAGCTATTTATATAACAGGACTGTACCTGTGGCCGCCACATACTTCTGAACTCCAACAGTTGCTGCTACGTTTGTGTCAAATTTGTGACAGGATAGAGTTCCACAGGAATTGGTTACTCTCAGCACTAAATTGCAGCTTCTTTCCACATTTTTTTTTCCTGAAAAAAAAGTCCAAACAAGCAGCAACTGGCTCTGTACAGGCAAATATTATTATAACTTTTGTCAGGCTGCTCAGTTCAGTTCACAGATACCATATTTCTGACATACAACAATGTCTCTATCACAGCCAGTGTGTCAAGGCAATTCCACACTGGCCAATATACTAGACAACCAAGCATATTAGCAGCCTCACTTCTGCATGCCGAATTCTGCACCTGGCCCTTCCAGGGCATTACAACTCTATCGGGGATAGGGTTCTCCCAACTACATGGATTCGAGACAGTGTGACACACAGCACCTCTGTCTTGTCTGGATTCAGCTTCAGTTATATCAAGGATTATATGGGGCGTCGGTGATTTGTAAAAATTTAACTTGGTGTGAATTAGAGGCATATAGAGAGGTGAAGGTAAATTTTTGAGATCTTATTTTAAAAGATACACAGTGGATTTCATGGTCAGTGATTACATCTTCCAACTGAGCTTGTAATGAGGGATGAATGATTATAGCAACTCTTTTTAATTTAGAAATACTTGGTGAAGAAAACTCATATTTAAAAAGATGTGAAAATATCTCTTTTTACCTTTTTAGAATGATGAATTTCTCAAAGTAACAGCACTTGAACTTTTTCATGAGTCAACAAATGTTCTTTTTCCTTTTAGCATTGCTTGCTCCGTTAACATATGGAGATACAACATTTAAGTAAGACATTGAGGTTTAGAAAATACATGATCTGAATTTAGTAAAGACCATGAGCAATGCAATACTAATTTCAAAGCCATTTTGCTATAAACCATATGCACAAAGTCTGAGGAACTTATAAAAATACAACATTAAGAAATATGAAATCACAATAACTATTCAGTATTATCATCAACTATTCAATTTCAAGTTCCTAAAGGGAATGAGAAAATGCCCCATAGTACTATTGTCTACTACTTGTGCATGAATACACATCTGGAGGAAAACTTATGAGAATTTGATTTTTCTTTTTAATAATATAATTTTTTATATCAATTAACACTAAACCTGATAATCAAGTATTGAATGTTATTTTAAAAATATTAATTTACCCCATCTATAATAAATTTTTGGGATCTTTTAAATCATAAACTCTGGTTAATAAATTGTCCATAAACTTGGCAAGCAGGTATTTAACTCTTCTTTATTTACTATTATTATTTTGTTTAACTAATAAACTTGCTTAAGCTAATCTATATATTAAATTTCAGCTAATAAATTTAAAATCCAATCTAGAAATTTCAACTTTAAAAGTAATAACATATGGAATAATCTAAGATGCTTGGGAGAAGAGATTATAGTTTAGAATTATCTTAATGTTCAGTTATTTTGCTTGAAATGAGAAGAAGTGAGCAATAGAAAGAACTAGCTGGGTTTTCTGTGTGTGTGTGTGTGTATATATATATATATATTTCCTAAAACAAATCCTAATAGTGGAGGATGTGTCCATTAGTAACTGTTTATTCTCATGCCTTGACTATGTTAAATCTTGATTGCAGAGGCGGTCTCCTGATGCGGTTTATCAATAAGAGTGGAAGTTTCTTGCCTTTATTTTCTGCTTGTGGGTTTCCCAATAACAAAATTGTCTGCTTGACAGTGACTTTCTTTTGGTCATGTCAATTTATTGGGAGCACAGTAAGGAACACAGCCTCCAGGGAATGGATTTTGGAAGCCATTTGATATGCTCCTTTGAGGCTGCATTGCTGAAACTCTGTGCCCAAGCCACCAATTATATTCAGTTAAGCTAAGGGGCAGGAAACTGATGGGTAGGAGAGTTAGGACTGACAAGGGAATTTTTCTTTTCATCTAGAGAGACATTGGTCTATGGTATTTACTACCAAAAAGGTGGTGACAGCAACTAGCCTGGATAGGTTTAAGGAAGAGTTAGACACATTCATGGAAGACAGGTGTATTCATGGCTACTAGGTTGAGAGACAGGTAGGATGCCTTTACAGGCCATTTTCAGGGAGCTGAGAGTAGGTGATGGTTCTACCCATGTCTTCTGCTTGGGAATGCCCATAAGCAATAGGTAGGCCACTGTGTGGGCCACGATGCTAGACTAGATGGTTTGTGGCCTGATCCAACAAGGCTCCTGTTATGTTCTTATGTGTCAGGCAGGGCTAGCTGCCTGCCATAATACTTGAATGTAGGATCTCTGACACCTATGTGATTCTGAATATATGTATATAGTAGCTGCCTGTTGTTTTGGAAGTGACAGTTGACTCCTCCCTCCCTGCTGGGGTCGAGTGATACATTTTGGCTCCAAGTTTAAACTGGGTTTTGAAAAATAGTTATTGTTCATTGGTTGAAGGCCAAACGCCACCCAGCTATGAAACATATAAATATTTTATTTATTTATTTTATTATTTACGTTTATATCCAGCCCCATACCCAAAGGTTACAACCTTAAAACAACAGATTAAAACAAAATATACATTAAAAGACTTTAAAAATTCAAGACTCTAAAACAATATACATTATGTTTAAAATGATAGTGTCTGACCTGGGTGGGAAATATAATCAGCTCAGCCAAAGGCCAGGGAAAAGAGGTGCGTCTTCACCGCCTTCCTAAATATATATAAGGAAGAGGCAAGACGCACCTCAAGGGAGAGGCTATTCCATAGTCTAGGGGCCATCACAGAAAAGGCTCTCTCCCGGGTGCCCACCAGCCTCACTAATGAAGGTGGTGGGGCAACCAAGAGGGCCTCACCACTTGATCTTAAGGCATGGGTGGGTCGATATGGGAGAAGGGGTTCCTTTAGATATTTGGGGCCCAAGTCATTTAGGGCCTTATAAGTCAGAGTCAAAACCTTGAATTGGGCTCAGTAGTGAATTGGAAGCCAGTGCAATTCTTTTAAAACCAGCATGATGTGCATCTGGCTAGATGTTCCGGTCAGCACTCTAGCAGCTGCATTTTGCACTAACTGCAACTTCCGAACCATCATCAAGGGCAGCCCCATGTAGAGTGCATTACAATAGTCCAATCTAGAGGTTACCAGAGCATGGATAACTGTGGCCAAGTCGTCTCTATCCAGAAGAGGCTTCAGTTGACAGATGAACCGTAGTTGGGAGTAGGCACTCCTGGCCATGGCCTCTACCTGAGCTTCAAGTGTTAGCTTGGAGTCCAGGAGTACCCCCCTGTCCCTTCCAGGGCATTGCAACCCCATCAAGGACAGGGCTTTCTGTGCTTTCTGTTTCAAGTTGCTCCCAACAAGAAATGTCCTAATGCTGAGCTGAAATAAATCACTGTTTGTCTTTTTAAAGAAAGAGTCTCATGGTCTCTCTTTGCCAACCTGACATTGTGTTCGCAAAAGCTACAAATGAAAGCATATCCCTGCTGATTCTCCATAGAGGAAAACAGGATGCTGGATTTCTTGTAGGCTTTGTCTGATCCAAGAACTTAGGAAATTCCCATTTCCTGCAATATACATGCTGTGTTGGTCCTCCTTCCCTTCTTTGTTTTCCGTCTTTGGTGTCTTCTGCACTCTGTGTGTGTGTGTGCGTGCACGCACACAATCTCTCTCCCAATTTTCTTTCCTCCACTCTCTGTTTTACGTTACTGAAGAATACCTGGGGAGAAAGGTAAATTCATG
This sequence comes from Aspidoscelis tigris stejnegeri, assembly GCA_023333525.1. Classification (NCBI taxonomy): domain Eukaryota; kingdom Metazoa; phylum Chordata; class Lepidosauria; order Squamata; family Teiidae; genus Aspidoscelis; species Aspidoscelis tigris. Next base: position 18,133,593 of record JALMGA010000003.1, read on the forward strand.
TGGTACCTTTCTGTCTTGCTGCATCTGGCAGGGTATGGCCCATTACTGTGTTTCTTTGCCCTTTCTAACAAGGGCTTGCAATGAAGACTTTCACCTTAAAGGAAAAAAATCTTGAGTAGTGAAAAGCCCATGTACTAGATCTGACAGGTTTCGTATTACTGGCTTGTGCTTACAAGATTCACTTTGCAAATCTGCCAAACGAAAATGATGCATTTTCATCATTTCATTGCTCTATGAGAGGGAACATTTGTGATTTAGGGAACTGAAATTGGCAGGATGGGGCAGAATTATTTCCCAGAATCTTGATAGCTTAAGATTCAGTTGCCTTCTTCAGTTGCTGTATTATAAAATGGGATGTAAAATGTGGCTGCATAGAAAGATTGCCAGTTGGAAATCCATTGGCTGCCTTTTTTTTTTAGGCAATGAATTGAAAGGTTCATCTGTTCTACACAATTATGAGGTCTGTGTTTTATAAAAGGTTTGTGCTTTATGACATTTTCCTGGCAAAGATATGGAAACCTGTTGCTGCTGCCTTCTGAGAAGGTCTTGAGAACTTGGGACCTTCAGCATATACAGCCATTGTTCTGCCTCTGACCTCTGACCTCTACCTTTCTTGTGCCTCATGGCTGCTAGAACTTTGCCTGTCCTCTTAAACTGGATTTGTTTTAGAAAAGAAGGAAGTCGCATAGGATTCTAATTACTTTTTCTTCTTGGCTCTTATTAGAATGTTATAATGCCTGAAGAAAAAAAAGGAATGTCATTCTGAAATGACAGGGGCAGTGTGGGTCAGGAATATGCACCATGGGTGTTTTTCCATTGTCACTAAGTACCCATTTTAGCACCCATTAAGGACCCATTTGTCTGAGAGCCAGATGACCCCATTTCCACCACAGACCCCATTAGGGACACATTTGTTTCCACCACAGCTAGGGAAGTCTGGATCATAATGGGTCCTTCAGGACCTATAATCCAGATTCCGTGTATACCCCATTAAAGGGGTCTACAATGGGGTCTTCAGCCTGAAAATCCGGATTGTAGGGAGCCTGTTTCCACTACAATCTGGCAATGGGGTCTAGAGGAGGCTCAGGGGTGGGGGGAGGCACCCATGGGGGGAGTGCCCCAAAGTCAAGACTTTGGAGTCCCTCTGAAGGCAGCTCCGAAATCCCTCTGAAGTTACCTTCAGAGATTAGCAAAAGTTCATGTGAGAGCAATGTGGCTGGGAGCTGCCTGTTACCTTCAGGCATGGAAAGAGGTACATATTAATGAGGCTGACTCATCCTGTTACCTACAGTCATGGAAAGAGGTGCATATTAATGAGGCTGACTCACAAGGAGCTAATTAATATGCACCTCTCTTGCATTGCTCTTGCAAGAGGTTTGTCTTCTGAGCCTGTGCTAATCTCTGAAGTTGCCTTCGGAGCGACTCCAGAGTCTTTGCTAATCTCTGAAGGCAACTTCGGAGATTTCACCCCCTGTCTCCCAAAACACCTGGGGTGACAGGCAGACCCTTTGTGGGTCAATCCAGATTTGCAAATGGGTGCTCCGATGTTTCCACAGCAGGGAAGCTAGCACCCATTGCTACTGGGTGCTAGACCACACATGGAAACACATTGGGTACTTCCTTTAATCCGGCTCTACTAGATCCGGATTAAGGGAAGTACCCATTCCTTAGATCCGGATCTTCTTAGATCCAGATTAAAGGAACATGGTGGAAAAACACCCCAAGTCAGAATCATGATTGAAAATGCTGCCATTAATTGCCATCTGTCAATCCCCACCTTCATCTTTCAGTTTGCCATCTTTCTCTAAATGTACAGAATGTGCTTAAAATTGCACTTCATTTAGAACGTGCTCCATTGTACAGAATTACTAAATGGGAATTGTGGCATGAAATCTTCTGGAAGGGTATCTACTGAAGAAATAAAATGAAATAGATTTCTACAGATCAGGGTAGGCACAGAAGAAAGAACAAGTGAACATCCCAGGAGAGGTAATGTGAAGTCTAGCCTAGGAGGCTTATTCTCTATCTCCCTCTCTCCTTCTCCATTTCACATTGCTTAGGTGCATGGATTGAACATGTCAGTTCTTGAAAGTAACCTGAGATGGTCCCTGCCTTTAGGCTGTCAGTGAAAAGACTGTGCAAAGGTATTCTTCTGAATCTGACAGAGCAGGAATGCAAACTATGTTTACTTATCTTGTCCAAGTTCGGGGTGAGAACCTTGTTTTCACAGGATTGTTTAGAAGCAGTGCAGCATCAAAAGCAAACAGTGAAATATTATCAAACTGTTTTAAAATGTTATTTGTGCACCCAAAAGAGCAAGAGCATTCACAATCAATGATCTTGCATATCAGTTTCAACTAGTTTAATCCGTTTCCAATGCAGTTTTTCTTTGTATCTATATTCTAGGTCTTCTTCCATAGTCTTCCATGTAGACAGCAGGTCCCCTATTCTGGGATATTTCTTATAACACGGTCCAGTGTGGAAAGGACCTTAGGCTGCCTCCAGATGGCAGGCAGTTATAGACATAGAAAACAATAATGTGTGGTATTACTCCACAGCTATTATTGCTTCCTGTTATTGCAGTCTCCACATATGCGTGCTGAACAGAGCTACAATCGCTGCTCTGTCCAGAAAGGTAAGTGGTTCTCAAAAAAAAAAACAGCTGGAAAACCTACAACAGGTTTTTAGGAGTGAAAAATTGGAGCTATGGTGGGATTGCCTACAATATGTGAGGCAACCCCACTATAGCCGCGCCATAATAGTACTATATTCATCCTGTCTGGATGAGAGCTTAGTTCTTGGAGTGTTTCAGGAGGAACTTCATTCCTCATTGCTTGTTAGATCTGGTATATTGGACTTTAACTGATCAAATTGCATTAATTTTCTGTGTTGGGCATTATCAATGGAATGAGCCTTTTTTGTGGGAGTAGGGAGTATGATTCTGAGACCTTAAGTTATGATCCAAGCCTGTTGATGCTTTGTCTCTGTTTCTCTGATGAAAGTTGTCAGGAGCTGCTGGTTGCAAACACCATACGCGAAGCAGGCTTACTTTTACCTTGCTTGTTTTAAGAACAGGTCTATATTGATGAATTCAAGAGCTGTTATTCAGATGAGTGTTGCTGTGTCGTTCTCGTCAAGATTTAAGGTGTGTTTGTTGGGCAGTCTTTTTAAAAAAACAACTACCTTAGGCAAATCACTTCATCTCCGCCTTAGAGATGATATATGTAAATATAAGAGAGCAGCTGTAGCTCACTAGTAGAGCAAACTACTTGGAAGGCAGAGAGTTGCCAGTTCAGTCCCCAGCCTGTCCCTGGAAGTAAGAAATAGCAAACCACTTCTGTATCTCTACCAAGAAAACTGCATGCAGATGCCTATGGAGGTGCCCATGCAGTCAACCAGGGCTCAGCCACAGCTTGATGGCATCCGGTAACAACAACAAATGTAAATACAGGCAGCACCAATACAGTTGCAAAATTTCTGTGCGCCTGTTTGGAAACGACAACACAGCAGGGTCTTTGGGCCTTTCTACATGGACTTTTCATACAGATTATGGATCCGTGTAGTGCAACCCCTAGGCATCACAGTTCTGCATGTTAGTGTGGATCTATGAGGCCACACTTCCCACCGGCCACTTTGTCTGCATCAGACAAAATGTGATCCAGATTAAGAAGGCCTTAACCTGGGTCACTAGTAGACCTGTCCAGTTGGGTCTACCAGAAGATTAGTGTGGCCCTGATCCAGAATACAGGAGACATGCGGAAGGCATGCTTCCCATGTTTGGGACTATCAGGGGTTGCCTTTTGGTGACATGCCATAGCGTAGCACCAAAAAGCACCCCCTAGAGGCTTCCAGGGTTAGGAACTTTTGTTCTAAGCCTTGGACGCAAGGGGGTGCCGCTACAAAGCTCATACAGAGGTATGTGCAGAAAGGGTCCTAGTGGGATAGAAGAATGCAGCCTGGAATCTTTCAAATCTCCATCTCCAAGAGTGATTTGTTTTTTCATATTCTAAACATGGTAACTTACTGGTTCTTTTACTTTTGAAGCCAGAAGGACATATTGTACTAATTATTACCTGGGAGGGGGTTAATGATTCCTCTGTTTGATTGAACTTGGCTCCGTGCACTGACATTTTGGTAAAACAGCAGCAGATACTTAGTACAGCTGACTCAATTCCTGTTCAGAACAGAGAAGAAAAGATGGGAAGAGAGGAGTCTTGTGGAAAAACAAATAACTGTACAGACTCCTAGTTTAATGTAAGGAGACAAAGAAAACTAGTAGAATTATCTTGTGCATAAGGTATCAAGTTATTGCATTGTTCAGCTACACGGGTAGTTGAAATTAAAACTAATTCTCAGCATAAACGTTTCCCAAGTTCACACTAAGAGTCACTCCAGCTAGGAAGTATAATGCTAACTTAAAACAACAACCTGGCCTTTTCCATTATGGCCTAAAAGAGACTGTCTGAGAGTGTGTCCAGACTGGGGGATATTGCACATTCTGATGTACAGTCGGTATGTGGGCATCACACCTGATACCCAATGCTTCAGAGTGGCAGTGCATTATGCCACCACTACTGCGGGATTTACCTGCTGTGGAATGATCAACACTCGCTCCTCAGTATCAGGTAAGCGTGCCATACTCAAAGGTCTCAGTTAGGTAACAATATTTAAAATCAAATATATTAAAACAATAAAGGCATATATTAAAACAACAGTGTCTTGCAAATCGGAAGAGAATGTATCCCCATTTAACTGAAGGCCAGAGCAAACAGGTGCGTCTTCACTGCCTTCCTGAACATATACAGTGAGGGAGCCTGACACAACTCAAGGGGGACACTATTCCATAGCCTGGGGGCCATCACTGAGAAGGCCCTCTCCATGGTGCCCACCTGTTTTGTTGCTGAGGGTGGTCTGATGGTGCTGAGATCTTAAGGCACGGGTAGGTTGATATTTGATTCAGTTTAGTCATGAATGATATTAATTTAATACAATACTGAAAACAGTGCTAAAACAGTAATATGACAATTTAAAAGGTATAAAAAATATATTATATATGACTTATAAAAAGTTAAATGATAGTATGTGTGAAGTCTTGGCTCTGCCCTTTCCTCTCCTCTGCTTTACTTTCCCCCTGTTTATGGGTTTCCCCAGCCGTGCAGATGCCTTCTTTTCTATTAGTTTTAGGTGGAGCATGGACTCCCCCACCCCCAGAGGCCAGCCCCAGTTGGTCTCTTCCATTTGCCTGTATATAGAGAGCTCCTTCTGCTGGACTCTTTTTCCTTTTTCTGCAACAGAGCCACAGAGATCAGAGCCCTTAGCATTGTCTGGTAAACCTAGGCCCAAGCAACCCAAACAGGCATCCTTAGCACGTATTTATTTAAGTACAAGCTTATACCACTAGTCCTAGAGACAAAAGGAAGCTTCTGGCCAGCTTAAGCTTCACAAGAAAGATTAGGTCAGTCTATAAGCACCAGCTTATAAGACCAGAAACAAGAGATGCTATAGTTTTTCCTCATAGGCTCGGGCATGCCATCACAGTAGGATTGTCCAGTAAGAGTCTTTTATCTTATGGTCCAATGGACAAATGAAGACCATCACCTTGACAGCAATATTCCTTATGGTAACAGACCTCCAAACAGATGGGAAGTATGCTTTGCATCTACAGTCAACGTCAGCATATGCCAAGAAAGTCTTGAAGGGAACTTGTGGAGGGGTGACCGAAGCATGCAGGTGCACTGTTGCCTTTGATGTGATTCTCTAATCGCTGCCCTGATGGCAGTGATTCGCACCTTGCCAGCATTTAGAGAAATGCTGGCGAGGTTAAGGGGAGAGCTGGATCCAAAATGCAGATGCTGGAACTATCTCCTGTTTTCGCTTCCCAGGGAGGTTCTCCCCAGGAAGTGAAGGTGCGAAAAGGCCTTCTGAAACAAAAGTTCCCCGGCTTTGAAGTTGCAGTCTGGGGACGTTTTGTTTTGCTCCCAGAAATGATCCTGGAACTGGCCCAGATTTTAAAGCTTGGCAAAATGTCACCAGGCTCTGGAAAGTGGAGTAAAGAGGTGTGCGCCATTCCTTCCACCACAGACTTTTTGCAGAAACCGAGAGCCAGCTTGGCTTGTAGGTGACTACTTTGAAGTGGTCCCTCACCATAGTAGTACTGGGTGCAGATCCTGCATCCAAAACTAGCCTGGCCTTGAATTTGTGACATCCCCTTTAATGGTATGCAGTGGCATGTACCCTCCCTCACATTCCCAGCATACAGTCCCAGCAAGGGACTGTGCAGATGTTGCCAAAGCCTGGCGTCAATAAGTGGTTCAAACTTGATCAGAATTAGCAAAACAATGCATTCATCAAGAGCCTGTCAGGCTCCAGTGCAGGGCTTGTGCGCTGCATTCATCATGATCAGGTAAAAATTGTCCATACTTGTTTGGAGAGATTCAACTTGAATAGGCTGCCTACCCATTCATGTTGTGATGAGTTATGATCTGTGAACATATAGCCTAGAGCTGAGACTAATCTTTTGAGTCACTACTCTGAGAGAAGAGTTGGCTTTTCTAGCCTGCTTTTCTCACCCATTTAAGGGGACTCATAGCAGTTGACAAACCTTCTGTCCTTCTCCCCACAACAGAACACCCTGTGAGGTGGGTGGGGCTGTGAGAACTCAGAAGAGAACTGTGACTAGCCCAAGGTCACCCAGCTGGTTTTGTGGAAGAGTGTGGAATCAAACCTGAGGTGTTTTTCCACTGTCACTAAAAGTACCCATTAAGTACCCATTAATAGGTACATAATGGCATTTTTGTACCCATTAATGGGTACTTAATGGGTACTTCTAGTGACAGTGGAAAAACACCCCTGGTATTCCCAGATAAGAATCCTGCTCCTTAACCACTTGACATATCAATAGCAAACAATAATAATTTAGTGTTCTTAAAAAATGGATAAAAATAATATAAGGAAAAATCTATTGAGAGAGTCTGTGAAGCATTTTCTGTGCATACTGGAGTATTAAAAAACATCTTCTGGCCTCTCTTGATGATGCCAGTATCAACTGTATTCTTTTGATCTGTCTACAAGCATCAAACAGATGAGACAGTGAGAGCCTTGTTCTTCAAACCCTGACAAAAAAGAAAAAAAAACTTTGTTCAGTCTGATTTTAATAGGTATTGATATTTTGTTAAACTGAGCTGTATGTTTGGGGAGAGGGCAAGTAGGGCTTTGGAAGATGAAACAAAGGCCGACAGAAGTATTTTTGTTGTTGTAGTTAGTATCCAAGTGGGGAAGCTCTTAGATTTCCAAAAAATTTCCATTGCATTTCATCTATGGCTCGTGTTTAACCTCTACAGGGCCCCTGAGGTGAACAGAACCATTTTGGGGGTTCTGTCTAGATAAAGACAATGAAGATTTCCTTTCCTTTCCTTTCCTTTCCTTTCCTTTCCTTTCCTTTCCTTTCCTTTCCTTTCCTTTCCTTTCCTTTTCTTTTCCTTTTCTTTTTTTTTCTTTTTGGTTTTTCTAGTGAAGCGCTCTTCTGTTTTTGTCCGCTTTGTTGGATTAGAAACAGGGTAAGTGACCAGCTTACCGCCATCAAGGCCAACAGTCACTGATAGCCCTGACTTCCATGAATTGGTCCAATCCTTTAAAAAAAAATCAGAAAAGATTTAAATGGTGACTCTGCAGAGCTACCTCCCCAATTAAATCTACTAGATCAGTTTAGAGGGGGAAATGAGGAAGATTTGACCCTGATCTTTTCTTGCCATCAAATGGCTCTCTCATTGCATTTTTAAATACAACCTTTTGACTCTTCGATCAACACATGTGGATTCTACAAAGTATTCTGTTGAATCGTGTATCTCGTATTTGCCTTTGGAATATTTACAAATAGTCTATGTTTAGACGTAACAAACACAGAAGCTCAGAGGCACCTCAGAGACGACAGCGTGTGGCATTCGTGTTCTCTACTCCACCCTTTCTGGCCCAGGGTGCCTATGAGAGACAGGAGGGAAGACTAGTTTATGTGAACAACCCCATCTCTTAGCTACCTCTGTGCTGCCTCAGAGATGCTTTTGTTTGCTGTGTGTGATCACAGCCTGAAAAACTGTAACAATCCTGTTAAAAGTCAGCTTCTATTGATTTTAAAAAAACATAATTGTCATATGCTGCGTAGGTAGTGAGAATCCTATATTGACTTCCTGGAGGATAAATGCCAATGTCCTGACCCCTATAAAAGGGTGAGTATATTATGATGTCAACATAGTCAGCAGCCTAAACACATTAACCACTGTGATATGCGCATGAGATTCTTGTCTGGGTTTTGTTCCTGCTATGTTTTGGTTTAGCGCTTTTCCCTTCCTGTCCAAAGTGTATTCTTATTTAAATTCCATCATTTGGGAGGCAGACGTGAACTATGGTAGAAACTCAGCAGTGGAAATCTAGATTACTTGACTTCCAGGCTTGTATATCAGAGACTCTGTGGGCTCATGTCCATTAAAGTGAAATAAATAGGTGTGGCTTTATTCAATTATTTAGTTTGTAAGATATTGTCAAAAGCATAAGTTCTTGCCTAGCCTGCAATTTAAGATGGTGGAAAAATGATAAAAGTGTATTTTCCTAACCCAAAACTGAAAAGAAACTACATTGGTACCTTGACATACAAGTTTAATTCGTTCCGTAACCTTGCTCTTATGCCAAATCGCTCGTATCTCAAAGCAATTTTCCCATTAATCCATTCCAGCTCCCAAAACACCACCTCAGTTGTTTTTGTTATGTACTGTACTGTATTTACATACTCGTATCTCAAATTTTGCTCTCATCTCAAAGCAAAATATCACTCGCTCGGCGGCTTGTATCTCAAAACACTTGTATGTCAGGGCACTTGTATGTCGAGGTACCACTGTACTCACGAAAGCATATAGAAAATAAATTTGCTGAAATGCAAAGCAGAACCTGATGGTTTGTCTTTCTATGTGCAGGTGGGCTAAACAAAATCTGCCATTATTTTGTTACTAATCCTATGCTTTATTGTGTTTGCTCTTTGAAAATTAAGTAGAGAAGTATAATAACATGGCCTATGTTATTTTCCACCTGTTAAAAATGTCCTATTCCAATGAACTTTCAGAACTTAGTGCTGGAAAATACATTTAGTCACCGAGCCATTTTCCACACAGCCTGAGATGATTTGCTTTGGTGTATTTGCTGGCATGCCAAAGCAGTTCTCTCTGGGTAGGTGAAATGTTATCATTCTCTGTGACACCTTACCTGCTAGCGCTGGATTTATTGTCAGCTCTCAACTCCTATGGTGACCCAACCTGCAACAGAATACTGCATTTTTAAGAGCAGTCACTTTGGGGAACGAAGGTGAGCTTCCCTTGCTAGCTTTGTGAGACACACATTTTTTGGATCCACATGGATGATATTTACATTTGATTGGTTTGAGTTTTTATTTATTTATTTTTAAATTTTATTTATGTATAAAACAAATACAAAATTACATGCCATAACCCCCCCCCCCAATATTTGAAATATATATCCATATTTTCTTGTCAGTACTAAACACTTAATTCCTCATCCTCCGTCCCTGGCGGTGGTAGGTCTTCTTTCCCCCTAGCTGTTCCCCATTATTTTTCTTATTTCTTCTTGCAGTTCTTCTTCCACTGTATAGCTGCCAATGTAACGTATTAGGAGATTCCATGCTTCTTCTATTGATGGTCTAGTCTTTATTCCCATTCACCTCAGTCTTATTTGTCTGTAATAATCAAATTGGAATTGCTCCACCACGTATTTCATCCAATTCTGCATAGTCCATTTTGTCCTGTCCTTCCATTCCAATGCTACCGTTGATATTGCTGTAAGTATTAGCTGGTTCAACGTATACTTATCTTTTCCTTGCACCTATTTATTTATTTATTTACCACCCTCGACTCAAAGCTCTTGGGGCAAGCAACAATTAAATCACTATAAATATAAGCAAACACCCCACAGCCTGCTTGTTTCTTTTCCCCCTCCCTTCTGGCAAGATGGTTCAACTTAACAGTTTTCTGGTGGCGTTTGATGGCATCTGCTGGGGAGAAAGATAGCAGAGCAACCCGGCCTGTTGTCTCTTCTTCACTTAGTTCATAACTTTCTGGTGGCTGTTAGAAGAGAGAGGGGCCACTGCTAGGAGCAAGATAAGAGAGCAACCCAGCTTTTACACTCCCGTGGGGCAAAATCATTCAGAGAGCAAGAAGAAGGGGGGCTTTTCTACCCCGCTTTTCTCACCTATTTAAGGCGACCCAAAGTGGCTGACAAAGCTTTTCTATTCTTCTCCCCACAACAGAACACCCTGTGAAGTAGGTGGGGCTATAAGAGTTCAGAAGAGAACTGTGACTAGCCCAAGGTCACCCAGCTGGCTTCATGGTGGCATTGAACCTGGTATTCCCAGATAAGAGTCTGGCTCCCTAACCACGACCAAACTGGCAAGATGATAGAGCAACTCAGCCTGCTGTCTCTTCTCTCCTTCTCTCATGCAAGATGGTTTCACAGTTTTCTCTGGTGTCAGCTGAAGGAGAGAAGGGAAACTGCTGGGAAGAAGATGGCAGAGCAACCCAGCCTGCTATCTTTCCTGAGGCAAAGTGGTTCATAGATTTCTGGTGGCAGTTGGAGGAGGGAGAAGCTTCTGCTGAGAGTGAGATGACAGAGCAACCCAACCTGCTGTCTCTTCTCTCCTTCCCTCAGGCAGGATGGTTCCCAGCTTTCTGTCTGGTGGCTGTTTGTCGGAGTGAGGGGCCACTGCTGGGAGCAAGATGGCAGAGCAACCCACTTGGTCTTAAGGGTATAATTAGAATGCTTCTTTGGACCATCTATTGAGATTTCAGAGACTGAGATTATTTGGGGGAGGGTTACAGGCTGAACACAGTGGCAACTGTTGTATAGCATCATGAAGAAAATGTTGCTGTAATCTCAAGCAATGATGGGACGTGAATTCTGTTCCATGAGCAGATTGTATTGTCTTTCTTGCATATATTCCCAAGGACAATCGCTCTCTCTTTTTAGTTTTACATGTGGTTACAAAGAAAGAAAAGCAGGGAAATAATATGTTACAAGTAGGGTTCAATATACTGTGACCGATATCCATAACATGTCCAAGATCTTACAGAAAGATGTTCAGATGATGAAAATTCAGGTTTTATTGCTTGAATGACCTCACGGACTGTGTGTTGGACCTTTAGTCTAACATTGTGTAGTTACCATTGATAGCCGAGTTTACAGCTCAGAATTATTTGCAGAGTTCATCTGTCGTGGGCAAAAGCCTTTAATTGCTTGTGTTACTCCAGTGGTTCTAACCTTTGTGTTGTTCTGTGTCAGTCTTTGAACTTATAAAACACCCAGTGACTGACATGCATTTTGTCTTTCAATTAAAGATTGCTCTGTTCTTTATGCTTATAAAATACCATGCATTTCAAATATGTTTCTGTATAAATTAATTCTAAAAAGTGAAATATGCAGTCAGTGATCAGATGTAGTGATGAATGGAGACGTTCAGTCAGCATTTTATGTTTTCTCTACACAGCTGAGAATGTGATTTCAAGTAGCTGTTTCATATAGTTGGACTATTTGGATCACTGGGCTGTAGAGTTTGTAGCTAGATATTCTCTTCTTTCATATGCATTGGTTTTTCTTTTTCTTTCTTTCTTTTTTCTTTTTTGGATGTTTTGTTGTTTAAATGCCAGCCCATCAAAAGTGCTGTGGAAGGCTGAGCAATAGTTTGTGCAGAAGAACCACTGTCATGGTTGGAAACGTAAAGGATTGTGAGGCATGACATTCCTAGATGGATTTCATTCAAGAGAAACGGAAAAATGAAAGCAAAACAAAAAGAAATGGGTAGTAATCCCAGACAGCTGATCCGTCAAAGGAAGCATGTCAAAGATAGCCTTTTGTAAACCTCTCTCTAAACAGTTGTAACACTAAGTCAATCTAGAAGAGACTTCATTAATAATAATAGTAATTATTATTATTAATTATTATTATTATTGACATGCTTTTCAAGTGCCCACTGTGATTTGTCGGCTATATTCCCCCTAAAACTCTGCTATATTCCCCCTAAAACATGCACTATTCCTTTGCTAGAAAATCCAGTGCTGGTGGCAAGTTTTTCAGCAATAAGTTATTACCTACCTTTGTGGAAGAAGCCACCATAATTTCTCTCCACTACATCTTTGCAGGGGCCGAAACAGATGTCCATGCATGCATGATGGTGGCAACATGCACTTCCAGGTGTTTCACACCAGCTAAGTATCTGAATCGATGCATCACTAAAATACGCTAAGACATCATCAGTCCCTGCACTGTCTAGCTAGGAGACAAGGATGCCAATACTGCAGATTATCAGCCGGTGTCTGGATGCTTCCTTACTTCCAAATGATCTGATGAGGTACCAGCATGTTAAAGAACCATCCCCACCACAGGTAAAATAAAATAAATAAACCAAGTTACAAGACTGTAAAAAATCATAAAACAATGATCAGAATAATAAAATAGTTTGAAAAGGGAGAGCAAATAGATCTTTAAAGCCTTTTAAAATGTCTGTTCATTGAGTGTGATCTTAATTTAAAAAGGCAATGTACTCCACAATTCTGGTTGCTATCACTGACATAGAACAGTAAGAGCTGAGCATCCTTTTATTATCCTCACAGCCCCTTTATGGCATGTGTTTTGCTGAGAGACACCAGCTTCCTGGAAATGCTTCCAAAAAGACTACCATCAATCAATCATTCACCCTCTGGGCTACACTGCACTGGTACTTCAGAGATCAGGAAATGCCAAATTGGCCAGTTTCTTGTTTACCTTCCCATAACAAGATGCACTAGTCCAATGCTGCACTTGAACTCTCGAGTATTTCCTTTGTGAGATATGGCTTCATCTCAGGTCATTTCTATGACCCTTTTTGCACTGGGGTTTATTCAGGATTATATCCTGGAATAGGGACTTGTTGTTCACATGCTGCTGCAGGTTTTGGAAGATGGTACCTAGAGGGCGTCTTTGTGTGTCTGCACTCCAACTTCTGTGCCTTGCTATCTTTCTGTTCTTCTTTGTACAGAATAAGAATGTTGTCTTGGTATCTTTTATGGTACTGCATATATTAGTCTAATCTCCCTCTTTCTAGGCAGGGTCTGAGTCTGTGGTTACTTTGGCCCTAGTCACACTTATATGAGACATGACCAATTCTGTTCACACATAGGTCATCCTCGGACCGTCCTCACTTTGGGCTACATTGGTCACATCTCAGCTGCTCCCTCCCCACTCACACTGAGGAGGAAAAGACATGCCGAAACAGGCTGAGTCCTCCGGAAAAGAGGACTCCAGTTAAAACAGTAGGGCGGCTTGTAAAACTAATTGAATAAAAATAATGTAACACAACCAGAAGGCGACCTGAAGTTATCTTAAACTAAAGGTGTGACCTGGGCCTTTGTGAGCTTTCTTTGGTAATGCTATCCTTTGACTTTTCTTCTCCTTTCTCTCCCCTCTCCCCTTCCTCCATTCACTGCTCTTGTTTTTCAGGCCTGGGTGGGCATTGTGCTGTACATATTTGGGGTAACGGCCTTTTGTCTCTTGTGTTTTCCAACAGAGGCTTTCACAAGGATGCTCTCTGATGTTGATTGCTTGGATTGGTACCTGCTGCACATTGAGTAGGATGCATTGTGCTGTAATGAACAATTTTAGCCAATGTTGGCGACGGAGCTTCTCTTCACTGGAATTGTGTCAGTGTGTTCTTGCTGTGACAGTAATAAAAAGAGAGTCAAGGCGTGTGAACCTGGGGAATCAGATAAATGACAAGCTTCAAAGCTTCAGTGCACCAGAAATAGTGTCAATCTATTTCAGTAGAGCTGCACTTGACTCCAAAAGATACCATGGTTCAACAGTTGTGATGGATGGCAAAAGCAAAAGTTTGGCTTCCTGACAGACAGACAATCCTACTGAGTTTTTTTTTAAAAAAATCCTTATCTTTGGGGTGCATTGCAGTGGACTGCCTTTATTTATTTATCTATTTTAAAATCCATTGAAGTAGAAAGAATTAACCCTGATTTTAATTTCTTATTATTCTTTGCTCCTAGTGCTCTGCATTTTAGATTTGCTTTGCACAACTGTAGTGTTCAAAGCACACTCTTTTTTTTGCCAATTCTTGTTGATTTTCTCCAAGATATAGCATCACAATAATAATTTCTTTTCTCTGTTACACAACACTAGAACCAGGGGGCATTCTATGAAGCTGATGGGTAGGAGAGTTGGATCAGACAAGAGAAAGTATTTCTTCACTCAGTGGGTCATTGGTCTGCAGAATTTGCTGCCATAAGAGGTGATAAGAGCTTCACCAACATGCAGACAAAAGAGGCCCAGAAGACAATCAAGATCCAGAATAGAGAGCCCTTCCACACCTAGCCTTTTAGGGAATGCCTGGGGAACTCCTGAATCTACTTTCACAGTGTGGCTATTTCCCCACACACAGCTTCATTCATACAGGCGTTCTCCAGTCGTTGTGTAGATACAGAGAAGTTTGAAGAGAGTCTGGGGAGGCACTGCTGCCATGGTGATGGAATTGCTGTCGTAATGGTGGTGATTTGCACCTCAGAGAAGCACTGGCACGGTTAGGGAGAGATACAACTTCCAAAATGCAGACGTTGGAACTCTCCACCATTTTGGCTTCCCAAGAGGTTCTTCCCTGGGAACCGAAGCTGTCAAAAGACCCAGAGTTAAGTGCAGAAGATCCCTTTGATTGTGTGATTTGCCTTCCACTTCTCTTCACCTGGGACATGGTAAGCAATCATGATAACTGTTCAGGTGTTCTGCACATAGTATAAGAGCTCTGCATGCTTCCCCTGAACACTGGAGATTTACAAGCAGCAGAGTGACAATTAGAGGAAACAAAAGGGTTGCCCCAGACTAGGGACAGCATGTGGTCCTCGTGTTCCCAGCCCTTCTCTAATCCATCTTTCTTAGCACATGAATGTTCATGAGAGGAGGAGGGGCGGACTCATGTGTGCACAATCCCACCTGCAAGCATTCCCTAAACTGCCTCTGAGGTGCTGCATCAATAGTATTGCAACACATTATCCTTCTGGGGTAGTGCCATGAGAAGATCCTGAGACTGCTTTGACAGTTGTTCAGAGACCTTCACAGCCATAGTTATATTAAGAGTAGAAGCAATGCTATCTATCAGCTGAGTGGTTTGATCAAATAGAACCAATCTAAGGGTTAAATTAGGTCCTGCAGGCTCCTCACCAGAAACTTCCTCCTTCTCTGCCTCCTTCTGGACTAAATCTCTGGCATTAACCTTTGAAACAGACAGAGATGGAGTAGCTGTTTGCACCACAGGTGAAGGTGATCTCCCCAGAGAATTACTTCTTTCTCTATTAGAGTTGGTTACCACATCACTGATTTCATCAACCTGGCTTCTAATGACAGAAGCAATAGCAGGTTCATCACCATGATCTCTGTGATCGTGTGATCTACTGTGCTTCCTCCCTTTTGATCATGATCTTGAGGAAGAGCTTGAAACATAGGAGGAAGAGGAAGAAAAGTGCTTCCTCTCCTCTCCTCTCCTGCTGATTAGCAATAGAAACAAGTATCTTAGATATTAACACATCCTCTGTATAGGACATGCCTTGCCCTGGAAGAATTTCCTCCTGCTTTTCCGCTCCTCTTAAGTGAAAAACAGTATAATATACCTGACTTGGGAGAACCATAGTATACAGATTCCTTAACTTTCATAGGTGAGTGCATCAGGTTTCAGGGCTCTCCTTCCAGTTTTTAAATATATGGAAACTGGTGTTAAAGTAGTGTTGACAGCCTGGTAAAATACAAAGCTGAATTAACAAAGCTGTATTTCATTTATATCAGTTCCTTTCTTGGGCAAAAAAAGTTTTGATTATGATTTTTTTTAAAAAAAAGCAGCCTAGCCACGCAAGTACTATATGATTGCCATTAAATTATGTATTCACACACAAAAAACCCAAATGATATATTTATGCAAGAAATAATGATAGCTAACAAGTTAAATTGTAAGGTGAAATGCCATACATTTAAACCTGTATCCTGTCAGCATGGAGAAGGTGCAATGTATTTGTATTCTGTTGGAGACCTAAAGAAAAATCTAAGCAAAGCCGTAGGTCTCTCTCTCTGTGTCTAGTAGCCCATAACCCACAATTTCCAAATGGAGGAGGCCGTGATCTCTCAAAGGAGATGTGAGAGCATGATAGAATAAATGAAGAATACAGTATGAGTCAAATAATTGCAAGTTATATTTTCTACTAATGCAAATTAGTTAAAAAAATATTTTAAAGCATATTGCAAAATAAATAAAATATAAAGGATGGTAATGTAAGCAGAGGTGTGCCCAATTTTTTTTAAAAAATTCAATGTGTATTGAATCAAATGCAAGAAAATTCATATTTATTTGAATAAATCCCATTCAAATGCAGGGGGATTAAAATTCAGTACAAATGTTCAGTCCCATATGAATCCCATACAAAGCTTCATACGAATGTATTGAAACATTTGATTTGAATTCGAATGTCAATCTTTGAGTGTGCCAACATCCAATTCAAATACGAATGTCCAAATTTACGAATTTTGAATGTTACAAATATTTGTGCACACCCCTAATTGTAAGTACAAAAGTATTTAAATCAATAAACTGAGGTATGAAGGGTCAGAAACACCAAAGGAGACAATGGACCTTAGTGCCTTAACTTTATATTTTCTCAGCAAAGAAAAGAAGCAGCTCTCAAGGGTGGCCAGGTTACCCAGGGCAGGGGGGTGGGGGGACATCATCAAAGATTTCCATTTCATTAGTGCAATTATTTATTTTAGTTAATGGCAAAAAGTGTGGATTGCTTTATGGCTCAAATGGTAGTTTCTTAGATGCAAAGCTCATGAATTTTAATGGAGGGTTTTGTTTTGGTTTTGTGAGAAGATAAGAAGGGCAAAAATGCTCTGCATTGTGGCAAGCTCCTTTGTTTCAGATGTTACAGAGTGGGAGCTCTGCTTGGCCACTCTATATTTGCTCATCCTTCAGTTGTTCACAAAGCTTGGATGTGCACCTGCTGTGGGCAGAGCAGACTGTGAGAAGGCCAGTCAAACTGGGCATGGGAGTTGGAAGAAAAGTGCAGATGTGTTGAAGATGCAATACTTACACCCAATATTTATTTATTTGGGTACTATTCAAAGGGGTCCTTCCCCTTCCAGCTGTATATTAAAATGATCACAGCCAACCAAGCCATTTTTACTTTACTGCTGAAATCTTTGACAAATGGATTAGATGCTCTCCCCTCTGCTAGAGATGTGAATCTCTAGGATAAAAGCAAATTAATAGGCAGTACTTCATGAAACTTTGAATATTTAGACAGGAGGGAGTAAAATCTGCAACATCGGGTGTTTTCCCACTGTCACTAGAAGTACCCATTAAGTACCCATTAATGGGTACAAAAATGCCATTATGTACCCATTAATGGGTACTTAATGGGTACTTCTAGTGACAGTGGGAAAACACCCATCTATTCATACAGTACGGAATTGTTTATGGAAGGTTCAGGGTCTAAATTCTGTAAATTTGGATGTACAGTTTTATTTATAAGAGCCTAAGCTACACACAAGCTTCAATGTGGATTAGATCCATTTCAGCTGTGAGGAAATCTCACTAACATATGAGAACTCATTTTCAATATATAGTATTTTCTATGGGATGTGTCATCTCAGCAGAGTGCCTTTTTCGCTTAGGGAAACTATGTTGGTTCTTTCAAAACCATGTTTATTTTGAGGTATGCCTATAGCCAAAGAAAAATAGTGAAGAAATATTACACTATTAACTTGATTCTTCTAATTTATAAAAAATATATTCCCTTGCTATATTTGCAAATCATAAGTCTTTTACATTGGAAACAAAAGCTACTTCATTGGCATCTTGCAGAACTCTATCAAGGCTTTAGAATGTAAATAATTACACTATCTATTTCTTCTTGTTTTAGTAGGTCATGTAGACTTCAAAACAAACTGAAACTCATGTGTGAGGTCAATTATGAATTATAGGTAATTAATATGTATACTTAATTTTTTCTGACGTTTGGCATTTTTCTTTTGACTGAATAGAGAGCAAAGAATTGTATAAAAGAGAAGGCATTTTATCAGTAAACCACCTTGCACTAAGGAAGTGTGGGAGCTTTGGGGGCGAAAAGCTTTTGGCATTGTGTCTTTATTTTGTTTTTATATCTCTTTTGTGGTTCTGCAGCCCCACGTTCTATCTGGGTAAAATATTGGCAATGCGCCCATGTCCTGCATTTGTAGAAACTGTGAAGGAGCATTCCAGGGGAAGGTGAGGGGTGTTCCCTCCTTTCTTCCCCTAGACAACAGCATCAACTGTTTCTCAGGAAACATCCCTGTTTTTAGTGCCTTTGAACTTCAGTGCATACAGAATTGTGCTGGAGCCTGAAATAGTTTAACTTTTTGAGCTTCAGCTTGGCTGTCTTCCCTCTGTGGAAGGAGTATTCCTCTTGGAATATCAGAGTTCACTGGGTAGGCAATTCCCTGCCTGTTGTTCTGTTGTTTTCTGATCTGTGCTGGAGTGCTGATAAAGAACATTTGCATATCAGGTCTGCTTTTTGCACTGGAGCGCTCCAGTGTAAAAAGGCAGTGAGTATTAGGAAAGCGACAAGTTGTGTTGACGGTGAAAATTTCAAGCAAGGAGTGGCAGGGCAGAGCTAACATCTTCCACATTGGACACAGAAGGTTCTTTCGCCATGGCAAGTGGGCAGGTGGAAGGGATGTGTGGTTTTGGTTGTTGCATCTTCTTTCCTGATGCAGAGGAGAAGTGGATTCCATTCTAAAAGGGAGCTAAACGGAAGGTATCAATACTGGTCTCATAAAAATAAAGTAAATGTAAGCTATACATCTCCAGAGTCCAAGATGCAACGATGTCATGTGGTGGTCCTTTGCTAATTTATGGAAGCATATTTCCTGGATCTCATTCTGTCTTGCCCCCCTGTATTGTCTAGAGCTTGACCTAAGTAATAATAAGCTGCTGTATCCTGGAGGAATCAGAAATGGTGGTGCGGGCAGGACTCATAATGTCTTACTTGAGTAAGGGTTTCAGAGCCCTACCCTTTCCATTTGGGAGAAGATGAATGAGAGTGAAGGAGACTAAACAAAGGAAGAGAGGCAGGTGCTCAGCATTAATAGATGCATTAGAAAGGAAGCTGATAATGGCAATGAACACCCCACTGAGCTGTTCATATGCTTATGCGCAATCTGTATGACGAAGGTAGGTGGGGAGCTGACAGGATGAATTATGGCCTCCCTCTTCTCACTGCCTCTCTGTGATGGAGTGACATATTTAGCCTCCTCTGATGATGTTTCTGCAGGTGAATTGAATTATGGGACCTTCTGCATCCCTTATCAGGTCTTGCATGTCTCAAGGGCCAGACCCAGCTGCTATGATGTTGGAGCTGTAGCTTGGTTTAATGCCAGGTACAAGACATGTGCGTTTCTCTTGTCTGAAGAACTCAGGCAGGTTTCCTTAGGGAGTGAGCTGGGGAGGAGAGGAGTGGGAGAAGTTGGGGAAAACAAACAGAATTGTTAATCAGGCTCTACCTCATGTCTTCCCCATCTGTAGGTGGCTTCTTGTTGAGTTTTATGCCTTTCAAAGCACAACACCTTCACTGTCAAGCTGGCAGAAAATGCCTTGTGTTCTGTTGGAAGCTCTGCAGTGAGTATGGTGTTTTGGGAGAAGTGCTCTGTGATCAGTGCTCCACATGCCACCAGCACTGTCCTGGAGCTTACTACCCTCTCCTCAAGTTAACCAGCTGTGGACTTGTAAAAAGCAGCCCACAGTTTGACAGGGAGAAACAAAGTGTGTCTTGGACAGTAGTAGGAATGGGCACAGATATTCAAATGCATTTGAAATTCGAATCGAATGTGCTTAAATTTGAATTTAAAGTTTTGTTTTGCATTTAAAATTTTGGATCTATTTGTTTGAATTATTCAGACATTCACATGTGCATGGATTCGTACATGATGTGTACTTGAAGATCGGCATCTTTCCCACATACAGGATAACTATGGGATGCATACAGATGTGTACGGATGTGTATGGATGTGTACAGACCTGGGGAAGATGCGTTCGGGTATGTACGAATGTTGTCGACATTCGTAAGTGCAAATTGGAATGAAAAATTCAAATGAATATATTCAAATTTGCTGAATCCAAATGAAATATTGTTAAATTTGAATTTAACAGATTCAAATTGAGTTGAATTTTTGAGTATTCAATTTGAATAAAATCAAATCCCAAAAATTACATTTGTGCACACCCCTAGACAGTAGCATCTCATCCTCTTAAAGCTGCAGAGCTGCAAGTGGGTGGGGCAGTGTGATAGCGGCTGCGCAGTCATGACTACATCCTGATAACCCTGGCAATGTCTGGGCGTGTGCAAACATAAATGTATGTGTTATCATTTTTTATTGCCTCCCGATGCCCTAGTATTTGGCATGTTTGAAGGCTGATATACTATAAAACAAAACCTCATTGATTCTTACTCTTCCCCCCCCCCCCCGCCCCAATCCTTGTCCAAACTGCAAAATTATTGATAAGAAGAAAAATCCATTCAGGAAAAAAAAAAGATACTCAATAACAAATATTTTGTAACAAATTATTTACTATATATTGTGACTGGAACAGTATGTGTGACTCACACGGAGAGAATGTCAACACCAGAAGCTTATTTACGTTATTTGCATTATTTGCATTCGGTAACGCTGCAAATTAAGATTGGGGATTTAGTTCATTTTACATTTACTTCATATTACAAACATGAGCTTACAAACGGCTCACTCCCTAAATCAACAGGCAAACAGTACAGCAGCCTTGTTTTTAACACTTCTAAAAATGATGTTTTCCAGTTCTGAAACCATATCATATGGAGAAGGGTGATTGACAGGCAGCTGTCCGGATGTTCTTGAAATGTAACTGTGCTGTGAGGGACAGAATGCTGGGTGTTCAGTTCAGGAAGGATCTGTAGGGCACACAGTTTAAAATCCCTGTCCTGGGAAACGTGGAGCCCAGAATGCCTATTTTACGTTGTAAAATACTTCACCTTCAGGAAAATCCCTTGTAATAATGTGTAAAACTATACAATATTGTTGTTGTTAAGTGAGGATTTTTTAAAAAAAGAAAATGTTGCATCTGTGATGAAAGCTAACAAGAGATGGCTGAGACTGGGAAAGGGACAATAGCAGCACATTGGACACCTTAAGAGTGCTGACAACTTCTGACCTCAGTCTAACTTCTGGTGGCAAAAATCTGTGATTACAAATCACAGAATCACTTTATGGGGGCTTTTCCACATGCAGGAAGAACTCATTTAGAACACATTAGGCACCCGATTGGAACCAATCTGCAAGACCCCATTCCCATGCAAGACCCACTAGGATCCCATTTGTTCCCACTAGCAAAAGGGATATCTGGATCTAATGCAGTGATGGTGAACCTTTTAAGCTTGGTGTGTCAAAATTCACAAGAAAACCTAGCTTCACTTGGGTGCTGTGTCACATCTAGAAATATCCATAATTTTGTGATATTTGTAGCTCTTTTACTAGTTATATTTTTGATATATGTATTTTATTAAAAGCAAAAACAAATAATTCTTTACATTTGCTAAATCTTCAATTGAAAGATTTAGCAAATGTAAAGGGGCCAGGGTGACCAGGTGTGTCACCCAAAAGGGCTTGGCGTGTCACCTGTGACACGCGTGTCATAGGTTGACCATCACTGATCTAATGGGATCCTTAAATCTAAACTTCCCATAGACCCCTTTAAAAGTGTTTTCAATCCAGTCTTCAGCCTTGAAGACCACATCTGAGGGTACCCGTTTGCACTGCAATTGGGGCAGTGGGGTATAGGGCCGGGCTTAGCGGCCGCCATTTGCACTGGGGCGGCTCCAACCCCACCTTGCCACTCACATCTATGTAGCTGTGCACGTCCTTTATAGCTGCCTATGAAGTCGAGTACAGGCTGCGTAGTTGCGATGTAGCTGTCTACATAGATGGATCTATCTGTGTAGCCACTAAATAGTCAGCCCTATGTGTCCAACGGCATCTTCGTAGATGAACTACACAATTAGGCTACGGAGTGCGTGCCAGACTTTGTAGCTGCTACGTAACCTGCTACAAAACTTTACCTCCCTGCCATGCCCACTGTTGATGGAAGTGGGCTTTGAGTGATGTCCACACAGACTAATCACGCCACGCCGCAAGCACGTCTTCTATTGAAGGCAGAATGGATTTACCTAATGGGTGCTTTGGCATTCACACTGCGACCCTATCTAGCATCCACTGGCATCAGGCGCTAGACTGCCAATGGAGAAGCATTGTTTCCTTGCAAAGATCCGGATCTTCAAGGACCGGATTCATTGAGGATCCCATTTCAAAGATCTGGATCTTCTAAGATCTGGATTAAGAATGGTAAGTGGAGAAACACCAAATGAGAGGTAATGATGCAGTATGTTAGAGGTGTAATAGTGAAAACCTGTTAAGAGAAATCACTTTATAGGAGGATCTGCTATATAAGCATAACAAATTTTGTGAGCTGTTTTAAGCATTAAGTGATTCACTTTCAAACTTCCAGGATGGAAAGTCTAGTATAGAAAATAGTTTAGAGGGCTTCAGCTTTTCATTTGTTTACTTTTGCTCAGTGCTAACATCAAATTGATGGTATTTTGAATCCTATACTGTCTGTACTTTATTACATTTCTCCTTCCTTTTAAAAGACTGCCCTTTATGTTATTTTTTCCAGCTGTAACATGTTGCATCCCACTGCAAAACTGAAAACCTTTATTAAAGATAAAATTACTGAACATGAGATACTGTTCAAACCCAAGTTATTTTGCATCAGTCTTACTGACTGTGGACTGAAGGGAAAGAGTGAGATAAAAAAAAAAGATTATGATGGAAATGGGATGGGGTTGATGATTCAGTTCTCATCAGCTCAGCTGTGCTGGCTGGGCCTGAGGGTAAATTTAGCACTAAACGTCTGGAAAGGCCTAGTCAGGTGAAGACTGGCTAGGCAGAGAAGGACATAGGGCCTTTTGGCACTTTTCTCTGTTCCAGAACAGCATTCCTCATGGTCCTTTTCCAGCATTCCTCATGGTCCTGCCCACCTCTGGTATGCTACTTTGACTGCTTAGGATGGAGTATAAGGGTGTTTTTTCCACTGCAGCCCTTAGATCCGGATCTAAGAAGATCCGGATCTAAGGAATGGGTACATTCCTTAATCCGGATCTAGTAGATCTGGATTAAGGGAAGCACCCAATGTGTTTCCATAACACCCCTGCTGTGGAAACACCTTTGCACCCATCTGGGGAATCCGGATCTACCCCCAAGGGGTCGGTCCATTACCCCAGGTGTTTTGGGGTGCAGGGGGGGTGCAGTCTTCGAATTAACTAAGAAGTGAAATTCAAAATCACTTCGAATTGAATTTGCATTGAATTCAAAGCCAATGTTGGGGGGGTCCCAAAGGTGCATCCCCTCCCCCTCACCTCCTTTGGACCCCATTGCCTGTTTCCAGTGGAAACAGGCTCCCTTTAATCCGGATTTTCTGGCAGAAGACCCCATTGTAGACCCCATTAATGGTCTACAGAAAATCCGGATTAAAGGCCAAAATGTTCCATTAGATCCGGATTTCCCCCACGGCATTGGAAACAGTCGGGTCCCAAATGGGTGCCGTAGTGGAAATGGGGTCATCCAGCTCACACCCAAATGGGTCCTAAATGGGTGCAAAAATGGGTACTTTTGATAGTGGAAAAACACCCTAATATTGAGATCCACCAGCATACCAGCAGGTTCTTCGCTGGAACATGGAGGCATGAAAAAAATCATGCCTTTATTTTCCATACCATGCAGGGAACCCATTCCAGTAGCACACCAAAGAGCACTGCACAAATGGGTTCCTGGTTCTTTGGAGCTCACTGAGACTGGACAAAAACTCACATGGAGGCTGGTCTGGCCCAGTGCCATCATGCATACAGCAGTGCTCCAGACCATGCCATGCCATGGTCCAAATCAGTGTGCCTTGCTGGTCCAGAACCATTGGTTCAAATCATGGGAGGGCCAGTGTGAAAAGGCTGATAGTGTCTGCTTTGCAGCGTTCAAAGGAAAGAGAAGACATTTTCCAGTTCAGCACTCGTGTTCCAAGATGGTCTCTTGTTTTAGAGGACATACTTTTTGCTCAGATTATCTTGCATCACTACTTTTTTCCCTCCATTATCAGAGCATTTTCCTTCTGTCTTTACTTTGGTGGTGATTTTCCATATATTTACCTATTCACCAAGACCTCATTTCAGCACTTCTCATTTTTTGTGTTTTGTTATAACAAGATTTATTAATTTAAGATATCTTCAGTTAAAAGGAAAACAAAATCCTCAGGACAGTTTTACATATGGAAACATGGAGGAAATATAAAAGCCCTCAAATCAAAAGGGCAATGAGATAATGAATGACTGATCATTTTTCATCTGCAGGATTCTAACAATGTCCTATAGGTTGTGTATAATTTATATGATTCTGCCTCTTAAGAACTGTGCCCTCGACTGTAGGAGCTGTCTTAAAAATGCTAAACGTGCAGTGCAAAAGCTCTTTTTAATGTATGAATACAAAGGGTCAACAAAATACAGATCTAGCCACTGTTTATAACTGTTCTGTTTTAGTAGCAACGGAGGTGTCAATAATTGCTGTTTAAGGGTTTTAAACAAAGACAAATCTTGACTTGCGGAAGCCTTAATCATTTAGCAAGAGAGGGTACACATTGACAAAGGGTTTAAAGAGAGATTTAGGATTATGCCTCTTTGTCAGTCACCAGATGTCTTCTTATATGGTAAATTCTGCAAGAAATTACTGTCAAGAGACAGTGTTTGTAGCCTGGCTATCCAGGGTGCTGAAATCTATAGGTTGTGTAGCTTCCAGTTTGTACAAAACTGTATGAAACTGCTGTTACTAGGGATAGGCATGAATATTCGTCACATCCATGATGGGTGTTTTTCCACTGTCACTAGAAGTACCCATTAAGTACTGATTAATGGGTACAAAAATGCCATTACATACCCATTAATGGGTACTTAATGGGTACTTTTAGTGACAGTGGAAAAACACCCATGGATACAAATGTTCCAGACATTTGTACAAATAGTTCAGAGATTCAATAAACTGGGGAGGTGGGAAAGCGGCTGGACCAGTCACATATGCAGCAGATCCAGATTGCATTCAACATGGACCAAGAGCAGATTAAAAGTGGATTCAGGTTGGATTTGACACTTTCAGAGCACGGATTTGCTATGGGATACCTCTCAGATACATATTGGTTCATATTGGATACGTATTCATTCATATCGGATATGCGTTCATTTATATCCGATACATATCGGATATTCGTACCGTTTCATATAAATTCATTTGTATCGAATAAAATCCTACCACATTTGAAGGGGATCTAATTGAACAAATATGAATTTTCTAACATTCAATTTTGTTATGAATCAATTGTCAAAAGACCCATTTGTCCACATCCCTAGCTGTTACCCCTTGATAAGAAATACAGCAGGGTTATGTGGGAAAGGTGTGTCACCAGTGTCTTGAACTGTTATTATTTGAGAGTCGAAATAGGCTACATACAAGGAGATTCATAACTTGGCCCCCTCCACTTCTTGTGGGAGGGGAAATCAAGCCAGAAAGTTGGGATTAACTGTCTCAGGAGGGGTGACCAGACACGTATTCTCACTCCCCGCAGATGCGCGCTCCCCCTCCCTTGTCCAAAGTTGATGTGTGCTTTGCAAGAGAAGCATAGGACTTGTTGCCTAGGAGCATGCCAGGTGGAAATCTAAGCTACATAAGCATTTTGAACAAATAATGTATATTTGCCATGCACACAACCTCATGTATGTGAGTGTGTGCATGCGGGCGCATGCATACGCAGCTTGTCAAGATGGGGAAATGTAGCTATTATTTTGTACCATTCAGTCCTCCCAATGCCTTTGTAGAGCAAGTTCTCAAGTGTATGGAATCAGACGAGTGCTGTTGGACTTTGCAAACAGAAGAACATGGTGCCCTTTTGCTCCCCTCCCAGCTTATATACTTCCTCAATCTATATTCCGTCTGCTAGGGCCATGCCCTGAATTTCTCTTGCATCCTGCTAAGTAGTAAGGAACAGCATACTGTGACAGTCAGTGCTTTCTCTGTGTTAACCAATGAAAAGCAATTAGGCAACAGCTGCTTTGCAATTAAGAAGAAAAGTGTCTGAAATCTATCACTGAATTCTTGACAGGAAATGCTAAACCACATTAGGTAAACTCTCCAATCTGAGCTCAGGATAGATCTTTCTTTGAGGTTCACTGTTGATAGCAGCAAAGTGCTTAGGAACATCCATATCCTTTTGCTATGAAACAGGCCAAATTCTTCAGTCCTGGTAAATTTATATTAACAGGTTAAAGCATGAGGAAGTTCTAGAGCAGTGGGTCGCGACCTCTTTGGGCGGGTGTCGAACTACCCTTTCAGAGGGGTCGTGACGAGTCTCCTGCTGCCCCTCCCTCCCCCCTCCCAGCTGCCCTGCCCCCGTGGTTGGTGGTCTCCACAACATGGGGCACTGCATTAAGGGTTGCGGCATTAGGAAGGTTGAGAACCACTGTTCTAGAGTGATCCTGTGACTTTCTTCCCATACGTGATTACTAGAGGTCTCACTCTGCAGAAGATCTTTATTGCTTTTTCTCGTCTGTTGACTTTGTGAGTCACCTAAAGCCTATACTTTGCTATGTGCCCTCAACACACAATAGTAGGGGTATGCACAAAAGCAGTTTTCGGATTTGATTCAATTTGAATCAAATATTTGAATTTTGGAATTCAAATGAATAGAGAAAAAAAATGAACGTATTGAAATTCGAATCCGATCTGAATACATTTGTATCTATTGTATCAATTTTTATTTGAAGATACGACAAAATTTGTATGTTTCTGTATGCATCCATTACACACCTGTACGCATCCATAGGCATTTATGCAATCCCGTTTTTATCCCATATGTATCCCATTTTTTCCTGTACCTATCCATATGGATGCATATATGTAATGTGTACGTATCCATACACATACGAATGTCTGAATAATTCATATGAATTACTCGGAACATTAAAAATTCATTTGAATGTTAAAAACGAGTGTACAGACATTCAGTTCAAATTTGAATGTCCAAATTCAAATGAATTTGATCGAATTTTGAATGTTTTGAATATTCTTGCACATCCCTAAAAAATAGCATTTTGTTTACTACAGTTTACTTCTGTGAAAGGGTTAGGATTAGGGTTAGTTTTACTTGTTTATTTAAAGGCAATATTTACCACCCCAAAAGTGGTTACATGACATGATGATACTAATTATGATGATAGTAGAAATGTGTGAAAATAGTTGGATAGTGGTACATAGAGAGACCCATGGGTGACTTACTGACTCTCTTCCAGTCTGATGTAAGCCAGCTTTATTCTCTCAGACTTTACGTACGCCACAGACTCTTACTTTCTAGGCTTCTGCACTTAATAGATACAATCACTGTCGCTAAATATATCAGTGTGAATATTTTACAGTTGTTCTTCAGTCACCTATTTAAGTTTGAATTTTATCAGCTCCATGAAATTAGCACATGACACCCCTGTCTATCAGCAGCAGCTACTCCACTGAGGTTTTGTAAATTCATGTTCATCACCTTCTTAATACCACCTACCCATTTTAAAATGATTTGTTGCATTAATATTCTGCTTTTCTTTTGTGGAGAAAAACACACAGATAAGTTACCCATGCTTCTCCACTGGTGAGGGCATGGAAAAGTAATATTGTTTAAGATGTGTTACTGTACATAACTGCTGATTTTGGGATAAATACTTTAAAAAACATCTGAATGCAATAATATTACAGTAATTACAGTAATATAAGACTGGAAATTTTAATTATTTCTGTTATTCTTGACAGTTATGTATTTTCTTCACATTGTCCTTCCAACTGCCATATTGGCTTTTTGAATACCTTTTAGAGTTTTCCATAAATTTGGTTTTTATCATTATAGTCTTGTCAGTCATGTGGTCCTCTTGTCTAGAAATAAACATATATGGATAACATTTTCAGTAATAATGGAGAGAAAACTGGGAATTCTGAGTTGTTTTCTATTCTTGTTGAGGGGAAAAATTGAGCTTGGCTTCAAGAAGATGAATTCTCGAAACAGCAAAAATATAGCTTCAAAAATATCCATCCATCCATCCATCCATCCATCCATCAAGCTCCATACCTAAAGGTCTCATGGTGGGTAACAACATTTAAAATCAACATATTAAAACAATAACAGTATATATTAAAACAACAGTGTATATTAAAACTACAGTGAGCTTTGAAGCAGCGAATCTTGATTTGAAATTCAGGCTGCATTCATAGACAAAAAATGTCTCACTGGGGCATTGGAGGTGGTAGCATGTAGCTCTAGAGTTCTCATACCACTCTCATCACATCTCAACCTCTAATGCACTATTGTGTGCCTGTATCACTTCTGAACCATCTCTGAGCTGTTTTTGAGGTCCTTAAAAAAAAAACCAAAACTCTGTGTGAGGTCAGCAGCCTCAATGACAAATCTGTAATTTAGGCTGCATGTAGCTAGGAATGTCCCAAACTGGAGGTTTATTTTTTTCCTCCATTACTTCCCTCAGAACTCTGAGTTCCCTCAGAACTCAGGTTGATGGATGTTATCACTATTTTATTTTATTTTGTTGCTGTTTAAAGTTCAGAGAAAATCATACACACACACACACAGAGTAATCAAACAGATAGAAGTTGGACCCATTTGATTCTGTTTTGCTTGAAACAGTGAAAGGCTTGGAGCAAAACCGAATCAAATGGATGAAGTTAAGGAAGTCAGCTCGTTTGGGTAAAGTTTCTCCTCCCTGTTCAATGGTCAGCTTTCCTTGCTCCTCAGAGGCTATCCATGTATGAATGCTACAGTTTTCGTGAGTTGGGAGGAAAAAAAATCCATGGAATGAGTTAGCAGTGATTAGTAAAATGGCACAAATACATAAATCCTCTGGCATTGGACTCCGCAGAAGCCCAAAATGCACTACAGAGAAGCTGGGGTTCAGTATCACTTTGGGCTGTAGTACTTTTATGGCTTCAAGGAAAATTCCTTTCTGGGCTCAGAAAAATGAGCAAAAAAGGTGAGATGAAACCAGAAAAGGGTTTTGACTAATGCCAAAACCCTTGAATGCACTAAGAAATTCAGTTTGGTTTTTTAAAAAGAAAACTTTGAAGAAAAATGTGCTGTATTGAGAACATCATCATCAAGGAATATCGCCTCAGCTGATCAGTTTAATGGGTGAAGCTTTAAAAGGCTGGGAGATTACATAACAAGGGAACTATCAGTTCAGATTACGTGTTTTGAGCTGTAAGGTGTTTTAAAGATGAGTGCCAGTACATTGAGTTAGGCCTTTGACAACATGGGACCTAGTGTGGGGCAAACTGAAGCAAAAACACTAGAGATTTATCAAAAGAAGGAGAAGAAGGAGAAGGGTCCTCAAAAAATGAAACAGTTATGGAGGCAGCCTGAGTGCAAAAGAATAAAAAGGAAGGGAAACTAGAGATAAAACAAAGGACTAGAGGTGTGCGCAAATGCAATTTTTGACATTCGATTCAAATTGAATATTTGAATGTCCGAATTTGTATGAATAGAGAAAAAATGAATGTTAAAATTCAAACCGATTCAAATACATCCGTATCTATTCGCATGAATATTCAATATGTATTTGATTATACGAATGTCAACAATATTTGTATGTATCAATACGCATCCGTACGCATCCCATTATCATCCCGTACATATCTGTATGGATACAAATAACAATTGTACAGTGGTTGGTGGGATACTCTAGATCAATGGTTCTCAACCTTCCTAATGCCGCGACCCTTTAACACAGTTCCTCATGCTGTGGTGACCCCCAACCAAGCCAACCCTAACCCTAACCCCAACCATAAAATCATTTTCGTTGCTACTTCACAACTGTAATTTTGCTACTGATATGCAGTATGTATTTTCAGTGTTACAGATTGAACATAATTAAAGCATAGTATTCACATCAACCACAGATGAATATAAATGTGCCATTTTACTTCCAATACTGCTGCTCTCCACACATTAGCTGCTCTCTACTGTATTCGTATGGGGTGTATGTGATGGGGTTGGTGTGATGATGTCATCACACCAGGTACGCATGTGAGCGTATCTGCATGTGAGCGGACGTGTCTGGAGACGGATAGAGGAGCGGTGTCTTGGTTCCTATGTGTTTTCCGATGGTCTTAGATGACCCCTGTGAAAGAGTAGATTGACCCCCAAAGGGGTCGTGACCCACAGATTGAGAACCGCTGCTCTAGATAACTTCACTAAATGTATCTGCAAACTATAGCCTTACAAACATTAATACATGATAATAAGGGGAACTAAAAGGAACTAAAGGAACGCCATCTCCCATATCGATCTGCCTGTCCCTTAAGATCAAGTGGTGAGGCCCTCTTGGTTGCCCCACCACCTTCTATAGTGAGGTTGGTGGGCACCTGGGAGAGAGCCTTCTCTGTGATGGCCCCAGACCATGGAATAGCAGGCTTGCATATGTAATATCTCACCAACTCTTTGAAGTTCAGCCCACAATGAAGGTAGAAATAGCATCTCCTTGCCGCACAAGCAAAGGTCGTGGAGTGTGCTTCAAATTATAAACAGACTCTCTCTATTCATAAATGTTCTCTGGTGATCATCTAGGATTTCATTAGAAACATTCAGCCTTGGAAGGAGTGAAATCTCCCCCCAGCAGCCCTGCTGTTATCCTTATCTACTTAGTACGGTTCAGAGCTGAACAGGAAAAGTACAAGTAAATTTATGATGCATTCCATTCACATTTATGGCTACGTTTTAAAATTCATATATACGCACATGTAAGACGTAAGATGTGTGAATAATTTCAAATGGTTGATGACAGGAAAAAAGCAGCTGAAAGCGTCTGAAAGCTGAAAGAAAAATGGACACTTTAAGAAGTGAAGCCATGCCTGAAAGCTTTGGGAGCAGAAAGCTGTAGACGTGGGACAAGGGGAAGGCAGGGGTGCTGACAGAACAGGCTGGCCTCTCCTTCCACAGGAATATATCCAGTTACAGATGGCAGAGGGAGGGCAAGGAAAAGGTACTTCATCACCTGACTGAGGATGAGGAGACTGAGAGGGATGGACAAAAAGAACACAAAGTGAGTGGGTGTGATCAACTGAGTATTGAAGTCAGACCCCATTGTGCAGTAAGATAGACTATACAGAGGAAGTGTGGGCAGGCCCTTAGTCCTGTCCTTGTTTTATTTATTCTATTCATATTTACATTTCTATCCCACCCTATAACCTAACACAGTGGTTCTCAACCATCCTAATGCCGTGACCCTTTAACAGTTCCTCATGTTGTGGTGACCCCCAACCTAACCCTAACCCCCAACCATAAAATTATTTTCATTGCTACTTCATAATGACCCCTGTGAAAGAGTAGATGGACCTCCAAAGGGGTCATGACCCACAGGTTGAGAACCACTGCCCTAAGATCTCAGGGCGGGTAACAGCATTTAAAAACAGACATGTTAAAATAAAACCATATATATAAAACAGAATAAAACAACAATGTCTGTGGTGGTGGTGGGGAACTATTCCACATTTAGCCAAAGGACAAGGGAAAGAGGTCCATCTTCACCGCCTCCCTGAGTGTATACAGTGAAGGAGCCTTAGCAACCCCAAGAGGGAGTCTATTCCACAGCCTGGGAGCCATTACTGAAAAGGCCCTCTCTCAAGTCTTACTATTGAGGGTGGTGGGACAACGAGGAGGACCTCCCCTCCAGATCTGAAGGCATAGGCAGGTGGGTATGGGAGAAGGCGTTCCTTCAGATATTTGTTCACCTGCTATCTTCAAGGACACAGTGAGTTTCAAGAGTTAGGATGTAATACCTGCTCTGTTGTGTTTCTCTGGGCAATTGTGCAGACTTAACCTAAAGAGAGACAATTAAGTTAATGAGGAACCAGAGAGAAGAATCTGGAGATAGAACACTGTACAGTCAGTTCCATTAAGACTGAAATGAAACAGTGCCATATTCGCTTGTTGCGGCTTTGACAGAGCTCCCGAACCCCCTATTAGAAAAGTACTGGGGAGGAACTAATATGTGTCCTCCAGATCTGATGAAATTGCATGTGTTTCTGATTTGTTTGGCTCTGCCTAAACCTGACTGAGAAGAAAAATGATTTTTCACCTTGAAGCCTTTCAGAAAATTTGCCCAGCAATTTCAAATCGTTATTTTTAATTAATAAGTGGAAAGGATTCTTCAAACTCTTGGGACTTCAGTGAAGCAGAAGATAATGGCTCATAAATACTTCTCCACATTAACGCTTCTTTTTTTAAAAAATGATATTTTTACATTTTTGAAATGTTAATTCTCTGTTTTGTTCACTTTACTAGAATACTTTTTACAAAGACTTCAAAGCACCAGACAGGTGACATTGAATCAATCTGAACTGATGCAAAAGAATGAAATATAAGACAAAACTCTGTGAAGAATTGCCTCTGGGCGTTCCTTACCTAATGATTAGACAAAATCCAATCCCACCAAATATCCCAACTAAAAACATTTTTTATCCTTCTTTGACTTTCTTTTCCCCTGCCTACTCAATTTCATTTACTTGTTCTTGAGTAGGGGATAGTGGAGCAAATATCCCTTAAGCTGAGAGTTTGCTACCACAGGGTGATTCTCCACATGCCAGTTTACTGGATCAGCAGATGTATTAGGCTTAGATAAGATTCATACCTTACAGAAGTGATCTGGCAGGACTGGTCCAGTCTAGATCTGGAATAAGTCAGGCTGGCAAAGAATGACCACAAGACTCTTTTTTGAAAAAGATGAACAGTGATTTATTTCAGCTCAGCGTTAGGACATTTCTTGTTGGGAGCAACTTGGAACAGAAAGCCCAGCATATTTATATGTTTCATAGCTGGGTGGGGTTTGGCCCTTAACCAATGAACAGTAACTATTTTTCAAAACCAATTTAAAGTCGGAGCAAAACCCTTGAAACACAAATGTATCACTTGACCTCAGCAGGGAGGGAGGAGTCAACTGTCAGTTCCAAAACAACAGGCAGCCATTACATACATATTTACAGAATCCCATAGATGGCAGAGATGTTACATACAAATATTATGGCAGGCAGCTAGCCCTGCCTGACAGAAGGCTGTCCTTGTACAGTTTGCTGTCCTGGCTCCAGAATCACACAATCTCCAGAGCCACTTTTGGCTTTGCCAGGCTCCTAGCCTCAGCAACCCCTGTGGGCGTGTTTCAGCTGTGCAGTTTGGTGCACCATTGAAATGTGTCCCTCTGTTAAACGAACAGGGAGGCAGGGACCCTTGTGCATGTCTCCCTGAGTTGCCCTTGTCACTCCTGGAACACTGAAAGCCCTGGAAAAAAAAAGGTCTGTTAGTATTCCAAGGTAGGCAACCATTTTGGACTGCTATACTGAGCCTCACTCCATCCTAATGTGGATGATTAAACTCAGGGAGGGAGCAGGTCCTCTCTCTTGCATTCCAGTGTGCAACAAATAGGGCTCTGAAGAGGACTGGATGCAACAGCACACCATTCTTACAGTAAGTGTGAAAAGCTCCTAGGAGCTTCCCTTCCACCTGCAACCACCTATAGACCACACCAGCATGTGGAAGGGAGTCTCCCTAGTATGCTTGCTCATCTAGTATACCGGCCAGTGCAGAATCACCCATAAAATATGATTTTTCATAGCCTATATCCACAAATGAGGAATGGTCAGTGTTGAACTCTTTTGTCACAAGTATCTCTGATATGTAAACAAGTTCAGATATTTTCCTTTATCCAGACCTCTTAGAGATGAATCCATGTTTTCTTTTCTCATAGAGCCCAATCATTCAGCTTTCCAGTATGAGCATTTAGTTCTATCTTTGCAAATGTCATGCAGAGTCTGCATTATTATTCCTCATATTGACACTTCTCTTTTGAAATTTATGACATGAAGACAGAATTCTGTCATGCAGAAGAAATTAACTTTTATCCTTGAATAACAAAGAAGTGACTTCTCATTTGTGTCATTTCTCCTCCGTTTGCTTCTCCGTCTGCCTTTTGCTTACTCATTCTATCACTTCATTATAATGTGCACCTTTGGCATTTCTCTCCCAGAAGATGGTGCAGCCACTTCAGATCTTCTCGAAATGTTGCATGTTTTCCTGAAATGCACCTAAACGAATGGTAGCACTTCAATGAAGCACTAAACAAGAGCTGTGAACTTTCGGATTGCAGTTTATTTGTATTTTCCTTTTCTCCCAGACCAGGCTCAGACCCTTTCTGCACTTAACTCCAGTTAATCTGGATTAGCTAGATCTGGATTAGATAGGTCTAGGGTTGATTTTCCACTAGCAAGAAGCACCCATTTGGAACCCATTAGCACCCATGTAGAACCCGACTGGTACTGATCAGTAAGACCCTGTTCCCACACAAGACCCCATCTGTTCACAACAACATAAGGGAAGTCAGGATTGAATGGGGTCCTCAGGCCTTTAAATCTGGACTTCTTGTGGACTACTTTAAAAGTGTCTTTAATACAATCTTCAACCTTGAAGACTAGATCTGAGGGCAACCATTTGCACTGCGATCAGAGCAATAGGATCCAAGGGCAGGCTTAGCAGCCACCATTTGCAACAGGGCAGCTCTGGGTCCACCTCACCACTCACATCTACATAGCCATGCACATCCTTCGTAGCTGCCTACAGAGACAAGTACAGGCTGCATAGTTGCAATGTAGCTGTCTATATAGATTGATCTATCTGCATAGCTGCTAAATGGTCAGCCATATGTTTCTAGCAGCATCTTTGTAGATGAACTACGCAATTCAGCTATGGAGTGTGTGCCGGACTTTGTAGCTGCTACATAACCTCCTACAAAACTTTAGCTCTCTGCCACACCCACTGTCGACAGAAGTGGGCCTTGAGTGATGTCCACACTGGCCAATCACGCATGCCTTCCACTTAGGGCAGAATGGATTTACCTGATGGGTGCTTTGGCATTCACACTGTGACCCTGTCTAGCACCATTGGCATCAGGTGCTAGACTGCCAGTTGAGAAGCATTGGGTCCTTGCAGAGATCAGGAACTTCAAGGACTGGATTCATTGTGGACCCCATTTCAAAGATCTGGATCAACCATAGGCAGAGGCATCTACACTGAGAAGGTTTTAGATCAGCAAATGAGTGCTAAAGAGTGCTAGCATGGATGTGTTCTTAGTAGCTTCGAGATCTGGATTAATAAGTAAGTGCAGAATGGCCCTCAGATTATTGACCTCACTAGCCTTGCTATGCCCCAAACTTGGACTGGCTTCTGTGGTAACCACCAAGAAGAAAGCCACATAGCAGGAAACTAAACCTGTAGGTACAGGCTTAAGGAGACAGGAAGGCCCTTCCTTCACTGGGCCTTATACCAGATCATATTCTGAAATTGGAGCCTGCCGTCTATTATCTGGGCCCATTTCAACCTGGCTTCAGACCCGGTTATGACAAGGAAACTGCATTGGTTGCCCTGGTTGATGACCTCCTCCGGGAGAGATACAGGGAGAATGCTACCCTGTTGGGTGTCCTGGACCTATCCTGTTGGAGAGACTACAGAGTTTAGGAGTGGGAGGCAATGCTTGGCATTGGTTCCGCTCCTATCTTCAGAGTAGATTCCAGATAGTGGCCATGAGAGACACTGATTTGACACCTTGGGAACTCACTTGTGGGGTTCCTCAGGGGTCGATCTTATGTTCCATGCTATTTAACATTTATATGAAGTCGTTGGGAGAGGTCATTACGAGATTTGGAGTGAGGTGTCATCAATATGCAGATGATACCCAGCTCTAACTCTCTGTGCCATCTGAATCAGGATAGGCGGTTGAAATGCTTGACACGTGTCTAGAGGCGGTAATGGGGTGGATGAGGGCCAATAAATTGAAACTGAATCCAGACAAGACAGAGGTGCTGTGTGTCACAGAGTCTTGGGTCCGTGAAGTTGGAAGACACCCTGTCCTTGAGGGGGTTGCAATGCCCTGGAAGGGACAGGTGTGTAGTTTGGGGGTATTCCTGGACTTCGTGCTAACGCTTGACGCTCAGGCGGAGGCCGTGGCTAGGAACGCCTACTCCCAACTACGGCTGGTGCATCAACTGAAGCTTCTTCTGGATAGAGGCAACTTGACTACAGTTATCCATGATCTGGTAACCTCTAGATTGGATTATTATAATGTGCTCTACATGGGGCTGCCCTTGAAGATGGTCTGTAAGTTGCAGCTAGTGCAAAATGCAGTAGCTAGAGTGCTGACCGTTCACTACTGTGCCCAATTCAAGGTGTTAACTCTGATTTATAAGGTGTTGGGGATAAAGATATGCATGTGCGGAATTTTTCTAGTTGCAGAGCTGTACTTCTGTGCTAGAGTACAATAGCAATCTGGTTACCAATAATAGAGTCCACAAGTTTTGTTAGCTTCAAAACTTATACTTTACTAAGTCTAACAAACAATAACATTTCAGTTTGCCTATTCTGTCTGTTATACTACATGGCTTTTTTCTTCTCTCCTGTTGAACAGCAATCAACTAACTAACAAAAGCGAAACTGGAACTGATCTCAGTTCTTACAGAAAAGGGCAGGAACAAACAAGGTTACATTTACCCAGTTAACTCTTTTCTGCTGTTCTGTGACAAGCACTTGCAAAAAAGACACAACATAAGGCCCTAAATGACTTGGACCCCAAATATCAAATATCGCATACTGACCTGCCCGTGCCTTAAGATCTAGCGGTGAGGCCCTCCTAGTTGTTCCACTGCCTTCAGTTGTGAGGCTGGAGGGCCTTTTTGGTGATGGCCCCCAGACTATGGAATAGTCTCCCCCTCGAGGTGTATCATGCCCCTTCCTTATATATATTTAGGAAGGCAGTAAAGACACACCTCTTTGCCCTGGCTTTTGGCTGAGGTGATTATATTCTCCCCCCCCCCCCCGCAGTTACAGTCACTATTAATGCAATATGGAGTGTACTGTTTTAAATTTGTTGAATTTTAAAGCATTTTTAATGTGCGTCTTGTTTTTAATCTGTATCTTGTTTTATTGTGTATCTTGTTTTTAATATGTTGTTTAATCTGTTCTTTCCTGCCCAGACACCTTCGGGTATGGGGCAGGATAGAAATGTAAATAAATATATAAATACATGACAGTGAGATGAGGCCTGCTGTAGTCTACACTAGCATGTGGACATCAGGCCCCTATTCCAGAGTATAATCCATAAAAAGATCTAGTGCGGAAAGGGCTGAAATAATCACTTATATTTCTCAGTA
Source organism: Aspidoscelis tigris stejnegeri (assembly GCA_023333525.1). NCBI lineage: Eukaryota > Metazoa > Chordata > Lepidosauria > Squamata > Teiidae > Aspidoscelis > Aspidoscelis tigris. The sequence goes on from JALMGA010000003.1 coordinate 18,171,051, forward strand.
TCTTCACTCTCAGAATCTGTCTACTAGGGTTCTGAAAATTTACTGATATTTTTATACACCTTGTAAACATATAAATCATTGCCCTGCAGTTCGGGATGTTAGCTTTAATTTATTTAATACTGGATGATCAAATCCCTTAACTGGAATGGGATATTTATAGCCATCCATACGTCACAGGACTCCTAAGCCTTGTTCCCACTCATGGAATAAAATGCTATTTACAACACTAATTAAAGCGCTTTAAAGCGAAGCAAACAAGCATCTGGCAATCGCAGTCAACCCAGAAATCTGTCCCCACAGGAAAAGGATTAAAACCACTTCCAAAAAAATCCCAGGGAAAGTGAATATTTTTTCTCCCCACCCTTTGCCCACCGTCTCTCCCCATTGGGTTTGATCTGGTGACATGGCCAAGGGGGGGGGGGGAATCCCAGCTGCCCCTCCCTCCGGAGCCTCTTTCCTTTCTTCAAAAGGGTCCAAAGACACAAACACCTAGGAGATCAGAAAGCTGGCAATCAAGCCCCCTCAATTCACTCACTCACCCACTCACACACACACACACACACAGAGAGAGAGAGAGAGACCGGTCAGAGGGTAGAGGCATTGGCAGGCATGGTGGGAGCTAAAGGGAATACCAAGCACTCCTGTGCACACGCACACACGCACACACACACACACACTTGCACACTCCCGAGCGAGTGAGTGAGCAGTGCTGCTGCCGCAGCGCACAGGTCAGAGGGTGGGATGGACTCATGGCTGCCAGTTCCTTGCCTCTTCCAGTTCCTGCAGCTTCCCCCCTTTCCCCTTTTAAAGATCAAGGAATGAGCCTGGGAGGGAAACAGGCAGAACTGTGCAGACAGGACCGCTTGAGAAGGGCAAGAATCCTCCCTGCCTCTTTCGGTGATCTTTAGGCATGCGTGTGCATGAGGGGAAGGGTGGGTGGGAAAGGAAACATTGTTATAAGGTGTGAAGTGGGTGAATTGTTACAATGAAACTGTCTGCTGCAGACAGGAAACCTGGCATTTTAACTGACAAAGTGCTGTCCTGCAGGGTCAAATCCCACCCTTCTCATGACACATCTGTCCCAATACTGCTGTAGTGTTCCCACAGCAATAAGGAAGAAGTGTTTTAAAAGAAAAAACAAAAAAAACACCTGAAAAAACAGGTGTTTGTTTATTCCATTTTTTTGGCCAAATAATCCTCAAAATACCCCTGAAACCAATTGGGAATGGGGACAAAGAGGATCCAGACCATTTTTAAACTGCTTTAAAGTGGCAGTGGGAACTCAGCCCTACCTTCTTTCAGAAATGCTCACTTTCACCCAGAAATTCACTGGATTCATCCCATAAGTTTAAAGATTTTGGTATGCTTTAAGGATGCTTTGCATTTCCTAGTTTTTTGGTGGTGATCACAGATTACATGGCTGTCAATGAAATCCATTAAAAGCGGGGTGGGGTAGAGGTTGCAAGAAGGGAGAAGCAACGTCTTCCTAACCAAAGGCCTGGATCAAGGGGTCCCACTTCACTTAATGCTGAAAGGTATATAGTGATGGTGCATGATTTGTCTCAGAGGGGAAAGCATTACCTGGCCGTCAACGATCATTAGTGGATGATGTTGCCATTTTCTAGGCTTCTGCATTCATTTCATACAAATGAGGTAGTGGAGTAAATGAAGTGTACAGGGAACACGTTTTAGCTCATAGCAGAGTAATGGTGGCGGGAGAGGGTAAAGCTTTGAGGGCCATTTGCAATTCCCATTCCCATTTATTTGTTCAGTTTGAAGCATTCAGCAGTGAAGGAGTCCCATCCCTTTTCCAGTGTTGCAGTCAGGTTACCCATATGGAAAGAGGAGAAGGCTTCTTTACCTTTGTTAGTTGCATAGAGCAGGTGTTGCCTTAGTGATGAGATAAACTTGAAATTCCTTCTGTACGATGCTATTAAAGATACACAAGCTGCCTCCTCCTTTCCTTCTGGTCATCCTCATGGCAACAGCTGTTTCAGTAGGAACAGGTAAGAGCAGTTCCTCTTGTTTTCTATTATCTTGTTTCTCCAGAATTCCCTGGAAATGGCACAATCCACTTGGGTTGGATCGAAGGAGGATTTGCCAGTGCCATATAGATATCCAACACAGCCCATGAACTGCCTCTCAGGAGAAGAGCTTCTGGCTTCTGGCTGTGTGAACCCACAGAAACCGCTATTGGATCACCATAGCCCAATCTCAGTGTCACCAGAACATAGATCACTGTAGGCAGGATACCCCACATCTTGAAAAGGCCCTGGATGTCTCTTTGTTTCAAGTAAAACAAGACTGTTTATTTCAAATGTGAGGGAAACTGCTGAACTAGTCAACTCAGTTTCTTCGTCCATGATATAAGACTATGGTTGTTGAGATCCATTTATGAACAACATAGTCTAAAAGCAAAAGGCACACCACTACTAAAGAAAGACAGAAGGATCATGAGGGTGGGAAAAAGTTGTGTGGACTTCCAAGTCAATGTCAGTGGAGAAGGGGGCAAAATTAGTTCAACGTTGGTGTAACCCCACGTGGTATGCAGTACACTGCAGATTATCTGGGCTTCTTGGTCAACGTGAGCAGAAAAGTGGGCAAAATTAGCAGTGTTAGGGTTGGTTAGAGTTGTATGCAGTGCACAGCATGTTTGTAGGCATCATGGCGCACTTCTATAAGAATATTAGAGGAGGTGTGACATTTCCTTTGGAAGTCACCCTTTGATCTCTCAAAATCTTACTTTGATATGCCCCATCTCAGTCCTTGGATGAGGAATTTGAGGCAAATACACCTTTAGACACTGAACTCCGAACTCAGTTGGAACATGCCTAGTCTAGCTCAGGCGAGGCAGATGTAAGGCATGCTCCAGAACAAATGGGCCTGGCTGAGACTAGGCCAGGGGTGAGCCAGCTCCATAGGGATAAGGCACAGCTGTGCTGGTCATTGTGTCTTCATGAGAAACACCTGGTGTGCAGCGATCACCTTAGGTACAACCCATAAAGCAACCATGAGCCATCTCAAGTTGCAAACAACAGATCTATTCTGGCAATCATTTGGACTTCAGCTTGTGGTGCTTCCCTGATATCTGACCCCAGGACTGACTTGACTTTGTTGATAGACCCTGAAACTTAACCTCTTCTCTGGGTAACTGACTTTGCCTTGTTGCTGCTGCTGGCATGGACAGGACACAGACCAAAGCATGATTCAGGGAAACCAAATAAAGGGTTGCGAAGTGTCTCCCTTCCTCTACCACCCATGTGGTCTGGTTTACAATTCACCACAGCTCTACTTCCCCAGTAAAGCCTTCACATTGTTTACTTGTTGAATACCTGTATAGGTATCTGCTTTGTTTTTATAAATGTTGTATCAGTGATACTAAGACTAGGAAGCAAAAGACAAATGAGTCATGAAGTATCCCTATGAAGTTCCAAGTAGTCAATAAAAACATATTTTGAGTGTGCAAAGTAAGTGAAATGAAGTAAATAATCGTGTTGTAAACCAGTGAAAAGTAATTGACAGTTTTAATGCTTTCCCCCTTTTAATAATGCAGTGTTATGGTAGTAGTAGAAAATAATTTTCAAGGTATGAAGTATAACTTAGGTATGCATTATAGTTTCTTTGCTTTTATGGGTTGAAAATGTATAATCAAGTTGTTGCTATTATTCAGGCATTCAGTCATATCTGATTCTTTGTGACCCCATGGACCATAGCATTCTGGATCCTTCTGGCCTCCACTGTCTCCCAAAGTTTACCCAGACTCATGTCCATTGCTTCCATGGCTATTCATCTCATCCTCTGCCATAACTCCTTCTCCTTATTTGCCTCCAATCTTTTCCAGCATCAGGGTCTTTTCCATTATGTCCCATCTTCTCATTATGTGGCCAAACTATTTGACCTTCAGTACAAGCCCTTCCAATGAACAGTCATTATCAAAGAAAGAAAGAAAGAAAGAAAGAAAGAAAGAAAGAAAGAAAGAAAGAAAGAAAAGGCAGGTATGGGTCTTCGTTATTCCCAGCCTGATCTGCAGAATTCATTTAAATTAAGTGAAGGAACCTGAGTGCTTTGCAGAATGTTGGGCTGTCGATAAAATCAACACATTCATGCATTCCCATAGCAAGTGTAAGAATACCTGCAAAGGAAGGCAGGGGGTACTTTATGATAATATTGTAGTAGCAATTAAAATAAATGGTTACATTTTGAGCAGAACAGCTTATTTGTTTCTGTCACCAGAGGGATTAGACTAGAATAAATGGTATAGATTGCTTGTTTCTTGAAGTAAGATCCTTTGAGATGGAATAGAAGTTTACCATTGATACAGTGGGGAAGAATTCTGATATATTGTTATGATGATGTTTCACTGGAATGCTTTGAACCTAAAAAGGAGGCATGTTACTATGGAATCCAAAATTCAGTTGTGTACAGTTTCCACTCCGGCTCACGTCAGGCAAGCTTGGTTTGGTTTACTCTTTTATATCAGTTTAAGTTTTTGTTTTCAAATTTCATTTATTTTAGTTTCTTTTAAAAAAGGCCTTGTGTATCCTACAAAGTAGCATTTTTAACAGCTATCATGAGAATGTCTGAATTGCCTACTCTTTCTATCGGATCAGGCTTCGGCATTTTCTCCCCTGACTCTTATTTCTTTTTATACTGATCTTTGCTTCCAGTTGATGGTTGTCTCTTTCATTCATGAGGGACATGAAATTATCTTCCTTCCTTTCTCTTCCAAGCCTACACATGAGCTTGAGAGGTGTAGCATTCCTTGGATGTGTGATGGGTTTTGAGGATCTACATCCAGTGCACAAGGGAGATATGAAGGACAGAAACGCTTATTTGCTGCGAGACTGGAGTGCAGAATTCTGCCCAACTGCTTAAATTCTGAATTAAGGTCTATAGTCCCTTGGCCAACAGATGGCTCGGTTGTTCCTAAAGGCAGGGTACATTCCACAAAGGCTGCCACCCTATTTCTGTGGCTTTTTCTTCCATTGCTTCCATCCTGGAGATTTGATTTGCTGTTTTCTGGAAAGTCTCTCAAACCTTCTGGGAGCTCTATAGGCTGCACCTCATTTGTTAGGGGAGTCCTTCAAGAGTTTCCTACAAAAGGCTTCCTGAGGCTTGAACCATTTTTGCATTTACCATGCTTAATCCAGATTAGTGGATCCAAATTAGCTTTAGACGGATCAACCACAGCAGGAGGCACTCACAATAAGTGGGCTGGATATTGGCAAATGTGGTTGATGGAGAGAAGCTGTGTGGACACCTAAGCCCTTTTCTGTATCAGTGGATGCAAACTACCAGTGACAGCACCTTCCAAACCTGATACAATTGTGCCATGTCCCAATCAGTGAAACTCTGTATCCAGGTAGCAGGGTGAGTTGTCTTCACAGGCAATGCAAAGACACCATTGCCACCAATGTAGCCATTATCTGAAGGGAACACAAAAACATCTTCACAGTCTCACCATCACAGCACATGTTCCTCAATACCACACCCACAGACTTAACTAGGTGTGTTCTATGTGTAAATACCCCAACCTTATTCTGGACCATATGGTGCTAGCAATGTTGTGGTACTGATTTATCAGTTCCACCACTAATCCAGATTATTGCACCCTTAGTACAGATCTGGTCTGGCTTACCATTAGTTCCATGGACTACAAGGCTCTTTGGCCTGGCTTACCAAGTAAGTGCTGAAAGAGCCTCACCCCCTTCTATGCCATCTCCTTGCCCTCCCTGTTACATGGCACATCACTGGAAATCAGAAGGTAACCAAGGTGTTTGTTTTTAAATCAAATATACTTCATGTCTTGGGAGGTTGGGTGAAGACAGGAATGTCTATATTAGTAACTGGAGGTCTTGGTTCTCTTGTTTTCTGCTCCACTGTGCAAGTGTCTTGCCCATGAAAGACTTTAGAGGGGAAAAGAAATATGTGTATAGAAACCAGCATCATGACAACTGATTTGAGTAGCCCTTACACTGATCTGTACTGAAAGTCTAGTGCTTCAGCTCACAGTGGCATGAGAAACTCTCAAGTCTGGCTGTACTCTTACTCCGTGTCAGTTCATTCAGTGGCCCCAATGCTTTCATAGCAATTTGTCATGACAAGATTCTGTCAGATGGCACAATCTGGGACATGGAGTGAGGACAGAAATCTCATGGCAGGCCCAATCTTGTTATTGTAAGTCTTGTTGTGACTACTTGCATCCAGTATGTTATGAGATTTTACTGATCAGACCTCAGGAATCTCCGTGGCAGTACTGGATGCAAAGAACATCTGACAGAGGGTACTCTAGTTTATACTATTCACATGCTCTCTGAATTACTCACTGTAAACTCATTCACATTCAACTCTCATTCACTATTTGTTCTCATATGAACATGCATATATAATCTAACAATTATAATCATTGCATTTACTTATATCCATGCATTTAATCATCGTATGTCAGGTATCCTGTTTGTAACTCTGCAACAACTAAGCAATAAAGCCTCCTTTTGAAGAATTGCCAACTCGTTTCTCTCAGCTCAGAAGCTTCTCTGCTAAACCAGCACTCTGTGCTTACAGCTGGAGGTTCTACCCCAGACTGGCCATTCTGCAACAGATTTGAACATAGCTGTAGACATTGCACACATCTACCAAGCTGCAGAAAAGTTTTCAAGTCACTGAAGAGTTAGGAAACTTCATGTAGTTAAATAAAATAAATTTTAGGAAGTGATTGCAGCTGAGAGAGAAGAAAGGTAAGTGTCAACATACTCTCAACAATTCAATTTCTTTTCCATCACCGCACAGCCCTTTAATGTTTACACTTTTTGTGGGCTTGTAATTGATTTTGAAATAACTATCTGAGATGATAAAGTTTTGAGGCACATTAAGTCTTCAGGTATCCAATAAGAAAGCATGATGAAAGGTTGCGTGTTGTTGAACGTTCTGTGTTCTGTTTTATTATCAGCTGCAATAGCATAGTGAGACTATAATAGGAAACTTAGCAGGGGCTTTCTAATACTTGTCAGTAGCTTTAACACAAAATATTATTGAAGCAGAAAAGGGAGGAAAGTACTGGACTAGAATTTTACAGTGAACTGTTCTGCATGTCTACTCAGAAATAAGCCTTACCGAATTTGTTGAAACACAACAAAATATGCATGCACTCTATAGTAGGATCCCTCACTGCATTGGCCCTTATTTCAGATTATATCTTGGACTAGGGTCCTGTCCTCAGCATACTGAGGCTCACTACAGCAGGCCCCAGGTTGGGCCTCCCATAGGCCCAGGTTACATAAGTGGTTTAGGTTGACCTTAGGTTGTCCTCAGGTTGTGTTACTCACATTATTTTTATTTAATTTATTTTCTAAGCCAGCCTACCCTCGTTGGACCATCTTAACCTGGAGTTCTGTTTTTAAGAGGACTGACAAGGTCTGAGACCGTCCTGGCATCTCAGGACATCTTTGCTTCCTCAAGTGTGAATGAGGGGGGTGAGCTAAAGGAGGCTTAATGTGCTGTGGTGGGTGGGTCCAGTCTTTCCTTCAACCAATCGGAATGCGTCGAGTGAGGCACCTCCCCTTCTCTCCTCAGTTTATGTGTATGGTTCCTCTAGCATTTTTATGCAAATTTATTTTTTTTAAAAATCACACAGAGAAGAAAAGCACATAAAAAAGAAGGGGGCATGGAGGTGGGGGAGCAGGCTTAAAAAAGAACAACAAACACACACCCTTGCCTCCCTTGAATGACAGAATGGCATCCAATAAGAAAGGAGATAGATTTGATGCAGCAAAAGGGGTGGAGAGCCAAGGGTTCTGTGTATGAAGCTCAGGTTGACCACACAGAAAGGTGTGAACAATGCAGCCCAAGGTGGCCATGGCCAGAGGGCAACCTATGTGTGACCAGCACTGGTACAACCTTAATTCGAATGAATGAATAGGCCATCCCATCTTAGACTTGTGTGACCAGGGCCATAGTCTGCACCAGCATATGGATGACAGACCTCTATTCCAGGATATAATCCAGTATAGGGTCCCATGCAGAAAGGGCCTTAGATATTCTTGAACTACAGCTCCCATCATTCCTTACCATAGTCAGATTAACTAGAGCCATTGGCAATTGCAGTTCAGGAAGATTTGGAGGCTGCAATTATGCAACTGTGAGCCTCTGTAGAGTTGAACTTCATTCTTTCCAACTTTGTATCTCTGGAATGGCGGCAGCCACTTTAAAGTTGTCCTCAGAATATTCCAGTTTGAAATCACAGAGCAGTTCTTTATAAAATGTTCTAAGGACCCACATTTTCAGTTTGGTACAAAGGATACTAAGATAATTGACAGTAGTGGGGTTTTGTTTTGTTTTTTACTGCATTAAGCTACCATCCACAGTTTCTAAGAACCAGAAAGTCTGGCCCCTGCTCCATAAGGGGATCCATTTCAGCCTGTTTCCAGTGAATGCTTATCTGTTCCACCTAACAGAAAGACTTTACCAAGTTCATGTGAAAACAGTTCAATAGCAAAAAAAAAAAAAGAAAGAAAAAAGAAAAAAAGAGTAATATGTTGCATTCTACCATTTCCCCTGGGAGGGGAAAAAAGGAAATAGTATTGTTTCAACTATTTTGGTTAAAATTCATGAAAACACTAGACAATTACAAAATCTTTTAAAAATGTATTGCTTTGAAACTGTTGGATTTGTGACAGACAATTAAGTTCTATCATTTATCAGTCATTCATATCTATCATCTATCATCTATCAATTATCATTATCTGTCTGTTGTAGAGATGTGCACAGATATAATATTTGAAATTTGGCCAAATTTGGCTGAATTTGGACATTCAAATTTGAATCGAATGTTGGCACATTCAAAGATTGGTATTTGAATTCAAATCAGATGTTTTGATACAGTCGTATGAAGCTTCGTATGGGATTCGTATGGGATTTGTATATGGGATTCATAAGCTATTTGTATGCATTTTTATGGAATCTTTATTATTTTTAATTTTATTTATTAAAATTTTACCACAAAAAAAGAAAAATTATTTACACACTCTTTCCATCATTACATTAATTGAAATTCCCTTAACTTCCTCCGCTTCCTCCACTTGTTTGACTTCTATATTCTGTATCCATCCTTTGATGCTCCGCATCTTTGTCTGCCCTTGGTTTCCTGTTTGTTCTTTATCGTCACTTGAACCCATCTGTCGTTAATTCGAGCTCTGTCAGATATTCAATGAATGGGGACCAGTCTCTCGTAAATTTATCAGTTGATCTATCATTTAGTAGGTTTGTTAATTTATCCATTTCTGCATTTTTATGGGATCTGTATGCTATTCATATATAGTATGCATATGTTATTCGTATGCATTTATATGGGATTGAACATCCGTATCAAATACGAATCCATCTATTCAAACGAATACAAATTTTCTTGCATTCAATTTGATCCGAGTCAAAACCAAAACCAAAACATTTGTTCACATCCCTAGTCTGTTTATCTATCTCGAAGAAGAAGAAGGGTTGGCTTTTCTACCCCACTTTTCTCACCCATTCAAGGGGACTCAAAGTGACTGGCAAATCTTCTGTTATTCTCCCCACAACAGAACAACCTGTGAAGTGGGTGGGGCTGTGAGATCTCAGAAGAGAGCTGTGACTTGCCCAAGGTCACCCAGCTGGTTTCATGAGGGTGGAATTGAACCTGGTATTCCCAGATGAGAATCTGGCTCCCTAACCACTAGACCAAACTGGCTCTATCTCAGCAATACTGCTGACCCTGGACATCTGTAAGGGTTGCATTTTTGAAAATGTCTAGCTGATTCACTCTTTGTCTTTAATAGCAAGCTGGAAATGGCAAAACCCTCCTTACCTTCTCCTATAATAATTTCAAGCCAAGCAAGTGAGATGCTTGACTCTTTCCCCCATGATTGAGAGTGGAGCAAAGTGAAACATAATAATAAGCAACAGAGCAAATAATGTATCCCTTGAAAAGTTCCCCTTCCCCCCCACCTTGGGTGGCTGCTGGAGTACTTCTCAAATAAGGGATATTAATTTATTTCTGTAACGCAGAATGATGCCATCTGAAACAGGAGGTCAGAGTTCAAGTTCTTTCCCATTTCCAGGGAAATGCAATTAAGAGTCTATCGCAAGGCAGAGAGAGCAAGTGAGGCAACAGAACCACCTGCTGTGCAGATTATGTGCCCTCCATTGAAGGCTGAGATGGTGACAGCAGCATTCAGCATCACCTGTGAAGGAAAAGGGGGAAGAACGAAGGCACCCAGCAGCGTTGACTTGCAGGCCTGTTATGCTGTAGAGCAGGTGCTTGCGTTAAATTGTACTTCAGTGTTTCTTAGCCTAGCACCAAAGCTCTAGAGAGAACTCCTTCCCTTTCTGGGTTTAAATATCAAGGGCTGGAAAGGGGGAGGAATAGGTACCTTCCAGACCAGCGAAAATAAATCTACAGTTACATAAAAATTTGCAGCTTACCTGGTTGCCAAGCCTCAACTGGCTGTCCAGACTCCAGCAGCCTCCCTGCAGCTTTTTCACAGAAAGCTGTGATACTTCTGTGGCGTGCATGGTGAGGCGCACGTCACATGGGATGGGGCAGCCATTAGGAGCTGAGCTGCAGGCTGAGCTCTCATTCACTGTTCCCACTGTCCTGTCTGGACTGACAGGAACATTCGGATTTACCCGATACTGTGCAGCGAGTGCTCGTTGTTATACAGTAGTAGAAGAAGAGTTGGCTTTTCTACCCCATTTTTCTCACTCATTTAAGGGAACTCAAAGCGGCTGACAAAGCTTTCTATTCTTCTCCCCACAACAGAACCCCTGTGAGGGAGGTGGGGCTGTGAGAGCTCAGAAGAGAGCTGTGGCTAGCCCAAGGTCATCCAGATGGCTTCATGAGGGAGGGCAGAATTGAACCCAGTATTCCCAGAGTCCGGCTCCCTAACCACTAGACCAAACTGGCTTGCAGTAGGTAAATCTGAGGTAGCGGTGGCATAATGTGCTGCCGCTACACAGTACCGGGCGTCCATGTCCCAACTGTGCTTCGGAATGCACAGTATTCACAAGTCTGAACACACCCATACAGACATACTTAACCTGAGGACTGTTGTCTGTTTGCCTTACAAAAACTACATAGGGGGCCTGTCTACACCCAAGTTTCAATCCAGCTTCAGCAAAGTGACAAGCTGTTTTCTCTCAGCATGATCTAAACTCAGAAAATCCGCCTTTGGGTTAGATAATGTGGAAATAAAATGAGAAGTCGCTTTCCTGGTGTGTTCTGTCACTGTGAAGATGAATGTAAGCTGGATTAAAAATTAGGTGTAGGTGGGCCCCAGAAAGTTATTTGTAAAAAACAAAAAGCAACTTAGATCTCAGAAGAGGCACATGGGAGGTATCCGATGTTGTTGTATGCCCATTCCAACGCTCTGCGAAGACCAAAATAGGCCTTCCGGAGGCCAGAAAAGCACTTCCGGTTCTGGGATTGCACAACCCCAGAACTGGATGGTCTGTTCGCAGTTATTCATGGTTTCAGGTAACCACTGTAGGAGCTGGAACATATCCTCAGCAGATATGGGTGTCCAACTGTCTATCACCATTCATGGGCTTCCTTTTTTCTTCCTCCTGATTGGTTTTCCTTTCTGTTCAAGCTATTCCCAGTAACATGTAAGCTTTTTTGTTCCAAACAGCCTGACACAATTTTGACCTTTTCTTTTGTTTCTTTTGTCCCCCTCCCCCTCGCCGCTTTCACATCCATGTAGCAGATGGATCTCAGTCCCTATCTATATGCTGCGACTTCTCCATTTTCTTTTGGGATGAACTAACAGCTTGACCTTTTCCCAGTTGTGTTTGTACAGTATTTCTTTTCTGCATTCAGTATCCTCTGGGGTGAACAATTCCAGATAAGGAAAAAAAAAAAGTTACCAACATGTTCTACTTGCAGTCCAACTGCATTAATCGTTTTTATTCATCTCCATACCTTGGGAGTATTTCTAAGGAGACTTCTCAAGACATGCTGTGGAAACTTGTAGGGTTTTTTGTGAACCTTGTAGCAAAATGATGACATCAGGATCAGGATGCCTTAAATTAGTTTTTTTTTTCTGAGTCCAACTTGGATTCTACCCTTATAATCCTCCAATGCTTCTCTGATTCTGCCAGGGTGTTAAATATGCATGGTGGTAGCACACGCTCCTCTCTAACTCCTTTTTAAACTTAAACAGCCTGTTCCCATTACAAACTTAAAATGGTTTGGAAATGGTTTCGATCCTCACAGTCCCCACGTCAGGTTGGCTTAACACGCTTTCCGCATGTTAAATCGCCCCAAAACGTTGTAAATAAAACACTCATTTCAACAGGTCTCCCTCCTGTTCTTGCATTTTAAACAGTTTACATTTCTTACTGTGAGAATGGTACCATTTTAGTGGGATGAGAATGCGTGTTTAGGGTTCCCCCCCCCCAATAGCACTCTAGGAACTCCCCGCCCTTGTCACGTCAAAAATTTTGCGGCAGGAGGAACCCCAATCAGAGAGAGGCAGTGGGCACCATGACTGGCAATGGGTGGGGAGAAAAAGATACGCTTTCAAGCGCTTTCAGAATTGGGATCGAACACGATTAAAGTTGAAAGTAATGGGATCAGGCAAATTCGTGCCTCTGGTTCTTTTATTTCGGTTTAGGAAAACCGTTTTAAGCTTGTAATGGGAACAGGGCCTAAGTCATTTAAACAGCTCATCGGCAATCTTTACTTAAGCATACAATTTCTAACTTTAAACAGTATTTGAACTAAATGAAGACGCTAACGTGTATTCAGCACTGCTGTCTGTTACTTCTCATATGATATTGAACCAAATGTTTCCTTGAAGCTCATATAATCTTTTATCTGGTTCGAATTGACACAGTTCAAACTGAACTGAATCAACCCCGTTTGATTCAGATTGAAACAGGAGTGTTAGATCAAATGGGTCAAGACACGTGGTTTTATTTGAACCAGTTTGATTCTATTCCTTTCTGGACCTTTAAATTGGGCCCTTTCTATGTATTTTATTTTATTTTGTCTTAAAAAACAACAGTGATTGAACAGTTTGCAAACTGTTTGAAATTCAGTTTGAACTGAGTTGAGATTATCAGACCTGGTTCTAGAGTGAACCAAATTCAGTGAGTTGAGGTTCAATTTGGACTAAAGCAATGCATTTTAGTTTTTGCACATCTCCAATACAGATGTAATACTGATGTCCTCATGGTTTCTGCATTATGTTCCTGCTATTTACTATCTGATCTCTCATTCAATGCGCCTTCTTCACTGCTGGAATCCTGCTTGTTCATCTGCACCATCTGTTTCTGTCTTGGTCCGTATGCTCAACAATTCTAATCATAACCTCACTTGTGTGTAATATTTCAGCAATGACTCTATATTTCTCACATTGGTTTTTATTTCTTTTTCTTTTTTTTTGGACAATTGGAACAAACGTTAAGTCTGTCCAGTCTGCTGGCTATTCACATTTTCCACATTGCTGCACATATTTTGTGCAATCTCTGTACTGCTCTCTGTACACCACTTGCGTTAAACAACTCAGCTGAGATTTGATTTCTCAGATAGCATGCTCTGTTTCAACACAAAGCACTCGTGGTTCATGCAGTGGTGGTTTTCTATCTATGTGCTTCTCTAAATTATCATTCTCGTCTGATCTGACATGATGCAGTTCTCCATAATTCTCTTTCTACCTCTATGCTTCCCCCCCACCCCCATTCTATGGGGGTTTCTCTTGATGCTGTCTGTATGCATTGTAGATGAGGTTGAATGTTTATGTTTTTATATATGTGACACTACTACTTTAAATAACTGCCTCACATCACTTTTCTTATTTGCTGTTTCTAGCTTTTTGCACATAACATCCAGTTGTTTCTCTTCATCCTTTCTTAATCTCCTTGATGCATTTGCAGTGATGGGTCTGTCACTGATAAAGGAGATGCGAGTTAAACCAGTAGGAAGGAACGGACACAACAGGAAGACCTAAATAAATGCACAAGGATTTATTTACAAGAGAGAGAGTGCAGGAAGATAGGTTTTGAACGTTGTTACCCACCCAGAGACCTTCGGGTATAGGACGGAATATACTGCATTTGTATTTTTATGTTACTGTGTACAAAAAATAGGTCTCTGATATGAGCATTATCAAAGGTCCTCTTGACAATCCTACCACCTGCAGAAGTTAGGGGGGTGGGAACACCTGGGAGGCCCCCAGATTATGGAATAGTCTCCCCTCTGAGGTGTGTCCGGCACCCTCATTGTATGTGTTCAGAAGACAGGTGAAAATGCATCTCTTTACCCTGGCCTTTGGCTGAGGGAACAACATCTCCTCCCCATATAGGGACTGCCATTGTTTTAGTCATATTTTAAATCTGTTTTTATTGTGATGGTATTTATTTATTTGTATTTCTATCCCACCCTATAACCGGAGCCTCGAGACCTTCAGACATAAGTTGGGATGGGTGGGTGGGTGGGTAGGTAGATGATAGATAGATGGATAGGTAGATAGGTAGATGGAGGGACAGACGGACGGACGGATAGATGGATATGTGTGTGTTTATTTGTCACCTAGAGGTCCCAGGGCATGTCACAATAGGTAAATGATGTGGTACGTTTCTTTGGAGCATGTTTTAATGAATATAGGCCTTGGTCTTTTCAAAGAGTAAATATTCTGCTTCTTTTAATTTTGTTGGCTAGCACATGTTGGTTTTGTTGTTAAAACTGTGACTCAGATAGGACATGCTTAAGTATAGATATGATATGTGTCATACTGTATCAGCCTTTGCAGAAAGTGACACCTTGCAGAATTACATAGGGATACTTGCTCAGTAACTCACAATGTCATGTTTGCCTGGCTCACTTGTCAAACCTAGTTTTCACTAGCCTTTGCCCTGCAGCGCCAAACAAACTCTTGTTTCAGATGGCATTTCTGAAAGACAGACAACCTAGAGGAGGAGGAGAGAGACAGGTGGATTTCTGTAGTACTGGCTCATCTCTGAGTACCCAGAAGCTAATAGATAAGGTTGCCTCCAGATATCATTCACTTACTCCACTATTTTTGGATATCCTGGAATAAAACACAGATATTCCAAAATAGAGTATTTCCAGGAGTCATTTATTCCGGAATATCCAAAAATAGCAGAATAAGCAAGCAATATCTGGAGGCAGCTAGAGTCTTTCAGCATTATTAAATTATTGAAGTAAATGTAAAGCATTGTTTATTGGAATATAATTGTTAGGCCCATAACACCTAAGTAGGGATGTGCACAAAAATTCATTATTCATACAAATTCATATGAATTCGGACATTCATATATGAACTGAATGTCCAGACATTTGTACTTCAGTATTAATAGAAATATGAATATTTTGAGTTATTCATATGAATAATTTGGACATTCATATGTGTACAGATACATATGCATCATGTATGTATCCGTATGCATCTTGAAAGTGGGATGCATACGGGATGAAAATGGGATGCCTACAGATGCGTACGAGATTTGTATAATTGGATACATATTGAATATTCGAACAAATAGATACAAATGTATTCATATCGGTTTGAATGTCCAGACATTTTTCTGGGCGGCTGCAACAGTTGCCTCTTCACAGCTCGTTAAGAAGGAAGTAGTGGAGGTAGCAGGCTTCGCAGTGCAGGGCTGGGAAAGGGCTTGGCTGAAACAGCAGTTTAAGGTTATTAAAAAATAAAAATACAAGGACAGGAGTATCCATGAAAGTAAACACCCTGGCTGGGAAGTGGGCGCCACATCAAACATGCCATGGATGCCCAAAAGTGGATGGAAGCCTGAAGGGCATATTACGACTAGGGGTGTGCACAAATTCAGTTTTTGGGATTCGATGCCATTCAAATAGAATATCTGAAAATTCAATTCGATCCAAATCCTTAAAATTCAAATTTACCCAAATTCGATTTGAATTAAGCAAATTCAAATCTACTCATTCAAATTTTTTATTCGAATTTGCACTTATGAGTGTCAACAACATTTGTATGTGCCCATATGCATCTTTATGCATCCTGTACGCATCCGTACATGTGTGTGCATCCCGTAGTTATCCCGTATGCAACCCGTTTTCATCCTGTACGGATTCGTACAAATGCATACGGATGCGGGAAAGATGCGTATATGCAAGTACACATTGTGTATGAACCCGTATACATGTGAATGTAAAGATAATTTGAATGAATAGATCCAAAATTCAAAATTTGTTTGAGTATTTAAATTTGTATTCATGGACATTTGATTCAAATTCGGATGTCAAAATTCGGATGAATTCGATCAAATTTCGAATACCTTTGAATATTCGTGCACGCCTCTAATTATGACGTCCTTCTCTGAGCTGGAAATTCCCATCCTAGATGAAAGCTCACAATTCAAATCTCCACGTAACATAGGAAAATAACAAGTACATTACACAGGCAGGTTCTGACCTAACCACAGTGGACCATATCTAAGGTTCTAGAAAAGACATAATTGACTTCAGTGGAGATATCACTGGAGCAATATAAAATGCTGGTAATGTTATCTGAACAGTCTAAGGATTACAAGTTGTTCTCAGTCACAAATAAATTGGAGCAAACATAATTCACCCAGACATTCAGCAAGCCGGGGAAGGCACTAAGGTCACTGAGTAAATTATTCAATGTGAATAATTCTCCCAGCAAGACTTCTGACCCAGTGACTATATGATAACATTTGATTTCTGGGTCAAATAGTCATCTATAGGTAATATAGAAGTCAAAGCCTGCGCATAAATTTTATCCTTTTATTCTTCCTATGCCTGTCTATCACCTTGCCTACAATTTTCTTTTTGCAGAAAACTATATTCAGACAGACTAGGGCTGTGATCACACAGTCTTTGGGAGAGTGAAAATGAAGTCTGTGAGGTTTTTTTTTTTTTTTTAGGAGGAAATCCTTATTTTGCTTCGGCTCATAGAGTGCAGCTTTGACTTGGAGCAAGCAGTGCTGACTTGTCTAATGGAAAATGCTCTTAATTTTTTTTATATATGTAGAATAAAGCAGGTATTTTATTTCCTCCTCATTATCCGTAAAATGCTTAGAATTGTTGAGGAGACATCTGTATGACAGAACATAAAGGCTGTTTGCAATAACAAATTAGGATAAAGTGATGTGAATTCAGATAGTTGCACAGTAGGATAAATAAGCAGGATAAGCGCTTTTCACAGGAATAAAGCAGATAGAAGAATCCAAAGGCTGCTCTTTGACACACCTAGCAAAAACTGTTTTCCAAGTTCATCTCTCTTTGGTTCACCGAAGTTTTGTATATTTATTCAAGTACAATTGAGTGTGAATAGTTACAGTTACAAGAATATAAAACTCCAAGTTGTGGAAGAGTCTGTCCTCTGAAGTGCAACTAGCCATACCATTGTATGTGCTCAGATGAATGGTAAAGATGTACCTCATTACCCTATACTTTGGTTGATGAACTAGCTTGTATACTTTGGTTCATGTAATCCCTTCTTAGGCATTTATTTCTGGTTTTCAATGATGTGAATGTTTTTGTGTGTACATATTGAATTTATTGTAACTTGCGCTGAGGGTATACAGCAGGATTAGAAATGCAGGCAGGCAGGCAGGCAGGCAGGCAGGCAGGCAGGCAGGCAGGCAGGCAGGCAGGTAGGTAGGTAGATAGATAGATAGATAGATAGATAGATAGATAGATAGATAGATAGATAGATAGATACATACATACATACATACATACATACATACATACATACATACATACATACATACATACATACATACATACATACATACAGCAGAGAGATGTATAAAAATAATCAGTCAATATTAAGATGTTTAGAAGAATGAAAGACATCTGTTCCTACTGTGCGCTTTGTTTTGTTCCATACTTGTATTTTTTTTCTTGACAGTTTATTTAGTGTGACAAGTGAATTCATGTGTTTGGCGCTTTTTCTGACCCGAACATTTTTGGCAATCGAAGCTGAAGAATGACTCACCTACAGCATGGCTGGATGGTTAGATAAGTCAATGCCTAGTTAGCCAAAGGATTCCAGCTGATGCTGTTAGCCATCACATTTGTTCTAAGTAAAAGGTCAGGATGGAAAGTTTAAGGAACCTTCCTTTACTAATTCACTTGTTCCCTTCCATTTTGACAGAGGCGTTTTTCTACCCAACCAAAATCACACAAACTCAGCCTCTGGTCTCCTGTGAATGTTACCAAGAAAAATGAGTGGATGTATCTCTGCATTCACATGGAGCTGAACTTTACTCAAGTTTTATGCAAATGAAGAATTTATTTAGTGTCACCTCATAATTAATCACTTTACAGAGGACAGAACTGAGATGGCTCTTCCCCCATCTACATAAAATAAAATAGACACAGAGGAAACAGGAGAGGGGAATGGGAAGATATAGGCAGGGCTAGACAGGGGAGGCAAATTTGGTTGTTTCAGTAAGAAGACTATAAAGCCAAAACTTCCAGGAAAAAATTTCAAAGGGTTTCTTGCTGGAGTGGCATCAGCCAGTTTGGTCTAGTGGTTAAGGAACTGGACTCTTATCTGGGAATACCAGGTTCAGTTCCTCCCTCCCCCATCAAGCCAGCTGGGTGACCTTGGGCTAGTCAGAGCTCTCTTCTGAGCTCTCAGAGCCCCACCCACCTCACAGGGTGTTCTGCTGTGGGGAGAAGAAAAGAAGGTTTGTCAGACACTTTGAATCCCCTTAAATGAGTGAGAAAAGTGGGGTAAAAAAGCCAACTCTTCTTCTTCTTCTTCTTCTTCTTCTTCTTCTTCTTCTTCTTCTTCTTCATTCAGTTTCTCCTTAGTTTGGTGCCATTATTCTTGGATTCTCTATTAGTTCAGATGTTCTGCCTTACTCATATTGATTTCACAGATTTCCCACTGCGAAGCCAAGCCGGCAATATTCTACTTTATTTGATTTTTTAAGGATCCCCATCCTGCAGTTCCAATCCCCCCCCCCCCGCAAGGATGGCTGTACTGACATTCCAATGTCCCTCAAACTGGAGGCAAAACTTTTGAAGGTGGGGGGGAAAGGCTTGCCAAATCTCTAGTGACACAATCTTTCTTCAACTGAGGGAGAGCCCTGCAAGGTATCTTGTCCTACCTTTCTTGAACCCAGCAGGATTTGCTTCAGAAAATAAAAATAAGAAACAAATTTTTGAGAGGAGCAGTGATAAGGCAATTCCTCTTCTCCTAGGTGGATAAAAATGCCTGGAAATTTGAGCCCCAAGAGACACCCACAGGCTAAACCAGGATGCATTACACACCTATATAACAGTGGCATATACAAATAAAAATAAGCTCTTTTCCACAAAGTGAACAGCCTTTGCTGAAGTTTACAATGAAAATCATTAAAAAAGTATGCCAGCTTTTGATGCAAAACAGGTATCACTGAAATCCTCTACTAGAAGCATTTGAGACCTCAAGCCCTTTGCAAAGAATATGACACAGTGCAAAGAGCACAGAAATAAAATATCGTGCCAATGAGCAAAACTCTTGAGATTAGGCAAATAAGGACAAGGCTGCTATGTACAGGCCAAAGCTACCAGACAAAAGGCTATTGCTGTGACACACAGAGATTGATGGTAAGACAAGTTCTTGGCCAATTAAAAAGAAAAGATTCAAAGCATGGGACGCAGGGCATTAGGCAAATATAACTAAATGCACATGCAATGAAGTTTGACAAATTCCAGTTGGACGTTGCCTGAAGACTAAACATTTAGGTTTGTGCCTTTTTTTTAAAAAAATGCATTTCTAACCATTTATGGAGAGTACACGGTGGGCTCCGAATCCTGTTTGTTCATCTTTGAACCACCCCTATCAGGAAACCTGCACATGTTCATTGCATAGGCAAACTCTAGCAGCTCTCTTCATACTTATCTCGTGGATCTTTCAGCATTTCATTAGGGAGATGCCCTCCCCGGGCTTTACTTTGTTGCATTCTAGACTTCTGGGGATCCGTATACTGCCTTTTTACTTCTCGTTCTCTCTCTCTCCCCGTCCACATTTATCTTATTAAACTGTAAGGTTTTCAGTACAATGTAGGTGATAGGTAACTTCCCTGAACTGTCTCAAGAACAGAAGAGGAGCTCTGCTGGATCAGGCCACAGCCCACCTAGTTCAACATCCTGTCTCACATATTGGCCCACCAATTGCCCATGGGCATCTCAAGCAGCAGAACATAAGAACATAAGAGAAGCCCTGCTGGATCAGGCCACAGCCCATCTAGTTCAGCGTCCTGTTGCACACAGTGGCCCACCAAATGCTCATGGGCATCTCAAGCAGAGACAAGGACGAACCTTTGCCTGCTCTCAAATCCCAGCAAATGGCCTTAGAAGCGCCCTGCCCCCCCCCAGCCTGAAAGATGCACCTAGGCATTCATTCTAGTAGCCATTGAGCCATCTGTCATCCATAAATTTGTCTAACCCTACCTTAATGCCATCTAGACTGGAAGAAGAAGAATTGAAGAAGAGTTGGCTTTTCTGCCCTGCTTTTATCACCCATTTAAGGGAACTCAAAGTGGCTGACAAACTTCTGTCCTTCTCCCTACAACAGAACACCCTGTGAGGTAGTTGGGGATGTGGGAGCTCAGAAGAGAGCTGTAACTAGCTAAGTTCACCCAACTGGCTTTTTGGAGGAGGGTGGAATCAAACCCAGTATTCCCAGATAAGAGTCCGGCTCCCTAACCACTAGACCAAACTGGCCTAAACAAGTTGCCATTGTTCTGTAGTATGAATATTCTGTTGTATGAAAGGACATGACTTCTTTCTCTAAATCTAGACTAGACTAGACTAGCCAATACAAGAGGCAATTCCAGAGAAATTCCAGCCGGTTGACTAGAAACCTGAACAGTAACAATCTGTATTATAGCATTTGAAAATACTGTTAACTTTGCCAGATAAGTCCCTATGCATGTTGCCTCCCCATTTAATCCTTGCAAACATATCCTTCCTTCGCTCCCTTTGTGCCAAGGTCTCATCTGTCTGATGAGCAAAACCAGGGCAAGCTCAGCAGCAGCTGCTGCTACCCTAAGAGCAATAGCAACCATTCTGAATAGCTTTAAGAAAGGATTTGATAAATTCTTGGAGCACAGGTGTATCATTGGCTACTTGAATGGGTACCTAGGAACTATCTCCAGGTTGGAAAGACAAGCAGGGAGCCTCTAAAGCCAATTTGCAGGGAGTGATAAGCAGATGACGGTTTTCCCTTTGTCTTCTGTTTGAGAATGTCCAGGTGCAGTTGGTGGGCCAGTGTGTGACAGGATGCTGGACTACATGGGCTGTGGCCTAATCCAGGAGGGCTCTTCTTATGTTCTTATGCTATTCACTCAGTTCTTCAAAACACCCAAAGTGAGCATTAAGGGAGTGCAAGAGGTGTGGGCACACAGGGGCACTGCCCTCAGGATGGAGCCATGGAGGCCTCCCCTTGGCCTGCACATAACCCTGGGAACAAGTGTGTGAGGTGCTGTTGTACAGGAGAGCAGTCCTGTCCTAACCATGGTTCCTGCCATAGCCTCCATTGCCTTCCTTGAAATATCTATCCCTTACAGATGCTCCAAATTATGAGACACCTTGCTGCTGGCCTAGTGGGGAGGTTACAGTTGTGGTTCCTCTCTCACCATACTGCCTTCCTTGGTCAGGTTGTGCCCAAGGCATGGCAGATGTGCCTTGCAAAATGGGTGCCATGATGGGGGGGGGGCTGTGTGCTGCTGCTTCCACAGTTTCTGCCTTGCTATGCCACTTCCTTCCCTGAGTGGTTCATGCTGATAGCCAAGACGCAACAGAGGTGCCATATTGGATTAGTGAGTGGATTGGGAGACTGCAGGGTACCACTGTCTGCCCACTGGGGACAAGGAAGAAGGCCATGCTGGGAAGGTCCCTCCTGTGCCCAGCAGTGGGCCTTCCTCAGCTTCTTGAATACTGTGAGTGCTAGGTAAAAACAGCCTAAGCCCTGCTTGATCGGTCACTCACCAAAGACCAATCCTGGGGTTCGTCCCCTTCTGGGCACCACCATTTTGGCTGCAGTGCCCTCCATGACTATATGTGAGTTAGCACCATTGCCATGATGACACTTATGCTCTGCACACCTGCAGTCGCATCTATGGTCATTTGAGGTGCCAGTGCACCTTAGACAACCCCAGAGCACCAGAATAGGCATGAATGGGCACTGCCTGGATGCTCCAGTAAACTTATTGTTAATGTTGTTAAAAGTGTGGAACATGATTTTGTGTTCCACACCTAATCAACAATTAGGGTGCATCCCCATGGAAGCCGGTTGCTTCGCTTGTGACGGGTGTCATAAATATCTGTGTCGTAACTCGCAATAAAGCGTCCCCATGTGGTTTGGGGCAATACAAATTAAAATCATGCATGCCTATCCCCATGGAAGCTGAGCGTAAACCCGCATCTTTTTCTCCCCACCCACCCTTGATGTCACTGTAACCCGTCCCGCCCGCTGCAGTGATGACAGGCAAACAGCTGCAGCAATGACAGGCAAACACCTCCACGAACACAAAGACCATTCCTGTCCTTGGCTGCCACAGTTAAAAGCATAACCAAAAGTTAGTTAAAAGCATAACTAAAAGCAGATCATTCCGTTCCTTGGCCGCCACAGGTTAGCGGAAGTGCACACATCTGCATGTTTTTATTGCCCTGCAATTCTGGTTCTGAAGTTCTAAATAGAATCTTGAGCAGAGTGATTTCTACTGCCACAAACCAGCATTCCAAATTTTTTATTTTTAAAAAGATGATAGCTTTATTAGCTATGGAATTGAGGCTTTAAAGGAAAACAACAAACAGCAGGAACAGGGAGCAGAGGCAAAACCCTGCCCACTAATACTGTGGTCACCAAGCTCCACCCCAAATAACCCAGGAACGTCCACATGACCCCAGGACAATACGTGTTAGCCCCTTATTTCGGATGTAGTACACTTGCTAAGTGGTTTTTTTTTAAACACGTATTGTCTCGCATGTAGCCCATATTAGGGCTTTGCATGGAGATGCTCCCAAGGCAGACTCGGAATATTTTCAGCATGGGGACAGGGGATTAGTGAACTTCTGGGAAGGCAGGGCACTCTTGGAGCCTGTAGCAGCCTCCTCCAAGTGCAGATGCCCTTCCCCAGAAGTTCACTAATCCTGCACTATCTACTGTAGTGTGAATAGGCTCCAGGTTAGAATAAGTGGCAAATGAAAAAGAAATCTGTTTTTTAAAGTAATGTTTTTCCTAAGCTAGTGAAATGTTCTTGGTTCAAACTTTCTATATGCAAACCTGAGGGGGGAAAAACTTGTTTGGGTTGGCGTCTTGTATGGCATCTGTGTATTTCAGTGTTACAGTCTGTGAAAAATCCTTTTCTGGAGCATTTGAGAATACCCTTTTTTACTATTCATGTATCGGATACGTATCGGATATTTGTACAATGTCGTACAAATAGATTCATATCAGGTAGAATCCTACCACATTCAAAGGAGATCTGTTCAAACAAGTACGGGTTTCCAAACATTCAATTTGTTACAAATCAAACGTTAAACGTGCCTAGTACTTCTGTTGCAGCTATACCTTCATTTAACAATAACAGTAGAATATCATGTGGACAATATGATAGTATTAAATTGTGCATTGCAAACTGCTTTCTTAAAATATATTTCCAGCCTCATGACTTCCAAATGATCCCTTTGTGACATGTTCGAAAACCCTGAAGAGGTTCCTTTGCAAACTAAAGAGGGTATGAGATTAAAAAACAACTTGCCTGGATGTTTTAATTGCAGAACATGCTGCAGTGCCTTCTAACTTGAGCCTGGCTTCCTTGTCAGACCTTATTTTCTTGAAGGGAGCAGATTCCCCAGAGCCAGCCAAGCTTATGCGCTAGAAGAAGATATGGAGATGTGTTTGGAAGAGGTCATGGGGGCAGAGCCCTGCCTTGACACTGACACAGATAATTGAGTTATTGAGTAGTTAGTATAAAAGTTAACGGCTTCTTGAAAGAGATGTCACACAGCAGCTGAGGAGGTTGTGAAATTAATTATCCCTCTGGTAGCATTTATACTTGCTAGTTTTCCCCAACCCTCTTCACTGGTTAATGTGCCTAATGCCATGTGGCACCAGTTCTAGCCCCGCTAACATCTTTGCACTATGCAGAAGTGCTGACATGTAGAAAAACCGATAAAGCAGAGGAAGATGGGATACAGCGCTACTATGTTGCTAGTATTAACATATGGATGACCAATTAATTGTGAGAGCTGCATTGCACCACTGATGCGCCTAATGGTCATCACTTCTTGCGGCATGCCATCTGTTTGCTTAAGGCCAGAGTTTTTGAAGACAACTGAAAAAGTTCAGTGCATACCTCTCTCAGGCTCATGTGAAATTCCTAGTCGCAAGACACTTGGGTTTGGTGTTGATACAAAGCCATCTGTCTTCACCTGGTAATCATGTATATAAGACGTAACATCTTTCTAGGGCCTCAGCTCATCCCTGGAGTGGTCTCTCATAACAAACCTAGCATACTCTAAGCTCTACTGTGCTGGAGAATCCAGAATTAATATTTTATAGCACAGATTGTTTATTGAAAACACATAAAGGGTACATTTCTAGAAATGCTATGCCCACACCCTTAAATTTTTCTTTTTCTTTCTTAAAAAAGGAGTCCTTACCCACTGCACCTGACCTCTCATCCCTGTATTTTGTGTTTATCACTCTACAGTGATACAGTGCTACAGCATAGTAGTACAAATATGAATAATTGTAAAATTGCACATAAAGGGGCCATTCCCATTAGAAAGGTACTTTGGAACTGTTTTCGATTCTTAGCGTCCACACTCGCCATTTGTTTCCAGAGTATTTTGTGGAGCATTTGGCAAATAAACGGAATAAATAAACCCCTGTTTCTTCAGGTGTTTCCCCAGTTTTGGGTTTTAAAGTGTTTCTTCCTTACTGCAGTGGCAATGCTAGAGCAGTATTTGGGGAAGAATGCGTCTTTAGACTCCCTCCCCCAATAACATCCTGCCCAATGCCTGTCTGCTTCTGGGCACGTCATTAAATGGGTGTGGCTACACTCCCGGGAGGGGGAGCCCCTTGTGGCTTGGCTCGAACTCCCGCCCTCGGCCACGTCAATAATATTGCATCAGGAGAAAGCCCAATCAAAGAGAAGGGGTGGGCACCATGACTCACAGTGGGAGGGGAGGAAAAGATGCGCTTTCCCTAATGCAGTTTTGAAGGGAGCTCAGAAATCGGGATTTTCCATGCTTAAATGGGAACAGCCATATTCGTTTTTTTCCAGGTTTTTTTATTCCATTTCTTTTAGCGTTGTAAATAGCGTGGTTTTTTTAATTGAATGGGAACGGGGCCAAACTATAATGCATTTGGTTTCATTTTTAACTCACTCTTAAACCTACAAAAACCTCTCAGGATTTGACAGGGGTTAAGGGAATTAGGAGGGGAAAGGATTAGGGATGCTCATGAATATTCGTAACATTCATTGTTCGTATGAATTTGGACATTTGTATATGAATCGAACGTTACGACATTTGTACATTGACATTCGTACAAATGCAAATGTTTTGGAACATTCATACAAAGTTTTAGAACAGTGATGGCGAACCTTTTGAGCTCGATATGTCAAAATTCACAAAAAAAAACCCTAGCTTAACTCAGGTGCTGTGTCACATCTTGAAATATCCATAATTTTGTTATATTTGTAGCTCTAGTAAAAAAGTTATATTTTTGATATACGTATTTTATTAAAAACAAAAACAAATAATTCTTCACATTAGTGACTTTTGTTGCTGAATTTCGTTTGCTAAATCTTCAGTTGAAAGTTGGTATTTCGTACACTTCAAGAACAAGCAAGCACTATATGCCCAGGTGCCAGGGTGACCATGTGTGTCACCCAAAAGGGCTTGGTGTGTCACCTGTGACACACATGTCATAGGTTGGCCATCACCGTTTTAGAACATTCGTGAAACGGGGAGGTGTGCCAGTCACATCTGAAAAGGATCCAGAGTGAATTTGACATGGTTTGAGAGTGGATTCAAAGTGGATTCAGGGCAGATTTGATGCTTTCAGAGTATATGTTATGGGATACGTATTGGATACGTATGGATATATATGCATTCATATTGGATATTTGTATGAATATATTCGTATCAGATAGAATCCTTCTTCATTTGTAGGGGATCTATTTGAATGAATATGAATTTCCTTACATTTGATTTGATACGAAGTAAATGCAGAAAAAAACCATTCAAGTGCATCCCTATAAAGGATAAAAGAAAAACTTTAGCAGGATGGATGAAGGTGGATGATGCCATACCTGACTGCAGGGTGGACCCGGAGGTTTTGCAGTTCCATCCTTTCTCCAGATGACTGGCTATTTGGATAGCAGTTGAGGAAAGCACTGATGATCTGGTCTGAGGCATACATTTGCACCTAGCAAACAAGTCTCCCAAGTAGACGTGCACAACAATTTCATCCACTGAAATTTCCCAATATAAGGATATCTCATTTACTTTAAATGCCTATAAGCAATGTATCAATTCCCTCCAACACTGGCACATCCTTTTGCCTTGAAACTTCCTTTCTTCCTTTCTGTTGAAACGGTTTTCTAAAATGTGCAGCCTCTGTACCTCGCTTTTAAAGTGAAAGCCTGAGGTGTCTTACAAGGGAGGGGAACTCACAGTCACAATAATGAAACACAATGCAAAAATGGAACAACTAGGGAAAGGCAGCATAATAGGAACAGGAAGATGGTAATGGAAGATGGTAATGGTTCAGCAAGGGACATTTTTGACCACCCTTGCTCAGTGAACTTTAAAGTATCTGGCGTCCCAGACCTGCTGTGGCCACCAGAGTTTTTCAGACTAAAATCTATAACTTCTAATGCTAGTTCCAAGACTGTAATGGCTTTGCATGGACAAAGCAGAGACTGACAATACAGCAATAATTATATAAAATAATGTCTTCTCTCATATCGACCTGCCTGTGCCTTGAAATCTGCAGGGGAGCCCTCCTGATTATACCACCTCCTTCAGAAGTTGAGGGGATTGTAACTTGGGATAGGGCCTTCTTGGTAGTGGCCCTGAGATTTTGGAATGGTCTCACCCCTGAGATGTGCCAAACAACTTCAGTTAACATTTTCAGAAAATTGTTAAAAACATACCCTTTGGTTGATCTTCCCCCTCTATGTTCAGTTATTATTTAAGTATCTTATTATTATTTATATTTTGTTTTGTACTGCTGTTATCCACCCTGAGACCATCTGGTATAAGGTGGGATAAAATGCGAATAAATAAGTTGTTCAAGAATGCCACACAACCCACCCACCCCACACATGGTCACACCTCTACCTTGTTCACCTTACTCAGTCTGGTTTCTTTCTTTTTTTCTTTGAACCTTAGATATTTCACATTGGGTGCTCCATTATAGCTACAGCCCGCACTGTGCATGTTTTAAGTTGAATGTATGTGGTAAATACGTTTTCTGAATGGGTCCCCAGTGGTGAGAAGTTAAGAGAACTGTGTTCTCAGGAGACCCACATTTCAGTGTGGCACCCAGGTGCAGTAAATTCAGGTGAAATGTTCACTGACAAGCATAAGAACTAACTGCATATCTCACTTAGACCATAGATGCATTAATCTAAGTACACCTTTGCCCTTGCTGTCTTGAGTGCATAGCCCCAAACAGGCCATCTTGCCCAAGGCTACATTAGACAGACAGACAGACATAGATGATAGATAGACACAGACACAGACAGACAGACAGACAGACAGACAGACAGACAGATAGATAGATAGATAGATAGATAGATAGATAGATGTTTTAATATTTTGGCTGTTTTTAAGTGTCTTCATTCTTGTTTCTTAAGTTATATTGTGCATTACTTTGAGATTTTGGGATGAAGAAGCATTTTAGAAATGTTAGAAAGGAATGAAGGAAATGTGGTTGATATGAGTTATGAATATTAATAAATGTAATTGGCTATATATAATTGGGAAAAATTCTGGTGTAAAGGCATCGTGAAACTGGAATTTCTGTTGGTAACACGGTGCATAAGCATATCAACTTCCCTTTTACAAAAGTTTGTAAGTTTCTTCCCCGCCTTGTCTATGCTTCATAATTTTTTTCATGATTTCCTAGCAATTCATTGTAATCTTGTTCTTTTGGCTCTTGGCTCTTCCAGTTGTAGTGCAAATTAATGAGAGGATAATAGACTCCTGCCTTGCCAGACCATTCCTTTATCAACCATCTGTTATGACAAAGTTGTCGTTTGGCATGTGTTCTAGATTTCTGTCTGTGTTTATAAATAGCCTATTATACCACTTGGAAAGCCAGTGGTTGGTGTTTCACGATGCTTCTAGTCAGCAAGAGGAAACTGTGAAATATTCTTTGGATTCCACAGTCACCTCTCACCACCATTCCTGCCAGCCAGGCAGCAGGGAGCAATCCTGGGAAGATCCCAGGCTCTCACTTCGTCTGCTGGCTCTTTGCAGAATTTACTCTTTCAAATAACAACCTTATGTTAGCAAGGGCCCACCCCTTCCCTTTGTTTTGTTCCCCCTGTGTTTGCTAATGTATGGATATTTTGTAAAAGGAACAATTAAGCAAACAGATGGCAGAGGCAAGGAATCACCGTTAGGGAAAACCCAGTGTTGTTGTTGAATTTCCTGTAATACTGATATATCAGATTTTTGATCGACCAGCCCAGGACTCTATTGGGATTGCCATGGAAATGTGTGGCAATCTCAATATACTCCCAGGAAAATTGTGGATTTTTACCTGCACCTGTAGGCACTCTACAGTATGTATTACACTTTTATAAAGTCTCCAGTTTGACTTTAAGGAAAATCTATTTTGATAGCAAAAGAGGGATTTAGCTGAGCCCCTGAATGGTACAGTTGTTTTTAGTTTGGAGGACTGAAGACCGCTGAGACCTTTT